>OY292411.1:0-2592500 GCA_958496275.1 Zele albiditarsus
ACGTAAACAAAAGATATCCCGACTGATCGTACTCTTTTGTGAGGGCTTTGGGGGCTCGCTTCATTGGTGGGGGCGCTCTCTTTGCAATCGATGCGGCATGGGAGTTCCGCTCCCGGTCTCGCATTTCGGCGGTCTGGGCGGGTGTCATAGTACTATTGTTCGACCATCTTCGGGGGGGGGCAAGGTGGGGCTCGCCCATCAACAGATCGTATACAACAGTATGGCGCTCTACTGTGCTACTTCATGCAATTGTGTAGGCTTGGTTTGAGGGCTGGGGGTCTGAGGGTTGGGGGGTTGGGAGATTGGGGGTTGGGGGATTGGGGGTTGGGGGTTGGGGGTTGGGGGTTGTGGGACTGGGGGTTGTGGGTTGGGGGACTGGGGGTTGTGGGTTGGGGGACTGGGGGTTGTGGGTTGGGGGACTGGGGGTTGTGGGTTGGGGGACTGGGGAATTGGGGGACTGGGGGATTGTGGGTTGGGGGACTGGGGAATTGGGGGACTGGGGATTGCGGGTTGGAGGGTAGGGGTGGAGGTTGGGGGACCTTCGCGCGTTTGATCTGTGATTTTGCCGACGCTTCCTGACACCACATCGTACTATAGTTCAACATTCTTGAGGGGAGGGAGTCGGGGGGGGGGGGGGGGGGTCAACACGGCAGTCGTACTATAGCATGAGCTTCCACGAGCCCTCCTGGCACCGAATCTGAACCCCAACAACTATGTGCAGGTTCGCCACGGTCGTACTATTGCACAAGCTTCTGGAGCGTCCCGGCGGCAAAAAGGATGTGTAGCGTTTCGGCACGGTCGGACTATTGCATTACATTCCGCACAGCGTCATGGCTACAGAGGTCAAGATTGTTTTATTTATTTTCGGGGGGTTTGGGGCTTTCAGGGTCGGCAATCGCAACTTTTCTTTATTTTTGGAGTTTCGGGGCCTTCCGGTTTGTATCGAGAACACTCATTTTTTTCAATAACAGCTACATCTTTCGCAAGCATTTCGTCCGGTCATGTTCATTTTCGCCGTCATATGTTTCACTGCGATATTTTTTACTGTTAAACAACAGTAGCGCGAATCATTCACTGTATCTACATGGCTTTTTCATTTTTATCCACTCAACATTCACCCATTTTTCTTAATTAATCATCCAAAATTATATTTTATTTACAACTTACTCACTAAATTCATCCAATGTTTTTATATACTTTTTTCTCCCTACACTTCTTCGATTCACCAATTCCACCGATAACTCTACAAAATCATGTGACTCAACGTGTCATTTATAGTTTAACCGCCAAAGTTTTTATGCTGCCAATACAATATCGCTTTATCAATCACACCATTAATCTTGCCAATCCTCTCATTCTACATTCCTCAATATTCACATATAACGTATTAATACGTCTCACATATATACATCATATATTCGGATAATTCATGTCATGTGGTGCATAGCGTATTAACAATTACTCATTACCATACGTCAACAACAATGCCCAATCTATTCTTATCATTATCATTATCATTATTGTTATTTATATATCTCAATCATTACTTTTTCACATATTTTCAAATGTTATGCATTTCATGCCAATATGTACAAATATATATCAGCTGTGTATTGATATTATTATTATTATATGCGCATACAATCTGTAAACACGATAGAGGTGAAAACGATAACCCCTAGTCTTTCCTATCTTGCTACATATAATGCACGCTATCACTTCCACTCTCATCAAGTCGTATTTCGCTCTTGCCAATCATTTTTCATATAAATTCAAATAAACTTTTCGAGTACAATGAAAATTGGATTTTTGGGTGCGGGAAAAATGGCACAGGCTCTGGCAATGGGATTTATCAAAATGGGTAATGATAAGACAAAAATAAGCATTTATTCATATTAAATATAGTGTCAATCATTCTCATTAACTTCATTTACTCCAAACTATTCGTATATCATAATTGAAGGCACAAGTAAAGGTGAACTGATGATGGCGAGCTGCTTGCCAACTGATAAACCAAGCATCCAAGCTTTCGAGGTGAGCGCCAATTAGTATAACAAATTAAAAACATATATATATGTGTGTATATATATATATTCACACAGGCTCTAGGCTCAAAAGTCGTCTTCACTAATCACACTGTTGCACAATATGGACAAATTTTAATTTTATCAGTTAAACCACAAATCGTTCCACAAGTTCTTCCACAACTTCAAAATCCGAATCAACTCATCTTATCACTTGCTATGGGCATACCCATTTCATATTTACAAATGGTAATTCTTCTCAATTCTCTTATAAATATATATTCATTTCTATATACACATCACTTTTATCATAAATATACAAATTCATTTTTGATTCGAGAAATTACCAAAAGGAACGCCAGTAATGAGAGTGATGCCAAATACACCAGCTTCCATTGGATGTGGGGCAACAGTTTTTATACGCGGTAAACATGCCAATGACGAACACGTGGCAATAGTCAATAAAATGTTTTCAGCAATTGGAATATGTCATCAAGTCTATGATGAAAGTTTAATGGATACAGTTACTGCACTTGCTGGTTCTGGACCCGCCTACATTTACATGATTATTGAATCCATGGCTGATGGAGCCGTGAATATGGGCATGCCACGTCAACTGGCTTATCAATTGGCAACCCAAACTGTTATTGGTGCTGGAATCATGGTGAAGCAAAGTGGTCAACATCCCGCTCTTCTCAAAGACGATGTTACATCTCCTGCGGGTTCAACAATCGCTGGTATTCACCACCTCGAAAGCCACAGAGTCAGATCCGCGTTTATTGGTGCTATACAAGTTGCAACATTGCGATGTAAAGAATACTGTACCAAATTTCATTTTTCCACAAACTGATACGCCAATTCAACCTTTTTCAATATATACACAATACGTCACTAGGCATTTACGATCTTCGTCCATTATTCAAGGCATATCGACTATTAATCTTTTCTTCAATGTTTTCACACGTGGATCAATCGATTATCGATGTGTTGGTTCGGATGCCATACTTTTTTCTTTTTTTTTTTTTCACAGTCTGCAGCGCCATCTGAATCCTTATATGGACACTACTCACTTTTGTCCAATTATCATTTTCAAAGAAATAAGTACGGAATTTAAACTGTTTAAACAATTCCATGTGACACAAATAAGTATATGAACCGACTCTCCGATTTCATCGTCTATATTTGCTTTTGATTCAATATAAATTCATCTATATTGATATATTCGGTAGGTGGTAAAAATATTACTGCAAAAAATATAAGAAAAAACATATCGCTCAAAGGAATGTTGAGTATATTTAATTTTCGGCCCACAAATATACATATATATATTGCAAGTGTCAGGCACACCATGACGAACGATCTACGCTACTCCCAAGCGAAATTGATAATTAATGTAGCTAATCCTCAAATACTTTTTAGCTGTCATCTCAAATATATTGATATATATTTCATCGATATAAAAAACTCGTTGGATCAAAATTTTCAATTATATTAACTAGACAATATGTTCTTCTGGCTGATTATTCCTTTCCAAAGCCATTTCTTTATATATGAACATGAAATTCAAGAGAATGCAGCCATATAGTTATACATAATGATATTGGTATAACCATCTATTGGCTGGCGGAGTAAGTAGCTCAGAATTCGAGCAATTCGACGGTGGTGAACGTAGCCATATACATATATGACAGTAGTTAACGGTGGTTGACGGTACCAATTTATATGCATGCATGAGAGTGCCTGAATGAATTTAGATTTTAATTTTCCACACATCACCCTTCAATAGCCGCTGAATTAATCTGAATAATGGACTATTTACATAGCATTCAACTGCTCGTTGTTTGCAAAGTAATACTCATATCATCGTTAACGCATCAAAATGCACATCAGAATTGGTCAATTCATTCTGATGAGGCGATCATCATATTTACATTCAGCAATGTCGTCGTCTAAATTTATTTCAGATTCATTGATCATTATTCTTCGGATATATCGATAATTGACATTTATTTGGGAGTCAATGGAAGTATCATGTCTGACCATAGGAAGCATTTTCTCCTGATATCATAACGGGGAAATTCGCGTGAATCATAACTCATCGCATTAATCTTATCCGCCATTTAGCGAACGATGTCGAATATATCCGGCTACTTCGCAGTGATACATCGCCTGTAGCTCAAAAAATTGAGCGATAAAATTGGTCGCTAGCGATTGTGCGGTGAACGCCGCAGCGCTCTCATCGTTGCGTGTAGTGCTGCATGAATTTGTCCCGGAACTCCCAACATTCGTCGCAAGCAACCCTAGCAACAGAATGAACCATGTGACTTCTAATATTGCAGCATTCAAGCAATGCATAAATTTCCATTTGAAAAATTGATTATTACATAAGCGAAGAACTTTTGGAGTTGAGTGCCGCCAGTCCCGAAATGCCCCCCGCCCCACTAACAAATTATAATTGCGCAGTTCACCATCAAAAATATTTTACAGGAAAATAGTAATGCATATGAAGCGATTGTATTGATATTATAAGTAATTAATGAGTAGTGTGCGTGTCCAGTACTGCGCCCATGCGCTTTCAGCGTTAGCGCTGTCCTACTCTTGAATTCTCTCGACAAAATCTTCCCTCGGGGGCGATTCGATTCTTGTAAAGTAGAGGGGATGAATAAGCTCACATTTCACCCTGCAGTCGCGTTCGTAGTTCGTACTGATTCCAATTAAATGTATCAACTCAAAATTTACCGGAACATCGGTTTCCTAATGCTTCAGTTTTTCTACTGTCAACGGTATCATCATACATTTTACGAACTCATAATTTACAATGTAGTTGTACTGTGATTCAATACAATAATATAACTATTCTCTCCCCATTGTTGGTTTCATATTATCTGTTTCTTTGCCATTTTCACTCATCGCATCCTGCAAAACTACACCTCACTGCATTTGGTCATCAAACACCAATAGTGATAATTTGAAAAACTGTGATGGAGTTTTGTAGTATGTAAGTAGATGATGTACTGTTCAATTGTTCGCTCATTCATTTTCGAGTGATAATCATGCAAATTATGAAGAATCAATTCTGATTGTACTCCGTATTTTGAGCTTGAGTACGGGTAGGGCATGACAATGTGGTGTATACTGTTGAAGATTCAAGGATGCCTTGAGAAAAATGGAAGTCTGCACTTCAACTTATATAATGTGAATGAACCTAAAATTATAAATGTGCGGTCCCAATTTCAAAATATAGTGAATAAATATTGACGATCACACAACAATAAATAAATTAATTGATTAATCAATTGAGTGACGAATTAATCAATGATTCAAAAAATTGATGAACACAACGATGAATGAATAAATGATCTCATGTTTGAATTAACGCATGAGGAACTTTCATCGGTGAAAAAAGTGTATCAAAGAACAAGACGAATTTTGATAGGATACCATCGATAAGCTGTCGCTTAGTTTGCAGTTCTTATTCACAAATTCATCGACTTTCAGTTCCCTACATGTGTATACAGTACGTTGGATAATATTGACTAGATATTGATGTCGAAGATGAAGGACTCGGACACGAACGAGAATACCACGATCTGAGGTCACAATTTAATGATCGAATTCGCAAAAGAAAAATCAAAAGAATATAATTAAATATCGAAGAATAACACCAAGTTACGAAGAATGAACGGAATACTCTTCACAATCGGTCTGCTCTTTGCTGGTAAGTCGATTGACTTTTATTCTGAGAAATCATAAGTACACATCGATCTGCCCCGAATACAAGGAGATTGAGAGAATTATCAACTCTATCAATTGATGTTTTTATATTAATTACATTGTTTCATTTAATAATGTAACACACACACACACACACAAGTTTCTATGTATTAATTCAACATTTTTACTGATATACATCTTTTACTTGGATGCACATATGAATATTCTCCTATTCTCAATATGCACGATGTTTATTTATCATGTCGGGACTATCACATCACATATGTATCTTATTCCTCAACTTCCCCGGAATTGATATAATTAGATATTCAAATATATTCGTTGACTAATCCGAATAGATGAGTGTGCCAATAAACAATGTTGATTATCACTTATAAGTCCAAGGACCCGTCTGGTGTACCAACATTGAGGAGAATCATGAGGACATTGACTTGGAACCACTCGACCGTGGACCTTATTTCGTAATAGCTGCATCCCAAAATGTGACGGCACTCGTTGGAAAGTCAGCAATACTTAGATGTCGCGTCAGAAATTTGAGCGATCGTACGGTAAGTCTGATTGCAAATGAATCCTTTCACGGAGAGATTTTACAACATTTTACATCTTGAATGAACTTGTCTATGGACCGTTGAAAATACACATGTTTTCCTTCATATAGAGCATACATCTAATGAGATTCTATCAATGCCTCTCAGACGGTCCAAACCATGGTGAGCGTAAAGGTGCATAATTGCAAAAACGCGTGAAACTATTGTACGACAAACGAATAGTACATAAATTTCATCATCAATCAGTATAACTTCCATGAATTATCCGAGTTTTCCGAGGAGATAATATTATTTGTTGTCATGGTTGTACCAGAAGAGGGATATCATAACATCACACAGAAAGTTCCACAGTGTTGTATCTATCACAATCAATAAATTCTAAATGGAAAATTATTCCACAGTATCATATTCAGTATAATTCGATTAGAACATGCGAAAAGGCATGAAAAATACATTTTCAATGTAACCGGAAGTTGAACATCGATAACACAACCATCTATTGTATTGTGCACCAAAATCGTGCCGATATGTTACAGATAGACCGTGGAACAAACGAAGATAGACTGATTTTGTATTCGTACTCGACTCATTTATGTTGGGATTATCAGAAATTGCTGATGAATCAGCAAAAGTAACTTCTCTTTTCATACCCGAAAATATTTACATCACTATCAACGTTACGGAAAGAATATGCAATATCATTATCATATTGCTTAGACTACTCAGAGTGCCACTATGGTTTCATACGCAAGATACATTATGCACTGTTCATGGCGATTTAGTTCTTCTCTTTCTCCCACTTTGGGTCAACGTCCAATTGAAACTGATTCCACAATATAGCAATATTGTTGGAGGGTCATTATTGGATAAAAGAAACTTTTAGTAGTTTTTGTAATTCAATTTTTTATCGTCCACACATTTGCGTATACTTGCAATCACAAAAATTGAAATATAGTTTCATTAGTATACTGCTGTGTGAGTACAGTGCATCTATTCGATAGAATATTGTCCCTAATTTCATTGCATTTACGAAAGATAAATGCTCTTCCGACGCGGCATATTCACCACGATACTATTGATGTTCTATCAATTTTTGTAGATCAAAGGTGTGAAAAGGAGTTATCGTCACCTGCTACTCCAAAAAAAAAATGATTATTATCATTGAAAATTTCAGGTATCATGGGTGAGGCACAGGGATATTCATCTATTGACCGTGGGTGTGGATACATACACATCAGACCAAAGATTTGTGGCGTCACATTTTCCACGTACGGAGGATTGGACACTTGAGGTCAAATATCCACAACCCCGCGACTCAGGAACTTACGAGTGTCAAGTGTCAACAACACCACCCATTGGCCATTCAATGCACCTGTCCGTTGTTGGTTCGTTTCAAATATATTTGCGTACCTTATACAATTATATAAATATATATGCATACATACATACATTTAATTGAATACGATACATGACAATCAATAACTAACATATATGAAAATATTATTTAGATCATGATACTTCATGTATTCATTCTTGTATATTCATATATAAACGTCTATAACCTGTCCGCATCCGGGCACCAGAAACATGTTGAAGAGGTGCACCCCGGTTACACAGGAAGCCCAGATTATAAAGACTTGACATATAATTATATCTGTCTTTCTGAAGTTATTTGAGATACACAAAACCATGGAAAAATATCATTTTCATAAGCATCTTTCTCATCACGAAATAGAATTGAAACTTGTCTATTAATATTGAAAGAATAATCAAGCGATTTTCAAATGCGTATCTATATTTTCTTATAGAAATTCAAACTAATGTAATTTTAAGATACTCGACCTTCACATTCGGAATGATAGTGCAGGAGTTTCACTTCTGGCGCGCGTACTGTATTTTTTTCTTTTTTGCCATCCGTGCGGATTAATTTTTCTTCCATTTTTCAACACAACTATAAATCATGTTGGAACATCATATTATAACGTCTAAATCCGAGATTTTCGTATGAAAACTCAGCAATTTTCATATTTTCCCGTTGCGCCGTTTTCCTAATAATCACGTCACTACATGACCAACGGCATTCACGAAATCGGTATGAACAACTTAGAATACGCCCTGATTCTCTCGTTCATATGTGTACAGGTGTATGTATTTCATGAAATATTATTGTTTTACAACTTAGTATCACTGCACCAGATGTGTGTTGATATATATTTGCGTGTAAACTTCCGTTGAAATCAATTTTATAGCCGTCTTTTATGATCCGCCAACCGTTTATTTTTCTGGTTGCATATATGCAGAACCCGTGACGACAATAGTAGGTGAACCGGAAATGTATATAAATAGGGGTAGTACGATGAATCTGACCTGCGTGGTGAAACATAGTCCGGAACCGCCGCCAGCAATTTATTGGACGCACAATGAAGAGGTGAGTAAGTTGGTTAATATAAATTTTCCGGATGAATGTAGCCTATTCAGTGCTCGCAGTTCAATGAGAGTATATTTGAAGTTTTATAACTACATATCAGCACTTTCATTACAATTAAAACACGACCATATACCAATCCTTATTTCGCACATTGTAACTGCTCATTCCCAATCACTATCCTGTCAATTAATTCTTGATCAACTGTAACTTCAATTTGATTCAGTTTCCACAGTTTTCGTAATCCACTAGGATGAACTGGCTGTCTATAGACATGTGCACCACTGGCCAAGCACACATGCCAACCCCATCGAATTCATACTCACCAGAATATGGAATTTGCCGTAAAGCGAGATGTCAATTTGCCTTTCTCAAGCCAATGCTGAAGTTGTCTGCCCACCAAAATTTAATCGTTAAATATTCGGAATTCTGCGAGGAGAATTTCTCAGAGTGTAATTTCATACAAACGTCAATGCAGATTTCTGAAACATTCATAGTTTTATGATTTTCAACTAATTACTGAATACTGATTACAATTGAATCCTTGACTAAATTGCGTCTTATTTGAGCCTATTGGGTGTGATATTGATATGTTCATTCTTGTGTTTGGGACCATGAACTTCTCCAAAGCTCGTCGCAAATTGCCCAATACTCCACTTACGATTTATGAAGTACCACCTGGTCGAATACGCAACCAACTTTATCGAGAAAGTTCACCAAAAAATAAAATATCAACGCAATTATCACCATATCAATCGGAAATTCGACTAAATTTACATTGAGAAAGAATCACTAATAAACGTTTGAAATCAGAAATTGTTGTTTTTCAATTATAGAAGAAGATTAGACTGATCAATTTTGGCTCATCTTTCATATGCAATTTCACTATGACTACGAATTCCACGTTCAGTTGATTATACTGTCAAGTCGATCCTTCAAGGAAATGAACGTTAATATGCTATATCTCTGTTTTGGATCTGAAGGAAATCAATTATGACAGTCCACGTGGCGGGGTTTCTGTGATTACGGAAAAAGGTGAAATTACCACGTCTTATCTCCTTGTTCAACGTACACAGCCTGCTGATAGTGGCAGTTACACATGTCATCCCAGTAATGCTAACGAAAAGACGGTCACTGTTCACGTGCTCAATGGTGAGTAAATGTAATATTAAGTATTCGAACAACCGACTGTCGTGAATTTCACTTTGAATTTATAAAAACAGGCGAGCATCCAGCTGCAATGCAGCATGGTGGACAATTAAGACTGGGCAACCCGCCGTTTGTAATATTTCTGGCGAGTCTCCTGACTTTTCTGCATCATCGACAGTGAAGTGTTAAGTTAATTTGCGTCACATATAAATAACAGTTATCCGTTCAACAGTGAGTTTGATGCAAAGTGACAACACGAGTACATTATGAAAAATTAATATATGATATATGTAAATAGAGTTAAAATGTTGAATTTGCGAAAATCTCCCTTTCGTTTGGCAATGCATGGAGATCAAAATACAAGGTTAGCGTCATACCATAGATATGTGAATATCCCTAATTCAAATAGACTCGTGCCGAATAAATTCTATTCAATTCACACGTAAGTGTGATAGGGCGAGTGCGCCGTTTTTCAGGTAGAATTAATCATTCCTCCACCTGAATTCTAATGACCTTATATATTTTTTATTCGCCTCGAACACCCGGAATTGACGCCAGTGAAACCAGATTTCATGTTTGCATTGACTCGATAAATTCATACCGTTGTCCCATCAAGAACCGTTGAAGACTGTATATAATAATAATAACAATAATCATTGATAAATTTTGAAATTGCGCTAATGAATGTTAAACATTGATGGAAGATTTAAATTAATCGATAATAAATATTGCAACTAATTGATGTAAATAATTGAAATCCTCGTTTTACCATTCATCAGTTTTTCCATGTCATTACAGGCTAACAAGTCGGAATATTTCATCTCATATTCACTTATGAACTATTTTCGGGGTTTGGAATGCGTAGTTCAATTAGTACCTCGAGTTCTAATAGTACGTAAGTCAATTTTATCGAATTGTTCAGGCAACGCCGAAACGCGCCCCCAACATGAATATTATTCGCGCTTCAAACATATTGTTGTCACACAATCTTGCACATTTTGAATTGTGAACTTCCAGTGGAGCCGAAACGCGTTTCACAGTGTTTGAATGCACCATGACTTATAGTAATAATTCAGTGACAATCATCCAGACGAAAAGAAATTCCGTTAACATATTTTGCAACGTTCGAAATGAGGATAGATGCAACGTGACTTCTTTTCGGAGTGGCCCTTCGAACCTGCCACCTCGTTACTACTTCTCTTCGCGATTCCATGTCACAGCGTAACCTTTTCATCTCGAAAATAGTCCACCTTACCACTCATGGGAATATTCAAAGCACATTTACGATACAAACAGGAAGTTTGGATATGGAGAAAAGGATGGGCGTACAACTAGTGTTTTTATGGTGATATGTAAACTTCGCGCATATGTGTTCAAGGAATCTATTGATGGTGTGACAGGAAACCCATGATATTGCTATTCTAGTCAATCAATATATCAATGGGTGGAAGGATGTAAGTGTTGGAAAGGGTAGAATAGCTTATGATCAGGAAGAACTAGGGCGGGAAAGAGACAAAAGGACAAGGAAAGATGGAAAGATGTAGAGTATGAGAGGCGCCAAAATTGTGGCAGGCGACGCCGCGACGGCCGGCGTCGCATTGTCTCGCTATGACTCTATATATGCGTATATATTATACACTGTGGGTGTACATCGCAGATGAGATGACGAGTAGGGAAAAACTATTTTTATTGTATTCACTCTGAAACTCGGACCCAGGGTTTTGAAGAAAAAATATTATATTCTGTTTCGAAAATCTGTATTTAGTGAGATTGTAATTCCCAAAGTCTTTTCCATTGATAAAACGAACTCCCCTAATAGTTGAGGACTATATGTAAACAAAATATTCTTAATAACGCGCATGATCAATATATAAATTCACTACAATACCACATTGTAAAATGCGATCATTTGAGAAAAAAAAATGGAAATTATGCGCTACCCATGCAACGCTCTGTAGAAGGTTAATTAACTAGAATTTATTTGCACTATCAACTGAACATTGATTGCTAAATCGAGAGCTAAGGCTATAAAGACACAAATCTTCATATTACCCAGCCGATAAAAGGAAGTTGATACGATCAAATTTTTGCTCGGACTCTAACTGTCATATGCAGTATTAGCAAAGCAGAATGGGCAGCTCTTTCACCAACAAAGGCGGAAGATACTCAAGTTGCACACAAGGCATCAATGCTTTTCGTACGTATTCTAAATATAAAGTTCTATCAAAAGGCGTTATGACATCTGGTGGCGGAAAATTACCCTGTGCTTGGGGGCAAAGTCTATATGCAGGTTGGGCAGGCAGTTTGAAATTAACAAATGATAATAAAAATGGTGTGCCCTGTTGCAGCACAACCAAGTAACATCGATATCTTTGTATTCAATGGTTTATCAGGCTTTACAAGAGCATGTTACTGATACGATATCACCACTCGTCAAGACAATACTGTCAAATTGTTTGACGTTTGCCGACAGTACGCTCCGGAATTAATTGTGCCAGTACCGTCACTTTCTTTTCTGTTCTTACCGCATTTAAAAATTTCACCGGTCTTTGAAACATGTCGCTTTTGACAAAATTCGTCTGGGGATTGGTGCCGATCCAAACGCCAACTGAAATTAAAGTGATCATTATTTTTTATTTAGAAATTTCAGATTCACTGATATGTACGAT
This sequence comes from Zele albiditarsus, assembly GCA_958496275.1. Taxonomy (NCBI): domain Eukaryota; kingdom Metazoa; phylum Arthropoda; class Insecta; order Hymenoptera; family Braconidae; genus Zele; species Zele albiditarsus. The sequence continues at coordinate 12,551 of OY292411.1, forward strand.
TCGAATTTTGACCCTAGCGCAGCATAATTTTTGACGCAGCCCACGTGGCAGATCCCAACGCTTTCATTGTAATGGTCTAGTCGTGTAGAGCAACGTCAAGCCCAACACGAGCCCCCCTTCCCCGCGCTTGAACTTTTTTCCTCGTGCTCCACCCACACCCTCACACACACATGCGCATATCTATGAGCTACGTGAGACGCGTTTGCGCGAGATAAACGGGGTTATGAGTGTCGGTCATGCGTATTCAGAAAAGTGGAAGTGAGAGAAAATAAGGCGGAGCGGTGGTGGAAAACAGTGGCCATTTTGTTTATCTGTTTCACTTGTAGTCACAAGTATTTCGTAAAGCAGTCGTGAGCGGTTATATTTTTATGTGCAGAATACAGATGTATACTATGATTCTCTGAAGATTTTTTCTTCATCGATCATTCCCAGATAGTTGGAACTCAATTATATCTGATACAACCTCATCGAGATATTTTGCCCGATATCAATTTTGCGCTTATATTCAATCGTGAATCGTGATATATAAAAAGAAAGAAGTAAGTGCAGGCACTGATTGTGGAGGAGACCAAGAGACTGGCACATTCATTCGAGTAGACACGCGCGACAAGGTGAGTACATAACCCTGGGTTGGTGATTAATGCGAATACATTATAATTGATATCTTAGCGGGAAGACATATTTAAACTTTTCATCGAGCCACTGTTTCTTTCACGAATGAATGACAAGCGGATTGGAACATAATAATCAGTGCACAAGTTTTTGGCTTAGCCCCATATCTTTCCAACTTGCCAAATTCTAGAATTACCCAAATTGTTTGTCCTGGAACTCCTATTTATTTCATATCGAAAAGCAAACTCCAACGCCTTTCATGCTGTATTGTGCATTTGCATTATTAAAATAAATGTTTAAGGTCGTCTGGTTGAGCCCCCACTCGCTTACGCACGCACACACTTTCGAACACTTATTTCAATGAGAAAATTTTTTTACGCACATATCTCATATATAAACAGTACGTCACCACTCCGTTTTTGTGATTCCAATTGAAATTGAACGAAATTGCACGGGCAGGTAGAAGAAATGGCTGCTATGGCTCATTAAAATCATATAAATTACCAATTACTACAAAAGTTTGCTACTTGAGACATCGAAAAACACTATCGGGCTCTACATTGGTATCTTACACAACTGCGGTATTAATTCTGAATAACTACATTACACAGCTTTGAGAAATAAAATATATAAAATCAGTCGGTGGCATCAGAGAATCATGGCGACTCCCTAGCGCGCCTGATTCGAACGGTGTAATATGAAACAGTTTTTTTCGCAATTGAATGATACATATTTTTCGAAATAATGATGTCAATGTGGTAGAATTTTGAATAAAATAATATTAATTGCAAAAAAGTTTTTGTTTTGTCCGTATAATAGATCCAAATATAATTTTGATATTTTCGCCGTTACCGTCACGCTCCCAGTGAGGAACGTGCGTACTCAAGTGCACAACCAACCGATTAGTCCAAATTTATCCTACATTACTTCCATAAATTAATATTTATTGTAATATTTAACAGGTCATGATTACAATAATGAAAATATTTCAGAATGCAATTTTTCTTAAATTTTTATAAAGTGTTTGACATTGTCATTTTCTATTGTGGATGCTCAATGATGGTACTACGTATTAGACACCCGACTACTTTAACCGTGTTTGCTATTTTTTTTTAGGAGTCTATTATAAAGAAAAATACGGGGGATTGAGACAAGTGAAGATATGAAGCAGCAGATTGCTCACGTACAAGCGGCCACTCTATTTTTAGCCTGCACCTTCGTAACGGTTCAAGCAGGTGAGTGCATCAACACATCATGCATAACATATGAATCTCATCTTCTCGACGCTATTTCATTTATTTATTTATTGTTATCATGACTATCCATTTGCGATATTAATGTTCAACTGTGTCAAGGTGCTATTGAAAAATGTACGTCTATCGTTTTCTAATCACATAACCTTTTCTAAAATCCATTCTCCCTATTCGCTTCATCACAGATAGGCAGTGAATGCCTATGTAATAATGACGAAATTCTCAAATGATGCGAGATTTATAGCAGTAGAATTGGGAAAAATTTTACAACTTGGAAGAAAATAAGATACAGATGGATTTTAAACGCCTACATCTTTTTATCTAACATGATAAAATTTTGAGCAAAGAACATTTTAATCTTTTTAATCTAATCATGCTCGCGTTGAGCTACGTTCACACGAGCTTCATTTATCCACATATCCAGTATATACCTGTGCTAAAACGTTCTATGATACGAATGATAACGTAAATTATTATTGATCTTTTATATGATCATCATTTGAAATTATACAGCTTTGCAATTGAGTGACCGATGATATTGATAAAATCAAGGTTGTGCGCATATTGTTACAGAGAATGAGTGAAGAGATAATTGGGAAATTGATTCTCAACAAATATGTACTCGAATGAAAATCATATGTGGTATCATTCATCATTTAGATACCAGCAATTGTAGGTACACACGTATATAGTAATCCACGAAAAATTTCAACGTTCTCGTTTCTTGTTTTGATTTAGTACTTTTGGTTCGTCATTCGTGGATGTTTTATATGGATGCCAAAATCGTAACGTTATAGTTTTTCGCGTTTATATTACCATAGACCGTAGATCTCAGTGGAACAATGGGTAATAGGACTGAACAAATCCAATATCATGCATATTGTTTTTTGTTGAACGAATAACGTCAGAATATTCTAACGTGAAACAGCTTGCATTTCCAATTCTGGGTTACTGTAATAGTTATGGCTGTTTGAAAAATTTGATATCAAAATCAATTATTTTCCTGCTTCATATCTTGTGCCATTTGTTTCCTTTTTATAATTTGTGGCTCAATCGATTCATCTCTTGACTGAGAAATTCTCCTTATTCATCATAAAGTGAATTACATCGGGCCGCCGGAAGTTCAAGAAGGACTCTCATGGACCATCGAGTGCACTGGCCATAAACTTGGAGAAAAATTCAACTGGACGAGAAATGGTCAAACACCGGCGGAATTGGCTTCGGGACAAATATATGTACTCAGCGAAGAAGAAAAGGGAATAAGCAAGCTAATGGCAGCTCATGCTACGGAATTGCACGAAGGCAACTACAAATGCACACCAAACGACAACGGGTCCTTTCATCTAGTAATTAAAAGTGGTTCGTAGTTATGAAAAACTTGAAAAACAATGCCCAATTAGCAAATACATGGTTTATATTTAGCTAACAATTGAAACATTATTATTACAGTTCCAATCTTTTTACATAGTCTTTCATTTTCATATAATTTTTGTTTGCTGATATCTTATCGCCGTGTCCACCTCTGTATTTCAATCATTCAGTGTATAGTCTTTCGCGCCACTCCACTGATATTCGTGATATATTTCAATAAATTTTATTCATTCACTACGATGACGAGATCACTTGCTGTTGAAGGACTGTGATGCCATATATGCCCTACTCTTTGATATCGATCGGTAATCCAGATGATATTTATAGGGTTTGATAACGACATATCCTCTCAAATAATATATATATATATATATATATATCATATTGTTCTAACGAACGTATATTAATAGTTTGTTCTCGTTTTACTCTACGACAAAATATGGAATTTTTTTTAAATCCACAATGTTATCTCATTATCATTATACTATATTCTGAGTGTTTATTGTTCTGTACTGCGTGAAACCAGAGATAAACCAAAAAATCTCAAAATATGTGGAGTAAATTCAGTTAAGCTGACGACTCACCTAAATTCATTGTCTTCTTATCTACGGTTTTGCTGTTATGATCCAATTAATGTTCCAGAAGTAATCCACTTGGAAATAACAATGAAATAACAGTTTATAGCACTTTGTGCTTCAATAACTTTTTTATGTTACTCCCCTTTTGCACCAAGCATCTCTGTGTACCTGTGTATATTCAGTCGCTTATATATGCCAACAAAATTAGCAGACACAACAAGTTTATATAAGTAGGTACAATAGTTGATGTATATAATGAGATGAGTATGAATTCTGGTGGTTACACTGACAAAGCTGGAATTGGAAGTAATGCATCGTCAAAGTTCGCACTACTAGTCTTTGTTCAATAGTCAGAATTTATCTATCTCTTCATTGGTCTTTTCACTATGGCACGCCTATAGTTTATCGAAGAATTCCAAATTCTCCCGTCCTGCCGCTCATCATCATCTAGTCATCTAAATATCTGTGTCGAGTAATTCGCTGATTTGTAATCGAACAACACTCACATTATTAAACACATTTGTTATTTCAATGTTTACATGTAGTGACGATTGTCAAACATGAAGTGGTGATGATGCAAATGTTACCGCGGCCACATCATGTGTTATTCCGTTTACATACTTCATAACATTGAAATCCTCTGCAACACCTTGAATTCTAACCGCGCTGCCATCCCGACATAGTTTTATGTGTCTTTCCGTCTTTCCTAATTACCACTCCACAATGTCATCCCATTTTCACTTTTTTGCTCTCATTTTCCACATTCATTGTCAAATATAACGAAAATAAAAGTAAAACGCAGGAAATTACACATTCTCACTGATAGTCTCATTGTTAGAGACATCAGTTATATATTGAAGAATAAGATGCAATTATTGGGCGTGGTCGGCACCCAAACTCCACTTCATCTGAGCATAAAAATGGCAAGGGGTGGAGAATGCACCCAGTCTCTGGTGTAGTTGAGTGATTCATATTCAGATCAAACAAGACGAACCCAATAAGACTGAATAGCATTTATTTTGAACCAATAATTTCATTTCAATTGAATATAAGTGAATGCAATAATAGTTTGTATCATTAGAAAAGTAATGAATATAATAAGTTTATGAGTAACATTTGCCGTACACCAACATTAATTATCCGTATATTATGTTAAAAATATGAAACAGTGATGAATCGAAGTAATCGTTATTACAGTGACGAAGATCAAAGTGCTCACATCTAAAGACACTCCGTTGGACCTCCAGTGCGAAAATCAAACCTCCTCCAGTGACAAAGTAGACTGGCAAAAAGAAGGTCTCAATATCAGCGAGGCATTTGTTGGGAAGGAAAATGTTGTGAAATATAACAGTGCTACTGGGACTCTTTCAATCCTTGAAGAACATCCTGACGTATACGGAAATTATACGTGCAATACTACAACTAATGGAAATGTCACTACATACTTTCGTATTGTCCGTGAGTAATATACATACATAAGCAGATTGAATCACCAAAGCTGTTCAATAATTATTTTTATTGATTTATAGAGAAGCCGACAGCTAAATTGTTGGAATCAGTGAGCGTAGTCGAAGGTGAAAAACTTCATCTAGTCTGCGATGGGAAACAAAGTCCTGGAATCAAAATAAAATGGGAATTTGCCGGAGATGAATATACGACCAGCGAGGGTCGCGTCAAATTAACACGTGACAATGATCGTGGAATTAACCATGCCGTTCTCAATGTCGACAATATTGGAATAAGCGATCGTGGGAAGATTTCATGCAAGGTAGCTTACGATTGGACTGCAAATCCCAATCACATTGCCAGTGCAACATCAGAACTGAGAGTAAAAGATAAACTCGCTGCTCTTTGGCCGTTCCTCGGCATCTGCGCTGAAGTCATCGTGCTGTGTACTATTATTCTCGTTTATGAAAAGAAGCGTAATAAGGCCGAGCTTGAGGAATCAGATACTGATCAGAGTCCTGACACGTGAGTTCTTATATTTCCATTATAATTCACAAACTCAACGACGTCTTTCGATCATCCGTTAGTATCATCAAATCTCCATTCTGTTCTTGTTCATTAACAATCACTACTCAATAAAATAGAATAGAAGATTCTCCGTAACTTTTCATCATAATGTCGGCTTAATTATATAAAGATCTGAGGATTCTCGCATCCCGCTTCAAAGTCTTCAATCACTTTTCATGCTATCAGGATCTCTCCCACGCTTGTCCAATCTTTTTTCGCATATATTCACATAGTATCGTACTCAAACGAAGTAGTCGACTCATTTTCTCGAAATTTACAGAATTATGCAGCAAAATATAAATTCAAATGACGCACCTGAGTGTAGACATTACACAATAGTCAATCAATCAGTTCTTATATATATTAATAACTTGTTTACTTTCAATTCGATCAAATTACTGATTATAAAATTTTCTATTTACACAGCAAGCCAACGCCAAACAAGGACTCCGATGTGAGACAAAGGAAATAGAGAACAAAATCGTCGAATAAAATCACATGAAATATTAGCAACGTCGATATTGAATTATAAAATTTGGACATAAGGACGTTGAATATGAAAAAAATAATTGACACGAGAATAAAGAGATAGAGTGAATATCTAATGCCGTTGCCCTTTAACAATACTTATGTATTATTTTTTGAATAAGAGGAAAATCCATAGAATGAAATAGGAAAACGAAGTAGTGTCAGTTCAATTGACAGCGTTGGAAGCTCCAAGTAATTCCTATCATGTGTACATTTCTACACGGCTATGGTGTAACAAAATTAATATGACACTTGTAGAACCAATAACGGAAACAAATGCATTCTTAGCTATCCGTATATGGCAATGATGGTTATTAAAATAACAATCATCACCAATATTATGTTCCTGTAATGTTGTAATAATAATTTTATAAATAATATTCAATTGCATTGACCGGATTGCCATGTGTAATTGGGAACAGTATTTTTCCCAATCAAAAAGCGTAAGCAGCAATGGCTAATTGAAAGAACGCACTAGAAAAATTCGTGGCAAAGCCCACGTGTTTATAGTTTTACGTTGGGTTATCCCATTTTCACGCAAGTCGTTAGTCTCGTATCGTCGTTTTCACACCTTCATAAGTATCCAACAGATATGGCACTCATTCAATAAGATCCAGATTGGAAAATCGCTATTTTTCATTCGTTATCAAATACTTCCTCATTTTCCTAGTAATAAATTTGATTGAGCAAATAAATATAACTAGTATTATCACAATTAGATTACATCCACGAATGTGCATTATTGTTAACAATTGATTTATCCAACAATAATAAAATACTATATTATTATATTGAAATATTTTGTGATTAAAGAACTCATTGAAAACTATTGAGTATTAGTGATTAATTGATAAGTCACCACTTAACAATCTAACTGCTGAATAATATACAAATACTTTATTGAACAATGATAAATGCGTTGGATTATCCTTAGCAATTACGAAACACTTAACCAACTACTAGAATTTCATTCTTCATCTTCGCTTTATACTTTGTCATTGTTAAACATGATACTGACATTAATCTAAATTCCATACTAAATATTAATGGAGTACGCAAACTTTGTTCGGAATATAGTGATGAAGGTAGCACGTCCCAAAAATTGTGAATAACACAGATGATGAACGACCTGTAACTCACATTATTTTCTTTTTCATTGTTGATAAATATTGATGAGTATGTCTCTTTGGTGGAGAATGCGAGTTGGAATAAACTTGACATAGAAATGTCTTTATACGAAGGTGAGAGCGAGAGTTCAATACGTTTCGACTCTACTATTATTCATATGATAAAAGGTCAGTTTGTAAATATTATATTGCAGTGGTGAGTTGACAACCGGTACATTGTATGACAGAAAAATAGTATTTTACTCACCACTACATATGGATACCAATAATTTGTGTTTTGATAGATCTTAACAAGTCAATATTATGTACAACTTACTCCTATCACATCAATATTATATACACATCAATTCGAACATTATCGAATTATATACAAAATTATATGTTAAAGGATATTCTTTCCTCAGTGATTGGAGACCAAATGGTCGACTATTGAAGAATAAATAATATAATCAATTATGAATCCACAATGAAAGTGGATGTGGCTATTTAGATTTTTGATTTCCATAATCTACATAAACGCGAACAACTTCTCCGCTATACTTTCGTTGACTGGGCATAAAATAAAAATCTGGTTGCTGTGCTGACATTTGGGAATTGCCGTTGCCATCATCTCGAGAACGATTATTTCTGCGGTCTTGAGTGTAGTAATCAAGTTGCGGTGGTGGTGACTGCTGTCGAGAACCTGGCGCACGTGGTAAACTGTACGTTGCTCTCGGAGGAACAGCAGAAATTTTCTGCTGATGATTCATTCTATATTTTTCCGTGTGATTTACCATTTCACCTGTTCTCGATATTACACCATCTGATGAGTCTCGCAATCTTGGTAAACTTGGAACAAGTGGTGGAGAAGCCTTCTCCTCAGTTTCAAAGCCAAAGCCGTCAAAGCCCAAATTAGTTTTGGCACCGGTGGAGTAGTCCTTCCAACCATTGTTCGCAATCAAACGTTCTTGCTGCAAATTATTTTTTATTGTTCATTCATCATTTGTCAGTATTGAGATATTACAGATAATATTGGTATATGAAATTTGTTATTCAATTCACATAACAGCTATATAAATATTCTACTCGGTATAAAGAAAAAAAACGTAACAAAATAATTATAACACTCAAACAAATTTGAAAGTTATGAGAGAATATCGTTTAAAAGAAATTGGACAACTGATCTATTGCAGGGTTAATGAATCAAATCATATATATTTCAATGCTGCCAATTAGAAAGAGTCTGGTGCATAACTGTTGGCATGCGTTGTTAATGGTATTTAGCTCATTTTAATGCCAATTGCGACGATGATGATCATGATGATGATGATAATGACGGTGATGATCATCACCATCATTCCGTCTACAAGGTTGTGAGATTGATGTACCATGAATCGGATTGGTCGAGGCGGATGCAGTGGCCAAAGGCAGTGCGTACACTCGCTATACACCATTGACAGTCAGGAAGAGCACAGGTCATGCAACACAAGCAAAGCCATGAGGAACGACATGGTATAATCTCCATTAATGGCACGTTAATGAAAATAACACCAATTGAAACAACTAATGAACAAGCAAACAAATGTTATGAAATACGTATAGATAAATATTGCACGGATGGATTTCTATATATATATATATATGTATATAAATAGGTGCGCTCAATTAAAATGACACATGAAGTAAATTAATTTTCTAATTTTCCTATTACTACCCGTGAGGGTTATGGAATTTTAAATCTATATTAATGTTACGAATGCAATCACCTTCGTTGTTCTCTTCCTCGTAGTCTTGTAGAGTGTACAGGTAACTTGCAGTAGAGCTAATGCTACCAGCGCAACAACACATCCAATGATGACATAGAGTTTAGTCGCACTAAATTGTATAACATTTGATCCGACATTTCCATCTTTGATATTGATATCGTCACTCATCTCATTCGCTATAAAACAGAAATTATTATATTCATATCAATATTTGATTGAACGATCAAAAGAAATGACAATATATAGACGCGCGCGTGTACGTGGGTGTGTATAAGCGTGGGAGTTTGTGAAAACGTACTATGCAGTGGCATGACGACCAGATAATGTGGATCCACTGTAAGTGATCCAACTTTTCCGGTGACAAGGGTTGGTCTCAAAGCTCCCTCTATTATAGCAAGAGTATCGCGTGTATTCAAGGCTTTTTCATCAATCCCATTTTTGTCCAGAATTAGATTCATACTCGCAATAACTCCATCTTCGCTTCTGCTTCAGAACATAGTTCAATAGTGAATTATTTGATAATTAATTTTGGATACTTCTATTCATCTAATATCTATGAAAATAATAGAGAACTAACCCTCGAAGTTCATTAAGTGTTATAGTTGTATAGCCGGGTAGGATACTTAGTATGGGTCCGAAATTGTCGGAAATTCTGTTTGAAATAATATTGAAATCATGAGAGCCAAGTGGCGGTGCAATGAAACCATCTCCAAGATTAACCAACTTGACTTGGACATCATAATGAAATTGAGATGAAGAGGGTGTAGAGATTTCTTCGTCCTCTTCTTGTGCAATTCCACAAGACTTTATACAAATTCTTTCAGATGAGACAATTGGTATACCAGCATGCTTCCGGATTTTTTTGTTCACTGAATTGAATATTCCTCCTTTTACAGGGAACATCATGTACAAACAATGATCATCAGTGAATGATAAATCTTTATTATCTTTGGCTCCCCTTTTCCTCGAGAAAGTCAAAAATGTCAGGCCATTCTCGATTTTACCACTTGCATTGTAAATATCTTGAGAAGGATCGAGAAGTGGCGCATTATATCCACTTATCCATGTATCCATAACAAATGGTCGACCATTGGTGTTGTCTACCCATCCTAATACTGCATCGGTTTGCGTCATTTTTTCATTGTCCGAAAATCCCACGCCAGTCCACACGTCTGAATTTTTCGTCATAATTGTATAGGTCATTTGATCCTATTCATAAACAATGAGAATCATGATGAATATTTCTATTGATATATAAATTATTTCTCATTATAGTGATAACATTCAACATTAATTTGACGTAATTGGTAATATTTGGCTGACGGTGTAATAACGCTTTGGTGTGGAAGATAAAAAAGGAGCGACAGTATATACACTTATGGTAGAAATGCATAATGCCCAATATAGATAAAAATGCTCACATTTTTCGTTTTGTATATCCATCGAATATAATACTCGCAAGATGCATTTTTGACCGAACAACTCCGGGGATATTTCCACTCTCCTCCACAATATTTGTCATCCAGTGGCGCGTGCCCACCAAATTTTTCCCTATTCTTTTCGTCTGAAAAATAATACACAATTAATCAAAATATATTTATAATGTGCTGTGGTGATGGAAATAAAATGTACCATAAAAGTTAAGAATGGCAACGCCTCTTTGTGATCTATGACCATGATACTTGAGTTCGTCTGGTTTGTAAAAATCCTGGATATTTGCTTTATGTTTTTCCAATCCACTCGGAGGTTGATGATTATATGCACCAGCTTCTTGGCCTTTTGCCCAAATAACTTGCATATTACTGTCAACAATATTATAATCGGTGGGCTCGTTCGCTACGAGCGGTTTCCGAAACATAATAGTGGTCACACCGTCCCTCTCAAATCCCGTGGCGGCAGTTAAACTATCTTTTCCACCCCAAAATATATCCAGTTGAGGGGTGGAACGATCACGAGTATAATAGTCACCGATTCTGTGAGTATTGTTTCTTGCCATGCCGATGATCATGTCCGTGCAATCCATTGGATTGAAATCATGCTTCGGTGTATATCTATGCACGACCGGCCTCATTGGCGCTAATTTTGATAGTTGTTTTTTATTTTTTTTTTTACAGAACATGAATTATTAAATCATAACATAATTTCAATGTTAATATACTTGGAATACCATAATCGCTATACCATAAGTATATACATAGCCACGTATAATATCTATAGATTGTGTATAAATTGTTAATAATGCTATTAATTTAATTTTGGTGATCCACATAATCTACTGTGGGTCCACGAGTGTACTTTGTTAAATTATTACCTTTAGTGGCCCCTGCTTTGGTGCTATGTTCTGCGTCCGTATTTTTCAAATTGCGGTTGAATATAGAATCGGATAAATTCGATACAAATTTGGACTTGGACTCGATGAGCGGTACAGGTTCGGACTTTGGTTCGGAAGAAGGTTCAGTGTGCGAATTTGACTCAGACACCCGAACAGATTGAAATTTCAATTCAGACAAAGGTACCATTTCAGAATGTGACGCTGATGTAACCTCAGTTTCAAGCTCAGGGGAGGTTTCTGAGCGGGACGACTCGGTGCTGGAGAGTTCAAACTCGATATATTCCTTTGAAGTCGGTTTAACATCAAATTTTAATTGAGGTGAATGTGATGCAATTTCAAACACTGATTGGGAAGTGGATTCAGATTCAGATATTGGATAAGAAGTGGATTCGGACGCAATCGTTTTCTTGGAACTAGTTTCTAGGAACGATTGTGATGTAAGTTCTGATTTTGGTTCAAGCTCATAGGTCGGATCTGGCACACTGCTGATTGGTTCTCCTGTGCATAAAAGCAACAATAGGCACGCAACTATTTTATCAAAACTATGTGCAGAAATCGATGTATCGAATTTTTTTTTTAACGAATATATTTGGTGTCCCCAATCAAAACCTTAGACACCGTGTTTTCACCCATCCATTCATCGTTAAGGCACAAGAAGAATCATTAATTTTATCAGTAGCGAAATGAAAAGTTTTTTTTTTCTATCTGCGATAACGAAAAAAAAAAAAAAAAAATGTTTTTTCGGTTCATATAATTATTTGATTGGGCACTGCTCATATAATGTAAAACGTCAAAAATTAAAGCAATACTGTGACGATACGAAATTGGAAAGATAAGGTTAATGCAAAGTATTTCAACCAAAATAGTGTATGATTCCATTATTAGTGTCAATTCTAAACACACTCGTATTCTATTATATACATAAAATGTAAAAAATGAAATAGCATCATAACCATCTGTTGAAAACAGTTCGTCACACTCACATCAGCTAGAAGTATCAAGTAACATCAACACCTCTTACAAGTACAAGCATTAATATATAACGGTCAGAAAATTCATTCACATGAAGTAACATCTAACTATCAATGGTCACATATGTATATCGATATCTAAGTGCTAATTAGCCACATTCCACAAAATTGTCGGAATTAACTTGGTCATAAACATCAAGTCTTTATAGCATTCTCTCCAACTAAAATTATATGAAGTAATTCACATCACATTTCCGAACAATTTTCTAAATGTATGATTCGGCGAACATTAGATATCGATATGTTGTAAAATAGCTTGAGTATAATATCCCTTTTCCCAGAAAGAAATGAATAATTTTTGAGTAACATACCGATTGACGGTGTTGAGGATGTCTCGGATGATCTCCGCTTACGACCTTATGTTGAATGAAATTCCATCAATACATGGATATATATACAATAAAAAATGGATAGAGTAATCAATTAGTGACAAACCATGCTTTGTGCTAATTTTATACGTAACACTTGTTTGGATAGTAACATCGTCATCAATGATTGGGGTGATGGCAAGTTCATCGTGAATTTGTTTGGCAGAACGTCTTTGGGCTGAGGATTTGGATTGTTCCGCAATAAATTTACTGGAGGTATGTGGTAGCAGATCATCTGTCACATCGGATTGCGGCTCAATTTCAATTTGGTCGGTAGCTTGTCTTAACGCAACTTTTATCTGTATTGAATCAGATTTCGGTTCGGGATGAGGTAACAGTTCTGGTGTGAATTTGTCATGAATTTCGGGAAATGCACGACATGTTGGAGTCAAATGATTGGGTCGCCATCCAATCGCAACCCAGGAAGTTGTATTCACTACCATCACGCCTTCTAATTCATTTGTATCTTTGATAATTCTCCAGTAAAAGAGAAAGTCATCGGAAAAACGCTTCATCGTATAACGATCAAGATCAATTTCGGATGACTTAGTGATTGATTCTGCGGACATGCATAATAATATAGATGATAACGCTGGAAATGAAGTAATGAAAATGACTAAGAACGTATAATTGTTTGGATACGATATTTGTGTGCAGAAAATGGATTTAGTATTTCAAAATGATTCAGTTACTCTCCTACCCAAGTACGCATATTGCGTGAATACAAAAGAAAGGGGGCATGCGCCTTATCTATTTTTTTCTCACACATTAATGCCACAAAAATGTATTCGGAATATTATCCGTTACAGACAATTTTGAATCGATGCAGGTAGTACTGATTTTTTGGAAATCATTTCGTTATTACAAACAAGTCATATCGACCTACATTATGCAAAGTTTTCACCATTTTCATTTTGTATTTCAAAATAATTCCGAGTTGATTGAACTATCTTTGAATCAAGGCCGTGTCGATCCTCGTAAAATGTTCAAACATTATATTATAACTATCGTTAAATTATATGCATTGTAAAGCAAAACAAAATCGAAGATGGTGCGTTCACCCCGTTGTTTTATTCACGCAATATGTCTACGACATTTCAGAGGAAGCGTGTTTTCGAACAAATCCATAAAAATGTGAATGAGAAAAAAAAAAAGAAACTAACTTCTTGAGCAACCTGGCCCGTACCACCCTACATTGCAATAGCAATGCTTGGTAGGGGACGTTGTACCACCATTATCTATGCAAACACCTTGATTTCCACAATCAGAATCATCAATGCAATCTTCCTTGAATTCACATCGCACTCCATGATATAATCGATCACACCTACACCTGCCGAGCAAGTATCTACCGTGTCTACTGCAATCTTCTCTGTACATCTTCCTATCAAGAATCTAGAGTATACATATAGTTACATCATTATCATTATTAATTCTTGTCAATTAACACTGCAATTTAATATTACGTGAAGCGAAAGTATCGGATTGGCTTGTCGTTCGAACTATACTCACATCGATATCGGCACAAGACCAGAATCTGTAATTCGATCCCCATTCTTCAGCCTCACGAAGCAGCCTCACCGTGCAATCGATGCAAGTGAAATTCTGCGGCAACTCCACTGGATAACTTTGAGCACTAGCATCAAATCGAGCGCCAATTAATTTTCCGTCTCTATTTGCCAATATGTTATAATTGTACAACTTACGTCGCATCCCCCTCAACAAACTCGCTTTGCTGCGTCACAGGCGTGAGATCCACAAGAGGTCGGTCGAGAGCATCCAAAATTTGCAATTTGAAGCCACCCTATATTATTATATAACTGGTATCATTCCAATAATGCACATGTTATCATGGTATACTTATTTCATGAGATGAGAGACGGAGTATCAATATGACATACGTCAACCGGAAAGGAGTCATAAACTGATCAAACTAAAAAACCGACGCCAAGTATAAATTTTGCGTAGAATACCCCTACAACGTAATATTGTGCACTGGAAATGACACTGATCCGGCTGGCAATTAGGCGATATCTATAAGCATCTCCTATCCTTGCAACTGATTATCATAACTATAATGAATGATAGCATAATCACTGGAAAATGCTGGATCACACTCATTTGTCTAACGACTCACAAGACGTTGATTAAACAATGTCATTAACAGTTAGATTGGTGCTACTTCTTTAGATCAATTCAATGTGATTCGAAACTATGTATTTTGATATTCAATAACAATTATATTGTAGTCATTGACGAACGCGATACCATATATATATATATATATATATACGTGTAATATGTTAACTGCAGTTGCTTGATTTACACAGTTTTATTCCTTCATACATTATGTCGACCAAATCTCTCAGTGATGGGACACGGATTTTTGACCTCGGGTTTCGGAATTGAAGTGCGCCCCCTCCAGTCTTGTGCCCTTCCTGATACAAAATGATTAAAATGTGTATCCCAATACTAAGAGGAGTAGAGCGCATTACCACAATTTCGAGCCATTCCGTTTCAGTTTTATATTGTTCTTATCCTAATCTAACCATCAATCCATTTAGTGTTGATTAACACCAGTGTTTTATTGGTCGTTAAAAACCTGACAAACACCTTTTCTACTTTGTGTGTTAGCTCTATGAATAAGAGGTATTGAAGAAATTGTTCGTTGAGGAGTCAACCAAACCTGATGCTCGCCAGCGTCATACCGATTCGAGGTCATAACGGCTCTCACAATTTTGTATCGAGCACGTATAGTCTCGGGCGGCAACCAAACTATCCACGTGACATTCTATAATTTCCGCACTTGCATGACAATTGGCCCATTTCCATTTTCAGCGTTCACCATGTACATACCGATTGTTTATTGATATTTTCACTTTTTCCCTTTTAAAGCGGAGTGATATCATAATTATGATGCTTCTACTTTATATACATGCATATGCATGGAACAAAACTTGATGCTCCCTTCCACCTATATTCATTCCACCGACATACATGTATGCTTATTTGTTGACTACTGCAACTATGGCAATCCACAAGTACAAGCGGTTTTCGCACTTATAGGAAATGTATGATACTTGCCATGTGAAATTAATTTTGGTTGAATTTAAAAACCACATTAGTATAACCATACGTAAATGCGCGCGCGTGTGTGTGGTATATCCAACGGATAGACGCATATATATATATATATATATATATATGTGACGACAATTGTGTTCGCATGGCTATATCTAATTCGTCTGCTTGTTGTGGATAACTCGAAAAGGCGACTGCCTTGAAAAGAAAACGCGTGTAGGCCACCCAGTTCTGCTTCAAACGACTCTCTACTGGTCCCTTCCACCTTATTATTCTCAGTCTATACAATGTCGCAACTTCTGACTCGCGGAATCTCTCTGAATACTTTACATCACACATCGATACGGAATTTAATTCCTCTCTTTTGAAATTTCTCAATGTACTGTATTCAATGTTATACGCCTATATTATGAACTCGTGATATAATGTTAAATAAACTTACGTTGTGTGGGTATGCCAAATGCCAAGTGATGTTGAATTTACTTCCAGCCATAAAGTGCGTTTTCACATCTCCTGCGAAAAATGAAGAAACAGAATTTCATCTGAATTTTCCAAAAATAGATATATAACTGCTGAGTTAAGCGCCATGATTAACAACTAATAAAAAAATACTGCGTGAATGCTTTCCAGTGACTTCAATAACAATAAAAACTGAACTCGTTAACTGTATAGGTACATGAATTTCGTCTCATAAAAGAAAACTTTTCACTAGAAATATGTATTGAGAATGAATGCCGAAGAAGGACCTCACATATTCCAAACCGCAATTTATTCTTTGGAAATGAATGTGATTTTTTTTACCCAGAGCCCAACGCAAAAAAAATTAATCGAATATGTGAGATGTATATGAAATAATGATGATGGTATTGCGACTACATTGTTCTTAATAATTTGGGGAAGTACGACTAATAATGATGTAAATTCGTTGAGTCCATGGTCTCGAGGAATGTTACATACTTCCTAGTCGATGGTGTATACAAGTCTACACAGGCAACAACGGTGAAAGTCGACACTCGCGATGTGACGCTAGACCGAACATTCCCTACTCTTTTTCTTCACATTTGGTGTAACCATTTCTACAGTAATTTCTTGAAATGTTTAACGATCATCGAAAAATTCAAGTGGAACGATAATAGGGATGCATCATTCTGCAAGACGACGAAAAGGAAAAATCGATCCATTTTCTTATAACGTCAAATTAGTTTCCTGATAGTGATATCTACCCTTGAATGCAACTTTTCATTGCATATTTGTTTGCCACACGGGGGTTGTGGTGGACACCATGGACAGCATTCTATCGATCACGAAACTTGTGAAAATAGGGATATTATAACCCCTTCACTTCTGAATCGATCGTAAATACTTTGCAAATTAATATGGTAATCCTCATCGATGGGCGGAAACGATAAATTATTATCGAAGGATACACATGAAAAAATATGATGGAGATTGGAAAAAAAAATTTCATCGTTTCAACCATTTTTACGTACGCGGACAAACTGTCAATTCCCTGTAACGATATTGAGCAAGCATACATATTTATAGAGTTGCTGAATTTAATTGACCTCAAAGTGGTTTTTCGATCTGAAACTATAATACATGACGATGAATGAAACAAAAATGAAGTTTAAAAAGTGTAATTATAACGTTTTGTATTTGAGTCCACAATCTATTTGGACTTTTCAGTGTTATTTGATCAGCAAATACGTTGATATCGTCAGGTAGAATGACGGTATAGATACAACACAAAAATTTATACACACCTTGCGGCATTCCACAAGGTCCTGGCGTTCTCGCACTGTCCAGAAAGTCTAGGTTGTATTTCCGCGCCCGTGGAAAAGTAAGGGCAACATGGCTGTTGACAGCGGTCAGAACCACGACGATGATGACAAATGTTGACAATTGGAATACCAATTCTGGTGTCATCTCACCAATTCAAAGATTATGACAATGGTGCTGATGAAAAAGGATACCTGTTGTGAGAGTTGAGTCAGATTTTAGCCGAACCTTCATCAGTTCATGAGTATAAACCTATGTTATTCATATATTATCAATTACTTCTCCCCATACTGTTCATCTACATCTCTTATTGTTTCGCTACAGCGCATCATCCAAATTTTTATAACGACAAAAGAAAAGAAAATTATTCATAAATTCCAATGCTTGTTTATGTGTACTCATATACTTTGGTTTAGTATTGTTTTGCTATGCATAACATTATGAGGATAAAATCAATTCTGATACATAGTTTTTGGAGTCAGTGGCAACAGTCATTGGAAGTTACGTATTTAATCATGGATTTTCTAAAATGTTGCTTCTCTAATCAAGAATAGATTACTCTATCATTGTGATCTATAAGATGAATACTGATGCTGTTCACATATGAAAACCGCCATTCTTAGCAACAAAAATCCATGAAAAATGATATTCGCTTGAAATGTACATATAGCGAGTACATATAAATTGTCGAGTGGTGGATCATGACGCAAGAGTATTGCGAGGAAGCACATGAGGGGATACTACATAGTATAGTCGAAGGTGTCATCGAACGAGTCATCACACATACTATAGTAATGAGTCATCGCATATACTATAGAAATGCGTCATCACATATACTATCGTGCGAGGTATCATGAAACCAGTCATCCGTTATAGGATAGCAGGTGTTTCGGGAAACTCTCAGTTTCGAAACAAAATGTTGCATATATATATTCTTTTTGGGGGGGGGGGGGGGGGGGGGGGGGGTATAGTACCCAATGTGTCATAATCAATCCAGGAGCATTATAGATATTGCACAGGGTATAGCAGGAGGAGGTTGCGTCTAGTATGTGTGCGGCTTATCTTAGAACGAGCGGGGATAGTTCATCGCCATATAACTAAAGTCCGGAGACCGTATTTTTCAGGTATGTCACCGGTCTTTAACCAAAAAATTTTGGGGTATTGTTGCTTATAGATACTATGGGGTACTATATAAGGTACTATGCAATAGATTACTCTTCCACATCTCACCTTCCACGACATACTTCGAACCATTGCATATATACATGATTAATCAGATCTGAACATTTATTCACGGGGCGTAATGTATCCATTCGATCACCGCTGTTGCTTTATCCCTCTCAAAGAAATCATACCTCGCCCATCAGAACATATCCAATGACAATTGATCCTATCTTTGCATTTCCATGACTAAGAGTTTGGACATAAAAATTTACTCAAACTGTACAACTCTCCACTTAAAACACAGATACATACATGAATACATCCATTGCTCTATACCATATTGATGTACGTCAATGCCGGCCTATACCGACGTACGTCCAGATGAGATAACTAGTGCCACCATATACTCTTCAAACCAATAGCGGTCAACGTCAAATAGTTGACAATTAGCCACCCTATTTTGTTAATGGAAAAAAAAAAAAAAAAAAAAAAAAAATCAAAGTATTTTCATTTTTTAGACATATGTATAGGAAAAAGTGAGATTTCTCTCAATCGAATAACGGTCTAAAAAGTGATGTTTCCCAAAATATGTGTTCGAAATTTCATTGTTCCGAATACACCAAAATACGACTGCATGCAACAAATATGGTGCTAAATAAACTGCCGAAGTCTCATCCGGATCGGACGTTCATTCCCCGCAATTTCGTGTTCAGCGTTCTATAAAAGCCGTTTTGGACGAAATACCGTTGAAGTTTCAATGTGATTCATGGTGCCACCTGCTCAACCGCAACCAAAATGTCACAATTTTTCCGATTCTCTGACTGCCATCAGATAAATTGGCACACTCATGCTCTCAACATTACGTGAATGAACAAAATAAAATCGATTTTCACCCAGGACGAAACAGACATGGCATATGCGTGTGGGATAGGAGATTGTGGTTAAGTATGTGTGTATGTATCGATGTATATGTATCCAACCCCCCCTCCCCCCATCAGATGATTCTAACTGGGATATCGAGAGTTCAACTCTCATCATATGTACCATGTTTGTCCATATTATAATTATTTAATCACTTCATTACATTTATCTGTTCTACGAAAAAATTTTTGGAGCAAATCAATTCAACTAGTTTTACTACAAATGAGGGAAAATTAATTGACAAATTTGTGCCTCATCTTATGGACATGGCAGAAAGGCCGTGATGTTTTGGTAACGCGTCAGTTCTTGCATAGGGACCCCTCAAATTCACAAACTGAAGAATATATTTTGATATAGCAATTTTGTCATGCATTCATTTCAAGATTAATAAACAGTAATTATTGGATACATTCGATTCATTCATACATACTGCGGTTGTTCAAATTAAAGCTTTCTATCTCCTTTTAATAGCAACAGTTTTGCAGGTGCCACGCCATCACTATGTTTGCTGATTAAAATAGTGAATTAGTAATGAACCTCATTTACATAATCGAACGAATCTATAGATGTGCAGAAACAGCGCGAATTTTCCGACCGCGAATATATACCATTAAAAGAATGTGATACCAACGCACAAACACGTAATTTTCATATTTCACTTGTGGATGCACATTATATACAGTCACATTTCACCGCAAACAGCAGCTATTCGCTCTTCGAATCAATCATATCAGTTCTATTCGAATACATCCATGGTCTGACTTGATATACTACTCTGCAGTGTTACAATATCGTCTCAAAATAGCAATTAAACTCGCAGAACAATTTCCCCAATTACTATTTCAGAAACGTCTTACCGTGGTAATGATGGTGAAAAATGAAAGTAGAGAAACTCGTGTAGTGTTATGTATTCAATTATTTATATATTCCACGGAAACACCATCACATATAACGAAAACAGAACTCAACCTTCCGGCAATGGACATATAATATTGAATGGAGCAAAATCAAAAGTAAAATTATACTTATGCTACTGAAAAGATCCACCCACTTCTTAAACAACTACCGATACTAATTATTCGGCGAAAATCATGATGAATATTGATGCACACGTGGAAACTAGATCGCTACTGCAGTCGATGGCTATGTAAAAACGTAGTGAAGACTATGTGAGTACGAGTCTCTTCGCGACCAAGTCATCGACTGGTCCAACCACCATACAGTTCACTTGAAAGTGCTTGAGAGGCAGTACACTGACGGCTATGGTATATAATAATATTGTACGCCAAGGAACATCAAGGTACGTTGGGACACATCGATGCATACCGTGCTTGTAAGTGGTAAATGTTACACGGACCCTCACGAAGTATCACGACTGGACACGAAACTCGTTGAAGAAGTGGTAAAGTTCCGGAGAGTAATATTAGATAGCAATGTTGTCTCACCTATCTATTAAATTTCACTTATACCATATAAATATCTGAGATGTGTGTATACTTGACGCGTTCATATACGAACCAAGTATACAATGTATTTTTGCACTTTTGTTTTCGTATGCGTTGACTGTGTCCGTTTCTCTTTTCTCGTCCCATTACTGTTCACGTATGCATATAGACTGGTATGAATAATTATATTCGTAACAATATATATAATGAATATCGATGCTAAACTATTCAATGATATTAGAATTTCTGGTTCGCAGGGTCTGTCAAAAATTCAGATTTTCAGATCGGAGAGTAGTAAAAAATATAGAATTATGATTTAGTTGCTGCTCGGAATTCGACTATGTATAATAACTATCGTAAATCGGCGAATTTCCAATTCTTTGGGGCGAAATCTGTTATCATATATGTCATTATATGAATTTCAGTGAAAGTGACAGATACTAAAATGTATAACTCTTACCAAAATTGTGAACCTACGTGAAATTTTGGAAGTCATGTATGATTTGCATCACATAATTGATAAATGTTGCATATTATTCAATGCAACGAATAGTATTGTCACAATAGTTAGGTCTGTAAGAATATGATTGAAAAATAAATCTAAAAAATATAATTTCACAGTATGTTAGTTATTTTTTTGAAGTTGGACAAGATTTGTGTTGCTAGTTTTCTAATTGCAGTATGAAACTGCCTCAATATGGGTGTGGCTATACTGCATTATTAACTAACTTCATTATCATTTTTCGCAAAATTTAA
Source organism: Zele albiditarsus (assembly GCA_958496275.1). Taxonomy (NCBI): domain Eukaryota; kingdom Metazoa; phylum Arthropoda; class Insecta; order Hymenoptera; family Braconidae; genus Zele; species Zele albiditarsus. The sequence continues at coordinate 34,655 of OY292411.1, forward strand.
CTGGCATTTGCTGCTTGGGATACAACAGTGTAATGAAATCAAGTCGATTTCTTTTTGTATATTAAATACATTATTTTTCTTCATCATTTCGTGCCAGATCTCCATAAGTTCTCATCCTTAATACACCCACCGTACATGTGATGTCAAATTACTCACAATCTACTTTTTTTCTAGCGGGAGAAAGTGAAAAAGTAATAATCTCGGCAGCTACTCTTGAGAACCGCCGCAATAATTGGTATTGTCCCGTATACAAAGAGGACTTTCGCTACTTCCTGTTTTGTTACTTTGATCCTGATGGAATACAATTCCGAACTGTCATGTACGACTGCATGTGTATATATATTCTCCATATAATAAATTGTAAAGATATATAATATCGGAAATTATAATTGATGGAATTTACATATATTGATAATAATTGTGTATAATCAATGACAAAACTTAGTGGAAAAATTAGATGAAAAAATTCGGCAGAGCTTGATACTTGACCAGAAAAAATTTTATGACAAAAGTTAAAACGATATATATCGAGTGACGGAAAAATATCTAAATTTCTTTGAGGTATAATAAAGAACATGTATTATCCACTCTATTAGAAATTGAAAAAAAATTTGAGACGTCATGTACGTGCATTTTGGCAAATACTAAATTCCAACTAGGAATACTCAATCATTTATAATTGTTTGAATAGTTTTTGGAAAAAAAAATCTGCAGAGAAGAATGTTTCTGAGAGTGAATTTTACAAGACGGAGAATTGTCTTGATATATTACGCCAGGGGGAAACTTTTCTTTCCCTTCTTTGAAAATGAATATTATTAATAACATTTCATACCGCACCTTACATATATCCAGTATTTCAATAACAATTATAGTACATTTGATCTTTTTCTCAATATTTGCCCGTTCAGTTGTGAACAAGTTCATGCTAACATGATATGTGTCGAAATATTCTACTATCAACTCGTGGAATCATAATCGCGTCTCGAAACTTGGAATTCGACTGACTCACAAATTTTGAATGAAAAATTTGTAGGCTTTTCCTAACTTACTATACATTGGATATCAGATGCCTTCCTTGTCTCCAATACAAGCCTATTACTGTATCCGTCCATATTGAACAGGCTTCTGTCCAAACCACAATTCTCGCACCACTTGGATACAATTAGTTACAACCCAATCGAAAAGCCCGCTTTGGAATCTGAAATGGGCACACGAGACGGTTACACACACATACTCGGCCCATGGTCCGGGTCCCGCGATTCGTTGATACGGATTGAGTTTTATTTTTTTCCAACCATTCAAATCAACTGGCATCATGGTGGTGCCATCCGGTGGGGTTTGCAAAACCAAAATCCATCGTGAAATGAGAGCAGTACGCTTCAAGATTTTTCGATCCGGACAAATGAGGAATTCGCGAGTTATTTACTTTCGAAATATTCCTTTTGCAGTTCTTTACAATAGTGGACTCCCCGAATCACTGCATTTTTGTGTGTACGTATATTGTGGAATAGCACGTACGAATGATTCTACAAGATGAAGATGGCATATTGAGGTTCTTACAACATCACCACTCTTCTCTATACAAAATACTTATAAGCACAGGTGTTTTTCTGCCGACAGAAAGTCCGTGTTATGAAGGAATATAGTGACAATATAGGGATGGAAGTGTTGATATATGAAACTTGGATTTGTTGCGATACTAAATTTTTCGCTTAAAATGTGATAGAGAAGAGAAAATAAGTAGAATATGCATATATAGATACTCGGATATGCCTGGATAGGCACGTCCTGTTGTTTCGTATCGAGTTCCTTCGATTCCGATGCACTCCTCTAATGTAAACTTCGGATTCACTATAGTACTACATAATTTCCAGTTCATACAGAGATGAGTAGTATCTACTCATCTCTGGTTCATATATATTGGTATTGCGTGCAATCGCTCGCGCTAATATATATATATATAGTGGAAGCTCCATATTTTCTAGCTGCATACCTTTCTCTTCACACAAACGTAACTTACAATACATACCAGCTCTCGATTGGTTGAAAGGTTGCATAGTGGACGAATCGCAGTGGCATCCTATATCTGCGCAACAACACTAAGAGTTTTTATACCCCTACAGCCCCAGGCGGGCACAATTATAGAGCTTCGAGTGTATAATGCAACATATAACGTGACTAATGAATTGACAGAACGTATATATATGTAGGGAAATGTGTACATGTGTATTGATGTGTATACTCACATAATACACAATACAATGAAAATGGCGACACTCGGATAATGTGATGTGAAGTATACGCGTGTTGATGTTGAAAAGTGTGGTTTTTCAGATATGTGGCAAGATTTAGACACCTTGACTAGTTCTGGAGGTAATTCTACCCCACTGCAGGCTGATCAATTTGGCACGGCAGGTAAATTATTATTTGTTCAGAGGACGTTAAAAATGATTGATCCTACCTCAAATTCTATGGCTGGCCATCATGTTAAAAATCACTGGTTTTACTTTTATGATTACAATATTGTTAATTAACTAGTCTGCAACCTTCAGTTTGCAATTCCATTCTCATTTTCTGATTTGATATATATTGCGAACTGTTGTTTAATACTCAGTAAATCCGAATTGTAGACGGAGGACTAGATAATTTTGTACGTATATAATATAGTATTATTATTTAGATTAGAATGGGAGGACGTAAACTCCAGTTAGTCTAATTTCATAGCTAATGAACAGTTAATTATGCGTATGTATGTGAGTCATATTAATCATCACTGTTTGTATATGGAGAAATACGCTATTATGATTTAACTCGAGAATGACAATTTCAAACGTGAAACGAAAATCTGAATTAGATACATAATCCAATGTTTGAAGTCATCGAATTTCATTAATTATTTTACGAGAACACATCTATTGCTCAGTATTCGATGGGTAAGATACAAAATCATTACGGAATATACATACCAGAAATGGTTTTTAATTTTTATTTCACCGGGGGAAGTGACCTTCAATTTGGGGGACAGTGAAGAATAATGGTCTTGTTCACGGTAATTTACATTTCAAAAAACATTCTATTGAAAAGTAGTTCCGAAAAGTATGTATTGTTGATGGAAAATAGAAATAGACATAAATTATTATATAAGTAGTCCATGTTGTCCACGAACTGACAATGTTTCGTTAATATTTTGATCAAAATGCACACAATTGCGGGTGCATGTCTACTGGATAGTCATTCAGACGGCGAAATATTTCTATTTTCTTCAAGTGAATTTTCTGGAATAATATTTTATTAATTAAAATTTTGTTGAAATCACCAATGATCCCCCCATTATTCATGGAGTAACGATTACGCAAACTAGCATTCAATTTAATAGTAAAAATTCCCCTAACAATCGTATGAATATTATTCAAAAATAAACATACTTTAGTGAGTTTATGGTCACATCAAATGAAATATCGATAAATAGTTAACAAAAAAATTTTGACTGATAAAATACCGTGAAGTGAAACTTTTTCACCAAGACAATTTGATGCAATAGCAAATATTTTGTTTGAAATTTTACTTCGGCTCGGAATTAATGCTTATTCTACGTACAACCCGACTTGTTAGGAGGAGTATCAAAACAAGCATAACTAATTATAACTTCATTAATAAGTGAATCAACAAGAATTTCTATCTCGTCCACACAGCATTATATTATTCCTTTCACACGTAGGTATTATATGATTTTAGTTGAGGAAATGGTGTAATTTGTCATTGTTATGCATATAGGGTGTTAATGATGGTCAATTTACAATTATGCGTGCCTCTCACAACAGAATTACATACTCGATGTTTATTTAAATTTATGTGAAACTCTGATAGGATTATGAAATAATAATAGTATTTCCAATTGCTCGAAAATTGTTGAAATAGTAGATGATAAGTATCATTCATTCATATATATATATATATATATATTTTTCCGTAGAATTGACGCCCGAACAGCAGAAAATATTGATTGATATACGTCGGAAAAAGACAGAATTGCTGCTTGAAATACAGGTACGATGGTTCTATTATATGAAAATTTGTTTTCTTTCAAGTATACGTTTATCATAAATTCGGATGGAAAATAAATCGAATATATAAGTATAAAATAAAAATAAGTAACACCGGTTTAGTTTGACAATTGGAATGTGATCTGAATCCTTATATACATCACTGTTATTGAGTTGGTGTCTGACGTCAGACGGCGCTACGTTCAATTTCTAACAACAAATGCTTTCAATGAAGTTCAGATTCGAAATAAAAGACAATATTGCAATGCTTGTTAGGTATAGTACGAATCGTTGGCGGCAGTGGTAGAAATAACGGCAGTTATATCAACATTCAATACAGCAGTTTTCCTTTGGAGCTGAGCAGTGTTGCTCACAATGTACTAATATAAGGAATGATCGTCGTATCGAAATGTACTGTTGTGATTGTGATATATGCAATGTGCAATTGCTCACTGTGCAATTCTAGTACTCAATATTCCGTGATATATCCCACATTCAATTGTATAATTGGTTTTCAAATGATACATTTATATATAAGTGATTGAGGAATGCACGGGAAATATTTGTGTTCGCTGAAGTTTGTATACGTCAAGCGCGGAATATGCTTCAATTAAATAGCAATCATCGATCAAAACTGCTATTGTTGTTGTTGTTGTTGTTGTTGTTCTATAATCAGCGGTATTGGATTGATAATTATGATTTTTACGGGTAAATCGGTCGATGAATTAAATCGAATGCAAAGTGATGCACATAAGCATCAAGTACAATCGAGCACAGTTCATATAGCGACCAGTTGGTTTACTAGTTTACGAAGGTCTAGTAAAAAAACTAAAAAACCCTATCGCAAATTAGCAAAGAGCAATTTGGATTTAACAACATCCTTCACGGTGAGTTAATCACTATTCGCATAACAACTAAACCTTAATCTATTGCTTTTTCATTCTGTTATATTGTTGCCTCTTTCATAGAATACATATGAAGCATGGAAACAATGATATATAATAGTAATATATTCATAAATAATCTATGAATGTTTACATTTTTTGCGTTCCATTACCAATACCAATTCGTGAACACATGAAATCTCAGTTATGGCCACTTTCTAAAATTTCATTACTTTGACGTGACGATAATGACGTTTTCACGAAAATAACATCACTGATTCAATTGTCGATGCTCATCGATCAATTATCTCAGAAATGTGTACTCATTATATAAGCATTGGTGTCTTCAAGTTTCGTAAATCATGTAACATTTGATCTTCATATATGGAAAAAAAACCAAAAATTCGATATGCCAAATGTAATTCAAACAAATAGTGATTCATGAAATTATCACGTGCAACGTCATAAGTGACGTGCCACTCAACCTTGCATCACAATTGGAACTGACTACAATATAAATGGAATTTTTCCATATTTCATACCAGCGGAAAGAGTTGTGGCTGCAGTAGTATATCCATTTGAGACCCCCGGTATCATAAGTCACCTATTTTCGTGAGGGAATGAAACTTTTTTTTCTGCTCGCCGTATTTTGCATTGATTAGATTTCAAGAAACGATTGAAACCAAGAATGGCGGCGATTTTTGTCGTTTGATAAGTTTTGTTTTTTAGGAGGATATATTATATCTGTGGCAATAATCGTAACAAATTTGACTCCCGCGTGTATTGAATTGTGCCAGAACTGAACGATAGGAAGTCAGCTATCCATATTTACCACTCAGATATCAGGTATCATATCGTCTGTTCCCTCGAAACAATATTGATGAATACACCCCAATCTATAATAAACGAAAACCCAGCAAAATATTCTTATTTAATACATATGAGCCTGTCTCACTACAAGGTGTTTCAAATCTTCATAATAGTCAATATTTGCCATTAATAATGTGACGTCATTCACAAATTATATTGATGCGTTCATATATTTTCATAGGCGCTCATACACAGATTACAATATATGTACTATTGAAAATTTTTAATTGTTTTATGCAATGAAATTCCAAATAGATTCTCTCTTGTTGTTTTAATCACGCACTGATGTGTCATGACACTAAGGAAATAATATTTGCTATGATAACGTGCTGGCCATATGATTGTCAGCGTGTGCATTGATGAATAAATAGGTTTTTATCGTCATATCTGTATGGGCGACGTGGCCTTGTTAACGGAAAGCACCACTTCCGCTTTCATAAATTGCCCAGAACGTCGAATTCTTCATAATTGTACCATGAAGATAGCCATTATATTCTTTAATCATTTGCAGTTTTCGCGTTTTGTCAATTTCATAAATATGGCAAACAAATAATGTCAATTATATCGTTTTTTTTTTTTTTTTTTTTTTTTTTTCCAATTTTTATTTTCCCCATATGGATGTATATCGTTGCACATGACAATAATAAAGAATGAAAAACATTGAATTGTTGATTGTTTTTAATACAAAATGATATTTAAGTGATTGTTTCAGCAATTGAAAGATGAGCTTGGTGAAGTTGTGGCAGAGATGGAAGCGATGGAGGGCGGTGGATTCGCAACAGACGACTCCAAACCGTCAAACAAAGCGAAACAAACGTCAATTGGACGTAAAAAGTTTAACATGGACCCAAAAAAAGGGATTGAGTACCTGATTGAACATAATTTGCTTGCTCCCACACCGGAGGACGTTGCACAATTCCTCTATAAGGGGGAAGGCCTCAATAAAACTGCAATAGGCGATTATCTAGGAGAACGACATGATTTCAATGAGCGTGTATTGCGCGCCTTTGTTGAACTACATGACTTCACCGATCTTATACTCGTTCAAGCACTTAGACAATTTCTTTGGTCTTTTCGATTGCCCGGCGAAGCGCAAAAAATTGATCGAATGATGGAATGCTTTGCGCAAAGATACTGTCAGCTTAATCCTAATATTTTCACAAACACGGACACCTGTTATGTTCTGAGCTTCGCAATAATTATGCTCAATACGTCATTACATAATCCGAGTGTCAAAGATAAACCATCTGTGGACCAGTTTATCACAATGAATAGAGGAATTAACAATGGTGGAGATCTACCACGAGAATTACTCGTTGTATGTGTATTATTCTTTATCATTATCACTATCATACTTTCACATATTATTGTTTATATTCGTCAATTAATCACTATGCCACGTTCAATGGTTGTCAAATGGAATATGTTATGATTCTTATATCCGCCCCCATGAATTTTGTTGAAGCAAACGCCTTTAGTTTCACTGCTATGATTATTCAAATTTGAAGTAATTAGAATGAAACTATATCGAGTTTTGGACTTAGATTACGATAAACAGTCCCATACATGAGGGTGAAATGGAAACATGATGTAACAGGTGTTTGAAAATCAGCACATGTATGTTAAAAAACGCACTGAATACGATATGATAGGAATCAATTGCGATTTTGCTAAGCTTATATCACAAAAAAAGAGAGTCTTTGGCAAATTTTTTTCAACCGCGTGTTTAATCTGATTGGCAGCAACATAATGAAGCACATAAGTTGCATATCTGTATAAACCATATTCTAGAAAATTTTATAACGAATCTAATGGTGCGTTTATGTGATGATAATAATCACAGATACAATTAATCGTATTAATTATGAAAAAAATGCAGCGGGGCCGAATTTTCAAGTTGCCTCGAGATTAAAATCAATATAGAAGACGAGACACAGTCATTCATAAGCTACACCTCGCTTTCCCCCACTAATTTTCAAAAGTAAGCAGCGTGCATTTTTCATCTCGATTTCACTCTTGAGGTAACGCGGAGATTTAGCATCATCAATTTTCTTAATAAATAATATTCTTAATTATATAAAGTGTTATCACATGTATAGAGCGCCATAAGACTTGTGATGAAAATTACTAAAATATTATTTATATCCATATATAATTTTTAAGTGATAATTAAGCACGTTTGCTCCATAAAATTCGGATGGCCGCGCATTATTTTACACATATAAGCTGATTTTCAGAGACCTGGCAAGTAATGTTTCTATTTTTGTATGCTCTTCCGTTAGTTTACAGGAGTAACATATATATCTCATATCTCACTATAATTCTAATTGAAGTTGAGGAGACTAACCCTCTCTGACACTTTTCCTCTATATATCAACGTGTGCTACGGTACCCGACGACGTGCTTCAAAACAATATATCAGAGACATTTGGTGGGCCGCAATGGTGGAATTTTAGAAAAGTTACAAATTTTTAGAGAATGTCATCACGTGCGCATTACATGCTTTGTTATAACCTATATCGTGTAATAGATGTTATTCAATTGAATTGAAAATAAAATTATGAGCATACGGGTCAATAGAATTCATGATGAATCGGACAATTTTCGTCCATTTCGTATTTTTCATGTGATTTTACTCAGAATGCATTATTACACATACATATCCATACGCTGTGAGTTCAGTTAATTTATTTGAGTCACATCAAAATTTGTCCATAAATGATACATGGATTAATATGCAAGATATTTATGAGTCACGAATTAACAGTGAATATTTATTATACGTAGCTATAGACTTTTTCATTGATTTGATTCACAAGGTATATCGTTTATGCTGATAAAATTCTAGATGGAGAATACGTCAAAAACTTCCCCCGAATATATTACAGAAGCACGATGTTGGCTGAAATATATTTTATACCGATTGATAATGTATCATTGCACTTATAATATGAATATTCTGACCGTAGGATATTCATAATTGATCAATTATCAACAAAATTATTATTTTTATCTTCAGAGTCTTTATGAGAGCATAAAAACGGAACCATTCAAAATACCTGAGGACGACGGCAATGACTTAATGCATACATTTTTCAATCCCGACAAAGAAGGCTGGCTGTGGAAGCAAGGTAATGTTAATGAAACTATTTGTTTATCAGAACTAATGTCTCCCGAAATTCCATCGGTGTTCGACAAAATATTAAGGCGAGACATCTGAACAGTATAGTCGTATATCATTTAGGGTTACAAATAAAAATGTGCGTCTAATAGAAGCGTATTCTTTTTGTCGTCGTAAACTAAAAAAGTAAAAAATAAAAGAGAAAAAAAATAAAAAATCACTTAATTTCTCATGAATATCGATTTGTTTGCCGCTTTGTTGCCTTGAGGGAGACAGCAGGTAAATAATCCGCTCCAATATACTCACTGTTGATCATTTTTATTTCAACTATTCACAATAATTGTTGCAGGTGGACGTTACAAGAGTTGGAAACGACGGTGGTTCATATTGAACGATAATTGTCTCTATTACTTCGAATATACAACGGATAAAGAACCACGTGGAATTATTCCGCTGGAGAATATTCAGGTCAGAGAGGTCCAAGACAGACATAAGCCACACTGCTTTGAACTTTATGCAGCGGGTTCCGAGTTTATCAAAGCATGTAAGACAGATAGTGAAGGAAAAGTTGTCGAAGGTACGAGAAAAGTATCATCAACAAAACTTAAGAAATAATTGAATACAATAACTCTTACTTGCCACAATGACTTTTCGTATGCGTATATTTCAACTCTGATGTTTGATGGTATTGGCCAGTCACTCTCTCATGAACCTCACGACAATTACTATATTATAGCTCAATTTGCTGAATGATGCTCAATTTTCGAAATTTAGATGTTAATCTCATAATTTATCAAAAAATGACAACAATTGCCGAAATATAATTTTAAAAGAAGGTGCTATCGAGCGTCAATGACTCAATGCTACAAACATAAAAGTTTCCACACTGCTTCACTTGTATATAATAACTTATCTTTTTCATATATACTGGCAGAAGCATAAAATACCAAAAATGTTTTCCAGGTAAACACACTGTATACAGAATGTCAGCTGCAACGGATGAAGAAATGGATGAGTGGATTAAGTGTGTTAGACAAAGCATATCGCACAATCCATTCTATGATATGCTCGCGGCGCGGAAGAAAAAAGCTCAGAAAACTAATGTCCACTCTAAAAGTTAGAACTAAGAATGCTGCTCCAGTGAAAAGAAAGAGAAATACAGAATCGGAAATTCAGTTACAAGATATTAAAAGGGAAGGGGAACTTGAATAAGACAATACTGTTTGATTGCAGGCCTCATGATCGAGAACATAAACAAGATTTCTATAACATACATCAAGTCATTTGTTCTTTTCGAGGAATTCATCAATTTCATTGATTTTATGTTCATCTCAACAGCTTTGTGACTGATGCGTAGTTGATATATTTATTGTGTAAAAGTTATAATTTTCACAGTGCCTTGTACATAGCTATCTGTTTTTTTCCTATCGTAAACATTACCCACTTTTATTGAAATTTAGTTTTTGCATCTCCTATATCTATGGAATGAAGCAGGTTAATGTAAACTAAGTGGAGATTTTGAGAATATGAATGAATATTTATATGATAGCTGTGTGTGTTCATTTGTATGAAAAATGCCGATCATTCAGGGGGTCATACGAATTTTTCACCCGTTCAATTACATATGACACTGCAGTGAATATTATTTATGTTTACAAATAATCACAGTATGGAGTGTATACATATGTGCGCACTTATTCCATTTCGCGGAAACCGATTGTCATAATCACCGTTTGCATTATAGTTTCATGTTTTATGACCCAAAACACATGGCACAGCACATCTACCTGTAATACATCTTTGAAACTGTCAATCGTAGAAATGAATATTGACTTTTTTTTTGTAAATCAATGGGTTTCGTTAATATCGGGACCCAAAAACACCCAATAATTTGAGGATGAATTACTCATAGTGTCATCGTATTGTATATATAGAGAAATATCGTGAGATGCATGGATGAGTTTCATTATTCAAATACATCTTAATTTCACTTCAAAAAAGTTCTCAACCGAGATAAGTCATGATGTTACATTATTGTAAGCTTCAACGTGTTCATTCGTTAATATGTTGTATTTAGTAAGATCATTGATATGAAATCTCACTTGTTTTCATCGGATGGAAACTGGGGAATCTAAAGGTTTTATTTTCAGTCAAAATTCATATCTTCTTTTACTGATATTGTGAACAGATAAAGTGATGCGATCGCATATCCCGTCCAATTTATCATTAATAATGGAGCATGAAAAAAAGTGAACTGAAACTGTGCGATATTTTACGTAAATTCTCGCAGTAGTTAGAATCATGTTCAATTTTATTTTTTTTCTTTGCAAAAAGACAACTTTATGTGTTCGATAACAAGAAATTATGTACATCTAATTGTATGTATATATATATATATATATATATATATTATAACTTTCTTCTATATTAGTGGTTATTATATGGGTGTTCGTTTTATGTATATAGATACACATTATATATATATATTATGTGATAAAGCATAAATTCTGTATAACGCGCTGGATTGTATTCATTCACGCTTGAACTTGAATAGTTGTATATCTCTTTCTCGAGAGGCTATGGAGGGTAGAGGTATCTTCGGCCATGGCTGGTGGTTGGCTGTGATTGGTCGCTGTAAATCGAAACAGCGGAAACAACCAACCACTGCAGTAGTATCCGAAATTGAAGTTATATTATATCCGAAAAAAGAACTTAGTTTCAACACATTTCGCGAATGCGATACATTCGGAATCGATTTGATCCCATGTGTGCTTTTCATTGGTGGGAATAATGAAGGATAATGATATGAAAGGTACGGGAGGATTATATATATGGGTAGTCTCCAGTCAGGAGCACAAGTGCGTACAATGTGACTGTACGCAACATCAGCGTTCCTACGACAGTGCACTGGCTCACGAGACTCCACACAGCTTCAGAGCTGTGTCGGAGCATTCATGCGCCATACATGGCTACCAATTGCTAGAGAATATTTAAAAAAAAAATATGTTATTTCTATGCAATGGTATTACTGAGTACTGCTACATAACCGGTCTCGCTTCGAATTCAATTGACAATGTTGTTTATGGTTCATTTCAAATGATTCTGTGATGCTTCCGTTTACGGTATAATGAACAAATAATATTCGCAAGTAATTTATGTCCGATGAAATTTATAGAAATATTTATTTATGTGTAACAGATCACTTCACTACACTTCTCATATACGTACATAATAATAATATCTATTTACTAATCTTATCAATCTATAGTGGAAATTTGGGAGATGAACGCCGCTTGTGGTGTACCAATTAACTAAGAAGCATTCCAGCGAACCCAAAAATCGTGCGGCTCTGTACGCGCAGTACGCAACCGCACGCTGCTATACCGCTGGAAATCATTTTATATGTAGGCGCTGCAGTATAGTGTGTGTGGTGTGATAGACTGGTTAGAGAGGGTTAGAAATTTGGTGGGGAATGGTGGGGAATTGGGAATCCTGTGTTCACCTGTGTCGGTTTGGGTCCGCCGAGGTCCACGTAAGAGATTCTCGATTACATATTTGTTATAGTTTGGTAATCAATTTTTATCAATTTTTACCGAGCCAAAATCAAATAAACCCACATAATTGAGAGACAATACGATAATTTTTGTTTGCGTAAGTCATTCCTAATCTTAATTAATTACGTCGATCCCGAGATTGAGGAAAGGAAAATGTGAAAAATATACGAGTAGGGTTATCATCGTTTTGATGTGACGTTTACAAAAACCAATGATACAATATGAATATAATTTTTCCAACAAATAATTGGTAGAACCCACTAATATATAGTCAAAAATACCGGAACAATTTTTGATTCTAAACTTTGTATTTAGATATCGTGGCAAAATTTTCATTCCAACATAATGGCTAAATCTAAATCTCACGAGAGAACACCTAAGGCAAAAAATAAGCACTTAAACCATGTTCATCATAAAAAGGAAAGTGATTCGTCGAGGGTAAATCTTATGAATTCAATGTTGACTGTCACATGCATGGCTGTGGCTGCATGGTTCGGCTATAAAGGATATCTCGAGACTCGAGTCAATACACCATACGACGCAGAGAAAGTAATTTTGTATAATTCAATATAACACTTTCTTATATTGTTAACATCGATGTAATATAAATTAATATCTGTTTCAAATGTATTCAGCTCACAGCAATCAATGGATTGGACACTGCAGACCGTTATTGGGGATCATATAGACCGGGACTTTATTTTGGAATGAAAACACGAGATCCACAGTCCTTAGTTAGTGGTTTAATGTGGTACAGGCCTCACAATTTGCGACAGGGTGGTGAAAGTTTTAGGCATTGGTGCGAACAAGGTGATAAATTAGAGAAATATGGTTGGCACGAGCACGATGGCAAGACATTTGGCATTCAGGAGATTCATGACGGTGATATAATGATCAATACGTCGTATGTGAAGAAGCCAGGGGGTAGACACGGTGGTGATTGGACAGCGAGAATTAGTGCAATAGCTAAAGATTCCGATGCCAAAGATGAACTCGGTGAAATTTCATTCATATTTTATTCAGCACTTGAGGATAAGTCTAGTGGTAATATAAAAGCGTCATTGGGTACAGATAATAGGCTTTCCGGAATGGAAGGTTATACTGATGGTTTGGGGGCATACAGATTTAGTATGAATCCGATGAAGGGCACAGTTGAAGAACATTCATTCCTCATAGCTGTAACACCGGGTTTGAATTTAGTGAAAGAAACGATTCTACAGAATCTCCGTTTGGCGTCACAGAAAGGATCAAGTTTAAAGCGAATAGTATTGGGTGGTGACCAATTGCCACTGGACTCGGAGGGAAAGAAAAGTGATCCTAACTTTTGTGCGACTCAAATTACTGCTAAAGTACCATTTGAGTTTGAGATTCTTTTTGAATCTGGCAGTGTGCCATTGCGCAAGGAGAAGCTCACTGGAAAAAATTTCGATGTGTCATTGACGGAACAGAAGAAACGATTCAATAATAAATTTGAAAAAATTTTTAAGTTGAAGGAAAAAGGATTCAAGGATGATGCTATTGAATTTGCAAAGCTTGCATTCTCCAATTTGATTGGATCGATTGGATATTTTTATGGAAGTTCACAGGTTCAGAGTATCCATACAAAGAGTCCAGTCCCATATTGGAGAGCACCACTATATACGGGTGTGCCAAGTCGAAGTTTTTTTCCACGTGGATTCTTATGGGATGAAGGTTTTCATGGTTTGCTCATATCAACATGGGATTTGGACATTGAATTGGATATAATGAGTCATTGGTTTGATTTAATGAATTCTGAGGGATGGATACCACGTGAAATGATCTTAGGCTCCGAGGCTCTTGCCAAAGTTCCCGAAGAATTTGTCACCCAAATCAGTACTAATGCCAACCCACCAACCTTTTTCCTCACACTCCAATATATATTGAATACACGTGGGAGTGAACTGATGGACAGACACTACAAATTGTTGGACAAATTATATCCGAGACTACAGGCATGGTTTGAATGGTTCAATACAACACAAGTTGGGGATTTACCTGGAACTTATCGATGGCGTAGTCGTGACAGTCTCACAAATCGCGAATTGAATCCAAAAACATTGACATCGGGCCTTGACGATTATCCACGTGCATCACATCCAAATATTGATGAACGACACGTAGATTTGCGATGCTGGATTGCTTTTGCTGCGGGCGTCATGGCACATCTTGCTAAATTACTTCATCATCCCGCTGAAAAATATAGTGACACACACAATTACTTGACAGACAATAATATATTGAATAGTTTGCATTGGTCATCGAATGCACAGATTTACGCCGATTATGGTTTGCATACAGATAAATTGGAACTTCGTCGACCAATGGCACCACCAAGATCATCAGCGTCACCCGATCTCATACGGGTCGTATTAGAAGACCCGACACTACGTTATGTCGACTCAACATTCGGCTATGTGTCATTATTTCCATTTATTCTCCATATAATTGATCCCGATTCACCACATCTTGAAAAAATATTACAAGATTTAACAAAGTCCGAATTACTCTGGACTAAATATGGCCTGAGGTCATTAGCTAAAACTTCCCCGCTTTATATGAAATACAATACTGAACACGATCCACCATATTGGCGTGGACCAATTTGGATTAATATAAATTATTTGACTTTGCGGGCATTAAATCATTATTCAACGGTTCAGGGGCCATACCAAATCAGAGCAAAAAAAATATATAGAGACTTGAGGGAGAACATAATCAAAAATATGCTCATGCAGTACAAAAAAACAGGTTTTATTTGGGAAAATTATGGCGATAGTTACGGAGAAGGTAGAGGTAGCCACCCATTTAATGGGTGGTCCTCCCTCGTAGTTATGATTATGGCTGAAATTTATTGAGGATTCTATTCGAATTTATTTTATACAATACATTCCGCGTTTTTTCATTATAATACCAATTGACACTATAAATATTCATTAGGCACACATTATTCGCGAAATCTTGCGGACAATCAGTCACATTTATATGCCTTTGATACAAAAATAATGATTAAGTCTCGTTAATCTTTTTTATTTGTTATTGAATTTCGTTTTTGTTTTTTGATTTTGTATAAATGGGTATATATACATTTAGGTTGGCTTGAACATTGATTGATTCGCCGCTAATTGGAAGGGATAGTTGCCTCACTTGACAATTTATAAGGATCAACGGCAATTGATGTCTATAATATCATTTATTATACCGACATACTATGTGTAATTCTATCGCGTGGTTTGTGCGCCGCTGTGTTCGGTGTGTGCATATGTGTACGTATGAGTGTGAGGCTGGCACTCACCAACCTGAGGTGTTCGATTCAATTTACATATTTATCATTTTAGTATATCATTAGCATACTAGCGTCATGTATGTGATGGTAGCAGGGGGCAATATAAAATTCATCATTCAATGCTTAATAATATATTTATATCCCAACTGAACATATAAAAAAAAAAAAGAAAAATGAGAGAAAACAAAATCCCAATGTGTTGTAATATTATGAGGCGCATCGAGAGCAAAACTTAAATAAACATTTTTTATTTAAACAATGAACTGCATCAGACTGCAATTGGGCAGATAATGAAGGATAATAAGATTGCATGTGTCCAATACATAATAGTCGGCATATCCCGATTTTCCTGATGGCGCATTTTATTTCCATTTGCTTCGTTGTATCTATACATAATATATGTATATATGTATAAACATATGCATGTATTATTTATGATGTTTTCTAATGTATTTCATATGTACATGTTCATTGTACCGATCATTTATCAATTGCAATGATTAACGGATATGAGGATTTTGATGCCGAGATATGTCTGAGGACGATTAATTAACTCTAGATAAGGGATCTTCAAACCTGGCTGTGAAAAAAACCAAAAAACAAAATAAATGAAAACCCATTAATGCATTTTTCGGTAGTCTTGGGATTTCAGCAATTCTGATCTTATATCTTCTTATAATGAACATAATGTTAATGATGACGATGATAACCGTAATTTCATGCATAATGAAATCTATAATATCCAAGGATATTTAATAATGGCATAGTAATAATTATCACATTTCGTGAGTAATATAGAACGAAAAAAAGTTGTGTAAGATGAGAATAAGGAGCATGTGAATACACCCTTGTGGCGAACAATAATTACTTCTGGGCTTCGAAACTGTTGCGTATAATAATATCAGAATGTAATCACATTTCGACATTATTTATTTGACTTGTAAAACGTCATCGAATATATAGGTTATGAAATAAATATATCATCTTATAAATAACTCGGCCAAGTTGAATTCAACCAATTGATCTTAGTCATTGGCTTATTTCAATGTTAATGCAAATTCTTTAAATGACAAACATAATAATATACATATCGGTTTCATGAACTGCGGAAATAATTATATCGATTTATAATTAATGATCGGAATAATTGTAATCATATGAACAATTAGATAGTTATGAACTTCTGCGTAGTAGATGATAGATACCGCGCAACACTTCATGCATTTCATAATCATAAAAAATCGAAAAGTAATTTGAACAGTGGTCATATATCGTGTTTTTACCGTATCTCACATTTCAATTGTAAATATCCTGATGAGATTAATGGAATAAAATGCTGAGTAAATAAATTTAAAAATAACAAATGTTCAAAAACTGTCATGGCAACTTTCCAGTTTAACTCAATTGTATATGATTATCAGAGTACAAATATTGATTACCAATTATATGATATGCATATGATACGATAGAATAGACAATAGCAGATTGGCATGATACTTAGTGGAACTTTGTATGATTTTTCCTCAACCTTCGATAAATTTTCCAACTTTATGTTGAACTAGTTTCTGTGCCAACAATACTATTGTATGGAAAATCGCTTCTATGATACAACTTGGGTGATTTTCATATGCATTGTAAAATCAATGTTAGGGTCACTGTTCAACGTACGTTTTGTTGACTTCTGATCCTAAACTATTTTTTGACCTGGAGCATAGGACAAATTTTGTGGTTGCTACAATGTTACATCACCGACATCGAAACTAGATTCATGTCAAATATGGCGCGAATAATAGCCGCGGCGCTATCACGAACATCAGATGAATATATATGTATGTATGTTTGCATACGTATGACGTGTGGTGGCGTGGTGAAGTTGATCAGGATCGATTCTTTAAACTCGACTAACTTCAGATCTAATTATTACACAGTATATGTATATGCGCCATGTATATATATATGTGATCAAAAGTCGTGAGTAAGTAGATAGGTGTGTGACTATTTTATATATGGCGATTCAACGGCAATAGTGAAAATCCCGACCAATCTTGACGTTTATTGAGCGAAATAACGAATTCGGGTATTTGAAATGGAACCGTATGACGTTATTGTTAATCAGCCCGTCGTCATTGATAACGTAAGTGTTGTAATCATTCACTCGTCATTCAGCCAATATTATAGATTTTTTGCCATTTTTTCTCACGTTTTTCATTTCACTCTCACAATGTGTCAAAATTCAGACAAGCCATATTGTTGCTTGCCAAACTGACAATAAATCGTATAACATTGTTAAATTCAGAATGCATGAATATTGATGCTTCAATGTGTATCTCGAGAATGTGAGCAGGCATTCAGGTATTTTTCGTGAATATTGTTATAAACATGACGAATTGACATAGGTCTCAATAAATAATTGCGATCCATGATTCATCGTTGAAATGTAAATCAATCATAGGGAGTTCAATAAAATACATATTTATTTTGTTTTCAGGGTTCTGGAGTGATAAAAGCGGGCTTTGCTGGTGATCAAATACCAAAATGCCGATTCCCAAATTAGTAAGTATGGATTACGTGATTGAATTTTTTATTGTGGAATCGTTTGAATTTCGACGTTATTGGAATACGGCGATGCGTGTGACATTGGCATTGCCGTCACGTATCTGGATTCGTTCGATACACGTAATTGTTTGAAATTAATTCGATCATTAATATTGTGGTTTTTATTTTTTTTCCATCATCAACAGCATAGGCAGGCCGAAACACGTGCGTGTGATGGCTGGGGCTTTGGAAGGAGATTTATTTGTTGGTCCCATAGCAGAGGAACATCGAGGACTCCTTTCGCTTCGTTATCCAATGGAGCACGGAATTGTAACTGATTGGAACGACATGGAGAGAATCTGGTCATATGTTTACAGTAAAGATCAATTGTCAACATTCAGCGAAGAGCATCCTGTGCTTCTCACAGAAGCACCACTAAATCCTCGAAAAAATCGCGAACGCGCAGCTGAAATATTTTTTGAATCATTCAACGTCCCTGCATTGTTTGTATCAATGCAAGCTGTTCTCAGTTTATACGCAACTGGCCGAACAACAGGTGTTGTTCTCGATGCTGGAGATGGTGTTACTCATGCAGTGCCAATTTATGAGGGCTTCGCGATGCCACATAGTATAATGAGGGTGGATATTGCCGGTAGAGATGTCACTAGATATCTTAGGCTCTTGCTGCGTAAGGAGGGTGTAAACTTCAAAACGACAGCGGAATTCGAGATTGTCCGGACGATTAAGGAACGTTCTTGCTATCTCTCGAGCAATCCACAAAAGGAGGAGACTGTTGAGACGGAAAAATTTCAATATGTATTGCCTGATGGTAGTTATTTAGAGGTACTGGATAGCACTACAATCCAATTTGTATTTATACATATATATCCTCTTGAGACTCCCGGTATCGTCAGTGATGTCTCTTTCGAGATAAAATCGTATTTTTGTTTTGCTATCTGTAGCTCTGTTCATTGAAAAACAACGGATTATCGCAACAAAATATTTTTTGTTTTTTTTTTTGTCATTCTGTGAGTGGCGGGTCTCAGGTGGATATACATATAATAGAAATACTCATTTCAAAGTCGATTAATTCATATGGCGTTTTAGATTGGCCCCGCGAGATTTAGAGCACCTGAGGTGTTATTCAGACCTGATTTGATTGGCGAAGAGTGTGAGGGATTGCACGAAGTATTGATGTACTCGATTCAAAAGTCGGATTTGGATTTGAGAAAAGTACTTTTCCAAAATATTGTCCTTTCTGGTGGCTCAACATTGTTCAGGGTAAAACATTTCAATTTCTCACTATAAACTTGGTATGCTTCCATATGTAAAGGGAAAAATATAAATCATGGAGATCATTGATTTTTTTAGGGGTTTGGCGACCGATTACTGTCAGAAATTCGTAAAATGGCACCGAAGGACATAAAAATAAGGGTAACGTTATCGACATTGATACTATGTTTATGAAAAATGTGGTGTTTCATACGTCATCTATTCCGCATGCATAAATTTTTATGATATTCTATTAGATATCAGCACCGCAAGAACGTTTATATAGCACATGGATCGGAGGTTCAATTCTAGCATCATTGGATACTTTCAAGAAAATGTGGGTGAGCAAACGAGAATATGACGAGGATGGCAGTAGGGCGATCCACCGCAAAACTTTTTGAATTTTCGTAGTATTTGAGACATTCAATTGTGGGAGAGAATGCGAGAGCGAAAGAGGTACAGAGAGATAATTAATTGCATAATTATTTTTAATGAAAAGATACGAATATAAATCAGCTCAGGCACGAAATATATTGCACGTATTGACATGTACACGCGCAGTCTGCTTCATTATCATTATTATTATGATTATTATTATTATTACCATTATCATTATCATTATCACTATTCTCCACTTCATAATGAAAGCCGATTGTTTCATGAGCAGGAAACGTGTGATTGTTTTCAAAGGATTAAAACTCATCATCTAAAAATCAATATGGCGTTTAAGTTTAATCATTAATTTTATATTTATTTATTTCAATACTCTATAGCTATAATAATAATAATAATATGATGCATCATTGTTTTCTTTTTTTTATACAAACTAAGAATAATATAAGTCAATTATGTGGAAAACGATTTCTCGCTTAATGGACAATTTTGAGCAATTGGAAGCTTATGAATTGATATACACGAATAGATGGAGGATACGGACTTAAAGGCAGCCCGAAAAATCAAGATTAGTTTTGCCTTTTTTGTTTTGTTTTTTTCTAATCACTAAGTACACCTTTTCGTAAGAATAAAGACAATTGAAGTATTCATCCATGTATGGGACATTTTTTCTATGTATATCGCTGTACTCGTATGTTTCAATGTAATCTGACACATCCACTGTGATTTAGATGAATTGGCGGGGGGGTAGTACCGCTTTTTCTGCCAAACATATGTCACACGTGATGTACTCTTTAATCTTCCAAATTTAGATATAGAACCGTACACAGGACATAGTGACAGCAGTTTTGCACGACATTTGTAAATATTATTCTTTGCTAAAATGAAACTTGTCGAGAATATTTGGAAAGTTGCTGTTACCTTTATTTATTTGTATACTGCATAGTGGGAATTTAGAAAAACACACGAAAGAAAATAGGAGAAAGAATTGGTGATTAAAGAGGTGAATACTTGGAACATGAAGAATATCGAATGTGGAAATATTCAGTTGGACCTCACCCTGTGCGGAAAATTTGCACGAAAAATTGGAAATGGAGGTTTATTGACTTGAAATCCCATTGAAACACTGCATTTACTTACATAATTGAATGTTTATTAATTTCTCATTTATATACTACTATGAAACGGCAGCTGCTTTGTTTTCTTTAACTATTCTGCAAAAATGAACAAAACTATGAAAAAAAATTCTTCTCATAATTATCGCGAATAGAGTCTTTTATTATCAGTGAAGTAATATCAAGTTTATTCGGATTTTTACTGTGGTTCGTGAATGGCAGAGATAAATCGTGACCCTATTAATATATGTATATGATGATGATGCCGAAATAGACTCTGGGATTAACTATCGAAATGGATTCGTATTGAACACTGAGACTGCATTCGTTTGGGCGCTTACATGCTTTCAGCGCTCACGTTTCAATGCATTGCCTATGTGTGGTCTCTCAGTCTCTGTAGATGCTTCTCAGATAGCGGCGCACGGTTGCGCACTGTGCGGCACAGAGCCGCACAATTTTTGGGTTCCGCTGGAACACCTCTTAGTTAATGGGCACATCACGAGCAGTGCTTGTGTCATAAATTTCCACTAGATTGATAAGATTAGTGAACACATGTTATTATTATGTACGTATATGAGAAGTGCAGTGAAGTGCTCTGTTACACATAAATAAATGAATATTTCTATAAATTATATCGTAAGTATCACAGAATCAATTATAATGAACCATAAACGTGCTCGTCAATTAAATGCGACGCGGGCCCAGGTTATCTAGTAGTACTCAGTAATATGATGCAATAGAAATAATATATTTCCTTTTCAAATATTCTCTACCAACTGGTAGCCATGTATTACGTAGGAACGCTGATGTTGCGCACTGTGTCGTTCTATTTCGCATTGTGCGCACTTGTGCTCCTGACTGGAAAGCACCCCGTATCATCAGCGATAATGACGATGATGACTACGAGAGGCGCAACCTGCGCAACAGCCACATCCGAAAACAATTATATATATGTACATGTTATTGGGCAGTGAAAAACATGCATACAGGACTTGGAGCATAAGACCGAGTATTTTTATCAGCTCTTAACAGCCTTCATCTGTTTGAGACGCTCGCAACTTCTTACACACAGTTTTTTGCTCTTACTATACTATTAATTGTTGATACGAATACTTTGACAAAGTAAATGAATCAAGTATTAAATTGGAACACTTTTGTTTCTTCACTTGCCGCAGTTTCAAACGTTCCATTACATTCACTCGGTACAGGCTGTAATGCTGTGAAGAACGATAGGAATGAGCGAAGTTGGGAAGCTTTAAGTGATTTTGTTAAATTCAAAATTGTACGAGGACTCGTTTTTAAAGATAAATAATACGGGAAAATATGGCTACCCCGACAAATGGCAATGGAAACTTGGTCGATGAATTTGAAGAAGCGTTTCAGGTGACACATCCACGATTAAATAACTTTAAAGTTCTAAATTTGTATACAACATTATTCTGTTCTTCATTATTCAGCAATGTTTAAACATTTTAACCAAGGAGGAGGGATTGGGAAACAATAGCATAGGCAGTGGGCTTGCTATAGACCAAGATGAGGCGAAAGTTCAAGTGGAACAAGTTACACTTCGATTCATAGATCTTGCGCGCCAAATGGAAGCATTTTTCCTACAGAAAAGATTTCTCTTGTCTGCGCTAAAACCAGAATTGGTTGTTAAAGAAGACATACATGATCTGAAACTTGAGTTAACCCGTAAGGATGATCTAATCAAGCGGCATTATGACAAAATTTCGGTGTGGCAGAATCTGTTAGCAGATTTGCAGGGGTGGGCCAAGTCACCTGCTCAAGGTCCAGCACCAAATGGTAAAAAAATCACTGAATGATAAATGTATGATGTTAAAAAATGCTTTACATGATTATTCTACGAATTTATGTTACTTTACAGGAGTGGCGAATGGTAGTCAAGGACCTCAAGGACCACCAGGTGCAAATGGAACGGGTCCAATGATGCAACAGCAGCAGCAACAACAGCAACAGCAACAACAACAACAACAGCAGATGTTACAACATCAGCAGCAACTTCAACAACAACTCCAGCAGCAACAGCAACTCCAACAACATCAGATGCAACAACAACAACAACAACAGCAGCAGCAGCAGCAGCAGCAACAACAACAACAACAGCTGCATCAACAACAGGTATTTAAGTAATGCCGATTAAGCAAAGAAAAATGAGCCCAGTTTTTGTTTTATGAGAAATGGATAATCCTAATCTTCCACAACTTGACAAAATACTTCCATAATATCTCTAATAATGCTCGATCCGTTAAAGAACGACAACAGTTATCGAGTTATCGATCGTGCTTATACACACGAAGGAATGGAAAACGAACATTTACATATTTTATCGTTGTTCTCTTGTTCACTCAGTTCATAGTATGTCGCTATGAAACTGTCGTAACGTATAATCCAAGTTCACATTATGTGAATATGGTGTGAATTAGGAAAAAACATTGATTGAATGCGTCTCAATTTTTATGTAATTTTTTTTTTATTAACACGAATGAACGAATGTATTTGCGTCGTGTGGATGTGAATAACGTAAGCAAAGTTGAAGAAAGATCTATATATTGTGTAGAGAAATGAAAACAAATTACTGTGATTGAATAACTTGTCAGATCTGTGTAGTAAGAACTAAAGAATCTTGCATTTCTGTTTTTTTTTTCTTTTTTTTTTCTTCGTAATTTTCAATTAATTTTGTTGCCCATTCTTCCAATCGGTTATGAGAGAAAAAAAATCTACTCATAATAGGCATATTGTGAAAAACAATTCATTACACGTAAATGAGGGGCAGAAAGGTAAGAGAGAGAATTGAATGGTATTACTTCACCAGAACTTTGTAATTAATAATCATCGATAAAATAGCTATATACTCTACTATTTATACTAAAAAATTCAAATTAATTGTGTAAATTCAGTGCCTTATGAAAAGAATGGCATTCGGTCAGTAGTATCGCCAGGCCTTTCGTCTGTTCATTCTTGATTCTATTCAAGTACATGTCGGCGAATATAAGAAGCAAAAAGACAGAGAAAAGCATAAATTATTGATTAAAATTGACAAATCAAGGGTAGGGCCAAACGCGACGGATCCTCGCCAAATTTGATAGAACTTCGAACACTGCAGGTTTGTATAATACAATTGAAGACAAATGATGAAAAAAAAAAAAAAAAAAAAAAAAATCATTTAAAAATATAACCAAAGTTCGAGTAAAATAAAAACGCGGATATGCAAGGCGGAGTTATAACGAAAAATATACATCGTGCCAAAACATGTAATGTGTACTCTATGAAATTGAAATAATATGTGTACAAATACACAACCAAAAGGAAGAGCACAAAAATAAAATATCTGTCCGAGAAACACTTTACATTCATGAACTAGAGCGGGACAATAAAGATGAGTGTGAAGATACCATAAAAAAATTCGAAAACTCATTGGTATCTGAATAGTTGGAACAAATTCGAAATTTCGATAGGTATTCCGTCAACAATTTTGTTTCATTTCGATTGACTTGATTCATGGAATGTGGGGTTCACAACTCGATAATATACATACATATATGATATGCATAAATATACATTCTTTCATAATTCTCGTACATCATTCTCTCATCTACATGTTCTATTCTATTTTTTACACCATCCCTTCTAAACACTCGTAATCAATATTTGTAACACGTTCTATCAATGTTAGTTGTTTTGTTTTGCAATAATATTATTATCATTGATGAATTATTGCATCATATTAATCGGATTTTATTTCTGATGATGAAAATGTTATACACCGAATAAATTTTCTGCATGATTGATTTGAATAATGCATGCAACGTCTGATTATTCTGGGGAGAAATGAATGGTCTAACACGTCTCATTCAATAATATAAATGTTCTATGGAAAAAAAAAAAAATAATAATAATAATAATAATAAAAATAAAATAAAAAAATAAAAGATAATCTTTATTGGATGAAATGACAAACTAGTTTATAGATAAAAAAAAACGTCATATATATCTGTCATTTGTCTCAACGGTTGAACAATTGTTCTTTATTTGTGTTGCCACGTACGAACACAAACGAACACATTAACAACACCCATTGCAGTGTCGATAGTTAGTTTATCTGTAGAATAAAAGCTCTTTTCATTGTAAATCATTGTGCTTTCTTTCATTCACCTCGCCTCTCTCCTATAGACATATAGGTATACAATTGACTTTTGTTTTATCTATTATTATCAGTGGTATTACTTTTTCTCGCGGATCTGCTTGTGCCGATATTATATTTTTAATTATATACATATCTCTTCAATACCCCTCCATATCTATTCATCTCTCGCAGGCCATGGAAGGCAAAATGCATGTGTATTGGAAATTCAAAATATTGTGTCTCCTGGAAAAAGAATAGATGGACTAGTGATTTACCCATAAAATATACACACACGCCATAATTTTCCTTTAAAGATCCATTCGACCATTTTGAATTAATCTGAGACATGGTCTCAAACTTGGCGTTGCAGGTTCAACCAGGAGCGGGTTCAGCACCAGTTCCACCAGGTCTTCAAGGCGTTACTGTTGGTCAACAGGCAATGTTCATGGGCCAGAGTGTTGGGGCAGGCAGAGCAGCAGGTTTTCCTGTTGGCGCTGTTGGAAATAGTGCATTACAAGGCCCGTTGGCCTTTTTGGAGAAGACTACGAGCAACATTGGCATGCCCGAGAGGCGGAGTTGACGCGGAAGGGGGAGGGGGCGGGGACGGGGTCGCGGTAGAGGCAGAGGACGAGGTCGCGGTGTCGGTGGTGTAATGCCACCGCCCTCACCAATCCTCGACCCCACTGATTCTGTATCCTATGCTGCCGCTGCTGCCGCTGCTGCTGCGGCTGCCGCCGTCGTTTCCTCGCCCCTTCCCTCTCAACAACAACCACCATCGTGCACCTGATGTATTCCATTATTTGCTGAAAGCACGTTCATTATATGTTTACCATTTCCAATACATTCCCATAGAGACTATGTTTGAGAGTGTGTAAATGGGTTTGATTTTTTTTTTTTTTGGTTATCCAGTCTTAATGTGCTGTACTGCTTTCTTCCTTGTGTCTTCATATCACTCTGAATACGGAGCAAAATTCCTCGGTCTAGTGCACGTAAAAGGCGGTAACTTATTTTTCTATCTTCATTATATGATACATATACCTAATGTATACACAGGAATATGTATAAAATCGGTCGAAAGCTGGTTCTGGTGAACATTTTCTCCTGGGTAGTTATTTCAAAATAAACGTAGAGGAGAAATAGGACCCAGTGAGATTGAAAGAATAATCCTGATTATTTTTCACTATGTTTACTAAATAATGATGTATCATATGTATAATTATTGTTTGGGAGCGAGTCAAGTGTGAATGTGAGTGAGAATATAATTCAATAGATTAAGCAGGTGATGTTTTTGTTTATTTATTATTATTATTAATATTTTTAATTCGATGAATAAATCTTTGTACTATTCAATTGTGTTGATTTCAAATTTGAATAGTGATTGGATCACCTAATTTTATCATCATTTCTTACAATTATTCACAGAATTACGGCGGTTAATTAGTATGACTCGCGCCCCTTTCCGATTCTGAACAACATTCAGTATAAACAATTATTTATACGACAAACCAAACAAACAACATATGGATGCAGAGTTTTTCCAGCAATTTGGTTCTTGTGTTATTCAACTTCATCATCATCATCAATATTATTATTATTATTATTATTATTATTATTATTATCATTATTTGTTCATTGAATTTGCGTTATTGACTTTGATAAAAAAGAAGGTAACCAGAGTCGAATTATTATATTGATAATTCAAGCTCATCATCACACAAATACTTCGTGGAACAACCAGATAAAAATATAGAAAATTTCTAAATGCTATTCAGTGGGCTACCAAAACAGAGTCACGACGTGATCTACATTCGCCAGTCTCTTCTGGTGACCCCTCCGTTTTGATTAACAATTTACAAACGCCAGGATGGTGGTACATATAAGGATATGTGGTCCCGCATGAAGTGCGTTGGTATTGGACAAAAAAAAATCATTAGGCAGTCAATGATTGTAGAAATTGGATGAGCGTTCTTACGGGTCGCCCAGTCATACCCGGTTGCAAATAGCTGATGTCATCATTGTTTGGGCTCATAACAGCAGCAATATCGAGGTGGAGCCAAGGGACATCGTTGCTGGCAAACTCACGTAGAAATCCAGCTGCTACGCATGAGCCAGCTCCTTTTGCTTTTGGCAAATTGTTAACGTCTGCACTTTTGAACGGCTCTAGAAAATAATATTGAAACCAGTTGATGGGCAAAAAAAATTAGAAGTACCACTATGATATATACAATTCTACAACATAAACAATAGCTCACTGGTCATTCTGTTGTTATAAACTTGCCACATGGGCATTCTCCAAACGCGATCACCGGTAATAGTGCCAGCGGCTCTTAGAGTCTCCCACAGTTCACTGCTGCTGGAGAATACTCCAGTTGCCGCGGCGCCAAGAGCAATTCCTATTGCACCCGTCAATGTTGCGATATCGAGTGTGAATTTCGGTTTGAATTCAACGGCATAGCATAAAGCATCAGCAAGAATTAATCGACCCTCAGCATCGGTATTATCGACAATGATCGTCTTGCCATTCATTGCAGTCACAATGTCACCAGGCTTTGTTGCCGATCCTGATGGAAGATTTTCCGTTAATGGAATTAGTCCGACGATATTGACTTTTAATTCAAGTTCAGCTGCCGCTTTTATTGCAGCCACAACGCAAGCTGCTCCACCCATGTCCGCTCGCATTTCATCCATCGATGCGCCAGGCTGAAATACAATCATTACTATTTATAATCAATAGTCCATAATCAATATTCAATAATGATAATATTATTATGTAATATACTTTGAGACTGATGCCACCGGCGTCAAAGGTTACGCCTTTGCCAACAAATGCGATTGGTGCGTCATTTTGCAATCCTCCTTTATAATGGATCTCAACAAATTTCGGTGGTTCAATACTACCACGTGATACACTTAAAAATGATCCCATTTGTTTTTTCTCAGCCCATGCCTTATCGTGAACAATAACTTGAATCCCAAGTCCGGTTAGTACGCTAGAAACGGTTTCACTAAAAATTGTTGGCGTCATTAAATTTGCGGGAGTGTCTGCCAATTTTCGAGCCCAATTCTGTGCATCAGCCTTTATTTTTCCCATTTTCCAATCTTCACTAAATATATATAAATCACATAACATCAGTCATTAATTTTATTTTATATTCTGTAATTTTCTTGTCTTCGACCCGATTTTACTTACATTCCATCATTGCCATACAGATAAACATTTGGTATAATCTTTTGTTTGGCTTTATTTTTGAACTCTTGAAAGAGCCAGGTTGACAGTACTGAGCCCTCAGCGGCTGCCTCAGCGTTTCCCATGGATTCAACGTCGATTTCCTTTATGTCAACCGCATCAAGAGCATTACAACCAGCTGAAAAATAAGAAATATCATATCATGATATTTTGAACGTTTTTCGCTATAACTCCATATTCATTGACCAAATACTTGGTAAAAATGAGTCACGGTGTTATGTGATATACAAATAATGATATTTCTTAATTTACCCGCAACTGCAATGCGAATATTTTCGCGGTTCACATCGATCTCCTCCAGCAAATCAACCCCAAGGTTCTCTTTACCAAGTCCCACGACAGCAACACAAACATGCTCGCCATCATCAAGACCCCAAAATAATCGGGTCTTCGACTTTTTTATTTTCGGTCCGGCACTGTATCATGGTATTTAATGATAAAAAATTAGTTATAGTGCGTTAAATGTTTCATGGAATAATACAAGAGCACAACTTATTTCAAAGTCAATACGTTGATGAGGAAGATTTCACATGTAATGTTTGTGTGAAAATGGTAATGAAACTCTAATTCTACCGATAAGCACATGATTGTACGTTTGTTTTTTATTTTTCACAATTTTTTTATTCACACCATTGTGCGTGTTCGCTTTATTTTAAAATACATTCTAAAAATATACTATTCTTCATATTCATTTCAATACTTTCTTCGACACATGACATACCAATTATTCGCTTAATTCATACATATTAATTTACTAATTTCTTTCCTATTTCATTACTGAGGCCAAAATAGCACAAATATGAGCATATATACATCTGGCAAATCTTCCGATTTGTCAATTAAAGTATAAGCATATTTTCAACGCACTGAACTCAGTAAATCTGGAAGGCTGATAAAGTATTATATTCATATATTGCCGAGAACTTGCCTTCATGTCCCCTCCAGAAAATAATCTAATTGAATTCAATATTGTAGATTTTTATCCGGGAAGGCAAAATTGAAACTCATCAATCTCTAATTTTTACTTATAAGATGAGACTCGTTGGATCATACGATATGATGCGTTTTTTTCTTGATTTTTTTTTCATGCGAAATGTCCATCGAACGAATATAATATATTTTAATCAAGCATTGAAATATTATTCATGAATTAATTGATTCATTAATTCATTAATTCATTAATTCACTCAATCATTCATCAAGTAACAATAACGAAGAAAAGAAAAACGGTATTATGAACAAAAACACAATAGAGCCAATGATACCTTTGGGAGCTCTGTTGTTGAAAGTCGAACGAGTTTTTGTTCTTATCTACTTTTGTATTGGCACCAAGTTCATATTATATATATAATGGTTTTCCTTCAATTTTCGTTTCGCATATTATTCACATAGCCGTCGTAACACAATGATTGCGACTCGTAACATGAACATGTAATTAGTGAAACGTAATTATTCATAACTTATATTTCCTATTATTGTAACAAAAAAGTTTTTCATTCGTGTATCAAGTCAGAAAAATAACGAATCGTCTGATGGAAATTGAGTAGTTTGGCAAGGGTAAAAAGTCCAATTTTACATCAAAAAGAAAAACGAAAATCTACAACGCACATCTACAATGAATCAAACAGCATTTTGTTTTTGATTTGAATTTTATTTTAATTGATGATTCAAATTGTTTGAATAAAAAATAAACATGGTACAAGCTGATACTTAGACCAACTCGAGAATTTTGATGATTCCTTGTGAATTAGCAGCGACAACGACATTTGACATTTGTCGCCAACATACTGCTGATACAAATTCATTCGGATCTTCTTCGCGTCGCTCTTGCAATTCTAACACACTTCTCACCGCATCAAATTTATATGAAAATAACTGTTTGGTCAATCCTTTATAATAAACATAGAGAGCATTATTTTCGGAGCCACAAGCAACATAGTCACCATCAGTTGCCAGCCCAACAAAATTTTTTTCATTAACATGACCAACGAACGATCTTAAACAATGGGGATTATTGATATTCCAAACTTTCAACTGGGAATCTGTACTAGCTGAGACAATTTCTTCTTTATTAATAAATTTGACATAAGACACGGCTTTACGGTGTCCCTTGAATATGCACAATGCTTCTTTCATATTTCTTAAATCGTAATAATGAACGCAGTGATCAGCCGATCCAAATGCCAAATGGCATGAACTACGTGGATTAAATTTTACGCAACACACATTCGCTTTCGCTTCAAGAGACGCTACCGAATGATCAATATTTAATGACCAGAGCTTCACCCGCGCGTCATCCGAACCCGAAGCAATCAATCTTGTATCAACGTCATTAAAATCAACGGACCAACATCTTTTTTCATGTTCCTGAAATGCCTTTGTTCGTTGACCAGTGGCAGCATCCCAAACGGTTACAGTCCCCTCATAATCTGAGGATGCAAGCATCCCTTTATGGTAAGAATTCCATGAAACACATGATATTTTCGAACTCGAGATCATTTCCACACACGGATAATGTATGTCAACTGTGTCCCTTATCACCGCGCCGTAATCGAACACTTTAATTCGTTTTGTAACGCCAGCGATGGCGAAAAATTCGTTATCCTTGTCAAATTCAATGCTCGAGACAATTGTTGAATTATTAAAAATGTCAGATGAATAATTGAGTGTGGCCAATGGACGTAGTGAATTATATCTTGAAAATTTAACGAGATTTTCACGAAATACATCGAGGCCAAAGCTCATACCATGCATACCATGCACTGTATCCATTGGTGTACCTTTCTGATGTTGATTACCAAGAAGCAAATCTTTTGCTCTTGTTTCAAAATAACATTGAACAAAGTCATCGAAATGAGCGTGCATACGTTTTCTCCTCACAGCCAGTGTGGAAACAGTTGCATATTCAGGTTGTTTCTCTCCATCGACATTACTCAATATTGAATGTTCATTAATAGCTGTAGATTCATTTGGCTTCACCATATTCGAATCAATAATATCAATTAAATCAATCATTTCTTTCCTGATTGCCGACATTTGTGCAGTATCATTTTCGCCCGATTGTTTCAAATCTTCAATGCGAGGACACTTACTCTGTACATCACGTAATATGTTCTCAACTTCATCCATATCACGTTTAATTAATGCTACCTCTTTTTGTAATTGATTTTTTTGCTCCTCCTTTTGCTGCAACAAATGCTTCAGGAATTCATGGAGCAATTTATTTTGGGCTGCACATGACTCCGCCTCTAATAGATGTTTTCTCTGCGTCAAAACTTCCAACATTACATTAACATCAGGCAAAGTTAAATTGGCACTTTCAGCGGCAACGAAATCCCTTAGACCATCACAGAGTGGTGTTACAAGTTCAGCGCCAATGCCGCTGCCCCTTCGTTTTCCACCACCAACGCCATTGCCACCACTACCATGAACGCACCCTATTTCGCCAATACCTTTCACTCTTGTTTTATACTTGGATACCAATTCATTAAGAAGGAAATTTGGGAATATATCCTGTTGTCCAAGAGTAAAACTACATTTTGGACATCGGCCAATGACCTCCAATGTTTTTGTAATACAACGATAACAAAATGTATGACCACATCTTGTTATATGCGCTTCTTCAATTACTTCAAAACAAATTGGACATAAATAATCGTTGTTTTTATCTTCTATTGAACCACCAATACCATGTAGCACATTTGCTGATTGCAAATGACGTTTACCAGGGATAATGGACGATGATGTTCCACTGCCACTCGGAATACCAGCACCAGCTCCACCACCTGGAGTACCAGCAGTGGACATTGTTCCTAAGTACAAATTCAGTTATTTTCTTCACTGAATAGAAATGCACTCGATTTCATCGCGACCATGTGATGAGGTAACTCAATCTTCAGCGTTTACAGTGATAGATGATCCGATAGTCCCTGTACTAATCACGCAAATAGCATTATGACAACAACTATTGGTATTATACTTCGCGTGTTATTATTCCGTTTTTTTTTTGCTTTGTCCCGTTATCTTCCTGTATATTATTTTCCCTTTTTTCTCCGGCTCTCCTTCTTCAATATTTCCCCTCCCTCCCTCACTCACTCTTTCTCCCTCGCTCCCTCTCTATCCCTCTCTTCCTCACTTTCTTTCTCTCTCTCTCTCTCTCTCTCTCACTCTCACTATCTTTCGCTTGGACCTAGCTTCTCCTGAAACAATCAAAATAATGCCAGTGAGCTTTCGGAAAATGTTTGTCTGCCGCTATATAGATAATCTCGATAGGCGAGAATGAGATATGAACAATATTATGATATTAGAGATGGAATTGAATTGGAATTGTTGTGCGTTTTTTGAAATATTATAATCATGAATGACTGATATGGACAACAAAATTAATTGAAAAAAAGCTGAATGACGACAAATGAAATACAATGAATATTTAGTGTTGGATAAAAAGCTCAGGCAGCATTATGAAAATTGTTTCAGGTTCTATTCGAAGTATCGATTCTCTCGCTTGTAAATGACGAGCCATTGCTATCATAACAGC
Organism: Zele albiditarsus; assembly: GCA_958496275.1. NCBI lineage: Eukaryota > Metazoa > Arthropoda > Insecta > Hymenoptera > Braconidae > Zele > Zele albiditarsus. The sequence goes on from OY292411.1 coordinate 67,674, forward strand.
GACGGATCGTATACACTACGTTTGATAGGTTATATTCTTGCTCTGTGTTTCATATCTCTCATCTTTACTCGGACCACATTCCTCTATTATTACAGCTAATTTACGTTATATTTTATAATTGTATAGATTCATATAGAATATAAACCCAATTCATAATTGAAATTAATATGCCCAATATATTAATTTTATTTGGAACAACTTGTGAATTTCAAATCAAATCGTATTAATCTATGGTAATCCTTTCATATTTTTGAAAATTATCCTTTGCTTCTTTTGATTTACAAATAGTTCAACAATCATCTGAATTATATGGGCGATTGATGATGAAAACTTGAACATATATTGAATTGTTCTTGAGCATACACTGAGGAAATGAAGAGGATTATGCAAAAATAATATAACAAGAAAATGATAATGTATACGACGGCGACAAAATTTCGATACTCAATTGGATATTTGAAGCACAATATTACTAATGAATGATACTCTGTAATTGGATACTTTTCAATCAAATTGAAATAAACAGTTTCAAACACTTACACATTAATGTTTGCCAGTAATTTTCCATTAACGAGCTCATTGTACTTGAAAGCCGAAGGAGTTAAAATCACGTCATCTTTATTGTCCGACTCATACACACCGAGTACTAATCCTTTCTGCAACAGAATTGAAAAAAAATCATAAACAAATAAAATATGGTGGAAGGGCGATGCGCAATTGAACTACATATAAATATGAGTATTCGTTTCTAAATAAATCGAATATTTCACGTGCATGAATGTCTCAAAGTTTTTGAGTCCGTCGTCTATAAATTATCAACGAGACGTGATCAATTGCACACAGAATTAGTCAATTATCATGATGTGAATCCCTCACCATATTGTCGTATGTATTAATAAATGAAAATTTTATTAATTTCATTGAAGATAGGAAATTGTTTGGTGGATCGCTATGTATGGCGCCAATTAATATCCAACATAACAATTAATTGTGACGTTATTCATAATGTGAAGACCCACCTGCCCTTTTTCTCCTCCCTCATGCTAGACTGGTGGGACAGGCATGACACTAATGCATATAAGCATAAGCGTACATTTTCTTATCTTATATTTCATTTTGATTTTTTCTTCATGTTTCCTTTATTGCGAAACGGAGGAAAAAAAGGTAACACGTGGATACACGAGTGGTTATTGGAATAAAGAAGTAGGCGTGCGAATATCGTGGATAAAGTAGCCAATATTTACCTTCATTTTGAGACAGCTGCTGTAGAAACGTAACTGATGCGAATTGGTGTGCCGCACCACCTTTGTCCCAATAAGAAACAATGCCATGATTTGCTCAAACGAGAAGAAAACCGTGCTATGGACGACGCAAACTCCATGTCTCGTCTGTCGCCATTGGTCAGTTTATTTTGCTATATTTACGAATCCACGCACACGTCTCGCAATCCCACCATTTTGAACTCTTATAACTATTTGTTGACTATCAATTTCAACATTCAACTCTTATTTAATCTTGAAAAGTATCTTCATAAAATGAAAATATGATGATATAATATGATGAAATAGGTAGACTGGGAAGAATATTCATTATATCCCTTTGTTATTAATCAAAAATGCAAAAGCTCATTCGGTAACTTTCCCGCCATGATTACGCAACGGATTGACATGCGCACACGTTTGTTTATCCGTGTTTTCGATTGGTCTATATATTTCAATGCAATGAGTGGTTCTCAATTTATTTGCTAAGTTTAACCGTCAATAATAATCCTAATCGATATTGAATAATCATCATAATAATACATTTAGATGAAGTGTGCGATTGAACTTATCACGATAAAAAACAATAAATTGACTGTTATTGACTCAGTGAGCGAGTCGAGAACGATAATAAATGAAAGGCTGAGATGGGATGTTAAATATGCTATATTCCTGATAAGCACTCTCGAGCGCGCCGCATTATTTACATTCGGTTTTGTTGTATTTGTCCTATACTCAATCCTACCCAATCCTGTTCGTAAACTCGATACTTTTTCCCGTCACGATACAAGTAGAGTCCTGGATTGTGTATATATGGTTAGTCCATATACAATAATGCATATAGTATATGTACATATACTATACTAAATATCCTGATCGGGACAGATCGGACCACTCGGACCCAGAGATCGGCTGGGACCACTCATTTTCTGTGATCCATTCCGCATAATTCATGAATATATATATATATCCAATCCAAATCCAAATGCAATTGAACATTTCTGGTAATCGGTAACATATTCATTCCGTTTCGCATATTGAACTCGATTATTTTCACATATTATTGAAAGAACAATAACATTTTGCAAAATCATTTCTGTTGTAAAAAAAAAAAAAAAAAAAAAAGTAGCTGATGAGTGAAGAATTATATAGCGAGATTCCAGCTGCCTGGCCGGGGTATTTGGAATGTTGAAAGATCAAGATGGTGGTAACTATGAAGGGAAGGCACAGTTATGTCATGCATTGTCATTGATTATTCGTTTCATCAACGTAATCCAAGTGAGTATCATCGAACTAAATTTTTCATTCATTCATAATTTGCATTCTGTATGTTGCATAGGTTAATTTATTTATTGAAAAAAAAACATCATCAATTGGTTGTATGTGTGGTGTTGTTATATCATATTTTTGATATATTTTATTATTTTTGTTATTTAACAATGGAACACTATTGTTGTTAGGTCGGAGAATGGAATGGATAGCTCGTGTCCTTTTCTCCTGTCCTCATATGGCGATCAAAGTGGCACTGATCGAACAATTAATCATCAACTTCAAAAGCTGTCGTTATATTCTCCAACATCTGACTCAATTGATTTGGGGTACCACACACTCGATAACAATCCATGCCGATCATCATCATCACCATCAATCATTAATGTCCCAATTAGACAGCATGTACAACATAAACGGAATTACATTGTTGGTATATGTCAATTAGATGACAATATCCTATTGAAAATTTTCAATTGGCTAAGTACACGTGAACGATGTACACTCGCGCAAACTTGCAGAAGGCTTTGGGAAATAGCGTGGCATCCATCGTTATGGAAACAAGTAGAAGTTCGTTATCCTCAAAATGCAACTACTGCTTTGAGATCAATTGCTAGACGTGGATGTCATTCGTATATTCGACGATTGATAATTGAAGGCACTACTGGATTCTCTGGACTCTTTTCGCTACTGCCGTTCGCCAGTTTGACATCATTAGTAATTCGTCATTCACGACGAGTACTCGATGCCAATGTTACAACGATTCTGGACAATTGTGTTCACTTAAAACAGCTCGATTTGACGGGATGTGTAAATGTAACTAGAGCATATTCTCACGTAGGTTCCACGCAATTGGAATCACTGGACCTCAGTGATTGTCACGGAATAGATGATTCTGGATTGGTGTTGACTCTATCACAAATGCCACAACTGACATTCCTCTATTTACGTAGGTGTCTTCGGATAACAGATGCCAGTCTTATTTCCGTGGCGTCATATTGCACCTGTTTACGCCAATTTTCAGTTTCTGATTGTACGCGTATCACAGATTTCGGCGTTAGAGAATTAGCAGCACGGCTCGGACCATCATTAAGATATTTCTCTGTTGGAAAATGTGATCGGGTCTCTGACGCTGGTCTTCTTGTCGTTGCCAGGCACTGCTACAAACTTAGATACTTGAATGCGCGTGGATGCGAGGCATTGAGTGACAGTGCCACTGTTGCATTGGCTCGTGGTTGCCCGAGGTTACGCGCTTTAGATCTAGGTAAATGTGACATAGGTGATCTTACACTTGAAGCACTCTCAACTGGTTGTCCCAATCTGAAGAAATTATCTCTATGTGGATGTGAACGTGTCACGGACGCGGGATTAGAGGCACTCGCTTATTACGTTCGTGGACTGCGTCAATTAAATATTGGCGAGTGTATACGGGTGACAAAAGTTGGTTATCGTGCAGTCAAGAGCTACTGCCGACGTTGCATCATTGAACACACTAATCCTGGATTCTCTAGTTGAGGAATTATTCTGCTTTCCATTCGCTTTTGTATTTATTATACCAATATCATCTCATCAACAAAAAATAATTTGATTCGTTATTTTTTATATAATTTTGTTACAAATTCATGAGAATAATTCATTCATTCGAGTGTTGTGAAATATGAATTTGAATTGGCTGTATAATGCCAATTCCCGTGCCTTTTAGCCTGATATATATATGATATTTATTTCGCATTTTTTTTTTTTTTGTAATATTTAATGAAAAAGTAATTAATAAACGTGTAAGCAATACAGTGAGTTAATAATTGCATATCTCAATTTCAAATTTGATCCTGTGACATATACTCGTATTTATTGCGTAGTGTCACACACTATCGTGCACAAGTATATATAAATCAATTCGACTCATAATATTGAACCGGAGGGACGAATTTTTTTTCATATTTAACGCTGAAACACACGAGACAAAGTATACACTAGTGTTTAATTATACCTATTGTTGTTTTCTCAAGGATTCATAATCGCAATGTAATTGTCAAAGCATCGGATATTACGTTTATACTGTATTTTGGTGAATTAAACGAGAGAATGGGGCCGGGGGGGGGGGGGGGGGGGGCTTAATGTCAATCGACAAATGAGAAATTCGACATGAATCGATCAGTGAGACGTAGACAACAGGGATTGGAATATGGTATTTATCTATTAGGAATGCAGGCAATCAATTATGGCATTGGTAAAATTCCACCAGTGACTCTCATTGCAGTTATTGCACAGGTAATTTCCTCATCATCACAATCATGCAACAGATTACAGGTTATATTCATTCACAATGATTCCATTTCCTTTTGATGTGATTATTTTTTATAGGCTTTGCTCTACGTGGGTGTCATTCAAGTTCCATGGAATTCTGAAGATGTGTGTATATCAGCAGTTAAAGTATTCAGAGATCATGATTGGCGATCATTTTTCATGTGCAATTTCGAGCATGGCACCGATATGCATCTCTACTACAACATGATATCATTTATTCTCAAAGGAGCTTATTTAGAGCCAATGTATGGCACAGCAAATTTCGGAATACTTCTGGGATTCCTTTCAGTTAGTTGTAGTGCATTATATGTCAGTTTATCATGGATACTGACACAATTAACATCAGACTATTCATATTACACTACTTGTGCCATTGGATTTTCCAGTATATTGTTTGCATTGAAAGTGATTGTTGTTTGCGAAGAACAAGACAGACTGCACAATGTTGGTGGACTACGTATACCCAGTCGACTTGCCGTTTGGGCCGAATTAATTTTAATTCATCTTCTCGTGCCAAATGCGTCATTCGTTGGACATTTGAGTGGGATTTTGGTAGGATGTATTTATTGTTATATTTCAATTGGAACATTCATCGATAAAGTTATATATGACATCACTGGCACACCAATAAGTCATAGAGAAGAATTCTATTGTAGAAGACGTTCAATATTTTTCTGTTAACGATAGCTATGCAAAAAAAAAATTGATGTTCTCACATGTATCAATACATTATGTACATTCGTGCACTTATCCATTTTCCGTCATACGGGTAACGACAGGATATTTGAAGAATATTAAAAACATTTTATTTTTCTTCCTTATTATTTTAAAAAATATTACATACTTCATAATCATATTTATTTTCTTTACGTGACTTATTTTCAAGAGGTATTTACATTGCATATATTCTACGTCTGTTTGCAGAATAAACTAGATTCGTTTGCGAATTGCTTTGGTAATACTGAAATGAAAGAAAAAAAACAAAAAAAAAAACAAAAACCCTCTCCTGAATCATTGTAAATTATTGGTGCCAAGTAAAATTTATACAATGTCGCGGCCAATACGACGCAATAGGGTTTTCATAATTGGATCGACTAAACAGAAAATTAACAATCAATTATTATTATTATTTCATATGGACAAATACAATTTCATCATAGTGCGCCCACCATACTCACTCTCAACTTGATGATAGCTGCAATGATGAGGTATATCGTGAAATGTGCAATATGCACTGAATTTTCCAAGAGTCTCCGAATCACCATTAATGACTCCACTATTTAGATATTTTTTTACCAAAGGTTTGAGCTCTGAAATAGGAATTGAGAAAAAAATGAGTGAGGGATGAAAAATGGTTATAATCCGATTTTAATTTAAATCGAATTATTGATTGAATAAAGTCGTACCATTGGCCCATCCGTTTATAACTAATGCAACACGTTGTCTTATAGCCAAAACATTTTCAATGCTGAAAAGTGCATTAGGCTCCACAAGCTGACTCTTCAACAGTATATGAGAAGAAATTAATTTGACTTGCCATATCAAATAGCTGGTAGGCCGTTTCTCAATGGCATTAATACTCCTATACATATTCACCCAGAGTGGTAATAAGCTGACTTTATCCTTGATAACACACTCGTAAACAATAATTGCCAGAGTCTGCAAAAAATACTTTTCCGAATTTGAAACTTCGAGAGAGCCAACATCAAGAATATTTGTGAAATTTTGATGAAACTTTATCGACGACGATGCTTCACAAATATCCATTTTTTCCGATGAATTTTCATGCAATTTTGCTTTCCCAATTGTTTCATTAATATTATTTGTAATATATCCAGGCCGTGCTTTTCGATGACTCGTGGGCGTGTGTTGATGAGCATTGAATTCAACAGTGAATTCACTTACACGTTTGTGAAAAAAATATTTCACAATATTCAATACAATTTTTTCATTGGTAAATGACGTTACGTGTTCTTGTCTCGCCGCCCATGGCATTACATCTTCCATTGTTAAAATTTGAGCTACGAGACTCTTAAACCCATGAGGATCCTCTATGTAAGATAAACATCCAGCTTTCTGTTTAACATATAATGATTCACACTTGGATAACATACCCTCGAGTAACTGCCAATTATGACCACGGTGAAAAACAATTTCCCAGTACCTGTCGTCTCTCAATTCAACTTTCTCCAGACTTTCAAGTTGTGGAAGTAAACATGGCGCATTTAAAATAATTTCCTGACCTTTTGCCGGTCTTTCCGACGTGAAAGTTAGTCGTATTGTGGCATAACAATGTTTCTTACTGTCAATATCTTGTGGCAAAATTAATCGCGGCTGAGCAGCAAGAACATAGAGATGTCTCAATGCCTGCAAATGATATCTATTATCATTGCTGTGCGTTGGGAATTTGGGAAATAGTGATATAATGAGTGCAGCAACTGCACTTGGGCTGTTTGAAAGTGTATAACGACCGCCACCTAAGAATGTCAATCCTAACGCCATGTGTGTTGCCAAATGTGAACCATAAGTAACAACACTACCGGCAGGTCCCACTCTCGTTCTGATTTGTCGACATAATCTCATGATATCCAAATTTCCTGTGCCTGCCATCACAACAGCGGACGCTAGTAATGTTACATTTAGACATGTCTCTATTGTTGATTTTCCTGCGAGTTCGCCAATTGATTTATGCAGTAATGCGGCAAACATTTGCGTATAATTAAATAGAGTCTTGAAAGCATCTTCATTTGCTGTTCCTGCATATTTAAGACCCAATGCCATACAAGCACCTGCGATGATATTGCAATATGCTTGGTTCATTGTCTCTAAATCGACATGTAACGTTATTTCAGACGTTGGTTTTTGCAATCTATATTTGTAAACAATATCAGGAACATGACTAGATACCCATGCTCGAGTTGGCTCAATATCATCCCACATGATTAATGCGCTTGCGAGTATTCTCAGTAACAACAAATCCGGCCTAACGAAATCCAGGAGAAATTGTGTATCAGGTGCGCGCATCCATTCAGCGACTGCACGATTTCCTGTATTGAAATACATAAGGCCAAGTGCAATTGTTGCACCAGGACTCGTTACGTCAATATTGATGGAATCACCTTCGCGAATTTGGTAACTTGGTGATTTGTATTTGTCTTTTTGAGCACCAGTGAATGGTCGAATATTTCCACCAACCATATAATAATGGAGAGTGTCAGGTATACTTCCCAAATCCGTTCCCCCGCCGTGTCCAAGGACAACGAGACCCAAAGCAAGCCCAGCAGCGAGAGAATACGATTCTCTATCAACGCAATTTTTCATTTCCGGACCCGGTGGCCGTCCAATTTCCGATAGGAGTGCATGAGAAATATGTCGATGTGCAGTGCCCTCATAAACTAATCCTACACCCATCAATGCAGCTACTTGAACATTTTGTTGGACATTAAGTTCAATACTTGTCGGCGGAAGTAATGTTTCAATATGTAATGACAATAACTTTGTCATTGAGACGTCCATTGTGCCTCGATGAGTGGCAGACAAACCAAGTAAAAGACCAACATTCGTTGTTTCATGGCACTCAACTAGATATTCATACATGCTGAATGGTGCAAGATTTTTCAAGTGTCCATTGAGACCTAGTGCCATCAAAAAACCTGAGTGTTCAATCCCACACTCGCTTTGTTGCTGTTTATTGTAAACAATCCATGTTGAATCAATATCAGACGCATTGGGATGTATTCGAAGACCTGCTGCGACGCCATTGTGAAACAATGGCCAGAGATTCATATTAGGTGGTACATCAATATGACATAATTCAATCGTTGTGCCACGCAACGCTGTTTTGCCAGTTAAACACAATCGTGGAATTGGAAGTTGTTCAGTAATAATTGGTGTCGATGTTCTCAATGTAAATATACCCCTTGCCACAGGCAATGCCATAGTTCGTGAACACACAGCGCATAGATGACGTTCTTGCTCTTCGATAAATTCATGGTCACTAACTTCTGGCCGTTGAGTTATAGCTATTCTTACCGGTCGCGATGAATTGAGTAATCGACGCAATTCAGCCACTCTGTGATCTTTATTAAATCTCAATCTGAGAATTGAATCGTCGAAGCTCATTCCATCGTCCTGCTCTGGATCACGAATAACGCAACTTGATGATCCCGCCGCAGTTTGTGCTGCTAAAATTGTTCCCGATGTTGTTCTTGATGTGTGTGTTGGTGTTGTTGTCATTGTTACGGTGGTGGTGGTGGTGGTGGTGGTGGTGGTGGTTGTTGTCAATGTTTTTGTAGTTGTGACCGCTGTTATTTCGTCATTCGATTTTCTTGAGTATTTCTCGAGGACTGCCAAGTCTTGACGATCAACCAACTCATATGTTTGTGCTGGCCAATTTGCTGGTGGTCGTTCCCTACAACGATGCATCACGTCTTTTAACACGAGTGCAATACCTGGTGGAAGTATATCGAGATCTTTTTTCTTCAGACCCATTTTATGATAAAGATAAACAATTCGATCTGCCGATGGTTGCTCAAATTTGTTTACTATTTCTCTGTCATATTTTATGCCTGTTGTCTCTTGATGATCAACTCGACTTCCTGCTGGTACAATGACCTTGATGAATTTGTCCATTTCTATAGTATTGGCACTCGACTCATGAGCGATCATAGCAATCAACTGAACAATGAATTTCGTTTGTGAATTCACACGGTTTAGGTGAGGATACGGCGCCATCTGTACTTTCAGTAAAAGATTATTTACAGTCTCAAAAATACTTGGCGGTTTGTTTGGCATATAATTTAACCATGTGATTTTTTGTAAATCTTGAGGTATCATTTGAGATTTCGTGTTCGATGAAATGTGACAGTAATTGGGAAAATCTAAGAAATAGTGATGCGAATACATGGTCAAATTTAAATCATTGCTGAGTTGATGAAGTAATTGTGCAAGCAGTGGTAGGCTTTCTGACATGACACAATTGAGCTTGAGTTCTTCATAAAGAAGATGAAGTGAGAAGAGTACTAGCGGGAGATAGGGAAATAAAATTGCTAGGGGACTAACTTTCCCAACGTTCTCAGCTTGCACCGCTCTATTCATGCATTCAGAGCTGTTAAATATATGTGCGAATTTCTTTAACTGTAACACGTTCGATATGAAACTCTGTGAATTTTTGTGCTCCAATGATCCCAATATATTTATCCAATCTTCCTGTGACCCGGATTCATTTGTTCTTTGTTTTTTTGAAACGACAATTGGGCTATTTCTTTCTGCATGATAATCCTCGTCGTTTTTCCTTATCAGTTCAAGTTTATCAACGTCATAGCCAAGTAACGTGAACAAAACCACCATGAATAGATGCCATTCTTGTGCTGGAGAAAAATCCTGTGGACCAGGTGCATTTCTCGCGCCATACCATTTCACGAGCAGTTGCATTGCCAAATCACGTTGGAGGATGCTTCTGAGCGCATTTAAACACTTGGTAACCAGTGGTGATGTGCTCAATGTAGGTAAAGTCACGCGATAAAATATTCTGTTACCGTATTCAAGAGTTATTTTATTTCCTATAGCGTCCTTGAGGGCAATCAAACCTATATCAACCAAGGAATTATCGAGTAAAATTGGCGGCCGACAATTACCACCAACTGGACTTAATGTATGTAACGCCTCCTCAAATTTAATATCATAAGCGGATGCGATATTTTGCGATATCAATGAGCTTCGGCGTGGAAATGGCGAATTCGGTTTATTATTAATATTACTAGAAAAATAATTGCACCCACTTATTGAAGGTAGCAATAGACTCGTAATGTGAACTTTACCAACGCATGTCATGCCAGAATAAAGTGTTACGCCGTTTGTCAAGTCAATTGTGGCAATCATGTTCAATTTTGGCAAACTCACGGCGTCTCTAGCACTAATGCTCGTGACCATTCCAAATATAATTTGCTGTTCTTCATTAGCTTTTTCCAATCTCACGAGAAATAATTGTGATCTGGCGGGCACCAAATACCCCAAATATCCTTGACCAACTAGATCAGTCGTCAACAATACTTTGGACGCTTTTCCTGGTATTACATCTTTTTGAACGCCTATATTCTCCGTCCAAATATGATCAAGACATATTTCCGGATACAATGGCTTGCTAGAATTCACTGGAACATCTTGTAGATGAAAACTATTGCAGCTACTTGGATTGTGATACGACTGACACATCATTGTTGTCATAATCGTTTGATGGAGACGATTTTGATGTATCATTGAGCCTATAGAACCGCCGCCGACAAGTTGCGAAAAAGTTGGATGAGTTGGCGATTGGCAACGCGATATCGTTGCCATTGGGCTTTGTGATCTTGAGTGAATAAGATTTTGATGTTGTTGTGACGGCGAAGAAACCCCACCACCACCCCCACTACTACCACCACCAACAACAACAACACCACCACCACCACCACCACCACTGCCAACAACTGTACCGACGCTAACAGCACCACCGCTACAAGAAGTTGTATATGATGTTGTCCGTAAACCAAATGGACTGCTAGAATTTCCTGTGCTCATTCCAATGCCGGTCAATTGAGGATTAGGAATACCGAACATACTCAATTGCGTTTTTGTACTGCAATTTTTGTTCATCGGTGTATTACTACCGAGATGAAGTGGCGAAGCATTTGTCGAATTGTTTAATATACTCGAGGTCATGTCAGATACGACTTGGCGCTCTTCAAATGATGCTTTACGAATTTTGTACACTGAATGTAGTCCATTTTTTGTGTCATATATAACTGCCAATGAGGGTTTGGAGCTGGTAAAAACGATTTGCTGATTTGATTCGCACATATAACTTACGCCGCCATGTTTTATCAATACTGGACAAATCTCATCCAACGGATGTGTCAACGAGAATGCTATAGGTAATGTGCTACTGTTAATATCAGTTTGTGTATTCCATCTACTTGCTTCAAGCGAGGTGAATTGCGGTGTTGTTGGTACTTGAGATTTTTCCATTAATATTCCATATTTTGTTGACCACACAGCTGATATTTGAAATTGTAAACTGGAAACATAGTCGTCACCAGTATCAGTGAATACCCGAAGTGTATAAGAATCAAATAGACATATACACTCCACAGTATTCTCAATTTTACTTTCATCATCGTTGTTGTATTGTTCCTCGTTGCCAACTAAATTTGGTGTGGTTGTGCAAAATGTACTCCATAACGCATGCTTAATGTCAGAATCACATGTGTATGATGTTTGTAGAACCCTGGTAAATTGCGTGCCTTTAGAGTGAACGGCAACTTTACCGGAGCAATAAAGTTCCTCTTCACCAAACACGTCATTGTCCCGAACTAACCAAAATTCCTTTGGCGATCGTTCTGATATATTGACTTGACTCAACTTTTGTAGAAGAACGCTGTCATTTTGCAGCGCGTGATTTTCCATATTTCGTTGGTGTATGACAGACCCAGGATGCCGCTGGTAAGTCTGTCGTCCACCTGGTGTATACTCCTATTACATAATAATTCAATTAATTAATATAAAAATTTCGAACATAAAAATTACCAAAGTATAACAATATAAAACGTTGTTGGAAAAAGAGTTTGTGCCGTAATACAACATGCATCTCAATTTACCAGTGGATCTGTGGCGGCAATCATTTTTTCCTTGGTTTCATCCAGATTTGCTGAATTTATTTTTTGTCAATCAAGAATAACGATCAACTGTATTTCATATACGACGTGCTCGACGTTCTTTGATGTATTAACCATGTAGAAGATTTGATATAAATATTGGTAAATTTGTCCCAACAGTTTAGAGGTTATCAATTATATCAATATTAGATACGGCCGCAGCCATATTAAAATGACGCTAAAAATTCATCTGTATGTTAGATGATATATATGCGCTGTGAGCGGTCGCATTAACACAGGATGCTTTCCAAGTGTACACGACACTGCACGATATGACCCAGTGCGCAACACCAGCGTTTATAGAAATATTCATTTATGTGCTATGGGGCGCGTTATTACATTTATCATATACGTACATAATAATAACATGTGTTTACTAATCTTATCAATTTAGTGGGAATTTATAGCACGAGCGCCGCTTGCGGTATGCCCAATGACTAAGAGGCGTTCCAGCGGTACCTAAAAGATGTGCGGCGCTGTGTCGCACGGTACGAAACCGTGCGCTGCTAGCTGGAAATCACCCTTTACTGTTCCTATTTTGGCTGTCGTAATATTCATAGAAATTGGTATAGGCAGAGATGAGTAGTCTACTCATCTCTGGTATAGGTGTCGATAATGTACATAATGGCTAGTATAAGGTTTCAATTAGAATATTCCTAAAGTGACATGAAATGAAGGAGGCTATGAATTAATGACATAGTGAATCGCTACAGGAAACCAAAAGTATTACAATGTTGTCCTTATGAATTATAAATAGGGATTGGTTTGTATCTCTGAAAAAGTCCGCACGATTTTTCGTTCGAAGGTTCTCTTCACACTCAATTATTCAATAAAATAAGAATGAAATTGAAATAAACTGGAAATAAATTATGATTAAAAAAATCTTCATATCTACTATTTTCAATAGATTTATTTTAATATTGAACAAACATGGATGTTGATCAATAATAGTTGTTTATAAAGACATCAGCTTTATTGGATTGCTGTACAGGATATATGATATCCTGCAGTGCGGAATATTCGTTGTATCATAATTATTGGCTACAATCACACAAGTTTTTTCGCTTCGAAGAAACTCTTGAGATGTCTCATTTGCCACGCTCCCATTCCCAAAAGTATGATGGTCTGAGTGATAGACCACCAAAGAACACGACGATTGGTGCTCTCGGACGTTTGTCTGAATCTCTCCTCGCGATACTGAAAACAATGATAGTATTTTCCATTAGATAAATATTTTTTCATTATTCACAATAACTTCGCTATTTGACTAATAATGCGAATAATACCTTCTGATAATTTTGTTCTTTTGTAACCTGTTCCACTTGATCGAGCAGTTGTCTAACTCTCAATTGGAGTTTCGACAATTTTTCTTTCTGCGCTAAATTGGCATAATCGATAGCATGATCACCAACTTGAATATCCAAATGCACCCGCTTCAACACAAAAGTAACAGTAATAAAATTGGGAAGAAAAAATAAAAAGTTATCGTCTCGTGTGACTAGATACATGATGTGAATGAACCATACCAGCTGTGAGCCACTGAACCAAGCTGAGCTGTTTGAATACAAACAGATTATGTGTTCACCAGGAGTATGAGAAAGAAATGTTATACGTCCCTCTGAACTATAAACTCGGGATAAAATTGATTTGTCATCAGGATCTCGTACTTCAACGTGCATTCCGATACCCGGACTGCTGGGCATGTATCCACTAGTGCGTGGATCGAACAACTCGACCTTGTAATGCACTGTGAATTTCAATAAATTGATGATGAAATGTGTTCATTCAAATCACATAAAACCATATCAACAAGCAATATTACCATATGAATTTACCTAAAACTGTTGTTTCATCTGGAATTTCCTCGATGAAGCACTTTCGCTCCGTTTCACCAATGTGAAAGTACAAACCCGAAATACTCGGTGCGACAATAGCAAGAACCAAGAGAATGTTGCTCACTTGTTTCATCATACTCTTTGAAGTTCTCATTATACAGAGTGATATCGAGATTGGAGTTTATTATTGATTATCCTTCTGTATGTCGATTCTGATGACAACACATGCATACACGCAAGGTTAACTGGAGAAATACCCGTTCATGAAACTACACACGTCACCCACGTCACCGATTGAAGGCGCTACCATTGATCAATTATAAAGTATAAAGTGTTATATATATATGTATATATGTGTTGTTGTTGGAATTTGACATTTTTGCCACGGCACGTGGTGGCCTTTTTTGTAACTAGACCACCGATGCAAACTTCGCCCGCGTACACATGAAATATACACACCAATCGTGAGCGTGAATATAATTAATTTAAAGTGCATAACAACGTTGCGTAGGGTGCAAGGTTTTCTCCAAAAGAAAACACAAGCGCCAGAAGGTATTGTTGGATGAATGGTTGCCATAGTCAATCACGAGAATAATCAGATAATCGTTTTCCCATCAACTAAGCGGTGTTCCAGCGAATCCCAAAAATTGTGCGACTCTGCGCCGCACAGTACCGCACACTGTCTAGCATATGAGCTCAATATTTAGTTTGATGTATAGTTATTACGATGGCGCCACTTATGTCAAGTCACAACCTACCATAAAATATAACATTATAATATTCATAATACGTATGTAAATACTAATTGTATACATAAAGTTTATATTCTGGTGAGTCTTATATGATTGATTGATTATTAACAGTTACGAATAATATCTTGATCAATAATTGTAGAGCAAGAGCAATCCAACTGAACATAAACCTTCATTAGTTGTTTCTACTGTGTTGACTAGTGTCGACTAATCACTGTAAATCATTAGCAAGTGCTGCTGAGCGATGTTATTTCAGACTCGAATCGAGTTAGGTCGATCTGACATTCGGTATAACCTGGTATACCCTTTTATAGCGATCCGATATAATAGTGTGAATAGTGAAATCAATATGGTCATTTGCCTACATTTTTTTTTCAGTTTTTCTCTTGACACATAATGCTTTTCATTGGATCATATTCATTGATTATCAAGTTTCCAATTTTTAATTTCGCGGGAAAATCCTGACAAGGAGATTGGTTATAGGCCTGACACACAACAAATGTATAGTACGACTGAACGGAAATATAGATCCAAGCTGTGACAAATACATAATTATAGTCCCGCAATATGTCGCGTTTGATATATTGTGGAGTGTTGTGGAGGCTGTCGTTCGACATTTGATTATTCCAGCTATCAAATTCGGGACCCAAAAAATAAAACAGCAAATATGGATATTGTTATCTTAATTTCAATTGCTGTTGGACTTATGAGTTTAATAATATTAATGACATTTTTGAACCGACGTAATTCAGGTTAGATGCTCACTCAGAAATGAATATTTAAAGAACATTTATTTCATTTTTTCGTCCAATTTTTTGTTTTTCTTACCTCATGATTGTCCGGCCCATCAGTCCAAATATTCTCCAAAAATCAAAGAATATATATTACATGTTTTGAATGATATTTGCAGAGAAAAACAACCACACAGCTCGCATACAACCACACCAGGTGAGAAGAGCTGCAGGCGTTCGGAATGCCCGTCGTCGAATGCAAAGTGGTAGAGTTCTACATCAGAATGTTGCACATGATGAGGATAATGTGATGGAGGATGATGATGATGATGATGATGATGAAAATGAAAAAGCAGATACGCAAGATCGTGGCAAAATAGGTGCGAAAAAACGAGCAAAATTAGATGCTAAAGCTGAGAAAAAACAACAGCGAGAGGGTCTGGCGAAAGAACGTGAAGAACGTAAAATAAGAGATGAGTTGTTCCAAGCGGAGGTAGAAGAGCAACGGAAAAAAGATAAAATTGAACAATTGAAACAGGAGGAAGCTGAGAAAAAAGCTCGAGAAGAGAAAGAACGTCAAGAGTACAATGAATATTTAAAAATGAAAGAGGCGTTTAGAGTGGAAGAGGAGGGATTCGATCAGGATGAAATTGATGAAGAGAATCTACTTCAAGAATTCTTGCAGTACATAAGATTTAATAAAGTGGTCATGCTTAATGATTTGGTTAGTCATTTTAAGTTGAAACATGAGAATGTTGTTGAGAGAATACATGAATTGCAGGCCAATGGTAGTTTGACTGGAGTTATCGATGATCGTGGAAAATTTATATACATATCGCAAACGGAACTTGAGGCAGTCGCGAAGTTTGTTAAACAACGCGGCCGAATTAGTATTGTTGATTTAGCTGAAAATTCCAATCGTCTAATCAACTTAAATCCCGGCAATTTAAAAGCACAAATTCAAGTTGAATAAAGTGTATATATTGAATTATTGATATAGATATATGTAATTGAATTTGTTTTATTTCATCTAATAATACTATGTTCATATTATTCATTTATATTTGTAATAAAAACTTACGTCTCCATGTGTATGAGCAGATGTGCGTCTTGTTGTCTCCTAAAACATATGTATTAAATGGAAAAATAATTATAGTTAGTAAAGTTGGAAGTAATTATGTAGATGCGAGTATATCCCTTGTGGAAAAATACTATTGGACCGACATGAACACTATTGAATACCCTCAACTCTCTATTATTGTTCCATTTAAAAGCATTTTTGCGGCTTGAATAGTTCTCCTCGATATGTGATACACATTGATATTTCAGTAAATGAAGGAAAAAACGGAGAAATATTGAATATACGTAAACATAAAGCAAATGTAATTTAATCATGACAATTTTATAAAATAAGAAAGATAATTTATTTCAAAAATATTCATGTGCATCCACTGACGGGTAGGATTGGAAAGATTACGAGACACAAATACATACATATACAAGCAACAGGCATATGTTAGTTCACATCATTGTACAGGATGGTACAGGGAGGGGAACGTAGCGTGACGACACGCGGAAACATGTTGCATCAGATTCTAGTTTACCTTATAAGTACAAACGTGATATGTATATACATAGCGTTTCCCATTTACCTGAATGTATCATTTATCAATTTTATGGATGGCCATTAAATGCTCATGTAATGAAATTATAATGACAAAAGTTTTTCATTTGAATTAGTCAAGTTGTTTATTAGCTGCAGCTATCGTGTTCTTCGTGAGTCCTAGCGCCATTTTTAGACTTGAATAAGAGATAGTAGAGCTGACTAAACTCTTCATTTGCGTCTTGATACATTGTTTGAATTGTCCATAATTTAGATCATCATCACTCATCATCGGAGTGATATCAAAGTCGAGATTCGAACAAAGAAATCCGGTATACAAATAGCAATGACACGGATCGTCCTGATGTAGTGGAGTGTTGTCCGAACTGCGAAAAGAGTTTGGTTGAGAGTATAGCAAGAATGAGAGAAAGCCACCTAGCTGGTGGTATCCTGTTTAATGACTTCGTTTTTTGTTTTGTTTCCTTCTATTAATCTGTAGTTTGGAGTTGCCCAATTATAACAAGGCGATCTTGGTTATCATAACTCACAGACAGCCACTATAAATACTTCGTCCTTATGACCTTCCAAAACCAGTGAATCACGTGATATTCAATCATCGTACGTGACAAATCTCACGCAACAGTATCGATCAATATAATATATCAATATGTTTCATTGGTAAATCTGTACTTTGTGGATATTGGATCATCGTGGACAAACCGATGGAAAAAAAAAAAACTGCAATCAGCATCACGCAAAAACGTGATCGTTATAAATAATCATTACGTAGGAAAGTTGTACAAAAGCTTTGAAATGATGCGGTGAAATATCGTATTCACATTCAAACTTCCTTCAGTATACCGTTCACATGGTACTTGGATCGTGGTTTCTCGGCGAGGACAAACTGGCAGTAGAAGGGGATTTGTAGTATAAGCCAGGTGGAGTCGTGCAGAAGATCGCAGTCGTCTGAAGTTCGTCGCTGCGTGTACTAGTGGATCTGGAAATTATATACATTCCTGTTTGGATTTTGGTTGAATCAAGTAATTCAATCAATTCAACACTAGCGTTCAGTACTCGTGAATTTATTTTTCTAAACGAGTCATTGTGCAAATAAACAACTGGAAACACCTTATGTGTCGATGAGGTGCAAGGTATTAGATTGTCAAGGCAACTCACCAACATTTTTAGCCAGTGTTAGGTGAGTAACGATTACCGATTATATTCCCCCGATAGTGTATACAATACTGCACAAATATATATCATATTTGTTGTCATAATACCACTTGATTGAGCATTATTATTGTTACTTCTATGTTGTCATTGTTGAATTAATGCACAAAATTGTCAAGTAATTGAAGAGTCCGCGTCTTTTAACCACAAATACAGAAATTTCGAAGTGGTCCGCATAAATAACATTCAGTTTATTCGTCATATTTTCAGGCTTACAAAGAATCTTATAACTCGCAAGGGAAGTCGACGTGGTAATTCTGGAAATCGCCTTGAGCTTCTGGTACTCGTACATCTTCATCACGTGCCATAGGCCAAGTATGTATTTGCAATATTAATGTGAGAAATATAACCCTCCCACCCATTTTGACTATTTGCTTTAGAAAAAATAATTAGACCTGAATTCATCTCATTAATTTTGATGGTATTACTTTTGGGACAATTTAACCGTATACAAAGTTGTGGGTCTGTTTGATCTGTGTTTGGCTATCACATCAGATCTAATTAAGCATCGAAACAATTTTGCTCTCAGGTCTCGGGACATTTTGATCCATATAAGATTCAAAACGGAATCCAAATTATGAAATTGTCCCAAAACTAAAAGTAAATTACAATTGATTGCATCTAATGAGATGTGGTGTTTATTTTGAGATGTACATATGTTGAATTGATTATTTTTATCATAATTTTCAGTATCGAATAGTTATCAACAGTCCGGAATTGACTGTAATATCAACTGCCCTTGTGATCAGTCAAAGCTTTATAACATTTGTTATTAAGCCCCGGTTGGATATATTTCGTGGGTTCCTGCGTGTCAATCTAGGCGACACTGTATTAGGAAAAATAAAACTGTACTACACACTTGGTACTTTGACATTTTATGTTTGAGTTTTATCTAAGACCAATAAAAGACTCCAACTAAAAAAATGGTTCAAACCGATCGTGATGGTTCCCTTGTGAAAGGTCCCTACCAGGAAATCAAGTAAGCTATATCGTATTTGATTTTTTGAGAAGTTATATAACTTAAAAGTTATTTCTAATTAAATATGACTGATTTGTACTAGAAAAGACAAGCACATTTCGGATCAAAGGCATCAAAATCGAAGAATGCGACCAACTGATAAAAATGATCAATATGGTGCGTGGGGACCAATTTATAAAAACAAACAAAATTTCATCAACATGCATAATTGTTGATAATATAGATTAATATGCATGCCTTCAAACAATGGAAACAACGACCTAAGCAACAGCCTCAAGGGATCTTTCTCTTGGTCATTCGATAATTAAAAGGCAATCGTATTGCCAACGCCTGATTGATCTTTTATATTGAGAACAAGAGTGAGATCATTCCACAATTATGATTAAGAATTTATTCCCTATGGATTGTAGTAACGACCCAGTCGTTACGCGCTATATTTGTACGCTACGAGTGCTGATCATCTGCAGTATTGTGTTTCAATTAAAGACTCGCTCTGTTAATATCCTAAAAAAAATTATAGATATGCAAAATCATACGATAAAAAAGCTAGTCAACACCGTCAATATCAATTTTAATAAATATTTCAAAAAATTTGTGTGCTTTGCTACATTACTTTCATTCGACTCATACAAAATGCAATATTCAATTAGGATGTGTTAGTTGTCACGAGAGAATATGATTTTACGCAAATTTGAAATACATGTTATAATTTCCAATTCGTACTCTCAACTTTATTTTTCATTACAATTTTTCAACAATGGATTGGCTGTATACTTTAACGATAACAGCAGCTCGACGATTTGAAATGTGAAATTTGAAATTATACGGCAGTTGTCCGTTTTTAAGTCGATGTAAAATATTGAATATCGTTGTGCCTACGGTTGTTATATGATGAAACGTTACTCATTTCCTTCGAATAGATCTATGTATAATATTCTTGGGTTTGGTTCATGTTTAACGTGTTGTATGAATGTTTTTTTTTTTTTTTTGTTTTCGATCACTAATTGTTTTATATTATAATATTTGTTTGGAGTAACACAATAAAAGCCATGGTGTGAGTACTAATCCAATATACATGATGAAAGGTGTTATTGTCACATGGTCCTCTTTTGGATATTATCGCATATTGAAACATGCGGGGAGAAAATTAAAAAATTTGTGAATTCCATGTAACGCAGTTTGGTTGTGCATATTCACATACAATTCCAATTCGCTGTGCAATAGCCGCATTAACGACGATATTTATATACATGTGGTTGATATATATGAAACATTATTCATAACGTTTACCACGAATTTCCAATTTATATATACTTGTGTCGCATTTTTTGATCAATTCATTGAAACGTGACATTTGTTAAATTGCATACAAAAAGTTTTTTTTTTTCCTCTGTTTCATTGATAATAAAATACAAAACAGAATTTTCATTAAATTTCATGATATCAATATTGTGACGGTGTAACAAGAAGAAAGTTCTTCATTGATCGCTCATATAGGATTATATATTCGAATTAACATCACTGTAAAATAGATTTGGATATTACCACTAACAATTATGAAAAAAACGTACCCATATGGATAGGTCAAAATTTTGTCTGTATACTCTCGTACGTTATTACATTTCGAGAAGAGAAGTCAGCACGAACCAGTGTTTATTTTTTGAGCTTCATATGATCAGCTCGTCATGAGATATCCAACTTTTTAATTGATGAATGAATTTCTTGGATCCGTACCGGCTGAATTAATTGCGGCATGTTTTTGTTTGTTGCCCGATGAATAATTTAATTTTTATTTGGAAAAATGATATCTCATGAACGGCTGGTCGTTGGAGGCCTACAACAAAAATATTGTCTCATATTTCGATATACTATTGCGGTTCTTGACATATTTCATTATTGAAAAGTCATTATATTGGGACAAATAGTTCAAGTGCAATTTCTTATCACATCGTTGTTGTTCCATTATCTCGATAATATTCCTAATACTTTTTGTTTCTCATCGTTTATAAAAAATTCAAAGTTCAAATGTTGTGTATTGTTTTCCTCTAAACCGATTGATTTTCGTGTTTCAAATTGGTTCATGTTCAATTGTTTCATGCTAATGTTATTATCGTTTTCAGATGTCGACCAATACATTCATACTCCATTAGTCGTTATACATTTGATAATACCATGTGTCATGTTGACATTTTCAATGTACGGTACTATGGACCGGCTTCTGAAAATAAAACGAGGAAGAAAAGAAAAACCACGACATCCGGATCCACATCGGAAATGAATAAAAAAAATAAACTCCGCCACTCTCTAGTACACGATGATTAATGACGTTCAGAGTAGAGTTTCATACATATTGAATTAAACGAACTTTTGAAGAATTCCATAACAATATCCACCATCAAACATTTCAAGTATATTAATTCAATTGCCTCAATGAATTACATGGCGAGTGAAGTAGAGAAATTCTGGAAGTGCAATGATATTTCAGTACATGTGCCTATCAACCGCACATTGGTCGTATCTTTTCCTATCTTATGTGGAAAATTGACATATTTGGTAATGAGACAATCATTCAACTCTATTTCTTTGTGTCGAAGATATGAGGAGGGAATATGGTTTTGTGATATCGCGATTCCACTGTAGGAGGGAGCATTTTGAATTTACAACAAGGTGATCCTATAATTTCACACGTGAACAGTACCTCGATATCACACTCATATTTGGGATAATTTTATTCTAGACTCGGAAGTCCATCTGTACTAAAATACCCGGAGATTTCCAATAAATGCGTAAATTAAAAAATATAATTTTTCGCTTTTTTTTTTTACATTGTCACTATTAATCGCAATATTGACTGTAATTACCTTATATGTAGGATAATAGAGATGGAATGAATGAAATTAAGGCGACACGATGCTCTAGCATACATGCATTGTGGATGTATCGTGATGGTCTCATCGCGTGCGCTGAGGAAAAAAAAAAAAGGACAAGTCAAGAATAGAGTAGACGAAGATGGTTTCCCCTCGAGGAAGACAAATCCCAAGTGTGGATAAAAAAGGTGGGAGCGACGCCTCAGTGCTCGGTACATATTGGTAGCGCGCGTGCTCCCGTTGACGCAAATCAGCTCTTTAGGATCCAGTTGAAGTTGTTCCATGTTTCGGTCAGCACCAGAGCTTGACGGCTCTTCATGTCTCTGTCATGTTGGTGAGACGAATTCAATAATAGGCAAAAGTGATTTTCAATATATTTCCGACAGCAATAAATGAAAATCAAATACCTGGATTCGAATGTATACCGAGACTGAAATTATATTGTTCGATTTATTATATTCTGACTCGTTGAACTTTTTGGATGGAAAATTCAAAAGCTGTATATAAGTTTGTAACCGGCTGATATCGACGTGTGTTCTGCAAATTTTGTCTAATTTTCCTTGAAAATTGTTGTCAAGTTTTGTGCCGAATATTAAAAAACATGTGAGAGTGTTAGCGCTATGTTGAGAAAGATTCGTAGAAATGTGTAAGTAGGAAAAAAAAGGAAAAGACCTCAGAAGAGAAGAAAAATACAAAAATCAACAGAAACACGACGAATAACGAAGAGACGAAAAAACGAAGAAGAAGAAGAAAAAGAAGGAGAAGAAGAAGAGAACATCAGGGTAGAAGAGCTGAAATTGTCGCGTGGAATGCGTAAGGAATAGAGAACCTGACACCACGTTGCTATTTCGAGGATAGAGTCATTCGGTGAGACTATACTTCATTCTTGCATTGAAAAAAAAAGAAAGTAAAAACACGCGTCTCATATATATATATATATATATATATATAAACTTAAATTATTGTCTTGCATTGTTATTCGATTGAGGCGAGAGACATTTCGCGATTACTCAGCGCACCCCAATGTCTCCTATTCAATTCCTTTGTTTATTGCAGAATTTTTGATACAAATTCCAAACCCATTAATATAGAGAGTCTTATTGTGATCTCTGTATCAATCTATCATAATCAATATCACTATCGTTATTATCCACACGATTATACTCAATGCGAATCGAAAATGCACAGACCTTATTTGTTTTTATAAGTAAAGTTTCTGTATGATTTTCGGGATAATACATGAATATAAAACTTGGATGAGGTCTTGGAGCACAATGTTGTCTCTATAAATGGACAAATTCAAAAATAAATTTGCCTCTTTTTGTAAGTTTTAAGAAGAATAAAGGGCGAAAATGATGATGCAGGAAACGGAGAATATATAGTTTTGTTTTATATGTGCACCATTGGGGGGATAGAAAGAATCAGCGGGCGAGTGAGATGAATTCTCTTCGCTGGGGGTCGTTGTTATGAGCAAGGCGCCGCCGTTCTATATTCAGCCTACATTATGGTATAGTCCCAACTTGCGAGTATGTATATGATGTAGGGTCAATGGCTTGGCGCACAAGTTGAAGGATTTCAAAATGGTTTCAAACGGAAAAAACAAAACAAAAAAAAATAAAACATAAAAATTGCAGATGAATGCAGTGTGCATTGAATAGTTAGAATTTATCAGTAACTACAGGGTAAATTTGATAAGTTTGCGCGTGAATCAATTTGAAGCAGTGTCGCGCGCCGTGTCCTATGCCACAAATGTTATACCGGAAATAGCGCTTCCGCCATCATCAAATGTTTGAACATTACAGAATAAATATCCAGCGTGTAGCAAGACAAAAAATATTGGGGAGCAAACTTTTCAATCTTTGACTTTCATTGGATTGTGTTCGTCTGTCAACATTACCCTGGCCCTTGTAATGTTGCCAGCAACCAAGTGTGGAGCAAAAAGGTATATATACATAAATATGGAGGGATCCCCTGGTTATTTTGGTCGACTGTCGAGAACCAACAGTAGCGACTCGTTAGCTCGTGCGTGCCCTTTGCAATCGCTCCACGGATTAAATTTCAATTGGTTAATCCTAATTTCGCCACTCATAACATCCAAGACTTTACATACTAATAATGTTTAAACACAAGTTATTACATTAGCATTGTACATATATGTGTTGTATATGTATACGAATAAAAAGCAGGAAAATTTTCTCCACACGAAAAGTATGTTTGTCGAAATTTATGACAAAATGGTTCGGACAATATGTTTGAACAATATTTATCTCATTAATGAGTGCTGCAGAGATTACGGAAATCTCCGTGCGCGAGTTATATCAATCGGAATATGTATTTCCGAGTTACGATTATTATCAATTTTCAAACTGACACAAGTTTTATGCTGTGAGCGTGGAGCTCCACCCTCATATCAGTAGTTCCTCATATATATTGCACGTACTCTCGTTGTCCCATATTTTTTTACCCTAGCATTTGTTGGGAGGCACGCGCGAGCAAAAATGTCTCCGACTTGAGGAATGACAGCATGGGGCGTGTGCTCGCATGTATACGCGTATTAATGTACATATGTATATGTGCCTTGTATGAGAGCAGCTGCGAGCTTAAGCACGATATATACATATGAGTTATCGAAGATAAATGCGAGGAGGATTGAGATGGGGGATGTTAACGATGAACGACGTCGTATAGTAGTACTAAATAGAATTACAGGAGTGCAGATACGTCAAACTGAATTCATTATATTTAACCAATTTATAGATTTTCCATATTTTGCACAAAACATATTTGCATACGTGTCGAGGTTTATAACCTAATCGGTATATATAGTGAGATGCCACAGGGCCCAATGGATGCTTTTTAATATTGATGTATATGATATGTCGCGTCCCACGTTCATATATTCTTTCTCATATTAAAGTTCTCACTATATTTTCCCACAGCAGAAAATTACCACTCATTTCTCACAATGTCATCATTTTGGTAGTGTATACCCCGTATATTTACCCCATGGTATCATTATGCGTGTGTGTCTGTCATATTGAAGAGAAAATGGCGGGGTATACGTATACGTGAATTACATATTTTGATGAAATATTTCTTATGACAACTGCTGTAATTCCGTCCGGTTCTGCATCATATTTCTCTCCAATTATGGTGATCTCTTCTATATAGATATATTATACGGTTACATATTTGTCATATTTGAAATTATTATTTTCAACTATTGGTGCACGGCGAAATTCAAGCAAAAATTAACAACGCCATGCAAAGATGACGTTGCGCATTATTCCAATATCTGTATAGCAGTACAATAAACATTATGATATTTTTCGTAGGGTGGACAAATATTATGATCAAAAGTGTGGTCTGTGTTTTTTCGCTGCTTTCATCCGTGTCCCCTCCTATTGTTATAATATATGTATGTTCAATGTATTATTATCTGGAACACATTCAATTATTTATTTTGGGATGAAACAAAGCAAAAGGTTATAAATAAATAATGGGAACGTCATTGGAGATGAAGATAAAGAATGACAATCACCGATTCATGCAATCGTGCGAGGGCGCAAAGCAAATGGAAAGAATACTATTAAGAAAATATACACAACAGGGGTTAGAGACTTCTCTCCCGGGAATATTTCATTTCAACACTGACACGTACACGCTAGAAACGAAATATCAGTTGATAATTTTTGCCAATGTGTCAATTGTGTTGACCGCAACATTAATATTTATATATACATATGCGGGCAGAAATATATGCGAATTGCATTGTCTGCTTTCTTCAATATTGACTGAAACGCAAGCGAGAGGATATATATATATATATGTATATACACAAGAAAAACCGGTGCATCAAGCTCTTGACATGGACAAGAGGGCGAGAATGTTTTTTTCTAAGCGTCGTTGAAATTCCGTCGGCTGACGCGCAATCGTCGCTTCTTACTCTTCTTTCCTCTTCCTCACTCTCTCGCTCTCAATATTGCGGCGCTTCGAAGAATAACGACGTCTACCGCAGCTCGAATCCAGACGCCGTCGACTAAAATAGATCATTTGGCACACAGCATTTTTATATGCCAGACGAGGCTGAAGATATCTATGTACTCGCGACTCTAGTAAGCTAGATACGATCGTCTCTATCGGTCATGCAGTGATGTCTTCCTCAACCAATTTTCAAATTTTTTCGGTATTCTGAATAATACAAGCGAATAATGATTGAATTTTTATCATAAACCTTCTAACAGATATTGCGTTTTAAATCTATATTTTTTTCCCACTTCATAGACACATCAAAAAATAAAATAATGCACTTTAGTTTTGAAGGTTGTGTCATTCACAAGAACGTGATTCTTGTTCCTCTTATCTATACATATATTTTCATTATTCGTCTATTCACTTTGTTTTGTTCATCATTTCTCCATCGTGGATAGACAAGAAGAGAATGAGTCATGCGAAAGGTGGTGAATTAATTACGAGGGAACGGGTGCGAAATTTCAGCAGTAATTTTCACGCGGTGAAATAGGTACTATTTTCAAATATATGAATGATTACGGTGATGAATGAGAATTGAGCAAGTAACCAGTCTAAATTCAATTACAATCGAAGGATTGACGATTAACAATATTGTTTGATATTAAAAATGAGACTGAATAAAGTTATGACTGTGATATGACGAATAATTATACCCATAATTGTTTTCTTTGTCGCTCTTACGTTATCTATCTGCTTATACATACATACATACATACACACATACTTTTGTTCATATATATATTTTTTTATACACATATATATATATATATACAACACATTACCCACAATATCCAATCGCAGATGACACAAAAGCAAATATTGTTTTTTTTTTTTTTTCCGATGAGTTATTCAACTGACGAATGTAACGTTATCAACACGTTGATGGACACACACACACACACGCATACTCTTATTTGATAATAAAATAGTAATAAAGATTTTGGGGGATGATGAAATCAAATATTTTATTCTTCCTATTGTAGAACATTTATTACCAGCGTAATGAATTCATAATATTCACATAGTTCGGGTTGCAATGTCATGTCGTTCCCTTTCAATCCTCGATTGATAACAGATATTTGTATTTTCATCTTAATCGGGTCAAGTTGATTACACTATATCCATATTTATTCCAACTTTTGTTTAGAAGCCATCTATATGTTTTCTTCGTTTTGTTGCAGATATTCCATGAATAGTTGGTGGTTCAATCGACAATATTTGGGCGAGAACACTCATGAAAAATGAGGGCTCGCGAGATTGATGTGTACACTCCAGTATCCTTGGGTCCAGACACTGATGACGAGGACACGCTCGTCAACGAAGAAATCTACAGTAATGGTGAACTATTATCATTATCTGCCATCAATATCAATTTTCCCAACTTTCGCCAAAAATTTTTCCACTACCCCAGTATATAATGTTGAATGACAAAATCAGACTATCAGTTTTCGGTAAGTTCGTGTTATTGGAAAAGTATTTGGAGAAGAATCTGTAAAAATCATTTAGCGTCTTCATTTATTCAAATGGATGGATAATTATGGAATAACAACTTGTGTACGCAAAATTTTCGACCATTACAAGTATTATGATTTTTTTCACGGCAATCGAATAATCCTTCCTCCACCAATCTGGGACAGACAGAATGTCGCACTCTAGGATTTATTTTTATCCTTCTTCTCATCACTATTCGTTGGGTTTCCATTTTCTCGAATTTTACCATTTTTCTGCATTGGAGCCGGCGATACTGTTGTTTATGAATTGAAGGAAGTGTATCGAGATTCGTTTAAGAAAAGACGGTGTGAAAGAACTCCATATGTCTGTTTTATTAGCCAATATAACTGAAAAAAGTCAAGCACATGTACCGTGAGTAAATCAATATATACAGTGCGCTATATCAAAAATTGTTTAATATATAAATATATATATAAATTTGTCGAGGTCAGAATGAAATAATAAATACGATACAAATAGTGTGTGCAGACGGGTGGTAGGCGGGGCGAAGGAGTAGAGAGCGCGAGAGAGTAAGATTATCAAATTATATATATAGTGTAGAGCAGTAGTGATATGAGGTGTGCCGGACTTTTCTCATACATTGAGTACGATAAACTGTTATCGTGTATAACAAGCGCATGGCGCCGTCTGGTCAGTTCTATTCATCTTTTATATTATTCACTTCCTCACGAACATATAAAGTTCCGCTGCAAAACACTTTCTCATAACTTAGATGGACAGAAAATGAATATGGCTCTTGCTTATTTATATGACATGACTAATGTAAAATATGAATTGACATTGCAAAATTGGCATTGTATTAACCCTCGCGGTGTTTTCTCTTCATGAGTGTCACATTTTGTGAATATTCGTACATGTATACAACGCATTGAACAATTTGCTTTTCTATATCTTTAAAATCTTTCATTTATCCAATGTCAAAATTCAACATCATAGATTGATATATATATATATATATATGAATTGAAAATGGTGTATAGGAATATACGGTCGAATAAATATTTTCTTTTTCCATGTCACACAACACATTGTAGAGATTTATAAGTGGATCATTTGTTCATACACGCTTCGAATATATATATATATATGTATACATATATTTGTATAGTCAATGAAACGAAATAACCCGGCGAGAAACGGATGAATGAACGGAGTCGGTGAATATGTCGCAAGTGAAAACACGCAACAGACACAGAGTATTATATAGCGTGGGAGCCGCGTGGGCGAACACGGTATGTATCTCGTGGCATAAAGCGAAGTGTATTTCACCAGTGTATAGGCATATACACATGTATACCATACATGTATATACATATGAGAAAAGCCGGAAAGCAAATACATAGCGCTATGAGGAGAGTAAAAAGATATAAAGTTGAGGTGTATATATATATATATATATTTGAGCTCTGAATGGACGCGAGAAATAGTGCTATGTTGCGAGTCAAGTCTGTGAGCGCGGAAGCTCATTGAATAGCACTCATATATAAAGAATTATTTAAAGGTATATGTATACATGGTGTCCCGAAATTAATATGTATTTTCAGCGCGTTATGCCATTGAAGGTTGAACAGCAAAGATAAAATTGGTTTACCATGTATTTCACAATAGATATTGTGAAATATCATTTCATCGTAGTCGCAGTGATGGTGGTTGGCCGCACTATCAGTCAGACTTGTTCATATCCGGCTATTAGAAGCCATGAACCTTTGAAATATCGCACACCTCACACATTTTGGTTTATATATATTGTATATACTTTGAGAATCAATATTTTTTGGGACTTCCGTATTTTTATCGATACACGTGACTGTTGGTAGGACAAGGATTGAAATTTAACGCGATCACGCCCAAGCACATAAGTTGGAGCAATTTGGAGCAGCCTGTAGGCGGATTCTTGGTCCCACTCATTGTCCGATTTTTTTTTTCTTTTCTCCCTCATATTCCAAGATTCGGTCCCAATATAACGGACGACGGGGTAAAAACAAATACGATCCAACACAGTGAATGCGATTCGGCTTTCTCCCACTTTCTCCTGCGGAAATATACACACATGAGTATATTGAGACCCGTGAAGAGATTTCTTTCGGGCTATAATGTGCAATATTGCGGCCTTGAAACGTCATTAAAGGGATGGCCGCATTATCACAATATCCCTTTAGCTCTGTATAATATATATGAGTAAACTGAGCGAAATGGCTATGATATAGCCACTATATACACATATATATATGGTTGGACAATGAGGTAATACGGCTCTCACATGACAACTATTGCAGTTTGTGAATTAATATTAGGGAATGCCAGGGAGTTTGTTAATATTTCTATGTATCGTATGGTATACAGTTATATCGCAGATCGTATGGGTTATCGCGTCGCGCGAATCATAGGGATGATTTAATGTTCAACTTGTTCAGTCGCGTACGCGCCCAATTTTCCCATTCACGCTCGCACTCACTTAGATACGCATATATTTATTTATCTATATACTCAGATGTGTTATGTCATTTGTCTGCTAGTTTATTATTGTTATTATTATTATTTTTTTGTATGTTTATTGAATCAACGATTGTTGATAAACTTCCAATGACGAGTGTTACAGAGAATATAGTGTGCGATACACGTGCCAGTTGTTGAATTCTCACACGTGTTGTGATCTCGAAATTCATGGGAAATCGCTCACTCCCGCTACTTGTATTGCGTATGACAATTATTTGCTGTTGAAAAATAATATATGCAAGCATTTGAAGAAAGTGAAGTGCATTTTTTGAGCTCCGACGCTTCCGATAAAGAATATATATATATATATATATATATATATATATATATATATATATATATATATATATATATCTGGACGTACCATAGATCGTCCCCCAATATCTTGATGAATCTCATAATCAAATCGATATGTATAATGTGAACTTTCATGTATTTTCACCATTTTAATGGATGATGACTTTTTATTTTATTGCTTTTCAGGAATTTCAATACTAGCCATGATGACCATTCATGTGAAATGTATTGCCACGTTGTAATGTATATATTTAGTTTTGTATACGTATACACGTGAAAGTTGTTGGGCCGAGAAATTTATGAGCGTAACGCACTTAGTCAGTAGCGTATATAGCCAAACAAATAATTTGACTGCGTATACATGTATACATACACATTTTCACAGCATTCATATACCGATGGCAATTAATGACGTTGTACAGTTGGAATTTCTTATAAGACCGTCTCTTATACTTGTACGCGTGTCAAGTGGTTTTGAAACAAAGACAGAAATGATAAAACAAAAAATAAAATAAATTCGCCACGAAAATGTGGTTTTTGGCGGCCTACTTGTATTCGACCGTCTTTGTACAATCACGTTCTCTCAATAACGACCATGACGATAGAGGTTTAGCTTGTTAATTTCATACCTTACACATATAATATATACATATATATATATATATATATTATTGTATATAAAAATCTGTGCGATAACTCGCATGTATGTGTTGTGAGGAGAAATTGCCAGTATATCGAAATTTTTTGGCCATTTCTTATTTCTCTTTCCCTTTTACTTTTTGTTTTGTATATATAGCATACACTTCATCTGGCGTATGTGAACTCTAGTGTCCATTCGAACTCTTTTGGTTTGTGTGAGTATGTATACCTCCTGTATATTGGCGTGGGCAATGTGGGCACTTGATGTGTGCACTGCACACTCGTTGTTCACCAGCAATTCTCTTGTATATAGAGACACATCTCTTATGTATATATTGGAGACCAGGACCCACATGATATCCTTGCCCGGTTCGCCCACCCGCATCCGCTGGGCTGCGATGTAGCTGCTGCTGCTGCTGTTGTTGCATGCACGCGCATGAATGAGGCGACAGGTAAAGTCAGTCTGGTGCAAAAGAGTATGGTTGCTGCGGCAGATGCGCGCTCAACACGCATCATATGTATGTTCTTCGAATGAAAAATGAAAGAAAAACAAGATGAGAAATCAATAAAGAATATGATATGGCAAAGCGCAAATGAAATATTATTTGAACAACATTTTTGACAATGCGGTATCGATGTGTACAAAACTGCAGATAAAAGATACAAGCTGATGTGTGAGAGTATACTAAACTCTGAATAACATTGCATAATCCGTGCATCAAAGGTGTTTTGTCACGTGACGTCTTGTTACATATCTGTATATGTTAACATTATATACAAATAGATGCGTTTATATGAATATATATACGTGGATTGTCGAGCACATATATTTGTCCATGGTGCAAGAAAGTATGGTTGTTGTGTGTGTGTGGGTTTTTGCGGAGCAGGATGAAGACTATTAACTCTTTCGACCGCAATTTCTCTATGATTTTTTTTCCCCATACAGGCTCTCATGAGGAAAAGAAAAAAAGGATCGAAATAAAATACTATAACTCCAAAGTATCGTATGGTTATATCTTTCAAAAATCTCGTATTCAACTGGGCAGTTAATCCACTTTTCGGAAAATATATTGCTCGTATGCAAACAAAGTCCATATCAAAATTTATCCAGATTTGAGAATAAAAGGTTTTGTAATTTGTCATTGTTTGCATACGTGTGATAGTTTAGTTGGGAAATTATTATGAAATATCAGATTATGCATAACAATTAACTACCCACTACGAAAAATTAATAGACAAGTTGATGAGGGAGTCACGTAACACGATTATCGAACAGTCATTTGTTTATAACTATTTTCATTAAAAATTAAAAATGAATGATCTCGTCAGAATACCGATCAGAAGAATCAGAATTTCATGTGGAATACTTTGTATAATCTGTATCACAATAATTGGCTTTTTTGGCTCCGAGTACTATAGGTTGATTGACTACTTTGCAAATCGTATTATCATCACATAAAATTATAGAAAAGTAAGACACCTATCTATTTGCTGTATCGCATACTCTTCTCGGCCCCCTTTCCACTATACTATGCTTATATACCATCATAAGTAAATTTGGACTGGATTGAGTGTGGGCCTCATCGAGGTCAACTGGACCATTATTGATATATATAACGAATATACTTATACATAATACATTACGATATATGAAATTCATATGAGGGAATGGAAAATACTGTCGCGCCATTGGTCGTATATACATGTACCATCATGCCAGAGATCACATAACCAGCGAAGCGTGAAATACATATTGCTTGTGAAATAAAAAAGTGTCGGTGATGCGTGATGTGTGTGCGTTCAACTGCATTCAACATACATATGCCGGAAAGAAGCACAACTGCATAACAAGTATCCCGATTCTGCTGCGATGAGATGAATAACGACATAGACGACATAGATACCGTGGCAACCAGTGTCACGTCAGTAGGCATTGACGCTCTTGTCATATCTTATGTTATATTACATGAATGATGAATTATAGTATGGATGTATGGTGGTGAACAATCAAACTGTCTGTGTCTCGTTTCGATATATAAAGTTTGGCGTCTGTTGGGGGTAGTGTGTACACTGTACAGTGTATTGTAGACAATATATGATCAGTACACTAGTGTGTTGTTCACTCAAACCAAAAATATGCTCACAAAGTTCAAGTTGTGTGAAAATTCCTTCCAAATTCACTGAGAATTTAATGATAATTCAATGTGTGTTGAGTGAGGATACGGCGACCGACAAGACGGTGGGCCCCCAGCCAATCAGCCACCAGCCAGTCGTGTTCGGTCGTGTCTGATCGTGCCTGGTCGTGCACTATACCACGCTCCTCATCGCCTTTACGAATGTTGCCGAAGGCGGAGGCAATCAGTTTGTCGCAGTTTGCCATGGGCCTTCTTTCATAATACATTAGATGTGTGGAAGGAGACAAAAATTTTTAAATAAACAAACAATTCAATGAATGAGTAAAAAATCTGAAATCAATCCACAATCACTCTCAGTGATTTTGACAAGATAGAAAATGTGGTTTGAATCAATTTCATTACGTGACAATAGTGAATACATTAAATTCAATTATAATTTGCAACACAGACCAGAATAGTGAATGATACATATATTATATGTATGTATACATGCTGAATAGTATTGTTATTTTATTTGAAAACTCTGTCACTTTGATGTGAAAACTGAGTGAAAGCATCGAAACGTGAAACAGAAAATCATGGGCTCAACGTGTCTTAAAGATGCTCAAGACATCCAATTTGCGGCACGATTCACTGCATGCCTCGTGGAGTGAGTATATTCGAAGGTGGTGAACAAATGAATCGTTGCTGCTGATGATTTCAGTCACTCGTTGGATTAAAACGGATATATATTACTGAGGATACAACGTATCGATGAAAAAAAATCTAAATATATGTATATGGCGCCTCCGGAGCGAATAAGAGGATGTTCGCCACTAAAATCTAGATCTGGTCTCAGTCACTCGGTGGTTGGTGAGTGTGCAAGTAAGCGTAACTAGCGTTATGTTTTGTAGGTTATATTTTCCGAAAATATTCATATTTACTCGTCATCATTGCACTACATATTGTCATTAATATTATAAATTAATGTCACGTTACCAATATGCATCATGCATATCTACAATATATCTTCATACAATGTATTATCATTGTGTGTATACAGTCCGCCATAGTTTGACATAGTTCACCATGATGCCATCTTGGCGTCTTAGCGGCTGATAGTGCAAAGGCGAAACATATGAGGAGAGATTAATATCTAATGTCATTATCATCATCATCGTCCCGTTGTTAGCCGCGGATGAAATACAATGTTAGGCAATTACCTAGGGATTGTCCGCGAGGGAATATAATGCTAGTGAAGAGACGAATATTCCCAATTTGAGATTGTAGTTTGGAAGCAGGTATGTCAGAGGTACATGCAGAGGAACATCAGAACAAGTTGAAACGAAAAAAAGAAGATTAAAAACCAAAATAAAAGAGCACAAGTGACGCATGATGAAGAGAAGGGAGGGAAGGAAATCGAAGCAATGGGAGACTGAGAGTCAGCGAGAGAAAGGGAAAACTACCGATTTATTCCTGATACACCTTTTCGTCATTTCTGATGGTCTAAATTCTTCTCCACTTTTGGCAATGCTCCATCACATTCTTCTCCATTATATTTTTGTGACTGATCAAGATAGGAAAAACAAATGCCAAACGAAAAATAGGAATTGTACATGGTGGACAATCAAATTCTAGTGTGGGAACTGGAGCACACGTTATGGAATAGGTATGAAAATATACTGATCCATCGAGTCCACGTATATATATATATATTCCAAATCGACGGGATTGAGCGATATAGAGGAAGTTAAACACGTGTTGCATTATATTATAGAACATATAAAATGCATAGATACAAGTTGGACAAGCTGTTTGTATTGTTAATGATTGCGTCGAGAATGTTGTTACTGGAGAACGACAATACATATAGATATGAAAAAGAGGAGGGAGTGGGAGATATTTCAATGATATATATATATATACACGTGTATAGTATAGTCATGCTTGCGCGCAAACTGCCACCTGTTGGACCCGATTAAATGTCGTAGTTTACCCATTGCTTTTTGGAGCGTGACGACGCATGGGTTCCAAGTATTTTATACAAAATATAAATGGGAGCTGCTTTATCATTTTTCCGCTACCAATTACAAATTACAGTTTTTTAAGCATGTCAATACTGATTTTCGGCTGCCGAATTACAGAATATGGTTCAACATTCTTTGAAAAAACTATATGTGTTTTTCATACAAATCAGTATCGCACAAGTAATTTTTAAAAATTGTTTACATTCGCTCTCATTTACTTCTTCATAACATCCACAGCATGTTTCCATGAAGTATTCTATTCCAGCACCAACGAGAATGGAGTTATACATACAGTATGATGAAAGATTGAGAAAGAAGCTTGGGCAACCCGACCGAAGCCGAATGAAAATTTTACGTAAAATTTACTTCATGTGTTTCATTTGATTTGTTTCTCAATTCGACGATTCGTCAATCGGTCAATTTCAATTAACGTCACTGCAAATAAATCATACCGAGACGTAATACTCTTTTCATCTTGTCTTTCTGATGTTAAGAGATGATGAAGAGCAATTATCTCAAAGTTTCGGATACTTATTTGTAATCCATGTAAAAGGTATGTTCATAAAATGCTTCGGGAGAATAATCTGCGTTCTCTAGTTCTCTCATCAAGCTCCCTCATACATGTATATATTTCCAATGATTTCAAACAATAGAAATATGAATAAACATTACATGTAAATATGCAGAGTTTTTCTATGATGGGATAAATACATTTGTGCCGGGGACATGTGATATGCATCTTACTGAAGAGGCTAATGGATGATTTTATTTTTATACGTATATAGGTGTCTTTTTTCTTTTTTTTTTTTTGTATCAGTGCCTTATCTGTATAGCTTTATCTGATTCATTTATGTGCAACGCAAGGAACACAGCTACATACTACTCAATCGGTGAGTTGTGCCGAGTAGCAGCACCAATCTACATAGCTGCAGGTACAACTTCTACATGGTGTTTCATATTTACACCGAGAAATAGATAAATAATGATAAGCAGAATATAGCAATGGGGGGAGAAGGAGGTGCGAGAAGAATCACCTATGATTCAAATTAAAATCCACAACACGTTTACGACTGGTCGGGCTATTGAATCTTACTTGAAATATTGACTTGAATACACCTCCGTCTTATACATATGCGTGGTCAATTGATTAAGTGCACATGTAGAAAAAAAGTGGCTGCAGTGGTGATATAAGATGTGGTCCGTGATGGAGATGGCTGATCTGACAATAAGACTTATTGGTTCACGTCATCGTTCATATCTTTTCAGTTGACCAACTGACTACAATCAACTACCATGTTAATTAGATCTATATAATAAATATTGTATTGAATAGAGAAGAATGGTGTGACGAATCAAGGAAATGGTCGGATTTGGGTCGTGCTCACGACCTCATCCCACTACGTTCGTGCATCGTAAGGCAGGTGCAACTCTCAACTCTCGTGTTGGTTGGGTAACCGTAAGACCTGGATGGGTCAACGCACTCCTGTCTGACCTCTCTCCGTGGATAGTGTATATTGCAGAACTTACGTTGCGCGCTACTTGGCAGTATTATTCGTCTGTGAGATGTACATGTTTCCTTTCAGCGCAAACACACACGCACACACGGATAATTACATGCTGCATATACTTAAAAACATGGTCGCATTTCTGTTGCACTCGTGTAATTCGTGTAATAACACTGGACCTCATACCAATAACGTTAAGCAAACGTTCATTTCCAACAGTTGACTACACGCCGGGACTCCTGTCTGAATGGTCGTTGTCTGCGATTATTTTTTTTCTAGCAGGATAATATTCACAATATTGGGACAAACGTATCTACTCACAATGTCAAGACATACACTATAAGATGGGGATGTCTACCATCATCGACGATTACTTTTGTTTCTAAAACTTATCAACTATAACCTCATGTATCCAAATGATTTAATCCCATTTCTTTTGCATAATTCATTTTGTATATCAACTGTTTCAGATTTGGCACAAATTCGTGCCCTCGTGGAATCAACAGGCATGTTGGGAACTGGCTCAATATGTCCATCTTGTGAGATGCCGTTTGACAAAGGCAAGAAGCGCCGTCTTATCGACTCGTGTGGTCATGAGCGATGCTATTCGTGCCTATTTCGCAACGAAACCTGTCCCATTTGTCGTTATGACGTCCCAAACGAACAAATACGTGATGACATGGGGCATTATGATACAGGATTTAGTTCATCTGAACCTGTTTCAATGGTGGCCATTGATGACTGTAATGATAATAACGCTTCAACAATCAACTCACTCTGTGGCAGTCCATTACCGAGGCCTAAACTTTCTTCATTAAGGACTAATCATGTTATGCCACGTTCACATGTGAGTACACAGAAAATATTTATTTGTGGAACGTTGACTCACAATCCTGACGTTCAGTAGCGATATTTTCTTAGTATGAATATATATATATATATATACGTATATGTATAAAAGTGGAATCATAAAGACTATTCAAGATTTTTGATATCAACTGTAACGAAAATTTCGTAAAGTTCCACTCGATGGTACCGCAACACTTTTTCTTGGGCCGAGCACACTGTCACTATATTAACAATGCACGATAGTAGAAATCACACAACTTATTCGCATGATGTGAATTCAAAAACCACCGTTACCCATACTAACAATTATTGCCGTATTATATTTTCTCGTATAAATTTGTCTTTCTCATGACAAATACTCGAAAATATAGAAACGAAAAACAATCATGGCGAAGTGAGAAGCAAAAGCGTTTGCCACAATGACGCATATCTCGTGAGTGAAAATATTTTGTGGCGCCCACACATGAGTTCCATATAACGCGCGCATCAAAGTCTGTATTTTCATGTTTTTCTCTTTGTTCATCTCCCCCGCACTCCCTTGTTTTCCGTCTCTGCCACCCACGTGATATCGCCTCCGCCAAAGCCAACAAACAAGATCGCGAGAACGTGTTGGTATGTCTATTCAATCTCTTCAACGCCTCCCAATTCTCTCGAGGTGAAGAATAAACGAAAGAGAATAAAAAAAAAAGTATTGTAAATTATGAGAGTAAACCGAATGCAATTTTCAGTTATTGTTTCCATCATATTTGACCAATCACGTAATCAATTCCATGAAAACATCCACCATGTAATTTATTTTTACAGGGGCAAGGGAACGTTACGTCCTCAATGGTAATGGGAAAGGGTTTGAGGAGTAAACCACCGGTTTTGCCGGACTCTATCACATCGCAGGTCCGTCACAAATCTCATGTTATGGCACAGAGTAAGTCTCTTTTCTTCGCCAATTCGATTTTCCAAACTGCATACGCGCAATACATTTTATTCATTTGACTGGATCTAGGCTGTCCGACACCACCAAACCAACGGCGAAGATTTTTTCTCAATACCAAAGGACTGAGGAGCCCTTTCGCATCACAGAGAATAAAGAAAGATGTAAACGCGCCCGAACAAACGGAAAATCCATCCGCACTATCAGGTAATAAAAAATTGTATATAAAAGCTATAAGTGTATGACATTCATTTCGCACCATACCATAAAGGAATTTGGCTTCCAGTTCGTTGGTATACTTTTGAATATTTTCTTGATTTCTATGGCATATTGAAAAGAAATTCCCAGTAAGTTTCTAATTCATAATTCTATTGGATATGACTCACGGTGAAAATGCAACATTCGAATAAAATTTTCAAACTATTATTGATGTTGGGACTATCTTTTTTTCAGAATTCGAGTCGAAAATTGAGCTCTATCAGATATATGAAGTCCATTCGTTAATTTTGATTTAAAATTTTTTGACTTTCCATTATTTGATATAAAAAAATTACTCGATACTCTAATCGGAGATATAAAATTTTTCTACATAAAAGTCGTTATTGTTTGAGATGTTTCGGGGGCGATGATTTCTCTTGTACATTACATTTATATGACCCGCATGGGGTAAAATCATAAATTTCAATATGATATTGTCGGTAAATTATCGCTCTGAAAAGTTCGAACTACATAAGGTATTGTTTTCCACACATCCTATAGCCTGGTCGAGTTTAAAAAAGAATCAACTATCTGGAATTCAAGCCGAATTTATTCCTGTATTCGGTGAAATAGCCCAAAATGATTCGTCCGGATTGGAATTTGGCGGGGTGGGGGGATATTACTGTATTCATAAAATTAAATTATTCGTATATGGTAAAAAAAAAATAGCATGGATGACATCGTCATGGGAGGGGAAATCAAGGTGGCCGGGTGTTGTATTAGGCAAAATCAAATCGCTGTGGAGTACAAGTCAAGGAACAACCAATGACGGGCTCAATCAATTGATTGACTCACCGCCACAAAACGCTGATGAACTCGATGAAGTTAATCAATCGAGAAAAATCAATGAGGATCTCAATCAATTGTTGTTCAACGTCAGAGCTGATACAGGCAGGAAATTTTTTCACTCGTGTTGCGAAAATTGCGTGAATTATTTATTAAATCATTTAATGTTTTTTTCACCTTTTTGACTCTTAATACACGATTCATATATGTATATATACGTTGTA
This sequence comes from Zele albiditarsus, assembly GCA_958496275.1. NCBI lineage: Eukaryota > Metazoa > Arthropoda > Insecta > Hymenoptera > Braconidae > Zele > Zele albiditarsus. Next base: position 107,864 of record OY292411.1, read on the forward strand.
GAACGTAGCACTGACGAGGACGTGAAGATATTGCATGATATGATCCAGCTTGCAGCTTCCTGATGGATTGTTATTCACGTGTGTTGCTTTGCAAATGATTTTATTGCCTGAATTGTCTTGATTTCAACTATATTTATTGACGGTTTATTTGTGTCATAATTGAGATAGTTGATAGTACAAAAAAATACAGCAGATACAAAAAAAACCAGTAAGTCAATAATACCAGTATTGTAATTTCCACAGATGACGAGCGGGGATTTGCCAAACAATTATGTGCCAAAACAAGAAAATCATCACAATCGGATTTATATATGAGATTGGGTCTACTGCTTGGATCGGGACACCTGAGAACGAATTCCAGCGTTGACACGACAGATTTACCTGGTGTCAATTGTCCTCTATCGTCAGTGAGCGGTTGTCCAAGGCCTCAAACCCATCTCAGTCCACGTGAACACGATACATCATTCAGCAGTTTAACCAGCTTGGACCAACGAACTTTAGCGTCAACGAATACAAGTCCAGTTTCAACATTAACTGGGACATCGAGTGAGGCTGAGGTGGCGGCAGCTGCTTTGCGCAATCCTATTAAAAATAAAGGCTATTCCAAATTGAAGGTGAAACGTGAATGCGATTCTGTCGGTAGTTTAGCCTCTATTTCAACATCAATATCTGCATCTACGTCCATGTCAATGTCTATGTCCATGTCGATTTCTGGATTATCAAATGGCAGCTCGAGTCCCATCACTCCGCGACGTTACATATCCAATGTGCATCAAGATCAAGATGATACTGGAATGAAGAGCAGAAAGTCGTGCGCACGACGATCGTCGAGGGGCACAAGTGTCAAACCAATTGATACTAAAATTCGTTTTGTTTCACATCCAACACCTCAGTTAACATTGAAACCATTATTCTTTGAAGTACCATTAATAGAAACGGATCCATTATTTACCGGTAGACAATGGTTACTCGAGGAACTTGAGACGGTCATCAAAGGTTCAAGTCCGGGTGTTTTAATATCAGGATCACCGGGAACTGGAAAAACTGCATTAATTCTTCAGCTAGTTGAATGCAGCTGTTTTGGACGTCGTCGAGAGCGATTGTTGCGGGATGAAATTGTTGAGTTCGATGAAAATGCCATTCATGATAAACAATCGACACGGTCGATTACCCTATCGTCTCCAACTGTTACCTGCTTTGAGACATATATCAATAGGACAAATAAAAAAATCAAAGAATTGGCGTCACATATTGTTGCTTATCATTTTTGTCAGGTCGACAATAATAGCACGTGTCTTGTGCCGGATTTAATCCATTCATTAGCTGCGCAATTGTGTCAAGCGCCACAGCTCATTGCTTATAGAGAATATTTATTGTCAGAGCCGCATTTACAAGGATCATTATCACAACGTGAGTGCACAGTGGATCCCGATCTCGCGCTGTCAAGAGGAATTATTGAACCCATGTTGAGTTTAAGGAAATGTGGAAGATTGCCTCAAGTTAATATGGTTAGTTGACGTTCTAATTTATTATATAGTATACCCAATTTAATTGATTATTTCATGAAAGATTCTCATTTGGAACCAGCTTCGATCAACTCATCCAATTACTTTTCAATGTTTTTTCTATAAAATTCTATGTGAAACCGCGATAATTTTCGGCCCACTACCGAACATATGAATTTCTTTGCGTCACGAAAAAGAAATCGTTACAATGTTGTGGAACAGCTGATGATCAAAGTTGATTTAAAAAAAATGTCGAAACATAAAAAAAGCATTATTGTCAAAAATATTACAGACAACTGCTTTGTATTTTGATGTTTCGTATTTCAACAATCTATAAATCGGTATAATAAAGTACGAACAAATTCCAAAATAATTTAACACGTCAGGATATTTTATCCGATACAATCACTAGCAGTTTCTTCCATATAATGACTTGCTGAGAAAAAAAACATGTTTTTCTTCTTCCTTCATGTGAATTTTTCCAAGACTCCATTCCACATAGAGAGCAATTTGAACTTATATTTGACTGGTATTTCTTATTTTGTTATAATTTAGTAACTTTTGTTTATGTTCATTTCTTGGTGTAGGTTATACTCATTGATGCTGTGTGTGAAGCCGAGTATCATAGACCAGATAGAGGGGACACAATAGCGTCATTCCTCACGCGACACGCTCCAAATTTTCCCAATTGGTTGAAGATCATTTGCACAGTTCGAACTCAGTTGTATGATTGTATCAAGCAATTTCCCTATACAAGAATTTCATTGGACAAACACTCGAATGATCCAGTGAGCACCAATATCACGCGGGATTTGGCTGATTATATAAATTATCGATTACTCCAAAGTCCATCAATTCAAACCAATGTTACAGCCTCAATAAACGGAAAAGAATCGTCGTGTGGCGCGAATCAATCACGGTTCGCCTCCCACTTGCTCTCGCTTGCCGGTGGAAGTTTTCTATTCGCAAAGCTCACACTTGATCTCATTGAGAGTGGCCATTTGGTTGCTAAATCGGCGAGTTACAAGGTAATTTCATGACGAATCTTTCTTAATTCTCAATAAATCATGAAAAGTATCACTGATAGAGTGGTAAAACTTCAATATATAACATTTATTATTGGATATTATTTGTTTCATCAGGTTTTACCAGTATCACTGGCACAAATATTTCAATTGCATTTTAATCTACGATTTCCCACTGGGTCATCGTTCGAAAAAGTTCAGCCTCTCCTTGGTGTCTGTCTCGCAGCTTTATATCCACTAACTCTGCCGGAAATATTTTACTCGGTGAACTCTCTCTACACAGATCAGTTTGTTTCATGGGAAGATTTTTTGCAGAGATTCCAAGTAAGTATCTTTGATGATTATTATTATTAGTGATATATATATATATATATATATATATATATATATCATTTTTGCGAATAAAAATGTTTCTTGTTCAGATGCTCTCTGGTTTTCTTGTGAAACGGCTGGACAGCACGTACATGTTTTTCCATCCGTCATTCAGGGAATGGCTGATACGAAGGGATGACGGGGAGTCAACAAAATTCTTGTGCGATCTTGGACTTGGTCATGCGGCAATAGCATTTCGACTGTCACGTTTAGATGCACCATTGGCCGGCGATCATGTTCTCGAGCTTGGTCATCACGTATTGAAAGCACATGTTTATCGTGGCGTAACATCAACATGGCCATCACGTGATCTTCAAGCCTGGTGGATTACATCATCAACTGAATGTGTCTCATCAGCTCTATGTACATTAAAAAATATCTATAGTCCCAATGTGAAGGTATCAAGATTGCTTCTGCTGGCGGGAGCGTCGCCGAATCACGTTACAGAATATTTAGGTAATGCCCCAGTATTGTGTATGTACGCTCACGAAGGTTCCGTGGAAATGGTCTCATTATTATTGGAATTTGGTGCCGATGTGGAATTAACAAATAGTCAAGGATGTACTGCTTTATCATTGGCCGCGTCACGTGGCCACTGTGATGTTGTCAGACGGCTCGCAGCTGCCGGTGCATCACTTGGACATGCAGATATGGCTGGCCAATGTCCCCTCGTTCATGCTGCGCGACTTGGACGACTGTCGGTAGTGGGCTATCTTCTAGCATGCGACTGGTTATCGAATCAATGTGGAAAGAATGATTGCAGTGGGAGTAGTTGCGAAACATCAAGGGAAGATGCTGCACAGCAGGCCGTTGTTGCCGCAGCGTCTCAAGGTCACGAGTCAATTGTAGAATACCTCTTGGACATGGCGGAGGTGATTGTGGATAAACCAGATACTTTGATTGGCGAAACCGCAATGACAATAGCTGCAACGCATGGGTCAACCGGTACCGTTTCAGCTCTGTTAGCACGTGGTGCCAGTCCATTGATGACTAATCTCAAAGGATTGTCACCATTGATGTTGGCGGCACGTGAAGGACACTGGGGAACCGCTGAGAGACTTATTCAAAGCTCATTGATTTTATCATCAAGCAACAACACCAATTTGGGTCCATTGACGATTTTACTTGATCAAAGAGACTCAATGGGACGCACACCATTGATGATGGCTGCGGGCGAGGGCCATACTAATTTAATCGACATGTTATTGGAGAAGGGATCGATCCTCGAGGCGGTAGATGACGAGGGCCTCACAGCGCTCTGTTGGGGCTGCGTTAGAGGTCGTCTTTCAGCAGTACAAAATTTATTAGAACATGGCGCAGACATGAACGCGAATGATAAGACTGGACGTACACCATTGGACATGGCTGCATTTCAAGGCAATCCAAAACTGGTGCAATTATTGTTAGAACGTGGCGCTACCGTTGAACATGTGGATCTTCATGGAATGCGGCCACTCGATCGTGCCATCGGATGCAGGAATGTTCCCGTAGTGCAATGTTTTTTGAAACGAGGGGCAAAATTGGGGCCTGCCACATGGGCAATGGCACAAGGCAAACCCGACATTCTATTAATTTTGTTGAACAAACTCTTGGAAGATGGCAACGTGCTATATAGAAAAGGAAGATTGAAAGAGGCATCGCATAGGTATGCTTATGCGTTGAAAAAATTTCCCGGTGCACCGGAACAAGTTCAAAGCGCTCAAAGTCAAGAGCAAGGCAATTTAATACTACATCTTGAAACATTTACCCAATTGAAACTCAATTTGTTGCTGAATCTCAGTCGCTGCAAGCGTAAGATGAATGTAAGTGATACTTTTGAGAGTCCGCGCGATATTCCGTGTATAATATTACGTTTACTACTATAATTATTGCTTTCGTAGTTTTGATACATGCTAATTTTTTTTTCTTTGATCGCATTTCCAGGAATGCGAGGCCGCAATTGAGTTGGCGGACCAAGCGCTGAGAACACGGCAAACGTCGTACGAGGCGTTTTATGCTCGGGCAAAGGCGAACGTTGACTTGGGACACTTTCAAGCTAGTTTGATTGACGTCCAGGAAGCCTTGCAAATAGCTCCAATAAATAATAGACAGGACCGACGTGTCCTGTGTGCATTGAAGGATGAAATAACGTCGCGGATGGAGGGAACAGGCATAGGCTGCAGCAAAACTCTCGGTGACGTCTCAAATGCTAGATTTAGAGCCTCTATTGATACATTAACTGAACTCTAATTCTTTATATGAAGATGGACAGTAATCTGTGAGAAATCATCCCGTTAATATAAATATTTGTTAAACATTTTTTACAATTACAATTTGTTAAATGAGAAAGCTTCAAATCAATTCCAAAGCTTCGCAACAGGCAGAGAAGATTTTCTTCATTAATAAATTATAAATAATTTTCAAGTTTTTCAATTAATGTTCACGAGTGCAATTAGGCAACAATTGAATGGTTAATTCGATTTATAATCGAACACCTAACATTTAATATATATATTGATTAATACTTCTATATTATGGTCTTGTGTATTATATTATTGATAAGATCAAATCGGAAAATTTTGTTAAATCGGCTTGAACACATCCAGTATTTTCGTGATTGCGAGGAGTCAAAGTAAATATAATATAGTAACAAATTGTTGTTGTTGTTGTTGTTTTTTTTTTATACCATTAGCATTCTGCTCGAAAATATATAAGGGTTCTCCTGACATAATGTTGAAATCCTGCCAGATTCTCATATAACTTTATAGATATAAATAAAATTAACACGGATTGTTCTGAGTAGTTCAATATATATGATATTCGTGTTATAAGTTTGATAAAAAGTCGAAATAATTGCGAAAGGTATATAGAACTATTTTGATGAAACTGTAATTAAAATGAGTGAATAAGAGAATGAATCACTATGAAATCGTAGTATCATATATTGTGTGTCCTAAATTAATGAACGGATGTTTTCATGGTCAAATAAAAATAAACAATCTAACGAAATTTCCAAAATAATGATTCAATCCATTTCATTTCTCATACACCATTTCAATCGTGTATTCAACATTGTTATTTCTAGTTTATTTTCATACACTAAAGCGACACAATGTTATGAATAATAATTGTATTTGTAACTTATACACTTTAAGACAAATCACTTAAAATTTGCATGATTTTATTGCTTGAAGAAAATGTTTTTTCGATTACAATTGATATATATGTTCGAAAAACAGGCGTTTGATAATGGGCATTGGCATCGGCTGTTTTATCCCTTTCTTCCACTGACATCTAATTATTTATATGCAAATATAAATAAGTAGGTGTAATTAATATGTAATTCTTTCAGTGTTTTGCATACCCTGCATCGTGAACAATCTCTCGTTTTGGCACTTATGATTTTTTATCCGTGTCTTTTTGTTGATATCCATGAACGTAACCTGAACTATCAGCAACATCTTTACGCCCGGCTATTCCCTTACCTTTTCCACTCTCATCGAAACGATGTTTGTGCGCTCCGGTATATTTGGATACGTCAGTAAGTCTGTCGACGGTTGATGAAGCTTTGCCAGCCTATTCAAATTTATAGCGAATAAAAGTCAATATATATATAAATATAATTATCAGTTCAAATTGAATTATGAGTATTGGTTCTCACAACAGGGCCAGCAGTGGATGACAGTCCAGGTGCTCCACAATTTGCCATTTTATTCATTATCTCATTTGCGTCAACTTTTTTAGTTTTTGCCATATCCTCAAGGAAAGCTTTATACTGTTCCATATTGAGTTTCATTGATCTATAGAGTTATTATTCATTGGATAAATTGAAATTATATATTATTTGATGATTAATAAAATGTGATTTACTTTTGTTTTTTAAAGTGAATTCCTGTATCTGTTGTAGTGATTTTTTTGTCAAAAACTTTTGCTTGCTTCATCCATTTATCACTCTGACTTAAGGTGAGATATTTTCCGTCACTTTTGGTGTCACCAAATTTTGAAAATGCTTTGAAACTCGCGGGAAATGAACCGCTTCCGGCACCACCGCCATCATTCCCGGCCGCGGCCGTTGGTGTACCTGATTTCTGACCATTTTTCTCCATCGTATTATTTTCTATGCCGTTTGCTGACGTCTCTTCGTTCTGCATTTATCTGCATCAGAAATTTATGATCAATTTTTAACCTTTATTTCATCAATTTCACCAATGAAACTTTTATTATTCAAATTTGTTTTCCGTTTTTTCTTCCTCTCATCTCTGTCAATTTCTCTTATTCATATTTTTTAAAACTCATTCTCTCAATATTTACATACTTGGAAACCATTTTCGTTGATGATACCATTGAATAATCTTTATTACCCCGTTCGATCTGCGCTGTCAATTTTCTTCCCTTTCAATATAAATTTTATGTGTGAAATGTCAAATGAATTATTATAAAGAGAGCAATTGTATTTATGAAAAAAAAAAATATATATATATATATATATATATATATTTCACCAAAATAAATTTACTGATTATTTCATTTGGACAAACTGTTTTGATCGATTTGAAATCTATGTTACTTAGGAATTTTGTTTCATTGAACTGATAGTCAATTTTACGATGAAGCAATGATTGACATTCAAACAAAACACAGCGGCAAGTAACTGAGCCGTTTGCTCCTGCCGGAACGTACAGAATCGTGGCGGAAAAAAAATACAAAAAATTGAAAATCCGATCATTTTAAATCTTATGGTTTGCACAACATATCGATGATGAAAGATAAGAAACTGAATATATGGTGAAACGAGAAAAAAAAAAAAAAAAAGGTATCGATACAATTATATCAAGTTATATATATATATATATATATATATATATATATATATATGACGCTATCACATAAACGTATAAATAGCGATTACTTGTACGGAAAATTTTTTTCATCGAACTTGGTCAATAATCAGATAACTTTTTCTTTCCCAACTTTTATCGGCGTACTCAGAATACCTGTATTTTACATTTGGATGCACGCACTAGATGATAAGAGAAATATATACATATATATGCGAGAAATTTTTTGAATAAGGAATGTCAACAAACAATATTGTAATGACAATTAATTTTGGGTAAGTGCTTATACCAACAGCTGTATCGTGACGCTCGTGGTGAAACTGCATGTATAGTGTGAAAATGGGAATCTGGGCGGGTGAGAAAGAGCGCATGTGTTGTATCGATCGTAGTAACGAGAACAAGGCCAGATATGGAAAAATTTTATTATCAAAAATGTTCTTTTCTCACTTTTTATCAATACAAAAATACATGCAATAATTCAAAGTGATTGTTTTTCTGCATGACGAAACCAGAAACTATGGGCAAAAAATAATAGCGCATGTAGGCATCAAGCTATCGTGCATTATTTTATTTTTTGACATCATCCTTATTATATGACGAGAAAGAACAGAGAACATAATTTACAAAAAAATTAATTCTTCACTACCTTCACAATATGATTAAATTCCGTTGTTGAGGGAATCCACTCAATTTTACCTATTATAACATCAATGTCCATATATATATTTATCATTATCTTTATATAGGATATAATATAATAACACGATAAGGCAAATATCAAGTAGTTCATGCTGGCATCTCACCTGAATTATGGATGAAACAATAATTGCCTTAACACGCACATACGATTGATGGTGACGCAGATGAAATATTTTTCGTGAGACCGTTGGCATTTATCCAGTGCGTGTATTGAAAAATATATATGCATTTATATAGCCCATCTGAATTATTCACTCGATTCAACAGCAATTGGATGACATAATATATGAGCGCAAAACATTCGACCAGACTCACCACAATCGCGTCAGAGATTGTAATTACGTAATACGTAATTTTATTTGTAGCCGCGTGGCGAATATTGTCCAGACACAATCACAATATCAATTAAAAAATTATGAATTTTATTGGATTATCGTTATTCACGCGAAACAGTGGATGTTCACTAGAAATTTTGATGCAACAACACTCCCTGTGGCAAGTGAACTGGGAGGCACGTATATTAACGTACCACACCACATGAATATGGCCCTCCTTCGAACGATAAATCCCCACTAAGTACATATAGACACACTATTTACACCCACGTCGCGTCACCAATTAAACATTGAATACACATGTAAATTGACTTTGTTACATCTGAAACACCGTTGAATTATCAAAATTATATTGATTTGTACAGAGTAATAATGTTACAAGTGTTGTAATATGTGTACATGATGATATTGAATGTTAAAACTAATTTGTCAAGGTTTTCACCTAGAAACTGTTTTTCAATGTCAGTGACAATCGATATGCTTATTAATAATTAGAGAAGTGGACGGAGGTTATTTGAGAGCTTTATAGCGTTATTGTTATTGTCAACAGAGCAAAATTGTGGTAGAAATTTTCAATTCGTGAATTGAACTATTTTTGCTATTGTAACAGTGAGCTGTATCCATAATGAATCAAGTCTTTACTATTATATTACCGTGACAAGTATTAAAATACTTGAAACAATATTAATCTATAGATAATAATGCGTCTTATAGGTATACAATGCACTGAAATAGTATTTGAATAATGGACAATTGTAATTGGATATGTGCAAATAGCAACTGTACCATTGACCGATCTATCGATATTGTGATGGAAAGTATAAGATTGAAATTTTACTGATGGTATCTGAAGAACAATCACCTATACATATTGTGCAGTTAGAAAAGTTACTGAATTTACGAATTGAAGTTTCTTGCAAAAGTCATAGCTGCCACGAAATTTCAATGTCCCATGTCAGAACAATAGTATATACGACGTTACTATGAAATTATATGAATAATCATGATGGACAACCATGAAAAAAAATTTGAGATTTACGAAAAAAATAGTAAATTGTATATCAGTGATATCTATAGATTTCGTGTGCAAGCATTCGTCGGCACAACTGCATACATGCATGTATATAGTAAAGGTGTGACTTGTTGCTCACGCGGCAAGTACTCTATTCAATTTGTCATTCAGACTTCAGATCCCGCCGCAAAACAGGTGGTTGTGTGACTGTCTCATAAGTACTATTTCTCTTTTATCGAGTGGCAACGATAATTCGCTATTACACAAAGTGCTTACTTTCATCAATATCTGTTACACTAGAATTATTTAAAATGGAGGTGTTAAAGTTCAAAAGAAAATAGGAAAAATTAGGATAAAGTAATTTTTTTTTTTAAGGATCGGCAATCGGACAAAATTTGAAGATGAAAAGAATTTGTATACAATATGTGTATATATCAATGTCAATGGCCGCTTATGTCTGATGAATTTCGGTCTCTGTAGGTAATTTTTCGTGTTATTAAGAGAATTTTTTCGGTGTTTGTTTGAATGTGAAACACCGAGCGTGCACATTTTTCAGATGGGCGGCGTCCATTTATCATCAGAGCAATAATATTATTCAAATTTTTTCCACTCAAATCAAACTGCTCAACTCTGACGCCAAATTTAGATAACCATCGCATTTTGTAATTGTCTAGGAGCTAGCAATACTGAAGGCCTAAATCGTTATAACCAAAGAATACTATCTATTACTGCCAGATGATTCGAATGGGACTGGTATTATCGATTGAAGTGTTGTGAAAAATAAAATTTCAGTTCAGCAGAAGTTTCAATTATTTCGAAAATTGACTATACCATCTGTTGATACAATTGTTACTCCAGTAACTCTCAAACTAGTTTTATAGTTTCATCTTTCCGTTCACATACGTTTATACATGCATGCATACACAAATATATAGGTATTGCAAGCGGAAAATTAAATTCCGTATATATTAAATGGACGAAGAACCAAAGATGCATTATCAATAAGATGGTAAATTATGAATGTAAATGAATAACAATAATATAAAGACATATATCTCTGAATGAGGCTGGGTTGTTTAATCATGTCATTACGGATTTTATCGCGGCTGATTTGCTCTTCATTACCTGACATTTATCAAGCACGAAATTATGTGCAGGCCATTGCATTAATTAGACTGGTGCTCCATAACAATTATTGTTTATTCTTTATCGACGATTGAGGTGGGGAAGAAGACACGGACACTACATTCGCCAGTGCTTTGCCCTCAATTATTTCGCCAACAAATTTCAACTACGGTTGATCGATATACAATCATGCATAAATGTCCAGAAGATATAACAGAGCGATAGTCTTTCCCATTGCTCGAGATTTTTTAGGAATGAAGCTTGTGGCATGCGTGCCAGGCGATTGAGAGAGATAGAGGGATAGAGATAGGGGGGGGGGGGGGGGGGGGGATTGATTAATTAATTTATTGTTTATTCGAGCTGTACGACTTTCGTGAAGAGGAATGGCTTATCACTGAATAGTTACTTCCGTACCGCGTCACTGGAGCTCGGTGGTGGCGAAATTACGGGGAAGCGTCGTCAAACATACAGAAGCAAATGCTTTACATATGGAATAATCTCGATTGTTACTGCTGGTACTTTATATATACGCAGACATTTTGTTGCAGATATGTGTTCCCGCTAAATACGTTTGATTAGGCATAAAATCACCATTAATTTGAGCTTTTAGAGAAGTCTTAATATCGATATGAATACCTTCATGTCATTCATAGTCCGCTCGCGATACGCGAAAACACGAGAAAATGAGATATTGACGCCTCACGAGATTTGTGTGTCGCGTGTATCTGCTCCGACTGTTTATCTGTCTGTCTGTCTGTCTGTCTGTCTGTCTGTCTGTCTGTCTGTCTGTCTGTCTGTCTGTCTGTCTGTATGCATGTATGTAAGTATGCATGCATGCATGCGTGTGTTATATGTATAACAGGTAGTGCATATTGAGTGGCACATTATATTTATGAACAAGCGCGCGGACCACCGCCTGGTAAGGCTAGTCTCAGTCTCGTGTTACGTCTGGACCGGCCCGAACTACAACACTTTATACATCGGGTGATACTAAGAAAAGCAAGAGAAAAAATGCGAAATATTTCATTCATCAGATTTTCAAAGTTTGTATATTTATATATTTTTTGTTTAATATGACAAGAAAACATAAAAAAATCATTCATATTTTTGTTACGATAACTATACTTATATACAGTATTATATTGATATTTTCGTCGAAAATCACTATATGTGTGGATTAGTAGCGGAACATGTGATGAAATTTAATGCAATGATACATTATCCACCATTGATGAATAATACTCGTCCCATGGCTTACATTTTTGTGACATGGCCCCTTTCATTATTTTGAGCGTGAATAATAACAATAAACCATAATTGATAAAGACTAATCTATCTTTTGGATTTTTTCCGGTGGCATTTTTCCCTAGATTCGGAAATAGCATATATAATGCGAATGTATTGCAGACACAATAACAAATATTTCTGGCTACTTGAATGCACGATTGTTCACTATATAGAAAACACAGTAAAATTTATTTGCACTTTTTCAAAATCGGCCGTTAACTTTGTAAAAAATGATATATTCAAATGTAAAATGATGGATACGGACCCGATGATAATGTATTATGATAAAAATAAATAATTCCAATTTTTCGACGATTTTCACAGTTGCGTATGGTACATGGTGAGAATTATCCAATTTATAATTCGTGTGAAATGTGTGTGTGTGTGTGTGTGTGTGGAAATTTGAAGGTGTAAATACACATTATAATGTTTTGTCTAGCATGACTATTAGTTGATATACATATATAAGCTATCGCTGAAATGAAGCAAGAGGTATGAGTCCATTATTGAAACAACTATCCAACGAGAATTTATAAAATGAAAAAATTTATAAAAAATCAATGACAGACAATGGGGCGGCCTGTCGCAACAATATTTTTTCATGGCTCGTTCGAACAAGCGATTAGATCGAATCACGGCGCGACCATTCGACGCAATTTATTCTCAACTGTATACACATATATATATATATATATGTTCGTATTGTATATATGTATACTTGTGTGTGCTGTCGATTCTTTGAGAAGCCAATGGAATTCAAATATTCTGTTTCGCTTACTCGTCGTTCTTTCAGCCTTTTATATACACCCCTACATATGCCTAAATATTTTTTTAATATTCGCAGATCCATATATTATCATTGAACCGAAAGGAAAATATACTATTATTGTATCACAAATATACTTTGGGTCGGCAACTTTTTTTTTCCCCCCGAATTATTCCATACTTTTTATCTTTTAATATGCTATAAGCAAGAGAGTTGACGTTATATAATGCTCTTTTTATATCTGTCACATATATCATTTACACCACCATATATACTATCACATTTTTTTGATTATTCTTTTGAAATGCTGTTCTGGGGCTGTAGTAATTTTCATTTTCTGATCAATGAATACTTTACAAATTGTTAGATAACAATTTATCCGGCAATAAATTAATTTTTATTGTTACTTTGAAATGGAAAATATTTATCAAGCAAACAGACAGTAGAGATGAGAACAAGGCGCACTGTGATGCTAACGTAATGGCGACTCTTCAAATAATTCAGTCCCAGTACGTATTCTGAATTAGAATTTGTAAAAAAGATGATACTATAGCGCTAATGCATAAACATTAAAGTACTGAGAAGTTGTAAATTTTTTTGACAATTAGTATAGAATTGTTGCAATTTAATTTTGTTGAAATTATAATAATGAAAAAGTCGTGATAGCGGTTTTTTGTTAGACAGTCTGTCATGACATTTTGAACGTCAATGTTATGTATAATGGAAGATGAATTAACCGCGATTATTAGTAAAATGAACCGAGTTCGTACAGGCGTAACGGCCAAATTTAAATATATATATATATGTGAGGTTTTGGCATAATTGATCCGAGGATATATTCAATTCATATTCTACAGCTGAAAAATCATACGTCTTTTATTACTTTAATGAGCTTGACGAACATTGAATCACGACGTCTGGTTTGCTTCCAAAAACTTTCGTTCTTACTATTGCCAATCACCAAGGTGAATCAGTAGTGAACAACGAATAGCGTCAGCCTATCATAGGATATTGTACATGAAGGATAAGTAAAATATAGATCCACAATCGCTTACAGGTAAGTAATTTCCAAATCGAAATCAATCGATGAAAATATACAAGGAAAAAAAAACTAAAAGAGGGAACGCAAAAATGAATGAGAGTAAAATGAGAAAAAAATGTGTAATGAAATATAATGAATGTCATACAAGTATATCAAGTACCTGATCATGAACAGAAAAATAAGATTATTATATATCTCACTGATAATGTCATGTTGTCCATTACACCAGCCATGTAACGGCCATTTTTTATGATGAAATATTATGTCGTTTTCCTTATATTTCATCATATATGAGAAAGATGTTCGTACGCATGTATATATGCATCTGTATCAGCAATTGTATATACACCCCGTCACAAGTACTTCCCGTAGTAGCTCATGAACAAAAAACATAATGAAGAAGATGAAGATGACGACAATGACGAAGACAGTGACGTAGATGTAGTAAGGAAGGTAAGGAGGAAGGAAGGAAGGAAGGAGAATATGGTGAGAGGTGGAAGAGTATGAGAGGGGGAGAGGATGAAGGAGTGAACGCACGGTGGAGTGAATAGGAGTTATGGGAGAACGAATGAAAGTGAAAGAGTGCGAGCTATACGTATGGTCATGTATTGGACTGTGGCCGTGGTGAGAATACGTATACACGAGGGGGTGGCTCGGTCGAGGGAGGGTAAAGAGGAGAAGGGGGAGAGGGAGAGAGCGGGAGGGGGGGGGGGGCGACATTCCAGAAGGCGGCGGCGGTGGTTCTCGTGGGAAACTTAAGAGCGAGAGAGTGTGTAGCGAAGGACCCAACGGCCACTCTCTCTTTGGAGACGAGAAAAAGAGAGTGGGAGTAAGAGCAAGAGCTAGAGCGAGAGGGTAAGAGAAAGGTTGCCTCGCACGACGGTTTATATATATGTATTTATAGACAAACATCGGTTACGGGTCAAAATCAGTTATTCGAGAGGTTTTATATATTCATTTTTGACATATATATATTTTTTTCATTTGGTCCGCTGAGTGATGACGCATTTATGATTTGAAAAATGAATTCTGTTCCACGCACTTGCGTATTCGCGATAGACACACTTATAGATACATAACAATATCAATATAAAATACCATACATGCTACATGCCGTATTTTCTTCTACATATATGTATATATAATATGAGGAAAACGAAGAACATGTGGTTGCGCGAGAATGAAGCTCCCTCGTGCGTCGTCGACTTTACGACTTTCACGCCGCGATCATACAATTAATCCGACACGTCATTAGCCACGGTGGTGGACGCGTGACGCATTCGTGCGTACGACCATGGAGAACGTCTCGTTGCGTCTCCTTTCATTTTATTTCCTCTTCTGTTCCTATCCTTCTCACACTTCTTCACTCTTTCTTTCTTTCTCTCTCTCTCTCTCTCTCTCTCTCTCATCCTCTCCCACCCCCGCTCCCGCTTTTGCAGTATCTCCTTTTCTTTCCCTCTCTCACTCACTCTACTTCTCTCGCCAGTGCACTCACACCGCTCTCCGCTTGACGTATAGCATAGTGTTGCGATGCTTTATTTCGCGTTGTCAGACATTTGGCTCCTGGAGGCGCTGCTACCACAGTATTATTCCTCTGATTCTGCATCATCCTTCTCAGCTTTGCTTTTATTTCGTATTTATTATTATTATTATTATTATTATTATTATTATTATTATTGTTTTTGCCCCATTTTTTTTATCACACATTGTACCCCTATACTTTGCACAAAGTTGTAATCACATTTCATGTATGTATATTTCAAGTGGGTCAAAGTGTATATATTCAATAATAAAAGTCTTGAAACATGTTACACACAATTTTATCGTGTGAATGTCAAGTTATTATTTGACCAATCGCCGATTTAATTGGAAAAAGAAACGAAAAATTATATGGCATAATTGTAATTTCTACTTACTGTATACGAGATCGCATCATTTTTTTGATACTTTTTTACTGGATCACTAAAAGATGAGTATGTATAGCAGGTTGTCCTAAGGGGGATGGATGTGAAAATTAATAGGCGAATATTTCGGAAGCAGCCTCACGTACACATGTGCGTATGATTACTTTATTCTAAAATAATACGCGATGAAAATATTGATGAAACTGGAAATTTGAGGAAAATAACTCAAACACATACATGTAAAATCGATGGTGAATAATTTATTCATTCTTCGTTGTGCAATTGGTCCCGTCAGAACACCCAGTATAAGTCAAGTGGTGGAACAAAAGAAAAAAATGAAAAAGGGTGAAGAAGAGGTAAGTTCGAGAGCTGCGCGAGATGGGGTACTGAAGGGAGATCGAGAGAGAAAAAAAGGTGGAGAGTTAATTGAATCCGAGCAGCGTATAAGTGGAATGGCCTATTCCTCCAACTCTCCGCTCGTCCTTCTCCTCTTCTTATTCTTCATCGCTTCTCCTTCGTTTATTTATTTATTTTTTTTTTTTTTTCTTTCCTCCGCAGAGTATTATATATACTCTTTTATCTTTCTCTTTCGCGGTATACACTGTGAAAAGAAGGGTTACGGAGGATCGCGGGAGTCAAGGTGGATAGGACGCGCGGCGAAGGAAGGCGGAAGGGACGCTATGAGGATAAGGTGAATAAGGCGAACGCAAACGCGAGGGCAAACGCGAAGGTGAAGGAGGAGTTGGAGGGAGAGGAAGAGAGCATTCCTTTGTCTCTGCGAACGGGGACTTGTACCCATTATACATATAGACGCTCCTGGCATCTACTCTATACGGTTGCCTCCTGTTTCTCCCTTACTTCCACAATGCGCGTTTCTCTTGAAAGAAACATATGTATATATATATATATATATATATATATATATGTCATTCATTTATATTGATATATATTTATTCATAAAGACGCTTTCCTCTTTAACACCACTCTCAATGCAGCAAGGTTGTGCTCAGCTCTCAAAACTGTTTGTATCTGATAATAATATGTTGAAACTTTATTGCTGAACTACATGTAAATTGTCACAAGGATCAATATGATAGTATGATAATAACGTACGGGGCGAATTTTACACATAACATGCACTAGTTTCACTGGACCGACATTTCGAAAGATAAAAATTAAAAATAGTCCCCACTATATATAACAATAGCCATAGTTAAAATTCGTTGCAACATCAAGAAAGTCCATTGTTGAAGTCATTTGTCATTTTTGTTCACGGTATATACACAGTGACAAGGTGTAGATTTATATCAAACATTTATTTGTATATATTGACTAGTCCATGTTGAGTCCTAGACCGTATATTGAAAAGGGCGATGCATGTAGCCAAATGCTGGCTATATATCATTAACCGTTAATGGAATAGAAATATATAAAATTCTATGAATATTATGCAAGAATTGAGTATGTCAGGAAAAATTAATATTATCGTGAAATAAGCAAATTACAAAGTGGCTCATGAACCGTATAAAACATTCGAGCGAAAAACTCTCAACGTGTATACATATGTACACATATATATATATTTATACATGTATTCATAACGCACAATTCGAAATTTTCATAAAAATTACTTTTTTTCCTCTTAAACAACGTCCAGACATTATATTATATAGATATCGGCGTGCTTCGGGGACTGTTGCCAAAGTAAATGATATACACGTAGTTCTGCCCACAGAGTATGCAATTTGGCTCTCTATACATTAATGTATAAACAAAAATATCAACTGTAGCTTTCCCTCGAAAACTTTCCCTTCCTTCTGAAGTTGAAGGTGAGAGACAAATAGTCCCCTTGCTATTCTACGCCATTCAGCTGTATCTCCGCAACTCTCTCAAAGTATTGAGTCCCAGAAATTAGGGTGCAAAACACCCTTAACGGTGGTGAAAAATTTAGTGCAAAAAATAGGAGAAAAATCTTGGATTGAGCTTCATCACTCGTCACTTATTAATGCCTACGTATAGGTCTGTTCAGAATATATAGTCAGATGAATGAGGGCTCGTTCACTTGACGTAAACGAAAAATATAGCTGCGAAATGTCATCGTCCAACGACGATTGCTCGGCAGATGAGAAAAGTATAAGTGGTATGTAGCGGGAATGTCGATCTTAGTGTGTGCTGAGAGGGACATATAGGTATAGATAGTTACATCCAAAACCAGTTAGCTTGGTGGGTAAACAACGAACGAGAAGATGCGAATGCGGCGTGTGCATGGCGATGCTGTTAGCAACACGTCTGCAATACGACAATCCCGCTCAAGTGTAATGTACATGCAACCTGTGCTTGTACAACATATGAAAGTTCAGTCCAAGTGCATTGGTCTACAGCGCACTTGATTTGTCATATTGTCCTTTTATTGCTCATTCGTGTACCGCATGTGATCATTGATGAAATTGCCCCGAAGAATGTTGAAGAATCAATAGCATATACATTTTTGTTATATATGGACAACAATCTTATACATCTACTTATTAATACACCTTTACTATGATGAAACTGATTTTTTTTTTTTTCACATTTTTTCCAACGCGTCAAATGAATATGCTACTTTTATAATTTTTTCGTTCAATGGGAGTGCATCACGTTTTGCTGCGTGAATATATCCAGGACTGTACCGTAGAGAGCTCATTACTTCTTTCAAGTATGTAACGACACTGCATATGACACGCAATAAAATGTCGTGGTTAGCCGAAGCGTTTTATACTCGGCGATTAACTTTCTTGTGTGACAACACCGCGCACAGTATATACTTGTAGATATATATATATATCATTTGAAGGCTCTTTCAACGGCGTTAAAGTTAAATTACGGTAGAAAAAAAAAAAGATTGAATGAAAAAAAAAAAGGTAAAAAAGTAAAAAAAAAAAAGAAAGAAGGAGAGGAGGGAAGAAAAAACGCACACAAAAACCGCAAAATGAAGAGAAACGATAATGACGATAAGTCTTGCCGACTGGAGACGATAATAAAAACAAAAAAAGAACCCAGACGAGTCACGAAATTTTTACAGCCGTGAAATACCGGAAATTCGATCCGGGGGCCAAGGAGGAGAAAACAAAACTTATGATACGTGCCACTCGCGCCGCCAGAAGAATAAAGATAACAAAAAATAAACTGTATTCGATAAGGTACGCGTCACTGTGGAAATGTGGATAGAAATATTTGATTTTTACGCATATATAAGTATGACGATGAACGTAGTCAGAAACGAATTGGGCGAGAATGGGATGGAGTGATAGCAAGCATCTATTAGGTGTTGGTTGAGTCCGTCCTCCCTCTAATTGACAAATTGGAATCTTATTAGAAGCTCGTGATGCCGTAGGGAGACGCAGACAGTCAAGAACGCAAGCAGGCTGGCAGGCAGGTAAGCGGGTAAGCAGGCAGTCAGGCTCGTGTTGATGTGACTATAAAAAATAGTGGGGGAAAAGAGAGACGAGTTCTATCGGCATCCCCCCTCCTTCCTCGTTTATATACCTTGTTCAGAGAAAGTATGAAGTTGGTGATGTGGTGGGACATAATATGTGAACGCTTCAACACTAACAGGTTGCAGAGTGGCTCGCGAATCCAAGCTCACAACAGCCACCTATGCGACCATACCACCATTGTAATGTTTTCAATCCTACTGGTATGCTGGCCGGCGAGCGAATGCCACCCAGAAAGCGTTCGCGCGTGCGCGCTCTGTGTGGCCTCGGCTAACGTCGACCACCGGGAGGTACCGAATATGTCCGAATGCTACCGAATGTGTCCGAATATTGCCGAATGGGACATCTGCTCGACCACCCGGTAGAGCGCGCGCGTGCCGCGTCCTGTGTGGTCTGCGCCTGCAAGCCACCGCTCTACGACGAGCAAGTTTACTCAAACTCCACGGCGTTTCTCGCACTTTTTATTCATAGTTTTTTCGCCGGTTTTTTCTTTTTTTTTTCACATTTTACTTTCGTAAACTTTGTCATACAGCTCCTCTCGTATTCGCACACATTTCTCATATTTTTTTGCAATACATTTCATATCTTCGTTTGAATATAATTACTGGTTTCTGCAGCCATGTACTAATTTACAATAATCCCGCAATAATAATCTCTGAGATTAATATATATATATATATATATATATATATATATATATATATATATATACATATATATATAAGCGGCTGAGTGAGAAAATCATCATTCGCATGATTACGAAAATAAATGACTGTCACATTATGTGCGTAAACAAAAACATGAATACATATATGTACAAAGTGTGTGAGGACATTCTAAACTCGCAGTATGGTTTCATACACACGAGCAATTCAGGATGAGGACGAACAAAGACGCAATGAAAAGAAGAAAAAATGAAAACAAGACAAAATCTGTGGAGGTGAAGTGTGTGAGACCGCGGAATGGGGCTCGCGCGATGATTGGCCCCGGCTATAAACTGTATTTTCACGTGTAAAATGTAAATGGCTCCTCGTGCCGCAGAGAGAGCCCAAAGTTCAAAGAGCCGCCAGTTGTTTAACAGCCCATATATACTCGATTTTTCGTTGGAGCCATTCTCACTCCCTTTCCCTCCTAACTTTTCTTATTTAGCCTACTTCACCAATGCTATAATATATTCATCAGATATACTTATATACACATATGTATATATATATATATATATATATGCATACGAATTAACACACGTACGATCGTGAGTATTTTCGTTATATTTAAAAGTGAAGAATGAATGATTGAAGGGGTGCAGGAGAAAGAAAGAGTGAGAATGATAGGTTTGTATAATATGGTTGGGCAGGAAAAAACCATACATAAAGATATACCTTCGATCGTATGATCACTATAGGCACATCTCCTGTTTCCTCTATATTTTCCACTCACACCGCCCCCTTGGTCATCTCCCTTTCTCATTCTATCCCCTTTTCACTGAAGTTATAGACGCGGCACGAAGTACCAAATGTATTTTATATATACCAAACCTTTTCTAGACCTTTCACAATATTTGGCCTGAACATATCCTCCGAGAATAAACGCAACCGCCGCCGACAATGTGGATGGTTACTCTTGGTTCCGATTGGATAACTATAAGGATTTACGGGGCGAGTCGTGTTCTCGACTCACTATACACACGAGTGATTGATGGCGTATAGTGAAATAGTCTTCTTTGTGTGCTCACTGACACACTCACTCGCGCTCTACCACCTCCATTCCTATCTCCGTGTGTCTCACCTTCCGTCTCTCCAAGTTCTCATTAAGGTTGGTGAGTAGCCGCTGTGTCTCATTTCTCTGTCTAATGCACGACGAAACAATGGAATATCAGCACATAGGATCGTCTATCAATGATAAAGAACAAAACTAAACACAAAAGTATTTTATCAAATGAGAAAATATATTGTTGATAGTTTCTCTTTTGTTTGAAGACATAGAACATGAAACAAACGATAAAAATAACATAAAATCAATCAGGTGATGCTGGCGTGCAGAATCATGATGGGTCAAGAATGAAGAACATATCCAGTAGAGGAAGTCAAGATATGAGACGCGCGCAACCGGTGCCCGTTAAAGAGCCACACCTGAAGAAGGAGAGTCCAGAAGAGAGTCCCGGGCCCATTCCATCGTGTTTCATGCAGGTATATAAATTCTGGTGCTATTATTGGGGTTTGTGCCTTCTCACAGGAGACCCCTCCATGTCGGCCTCTTTGAGCGGCTTCGCTCTTACCACCACTCTCCGCCAGTCTTACCTTCTTCTCACCCTCCTGCGTCGCAGATGACCACTACTTTTACTGGTATAGTTGTGTAGTGGTGTACACCGCTGCGTTGCTGCTTGTGGCACGTCCACTTTCTCTTTCTCTCCTTCTCCATCTCCTTCACCATTTTCGTCATCATTTTCTTCTTTCATCTCCTCCTTATTCTTTATCTTCTTCTATATCCAATCTCTCGTCATCTATACTTCTACTTCTCATTCTTATTCACATTGTTCTTGTGCCGCCGTCACATTTAGCGCCATCGCCGCCTTATTTGTTTTTCTTCGCGTCCACACATTTGCTAAACGTATCTCAAATTATACGTGATCCATGATGAACATTTGTCAGCCATCTAGCACGTATATATGAATACCAAATTTTCAATGAAATTCTCTACCGTTTTAATGTACTCACATCTATGTACTCTCTATAATATTTACTTGTAACAAGGAAGACTTCTCTTCCATCAGAATATCGTGACATCTTGGTAAATATATATTCATGTATACAATGAGATTAATTTTTCTAATGACATTTACAAGGGTTCGGAAACATTCTGTTTATCATCCGCAGCAGACTGCCGTTCCAATATTTTCGTTTTATGCACTCACAGAGAGCCTATTGACATAAACAATATATGCGAGTATATATACTTTGAGGAATTTCAGTGATAATTTCGTATGAAGCAGTACATCGAGAAAAATGGTTAGATATACTGGTATCATCTAACAAGCACACGGTGATTTTGTGATATAAACTGACCATGCAATATATACATATATATCTATGCACCTTGTACCTCTATTAGTGGATGGCGTCAATATATATTCATGTATATAAGTATCACTGCGTGAATAATTCTCATACACGTATATATAAAATGGCATATCATCCTCGCGCCTCATCTCATCGCCCATCCCGCCTCTTTCAAATCAGTTGGGGGATAACGGAGAATACTTTAACAACATTGTACGTCTACTCGGACTATAATATAATTGGATATAATCTACATATTGTGTATACGACCGAAATCGGCCATTCTCGACTCTGTTATGCATATAGACGATTCAAAAATCAATTCATTTAGTGTGTTCATCCTCGTTCACGGCATCTCATTATCGTCGATAAGTCGTATCGTGTGGAAATCAATAAAAATAATCGAGTCGATATATATAGATATGTATGCACGTGTGTGTGTAGGAATTTAATTTTTTGACAAATGTATTACAAATCATATTCATATGCGATAAGATGGGACGATATCGATTTATCATGTGGAAACATGCGCATCAAATTCGCCGACAACCCGCGCAACAGGCAGTTCTATACAGTTCTTGTTTCAATGTAAGGAATATATATATTATTTTTAAATTTATAATAGATGTGGTATTGATATAGATTATACAAATCTTATCTATATAGAATATAGTATTGACAGAAAACTGAATAAACGAGGTTGATTGTTGAACAGTGATGCATACATGGTATCAGTTGTCAGTTCGGCACGGAGTCTTCACGCGGCCAATCGACGACACCGTATATGAGGGTGCGAATTGTTAATGAAAAGTGTTGACATAATTGAGTGCGCGCTCACGTGCGCCACTCATTTTCATTTTTATGATAAAATTTTTGGTGATATAGTCCGTATAAGTTAAACGTTATCACACGCGTATACACACACACCTAAAAAACAATG
The DNA here is from genome assembly GCA_958496275.1 of Zele albiditarsus. Taxonomy (NCBI): domain Eukaryota; kingdom Metazoa; phylum Arthropoda; class Insecta; order Hymenoptera; family Braconidae; genus Zele; species Zele albiditarsus. Next base: position 131,222 of record OY292411.1, read on the forward strand.
AGCAGTTAGATCGTGAACAAGTATAGAAACGCAAATTAATGGTAAGCATAATTACACGCGAGGTTGTGCAATATGCAATTATACACTTTGCAGTAGGGGTCGTCAAGAAAGATTTGAAAAAAGGAGAACATATGTGAGAGGGCAATAAACGTTATGGGGAGAGAGAGAGAGAGAGAGAGAGAGAGTGAAACGGCGAGGCAACGAAGGGCGGAAAGTGGGAGTGGATAGGGGCGATTTTGCGCGTGACAGAGAGGAACAGAGTATGCAGCATCAAACCACATTGTGAATATACATGGGTGAAACTTTCATCCAGGGTTTCGCACCTGTCCTCGTTTAGTAGGCCCACCAGCCACGCCCACGACCAATCAACGAGCGCCCTCAGGCGTGACGTCAGTGATCCAAGCAACTGGTGGGATTTTATGAGTGACCGTGTCTACGGGGACCAAGAGGTAGCGTGGGTGGGGGTTGTAGGCCCGGCCTGGTCGGGCTGAATCGTACTCAACTCGATCCGGTTCGTCTGCGCCAATGCTCTGAGTCTCCTCTCGAATCGTGTTCAGTTACCGGCCAAAGCGTACATTTTCCACTACAAATCCATGAGGAAAACCTGTGTCTAACCTCACTTCATATCACTATTTTACGTTGCGGCCCAAAAAAAATACACACGTTTGACCGATTATCATTTGTTAATGGCATTTTTTTCATTCCAATCTGTCTACTTTTTTCGCATTATCATACCGTGTACAGCGTGTAAAATTCCACATTGCTGAGTGATAATAACGAATGTCATAATCGAAGTGGTGTTTATATAATTAATTGGTGATGTTGCCCGGCGGATGAATAAAAACCTTGCCTGGGGCAAAATTAATGTTTGTGAGTGTTAGTAAAACACGCGAGTATTAGAGCGCGCGCGCGAGCGCGCGCGCGTGAATGTGTGTGGCGAGTGTGTATGCCCCAGTGTGTGTGGGTGTGTGTGTGTGTGTACAGATGAGTTGTAGGAGTTGAGTGCGAAAACGAGAAGAGTGTTAAGGTGGTTTTTGATATAGCGGGGTGTGATGCCCTGGTTATGGTTAGTCGTGAGTGAGGATAGACGCAAGAGGCGGTGGTGGTCGTCATTGACACCTACAGGTGAACCACAACTAGGACCACTTGGTCATTGGCCAGCCACTTGATTATGGTGCAGTTAAGCGGCACCGCGCGGCCGGTCCCGCACCTCCGTCAAAACAATCATTTTCAACCCCACCACCACCATCATCATCATCATCATCATCTTCATCACCACCACCACCACCACCACCACCACCACCACCACCACCATCATCATCATCACCATCAAAATCTTCACCATCACCATCACCACCACCATCACCATCACCACCATCACCACCAGCACCACCATCACTATCACCATCACCATCACCACCACCACCATCATCATCATAATCACCACCACCATCATCATCATAAACACCACCACCATTACCACCATCATCACCACCACCACCATCATCATTACCACCACCACCACCACCACCACCACCATCACCACCACCATCACCATCACCATTACCATCACCATCACCATCACCATCACCATCATCACCATCACCATCACCATCACCATCACCATCACCATCACCATCACCATCACCATCACCATCACCACCACCACCACCACCATCACCATCATCATCATCATCATCATCATCACCATCACCACCATCATCATCATCATCATCATTATCATCATCATCATCATCGCCACTACCACCACCACTCATTCAACCACCATTACCACCGCAATTATACCGAAAATCAACAACAGCGTTGCAGAGTGAAACGTAAACCACCAACAAAATTACTCTTGATTATTTTGCTTACGCTGTGGCTTCCGGCGCTCAATGGCCCGAGTGGTGCGTTAGCGTGCGGCCCTGGGAGGGGTGGTGGACGCCGGCCCATTCTTCGTAAGCTTACACCCCTTGTGTTCAAGCAACATGTACCTAATGTCAGTGAAAATACATTGCCAGCAAGTGGACTGGCTGAGGGTCGTGTTTCGAGACATGATTCGAGGTTCAGAGATCTTGTACCGAATTACAATGCCGACATTATATTCAAGGATGAAGAGGGCACTGGCGCCGACCGACTCATGACCCAGGTGACTTATTCTTATTTATCACATATCCCCAATAAAATATCAATTATGTTTATACAACTTGCAGCAAACGTATCATTTTATTATCTAAAAGAAGTTATAATGAAGGAACATTGTTGAGATATAAAGTATGTATAATTTATTTTCAGTTAATATACATATATACGTATATATTGCGTCACTGTGTAAGCAGGAAGTTTATTTGTTTATACTGCCACTCGTTAGCATTTTTTTCATTGTGCATTTATTGGTGTTTATCCATCACTTAGCATCTCACTCTTAACTCCCATTTCAAAGTCTTTATATATTTTATTTATATGTATCAGGTATATTAGCAGCATAAATGACAATCCTTCTTCCCGCTTTCATCTAATCACATCACAATGTAACAAAGGAAAGAAATCTTTCTTTCGTGTTGATAGAAAAACATTGAGAAATTTTTTTAATCGACTCGATTCTTTTTATTTCGCCAAGTATTGAGAGCAATTATCGGATACTGTTCCATTTTGATTAAACTTTTATTTTTCATTAATATAAACTAAAGGATATAAATTCATCAAATTAAATTCAATTAGCGAAAAAACGCCGGATGCCCGTCGTCGGATCCGAACCTGGAAGCCTGAAATAATGAGACATCAATGCTGCCGACTGAGCTGCTCATCACACTTTTGGATGTAGCTTCGTTTAGATTCACAGCATGTTTACAACATGTTTACTACACCCCATGAGAGAAATGATATACATTCATATTTGCTTGGCATTTGTATATCATTGAATGACAACACGCCGTATCCAAACATTTACTACCACATGATATCACATATTTCCATAAATATGATGTGAATATGACGAGTTATTTATGAACTTTTGTGTTCATTATATACTTGTGCTATAAATTATACCCACAAATTTTTATATCGTATAATAGGATTATTCGCATGCTCGAGAAATATTCAATGTTCCTCGTTTCATGCCTCTGATGGTCTCAGGGATATATATGTAGAATAAATTCATTAATACATATTTACATATTATCATTACACAAAGTAATATATAGACATACATCATTGAATTCTCACAATGACATGGAATAGTTTCGTTGATGAATTTTCGATGAGCCATTCATTGATATTTTGGTCAACATATTGAGGCAATCAATTTCAATAATAAAACAACAGCAGAATCATTATTATATTTCGGGGTACTTGTTACTATGGGTATAGTCGTGGTTCGGAACACTGTTTGCACGTTTTTTTAACAACCTGGCGCAACTGTATGATGAATGATATGCTCTAGCGCTATGTTTATACTCAGAATATTATTTCTGTGAGTGTACATAATACATTAATTATCATTCAACCTTTTTGCCCCGTGTGAACACAACAGAATTCCAATTGTTGTTCACAAAATCATGTGGATAGGAAAAAAAAAAAAAAAAAAAAAAAAACGTGTGACAAATAAGCGCAAACAATATGGACTACCTCGAAAAGTGTTGTTGATGTGCAACTTCGGTAGTATATACGTTTTGACTATAGATCTTACTGCTATGCTTATCATTTACAGCTAATAGTTTCTCACTGTTTCAGTTATAATTGAAAACTTATTGATCATTAGGATGCCGTGATATTTCCCATGCCACGAAAACATTGCAACATATCTTTTCGCCTTGCACAAATTTTATTGTTACCACATTGAATACTCAATAAATAGAATCGATAATTGCCTTATTATCCAACGGACGCAAAAATGAATTTCTCTCAAATTCGAGAGAGAAAACCACATAATTTAGCTTTCTATTCGAATATATTACTATCTACTTTCGTATCTTTTTCACTCATAAATGTGCACTTTTGTGATATATAGTGAGAGGGAGTGAGAAAGAGAACGAAGAATAACGAAATAATCTGTTAAATCATCACTGCGATACGAGAATTTCAAATCACCGTATAAACGTATGATTGCAGACAAATCGATTAGCGTATTGATAAATGACGTCAATTGTTCCTTTTTGCTGTTTCAACACACGATCAAAGATTTTCCACCCGTCCGCATATATGATCAAATGACGACATGAGTCAAACATATATATATGTACATACATATAATATAATTTCATGAGGGCAAGATGAGACAAGGTAGATGATATCATTTAAATGTGTGTGCGTGCGTGCGGTTGGGGAAAAGGCTTGCTTGCGTTACATTCAAGTTTATATATAACAAGAGGATGGTCGTTGATGACATGAACTTGTACATGTTGTTATGTCGCATGAGGTATATGCACCAATACACATGACACCGAGTATCATGAGGCGCCACGTGCGACGATCGAATTTCTCCTCAGTGACATACATATATAGATTCGTGCAACACACCCAGTCATATGGACAGGAACGACGACCAAACATTGCCTTCAACATCTTCAAACAATAATGCAGTACTCATTTATAAATCTGTAAATGTTTTTTAATATGCTTCATTTGGTCTCGTATTAAATAACTTTATTCTCCATGGATTTTAAAATAGCATTGCAATTTTGTAAGAGAGATATGAAGATGAACATAATATTGGAATTAAAAATATACATTTAATGTTCATGTACGAACCTCACTGCATTGTATTGGCCCAGTGAATGGGATGGATGGTAAGGCAATCCACTGGTAAAAATTGAAATTTCCCAGTTTTTTTTCACGGAAATCACGTTTCACCCCAGACTTCTGTTTGCATCTACACACTTATGCACAACAGTTTATTATCGTATACTGATAGCTAACGTCATTTTTTCACGGCGTAACAATCGAATTCATTGCTCTGCACCGTTGTAATGACACGTCCTGTACTCAATTAACCTAACACATCAGAAAACTTTAATTATTTAAATTCATAAAGTGCCAGTTCATAAACATTGGAGGAGTGAATAATGCATGGCGAGCTCTACAGCTGAACATCCAAATGTATTCTGGAATTCAGGGATCGTTGATTTGAAAATTTGACCAATCTGGGTGAAAGATTTTTCGCTCAACTCATGACACTAAAGAAATTGTCGAATTACTCGATGGAAAAGATCGGAGGGTGAGAATGCAGGGTGAGTTCACGGGAAATGCAGTAGGAGTTGAGGTAAATTTAGGACGACTGGATGAGGTAGTGAAAGAGAAGCCTGCAACAACGGCGTTACTTATGGTCGGTTTGTGGCGTGTTACTAATGAGCGGAGGATTAGTAACACTGTCGGGTCTGAGCTGTATGGTCAACCACTGATAGTTGTATCGAGAGAATATATATTTACTACCCGACGCATCTCCACAGGAGCGCGCTTATATATATATATATCTATATATATAGTCAATGTTTAACGCTATTTATCCCGCTTTGTCTCTTAAGCTCACATATATTTATACGATAGGTTAATCCATTCATTCAAAATGATGTATATATGTATATTTATTGACTCGGTAACTCCGCATAAACTTTCTTTACCGTGAAACAAAAACAAAAATTAGTCAATTGAACAAAATTTCGTTGAATCGCGTTCTGTTCTACTGAGTATATTCGCGTTATACGAGTAAGAATCGGGAAGCAATGAAACGAAAAATTCCGAATTTTGTAGAATTACCAGATTTTTTTTTTTTTTTTCCGTACATATTATCCATACATTGTACAGAGAGTGTTGGAACTCTGAAGTTAACATACTCAAAGAAAATTTTACGTGAATCTTGAATTAGTGAATTGAATGATTCTCACACTGTACCATTGTTGTGGCTAATATAATGATGTTTGGGGGACGGTACGGCAAATGCACTTCACTATATTTTTGCGTCAAAAATTCAATGATCGAGTAGTGTGTTGGATGTTTTTTTTTTTTTTTTTTTCCGATTGCAAAACATATAATATCATATTATTTTATCGTATCGATTTTAGTCTGGAAATTTGAAAACGTTATGGGCTTCTAAATATGATCCCGAAACTATACCACTCATCAGTTTCAAAGTTTTTCGAGAAAAATGCGTTCGAACATTGGAGTGAACGAGAATTGGAATTTTCATCCGGGGACATTCTTAAAAGTCTGTACTTTAAGTGAATGGAAGGAGAAAAAATCGACATTTTCAAATTTCCAGACTAAAATACTGCCGTAATAAAAATAAATTTATCGTATTATTTTTCCTCTTCGCAAAATCTGAATGTATATAATCATAGAATTGATTCAAATTGTTGAAATAAATCTCAGAGAGCCGCCGGGGAGGGGGGCACTGTATATGTATAATGATGTTGCAGAAACTGCACACAAGGGAATGACGTGCAAAAGACGCATCAGCTATATATGCATTGTATACACACACATATATATGTATGTATGAGTGTATATATGTATATCGAAACGAGTGGTAATATAGGTGATTGCTCTCTCCTTGTCTATATACATATATATAGGAACTCGCTCTTGGTCCGCGCCGCCGCTAATTAAGGTCGTCGAAGGGGGATGGCCGTTTGAGTTTTTAGGGCGAAAACGATTTTACACCGCGTTAGAAGCCAAACTATATGTATTCGCCTACATGTCACCTTATGCGCTCCTCATTCTTCTGCATATATCACTCTCCTTTTTATCTTTCTCCTACGTCTCTCCTCCACTCATTTTTTTCATACTGTTATTTGATATCCTGCTTTTTCCATGTTTTAATTTAATTTTTGTCTTTGTCCACTAATTCTCATTGATCATATTCCTTTCACAAAAGTTCCATCGAACAATTATCGTTAAAAATATTTCGAGAAATCAATATTTTATTATCATTAGGATTATAATATAATATATATGGATTGTACATTGCGTATGTATAATAGATATCGACATTAGCCAATAAGTCACGGGATAGAGAGCAAATGAGCGTGGAACAAAACTGCTATAGTAAAACGAGGACGGTGATGGGGTTGGGAAGCTCGTTGTATCAGCTTCTAATATATATATATATATATATGAATGAAGCAGACGGCGAGAAGGATGGTAGAATTTTTTCAAGCTCGAGGGTCGTAATGTCACATCGCCGATTTCTGGTTTCACCAGAACTCACAACATGAAACAGCGTATACCTTTTCACATCCAAGCGTGTATACATTATGCGCGCGACATCAACTCCATATGTGTTCGTATATAGACACGTCTTTGTCGAAAGTGAATAAACGAATCTGAATAGTAATTTTGTTGAAACATGGGCAATTTTGTAAATAGTAAGTAGACATGATGAGAGCGGCGAAATGCTATAGCATATATGCCACATTTGGACTTGACGCCATATAGGTTCGGACTGTATATAGAATATTAAGATTATTCACTCAATTTATTCACGTGATTGATAGTATTGGGTGTGTTTATACTTGTCCAATTTTTTCCACATTTTATATACCCATGCTTATTTTTCCGAAAAAAAAAAAAAAAAAAAGCGAATGATCAATATTATAATTTTGATGAAAGTCTTAAAATTTACACTGATAATGAGACTAAAATTGTTTTTTTTTTCATTCCGAGGATAAGAGAGTTGAAAATTCTGATGAACAATACGTCTTTTCCAATTTATATTACTCCATTAGGAAACAAAAGCCATGCATGTGTAATTGTTCTAATTTATTCATATATTATGTATAAACAATTTTTGTAACAAGCCGTGTGCCAATGAATTTTTTTCTCACGATATTCACAACTCATGCTGAAGTCTTACAACTTTTTCACAACATAATACATAATATTATATATACATGGTTTTTTTTTTCATTTTTATTATAAACGCGTTGATTAAATAGTTGAGGTTGAAATTGTGTTTGATCATGAGGAATAACTAAAAGAAATGCCACAAACTAGGGCGTAAGGGTTTTGTTATCTCTTTCATTCATCCTCGTTGTAAAGTGATCTTTGTGACCACTTCCTTCCTCCATGACGGGACGGGATCCGATGACCAGTTTGAGGTCGACAATAACCGACGTGGGAAAGGAACGTCATTGACTCTTGTCGACTCTGTCTTCTTTTCTCCGTTTTTTTTTCTTTTTTCTTTTTCGTCTTTTACTTAATGCTTTCTTCTTTGCTCTCTGCTTCTATTCTACATCAATGTATAAACTTTCCTCAATTATATTTCTATATACACATACAACTTGCAGTGCTATTTTAACTTTTCACGGTTTCATTTCAAATGTGATCAAACACCATATAACTCACAAACAAATCATAATTTATAGATTTGCGTTCAAATTGTATTCTATATTTATATATGCTTACCTATACCGAGAAACGTAATGTAAACAATAATTTGCATACTTTCACGTTTCTTTATGCATATTCATATTATAATATATATAAATAGAAATGTATGTAATTGACGTAGGACAAATAAATCAAATGTCCAATCTATTTGAACAATGACAATTGCATTGCACACGTGCGCAATTTCAGATCATATCATGTAAGAATGGTAGTATATGTTATATGAATATAATGAGTGAGCAAACATACAACCGTATCGTTTTGTTCACTGCATATACATTATATACAATCGACGTAAACATGCATAAATATGTACATCCCCATCATGAATAAACATACAATATATGGCAAAACACATGAATAGCCTGTTCTTCGCAGTAGCCATATATATAGTATACTATACGTACAAAAATCTTCCAACCACACACATATCAACATATATCATTGCATGCGTTTCGTTACAACACAACGTTCACTGTATAAAAATTGAGAAATAAATATACCTATCTATATAATTCATGTGACGACATGCCTTTGTGCATTGTCCACAAATGTCTTGTATACATATAAATATATATATATATATATATATTTATACAGGCATATTTTAAAACATCGAGTGACACATATATATATATATATATATATATATATACAGGGGGAAATTATGAAATTTAAAATTATAAATGATATAATTATACGAAGAATAGCATTCTGAGAACTGTCCAATGGTATACATATCGTAATTCAATTTATTTTCATAGCATATGCACTTTGAATTTAATATTGATATACAGGTAGTACAAAACGATTGGCTAATATTCAACTCCCGTAAATACCACTGCACTCATCGTATATAATTTGATCATATTTGTTTTTCCCACTTGTTTTTCAGTGCATCAGCTTTTACAATATCAGTTGCAATTGATTCTAAAAACTCGTGGCATTTCTCGTGATATTGCCGCCGAGTACATGTCGCACACGTCGCGTTGGAATTTTGCTCGCTCTCTTGATGTGCACTCACGCGATGGTTGATGAACGCCAAACAGCCAAAGATTTCACGAGTTGGTGAAAAAAACATATCCTCCTTTCGTCCCTTTCGTTCCTCCCGTTTGTATAAAAATTCCGTCACGGCCTTGTTATTTATCGACCTAATTTAAAACATTCGACGTTGAATGGGACGCGAAGGAATGCATCGGGGCCCAAAGGAGTCTGGTATTTGAACATGTAGCAGAAAGGAGTCAAACAGAGAGAGAATACAACAAATATATAAATATATGAACATGATGGATCAGTGGTACCTGAGCGGTCGTGGCGCGCGTTTTTGTATCTATGCAATATATATATATATGAAGAGTACCACTTTACAGGCGGGTGTGAGTGTGAGTGAGAGTGAGTGAGTGAGAGAGAGAGAGAGAGAGAGAGAGAGAGAGATAGACACACACACACACACACAGAAAGGGCGCGCGCGCGTTTGCGCACCGCGAGGAGTAATTAATTTAACTTCTTGCCCTGACTATGGCGGCTGCTAATGGTTTTCTTGTACCTCGTGACGTCTCTCGTCGCCTTTAGGACCGCACCGATTTTCGGTGATAAAATATCTGGCTCTCGACTCCCCACATATACAAATAGAAAAACAATTCAGTATTGCAACTCGTACCTCTGAAAAATTCTCAAACGGAAATAACAATAATTAATTTCATTTTTATATTTTATATTAAATATTTTCCTTTGTCCGAGTCTCAGTTCTTCACCATAAATATGATTCCTTGGCATCCACGTTAATTAATTATGACTAGCGTGTGGACCTTGACATCAGAAGGCAACTTCCAAGAGTATTTTCTTTGGCTTCAGAAAAGAGTATATATCTGATATGATTGTGTGTATACATGTGTATATATATATGGGGTAAGTCAGAGAGAAGGAGTGAAAGGGCGGCAATCAGTTTGTGTTATATTGTGCCCGCGGGGCGTTAACGAGTCGGGTAAACACACGAGGGTCGAGTCAGAGGATGGGTTTTATATATTAAAGGGACGAAAATATAGGGGTATATAGGAGATGGAAAAGAAGAAAACAATGGCACTATCAATGAATCAAGGTGAATAACAAATTTTCAAATCGACCACGCGATTCATTGCCCATATAGCTGTTGCCCCTCTTACTATCTGTGAAATTTCCAAATCAACCATTCATAAGCTATTTATTGCAATTCAACCGATTCCACTTACTGCATTTATATCAATGCAATCTATCAAAATTCATAACATTACACATGGCTTCACTTGCATAATGATGCAAAATAATATATTCCAGTTCAATTACACGGCATTCTATACGCGTTATTGATGCTACTGTTAGAAATGAGGATAGCGGAAATTGTATATAAAGGGATTAGCCTAATTAACAACTGGCTCATATTAATTGCGCATGTGATGAAATACTGTGTTCAGCGATCATTTAGTCTGTATACCATTGTTCATATTTACAAACTATAGTTTGCCATTTAATCGCCATTAAAAAACGGTTATCGTGGATGCGATAGTGCATGAGGGAAATACACAAGATGCTAACGAGCCGATCAATCGACCCCCTCACTCCCCATTCGTTTATCGTCTGTCATACACTTAACGCGCATCAACGTTCTCCATTATTAGGCATTTGTTTTGCTCAATCAATTCCATCGCACCACTGCTGTTCTCATCTTGTTTATAATCATTTTTTCCATCACGTTGAATCAATCTTGACATCGGTGAGAGGGTTAAAAATGAACAAATGTGGTGCCACCATCGCACACAAATCGAAACATGAAACTAAATACAAAATTAATTCATTATCTACATGATAATGAGAATGTTGAACGTATAATTGCCACCTTGAATTCACAATGCAAGCAAATTTCTACAAACTAATATGAAATATCATTTGAACCAAGTGTCTCGTACTTGTTTCCGTATATAAAGCTTCGCCGATAACTTTGCTTTTTTTCAAACACTTTTGCACCTATTCAACTGATGATTTTTGTATACTTTCAAGGACTCGTAGGTTCGCATGGAATCACGAATAATCACAAAGTAGTATTATAAAATTTTTGTTTTTTCCATATAATATGTCACAATGTTTGAAAACACTGAATAGCGTGAATCCATTATGACCAGATTGGATGAAATAGACGGCTGAGTAGTTGGTCGCAACGCCTAATTCCATAAATGGTCGCCACTCCGTGTTGTATATACTTTCCACCATTTTTACCTGTTAAAAAATGCCCAAAAATATTTCCATCGTCTGAAATAATTGCACCCACTCCACAATTCCATCAATTGTCCGCGCACCTGGTGCCATCTCCACAATGTTCAATCACGACAAACGAGGATAATATATATTGCAATTACATTTTGTTGATGTAAATAATTTGGGAGATGAATGAGGTGCTCATATTCGTTCAAAAGACAAAATATCGTGCATATTCCAATATCATCAGTTTTAATTTCAACAATTTGTTTGTTTTTTTTTTTTTTTTTTTGCTCCCCATGTCCCACAATTAAATTTTGATATATCTATTTTTTCCTGTATTCATAGTACGCAACTGTATCAGTGTAACGTATCATCCACGTGTTTCGTGCTCTTGCTTTGTAACGCCCGGTTTATATATAAACACGTTTATATGTTTAGACTTCCCATCCATGGCTGTGTTATTTTCAACACTTTTATTTGATTTGGGAATTGGAAAAACGGCTCACGGGTCCGCAACTAATCGGATAGTAGTTTATGCCAATACTTTGGAATGTCTTTTTCGTTTCGTTCCCGGTCATTTTCTCCTTTTTCCTATAAATTTTTTACCCGAATATACAAATTATACTTTTCAGCCGTACGAATTCTCCTCAATCATTCAATGCCAGGGCGATCTTTTGTCACGGTGACGGAGACATTATTCGAAGAAAGCCATAACTTATTTTTTTTCTCATAGAGGTGATATCCGAGCGTGAATAATTTGGGGATACTATAGGCTACGTATATAGCTGTAACTAATCGTCTGCACAAAATATTTTACCACCGATGCTTCGAAAACTTTTCCATCATTGTGTGTCCAGTCATCCCAAGATTTAAATAAAGAAAACTATATAGTATTTAGTTCTATGTTTTGTATAAACATGCCAACAGCTCTTCATTATGAGACACTGAAAATGAGACGCAAGATTTTTATCAACGAACGACAGAAATAATCGCTACTTTTTATTTTCTCACTATGTATACATTCACTCATATGGAAAATTCACTGAAGCTTCTCCCATTGTTCACTGAATTATCAGCTGATAATATCAAAATTCTTCATCAATGACACATTACATTATGTCAATTACACAACATTTTTATTAATCTCCCAAACATCTAATATTGAAATTTGTTCTACGATATATATCTAAGCAATTGTGTGTCTCTGGTATATGAAACGAGAAAAACTAAACGCAAACAGCATATGGGATAACAAAAGCGGAAAAACGGTAACACTTTTTTTTTCTCTTCCACTCGGTTCTCATTCACCTTTCATTTGTTTAATTTCGCAATAAATAATACTATTTATCCCGGAACACTCTCTCGTCTCTGGCTCCTACCTCGGGATACACATAACTATAGATTCATTGCTGACGTTTGATTATACACGCTGTTACAGAGCGGAAATGAGTTGACCTAAACTACCGTGCAACAGATTTGTAGGTAGAAACAGAAACCTTAACTTTTCTTTTCTGCATCACATCGCATTGTATTTGTTATTGTTCGGCACGTCCACCCCACTGCGCAACATCTTCGCACTGCAATATAGTCCCACGGTGTTTTGGAACTGACCCAAATATTTTTACTCGACGAATTATTTATGTGATGCTCTGTCAGAGCAAGAAAACTGACACGACACAATTATCCCTGCATGATAGTTTCAAAACAATTCCATTCATGTTACATAGCGAGATGTTTTTTTATATATTATTATGTTCATCCAACATTCCAGTGGGATTACTTCAATGCAATTTAAAAAACACTGAAGATATATATGTAAAAACATTTTGAGGATACAGTGAGCGTTGATTTAATTGTCATTTTCCTATATTTGACATTTTGGCTAACTGAACTAAGATGACAAATGTCAAGACGATAAACGAATGGATATAATCTCGGGGAATGATGCTCTGGCTTGAATTATTCTTTTTTCATTTTTGAAAATGTTGAATGAGCGATTGGGCCCAATTGCAAGAGCAGCTTCTGTTTAACTAACTGTGTGTCATCTGGAATATTCTGTATGGTCATGGCCGATGAAATTTTAACTCACTTATTCATTTTGACTGTGTTGCTCTGTTACGACCGGACATTATACAATAACAACGAAGTTAAGTAAATAATTCATATACAGATATCGATGACTTGAGAAAAAAGTTCTCAATGTAAATACATGTGGTATTCTTCATACTCTTGAATACATATATATATATATATATATATTCACATGAGGCATATTTCGTAGCAAAAATCCTCGCGACCCATTGATGTTGAAGAGGAGGATATATTCGTCATCATCGCGTTACGATGCTCGTAAGATTTTACAAGCGGTCGTATAACAGCCCCCCCCCCCTCAGTTTTATTGTTGCCGTCGGTGCCCCGGTGAAAACTCTGAATTTAAGTCCCCATTCTCTCACTTTCTCTCCCATATCATTCTTCTCCAACTCTCTGTCACAGTATTGTTTATCTATACATATATTCAATGTATCCGTTACCAATTCCACCCACAATATGTATTATTTGAATGTCTTAGCGCATCAGCGAGTCGCCATGTAAATTAATCCCGGTTATATATCCCCTCACTATATTATAATACCATCTATCTAATTGCAAAACGTACACTTACGCGCATACCCATATATATATATAATCCACCAAGTTTTTCTATTAAAAATTATTATGATTACGTGTTATAGTAGCGAAACATGTGACAAAACAAAATTCAACGATATGAACAATATACGAAGTAAAATTCACAAAAATATCGGAAAATTGTAAACTCAAGCGAAACACTTTCTCACATTGAGATTTTCACATATTCTACTGCAAAACGGTGAAATGTACCAACCCTGCAATATCTTTTTATTTTACTTTTTATGAGCACGAAAAAAAAAAAAAAAAGTGCTTCCACACATTAAAATATGACAATATACATTTCAATAGAATTTGTCATAATTTTGACACTATTAAAATCGTTGAAAAGTCATAGGTAAATAGTCGTCATTGACTAACTCAGTGTTTTCCGGGGCATTCAAACATCAGCGCCTTCAGTATGAAAATAAATAAAATGAATGGAAATGGACACTGTATACAGTGAAATTTTCTGATACGGTGCCGCTTCATAGACCCCCTCCCCCTGTTGTATTTGTTTACTGTCAATACTTGTACATAAAGTTCCCAATATCTCTCTTACTCTCTCTCTCTCTCTCACGCTCACTGTATGCCCTTTTTTGTACTTGTACCTATCTATGTATGTAAATATAATAATAGATGAAAAAAAGCAGGAGATTACGAATGCACAAGACGTAAGATAGGTATTTGATGGTGAGCTGCGATAGCAGCTACTTAACTTGACCCTTAAGCCCCGCGAGGTCAAGCCAGGCATGAGCTAAAAGAAAAAAGGAACCGGGGGAGAAAAAAAAAGTCAGTGTATCCATACTGCATAGTACAGTCCTATATATATATGTATATCTGAATGTGTGTATACATACGTTTGTGTTTCCTGTCGCATGTGGCAAGTGGTGTGGGAACGACTACACGAAGACCACAGGCCCACACACCAAGGAAGACTAATAGCCAAGGAGATAACACTGTTAAACACTTTGGCCGGCCAATGCTTCTTCGCAAGCTCATCTCCGTAGCTCTCTTCCACTCGATCTCTTTTCCACCTTTGTGCCTGCAGCGGTTTGAATTTAGCTCTTTGCGATATGCTACCTCGAACGATAAGACAACTTCTATATCCCCGAAAATGCTGCTTCCATCTACCATCTTTTACTTTTGCCATCTTTTTTTCTTCCTTATACTGCTACGGTCACTCGTGAACACAATTCACATTCACGATATCGAGGAAGATTAATAATCAGGTATGTCGTGGTCCCGCTTCCACGTGTGTGTGTGCGTGTAGGTGGGTGTATTTGTACGTACGCGTGTATGAATTTATGTATGTAGACAAAAATGGATACAGTCAAGGGAACAAAAATACAAGAGAGTATAAAAGAGGAAGCCAGAGGTTATCAACTCGCATCTCTCTTCCTTTACCTTCATCCTTTTCTTCTCCACTCGTCTTTCCGTTACGAGCTCCTTCATTTCTCGTCTCTATCGTCTTTTAGGTATCGAGGAGCTCCTTCTTCTTTCTCCACGCTTTCGCTCATCTCTATAAATGTATATATATATATATATTCACTGTAACATTCCACAAATCCTGAGACTATAACCTTGGCAATCATATTTATATATCCAGCTATTTATTCGTTCTAGACGAATATGTTGGTATTCTTCACTGCTATATACTTCTACTGGTGTTGCTGCTGTTGCCGCTGCTATTGTTTTCCTCATTGTTTTTGCACAGTATTGATATTACATTCTTTTCTGTTCATACATACACAATAAAGATGTGGAAAAATACGTGAATCAAATATATGACGATGTCGATAACAGTTTTGATGGAAAATTCTAATCGCAAGGTGGTCGCTGTGGTCGCTCCAGTTTTCATCATTGTCGGTCACATTTTAATACAATGGAACGCATAGTTTTCGCTTTCACGTACTTAGATAGTAGTATACACGCACTATATCTCGACTCGCAGAACAATTGTGTTGATAAAATACAATTACGACTTTTCTCTCATAACTGAACTAACGTGCAAAATCCATCCTTCGATACGGGAATTAATCATACCATACAGTTCACATGTACGATATGCATATCGACATCAGCGTTGTAATATTGTGTATAATAATTATTAAGAATTTATTGAAGGTAATAGAATGGATGAGTAATTGCTATAAATTTCAATATAGTTACCATTATCAATGTCACGAAAGCTGAGCGCGATCTCTCTCCTTGCTTATTCTCCTTCTTCTTTCCGCGGCTCTCTTTTCCTTTTTTACCCTCTCCCGTTCATAATAATACGTGAAATATGAGAAATAATAAAATGATTTCATGTATAGCCTTGTATATGACTTCTTGCTGCTTGTTTAGTATTTATTTTTTCTTCTCTTTGTTCCACTCCCCACGTTATTTCGATAATCACGACTCGATAATTCTTATATTATATATACGTGCTCCAAACACACAACACTCAGTTGATATATACATAAATGTGTATGACGAAATCTCACACACATACGCACAAAACAATTAAGCCTTTGACATATTTTAAAAAACAAATTCTCTCATTCACATCTCATACATTTATATTCATGTATACATACTATATAGCCTCGGTTGAGTCTTGCTATAACGCGATTACGCTGCGGTAATCGATATTATACTTCACGCAACGATAAGCTTCGGAGCCGCGACAGTATATAAGGCAGAAAGTGTAAAATAACACATAATGATATTATATTTTTTCATGTCATAGCATTATAGTGTCATGGAATAGCTATATCATCTAAATGTTATTATTATTAGCAATCGACCTTTTGTTTTAGTATAAATTGAGCTGAAGGTAATGTCCAAGCAAATTAATTGTGCATTTACTTAAATTATATTTGTGATTGATGTAAGAAGGTAAAATGAGGAATATGAATAAAGATTTATATATCCCCTTCGACCTTCGATATTTATCGTGTCATTCGCCTTTGCGCCTACAACATTAATACCTAAACCAACTCTCGCTCAATTAGCATCAATTAGCGTGTAGTTGCTCGCTGCGAATCATCCTGATTGATTTGCTTCGACTTCGCTTGCGTGTCTCGTTACAACTCACATGAGAATGAAAGCAAAACGGTTTCCCAAAAAGACTTTTGCCTCTTCTCAAAGAGACGAATATACCAGACCTATGATTGAAAATACTTATTTTTACATGAAAACATCGTGAGGTAGTGATAGGAAAAATTTTATGTGTATACTGTTCAAAAATTTCTCTATATAATAATACGCCTCTTCTTTGTTTGTATCATTATTTTTAATTTTGATTAGAATTCCGATATGGTCCGAGATACCAATATATCAACATAATAATTTCACATGTTAAAGCTATCGCGTGTAGAGAATTATACCTCATAATAATCTAAATACATCGCTCTATACCCACCGGTACATTTCAACTCCGCAAATATATGATGGCTAACATAGCGTAATTATTGCTCGAAGATGAATAGCCGTCTATTTCCTGTGCGATCACGACTATACCTTCCCATCTTTCAAATATTTATTTTCAATTATCCCATCAAGCCATTTTGAAAATAAAAAGTATAAGACGAAGAATGGGGGCGAGAGTGTGAGGAGAGGGAGAGAGAAAATTCTCAACGGGAATTATTTTTAATATCGCCGCATCAGTTGTTTACTGTAAAAAGTTTACTCAAACGTGAAGCGAACAATATTTTTTGTGTGTCGTCATAAAAAAAAAAAAAAAAAAAAAAAAACATCTGATATGACAAATAATATGTTTTGTTTTGTTTGGTAAATTGATAACCAAATAAGAATATAACATGCACACCCTGGATACATTCCAATGATAGTATATATAGCTCCTCATCGAGATTTGGTGGTAGAGAAAAAGTGATAGGATCTCTTCGTTGATCCTTGAACGGCCTCGTGTGGAAGGCACAAGCGAGAATTCAAGTATATATATATATATATATAGTTATAGGCTATGAGTACGTACAATGGACTAGCAGCTAAAAGAAAAAGAGAAAAATAAGAGAGCGTGGGTGTATTGTGCGCAAAGATTCAAGCTAATCTGACCACTTTGGAGAGGGACCCGTGGAGATTCGTCGTTTCTACCCGGGTAGCCGTGTTTTGCCCAGGGATCGTGTTAAGGGGATTTACATTCATTTTGGATCCTAATAACCCGATCCCAGGGATCCTGGAGCGCGATTTGGAACACGATATCCGTCGCTCGTGGAACTCGTTACTTATATATCTTTCACTCTGCTCCTACCTCTTCTTCTACTGAAAAAAAAAATAATAATAACAGTCCGAGTAACTGGGAGTCTCGAAGAAGTTTATTGCGATTCCGCTGTAAATAGTTGAAGAGGAAACAAAATAACAGGATGAGAATGAGGAAGAAGAAGAAGAAGAACAACAACAATGACAACGACGATGACAACAATGAGAATGAGATGCAGTGAAGTATCTCGATATTCTCATGCGATCCACCTCGACAAATCAGGATCTTATATGTGTGTGCCCTCACACCTGCAATATTTACCATACGCCTCAAGTCCGGCGCAATGATCAAGAGAGAACTGGTCTTTCGTCAGGAGATCTACATTTGCGTGTATATATATTCGTAAAGATAATATTTAATATACCATTGATGCGATGGAGTATTAGGAGAACGAATGGCGAAAATGAAATGATATTGCCAAAAGCGATGAAGCGTCATTCCATTCGAGTCGACGGGACGTCATCGCCTATAGGGTCACTCTTCTCGTTCTCATCATGGATTTTCGCGTTCACGACGGGTGCACGCGAGTAGGAGGTAAAACAAGACGAGCCACCATCAACAAAATGGGATATAGAGTGAGAGAGGAGGTGGTATTAGGACACAGAGAATGTGTGTCTCTTAGGGCCGTTAATCCGTTCTCACAGACAAAAGAGGATATTCGTGGCACGTCGAGTTCGATATTTCTCATCGTGTCTTCTTTCGCCTCTCACTCGCATCAGGTAATAAGGATGTAACCTGAGACACTGAGACACCTCCTTTGTTTTTCCACGAATGCTGGCGTCGTCATCGTACGCGCACTAACCGCTACAAACGTGTGCTACCATGATATGCATCCACACATTTTTGCGAAATTTATGATGAGCGCAACATTGTAACATTAAAGTCAAACACACACACACACACACACAAAACACAATTCATCCAAAGGAAAATACATCATTATTTTCTTTCAAAATCGATATATCTATTTATAATCCTCATATCATTTAAATATGTATGTATACATTGTGTGTGAACGTCATATATTCTTGAAGCATTAATCCAATATTATGATTGCCTTTTGCCATGTATGATCATTAATTTCTACTTGTTACGTCTTTTTTTTTTCTTTTTTTTTTTTTTTTTTTTATTTTTCCTCCTCCTCTGGCTTTGTCTCTCTTATCATATCGAATCAATAGTCCAATCAGATATCCCATATATATCATTATCACTTATAAAGAGGCGCGCTGATAAATAATATGCTAGTTTTGAAGTCAAGTCGTATACAATCAGCTCTCAAATCAAAAATGAAATTTGAATATGACATTCATCACAAGCCCGAGCCGTAACTCTCAGTTGCCATTCAGCTTTCACACCTTACTTTCTTTTTTGCTTGCGCGTACCTGACCAATCATGAACTTAAATCCAACAACTTAATTGTAGATTAGTAAGACTATTTTGTAATAAATATCTCGCTATAACTCAGTCTCCTGCATTTACAATAGACAATTTCCCACTCTGTCTCATTTACCGTACCTTCCGTGACTTCAAAATTCTACGGTAATTCGTTGATAGATGGAAATGTTTAACTTAATTACCCCGCGTCAGTTTCGTCCATTAAAAATTTTCCTCATTCTTCTTATTGTGAGTGCTGGAAAACATTTGAATTATCTCTCGAGTTCATGCAATTTTTATCACAATCCTGATTTCCGCATATTTTGCCGTATACAAATATGCGTATGCATATGTTAATAAATTCAAGAGAGTGCATGATGCCGTGAGATGGGTCATTTTACAGGTCGCTTATTCACACACATTCTTGTCCTTAACAATATACAGAAGAGCTTGGCAAACACTTCACCAGTCAACCGATGGCTTCGTTCTGAAAGCCACCATTGTTGCCGCGTCATTTTTTTGTGCTCTCAAACATGAGCGCTCTTTTGTACCGCATAAGTAATGAACTGAACAAATTAAAGTGAGTATTTTTTCCCTTCAACACTTCAAAGAATATATATATATATATATATATGTAAATACATTTTCTGAATGAATGTTGGGGATCAGCTGGCAAGCCAGATGAGAATGAGATAAGTATATAAGAAGAAGGGGAAAAAAGAAAGAAGCATAACGTGTGCGATGAATAAAATAGGGACGAAGATTAAAATAATGAGGCAATGTATGTGGAGGGGAAAAATAGTGGATAAAAGTGAATATAGAAATTGTGGCGTGAATGTTATTGTGCAAAAGTGTACGAGACGAGCATCTCACAGATCGGGTGGAAGAGAAAAAAAAGTGCACAGTGAGGGAGTGAATGGAAGAGGGTGATGTTGGCGATGAAGAGGGGGGAGGCGGAGGCGGGGCCCTAAGATGCCCTGCGCGAGAGGGGATCCCACTTCTCTCACTCCTCTACCATCTTCACCATCTTCCATCGGTTGTACACCATGGACCATGGGTTTGGACCCAACCCCCTCGTGAGCGAGAGTTTGTTCAGCCCACCTTCATCCAATTTTGTATATATATATATATATATATATATATATATCATGATGAAGCGAGAGTGTTAGGAGCCGACGAATACGAAAACCATCTATTTCATTATTGTATAGATATATGTACTGAATATATATTACCACCAAGATGTTGAGGAGGATGTTGTCTATACAATATCTGCGCGTCAGTGTTTAATATACGTACTGGGCTACATCATCAGAATGAGAATCATCATCATCATATAAGCGTCCATATACATATATGTATAGCTATATATGGACAACATTTCATTCCATCCTGTTGAGAAGAGAATATAAAATTCAATTGTTGACGTGTTTGCCATAATTTTGATTGATTGTCGATGTGCATTTAATATGAATTGCCACGTGATTCGATATTTAGTCCAGTTGAAAAATTTGGCACAAGCCCCAATTTGAGTCTCCTTTTGTGTAATTGAAGTATCTCTCGATTGTGTAAATTTTTCCAAAACTTCAATCCGTTGTTATCAATATTTTTAGTAATATTCACGTTGATACGAAATTCACATAAAAGTCGAGTTTTAAATTCGTTTCGGAAGACACATTTGAAGCAACATTGACGGCTTTTTATCGCAATTGTGATTAGTTGATGATGTCAATGTGCGGTATAAAATTGGCTGGTTCAAAATTAATTGTATTGTCGAAAATTTTCCTAAAAAACTTCATATCCGATCGAACACTCGTGTCTATAGTTTTTAGCTCAAAAATATCGGTCTATGATCATTATTTAAATTATATAATATAAAGATACAAGAAGAAGAAAAATTAGGCAATATGGAATGAGAGATGGATAAGTATATATAGTGTACCTCTGGCCAATTATATCATAACGCGATACGCACTTTTTTGTTTAATGTGATTGGCTAAATGCACTATATTTCACGAGAATATATTTTCATTGTCAATTCCTTTTCATTATTGTAACAAGAATGCCATATATAAGTTCTTGAATAACACACATATGGATCTATTGGAGTCTGGTGACATTCATATAATTCCAAATGTCATATAACGCTCGTGTACAAATTACAGAAAAATTTTCATAGATTGGATATATAGACAAAAGTGGGTGCGTCCGTAATTCTCGAATTCTCCTCAATGTACACCATAGATGACCGACGGTGGTAGAGGGGGTGCAGAGGCATACTTTCCAATATCTAGAAATCACGATGATGTCTGGGAAGCCAGAGCCCCACGGACCAAATATTACAGACGCACTACTGTATCATGTACATCATTTCCATTTAAATTCATGTTATTGCATCAAATACAATGTGGATAATGATATCGTCCAAGTTAATATATTAGTTTTCACTCGTGTTTTCAAGTACTAAATTGAATGGTTGCAGGATGATGATGATGATGATGATGATGATGATAAACCATAAGCGTGTATTGCGTTATTGGACATTGGTACAATCACAATGGCTGTATATATAGCAAAACAAAAAATTAATATGACGAGACAGTGTGGTGGAGCAGAAGACGAGAGGGGAAGTAATGCTGAATGTTTCATCCTCCACGATATATATATATATATATATGCATTATTGTAGCTAAATATACGAGTATCCATATGTCTATATGTATATAGGTATATACGTGTATAATGTATATTTAGTATGTAAGCTCACGATAATGCATGGTTACGATACACGGTTTATATATTCGAGTAGGCGTCGTTTGCGATATGCGCGCATGATTGACACGTTGTAATTAGCTGTAGGCTTTATAGCTGACCCTTTCCCACTCTCTAAAAAACGCGAAGAGAAAAGAAAATAAAATTGAACGGGAAGAATAATAAGAAGTAAAGTGGAGAGAACAGAAAATATATATGTATTCCGATGGATGGTTCGCCTTCTTCAGTATATACATTCACCAACGAATAAAATGCCATTCCCACGTACGTAAAGCGCGACGGGACTTCCTTTGAGAAGATCTCTCTACATGAATACAGTATATCCCCTCTTCTTTTTTTCCTCCTTCTTCTTTTTCTTTTCTTCCACCTCCTCCTCCTCCTCCTCCTTCCTCTTCTTCTTCATTTTCAGTTTTTTTTCTCCATCCTTTTCCGTTTTATCGTCTCGCTCTCGCTCACGTCCACTGCACCATATATATGTTTATTCTCACTCTTCCATACAGTATATATATATATATATATATATATATGCAAACTGACATTCCTCCTCCATGTCGAAGCAACGAGGACTTACGAGGAGGTGGACAAGTCATAATGCCTAGTTGGTACGTGTGTTTCCCCATTGTCTTCCACAATGGTGGAGTTATTCATTCACCGTCCGCTCCCACCCGTATATATATATATATATATATATATATATACATACAAAAATATATTTTATCCATAAAAGTTGCGTTCGGCCACCCGCTGTCATGACACGTTATATATAGGTCGTTCGACGAACAAGTGGAAAAAAAAAATGTATGACAAACGGGGCGCCATATAAGAGACATAATATGAGATGCTATTATTCATTTTGATTTCGAGGTGTAAATATATTTAAACTCAAACAGGTCTTGGGCGATAGATTAATGTAAAAAAATATGATAAATGGTATATGATATATGTTGGCAAACGACTGCCCACTTTTCCCATACGAAAACATTTTCTTCACATTTTCATCATATAATTTTTCAATTGTTATATTATCCATATTACTCTACCAAACACAGTATTGGTCAACATGTACCAAGGAGATTCTCACGAAAATCCTCCACTCTCTATACCATTACTCTCATCATTAATGATAATTATAGTCTCTAACATTTTTTTCAAAAGTTTATTTCCATTTTTATCTCCTCACTATGTTTTTCCCTATATAATATGTAGTCAGCGAGCGTCTTCATACTTAATCGAATATATATGTGTTACGGGTATTGCCACAAGAATATTGGCGAATAGATGGATGAAAAATTGGGAGGGGCTTGATGTACCACCCGCTAAGGACACACGGAACCCCATTGAGCGTAATGTCCACCATGTCTGCATGCATAATTTCTCCCTTCATCGCTTTCATCTATGCACAATATATTAATATATAATTAATACATCTTTACCTATGTTCTCCTAAATCAATGCGGTATTATGGCCCAGATATTCCAAACGTTCAATAATATATTGTGCTCAATTTAACGCAATTCTAACCGGTTATCAGCCAAAATCCATGTTTGGTGTGAATTGTCGTTTGCTTTTGCAATTTTGATATTATGAAGAAATATTTATTGTGGCCGAAGGATTTTTATTCGAAACACCGATGGTATACTCCGTCATTCTCTACTATCAATATATTATTGTATGTATTATTGCTATATATTAATATATAGATCCACGAGAAACTATACTCGTGAGCACCTATCATCTCGTTGCTTTATCATTGTCATATCTTCAATTTACCATTAAATAAGTCATAGATAGTCATTTTAACCTGTGTACGAAATATTTATATGCACGTACCAATTTGTGCTGCATTTATAGATAGATGAATTGTTTATTTTCAGCCAATTACAATACCAATTTTTACCACGCTATTTTCATATTCCGCTCCGTCCCTCTCGCTCCATATGATTCCATGCTTTTCCCTTTTTTATTTACGTATGGAAGGAAAGAAGAAAAAAATAAGCACGATATATATACTACACTTAATTGGAGAATTGAAATTTCTTGGGGAAATTAAAACGCATATGATTTTTCACATATATACTACCACGCGTGATGAAAGTACAGTAATAGCGACATGAAAGAAATGGTAAAACGTTAGCCTGCAGTAACTATTCAATATTGAATTATTGTCCTGTTGGATAGAATATTTATGTGCCCACACGATTCATATACGCTCAACAGACAGTCAAATATGGTATATTGACATGGCAATGCGCACTGTTGCGATGTTTCTGTGTGTCTGACATGTTGTCAATTAATATTATTGTATGTAATGGATGACACTTGAGGGAACGCCATTCACATATAAATATTGCATGAAAGAGTAAACCTGAAATTCTCGTATTTCATCGCTTTCCATTGTCCCATGGGGAAACCCATATACTTGTATTATTTTCACCAGCATACAAACCTCACCGAATTTGTTTTCAAACGAAAAAATAAACAACATTTCGTAAACCTACAAAATTGATGAGTGTAATTGTGTTGATTTGAAAAAAGTTCAATTCAATCCAAATGGTATGTGCGGGAGAAAAAGGAGAAAAACTGCAAAGTCACACATGACAATATAACTCGGGCTTTTAAACGAATAATCAACGTACCGTGAAAGCCCCAAAAGTGGAGGTTTCAAAAGGCAAGGAAACACACTGTATATACAACAATTGAACAAAAGATTTCGGCAAGAGTCAATGGGGTTTCCCGTTGGCTTCTCGCGCCTCTGAATTAACTTACCGGACACAATTCTGCATCTTTACAGCCCCCCTCCCTCCACTTCATCTTGCCGCCATATAGCATTAAGAGGAGAAAAAGCGAAGAAAAAAGCCCATACCATAACATCTCGTTACGGTTCTTTTGCTTATATATTCACTTCAGGTACAAGCAGACAGATCCGAAAGCGACAACGGGGAAGGAAAATATTTTGACGATGGTCTCTCTGTTGTGAATGCCGCCTGTATTCTTCCATCTTGTATTATATATACAGATACTTATGTTTGCCCCCAATTCGCTATGGGTCTTAAGATCTTTCCTCCCTCTACCTCTGAACCTAAACTCTCTCCTACTCACTGTTATTTCATTTTCTATATCCACCTTCGTTCACTGTCATCCCGGTCAAAGGGGCATTTATATTTTCAAATCTTCCTTCTAACTTACCAGTGTGGTCCAAAATATATACATACACACATACACATACAAATACACATATAAACTTCAACATTATAATAATATGCATAGTGAAATTGCTTTCTTTATTGTCTCATCATCATCCCACAGACGAAAATTCATGTGTAACATTGTATAGATCATTTTGTAATTTTTATCTATTTAATTTATTGCAGAGGTGCAAAGAGAAGTTAAATACTTTGGCTATATCAGTGATGAATCAGTGGCCAGGTGTAAAATTACGCGTGACAGAGGGCTGGGACGAGGAGGGCAAACATGCAACTGATTCGCTTCATTATGAAGGAAGGGCTGTTGATGTTACCACAAGTGATCGGGATCGTTCTAAATATGGAATGCTGGCAAGACTCGCCGTTGAAGCGGGCTTCGACTGGGTTTACTACGAGTCCAGATCCCACATTCACTGTTCAGTCAAGTCTGGTTTGTATATTGCTTTTGTTCTATTCATATACACTCATTCATAATTGACAAATTAACATATTCTTCCATTTTGATATAAACGTAATTCTTTTGCGCCATCCATCTCATATAGAGATCTCGTATAGACATCAATCTACGTATTCATTATTGTTCTTCATTTTTTCTTTTTACAGAATCTTCATCGGTTGGTAAATCGGGCGGTTGCTTCCCAGGCGAGAGCTTAATCAGGTCCTCCAATGGTGAACAAAAGCCATTATCAGATGTGATAATTGGTGAACGTATTGCAGCGTTAGACTCTCGTGACAATATTGTTTATAGTGAAGTGATTGCTTTTCTTGATCGATCACCCCATGAGAAACGCCAATTTATCAAGCTTACAACATCATCTGGACATCACTTGACTCTCACACCAGCCCATTTGATTCCCGTTGAATCGCATAATCAACTATCACGCACAATTATTTTTGCTGGAAGAGTTAAAGTTGGTGACAGAGTTTTAGTGCAAAATTCAAATATAACAAATGAAGTAGGAGAATTTAGACTGAGATGGGATAGGATAGTTGATGCCAAATTGATATTGGAAAATAGTGTTTATGCTCCACTCACTAGAGAAGGGACAGTGTTGGTGAATGACGTTGTGGCATCATGTTATGCAATCGTTAATAGCCAAGCTCTCGCGCATTACGCTTTTATGCCATTCCGATTTATCCACAGTGTTCATTCAAGTCTGGAGAGTGTGCGTAAATTTATTTGGCCGGCATCAACCATTGCAGTGTCCGAGGAAATAAGTTTAATCGGGAAGGATGAGATTGATGGAACTGCTGACGATGCAAGGCTTAAACCACACGGTGTCCATTGGTATGCCTCATTTCTTTTCACGATAGCATCATACATACTCCCCACCTCAGATCTCTACTGATGACGAAAATTCCCAAAGTAATGAGATGAAAACGAACCGAGTGTTTATGATATGCAACCCGGTGTTAAGACAACTGGGTAATACACGTACGAGCCCAAAATTTGAACAATTAATTCATAACTACGTGTCAAATTATTTCCGAAGTTATTGTGCTGTGTGTTTATCAATTAAATCTGAAATGGAATAACAATATAAGAGAGAGTTTCTTTTTTTTTAGAATAGTGCGTTACTGCCAATACATTATGTTCCCTACCCGTCATGCGTCAACACGCGTGAGTACAATGAAGCGTCCAGAAATTAAATAGATGATAAATGTAATAATTGTTACATTCAATGATAGAACAAATGGTGAAATTGTAAACAAAGTCGGCCAGTGTTTTTACCTTTGTTATAAGTTTCAATCAATTTTGTTCAGTCGTGACGAAATATTGAATGTTCTGACACTAAGCCAGAAGAGCAATTATTTCTACTGAGTTTCTTTCTGTGAATAATGGTATTTTGTATCGAGTTATCGAAACTGATCATTGTTTCCTCTCTATAATAATAAATTTCGTATTCGTTTTTGGTGATTCCAAATGAATAAATAAAAGAAAGAATACCTAAATGAATATTAAGTATTATCATTATCATTATTCTTCATACATTATTAAAAAGTGGCGAGTCGGGCGTCCCCAACTTCAACTCTTACTAAACCGACCGTGCGACCCATTATTATTATTATTATTATTATTATTATTATTATTATTATTATTATTATTATTATTATTATTATTATTATTATTATTATTATTATTATCATTATTTGTAATCATAATTTTGACTAATATCGTATTTATCGGGCAACCGTAATCAACTGTACTATAGTCTTCTCTTTCGCTATTTTTACGATTATAATTATTGTATTGATCAAATCATTCATGGCCATTTTATGCGAAATGAAAAAACTTACATTCTCTCTTTATTTATCCGACTTTCTCATAAAATGGCTCAAATTATAGTACCGTTGGAGCACAGTACTTCATCATACATGTATCATTTGTCAAACTATATAATTACTATTATAATAATAATGTTATTTGTACGTAGCACAAGAGGAATTATAAATTATATATATATATATATATATATATATATATGTATGTAAACTAAATAAAAGGAGAATAGATTTTATGCTATCCCAAGCAAAAATTGCGCAATGGATTGTCAATTAATCATTTATCCTTATATAATTGATCACATTCACCTGATGTATGTTCAATGTATTTTTCGTTTTTAGTTGTCGAAATTTGTTATTATGGGTATGAATCTATTTGATTTCAGAGAATAATTTTATTCTCGAATAGGAAAAGCTATTTCGACTCCTGCCGCCATTCTGCAATTCTGATTATTCATCGATGCTGTCAGTCGTGAGAGAATCAGTGGCATTCTAGTCGTTTGACGTTTGGCAACGCGAATTATTATATATGGGATGAAAATAAATATATTTTCGGTTTCAAATAATTGAAACGTCCCCCATGCCTTGCGTCGCGCGCATCAGCCTGCGTAAATCGGTCCAGAATATGTAATACTCATATAGTTATTGATATTACATTCAAACGCTATTGTATGAAAAAAAAGAGTGATAGTACGTCACGCATATGTGCGTATAATAGATATGTATCTAAACGAAACTTGAGATATAATACAACATATTAGGAGTGTTCGCCAGAGATGAAAAATTTTACAATTGAACGCGTGCGAGTCGAAATGTGACGCTATACATATATACCTATCCCCTTATTTATTATTTCGTGCGTGTTATGTGTACGGATTCATGAATAGAACAGCTTTTCCGAGGATTTTTTAAGTGGTCGATAAACTACCAGTGCGGTCACAACAGGGGTTTTCTCCGCCGCTTTGCCTATGTCGGTGTGTATATATGTTTTAATGTTTGTCTTGTGCCACTCGGTTTTTCCTATGTCCATTGTCATGGCAAAACAGGTATATATACATAGTGGAAACCATTGGGACGAGATGTAAGCGGCGAGCTAGGCTTGACTGGAGTTGACTGGGCTTGGCGACAACCTTTGTCGGCCCGACAAATGCTCAACATGTATTCACGTAAGTGTCTTCCTCTCTTTCATCCTGTATACATATAATAATATATGGTATACTATATACGTATGTTTCCATCACTTTTCGATTCATCACCACGGGTTTTGTTGTGTAGATCTGGGAGTCAGCCTCACACATCCATTTCAGCTTACAGTACCTAGCCCACCTAGTCCGTCCAACCGTACAGTATTGTAGATATCGCTCTTCTACGGCGCACCCTGTATTATATATATATATATATTATGTATAGTGCTATATAGGTACGGGGTTTGAATCACTCCATTGCCATATATTGAATCATTCTTGCTAGTTCATAATATATATTGTACATTATAGATACTGGGCCACTTATAAATTATGATCTATATCGACAGGTGATTACTCCTAATCTATCTCCATCTCATTACTTATTTATTTCACAATATCATTTCATTCACATTATATTTGTGATTATCCTAAAAATTGCATTATTGCGTCATCATATTTCACCACACCAGTAATATGAATGACCAATGCAAATACGCCAGTAGTGTACGTTTAAGTCTCACATTGGAGCGCGCACGTCAGCATAACGTGTGCACAATTTTGTATTTCAGGCCTGAAATGCCCTACAGTATGAATATATAATAGCTGCAATACGCACAAATTGTCAATGCACTTGCCAAAAATCGTCTATATGCTACAGTGAATGTTGCATTCGCGTGCGTACAACATGGAATGGACAATAGACAACGGTTTATCATATCAGCTATTAAAATTCTTCTACATCGCGCTAAAATCATATTAAATGTACTAGCGGTTATTGGTTGGATATTATAGAGTCTTGCTCGCGGTCACACGCTGCATATATCAACCAATGGCAATGTAGGTCAATCCAACTTCGCGCTTCTATGTATTTAGTTATAAAATTTACCCGCTTTCCTGTCATTTCCCAATTTATAATATTACCATAAACATGCGATTATGGAATCATATGGAGCAATATTCGATAATGTGGTTTGTAACAAATTATTTGAATTAGTGGCGTTATAGTTTCAATATATGACGCTTTCAAATTGGAATTTCATCAAGGTATGGTATATAATACTCTATATACAATAACGTTAGCACAATAATTCTCAACTATTATTATGGTACTTGCTATGTACAGGATTACTTCGCCTCATTTCCTATGATACACAAAACGAAAATTATTTCGTTTTGCTGCATCATATGCAGTATTTCACATAATTTTTTCCTGTCGACTATTCTTCCTTTTTCGATCGCTCGATTTTTTCCTCTCCACCTCCGTCATTTCTGATAATAGTGATGGAATCATATCTCACTCATTGAATAACTTCAGGTAATTGTGTAACTAATTACATCTGGAGGCGAAGACACAACAAGACAATATGAAAAGCTGGGCGTGTTTGATGACAGGCGTCATGGTAATGCGGTGGAAAAATTTTGAGAACAATTTTCTGGACGTCATAAAGATTATGCATATCGACACTATTATTACAAATGGATGAATTCTAAGATTTTAAATCTATGTGGTTTATGGTATCTTTAAACGAGAAGTAATTAATGGTAGTGAAAAATTTTACAATTCAACATGGCTTATACACATTTATTCTATGCGGTTTGACAAAAATGAATTATAGACATATATAGACTTATTTACATGACAATTTTTCTTATAACATAAACGAAAAACATATCAAACTTCATTTCGTTGATGGTAAATTGGCGGATACATTCAAACACTGGACTTGTATATAAAATGAATCCATTATTCCATACTCATCTCGTAAGTCACCCGGTGCAAAAAATGGGGACAATGTGTGTACGTGAACTGGGCATAATATATTTTCCCATATAATATTGACTCATCAGTGCCCGTTCTACTTTACAAAAGACATCACTTTCACGTTTTTCATCAATTAGCCCACTGATTACTTGGAAAAATCATTGCAATAATTTGTTAGTGCGTGCCAATACCTACGAGACAGCAGCATCAATTGCGGAAAAAAAAAATTTCAACGAAAAATAATTTTGAAAATAAAAAAAAATGCATGAAACCCACTCCCAAATATGGCTATGTGGTACGGTATGAAAAAAGTTTGGCTCCACGAGATATGCTCAGAGTCGAGAAAAAAATAGTCTCACGAGACAAACCCGAATTCACTGCAAAATTTGAATTTTTTTTACATAATATCAGAAAGAATTCTCGACTCAAACTTTCCTCAGCAAAAGCTAAGCATGTTGTTCGACCAAATTCCCACCTAAAATACGATACTTGCGGAAAAAAAATCAACGCGTGAATTTTCCATGAACAATTGGAATTTCACCTGCGATCCCGACTATATCCTATCGAGTTGAATTTTGTTACACTACACCAAATTGTCATGGGCGAATGTGGGTATCACGCATTTGGTTAATATGTAATCTTCGTTATCTTGTGAAAAATGATTTGGTGGAAAACGAAAATATGGTATGTGAATAATTTCTAGAGAAGAAAGAAAAATTGGAGTCGTAAATCGCTTATAATTTGTTATTAACAAATGGACTTGTACGATAGTGAAATTTTTTTTTCAAATATCTCGATTTCAATCCCATGGTGAATTTTGTTCATCTCACATAAGATTACTATGGACGTCAATAAATTAAACATGTTAAGTTTACCAATTGTATGTGATATGTTCCACATTAAATGCTTCAATATTTTTCATTATTATTATCAATAAATTTATGATCACAGTGGTAAATCTATGTTTAAAGCAAAAAGGTTTCACTCAAACGTTACACTCAGGATTTGATGATTGGAAAATGGAGAAAAATGGTGTGAGAGCTTCACCACCAATGGATCTCGGAATTTTTGGCTAGCTAACTCGATTGTTGAGCTGCTGCAACACAGAGAGAACGACCTCACGTAGTGTCTAAAAATAGAAAGTAGAGATGCGATGAATTAATACTCACTACTCTTTCACGCCGGTTAATATTCTCTGTATGAAACATGATGTGCTAAATTATTGATATAATTTACCTGTGGTTTACAATGTTCTTCTAACCAACTAAAGACACACCCTGATAACTCGGCAAAGTTGGCAACAGAGATATTATTAAAACTTTGAAACAATTGATCCATTATAGCTTGGAACTAGATGAAAACAAAGATCAGAATGATGATCAAAACAATTATCAATTGTGTGAATGATTTCGAAAAAGGACAGTGTCGTACCACTTGGAATTTAGTTTCATCAGAGACTCTCATCTCTGCGTGGCCAGGTTGGGTTTGATGAGCTTTGACAATTTGCTCATAATTGGCTTGCATGATTCTCAATGCCACTACTTCCTTCCTTAAAGCATTACGTTCTTCCTCCTGTTTCTTCTTTTGTTGTAATAAAAATTGTATATAATCTATTGACTTTTGGAGTACAGTCGCTTTGGAGAGCTTATAACCCGACGAATCGGTGTGTTGACACGTGGGAACTAAATCCTGGAGTGAATCATAACCTTTTTTAATTGCATCCCGACGCTTTTGTTCAGCTTGAGTGTGCGCCTCTCTACGACGCTCTTTGTAACTGATTGTTGAACTTTTATTGTCACTGTCCTCGTCCTCTGGTGAAACAAAAATAGTTCAATAATTCGAAACATCATTAGAAACAATTTCCAATACTACAAATTATGTTGAAAATTGACCAGTGTTGTGGGCAGATGACGATGGTGTATTCACTGATCCAGTACTGCTACATCGAGAAAACACATATCGTTCAGTAGGACTGGATGGTTCAAGCTTCAAATCCCCATCTGATCCTGTACTTCCACCACCAGTCATTCTAGCTGATCATCCAAAGTAATAACATTAACAATTTTTTTTATCTCATCACCATTCTCACAGTTCAAATCATTGTCAAACTATTTATTTTTAGGGTTATACTAGATATAATATCAGCAATGAATATTTTCTATACCTACACTTGCCTGTTTCATATCCGTCTTTATGCGAACCATCAGCCATGTTGCGTCAATTTTATTGCTATTCACACAGTATATATCAGTGCGAATAGATATATTTTATTGTTAATCAGCGCAGAATATTGTGAAAAAATTAGTGGATACATTCGAGCGTGTTGACTGAATCATCTCAATCTCTGTTAAAATTGACATCAATTATTATATACTTTCATTCCTTATCCTTATTCCTTATATAAATAGAGACACGTAATAATAGCCACTCGAAAATCTCGTATGCGTGATTCGAAAATAATCGAACTCGAAATATCTCGAAGAGTAATAAGATTTCGGACTATAATATAAGCTATACGAATGACATATAATATAGTGAAATTAACTTAGCCAATCACGTTGCATAGCGCGCAAATTTATTGGTTTTCGAATTTCGGGAATCGATTTTCAAATTTCGCGCGCGTTGTAACAAATGCAACGTTGCCGCATGTCACATCAACATCCACGATGTCACATGCAAGTTAAGATACCAATGTTGACTTTGTGTTCAGATGAAACTGAGATTGATCACACATTATTTATAATTTTCACATGAATATGGTTGAATCATATAAACAAATTGCCAAGTTATTTGCGTTGTGCTGATTTTCCGGCAAAGACCTTCTAATAAACCTAAAATTTCTCTATCGAATAGCAGAAAGAGGGAAGCTGCGGTCAAAGGCTTTCTTTCTCGAATGGCGACAAAAGCCTAGCGCATTTCCGTATCATCATATATCTTTTCTTTTCAACTCGTACATTGAATTGGTATACTGTTCATTTCGAGTGGAATATTATTATGTCTAATACGATGTGAGAAATACTGAGGATTGATATATATATAAAACTTACTATTCTCTCATAACGTATAATTGTGATATCTTGGTGTATTTTTGTTCCCAAATCACATTGAAATTGAATTCGAAAACCCACTGATAATAATAATAATATATCCGTCAATAACCTATATTCCCCCTATATTTTTTCCAATCCAATTATTTACCTAATACGTTAACAATCATACACAATAACACCTTCACAATCTACAAGGGCATAGTATTTTCACGAGAAATTTGCTGAAAATCACACACATTCAACAAAATTCATCCATTCAATGCATATCAATATATTTTTTTAATCATTCATTTATTATTATCATTTGTCATTATTATTAATTGTATGTTTGTAATGTAAATAAAGTATTATTCACTCATCATCGCCGCTATTCATCATAATATTCTTCATCTGTAATAACGAATAATAATCACACAATATTGCATATAATCATACTTTTCTGTCGTAGCTTTTGTCATTCAAAATTAATTATTTGATGATTTGATTAACTATTGATTCGACCAATGAGCCTGACAATAATTCTCAAAATACATATATATGTGATTATCAAGATACCCGTTTACATTTGAATTCATTGAAAGAATTGTTATCGAAAGCATTAACTTAATTTGATATAAATTAATTTATGCGGAAAACGTTAACGTGATTTATGGTAAACAATAAAATCATCGATATGATGGCGATGTATTATGTGAAATACCTACACGAATTGATTTCTCTAAATCTCTTTATTGTCCATCGACTGCACCACATTTTCCATCGTAAATAGTTACTTTCTTCTTCTCTTCTTATAACACTGCCACTTCAGCATCAGGTACTAACAATTCAGTGTCGCTAAATGAACACTACCTAACAGTTCTTGCTTATATATGAACTTATACTCAATAGAAAAATTAATATATGGATCGAAATGATTTGTGCTAAAAACAAAAGGAAGAAAAATTATTGCTCTAAAATGAGAAAGTTTTTCCAGATTTTATGTCTCTTTCGCTGTCGCTCTCGCTCTCGCACTCCCCCTCTCATTCACTATTGTTTTATACACATTCTCATAATACCGTTTCTAAGGCAATCAGTCTATGCTTTTGTATTGTCCCCGGTATCCTATCGGTGTCCGGTTGTCATCGGTATCATCTATAATTCTGTATTACATACGATATTGATTGGAAATTAGAATCCGGGACCGAAGTATTGCTGATAAAAATATAGCAAATACATGAAATTACTATTTGCCTTTCATGCATAAACCAATAGTTAACTATGAATTGGTTATTCATTTTTATTTTGCTCATCATACACTCATTTCACGAGTCAATAACTATAATTTTATTAAAAATGCCCAAACTTCCGAGAGTAGATGTGTGTATCGTTTAGAACGTTCCCAATTTTGTGGTACCGAGCATATGCACCAGTTTCAAAATCGTTAAAAATAACATTAATAAAAAAACTAATATTCAAACTCCAGGATTTGTGATGTGGACATATCACACGATAAATTGAGGGAATTTAATTTTGTACTTGTGTTCGGTAGTTGGCATTGATAAACAATTTTTCGTCTTCACAATCTTGATTTTACAATTGACTATACTAAGAACGATTCATGGACATGATCTCAAATGAAAAGACAGGTCAATATTGAATATACATTTCTCATTAAATTGTGTTAATTTCATTTGTACCATTATCAGCAATGCGTTTAAATTTTGGAGCGTTTAGCTTGACGGGACTTGGCAGTACGACGAGGCTTCTTCGCCCCGTCAGCGTTTGAAGTATTGTCATCAACAGACAACTTTCGTTTCGTTGCGACTGGTGAAACTGGTGTTTTGGGCGGTGCCATTTCCACTGATTGTATTGATATTTGCTGCGAAAATTGTGAGGAATTGATACCAGCTTGTGTATCCATATAATCTGTAATGGGAATGAAATTGAGCGCCTCACTGAACGCTCCAGGTAACACGCCTTGGTTTGTTAATGTTTGGAGGTCATCAGTTGGCATTGGCATTGATTGACCACAACCATTGCATATAGGTATCGCTGGTGACTTGGATCGCCAGTATTGCAGCTCAGTTTTACATTTATTTAACTCCTAAAATTGAAAATATCGATTCACTACGGTGCTGTCCAATAATTAAAATGTGTATAATTATGAAGATATTGTATAGTTGACAGTACATTACTAAATAATCATTACGAGAATAAAGTGTGAACAACCATAAAGCGTCAACTCTCTCTCTCTCTCTCTCTATCTCCCTCTCTCTTCATAATTATTCTATCTTGTACCTCAGTAAATACCTGTAGTAAAGTGCTGAATTTTCTCGATGTTTCCTCATTTTTTTTGTCATTATCATCGAGTCGATTTGCATAGTCAACAATTTGTTTCTGTTGATCTGCTATTTTTACTTTGCAATTTCTCAGATCCCGCCTCATAAATGTTAATTGACTATTATACCTCCTCATTCCTTGTTTTATTTTACGTATGCGCTTTCGTAGCACCATATTTGATTGCGGTGGGACGACATTGTTGTCAAGTAAATCAGGCTCGTCTGCTGGATGATGTTGAGGCGAGCATTCAACACCGTTGTTGCTACCTTTACTACTATCACCACTCAAAGGTGTCGAGTCCTGACAAATGAATGGCTTACTCACACTACTCGTCGCTGCAATAATTCAATATTCATCATTCAAATGAAATCAATCGATGGATTGATGCGTAAAAATAATAGGGGAATAAATGATAAAACATGGGTGCGTACACGCAAAAGTCCCCGCGAGATCCAAGAAATCTGCACCAAAGTACGCTATTTCGGGTAGAGTTGGTTCAATTCTTTCTTTGAAGTATTCCATTGCCATTGAACTCAAATCAAATAGTTCATCTGTTACTTTATAAGGCTTTGCCAACTTTGGAGTAACCTTTATATAGTGGAGAACGCGATAGACCTCATCAAGTATCTTCATAAAGGATGGAAACGAAATAATATTGATAATACTAATAACGATGAATGTTGTACAATTATTTGTTTATTTCATCATGTCATTGACGTGAGAAGTGAAACAATCTTACCTCACCCGGGAAAAAACAACAGTGTTTTCGTTCTATGTGCTTGCCAAAACTCATTTGTAATAGAGTGAGTCGCATATGAAGCGTTTCAATAATATCGGATTCACATGCCAATGGATGATTCCGCCTCGCTGATTCACGTCTTGGCATTTGAGCCTTTATTGCTTGAAATCGACTAAGCATCTGTGATTGCAGACGTTGAAACGTCCAGTTCAATATTGAGCCACATGATGAATTCATCTGACGGCAAACCTGACCGGATAAAAAATTATGATTTTAATGGATAATGAAAAAACATGATATGACAACATTGAAGCGAGTTGGAAGATGAATGACTGCGTGAAACAAACCGGGCGAAGGTGTGCAATTGTGTTATGATCTAGATAACTGGCGATGTTTTCGAATATCTCCGGTGGAAGATCCATTAGATTCAAGTGTCGAACTGGCGTTGGTTCTGGTATACATTGTACATTAGACGCCTGTGCTTGGGAATGATGCCGACGTGATGATGGACTTGTGTCAACTTGATCAGTTACACGAGCAGAATTGTTACCCATATTACTCGATTGACGAGTGGACACCATTTTGAATCGCTTGGAAATGACCAACGTTAATCTGTGAGCAGCGAAATTAAAATGATTCATGACAAGTCATTATAGAAGTGATATGAAGAAAAATGAGAATATGACAATGTTTATAACGCACATTAATGGTCT
The DNA here is from genome assembly GCA_958496275.1 of Zele albiditarsus. Lineage (NCBI taxonomy): Eukaryota > Metazoa > Arthropoda > Insecta > Hymenoptera > Braconidae > Zele > Zele albiditarsus. The sequence goes on from OY292411.1 coordinate 169,177, forward strand.
ATGAAATCTTATTTTTCTACATGCTCCATGAAAACCAACAATTCAACGAAACTTCAAGTACATTGCATCAATTCATCACTTTTTTGATTGATGAAACAATACCGTTCATCCAAATACTCAGTACTCAGTTAATATTTGATGGTGTAACAACATCACATTTTGACAGCGATATCTTGGGGTTAATGGACGACAGCATATTTCAAATATACATGTATGTATGAAGATACATATGCCACAAAATTTTGTACATCCACCATTCTCTATCACCATTATAATGCCATTCAATTTTCATCGGAAAACGATCGCGATTATAATCAACGCAATGCAGTGGCCGGAGATAAAATAACAATATTAAAATTATATTCCGATTGAATCAATCTGCCTTGCTCTCTCTCGCTCTCACAATCGCTAACGATCGCGCGCGGTATGTGCGCATGTGTGTGTATTTTCGTATTGGCGTATGTGCGTTTGTGCGCGTGCCCACGTAGTCTGGACAGGCCTGGACGCAATCAACTCACAAGCTGTTACCTTTTTGCATACGTCTAAATAAAAGTCGGACGGTTTTTATCTTTGCATTTTTTCCCCAACTTTCGCCATCACCAATTCATTATCCAGTTGTCACACACACTCAAATCAAATTGTATTACAATTTTCAACTTTTCCCTTGTTATATTTACACATAGTATGGTAAAACATACTTGGATTTGTAAATACATTAGAGCAGGGGACGGTAAACATGAAAAATAATGGGTAAAAGTTGTAAATTAGTGTTGATTCTCGCTAATTCCACGTGATGTACCTCATTCTTCGAACTCGCATTAGATCATAACGCCGTGAAGTGGTGAAAAATCGCTGCACATCATCATTTTATGTAAATAATCCCAGATGGGAACACGAACTATAATAATAATGATAATAAGTATAATGAACCAACAAAAACAATGACGACGAAAAATCAAACAATAGCGACCAATTATTTTCTTTGCATCGGCATTTGACACGACCCGCTAGCTACTCGTTTTCTCACTTTTTTCATTATCTCCCTTTGAATTTTTTGCATTCTCACTGCATCCCATGGATTATTCGCAGTTATTACATATCCTTACCACATCATTCCGCTACCGACATTCACGCCGTGTCCCGAACCTGCCCGAACCAACCACATATTCTCTGTTTTGTTCACTCTCACACTCATACACACTCTCTTATTCTGTTGCGCTTTTTCATCACGTTTGTTACAACTTTTTTCTCATGCACGATTGTACCCCTACCTATTTGACATTCCTAATGTGTGTTAGGTACATATGGCACCTAAATAACTGTAATGAAGCGAAAACAAGTTAGGAGAGAACTAAACGTTTATTTACACAACAAAATAACTGTCTCTCTGTGTTTCTCCTGCTATGCATAATGTTGGAGATGGAACGAACTCTGTAACTGTAATTTGGCACTCTCTCTTTCGCTGACGCCGCCCCCAGTTTTGCATTCTCGTTTTTTTTTTCTTTTCGCCCCTTCACGCCAATACAATCATATTTTTTCGTATCATTTTCAATTATTTTCATTTTTTTATGACACTAAAATTTTCTGGATCAACACATTGCATGGAATAAGACCAAATAGCACCATGACAGTAGCGAAATGGAACTACACGAACATGAACAAATTCTTTATGATATGCAGCACCTCACAGCCATTAATTGAAAACTTACGTAAAAAACGTGAAATGCCTTTAACGATGGCTATCATATTTCATAAATGGCATGTGCACTTACAATACCATAAACATAAATATTTTCATATATATAAGAAACCACGTTAAAGATACGGTAATTGAAGAGAGAGCCGTATTGGTACAATCAAACCACCCAACACGTTCATCAGAGAAACAAGTTGAGTGACTGTATCAGACTGGAGCTTACTTGGAGCTACTGAAGATGCATTGCAGAATACAGAACAAATATAGATCCTGTGATACCCGTGAGTCATCCAAACAGTCTCATGTTATTATTTTCGTTATTGCCACATCCACATTCGATCATGTATTATTTGCTTTTGGTTAACACGAGAATTATTCTCTTTTCTTGCTCGCTGTTTGCAACCTTGTCTTCGATTGATAATACAATACAAACTGGTAATACCAGGTATTACAGTTGAAAATGCACAAAAAGTACGCGAATCTACATGTGTGTCCGCATATTTACATATGTGTACGTTGTGTATATACATAAGACCCAAAATACATGATGGACATGATCATGACACAATTGGAACCTGCTTAACACTGCTGGACAATCTCAATTCACGACTCTACGCAAATTTACTATTGGAATCATGACTATTGGTATGATGGCGTTATAAGCCGAATGGCGCCGGTTGATGTGCGCACTACTTCCAGCGGTCGCAAGCAATCGCGACCAATCGCAACCATCGCGATCCTCTATCTATAGTATAAGGGCGCAGCGCCACCATGTGCCACCACTCCGTCCCATCGCTAGTGACAGTTGGTAACAGTTGCCACGCTCATTTTTTCAAGCTACGCGCGCACATCGATAGAACTATACCACTCAACATAATATGATACTGAAACGCGTACTGCCCTATCAACCCTATGAACCGACGTATTGGCAAGCCGATCCGACAGACAGACAGATAGACAGGGTCGTTGAAGGTAGTTTTACCTACTTTTATTACTTGCGTTGATCCATATAACAGTGTTTTATACAGTCTATAACAAAAGTAATCTGCACATCGCCAAATCATAACACTAATTTCAACGTATCGTTTTTGTTCCATTTATCCATGCTGTTCATGAGATTTCGATGTATCTGTGATATAAATTCAATTCGGTAGCATGCAATAACCAATTAGTGAGATAATTTTTTCGATTGTTAAGTCATCTCAATTGACTTGAAAGAACTTGAAAAATTGATGATACAATGTTTATACTTTTCGTATTGAGGTCCAAATCAAATATCCGAAATCGCCATTATTTTCCGTTACGAACATTGGGTTTCATAGATCACCCAATAAAATCGGCACATTCCAATACCACATATTGTTGCAATAAACAGTGTGACTATTTGCGTACATGTACACAGATATGAAAATATTTTCATGTTAATGTATGATACAGTGCACCCTCCTCAACTTTTCCTGTTCGGTCTGCAAAGAATGTTAACTAAGTGGACTTGGGATGTATATATTAGAGGCCAGATACGTCTACCTTTCACGAGACTGAGAGAGTTAGAGAAAAAACCCCGTAGATATTATGGAATATATTTTATTATACGACAGGTTATGGTCTGCCCGAATTACTCTACCTGATGTGAGGATCATACTACAACGATTATCATATATAATCCTGTTACTGAATTTCAAATGCCAATTATGCGAAGGAAATCGGTAAATTTGAAATAAATTCTGTATCCTGATATCAAAAATAAATATTAGGTATTAGCCGCTAGTAATATTGGATGCGAAATGATCTTATAATAACTTGACCCATTCCGATGAACTCTATAATCAATGCAGTAATGAAAATATCGATATTATTTTGTAAACATCGTGAGCAATTAATTGATACATAAACAGTTCATCGTTCAAATCGATTCTCTGGCTATTTTCAGATCATGTATAAAGAAGTTCAAATCCGTATTTGTCCGGATACCGTATATGTATATAGTTTGGAGCCATCAACCACTGCATGTATGCAATTTTGTAGCCACTACACCGTTTTCATTATGCAAAATCGTATTTTATTATGAAACATCAAATGGGTGTTATTGTCAACAGATTAGATTAATTTGGGCGCATTAACGATCATTTCATGCTCATACAATTAATAATATAGCTATATAATGCTGCTCCTACCTGCAGTACCTCAGATTCAACTGTAAAAATGAAACAGGTGTATTTCTCCTTTTAAGCACATTCAATGCTGTCGATGTGAAAGCACACGGAATCATCAGCAATGTAAGTGTAATTAATGAATAAACTAAATACGCAATATTTGGAATGAGCGGCGATCGTATGTTATTCAATGGGAATATATACTCTTTTACAATAACATACATTAGTATGTATACGAGATGGGCCAAATGTTTTTTCAAGCGATTGACTTCACGCTTTTTCTTCTTTAAATGCTTCAACATTGATAATTGTCATTCAGATATTCTCCTTTTTCATATGATTATTCCCATTTTTGTAGATCTTATGCATTTATGTACATTGAGTGAAATATTGTAAATGGTGATGATGGAAAATGATACTGAAATTTTTTGTCGTGCCCGAGAAGAATTTCTAGACACGCCTGAGTGAAATTTTATTAGGGTAACTCGCTCAAGGTCATACATCCCTGCATCAGTAGACCAGACGTATCGGTGGTATGTTAAAGACGAGATGGAGAATAATTCAATTCAATATCGTGAGGATCGAAAAGGACAACGATAGAAAGGTCTAAAACTTTACCTCGACCCTGTCCACAGTGAAATTCCTGCCTGGCTAGTACCTGAATCTATACCTTACTGCCGACCATGTAAATGGTGAGAGAAGAAAGTTACAGTTATATATAACATATAAATATAGAAGGAATGAAGATATATGAAGCTCAGAGTATAGTAAGGTATCATAAACAACCGTGATAGACATAATTTGTATTAATTTTTTTATTTCCTAATTAATATATCATCAGCATTCCTGCAACTGCACACCACAACTCTTCCCCCCCCCCCCCTTTTTTTTTCTTCCCTCCTATTACACGATCGTCGAGAGGTAGAGTTTACATTCAATATAATGCTGCACGACAGTTGAACGATTGTGAGGTGCACGACACACAACGTCGGACGTCAGTTATAACTCGTCATGACTTTGAAATTACTTCTGTTTATGCTACTTCTTCTAACTTGTGAGTTCCAATATTTTCTCTTTTTTTCCTCTTTCTTCCACTTCAGTCATATTGTGTATGTACTTTCTACCATATATATTGTTACATTGAGTCTAATATTCCATATTTACTCTTTCATTTAATTATATACACTTCATCTTATACTGTTTGACAGTGAGAACATCATTTTCAACAATTAAACATTATATAAATTCCACCAGCACAATGATGAAACTAATTTTTCAGAATTGATTCGTTATTCTTACATAAATATTTTATACACATGGTCGTGTGACGAAGAAAGACAATTAGCAACATCAACATGAAAATGTGAATAAAAAATGAAATGCACAAACCGTTATCGCTGGTGCGCCTAGATATTTACACATACGCATATAATTTGTACATTCTTTTTTTACACATCTTGATGATGAATATATATATATATAATGTTTCGATATATTCAGACGATTCAATTTATATGTTAGATATTATATGTGGTGCTTTATTTATGAGACTAATTTCTTCGAGAATTAAATAATTTACAAATGATAATAATAGAATTGTGCATGCTAGCATACATGATGATTGAGAGGTTGAGTAACCTGAGAATTTTCTCATATCGGATATTCTGCGTACCGATGATAGTATGCGGAAATGTGATCTGCACATATTACACGTGGATGAATGAATTAATAAGTCGCCAGACGAAAAAGACCCGATGACAGAATATCATCAAGTTATAGATATAGTTATCGATATACTTTCATTAAATTTCTCATCGTATTACTCGGATAATACCGTTTTCTGGATGCAATAACTGAACACATTATAATATTTCCATTCAATTTCAGCAATTATCTTTCCTCAGTATTACGTTATCGCATAAACATTTTGAATGTATTTTCTACCTGAATTGATACGTTAACATTTACAGGGGACGATTGAATCAAACAAATGGTAAGGACATCTAATATGGACACAACACATAAATATCGGAATGCAAAAATGATAGCTGTATATGTATATGAGGGAATTGATATTGCCTGAATAGAACATCTATGTCGTACTTTATATGTATTTGGGGAGTTGAAAATTATCACGTAATTAGCTCAATGGCGGATGCCGGTTCCGCCCTATTGCATGCCATTGCCATTTCATCAATCATTTTTTTGCTGATAACACAAAATATATAATTTCATCCAATAATTACATGAATCAAACTTATGGAGGCTTCTTCCGTAAAAACGATTTTGCGAAATAGTGACCGCGATTCGCAACATAAACTTTACTCAGTTTTCATTCGAAACTCAAAATGTAATAATTCTCTCGAAAAAGATAACAAATCGCGTTATTTCTGTCAAAAATCATTTATTCATCGAGAATGTAACTACAATTCGTAGTAACAATAATAAAAATACTGCATCAAGCCAAAATACAGAATAAAACAATCGATTGGAATCGATCATCAATATATCAATAGTGGGAGCACTATGAGAGAACATCCACGCAATATTTCTGCCAAATTGAATACCTAACTAGTTCACAACTTCTCAAGATATTGGGACAATCCACTTGATTGATATCGTGAAAAAAAAAAAAAAAAAAAAAAAAAAACACTACAATTTCACGTTCAGATATGTTATAATTATATAACAATATACCCAACACTGTATATCTTTGTCCATTTTTTGCACATTTGTATATTTTCTATAGGACACAGTCATGATGCTGAAAAATATTCTGTGAATATATCTATTTTTCGGTGTTTTTTCAAATGGAAGATTGATACGCAATTGAGTTTCGCTTGATATCCAACTCATTGAGTATAACGGTTCATCTCGGTCTACTGATCAAAGTTCCTCATTCGCAAAGTTCCAGAGCAAATTTATAATATGACATGCATATGACACCGCCTTCTATGTATACCAATCGGTCAATTTATCAAAAGAACCGTGACGGGAATTTTTGTTTGTTTTTCTTCTTCATGAAACATACTTGCTCAATATGTACTACATTTATCACAAAAAAAAGTTGCGGATACGTATATTTATGAAGATTAATCTGAGAGTTTAATAAGTATTTCATTCTGTCACGAAATATATTATATATGTATCAGGTTTGATAGCATCATTTTTCATCAACTTAATAAGCTGGCTGCATCAACATTTTTTATTTTATTGCATGTTTTTTTTTTCCACATCTCTCGGAAATATAAGTGAACTCTTGAATGGTATTCACATTATGACTCCAAGTTATATATGCAAAATTGAATAGGTGAACAGTAAAAATTGGTGGAGAAAAACGATTCGATCAGTGGCAAAAAAACGGCAACTCCGAACAATTGATCACACGTATATTCCATGGATTCGGGGGGTACGTTATAGCGCAACACCCTATTTCGCTCAGATAATGAATGAATATACGATTTCAATCAATTATATGTTAGCTATAATCCTGCCGATCATAAATAATGGCACATCCATCCACAATCGGAACTTTGTCGACACCCCACGATCATTGCGTAACAATTTTCGTATTTGCATTTCTTTTATCCCTCTCTTATTTATCGTATTTTTCCCACTGTCAGTGGACCCTGATCGAGTCGTCGGAACTAATCCTATTAACATATATAGCAAACCACTAAATTACATCATACATTCATTTTGTTCGCGGTACATTTTGTCCTAAATTCATTGATATTATTGTATCATGACTTGATATAAATTTATTTGCATGCAATCACAATTTTTCGCGGTCAAATGCCTTGTGATTGAGTCTCATTATACATGAATATCATGCTGTTGGTCAGGTGGTTATTGACTCTGCACGTGTATAGTACATCCAGATGATTGAAGGCAGTGAATGATAAACGAATCAAAAAATATTATATGCATATTTTATATTGCATTTGAATCGATGCTCATTCTTGTTGAAAATAAAAATATACAAGGTACAATTCATTTACATCAGCCGTGACAACGATAATATAAACGACATATTGCAGATCTCTATTCGTGATTCTTCAATTCAGTCACGTAATGCCAAATTAATTGAGGATATTACATGTGTAACAGTGTAAAATAATCGCGACGTTTTATATTGAACTTCACCAAATATACGTTCTAAAAATGAGGCAAAAATATATAGATGAAAATGAATGAATATCCAAACATAGTATTTGTGATAATGTTACAACGGCGCAATAAATACAAATCTACGTGCACAATTCTAAAACGATATAACACTAACAACGCAAACGGAAATGTATACATACACTTATAAATCAATGTCTACACGGATAAAACTATCAGCACGTGTATGAATCATGCCAAGATAAATATATAATAGATATTACAATGTCCACCGATTTGATGAACAATGCAATTTTATAAATTATAGTGACACCATCATTCCCACAATTATGTATACTTAAAATTACGTCAAAAGTTCCATGGATTAGCAGCATGAAGTCATGATATTGTGTCACTGGTTCGTCTCAATTGTAATTGGAGAAATAAAAATAGGAGAGAAAAATACGAAGGATAAGACGATATCGACTGTGTTAATTAGGGTATGACTGGGGGTCAAGGTGGAGAATGATAAGAAAGAAATTTGACATAATGTCTGATGATTTCATCCCATCTTTTTGATAATTATTCATATATATATTCATGTATGTGGATTGTATATGGCTGCAGGATATATTTATGAATTATACGTTCTGATGATTCATCCACGAATTAATTAACATAAGCCTATATATAAATACGATTTCAGTTTTTCCCACAGCACTACACATTTTTATAACTAATTGTGTACAGGGCATAAGCGAACATCAGCAACTTTCTATAGCGCAGAAACAAGAATCAATAAATAAATAGTCAAGAAATATAATTATTCCATATTATATGGCCCGAGATTTTGATATTGTCTGCGAATCAATGTCGTGTCATTTGTATGTTAAAGCTCCATTCAATTAATCATATACTTTCATAGAAAGAACTATATATGGCAGATGCCAGCCCAAGATTCATTTAAATAATACTTATAGCTATTACTCGAAGGCTTGCATGAAAATAATACTGGACTCGGGTAAAAACACTAGCAACATTCAAGTAACACGAGAGGTAAGGCGAGGCACCATCCTTACTTCGGTTTTCTCCATCGTCTTATTAAGTACACGATATTGAAAAATATTTCATTCGACATGTGCACGAAAGTATCAGCACTAAAATGGATGTTGTGTTAATGGCGGATGTTGTGATAGATCTACAGCTGAAATTGAATAATTTAGTACAGTTTGATGATGAATATGAACTGTCAATGAATACGAAAGATACTGAATGGATTTGTTTCCAGAAAGCAAGAAGTAACGCGAGAATGAGAAAATGGTGTTATAAAAGTGAAGTGATGGAAGATATGAAAAGCTTCGTATATGTTGATGTGCCATGCGATACATCTGGAGAGTTTTCAATGCAGCCCAACACAAATTTTTTTTTAATGCAAAAGCAAAGATGGCACTAGAGTATAGGAGCTATATCAAAGACGATAATTGCAATGAGGATAAATGGTTGGAATATTTTTGATTTGGAGCCAAACTATAATAGTATTTTTTAGCTCCAAAAATTTCACTTTCGGTTTTTTGGACCCACTTACTATTTGAAATTGTGGGACGATATGCCTATAACAAATTAATGAATGAATAAGCAAAAATAATCCGATATATGACGCGTGCGGAGATATAATATTATTGTATTGATCATTTTTGATCTCACGAGTTATTAAGACACGATGAACAATTAAATGTTTATGTTTATGTTAATAGATGAGGCATTGTGTTTCAAAGATTTTGGCTATGATGGCCCACACGGTAATAAAATTTTCCTACATATTTTCCACTAATATCCACTACGCTTCCTTTTTCATGTCATATTTGTATGATAGGGCCATCTCATTGGGGTGATGACTATAATGGCTGCGTGGGAAAACATCAGTCGCCCATCAACATCGAGGAGCACATTGTGACGAATGTGACTTTGACATTATTAAAATTTGTCGGCCTTGATCGTGCACGGGACACGTATCTAACAAATAATGGACATACAGGTAAAAAAAAAGCGCAAAACCAAAAGAAATCGTCGTTGTCGATCGTGTTTGGCACTATTATCTGAAAATCGATATATAATGTATACGCCGCTATTTTCTTTTGCTTCATGATAAAAATGATAAATAGTAAAAAATAAAATGATGATACTCCGCGGTTTTGAGTTTGAAAATTTATAACTGAGAGTTTTGAATATTGAGATCTGAAACTTGGTACACAGTTTCTCTAACTTATCCTTTCAACAACATTCTTTCAACCGATTCAATACTACTAAGTTTTCATTTTAGAGCTATTTGTTGTTACAGTCACGCCGCGAAACGCGTTTTTGGTTGATAATAAATAGACGCACAAGGTATAATAATTGTTTGGGGATAATAATTGTTTCTAAAACGATCCAAATTTTTCCACCTCAGCTTTCCTCTGAGGCTCCTGTACACGATCCTCTTCAACGATTAAGTCTACATATTTAACAACACTATAAATTATAACGTTATTTTTTCAGTCATGCTGAGACTGAACGACTCTGAATCGGCAATAATTAGTGGCGGGCCGCTAGGTCCCGACCAATACACTTTCGAGCAGTTACATTTTCATTGGGGTAAAAATGACTTGGAGGGTTCAGAGGATCTCATTAACAATCATTCATTCGCTATGGAGCTACATGTCGTGTTTTACAAAAAAATTTATGGCTCGATGACACAGGCGGTCGATTATTTGGACGGTCTGGCTGTTCTTGCATATTTTTTTGAGGTAACTCAAAAATTCATTGAAATGCCATGTATACATCTAATCAGTATAGTTCATTTTATTACGTTTCGACTGACTCCAAAATTGTTTTCGATATTCTGTTAGGCTAGCGATGAGAACAATTTGATTTACGAGTCTATTGTAAATATTTTACCCACCATTGAAACTGTGGGATCTAGTACAAAATTATCACAATCATTGAATTTGGAAGCATTGTTAATACCACAACATGTATCCATTCAAGATTATTTTACTTACAATGGTTCTCTGACAACTCCTCCATGCTCCGAAGCTGTAATTTGGATTGATATCAAAGATCCATTACGGTTATCTCACAAACAGGTTTGCAATAGAATAGTTTGCTGTTTTGATTAAAACAATTGGAAAGTTGTCAAAGATCATCAGCAATTGATAAATTTATCATGAATTTGTGTTTGCAGATTGCAGCTTTTAGGAATATCCGAAGTAATGATGGAGTGCCACTCACACACAATTTCCGGCCAGTTCAACCTTTAGAGGATCGAAAAATCTTTCACAATGTTCCACTGACTGAGAAAGATGTGGATAATATGGGCCAGTCTATATTTTCAGCACCATTTTCATTAACATGTGCTTCACTCATTTTAACCACACCACCAGAAATATGGACTGGATTATTCAACATATTTACATAATCTATATCGGTATTAAAATGATTAAATACCATGACTGGAATTCTACGAGTCTACATAACTTTTTATGTTGAGTAATTGTAAATATTTATGCAATTAAATCAAATGCGTCTGTCTTTTTGTGGTGATAGAAAATTCGGAATTATTGAATATATTCTTAAGTATGTATAGTAAAAATATGAAGAGTTTGGTGATTGAAATTAATAATGAATATTTGTCGTCAGCTTTCTATCAGTGAATTCGTGTGTCCTATCATATTGATCGCAGTTGCGAGTTCGTGCGAATTACTGTGCTTCAATCTTTCAATTATGAGCTCAGCGATAGCCTTTTGCGTTTTCCTCTCAAGTTTTTCGGTTTTTTTTGCAACATCTCGTTTCAGATCCCAGTCCGATTTACGAGGTGCTAAGCTGCCAATATCCTGATTGAGGAAAGTGGAATCAACACTTGGATCAAGTTGCATGTGCTTCCAAAATATTCTTTCGAAGTCTTATTTCCGACTGTATATATATTTACCAATTCCTCGACAACCACTTTGGACTTTGCTGCACTCAATAAATCTTGAACTTCAGCTTCCACATCACCAGGCTTTGGTTCATTGAGAACGTTTTCCTTCAAATTATCATCCTGCGGCTTGTAACTTCGGAATTTTGGTCTATGAATCAATGAAAAAGATAGGTTATTGTATGCTCATGTCAACAATTATGATGAGTTTGTAATAACAGATGATCCATATTACAATATATATTACTTTGGAAACTGTTCTGGTGGCTCACTCTCACTTTCTCTCCAGTCTTCATTTTTCCTTTTCAATGATGCTATCCGTTCTCTTCTTTTCAATGCTTCCTCTCCTAATAAACCAATTTTCTCCTCCGCCATTATTGAATTCTTCATCCGTACTATTACATATGTACGTTGATTGCATCCAAAGAAATAAAGACATGAGCCCGTGGTCCGGATTTTTTTTTTTCTATTTAGTTTCGGCGATGGACACAGGCCGCGCCGCATGCGGCCATCAGGTTTGTTATTCTGGGCGCAATTATTTGATTGGTTGGAATCTGACCAACGCGAAAAATAATCTTTGCTCCGAGAAATTTTTCTCGAATGCGATGTATTTCCATTCGTTTCGATTTCATGTCGTTTTTAAATTGGTAGGATTGGTGAAATACTATATATATAACGTACGCGGTGAAGTATTGTTTCTATTTCAGAAGTGAATGTGGGAAGAAATTTTTTCTTTCAAATAACTGTTCACAAGTAGGATGATCAAGTAAGGGTCGATATTTCACTCGATTACCTCAAGGTACAAATTCATGATTGTCAGCTTTAAGGGGTGATCTTGTCGCTTTGAACATGAACGACGACATGAAATGTATTGCAGGAACACATATATCGTAGAGGAAACCAATGTCCCCACATGGGGTTTCCACAATTCGAAGGATTGGGAAGCCCTTCAACCTAACTCAACTTGAGTTAAGTTTTATCAAACTAGTACAGCTGTTGGTTGGTTGCAATGTATTGGCCAGTTGCAGTCAATCACTATACGTCGTTTGTGAAATCTCAAAAATTAAAACAAAAGTTAAGGGTGGTCAAACTGACTCTGCGTTCAAATTCATTTTACCATCCACTCACATTAACTATTTCGATTATTTAGGCAATCCATCCCATGGAGGGGGGGGGATACAAATAACCAACCAATATTTGTCGAATCATTATGAATTATTTGGATCAATCGGGATCAGTATGTGCGAATACAAAAACTGCTGGAGTAATAATCCACAGAGATTCGATCATCTACCATTAACCAAGCCAAATATACTCACCGCCAGTCCAAACTCGTCTCAACAATTTCAACACCGAGATAGAGTACGGTCACAAAGTTTTATTTCTATACAAGACTATTTCTGACATTACACACGTGCTTTAGAAATGAATATTCATTCTACATATATCAAGTGCTATCAATTGATCAAATTAAAGTTATCGCGTACATGTTGAGCGTTTTGTGCATTTATCATTCAAATAATTAATTCAATCATGTAATCTATTAATAAATTATTTCATCTACCAATTAACCAACTGTATAAATTATCTTCATTGATAAAGATTGCAGAATGGTGACATCGCACCCAACAAATGATGATAATCAATTGGCAACGAATTAATTGTCAGTCCAGTGAAACATTTCAAATAAACCACCATTAACATTAATCAATAATTCATTTAATATAGGAATGATTAGCATACAACGATACGTCTAGCTTTTCGGACATATATTAAGCTCAAAATACAATATGTATCTGCAATTATGAAAAACGAACTCAACATGTAATTCTCTTTAATTATAACAAACAATAGATAAGGTTTATCTCAATCCATCAGCATGGTAGAAAAATTAGGATTATTCCCTATTGCCAAAAAACAGATAAAATGGTTGATATAGTGTCGGATCATAAGCCACCAATTGCGTTATTTTGCGTTCACTATTCAGTCCGACTTATTGGTAGTGGTCCAATCATTCATTGATTCCCACATTCAATTCACCGTATTGGATCAAAATCGCAATAAAATTGATGCAATTATTCTTCTCAGAGTTTTTTATTAATTCGTCATATATTGAAGGTGTCATGGAACGTAGCCCAATCTAAATGTCTTTTATTTTCTTTGATTCCTGGGTCGCGTAATTGTCATTTGTACAATATATACAGGATACCTTGGGCGCTCACAAAGCATTCGAGCACGCTATGTATCGGTTGTATTTCGCAATTAATTTTTTTTTATTTTATGTAAAAATTCTTTTCGATACTTCTATGTGCTATCTATCTATATATATATTTATCAACTATCATACATTCATTGACTATAACAAACACTTTTGGGGCGGGCTGCTGTCGAACGTGAAACACACCTGATACCCAAATCGTCAGAATTTTCCATATTATTATTTTCATTGTCATAACTATAATGTCAATTTGATGGAAACAATTGCCAAATTACCATTTCTGTTATGACTTAATAACTCATCAGATATACGGTGCAGCAAGAATAAACAAAAATTGATTACAACGTATATGTAAATTGCAATGTATTGCAGTGGTTGATTGCATTACCGATGAGTAAAAATAGTATAATGATGATCTTGTTAATGAACTTTTCTTGTTAAAATCAATAAGTCAGATTGTCGTTGGTTTGAAAAAAATTGATGTATGGAAATGAAGAGTGCATACCTGCGCGTGAATCTAAAAATCAATTGTTAACAATGAATATTTATATTTTTCAACAATTAAATTACGGAATGTTGTGCTTTCTACACACACACACACACACACACATATACATACACACGCGCATACATGGTCGACAGCACTACACGTATCTGTGATTAACAATCCTCAACTTCACGTGATTATAGTGTTTTGGACCAACATTTTTATGTTATTATATTATTATCATTCATATTGAAAAATTTTTATTATTCCCTCGCATTGAAGAATACCACTGCAGCGAACAAAAATACTACATGTTGAATAATATTACGTTTGTATATTTTTGGTTTGAAAGTTTTTTTGTCAGTATCAATAGTATTCGTCGACGTGGAGTCGTTATTATAGTATTGTTATCATCATTATCGTTATACTATTATTATCATTAATTGTTGACTTGTCCGATCCCATAATTAGCCAATCGGACAATCTATTTGTAATGAACAGACATTCTAAATCCATTTTCGCTTTACCGAAGAGTCAAACAGACAATGATACAAGAGGAAAGAAATTCGGAAAACCGACATCAAATTTATCACAGTAATAACAGGCGTGCATTCTGATTACCATGTATAGATATCTATCACAAATGATTAAAGAAAAACGATGAGCACATTGAAACATTTCGATAATATGAGAAACCCGGTGAAAGGCTATATGCTAATACGAAATTTCCGAACCAAGAATTCCATGTGTCTATTCGACACATGAGATACAATAAGTGTGGATTCTATTCAATCCAAAATTCAGACATTTGCTGCAACAATCTGGCATTGGTTCTATTTATCTATATTCCATTAAATTTCATCATATCTAGTAATATATGATAAACCTGCTCAAAACATTTCATTGTTAGTTCCTGTTTTCTAAAAATTTGCGACGCACAATTTCAACCCATCAATGGGGAGCCTATATTAATTCCATTGAATCAATGGACACAACGTACTTAGGAACTTGGTCAAAGAACTGGTACTCGCGGTAGCATGGAGTCGAAAAAACAAATAACGTGTTCTTCCATGTCATAAAACTCAAAGCCATTTTAAATCAATGTATGTGCACATGCGTTTATATTGCAATAGTTGAATGTTTGTTTCGGCGTAGATAACTTGTGACCGAATACATTTGTATATAATTAAGATTGAGAATATATATATGAAGTAGGGAATGCGTTCATTCATGTATTGGGGCATTACTTGATGACAACACAATCAATGGTTGGATATCGTTCTCTTTAGAATAAGAGTGAAATATAAAATGAGAGAGCAAGATGGAAAGAGAGAGAGAGAGAGAGAGAGAGAAAGTGAGAGTGGAATGCACAGAGCTTATTGCATACCTCCAAATATAATGAATAATCATCTCAGCGCGATTTTAAATTTGCCAACATATGAGGAAACGAAAAAAAAATATCATGCAACATTTAATAATTTTCAATCAGGCCTTTCGATTCATATCCTGTATTTCCGTTGGTGGCTAATTTTGAATGTTTCATCCACTTCACGTATAAAATAATTCTTTTTCTTTCCAGCAAACATGTTCGTGACACGCGGCATCAATCAATATATACATATGTATGTTTATTCGATCACTAGACATCGCGGCAAATGTTCTCGGAGATAATCAAATAGTTCACGTGAAGTGCCTGGACAATTTGTTAATTCCAATTCTTGCAGATGTCGCAATTGAATGAGACTTGACAACCCACTGCTGGTCAGTAATGGACATCCTGAAAAACAGAATTGTTATTAAGAATCCCAATTCTCTCATGATTGGTAAGATGTTATTTGGAAAACGATGATAGAGGGTGAGATTTCCATAGAGAAAATTACCACAAGAGTGTAGGTGACTCAAAGTCAACTCGCGGTAATAAAAATTATGATATACTCCGAGACAAATTCAGTGTTGTTGATAAAAATCAATATACTACATGGTACAATTCACCTTGCAGTATATGATGTGTCTAGGTAGTATCTTGACTAGTCTACATACTCTACTCATGTGAATAATTTTGGTGGCAATTTTTTCAATAGAACATTCTCGGTGCACAACATCATATTCAGTTTACCAGCAACAGAGAGAACTTGAAGTGATCTCATGCCGCAAAGATGTTGGAGACCAAAGTCTCTTAGCTGCGAACACCATCTCAAAAAAAGTGCACTCAACGAGCCCATTGTAGAAATATATCCGACGCCAATGTCGGTAACATGAACACACCTGTCATTCAAAATTAAAACTTGTCATTTTGAAGTCATTTTTAAAATGCAATGTGAGATGAAAATTTTGTCAACGTCGTGAGCTTCAAGGTGTAACTAAATCGTAACCATTATCCCATTTAAATTGAATATATCCTTGTGCAAGAATATCTATATAACATGCCGCGCGGAATTTATGCGATAAGCATTCTCGTGGCAACGATTCAATAAGCTTTGGCAACGACAAAAAGTCACTGATATCATTATTACTCATTGACCCATCAAATATTCAGCTACGTTCCCAGCATAACATTGAATTCACGACATATACGCTGCAATCTCAACGAACAAACATAAATCATTTGATGAATTTTCTATTCATTTTATAATACTAATAACATCTATATGCATAAATAAACAAAACGATATTATTTGAGTTTAAATATGTGAATGATCACATGAATATGAATTTGATTTGCATGAATTGACATTGTGACACAAAACTTGTATACACATGCCAAAGAAATGTGTATGTAAGGTGGAGGTGTGCCAATAGATGTAACAAAAGGACACGAGTCACCACGGCAACGACTTAATGTTACATGAAATGCGTATATGTGAGGAATATAAAATTGCCATGTGATCAACTGTCGTTACGTAGTTCTATATTATTTTCTACTTTATTATTTGAATTGTTCGTCTATCAAGTCGATTTATACTAACCGGTCCAAAGTTAGTTCTTCCAATTGATTGAGATCACACGCAATGTATTCCAATGCTGCATCTGTGATTCTTGAACACCAACTGAGATCTAAGCAACGGAGCCTGGGAAGATTTTCAGCAATCAATTCAACCCCATCGTCGGTAACTTTGCTACATCCAGAGAGTGACAATACCGTGAGATTGGGCAGCGAATGGACTGAAAAAGAAAATTTTGTGACTACTGTTTAAGCATATTATTATATCCATGCATGGATGTATGTATAAGATAATTATGTATAATTTTAAACGTTAATGTTGTGATTTTAGATGGCAATAATGAATAATTGTGAATTAATTATATGTCTGTATGAATAAATGACGTCGGGGGCCATTGTCCTCAAACTCGATACGCGCAACTTTAAACACATGAGCCGACGCGCTGCGAACTCCAAAGCTATATAAAGCGACCTTTCGTGTGTCTCTAAATTTACTCATATATTCCTCACATGTTCTCGCGCACTGATCATTTTCAGCGACACAGATCACTACAATAGATGTGTTGAAATGCATAAACGTTACGGACAAATGTGAAATAAAGATCGAAAAATAACTTGGACCCACCGATATTGACAACTCCATGATTGGTCAGTTCCCAACATGATTGAAGTCTGAGAATACTGAGTGAGCTACTTTGTTTAGCACTAAAGTAACCCAATGCTGCATCCGTCACGTGGTAGGCTTGGAGTGAAAATTCATATAGACTTGGCAATAGTTGAGCAACAGCACCAACAGCCTCGTCTGCGACATTTATACAATCAGATAGAGATAGAGATACTATCCTGGGTGTCAGACACGCCCAGAGACCAGCCTCAGTTATTTCATTGCAACCAGCTAATTCAAGTTCAAACAGCGCCTATAAGAAACATATAATTCATCAATAATGCTGTTGATTGAGAAAAAATAATGTATCTACGGGGAAATTTTAACATAAAAATTGTCTCTTGCAAGTCAATTGTTTTAGCAAAATGAACATAGTTCACATATTGTAGAATTAAAAAAAGAGATACACGTTATATGGGCATCCAATTCCCTATTGAAAAACATCGTTCAATGCATTTGTATTATCGTCATGAATGTCATGTTACACGGTGAATATAAATCTGATCTCGCTGTCAATCAATAATAAATGCACATCGAGGCTGTTTCGATAATCTTGATATTGACCATACTGCACTAAAATTCAGACGAATTCCACAGAAATGCATGAATACATCAGAGTGCTTTACTATCCGTGAAACTTTTTCTTCAGTATTTGTTATAGTAAAATTTTGATGTGTCGTCAATACAATTGAACATTAGTATATGACAAATGACAATAATGTCTCATAATATGAATTTAAAGTTCATGTGAAAATTCCACCGTGTTTCAATTCACGCATTTAGCCAGTAGCTATAATTGACCTGAAGATGATCCAACAGTGCCTCCAATCCTCTATCAGTGACAGCGCAGCATTTCAGTGATAAGGAATGGACATGACGTTGCGCCATTGGGAAACCGTGGGTCAATTCTGGAATATCCTCATCGGTGGCGCCGAGAAGTACCAATGAGTGAAAACCTCTTCTTACGAGGGAGGCATACAGTTTGGTCCTTGACCCAGACGCCATTGCCCTGACCTCACGACACCTTACAACAGGCACTAGGCCCGCCCAGTATCGGGGCCTTGCATAGAGAACATCTCGCCATCGAGTGCAAACCTATTTTTTTTTTTTTTTTTTTTTTTTTTTTCACATAACAAGAAACGATTATAATTGCATGAAGACGAAGAATGAAAATCACGACAAACATGCAGTTTCCTACGTTTCTCAGATCCAAGTAATAATTGTCACCTGAGCGAGAATTCTCCTCTCCGGGGCATTGAAATAGAGGAAAAATCGACTGAGAAAATGATCATCGAGCATCAACTGTTCCCAAGATGATGGTGGTACATATCCGCCAGTGCCACCACTCGCCAACGGAACATTTTTCGTTCGATTATTTCGGGTTATCCTTGCCCTTGTCATTGCACTATTGTTGCTCAAACCCTTATTGTTTGCAACGGTAACTGGATTATTAACAGGCGTTGGCGCACTCCTACTTGGCTTCTCTGGGGTCGAATTGGCATTCGTGCTCTGTAAATTCGTATAAGCAACGCCACCACCACCACCACCACCGCAAAATACGTTCGTCACACGTTCCATAACGCTCGTTTTTCCACCTCCTGAAATTATTCAATCACCACATTCAGTTTCTCGAATATTTCTTTTCTTTAATTCCATGTGGAGTAATAAAATGGAGAAAATTGACAAGACATCTCACTCCAAAGTGTTAATTGTTCGTTATTTATGTAATTAATCGTGCAATTCCATTTTTGAGTTCAGCATGCGTGATCAACAGCAGCAACAAAAAACAACAACAACATCAACAGCAATAATAATAATAATAATAATAATAATAATAATAATAATAACAGTACAAATAATATATTAATAGGGATAATAATAATGAATGAACCATATTCAATTGTTTTTTCAACTACATGGAACTTATACGTATAGCAGAAGATTGGCATGAAACAATTATTACTTCAAAGTACCAGTTAAACGAATTGGACGAGTTTCACCTAACATATTCCTATACCAATATACTCATGAAAAATATGCATTTTGTCACGTTAGAACTGAATGAGACGAGGAATCCGTCGTAATCAGGGTTACAACAATATATCTTGAGGCAACAATGAAACTCGTGAAACACGTGTGTGCACCGCACGGAAATTCTATGCTTCGTCTTCGCACATATTCGATTAGTGTGCTTTGTATTGAATTCAAGTAGCACTTTGGAGTATACGACACAAACACATAGGTACGTATTTATTCATTTACATATTTATCATTCATCCATTGGTACATGCGAAAAAATATATCAGGTATCGAGCAGGGACCCCAGTCCAAGCTGTCGAAAAACAGCGGCGTTCCTCTGTTCAGACTGTAGGAGAAAAAAACACAAACATAATTGGAATGTTAATTTTTCCCATACATTCTTCCGAGCATCCAATCTTCATAAAAAAAAAAAAAAAAAAACATTTGTTATTACTGTTTATATAAATGTGGCTATCTTTGATCGAACGTGTCACTCCAAGTTTCTTATTCTTCATACCATGGCACCCATTGTAAATTTCATTTTTTCTATAAAATAACACCAGACCCTACATTTCAAGACTTAAATTAGTAAATGACGCGAGTGTGAGAAACATAGTTCTGCGAAAATGTGTTTAGAGTTTCTAGAACGCGCTGAAAACGTCTATGTTGTCATTATTCATATGACATCCTTCATAGAATTTGGTGGGTATATTATAAAATAAAGTATCATAAACTACGTGAAGAATAGACTTTTCCAAAAAAATTTCGCGGTATTTCCCCCTGAATCAACAACCGGTAGCAGCTTGCAACGTATTCTGTAATTCTGTGAATGAATGACCGAGTCAGGTAATTCTTGAGGCAGTAATGGAAAATCATACAATCATTGAGTATTTTATGAAAAAATAAAATAAATTTCAGTTAAAACATAGTAGTATATTTGCAAAGTGTAATACATTGTCATAACAAAACGCTGCATCTTATATAGAAAAAGCGTACCTGTGCGTAGTGTTATGTTATATGGCAGTGAAATAAATTGAATTGTACAATGCCAATAATCAATTGTGTTCAAAGATAAGATTTTGTCTCTCAGACTTGGGCCACTATCCAAACTCGCAATATAAATATTACAGTATATACGTACATTGAGATACGTGAAAGTTTTTCATCTCTTCCTTTTTCTCTCTCACTCTCTTTCCATATTACCCTCATGATTGATTACATTCATCAAATTGATAACCATTATTTGGTCCATGATTTTTCTTTCCGGTCATTGCGATACTTGAGTATTCGAAGATACAGAGAATAAGAGGAAGTGACATGTTCGATAGGATCAGGTCAGCAGCCATTGATGGAAATCGATCGGAAGACTGGCGCGTGACCATTCATATATATATATATTGAAGTCAATTTGAAGGATTACGGTATTTTTTGTCAGATGATTGAACAAACGTTGTAAATGAAAGTATTATTGGGTGTTATCGATTCGCGTTGCAATTGAATGACAAAGGGAAGAAAAACGAAAACCAAAGCACAAATATTGATAGTAATTCAAAGAAAGTCACTCGTTCATCAAATCAGTAGTTGCCAAATTCATTTCTATCGTTACCCAACAATTCTGAGTTTAATTCATGAATGCTGTCCAGAGAAGGAATGGAAGAGAAAAATGAAGAATACAAAAAGCAACAGCAATAATACAACATTGAGTGATGTACAAATGAATTCAACTTGAAGATCATTTGTAATTGAATTCAGGATAAATATACAACATTATATTGACGTTGAACATCATATAAGATTTTGTTCAAAATTAGAGGCATATAAACCCCTGAATGGCATTCATACCATGATGTTTGGATGTACGCAAACCCAATCCATTGATCCTCTTGGTGAGCTCTGCACTGGCTCTCTCAACAACTCCTTGAGCCGATATTGAAGACATGTCTTCCCTCTCCTTGGTATATTTTCCCCCTCTATTATTTTCCTCACGACAATTTGAACGTGGCTAGTTCACTGTAGTGTATTGACTTATTTATAGTCATCACCAATTGAAATTACTTCGTGTCCAGTGAAATATTTTCATATTTGTGCAAACACTCTTTAGACTGGTATCTCAATTGCTTGAAATAACATGAAAATAAGAATACGAAACGAGACAAAACACACAATTCCTGTTGGTATTATATGTTTTCTTAGTATTGTACCATATATATCACGAATGTTTACGAGCCAATAACAATCACAACACGCATTAAACCATTAAATGAATAAATGAAAATAATTGTATTATTATGATTGGATGTGGTTTTGTGCTCCCTTGGAACAATCTGAAATCACTGCTCACTCAACGGACGTAGCGTTGTCGCGATGGAGCTGCCTAACGTCGACAAGAAGAAAAAACACTGAGCTGAGAGGGGTAAGGTAAATCAATACTGCCGCGGATCGGCCGCAACAGCACGCACGGGGGCGGCTGCCGCAATATTTCAATCCTAGCCAGTCGCCTGTGCACCTTTGCTCGTCTCCCGAATTACTCTACACCATACACCACCGTTAATTCACTATTATCAGCATAGAAATGATTTATATATGTTCCTACACATACTATTGATAATTCGAATATTAACGTTGATAATAAGTACGTATGTCGCTCTTATGGAATGTTCAATTATTTTATGATTGTTAAATAAACGTGAACTGATAGGAAAAAAAATAATAAAAACACAGCCAGAAGATATTCTGCGTATGACTTAATGTTGTGCGCGAGCCAACGGGGGTGGACTCTATGGACGACTGAATCGATATCACTTGCTTGGTGTATTTGGCACATCTGAACCCATTTCCCCACCACAGGATTTTCCGCATGGCAAGCCTACACTCACTCACTCACACTCACACACACACACACATACGTATATATATATATATATATATATATATATATATACATATTGTGTCACATTGCATATAATAGAAGTGGAGTGCACAGATAAATATTTGAATGCGCGTGCGTCAATTTTTCATGTACACTCGGGCGGTTCAATTCATACCACAATTGTCTCTCTATTAGAATTAAATGCACATATATTGAAATTATTTTATTAATTGTAACGTATTAAATGTGTTGACATTGACAATTGAAAATTTTTTTTCGTATCTATTACCACATTAAGCCATTGATCTACATGAATTCAAAGCTATGGTTTGTCACGGTGAAAGAAAACTTCATCATTCAGATAACTTTCAGACCAGCCATGGAATTTTCCAGCGTCTGAAATTGATTTTCATGATCAATTTTATATTCGACATTTTATCACCAATCAGAAGAAATAAATATTAATGTTCGAACTTTGTCAGGTATTGAATTTATATCGAATAATGGAAAGTCGTTTGCTTACTTTCAAATCCCAAACAACAAGCAGTCCATCGAGACCACTGGTACTAAATTTGTTAGCTGATACTTTTCTCACGCACGTAATTGTGTTTTGATGAATACTATCTAGTGCACTGTCATTAGATTCTGTTCTTGCTTGACGATCGAGTGACTGAAATTTTCTCATCGCCGATATACCAGCAGCTTCTTTTTTCTGCGCATTATCCAACTTGGATACCAAATGTAACTGGCCACTTGTGTCAATAGAATATAGCATAGGCATGCAGCTGTGACCCTACACGAACAATGATTTCATCATAAATTTTCCATACTCATCAATAAGACACATTATTAGAATTGAAATTGTATATACTCACTGCAGCAATTATTGAATTAGGTCCTACCCATACACAACTCAAGAACGGTAAATGTTCTGTATACAATCTGAAAACGGCATTTCCTTTTGTTGCATCTACGACGCATATCGACGAATTATGGGCTACCCAACAAATCTTGTTTCCACATGGACTGAATGAAACTGAATGTACCCAACCACCTGTATACGAATAATATATATATACATAGATATTTGAGCATTTACATTTGCAATTAACGTAAATGTTCAGTAAATTAACGTTTATTTTTTACCGCCATTCGGAGAGTTCGGAAACTCGGCAAGCAATGTTCCAAGATTTGAAGTTGCCCCCCAAGAACTCGAACCCGGTGCGTCCTCGCAGTCTTTCACATGTGCACCAAACACTCGTACTTTGTAATCTGTAGATCCAGAAACTAGAACATTATTATCCGGATGCCAATCAATAGCAGTCACGGTGGATCTGATTGGTCGTTTTATATGTTTGGATAACCACCAATTATTTTCAGATGCAAAATAACTGACAGATATCATCCTGTCGCCAGAGCCAACAGCGAATTTGTTTTCTATAACAAGACAGAGAGAATCATTTGGGATGAATTCATCCATACAATTTAAGGGAGATCACCAGGTTGGGGGCCCAGAAAATTTGACGCTTCCCTAAAAATCGTCTCAATGAAATGATTCGAGACAGAAAAGGGATTCATATCGTAAAAGTTCCAACATTTAATCGAAAACTTGCAGCGACATTTGAAACGAAAATATTTCATATTATGTGTGTTATATTGTGGCAGACGAGAAGTTCATCTTCTTTCCGATTAAAATAATGTAATCTAGTTGCATGCAGTGGATTCTTTCACGTTTTTGTTTTTTTGTTTTTTTTTCTATCAATACAATGACTGTAAAACATCAGTGCTTTGACGGACAAGGAGGGACCGTTAGAAGCGATAACCGTAAAAAATTCTTTTCTCCAAATGAATATAGTTCATATGTATCAACAGTGCCAATTTTTATATATTATTCCAACTAAATAACTTGTGATGGACGCAGCTGGAGGTAATGCAACAAGGAGACAATTAATTTTCTAATAATTTCAACCTCGTGTTCTCCCTTGAAGAAAAATGAAATGAAAATTGTGGAATATATCGTTTAAGTTGTACCGGAAGGAGACCATTTGACACACACTGCTGCCCGATTCATTCTCAAAACCACCCAAGCTGGAATCCATTTTTCGTCTTTATCTAGATTCCAAACATAGGCATTCTTATCAGCACCACAAGTGACTATTCGATTTGTTTTAGGTGCCCAATCCAAACACATGACATTCATATCGTGGGCCTCAAGAATTTCAGTTTGCTTCCATCCGGAGTTGGTACGTTTGTAAACATTAACTTCATTGCTATTGGGACACACAGCAACCTCTGTAATCATTGTAAGATTCAATTCAGGTATATTCGCATTTCGTATTTACATTCATAACATAATCATGTGAACTATCGTGATATTTTACATCAAATGAATGAGAAATCGAACAAACCTGTTTTGTCCTGATTCCATGCATGACAAGTCATGATATCAAGGCCCAAAGTATGAACTTCCGTCATGATTATCGGCTTGTAACCGACGGTAATCAAAATAGATTGAATATTTACCAATTTTACGCAATATTTCGCGATATATTTGAAAAAATATATGAATAAGTATAGTATATCAACAGAAGGAAACGTTTTGGGCGCGGTCGTCACGTACGAATCAAAAGATATAACTCGTGTGAATGTTTTTGTGAGACAAGATGAATAATTATAACGGAAATTATTTTCAATTAGACCACTGAAAATTCATGGACTATGGTCAGTCTACAGGAATTTTCGCGCGGTCGTCAATTTTCAAACACAAATTATATCCTATTTTTTGTATGTTAAACCTCACTGAGGTTATATATGCGCCAATATCCGTAACGTCAATTGTACGCAATCGTCGATAAAACTGTCAGTTTTTCGTATGGAATGAGGTTAGAAACCAAATCATCCGGCTGCATCATCGCGCGCAATCGCGTGCACGCACTGGTACATATATATATATACGTGTGATTCACCACTGATACATCATATACACGACTGTACACCAAACGTACAGTATCGTACAAATGAAGGCGCCATTTTATCCGCACTGTGCTATGACAGTGCATTGGTTTTTTTGGTGGCCATCGCCATCAACTCCGATTCAAATCTACTTTTGAAGAGTATCGTTTTCACTTTTCTGCCATTGTAATTGGTTTTTTGAAATATCCGCCGAATTAACATTAGTATGATGGTACTGCTGCGTGAGATTTTAATATTGAGAATCCTCGTTCCTCTTATTAGAAAAAGCAAGTCCCATTTGATAATGTCAACCACTACGTGGCGCCAGTGGTACTGTGTGTATCAATTTTGAAATTTGTTTTGATATATACCTCTAAGTTCGAATAGGTGATTTACAAGAACTGGAGTTAATGCAGTTGAAGTGAGGGAAATTGAATGTGATGCGTTTCATGTTGTGTAAATTTTTTAATCTTTTTACTTGAGTAGCAAATAATCTCTGGAAATATTTCGTACAAATATTTATTACAATTGACTATGCCACAGTTTGTTGTGCCCGGCTACACTCCAGGTTATAAATCAATTCCTGAGAGAGTTCATTACTTCACGGTTCCTGAAAACTGATTATACTTCACCAACAATAAATTGTCAAGTGGCCCAACCTGAAAAATGAATACGGAGGGTGGATTAAGTGAAACAATTTCTGGCTTAATTTCAGCGCACTCTGACGAATAACAAACGTCTTGCGGCAGCAAAAAATTGAATTGAAATAATAATTTATAATTAAATATCCAAGCATGTATTAATAGTATATTTTTATAGCTCCGAATAATGACAACCATCAAAGTACATTCGATTTTGTACTGATCATTCAATTGGAAACGATGCAGCATCGTTTATTCTATCGAGCTAAAGATACGAGCGGTCTGTCCTCGTTCCAATTACAGGGCAATAATAATCGAAAGAGAAGGATTTGAAATACACAATTAATATTGTACATCATATATAATGGAAATTGCAAACAAAATTTATGAATGTATGGAGAAGAATATCAATCGAGTTTTAAAATAAAAATGCATGATAATGAAGTTACACCAATACCATCAGTTCTGAACTATGGAGAATGAACAAAAATTTATTGTAAGTTCATTATGTTATGTGTTTGTGCATCCAACAAAAAGTGTTGTATTAGACAACCGAATGCGGCGCTACTTGTAACCGTTCACGTAACGGATATGTCAACGTACGTAACAAATGAGCACGAAATATCATTTTGATTTGGAGTCTGGGTGAACGAGGATGTGTCACAGCTGTCACAAACTCGCAATGACATGCATTCATATATTATATATGGGTGTGGTACATGTAATTGCAGTCTTAAGAGAAATTCATTGCTACACGTCCATATGTATGATGTATGTGAAAGATATGTAAGTGTATAAATCGTAGTGTACATCAGTTAACCATCTATATCTCTCTGTTGATGCGAACACCATTCCCATCCATACTGACACAGGCTCAACTTTAGTCATATTTTCGACATACGTCCATATACAATATATGATCAATAGTAGTGGAATATAAGGAATGATTGCGAATAGAAATAAACTACACCCTTGAGATACATCATATAATCACTCGATATATGCAACTGTTATTCTGCATTGTGCCACTTGAAATTCGTATTTGATCATGTTGATTGCGTGTATGGATGTAATAAAGTGCAAGTAAGTATATACAAGATGCTGATTGAGAGTCGTAAATCCGTAAACACGTTACAGATGTAAGCCGTATAAGAGACGTACACGCCGGTATACGCTAGTAAATTAAAAACAACATTGAATATATTATAAGAATGTGAGAATGAGAAGGGAACGGAATGGAGTGACCAGTGGTGGGATTGATTTTGATGGTCCAAAGTGGGTGCAAAGTGGGAAAAGTGAGGAGGTGGGAATATGGCACGTACGGCACCCGTGAGGCACGGTGAGGATCGAGAAGCTCGAGAGTAACTCGAAAGTCTTTACGAGTCTCACTCCCGTTTTCGCTATGGCGTGTATAGGGTCGAGTCGGCTCTGTACCCGGGTTGAGAAATTGTGCCAACAATCTGGACATTTTGTCCAATTGATAAGGAGAATTACAACGGGCCGTGTTAAAATACATCATAAAATTCAGCAACCTGTCAACACTATGGTACAACAATGCCAAGTGAGTTTATTCAACATCATATATTTTTCCAAAATACATATGTACAAATACATTTATATATTCGTTATATTGATATATAAATATATTAACATACATGAATATACATAAATATACATAAATATATATTTATGGTTCGTATCATTATCGGATTAGAAAATGTCTCCTATAAATGTGATTATATCAACTTTGTTTATGCGTGACACTTTCAATATCATCAATATGATAGAATGTAAAAATTCAATTTCTTTCGTTTTGATTGACGTAACCTGCCGTAAGCGATTCATCGGCCATCACTTCACGTTTTGACTATTTACTATATACACCAGCTTATACATCACTTGATTCGTAATATAGAATAACATAATATACATGGGAATGAATTTTTTCATAGAAATTATTGAACACAACTCAATGGAAGTTTGCAAGTATATGATGATATACTTATTGATAAAACATATTCGGTACATCATTTACAAATTACATAATGGACAGTCTGATAGTAATTCAATGTTATGCTTGCTCTTTCGCACCTACACTTTTGTATACCGCGAGTATTGGATTAATATGATTATATGGGCACACGTTGATTTTATTAATATCTAATGGAGTCATGTTGTTTTTCAATCCACGTGAAAGTCACACGACATTAAACTGAATGCTCGGTGACAGTTGGCAATGCTTATGATCATTTCTCTCTCTCTAGCGGAGTGTCAGCTGTTCTAGTGAAACCACAATGCACATCAGGTATGCGTACCTATTTACACTAGACTCATCGTTTTTATACTCTTATGTAATGAGAGCAAGTAAATGATTGTAGGGAAATTATTCGTTAATGAAAAACAAATTCCTTATTTTCTATTTATCTCCAATATTTTTGGAGGAGCGGTATCATGAATGAACTCCAACAAGTATTTTCCATTGGTTAGTTGTGATTTTGAATACAAAATTCGTATATTAATTTTCGCGCGACGAACATACGGACGTACAATTTGAATTGCCCGCATGATACTACGATATCAACAAAAGGTACATAGCAGACAAATTATCACAAGCGTTTATTAAGTGCAGTGAGCATTGCGGTTTTTTGTGAAATGTTCTTCGGATTTTTTTCCGAAAGTCACAATAAAAAAATGAAAGTCCATCCAGGTATTTCATAAAGCATGATCATTCTGGCAGACGATTGAGATGAACAATACTTTAAACATGAACACATAAAATAATATTTAATCTCGATTCGTGGGCGGGAAGAGTTTTTTCATGAAAAATACTTTTATTCCAATGTGAGAGCTTTATATTGCCCTATCGAAATACAAAAATATGTCAAATGCAATTAATTCTCACTCCAGATATGGAAGAGTAAATAAAATAAATGATCGCACCAAATATCTTGTAACTGTATAAATATTTTGAAATTATTCATACCCCTTCGTTTAACGTACATTATATTTTTATAACGAGAAGAAAAAATGGATTGCTGAATGAAAATGATAAAAATAACGAGTGGTAAATTGCGTCAAAGGAAAATAGAAAAAAACAAGATACAAAATCGTGTACTTCAGGTTAATGTAAATTTGCGCCAATATGCAACGTCAGACATGGCAATTTTGAGCGGGAATCCGTGGTGTAGCTCTGTAAGTAGGCTAACTGGCGGATCCATATTGAAGTCGCCATCGTGAGCAATGCGCTCTTGACTTTCTCGCGATTGCGCGCCATCACGACTCTTTCGTAAACTTATATGTATATGACATATTTTTACGCCAACGATATGGATTCCCCGCTCGTAGCCCCGTATAATACTATTCTAAGCTGTTTTTGGCATTTAATCTCGCTCAGTTATTCTGATCGCTGTTTTCGTATGTCATTTATGTCATTCTACATATCTATATCGCCAATGCGCGCGTATGTTACTTTACTTGAATATTTATCTACGCCGAAGAGACCTCTAATGCAAACATTCTAAATATAATATTCATGAATATTCATATATAGTTTGAGAATGTTTATCGTGCTTTTTCCCCATTTCTGGAGCCTATATACATACGTGTATATGTATAGTATATAATCGACTGAAAGGCGGTAATAGGATATCATAGCAGTTTTCAATTGACTATATTTGCAAATGGAAATCAATCCAAATGCAGCTTGCTTCCAGTCTTCACTATAACTACCTGTTGGAACGGTTGATTGACGCAATTGAAATACATCGTGATTCTGTTCTCGTTCAGCGGAGAGACGCGTTGTTGCGCCCAGGAATACAACATGAATATCATTCAGTATATATTTTTTGTCACACATTGCATACGTAATTGCACGGCTCACCATAATTTTTCCTCTCCCTCTTCTTTTCTTCATCATTACCAGTCAATTTTCCACTTTGAGTATATGAATCCAAGTGAGAGTTTGGAATACTTGAGTTGATGATACTTTTGTTAACTTTTTTTTTTAATCTCCAAAAAACAAGTTTTGCAATGTCATTTATAGGGCATTTTGTGATTCCTATTTTCATTTTTCAATCTTGTCTCTCTTTGTCTCTTTTTCAATGAACCAATCATTAGTTCTGCCTTTTTTTTCTCCTCCCCCCCCCCCAATGTGACAGTACAATCATTAATCTATCGCTGCGAAAAGAATGATTATATTCAACTGAATTCCGTCGACTTTTGTTCATTCGTGTAGGAATATTGAATGGGAAGGAACGTAATTTTACGAAGTCACATGGAATAAACTGATTTATTCTTCTTTCCATTCATTCGAAAATTTTTCATTTTAATTACCTATAATATCCGTTACAATCCTTAATACACTATACCGCTATGCGATTGCTTTTTATACATAGATATCACCAGTTTCGTTGCCAGTACAATTGTTTGTTGAATTTTTTTTCTAAACAGAAGGGCCAGATTGTATGAAATATGTGAATAAGTGCACCTGCGAAAAATAAATATACATCAACAGAGCATTATACGAAACTGACAACTCGATGATAGTGTTAAATGGGCATAAATAAGCTGTTAATGGAAAGTATGTAAAATGTTTTTATTTATTTAATACTGAACAATCACGTTCGATGATATATGAAAAGACCGTTGATCTTTCGTTCCCAATATATGAACATAGCTTTAGACATTTGGGTATGTACATCGGTATATGTTTATATGCACACATAATAGGAGACTTTCATATATACTGTGTGTACAATCGTGTGCTAAACCGGTCCCCCCTATTTTTTTTTTCTCCCTCTTATCCAATATATTTACATATACACTTGCACAATTTATCTATGACGTCGGATACTAAACTTTCAAGTGCTCAGGAATGATTGAACTACATTCCACAAATACTTGCAACAATAATCTGTAGTTTTTACATTTTACTGTGCATTCAAGTATATATATTCACCATATTTTCCTGTATGCATTCTCATATCGCGATTAGTCGAAACGCTATGTAAAATAAATAGATGTGAGATTAATCATTTCGCAAATATAAACTATATTCATAGTGTAATATAAATGGATAAGGTTGTAATTGAAAAATTGAGTAATTTTTTAATATACTGCGATGTAACAGTGGTTTTAAACAAACACAAAACACTTGTAAAGAGATGATACTAATCACGATATTAACAAGAATGCAGATTTTATTTTACTATGTTCTTTAGTGAAGAATAAAGCGCGCAATTAGTATATTTCACCCTCCTCTGTTACAAAATCGGCCAGTTATAATTCTTTGTTTGTATCATTGTTCGTAGAATTGTGATATTTCATTCGTCTATTACTGATGGGTGAACACAGTAATTTCAAATCTGAAAATTTTTCCATCTCTTCATCAATATTGGCATCATTACAAGTGCAGCAAGAGTGTATTCATATTATATATAAATGCGAAGATAGATATTTGTGCTTATTTACATGCGCGCATTGAAGATAATCCTATAGCACAGCATTATTATATACACTATAATGCAATTGTACGGCTGAATCATCAAATCAGTATAATGAATATTCATATTTATTCTCACTCCCATTCCATTGTATGGTTGTCTCGTGCTTCACTTGTCATTCTGATTTGTTGGTATAACAAATGATGTACAAACAGTGAGTATACAATTGATATGGATGTTGGGTAATATTATCGAAATATTAACGAAAAAGTAAAAGAAAAAAAGGATTGAAATTCGCAATGAAGTTGACAAATCACACGGATGTATATCATGTCGGCGTAATTTTCTACTCTTGTGTATTTTAGTGTTGACTGCGTATAATTCAACTTGAACTAATTCGTGACCTGTATTCACAACTTTCCTTGTTTATTCACAGTTTTCCCGCAACAACATCTTTGATATACCCAAAAAATTCAAAACAACTAAATATATACATGTGAAACTATTTCGCTCCATGCAAACACTTGCAATCATATATTTCTTATCACTGATTTTGTTTTTTTTACTCGTATGTTTTCTACCCACTATTGTTGATAATTAACATGCATTATAACTGTATCCGTCGTATGTCATTCTTTATTTTTGTTGTATGTTGACGCAGTTTCATATTTAATTCACATTTATTGGTAAAAAAGTATAAAATCTATACACAAGAATGAAATTTGACTCAATGTACTTTACCTGGAGTCAAAAAGTAATATTAACGGTTATCATATCGGTTCAACTCGATGGTATATAGAATGCAGTACACAATAACAAATTAAAGATATGCAGTTGATGATTGTTATGAACAATGAACTGCTGAGAATTATATAAAAATACTCTGCTCGTCTACTCCATTGATAGGGGAGACTGGGATAATTTGGTTGGCCATATGTTTGGAGTGAAAAAAATATATTCACAATATTTTTCTGAATATATTAGTCATCATATAATAAAAAGTCCAAATTAAGCAATAAAAATCAATAATCTTCTTTTTTATATTTATATATATAATTGGTGAACAATTGTGAAACTGAAGAAAATCTATCCTATACGATGAACATTTATATTTCAATATCCCCCATATGCCATAATGTTGATCTAAAATTAGGCTGATTTCGACTTGAAATAAGACGAACTGCATGAGATATGAAACAACATATTTTTCCACCTTCGAATATATCCAAATAATTTCAATATAAAAACATACATACCGTACATGTGTATATCCAAATCTCAATTTATTATTTACATTTTCATACATATTTCATATATATTTTTTTCTTTTCTATATTTCCCTATTTATTCATTATTTGTGTAATGATTGTAACCATTTTTTACAATACATGCTTGGGCGGCTCTTCAATATAAAGAGGAGGTGGAGAGATCGTGAGAGCGACCTTGATTGCCATGCAAGCAAGGTGTTCCTCCGTTGGTTGGTAGTTATATTCCATAGCCTGCAGCACATATATGTGTTTATATGACATACAACGAAACAGCATCCTCGTGGATGGGCAAACGCTTGGTGCGGCTCGATGAGTCCGGTATGTGGGTCGAGAACGCGCACTCAGACCGTTTACTCGGTGAAAGTGTGCGTTTTCCCTTTCTCAAAAGTGCTCGCATTGACGATCAATCGAGACTACTACACTGCCTTTTATTCATTTATTTATTCATTTATTTATTCATTTATTTATTCATTTATCCTTTTATTCAACCCCCCCCCCCCCCCCCTCTCTCTTTTTTTTCTCTTTTTTATTCTCTTTTTTTTTCTCTTCTTTTTTCTCCCATCCAACCGAACGATTTAGCCATTAAAAATTGGTTCCAACGCGTGCCAATAATAGTTCGAAACGATTTCAATCACGAGCAAATGTATTTATTTATATATCCATATAGACATACATGTGCGGACGCATATGTATACGGAATAAATATGTATGGATACACGCTGAATATTGAATATATAATTAATTTCTCTAGGTCATTTTCACAGTGACCCAATTTTAATTAACCCCATTCCAAATGTTCCAAGCATAACAATAGCATGCACTCGAGGAAGAAAATAATTTAATCGCAAAAGTATTTTGGTGAGTTATCATACTTTCTCCAACATTCGAATATTTCTCATTTACCGCATCATTCGAAATAATCATGATGCGCAGATGATAGAATATGTATATCATATCATCCACGCAGCGATTGTATCATAAAAATAACTCTATTAAAAAAATACAAAGCAATGCAAACTCACCATTCTTCGCTCGTGAAAAGTTATGGCCCACCTATATATATATATATATATGATGGAGAAATTGATGGGCACAACTTGTGCATTGTGCATCGAATCGAAACGAATACGGAGAGCCAGTAAAAAATATTCCTCCATACATCCACAAATTTCAACATGAAAAATTTTCCAACACCAATTAAAATTAATACATAATAATGTCAATATGTGCGATAGCATTGATGGTGATCCAAATATTTATACATTCGACACACATACATATATATGGCTGAATGGCTGAAAAATTTGCGCTCATTGCATATCACGTGATATATTGGAAAATATATATGCATGCGTTGTGTCATGTATGAGAAATATTTGTCATTTGCATTAGTATATTATGCATCAATGTACATTATTATCATTTTTGTAGCACCTCAACCTGCAACAATAACATTTTTTTCAATCTACTTGTCTGCAATAACTTGACAGACTGTTATGCAACTTACGTAAAGGTCGCGACAGCATATACAGTCATACACGTGAAATATACAATATATATATATATATATATATATATATATTATCACAGTCCTTCACTGCAGACAATCACCCTGTATATTTACACTCAGGTGTTGCCTGTCATTATTTCACAAGTAAATATTGATTTGAATGATTTTAACGGTACTATGCATGAAGTTTGCTTATTTGTCTCATCATCATACCCAATACTAATTTAAATCATAAAAATTACATTCCTCTCCACTTGGTTAGTGTGTGCTCACGAAAAATCAATAGACATTATTGGAAAACAAAAATACGAAAGTCCGAGAAATATATATATATATATATATATATATGACACGTATAAAAACGTGTAGAGATTGGCTTTCTCCAATTGGTTAATATCATGGTGATATACTGAAATCGGAGAAAAATTTCAGTTTCACTTACCATATATATTATACGCATATGCTTTGATGTAAAATAATTATTCATACCGATGTTGAATTCGCGATGGTGTTACTGGAATATCATATTCATTCGCATTCGATATAAAAATTGTGAAATAACAAAATTTGCATTGAGAAAATGGAATAAAACAGGTTCGTTAGAGTAATTTATGGTAAAAATATCTCTGCTCTCGCCCATACAGAGTCGTACAATCGGGCCAATATTCGGCCCAATATGGCAGCCAAGTCTGTATTATTGGCAGGGATATCGTGAACCAATGCTGGCCAGGCATGCCGGTCAGTCTGGTTCTGCACTGGATGATAACTTTGTTCAAACATCGTATGACAGTGTTGGATTATACACATATCCAGCCGCCCGCCCCCGCCTCGATACATCTTTATTCATGAATTGATGGGGGGTGATCTCGGCAAATGACGGTTGTATAATAGCCATTGTAACGTTACAGCCGGCCGGTGTCTCGTGCGTTATGTGCTACCACCAAGTCAAAATGAACAAAACGATGCTGATGATAAACCTTTAAAATATGTATACATTTTGGCATATACTTTTGGGACGGCGGAGTGTCGAAACAACTGTCTCCGTGTGTGGTAGGATTGAAATTTGGTAGAGATGTTTTTTAGGGAGGCTTGGTCAACATGGTTGAGAGTCTATTTCGATTAGGGTTGTCATTGTGATTGAAGTGACAAGTCGGGGCGAAGTTTGTGGTAAGGATGTAGATTTGCCGCCAATAGCGGTAAAACTTGGCCGATGTTCAACTTACTTTTGAGCTATTGTTGCGTTTAATGAGCGTGCACCGCAGTCAATATTCGAGACCAAACTCGTATACACACACACTCATATATATATATATATATATATAGTAGATATACGTACACTTGATGTGAAATCGTAATACGCGCAGCATTGTCACAATGTCGAATTTGATTGAACTGCGCTATATCTTGCGCGATGAAAATTAATATACACGCATGAGCATACATCGGATACGGCCGTTACTCAATATGTAGCATATATATACGGAGATATGTAGTACATATAGACATGTCGACATATTGGTGCGTCGGCAAAGATTTTATGAACGAGACAAGATCATTCTCACCAAGCCGTACAATTCAAATGGTATAAATTACATGGGATCCCCTATGTCTTAATCCTTTCCATATCATATTCTTCAATGAAAAATGAAAAATTATCGTTGTTAAAAATTGTTGGCGCTTCTATGCAAGCAGTTGTACGCATGTATGTGTGTTTGTCCGTCACCAATTTTGATGCGATTCTTTGTAAACATATTATGTTATTGAAATTCGTAACTTCATCGTATTAATATCGTAATGGATGTCATGTATCAATGTATAATCAAGTAAATTCCAAAATGGCTTCAATTACAGTTCAAGCGAGTACGATTGATGTTTGTATAGTTGAAATAATATAAATTATGGACTGCAAAACCGTGTAAAAATTCGACAGCATAAATATTATCACTGTATTATGATGGACAAGATGAATACAACTTTCATCTTGTTTTTTTCTCCTCCGTTTCTCCCATTTTTCCTTCGCTGGAATTTATAAATTAAATGATTGAGAAAATCCAATCATCGAAATGTCATGCAATTGATCGTCATGAAATTTTTCATGTGGAAATCCACACGTTATGAAAGAGTATAGTCGGTTAAAGAATGTAGTGAAAAAAAATAATAGAACAATTGTGGTAAGGAACGTATGCATATACTGAAGAGGCATATGACTGAATCTTAAAATGCGGTCGCATTATGCGCGCGAGTAAAACGCAATAATATATGTGTATCGCAATAATTCTGTGACAATTCGCTATACAACTCATCGATATGTGTGGTAACGAGTTTTCCCAAGTCCAAGTGTTGAGAATGTTGTGAGACATCACCATAACAAATCCCACATGATTTTCCATATATTTAAAATTTATGTATTTTATTTTCCTTATTTCTCTTTTCAAAGTACGTATTGACAAAGGCTTGCCATATATAGGCGTGCCGTTTCACGTGTCGAATAATACCGCGTCATTATCTCAATATATATTTGGCTCGTATGTGGAATGTTGTTCATCATTGAATACGTGATGACTCGAGATATGCATTATACAAAGAAAGCGCAAAGAATCTCTTCTCTCTAAATGGCATTGCAATATTAATACACACATACTGTAGAAATGAGAAATGCAAGTATTTTTTTCTTTTCCCCATGATAATTTCAAAATTACTCTATAATATAGCAACTTGTTCAGATAAACAATGATATAATAAATATACGGTCAGCAGCACCCGCACTTAGTCTTCGTGCAACTTGATATACATTTCGCGAATCGATTTGTTTTCGATACGATTTTTGGGTCACGAGACATCTATCCACCAATGAGGAATTGTACCGTCGGCCTCACGAGATCTATCTTGGCCATTACTCTTGAAGAGGTTCGTCAAAGATAGTCAGCGCCAAAAGCCAGTTCACATATGAGTTTGCAATATGAATGTAGAAAGAAATATATTCAATGGATGATTATATAACGAAATAATTTCGCAAGTGAGCAACAATTCATCATAGTGAGCTATAATATATCACATGTCTCAAAATTCGCTGATGATACCTCAAAGAAATACTGTGAACCAACGTTTGATTTCTTCATTTCATAGTTTGTCCATGCAAATGCTATATCTCTTCTCCTATATCCATACATATGTATATCCGAACATATAATCAATAAACTAACCAATGATTCGTTTCCAATGGACTATTATTTATTTATTTATTTATTATTATTATTATTGTAGAAACCAAAGGAAACAACCATTAGACAGCATAGGTTCGGTGCAGCAAGATCTATAAGCTCGATGCAGACACAGCAACCTGGTTCCCTACCGGATGTTCACGTCGATCCCTATCGACTTATAGAAGATGACCTCAAAGATGTATATTGTGATATACGACGGGTAAGAATTATGAGAAAAATTTTTAATTTCTACAATTGCACAGAATTAAACAGCAAAAGCCAATTTTTTTTTTCCTCTTCTATTATTCATATGTGTATCAGGTATATGGTTCACGTAAATGTTTATGTGGGTATAGGGAAAGTGCCTGACGCGTTCGCGCACATTTATTTGTATATATATTGTTGAACTTTTACTCGCGCAGTCATTCAATCCTTCACGCGTGGAGAATAGGGAGTGTATAGAAAGCACCTGTCTCGATACCACTATACGTATAATTTATACATGCTTGAACTAATATCACCAATCTTAGCGAGCCCTGACCTCTTCAGCGCCAATACATGATGACTGATTGATCAATAATGTATCTATATGTCATGTTATACCATACTGTATACATTTACATATGTACATATAAGCAAAAATAAACATTTTTCCAAGCAGTAGATGCGACCCGTGCATTTGCCATCCGATCGCAGTTTATTAAATTTGTCTGATATGAAAAAATACATGACAAATATTATGAAAAATAAATTGGAATAAAAAATGAATGGGTAGTCGAAGAACATAACTAGAGGGCTGTGATTATAAGATACTGTGATCCGCTGTATAGGTATTCTCGATCGTCGTTATTATTGTCGTGATCATTAATGTATTTATTATTTATATTATAATTTTTCTGCACATTCTCCATAAAATAATATCAAGGTCATATTTCCATTGCTTCCGTTCCAATTCTATGTATATTCAGCCATTTGGTCCATTTAACCACCACCGCTGCAATGATTTAGCACTGTTCGCTTTATTTTTACCTTCAATTGTTTTTCGAACAATAAAGGAGCTCATCATGAACACAACTGTGGAGGAACTGAAGACAATTGCGACGTATTACTTTGACGGTCAGGGAAAAGCACTGCGGCCTATGGTTGCAATTCTTATGGCGCGAGCTGTTAATTACCACAAAGAACAAAAGTGAGTGTCTCAATCAATACTATAGCTCCAATTTTGTTTGCCATGATATTAAACCGAATCGATAGTATATCAATCAAAGTACATGATTATGCAAACATATTTAATGATTTAATAAAAATATTTTTGTCATTGATAAATTTATATTTCTATCCAATAATTATAATTTTGTTGAATAAATTTTCAGCGGTCTTTTGGCATCGCAACGACAAGTAGCAATGATAGCTGAAATGATTCATAGCGCGTCGCTCATTCACGACGACGTGATTGATCAATCAGATTTTCGACGGGGAAAGCCATCAGTTAATGTTCTTTGGAGTCAGAAAAAGGTAACATACTTTTGTTTCCATTTTCATCATCTACTTGTTCGTATAAGTATACACCGCGACGATAGAAAGGGGTCACAATCAATCTATTCAATATATATATATATATATATATATATATATATGTATTAGATAAGGTGACGGCATCTGTAGTTGACAGGATATGGCAAAATCATCACATAAATAGATGGAACGAGTAACTATAGTTATTTATTCATTCAATATTTAAAAAATATAATACCGTCGGATAACAATACAACTCATCTCTCATAAAGGAGTCATTGGTAGAAAATAATGAACCAACTCATCATATCCATAACGAATTGACTTGAAAAAACAATCTCACGTGTCCAACAAAATCCTGTAACGGGATCAGATAAATTTATGCATAAATTCGCAAACTCAAGTACTCCATGTATATGTAATATTACTTATGATTGGTATCATGATAACAATCGTGGTTAAAGTGTATAGGTAATTGTCTTTTATTTTGATTCGTTCATAATCTATTTTCGGATTCATTTCCCCATTTCCCACACATTTGGAATTCCATTTGACACTTTCCCGATCGTATCATCATTCATGTTGTGACCACCACCGTCTCCACCATTACTATCATCATTATAACAGCAATCTTGCGACATCATGTACGTTCCATGTCACGGTTGCAAGACTGCGCCAAGCCACCCATTGGGCGCGGCTAGATCAATCTGACATGCGGTGTTGTCATGCTGAATTTTCCATTGGATGCGCGCATTTCATGTCAAACGCGAATGATAAACAAAATGTTGGAAAACATTTTCATAATAATAAATTTACTGTTGCTTAACTCGATATTTTTTGATGCTATAAGCATATATATTCAGCAGATATATGTAGAACGTCGAGCCGGTGTTTTGTTGCATCATTTGAACTTGTACTTACGGTATACAATCATGAATTATGGATGGATACAAAAGGTTCGTTCACTTTCAGAGATGATGAATTCAATAACAGATATCGAGTACAAACCGCATAAGTATATACACTTTGGGGTATCTCATATCCCACCCAATTTCCACGATAAAAAAAGTGATCGACGATCCCGATGTTTTGGTTCCAAAATGGCATGAAAAAAAAAATAAATAAAATGTAGAATCTTGCGAGTATTTTGAGAAAATAATCATCTCCGTAGTTTAAACTGAACCCGTATAAACAAAAGTCGCAAAGTTCGTTTCGGGTATGCAAAATGATATAGTGTATACTTACGGTTGATGTCCTTTGAATTGTGTGATATTCGCGAGATGCAATACATATGTGAAATAAGAAAGGCTGTAAGGTAATTCTCCAATGCATTCGTCACCCCAGTTATCATCGATGTGTACATATAATATTCAAGTGGTAGTTGAATCAAGTTGGCAAAAAACCGCATCCATCCAATCGAAATAACATATGTAAGCTCATGATTCGTGAGTCGGAATTTAAAAATCGTTGTTATCCCGTTATTTTGAAGCAAATTACAGTGAAACTTTTGAGTGTGAGAAATGGCCACCGGGTGAATGACCGAGAAGGAGATGTAGAAAATTGAATGGAAATGGAGAAAAAAAAAATAAATATTAATAATAAGAATAATAATAATTCATTGAAATGAAAAAAAAAGTCGCGATATCGGATATCTTTTTTCCTCTCTCACCGAGGAGCCATTTCGAGTCCAAAGTTCAGGCTCACGACAACATAATATATTGATGAAATCATGGCAGAAGTTGTTGCAAAACCCACTTTTGCATTTGCTTATATTTTCATAATTTTGTTGAATTGGTAGTGCAAATTGATATTATAATCGGAGGTGAAAATTAACATTGGAAGTAAATGCTTCACAGCAAGCTCAAGTTAAATTTTTGTCAATTGACTATTTTTTTTTCTGTTCCAGGTGACAATGACCGGTGATTTTATTCTAGCAGTGGCCTCTATGATGATTGCAAGATTGAAGAATGATGACGTGACGCTAACGCTCAGCCAGGTACATAAAAAATTTAATTTTTTTCCCATACGACATATCTCCTTATGAAACCAATTCCTATTATTAATGAGTGAATTTTATTTCATATGAATATCTAATGAGATAGTGTAATTTCCATAACGAGTTTGAATTACAATTCAAGATTCTTGACTTGTATGTATCTTCCCTCCAGTTATCGTCAATTTATCACAATCTAGTGTGATGAAACATGGATTTTTCAACTCATGATACATGAGGTTGCACTCATAACTCCAATGAATATTACATATTGAAAAATTAATGTTTAATCTTCTATCACATAGGTAGTTACGGACTTAGTGCAAGGAGAATTCATGCAGTTGGGATCGAAAGAAACTGAGAATGAAAGATTTGCTCATTATCTCACAAAAACATACAGAAAAACTGCTAGTTTAATTGCGAATTCAGCTAAAGCCGTGAGTTTAAAAAATTCAAATGTCCCCCAAATAATCAATACATACAATTTCACAAATATTATCGTAATTATTACTATTTCTTAAATCATCATCATTTCATTTCATCAGGTTGCAATGTTAGGAGGTGCTGATGAAAGGTTGGCGGAAGTGGCTTTTCAATATGGCAGAAATATAGGGCTAGCTTTCCAGTTAGTCGATGATCTGTTAGATTTTGTTTCTTCCTCGTCAACAATGGGAAAACCGACAGCAGCCGATTTGAAACTTGGTCTTGCCACCGCTCCTGTACTGTTTGCCTGTGAACGTGTAAGTAATGTCACTGCGCTGAATGCATAACAATCAATTGTGTAAATGTTTAATATTCTTGTATTTTGATAGTATCCCGAATTGAATCCAATGATAATGCGCCGCTTCCAAGAGCCAGGAGACGTAGAAAAAGCATTTGAATTAGTGCACGAGTCACAGGGACTTGATCAAACGCGATTTCTTGCGAAGAAACATTGCATTGAGGCAGTGAGACTTGCACAATCGCTTGTTGGAAGTCCATATCAAAAGGGTTTGATAATTGTCAGTGACTTGGTTATTAATCGCATGAAATGAATTGTGTTGGAAATTTTCATTTGAAAATTAAATTTTAACACAAAAAATAAAAGGACACGAACAACAGACCAACAACAACGACAAAGTAACGGCGATTTTTTTATATGTGAACATAAATGTGAAGAGAATGAGTGTATTGGAGAGAGCGTGTAAAGTTCGCGAGATGCGAATGACGATTCTGAATGAATCAATAGTTAAGGATAGTCTAGCTAGAGGCCACAAGCCAAAAGAATGTCGATACAAATTTAATTCAAATTGTTATATTGCACAAGAAAAACACAGAAACATGAAACGTAGCGAAATGTGAAAATGCTATGATATTCGATCAAATTATAAGAATTAATGAAATCATTATGTTAAACGAAATCGCGAATTTCGTTGATGATCTTCATGCTCTGTTCCAATAAAATCCCCACGGCTACCATCAACTACTTATC
Organism: Zele albiditarsus; assembly: GCA_958496275.1. Taxonomy (NCBI): domain Eukaryota; kingdom Metazoa; phylum Arthropoda; class Insecta; order Hymenoptera; family Braconidae; genus Zele; species Zele albiditarsus. Next base: position 212,277 of record OY292411.1, read on the forward strand.
AGAGTCTCGAGAAAAATTGAGATTGCCCGCAATTGATATGAAATATTTATATTTTCAAGTTTGTAAATAGATCTAAAATTTAGTTTATAGTATTATAAAATCTTAGTTCATATGTCTTAATAATTTTTTTTGTGTTCAATCATATAAAATACCTGCCAAAGAGAATTCCAAGCCAATTTTCCATTTCAAATTAGATTTTCGTCTACAGTTTACGATAATTGATGGTGCACGAAATAATTGGCCCCATTCTAAAAGCGTAATATCCTCCCATTTATCAGCAGACTTTTTTTTTCTTTCGACCGCGAGCTTAAAGAACGAAAGTCGAGAACGGTCTGTCAGAACCTCGTATTTCCTATACATTTATAATCGAAATAAGACCACAAGTGGTTTTGCCTTGCTTGTTCATTTTTTTTTAAGAATGAATAATTAAACAATAAGGAGTAAGCGGGCAAAGCATCGAAAAAGAAATGTGAAAAAAATTGTGCTCAAGTTGGTTAATTTAGATATTAAAATGAATTTACACAATGATAGCGTGTGAAATATGTAATTTTATGTTTAGGACACAAATTGATATATATATATATGTATATACATAACGTATATGCAACTCAATATCTCAAGTGATACATAAGTTCTTGTTACTGTTTTGAATTCAAATTCCTGTATTCAAACGTGTGTTGAATATCTGTGTATGCTTAAGAATTATTCTTCTAACATATCAAACTATACGCTGACAAGTATTGAATCATTTTATTGGAAAAATACGGCCAAGTTTCGACTTTGGCACAAAATAAGTCGCAACAAAATTTGAAATTTGAACTATTTTAGTATCAATTATGGTTTATGTATTCGTGTATTGAGAATGATAATTATGTTTTTCACCAATATAATCTCGTCGAAGATAGATGCACGATTCGAAGAAACTTGTAAATATAAATTGTATTCAATCGTCAAAGGCCAGTACGCCTTTTTTTTTGGTGTGGGTCCATTAATTTCTCCAATTATGAAATCTATACATTATTTCATTGAGGATAACATTGTTAAATCCATATTTTATTGTACAAGTATTTTAATAATATAAACACTCTAATAAGATTTCCATCTAAATCACTCCAATTATTTCGGTATTGCCAGGTATTAGTACATAGGTAGTGTTGATTGATATGGGTAATTGCCGTGTGTAAAGTTTTATATCAACTGTCCACATAATATTTTAGAAATCGATTTTCGGTGTTGTTTCGCATTCATGTGGATGTACTGAGACGAGAAATATTCAGGATAAACATGCATTACATACTGCTCCAATATGGTGATTTAGTTACTATGATATTTCGAATATTCAATAGTATTGTACGATATAGACATACGTACCGTTGCGTAGTCAAGTTTTACGTAGGAGGATTCTCTTAAATCATTTCAGAAATACTGGAATATTGATGCATGCACAATTTATAACATGCCTGTCCCATTTTTACAACAAATCAATCGATTATCACGATTATTTGATTGGGTTTCATTTTTGAATACGTCATAAACCTTGGATAAAAACTTTTTTTAACTTTTTCGGATAGGACATATGGGGAAAAAAAATTTACATCTTTATATATTCTTAGAGTAGAAGTACTTCAAACAACCGGTTTAAAACGGTTGTTCAAGATGAAATTTAGAAAGATAGATGAGCGGTTACCGTGATTACAATAAATTACAATCAAAGAATACAGCCCGGCAACATTTGTAGAAATATTTCGTGTTATCGACCGAGCATATAATGGTACAGGTGGCCAGAAGAGGCGCGCAACATTCGCGCCCGAAAGAAATCACTTTGGCGGTAAAACATGGCATCAGTAGTCATGACTATATATATATGGCGTCATTAGCGTCATGATTATATATATATATATATATACATAGTTGGGATCGGATTGGATACCTCCAGCGAATTCGTCCGTGTTTATTCGCGTATTGTCAGTACAAGACTGAGAGTAATAAGTGACAGAATAAAAAGTTTTAGTAAGTAGTAAATCAGTGAAATTCAAGTAGTGCGGTATCACAAAAATACATCAAATACATTACATAGACTGAATATAAATTTGATAATAATGGCAAAACTCATTGATTCATGTGAAAAATATTTCGGATGCCGTAATTTTTATGAGGTTCTCAAAATTTCGAAAACTGCAAATAATAAGCAAGGTAAATGACGAAATCGAAGGAAATGACATGTAACCACATTATGAAACACCTGATTTTCATATTGATGCAATGGAATCGATTTAGATTAATTTTCATACCTTAATCAATATCAGTGTTTGCAACAGTATAATTAGCAAAACATTGATGATTTGTATATTTTTCAGTGAAAAAAGCTTACCACAAACTGTCACTGCTCGTCCATCCTGATCGTGTTGATGAGAACACGAAAGATGAAGCAACAGAAAAATTCAAGGTTTTGAGTTTTATTCATTCAATTCTTAGCGATAATGATAAACGAAGAATTTATGATGAAACTGGACAGTATGATGAAGAGAGTGAAGATGTAATAATGCGAAATTGGGCGGACTATTGGCGATCATTATTCAAAGAAATTACAGTTGAAGACATAAATAAATACGAACAAACATACAAAGGGTCGGAGACTGAAATCAGAGATTTGAAACGTGCTTACATGGACAGTAAGGATATATATTAACATTCATTTTCGTATCAAGTTTTACGTGAGTCCAGAAAATTCCAACATGTGATTTTTATATTTTCGTTTAAATATAAATGGCAAATGGAAAAATCAAATTTAGTAAATGTATTGCGCTCGAAATAATTGATTTGGTGGAGTTGAAGCATACATATGTCACGGCATTTATCCGCATTTTAGTTATTCTTTTGTTTACAAATTAAAATAATGGACATTCGATACACATTCACTTAAGGAAACAGCGCCATTATTTGGCAAAACCTTCATAATTGATATATATATATATATATATATTTTTTCTTGTTTGATAATAGGTAAAGGTAACATGGATTATATTCTTGAAGCCGTGCCTTTTACAAATTGCGATGAAGAGCCGAGACTTCATGCAATAATAAAAAAACTCATCGAGGAAAATCAGGTCCCCGAATATAAATCGTTTACCAATGAAAGTGAGAAGAAAAAATCACGTAGGAAACGTAAAGTGAGTAAAACTGAGATCAGAATTGTTCTTAACATCTTTTACGTTCACAAACGTGCGACTTAGTGGTGTGTTGTAATGACAATTGAATTTCACAGATAATAAGATACATTCTGTTTATACGCTCATTAACCGTTGAGAGCTAAGAGTAGTTATCGGCATTTTCATTCTGATAGGCGGCGCGATACGATGTCTCTCCCACCCATTTACTATAATCGGACGTTCAAGTAGAGGAAGGGACATGAAAAATTAAAATAGGAGGGGGAACATGAATAAATGGCTCTTACACGATGAGATAGGATCCAGTCTGTGATTCGCGGACTGTTTCATGTCACTTCAAATCACATTCCAAGTTGCTCTTTACCTCTGTTCCCATTTTTTTTTTCAAATTATTCTCACATCCAGTCGATGAATTATCCGAAAACTCGCATTACCGATCCAAAATAAAATGTGTGAAATAATTGCACTTTTCTCTGTAGTTGTGTTTGTATTTGTAAATAATGTTTCTGGTGTATGTATTCATGTGCCAAATAATGACATGATTGAGTATTCGTGTGAATATGGCCGTCCAAACGAGTTGTATACAATTCCCGAAAGAACGGAAAAAATTCGAATATCAAATATGACATTATCACGCATTACGGCAGACACATTTTCTCGGTTTGGGGATAATTTGTGGGTTCTTGCTTGTTCAAATTGTGGCATCACTGATATTGACCCCGACGCATTCGCTGCTCTCACAAATCTTCAACAGGTTCGCCTGGACAACAATAAACTTGATACGATCAAAGCATCATGGTTTAGAGGTTTAAAATATATCACATACTTGGATCTCAATCATAATCAGATACGGACAATCGAGAATGGCGTATTTGACAACTTACCAAGTTTAGTCGATTTGAGAATGTCTGGAAATAAATTAGAATGCCTTAATGTCGATGAATTATCGCGGCTGTCCGATCTTCAGCGAATATTCTTAAATCGAAATACAGAATTCAAATGCCCGAATGCTATTTCAAAAATGCTAGAAGCCAAACAAGTGGATTTTGAACGGGATCCCGAATGGAATAAAATTGATGAAGATTTAGTGAGACCTGAGACGATAAGCCCATCATATTACGATGATTTACGAATTTCATCATCACCGCCAACGTTTACAACTCCAATGCTTCGCGAGAAATTGATGCTATCGCAACCAACAGAGCCATCAATTCATGTCATATATTCAACATCTGCTTCATCTCCAATTTACAATGAATTTACTGAATCACCATGGCAAAACTTACCATCAACGTCTGAATCTCCCTCATCCCATTCTACAAGGTGGCTTATACCATCATCAACTCCCACAAATGATGACGACGGTATATCTTCCACTTCGTTCCCGCTGCTTATTGAACCGCAAAATGCCCCACAAGTGCCGCCGATTCCGACCGCTCATGCATATCCGCAAATAGGAAATTTCATTGCTCCAACTGCTTTCCCAAAAATGACAGGCCAAGTTTCATCGTCGGAGGGCTCTGATCAAGTGTTCACTGAGACAGAATTTCCAATAATTAAAAAAGTAGGACCGATTCATCCGTCACAATTAACCAGACCATTACCACATCATGAAGAAGACATGAATTATCAATCAACAGAAGATCAAACTCAATCGCGAATACATCCACTCGGGAACTATAAACAAATCGATCAGTTAACGGTCAAAACAATTTCCCAAACAAACATCGAGGCGACGGATAAACCATTGCCTGGATGCAATAATTCATCACCACCGTCATTGTCGTCATCATCAAATCTTTCATCATTCGAGATCTTTGTGTTGACAATACTTTATTCGATCATGATAATATTTTAGTTGTCAGTCTGTGATGGAAAAATGAAAAAGTGAAAGAGAAATGTTGGAAATAATGGAGAGATACTTGATCACATTCATTTCTATCATTTTATTTCATTTTATCTTCATTCTTCGTATAGCTTTTTTCAATAACGCGAATACCTACAAGAAACACATTAACAAGAGCAATTAGTCAACCAGTATACGGGCAAAAATAAGAATCGATTCAATGTTGTCGCAAACTTTCAATTTCAATTTGATGCTGATTTTTTCATATCTATATATACTTGGCGATAAACCTTAGTGAATCAGGGGATAAAATGTTTTGCAATGGGATTGAAGTTGAGGATTGGAGATTGGTGATCAACAATAAAGGGTTTTCTCACCCATTGGCAATTATGTATGTATTATATATACATTTCTAGATTGCATGTACATAGATACATAGATACATACATACATATACATATACAAAAATATGGAAACATTTATGCGAGCAAATACAAATAATTATCATTATGAATTTTGATCAATGATAAGCTTCTATCATTCACGCGATACTGTAACTCATGGCCGCTTTGCGCCTCATTTCTAATATTTTAAGTGTGATATTTTGCGATAACAACTCTAATTGAAATTGACAGGCTACGAGGGTCGTTCAACATTCACATTGCTTATGAAATAATTACCGATACGATACGTAACATACTATTATTGTCCAAATTATGCAACTGCATCCTATACATGTAAGTGTAATAGCAGCAGTCGTAGCAGGATACTTGATTACATGTCGTACATGTGGATTGAACTTATCCTCTTCAATAATAATCACAATAAATTCTGGCTCATCACGCAATTAATGATTGCAGTAGAATAATCATTCCATTTATCTAAATTCGAGAACTCTTCACACAATTACTATTTTCAAATGGAAGAGTGCATTCATTGATAATATAAACGAATGTTTATATCTATATATCACGCAACAACATATATTAATATTACCAACATTATAAACGACCCCGATGATAGCTGCTCACGCACAAGAAGTTGACCATCAAAAGTAATAAAGAATTGCAATCATCCATCTATTACCTTTCTCGCCGTAAAGTTTATATCGAATAACTAACACCCTCCATTATTTGACGTATACTCGCAAGCATATCTTAATCTAAAGCAAACCATTGATTACACATGTACAACATATGCGTTCTATATCATGGGTCTCATTATTTTCTATGAAATTGATAATTATTTATATATTTGCTCAATTCTATTAAACGTGAGTCTAATATATACTAGTGCAGTGTGAAATTCCAGAATGGACATTTTTCGGTTAGATATTTTTGATCAAGTGATTGAATTCTGTGCCACTGACAATGAATAGAAAGGTGCTCTATTCTTTCGAGGTATTATCGCCATGTCTCTCAATAGTAGGGATTTTAACATACAATTGTTGGTTGAAAGTGGTTGTTATTTGAGGGTTTTCTCAGTCACTATCATTTTTTTTTTCTTCTGCTAGTTTTCAATGCTTAGAGTCCGGTAACCGAGGCTTTCAGCAGTCTTATTGATATATATCTACCATATACAGCCTTCATTATTGGTTGTAATTTTCACTTCAGAAATGATGCTCAAATTTCATTCAACTTGAGAAGGCCATTCTGAGTTGAGCAAAACATACCTCCGGCAAATACTTAAATTTTCATCCAAACATATCAAGGGATATTTACTTGCGAACCGTAATACATTGGCTCATAGAACGGAGATGAGCCACGACGTTTGAGGTTTCGATAGTTCGTTGTAACCCAACAAACACATAGATGAAGAGTTGGAAGATAGACGTTTCACACATCAATGGTATTACTAGTGATACCGAGGGTAACAACATGATATGTCAAGGTCTATGTACGTGTGCATGCATGTATGTTTGTTCGTTTATTTTTTTTGTTTTCTTCTCAGCTGTCAGAACTGTGATATAACTTGTATATAGAGATATTGGCAACAATTGACCTCAACTAGTAACTCATATTATATAATGGGGGACTAACACCAAGTCAGTTGCCAAGAATTATAAATACCGGAATTCACGGAACTTGTACTAGATTCTCGACGTATAATCGTATTGTCAATCGTGAAAATGCAAAAGTCACTCGCACATTATATATATACATTCCTACGTTTAACTAATTTTTTGTCACCCTCCTATGTTTATGTCCATAAAATTGGCCTATTATTATATATTCAGTCGGTGGTGAACATGTATGACTCTCGTGGTAATTCCAAAAACATCTATATTTTATGTTCTGATTCGCCAGACTTATACATACAGAGGCTGGGTGATGTTCGATGATATCTTACGAATGAGTGTGTGTGTCACAATTTCAAAATAGAACCATTTCGTCTGCTTTCTCCGCTGTATCTGCTTGCATTTTATGCTGTTTATATATATATTCAGTTTATCTGTCACACTTTATTTCATACAAGCCAGTTGCAGCCCTCGCGATTCAAGTACTGATATGATTGATCATTTTTAAACATAGAGTATATTCATGTTAATCCTATCATATGAATTCATGTTACTTCCTTGTGATTATGGTTCCAGTGGGCCAAAGAAGCCGCGGAGGCCGAACGACTTGAGAAAATGATCAAACTCGAGAAAGAAGAAAATAATGATGCATCATCAACAGCCGATTTGGCATTAGCCATACAGAGTCGTAATAAAGCTCGGTTCGATCAGGCTGAAAGTTTCTTTGACTCGCTCATTGACAAATACACGAAGAATACGGAAAAGCCAAAATCCAGCAAGACATCGGTCGCAAAAAAAAAAGCAACATGAGTTAATATAAAAATTAATTTGACACGGTGCCAACAAACACTCGACATTCAAGTGGTAGACTGCGATCGCTGCAATGATACAAATGAAGCTGGATATTTTTTTGTCAGATTCAATCAATTTCTTTTCTTTCGCAACCGGTATCCTCAACAGCCCTGTTAGATATTGAAATATAATGTATATTACTGATAATAATGATTTTCTCAAAAATAATAATAATTATCATTATTTTATTAATATATTTCGTTATTTATTCATCACAATTCATTACATTGTTGCGTAATGATGTCTCGCTGATTTACCGCGCGTTCGATGAGCTGGGGGACGCTTACCCCTCATGCGCAAAAGTATGAAATGCGAAATGGTGGCGAAATCAACAGGACATTCAAGAAAGAAAGGTTTATCTCGAAGAATGTTTATATATTTTAAGTCCGAATATTTGATAAGGTAACTATTATCGACCAGCAACCGCTTTCCGGCGGTAAGCCTTTTATTAGGTAAGATGTATTTAGCCGGCGACGTTTCTGAACGCACTCCAGCAATGTAACTACCAGTACCACTAATCGGAAACTAAATATCAAGGTATGTACAGTCTGGACGAGTCGTACACGCTAACCTACCAAAAAAAGTAGAAGGCTATAGTGTGATCCAGTGTAATCTACTGTCGTAGCAGAGATGAATATAGTCTACTCATCTCTGGTCGTAGCTTGTGATCTGTCATGTAAGCAGAGTTTTCCATTGTCCGCGCCATTTTCGGGATTATTTTGAATATATAGTCGTATTGAAACTACACAGAAACGAACGTGAATTTAGTTCGAAAGTTGCTCGCCAGATGTGCGATTGTAGTTCAACAAATGCCAATAAGAACCATCTACCGTAGTTCATTGTAACATCGGTAGGCTTATCAGGGGAACACCTTATATTTGGACGATTCCAATAATTTGTTTCTCAGGCAACCCCGAGCCACCGCAAATATAGAGCTTTGACTGTATAAGGTGACATCTCGTGTCGTTGAAACCGTGAAAACATCGAAAATTATACCGATATAACTGACTTAACTAACGTATTTCTATATATCATCATCGTATATTCTCTCTCTTCCTCGTTCAATACAATTTTCAATAAAAATTGTATATGCACGTATGCATGTATGTATGGATGTATATATGTATGTATGTATACATGTATTAGGACATGGAGTTCGCTAGAATTTGTCTGTAGTGAGATTAACCAAAAACAAACGGTATGGCAATGGAAATATATTTCAAGAAGACAACGAACAATTATGAGTATTTGTCAAATGTGATATAGTAAATCGAGGAATATCATATGGTTTCACGAACTATTATATCATAATTGTTGCATGATATAAAAAAATTGATTGGTATTTATCAATTGACAATATCATTAATACGAAATGCTATTGATAGAATAATAATATCGATACCCACCAGTGAATCATTATTAATAATGACACAACTCAACAGGTAAGGCTTCAGTCTAAAATTTTTTCCGTGAAAATCATGCATATCAATTTCATAGATGCACATGTAAACTTTTGAATGCCAAAATTTCAATATTGTTCATTTTTGGGTCGGCCACACTTATGTCCACGGTAACGAGTATATACATATATTGAATTTTGTTGATATGATTTGTTAATCAGGAAAAGAGTAAGAAGTATGGAGGATGATTCCAGCGAATTCACACCATTGAGTAAAAGAATCAATAATCTTCATATCAATGGATTGTCAAGATTGAAAGATTCTACTAGTTCTGGTGATAGCGCAGAAGTTGAATGGACGAATGGTAATTATGCGTCGTCTCCACATCATTCAGAACGATCGCAGAATTCGTCATCTTGTGATGGATATAACTCTAACCAAATAAGTTTTGGACAAGAGTACCAACCTGAACTTAATGCCAATGATAATCAATTTTATTATGAGAATAATAAACTGTTGTATTCACTTTATGTTGAAAGAATGCACAGGAGAGTCAACTTAAACCATGTTTGATATCAACCGAGAGTCTAATTCATATAACTATGATAAATTTCATTTATTTTGTGCATAAATTTATATTAAAATGGTGAAGTGTATTATCATGAGGTTTTTATTATAAAACGAGACACCAAAACATTGATCAAATTTTAATAATCTTAATTGGAGATAAATCCGGAATTGATATTGGCTTCGAATAAACAATTGTATTATCAAGTTTATTTCATAAATACACACATAAATTGTATACAGGTCCAGTTAAATTAAAACTTTATGAATCCTCATATGTCACAACTGATTGGGTGTCACCATGAATATACATAGTTTATCCATCAAACAAAAGTAGCTTGCAATCATCAAGTTGATGGAATCATGATGCTGTACGCTCACTTTATTAATCATCCATAAGTAATATTGTATGGCATTTCAGTTATTTACATATATTGTGAACATATATATATATATGGTTACTCAAATTCGAATATTGCTTTAATCCCTTCGCTTGAATTGTTCACATGATTCAAATACGCTTAAATGTTGTGGCATGCGCATAATAAATCAATAGTTTTGATGATCAATCAGTTGATATTTGATTTTTCAATTCGTAATAGGATCCAGATCATATCTTTCTATGTGAACATTAATAAGATTTAGTTTTGAAATTTTTCAAACCTGCGCGGTATTGGAACAGTGATCTATATATCAATATATATTTCTACGGCGATGCCGTTTTTTGTTGGAATTCTGTGTTCATATCGTTACCTAATATGAGTGCTAACAAGGAATATTGTGAGGTTAGTTGGAGAATGCTAGAAAATTTTGATATTCACGAGAAAGTCGATATTGGAAATTTCGTGGTAAATACAGGAAATTGGCATCATGGTATCGGTATTGTTTAATTGGCAAGTCAGAATCGGCGCCAACGAATTGAAGTGAAATACGTGCACGAAGTCTACATTAGCGACACCAACGTTCACTGTTCTGAACGAATCTCCGTATTACCCCTCCCGCCCTTCCTTCCCCACCGTTCCTTACGATATATATATATAGTTACATTTAATTTAATGCATATATATATATATATATATATATTCACAGGTATAACTTCTCTGTTTAGTGGCGTATGTGAAGTTGGTTGTTCGATATTTATTGTAAAATGTGACATGTGTACATATATGTAGTATATTGACGATGAAGAATGAATAATTGGTGTTTTGTTACTGTAACGCTCATAGATTCACTTGTGACGTTGTTGAATCGTAAAATATATCGGTGACGCGCCGCCGCGTGACACGGGTGCAGCGGCAACAGTAAGGATAGAAGGCTACAGTGTGTATATGAGTGTACACATAACATACAGTGAAGCTACAGGCACAGCGTCACGCAACGTTCGAACGAATAAACGAACACACCACATATAGCAAATAGCGAAGAGGCAAAGAGCAAGCAAGCGCGTAAACGAGCGTCAGTCGTCGGTATATAGATTGCGGTGCTCTCGCGCGCTCATAGAAATGAGAAAGTCTGCTTGAAGCAAATCGAGAGCACGAGTGAGCTCGAGTACGAATGCCCACGAATGCCAGAGCGTCGACGTTCGAAGCAGTTCGTGGCAGTGCCAGGCTGTGAATCAGGCAACTTGGGAAGTAACCGAGTAACGGCAACGGGAAACTGTTTTTGGTGAGCGTGCGTTCTCGTTCTCGTTCTCTCGTCACCTCGAGCGAGTCATTGTGCCTTTCTACAGCCGTCGGTGCACAGAGTAGTAGTCGTCGGTAGACTTCGCAGCCCCTTTAGTTTGCCTGTATATACAAGTAAAGTAACGTTGATGCCAGCTGCTGGGAATTTTTAACTAAACCAACGTTAACAACTTGAAGAAGGAATAACTCAATTGATATTCACTCGAGGTAAGTTCTCAGCATTGTTTACGTGCATTTGAAGCATTCAACAAATGTCGATGTTTATTTTTTCTATTTACTTTCATTTTTCAAGTGCGTATGCCCGCCCAATAATACTTATAGTATGTCAATGTAAATTGTTGTCCTGACAATTATTGTTTTACGTGAGTGTACGTGCGTTTGCTCATCCGTACTTGTACGCGCGCGAGAGGGTAATCCACGAGATAACGAGGTTATTTTGACTATGTAGTTGAGATCGTGAAACGCGAAACAGTGGCCACCGAGCACCCACCCCAAGACACTAAAATCGTCGCGGGAACCTCGTCGTGACTCCACAGGCTGGCTTGGGCTCCACAGACTCTTTGGTGGGGTGGTTGGAGGTGCGGACAGTGGTTGAGAGGCTGGTGGGGTTGGAAATTGCGTGGTGGTGGCTGGTGGGTGCCCACCGCCGTGTAGAGGTCTCGCTTCGAGGCCCCTCCGTGGCATCTCGGTTTGCTCCGATTTCTCTGCTCCGCTCGTTGTTCAGCTTCGTCCCTTCCCGTCTAGCTGTATTGCCTTGTACATATTACCTAGCGTTCATTGCTTCTGCATATCTCCTCCTTTGGTATATACCACGAATCAAGTGGGGGTGTAAACAAGAGTTTTGCGACCAACATATATATTTATATATATATATATATATATATATATCACTTTTACTTCTTCTCATCTCCCGTAAGATTCTAGTGGGGCTATGATTATCCTGTGATCGAAATTTATATTTCTCATATAATATCGCATTTCACATAGAAACATACCATTACTGATTTAATATGGTATGACAGTGGCATTATGAATGATATCAAACTCCAAACATGGATACGATTCATGCTATGGCGTCTTATGCTGACGTGTTAATATATATATATCAACTGGATATCTCCAGCATTCACCAGACCCATGGCCAACGCCCGTTTTACAACTATTTGTAGATTCAATTTCTGTTTTTCATACTGATTGAATTGTTTTTTTATCATATTCCAGTTCATTCAGTGGTCGTAAGGCTATTACAGTCACGAAAAGAAAGAATATTGGGATACCACAACGCATTTTTTTTTATTGTTTATTTATTTATCAGCATTATTATCATTATCATTATCAATATTGATATCATTATCATTATTCATTTTCCTATATCATACAATTTCATAATATAGGAAAATAATATGTATGTATGTATGTATGTATATATGTATATTCGAGACTTGCATTGTACTGCGCAGTTGTTCCGCTCGGTTCATCGTTATTACGTCACGGCGTGACTATAGTCATTCGCAGTGGATTTCTTGTCGACGTCAACGCGAATACACCGTTGATCGTATGTTAAGTAATAAAAGTGTAATTTTGTGAACAATTAATTGATGAATCCCCTTAGCAAAATAATAATAACTATAACGTTTTATGTATTTGAGATTGGAATGATTCACGCATTGTTATCACATTGATACGGTGCAATGTTATCATCATATAGTTAACATTGTAGGCCATCATGCCTCTTGTGAATGCCTGGGCATACCACATTCATTGCCCGTGAAGTTTACTTTTCCTATACTGCTGGTGAATTTTCATATAATTTTGTAAACAAGAGAAAGAGAACGTGTGACGTCGTACTATACACAGTGCTGCGGAGCTAGAAAATAGTGAACTTTGTCAATCACGATTAACCCAACTTTAAGCAACTCCAAGCAACTCCAAGGGCGCACGACGAGTGGATTTACACTATACTAGGTTGTTACTACTGTTCTCGACTTCTCCCAATATTTCTCCCTCTCCCTTCTCATGCTCAACATCACATGGGCGTAGGTATCCCTTCTTTCTTGGTATGCCCCTACCCCTGATGCTGCCATTACTTGCATCGGGGGCACCCTTCCTTCGTTCCTTCTTTCAATTCGTTTGCGCATTTTATCTTATTTTATCGTCTATATCCTATCTGTGTTTTCGGGTTTCTCAATTTTTATATGACATCCATTTCTGCACATTAGTTCTCCCAGCAAGCGCAATGATGTACGATACATACATAATAATTTTGTCAATACAGCAACGAAAAATGAAAATGAGACATTTTTCAAAATATCTAGGAATTTCCTACAGATATAATTATATATTGTGCTGCTTTGATTTTACGTCTATTTATTTCAATTGGGCTTTTGCAAAATGAGTACTTCATTTCGTTCCAATAATATATCATCCACATCTATTGAGTCTTCAAGTTTTTCCCACTTATAATCACACACGTGTACCGTAACTGTTGACTCCTACCCCCTACCCTTCTTCAGAAATGGTAGGTAGTGTTAGATGGAGTGGGGTTGAATACTCTCTCTCCCTCTCCGTATCGTGTATAACTTTAGTGACCATCCTCCTCGCTTCTGACTCCCGCATATCAACGGGGAGGTGGCAGTGGTGGTGGCGATGAAGGAGCGGGCGGGTGCATTCGCGACCACCACTCTGCTGCCCCCACTGCACCTTCAAAGCCCAGATAAAAAGAAGGAGAATAAGTATGGATATTAATGTCGTTGGTGATAAAATCTACACTAGAGATCGTGAAAAGATAAATTTTCGCAATTATAAAGAGTGAAAAAAAATCTCATCGATATAAAATGATAACAACAATAACAACAACAACAAGAACAATAATAATAATGTTAATATTAATATTAATATTATTATTAATATTAATATTAATATTAATATTAATGTTAGTATATTGATACATGTCATATTTGAAAATTTATAAACGTAGTGTACAGTCCTGTAATAAATTAATGTTACATACATGCATCCATACATACATAAATACATACATTCATATATGTAAATATGTATGTGTGTATATATATCATTATATATCATTATCATTATCCTTTTAGGTTGGCTGCAAGAGTGAAGAAAAAAATGAACTTTACACCATTCCCGGGTTTCGCTACTGGCACACTGCCAACAGGAACAGTTCATCAGTTTGCCACTGCCAAGTTTGCCCAAAATTTGACGACCGGTGGTCAAGTTGTTGGTGTCCTATCTGGTGGCGAAGGAGGCGTCCACTATTTGAGGCCAGTTGATCCAAATGGATTTGCAGTCGCAACTCAAGGCACCAATAATCAACAACAACAAATAATCACTTTACCAATAACTGTGCCTGGTAAAGATGGTACGCAACAACAGCAGACAGTTCAAATTCAAGTTGTGAACCCGAGTGTTTCTCAAAGCGGCAATAATGGAGATCAGCCCAAGTACCATATAGCACCAATATCTCTTGGACAATTTCCTCAAGGTGCAGCAACTGTTCTAACAGTTGCATATAGTCAGCAGGGTACTGATGGGGTCCAAATACAAGTTCAGCCACAAAATACAGTGGCAACTACTCAAACGTTAGTGAATAATTCATTCATGTTTTATTTTTCGAGTTCGAGTTATTTATATCATGTAACATTCTAACCGTGGACCGTACTGACAAACGACAAATTTTTGATATGGTTATCATTAGAAAAAGCGTCGTTACATAGTAAAACATGACAATACATTGCGTCCTTCACTCAGTCAAATTTTCAGTGCGGCCAATAATGGATTTTTTTCAAAGTCACGATAAATAGTTATCATCAATTATCAGTGGAACCATAATAAGTAAAGTTCATCGCTATACCTTTCAATATCACGTTCATCACGTCATCGGTTAACAATCTGAGAAAAGTAGAGACACATTTTATAATTCATATAATTTGCAAGAAAAAATTTTTTGTGATTGCCATGTCACTAAAATTACAACGTATTGTTTGAAAATTCGATTAGAATATGCAATTTCATTCCATTCTATATCAATTTCTGTCACAATACATATCGTCTAATTGGTCAACTGTTAATACGTTAAAATAATAAATTTAGATGTAAAAATATTTCCATGTGTATAAAATAATCTCAGCTAATGGTATATATATATATATATATATATATAAACATAACGATTTGATATTTCCATATTTTATTAGATCCGAGCAAACAACACAAAGTACGTCGACAGCGGTAACTAGTACAGCACAACAAACAATCCAGCAGACTGTGCAATTGCCAGGAGCACCCGAAGGGCTCACTGTTGTTGCTCAAATTCCACAAGATTTGATACTTCGTGAAGGTATAGAAGATTCGAAAGAAGATGTAAAAGAGGGAACAACGCCAGTTGCCTTAATCAAGCGCGGTAGTATAAAGAATCAAGGTAATCAAAATAGTGAGGAATTTATTACGTCAATGCCAGCAACTTGGCAGAGTCTTGCTACACCCGGATCCACAGTTGCCGATTATCTTTCGAGATTACCTGCAAGCACACTACCACTGAGTCTACATCATTTTCTTAAATTCTCAGCCGAGACAATAAAACGTGAGGCGACAATTGAATCTAGCCCACTCGGTGCGGACGGTTTGGATGCATCAGGGAGCGCACCATCCGGCGAACAATCTGTACAAATAACCGTTGCAGGTGGTGAAACTGAAATTATTCCAGATGTCGCCGAAGAGCAAGAAACTGGCACAAAACCTAAGCGAAAGAAAAAATATAAGAAGAAACCGCCAAAGCCGAAAAAACCGAAACCAGGTCAAGTAAGTATCGTCACAGCTCTTGATGGAACAACGCTATTCTGCTGTCCCGAGTGTAACATGGCATATCCGGAAAAAGAACTTCTCGAACAACATTTAATTGGTCATAAAATTGAACGTCGATTTATTTGTGACATTTGTGGCGCCGGCTTGAAACGAAAAGAACATTTGGAACGTCATAAATTAGGACATAATCCAGATCGACCATTCATATGTTCAGTTTGCATGAAGGGATTCAAGCGAAAAGAGCATTTAAATTTACATTTCGTCATACATTCTGGTCAAAAAACGGAAGTTTGCACTGAATGCGGAAAAGCTTTTTATCGTAAAGATCATCTCCGCAAACACGCTCGATCTCACTTAGCAAAACGAGCTAGAGAGGATCCTCTGAGTACGGTCGAAAATTCTCAAAGTCAGCAGCAACAACAGCAAAATGAACAACAACAACAAACGGAAATTCAACAACAAAATAATGTGCCGGAACTTCAACAAATACAAATACAGGTCGGGCAAGGATCACAGGCGCAAATCCATCAAATAGCCGTTACAGAGCAGTCGACTGTAGTTCTACCGACGGCTGCAGAAACCGGCGCGATGGCTATGTTACATCATCAACAACAACAACAACAGCAGCAGCAGCAGCAACAACAACAACAACAAACTACCCAACAGCAGCAACAACATTAGCAAGAATTGACCGCCCTAGGGCAAGCTGGGCGGTGTTTTCAATTAAATGGTGGACGGGCCAGGGGGCGAGCCGCATGAGATGGAAAATCGAAATAATTTATGATGACAATGCAGGATAATCTTTTGTCAACATCATCTTTTGTCATTATTTCCTTATAAGAGAAATAATGCAATAGCAGTCACATACACTAACAATTAATGTAATAATATGGAATTTATTATGGCTGCAGAATTTCAGCGAAATAAGTCGTCGCCATGAAGCGCTCTTGAATATTTACTATTCTACAGGACGGGCGGAGCGGGTTTTTCCATTCGGAAATACAATATTTTCGTACATAGCGTACGCGTTCTAGTGTGCGTCATTCGGACCGACGATTGCACTTTCACCGCCGAATATTACACGTTATTGCATTTTTCTTTGTCATTTCATTTCACTACTTACTGTCAAATTGTTCAATATTATATACTGACGGTGAGTGCAGACAAGACGTCATTTACTACTAATAATCGCGATTACAAGATACGTAAAAACTAATGGAATTAATAATTGTGTAAATAGACGTGCAATCGTATAATTGAGCAGCTGTAATTGGATTGGAATTTTTTTTTTTTTTTTTGGGTTTCATTTCAATAAACATTGTGGGATAGGTGATGAAAAATTTTTTTTTTCTCTTCAGTTTGACACGGGGCGAACAAGTTTGAATTAGGAATGATCAAAACATAATGTCATATAATTGCATTGTATATGAGCGCGTGACATGAAATTGAGTAATGAATGACTGAATGTTTATTTTTACAAGAAAAGAAGTAATGAATAAATAAAAAAATAACAAAAACAAAAGAAAACACGCGATGATGATGGTGTTTAGATGAAAATGTCTTCTGTCATTATAAATTGAATCCAATTGTGTAAGACTAGTAGTAAAGATTAATGACCAAATTAATCGTTCAATTATGATGCAATCTGTATTTTTACAGTGTCTTTTCGTTTATGAATTAACGTGATGCTTTAATTTATCAGCCAAGTTGGATGTGATACCAATTACCAATAATTGACATATCAATAACGTGAATATGGCCTGAGAATTATAAATATGTTAATCGTAGGCGAATTGGCACACTTATAGGCAATAAACAATTTCTTATTATAACAATTGTCTGGCATAGGAGCGCATTCTGCTGATTAACTCGAATATCCTGTAGTTTAATTTATCATTTTTCAGTGTTCTCATATCCGAACAAAATTACAATTGGATTATTGACGGAGAAAAGAAAGTTATTGATGTCGGTTGAAAACTTGACCAAATACGTGGCGGAAATGCGAAATAGTCTCGTTAGGACAAAGTGAACAATAAATAAATGGGACGACGCTCGTTGTATTGAAGAAAATGATGAAATTATATGTATACAGTGGGAATTGAAGTTTGAAACTTTTTTAATTAAATAAAACTTATAGTTAAGGCAGTGGGTATAGTTGTACGAGAAAAAAATAATAGTTATTTTATTATTATGAATATCACTATATGGATATTATTGTAGATCTTACGATTCGTTTGTAAGTCATTTTCATTGTTACTTACATAAATATTGGAAAAATATTGAAATAAAATCGTAAATTTAATATTACAAAACCAAATTGAGATATTGTAGGAGGGGAAAAAAAAAAAAAAAACATAATCTATCATTTTCATTGGAACTTGTAGTGACTGAATAGAAGAACGAGTGTGGATTTCCAGTTGCATGCAAAACCAGCGAGAAAAAAAAAGGTTCCATCGCATGCATGCACTTATTATATTGGTGAGAAAAAAAGAAGGAGGATGAAAGAAGAGAAGAAATTGAGCTGCAGTGTTGTA
This sequence comes from Zele albiditarsus, assembly GCA_958496275.1. NCBI lineage: Eukaryota > Metazoa > Arthropoda > Insecta > Hymenoptera > Braconidae > Zele > Zele albiditarsus. The sequence goes on from OY292411.1 coordinate 231,166, forward strand.
AATATATATAGTTTCTCTTTGTTAGATGCTGCCAACTGCGATAAATCGCCGCACCGCCGAACTATGAGTTTCGGGAATTTTCGCCATTCGCACATCGGCCCACACCAGCCCACACCGTCGACATCATCGACGGTAGTCGACGGGGGCAACGCGGATTGTGGGACGCGCGGAAACGGTGGAAACTGGAAATTGTTTGGAATGGGGAATGACGAGTGAGTAGGGCGGCGCAGGGCGGCGGTGCGATGTGGTGCGATGCTTGCCAATGCTCGCGGGGGCCGCAAAGTGTCAGAGAAAAAATAGTTTGGAGGCTGGTGCAGTAGAGGGCTGACGAGTGGGGTGGGGACGCACAGCGAGACAGGTGTCAACGGCGTAGGGGTCATTCATTTTTTATATAAAAAAAAAAAAATTAACAATCATAAAAATATTAGATGATGAGAAAAACATTTTTATCTTCAACAATATTTGAGACACGGTGAGTGAAACTATATTTGAGTCAAGGAGCACGATACAAGAGGCCTTATATACTATATATTCAATCTACATGAAGGCTGCATGAATGGTGAGCCAACAGTCGATATATGTATATTTATATCTGGACACATCCATACATACTGATGCATACAGACAAATTTACTATATATATAAATATAGACACCGTCACCTTTTCCAGTGTTGTTCGTATGTATAAAAATAACTGTAATTTTCCCCCAAATTCATGTTCTAATTATGGTATTTTCCAAGAAGCTAGACAACCATTTATGTATTATATATATGTGGTGAATTATAATACGTGACGACAGGCATATCAAATATTAAGATTATTCTACCGGCATGTGGACGGCCATATTTTTTTCTCATAAATAATAGACTATCTCATCCGGATGATACAAGGGCTTCATGTGGCGGAATATTCTTTCATTCTTATAGTATACATAAAGCACTCGCGCATTAATCGTTGGACAAGTAGTCGATATTCATATTTTACACTATATTCATCTATGCCACTATTGCCCTTGTTGCTACTAGAGTTTGCCTCTTCGGGTTGCTTTGCCCCGCGCCCGTCTCAATTATACCGCGTTTTTACGCCATTTCTACACTATTCATCTTCTGTACATTGTTTTGCCTCTTTTTATTCAAACATAGTAAATCTGAGATGTAGTAAATATAATATGAAGGGCATAATGTCACCAATAACATGACATCACTCACGAAATTCTCCACATAACTTTGGCTGTGATTTTTCCATTTTCGTGTTCATCATTTTTAACATATATGTAGTACATATTAGCCAACACTTTCACCACTGCCGTCATACAAGACGTAATGAAATTCACAATGTAACGCCCATACTCTTCCAACAACACCATATACATATTGTATGGTGTATGAAGACGACGCACAGTGTAATTTTATTATTTAGCAATAATGATTGAACTGTTGTAAATACATGGACAGTTCATTATGGAATAATTCAGCCGAATGCTATAATCAATTGTAAAATAACTTGGACCCAATCCCATTGTTTTTATATCTCATTCGATTCAGCGGGACACGAGTATCAATATGATTGACTCTTCCATACATATTGAATCGTAAAAGTATACTGTGAAGAGATGATGAATATATGATGTCGCGTTTAATAGTTATTGAATAATACTTTGGGGATGCATACATAATCAATATAATATTGACGAGCATGCAAGGTCAAATTTTTGAACATCAAAGTGCGTGAAAATTATATAAGTGAAAAGTTATGGATGTTGGGTACTGGGCAGCGCGAAATAAATGACAGTGAATGTAGACATAGATCACGAAATGCACTACTCTATAATATTTGTGAAAACAATTAAGTGTAACGAGAAATCGAATGAATATTTTTTTTACATATATTCAATTGAACAATTGTTTTCAGGTGTCAATTTGAGAATTTGCAATGAATTTTCCACCGTTTGGAAGTCATTTTCCCGGCACTATTCCTAGCATTCATCAGTTCACTACAGACGGTGCCAGTGGCACAAGTGCTAGGTATCCGAATCATTTTCCCAATCAGCCTCCGATTGGAGTGCCGGTTGTAGGAAAATACCGTCCAGATACTAATGGATCACAACCCAGTCAAGGACAAGGATTAATGAACAATAAGGGCACATATCCAAACAGCAATGTACACTCGCATTATACAAATCTACCGTATTCTCAAGCACAACAAGTCCAACAACGTCCAACTAACTCACCAGGAATGGTGGAGAAACGTTCCTATCATCAGGTATAATTCCGTTAGTTAACCATAAATCATATTTGAAGAATAATGTATTCATTTTTCTGTGTAATGGACAGGAAGTGTGTAATTTACTGCAAGAAAAGGAGAAGAAGGAGAAAAAATCGGATGAACATTCGAGAAATGGAAATGAATCAACAGCAGCAGCAACAACAACCACAACAACAACAGTAGCGACAACAACAACGGATGATAACAATGGTGGCAGTCATCAATCAGATTATTCGGCAATTCATCAACATCATCAACAACATGCGCATACTCAAACACCTGCGTCAATGCCTGCAACATGGCAATCACTTGCGACACCAGGTTCTACCGTTGCTGATTATTTGAGTCATTTGCCAGCCAGCACTTTGCCATTAAGTTTGCATCATTTTTTGAAATATTCCGCGGAGAGTATAAAAAAAGAGTCGGAAATGCAGGCGCATACTACATCTGTAGCAGTCGCTACAACTACCACACCCAATATTATGATGTCACCTAGTAATAAGAAGAAAAAAAAGAAGAAGACACCAAAGGAAAAAAAGCCACGACCTAAACCAGGTGAAATCCGTCTGACAACTGCTCTTGACGGTTCTACTCTTTATTGTTGTCCAGAATGTCATATGGCTTATCCGGAACGAGAATTATTGGAGCAACATCTCCTTGGTCATACGCTCGAACGCAGATTTGTTTGCGATATTTGTGGTGCAGGTCTTAAACGAAAAGATCATCTCACACGTCACAAACAGAGTCACAACCCTGAACGACCGTATGTTTGCACCGTATGCTTGAAGGCTTTCAAAAGGAAGGAACAATTAACATTACATTTTGTGATACATTCGGGAGAAAAGCGGCATGTTTGTACCGAGTGTGGCAAAGGCTTCTATCGCAAAGATCATCTCAGGAAACATACGCGTAGTCACATTGCGAGAAGGGTCAAAGCAGAGCTCAGTCAAAATACTAGTAAGATACAAATAATTTATCATAATCATGCAAATAGCTTTATTTATAAATTTGTTACAGTCCTCACGCTCATCTAAATTTTTGTTCGTTATTTGATACTGTGAGTGCAGATGGTCAACAGAGCCAACAACAGAGTAACGTTACGAGTATACAAGCGACGGCAGTGTCAGCTTCATCCGTACTTCCTGGTGGACATTCGGGTCCACTCCTGTCCTGAGCCCCGCCATCAGGGAACTTTCAAGTTCCCCATCCGAATAATCTCATTCATTCCACACATACAGCGGGTCATCATCCTCATCATTCACATGCTCATTCAAATCCTAATAATAATAATAATAATAATAATAATAATAATAATAATAATAATAGTGATAATAGTAATCATCACCATCATCACCATAATCATCATCTCGCTACGACAAATAATGCAGCACATCATTCAGTTACTGGGTCTTCAACTTTAACCACTTCGACGCCGTATCATGGACACGAACTCAGTTTCCTCAGTCACGTTAAAAATTTCTGAGAGCCACTTTTGTCACAACTATCGAGTGAAGGTAAGAACGTCACCGCGATCCATTGAAATGTATACATATGACGACGGATGAATGGAAACTTGTATATGTGCGTTTGCGAGTGAGTGTGTCAGGGATAATATTTTTTTTCGCTCAATATATTAATGAATGGATAATATCTGGTGCAACTGTCTTGCCATGCTACACTATTCGCAGGGAAATGAGATAATATTGTCATGATAGTATAACGTATAAGGCATTGGCTAATGAAATCATCGTTGTTCCGGAATGCAATTTTAAATAATGAATATACATGTTATATAGTATTTGGTAATTTATCACTATAGAAAACGTCAATGCATTTTAAAAATGTTTGTCCAATTATTATTTATCTAAACTCATATTATGTCAACTCATCCACATTTGATTGGTCGGCGATATCAGTACTGTTCGTTATTACGTATGATATTTGTATTAAATTGATGAAATTTGCAACCGATATACTGTATGTATGAGAGGTACACTATTACTTAGTAATATATGTAATAAGCGCACGTATTTTGGACGTCGGACGATTCCATATGCATCAGAGAACGGACTGAGTGAATTGCATGTCGTTATGTATTATTTATATATGTACATATTTAAGAGAAAAAACAAGTTTCAAGTTATCAATTATTTTGAAATTTTCTTTTTCTCCTACATTATTGTTGCAATTGTCATTATGACTTCACCATTTTTTTTCTGTTCATCTCATTCGGCTCATTTTTTAATAAATTATTTGTTGAACAGTGATTATATCTATATATGTCTGACTCTTTAATGATGTGATGTTAAATGCTAAAAGATCACTCCGTGGATTCCCTTTCGTCACAAATGTTTATTGTAGAATTGTTTTTTCATTTTATTTAATATATAATTTTTTTGTTTTTTTTTCTTTCACTGACTATGTGACTAATTCGTGCTGCACATAAATGAACACATAGGTTGAATATAGACATATTGTAACTTTATGATTTTATATGCGGATCATCCGTCTTTCTCATCAACTCACTCCCTTTTACTTTTTAGAAAAATTTCACGAATTCGTTTCATATGAGACATACAGAATGCTGTGCCATTATTCTTAGCATATATTGTTATTCGACGTTTTGTCACAAACTAATCAAAGACGAATTAATTATCCATCAATACATAAAGATGAAGAATGTATAAATAATTTTTATACACACTCATATGGCTTTTCTATTGTAATAAATGATGAAGAGAGCATGTAGCTCCAATTGGTCGTGGCCGGTAGTTTATGATGAAAATTTGGTTTCAGATGTGCAAATTTCCGAAATTAAACTCCATACATACATGATACGATTTATTTTTCACAGAATTCAACTCTGATATGGAATATCAATTCTGGAACTCGTACTGTCTCCCTGCTGAATAAATCACATCAATCTAATTGAAAATGTGCATCAGAAATTAGGTAGAAAATACATGAGTTCTACGATGAGCAATGGGATGTTTTCAGCAGGGCTGGCATTTTTATCTAGATTTTCCTCATTTTCGTGCATATAACTGTATTTATTATTCAAATAGAGAATTCGAATTAAAGTGATGAAAGGGAATACAACTATTATATGGAATACAGTATTATATGTAAACAGCGATATTAGAATATGCTGTCAAGTATCCATTCGACCATTATGAAAAAATATGATGGTTGTATTGAAAAGTGAAGGATTGTTATAATCCACATTATGGATCGTCGTACTTGTAATTCGGAGATGAATATCTCAAAGCGAATAAGTTTCAGATGCGAATCATATTTATGTATGTATGGATATGGCGTGTACGTATTCAAGTATATATTGTATGTACATGCAAGTTTATGTACCAACAATTGATTTGACGACGCGACTAGGTGAAGATTAGTGGGGACGAAAGTGAAAGATTATATGTATATGCCAGAATGAACTTGCTGAGTGACAATTATGTAGTACTTAGATCTACAATTTCTGAAATTATGACTAGAATACGTGCCACGACATGAAAATGTTGATGAAAGCGATATAGAATGATGATTATAACCGACATAAAATTATGAGAACAGAACGACGAAGAATATGATGTGATGAGCCATGGCTTTTTTTCTACTAAAAATTACATTTGATGTTGTTTCATAAAGTTTCTATCGATATTCGAATGGGAACATTTGGAACTTAACCGAACAACTTCAACCAGGTGAATGATTATTTCTATTATCACGTTACTAAATGTCATCGAGTAAACTTACACTCCAAAGAACAAATACACTCATGAACAAGTTAAGAAATTGAACTGAAGTAGACACATCTAGATAAACATGATGATCGGGACGAAAGAGAGAAATTGAATATTTTTTGTATTGCAAAGTAGATAACACAGTGATGTGAAAGATAAAATATTAGTCACAAAAAAGGTATATGTTCGAGCATTATTATGAGAGAAAAGCTTTCGCGCAGCATTGTGTACTTGGTCCGTATTCAGTCTTCGCCTTGGCATACATTGATTAATGCCATTGAAAGTATAGAACGAATATACTTTTGACTGTTGGACAGTGAAATAGAATTTTTGCCAAGTTTCATATTGCGAGCTTCCTCTGTGCATTATTTCAATTCGAATAAGATAATGAAGTTTGTCTTAAGCAATGTACCTACCATATATATATCGATTGTATTAAAATTTACAGATTGAGCACATTTATCGATGGGAATAGCGGGTGTATGCCGAACATTGTGAAAAGCATGTACTTCTAAAACGCGCAAAGAGGCATCGTGAGCGAAGAGAATCATATTTTTCTACGCATTGTCAAAATTTCAATCGTACTTTATCCCATATTGTCTGTGAAACATGAAAAGAGGGAAGTGAACACAAAAATATAGAAATTGAAAATGACGAATGAATAATACAATTTCTTAATAATAATTTTGAAATATCGGCGCGGTTGATAGCGAATACAAACACGTCCGGTGTTCAATAATAATAATAATAATAATAATAATAATAATAATAATAATAATAATAATAATAAATGATAATATAAATAGTGATAACAATGTATTTTCTATTATTGAATCATTTTTATTTGTTCGTTCGTCAAGAAGCACATCAAGGCTAGTGTGTGTGTGTGTGTGTGTGTGCGTGTGTGTGTCATAGACGATGAATATTAATTGATAATAGAAAAAGCATGCAAAGAATAACGGGAATAGATATACCCAAGATTCATATGTATGAATAGAGCGTGAAAGGAACGGTGAGAAATGAGTCTCAATTTGCCTAAGAGAAATCAATTTTTCATTATAATAACTATACAGCAGATCAGTGCGAGGAATGATAATAAAACAAAAACCAAACAAATGAAGAAAAAATAGGAATATAGAAAAGAGATTCCTCGACATAGTACAAAACATAAACACAAACCTTCCTAATAATAGTATTATATGATAATGAGTGAAAGAATCAGAATAGCCTACAAAACAATGAGCAGTCATAAATCTTGCTTTATTATTTTTATGGAAAAATTTTATGATTGGACGCGAAGTCATATAATATATGCATCCAATTGATGAAGCCTTTATTTTCGGTCGGTGTCTCATTAAATGATCTTCTTCAGTGATCTCAATGTTTTATTTTTGTACAGATTCTTCAATGCGTAATTCTTGGGATAGCTCATATACGAGTTAAAAATCCACATGGAGAATAATATAGAAAGAAAGAGAGAAATAGTCACTATATGCATAAAAAGGAGAATGAAATCATGGTAACTTATGACCGATTTTTTCACATTTCCGTTCTGCTGCTTTACGTAATGATAATTTACACAATATATACAGAATGTTTGAACAAAAGAAAAGAAAATATACAAATGCACGCACACGTACATACATACACACGGACACGTTCGCAAACATATAAAATTGTAATAAAAATCTGAGTTTACCACTTGAAGTTTCAATTTTTTACGCAGACATTTCCCAGTTTCTACGTATGATATATATCAATAAACAAAAGTTATTTTGTCATTGATTACCTGATAGAATCCAACTTATTTATTCGTCGTTTAGGTTCACTTTGAAAATTTTTGAATTTTCATGCGATTTTAACACTCGCTCTTGACTCGTGCACCAACTCACACTGACATTCATGAGTATATAGCATGAGATTGCGACTCATGCGGTGACGTGATGCGCCTCAATGAATGATGCCTCAACCTCATTCATTTTCGGCTCCTGCTATACGAAATAATAATATTATTTAGGACCCCCCCCCCCCCCCCCCCCCGGGATAGAAGAACTGTCGTGTTGTGATTGCAGTATAAAATTCCTCTGTTTGGTGTCAATTCACCCAAGTAAAAGGGATGTACGGTCGATACAATTAAATTTTTTTATATTAATGATGGGCATGTATATTTCTATCCTCGTCATTGTCCATCTTCGCTTGTTATAAGAGATCTCATTTAGTATACCACTATTACTCCGATCCTGTTCCGGTTCTTTTTATTATTTTTTTCTTCTACTATAATAAAGTTCTTATATCGAAAATTATTGGCGACCCACCCCTCATTACATGCAATTGGCAATATAATGAAATAGACGACGAAAAATATCAAATATATATTCAATACATGAGGAGTTATAATATCAAAATAATACATCTATATATATAAGGGAAATATTTAAACAAAGATCATTTTTTATCCTCCAGGAATGAAAGATGATGGGACATAGGTTGCACTCGAATTTTCCCAATATAATAACGTCCTTTTGACGTGAAAACTACACCGATTTGATTGATAGTTTTCATATTGACTGTACGATAATAACTGCGAAATGACATAGAAAAATATCACGATAAAAGACAGTAATATATATATATGAATAATATTCCATGAATATGTTTCTTGTTCTTCAGCACAATCGAAATAATGAGTTGGTGATACCTTTGATGCCATTTCCCCTCCACCTCGATATTATTATATGGTACAAGATGTTTCTCTATATTGTCATTCACCAAGATTAGAGCTGGGGAATCCGATGTGACGTCGTCATTGTTATCAAGCGCACCATCCATAACTCTTTCATGCTTTCGATGAGTAATTATTATTTCAATATCCGAATTAAACTCGAGATGTATCAGGAATAATCTGATAAAAAAGGGTATAGTTATATATAGAGTTATACAGACGTAGACACACACATGTATGCATACGAAAATAAAGGTATTTACCTGCAATACAAATGTGATTGATTGTCGGCGATTAACAATTCGAGACAACCTCCACCATCGTACGAAAATTCGTTGTTGAAATCAATATAATGATGTACGTTGTTACAGTCTCCGTGAATTTTTTCTTGTAAATTTATAATTTTACCTCGAACAGTCATCTTAATGAAAGCGGTTTCATATATAAATTCATGACGTTTTTCAATTTTATCGGTATCTTTGTTTACAATTGCATTATCCTGATCCTGATCCGTAAATATCAAGTGTATAGCTGGCACAGATATCTGTGTTTGTTGTCGTGTTAGATTGTAAAATGAAGTTTCTGCATGTTCATTACGAATCCCATTTTTATAATGATGCCGTCCTGATCCCCGACAAAATGAAGTAACAAAATTTTCATTGTCATATATCGGCACATGAATAAACATTAACGAACTGAGTTGCGCCCAAAATATGCTTTCAATTCGTTGAAATTTTTCACCGTTGAAGTATTCGTGTGTCCAGGCCGGACCAAATACTGCAACCGAAAGGTTGTGCTTTCTTATTTGTCTCAAAGCCTATTAATATCATATAAATTTATTCAAGTGCAAGGATATTTCAAGTGATATTTCTAATAAAATCTCCAACCTCGACAGAATTGAAACCTCCTCCTCCAGGACATCCTCTGCCCCATACATCAAGACCAACGTAGATATTCCTCTTGTCAAATGGAGCAACTGATATCTCACTTCTCTCTAATCCTGAGTCAGTCCAATTGTAATTTAGAAATATTCCATCACAATTTTCTAGGAAACATCTATCAATAAAATTCACGACGTGGATTCAATACATACAACTAATAACAATAATAATAATAATAATAATAATAATAATAATAATAATAATAATAATAATAATAGTAATAATAATAATGACAATGAATAGTATAGATTGTACTTACTTATTTTTATCATTCAATTCATTTTGCCACTTTAAATCGCCATCGATAGTCACACTGTCATACCAGATAATTTCTGAACCTTGTATTTGACTATGAATCCCAATCGTTAAATATTGGACAAAGTATAATAGACGCTCAATGTTATGTGGTTTTATAGTATTCTCAATATTCAAAAGCCATCCCTCAAAATTGTAAAATTTTGCTAACAATATGAGAGCATCAGCGAATCGTCTAGTCTCTTCCATTGTGGATAGAACTTTATCCCAAATGTGTTCCCCATCGGTACGCTCAGTAATAACCGTACCGAGAACTTTCACACCATGATTGTGTGCAGCATAAATCCATCCATACGGTGGAATTGTTACAAAATAATGACTGAAATATATGAAAATATCAACGATCGACCAATGATAAAAGAGGTACGAGTCATGAACAGATGAACCATCGATAAATCTACAAATAATAATTTATTTCATATTAATTGAGTTGTTACCTGAAATATTTGAGTAGGTATAGATACATTGATTAGGTGTAGTTCAGCTAAAGATTATTTGCATACATTTTTTTTTATCCGAACTTACTTATCTTCTAAATAACCTCCTTTCATATCGTGACATACTATGGTTCGTGGTTGTAGATCTCGATCGAGTTTTGGCAGCTGGACTACTTTCATCTTCTCATTAATGTCGTATGTCGTATATACATATTCGGTGCATTCTCGCAATTTCGATATACTTGGCCATGGTTTCAAATTATCCAAACTATCATACAACTCTTTCAATGTTTTGAAAGGCTTCGCCACGCGTAATTCAGTATCCATTTTTGATTATTATTATTATTATTACTACGACTGTGGTCGATAGTTATACATACGTTTCTATGTACAAATATTTCTATTCACACTTACAATATTCGGATTAAGAATTTCACATATATTATATTAGCGCATATTATCATGTGTTGGTGCGACTACTTTATCGTAACGAATAACATCGATGAAATGGGTCCACTCATGTTTTTATTACACTTCAAAACAATGCCCGGATGGAACGCTCACGACACAACTGCCACTATCTTAATTTATCAACAACACTATCATATCTAACTCTAACCACCATATGTGTTTTCATGTCATGGATAGTATATGTAGTACAAAAAATCGGATAACTTGTCGTATATGGTGATTCATATTAATATTTATCAATTAAATATGGGATATGTCAGTGAACATGTGATAGTAATTACGATTATGTTCTTTCCACTTTTCCTTTGTTTAGGCTCCTACAATCCTTTCAGATGTCGTTCACTTCAATCGGTATCCTTTTCAAGAGCATTTCACTCACATTGTTATTATTATTATTTTACCATTTTCTGTGATTATTATTTTTCTTAATTACAAATGGTGATGAATTGGGGATTCAATTTCTGTACTGCGGTCAAGCATAGAATAAAAATTGACCAATCTTATATATATAAACGAACCTGAACGAATCAAAAAATACACGTGAGTTCCTTTGGGTATTCTTGGGTGTCCTCGAAGGAAACGCTTATATGTCTTTAGTTATCTGTACTACGCAACGCTGTATGTAAACCAAATCGATCAAACTTATTCATCATGAAAATTTCATATATATATACACATGCATTGACTTGTCATTAGATACATATTACACATATCTACGTGTACGCATAACCTTCAAACTTGAGAGATTGTTCAACCTCTTGGACATATATTTTGATACACATATGAACTAAAGAAATGAGGTGTATGTGTGAGGGAGGGAGAGAGAGAGAGAGAGGCGATAATGCGCATGCGTCGCATACACGCCACCCACTACATCATAAACAAAAGTATATATATATATATATGTAGGGAGCGCCATGTTGCCCTAAGTTGACTTCCCCTTTATTCCCACTACCCTCGAACCTCATGCAACGCATACAGTAATATGCGCGGGTATGTGCGTGAATGATAGAAAAGACGGCCAAGGGAAAGAAGAGCCAAAATCAAACATATCATACTTGAGCCGATTGGGTGAGCAGAATGGTAGTGGGAGATGGTGGTGTTGACTCTGGTTGACTCAATGGAGCGACCGCTGTATAGGCATGGGGGGAGGGTAACGTGAAGTGCGTCTGTGTGTCGTCAGTGATGTATATAGTTGGTCGTGGTTGGTCGTATAGTGATTCGCGTTTGGCATGAAGCAATAAGAAGTATATTAGAGAGTACGCGACATTACCAGTATTCATTATTATATGTATACCTATAGATGTATATATTCATGAATAAATAAATAAATAAACAGATATATGTATGTATGCATATGATATTTACAATAGTAATGATTGATCATTTCATTATGTTTTATTTCTTGGCGTGACGTATTTGTACATATTCCAAACGTTCATCGTATAATATTGTACTTTTTAATTTTGTTTTGGGTGTTTTAACCTATGAAAAAATTGACAAGTGGGTGAATTTCGATGAAATATGGCGAGTTTACGACAGACACCATTAACCTGCAGTGGACACACGCGGCCCGTCGTACATTTAGCATTTTCTGATGTTACGGACACTGGGTATTATCTCATTTCCGCGTGCAAAGGTTTGTGCGGGCTTTATTCAGCATTTTCACTCCATCTCCATCTTCATCTCATTCTTTTTTTCACACTCATTGGTTTCGAAGTGGGTAATTTGCTTCCGTTACAATTCATTGTCAATTCTTTTTCTTATTTGCCCGCTTATTTATTCGTCTGGTACATCATTATATATATATATCCATTCTTGATTGCCTTGACACAGTTGAGGTGGTATGTATTCAGGCTTCGTTGTTTGCTGGTAATTGAAGGTCGCACTTCATTTTCATATTGCGATGTTCGTTCGATTTTGATGATTTTATTGTATTGTTCTTAAGCGAATACATAACATTTGATAGCATATAGTCGTAGCGTTTTGAACAATAAATAATATCATTTGCACTAATTTTAGATGGAAAACCTATGTTACGACAAGGAGATACTGGCGATTGGATTGGAACATTTGAAGGTCATAAGGGTGCAGTATGGGGTGTTGATTTGAATCGACAAGCGACTAGAGCAGCTTCTGGCGCAGCAGATTTCAATGCCAAAGTTTGGGATGCTATAAAAGGCGAAGAAATTCATTCATTTCAACATAAACATATAGTCAAGTCTGTCACCTTTAGTTCCGATTCGAATCATCTCGGTACCGGATCCAATGAAAAATTACTTCGTATATTCGATCTCAATAGAACCGATGCCACACCGCAAGTAAATAATAATAATAACACTAACAATAATTGAATTGGTAATGTTCCATACATGAATCAAGACACCGAGAAAAAAAAAAAAAAAAAAGCCTTATTACTAAACAATTGATGTGATCATAAAATATTTTTTCAATTTCAGATATTTTCAGGACATACGAGCTTCATAAAACAAGTAACATTTTTCCAAGACAATAAATTGCTGGTAAGCTGTGCAGATGACAAAACATTGCGAGTTTGGGATCGAAATAGCGGTCAAGAGGCACGACGAATCGACTTTTCAGCTATTCCCAGTTCAATGGAAGTTTCCCGAGACGGCTCCATAATTACCACAACACATTCTAACATTGTCACATTTTGGAATAGCAAAGAGTAAGTGTTTTATAGAGATTGTGTATCAATAATGCAGATGCAACTGTATCACTATAATAACTTTCATTTTTCCATGTTTATTGAAGCCTTACGAAAATACGTGAGTTCACTGTACCTACCCAAGTGAATAGCGTCAGCGTGCATCCGGATTGTACCATGTTTGTTTGTGGCGGTGAAGATTTGAAAATGTATAAATTCGATTATGTTTCCGGTGTCGAAATAGGTAAATTTCAAGTTACTGTCAAATCACTATCAGTGATGATTCAACAAATTTTTTGAATTATTATTTCTAACATGTAATTCATCATTGTGCAGAGTCTTTCAAGGGACATTTTGGGCCTGTGCATTGTGTACGCTTCTCGCCCGATGGAGAATTATATGCTAGCGGTTCTGAAGACGGTACATTAAGACTTTGGCAAACTACAGTAGGAAAGACTTATGGGCTGTGGCGTTGCACAGAACAAACGACGACAACTCAAGATAATTCATCGACTGTCAATAATAAGCAAGAAGTTTCTGCGAGCTAAGCACCTATTCATGTGAATAATTCTTCCAATCTATCAATACGGATCCATTATTCCGAAAAGCGCATACACGTATTCACTATCACTGATTGTGATACCCATTTGGGTAATGGACATTTGATCTGGAAAATTTAACTTAATTTCCATGAACATGCGATCAGTTTCATTCATATTCAAAATTCAATTAATTATTCACAGAATCATTTCATAATTAAAAAGGAAGTTACAAAAAAAAGTGATACGGGTTACATTTTTATATAATTTATAAGAAAAAAATACATGGTAAGTACTATATATACATAGCATTTGACCAATGCATAACCCATTCATCAGTTTCCAATAGAGTAATAAACAATAAAAAAACAAAAACACAAGCACAGTTATGGTAACAAAATAATAATTTTTAACATTCCGATGGTCGGTCGCATGGAATCACCACAATACTATGAATTTTAATCATTTAATAGTTATGGACAGTTACAATTATGCGAATAATTTTGGCGATTCCAATACAATTCACCGCAGATATAGCTAAATCGGTGAGAACTGGTCGTATATACAAACTATAGTTTTTATGATATCATCGGATTGAATAAAAGTTTGCATATTCCCCCAAGGCGGAATCACCGAAGGCTCATTTTCAGAACTGAATCTGCAGAAACAACTTGCTACTCGATCGCTGCATAATAATAACAAGTAATCGATTGCATAAATCGTTATAACATCATTATTCACTTCAAAAATGTATACTGATAAGTGGCTACTTGCTGGCAGTAATAATAAACATATAGCCGAATGAGAATTGGTGTGTACCGCGCACTCACACTCACATACTCATGCACACACAAGCATACAGTCGTCATAATGTTTAATTTGACAAGTTGATATATCTTTGATTCGACCAAGTCTATGATTATTAAGTTATAATGAAAATGGGTATGTCAAGTATGACATTTAGCGCGTAATGAATCAGTTAGAACGAAACACAATTAAATATAGCATACTACATTCATACACACTAGCGTAGTTGCGCACTTTAGCTTTATGTCACATGTTCATATATATTACGGATAATTTCATGAAACAGATTAGTACGAACGAATAACAAACATAATAAAAACAACATCTATAAATGATTATCAATGAAGATCAAGTTAGAAAGTGGGAGAATCGGAAGTTGTCTTCGACGAGTAATATGACAATTTACCCAAGGAATTGTGAGAGATCCGGAAGTTTAAAGCCATTAAAAGAATTGGTAGAGGTTGACGTAAATGCAGATGAAAATGTGGTAGCGGTAGCAGCGTTTGATGATGAGTCAAGTGAATGACTGCGAGTCACTTGATCTGAGGCTGCAAGTGCGAAACCACACTGTGCTGTGCATACATCATCACGTAAAATAGCTTCGCGTGATGCTTCGCGTAATAATTGATCGCAATCAGTTATTCTGAGTGATGCGCATTGAGTGCCTTCGTTGCTACAAACACAACTTGTACATGGTGACGGAAAACCAGATTCACCTATGGCAACGCGTCTACCACCAATGTGACAGCCATGTTTCATTTCGCGCCATGAAGAAAAGTCCATAGCGGCCATAGAGCTACATGGCACGCGTGGATTTAGGAAATTTGACGGCAAATCAAAGGCAGCCCTTTGCATTTCAATATGCGAATCCATATTCTCACAAATCACTTTGGCGAGTGTATTTTTTCTAATTTCAGCAAGCTGTGCTTCAGTAAAACGAATGTTGGGATCATCAGTCTCATACCAAAAACGATCGCATTTACGTAATTGTCTGAATTGTATTGCAATAATGCAGCCAAATGTTGGACCAACGAGGCCTCCCTGAAGTGGTCTTTCACTCATGCCACCGGGAAATAAATCAATATCATCAACTGATGCATAAATTCTTTTGAGTCGTGCTATGACCTCTGGTGCCATTTCTCTTGATAGATCGTCGAAAGTGGTTGCACGCTTTAAATTACATAGTGCACGATAATTATTATAAGATGGTATTCCATGATCACGTGCACGTTGAACATTGAGAGCAATAAGGTCAACGCCAGAATGTGGTATTTGGCGATTTTCAAAAAGATGATTTGTTACTTCGCCAGTAATAAATTGATCCATTGTCTCCATTGGCGTGGCAACAAGCCCGCGAATCATCTCATCGATCATGCCTGGTCTGTAAAGCATGTCAGTGTTGAAAAATCCGTCACGCAGTAATATTGGTGGATCAACAGGCCGATAATTTTGATCCATTCGCGGTAAATGTGGACGTAATAATGAGTGGCCTATTCTGAATGCAGCACTTGCAAATTCAGTAAGAATACTCGGATTGCATGTTGGCGAATATTCTGTGTAATAGCCATGAGGAAGAAGCTTTAGGCCATAGAGACTAATGGCATTCCAACCAAGTATTCGCGGTAAAAATTCATTATACGCTATGTGCTGTAGCATTGCAGCGACTATTCTTCTTGTCTCTTGATAAAGTTTTTCGGCGTCCCAATGAGGATTGACGCGTCTTAAACCGTCCATTATTCGATTGTGTTCACGCACCCACATTGTATGCATTACCGTAAGTGCAGGTTGCTCTGATGCTCGCCCATCGCCACCTATGAAACACAAACCTGACGGTGATTTGCATTCAGGATGAGTTGGTGATTGTGGTAATAAATCTTTGGCGCGAGTTGGATGAACAGTTATATTCATACGTCCGCTGAATCCACGTAAAACATTAGCGATACATATATTTTCGCCGTAAATAACGGACGCATCGAGGAACCCGGTATTTTGATTAACTTGTTCGCGAGGACCGAGATGTTGTTGTCCTGGCAATGATCTCATTGATGGAAAGCATAGCGGCTCACCCGTTGTCTCATTTATTATTGGGTAAAAATGATCACCAGGCGGTATTGGGAATGGATTGCACTCAGGATGAACGGTACGTGCTGAGTCACATGATCTACAACTGGGAATTGATTCGGCAAATCCTTTATGGATTGGTGTCATTGTTAAATCGTGATCCAAAAATTGTGCAAATTGCATTACCATCAGGGTATAACGATTATGAAGATTCGATATGTCTGGATGTATTGTAGTTGAGATGAGACGTGGATTTGGTAACATGCCACCTGTGACTGATCTTATTCGTGGCTTTGAAACGCCATCGTCGTATATTGGTGGTAGAAGACGTGCAAATGTTGTTAATGATTTGGCAAGAGTTGGGTTACGAAGATTGTTACAGTGACCAGTAAATGTACGATAAGGATTGGTTGGATCACAAATTCCATCCTCGGGCGGACAATCAATTTCTTCATGATTGGTTGCGGTTTTTGTATTCGATAAAAAATTCGTAAGATCAACATTGTGTAAAATATCCGTAAAATCGCCACCGCTTGGAAATCCAAGAACATTATCAGAATTTTCGAATATCTGTCTTTTACGACGTCGTAGCAATCCTTGTGGACCATTCAATATTTCATTCGTTGCGAGTTCATAGAATATCGATATATTAGCGAGAATTAGAGCATCTTTATTGGCTTTAGAGAAACTGGCGGCAGTGCCAGCTGGTGATTTGGGATCAGCTATTCTTTGTTCAAGATAAGAATTATATTCGAGTCGCTTGCGGGCCATCAAATCGTTTTCGGCTTTTGTAATAGCTGATTTTATTATTTCAATGTCTATTATGGACTCTGAATCATCAATAATTGACGGATTTTTGGTCAACGTCCGCGATGATTTTCCATGAGATAATACATCCCCAATCATTTGACTAGACATTTTATCATAGTCATCCTGTTGGTTCACGTCCATTATCATCTCATCATCAGCATTATCGTCAATAGTTTCGGTCCATGCAGTGAGATCGAGTGCTGAGTGCCTCGCACAATCAATTTTAGCATTCAAATATGCATCACTTGGAATAAATGCCATAGGCTGAACAGCAAATATGTCGCTGTTGGCACACAATAATCCACCAATGCTTGCTTGCCTGATTGCTTCAAGTTGATGTATTGTGAAACTCGATGGTGGTAAATCATTTTCATACCAAAAGCGGTCAGAATCACGGATAACTGTCAATTGACGCATGAGAATGCAAGAAAATGTTGGGCCGAATAACCCTCCGGAATTCGGTGTCTCCAATAAACCACCAATTATTAAATCAATGTCGTCGCTGTCTTGATAGACATTTTTGAGGATTGATAGATTTTCGGCATCAATAAAATTCATCGTGTCATGAGGATCTACTGTGATATTTATGCAATATTCAAGATGGGCCTTATACCCGGGAATACCATGATCACGGGCCGCATGCATCAGTAGGGCACTATAGTTCCACATGTTGGAATAGTCGCCATTCTCATTGATCGCAGATTTATAAAGGTGATTAATGTCGAGATTGAGCGGCCCTCCGTAATTGGTGATGTCATTCGAAGTGCAGTTATTTACGTTACAACTGTTATCATTATAATGACGTGGTGGTAATGATGACGAGTGTGCAAGTGAGGTGAGTACTGGTAAAACTGCTAGAGCAACGGCATCGAAGGTACCTGGTTTATTACCTGATGAATATCCATGATAGAAGCGGCTCATTGTCAATGCATTATATCGGTGTATTGTACTGGCAAATGATTCACCGAGTACACTTGGTGCAAATTCATCGAAGGTTATTCGTTGAATTTGCGCAACCACCGCACGTCGTGCCTCAAGAAAAAGTTTTGAATCATCCCAATGACTATTAATTTCATTGAGACGATTTGCTATTCTGTTGTGTTCATTCAATATCACAGTATATAAATATCCGAGAATATTGTTATTCTTATAACTGCATGTATCGCAAAAAGTTATGTTCACGCGACCACCTATGTGACTTCTCAAATGGTACATTTGATTGTCAGTACTGCCATAAATATCAGACCCATCGAGGTAACTCGATGCTCCATTCATTTGTTGTCTGTTGACAAATTTACAGGCATAAGCATTTCGCGTTGGTACATTCCGCATATAAGGTCTGCATCTTCCATCACTATCGTGACTTGGATAGCACTCGCGATGATTGTGATGGTGTTGTTCATTCTGACAGCATCGTGAGATATCTATATTCGGTGTGATAGGCGAAGCGATATCTCGAAGAATCAGTTCTGCCCATAGACCTGTCAGGTGCGTTAATGTTTTCCGCTCTTGTCGCTCTATTCCACTCGACAGACTTGATAATTTCAGTTTCGAGATGATATCTGTGGGCGATGACAGTGCATGGCGATTCACGGATGATCTTGGCCTCGATATACCTGTGGATTAATTATAGCGTAATATTACTATTATATATGGTATAAACATGATTTCCAATGAACCATTGATAAAGTTGGTATTTTCATGCAGTGCAATGATATATGATGCGTATATAGGACGTATAGAATGTACATAACTGTGAAATTTTTCCACCGTTTGTGGCGTCTCTAACGATGTACATGTGTATACATTAACAGTATGAATACATCATATGCATGGTTATATTTTTCCTTATGTATAAGTTTAAAATATTCGCAGATGAAATTTGAGATAGTTGAACGTGGTTGTGCGTTATTAGTTTGGTCAGTATGTTGGAATATATATGGAATGAAGGAGAAGTCGGCGTCTATATTGGTATACCATCAAGTTGTATTGTAAAAATCCGGACATGGCTCGAAAAAACATCAGTAGCAGCATACATAAGCTACGAGTAAGTTGTGTTCCCATTTTCACTTTCCATTCTTGACCCAATGTACACGTATGTTCAAGTATCTCTGCATACACGTAGACAGATATGTATGTATGAATGTGTGTATGTATGTCTATATGCATGCATGAATGGATATATGCACGTGCTTTTGTTCTTACTCATTTTTTTTTGTTTTGTTTTGTTTTTTTTTTTTTCACCACTTTTTCCTTCATTCATTCATGTAGCCTTATTAAGATTCGCAAAATTCAAATTAATGAAGAACAAACAGAATTATATGGATTTACCATCAGTATACGCAGGAGCAAGAAATTGGAGAAATGGCGAACCACGAGCTCCCCACGATGGATGTCGTATGTTGTTGCAGCCACCTGATGGAGTTCGGTATTTACTTGGCGGACAAGGACTCTCCCATGTGTCTTCACATGCACTCACGTTTCCATTTGTTCCATCTTGATGCCTGACAAGAGAATATACAGAATTATGACACGTGCTTGTAGTAAAATTATCATCCCAAGATAATTATTGGTTTCCTGTTTTTCTGTCCTTGTTATATAGAAAACTTTTACATTCTTTAGTCTATCCTGCCAACTTGCGTCATCACTTGATTCTGACAGGTTTTACTTTCACGGCCATGACAACACAGCAACCGGTCTACCTGTATATGCATTAATGTGTGTGTGTGTGTGGGTAAGGGAGAGAGAGAGAGAGGGGGAGAGAGTATACCATGAGCTCAAGTAAGAAATGTGTGCGCCATACAATTCGCTTTTCTTAATTTTTTAACTTTTTAAATTTAGCCAACTGTTATTTAGATATTTATGTATACACATACGCATATACAATTTAAAAAATGTTTCAGTTTCAGAAGCATACTGTATTGATATCATTAATCGCTTACCAATTGGTATGACAATTATATTATTCTCATACCTAAGTTCATATAGATACTCACCTAGTGTTCATTAGATATGCATGTTGTTCAGATTCAATCGCCACGCGTGCCCTCGCTTGAAGATCGGCATCGATCCCATATACATATTCTGTTTCAAAATTGAAAAAATAGTGACTTTCATGTTACAGTCTGATGAGGGAAAGTCGGAACTAAGATAATAATATGGTACGTGAATACAATCAATTCAACATACTTAAATCAGCGTATTTAAATTTGTGTAATAAAAACGTGTGAATTAATTGACGGAAACAATATTTTTGCAACGACTTACCAGAAATATCAAGTTGATGTACTTGTGACAAATTAATAACATTGCTGATCAATATAACGGGGCCAATAAGCATGAGGATTGTACATATACTGCAAAAATAAATAAATAAATATAGTTAAAAAAATTTTAATGTATACATAATTGTACATACTGTATAATCATATTGACAAATTATTGTTTTCATCATCATTATCATTATCATCCCAATCCTCATCACGGTAAATGTTCATGTATGTATAGATGTATATATGTGTTTATGTATATATAATAGAAGTACTTTCACCAAGGTCCGTGTTCTTGCATTTACTCACGCCACTGTGGGAGAATGTCAGCAACGCAAGTGAGAAAATTAAATTAAAATGTTGATGATGTATATAAATATATTTTTTTATATTTTTATATGTTGATGAACATCAATTGCGGAGAATATAATAGTCTAATATATGCGATACGCTGTATACATAATCGACAATATATGTGTTTTATAATGGCCACTAAATTCGTGATTGTGCAATGTACATGGAAGGTGAAAATGATATATCAAAGCCTTTCGAACATATAACCGATGACAAGTTATTGACGTGCAACTAAACCAGGGGCAGGGACATGGACACACGCTTTCGAAGACATGCAGCATTTGATAGCACACCACCACCGTTATTACTATCACCGAACGACTGGTCAGAAGCATCTATCTCGCATTACCTATATTCATATAATTTCAACATGAAATAAATGCTGTATCAACAAGCATAGAAACCAAATTTCAATCCCTTCTAAGGATTACTAGATATAATGAATGTCATCTTAGATATGTTCAAATGCCGGATTCCAAACGTTCCATTCCTCCTGATATTTGCTTCTACTCTCTCTTATCAAATTCACAATGCAAATTTTCGATTTATCAATACACGGAAAATAATTTATCGTATTAATTAGAATGACAATGTAGGTAACCCGAAGACTAACACAAATATGTCAAAATGTCATATACCATAGCAGAAATATTCAACAATAAGTAATATGTGGATGGTTAAATTGAAAATACACGTGGTGCAATTTACTGAAAAATATATTACGTGTTTGAATATCTCGAGATGTATTTCAGCCACCAACTAATTTTCTAATAATTAGTACTGAAAATTCTTTTTCATGTCGGTATGCTCCGTTATTTCGATTCAATAAACGCGAACTTCTCGTACCAATATATCATTAACATTAAGTAGTATCGTAATATTGAATAATCATCATGACACCATGCGTTGTTTGGAAGAACGAAAAAAAAAAAAAAAACAGACGATCATTTGGTGAGAAATTAAATTTGGTTCACTCTCTGATATGACTAGTGATATTGAAGATTGGGTGTTAGTAGGTCAGTGTGAACGAGGCATCCGAAAGAGAAATCGCGCCGCACGTGGTTGTTATTTTTCGTCCCACCTGATGCTATAGCCCATGCATTATGAATCCCAACATACATGTATTCGAGCATTCACCTTACTGTGCACATAAACATATATATATATATATATATATATATATATGTATACTTGATATTATTATTATGTGTGTACACGAAAAATGCATTGAAAAATAGAGGCGAAATAAAAATATGAAAAAGAAAAAATATTGATGCGGGAAAAACACTTTGATGTATGGCAATACATTGGCATGTGAATATACAGCATGATGTATATACACATTAGGAATATAGTAACGCGTGGTTATTTCATGGTGAAAGTGGTATATTATATAGATATTTATATTATATATCGCGTGCATTTACTCTCGTCCTACTGTATATGTACGTTCATATCTTAATCATTACCACAATATTTCATACAGTCATATACAGTAGAATCATATATGACATGGATAAGTTGTTCGTTATGGATGCGCGACGTTCACATGATACCGATTTATACGTAAAGTGATTACAAGCATGTGTTGATAAGTTTAACGTAGGTATATAACATAATTCATCCCATAGGATATTAAAATTTTTGGTTCCCGTACAGGAATTGTCTGTGAGTATTGAAAAATGGAAAATATGTATACATATTGAAATAAGGCGAGACCCTACATATATATGGTCGCGACAGTTATTGTGAGTTAAAGACGTGAGTATAATGGGATTGCGATGTGGTTATCCTTGACTTGATCTGTCTTCAGATGATATTTAGCTCTCTCCAACTATTATCATATACCTACACTTATTTCGTTAATTATACCGAATATCCGTGGAAGTTCGACGAATCCATTCTCAAAGTCAGATACATAAATAAGAACTTACTGTATGTGCATGTGTGCGTGGGCATAATTAACAGAGAAAATTCAGAAAATATAAAAAAAAAGTTCAATCATCACCGTGATATTGAGTAGATACTGGTCATGGTGGATGATTGTGTGGTTGAAATGATGATATTTCCCTTGTAATGCGATCCAACTGGTAACAATGATGCCAGTAAAACAAGAATCAATCACAGTTGATGGTGCTTGGAATACAAGATATTTCACGAGTGAGCAGCTCAGATTTATTATATTTTGTTGCGACGACTGCCACCTGATAAACTGAATTCATCTATTGTCATTTGAATATTTGAAATTAGATAATGAGTCGTATGTGTTCAAGGTAGATAGCCAATAAGTTGGAAGAAGAGCGGTATATATATGTATTGCCGCCACTAGCAAAGTTCTCCGCACTCTCTTATTTTTTCTCTTTGGTATACCAGTGCAGCTTGAGGACCAACTCTAGATAACAATCGCAGTGAATCTATATTTTCGTTTTAATTCGGTTCACGCCCGATTCTGTTTTGATTTTTCTTAACAACAACCATTGTAATGATTGTCAAATGGAATGAATTGATTCAGTTAATATGATATGAAAAATTACTCATCGGACGTACTCGTATTCTATTTTGTTTTACAGAATTTTTACATTAATAACAAAATTAAAAATAAATTTATGTAAAACTGGTGTACACAGGCACATCCGAAAGTTTCACAAGTGAAGCACATGCACTATATGGGATGCGAATGTAGATTTGATAACGCGTTCTCACAAGAAGAACGAATATAAGACGCGGCAGGTTTGTGAGTTCTCAATTTACCTGCCACTGCTACTGAAACCTTTCGCGATATTTCATGTATTTCATGGTGCGCAGCGGTATATGTATATAATACTCCCCTCTCATTCACCACCATCAGACGGACGATTCCTTGCATCACGTCACATGATATTTATATATAAATCCATATATACGTATATCTATATATACACAATAAAGTATTGAAGATTTAGTTTTCAATCATGAAATAATTTTTACATCAACATCTATTTTTATTATGGGTTTGAAATTGAAATCGCAACAATTGACCAATTGATATGAATTCATATACACATGAACGACATGGTTAATGGAATAGTTTATATACATGTATACAATTACTATATAATATAATCGCGGTTGGTTGTAGAGATAGGAAGTCACGGGACTTGAAGTCACGAGGATTTCAGTCACGGGACTCGGTGAAAGTGTTCAAGAGACATCATGGAGGAAGAAGGTCGAAACGTCCCTCTCGTATCGGTGTGAACGTGCTGTAGTGGCTGTAGCCGACACTGGCCGACACACAGATGTGTATTAACTCTAGTCATCTCTTGTCTATACATTCATGCATATGTTTACATATGTTTCGACTCATGTATGCAATATATATGAGTATTGGCGCTTCGTCGTCATAATTGATCATCATCATCATCATCAGCAGCAGCGGCAGCATTCATTATCGGAAAATGTAAAAAAAAAAAAAAAATTATATTTCAATACCAATTATACTTAAGTGGCTTAGTTGGTGAAAACGCATATAACCAACTCTGCAATAATAGCGTTGGAAGTTTGTGTTATCAGAATGATGAATATTAGCACAATTGGTTTTTCATCCATTATGTTTTTACGACCGAAGTCTCTTCAATTTTTTCTCCCCCAAGGCCATATTGACACATTTTTCAGTGCACTATGATTTAATAATATGACATATCCTTCGCGTACCGAGTTGTTGCCAACTTTGGGTGGATTTTCCTTCACCGACAGGAATTTGGTAGCAACTCAACCGTGAGCCAACGGAGAGTTTTCGTTGACTTATTCGAATTTGCACCAACTTCACGTCGAGATTTATGAAATTGACGGAAAGTCAACCCGCCAACGTATTCTTACCATTTCAAACTCCACCACAAACTAACGGCCGTCAATCCAGCCGATTCAGCGCCGACACATATAAGCTCAGTGAGAAAGTCATGACCTCTAACATGATGCGACTCTGAGTCGAGATCGATGGAAATTATGGAAAATTGACGCCGGTCGACGTGGTTGAGTTTGCATTGATGCCATTGAATCCATCACGAATTTGATAATAATGAAATGATAAAAACTATTAATAATCAATATTGTTACATTTTATATATATCTATCGATAAGACACACTTAAGAACAGTTATGTCACCCGGAAGTAACCAGATGCAATATAACTGCAATGTAACCAAGAGTCTGACAATTGTTTCATCAATGATTTCTATAGCATATTCATTCGCTCGCGATATTAATATAATGATTCCATCATAATATTGTGACAATCAATGGTAAACTATTTTACAACAAAACAAAACCATCAATTTAATAAAAAAAATAAGTCTTCATCATTATTTTTATCATTATCATCATCAGTATGAAGTATAATTGGGGAGGAGTTTGATATCGACGACTTCAAATGAAAATCAACTAACCACATCGAAATGTGTAGCCAAATGTTCCTTTCCCGAAATGATGCCTCTATAGTCGTGGCTTCTGTGCACCAAATAAAATGCGACAAATATAGCTTCGCTCTATAGTTCGGTAGTGGCGACACTCTGACTACCTATTTTTTTGGAACTCACGACACGAGTTGGCCCGAATTACCGGAGTTCCATTTTATATAAAAAATTCCAATATTTTTCTTCAAATGAAAAATGTATATAAATTTATGCAAAGGTACCATGGCGCATCCAAAAATGCTAGTAATTGTAATAATTGAGTTTTGTTCATGTTTGAGTAGAACTCCGGGTTCTTGTCTTTCCAATATAATCATTTTCATAATAATCT
Organism: Zele albiditarsus; assembly: GCA_958496275.1. Lineage (NCBI taxonomy): Eukaryota > Metazoa > Arthropoda > Insecta > Hymenoptera > Braconidae > Zele > Zele albiditarsus. Next base: position 257,351 of record OY292411.1, read on the forward strand.
TCTGTATGATAATACCTATTTGTTTGCTCATGGTCGACGATCGTCGTTATTCTTGAGTGTAACAGTGTTGGCCATCATTCTATCTATCAATGAACAATTCAATGAAAATAATATACGTAGTATTGAATATATTCATGGAGTAAAATGGAATTTATAAAAATGATGAAGAAATGATAAACGGGAAGGGCACGAAGAATCGAAGGACAACTATCGTAATGAGTGTACATCACGAGTCTTAGACTCACAGTGAGTGTAGAAAGTTTTATGATTGTGCAATGAAATAATTCATTTCGGTTACTGGGCATGGGGCGTGGGAAAAATACGAAATGGAAGAAGAGTGTAAAAAATGAAGAATGGGAGACAGGTAGTAGAAGAGTGAGATGGAAAGATTCGTGGGGCAGAGATAGTTGTAGGAAATATAGAAAGAGCGAAAGGGAAACTGGAGGCTGACATACTTGCCGAGTTTCAGTTTTCCCAATAAAAGAAATCAGATGAAATTTTGGAAAGCGAAGGACGAACGCGTATCAGTGAATTAAGGTAGCTGGGTAGAGTTAAAGTGAGTCAAATGACCATCCGTATATTGTAACTTTTGGAAATCTCGTGATAACTGTTGACGCAAGTTAAACTTATATATAAATCCAAATGCAGTTACTTCGTAAGATAGTGAGCTCACCTTTTGCTTATAACAATTGTCATAATTAATTTGTGAATAACGTAGGTATCAGAGAATACTATATTTAAGAATGAAATACGGATGCGATATTGTGTGATAACACATGCTTTTATTGTACGTATGATGTTCAATTAATATACTGCCGTGTCAACCGTGACCGGTCGGATCTATATGAAAATGCTATCTCGCTATGCTTGTTTTGATATCATTAGGCCTGCTGCTTGGTATACGGTGAAGGTACTCTTGCCATTGCAACAATTGTCGTGGAATAGGTTCGAGTTGAGGAAGACGACAAATTTTTCCGAGCACCATCCATGTTCGATCGACATCAATGGTTAATTGTTTTTTATATTTGTAAGCGGTTTTGTCAACAGTTGAGGGAGTTTTGATGCAATCATCACCACCAAATTCACAAACTCTGTAATGATGTAGTATTGCCGCGTCAGACGGTACATTTAATGTACCATGACCAGCGAGAAATTCCCACACGAAGTGATTCCCAGCCTCGACAATATCACGCGGTTTACAAATGTATTTTGAACGTTGTTTGTGCGGGTGTAATTTTGATCTGCGTCGTGTTTTTCGTAAAGTAACGAGACCAGCTTGGACTGGTGATTTAGTGAGACTCATCGATGGATCATCGGGCCATTGAAGATAGAAAAACGCATTTTGAAATGACAACGCACTGGTCGATTTGGCATTTATTCTACTTGACATCCAACTGGAAGAACGGCTTAAAATATTAATTATTCATCAACAATATTATGATCAATATTGATTACGATTGGACTCACCGTATTAATTGAATTATAGTGTTATTGTGCCGTGGAATGATGAATTCATCGAGATCCACAAATGCAACATATTCATATTTGTACATGGACCGATATAAACAATCGTTCAGAGCGGCGAATAGAGCTTCTGTGCGAATCTCACGCTGAGATATCATGTCAAGACCATGCCATGGTAGAACACTAACCAGACCACGCGTTTCCACGTAATATTTGAGTGCACATCCCGCCTCGGTGCCAACGGTATCATTGTAGAGCGTTATGTGATTGGCCCCAAGGATTCTATAGAGCTCGATAAATTCAACAAGCTGTAAAACCTAGCAACAACAACAGCAATAAGAACAATGACAATGGTGATAAGGATAATTTTATAATAATAGTTGATTAGTGATTTAGGAAACACTTTGAGCTTACTCGATTATAATTATAATGAAGTGGTTTAACGCATATTGCTAAATTTTGACGTTGTATTGGTCTGTCTTGTGGTTGATTCTGAATGAAAATGCGGTTTGTAGGTGGTGCTCGAAGTCTGGCTACAACACTGACGGCTTCCGGAATAATTTTTCGTGTCGACGATGATGTGAATGTTGCTTTAACACCAATTGGAATACTATTCGGCAAAGGACATATGATAAAGCATGCACTGTATTTCAAATTCCAATTTTCGCGAATTACTTGGACTCGTGCGGCTACTGTAATCGAAAATGTGGTGGCATTATCAGTATTGGTGGCGTTAGGATGCTTTTGACGATACCATAGCCGGCACCAAACGCGTTCGGGTGCACGTGTTTTGGTTGCACCAATAATTCGTATCAGACCCAGATTGTTTTTCTTGTCGAATGACGATTGTTGGGCTTTCGACTTATTATTATTATTATTATTATTATTATTATTATTATTATTATTATTATTATTATTGATATAAGTAGCAGCACTATCACCACCACCAAAAATAATATTTGATGGCAATTTCATGTTTTTCATATTCATGTAGTTGGATGAAGTTGGATTGGAAATTCGATCATCAAAGTATGCCGAGTAGACGAAGAATTTGAATCTAGTATTTGTGACTGGCAGCCAATCTGCATGGGTAATTTGTAGATTGTTATCAAGTATTGGCAGTCGATTTTCAATATTCGGTGGTATCAAACTGGACAAGCTGCTTGGAACAAGTGTGAGAGGATGGTGATAATGATTATTATTGCCACCATTCGAGGCTTGATCGTTGTTCCTAATTAGGCCAATTGGTGAATCAAATCCACCCTTAAAATTCACGTAATCATCGCCAAGGCCATCAATTACTTCCTCATAATCTGGTCGATCTGGTATTGGTACAAGTCGATGCCCACCACTTTGGTGACTATTACCTCCAAACGCACCCAAACGACTATTTACACTGTGTCTCTCGTCGATGAGAAATATTTCTGTGAGGACGATCAGTCCAAAGACGGCGAAAAACATAATAACCAACATGAATGACATATTGGCACGGTCTTTGAGCACACCTGCATTATTACGACCGGAATTTGTATTACAACTAGAGCCAGCTACAGATGCATTTCCACTCACAACTGCTGAGCCAAATCCAGCTCTTCGAATCCCCATTATTTCCACGCTATATCAATTGGGTTTCGGTGATGATGCTGATGATGATGAAGATAATTATGATAATGATTATGACAGCACGTTGAACAACACATGGGCGCGTGTCCATACACCGATGGGTTTATTCTTGCATCTATTGACAAACAACCGAATGCCAATGCTAAATATTCGTGATTGATATACGTTGAATGGGATGCCGTATTTTTCATGTTATTGTGTCTAAAAATTATAATCCATTATTATATGCATGCATGCATTTTAACAATGTGATATACATATACTCACGTTATGATGATATATATGCATAATTATATAGCGGAAATAAAATGGATAAACTCTTAATCCACTCTGCTTTCGGGGATTGTTTATGATGCAACATGAAAAATATGAGTTGATCATTTGTGTATGCATGTATACGTATGAGTTGTGTCCAATAACAATTATACCTTCATATTAATAGTATGACACGTCTAATATGATATATGTGGTGGGTATAGAGACAATTTTTGCGCATGCGTTAAATAGTTATATGTGGGGGAGCAGAGACAGAAAAATCGATTAACAAAAGCCAGCCAAATTGAGGTAGTGTATATGTTTATATATAATAAATATTTGAATGAAATACATAAACTGTTGTCTGATATTTGACAGATTACATTTATACATTTAAATTAACAATCGGCAACATTGAAAAGATGAGTCAAAGATGGTTGCCAATTGATACAATCATTGTTATCATTGCTATCATTATCATCATCATCATATTTATCAACGATCACGTTAGTTTTCGAATGATGAAAATAACTTAGGTGTGATTTCTGTTCATGAACACTATTGAACTCGCAAATTATGGGTTTCATCATGTGTGAGGGGAATGGTGATGGTTGTATACTATAATGAGATCCAATAAATTGTTGAACATCATTAATATTGTTCAAATTATTGAATAATAATCGTTTCTTTCGTGGCAAAATTTTTTCAAGCATGAAAACAAGATGATGATGTATCGTAGTAAAATTGGTAGGTATAGTGCCAGTGATATTAAGCCAATGTTGAATGCAGCTTGGCGGAGTGATTTTTACACCACTAAACAAAGCGGGATTGGCAAGAATACCATTGGCAGCCATAACTCCCTGGCATTTTGACTGTTGAGCGAGTAATTTGGCATCGTCAAGGGATTTCACGTCGCCATTAGCAATAATGGGAATCTGGATGGTATCGCGAATGAGTTTAAGACCATCCAATTGAATTGGTTCTTTCCGCATATCTGGTGTTCGTGCGTGTACCGTTAAAAAAGATATACCAGCCCGTTCAAGAATTCGACATAGATCAACGCTTTTTTTAACATCTTTGAGCAAACGTATTTTCACAGATACAGTAAATGGTCGAGCAATACGATTTCGCACTTGCAATACCATGTCCCTCACGAGATGTGGTTTATCAAGTAAATGAACACCATAACCGTCTTTGATAGCCCACCGCTGGGGGCATCCACAATTCAAATCAATGCCATTGCAGTATCTGTTTTGACCAAAAATATCATTATTCCGCAATTATTAAATTTTCAAGTTTTTCCAATGTTGTTGTGATAATAGGACTCACGGTGACACCAATTCGGCAGCACACGCCAAATCATCAGGATTATTTGCTGCAAATTGAACTACCAGTGGTTCATCGCCAATATTGGTAGTAAATTCATTATATCGTGCTTTGGATGATTGAACAAATGAATCGGCTAATATCATGGGAGTAAAACAAATATCACAATTATATTGTCTCACCAAAGTTCTGAATGCCAATCTGCGAATATTACATTAATCAAATTATTCAATTAGTGTATATATTCATTGAAATTTCTAATCGTCTCACATTTGGTATACATACTTGCTATAGCGAACCATCGGCGCGCATACAGTTGTCATTTTAGGCGATATTAACATATCCATAATATCTATTGACATCTTTTACCAGCAACTTCAAACTATAATACAATTAATATACGTAATTTATGTGATAGATATTGCGTGCAATCGTTAAGGACACTTGATTACATGTCACTACATTGCATTTGATAACAATCCGTTTTGGAAATGGTTTTTTTTCTCTCAACTCATACACTGATAAAGTTCATGTAGTCGAGTTGTCCTTTAGAAAGTTTTCTTTCATTGAATTTCATTTTCATTATTATTACATTCATTTTTTTGTGGTTTCAATAATTTGTGGTCAGGTGCACTACAATCCATTCATTCATCCGCGTCAGACCGCGTGTACTTGTATATATATGCACTACATGCATCGTGTTTTCCACTCTCCGCTGTTCTCTCTCGACTATATTATCTTCACATCCTATTTTTATTCCTTCATTCCCCGCAAACACTTTTTCACCACTAATAAAATATATCCACATAAACTCGATTCAATCGATATATATCGCCTTCGGGAAATATCTCGAAACTAAGGTTCTTTCCGCATCAATCAGTTATCAACCAATCGAATGGCAAAATTCAAAAACTTAGACGGGGACCCCTCGGAAAATACGCCAGAACTAAGTGAAAAACAAACACGCGCGTCGGTTTTAGTGTATTTCATCATTATATTGTTACTATATAAGCTTGACACTTTAACACTCAAATTAAACTGGAAAAATCAAATCAACAAAACAATTGTTTCGTCCTCACTTGCGTTCATGAGTTTGTATCATTGCTTTCACCCATTGCTCTTGTCCATATGTCAAGGTGATCGTAGCTAGAATATTACTCGTGCTGCCCCCTCTAGTTCATTTTGGATTCGAATAATATACGCGGCGGCGCAAGCGATTTTTTATTCTACCGAATTTGTCGCACATCGTAATATATATTACAATATTTGTTATATTTCGCCACATTTGTCAATAATAATTTTGACTGATGTTTTTGTATATCCCAGCTCCACAAAACATGTCAGATTTTTTTAAAATATATAAGATTTCATCACACGAAACTTATATATGAAAAACCGCTTATGTGGTCGTGGTATATTTTTTGAAAATACTTAAAAATGCTTTCTACTGGTATTTATTGAACAATTTAATAAAATGAACTCTTAATATGTCCACTGTCGGCGTTTATTTCAATATTTATAACTGACAACAATATGGATATGTACAATTTTGTACCTCATAATGTCTTATTAGTGTGTTACCAATAATTTCTCTGAGTAGAGCTTGGGTCTACATATCATCGTGTCCTGTGTATTATCAATGTTCATACATGCGTTTATGGAAATGTATACATGTATCAGCTATGTTATTGATATCATTTACAATGTTCAACCATTGTGTATAAGCTACATATATGTGTATGCTCACCATATACTCATTCGCCATGTAAATATCATTACTACTCCTACTTAACTCGCATTTTTAATTTTATCTTTATTATTGGAACAGATTTTGTATTTCGTCATTCTTTCACAGTGTCGACGATCAAAACATAAAGTAATATAACAACAATATAACGTTATTACTAGAGTTATAATTTATGAATTCATTTCACTTTTTTTTTCTTTCTTTCTTTTTTTTTTTTTTCGCAAATATTATCTTCGGTGTGACTGCTTCCACCCTTTCGTTGTCCCTTAAAATTACGAAAACACATGGGAAAATGTTCGAATTTTCGTATCATGAACAACAATTCAATTTTCACAGAGTGCCGCGTTCGGTCGAAGTTATCTAATCGTGTAACTATATGAAAGCCTTAAATTGCTCTTCGCTTTGACACTATACAACCAATTTGATATGCAAAAGGGTTTATGATTACTAATGCTGTCCAAATAATAAACTGGATCATGGTGAAGATGAAGACTTCGAATATTGGAAGAAACAATTCGTAAATTCAAATGATCGAACATAATTTATCAGTATTTGTTGAAAAAAAAAAAACACACAAAATCTGAAAAACCTCATTAGAATATCTCAGATTTTCGTACACATTTTGTATTTTTGAGAATTTGACAACATATTATGAATACTGTGAGTCTATTACAGATACGGTATTTTCTGATAAATATTCGAAGATTCAACTATTGTCATCAATTATACTAAAGGCCTTCAATATCATGGCCACTATAGATATGTATCTCAAAAATATGAATGAAACAGTAGAAGCGAAGAGAAATAATCATCTTCGTTGCAGTATCAAATATACAGTACATCTTGAGAAAATTTCTCTGCATATTGAATGATTAATAATTGATATATTATATTAAAAAACGACCGATTTATTGTCAAATTATTCATTTGGTATTATTGTCAAATGTATTGGATTTTAACTTGTACGGTTGTGAGTACTCTTAGTCTAACCTTATGTGAACAATCTAACAAAATTGCAACATGACCATACAGTCTCTGTGCTGATCGATTTCACAATCATATGTACAATTCTGTTTCATTGCATCACTAATTGTGCTTACAAATTTAGCAGAGGTATAAATAGTTTATTGAACACAAAACAATATTATTTTCATATTTAACCGCTACACTGCGCTAGCAATATATATATTCATCACGTTTGGATATGACTCGTACTCATGAACAAAAATACACAAACGAAATACTCGAATGTATATAGTAAACAGTTGAATCCACTCATCGGCAATAGCTGAGGCCAAAAACTTCAGCCAAGAAGGACATAAACTGTTCCTAATCAAACTGTTTATAATGAGATTATATACTGTATATTGTAAATATAAATTTCAGCCGAGAGAAATAGCCATAGAATTTCTGGTACTACTGTGTACCACTTGAATCAATACATTATAATTATTCTTCTAGCCAATTGACACGGTTTTCGCCTTAATTAATCTCCCTATACTTGATTGAACGTGAAATATTTCATATTATATTGGACGTCAACCGAGCGTTGAATGGACAATCATGCACCCATGTAATATGTAATATGTCGATTCAACCAGATAACAAAGAATGCAAGCCAGAAAGAATATCACAATGAAGATGCTACTCCAAAAAGTATAGCGGCTGAACTGTAAGAGATACGGAGCATGTTGATTTTTTTTTTATTCTGTAACGCGAACCCTTCTTTCTGAATTCTTCAAATATCTCAATTAGTTTTGGAAAATATCAAAAATGTGGCGATCATACCAAACATTGCACTCAAAATGAAAAAGCGGAAATTCGAGAGACGAAAATATTGATTAAAAACAAATCAAACATTTTTCGATTCGAAACACTTTTCGTATCGATTGCCGTTCGAGTACAATTTGAATTGAAACAATCTATTAGTCAGCGTGCGGACTAAATCAACGCTGACTATTAGATAGTTTTTGTTCCGACCGTAATAAGTGTTCAAATTAATTAATAACCGGTAACAAATGGAGAATAAATAAATATCCGCATGAATGTGAATTCGGCAAATGTATTAATTTGTCCAGGCACCAATTTGACTTAATTTATAGAATTCATTATTTAGGTAAATCCATCCCAGAACAACAAATCGCAATAATGTTTCATGATAACTTGAGGAGGAAAAAAAAGTTATCGATCGTCTTTGAGACAGAACATAGATATTCAATATGTGAAAAAAAAAAAAAAAAAAAAATGAAGAATATTTTGATATTGTGACAAAATATTTGAGCATCTCATATGAATGCTGATAACAGACTTTATGAATGGTAACTCGATAGTATTTGATTCACGTTTGTGCGCTGACGAACGCGGGCAGCATCCGCGACAGCGTACAAGGGATCACTACGTTGTATATAATCTTAATAGATTAAAATCCGGTTATTGTGCAATAACTCATTCATTGCTTCTGTCTATACATCGCGGGAGTATTCATGATTCGTTAGGTTTTCTCATATCGTATTGCAATACCCTACAGCTAAATTGCATTATTATGCATAATATAGAGCAATCCACAATCATGTATCGAAATTATTCTGGGACGATTTTATCACGTGCTCAATGTCCCGACAACAACCGATAAACGTCAATTTTTTTTTGTCCTGGAAACTGCCACGGCACGCCCATATGATTTATATGTGAATATTGTGCAGTTCATAGATAATTTATTGTCAGTATGTCATAATGACATATCATGAGGACATTATCGCATCATCATGATTGATAACATATACATATTATTATTGTCTCTCGTGACGCGTTTTTCATCATCACCATGTATTTATATTATAATTATTATCATTATTATTATCTCTATTATTATCATTCATAACCGGCAATATTTATCGCGGTAAAAAGATGAAAATTAGGAAAAATTTGATTCTTATTGTAAGCCCATTGGACGGTTTCTACTCTATTTATATGCATAATACGCTGCAATGAATTTGTTATAGCTAACATTTTTTTTTATCTGTATAATACAGTATGAAATAATTGAAACAGTCTGCGGCCCGACAATACCAACCAGTGCAGATCATATGTAAAGACATTCATAATTTCATATATATACCTATAGCGGATGATAATACATATATGTATAATATATTTGTTGAAAAGATTATTTGTACGTCTATGCCAAAAAAATTTTCGCGGAGAAAAATGCGAGATACGGAAAAAAAAAGAATAAATAAATAAATAAATAAATAAATAAATAAATAAATAAATAAATAAATAAATAAATAGATGAATAAAAATAATACGCAGCAACAATAACGAAACACAAAAATGTAACGACAATGATGAGTGGGTGATGTGAATAGAACAAATAGATTTAGTATATGTCTGACGAGAAATGTCATTGATTTCCTCACTACGAGATAGATATATATTCATTAACGCAATTAATCCGGCGTCAATAAATTGGGCCGCAAAACGATATTCTAGGTGAGATGATCATCATCGTCATTTGGCCCACCTGTTGGACAACAAAAACCCTCAGAACCGTCGGCACGAATGCAGAACAAAAGTGTTTCCGCAGCGGTTACTTCATGAGGTACAATTCCGTGAAATTCTTTGAGATCCTCTGCCGGGAACCATGCTTTTTCATTGTCATCAATTATAAGGATTCCGAAATAGCGGAATATTGCCACGGCCGGGATCCACAGTACGGATGCCAATATTAATATAAATATGAGAACTATTGCCCATGTTGGCCATTCGTGTTTTTCAGTTTTACCGTCGCTAGCAACCCACGCCTGATATCCGCTGCCATCGCATAAAATTTCAATGAATGAAGCGACAAGAATACTCAACATAGCCAAAGGACTTAAATATTTCCAACAAATGAGCCAATAAAGACCTGGACGTGTACCAGTCATTAGTTCAATATCATCAGCAAATCTCTTCAACCCATACACATACGAAACACCAATACATTCGAAAAAAGCAATTATCAAAAGCGGAAAATTTCCGCTAAAGTTGTCAAATAGAACGAAAACATAACTTCCAGCGCCGTGAGCAAATCCCATGGATATTATACAGCAGATAAGACATATTCCACCTTGAATATCAACACATAAATGTTAACGACAATATATTCGGAAAAGGTGATTTAATTTCTCGCATTATCTCAACTTTTCATCACGCAGAAATGAGAAATTTATATATATGTAGGATACGAATCCGACTTTCTGTAAAACCGATGGAACTTTATAAACTTCACTAATCGAGAATACGACTCGACAAGTAGTTTGGCATTGATAATGTTTAGATGTTACATGGCAAAGTAGGGAAATCACTATGTCCAATTTATATCACAAGATTTAGCTCATGGACTTCTATGTTGGGTCGCGAAGTTTGGTAATCACAATATGACGTTTCGAATCAAGCCAGAGTTGAAAAATAATAACATTTTGTTTTGAGTTTCAAATGCTGTTAATTACCAGTAATATCAAATTCGGATCCTGTCTTCTCATGTATTTTATGCATGTCACTCCTGCGATGAAAAGTAGTTGAGCGATTGAGGCAATTTTACGTTCACCAAAATTCTCCTTATTATATTATGTATAACTTCACTTACCAGTAAGAATTTCTTTTCGTAAATTTGGAAATAGTTTCAAATCAACAATACTTGTGACAACACCTTCAAGCGTTCCGAATTGAGAGTCAATGCCCAATGTGAAAAGCATGAGGAAGAATAAGACAGACCAGAATTGAGCACCAGGGAATTGATTAATTGCCTCGGTGAAGATGATGAAGGCCAAGCCTGTACCGGAGGCAGACTGAAAAAGACAAAAAAAGTCACCACCAAAATTGTAGCTCATCTAGATTGATGATATGATTATCTATGATCTATATATATTCTTACATTATCCAATTCCTTCTCAAGATCGCATTCAGCCAATTCGGGCATAACAATATTATCGAGACTGCCATTTCCATTTGTGAAATTCAATAGTGTCCCAGACGTGGGAATTTCACTGGGAATTCTCTCACTACGCCCAAATAAATTAATTAACGTCGCGTTTCTGTCTGCCAAACACTGCTCATATACCATGGTTGCCTTGAATCCTATTTTGAATGAATGCAATTTTTAATAAAATAACTTTAGTTTGGGTGAAAGTGAAATTTTCTCATTACCAATTATGGAGAATACTACGATTCCAGCAAACATTGAAGTGAAACAGTTTGTTAGGCTAACCATTATCGCATCTCTATAACAATTGTTGTTGACTGGATTATATGATGAAAAAGCAATTAGCCCACCGAAAGCTAATCCGAGAGAGAAAAATATTTGTGTTCCAGCTTCAAGCCAAACAACCGGATCAGTCAAAGTCCACCATTTAGGCGTGAATAGATGACGAAGACCATCGGACATTCCGGGTAATGTTACGCCGCGGAAAAAAAAAATGATCAAAACGATGTATGGGAAGGTGGCTGTTACATATACTACCTGAAATTATTATTACAACAGCGAATGAAGAATAACGTGTTGAAATCATATCCACATGTATAAACGAATATCAATAACTGATTCATACTTTTCCTGATGATGCAATTCCTTTGATCATACACATATAAACCAAAACCCAAGCGATAACAAGAGCCGCCGCAATTTTCCAATTGAACGCCTCTGGCGTGTCGATATCCTTTGATATCATCAAAGTCGTGCGGTACCAAAAATATTGCGTAGGACTACTTTCCTGCGTTATGTATGTATGCATGTATGTAATGGGCGTGCGTACGTTTGCGTGTGTGTCGTTTGTGTGCGATTTATATTTTCGTTTAAAATATTCCAAATAATTTTACACAAAAATTCAATTAAATCGCTATTTGTTATTTTTTACCTGACACTCAGGTTCTGGTGCGTACGATCCATTTTGAAAATATTTATTTGGACACTCCGCCCACGGTAATTCCGTTTGGAAACTCTGCGGAAATTCAATAATATCTTGTATATAGCCATCGCACGGTGTGTCACACGGAACATTGTAATGTAAAGATTGAAAAGTGATTTTATTACTTGGACAAAGTAGAAGAGACACCAGGCAATTATAGTATTATAATAAAGGGCTACGTTGAAAGATACTATTGCGCTGCTCACTCCTATACCACCAAGATATGGTGAAACCTATTATCGAATAATAAATTATCAATTACATAATGCACAAATTGACGTGTATTCAATAGTAAGAAAAAAAGTAAATAGTTGGTAATTGACAGTTAATTGATAAATGTTACCTGATTCCAGACTCCTATGGCACCTTTCCTCAGCCGCTGGCCGATGACAAGCTCCAAATAAAAGATGGGTATCCCTTCAATAGCAAGCATCACAAAATATGGAATCAAAAATGCTCCACCACCATTTTTTTGCGCAAGATAGGGGAATCTCCAGACATTACCGAGACCCACAGCGTACCCAACAGTGGCCAATAAAAATGTCAGTTTGCTGTCCCAATTTTCACGCTCATCCTCGCCGGCTTCTGGGCGGAAAATTGCTTTACCCTCATTGCTACCTAACTTAATGCCTGCCATTCCTGCTTCAACGCCAACGCCCATTCCGATTTCGACGCCGACCCCGACATTCACTGTCCCACTACCACTTGCACTTGCTCCTTTACCCTGGAATTCCGTACAATGTAGTGCAAATACGTGTGCACCATACATAAAAAGAACAATAACGTTCATCGTAAAGTTCACATTAAATTGAGAATTTACCTTCGTATTTGGACTGGAATCATCGAAACCTGCATTAGTCGCTCCATAATTGATGGTTGTTGCATTTTTACGATTGTCACAAACAAGTCTTCCACGCATTTCTTTCATTTCAAGTCGATCCACGCTCTTTTGTGGTTTCAAATCACGAGAACTCTGTCGACGTACCAAGTGAGCTGTGTTCGCCATATTTTTCTATTTTCAACTAACCAACTCTTTCGTCTTCTAATGGTTCTTCTCTCGTACGTTCCCGTAACTCTTTGTAATCTTGTTCATTTGAATCAGCATATTATGTTTATCAAACTAAATTACCTCACTAACGCCCGGAGCTTCCATCCTGCAAATCAACATACATGTATGCATACATATTTATGTATATATATTTATGTACGCACTTGATTTATATTCGGATGATCATATAGTGTGAAAACGATAAGATCGTACAGTGAAATTTCACCATGTGTAATATCTTGTAAATCAAGCGTTCAAAATGTTGAGACATTCTTGTGTGTCAATGTTTAGTTATAAATATTAGTTCAAAATATTAATGTTCCAGATATATCTTTGATAACATTTCGATTCATCATTCATGTATGACGTATTGAACATTAAATTGTTACAGGATTTGATAATAAAACGTAGTAGTCACGATAAGCGGTTGAAGAATTTATTCATGTCCAGTTTTTTGAAAGGAAATAAATTGCCGATGCGTCCGTTGAAATGAATAAAATTAATTCAATAATTATGGCATCGTAGTTTGATATAATGATACTATGCGGGAGATGGGGCTTTGAGTTTTTCAAATTGATCAGTTTAACCAGCCAATATTCTGGTTCAAACATATCATCTATGGTGAGTAATTTATTTTCCCACAACCGATTTTATTATGTCTTGTGGAAAATAATATCCCATAGTATATATGATGTATTAATTTACTGACCTCGTTTCGATTGAGTTAAGCAGCAATTAGTGTAACGAGGTTGCACGAAATTTTGGCCGTATGATCGCACCAGTGGAAAGCTTCTTTTCACTTATTACAGGATGTAATAGGATGTTTTGGGGTACTTTGAGGGTGCTTGAAAGCATTGGAGTATTGACTGTCGCACCCTCTAGAGCTTGGCGTACCGTTTCTGTTGCGGTCCCGTTGATTTTGTACGTAGCAATAGAATCAATAGAGAGCGCCGGCGCTCGGCTACCGAAGAGTCACAATCCTATGTTGAAGTTCTCATTAAAAATTAGGCAAAGAAAGTAAAGAATTTTACGATATTCACTATATAACATTTTTTTAATCATCTATATTTTGTATTTTGTCTCGACTGCATACAAAATCACGTGGAATAAGATTGTATATATTTACTGTATACATATATGTATATAGCAACTAGCTTACACATAGATATGTGCTTATACATACATTACAATGTAATTCTTATGCACTGTTATCCATTTTATATATCTGTTATATCTCCATCTTGGAAAATTTGGAGAATTTTCATCCGACAGTTGCGCCAAAGTTTGTGAGCACATCACTTTACATGATCAATCCTACGAATTACGTTGCAAAAAAAAAAATAAAACGGCATCAGTTTCACTGACTGAGTTAGTGACAGTTTGTGAATTTCTTATCAATATTTTTCACCCATATTTTTTTTTTCTAAGTGAGTTCAATGGCTAATTCAAAAATAACCTTGATGCGTGATAATGACGAAATTTTCAATTGGATTCTATCCAATCACGTCTCCGTAGTTTTTCATTTTCATATATATATATACAGATCATTTATATACAGATTGCGAGAAATGTTTTTCAAGGCAAATATAAAAAAATTTATTGCATTACAATGATATCCAAATAAATATGAAGTACAACTAAATAGTTGTTTGGTTTATAAGAAATTGCGTAATCACCAATGTTTTCATTACTTTCGATTGTTCAATGTCATTTCCTTCGAGCGAGAATGCCAGTTCTTTGATAGTCTGTTCGTCATTTCTATTCAAAGCTGTATAACGATGATTGATAGTGGTGTAAAAATTTAAATAATACACGTGTATTCGAGTAACTGACTCCAACAATAAAGATAATTGTGGCCTGCTGCCCGTACCCTTGACAAGATCGAGCATCAAGGGATCGTGCTCGGATATCTTAGTTTTGAGTGTTGTCAAGTAGTTGAATTTATTTTTTAATTCCTAAAATCATTGATATAAAGTTTCAATTAATTGGATTTAATTATAATAATTATTGTTCATACCTGATAAAGGTTATGAAGTGTTTGTACAGCATGAGCTATGAGCGCTATTTCATCGTCAATTCCCGTGTTGATTTTGAATGTCAATCTTTCCCGGGCACAAAGTATCTGACAGATTTCAGCATTATCAACAATGTTGCTTAAGAAAACATAAGAAATACCACCTGGTGAAGGGGTCAGTAACTATGGTATCGAAGTGTAATGCGACAATATGTCATTAGCGTGTTATACTTTCTACAATCATTTCTATATCATAGTATGAATAATTATATTAATAATGTTAATAATGTTGATTATTATCATGTTTATGAATGGTTTTCGAAAATTCAGACCTACCTTTTGACGTGTTGAAGTTGCTCCGATTGATTTTGTAATGACTCAATTGGTCGTAAAAGAGTATTGATGACTTGATTCCACATGCCATTCAATAGTTCTGCGTAAGAAAAGTAATCGACAAGAGATTCATAGAATTTTTTTGCCATAATAATATATCAATTTGCACTTATGACGATTAGGGTATGACTGTACAGTGTTAGTGCGTGTTATTCGCCATTGCTTGTATCAAATAACATTGAAAATTATCCACAGATAACCCACCAATAACTCGAAAAGTTTTCAATATCTCGAAGATTTCGAGATATCGAAAATTTTTAGGAGGATAATCACAAAATGCTGCGAACCGTGCGTCCTGAACAAGCTGTTGGTAAGAAAATGTCGAGAAAAAATAAGAAACACTCAATAGTAAAAGTTTGGAAATATAATCGAAAAAACGTACCGTTCAAGATGTCCCTAACGATAAACTGTGAAAACTCAATTAATTTGGAGGCATCAACAGTTAAACACAGATGGCCCCGACTTCTCAAGTGCGTGAGAGTCTCCTGAATAAAACTCGTATATTTACCCTACATGTCTGATTTTCGCGCGAAAAATTCAACTCATTGTGGAAGTTAATCGGTATTTATGATGGTGAGGAGGTGTTGACAAGAGCAGGCAAGAGGTAGATATATCGGTGTGAGCAGAAATTCATCAGTATATGCATACGAAACGTTTTATTATGTGTATGTAAGAACTGTTATACTCTTGCCGGTGACTATGGAATGCAACCCCTCATGCGTGATACACAACATATATATATATATATAATATTAATAGAGGGTGATGGGAAATATTTAGAAATATTATTAGATGTAATAATGCGCTACCGCAGCATATTGCATTCATAATGACACACAGATTGTGTCCAATTTGTTCCTTGTTGTTCGATCTACACCCAAAGACTCAAATATTAGTTTTTAATTAAAATTTAACATGAGATTAATACTTGATGGTGCGAGGTTACATGTATAAGACATAGATGTATATAACCGTAGTGGAATAAACGAATCTATAGTGTACAATAGTGTATACATAACTACATATACAGTTGATCGTGAGTGATGAGAGGTGGAACGACCGCTACGTTTAGTTGGTGGCGCAGCGGAACAACCAACGAAAGGTTCAAGTCGCCAAGCGAATCCCTTTGTATACATTTCAGTCGTATATATGTACCGAACATATTGGTAGTAAACACTGGTGAACAGCAGTGAAGAAGGTGTTCGTTTATATACGTCATATGCATAATTGGATAATATTTGTCGGACACGGGCGCGATAACGGTCGATTTAATTGAATTACAAACATGATATAGACCAACGCATCGTCACATCATATTGGAACATACTTTTCAAAGTTCAAGCATTGGCGATTGGTGTTTGTTGTATTATTTAAGTTGCACTCGGTGACATTGACATACCCGCAAACACATTTATTGGTCGCTAATTGCCATTGACATATATTCGTACGCTTATAAATTTGTTCACCAATATCATAAGTTGAAGTGAAAACATTGTCGCGTTGGCATCGCCAGTAGTTCCATCAAACTTGAATATCGATTTACAGCGTATTTTATGTGACGATACCAGAAAAGAATGGATCTCTAATTATGAATTATGCTATTTAAATTCAGTTGATTATACAAGTGAAGTTTATTGTGTTACGACTGCATTGGGTTTAAATACAAGAACAAAAGACGTTGTCACCATTAACTTGGACGTATCGATTTAGACACTTGATGAAATATGAAGGACAGTAACAGTGAAATGCATTCACATAACGAGTTGGAGAAAGCTTCCATCGGTACTGATATCCTCAACCCTTTCGTTCATCGCCTCGAACTCGATACAACCTACGACAAACTCAAGGTCAGCAATATTAATATCATAAATTAATTCATCACCATTTTTCGAATGTATCGCATTCAATTATTGATGCCCGATAACAATTCTATTCGGTTGCTCAAGATATATTTTGCTCATTAATTTCCATATTATTGTGTATATCACACTCACATTAACGAATATATTGTACGGGTTGAATCATACGAATAACGGTTTTTTAAACTCACCGCGTAACGGCGACGTATGTGATGTCAGAAATTTCATACATAATATATTGCGGAAAAGACGCGTTGAGCGGCAAAATTTATCAATATTATGCAGAAATTCCGTATTATTTTTCGATAAATAATACCGATAATATTGGAAAACGAATTACAAGCTTAACGATTATTCACAAAAGTTGCTCTCATCATCAAATATATACAATTCTTCACCTTTCATAATATACATAGCTCAATGTGGGACAAATATTTGGGTCATGCGAGAAACGTACTTTCTGGGCACAGAATATATCTATACATATCGGAATACATACATTTACATACCAGAGAGTATAACTCTACGGCAAAATTGACGCCAAGTACCACTCTATTCGAATTTTCATTGAAATATAGTACTATACTGTAATGTTTGTATGTATATATGCTGACTTTTCAACAATGAGTCGTGCCATTTGTATATTTTATTATTGGTCAAAACCTGATGGTGTGAAACAGACGATTAGGACGAAAATTTAGAGAAACATTGACCTCGAATTAATTTTGAGAATCCGGAAACAAACTTGACGAAGGTATAATAGAAAAGAAAGTTGCGCGAACAGTCAGCCATTGAAAGATCTGGGTGAATGTATGAATAGCTTTCAATGCCATCATCATAAGACACGATATAAAATATATATGAAATATCCAATGCAACTAATTAAACACAACTAAATATACTCATGAATATCAATATCCGATTCATTTGTGACTCGTATTAATTCTTCCGGTGATAGATTGAGTGTTCTAACTTGTATGAAGATGTAAATTCATTATTGATAGAAACAGAATAGGCTAGGAACCTTGAAGTTGCCAATTTAAGTAATTTTGGGCAGCATGAAATCAATGCCATAAACTAGTTCAATATATCTGTCATCTATATTCCATTTTTCAAATATCAATTTGCGCTAATTTTTGAAAAATTCGTTGAAGTTGAGAAGTTTGCAATAATACATCTTGGTCGACTGTTCTCGCAAAAGCGGTATGAAGTAGAGTTAATTTGAATTGCAACTTATTTGCACCGCATTGAACTGAATTCGGATAACAGTGTGACGGCACAAATCTATAGTTAATAGTGTAGACTTAAACCATCATTGTAATTCACGTTACAAACGGTTTTTTTCTGGTGAAGGCAACAGCGCGGGGCATCGGACCGCGTGCGACGCATGCGCACAGTGCTCAACCGGAAGATGGCATCCACCAGAACAATGCCAAAAATAACGAAATGTAGATTGCAGATATATGAAGCTTGTTTATAACATGAGTTTTATCCTGCCCAAAATTACTTCCGATCATTAACCCCAATCCGCTCAAGCTCAATGGCCAGACTTGATTGATGAACCAATAATGAAATGCAACGAATATAATAAAGAGATGGACCATACGATTTCCCTGCATGTTCAATTCAATTCGGTAGCATTTCGCCATCTTATGACTCACGATGTCACAGGTCACATAATGTTGCTGCATAATTTTTTTTCCATATGTTACAATTTTGCTTCGCAACATGTTATGATATAAATTTTATCAACAAACTTACAGAATGATACGGTTTTAGATGGTAAAAACACGTTACACGTATATACTTTATCTATTCCTTTGCAGTGAAATAATTGCCGTAAAGACGTTTATTTTCCATCAGTTATTGATATATTTAGAAATGTACATATATATATATATATCTTTTTTTAGACAGCATTTTTGACAGTTGCCCTACTCCCACTGCGATTAGCCGCAATCACAGCATTAGTGATAATAGCTTGGTTGCTAGCGTGTTTGGGACTCTATGGATTATCTGAGGATGATCTCCGACGTGCGCCACTTACAGGATGGAGACGGTGAGCTGGAACATTATCTTCATCTACTTTGTAGTCTCATGTTAATTATGATTTTTGGATGAATCCCCGAGTTATTCCGTTCCTCGGAAATATATATACATTATTCGAAGGGTCATGCTGAGTCGGGACGCGCGACGAATATACTTTTCAGATGTTTTTATGTCGCAGGAATATATAGTATCGGTAGTTTTGAAAATTCAATGAGTATCCAGAAGAGTATATTCTCCAAATATTACCTGGATTTTCAATGGAAAATCTACCGAAATAAAGAAAGAAACAGGACCCATCGTTTTATAAGCACATGCGGAATAAGGGAATCCGCAAAATTCTATACAAGGGCAATTTATCTAGGGTGAGCTGAAATGACGAACATTTTGTTTGAATTTACGATTTTTCATGGATAATACGTGTTTCCTGATTAGATAAAAAAAAAAGTGTTCACCGGACAAAACATATAACACGAAAATGAAATTGGAGGGGCTATTCCACAGATGAAAATCCTCGGTAGAGATTCGTGTCAAGTACATTTTGAAAGTGCGATCCTATATGCTTGGACAAAATTTGAAAACCCAAGAATCGATTTTTACAAACTATCATGATGATTTGGCATGACCCCATTAATGTATTGATATTGTTGTTATGTTCCAAAATGAAAAAATGCCTGTAAAACACATAGTTACAACATGCTTAGTAAACTAATCCGATAATATACTTATATCATGCAAGTTATTTTATTCATTAACACAAACGCTATATTATTCATCTATCCTTGAACTAATAATCGAACAGCAGCTACTGATATATGCATAATGTAAAGTAATGATAGAGTGCGGTGAATAAATCTACATGTATATGTTTACTGCATAATATACCGATACATACCAAAGTGCTAATTTTCCGTGTTGCACCAAATTTTTGAAATCGACTTTTTTATGAATATTGAATCCCTATATAGCATTTTCCATTCCAATATATATCGTAATTTTTATTTGTACTGTCACTTTTTTAAAATGCTTCCAATTTAATTCAATTTTCAAATAGTTCTGCTGATTCAATTAATCATTAATTGCATGATAATATCCCAGTATGAGGCTGTTGTTTTGTTAATAAATCTTGATAAATAGAGACATGAGGGTATTGGTGTGCTGGGTGATGAGAGCATTATTCGTCTGTGGTGGATTTCATCAGTTGAAGGTCAAGGGACAAAAGGCAGCGACAAAAGATGCACCTGTATTAGCCCTCGCCCCGCACTCGAGTTTCTTCGATGCACTACCGGTTGTGTACCTTGGCGGACCGAGTATCGTCGCGAAGGCTGAGACAGGACGAATCCCTTTCTTCGGAAGTACGTCTTGCTTTTCATCTTCTTACACTCTGGAATAATCAATTTTATATTAATTGCTATTAGTATTAATAATGAGTAGATTATTGAATCAATTCGTCATCTATTCACACATTATATTGTATATACATTTAATGACGATATCATTGATAAACGTTGACGATTTGTGAAAAGCTTTGAATACTTGACAAGTTTTTGTAATATTTTATAATATGAATGGTGAATGGGATTTCATGCACTTTGCGTGATGATTAACGAAGTTGATCGGTGTGAGCAAGCAAGAAAACCGTAACGTGAAAATGGCCGCGATGGATTATGGGATATGAAAAAAATTATTACAATTAAATAAATAATAAAATAATATAACAACAACAACGAACAATGACAATAATAATAATAATAATAATAATAATAATAATAATAATAATAATAATAATAATAATGGTGAATGAAAACTACAGAAAAATAGTGCCTTGGTTGTGCTTCCTCGGCCGTTTGACATACCATGCAGGTGGAATGAAAATTGTCATACGTGGCAAGCAGGCGTCAAGATCTGAAGCACCAATCCTAGTCATAGCACCACATTCAACCTTTATAGATGGTGGAATCGTCTACATCATGGGATTTCCATCCACTATCGTCAGAAGGGAATCTGGCCTTAATCCATTTGTTGGAAGTATGTTTTGATTGTAGAAGTACGACTTTAACATCTGATTTAACAAATATTCAATTAAAAATATGTATCAATGACTAATCCATCAAATTTCCCTATTACTTCTGTCTCTATATACATATACAACATATATATATATATACATACCGGTCCCATTCACCACTACAAAATTTTACAATCTTCTTACTGTATTCTTGTGAAACATGAAAATCATATGATTATGCCTATGACTCGGAATTTCATCGTGATTAATTCAAATAATTATAATTAATTCTATCATTGTCCGAAATATTGTCCGTCAATCTAACATTTCAACCATTCATATCTGCACACAAGCAGAAGTCGTTGTTGCATTTGCCCTCTGCTTGATAAACATCCATATAATTTAGCTGTAACGTAATTACAATATTGTTGATGATAAATTTATTATTGTGATTGTTATTGATCGTAATATGTTTATATCTGAAATATTCTAGAACTGATAAATTACACACAACCTGTATACGTTTGGCGGGACGACCCCAATTCAAGGCAAAATACAATAAAAGAAATCATCGAGCGAGCTACTTCAAAAGACGATTGGCCTCAGGTAATATTGAAGCACGATAAATATATGAGATTTATACTATTATTTATCGATAATAATAATTAGGATAATAATGTTTCCGCATTTGCCAATATTGTTTATCGTAAAAT
The DNA here is from genome assembly GCA_958496275.1 of Zele albiditarsus. NCBI lineage: Eukaryota > Metazoa > Arthropoda > Insecta > Hymenoptera > Braconidae > Zele > Zele albiditarsus. The sequence continues at coordinate 279,792 of OY292411.1, forward strand.
TATTCTTATATCAAATGCAGATAATGATATTCCCAGAAGGTACTTGCACGAACCGTTCCTGTTTGATTACCTTCAAGTGCGGAGCATTTTATCCTGGAGTTCCTGTACAACCTGTTTGTATTCGTTATCCTAATAAATTGGATACGGTCACATGGACATGGGAAGGGCCTGGAGCGTATGTATTCAATAAGTTAACTGTGAAAAAATCCCTTCCGAATAAGTGATTGTTATATAAAGACATAAAATGTATCCTCATGTTATATCCAGTCTCAAATTATTGTGGCTAACATTGACACAACTGAATAGCAGTTGTGAGATTGAATTTCTACCGGTATACATACCCAGTGAGGCCGAAAAAACTGATCCAAAATTATATGCAAACAATGTGCGACGTTTAATGGCTGAGTGAGTTCTATAATAATGGAAATAAACCAATTTTAATTGATGCATGGTCTATCGAACCGTTGTGTCCCTAATAGTTTTGATAATTTTTAATAATTTTTTTGTCTAGGGCTCTTGACATTCCCGTATCAGATTATACATATGATGACTGTCGTATTATTAGTAAAGCGCATACATTGTGTTTGCCACATGCATCGAATATCGTTGAGATGCACAAACTCCGGTGCAAAATTGGTCTCCAAAAAAATGAAATTGAACAGGAATTAGTGAAATTCAGAACGGGAAAATTTGGTGATGCCGTAGATCTTCAAGAATTCGCGAGGATACTCAGATTGGATGCTAAAGATCCTTCAGTGCAACAACTTTTTCGTATTCATGACAAAACAAATCGAGGTCTGGTGGATTTGGCCGAGTATATATTTACGGTTATAGCAATCGCAAAAGCGAATTCTGTTCTAGATCTAATTGAAATTGGCTTTGAGGTGTGTGATTCTAACGGGACGAAATACCTCAATGCTGAAGAATTACGAAAAGTATTGAGGCTATCATTGCAACTTGACCATGAAGAGAGTGACCAAATTTTCTTGCAAGTTACGCGAGATGCTAGTTGTGGGAATTCTGTGAATCTAGGTAAATGAACATACTTTTCGAACTTTTTTTTATTCTTTCATTCTTCCAAGATTAATCGATTTTCATAAAGAATAATCTTAATCATAATATAACACATGTGAAATAATGTTGGTTCAGAAAATGTCTTGGCTGTCTTGGGCACGCGTCCGGAATTCGCACATTACTTCAATGGTGATCTCGAAGGTCATAAAAAAAAAACCATATGAGAGTGTCTCTTCGGCTCGTCCCCACATAGTCCGGATATGATAAAAGAAAACCGGGACTCGGACAAGCCGCTTCTTACAGGGGTATGCGCGAATCCCTTTTGAGAACCAAAATAGTTACATCGAGATAATGCAATTCAAATTCAACACAGTATTGACATAGGAATGAAAGAAGAATTTGTGTAAATAGCTAACATGGAATGATATCAATTCCGATACAAATTTCACATCCTCTCAGCATGAATATGTACTTAGTATCAGGAAATAATGGCGAATTTAGTCATACATGATATGTAACTGAAATTGTTTGTCGGTCACTCATCGAAACTAGCTTAAATACGTATTGGCTCATAGAAGTGGACTAAATAATGAGTTGTCCGAAATATATGAAACCAATTGTTTAATTCATGCTATATTCATTTGTATTCACATACAATATAATTGAAAATTTATTTATCTCTGTAAAATATAATTCATTGTATTTAATAATCAACACATGCAACCATCATTTTTGAAAAGAACCGATATTATATACACACGGCTAAGACAAAATGTGCAACAATATAGATTCAATTTGGCATCAATGTCACATTCTTTGAAACTATTATTATGTACTTAATTCAGGTGTATAAACATATATAAATTTATTTACACCATTATATGAACGTGTATGCCCAATACGTATATACATTTGTTTAATTTCGTGTATATAGATGAAGAAAAAAATGCAATAAAATATTCTTACAAATTATGTAATCTAGACGCAGAGAAAATTTTTGATTTCAATGATGTATAACAATAATAATAATTATCATGACGATGACGATGATGATGAAGATGATGAAGGCACCGACTACAGAATTAATCGTAGATAATGTTGATTGACTCTATTTTTTTCGAAAAATACTCGGTGAGTGAGATTTTGGAGTGAAAATTTTGGTCATCCTCTGTCGCATATCTTCGACGCCCTGTCCAACATTTGTCGCCGTAATTGACAAGGATAATCCAGAATTTGTACAAGTTGACCTGAAGAATTATCATCATTATATTTAATACCATGAGTATAATGATGGTCTGGGTTTACCGACACGTTCAATAGATCGATGGAAGGACCTTTATTACGTACCTTTCCATGGGCCTCGTAGAATTTATTCGTGATTCTGCTTCCCGAATGAGCGAGCGTACATTTTCATTTTGATGTGGCAATTGTTGATTCACTAAAGCTTGCAAATATCCAAGTCCAGGTAGTAGTACATTGGTGATACATTGAATATTAAGAGAAACATAGACCAAAATAGAATAAGCATCCAGCAATGCAATTGTTAATCCAACTCCCTGACTTTGTTGGAGGGCTAACGCGGATGTTCTACCTAACTGTGTGGCTATAATGTCCTCAATGAAATGTTGTGGGGTGTTTGACACAATACTGGCAAGAGTGGAAATTAAAGGAATTGATAGAGTTTGTGCTACGCTAGTACCGTCCGTCTCCATAACAATACTTTCTAATGTCAATAGACCTTTATCCTTCGCTTCTTTTGCGGGACAGCCTGTGATGAGTTTACCGAGAGCTGTGACTGCAGTGGCTTTCACCAACATGTCCGAATCACTGGCAAGTGTTATTATTGCTGGAGCGACTCTTGCAGTGACCATTTGCTCTGGAATATTTTCAATGATATTACCAAATAGTATTGCAGTTGTGCTTCTGACATGAGCACTCTGATGAACAACTCCATCCCATAAAACACCAACAATTAGCTCAATGATATCAGGTTGTTTTAATAGTAATCGAAAAGTGATGATCAAACAAGTAACATCAGCTCCACTGTTAGAGATGACAACAATAAAGTGACTAAGTGCATTCGATAATTCCATAACGTCAACAGTGGATAATATCAACATGTAAGCCGGTACCAATGTTAGATTCATATTGAATTTGTTGCCATCATGACAATAATTAATTAATTGTTTTTCCAATTCCACAATCTCGAGTTCGAAGATTTTTTTAATCCCAAACTGCACTGCATAACAGCCAAATCCATTGCATACAGATTCAAGATAGGACAATATACAAGTTAACACAATGTCTTGCGAAGTACTGAGCAGTTTTACCATCATCATAATATCCGGGAATAATTTACTATTCAACCATTCGAGCTCTGGCCACATTATATTCTCCCAATTAGTCGTGAGAAAAGCATTAATAATTCGCACAATATTCTCACCATTATCAGCAAAAACTAGTGGATTAGTTATACTTGATTGGGAGAGTTGTACCAGTTTCTGCGGCAATTCGAGCGGCGTGTTTTCATCAATTCGAGATCTGACGGTTGAGTTATCCACTATACAGACAATCATGTGAGGCAGCAATATTTTCAAAACGTTGATCAATCTAACGATTCTTTCGCTACCGCGATGATCATTTCCCGAACAATGTAATTGTTTGTCTGGTTTTAACAGATTTTTCAATTTCGCTATGATACGCGTAAAGAGATGGGACAACAACCGCTTCAATGATAATGCCCATTGAGCAAGAGTTGGTAATAATATTGCGGAGGCGACCTCAAATACTTGTGATGACTCATCATCAAGTGCAGCCAACGCAAGTTCTTCGCATTGAAAATATTTATCAGGATCGTCATTGAATGCAATGAGTAATGCAATAGTGCGAATAACGGCTGCCCTAACAATCGGCTCTTTGTCTTCCAGTAATATCTGTTGAAGCATTGAAATCATTAATGAATTCTTGATGGCACTGGAGGTATGAGGCGCCAGAGCTGAACAACATTCGATAGCTAATAATCGTCTTTCTGGATATTTATGTTGACTTTGTTCCCAACATACGGTGATAATTTCTTCTGGTTCTATCGCACCGTCTTTAATCTTTACCGATGACACCAAAGCTCTCAATAATATTTCTCTTTCAGCTTGTTGTGGCTTTTTCTTCAAATTGAATAACAGTTGAAGCAACTTATCTCGTTGTATGCCGTCCGAATTGTGTCTGATAGCATTCAAAATTAATGGTATAACATGGAATCGTTTATTCAAAGCGATGTACGGAACAATTTTCGGCAAAATTTTTGCCAGTACATTCAATAATGAATCTTGAAATTTGACATCATTATTGATTGAAAAGTTCGTTGTATCGTCATCATCATTATCATCATTATCATTATTATTATTATCGTTATCATCATCATTGTTAGATGTAGCGATCAATGAATGCGCAAATACTTGCTTTTTGAATGACTCAGATAAAGTCTGAACATGAAGATTAGGAATAATTGATGGAGATGAGGCTGTAATTTGCATTTCCGGTAGTTGAATATTCATCCAATCTTTTTCAGCAGAGTCTGTACCACCCGTATCAGTTATACTCAATACTGCGGACATACTATCTTCCGTCTCATCGGCTTCCTGATTCGCAGGAAATGTATCTGGATACAGGGATGCAATCATCTCGAATTTATCAGGTGTAGCTGCATTTGAAGTAAGTGTCATTTCAATTAATTCGGCTTTGCGTTCAGCCATAATGCATTGATTTACATCAAGTGCGCCAAGACGTTGCTCTAAATCCAAGTCATCTCGTTCCAAACGTACTATTAGTTCCTTTGAATAGTCTAATTTTTCTTCAACACTTGTATTCTTCGAAGTAACATTCATCTTTGCAAGCTGTTCATTAGTATCTGTCGAGAATTGGTCGTTAAAATTGACTTGTACCGACGCATCCACAGGCAATGGTTTGTCGTAGCCATTTCTTCGATAAAATTCCCGATAAATTTGTAACAAATTCGATGGTTTTGGAATGTTCAACCCAACATCTTCCCAATCCTCGAAATCTTGATTTTCATTCTCATCACTGAAAGTGATGGAGGTTAGTTTATATGATTGTGCCATTAAATATTCATTAACTAAAAAATTCAATGCTCGCTGTTCGTGTGGTTTTATAGGTGTATCACTCAATTGTATTTTATCACTTATTTTATCTGGTGATGCGCTTTCTGACTCAGTTATCACAGTTAGATTGGCTCGTAACGCCGATATATTCTCTTTAGCTTTTCGTAATTCAAATTCGAGAATAGCTACTTTTTCATCCGTCCCACCACCATCTTCTGAATATCTTGTCATATCCAGGGAATCCAAAGTGGCTTGGCTAGACGATCTGACAATTGACATACATGATTCAGGCTTGACGTTTGGATTTTCAAAGTTAATTGGATTTCCAAAGTAATCTTTTAAAATTGGAAGTTCCGTTCCTGCTTCAAACAATTCCGCATACAATTCAAGCGCTGTTAATATCAACTTTTCATCCAACAATTTCGCAGCAATCTCATTATATATCGATAATCTTATCACTGGATTCATATTCTCTTCGGTACAGCGCTCCATGTTTTTTTGGTTGTCAACAAATGATGGATTATCATAGCACTTGTAGTGCAGTATTGTGGTTATGACAATGACCACGATTATTGTATTATATGAAATTAATATTGACGATATTGCAGTTAATAATGAATCATTAGCACTTTATATAACACAACAATCTACAAATTTAAATTTCGTTAATTGCAATACGAAACGTCAATTGCGTTTGTCGAACAAATACAGCTTCATATTAGTACATCATTAATATTTTTTATATAAATATTTCCATTTTTGTTCATTCCCAGACACAGCACGGGAGACTGCCGAAATATCACTGAAATCCACCCGCATTGCGATATATTTCAATTGTTGCCAAAATATTGTACAAATGCTACAGAATTGATATGACATATGAACATTATCACAGTCTTACAGCAATGTTCGAATATTGAGTTGTGACATGAAATTATGTTGAGTTGATGCAAGTATAGAAATTGAAAAATATATATATATTGAAGTTAGCTTCACAATAAGCAATGAGTAATTTTAGAAGCGCCTTGTAATATTGAAATGAGCAAGCACATCAGGTATGTGTACAATAAATAACATTTGAAAATACACTACATATTTCACATTTCCAATACATCCTTATTTTCTCATTATGTTCTCTCCTCATTGCTCTTTTTTTTTCTCTCTCTCTCTCTCCCGCTTATGTAAAACAGACATGTAGTGATAGGCCTCAAGAATTGCGCATGTGATATTAGAGAATGATCAAACACAAATGTTTTTCTCAATACAGTCGTAGCTCTATATTTGCATGCTCCATATTTACGCTTTTGTTCAATTGAAATTGGTTGACGCATTTCATGCGCAGTGCGCTGCGACAGGTAATAAATTTGAACAACAAAACATTAAAAATCAACCATTTCAGCACTGAAAGGTATCAACTAATAGACGGTTATATCATAATTATGTATACCATGTTCGTCATGACTCTGCTCGAGCAAATCTCGCGTATGCTGATGCTGAGTTCAAATCCACAGGATCCCGATTCATTTTTTCAGCGATAAATAAGCATCAAGCCAAAATATGTAATTATCCAACAAAGTAGGTTTCCTATACGCAAATGAGCTTTCATATTCTGTCAATGCCCTTCTCATACCAATGTATAACAGCTCAAATATAACACTCAACTTCATTGTAGAATACGGATGGACCAAAGTGTCGTATCCGATCACATGGGAAAACATTACAAATCCCGCGAATCTTAAATTTTTTCTTACTGTAAAAATGAATAGATAATGAATGAATATGTAATCGTAATCGATATGCAGTTTCGCTTGATTATGTGTGAACTTTTTAATTTTAGAGAAATAATTGTGCGTATGAAAGGGCATCGAAATTTTCCCTGCATAGTGCGTGCAGGGCTGCCAATCACTGCAACGCGATTTCGTCGCGCTACACTTTTGTTTCCCATGAGCGATACTTACGCAGCTATATTTCAGGTAACGTGCGCGGTTTTATCGCCGAAAATTAGCAGCGAGCGATGTATGAAAACGTACCTTCAATAATGCGTGATTTTAATTGTACGAGTAGTGCAATCGTACTATGCAATCTTTATGTTTTTATTACCAAGGACCAGGAAGGATATCAATAGTAATCAGATAAGCGATTAGTGAAGGAATACACTGATTAACATAAGAATTGGGAATTCTAATTTTCGCCCAATCTGTTGTGTGAAATATATATGCATTTACGGAACAGTGAATGGCCACCTATATATATGTATATACATATTCATATGCAGCTGACTAGTATCAACTTCGAAAGTTCACTGTGAATGATTAGATTGACAGTAAAAAACCCATTAATTTGTAATTGGGGATGCGTCATATTATTTTCCCATTCATCAACTCGACAGGTATTCGCAAAGGAACATAATACGTATATACATGCATAAATTCAATGATTATGCGCTTATTTATGTTCATGCAGCGGGAAAAAATTTCAGCATCGTTCAATCTATCTGCAAAATGGCCAAGATGCATAGTGTTTCGTCAGTGATACTGGGTCAAAGTATCAGTGTTAAAATTCTCCCAGCCCTCGAAGATAATTTTATGTATTTGGTAAATATTGCTATGCTAGTATCCCATGCATCTGCAATTACTTTAAGTTAACAAATTTCTTTGTATTAGATTATTGATGAGAATACAAAAGATGCAGCATTAGTAGACCCGGTGAATCCTGATATTGCGAGCCACGCCGTTGGTGAGTCTAAAGTGAATCTAAAAATGATTTTAACAACACATCATCATTGGGATCATGCAGGTGGAAACAAAAGTATGTGTGAAAAGTACAAAAATGTTCAGGTATTGGGTGGAGATAATAGAATAGACGGTATCAATAGAATAGTGTCGCATGAAGATACTTTTGATATTGGAAGTTTGAGCGTGACGTGCTTGGCTACGCCGTGTCACACCTCAGGACACATATGTTATTTAGTAACTAGTGATGGTGGTAATGATCCTCCAGCAATATTTACCGGTGACACACTATTTGTTGGCGGATGCGGCAGATTTTTCGAAGGGACACCTGATCAAATGTATAAAGCTCTTAATGAAATTCTCGGTGGTCTCCCTGATGAAACGGTAAAATCATATTTGCATATTTTATTCTACATTATATCCATATACTAGTCTATAACTGACATATTTTCAGAGAGTCTATTGTGGACACGAGTACACTTGCAAGAATCTCCAATTTGGACTGAGTGTGGAGCCAAATAATGCAGAGATCAATCGCAAATTGGAATGGGCAACAGTACAACGTGGCAATAAATTACCAACGGTACCTAGTACCATTGGCAGTGAGAAAAAAATTAATCCATTTATGCGTGTTAACGTACCATCAGTGATGAAGCATACAGCGATGGATAATCCTATTGATGTAATGGCTTTATTGCGCAAAAAAAAAGATCAGTTTTGAAAATGTGTATGATACCGAACCTATGTTAGTAAATTACCAAAGGTGATGACGTTATTAACAGTTATCGTTATTGCCATTTAAGTCTATTATAACTGCATGAAACAATATCATTGAGATGTTTATTTGAATTATATTAAATACTATTACTACAATATGGTGCATTTACCGGTATGTAACTTGATGATTCTTCATTTTTTTTATTGTATATCTGCATTTCGACAACGTATTTCTCCTTCGAACGTTCATACATATCATAGTAAATCTGGAAATAATATTCTTCATTGAACTTTGGATTATTGATATTATGTCGAATGAGTTATAATGTAGAATGGAATACAACAAATTGAGACCTTTTTATCGTCAGAGCTCAATGATTTCCATGTCGTGGCTAACTGTCGTGTCAATTCTTGTTTACTAGGTTCTGGCTCACCAGCTAATCTTTCCATCACTCGAGGCCTTTGCTCTTGACAAAATTGAAAAAAAGGATTTGCTGGACGTTTCGGAGCATTAGGATCGGTCCTAACACTCTTCCTTTTTGATCCCTTTTTTTGTTTTTCATCTTTCAACAAGTGTCCACTAGTTTTGTTCACTCTATCCGAATTTACAGTGGTGGGAAAAATGTTGTTTTCCTCAAATACACCCATGGGTGCTTCACGCCACCGATCTCCATGAAGATCCAAACGGTCAATCAAAAATCTGAAAAACATCACGCATTTATTTGTAATATATAATAGTTGAATACATAACCTATAAACACTCACTTTTTTTCAATTCGTGTCCGCTTCAGAAGCTTTCTTATTCTTTGGATACGATGAACGAGCCGCTCATTATCCTTAATAATATCATTTAGAATTTGAAACATTGTCAAGTATACAAAAAAAAATACACATGAATGAATATATAATACCTGTTGCACAATTTGACATCTACCGAATAGGAGTTCATATTTCTGTTTATTGATGTTAAACTCAACCGTTTCAGCATCATACTCTGATTCATCTGACATGTTCCTATTATTTATCACTGAATTTCATGCAACGTTGGAAGACAGAAAAAGACAATATCAATTATCGACTCATGTATAAACAAAAGTATATATGAATATGATATATAATTATATAGATACATATATATATTGTATGGTTTATTTTTTTCACAAGAGGTGTGTTAGTGTCGCATGGTCGACGGCATTAGCCATCTCCGGAGGATTTCCACAATGACAAAATTAAAGGTACATTTCCATACATAGCTGATCACTTGTTTTTAGCGTGCAACAGATCACGTGGATCGAAATATCGCCGCGACAAGCACCCGTAAAGAACAACGGTTCACATAAAACTGATTTGATGACTGCAAACATGCAATTTCATTGCTGCTACACAGTTTTGGCGAGCGATACTCGTCGCAGTAATATTGCCGGTTATGCGAGAGCTGTTCCATATCGTTGAAAATCAGGGACGAGCGATGTATGGAAATATACCATTTTCAGTGATCAGTTCGAGGTGGTGTAACTCACGCCCGTGACAACCACAGGAGTGCGTTCAGAAACGTCTCCATCATATGAATAATGTCAATATATATATAATACAGAATTGTTCCGAGCTTGCCGCTGCTGGCTGCTTGGATCGCTTGAAACTGTGTGAAACAGTGCGAAACTGTTTGGTTTCTTTGGTTCCATGGGGTTGATCGTATCACTTATGACAATTAATTGTGCTATGTGGCGGCATGCGTGTATATATTTACACAATTAATCTTTGAAGTGACGTGTCTGGACAACTTGGTCTCACTTGCTCACTGACCGTCACATACCACAGTCAAAGCTTTTCCGTGTCATAACTTTTCATATATCCATAACTTAAAAATAAATTCGACGCTTCAGTAGCTACATATTTATTTTTGGCGTGGAATTCATATCGATTCACCTCCCTTTCAAATTTTTATCCGTTTTGTGAGTATGAAAATCCGATATAAATTATAGTACGTAGCGACTCAAGGCTGGGTCCTATACCGCCCTATACAGCGTGTCATAACCTCCGAAGCGTAATTTCTAATCGTCATATTTTTAGTCTCGAAATGATGTGCATAATATATAGATAGTTGGAAAAATTTTCACTCAACGTTCAGTGAATCAACGTCACCAGTCTTATTTCGCGATCAATATACTTGTTGAATGAGATCGGTTCCAATCATTAGCGCCAACTTTTTTGAGCAGTCACTTCGCAGGTTGACAACACTAAGGTTTTCCGTACGCAAATAAAGTCAACGGTGTAACAGTCAAGTTGGGATCGAATGCAATGAATCCATTGACAAACGTGAAAAATATCACAAAACTCGGTGAACAAGAACTATTATATGATAGAAAAACCTCTTGGCACGACGAATACAAAGATAGTGCTTGGATATTTATCGGTGGTCTTCCATATGATTTGACTGAAGGCGATGTAATAGCTATATTTTCACAATATGGTGAACCAGTAAACATCAATTTAGTTAGAGATAAAGATACGGGAAAACAGAGGGGTTATGGTTTCTTGTGTTATGAAGATCAAAGAAGTACAATTCTCGCTGTTGACAATTTAAATAGTACAAAAATTTTGGGTAGAACTATCAGAGTAGATCATGTTTCTAACTATAAAACTCCAAAAGAATCCAAAAAGATTGATGATATTACAAGAAAATTGCGAATTGAAGGGTGTTATCCAGAACAATCCTGAAAAATTTTGAATTCAATGAGATTACTCTTTCATTCTTATTCTTGTGAATCAATTGAAGAACGAAAATCAAACATAATCGTGGATCCACATTTTCAACTTTATAATTCAATTAATTATAATAAATTGACTGCATTATTACATGATCACTTAACGTTGAAGCCCAATTGTTTACGCAAAATAACAAAATAATAAGATGTTGGAAGCCGGACTATTATCAACGTATATCAAAATCACTGCAGTTGTGAGTGCTTACTGGTGAGTTTCATGGATATTATCCAGTTTTTATCAGATGCATACTATTGACTATGTAACAATTCTTGAATTTTTTATTTCAGGATAATATCGATAGTGACAGTATTCGTGAACAAATCATTATTGTCAAGTCAAAAAATTAATTTAAATGCTCCTCTATTTGTCACATGGTTTCAATGCATTGTCAGCGTTTTTATTTGCTTTTGTATGAGTAACCTTGCTAAATGGTTTCCAAGTGCTATTCATTTCCCAGCCGGAAATCCATACACCATAAACAATATAAAGAAGGTTTATATAACATCGGAGAAGGACCACACAATCTTATTTTCTCTTTCACCCATAGTTTTTTTTTTGTTCCGCATACAGATAATTCCTGTGTCAATCTTATTCACATTGATGATAGCCAGCAACAATTTGTGTCTGAAATATGTTGACGTTGGTTTTTATTACATAGGCCGATCATTGACAACAGTATTTAATGTTGTATTCAGTTATTTAATTATTGGTGAGCATAAATGCATCTAAAAGAATAAATCTAAATCATCCTACTACTCGTACGATCATTTTTAATGAGGACAATCAATAAATTAACAATGCCCAACTTTCTGATTATCATATACAGGTCAAAAAACATCTTTCAATTGTATAGTCTGTTGTGGTGTGATTGTTGGAGGATTTTGGCTGGGGGTGGATCAAGAGAATGTAGCAGGCTCTCTGTCAATTCTAGGGACTTTTTACGGAGTGTTAGGATCATTATCCTTATGTTTATATTCAATATACACAAAACGTGTACTCCCGTTAGTGAATGATGAGATTTGGCTGTTATCATACTACAACAATGCCTACAGTATTTTCCTCTTCCTCCCATTGATGTTACTCAATGGTGAATACAACAGCTTATCCAATTATGATAAATTCAATGAAATTTATTTCTGGTTTGCGATGATTGCCGGTGGAATATGTGGTTTTGCTATCGGATTCATCACTGCACTTCAAATCCAAGTGACATCTCCATTGACACACAATATCAGTGGAACTGCCAAAGCTTGCGCTCAAACTGTTCTTGCTACATATTGGTTCAACGAATCCAAACAATTCCTCTGGTGGATTAGTAACTTATTAATATTGTGTGCATCTGCCATGTATGCAAGACTCAAGCAATTGGAAATGAACAAACTGTACCGAAGGGAGAGAAGTGAAATTTTACCAAAAGTCTGAAATTGGATATCAACATTTTCTCAAAATGATTTTATCATAGTAATTTCGTTCTTTATTTTTGTCTGCTCAACAATTTGATTTGAAATCATGAATATAAATCTCTACAAGTAATAAAATGATTTACAAATAAAATATAAGACACTTGGTCATTAATGTTATCATTATTAACTATATATACATATGTAAATATATCTAATCTGAATGACTTTTATTCCACGTTTCTGAATATGTACATAAAAACAATTCTCACTACCAACAGTTTCATTGTCATCAATTCACGTATAGTTCATTGAATTTATTTCATTGACCTTCAATGGGTAATTATGATATAGATTGCTGTCGCGGTGATAAATTCTAATAAACTTGATACAATATAGTGCAGCAATACTCAAACATGTTGCGCTTATAACAAATAATAATCGCGTGTCAGGTAATTTGAAAGATATATACAATAAGACAAAGCATATCAATATATTTGAAGGGAGTCTATACCAATTAGCTATGGTCGATCGATGACACTCTGGTGTAATAATCCCCCGAAGATAACCAATAGCTGGATAATACATTCCTACTGATAATTCGAACAACAAAAATGATAATAAACAAATATACGTGCCTATTACATCCATTTGTATTTGCATTTGAATGTGAATGCCTATTGTACATGCAAGCATGCTGGATAAAGCCAAAATTATACTGAGTAGTAATAGCATTTCACGTGAAATTCGAAAAAGATTCACCAGAAGTGAATGGAAAGTACTACCGACCACGATGCATAACATAAAACTTCCAAATATTATACCATTACTGGAATTGATTGGTGTAAGAATTGAAGTCCAGAGAAATATAAATATATACATAACTATTTCGAAGAAAGTTTGAATAATTCCCAAATGTATCATAAGCCCATTGCCCCTCACAAAAATTATTTTGAGTCCTTTGAATGGACTAGTGAGAACTTCTGATGAGATGTTTTCCATCCAAAGAATATAACAAAGAAAAGCCGAAAGAACTGAGACTGGGATAGTGAAAATAAATGGAGATGAAGGACCAAATTCGTATTTGTCAACTAGCAATGAAGACATACATCCAGCGATGATAGCGAGTAAACTATTGTAAAATGTTGAATTTGTCATCGTGAGTCCAATCAAATCTTTGGAAATATTGTATTTTAATAGATGCTGACTGATGTACCATGATTCGAAGGTCGAGAATAATATAGAGCTCGATATACCACCGAATATCCTGCCAATATGTAAAGCCAAAGAATTTTGACCAAGAGCCGATAAGCAACTACATATTGTGGCAAAGAAATAGAATAGACAAAATCTTTTACGGCCAAATCTATCGGCATAATGCCCAATGAAGATTCCAGAAATTGCACTGCTGATAAATCCTGTTATGTAAAAAAGAGATATGTCTTTTTTGTCGTATCCATAATTTGAATAGAGCTTGTACAGATATGGTCCCTGGAGCCAGTCAGCAAAATTTGCCATCAAGAAGATGACAAGATATCTTCTTCTCAGTTGTTGATAAATTTTCTTCTCGCTTCTTTCAACTGAATTATCCATTATTCACTCGTTGAATTGTTCTCTCATTCATCTGGTAACTTGTGAGTTGATAGGTATGCGCTTTCGTCTACTGAAAAATGTCAATAATAATTGCTATAGAATAAACAATTGCTTTTCCTTTTTTTCTAATCATGCAGTCTGAGGTATGATTTGGCCAAAAACAAAAATTCTTACTGTATTTTGGAAATTTAAAGCTCATTCAATCCACGATGAGGAATTGAAAGAAAAATTTATCACGGACCCACATTACATGCCTTTGGCTATACCATTGAATGTTCATCGATTTTATTGCATTTCGATTGTTGGATGACATTTATGAGGCATTCAATCGTTAATGGTTATAATAATTCGAATGAAAACAGAACACCGTGAACCACCCGGACACATGTAACATTACTTATCACAAATTAGACTAATTGAGTTTCCATGTGAACAAATTCTTAATTGGGTTCCAATTATAACATTTTTAGGACGGAATTTTTCTGTGTCGACATGAATGATTGCAAACTGTTCAATTAATATCGTATGCTCCTGATTCGTTTTAATTCTCGTCATAGAATCTTTATTATAATAGCTTCATAGCATTTCACATGAGTATTCATTCAATTTTTGTTAGTTGAATCTTGTATATTAGTCGAAATGATTAATCATTTTTGATGAAATAACTTATAATCTTAATTCGAAAGTGGCGCTGTAAAATATGTACATTACACATCAACGATGCATAATTAAGTGGTGTTGTGTATGCGCACAGCTACAGTCAATCCACTGATATTTTAGGATCGTCTTTGGGCAAGTTTTCAACGTTTGTAGGTTATTTATTTCTGCTGGGCAAGTCGGACCAAGCTTGACTACGCTACCTATAATCAACCACAACTACAAAATTAATCAACACGAACTTAATACCTAAATATAGGAATGCGAAATAATATAACGACTGAAAGAGATATACATACATATGAATAATACCAATTAACGATTGCTTGATGCTCACACGAGTTTCACAAGAAAATAAACTATGTATAATAACATGGCATTATTAATTCATAATTTGCACAAATCTTCAAGTAAGTCAGTACGTTTTGTACATAACCTCATTTAATTACTGTAACCATTTATCGTATATGATATTTCATCCAGGAAGCTGCTTGCGGTCTTCATATCGTATGATATATAACACTACAAGTTATCAACATATTGACATTTCAATAAGCCAAGATAACACTACTAATGATGATCTTGTAAGTTTTTATTTTATAAAAGTCTATGTGATAACAATACATTGTATTTATTTGATTGACATTAGAGAGATTATTTTAGCCAATAGCACTGGAACGTAATCCATATGAGAGGGAAAAACAAAAATGCATTCTCTGCAAATTCAATGTCGAGCCAGATTATAAAAACGTGAGGTTACTATCACAATTCCAGAGTTCATATACGGGAAGGATCTACGGTCGAAACATCACTGGCTTATGCAAGGCCAAGCAAGCGAAAGTTGAACACGAAATTCTCAAAGCACAAAATTGTGGATTGATGGCTGTGTACCATAAAATTCCACAGTACCTCCAGGATCCACAACTCTTTGATCCCGATCATCCTTTCAGGCCTCACAATTATTAATAATTTATGTAGATTGTACTTCTATTTTGTACGTTTGTTGAACTTAGAGAGTATGAATAGGCATGTCAAATAATAACAACAGTATCGCGTTTCACGTGGTTACATCTTCACAATTAAACTGCTTATGTTGTCTTAATAATACAATTATCTACATCATCTCCAATGTATGGCTTATAATTCATAACATATTCTCAACATCATTCGGAAAATTTGCAACACTGTCCGAGATACCCAACATTAATAATACTTCTTTCATTTCCAAAGTACTTCCCCCTATATACCTCTGTTCGCAGTCTTTTTGGTATTGGATGAGAGCTCTTTGTAAAGCTAGTTGCCATTTGTTAATTTCTACTCTCAAATCTTTTACATTGTGCTAAAGTGGAGTTCATCATCATATATAAACTATTAATGAAATATATAAATACCAAGTTGACAAATTTGGAAGTATCCGATATCTAACCTTTCTTCTGTAAGCGAGCTTGGTTTTCAAGCTATCAATCTCTAATCTCTTGCTTCTTATTCTTTGCTTGAGCGCCAGCAGATCTTTTCTAGTAGGACGTGAGTTATCCGAAAATTCATCTATCTCGACATTTAAATTTCGTTGTTTAGTTGCATTGTCCTGTTGGTTTTGTAACACAACTTTTAGGCTTCTTGTTTTTCTACAAAACGAAAAAAAAAAAAAAAATACATTTCATCAGACGAACGTATATTTATGTCAAATACATGGATATCTCAAAATAAGCATACGGGTATGAAAATGATGTTGAATGTTGTCTCTTTAAACTATTACTCTTCGTTGGGGTTGTATTATTACTAAAAGGCGAACGAAAGGGTTTATTCGCCAGATCACTGTTTCTAAGGGGTGTTCTATTTAGATTATGCGTATTGTCGTTCATTTCAATTCAACCGAAAAAAACAGAGATAATGAACGTGACCGTGTGTTTCCTGGTTCGATCCCACATATTCTCTAAACTTTTAACATTGTACATGTAGCTAAATTACCAAAAAGTATAAAATGAAATAATCAATAGCGCTATCGAACTGTTGATTTCTGTTGGCAGGGGAGCGATTCCTCGCGTAAAAACGTGCTTATCCAAAATTATAATTTTACTTCCGACAGAGGGCATTTCATTCGGTTGGGGGACCAATCGATTGAGTTTTGGATCATTCAAGCAAGTTTACGAACACGGCCCGGAGTTTAAATTCAAAAGAAAACATTTTATTGAGAAAATTGGCTTTTTTCCATTTTTGCAACACGACAAGATAGACAATCAAATTATTAATTGATTTTCAGGGCGTTAGATATTGCTCCAAAATGGATTTACACATTTCGGAGCAATGCAACTAACGACCGTTAGTCATATTGCTGGCCACAATCCACACACAATTCCATCTCTCCATAATAGCATAAAGCTTATGTATTAGGTCAAGGGTACAATGCCAAGATATATTTCAACAAAAATTATTCTTCTAAACATTGCGGTGAAATGCTGTTAACGTTGGACAAAGTGCCTTATAATAAATATATGTTGCAGATTATTTTTCATATGTTGTACAATATCTAGCGCTCTAAATGTTTTTCTGAACGAATACAATTATTCTGAATATACATATGTCACAATAGGAGTTTGAATGCTTTGAATGCGCGCGCAACTTTACAACTGTGACTACATCGGCGTCTCATAATGCAGATATACGTGTAACTAATGCGCCCTCACGACCTCGTTGTAATGAACACTCTACCACACTGAGTGGCACACTCTGCTGTGTTCTGCTGTGTCTTACCTGAGGTGTGTCGCAGTATAACCACTCAATCTGTATACATGCACATATTTAACAGGTCCTATCTAATATATTGTTGAATACAGTGACTTTTTCATTTTTTCCTAAGCAAATTGTTTAATTGTTGGAAGATTGATATATTTCGGGTTACTTGCCACTGCTTGACACTATATATACAAAGTACAGAGGCGTGCAAGTGCCCACTCGTGATTTCAATAATGAATATAGTAAATGAAATTTTGAACAAAGAAGCTGAGAATGGGGATCTTAGTAAATCGATAAAAGTTGACAAACTTGTGGATATTGAAATCGATGAAGGAACTCTTCTGGCAACAGATTACAATATATTTGATACAGAGAGCTTGAGGTAACCTCAAAATTACCATGCAACATAACCTCCTAATTTCATTTTCTACCCGCACTAAGACATAATTTGAATTCATTAATTGTTTATAATAAAACAGAACGAAAACTGAGGAATATCTGAAAACTTTAACAAGAGACAATGTCCAGCTACTTGTCAATAAAATTTGGACTCTCCCAACCGAGCGTATTGATGAGACGTTTGTAGCCAAACTACCAAAACCAACGTTCATTTTGCCTAGAGCGCGGGCTGTTCCTAAACCCAAACCATTGACGAAATGGCAACAGTTTGCTAAGGAAAAAGGTATACATACGAGGAAGAAAGGAAAATCAAAATTGCAGTGGGACGATGAGCTCAATGTAAGTTTGAAATGGAAAAAAGAAATGATATTTTGTCTGTCTGTCTGCTATTATTTAAACGAATTAAAACTAATTTGGTGACTTATGTTTTAGAAATGGGTGCCTAAGTTTGGATATCAAAGAGTCAAGGCGGCCGAACAGAAAGATTGGTTAATTGAAGTTGGCGATGACAATACGCCAAAAGCAGATCCAAGGGAAACACTGAGCAGATCAAAACATGAGCGCGTTGCTAAAAATGAACTTCAACGGCTGAGAAATTTGGCGAAATCGAAGAATATTAAAGTCCCAAGGGTTGGATTACCTACCACTGAGCAATTTGCCAGCGCAAAACATCTGGCTACAGCGACCACAATTGCTCGTGTGTCCACAGCGTCGCTGGGAAAATTCCAAACCACGTGCGTTGGCATTCTTATTTATTCATCGATAGTTATTTTCAATATATAAAAAACTTTTCAGTTTGCCAAAAGAGAAAGACGCTAAAGACATTGCTCGAGAAGTACCGGGCTTGAAAAAAAAACGAAGAGCTCCCCCGTTGAATGTAATTGACGAGAAAAAACGGAATACAGCATTGGTCGATGATATTGTCAATAGAAAGAGTAAAAAAAATATTCTTCGGATGGAGAATGTGCCGACGGTGGCAGCGGATACTGATAAACAGAAGTAAACTTGAATATGTCGATAGAATAATCAAGTTGTTTCGTCGTATATATGTATATATAAATTCTAATTGTTTTTCAGTTCCAAGTCTGAGGATAAGCGAAAACGTGGTGGAAAATCATCCGGTAAAAAACCGAAAGCTGGCAGAGGAAAGCGGGATTTACACACGAAAATAGGTGGTAGAAAACGTAGAGGTTAAACATAGTTCAACTATACATAACATTTCATAGAGAAATCTGAATAAAAATGAATATAAAAAATTATCATAATGTTTACACGTTGCATTGATCAATTGTTTTCATTTTATGTGAATATATCGATGGATTAATTATGATTTTGGTGTTTATGGAGTTATGGATTCGATGAATGAAAAACGGATATGTTGGTAGCATATAAAGACGAAAGGTCAACAATAACGAGCATGGCGCAAATATCGACAGGCAATGGGTCGAAGCCGAGGGATGGAAGAGTGAGGGGGTGTGAGGTGGTGAGAAATGATGAGGAAAGGGAAGCGGGAAGGGGGGGGGGGGGGGGTGACAGGGTGGTTTTTTTGTGGGCGGTTCGTGGTGTCCTAGCCCAGTCACGCGTTGGTTGAGTAAGAGGAAGGGCTATAACAGAGTATGTGTGAAGTGACTGGGTACGAAAGCAGTACCCAAGCTATCGAATTCTACACGTCGCGCGGCTTTACAGATTTCACAAGGTCTCTCCCCACCCAGCCCTATCACAAACAAAAATTGTGCTTTCGTTCCTTGGTATTCACCAAAAAGTGAACTTCACATCGTCGCTATTCCATTGACGTTGTTCTCATGTAAACTCGTTTATTTGCGTTATTTTGACATTGCTATATGTGTTTCGAGTGATATCGCCTATGTACTTGTGATATATATCGTTATGCGCGTCAATACAACTAAATGTGATTGTATGGCGCAATATCATTCTACGTGACAGTAGTCGTGTGAAAGGACTACAGATTAAATGACTTGGGGGAGAAACAAAAAATAATTATTTAGTTGACCCGATGGAATATTATTTGGTAATTAGACGACGGGGACGGTGCCAGAATTGCTGGTATGGTCAGAATGACGGGCGTGCCTGCGACATTTAACGAACGTGAGTGCTGGTAGCGAGAGGGCGAGCGACCTACGAATCTGGTTGACAGCTAAATAATCCCAACGCCCGTTCATCCCGTCAGCGTCACAATTTTCGTGCGCTTGAGAGAATTGGCAAGCAACCGCAAAAGTCGACAACAAGTAGAGCAAAAAAAAAAGAATATAACGATACGTGAAGAGACAAATTGGGTTGCTTTCATGGGACATCGAGACCCCGCGCCATGTCGCCTTGAGGAGAGTTCGTGGGTGTAACTTTCAGACGGATGGTGTGTAATTAAGAACAACGAGAGCACACTCGAAGAAGTCGCATAGACGAGAGATAAAATGACAAACGAAAAATAGGAAGACCGACATGATGATTTTGATGAGGGGTGGATAATAGGATGCGGTCAAGCGTGCGCGAATGAAACTCCTCAAGATAATAATGAGTGTGGTCTAATGGCTTTGAGCCTGCTTTTTTTCTGTTATGGTCGCGTCGTCGTTATTTGGCTGATCCTGTTGCTGCTATTATAAATTATCCATCCCCCTCTCCCAAAAATTGTGTTCTCATCATTACCAGAGAGTGTCACGACGACCGGTGTTCGTCGTTTAATCTCTTTCTCAATGTTTCAATTGATCAATATACATATATGAGCATGAGCATATATGTGTACACATGTATATGTTTAGGCATACATATATATATAAATAACATGTGGGTCATTTTATGATTTTTTTTGCATTTTCTCTTGTCAGGAGGTTTTGTAACTTTCTTATATAAGAAATTGGATTTTCAATCAATTTTCTATTCATTATTCTGTCAAGTATGAAAATAAATGGAGCATAACTCACATATATTCTTGACATTCATATATTTACATACGTGTTGCCGATTATTTCCGATTACATACTTGTATTTACAGTCGGGACCACCAGCCAGCCTTCATAATATACATATCAACCGTGTGATTCACAATACACAACAGACACCTATTATATTAGATTGAGTTCACTAATAAAATAAACGCGGTGTAGTGATACCTCGTGAATCGACTAGACTTTCGATCTCCTCGCGTGCTTTAGTGTCTGCGTGTGCACGATATAATTACGTTATCTTGTTTGTCATAGGACAATAATGGGGTCTCAAGCTTTTTGCATCAACCCACTGACCCGCATTTTTCCGCTCGATTCCATCTTATATACCTCATCAAATGTTTGCATTTCTCTTATCCGCCGCTTTTACTCTCCCTCATCTTTCTCATGTTATTGCTGTCCTCTCGATCCAACTCCCTGTTTTGACGTGTGTCTGGATTCAATTATCATCGCTTATTGTCCGTACTTAACTACTCTAAGTAGAACAAGTGGGCAGAAAGGTCAGTGGAGAAATGGCCAATTGTCTGACATGCATGACCAAACGTAGGAGAGTGTAAAGGTAAAGCTGGGGCTTTTCACGTTCGTGCTGAAACCACTTGACCCATCTATTATATAAATCGACCTGCAACTTATGGCGGCTTTTTCATTTTACAGAAATGTTAATATATATGTAAATGATGCATATATTCATAGTATATCATATAGAGTATAGATACCTAGAATTAACAACTTTTCAGTAAAACTTGATTAATTATTTCAGTTTTTCACACGCTTTTTCTTCATTCTCTTGAACTTTTTTTTGTTTTGTTTGCATCAATAGCATTCATCAATAAAGTGGAAAGGTATTTTACGTAGAATCGAGTACTCTCATAAGTATTTGGCATATACCATGGAGCATAGAATTTGTCATATATGGAATATTTTTCAGCTGCAAGTATAATCCACAAATATTTTTCGAAAGAAGTCAGTTGTTCAATTACATTAAATAATGATATAGAGTGGATTATGCTCGCAAATGAGTTGAACATCGCCAAGACAGTATATTCAGCTTATCAATTTGGAATGTAAACAGTTTATGCATTTATACATATGTGTCTATACAAAACTTATATGTATATGGACACCATATACACATGTGTTTTATAAAGAGAAATTTCCATAAGTGTGCTTGACACTAAAATCACCATATTGATAAAACTCGCACGGCGAACATATGTCATTGCCATTTCAGAATGCAGAAACATGCCCGGAAGTTGCTCTTAACGGGCAGTCGCCTGTCCCGGCGGCGTTAAAGCGGGAACAAAAACAATTATAAACCAGCAACCACGCTTCACGAGGAAACAACCGAGGGCAGAGACAAGTTAACGCCGAGAGAATGTATGCTGCAGCAGGAGGTGCGAGCATTGCCAATCGGCGAAAACAAAAACGCCTTCACCTGAACAGACAACAAGCATCTCAATCGGCGGCAGTCGTCGCTGCTATCAGGAGTAAAATCACCAAAGGACTCAATGACACGAGCGCAACGCACGTCACAAAATTTTCCCGTTCGCACGAACCAACACTGCATCCTGCACAACCATTATTACTACAACAACAACAACGACAACAACCACCACCGCCACCAACATCTTGTGCATTTCACTCGTCCCATGAGCATCACCGACATCGTCGTCGTTATCGTCATCACCACCACCACCATCACCATCATAATCATAATAATAATAATACTAATAATAATAATAATAATAATATTAATCACGATCATCATCATCACAGTCGAGAGCCGGAACAAATATTAGCCAATTTTTTGGCACCGCCAATTTCACCAATTCAATTTCCCATCTCACCACCACCACTATCAATAGAATCACCGAATTCCCTCACACTTCCATTGAAATCTAATTTCCCTTTCCCACCACCCACATTTCTTGATCTAAGAGTATCGCCTTCAACTTCAGAGCTACAGGTGAGTCTAAATTGCCACATATGAACACCCATACACGCACACACATCTCGACATATAAATAAACGAACAAACACACACACACACACACATATTCGCAACTACACAGACATTTTTAATCCTTGTCAAACAATGAAGTACACGCGTGTATTATTCCGTTTGCACTAGATATATGAATACATACATACATATATGTATTATTTGACTCTTCTATCATGTTAGTGTATAGACAAATGAAGTTGAATATTAGGTATTATACACAAATAGTTATACTATTAACAGTTAGTTTTTGTAAGTGCCTTTGGCCACTTCTGACGCACCAATTGCACTAGGAGACACGTATAAAAATGATGAGTCAATGCACATTAATTATAAAATAGAAATTAAGAGTAAATGACTATTTGGCTGTCTGGTGGGGCAAAAGAGATCACTTTCTCTCCTTTTATCTTCCACATTGTGCCTAAATAATTCACTTTGAATCATTATACAAGACACTTTGGGGAAGATTCATGAAATATTGAATCGCACAAATTAACGTAAAACGTAAAAATTGACAAACAAAAACCAACAATATCAATGTTGGTATCAGTTTTGTAGAGCATTTTCATCGGCTCCCGTGATGAGGAATTATTAATGGACTGCAATCAGATTGAGTTGCAAGAACAACGAATACAGAAAAAATAAGTCAAATATAAGAATAGTGGAACCAAAGAAAAGATAAAAAAAAAGACAAAAAAACAACATCAATGATAGAAGTAAATGAATGAGCGGAATGCAGGCCGCTTTATTAATTAGACGTGATAAACAACGTTTGCGGGGTGGGAAGGCGGTGAACTTTAGGGAGTTGCCATCCAACTTGGCAACGAGACTCATACCACCACTTCCACGTTATCCCCCGAGATCGTACGTTTATGGGGTGAGTAAATATGATGAAAAAAAAAAAAAAAAAAAAAAAAAACGGTCCCGATAGAATCGAGCGTGAGGGTTCACTCAGCAATACCCATATTGAAAGACTAATATATAGGAAATAGAACTATTTAGATTTAGCGATTGTATCATCTTGATAATGAACTAAGATGCTGACATGGGTAACTCTGATATATTTGGATATTCTATTATTTGTTGATGTTGCAGTGCGGTGGCCAGGGACCAGGGAAAGCGGCATGGCAAGGTTGCAGCAGACCATCTCCGCTTCCTCTGTCTCCGGCATCGCCTCATGGCTCACGCGGTGAAGGCTACAAGACAAAGCAATGTGAAGCTCATCGGAGATGGATGAAAAGGAATAGGGTAAATGTCTGATTCGATTTGTGTGGATTATTTATGATAAACATGCATCAACATACTGCTTAAATATGCACGTCTTATATTGGTTGTCATGAACGTCGACATTTATATTTGGCAGATACGTGATGCAAGCTACTGCACAGGAAGCAGTGGCGAAGAAGAGGATGGGGAGGGCAGTAGTTTTACTGGACGCAGGCGTCCAGAACTTAATGCAGCGGTGAATACTGTTCTCTATGCTGGTCTTGGCACCACTGCTCTCGGTCTCGTCATTTCCTTCGTGGGGACAGGTGAAAAAGGTTTTCTTAGCCCAGAACTGAGAATGGTTGGGCCGACACTTCTCTGTGCTGGACTGCTTTGCTGTCTGTTACGCGTTCTCCTGTGTCTATGTTTTTGTCGATGCTGTCACGATTGTCGATGGAAACCATGCCGTGTTGTGATTGTCGACAAAGATAAAATGAAGAAAACTGACAAATCAAATGCATCAGGAGGACAGAATGCAACGTCGTTATTACCTCAATCTCAATCGAATCATCGTGAAATGGGGACAGGAAAAATAACGACATTAACTAAGGCATCATCATCATCACCGCCACCACCACCATCACCACCACCACCACCACAACCACCACCGACTACATCTTCATCACATAATACCTGGCCTATAAAACGACATGAGCTTCTTCTCTCACCCGCTCAATTGCCAGAGTAATGACATGTCCACATTCATGAATAAGAAGACAAAAAATTAAAATTATTCTGGAGATCGCCATGGAACATTCCTGTTGTGATGTTTCGCATTATTATAATTATTATTATACAAGATTGTGAAACGGTAAAATTTTTTTACGAGATTTTACGTGAAGGAGATAATGGAAATAACGTCGATACATATTACTGCCGGTTCTGTCCAGAGAATACACGTGGTTTCGCCCCGTTATTTCGAATTCCCGCATTCCTTCGCTGAAATCACTATCTCATACCAATATAGGTATTCGAAATGAAATCAAAGTTGAAGGGAGAAATGAGAAAAAAATATAAATTACACCTAGCTTGGTCTATATAGTTTAATATAACAAACATATACCTAGTGCTTTGAAGAAGAAAAAAAAAACAATAATAATAATAAAGAATCGGCTAATTTTTTTTGTGGCTTGTGTTTATTATATAATGACAATTATTTCCTACAATTCATGCTGCAATTTAAGGATTATTGAAGATTCACCATTACGTAACCCGGCAAAATGACCCATATTGCTGAGCGTAGCGATTAAAAGACATTTTACGTTGACTGATGTTATTCTGTATTTCTTGAGAAAAATTCATAGTTTTTCGTTAGAATGATTGGAGGTTCAGGAAAGTTGAAATTGCATCTGATCCGTTGATGAATAACTGTAGATAACTGGTGTATCAGATGTTGTGGCGTTAGACGCTGTTATTGCAAACAATTGCTCCTCATAAATTGTGTTTGATGGTTCAGTTTTTCCATTGCCTGTGGGCGTACTACCACCAGCTGGATTATCACCTTTTGTCGCCTCTCGATATTTTTGCAGATAAATCTTCAACGGTTCCACATAATTATCAAATCCTAATGTCGTCATCGCAAATAAAATATCCTCCCCATTAATTGTTTTCCGTTTCTCCATGTAACAACGATCGCTTGCCTCAGAAGTAATGAACGAAATGAATTCAGAAACACATTCTTGAACGCATTCTCTAGCATCTTTTGCTATTTTTCCGGCCTCAGGTATTGCTCTTTTCATTATTTTTGCGACATTCGCTATTGGGAGAAAACGGTCTTGTTCTCTAAGTGGACCTGTTGCACTACCACTGCCACCACTATGCAGTGGATCACCTCCACCATGATTCGAGTCGTCTGTGTTTTCAGGATCATCTATGAAAAAATTTCACCAATTGTATTTATTTCAATCCCCCGCGATTCTAAGAATTCAATCCAATCTGATTTGTATGTACAAGTAGTCTCTTTCAATCTTTATGCATTTGAAAAATCATCTTAACAGTTGAATTATTATTAGATGAGTGATTACATCGTGGATAACTACACAGAGCCCAATACGCATTATGATTATTCTTAGTGTGAGCAATTTTCGGTCCAAGTGTGAGAAAAACATGTTTTTATACCTTCTAAATCATCTGATTGTACGCCAATATAATTGGTAGGGACCCCAGTAGTTGTGAAGTACCCTGATGTTCCCTGCGGACCAGTATCATCGCCGCTTTCACCACTATTGTCCATTATTTACTTTTTATAATGCAAGTCGCCAATGGCACTTTGCACACTCTTAAGTTAAATGAGCGATAACACCGCGTTTGAGGGCACTATTATATAAATACACCGCGAATTACTTTCTCGCTCGAGGTGTGTCACTTTTACAACGGAAAAATCTGACATTGGAGTTTTTGTGGGCTGTAATAACTGAGTTTGTTTGGTTACTCCGAGTCGCTCTAGCCCGCTTAAAGCTTTTTTGGCACTTTTTGGGCTCAGTAATTCATTTCCCCCTCACCGAACTATAGTCAGGTATAGCTCAAAATTCAGATATCAAATCGAATGGAGTACCACTGGTGGCTCTTCACATAATGAAATCGAGTTGAGCATCAGTTTATGGACATTCGTATGTATGTATGCACGCATGCATGAATGTGTGCACCATAATCTACACTGTTTTACCGATGGGATGAAGATTTCGATAGGAGTGAGTATTGACATTTTTTTTTTCCCCCTCCGTACTATGAAGAAGATATATTGCATTGTTCACAAATGGTTTTTACATATGTATGATATTGTGTATAATCTACATCAATCTCAGTGGCTGTGGTACAAAGGTTGAAAATGTTTTAGCGTCTTTAATTTTGAAATGCACACAAGAGCCAAACTGAATAATTGGATTGATTCGAAGCCCGATTGTGATGCATGTAGGAAGAGCTCTACATTGCCGAGAATATTTGCCGCTTTAACTCCGAAAAAATGCACCGATGCAAAATTGGAAATATCTACATGCATTTATGATAGAGAGAATAAATGTGCGAATCTTGAAGAGTACAAAGTGATCGTACTCATTTTTAATTCATTTTTTTTTATTCACTGATCACCCTGTATACAGAGCAAGAGAGTCAAGATAATCAATAGCACCTAAAATAACAATTTTAATCACTACCTCGAGCAGGATCTTGCAACTCATTTCCAATGAGCCCAGCTGGCCGTACACTCCATAGTACCATGCATAGCAACAATAATAGCGATCCCAAATACTATATTAACAATACAATTACTACATTAAAAGTGAGGTCATGAAAAAATATTTTTCAGCAGTACTATGAGGGAATGACTGTCCTCCGATTTGTCGACAATACCAGTTTAGGTTCATACGAATCGTTGTTGAATGGAAATATGATATGAATACTGTGAGGTATGAAAAAAAAATAAATAAAAATTGTCGCATGTTATTTAATATACGTTTGTTGATCGATTAATTAACTAGAACAATCGTAGTGATTCTCTTTGCACGCAGGTTTTAGTGAAATGATTCTAAATATATTGCTGTATTTTTTCCCTCTCTTCCCCTCTCCTTCTCCTGTTATCATCTCCGGATTCCATTTTTCATTTGGCTACAGCGGCTGATAGAACCGCGCTTGGAAGTGAGCAAGATTATGCGACGCCATATTTCTTCTTAAGTGATTCTGGCATTGCCGGTGGTGGTGGTCGTGGCATGCGAAGATATACTTTAACTGCGTCATAAATGAACCATTGTGCAGCAGTCAGTGTACCAATCATCACAATCCTAGGTGCAAGTCCTTTCCAAACGCCAGCGAAACCGAGTTTCCTCAAAACATCACCAGCAGTTGCTCCCTTGTCTTGATTCAATTTCGATACCACCTAAAAATGTCATTGTGACGTTAATTCAATCATCAATATTTGAATCATATGAATACGTACATAAATATAATTGAATATGGACAACCAATAGGCATATTACCCATTAAATATAACTTACAGAATCAGCTGGATGTGATACAACAGCACAAAAAACACCAGCAATATAACCCGCAGCAAAGGTCACAATGAGCTGCTCGCCTTTCGTGCAAGTTTCACGGGGCTTGGGTACAACATATTGGTAAAGCAACTCAAGAGTACGTTCAAAGCATGCAAATTTCATCATTGTGTATGGAATTTGACGGAGCCAAAGTGGGACGAGACCTTTGTAGAAACCTCCGAGTCCCTCGTCCGCAAATATTTTCGGCAATGCTTCACGCAATGTATTCGCAAAGCCAGGCATCGTCTGGATACGCACCTACATGATATACGTCAAATATTAACCGTGTCTCATATTTTGTTCTCATTTAGTTATTTCCAATTTACCTTCGCTGCCTCCATTGGAGCGAGGGCAATATCAGCGAAGAATTCAGCTGAAGCGGAGGAAACTAGGTACAAGGAAGTTCTATACTCATATGACATCTCCTCACCGGCCATGGCAGAATAATAAACTTTAAAAACTTCATACAGGCCAAATTTGAACATTCCTTGCATGGAGTAACCGAAGAAAGTGGGCGCCCATCCTCTAGCCAAGCCTCTCATTCCACTTTCTTGAATTGAAACCTGTTCCACAATTGTTATTTTTGACGTTAATTTTTATTTCAAATTGTATAGATCCATTAAATAGATTGGGTGAATCAAGATTTGGACATACTTTGAAACCAGTAACGACTCCTTTGTATTTGCCAGGATCAACTTGGATACGGCATTTGACCAAATCTAATGGTGTTACCATTGTATGGGTAAGTCCACAGGATAATATACCACCAAGTCCACATAGCGCAAAATATTTGTTGGAGCCGAATTCGCAACTATCTGAAATAACATTCAATTATTTTAAATATTCTTTTGTTATATAAGTTCGGTGATAATTTTGAAGAAAAACTAAATTGTTCATGATAAACAAGTGAATTATATCCATGTGTGATGATAATGGTTTCAATGAAACCAAGTCATTCATGACATGGTCAAAGAAAAAAACGAGTACACACCGTGTGTATTTTTAGGAATCTTTTATTTTGAGCAATTGTCTTGGCATCGCACAAATTTGTAACCCTGAATCAAGGCCAGTCAGCTGATCGATCTGACACGCGCCGTCAACTCTAGTATTGATATATGTAGTTTATGTTTATACATGTACCGGGTCCCACCATAAATGATTTTGCTTAACCTTCAGAAGTCTTTGATCCGCAATAAGCTGTACGATGCACAGGAAGATAATGGCACACAGAGTGCAGAGGATTGTCAAGGTCGTTGCACGGCCGCGATACCTTGACAAAATGGTTGCTATTATGCAATTTGTCTCGCGCGCTTACCCCGCTGATACCAACAAATATTCAGTCGTGTGGCACTCACGCTTATATAATATCCACAGAAGACGAAAATCATCTGCTGATATGTTTCAAAACACGTAATGAGGATTTGTTTTCAACATTGCGAAATAAACAATTATTTTGTTTCGCACCATCAACTAGATTGCTCATGCGCGGTTTTCGGAATCCTATGAAATCGTACATAATTTGATTTCCCTTATTCTTTTTTTTTTTTTCAATATTCATGTTATTTTAGACAAATTTCATGCAGATTATTACATAACAAAGACATATAGAAATTGCGGTGATTTGAAATTATTTCGTGTATGCATATATATCGTCTCCATATAATTGACATTTCGTTTGTCAAATAGTTCATTAATTGAATATATCGACAATATATATTAACCATTGGATTCCAATGTGACTTTTCTGCTTTTGAGATTTGGAAAAAGGGTCAAGTAGGTTATATTTCATTGGGAAAAGAGAATCGATTGTTGGATTGATGGGGAAAGAAGGGGATAAAAATGTTTGTAATGATGAAGTATATTGTCACTTACCACCTTCTGCCACGCTGAAAGCGCCAATGCTACGTCCTGGGATGAGATTTTGGGTGTATTCACCTTGTGACTGACACTTTGCTGATGAATAAGGTGTGACGAAGGGATTCATTTTCGAGGCTTCCAACATTTGTGACGACCACATTTTGTCCCGAGTTACTGTTCACACGTCACCTGTTCGAAAAAAAAGAGTACAAAATGAATAAGCATTACTGTTTGATCGTGAATAACTGATAATGATGAACTTGATAGATAAATATAAGTGTCGAATGAATTTTATGAATTTTTCATGAAAGTAATAGAACAATTTGTTCAAACCTAATACAGATCGACTCTCGTCACCGCGCTGTGGTAATAGAGTGGAAGTGTGGAAGAAAAATGGGAAGTAAGAAGGGTCGAGAAATATTTCATTGCTGCCGTATCATAGAGTAATCACTGATATAAAGATACTGAACTCTATGCAACATTTGAAATTTGGAAAATAATTGTGTGTCGATATTATAGACGTTCTATATTATCATGATACTAACATGAGAGCATTGGCGACAACGGCAGTGTGGACAATTGAATTGAACATTGTTGCCTCATCATTATGTTCGAGTTTTGTTGGACTTCACAAATTCATAGAACGCTCATGCTCATCTTCGATATTAATGACGTAAACCAAAGTATCGCACTCTCTAAAAATTAAATGCTACGCCGCAAGAAAAAAGTTCAAGATTTTCAACTTTGGCTTTGGTGGTAATCTGTCATTTTTTGTGTGTAGGTACAAACAGTATGATCTGTTCAACGTTGATAGATATTTCAAGGTCGAGGAAGTTGCTCGTAGAGACATCTGCAGTTGAGTTATCCGTATTGAGATATTTGGCAGTAGAGATTTATCCAGTAAGGCTGTATTACCAGAGATGAGTAGATCTACTCATCTCTGGTATTACTGCACAAATGAGTAAGAAATAATAAACAACAGTGCGGCCGGCTGGTCTTATCCAGTCTTTTTTGACGAATCTCATTAGCCTGTGGCATGTGCGGTACGCATCTTCCAGTCGTGATTGGTCAGGACAGATGTTGCGTGTTTCTTCTCTATTCACGATTACATATCATTGCCCATACCGACTGATACCGACCCATCGACAAATGCATACATAAATATACTTATATGTATAGACACATATATAGTGTTTGATAAAATGGCACGGTGAGTTGATGATCTCGATGGAATTCAATGTGTTCATGGCTGTTGATTGAAACCAATGACACTGGCAACGTAACGACTTTACTCGCTGTCTTGTTATATATATATATATATATATATATATATATATATATTTGATTGACGTTCATGTATGGCTGTGTGTGAATCGCATTTGATGACTGTTTCGTGATGGTTTGTGATTGTGGCACGTATTCACAATTGATTCCCGGGTTATATAGTAATTAATAAAAAGATATTTCTCATTCACCACTTGATTGAATACAAGTAATTTTGCACAATTTTGTTGTTGTTGTATGTGTGTGAACGTCTGTGAAATCAGACGTAACAAGTTGGGTGCTGGAATTTGGAAAGAGATGAATAACACTATTTAATTTTTATTCCTTAAGTATTAATTAATGAAACTCAAAAAGCGTAAAAGTTGGTGTGCCCAGTGCATAAGTATGCCCACAAAGGTATCAAAGAAAATTGTCGGGATGATCATAAGGAGTAGGAAATCTGTGGTAAAGGATGGAGTCATCACGGTAATTTTTTCCTCATAATATTTGTTCATATACTTTTTTCACAATATTTATAGTATGTCGTGAAATTATACATATATATGTTTATAATTATCATCGTCATTTCCATACATATATTTTTCTCCTCATTATCAATGAGGCAACAAAACATTTCACAAAAACATCCAACGTGGAACAAATATCGTATACTAATGCGTGTCCGATTAAAATTTCATATCTAATTGTCTTGGCCGGAGATTTCTCGATAATAATATAGAATCCAAATATCCATCAATAATATATAACAAAAAATAAGTAAGGCAAATAATTCCTTATAATAATTTCCCTTATTTCCATCTCTCGTCGTGCATACTCTTATCTTTTCATGTATGCATACCTGTATTCTTTGAGAATTGTTATCAATGTATTGAGCAATCAAGTATGAGTAACACTTTATCAGCAATTTTGTGCACTCAAGGTTTTCTGCACATAAAGAAAAAAAAAAACAGAAAAATTTGCTTTGTATCATTGTAGAATGTCCGCAAAAAAAATTTTTCATGTGTTCTTGAAAAACAAAATTTTTGGCCATATTGTAATAAACAAAGTACAGTGTATCATCATTTCAGACGACATAAAAAATGTGGAATATGCAATGATGATATTAATACGAGCATGGAGGTTATGTCCAGAGTTATCATAAACATGTTATGTTATTACACTACAGGTTATAAGTACATGCGGGTGGAACATGAGTACGAATTACTTCATCTCCATCTGACCATGATACATACAAATATATATATATAGGGAGATAGGGAAAAGAATAAAATCTAAATATGTAGAATCATGATTGGTAATGTTGCGAATTTTTGAATTGATCAAGCTAATTGGCCAATTGGATATATATTCCAAAATAAATATAAAAATTCGAAAAAAAACTTATGGTTAATAATATAACGTAAGAGTTAATATAACGATATTATGTCATGCGCGGTCGCAGAATCGTCAGCTTCTGTTGCCCCGGCGATTTGTACGATAGGTTATATATAATAGTGAAAGAGGGGCAGAAAACCAAGTGTAGCTATATACCTACCTAAACGTTCGAGAGGGAGACAAACACGAAAGCGAGAGAAAAAGAGGGCAAGTATCTGCGAGAACACCCACACACTATCTCGGTACGGGGGTCGGCAACGCAGTGGTTCGTGGTTCTTTCACTGCATAAGCATACACTTCATGTGATATTATGTGAGCAACGTACATTGTAGATAGCTTTCAAAACTTTTTCCATCGTGGTGCGTAATGGATAGTGAGAATATTGACTGGAATCGTGAATTTATAAGAACGAAATTGTGTATAGTTCCAAGTTGAATAACAAGTTTTAAGGGTAAATTGTCGTTATCAATGTTGATATGTATATGTATATATATACATTTATATATATAAATTTATCGTCATCATACGGATAAATTTACACGACACGCTGACTACTTGAACTGAATACATCACAAAATTCATTGATAAACAGTCAGTGTGTACGTCAAATTCGCACATTTCAACAATAATGATACTTTTATACATTATTGTTTGTTTGGTCAGACAATACAATGGCGTGTCTGACTCGATATTGATCGGAAAATAGTGAGTGTATTTCCGTGAAAAATCAGGTGATACAAGTAAATTGCGGGTGATGTGATCGATGCCGAGTGTCAAGGGGTTTCAGGTCACAGGAACAAAGACATGTGTTCAATAGCACATAAGTCAAATGCTAATGCGAATATACGGCAGTGGTTTAGTGATAGGCTGTATGTTATTTTCTCGCCATTTCTGACCATGTCTTTTTCAAGTGAATAGCATGGTGATCACTACAACGCGCCTTGACACCCAATTACTGCCTCAAGGTCCACGAAGTTCGTGCGTATCCGTGAATAATCATTCATTGGGTCACCATTCACAATCAATACATATAGCTTTTACATTATTTTTGTTTTGTTTGTTTTTTTGTCTTTTCCAACAAAAAAACGGGAAAGATGACATAAGCCACGAGAGTTTTTCAAAAGTACTGAAGGGTAATTGAGTTTTCGTGTGCAACTGTTTTTAGAAGGTCAAATGTCAGCTGACTACGCAAGCTGTGAAAGAAGCTGACTACTTGGCCATGTGAAATGTTCAAAAATATATCTGCGGCGTTTATAATATATCACGATTGTTTGCAAGAAGATTCGAGCAAATATATTGGTTTGATCGGTAGTAAACCTATTGATGAAAAAGCCCAAGTCAATAAATAATGGATCTATTTTCGAAGCCAAATTTTATCGATAGCGGACGAAAAAGTATTGAGTCATGTACAGGGAAAACCACGGCGTTTGTGGTTTTGTGTGGCGTCAGCGGTAATCCAGATGATAATGAATCAATGCCGTATAAAGCTGAATTATCAAGTGATATATGTACAATTTCAGTTTAACAAAATGTGATGTGAAAGTATCTGAAAAAATTTCTTTTTTTTTTCCATCGAATACGTGTGAAAATCGAGCAAAATTCTCCAATCACAATTACCGTTATCCAATTGTGCAGGACAATTGTAATGGTGCCGAATGGTTATTTCAATTTATTATTGAATAGCTGAAACTCATAACTCAACGATAAAACATTCGATAACGTGAGAAATTGGTAATAGAAACTGTGACATACATGACAATGCGAAAATTAGCAAACAATTATCTGGAAGTACCTCTATAGCAAATCAAAACATTTAAACATTTAATGAAATGACAAAAAATTGATTAACACGAATCAAGAGGGAGAGTGAGGGGGTCATGCCCCCAGGGGCAGTGGGTGGGGCTGAGGGCCTAGATCCCTCGTGTTCAGAGCTCCATGAAACTCAAGAAATAACACCGTCCAATTTAGCACCACCACTCACTCTTTTTCAAAGATGTTACAGACACCTCAAGGTCAGAATTATTAAGATGGTCCGAAAGATAGTAATAATAAACGCGTGTCAAAATATATTCACAACGAGGGGATAAAAGAAATATTAGGATCGTTCCATATCTAATATTAATGTCTTATCCAAAGATTGTCTTCATATTTATAACATTTAACAAATTTGTTTTTCGCAATTTCAGAGCTCGGGCGTTGGAGAGCCCAGTGTCTATCATGCACTCGTTGTAATATTTCTCGAATTCTTTGCATGGGGATTGTTGACGATGCCGATAATATCGGTATTGAAAGAAACATTTCCCGATCACACATTTCTGATGAATGGATTGATAATGGGTATCAAAGGTCTCCTGTCATTTTTATCTGCGCCATTGATTGGCGCTCTCTCTGATGTATGGGGCAGGAAATTTTTTCTTCTCATCACCGTGGCATTTACTTGTGCGCCAATACCACTGATGAGCATAAACACATGGTGGTTCTTTGCAATGATATCAATAAGCGGCGTTTTTGCATGCACATTCTCCGTTGTATTTGCCTACGTTGCAGACGTCACAGAGGAAAGTCAACGTTCTTTGGCTTATGGACTGGTAAGGGTCATATTGTATTTGCTCAAGTTTTTTTTCTACCATCATTTTCTTATATTTTAATGGGTGGCATGATTAATGTTCGTGGTGTTTCATTCTTCTGTTTGAAGGTTTCCGCTACGTTTGCCGCAAGTATGGTGATAAGCCCGGCATTAGGTGCATGGACCATGACAGTGTATGGTGAGAATTTGGCCGTTGCTCTGGCAACTGCCATTGCTATACTTGATGTTTTATTCATACTCGTTGCGGTGCCCGAAAGTTTACCAGAAAAAGCACGTCCGCCTGTACCAATATCTTGGGAGCAAGCTGATCCATTCGCCGCATTGGGAAAGGTATTTCATGCCAAAATATATAACCACACACGCGTATGCACATTGCTTTTCAAAAAAATTTGCGTGAAATTTTGATAATCAGGAGCATGATTGGTAAAAAATATATCAATATTGGTAATTTTATCAATTACGAAAATAGGTCGTGGTATTTGGACAACTGGAAACGCTTATCGTGTTTGTTTGTTGTTCGTCCCGCAATAAGTGTAATATATATACATGATAATATCAATGTGTTGGCCTATTTGATTATCAAAGTATGTTTATTCAGGTTGGCAAGGATCATACAATACTGATGCTTTGCGTCACAGTATTCCTGAGCTATTTACCAGAGGCTGGTCAATACAGCTGTATCTTTGTGTATCTCAAACTCGCGATGGGCTTTTCAGCAATAATGGTAGCAGTATTCATTGCAGTTGTGGGAATATTGAGCGTTGGAGCACAAATATTACTTGGTGTTTTGATGAGGACATTGGGCAGTAAACACACCATTATGCTTGGTCTGCTGTTTGAAATGCTGCAGCTAATGTGGTACGGCTTTGGATCGCAGACGTGGTAAATTAAATATAATTTTATATAAATTGATAATAATTTGTTTATCGGCGTAATATACTAATTTTGGAATCTTTACTAATTGATATGGGAATTATCTGCTAGGAGGCAAAACCATTTTTATTTTATTATTGCACTGTTGAGTAGAGTATGAGTGCGTGTGGTTATATCGAATTGACGTCCAATTGTCGTGAGAGATTATCACCATGAAATGTAGTGGAAAAAAGCAATAGGTACATTACGTCCGATATATCCTTGGAACTTGCGTGTGCATACTGTTTGAGCTTACGTACTACAAGCTGGGTTATATTGATTTTGAAAATATCTATAACTCTACATAATGTGCTATACTTGTTTGAAACTTTTGCTGTATGCAAATACGTATACACACGTGAAGACATTTTTTCCTTTATATAATATTATTTCAAGAGCTGAACTTGATTAAAATAACTATTGAACATATAGGTATTTGATTGACGTCATGAGATCTGCCACCTCACCTTCTGACATATTTCTCTTAGTAGTATTCACGTTCATGAACGCACAGGAATTATTTTTATCTGAAAAATGGAATAACGAGGGAAACTGTGTGACTCTACTTTACTATCGTCACAAAAGTTAGGAAAGAATTTATTGTTTTCCAATCAATATACTCATGTGAAATCTTTTCAAATCACTTCAATGTGGAGATTTCATAAATATAAGCCTTCAATAAGCACTGATGGAACAGTACCAATTGTCTCACTAATCGCCATATACCTCATTGTCATAACATTGTTTGCACCAAGCATAATAAACAGGAATTTTTTTTTTGTTCGCCTCCAAAATAGGATGATGTGGGCAGCCGGAATACTTGCATCAGTTTCGAGCATAACCTACCCAGCAATATCGGCATTTGTCTCGATGCATTCGGATGCAGATAAACAAGGACTTGTGCAGGGTATGGTGACTGGGATGCGGGGCTTGTGTAATGGGCTCGGCCCAGCCATGTTCGGTGTTATATTTTACTTGTTTCACGTTGATCTCAATGATGAGTCACCGTCACTACCTCTCAAGCCCTCATTATTTGAGGTTAACAATCGAACAGGCACATCCACGCACGTGGATGTGGTGCCACAGGTATAAAACATTGATAAATATGTTTTTGTAACACCGGCATTGAAAGTTGGCTTTTACTTTTCTCTCCCGTGACTGTCACTTTTCTCGTAAAGTAAGATGACTCAACTCCTCGTCTGTTTCTCGGCGGACGACATGAAAAATTGATCGTGCCATGGCTCTCGTTTGTCGGTTGTTTTCTGAATCATTTCTTTTTTTTTCTTCATTTCTCCATTTGTTATTTGTTATATGAACAATTGTTAATCACCTCCCAATTCCAGGTGTTACTAGAACGGGAAATTACTGTTGCCAATTTTATTGTTTAAATTTTGTTCGTCTTGAAGATATTGTGTTACATTTTTCACCATTTTTAATCTTTATTCTCCCTGTGGTACATAAAGAATGCATTGCAGTTGGTGCCTGGTCCACCATTCGTCTTTGGATCATTATTAGTGATATGCGCACTATTGGTAGCCGCATTCATTCCTGACTCAACGCCGATGACTGCGGGACCACTGCATCACTCTTCTACATCGCGGAGGCCATCCGGTAAATACGCATATCAAAAATGTACGTTTCAGATTTTCACCACCTTTAGACTAGAAGGATACAGTTGTGCTTCCGGTGGTGGGATATTTGGTTCATTTTTATTTCTTTCGTTTTTTTTTTATTTTGATTCATTTTTTTGGCCGTTTTTTCACAAACATTTGGACAACAATAAACTTCGCACGTCATTATTGTACTTCATCATTAAGTTCATATGAAAACACTCATTTGATAATGCATGCCACGACGTGGAGTAAAAATTCTACGATGTGTTTTCTGTCTGATAAGAATGACAAATCGCACAATTAAAATGGGACTATTTCATACTTTCAAATTTCAGGCCTGTCATTAGACGTTCATTACGATTCAGACAGACTCGGTGGTGGCCGAGGCAAAGTTGGACCGCTCTCGCCCTTAGTGGACAGCTACAACTCTGCCGCCCTTTAGCCATCATTTCCGGTATTCCGGCAAGTCGTTACAAAGCACAGAGAGGAGGACACCCATCCTGCCAATTGAACGAAAAAAAAACTAATAGCAGCAATGTTACATTATCAATCGTGTAACTCACGCCATCTTCGTACCCGAAACGAAACAAAACAAAATGAAAACAAAATAATAAGAATAATAATAATGTTGACAAATATATAAAATATTCACTGTCTTTTGCTGAAAAGAGTGAATCGAAGCCGTTCGTTCGGAAATGAACGAAATTAAATAGACATTTCAGACTAATGTCTATTTGTGACTGGACACGCGTGTATATGCTGGATGGGACTGAGAGTCAAAATTTGGTTTATTCGTTTCTAACGTCATTCGTCGGCTAGGAAATAGCTTTATCATCATCATCGTCGGCATTTTGTTGCCGCGAATTAGCGTATACCGAACGCACATATGGGAAGAAGAGACGCAGTGTGATTGATCATGGAAAAAGGTGAACAGTATTTTCAATAGACTACAGAAAAAATAACAAGCTCCCGCGTCCTATCATATTTTTATATGTTTTGTCTTATTGTTTTGTTCGTGTTTTTTTTCAAGACTTCATCATTTTACTTTGTTCATTTGTTATCACTCGAGTCATCCTGAAAACCACAACTATTTCTTTAGATGATTAATTCAACGCTGGACAAAAGTT
Organism: Zele albiditarsus; assembly: GCA_958496275.1. Classification (NCBI taxonomy): domain Eukaryota; kingdom Metazoa; phylum Arthropoda; class Insecta; order Hymenoptera; family Braconidae; genus Zele; species Zele albiditarsus. The sequence goes on from OY292411.1 coordinate 318,925, forward strand.
ACACACATTTTACCCATTTGTCAATGAGTGTGAGCGCAAGGGCCAGAGGATTGAGAAATGCGATATTATATCATGTTTTTCGGAAAAAAAAAAAAAAATTGTTTCATTACCATTCCATTGCGTTTATTAAAACCATCGTAATTCTAGCTCGAAACCAATGCTCAAAAGAGATCAATGGTAATCGGCAAATCAATTTAATCAATGTACAATGAATTCATTGTGATTCCATGAATTCGCAATGGATCTCCGAGATACTCGTAAAATTGCAATCCCGTCTACGTATAATTGAGCCAATTTGATTCTACAAATTTTTTTACGGTTCAATTGTTATCGAGCGGAAAGATAACAATTCAACTACCCATCCTCTTCTCGCTGTTATGAAGGGACGATTGTTTATTCGTCAGCTGGAAGTTCTCTCCATGAAAACCAAAGAACGAGTAGAATTGTTCCGATGAACTAATCTCGCCGAACAAGAGGTTTTTGAATGAAGAATACTAAGGTATATCAGGCCATTATCTATTATTTTTGAACTCTATAAATATCAGGAATTATCCGAGTTTTTGTTCAATTCATGTTTATACGAAAGTTGATATAAACAGCAGCAGTACTATAATTATTGCGCGACATGATGAAAAATATTGGAACGAATGGAATTATGTCGTGGAGGTACCAAACAAAAGGGAAGTAATAATAATTAATAAAGGAATGCCTAGTTGTTCGAGATTTAGATGTCGACCGTTACACCAAGAAAAAGTGTAAGCGTACGATGTATGACTGCATTAATAAAAAAATTATTTTTAAGATAAAGGAAAGATGAGTGAAAGTAATGAGATATTCATTTTTCTCCCCTTCCGTTAATATTGTATATACATGAGATTAGTTTAGTGTCATATTAATAGTGCTTGGTGACATTGTCACGAGAACTGAACCGCTTTGTTGCCATAATTCTATCCCTTTGTTCACTATCACATCCGATGTCTCTTCATTTATCTGAAATTTATTGAATGAACATTGAATAGAGTAGAATATTTATCTTCAAAAAATACTTACATGGGATATTATATCTAAAACTGCATCAATGCTATCACATTCTAAAAAGAGACGTCGGAAAGTCATTAATATAACTACTGCAACGAAGACCAATATTTTGTAGGCTCCAACAGCGATTTTATCCCAAATTCTGCGATAGATGATATTTTTTCGTTCACCAAGATATTAATATATCTATCATGTATCAATATATTGAGTTTTCAATACATACTTGGGGATAGATCCATCGCTTATTATTCCAGCGAAGCATGTGCAGAACCACGAGTAAAATGGAATATTGTTGAGTGCTTCTAATTCGAATAAATGTCTGTAAAGTGACGGATCCTCTTTTTCGAGAAGTAAACACGTACAATCTATCAATAGGCCTATATCGTTGTGGAATTTTTGGAGATGATCTAAGAAGCCACTGAGTAACCAATATATGTCCATCATTTTGCCGTATTCATTATTACCTTCCATTATATGCCATAAGCTTTCAGCTATTTTATTCATACCTCTGAATTCACATCGTAAAATTAATATTAGTTGACAAAGGTAAATGAAAAAAAAAAAAGTTGGAGTATGAATTCATTTGCTACTGTAAATACCGTAGCAATGGTGATTCCAATTGTGAGTTAATATCCATTTTGGCACGACGCGTTCTCAACAGCCACATAATAACACACACTTGATGAGGCTTCGTATTCTCATCAACAATTTTGGTTACCTTTAGAGCCTTTCTTATGTCATGAAATTCAATTTTTCTTTGTTCTGCAACGAATTCATGGCTTTCAGGATAAATTGGTGTTATTCCGAGTAAAATCTTCCATAAAAAATTTCTGTGAATAGCGGGTACGGTAAAACGAAGACAAAATTGTTTCAATTTCGCTTTGTCAAATGGTCGTTCTTTCAGCAATATTTCTAACGACTTTTTTTCTTCAACGCTGCGGAAACCCACCTGTCGAAAAAAAGCATTATGTTTATTCATATCACTTTTTGGTTTAACCTTACCTTATATCATTAGCACATTTTCCAAATATAATGAATGGATATTCACTTTTTCATAATAGGAAGAACGAAAATTTCTCTCGTCAGTCATGATTCGATTAATCTACAATTAAAAGTCAAACATAACATATTAACATGCAATGGTCAATCCATATACATATCTGGAGCCATTGGAGTCTGTTGAAACGCGATGTGACATCTAGTGACAGAAAGTCGCGAACTATTCTTAGGGTCAAATTCACAAACAGAACGCATGCCCTATTGCAACACAACAATGTCTACAATCATATCATATCCTACTGTCATGTATGGTCTGGAGCTGTCACCAACCACCGAAAACATGCAAGTTTGTCGCAGCAATATTTTAGGTGTCGCGCGTATCTATTTTATCGCTCGAAATCAGCGACGAGCGATATATGAAAATGTAGATTGCAACCAGAGATGAGTAGATTCATCTCTGTTGAAACTGCCGTCGCCGAGTTTCTCTGTGTAGGATGATCCTGTGGCGCCATCTGTGGCAAGTTTCATTGGAGTATACCTTTTGCAAATCTATCCAAATGTACCGGACAAACAAAATCACTAAGCATGTTCAGATTGTCTGTTTGAACGTGTCGAAGCACACTGGGCCTTTAGCACCTAACCTATCGCGCAAACAATTATTGCAGGAATCACGTGCTTTCATTTCAAAAATGAGTATATTTACGCAAAATTTCGATCCAATCACTGGTTGTGCAAGCTGGGAAGAGAAGAATCCCGATTATGATTATCATCAAGAAGTTGCTCGTTCTGCTTTCGCTGATATGCTCCACGATCATGAAAGAGTGTGTATTTCACTCTTCAAATACAATTTGATTTATATTGTCAGGAACTATTTTTTTTTTCCTCCCTGTTTCATAATTAATGCATCTCACAAATTTCCAGAATCACAAATACTATGTCGCTTTGAACCGCGCAATCGAGAAAAAACATAGTGCGGGTCATAAAGCAAATGTTTTAGATATTGGAACTGGTACCGGTTTACTTTCGATGATGGCAGCAAAATGTGGGGCAGACACAGTGACAGCATGTGAGGTAAATATACAGTAAACAAAAGATATGTATCAATTAAGTATATTCATTTGCGTAGTTCATATTCCATTAACTGTTTTGAGTAGGCTTTCAAACCTATGGCAGATTGCGCTAAAGAAATATTGAAAGAAAATGGATTCGAATTACGAATAAAATTAGTGAGAAAGAGGTCAACGGAAATGACTGTGGGTGAGACGGGTGACATGAAACATCGTGCTAATATCCTTGTGACGGAAGTATTTGACACTGAGCTGATTGGTGAAGGCGCGCTGTCAACATTTAAACATGCGCATGATGTACTTTTAGAGGTTTGCATTATTCTCAATCCACTTGACGAATTTTCCACCTACAGTATGCAATAACAACTCATTCCATATATTTATTGATTACAATGTTCAGGAGGACTGCATCGTTATACCAAACAGAGCCACTGTGTGGGCACAAATTGTAGAAAGTAATACTGTAAGATCATGGAACAGAATTAACGTCATCGAAGATCCGAAGACTGGAGAGGAATTGGTTAAACCTCCATGTGCAGTGGATGAATGTTGTGGTTCTTCAGCAGTCCACGATATTCAACTCAGTCAACTGCCACAACAAACTTTTAAATCGCTTATTCATCCTCAACCAATATTTAAGTTTAATTGGACCAAGAAAGATTCACTAGTCTTTGAGGAATGTGAGACTTTGACTTCAAATGCTATTGCTTCAGGTATTGCACATGCCATTTTTATGTGGTGGGAATTAATAATGGATGTTGATGACGAGGTAATTTTGAGCTGTGCTCCGATATGGGAACATCCGGATGCTAAATCAAATATCATGAATGGATTATCATCGTCAAATACAACTAATGTAAAAGATGAAATTCCCTGGCGTGATCATTGGATGCAGGCTGTTTATTATCTCCCTCAAGAATTATCAATAACAGATGGTGAACGAATAGCTCTTGTTGGATATCACGATGAATATTCTTTCTGGTTTCAAGTAAAAAAGTCATTGGCAGGTGATCCGATAAAACGATCAGCGTGCATATGTACAGCACATCTAGCATATTCGAGGACGCGAATAGGTCAATTGAACAATACAGCGAGGAATGAAAAATATATTGAGACATTCCGAAATCATATTAATTCGGATACGATATGTTTCAGTTTTTCTGATGGTTCACTATTGGGATTGGCGGCAGCAAAACTTGGTGCAAAGAGAGTTATCATACTCGAATCGAATTATCTGTCGCGACGAACGTTAGAAAATTTCATTGAGGCTAATAATCTTACGACCAATGTTGAAATTGTCGAATCAATCGATCAAATATCTCATGATGATGTTGCAGCTAATTTAGTGATAGGCGAACCATATTATGTACACTCAATTTATCCGTGGGATAATTTACGCTTTTGGTATCTAACATCAAAGTATGCACCTGGAATTCCCACTATTCCCATGGCTGCACGTATTCGCGGGATGGCTGTTGAGTTTGATCACCTTCACAAGATCCGTGCACCACTTGGAATATGCGAAGGTTTTGATCTCATGACATTTGACAAACTTGTATTGGTGAGGTCACGTTTTTGTATACCTACCAATCAACTTTTATGTAATTCTTTTTTTCTTATTAATAATGCAATCATCAATTATTATTATATATATTCAGGCTTCAAGTGAAATAAGTGATAATCCAGTAGAGGTGCATTCACTTTGGGAGTATCCGGCAAAGGCTCTGACAAACCCATTCGATATTGCACACTTTGAATTCAGTAATAGGTTTGAAACTACGAAACAAACAATATTTTCCGGACAAGAGCCAATATCTGCGTAAGAACGAAGAGTATTAGTAATGGAGATTACTCTAGAACGTTTAGTTTCCTTTTTTTTCTACGAATAGTAATTTGTATTTAAAATTTATAGGAATGGATGTTGCAATGGTGTGGCTTTGTGGATTGATTGGTATTTGGATTTCAAAACAATAGTGTCTGGTGGACCATCGAGTGAAGTTGAGCCGGGCAATGATATATCATGGGAGCCAAATACACGCCAAGGTGTATTCTTACTGCGTAATATTGAAAATGTTGAAAAACACCATATCCTTTCGTGGGCACTCAAGTGTCACTTTGAAGAAATTCAAAATCTAAAATTTACTTTCAATCTCGACTTAAAAACATGATATCAGCATAGTAACAATTTGTGCCTGTATACAATTTTTTTTTTTATGACAATCTGTGGAAATTAAAGAGTTTATATTGAATAAATGTATAATATCAGTATATTCATCAATCAAAAATTGAAAATGAAATACTTTACACATACGCACTTTATATAGATTTACGAAACTACGGCTGCCGTAGCTGTTTAGCAAGTCTTTTGCCAATTAATTTTGAATGCGTTTTCTGTTTGACTAAAAATTCTTTACTTTGGTGAGTTACTGCTCCGTGCTCTAATTGAAATCTAAAATCCAAATCAGATGACAATTTTTGAATAATATGTTCACCAGAGTTTGACGCCATATATCATCACATTGATTTTGAAATTTATTTACCGACATAGATAGTCTAATGGGCCAAGTATAGCGTCTTTAAAAAATGGCTTATCTTCCACAATGGAGAGGGAGAACGCAGCGCTCTCAAGAGTAGAAAGACATCCTTCAGTTGGTTGAGTTCTGATGACGTACTTGCTTGTAGGAACTCCCACTAATTTACATGACTTTAAGCAGCTTAGTGACAAGCTAGAATGGTAAATTGCCTGTAAAATAGCACTTATACAGATATATATTTTGTCGATTATTACAATTGAATACGTATATTGATGACGTATAATCACTTACAAATTGAACAACACTGTTTAAATACTTAATTTTACCTTGGCTTGAGGCCATGTGCCATCTAGTAACACAAGATTGTATGATTTTTGACCATTGACACCCACTTTGGGGAGTTTATTGATGTCGATTGCATGAGCTGATGGATAAAGGAGAATTGTATTTTTGTCATTAAGTATATCTGCTAGCCCATTATGTTTAGAAGATGGAAACTTCTTTCCCCTGAATGTAAGGCACCTGCCCTGTTGCAAAGCCAAAGTAAGCATGGGAGCTGTACGAAGGCATCGTTTAACCTCCGCAGGATGTTGAAGAATTATTATCCTCGATTCCGTAGATAATCTGGTTTGAGGTAATCCTGGACACCAGCACACTTTCACTGGTCTCCTGTGTATGGTTTGTCATTTGAAAAAAAATCCAACGGTAGTAAATAATGATTTTTGTTTTCTATAGAATAAAAAAACATGAAGCAATGTTTGACACCTGCATTGCGAACAATTATCGCGCATTTTCGGCGGATCTGCCGGTATTTCTGCGAGTTCACTCCAAATCATATCACATGCGTTTGTCATTGCCATTGAATATGGACACCGAATGTTCGGTTCTAAATATATATACATAAGGGGAAAAAGTGATAAAGATTGAATTGACTATTTCTGATTTAAGTCCACTGAATTTTATGCACAAAATATGGATTTGTCAATGTCAACCTTACATTCCTTACAGAATGATGAATGCAGTAGACGTGTCACTGGTGTTGTACTCCCCCGTGTTCTCTGTCGTGCTGCTTACAGTATCGAGTGGTCGCGCGATGCGGAATACTCTCGCATACAATAATTGTCAATGAGTTGAGTGAACTTAGAAGATGATAGCCGTACACGCCCAATTAAATACACATTAATTGTTGTGATAAAAGTCACGATTGTAGATTGGTTTACATATTGGATTTATAACCTCAAAACTACTTTGCAGTAGAAACCGTGGTAACTCGTATATAATCATATGAGTTGATTGTTCCAAACAACACGAAGTTGTGGAGATATTGTCAGGGCACGGGAATCATTATCGATTTTGTTCGAGAAGGGCCGGAAGTGGCTCTGGTCGGTAATTATAACTTTTTCGAAACTCCTGTAATATGAAAAGTCTCGGCGTATATGATTTACAAGAAAGTCATGAGACTTCGATTTTCCTTAATAATATATAAAAAATGGATCGATGAGACTAGAAATAATATTTTAGGAATTAGAATAACCGTATAAAGCCTTAGAATACAATTGTGTTACATTCTAAACGGAACATATCTTCGGTCAAAGACTCTCCTGCAAATCCTCCGGATGAAATTATAAAGAAAATAAAAATAATAAAAACGATACAGAGAGAGATTATCATCAATATATAATAATCATCATTATTTTACAGGATGCATTAGATGAGGAATATTGAGGAAAAGTAGTGCAGTAATTCGAAAAACCCGCCATAAATTCACATGCACAGTCCAATCTCTCCAAATATGCTTTATATGTTTAGGCAAATAAATTCTGACTAAACGTCTACTGCAACACACACTGTAGCATACCGTATAAGTTGGGGAACTTCGCCAGGTGGAATAGTTTCATATATCCACATTAGAATGCGCCCATTAACACTAAATAGCCGCGCATTTGAATTAATGCTATGACGTACGTACTACATTCATGAGTAATAGTACAGTGTATTTCAGTGGTTGTATTTCTCCAAGAAGTAATTATCGAATAGCGGATATTGTTCAATGAATTGAACATCTTTAAATTATATTTTATATATGTTATTTGTCGACAAATCCTGAATAACTCAATCATTCTAGATTCAGCAGTAACCAAAATGTCATACCCCGTAAAAATGGCTATTGTTCGCAATTAATGTTTACAGTCATTCATAATTCAGAATATGATCACCTTGCACCTATTATATATGTACTGCAACTACTGTAACGTGATGATTCGATAATGCGAGTAACTTAGAGATAGCTTACAAGTCTCATGAAGTCTCAAAACATTCTCTTGACGCTATTCCACTTCGTCTTATTCAATGTGGTACTCCAACCTTTTTATTTTTTCCGAAACTCCAATATTGAATATGATTTTACCTAAACCCCGTATGCATACACATACACATACATCATAGATTGATTATCCACTTGAAAATAATCTTGATGTGTGATAGAGAGAAATTGCGAAAAAAGTGAGAGCCGGTATGTGTGTGTTTGTGTGAGAGTACAGCAGAGTAGCGAAAGCTGTGTGGAAGATGCAGGGGGAGCAGCAGATTTCGGGAATGATTGGAAACGGTTGAAAATGTTTGAACTAGATTGCAAACTTTGCGAAAAGTGAGTCAGTGAAGCATCGCAGGCATCGTGTGGAAAACTGGTACATATGTATATATATATATATATATATATATATATATATATATATATATCCGCGTGTCATCCATGTGGTGGGGAAATGTTCAAATATAGAAGTAACAGTTATGGAGGGTTGACTGTAAAATACATACAAACGCATGCGTATTGGAAAATATTTAGTCTCGTAAAGATTTCTATTTATCAAAATAGTCATTCCGTTTATTGTTGCCATTAATGCTTACACAAAGTGTATTTATAATTGTATCGAGTTGCATTGGTTTCATTTGTCAATTCGAATGTGGTTAATTTAACGTATTGAAGTATTTAGCATTCGGAAGCTCTATTAAACAGTGGATGCCGAATTTTAATTCGTTGGCGCTACGAATGAACGACACATTAAACTGACTCGTTATGTATAATATATATAATGACATTATTTCGTTGAACATAATCACTTAATATGGAACAATATATGCAGCTTGACACGGTTTTCTAGTATTCGCTTGTGAATTCACTCGAATTTTGGGTGAGTCGGGTCAAAATCATTCTCGAGCTAGATCATAATGCTGTTACAATGAACTCGCCCAAATTACTCTTATCGTCATAACATATTATTCTATATTAATTTGAATAAATTCTTGAATATCCAGTTGACACATTGCTTATTTTTCGTATATTTAAGTTCAAATTGTTTATTTATATCCATATAACATCTCGATTTTGATAAGCAAAACTGGGATACTCATCTTGTTACCTCGCTGATATTTGATTCGTTGTGTATGATGACAATGTTGAAAGAACTGATATACTATTTCATAATATAATTATCCGATATGTATGAAAATGCCAGCATCGTTCTCGTATGTGTATATGAGTTAGTTGATAGGATATATTCCCGGGCCTCATCTATGTTGTATACATTGAACATATATACGGTTATCAAGGATAAACAGCAAGATATCGATAAGAATAGACTGGTTATTGTAAAAATTGTATTAATCATTCCATGATTAATATCGAGAAGAAATCAATTTTGCTTATTTTTGAAGGAAATATATGGTAATACACCACAATATATTGTTAACAATTGATTTCCACAGCTATAACACATAAGACTATAATTATTTGGAAATTATGACTCAGTATTTGTTCTAATATATTATATAGGCATTCATTCACATGTGGAAAAAAAAACAAATAAAAATGCACATGGATAAACGACTAGAGTTTGTGCGATTGATAAAAGTATTGGTGCTCCATACGATTAATTTCGTGAATGATGAATGATAATCAGCCGCATGACGTCTAGATGTTAAAATATTCGCGCATTATAAAAATCAGTAGGTGAAATTCTTCTATTCATATCATAGAATTCAGCATATCTATATTTTATGGATGAGTGAAATCGAAGAAGTGAGAGTGACATCAGGGGGAAAGAAATGACGTTTATCTCTCGTCAGTTCTCCTCGAGCGATCCTCACGAGACGACCTATAATTATTTATAGACGACAAAATAATCGCACACTCAGATTAATAAGTTATTCCGAATAAAATTCGATGTTTGCGTGGGGAGGAAATCGATGATTAGGATCGTACATTCGGATATCGGTGTAAATAAATGAGTGACTGATGGAGTTATTCGGAATAAAATTCTAGTTTGTTTTTGTTTGACTACTCATTGCCCACACAGTCATGATTGATCTGTCGGGACTTGAATGAGTATTGAATTAGACGTCCTTCATTGACCTAATCATCATTATCACCATCATCATCATCATCATCATCATCATCATCATCATCATCATCATCATCATCATCATCATCATCATCATCATCATCATAGCAATGGAAAACAATCAAAGGAAATATGTTCAAGTCAGTGGAGAATAGACAGTTTTGAACAACTAATGTTGAATTATACGTGTTTCAATTTGACAATTTGTTATTAATATTGATAAAATATTTTTTGAATGGGTTGTTCATATATAATATGTATTGACTATTTTTTTTATAAATTTTTCAATATTATCTACCGCGAATAAATCTGCAGTAGAATGCAAAGAGTAGCGTTATTTCTATGTTAATGAACGTAGAGTTTCCTTCCGTAAGCCGGGTTCGGGCGTCTAATGATAGCGTTATAAAGGGGGTACACATGGCTCTTCACGTTACAGTCCAAAAATGTTAATATGCAAGCCGTGAAAAAATTATTCAATAAACACCATTGTAATTTATCGTCACTATGTTTATATAGACAATACAGATTTTGGAAGCGGTATTATTTCAGTATCTCAATATACTATTATCATATCATGCTGCATATTGTTTATTAATTGTGATTGTATGCAATATTATTCTGACATTGTGAGTATTTGCCATATATATATATATATATGTGTTTGTGTATGTGTGTGTGTAGATGAAATGATTGAGAAATGTTCATTCGCATGTTAAAATTACGACTATCTTGCAAGTATATGAGACAGTAACACGAGGATTGCTTGTCATCGTAGGTAGTGGTTATTATATTATTAAATTGACAGCAACTCATATACAATGAGCGTCATTTGTAATCTCCTCACTTAAACTCGTGACACTAAATACTTCATTGTCGTGAGTAAGCAAACATTTTTCAGTAGGCATCTATGAATTTTGCAAATTGAGCGGAATTTCAATCGCATCACACTTGTGGTAGCAATCAATCTTATGATATTGACTCATTTATAAAATTATTTTGATTTTCAGGTTACACCAGAAGAGCAGTGGATCAATCACGAATCAACGTATGGGTGCCTGGGTTAATCAATGTTTCGTAGAGGTGGCGAAGAAGATTGCAAGCGAGAGTTGCGCTTGGAAAACAAACGATAGAATAAGCGGGCTTTCATGCACTACACGTGCACGTAGTAGAATACGAATTCGAACTCGACGGCGAGATATTCAAGATTGCGATGCTCGCATATTTACATGGACAACACATCCAACCACAACAAGGAACATATTACCAACTGTTATTATTCGAACCGTCGTTATCGTCATTACGACCGTTACCTCTATCATTATCATTATCAGTCGCAGAAGTATATATTACGGTAATCTTCCAATTCGTGATTTTGGCATTTTTCTCTTTATTTCATTATTCTTCTCATATTTCTCGTGGCTTGGTTGTCAATTAATTACACATCACTGCAAGCGTTATGTTGTACCATCGTCGTACGCGGATTGAATCGATAATCGATTTATATATATATATATATATATATATATATATATATATATATAAATAAATGCATATAAATACACGTACAGGTGTCGAGAGAAATTGCAAAGAAAAAAAGTTAATATAAGGTTCCAACAAACCGAAATAGAGAATATTCTTGTTTGCTGCTCGGGGAAGTCGTATAACTTGAAAGTTGAAGATGAACCATGACCAAATGAACTCTCGAACGTCCGATAACGAGTCAATCAGAGATAATAATAGAATTGACAACAAAAAATGTGTTGACCGTGAGAAAGGGAGTAAGAAGAAAATGGACGTACGATCAATTATGAAGGGACAGAAGTCACCGATGTATGATGTGAATGAAGATCGGATGGATAGTGAAACTGATGTGATTGACGATGAAGACGAACGAGCGAATATAGAGAATGGTATGAGTGTAGCGTATGTAGAAACTATGCAGTACGGTGACAAAAATTCGAGTTTATATAGACGTGAATTAAAATTTGACGAAGCAATAAGTTGCAATGTCATTACGAATGAAGATGACGAGGAAGTGCAGAAGAAGTGCTCAAATCGTTTGCATAAAAAATCAGTGATTAGCAGGAGTAATGTCAATGACGAAGCGAAAGTGATAAACAATTCCAAGTGCACACGTGTTAAATTTAATTCGAAAAAAAGTAGTAGTAAATCAAAATTGAAAAGACGAAACAGTGAAGATAAAGAGCAACCAAGCCCAACATCTATCTCAATGTCTGATAGTGGATCACCGTCAGCAGATAGCAGTTCAGAAGATAATTCAAGTTTTGGCCAATTTGCCGAAGCTGTACCGCCCGATGGTGGTTGGGGTTGGGTGGTTGTTGCTGCATCATTTATGGTTAATCTAATTGCCGATGGTATCACATTTTCATTTGGTGTAATATATGTTGAATTTCTAAATTATTTTGGTGAGGGCAAGTCAAAAACTGCATGGATAGGGTCATTATTTATGGCAATGCCCTTATTGTCAGGACCCGTTGCAAGCTTTCTCACAGATCGTTACGGCTGTCGGCGAGTGTCCATAGCAGGAAGTATACTTGCAACATGTGGTTTCGTTGTCAGTTCCTTCACAAAATCTATGGGAGTACTCATACTGACATTTGGAGTAATTGCTGGGTTTGGACTTTCGTTGTGTTTTGTTGCTGCAGTTGTTATCGTTGCTTATTATTTTGACAAAAGAAGATCATTTGCTACAGGATTGTCGGTTTGTGGTAGTGGCATTGGAACTTTCATATTCCCCCCAGTGACCCAGTATCTTCTTGCTGAATATGGGTGGCGAGGTACAACCCTAATTCTTGCTGGTTTTTTCTTCAATCTTGCTGTTTGCGGCTGTTTAATGAGAGATCTTGAGTGGACAACAGTGAGAGCCAAGGCGAAGTGTAAGGAGCGCAAGCGGAATAGAGAGCGAAAAAGAACATGCAAAGTTCAGAGTACCAGTGCTGATTCATTTTCAGCTAGTTCATCGTTTAACACCGCCAATGTCACTCATCAAACACCACATGCTACGTTGATTGGTAAATTTGTCACCTTCAACTGAGCACCGATAGTACTCACCTTTCCACAATATTCATCCTGTTGTTTGTATGGTTGCAGATGGGGTCCGACGAATCAATATTGAAAGTAATGCTGGCAAGCTCTTCTCAAGTCTTCTCAATCTTCCAACTTTCATAAAAAATGGTGATCAAGTGCCATTAGAGGTTCTCGACCTTTTGGCAACACGTAAAGATGTTTCTGGTGTGTCCTTCCAAAATTATCCAACATTATTGACTGTATCAAGAAGTTTTAGCGAGTCTGCAACTATTAATGATGCAATGATTAACTATCCGAATATTGGTAAAAATGAAAAAACCACAAGAATTCCAACGATACATCAAACAACCAACAACATGACCACTAGTACCGATACCACCACCACCGCCGCCGCCGCCGCCGCCGCCGCCATCACCATCACCGATATTAACCATCATGACGATTATAATATGGAGCGAGTTATTGATAATGATGACGCAACTACTGCTTATCTTTGGTGGTTGAATAAATTACAATTTGATGGCCCCTTAAAGAGATCAGTGACTTTTGAATCACAGCGACGAATTCAACAACCATGTTTGAATAATATACGGCTGCACAGACATAGCCTCACGTATCGTGGTGCAATGCTCAATATCAACAGATATCGTATGAGAGCCTCAAGTTGTCCAGATATTTATAGGAATTCGATGACAACCATTGCCAAAACTAAGCTCGTGTGGTATTCCGGGTTGTGGGAATTTTGGGACCTACTCGTTGATATGCTAGATTTTTCTCACTTTGCTGACTCGAGGTTTTTGCTTTTTTCGATCAGCAACTTCCTTCTGCATACTTGGTACGATGTGCCTTACGTTTATCTCACTGATAATGCTATTGAAATGGGCTACAGTGAAACGGATGCATCCATCTTAATTTCAATAATTGGTATTGCCAACATGCTTGGCGAGGTGGGCATCATTATGTTTAACAATGACTAATATCAACATCTCGTTTTCATTCAATGAAATTTTCACAATATTTATATGTTATCAGATACTACTCGGATGGGCAGGTGATAGAGCGTGGGTTAATGCATCAATTGTCTATGCAATTTCAATGATACTGTGTGGTGCAGTTACCAGTTTGATACCACTTGCTGTCGTCAACTATTATACCTTGTGCTCTGTATCAGGTGCCTTTGGTATTTTCATTGCAGCAAATTATAGCCTAACGAGTATCATTCTTGTTGAAGTAATAACACTCGAGCGTTTTACCAATGCCTATGGTCTTCTTCTTCTTGTTCAAGGGGTCGCTAATCTTATGGGCCCACCTTTAGCTGGTGAGATAAAAATATTCTTCATCATTAAACAACTATTTTTAATGTAATTCATCACACATATTTGAAAAGAGTAATGATGACAAAGATAATGTATGTAATCCATAATTGCTCACAGGTTGGCTCTATGATATCACGGGAACGTACAATTTGTCATTCTATTTAGCCGGATTTTTCATTGCTCTGAGTGGTTTACTTCTCATGGTGGTGCCACTGATTTCGTTGTTTAAAAAATGTACAAGAAAACAAAACGAAGATATGCCGGATGTAGATTTTGTCGAAATAAACAGCGTATAATATGAAATTGACAAATATAGATTGGATAGTTGGTACACAGACACTCAGCGCGATTTTATTTCAAAACAATAATAATAAATAATTGAATGATGTATGCAGCTCGAGGAAGTATACAAAATCAAATGTGAATTCCACGATGGCTAATCGACTATCTGTGAAATTGATTCATGAATCTCAGGATGATAGCACTATTATTAAAATAACAATTCGATTATCGTTGATATGATAGAAAATTTTACTACGCTGCATATAATAACTAGACAAAATGAGGGCCGTTATAAAAAGACTTCGATAGCTACAATAACGTTACACATGTAAAACTGTGTCATATAATGTTGGATGTTGTTACTGTAATAACATGGTAAATACATACTATATTTGAAAATATGACATACTGAATGGCGCAGTGTGAGAATGAAAATAAGTTATTTTTCATCAACTATTGATAATATTGATAATCAAATCTTTTCTCCCGCATTTAGATGAAAATAGTAATACTGTTAATCAATTTTAATCTAGCTCTCTTTTTCTTTCTCCTCCTCATACATAATGTAAGATAATTTAGTCTGATTAGTGGTGTATGACTACGTTTAAATATGTGCTATACCAAACATATTTTATAATACTGCACATTCAAGTAGTATAAGAATAGACTTACTTGTATGAACATTTTTCACTCCATATGTATGGCGAGAAATTCACTTTCATTTTATACTTGATTATTGGAGTTAAATTTTCTTGTATTACATATGTGTATACTGATAGCTGTTGTTCTGTGATTGTAATATAGCAGAAATAACAAATTTACGGTTATCTTTAGCTCATGAGTATCTATTATCTCGACAGCATTTGGTAAATACAGGTCTGGAGTTAATCTAGAATACCAATGCCAGCGGCCTTTGACGTCTACAATGGAAGCAATATTTTTTTACTATTTAGGTACTGTTTTGATACAATTCATATACCACTGCACCATTTCAATCCACATAAACGGTGCAAACTAGTTTTCCTATATTTTCGTTCATTGATTGAATTGTATTAGATCTGAAACATTGGTATTCCTAAATGTCTTTATTCATGAAGAAAAATTGAGTGGAAAAACGTGATCTCCTGACAAATGCGGGCTACTATTTAACACATTCGACGAAATTATTGATTATACCCGTATCACAGTGAATTGATTGCATATAACATGTTTATAATATAGAATGATGGAGATTGTATTGTATGTGATAGTGAGACAAATAGAGAAGAAAAAATCAAAAATGCATTGACTATTTTCTATTTTTTCCTCATAAAAATATTATCTACAAATCAAATGACCTTAACGCAAAATTCACATAAGAATAACGGTACAAAGTGCGCAGGAGTTAAAATGCAAGTGGCACATGCGCGACTTGTCATAACGAAAATATTCTCCAACACGTAATCATTGGGATTTAGTGTATTACAAGTACTTGTTCCATTGTTCCTGGGAAATTGTGCCTTCATTTTTGTTGATCAATTTATTGTCGTCGATTGATATTTCCTCAGATCTATTCATAATTA
The DNA here is from genome assembly GCA_958496275.1 of Zele albiditarsus. Lineage (NCBI taxonomy): Eukaryota > Metazoa > Arthropoda > Insecta > Hymenoptera > Braconidae > Zele > Zele albiditarsus. The sequence continues at coordinate 335,168 of OY292411.1, forward strand.
TCGATTATGGTCATTAAGTTAGCATATAGTATTGTTTAATATAATGTTGAGATTGAAAACCGCATCAATCGAAGGTCGCGTAACTATTTAATCACACACATCATCCACCATTACAATAGTAAAACAATTTGAAACAAATCACATTTCTTATAAATAATATTTCAGTTAATAACAATTTGGCCAAGTTCTTCGTTCGGGATTAATCAAGTGCAGATAATAACGAAACTTATTTTTTACGGTAAGTTTTGGGCGTAAAGCTAAGGGTGAATGTACATCTATATGCGCAAAATAATATATCAAAGAAATACATTAGATATAAAACGTACATCAAGCCAAAATATATGTATTGATTATAAAATTCATATGAAGACGCATGAATGGGATTGCATCAAGGCAGTGTGAACAAATGTGCGGCTATAACTGCAGCCAAATCTTATAGTGTTGATAGCTCGGTATATGTATAGTTGAAGGCTCAATCGTTAGTTGAAATCGATAGAATATGTGTGAACAATTGTGGGCACAAATAGAATTGGGTGGAATTAATTTTATGATAAAGTGTCAGGGTCATTTGGCGGCCAATTATGACGGTGAATTCTAGACAATCGATCGGTCGGTATCTATGGCAACGCGCTTAATGAACAGTAAATATCAGCTCGTAATATTTATGTAGGGTGCATGATAATGATGGTTGAGATATGTGGATACATTACATTTATGCTGATATAAATACGCTATGGTGTGTCTATAAATATACAGAGACAATATATATTGATTGAATTTGAATATGCTCTATTTTGCGTGAAATAGGGAGAATTAGTCCAACGCGATTCAATCTCAACAATCGTGATGGAACATTTTCCTTCGCGCATTTCTTCTCGATAAGAGTCGACATGGAACATTTTTGCGGCCTATATTCACTTGTTTCACAGATATATGACCATGACCCCTCACGTAGAGTCGAAAGCAGGGCTCACAAATAAACTGCAACTATTCATGAATGAATTTAATTCAATTCAAATAGGGTTCTCGAATGTTTATGCGCGTCTTCATTGCTTGTTGTCAAATGTCCTCTTTTCAGTTCCACCTAGTAATGAATAAAATATTAATTGAATATCAGCGACTATTATTTTTTTTAATTCCATGAAACTATTGTGAGAAGAATATTGATTCATTTACGCATCAAAATTACGAACAATTTTATCGAAATCATGCGCTTATATACGCCCTAAATATTACGGTATCATCGGTGCTCTGAGTTTATACGATATAAAGTGTCTTTGTAAAGGGTTTTATTGTCAATAGATATATGAATTAGATGAAGACGATTGATTGAAATTTCGATTTATAATGATTGACAGGAGGAGAAGTGATATTAAAAAGTGTGTATGCTGAGCCACTGCCCAAGGAGCAGCAAACGATCGACGGCGCGCATTCGAAAAATCCCTATGTACGGCAAAGCGATACGTCGTCGTTGCATTATTCCAAGCAATATCCAAGGACTGAAAGGTTGGCCGCGTCGCTGGAGCCACTCGAGTAGCGGCATTTATATTTAGGAGGATCATGGCAGACCACAAAATATGCAACGATTATGTTAAAAACGCGAGTAAAATATGTGATCAATTGGAAGCGGGCAAGCACGACCGCTCAGCTTATAAAAATAATGATAATAATAATGATGATGATGATGATGATGATGGTGATGATGATGATGATAAATTGATCACGAATATTATCAGTACCACAATATCAAACAGCTGCAATAATGCTATCGATGCCGCTGCCGTAGCTATCAATATAAGTAGCAATAATTCGAAGGGCATTGAAAAAATGCATGATGAAAAGAGTAACAATAATAATGATGGCATCATTAATAGCACGGATGGTGATGGAAAAATGTTGAAGAGTCGTGAATCATATATCAAGATGAATATTTCAAGGAAATTGAATAATAATGGTGTGGAAACAATATTGGAGGGTACGAATGAGGCCCATGTTATCTATTACAACCGAGAACCTAAGAAATCAGACTCAAGTAAGAGTTCGGGCATTGATAAGGGCTCAACCCTGGCATTAAGCATTGATCGTTCAAGTGTTGACTCACTTTCATCAGAAAAGAATGATAGTGAGTACAATAGCGACAGCTGGTTTGCCTCCGATCTCAATGCATTGCGAGAGCAGATTGTGAATACGGATGATGAGCTCAAAGTAAATAGCGATAGTAAAAATATGGTGTTTGACACAAGAGAGATTTCGATTGAAACGAAAAAAAGTCCAAAAATACCGGATGGCGGTTGGGGTTGGATGGTAGTAATGGCATCTCTGATAATTTCCATGATAGCCGATGGAGTGTCATTCAGTTTTGGTCTTCTATATATCGAATTTTTACACCAATTCGGAGCATCGAAATCCCGAACAGCGTGGATTGGATCACTGTTCATGGCCGTTCCTCTATTATCCGGACCAATAATGTCAGCGCTGGTGGATAGATATGGTTGTCGAAATATGACTATAATTGGTGGTCTTATATCAGGTTTCGGCTTTGTCCTAAGCTCATACAGCAATACCATTGAGGTAATGTACTTGACGTTCGGTGTGGTCGCAGGTCTGGGTTTGGGTTTATGTTACGTTACGGCAGTTGTGAGTATCGCATATTGGTTTGACAAGAAGCGAACTCTTGCCGTGAGTTTAGGAGCATGCGGCACAGGTATAGGTACGTTTGTGTATGCACCAATGACATCATACTTTATTCGTGAATACGGCTGGAGAGGAACGTGTCTTCTATTGGCTGGCACTTTTTTCAATCTCATTGTTTGCGGTACCGTGATGCGAGATCCTGAGTGGTGGATTTCCGAACAAAATAAACAACAGGCTGTTAGTTCACCAAGAAAGTCACTTGCGAGATCTGAGGGTGGCCGATCATATTCGGCAATAAGTACCGAAGATTTTCCAGGTGTTGATGAATTGCGACGATTGTTGAAAAGTGGTAAGGCACCGGAATATCTGTTGCAAAGTTTGAGAACGAGCATCGAGACGCCTAACAAAAATGAAAGTGCTACCTCGAAAGGATGTTCGGGATTTCGCAGTGTCGTTAATCTCCCTACTTTTGTCAGGCAGAGTGAGAAAGTTAGTTTTGCCATAGTTTTAGTCGTTATATGTACTCATATCCAGTCAATTATATCAATAAATTGCATTTTATTATTTCTCCTCACGACAATACTTTTAGGTACCACTGGAGGTACTTGAATCCCTCTCAGGAAACTCGCGGCTCTACAATGTCATTCTTGAAAACTATCCAAGCCTTTTATTGTGTCGAAGTATCTCTGATAAAAAACTCGATGATTCTCCCACTGGCGAAGTAACAAATAAAACTGGTGTCACTATGTCAATGAGGTGAGCAATATGTTGGTTTGGTTTACGTTACCCTCATTGATCATGTGTTATTCATACCTCATCGACTCACTATCCAATTTCCATAATTACCTTTGCATTATATATTGATTTTATTATCGTTGCAAAAGTGTTACGGTTATTTTTTGAATTTAATACAAGTCTTGGGGGTTATTCGTAATTACAATTAATATCGGATGTATTGTAGGATTAAACAAGCCACGGAGAGAAATACTCAGGTGGCAGTAGTCATCAATGACGATCGCACTGGATCTATAGCTACCTCAGCAAAGCCATTACTACCTAAGAAGACATCAAACGTATATAATAATGAGTTGGCAAATCCGATTCTTGTAAAAAACGTCGTTAATTACGCAGTAAGCACGATAACATGCTATATTTTTACCTATACATACACGTATATATGTTTTATGATAATGTTAATGATTTAACGTTTTAACGACAGATAGGGGATGATGATCGTAATGCAAAGACTCATTCGAGACATCGTCTTACTGGAATAACCGCTGCAGTCGTGAGAACAGACTCCCTTCCATGGCTTCGACGTCAATTCAGTACTAATACTCATTACTTCAAAGATATCAGAGTACATCGAAATTCGGTCATGTATCGTGGTGCTGTGCTGAATTTGCACAAGTATAGATTGAGAGCCAGTAGCTGTCCAAATATTTACAAGAATAGTATGACAACACTAGCAAAGGAGTGCGAAGAGGTATGATGTTGATTTATTTGTTGCATTTCAATTTTACTGGTCAGCTTTGGAACAAATTCGAATACAATTTAAAAAATATCCATTAAGAAATGGTACACTGAGCTGATGGATCTCTTGAGGGGCATGATGGACTTTTCCATGTTTTTGGAACTTCACTTTTTACTACTTTCATTGTCAACAATACTGCTATTCACGTGGTTTATTGTACCTTACTTTTATCTTGCTGAACACTTGACGCGAAATGGTTACTCCGAAGCTGATGGTGCTCAGCTGTTGAGCATTATCGGTATTACAAACACTATAGGAATGGTAAGGCAGCTCAATCTATCAAATACTCGGAAATGATTGGTATATAAATTCATTATTGTCGTATTATTGTTTCAATAGGTCGGTTTGGGTTGGGCGGGTGATCAATCATGGATGAACGTGAGCAAAACTTACACGGCGTGTCTCATTGCATGTGGTATTGCGACCATTTTTATGAGCATATTTACGCAATATTATATCCTACTTATTATCAGTTCGGCCCTCTTTGGCCTATTTTTCGCGAGCAACTTCAGCTTCACACCAGTCATCTTGGTTGAATTGATTCCATTGGAACGATTCACAACGGCTTACGGATTGAGTTTATTGTGTCAGGGTATAGGCAATCTTCTTGGACCGCCGTTAGCTGGATGGATATTCGATCTCACCAACTCTTGGGATTTATCCTTTTTGATGGCTGGCGGTTGGATAATCATAGCTGGTCTTCTTATGGGTATCATACCTTATACGAAAAATCGCAAAATCTGGGGCAGTGGACCAATTGAAATGGAACGCATCGGTGATCGTGATTCTGTAGCGTAATTTTTCGGATAACGGATAGTCATATTTTTCCAATTCCTGGAACCATTGAATTTTTCATCAAATATTTATTGTTGATTTTTAATTGTTATTTATTATACATTCATTGTCAGAGAGATCGATATAGGTGCGAAACTATATATACAATGGATATACTCGAAGACGTCACGGAAGTATGATGATATGCTACTTTTGACGTTTACTCATACGAAAGAGGAATGATATTGATTGAGGTTGGGTGGTGTACAAAAGTTTACAAAATTGAAATGCATGGACACGGATCAAATTAATAGTGATTGAAAATGAAACAAAATGTGTGATCTCGGAAGATGTGAATTTCTAGGTTCACTTAGACGCAGGTAACATGTAAAATGTTAACTGTAATGCATTAACCCTCATCAGCACAATATATTATTGCAACACAACACGGGTGAGAGAGTGGAGTATCTGGGAATCACCGTATCAAATGAAAATTATATATATAATTTGAGAGATTGGAGAATTCGGAACGATTGGCAATTATCCGTAAAGCGATTTTTTTATAATTATTAAAATAAAAAAGTGGCGTAATTAAGTTTGCAAAATTTCAAATATATATGTTGAAACGATTATTTCGATGTTTATACTGTGAAGTTTGATATTTTTCTTGAAAAAGTGATATATTGATTTATATTCTTCCAATATTGAAATTATTCAATTTATTCAAATAGATATATGGAATAAACATGCATATGTATGTTGTTGGAGCTTATAACTAAATGCAATTTAAATAGATGACATCGTGGTTGTAATTTTATATACACCACAAATAATATATCGTATACCATGACGAATCAAAGAACTTTTCTATGTTATTGAGTGATTTGAAAACGTAATTTTGGGTTATTTTCCTTGGAAATGCGTTAGAGTGATTTCTCTATGCTGATGAGAGTTAGAAGGACCATCCAATGACTGATTTTCATATTATATAAATATAGAAATACATGCAAAAATTTGCTTTATGTAAAAACAAATAACGGCTAACGTATGGAATGTAACGCGCTGTGAATAGGTGAATGCACCATTGTTGATTGTTCAGTGTCCTCATGACGACAAATATAATGATGCATGTAATGAATTTTCGTAGACCGCAATCATTAATATCGTCTGAAAGTGTTTAATGGATGAAATTGTACCGATTCAATAAAATTCAAACCAACAAATTACAAATATGTATGAACTCTTTGGCAATGCAATTTGGTTTTTTCTCGCAATATCCAATATTGCAGTTTCAGCTAAAATTGTTGTTTTTCTTTATTTTTTTCGCGGTGACGAATGTTATCAATGGCGTGTGAGCAAATTGATATGGAGTTTCAATCACAGCCACATCAAGGGACGGCACTGAGCGTAAGTTTGAAGTTGCTTGAGGAGACGAAAGATGTCGTGTGAATACCATGTTCTGTATGTACGGGCTAGCTTTCTCCAGGGGGTGAATCTGGCGGGAAGAATTACTACATATTTCGATTCCAACATATATTGATTTTGTGGAAGAACCCGTGAAACAGCTCACGCCAGTTGCACCGTTGAGCTTCGCTGTATATATGTCGGGTATACAATTGTATAATAACGAAATTAACGGAGATTTTCGTTTGTCTGTTATGAGTATAGTTTATTGATGACACAGAAGATGTAAAATTTAGGAATTGGGTGAAGTTATTCGTGGAACAACAAATATGAAAATACACTGTGGCATCGTTGTGTTTTCACATAAAGCATGTGAGACATTGACTGTTTCGTCTGACATAAATGTCATTTTCAACACGTGTTATGTGAAACAACAATGAATCACTTGTCTCTTTAAAAAAGAGTTGTTGATTGTAATTTTATTATGTTGGATATGGCGCACCCGAAAAAGATGAGAAAAAAGATGGTGATAGGCTTTGGATTTGGAATTTTGCTTTGTGTTCTTGTATTCAAAGCTGATAATGATTTTATTGAAAGGATGGCACCGTTTTTGGTGAGCGTCTCAAATGAAGACATATCGTGCTATGCTGTGCCGTCTACGTCAAATTCGATCGAAACAATCAATACTGAGGGTAAATTAAAATGGGCATGAATAAATTATATTACAATCATTTTCCACGCTCTATAATATCCTTTTCTATAAAAATAACTATATAATGAATGAATTTAATAATTTACTGACAATATATGGTGGTAGGGAGTCATGTCACAGCAGACGATCGGAATATATTCTTTCATGAGACGTCATGTTTTGGTGAGAGAGGAATAGTGTTGACTTCGCGACAGGCCTGCGCGGTTGAGTCTGCTGCGATGATGAATCCGACGATGACAGCCAATGTGTTTATTCTGAGTCACGCCAATTATTCAAATGACACTAAGAAAATTATAAAAATTCTTTTAACTTACGAAAATGTGGTGATTCGTCGTATATTCATGGAGGAATATGTGAAAAATACACCATTAGAGGAGTGGTGGGAGAGTGGAGTACTCAGGTCTAGTCGATGGCCCAGAAGTCATATGTCAGATATTTTGAGGTATCTCACACTTTGGAAGTTTGGGGGAATTTATCTCGACCTCGACGTCGTTGTAACATCGTAAGTGAGCATTCTAAATCATCCACAATATTTATCATCATATTCTAAATAAACATATTCTCCGTTCGTATTTATTAGTTTTACATTGAATTTTTCTTTGATATGCAAATAATTTTTATCTACAGCTCGCTAGAAAAACTGTCCAATTTTGCCGGTGCAGAAGATTGGGAGGATGTGGCAGCCGGTGTCATTGGTTTTGGTACAACGGGTCTAGGCCACAGAATTGCAGACGCGTGCCTACGTGATTTGAAAACAAATTTTCGCGGTGATATTTGGGGTAATAATGGGCCTGGAGTAATAACTAGGACTCTTCAGAAATTATGCACCACGAAATATGTAAGCGATATATATATTATTTACAAGTTTATTTTTTTCCACTTTGTAATTTATTGATATTATTTTATTTATTGTTAATTTAAGGCTCGTGACATGACTTCTGCACGGTGCCATGGGTTTATGGTATATCCGCCATCAGCTTTCTATCCAATTCATTATAAGATGTGGAAGCGGTATTTTGATCTCAAAGATAGAAATGAGACCCTGACTGCTATTGAAAAAGCTCTATCAATCCATGTCTGGAATAAATTGAGTCAATCAGAAATTATTGAAGTTGGGAGTGAAGTGCCATATGCCACCGTTGCAAACAAATATTGCCCAAAGATTTACAATAATTGTGCCAAGACATTTTGATGATGGTCGTCGGAAAATTCATTGTGAAACAATACTCAGAAGCAACATTATTTATAAAACAATTTTGCTTGAGTATTTGCGCATACGTTTTTCTTATGTGATATCTGATCATCAACTCTTAAAATATTATCATCATCTTCATTATCACTGTCACATCCGAACATTTCTCTCAACCAACAGTGCATCATAAAAATGTCTCGAAATTCGATTTTCATATCTTTATCACTGATTCTGAACGGTTTGATTATGCAAGTTCACATTGATCAGAAATTGATATTATCATGTTTAAAAATTTTATACCTCGAGAACAGTTATTTTGTGATAGACTCATATATTATGGTTAAAGATTATTTCATTGTAAGGAGTACTTTTCAGTATGTATAAATCACAAAACGGGACGATGCATACTAAATTGATTATTCATAGAGCAAGGTATAAAACCAAAGTATGGCATTGGAATTATGAGGCAAATTTTTTGATAATTCATGTTTAAAACGATTTCATGATGAATTTCAAGAAATATCAAGTGCGCTACCTGTAATCATGTAACCCTCATCAACTTTGATGATTACGGGTGGAATGAATGAGGGTAAGCAAATGTCTATCAGTTCTATTGAATAGAGTGTTTGCATACATATCTATATAACATACTCGTGGTGAATGTTCAGAGCAGCGTATCTTATTATTTATTTCTATTAATTTTAATGGAAAAAGCTAGGGTAGGCGCATTAAGATATAAACATAATTATTGAACTATTGTGTGCAAAAATTCGACGCTCAAAATAGTATCCTAATGATATTGATAAGCAACAGTGATGATAAATTGAATGGGCAGATTATCAATCATTTTACGATGACTCGCACACGTTTAATTACATATAAAGCGAATGTATGTTAAATCACAGCCCATTTTTTTCTAAAGCAATTCAACAGTATTTATAGTATATAAATAGTAAATTAATGTGTTTGTTCAGTATTGAGGGTATTTGGACTCTACATGATCGTATCTTCCGAGATATAAACGGCCAGTAGGTTGTTCTGCCATATCGGTACTATTATTGATCAGAGTTGGAGTCAGATATGAAATTTGATCGGAACAAATTCCACCATGTCCGATTGTGATTAAAAAAAAAAGAGAAGAAAATTAAATACAACAATATCAAAAGAATGAATTGATATTTCATCACAAACTTGGTCATACCGTTGACTATACTTTTTTTCTTCTCTTCTTTATAACCCGAAAGTCAAAGATCGAGTTTTTTTCTTAGCAATAATTTCTCATCCTTTCGGTGGACGAGCTTTAAACGATAACGAATGGATATCACGATATAAATGATCATGGATCAATTTGCTAAACATGAATTTATCTGGTGTCATCGGAGAAAATATTCTTTGAAATCATTCAACGAAATATTGTTCTTTGAACGTATGAAAAACAAGTGATAGTGATCCAATCAAAATATACGGGTTGCATGTACCAAGTATTGAACAGCTATACTCTCAAATTTGGACTAACTTTTGCTGCTGCAATACAATATATTTTGATGTGGAGACAGTTAACGGTTTTACATGTTTATTTTACCACACAAAATACTTCAGCAATATAACATTACCATGGGTCATTAAACTAGATGGAATAAATATGAAAATAATACATAATTATTTTATTTTTGGCTTCATTTTCGTCATTGGAAAAACAAAAAAAAAAAAATTAATTTTATATATACTATACTATATTTGTATGACATATAAAAACATATACATATAAATAGTATTCATCCAGCAATTGGATAAACTGATCTTGTTGCTGTTTGCTTCATGAACAAAGTTACAGTAGATGGTTTGCTGGCGAGATGATTTTTCAACCATTCCTCAATTACTGGAAGATTCTTCTTCGTCCATTTTAGATGTTCCTCAATATCGCCCATAACTTTACTCATTACTGTGCCAACTGGATCAAAATCATCGTGTCGTTCCGAATATAATTGCGAAACTTTATCATAGCCTTCTTGTGTAGTGAATGATGATGTTGCAGAATCAACAAGGCCATTCCATAAATGTTGTTTTTTCCAGAATCTCTGTTTCATTACGTCCCAATGGTCAACAACAAAATCAAACAGTGTTATATAACCCGTAGCACTTCCTGTTAATGTACTGTATACTAGATGAATATCCGCATCCGAAAAATTGGAGTTTTGATTCAATATCGTGACATTCAATAATCTAAAATTAATGTGATTTCCAATGAAAATTTATTTCATTAATTTATATGTATAAGATTTCTTTAATTTTCTCACCTCTCAATTTTCATTTTATCTATCGGACAACCCGCGAGAGTTTTCAATAAATAAGTTCGTTCACTTATTTTTCTGTCTGACGGGAAATTTATTACTCTCTCTAAACCGAATTCCCATTCTTCCATTGTGCCCCATCTGAATACCGGACAGATGAACTCATTCGCAACACTAAACGCAAAAAAAAAAAAAACCAAATCAATTAATATTTTTGTTCAACAACGGATGAAATATATATTATTTGAACTAACGGGTTTCCTTCATCGGGTTCATCATCTTCCATCCATTTATTGTACTGTTCTTTTGCCTCTTTGATACACGGAAGATATCCAACGCCACAGAGATAATTCTTCGCAATTCCTCTCATGTGTGCTCTCCACGAAGGCTCATTTGGTTGCGCTACTTCACCCAATTGATTTTTGTAGAGTGGTTCGAGCAAACTGAATACATACGCCTAACAATTTCCATGAAAATTCAAAATCCAAATTGTTTTGTCTGTTTTTTTGTTTGTCTTTAAGTTTTCTCACTAGTTACTCACTCTGAAATTCGCTGCGACATCCTCCGATTCACGAATTCTCCTACCAACGTGATCAATCATTGTGAAAAACGGCTCCCACACAACATGACTGGTTTCATTTTTCAGAAATAATGTCATATTAAATGCAACTTCGAAACAAAAATCGCCAGCGTATGCCATATTCCATGCGTCATGAAGAAGTTTTGCGCGAGTTAAAACTGGAATATTTTCACGCTGTGGACCTTGAAGAAATTCACTGAGCATATTCCAATTGCACAAGTCATAATTCACCGGGAACATACCTAATATATTAATGATATAAAAAAAAAAAAAACGAGGATAAAAAATAGTGAAGAACAAGAATGAATAAAACAATTTCGAATAATTATCCCTACCCGGGTAACGGATGTATATTATTATTATTATTATTATTATTATTATTATTATTATTATTATTATTATTATTATATCTTGTATATATGTAATGAGAATATACCAATTTCTTCAGGATTGACAATGACAAACTGTTGCTTGGAAGTATCATCTTTTATTGTTATACTCGAGTCGCTCTTTGTCATCCATATATTCGGTTCCAATTCACTGAAGTTGAGATTATTTTGTGAAACTTTAATTATTGGTATATCCCATTGATAAGACATCTTCTCATTTGATGCCGGCGGCACTTCACGTAAGTAAACGTTCTGTGGAAAAAAAAAGAAAGAAACAAAGTGTGTGTATAGGAATGATAAATATTCCATTAATTTATTCAGCAAACAAATCATTATTGTGAATAAGATGATTACACAGTTTTTCCTTTCCTTGAAATGAAAGAATAGAGCCGAGAATTCGAATTATCAACACATGAATGAATGATAGATTCAATTTACCTGTGTGAAGGTGATGTTACCGGTTTCGTAATCACGAGTTACAGTTACTACTGGCACACGATCACGTGTGATCCATGGCGCTGCTATACTACTTATTGACAATCCATCGGGTAATGATAAATTATTATCGAGCCTCACAGCGTCAAGATGCGCAAATATGTCATTGGCATAAAAACTACGGCTAATTATTAGAATGTGGGGAAAAAAAAGAAAAGAAATGTTAACGCAGTGAATAAGGAAATACGATAATAATAGTAATACAATAGTTGAAGTAGTATGAAACGATCTAGTGATATAACTCGATAAATTAACTTGGCCAAGACGTTCATGGTTTATAGCATGCGATATAGTTGCGATAACGTCGACAGTTAATTCTACCTTTATACTATACTATTGCTGCACAATCCAGTGGACAATAGGAGAATATTTCGAAACGTTCGACTTTGAAAAATATTATTGTGGGTGAAATAATTTTTCGATCACGTCAATTTTTTATTTGTTATTGATAAATGGATTTTAATATGGAATAAGAGAATGGGAAATATTTTTATAAAAACGATAATTACTTTTTTGCTGATTCGTGAATAAGTCGTTGTACACCTTCGCGAAAAATCTTCTCACCTAGTGTGTAATTGAACATGCGAAATACCAATTCGGCTGTGAAAGAAAAAACAAACAAAATAAATTAAATTTCAGCAAACAAGTGTGACGAAATTATTAGGTAAATTATAGATAGTTATGAATGTGGTTATGCAATGTGCGTACACCTGTACACACGCGTTTAACTTCTATTGCGGTTTTGTATTTGAAAAGGAGGAGAGTGGGGCGTATATGCGTGTGCGTGTGTGTCTATGTGTAATAACGATCGAGAAATAAATAATTCTGTATTCATATCAACTTCACTCTCTATGAACTAATCGCGATGTTTAGATTAATTTTAGTTTTGTATTACTCTTTGCTGATGTTGCCTCGTGTCTGATACCAGCAACTCGTGAAAACGGTAGAGTCGATCCAAATTCATAATAAAGCGCATATAACAATGTCATTGGCCATTTTCCCTCCATCTCACCTGGATCGATCTGAAGAATGAGGAAAAAAGCGAAATGTTGTGTACGTGTGATCTTTGCGCGCGTTCGAAGTAAAACTTCTTCATTATCAATTTTATATTATTTTATTGTGGAAAAAGGTTTTCCGCGATGAAAATTTTGGGTCCAAACATGTAATCCGTAACAGTTCGAGTTAATCTATCCCGAAATAGCAAAACGCGCCTGAAGAAGTGTCACTTCAAAATAATTAATTGACCATGTGTCAAACAACTGTTTTTCCACGAATTAGGAAATTTTTTCTTACGTCAACTGTTGTCATTGATGCGAGAAAAGAGTTCAATGCTTTGTTTACTTGAGCGTCACTCCATCTGAATGGTGTTACGCGTTGTCCAATCCATTGATAAATTAGTTCATATGCTGTATTCCAAACTAGAGGACTGCTCAGTTCACTTTCTCTGGAGGAAAATGTTTTTTTTTTTTGTTTTTTTCAACATTTTAATATTTTCTCACCATCCTCGGCTTTTATATTTTATATAATTGCTCACTTGAAAAACATGAGACCCCAATTGTCTGAGGTTTTGGTTGCCATATACATTGGCATTGCAACAAGATCCAATTTCGGTAAACCAATTGAAATATTGAAATAATTTTGAAGATAATTGACAATTGTCACAATTTTATTCGGAACTTTTGACAACGTATTGAGATATTCTTTCCGTCCCCAAACTTTAATTTCAAGTGGTTTACGACTACCAATTTGATTTATAGTTCTTGTGGGCGACATGCTTTCGAAATCCGATATCATAAATGCCAATTGGTATGTAGACATTTTGGGCGTTTTTTCAAAACGGTCCATCATCAAATGCGGACTTCCTGGCCTTGAGAAACATTTAAATTAATATATAAATATTTATATTAATATATATATTCATTTGTGCTGATGTTGAGCAATCTTTTTCATAAGCTTCAAAGAGAAAAGTATTCGACTCACACTTCGGTTGTGGTGTTGATTGGTGTATTTGATCGAGCAATCATTGAAACTGGACGGATGATACTCAATTCAAAAGTCGCCTTGTATTCTGGTTCGTCGATACACGGAAATAACTTCCGTGCGTTGTTCAGTCTCAAGTGGGTCGCGACAAATGTGCTAACAACAGTACGTCGTTTAAACGAGGGTGGAATTGATAGAAATTTCTTCTTAAATCATTCCATATCTACTCTACAACTTGGCAATAATTCCGGGTCATCTATTCTAATACTAATCTATCATTAGAGAAGGCATTTAGTTTAGGAGGCTCATGATTAATGTGATTGATTGAAATAGGTGTCTATTCAGAAATTGTGTGGACGCTAATTGTTGAAATTCTGTCACGTTATACAATAGTATTCTTTGCATTACAAATATAGTGTTGGAATGAAATTTCGATAGTGCTCATTAGTTGCAGATGCCAAGGACTTTTGTGATGCCTGAAATTACTGCAGGAGTTGATCGCCCACATTGTCACGCTTTTATCCATATCGAATTGCTTATCCTATTCTCTTTTATATTCGTTATAAGTGTGGCTATCATTGAATTGGGTGTGGACGTTCGCCACAAATTCATCAATTGTAACGAACTTTTGATCATTGATTGCAGATGAAGAAAAGTGTGACAGAGTGTGTGGCTGGTTTTCATAGAAACTCGAGATTCTGAGTAATTTTTCAACTAATGAGAACCATTAGGGTGGTATTCTCTCACTTCATACATATTTGAAGTGTTGTCAATTGTTCGGGGAGTAAAATGAAATAATAATTCGGCAATTCGCCATCACTGCGTGAAAAAACAATGTTTACAACGTCAATAAACTTACTGCAATTGTGCAAATGTATCCAAATATGAATTCATGAAGAGTCCGTACGTTTCGCTAGTGGAAATATTGCCAGTATAATCGATAACTAACTGACATTCTTGTCCAACACTAAACCATCGTTGTAAATCAATATTGTACTCAGCTTTTTTGTCATTGTGTTCACGTTGAGCAATTTCTTCATTTTCAAATGATCCACTGTAAGTTGACGAACGTCGTGTAACAATAATATTAAAATATATTCGAAATTTGTTGCTCATACATGACAACTTAATTGTCCAATTACATTTAATTATTGCTTACACGTGAAATCAATTAGTTCTATTATATACTCACGTGCCATTGACATTGAGACATTTAACGCTAACATTAGTTATGTATAAACCACGATCTGCATCGAGTTTAATTCGCGATCCATCGGTAGTCCATATTCCATAAATTTTCACCACACCTTTAAATGTCGCGTCTTTAGTAAACGGATGTAATTTCAAATCGTACGTGATTGGTTTAAATCCCCTTGGCATTCTAAATGCCGGTAATTTGAGAACGTCATTGAAATCAATACTCCTCTTAGGCCGAACGAGTTCTCGCAACCCACAATATGAGCACTAAAAAAATAATGCCACGTAGATAAATTAATCTATGACGAAAAATCAAAACATTGGACACTTACATCTGCATTCGTATCGATGGCATTGAACACCTGAAAAATAATCAATGAGGCCACCAGCCTCATCTTGATGTCACACGTTTTTCCAATTACTACCGTTGATATTTGAATATAATTTCCAATTAATTTATTGCTTCGCAATGAAAAATGTGAAAGAAATGAAAATAAATATGGTCATTAAATTATTTGTGTATGTAGGAAATTTATTTCAGTCAAATGATCAAACTCAACCGCAATGGAAGGTAGACCACGATGAACTGGACAATATTCTTCCCTAAAGCACCAACAATATCTCCATCTCCCTCTCCTTCTCCTTCTCATTATCATTCTCTCTTGGTTCCATTAAATTTATCATATATCTTGCATCGCACCAGCACTGCACGTAATAGTGCAAAATAATAAAATAGTTTGCACGTGACCGGCAATGATGATTTGTTCTATGGTAAGTCCAACCACGGATTTGCTGTTGACCACTTGACCATATAGTCACAATAATAGCCCGCACATTTCAAGTATCTCAACATGGCGTATGTGAGGTGTACTATCGTCAATGCTTTACCATTATCCAATTGGCAGGTTGGCCCGTCATACTGCAAGTACGAGGAGAACGTGTCGTAATCGGTTATCTACGTCAATAGGTTCCAATTCGTTGGAGTTGATTCAATATAGGACGTGTATAGGGGACGACCAGTTGACAGTTCCATCTCCACCATTTTATCTAAATAGAGTATGTTTATATATATATATATGAATAGTCATTGGAATTGTGATGATACTGATTCAATTGGTGTTTTGAGCACGACATCCCTCCACAAACCACAAACGGAAATTACGTATGACAGTGGTGTGAATATATATAGTTGATGAGCTTTTGTATTTATAATGGTGGTGATTTATGTTTAGGATTGAAGAATGAATAAAAGGCGACGCAGTATGTCGTATGATTGCGTTCCATTTAGTTAAATTCGTTCACGTACCAACTATTTATTATCCCACTCAACCTTCATATATTAAGTGGGGTCGCACTATTTTATCATCATATGTCACTATATATCAGTAATAATAATAATTATTATTATTACTACATATATTATTATATATATATTTTTGTTGCAAATATGGGAGACTCGGTGGGGCTTTGTAATTTTCATGAGACGCATTCGTTCAAATAGTATAATGTCCGAGATGTTGTTGTTGTGGTGGTGGTGGTAGTGGGGAGCCCGCCAATTGTATATGACGAATAGGCATCTGCACACAGTGGAGAGTGTTCAAGTGGTACACAAACTAATTGCACTCTACCTGCTTGCAATTGCATCAAGTTCTTCTTATACGCTCGCTGTTATTTTAGTGATCCTCATCCGCATAAATATTAATCTATATCGAACACAACCAGTTGTATATTCACATTTGAATTTAAAAAACGAAGAATAATATTAAAATACGTAACATTTCCATATCATATTTGTATTGTAATTTAGAATTTGAAGTTGTCGAATGCGGAGAGGATCAGTGAGTACTTGGGAGCCGTGGGCTCGAAGAAATTGTGAGTATTTGTAAGATCAAAATCAATTTATATCCATCGCAATAAATAATGTGATGAAAAAAATTTCCAAATCAATGAATTTCCTTTTTCAGAATAGTTGTCCTTGAATTTTAATTAATATTTTTCATTATCAATAAATGTCTTTGCAATTTGCGTATGTTGATAAGATTGATGATTGTTCATCGTGGCGTGTGGGTGGATCATTGGAAAAATGAAATAGATTCGAAAAATAATATATATACATGTATGTGCACAGAGTTGTGCAAGTTCGAGAATGATGCATTGTTGTAATGGTTTAAAGTTGTTGAATTATATACCAACAATATATACCAATGGTTTTATCGTCAGGTGCGTGGGTGAGTGGCCATGGGCTCACGACGATTATACACGCCAATTATAATTGCCAAAGGGGGATTGTAAATTGCAAGGCGGTGTCGGATAACCCAGTTTCATATATCGATGCGAGTTTTATCGATAGAGTAGTGTATTAGAAGAGTACATTATACATACATTTTTCCCTTATATATTTCATAATTTCATGAACGAAAGTCAAATATAAACGGAAAAATGATGCCGTCGCTTACCTCATTGGATTATTATAGGATTTTTGATAAATGTAAGATTTAATAATTCGCAAAGTATATAAAAAAAAAAAAAAAACAATGAAAAACAAATCAGTGATGTATAATGAATGGAATTTAATAAAATTACACATATGTGAAATAATAATGGTGTTACGACGCATCTCGCTTTTATATATGCATTTATACATGTGCTATTATCGTTTTTAAGTGCGACTATAACAGCACCGAAGACAATGGGTAAATTCACACGCTGGAGGTCTCGTCATGCTCACGAGTCGAAGTGTGACTCGGTGCTGGTAGATATTTGATTGTCGAGACGTGATTAACTCAACGTCAAGCATCTTTACGTGTATCCGCATATGAGACTGTATATGTGTGTATAGACACATATGTCAATGGAAAATTGAAAAAAAAAAATAATAAAAAAATAAAAAACAAGACATTTCTTTATTATCACGAGATTGTGTTATTGAAATACAATCACGTTCTGTCGGAAAATGTTCTTCGTGAGAGTTTTACGTTTGAAAAATCCCGAAAATTCATAATATTTATAAATTCTTTTTTAATTCCATAGCACAAACAGCCTACTTGTTCATTTTTTTCGGTTTTCATTTCATTTCATACATAAAATTGGTAACAATGTAGTTCAATAATAGTTAGCTACAAACAATACTTTGTTTCATTAAAATTATCAGTCGTTAATATTTTGAAGTGATGGGTAAAATTCATTAACTTTTTGGGCCTTTTTCTGATTATCACTTTAGCAGCCAGTATGTCACAATTTTCAAGTAATCGTCAAGAATTTACGACGAGTGAGCCGGGAATGGATGGCATTGAATATCAAAGAGAGGGCGGATATTTTTTGACTCATCGAAGAATAGCTATTGTCATAACCGCAAGTTTTTTGCTACTGGTTGCTGCAGGATTTATTGGCGCATACCTTGGCGCATTACCACGAAAAAAGGTAATGAATAAATTTTGTATAAAAATACTGGTGTTTTTTTTTTTCTCCCCCTTAAACTCCATACCACTTTACTTCATCCGTTTATTTTTTCACCTATGTGTAAAGATATTCGATACGACGGCCTTGATTGCTGAAGATGTTGGTTCGGAACCCGCAGATGCAGCCAAATATTCTCTATCTACTTCAATATTTCCCTCGAGATATAGCATTGAATTGACACCAATTGTTGAGGACAATGTGGTCTCGAGGGTTCGAGGTCGGGTCGTTATCCAGTTTTCATACAATGCCACCACAACTCTCAGACAGATTGTTCTCAATGCAAAGAGCATGAACATTACGAAAATGAGATTATTTCATGAGAGAGAAAATGGTGGAATGCATAGACGAAAAAAAAGAACTCCACAAGACACTAACATGAATGTCACGTCAACAATGATACCAAGTAGTGGTAATTTGAATAATTTAAATTTGCCATCAAACATTGTGACAGGAAAAATTCCTTCATTCCAAATTGACAATATCTTTATCATTTTTTTCTCGCTTATTTTTAATTATGTTCATACGATCCTTATTCAGTAAATACGGAGAGTGATATCTCAACGACAGTATCATCAACCATGACTATGAGTCAGGATAATCAAGAGAAAAATATTGTATCAACTACGTCCAATCCCATCGATTTCACATGGAATTCATCTCATATTCCAATGACATCTCCAATTCCTACCAATGTTACCAAATCACTGGCAAATAACGAAATCAATATCACCAACGGTGACATTGATGAGGAACATGGAATATTAACAATTACTCCTGTCTCAACAATCAAATCAGGATTATATTCGTTGGAAATTGATTATGACGCACGAGTGAATAATGTTACACTTGTTGTTGCAAATTTTAGCGACGAAACTGCGAAAAGGTGGGATTCATAGATGGTTTATTGAATTTTTTGCTACGGAATTGTGTTAAAATTTCATATGTCGACATTGGAAATCTTTTTTTCAAGGTGGTTGATGATGACGCGATTGAAGCCGATTAATGCACGTCAATTATTTCCGGCATTTGATGATGTAAGATTGAAAGCACGATTTAGCCTTTCTGTTCATCATCCTAAGGAGATGATTGTTCTTTCAAATGCACCATTGAAAACTTCGAATATGTAGGAAATTTTTTTATTTTATTTTTTCTTTCCACTTTCTCCATCTTTTTTCATCTTTTTCATTCTTTCGCTCACAAATTCATATTCAACTTTTTCTTCTTATCAACCGTCAAGTTCAAATTTAAATAGTTTTCATGTGAAAAATGTTGTTGAATTTCTAGAACTGATGATTGGATTGTTGATATATTTGACGAGACACCGCTTCTATCGCCACACAGTTTTGCATTGATCGAGGGTCATTTGGTATCTACTGGCAATACAATTACAAATGACACACCACAAATACCGATACATTTTTGGTCAGAACAGGGGCAAAATTTCGATCCAATCTATTTGAGGAATACGATTGTAACTGTTATCAAACATTTCCAAGATTTATTCGCGATGAGTTATCCAATGGCAAAATTGGACGTGGTCAGCGTACCATTCGCTGAAAATTCTGGCAATGCTGGATTAATTTCAATAAAGTAAGAATCGCAATAGACACTGGATGAAAAAGAGAATGTAAACATTGCTCTTTAGTTCTTTCATGAAACGGCTCATTGATTATCATCTTCTTTGTTCTCTGGGGTAGACAAAATCTTTTTAATGTCACTGATATGTCACCTGGTATTACTCGATATGAGGCATTGAAGACATTGATCAAATTAATCGGTCGACAGTGGTTGGGTGGTTCAATAAATTCCCAAAATTGGACCGACGTTTGGATTTTGGAGAGTTCATTAATTGATCTCCAACATACAATCATTACAAAAGTAATTTCACCGAATACATATTCATTTATTCATTCATCCATTTAATTACTTCATTCAATTATTTTTGGCCCACCCTCACAGTATTTATTTTCGTTTTATCAAATTCTTTTATTCAGATAGATCCGGCATTCAATCATTCGACATTTTTGTTGGATGTTCAATTAGAGGCTTTTGAGGCCGACGGATATAGTGTCTCGCAATCATTGAGTTCCAAGGTTAATCCCGCTTATTTAGAAGCATTTCATCCGGATGAATTGTACGATAGAGGTGAGAATCGCAGATATGATGAAAATAGTTATCACAGTCATGATTTTATTTTATTATCTATTGTGTCATTACTTCAATCGATGATTTAGGTGCATGTATATTGCGCATGTTGCATGATGTATTGAGAAGTAATGACTCTAGGATTGGCTACAGGACATTTGTTTCGCGGTGGTGGGTATTTGATGATGATATATATATATATATATTTTTTTTTTTTTTTTGAGATCTCAATGTGGAATGTTTTGAGAGTAATTTTGTATCATTAGGTCGCATGGTAATGCTGATGTCAATTCATTTGTGCAAGCAATGACAAATGGATCGAGTGATTATTCACATAAAGTGAATATTGTCGTGGCGATGATGTCATGGATAAATGGACATGGTTATCCTGTAGTTGAGACTAATAGAGATTATAAAACGGGATCAGTGAAGATAAGTCAGGTGAATTTTTTTATTACAATGAATAAGTAGAGAAACGGAGTTTAGTAATTTTCAAATATTTTTTATATCTTGACAAAGAGGGACACATAATTTCATATCTTTTTTTTTAGAGTCGCTTTAGGTTTGATAATCGTTCGAAGGATGACGAAGGTGGACCGTGGTATATACCTTTGACATTTGTGAGCGAGGGGAACAACTGGTCGTCGCCCTCTTTCGCTTGGATCAATCCTAGAGAGAAAGTGGTAACATTAGATGATGTTGGACGTACCGATAAAAGATCGTGGGTCGTTTTTAACGTGAACTCCACTGGTAATTGGCTCATATAGACACATATTTTATCATGCTAGTGAATGGAAAGAAAAAAAAAAAAAAAACGTTCACAATAGAATAAATATTCGAATATAAATGGAATAATTGTTTCAACGTCATTATTTAATTTCCAGGATATTTTCGGGTCAATTATGACGAAGAAAATTGGAAATTAATTGCAAATGCTTTGAGTGAAGATCCTACGGCTTTTCCATCATCAGTGAAAGCATCGCTCGTTGATGATGTACTGAGTTTAGCTTTCGTTGGATCCACCACGTACGCCACGGCTTTTAGCGTGATAAATTATCTAAAGAATGAAAGTCAACCAGAGCCGTGGACAGCGCTCATGCGTCACGCGATCAAGTTGGATCTTGTGTTGTATGAAACACCAGTTTATCCGAGTTATCAGGTAAGACGCCTTGAATGAATTATTATTGTGTTATAATGAAACGTTGTTCCGTTCAAATTCAATTCGAAAGATCAAGCATTACAACATTGGTATGAGCTCTTGGGTTTATTGCAGGAATTCATGAGGAAATTAACATCAAGTCTATTCACTCAAGTTGGTTCTGAAGTTGAAGTTGGAACGAGAATGACTCTGATTGCGCATCAATTGGGTTCTACATTCGAGGATACCGATTATGTTAATTGGGCAAAGAGTAATTATGGAGACTTGAAGATGTCTTATGCATGGGATAAAAGAGACACGTGAGTTGCTAGTCAATGGTGTGATTGGCTGCTAGTTTATTTTTTTCTTTCACAATTCGATGAATGTATATTTGTTTATTCGTTGAAAATTTTTAGAGTCCCGTCATATCTACGCGAGACACTGCTCTGTACCTTCGCAAAGTTGGAAGATGAAGTGGGCTGGCAGTGGTGGCTACAAAAATTAGGAAACATTACAAAACGTGATGCTGACAGAAATTCTTTCTTATCGTCTTTGGCATGTTTCCACGTTCCTTGGATATTGCAGGCGTAAGTTTCATCATCACAAGTTTTGATTGGAGACATCGTACGGTTCTTATAATTCTCGATTCAATACTGTTGTTGAATAAACAACGTGACAAACAAAGTCAAAGTCAAAAATTATATTTCATTATTTTGAGTTTTTTTTATTTGTATTCGTGAATTTATTCCAGGGTTTTAAATGAAATTGTGAGGAGCGATTTCTTTAATGAAAATGATGCGTTAGTCATTCTAAAGGCGTTCGACAAACATCCGGTATCGGCTAAGGTGGCATTTCAATTTGTACAGAGATATTGGCCGGATATTCTGCAGCGTTTCGGTAAATCGTATCCAGTTCTTCGGGCATTTGTTGGCGCAGTTGGGAGTGGATTCACCAATGACAAAGATCTTACTGACGTGAGTAATAGAAAATCAAAATACAAATTCAAAGAACAAATATACTGCAAAAAAAAGTTTAAATTCAATGAATTCGTTTTTGTTTTTGTGTTTTTAAATCAGTTCCAGAGCTTTCGGGACAATAATTACGAGAGTTTAAAACCCGTTGGTTACATAACGGCATTCGTTGAAGCGAGAGGCACGTCTTGGGTCTCATTTCTCAATCATTCGTTGAATAATTTCGAAAAAACCTTGATAGAATTAAATAAACGTGGAAATAGTATTGTGACAGTACGTGTGATCAAAAGCGGTAATGCTCGTTAATGTTTAAATATTTTTTATTCGCTTGAGGCACAACATTAATCTACATTGATCAACTAATTAATTAATTAATGATGATAGAATAATAATAATAATAATAACAATAGTTGAATACCAGTGAATGTGTAAAAAAACTCAATTCTCTACATCAATTTTATTTTTATCCCGATGATTTGTTGTTGTCTTCGGGATCTATCATCTCAATGTCAAGCAAATGATAACAAAATTATAAATGACGAAAGAATCATTGCAATATTTATAAATGACAATGCGTTAATTTTTGTTGTCTATTCATCATTCTTTTATTCAATAATATAATAAATATATATTTAATGAACGTACGAAATTGAGCGTGAGGGGTGCGGTGGGATATATTTCAATGGCAATATAATCTATTAGCTATTGAAGAATGAAGATAATCAATTTGAATTTTCACTAAGTAACGTTTATTTTATTCCATTTTGTTGTATTTAATTCTCTATTTCAGTTTTCACCCATCCATTTTTATAGTTAACATTCTAAATTATCGTCATATTGTTTATGCTAATTATTATTATAAATACTAATAATACAATTCTATAAATTTTAAAACTAGGCATCAAAGTGCTTTACATACATATATTTATTTATTTAAAAAATTTTTTTTTCTCGATCTCTTACTATTTTTTTTGTAGCGCCTCGTGAATATTTGTTTCTCCTTTTTCTCATCGTCTCTCCACCAACGTCAACTTGGACGTGCGCGCGTTCGATAAACGTGCTTTGGTTAATGTCAGAAGCGACGGCGGGGTCGTTGATCGTTATATCATAGTCAGAAATTTTCGTAAAATCACCAACCGACCAATCCTTCCTCGTCCTCCTCTATCTCGGGCACCATCTCTCTCACTCTCCGTCACCCTTTACCGTGAAGTATATTTACCCTAATCGGATGAACGTCACTCCACTGTAGCGAGAGACACTTTGTCGATAACGAAAAGAGAGGGAAAGATAGAGAGAGACGGGGGACTGTGAAAGAGT
Organism: Zele albiditarsus; assembly: GCA_958496275.1. Lineage (NCBI taxonomy): Eukaryota > Metazoa > Arthropoda > Insecta > Hymenoptera > Braconidae > Zele > Zele albiditarsus. Next base: position 359,380 of record OY292411.1, read on the forward strand.
GAGAGCGGAGACAGAGGAGAAGGATTGTGGTGATGAAGAGACCACGACAAGTGTTGCAATTTTTTTTCATTTGATCCGTGAATTCATCCAGTGTACGAATTGGATAGAGAAAAGATTGACTTTTGGATATCATGTGTTCATTGACTTCTTTCTTGAATATCCAAAATACTTCTCACTGTTTTTCATCATGAATTCTCAGATCAAAATTAACAGAATTAAAATATTGCAGCAAATAATTGTTCTGTTCTTCTTTCCTTCTTTTTTTCTGTTCACATTTGTTGGCCCATATTTACAATTTATTTACAACTTCATTCAATTAGATGATCGCTAACAATTTCATATATAATTTCTATATGGTTTATTGAATAATTCAGTGCATGATTTTATGTCTTGGACCGTAGAATAATATTTCTCTTTTTTAACTTTCCTCTTTCTCGCCCTCTTTCATCATTGAGTTATTCATTTTTTCATGTTTCTAATCGCTCTTGAGTGCGTAGATTTTCGCTAAAATATGAAATGTGTGCGTTCTTTTTTTCTGCTGCTGTTGTTTGATTTGATTATCCATTTATCCATAATTTTTCATTTTAGTCTCATCTTATATTTGCAATTAATTTGCCTACATGTGCAAGAACGATTTGTGAACGTTGTAGTTTATTATTCAATATACAATTATTGCGAGCACCCAAAGGCACGTTCGCTTTTAACATATTTTATTTATTGGTTCTTAAATTGTGTTATGTTTCTTTATTCATTAGATTTTTTGTCACTCTGTCTTTCTCTCTATCCTATGTTCATGTCACTTTCATCTATTGACACGAATGTGAAAGAAAACATGGGAAGAAAGTGTGTCGCATAAAATGGAGCAATATGATACCAATCATTATTTTTTTCATAGAGATGACATTGGCAGTAATGCGATGGGAGTGTTTTGGCTAATAATCTAACTTTTCTTTCCAAGTCGCTGTCTACGTTGATATTTACAATTCATCTTCATATATATATATATATATATATAGATATATTTTCATATTTATATTTATATTTATATTTATATTTATATACTCATAATTTCTATTTATTTTGAAACTACTAGGAAACCAAAAAAATATATTGCACACACAGTCATCTATGTTCATAACTTTGACTCTCCATTTCAACAACAACTCCTTATGCGTTATTTTTGAAAATTGTTAATTAATAGAGTTCATATTGATTTTGGACTGTTTGAAATAAACTATTAACATTATTGATGACACTGAAAAAATGTGTCATCATTTTGAATATAGTGATTCCTAACTTTTTTTTTCCTTGACTTATATTCATTCATCAATTGTTTTTCCAATTTCACTGGATACTTTTGTTTTATTCCAATGTTCTATCTAAAAAAATATTTAAACGTAGACCGACTCACATTGACATCGAGAGCTACGTAACTACATATTAGCATTTGGAACAAATCCGATTGCTCGGATTGTTCACACAGCTCAACTACAACTATCAGCTTTAGAATTCGTATGCTTTACTTCTTCTTATCGTACTAGAAACGCTTAAATTTTAATTGCAGCGGCATTGTGTCTTTAATTCTTTATTTTTTTTTTATTTGTCTATTACTCATGTCCATGTGTGTGTGTTTTGTAACAACTTATTTTTTTCCCCCGTTCTTTTGTCGATCAAAGATTATTTTGTATTTATAAAATACTTCAAGAATTATCAAGAGCATATCTTAATTAATTTCTCATACCGACACGATGATGCGCTTTACCAAAAAAAAAAAAGAAATTCATCCATTCACGAATTTAACGATGTATGAAAATGATCATTATCCTACAATATTTACTTTTCTTTCATATTTATACAACGTCATTCTGCAAAACTGTCTCTCATAATTTTTTTAGTGTGACAAGTAATTTGCGCGCTAAATTCTTGTGACACTGCAATATACCACGATTTTTGTTTTGTTTTTTTTTGTTGTTTTCATTTTTTTTGGTTGTTCTGTGTTCCACATACGTATGCAAAAAAAAAAAATATTGGAACGATGTAGTGATTCCACAATCTTTCAAATTATTTCGCCGATATTCTCGTGCACACTTGAAACATCAGTACAATCATTTTCATTATATTACAATATTTTATTTAGTTTAATTTTATTATAAGTGACATGAAATATCTTATCATTTCATATTGAATAAATATAGTGGCAGCTTCGTTATGTATTACTTGAGCACAGGCTATAAATATGTATTAATAAGACAGCGTTTGAGGACATTGATTCGTGGATTAGATATTTATTTTTGGCGGGAGACTGGAGCACATATTTACCTAGGAGTATCCATGGGTGTACTGCATTGTTCGGGGACGTTTTTGACTACTTTGAAGTATATTTTCTGATGAAACCACGGGCTCAATCATACATGTACATGAGTATGAGTACATGTGCGAATTTGTATCGCAGTTTGGCATTGTGTCAATCAAATACGTTTACAAATTGGGCAAAAACGTTTTCCAACCATAAAATAAACTCTTGTGTGATTGAGGAACACTCCTCAAGATATCCAAATGTCCGCAAACTGTGCTTTACGAATACATATACGTGTGTATACAATTTATATATATTTTTCACTATTATGTTTTTTATCAATCTATATTGAAATTTCTTAAGTTGTTCAGAAAAAACGTGGACCTAAAAAAATTGATGTTCTGCATTGTTTTATTCACAACGGCGAGTTGAGTTCCCTATTTCTTTTCTCATTGTTTTATACGCGCAATAATTCGCAATTCGCTCAAGAAAATGAAAACAAAAGTGGAGAAATTTTTCTCAGTTTATATTTTCATTAATTTCTCACACTCGTGTCTCTATCTTCGTATCTCGTTGACCTACAGTGGTCATATATATATTTCAACGTGTTCATTTATATATAAATATTTGTATGTATAGTGAGGAATTAAGTTCTCACAATGGTGCAGGGCTCAAGCGTAGACTATTGGGGTGGACATCTGACAACTGTGTCCTTTGCATATTCGCTAAACTTCTTGTCAATAGGTACTCGGTCATCATATAAAGTCGGCGCTTGTAGAATTATACCAGCAGTACCTACCAACACAGCCAGAGTGAATATCCAAAGGAACAATCTATCTAAAACCATCGCGACGTACTTCCAATCCTCTTTAACCTGTAAACAATTGAGATAAAAAAAAAAATCAATAGAAAAACGAATTACATCAGTGACTGTTTTCACCACTTATCGTATCGTTTTATTGTATTTGATCATCACCTTTGTTGATTCTTCGAGCATCTTTGTGTGTTCGGCAATGAAGCGAACGCAAATACATGATCTGTGTATTTCCGGTGGGCAATTTGAGTGTGAAAATGCCGGTGGATTTCTTAACACTGGACTTTTAACTTCTTCAATGCCTGCTGCACCAGACAAATCGTCACATTCGGCATTGAGTGGTAATGGTGGTATCGGCCCATGAATAAGACAACTACCACCAAATCTCGCTTGTTCAGCCAAACTGCGAAATGAGAGGAGAAAACAAATGTTCAAATATCAAATTGTAATAACTGATAAGAAATGTTGTTATCAAACGTTTTACCTCGAAGGTGATAGGTCTTCCTTAGATATTGGTCGACTGGGAAACCTTTTAGGTGTCAAATGCTCCTCATTCTCCTCTTGACTTGACTGGTGATACGGATAATAATTTGCTTTGTCTTTAGTCTTAACTGCACGCAATAAGACCCGTCCAGTTGAAAATCTGTCAAAAAAATATACCCTAAGTCTCAAAAATGGTAAAGAAATCTTTACTTTTTAAACAAAATCATGAACTCAAGATCGATAGTGCAGACTATTTTTTGTCACGTATCAAACTATGGTGAAGATAAAATTAGAATTAACTTTCATCCACCGCGTAGATTGAAATGAATGGTATTGTGTTTGGTCTTATTGGACCTTATCGATTTTTCAACGTATTGTATTGAGGCTGAGTTGAGAGTCATTCAATTGGCGCATGGGGAGCGATTCTATGTGTATTGTATCGTATAACAATAACGTTCATGAGAATTATAGTCAATATATAAATATATATATATATATATATAGGGAATTTTATCGTAAAAGATTACGACATTGCTGTGGATGAGGAAGACATTTTGCTTCGCCCAACTCTATATACGAAGTCAACAAAATGCTCTCTGACCACGTCAGCACTCTCTTTCATTTTACTTTCTTTTGCTTCTTTTTTTAATGCTCCCTCTAGTTCTTTAAATCTTTACGCTTCAGTTGCACTACTTCATGGCTTCTTGCTCTTTCTTTATGTATACGACAGTGGTTTCCGGTTCGCATAACGTCAGTGAAAGATAGAGAAAAAAAATGTGACGAGCGGGATGGGGTCAAAAGAGCAAAAAAAAAAAATAGAGTATATGTGTGCACTCACCGACTTGGCTCAAACTTGTATTGAGGCCTTCGCATTACCAGCAGTCGCGGTAGAATGTGAATGAATACTCGTTTCACCCATGGCGCCATTCGATGGGTTTGTGGCGAACGGAAGTGAACGTTCAGAACCACTACGGTGACGCATATACTGGAAAAAAATTAAAAATATGAAAAATTGTCAAGATTATGTTAATTAAAAAATTTCATTGTTCCCATAGCGAACAGTTCAAATTAATATGGATGTCATAACAGAATTATGATAACATAAAAGTTGTGGTGAATAATATGATATATGTAGATGTATAATATACAATGTATATATATATATATATATATATATATATATAAATGATGAAAATAATATTCTACGATCATTTGTAACCCTGTGATTACACTAGCTTGACGGTTTTATATTTGCTCGGAATGCAAGACGACAATCTCCAGCAAATTGCATTCACTTTTTCATTTGGCTTAAGCGCCTTATACATTTATCAACGTTGAAATGAAATGAAAAGAAAAAAAAAAAGAATAAATATAAAATAAAATAATATAATTATGTGATAATTTGAATTTATGTGTGACTCTTGTGGTGATGGGACGCAAGAGGGAAGTATAAAAAGTGAAATATAGAGGTTGGATGTGAAATTGAAATAGGTTTAAAGTATCAATTGTGCAAGTCAAAGGAGAAAGAGCTTGTTAAAAAAATGGTTTAATTCTTCATTTTATTTACGCTCCTATTCATGTTGATATCTCACTAGTCCTGTTTTCAGTCTTAATATTTCTGTTTATTCGCTTCGATTTAAAGGCAACCTGTTATATTCTAGATCGGTTGAATTAAATTGGCTGACGATGGCAGAATTCAATTTCCAATTCTATAGTCCGTCATTCGAATTTTCGAGAGACTGTTGAGAAGTATTGGATAGATACAAGAGATGGGAGAAAGGTAAAGATAAAACTCCGGTTACGGTCCTTTGTTCTCTGTGCATACCAGTAGTTATCAAAAGATGCGAGAAAAACTTTGGAAATCCGTTCCCTCAACAGGAAAATTTATATTCCAGATGATCTTTGCCGAAGCGTTATTCGATATTCCCTTCTGTTCTCTTTCAACCGACGACAAATCAATTTGATTGACAATGAACAATTGAAAGTGCGATTAACAGTTGAATTGAGTTACATCACGGTGAATACCCCAATATCTGGACAAACAATGAAATGATGAGTATAATGTAAACAAATGTTCAATAATCACAGTGGTTGTAGGTAGAATCCATAGGAATTATCACGTCAATGAGCAATAATACAATGATTATTTAAATGATGCCTCATGTCTGATCGAGTCAAGAAATGTCGTATAATTTGCAACATGGTTTCTCATAACTTCTTTTTCCTTTCATTATCAATGCTGAGTCAGTGAGTCAGGTGAGAATTATTGTTGCCTGCACATATTATACGAAATATAAAATGTGTGAGCTGAAGGATTGCAATTGCATTACACCGAGTATATAATTGACTAATTTATCAGAGATAAGATATGAAATGTTTTACAATATGTCATGGGGGCTATGCATAAAAATGAGATTTTAGTCGCATAATTCTCGTGAGCTAACTCAGCGGACATCGCTGCTGAAGCGAGAAAAAAAAAACTGAGAAAATGGCTGACTAATAAAGTGAAAATTTTATTTAAATACGGAGACAATTTTTTCGCCACGTTCAGAGAATTTTCCATGGTGACAGGCTTCAAGGGAGCATAAAAGTATCAATGGCTATATGTCCAAGTTGAAAACTTGTTCAAAGTTCTGATGCAGTCGTCTCAATCGTGTGGAAATATATAGGGAAAAAAAACTTCTGCCATTGCGGTGGTCGTCGTCATCGTCTTCTCAACCAATTCTTCATGCCTTCGGGATTTTTCTTCTCTGACCCTCTTTTTTCTCGCTGCTTCTTTGTCTCTCTTTCAGATGTCGATACTCTCTAGCGGTATTTCATCGAACGGAAACGTCATGATATGAGAAGTATAAAATGCGAAATTCAATGCGACAACTTCTACTTCTTTTCAAAGTTCGATTATTACTGCTTTAGAAATTGAATAAAAACAACAATTGAATCTTCTTTGCTTGCTTCTATTTCTCTGTATGGTTAATTGATGGTTCATTGAGAATGTGCAATTTACTTTAATCAATTTATGCTCAATATTCCTAGGCATAAATTAGTTTACATTCATGTCGGCACACTTTGATCTAATGTGTATGCAGAAATGAATTTTTGCCAGTGACACGAATGAATTGAAATAGTTATAAAGTCCACGGCCTTGTATAACATGGGGAGTAATCCATTAAATTGAGGCTGGCAAGAGAATGCGAGGGAGAGAGCTGGTCGCCTCTAGCGGATTCTGCAAATCTCATCAGCAATTCGCCTCTCGTCGCGTCAAGTATCCTGCCGGTTATTCGTGCTTTCACATTGAAAATAATGTATTGTGTAAAATTGTTTTTTTTTTCCTGCAGAAGGACAAGGAATCGTAAATGGCTGAGAAGAAAAAGAGTGGCGCAATGAGAACTGAAGGAAGAAAATTGATATATGAAAAATTTTAACATATGCGAAAGTGAAAATATTTTACCCAGAAAATTCTGTAATAATACTATGGACCAAAATAATGTTTTGTGACTTTGTCCAAGCTACTTCAGTAAATAACGTGAAATGTCGAAATCGTTTTCTTTCTTTTTTCTATCTGGCAAGTGCCCTGGAAGATCAATGAAATGGCAAATGTGTTAAAGAAGCCTGGGAGATAAATTTCGTATACGAAAAAACTTTTACTGTGGGACCGATAAAAAAGGAGAAGAGAAGGAAAAAAAAATATTGAAAAGCAAGAGTGGATGAGGCGATTGCACACGTTGGCTCTTAGATGCAATCTGAGATAAACCTCGATGGCTCTTGCGCGTAAGTCACTTGTCAGAGTAGTGGTCGAATTCCCATTGGAACATACTCAATCTTCTACTATACCTTTCGACCAATTCACTGTTCTCCTCTATATTATCACCAAGGGAGGAATGAAATTGTAACGAGAAGAAAAATTTAATGGAAAATAGTGAGCATTAATAAAATAAAATACAAAATAAAAATTGAAGAATTTTACAACAGAATATATTTTTGTGCTGCCCATATATATATATATATATATAGGTAGCAAATTGAACTTGAGCAGATGGTGCGAAATTTCTGTGTGCCATGTTAATAAATGGCTCGAAAAAAAAAACGTAGTGACGCCTTGTCATGGTCCAGACCACAAACGAATAGTCTAACTCTGTCGTATTCTGTCTTTTACTCTCTCACCCCTTTGGCTTTTCCTACACATATATTTTTTTTCCTACCCTACTACATTTCAATGAATTCTACTGCAGTTCGGGAACTATACCTTCCACCATGCGTTTATCATTTTACTGGAACATGAATCAACGTTTGATGTCAAGAACAAAAGCTGCCAATAAATTGTAAAAGAAAAATGAGTAAAAACAACATGAAAAAATATTCTAATACGAGAAAAATGTATGAATATGAATTCTATCGAATAAAATCATTTGAAATATATAAAAGAGTTAAATTGATCATACTGTGCATTTACTTCAATTGCAACTGATGAGAGTGATGTTTATTTATTCAGAATATAAAGTGGTGCTGTTTCACGGTAACATTTCACTGAAATTTACGAGCGCAATCTTTTTCCATCTTGTATTGTGCGGACGCTCTTGGTTGTTATTTCAATTTTCAGTCGATGAATAAACTCCGATATTATTATCAATAGTATTTACCGATTTTTCTCATTCATATTATAATTGTTACTTTCACGTCAATTTCATTGACAACGAGAATAATATGAAAATGAAGAATAAATGGAGTGTACGATAACCTTTACATAAAAGGAATTCCAAAGATGATGCCGAAACATTTCATCATATTTTCATCTCCCGTTCGTTCCAAATACGTGGCATGCCATGATGAAGTGAGATATTATTTAGAATGTTGGTAAATAATGTAATTATGCATAATACGCTGACAGTAGATGAATTCATTTTGTTAGTCACAAAATGCGAAATTTTATTTGCACATGTTTCAACGCTATAATGTTTGCAAATTTTTGTATATTTCAATCATCTCCTGCTAAAAAATCACCTACACACTCTATAAATATAAATATGAAATGCACACAGGAATATATTCATATCACATTATTTTGTATTAGCAGAATGTACATTGAACAAATATGAATGTAAATACGTTCGGGATATAAAACATTCAATTATCCACTTGAATAGAATTTATTCATATATGCATATTCATTGCTACTAATTGTGAACCCCATTTTCTATAGCATGCGCCCTACTTTTTCAAAAATTATTGGTCTGTATCAACACTTTGATGAAATTATTTGCGTAGTTCACATACTTTAACAGTTCTCACAATTATGAAATAGATAAACGATCAAAAGTTCAAGTTATTTTTGACGCATGATAACGTATGTGTCAGTGATTATTTTTTCGTCTGCATTTAGATTTATATTCAATTGTGGTATGGGTGGCGCATGTTACCATATAGAGTAAGAAGAGCGGAACGAAATTGGATACATTGTAGTTGAGTGAGAGGAAAAAAATAATTATAAAAAGAATCCTACGATTGTGCACAATAGCGCATGAGATAGAGCGGAATATACCAAGGGCATACGAACTGAATCAGCATGCTGGCGCTAAATATTTATAGAAGAAGTGGGTGGTATAGAGACAGAGTGGAATTCATTAGAGAACCTTGACTTCCGGAACGAAGCACTTCAATTCCTGGGAGGCAAATGGGGAATTTCGTTGGAATGGAAAGTAAAGAGAGAGTTGAAGGGGGCTGTAAATGAGGGTGGCACTGGGTATAGATGGGGAAGGATGCAAAGGAGAAGCATTAATGGACGACAGTGTCTCTTATTGTACTATATATGTACACTCATTGACTGATGTTAATACATCGTTATAGACATGTGTATGTGGAATCACATCATTAATGATCAAAGTGCACTATGGTCTCTCGACATATGTCATTGATATTTCTTTTTTTTTTTAATTAATTTCTTTTTCATTTCTGAACACCGGTCTCTGCAAATTGCATTTCGAGAGACTTGAAAGGTTTGAAATGTATATCAAAGAGTCGTGTTTCAAAAGTTTTATCATACACCACACACAGTGACAAATGAGACATATTAAAAGGAGCTAGAGTGTGTGTGTGTGTGTAATTCGTGAATGTGAGTACATTGCTATCAGTTTGTGTTCATTCATCATCATTGAAAATTCAGAAGTTATATAAGCGTTTGCATGATGATGAATTATCGACAGCGAAAATTCTTATGCAAGCATGCGGTGTGGAATGATTCATAATTTGTTCGTACTCCCCTTTCTCCCTCTTTCACCCTCTTTCTCATTCTTTCTCACTCTTTCTCACTCTTTCTCACTCGTTCTCGTGACTTCCGGCAGGTTGAATTGATAATGCGGAATGCGACCAAGTGAGTTACGTTGAGAGCCATCTCTCTTTGGTGGCTTTCAAGCTCCATATATATGTATATCAATCTTTTTTATTGTTGGGTCCTGAATCGATTTTAATTTAAGATGAAGTTTAAATGAGTGGGCGATGAAATGAGAATAGAACGCAAAGGTGGAGAGAAGTTTAGAATAGGAATAGAAGGTTGTCTCTAAGATAAAGATCGTTTTAATTAAACGGATTAAGAGAAAATTGTGAAGGGGCACATATATTGATATTATATGCATGGGTTCGAATGGATCAATACTTTCATATCCTTATGATAACGAATTGAGACCAATTTTATTCCACAAATTCCCGAAAATTTCGAGACATATTAATACTTCATTTTGTTTCTAAACTGAAGTGCGTGTTTTGTAGAATTTCCGTCGATATGAATCCCTCAATAGATTTGATCTCACGTACCACTACTCCTAATTCGTATCTATTTTCATACATACGAATGCATTTGTTTAGTAAAAAAAATATCACTGTAAACATTCCAGTTGGATTCCATCAACGAATCCTTGTTTTGTATCTTATATTTATCCATTTTTAATTCATTCATTTCCTTTCCATTTGATTTAAGATATTTTTTATTTTGGTTTACATTATTTAAATTAAAGCGTTGACATAGGAAAGAAATGAAAAAAAATTGTTTCAGTAATAATAGCACGTCGAGTGCATCTCGACTGGGTGTATCATGTTATGTTTAAATTGGATTTCACTTGGTAGAAGAGAAAAGCAGTCGAGCTAACTTCCTTTTCCTCATCTTCCATCTCGTCATACCTCTCTCATTCCTCTTGTCGCGTTTCTGCTGCACTTTTTTCACGATCCTCGAAACCATTCTCTCTATATATTTTTGCCTCAATATCCCAGGGCAGAATTTCCAATTCTGTATATATATATAAATGCACACAATCTGTATATGAAAATACAACTTGTGTTGTCTTCAGAACAATATTTGCAACTGTCTTCCATATTAAAGTGACACTCCAGAATTTTTACTTTTCTCTATGCAATCATAAAAAAAGTATTAGTTTCGTCTCAAATTCAACTGTGGGTTCAATCCGAGAGACAAAATCCCAGTGAGTTCTCGTATTCACTGAAATTCTGAAGTAATCCATTTGATAATCTGAATGACAAACTGTTTAAATTTTTACTGTCAATTTAGTACAACAGTTTTTGTGCTACACAGCTATGAATGAGACCTATCAAACTGGCATTTTTGTTTTCGAATTGGCATCACGAATTCGATAAAAAAAATTGGTGAATTCTTGCTTTTATGCATATGATTGATATTGATGATGATGAATTTATATGTTTGGCATGTAGTACATATATACATGTGCTGATATTTAAGTGAATGCAGCGGCCATGCGACGGTAAAACAAGACATTAGCTTTACGGAGCGGAAGAAAAGGAGGCTTGGCTCGTTTCCCCTTTTTCCCACTATAACTTCAGTGCATTTCTGGCTGCTTTCCAAAACATTTGCCCGCACCTACTTGCATCCTTAAACACGCCTACAAAAATATTCAAGATTGTGAAGTAAACCTCGATGTAAACACACACGCACACACTGAATAAATATTGTATTATAGTGTATAGATAACCGTAATGCATTACTCGCTCTCGTGTAAAATTTGATTAACAATCCATTAACTCTCTATTGTCTCGTTCGTCTCATGTGCTGGTTGTATTGGTGGGAAAATTTGACAAATGGGAAAAAATTTTGGATTTTTCCGATAATGAAATCGCCGGGAGTTAACGCTAGAATGCTCATCTCTCTGGAATAAATGAAAAAGAAACAAAAAAAGTGATATTATTCGTCATTTGTGGATGGATAAAAACTGTACGTGACAGTCAATTGGTTTTGGTGATTATTATTATGCATGCGAGACATATCACTTGCATTTATATCTGGGATTTGTCAATGTAAACCGACATGTGCACTCACAGATATCCGAGCTTTTTCATGCAAATGTATGGTTATATTTACAAATTTACGAATGTACATACGGAAGTCAACTGGTTATAATCATCCCATTTGCACTCCCGACACGCGCATTCGTTAGCATTTTACTACTCTTGGGAAATTAACGATGATGGAGATGCGTCGAGTGGTATTATTAAAATAAATGAAAAAGCAAAATGACAAATAATTTCTATATGTATAAATAATGATTCGTATTGAAACAATTATCAATAAATGGATATTGGTTTTTGGCTTTTATGTAGTGTATGTGATCAATCCTAATTCAATATATATTTTCGATTGTACAACTCTGCATTTTCTTCGTGTGTTTGATTGTTTGCTCACACATAGGATGCGGCTGGCACAATATTTGTCTTCTTAAACTGTCGGTTTTTTGTTTTCATCCATTATAACGCGTAATTACACTTACCCGCGAGATCAGCACTGGGAAAACATTACTAGCAGCAGAGTCAGATAAATTTCTATCCTTCCACAGTGGTAATTATACGAACAAAGAAAGAAAAATAAAGTAGGAAATGGGTGAGAGTGATGAAGGAAAAGTTTCCTGACAACTTTATAACTTTTCAAGTGAGAAAGAGTTTTTGCGTGTACTCTTTCTGAGTTAAAATTTTTCCAAGTTGAAATTAAATGCTAAGGTTCCCTAACGTGCCTGGGTGTGACAAGAAATGACTAATCAACATCGCGAAAATCATCCGATTGAATTGTATGCCTTGAAAATTTAATTCTCTCATAACATAGAACACAAATTTATGTATATTGACACATTATTTATTATTCAACTTGGCTCATTACGGCGAAAAAAAAAAATTCCTATTGTGTATCCAATAATATGAGCTGTAATATATATGTTGCACGGTGAGGTAATGGAGATGGTAACTATTGACAAATTGCATGGTAACTGTGGCTAAAGATTTTGGTCACTGAGAAAAATCGCTAATACTCGCATGTTTTAGTAGTGGAATCGTGAGGAAAACAAAATATTGAATCATGACATAAAGTGGTGTTTCCGAAAGTAAGACTCACTCATCAGCTATTTTTGTTGGACAAAACAAATATGTTTCTTTAAATAACAGAACAATGGAACATTTGTTTAATCGCCGACCGTTATTCGAGTAGAGTAGTTACTTCAATATGTAGTTAAACAGTAGAAATCCCCTTCGAAATGAATTGCCTTTGTCTAGAATATACATAGCTATTTATACATATACATAAACACACAGTGAAACGCACCCAACAGTGAGCTGTTTTCCCATTATCCGATTCGCCGGAGGGATGACAATGAAACGGAAAAATAGACGGGGATGAAAATTTTCAACTTGTGCTCTCTCTTACATGCATATATATTTGTGAACGTAGATAGTTTTGTGTATTCATAAGAGATATAGATGATCCTCTTGTGCTGTTTCTTGGTGGACAGACGAGACAAATTTCTGGGTTTAATGAACAAAAATTATTTGTTAGGAAAAAAAAATTATGTCTACAGCATTGAACTGGAATCGGGCTTGCGCGCTCTCGCGGAATTGCGTCAGGGACTCTGACAATCGAGCTATCCAAGCTTACGTGAGATAAATTGCTTGTGCTGAATTGAATCCTTTTTTTAAACGAACTTTGCTATTTTCATGTCTCCATTATTTATATCGTATGGAGATTATTGTTGCATCAATTAACTCCATTCAATACATGCATCGTACTTATATTCCATTGTGGAATTAGTTTGAAAAATAGAAACGGAATGGTTTTGGTTAGCGAAGAAAATGAAGGTGAGATCAGTGACGATGGGCTTTTATATAATCGGTTGCACTGAAAGTGGTGCAACTACTCTTTCTCACTCACTCTCTGTCTCTACCTATGTGGTGCAATGCAATTCGGATTCCAAGCTATTTCTCCCTACGACCGGGATTTGCACGAAAGCTCGAAACCACGCCAACCATTCACCCCTTTTGCTCCCTTTTCGCCTCTCCCTTCAACTTTATTCCAGCCTCAACCAACTGACCACACTCTCGACGCTTTTCTCTTGCCCACTATTTTGTGTAATTTCTATCCACTTCACGCACTTCATCCATTTATTTCATTTTCCCATATATATTATGGCTATTCTATTTATTTTTTATCTCCCCGATACCACCTTCCGATCACCTTCCAAATTGAAGGAAAATAGTGTAACAATAAATATAAGTATCGATTGTTCTTCAAGACTTCAAGCCCTTTCTCTTTTGTTTATTTTCTCTTCATTTCTCAAGACAATGCTTATACTCCAACATTTTTTCCACTCTTCCATTTTTTATTCGACCTTTACGCTTCGAAAGTTCCGTTTTAAACTCTCACGATTGCAAGGATTGTCAAGAGCTCCAACTGAGAAATGTAGCGTTGACTGTCTTCTACATTTATTGGATTCCCAGACCTTTGTACATCATAATGAGTAATGGAATATACAGGTGTGTGAAAGGTTTTGCAAAATGTTTGAAACGAAAAGAATGAAGGAGAAAAATGAAGAATGTATTTGGAAGTAGAAAAATAAGAATAATGTAATAGATAAATGGAAAATGTTACTCACCTAATGGAGACGAGTATCATGGCAAATATGAGATATTTCCCAAGTAATGGTACTACCAACGATGTTGGTGGTATTATTTCAACAACCAGTAGAAAGAACACGTGAAGACTGATGAGAATTGAGATTGATAGCGTTACCTGAAAATAAAATGAATGAATCGAAAAAAAAACAGTATATGAAAGTGAAAATTTAGGAGTCTTTTTTTTTTGCTGCATCTATTCAGAAATTTTGATATAGTGTTTTCAAATTTTTCACTATGCTAGTCTAGCCACATATACTTTATTTTCATCTCGCATTTTTTATAATGTTACATTCAATATATTCCGGTCTTGAGTGAAGATATATCTTGAATTTATTTGGGTGTTGATATTGTCAGCTGATCGATCGCACTAACACTGTATTTTTCATTTATTTTTCTTCCTACTTTTTATTCAACGGTAGCTGGAGAAATTTTATCCGCAAATTCTGTGCAATATAGGACAACATAAAACCCTCTGGCGTATCATTTTCTATCCTTGTATGCTATATACATATACAACCATATGTATTTGCCGCACACTCTCGAGAAATACATGTATACACTATGTTTATAAATAAGTTGTCACATCGCTGACGTTGGTTAGATTGCACGTAGGGTTTTGTGAGTGTCCGCAGGAAATTCGAATTTATTGCGACGTGAAGAGGATAAAGCACGCAAGCAATTGTGTTACCCAATAAAAATATAAAGAGTGGGTCTGAGAGAAAAAAACATATATATGTATTATTTATATATTGTATAAACCATGGTCGGAAGAAAATCCCGTATATAAAGAGGGTGGAATTTATATCGGTAAATAGAATTAATGGATTTACGCAATGGAAAATCCTGCGCCGACGGGAAATTCAAATGAAAGACACATGGGAAATGAATAAAAATGGAACAATAACTACAATGAAATATGAGATGAAACGGAATAAAAAAAAATAATTCGTGTAAATGGATTAGTGCATGTGAAATCGATAATTCAATGTTGCCAATTGGAAAACGTATATAGTCTATATATAGACACATGAAACAGTAGTTTTCTCTGTTTCTAACAGCGATTAGTCACGCCTAGGTGTCTCCCATGGGAAAGCTTAACGTGTGACCATTAAACCGTGTGCAGTTCATTGGTGAAACTAGTGGCGGACGAACGTACGAACTTGCAACTGTCGCACACGTGCTTATATATATATATATATATATGTTCGCGCATACACACGCATATATATATTGGAATATGTGGAACCACTTTGCATCGCTTCTGTCTGGTATTCTCATTGCCTGTATATATGTATGTACTCGCTCTGTTGCGCGTTCTACTCCCAATGGAGTTGCCATTAATACTATAAATTCCATACTCTCTACTTTCTCGTCCATGAATTGCAAAACGTCTATATCCAGGCATATATTTGTTTATGTAGACGTATATATAACATTTGATTTTTATGTATTTTGAAAAAGAATAGTTTATTCATTTCTGATGATGAAAGAATATTATTTTCTGGTATCGATATCGGTAAGGACGTTGATTGCTTAATTGAATTTAACCACTGATGAAGAGTGGATGGAAATTTCTTTTTTTCTTATCGAGAATGGAAAATGTAGTGTGTGTGTGTGTGTGTATAAAATTACATGAGTCTTCATCATATAATTATATAGAGTGTTGAGAATGGATGAGGGGGCGTGCAACTTATTACTCTCTCCAGAGAATCAAAGAACGTATAGAGGAGTTGGAGGTATAGTACAACTGCAGGTGGCACGTAGTTTTATGGTTATTAATCTCACGTATTGCACATATTCACATATACAAATTGTTATACAAAGTCACACATTCACGCATAAATCAACACAACTTTTGCGAATTTGCCCCTCTGGTGTCACAATGCCGCGTGGTGGCGCAGGTCTCACCGATGTCATACACGCCCGCCACTCTCGCTTCGATCTCAATGTGAGATGGCACCAGCATTTTATTTATTCTGTTTCCATTCTTATTTTGTCATGTGGTTGGAAAATATTTTTTCTCCACATAGCAACTCACTCAATTCGAGAACTGACACTCGTTATAAGTATTTTTCGCGGGTCTACATGCGACCCGATAAATTGAATGATGGAGAAGGAAAAATAAAAATTCGAATGAATCGTGTAAGGTATTTTCTTATTGGCTGCAAAAACGATGAAAAATTGATGAAAATTTCGGAATTTTTTTTATACTACATCCTATGAAATATGAATTACAAAAATTGGAAGAAAAACTGATGCATAGTGGGACATGTTTGCGAATAATATCGCAACCACGTGTATAATCTTAATGAATATGAGATAGTGATAGCGGTAGGTATTTTAAAATTGGTATGTCGGAGCCGGGAACAGTGAGCGGTGGATGATAGGGATCAAACGAATAAAAAAAAAAAACTAGAGATGAAGATATGAACAACATTGGAATGGCGCTTTGCAATGTAGAATGGATATGGAGGATCAACGTCCTGCGATATTGCTCGTCGATTCGTGTTCACTTGATTGACACATACGAGCTCATGCGGCTTTACTCATGTTCCGTTGCGATATATACTCACTAAACAGTGTTTATGAAGGTAATGTACAAATGAAATTGAAACACTAACAGATTACAAAATAATCTAATATTTCTTTTTCCTATAATTGTAGATTCATTAAAATGTCTTAATCGAATTACTACATTGCAAATTGTCTCCCCTACGATGTCTCATGTCAACTTAATTGACTTTGCAACGAGCGATGCGGGATCAAAGTCGAACTGTTTGTGTCTGACGATAAACGGAACTATTCCCTGGCGTGAGCTTTGAGAAACTCCAACTAGTATCAGTGGTAATGTCACTATAGTAGTTATGCGATATAGTAGTACTACAATGTGGTCAATTAATAATACCGAATCTGTTCTCTAACAATTTACGAAAATTTAGTAACGTGCAAAAATAATTGAAAACCATAATGGCGATTATAAGCATTTCAATCTTTTAATCCACATACGCCCTCGTCTCTCTGGTATACAAAATTTGGATCTCCGAAATTTTTGAGCATTCGTGAGGAGTTCTTATTAATGAAGATATGTTTTCGTGAATTTTCATGAATTTTTTATCATGAATCTAATGTGATAACATGGTGATAATAAAATATAAAACACATCAGGTGTACTTGTCTCGTGAATTAATGGAATTCCACCTTAACACTTGGGGGGGAATGCGAGCACACGAAGACGAACGATAATAAGTACGATGGTGTCACGGAGGAGTGTTAGTTTACTTATTATACGTACATATATAAGTATAACTTCCTACGGTAACTACGACTTGAGATTAATCACTCATTTTAAATTAAATACAAGACAAGAGACGTTTATAACCTAAGAAATTATTATGTCCGTAATTATCATCAATGATTAAGAGTTTGAAACAACCTCTTCTCATTCTGTGTGTTCTCTCTTGATTTACCTTTTCACCGCTGTCACTCGGCAAGTAAAATGTGAGCACAGTGAGAAAGGAAATTCCCATACATGGTATTATTATGTTGACTGTGTAGAACAGAGTTTTCCGACGTAACGTTATATTAAAGGTGATATCGAGATATGGCTCGTCGCAGCATGTGTAAAACTTTTCATTTCTGCAACACAAAAAGAAATAAAATAATGTATGAATGATGGATTTTAGTGTGAGTACATGAATTTATTATAAGTTAATACGTGGACATTAAATGCTGTATATGATTGGAAGAAGATTTACAGGTCGGATCTTTGTGATGGGAATATTTTGGGGTGTTGAAGAGAATTTAAATTTTTTATGGTGGTGATAAAAATGTCTGATATCTCGAAAAATATTTTGCGACGCGTTGGGAATTCTACGTCACACTATGAATGAATATTGCAGTGGGAATCAGAATCTTATTATACGAGAAGCCGTAGATGAAACAATGCTCAAAAATGGACAAGAAAAACGTGAAAGATGGTGTATTAATAATTCAAAGTCCTCGAGAAGATAGATGCTTCCATTGTATATATATATATATTATGAGGGGATCTTTTACGCGGCCGAGCTGCCTCATGTCGATTCTCTATCCACTATCTGTGATGTAACAAGATTAAATTCCACGCGTTCATCGATTGGCATTCCGCCCGCACATTCAAAAACTCTAAGGGGCGAAAGAGTGTCAAAAAAAAATTTCCGTGGCAGACAAATTGAATAAAATTTTATTTCTCAGTCTTTTCTTTTCCCAATCGCATAAAGTTTCTCAATTACTACCCGTCAATTACATATAACTTGGGACAGAGGATAAAATCAATAGTGAATTGATTCCCAAATACATCTTTTATTCATTAACAATGTATTACTCTTACATTTTCTGTAGGCACGTCAAATACTTTCAATTATCGTCTGATAATTGGATACAGAAATTATACCGCCTATGATGAAAAATTGGTATGAAAGGAATTTCTATAAATGAGTTTTTATATTTTATTTATATATTTATTTTCCCATTGTTTTTACCTGACAGCAGGCACTTCAAGAATGTCCCACTCGACTGACATGTAGAATTCCGATAAATCCACACCAACGTCAACGACATTGCTGCCAGTCTGCTCATCCATGTGTCTCAGATCGACCTGCATGAAATTAAAAATGAGAAAATTTGATTTTGATTCCATAATAATTTGTGCGTGAAAAATAATTTACAATAACTAAAATTAACAATCGACTCGTCGCAACGTCATAACAGCTTGTTGCACACGATGCTGAAGATCTGCGCGTCTTCGTTGCGAGTGCGATGTTATAAATTATTTTTTTTTTATAAATGCCAGCTAAGATCGATAATACGAAAAATTAACGCTAAATACGATAATACTTTCTGTCTCCATTGCAAAATGCTTCAACATTCTAGATCAATTCTTTTGCTATATATATAAATATATATACATGTACAATTATATAAAAGAGGAAGAAACAAAAATGCAATGAATATTACTTTTTATTTTCCACTGCGAAAGAAATGTTGAAAAATATCGGTGATTAAATTTCCAAATGACGAAAAAAAAATGAAAGATTGAAGCATTTTTGCATTTTTAATTTGAAAACAAAAAATCAAATGATATCACTATACGAATGCTCTAGCATTAATTTTACTACGCATATATTTATAATATTGTTTGAACGTATATTGATAATTGAAATATTATGTTATCAATAATTAATAAATGAAAAAAAAAACATATACACAGGCTTAATTAACGACACTGATTGAGTCCATCATACAGCTGTCCGGCAGGCAACGTTGTTTTTCAAACAGTCGAAAAGCATCGCATTTTTGGCGCTAAAAAATAAAAATTAAGTGAACTCATTTTTGTTATACAAATGAAAAAAATGTATTTTATATTTTTTTTTTTTCATAGCAAAACATATTTATATATAAATATTCATATATGCGGCTGTGAAACAAACATGGTTCTATTATAGTTGCATTATCTTCGTGGCAATTCATCCACGAAGGATATGGGGAGTAGACAACAATCAAAAGGATATTGAATGTTCACAATATAAAAAATCTATATATATACGTATGAAACATTGGACAAAGGTCAAAGCTATCAATATAACTCCCGGTGCCCTATCAAAAGCCAACATACAACATCACATTGAAAGGATGGAAAATCCGGCGCTGTCTCTGATCGATCTCCCCCCCCGTTTCTCTCACTCTAAGATGATTCCGTTTAAGATACATTGCATAATCAAGATTGACGGACGTGCCAATTGACAATAGTGTACTCTCATCAAAGTTCTGTATGCTCCTGTACTTTCTTGTTAATTTCAATCTTCATATCAATTTATTATTCATTTTTAATGATGAATGGATGTATGTATAAAATTAATATATCCTATAGTTTCGCTGACAATATTTAAATTTTCACATGAAACTCCGAATGGATGATGAATAATGATAGGTTATTTTTCTTTTTTGTAGTGGTAGATATATGTTTAGAATTGGAGCCTTTCAACAATATCTCAAGACGACAAGTCGTGCTATGCTTCAAAGTTCTCGACGACATTGAACGTGACAGGAAAATGGCGTTTGGCACTATACCCCTAAGTCTATCTTCTATATACGTATATATGTATACATGTCTGGCGTAGTTTTCTCGCGTTTACAACCACCCACGTTCATGTCACCCGTCTTCCCATATAGCACATTTATATTCTTTCGACTGTCAGACGTGAATCCAATATATATGTACATATAAATTTATATTCGCGACAAAAATACAATAGAAAATAAGAATTATATAGCGAAATAGATACAATGAAATTGTTCGGAAATTTTTTCATTTCTGAATTTTGGTATTACTATCATTTTTATTTTTGGAAAAGTTGCTATTGAAAATTGTACCAATTTTTGTCTTGACATTCTCCATTTGTTGGATACGTTCTCATCATGTCATTGTGGAGGGAATTGAAATGTTGGAATGGAAGAGTATTGCATCAGTAATCGAATCGCAGGTGGGAGAAAGAAGGAAATTTTATACGGAAAAAGATGTATTGGTGAACATTCTTGTCAATTATCGATAATGACGTGAAAATTTTAACGTCATATAGTTTCACGTTCATTCCATTGGACTATTATCGACAGACAATGGGGATAACGATCGCTTTTATAGTCTCCTGCTCTTACTCTCTCACACTTCTTCGCTCGTTCAATCATTCATGTTGGCGATAAAAGACGATAGGCGTAAAGACCTGCAATGGTCTGCAGAAATGGAAGAAATGTATTTTTTTATCTCGATTAAAGTGAAGTTGATTAAATTCATCATTTCACATCAGTCATTATTATTATTATTATCAATATTATTATTTCTCATTCTATATTCTGCGCAGTTTTATATGTAAAAAGATACGAAAAAAAAAAAACCGCGTGAACTAATTACTCATTTTTCGCCTCCTTGTTTTCATATTATTTATTCGAGATACCCTTGGTTTTTAAATTGATCGTAATGTTGGGTTGATAAAATTCGTAACGTCCTGTATTTTATCGTTAAAGCTTAGACAGACTTTCCGCCATGGGGTACTTGCACCAAGTGAGACTTTGTGCAACATTCGAAAGTGGCAAAACTTTTTCAACTACATTAAGGGGTTGTTCAAATGTAAACAAAAATGCATATATACATACGAATGACTTTATTATGACCTTATTATTAATGTTAAGATAGATATTTAATATCATCTGTCACATTGGTTAAATGAATCAATCTACATTTGTAAGAAGGGAGAGAAAAAAGCATTGTAAATCAAGGTAAATCGTGAGAGTAGTAGTTTCACATATAAATGGGATAGTATTGACTTTGAAATCGCTCGAGATGAAAATTCGATATTGAATCAAGCACAAAAAAAAATTCTCACTGCAGAGAATCGACGTGATAAGGTAAAAGGAGAGTTGGTAGGAGAAGGTGGAGAAAGGGGAGAGAAGACATAGACGAAAGAAAGAAAAGCAGGTAATCCTGCATAAAATATAAATTTATGAGAGCGTATGATCTTCATCCTGACATTGGTGAGGAGAATAGTAATCGAGATAGAAATAAAAAGAATAGACAGGAGGAAACAACTTTTCGCATTAAATATATTCACCGTAATTTCATTATTATTCACAAATAAAAATGTGAGTAAATCAATTCATCTCGATGATATAGAATATTTATATAAATATAAGCAATTGATAAGAACAATGAATAGTGTAAATAAATGAATGGTGTGCAAGGTATGGATATAGATATTCTTCATCTATTGATGATAATACAAATTATGGGGAGAAAAAATATAACATATAAACTAGAGGTGCTTGCGTTACGAGAATCGAAAGTAGTGGAAAAAATTTCAATGGCGGTGGATTTTTTATTTTCTATCGAGTTTTCTGCTTCCAAACCACGCGTTTCGATTCATCTCGTGCTGTCGAGTGAATCGGTCTTTTGTTTTTCCACTTTATTCATATGAAGAGAGGCGGAGAGGGAGAGATAGATATATGTACGTTTTCTCCACTCCCTCGAATGTTTCCACTCAGTTGCGATAGAAAAAAAAGAGAATGTGGAGTGCGAGGAAGAGGAATAAAAAGTGAGTGAACAATAAGAATAACAAAGAGGGAAAAAGAGTGTCTCGTCGGTGTCCTTGTCATTTTTTTCTGGGGAAATGGCGACGTCACGGCGAGTCACAATTCCTTTTCTATCCCAAGGAGAGTGTTTGAGAATCATGAAAAAAAAAAAATTCAAACTTTTTTTATTTCTCTCAAATAACTGTTTTCCAAAATAAACGAAAATATTTCATATAATGGTTGTGAGTAGTAATAGCCAGTCAATCGTCAATCGAAAAAAGTATCACGGAGTTGAATTGCAGTATATGAACAATTTCATTGCATTTCCCTTCAATATTATTCTTCATTTCAATACTGTTGTGATGATCATCTCCTATGCTTATACATGCCATGAGAAGAATTGGATGGAGTTTGTCGACAATAACGAAGTTGATTCTCCATATCAACGATATAAAAATAAACTAATGTATTCCACATAGTCGAAAATAGAAACGACCAAATCGGCATTTTATGTATTGACTCGACCTACTTCCTCTATTATCCTTCCTCTCTTCTGTGTCGTGTTCACTCCATTGCGCGTCACATTCTTAATATACACATCTATTGAAAATATGCATACACGTGTACAAAAAGGGCATAGGCATTATCGTTGATGTTGCATCGAAAATAAACTGCACTGAGAATAAAAGTTCAAATAAAAATAGAAAGCAGTGTATATCAACCATTTTAATTGCACATGCAATCATAATGCATATTTAAATGTCTCCATTAATAAAAAATTAATATTTTATTTTGTTGTTTCGCTTTTCGTCCACAATGGCGTTCATTCGGCATTGTTATGGAGATGATTTAATAACTTCCCTGATGACGGTTCACCATCTCGTGAATACGGATCCATCACATTAATTAGTATGGAGTACATATTTTATACTATATATATATATATATGTTTTATGTGGTGTGTAATCAGCATATTCAAAGTTTTCATATTCAAATGTGATATCTGTTATTGAAGTGAGCGACAAGAGGTAACTAGAATAATTCGGGGGGGCGTGTGTATAATCAGCTCAGCTCGTTACCCCGATTGTGTCTATAGGTCGGTGAACCTGAATCCGAGTGAAATATATATAGAGTTAGTATATGTGAGATAGAGGGAAAGGATGAGAGAGATGGCGTAGAGAGAGAGAGTGAGAGTGAGAGAGCGGAAGAGAAATGAATAGTACAGTGAACAGTGAGAGAGTGTTTACGTATGCGTTTACGAATGAGATTAGATCGTATGGTCAGTCTAGTTGGAATGGCACCTTGCAAACAGGATTTCAAAGCTAATTTACACATTGACATGAGTATTGCCAAATTCGGGGAATAGATCGTGAGTTGACTTGATGGAATTTATATTGTATTAGAAATTCTGAATAAAGTGCCACAATGGAGAAAAGAGGAACAAAGTTTTTTTTTTTTTTAGTAGAGAGAACGTTATTTCAAAAGTCACAGTAGCAGAATTCTATTTTTTCCATCTCAAATAATTAGATGAATCGGAGGAAACATAATGGTGTAGATTCCCTTTGGCGATGATATTATTTCATGGAGTGGTGAAACCTCGTGAAAGACAAATTCCGATATGAAGTTCTGTATGAGCCAAATACTCTCTTGAATACATACGTATATATCTAGGAAGACGTTAAGGAAAACAACGTTGGAACATTTGGGCGAACATTTGAGAGTGTTGAAAGGCTCGAGAGAGCTTTAAAGAGACACTGATGGAGCATCTGGATTGTAGTTATACCGTCGGAAACGACAAAAAAACAAAAGCTGATGGGCAAAGACATTGTGAGTGAGGGAAAAAAGTAAAAAAAAATCAGGAGAAAAAAGGGAGTATATATAAAAAGGTTTTATCTGTCGCCTGGAGCCAAAAGCTCAAATACACCCTACTTCCACCACTCTTGTCCTGTGTTTTCCTCTTATCTTTATCACCTCTCCTGCAGGGTTCATTTTGTTCTAACTCTGATCATGATGCACGGAAAAAAAAAGATAACAAACCTGTAAAATTGTTGTTACATTTTGTTTTTTCCAAACATGATTCAAACGCCACAGAATATAATAATGGACAGTTAATAATTTAATAGAGTTCAACGGAGGGGGCGTTTATTGTTTTGAACCTGAAGGGTCTTTAACTGATTTAGTGATCGTTAAACCATTTGCACAATAAATAAAAATATGGAATAAAAAAAAAGGAGAGAATGATTGTTGTGACGGAATATATGTCATGAAGCGGATGGCGAGAGTGATGTTGAGATATGCAAGATAGGGCATGAGCGAAAAGCTTAATACTGTCGCTCAAGAAGCTTATTCGTGATGCCATTAACGGTCCTGTCCATATTCTGCATCCCCGTACCATACCGCGCCGCACTTCGTCATGATGTAATTATCTTAGGAGCGTTTCTCTGATGCCCCTGAGCAACCTACATCCCTGCATCCCTCTCATTGAGCTGAGTCACCGTGGGACGATGGCAGACAGGTCCCGGCAATTGATTTAGAATTGGAATATCACGGTGTAACGCCCCAAACATAATACCTCTACACTGGATAATTTATCACTTGATTGTCATAATCATTGCTTTCCATTATATATACGAAATTTATAGTGAATATTTAATGTTGACTAATTGTGGTTTGACATGAATGCTAAATAATTGTTGAATGTTCAAATTTTTGTTTTATTTAATTATAAGCATATAGTCAGGTGATAATATGCTTTGAGTAGCTAATTATTTTATTGTATTGAAAATTTGAAATGGGATTATTGAATTTATTTCAATTTCATTGTCGATTGTTTCACTTACCATATTTATTCATTTATTTTTTGTTGATTCGTGCAAAAATAAAATAATAAAATTGGCAAATGACACACATTTATATTTCATGTATATGAAAACATGCACAAACTGTTGGGTGTAATTGTCTGTTTTCTTCTCCTTCTTCTTCATAATTTTGTTCTTTTTCTCAACTCTACAATGTAACCCCCTTTTACTTTTTGACAAAATGGCGAATCATTATGCTCGAGAAAACTTTTTAATTGACTGAGATGGACTTTTAGCGTCGTTCATTTTCGCTTGATGGTCTGACCCCCAGTGCAGTAGTGCAATCACTGTGCAAGACTTTTGTCAAGTTTTAATCGCGGAAAATTCTTCTTTTTTTTTCCTTTTTCCATTATTCATCCGCGGATATATTTTTGAATCAAAGTCACTCATGAATTCATGATGTTATCATTTAGGAAAATTCAATTTTCGCCGCTGTAATAAAACTTTTTTCAACAATAGTGTATGGTTTTAATTTACTTTTTTATGAATGATTTTAGTTTTTTTCTTTACAATACTTTGACACAGCCCTACTAGACACCAAGCTTTTTGCCAGCACATTATGCCTTTCACTAATGCTTTTCACAGCATCTAGCCACTCGACTGTCACTAACGTCGCATGACGTTCACTAAACAATCAAAATCAAACAAATACATTCATGTAAGAAATTCAATATTTGTATCGAACGTTTAATGTTACAAATATATATATATATATTTCCTCTATTATTGTGTTTTATTTGTTTTCGTGTGCGTTTCGTGTGATGTTTATAATTTTTTCCAATAATTTGCACGAATACGATTATTTATAACATATTGCATTTCAAATATTATAAAGATGCAGCCAGAAACAAATCCACAAAATGCTGCACGACAGTTCAGTAATGAAATAGAATCAAAAAGAAAATTCAGAAAAAACGTAATCGAATATGTAAAAAAAAATTACGCATGTAATTCAACGTATAATTTTTGCAATAATGAAAAAAGAGATGCAAAAGCACCAATCGAGTCGCGTCTCCATGGAAAAGGTATAAAATGTGTGCGTTACGCGTGGGTATTATATGTTTACGATAGAGGGACAAAGAGACAGAGGGAGAGGGAGAGAGAGAGAGAAAGGGAGAAAGTGAGTTAAAGAGTGATAGGGGTGTGACCGTTTCCTTGCGCAATAAATCGATGCTCAAAATTACGTGCAAATGCATTTGCGAGTGTGTACAGTTTATGGAGAATGAAAATAAAAACTAATATTACCATACCACGTACAAGATAAAATCAATTTTGGAGCAATTCCGGTACATTATGCATTGAATAAAGGAAAAAAAAAACAAAAAATTTCATAACCAACAATTTTTTATTCCAAAATTCAATAATATTCGGCGTTTTATTAAATTGCACAATGTATTCATATCAAACTCCATCTGATTCCTATCAATCAACTTTTATTCAAATACACCGATTAACGGCACAATATATCTGTATATGCGAGATAATAGTCGACCTCGTCGAGGGGAATCAAAAGTTTTCCCTGATAACCGACCTCGATGTGCTGAACATTCTCAGAGATTAGCTTCCGAGTAAATGCCAACTAATTACTCCAGGGAATTCAAGGACCTTCATTGTATTGGCTTCAGCCCCAATATTATATCTGTATATACAAAAATATGCATATATATGTACAGTTATATTAGCATCTTGCGATTTTCATTCTTCTATGCGATGCAGTCATCAAGAGTTGAAACGACGAAACAACTTGTCTTTTCTTTAATAGGATGAAGGAGTGAAAATAAAAATTGAAATATAATATAAAAATTGAGAATGGTATTTGAATTACGTAACTTTTTTTATTATTTCCTTCGTTTCTCTTTTTGTGAATCAACGATGAGAAAATTGCTCGACTATTTGGAGAATACTATTAGGGCTGCTGAACACACACGCGAGCTTTCATGTAACGAGTAAGTTCCCAACATGACTGCGTTTCCGTCTTTCGAAGTAATTAAGGGAGAAACTTCAAATGACAACGGACATTTGCCTTGTTCCCAAAGTTTTTGGGCGCTCTATTCTATTACATATCTGTATATATATATATATATATATATATATGTTAGTTGTGTCGGGAAACATCCCGTGGTGTGTTGTGAGAGTGAAGAGAAATAGCAAACGCTTTTCCCGCACACAGTCTTTCAATTCCTCTCTCTCTCTCTCTCTCTCTCACCCCATGTATACTTCTCAAATTCAAAGTGGAATACGTTTTGTCAACTACGAATTGGGTCTGTCCTAATGACTTTTGCCACTGACTCATGGTCAAAAGCACAAGTTGCTATAGGGGTGAGAGTCCAGATATTTGGAACAGTTGGCGCGCACTACTGCATTTGACAAGTCTTACGACGTTTGCTTTGATAATGTTCAAATTGTACAAAAAGATTCTATTTGTTTTTGTTACTATCATTATGAGTGTGCAAACTCTTGTTGGAAAATTTGACGATTATTTTTCACGTAATTGAAACATGTCTGGCAGTCAACATAAATTCAGCAGAAAGTAATAAAATACTGTTGGATGAATTTTGGTGGAAGATAATTGAAGATTTCTCCAATTGTTTTTTGTGTCCTTTAGACTATTAAATCCAGTAAATTTACGAATCACACTTTGTTGTCTGTCTCTCTGACGCTAATCGCGGCTGACGACACCAAGCCTCACCGTAGATGGCAAAAAAAAAAAAATTACAGGAATGAAGGTATATATCTACGAATTAAATGGTGGAAATGACGAGTTCGAAATAATCGCTGAAACCAGTTCGTTTTCCCACGAGGATCACGTTGTCGCTGTTTAATTTAATGCAAAAAAAATGTCGCTAGAGCGCACGTAGAATATATATATATATATATTTTTAATGAAATGAAATGGATATGGCGAAAAAAAAACTTGAAATAAAAAATGAAATAACAATTCGGGTCGTCGCGAGCGCGCGCTGGCTGGAAAGTTATCATTGGTAAAATTAAATTATTCTCACCTCCTAGTTTTTTTTAATCATTAAACCAATCAAATGAATGCATTTAGAATGGAATAATCTTTCCTTTTTTAATTATCTCCTGTCCAACCATGATATTTCATTCTATTCTCCTCCTAAAGCTTGAAAGATTAAAGAGTGTACTGGACATTGCTGGTTTTGCTTCAGTGCTTGCGAACAATGTCAACTAACATTTTTATTTCCCCCATTTATTTGTTCCAATTTTTTTTTCTTCCAAATGCGAAATATGTCAACAATGCCAACGACGCAGTCGAGTGTATGTGGCGTGTCGGACATGCGGAAATAGAATTAACCGCGCATAAAAACACAATTAAATATACGTACACATATACATATATTGGTTGAAATGAAAAAAAAAAAAAAGTGTTTGGCACAATGACATTTTGCGTTTGAATGAAAGTTAATTAAAGCTTCGATTAAATAAGCATCCGGATGACTGGCCATTTGGTGGCTTGTCCAATGCTGATACTAGATGCGTCATTGGATATTATTTTCCACATTCCGAGCGTGAAATGTGCACCATCTGTTGTCACAGTATGAATACATATACATATTGATCTCGACACTTTCAGTCCCCTCATCACATAAATTATCAGCCTGGAAAGATTCCTCACTTTCTATATACTCATATCAATTACTAATAAAATTAAATATAAATGAGATGAATTGAAATATGAGGAATTTCAATGCGAACAAGTGAAACAAAGTAAACTATGATGAAAATGTAATGACCTTTTCAACGGTGTTTTTCATTACCGCGCTGTCATGTGACAGCAATTGAGGTTGTAAGACGCTACGATTCACTGTCATTGATGATTAATGGACATTTACTGATAACTCATTGATTAATAGGGTCTAATAAGGGTGTACAAACATGAGAAAACAAAAGAGAAATCGCGGCGAAGCTGAAGTGAATCATTATCAATTGGAGTTGAGTACGGGGAAATTATGAGAATTGTACGGCATGGTATTGACGGTGAATAATTTTGATGAATGGGAGAAAGGAAAATCCAAACACGCTATTATCGGATTTCGTGATATAGCTAATGGAAAATTCTGAGCGTGATTCAAAACACACTGGGGAGATGGGGAGATGAGTGATAGTCTATGTATATATTAAATATATGTATATTGGATTTTCATAGTGTGTAGGAGTGTTTTCGTGCACGGTCGGTCAATGGCGAAATTTCATACAGCCCTACCACCCTCTTACTCTCTCGCCCTCAGCCCCTCACCCACCCACTATTCCTGCCAAGTGACATTGGCATGCATATTGCGGAACAGCACGAAGCAGACATCCAATACCCATCCGCAACCGCAATATTCCATTAGAGCCCGTCTCTCGGCCTCAACGACGCTCCTGCTTTATTCCGCTTCCCTCTATTCTCTCTCGCATTTTCGTCTGCTTACATATTGAAAATTTCTCGAATCTCCCTTGAGATAGAAAAGCTTACGTCGACTGAGAATACTGAAAACTAAAATTAAGGTACAGACTGGTAGGTTTTTATATTTTTTAAGGTAAGTAAATGGGGGGAAATTTTTTTTCATTGCATGTACAAGGCTGGAGGCTTGATTACTTTTTTAATATATCATCCATTTTTCCTCTTGGGGTTTTACGCATTTTTTCATGCGTGTGAAATTACGACAGCCATATGGAGTAAGGGAGTTCAGTTGAAAATTAAGAGTGTGCAGTTATTTAGAATATTGCAGTGAATTTTTATCAAGAGATTTCTTACATTTTCATCTATCGCAAATTTTTTTTATATCCTTTTTGTTGCCAATCTGTTAAACCCGTAATGCTATTAGTTTTTTCTTTTGTGTGCGAGTAAAATGTAATTTTGAACACTTGTTCATTCTAATGTTCAATGATGATTGATCAACGGCACGAGATATGGAATATTGGATATCTCTACCGTTATACATAATATGACTGAACGCGAAACTTCAAAGCTGTTACTGTTGAAATAATATTGTTCAAGTTGGCGTGAAGGGTATTTCAAAAAGTTATAAGAAAGAATGACTCCATATTTTGCATGAATATTGAATGAGCGTTTTGTCTCCGTTTCCTCTACCGCACTTTCCCGATATTTGCAACTGTTGCTTTCATATTGAATTTAAGATCAATATTTAACGAACAAGTCCTTTTTTTTCCCCAAATGTAACACTTTTTCAGATTGTCAATTCTTTACTTTTTCTTTCATATTTTGTTTTTGCAAAAAATATTAAACAAATATTTTTTCTAGAATCCCAACGCGATCCTTCAACTTTTTTCTCTCCGACAATATTTTATCTCTGATTATTATGCCGGAATATGACGGGATTAATATTTCGTAGGTGAAAATAATATCCAAATGTACTCGACGCGCGTTCGAATATTATATTATTCCGTTGAATATACGTCACAATTGTTGCCAGTAACTAATAATGAAACATATAAAGTACTCCGTCCGTCAATTACAAACTTTAATGCACTCACAATGCTCCAGGCCGTTCATTACAAAGGGATTTTATCATGCATGTATACATATATACAAATCTTCAAACGAAATACTCTGAGAGCATTATTTGCAGAAACGGATCAAAAGAGTCTTGGAGAGCACATACCCAATGAAAGCATCGATGCGAAAAAACTTTATTTGTAATTAAAAAATGAAGAATAGAATTCCAATATGAAAAAGGAATATATCGAAGAAAATATATTTTTTTATCTTTCCCCTAGCAGTGACATTGTTTGAGCACATACCAACGACTAGAAATAAATAAAAAAATGATATATACACTGATTAATTGTCCATGGTCGTTGATTCACTGCAAACTTCATTTGCGTCGCGTTTCCTCGCGCGTGTGAATTGTCGAGTAGAGAAGAAGAAGAAATGAAGGTGGTCGGAAAAAAAAAAATAAAATAGAAAAAAGAGTAACGAAATAAACTGGATAGAATGAAATTTGTATTCGGGTGTGGTGGTGGTTGTGGTGGTGTGCAGTGCGGGTGTGGTAAGCAAAAGAGACATGAGAGGTGAATGGAGAAAAGGATGGTGGAGTTGAAGTGTGAGGAAGTGAGAGCGAAAATATGTAGCACTGTGCCAACAGAGAATAGAAAAACGCGGTAGGCTAGTCACGAGTTCCGGGGAATTGGTAAAATGCAAATGGTGCCGTTCAGAGGATGGTGTCTGGGCCAGAGAGAGCGAGAGGGAGAAAGAAAGACAATAAAGCCAAGGCTATTGCGGAGAGAGGATGAGAAAGCGAGTGGTGGAGAATTATAGAGGAATGCTTTTCACGTGCGTCTCTGCGTCCTCTTAATATAAATTATATGGAATATAGTTTGATATAGCGATCTCAATAGTGGCACGTCCAATTATCGGATGGCGTTATGGTCTAACTATCTTAATAACCGTGGGCAACTTTGCTAATTTTCTGATGGTGAGGACATTGAAATTCGTTTTTATACGACGACCATTGTCGATAACTCTAGTTATATCAGAGAAAAATCGATTTTTTCATGTACTAAAAAAAAAAAAATAGTTGGACAAAATTGGCCAGTTGATTACAAACGAAATCTGGCGACTGAAATGCGAAAATACAGCAGTAGTACTGTTTTCAATTTTGTTTGTCGATAAAATGGGATGAATGGCTACTAGATTGCTTATGCTTTTATTCCAAGTTCATTTTAGAAATGAATTCATTTACAATTGCATTTGCAAACAAAAATCTATATTGGAATTGGAATTTCATAGAAATGAGATTTCAATGAGATTATTGTCAAGCCATACTGAAACTATTCAATCTTGCTCTCTGCTCCCAGGCAGTGCCAGCTGTCCAGTGTCATAAATTTGTCTTGGCCAGATCGTTCACGGTAAAAAATATCACGGTACAACAGAAATTATAATATCGAAACCCTGATACCTGAGATATCAGTTGATCTGAGCCTGATATAAAGTGTCAATTGCAATTAATTTCAGAATATTTCAGATCGTTTCATCTCAATAAAATACAAGTGTTTGCGAGTATTCATGTTAACATTGATTGAGAGAATCACAGATGGAGTGTGAAGAAAAATGAATGATCTTGGAATAGTCGAAGTTTGATTTGCTGTATATATGAATTGAATAAATTAATAGAGGGAACTCTATTTTTGCATAAATTCCTCCTTTTTTCATTTTCATTTTTTGCCTATTTAAAGGGATTGCAAATAGTTGGCACGTCCGTCGCATTATTTTATACCTTTCCCACGTGTAATATTTCATGATGTATTGATCGTTTCATTATATTAATTCATAACAATCTGATATTGACGATAATTAATTGTTGTACATATACCATGAATAAAAGTACGATAGGTTGAAAAAAAAAAAAAAAATGAACAAATGCGAAAATAAATAAAAATATAATCTGGTATGGAGATAACATGTTACAAGAGAAGGAAGAGAACCGAAAAAAAAATTTACGATCAATGCCGGGCGCATTATCTCGAGCGCTTGCAAATATTTATCAGTTGAATTAAATGTCAACACACTGTAGAAATATACACATATATATGTACAAATATATGTATATTTGTATATATATAAGTATACTTTTGAAACGAACTCGAACGTCAATAAAACATTATAGCAATTCAATATAAACAGTACTGGAAAATAAAGTAATACATTAATGATATTAATGAACAATATATATATATATATATATATGTATATATATACATATACATGTACATGTCGATCAATAATTATATCAATATCAATGACGTCCAACAGCGCATGGCACGAGCTTTTTTTTTTTCAATTTCAAACGAGATGGCGGTCACGAGGCATTCCTAAAGACTCATTTCAAATCAATCACAGAAAATGTTCATGTCAAGTAAAGAAACAAATCAATTCAGTCATTAATTGTATATTAAGTTATTATTCTTTCAAATCTTGTCACATGAGATTTATTGAATTCTTAATTTTTGTTTGTAATCTGCGACGGATATTAATTCGGCACCTTAAAACCGTCATAGGTCCAGGAGCCTAACTTCAAAACACAGGTCTGTACGTCGTATGGAAAGAACTCAACGTCGATGGAGCAGGAGGATTTATAAACGGCCGGCGGTTGCCACATGACCAGCCCTTGATAGTACACCGTTGCCTTGGTCATCAATGTCACCTCGTAGTTCCCGTCGGCGCTGCAATCACCGAAGAAACATACCCCAAACGTGATCTCGATTGGTCCTGAAATTGTTGGATAAGATGGCTGCCACAAAACAACTCGACAAAAAGACATGGAAATGAACATTCATCTAGCAGCCACCTTAATCCTTTTGGACATGTTTTACCCTCGCTGCTTGATTTACAAATGAGAAGATATTTCGATTCACATTCATTAATATAGTGTTGAAGAACTTTTAATCAAACAGAGAAAATAAAATGTTGAGAGAGATATTATTCATTGACATGATGAGTTTTCAAGGGTCATATCATATAACTTTGACTGTAAATCTTCATGTAATATTACCCTTGATAACTCATTAACAAGTGGTTTAATGCATTCGTTTCCACACAATCAATCAATTGTAAAGACTTATTGGCTACCATGCAAATTTACCTTGAAACCGTCATAGGTCCACGAACCAAACTTGAGCACGCAGGTCTGCTCGTCGAATGGGAAGTACTCCACGTCAATTTCACACGACGACTTATAAATCGCTGGTGGCTTCCACTCGACCAATCCCTGATGGTAGATTGTGGCCTTCGTGGCCAAGGTCACCTCGAAGTTTCCGTCCGCGCTGCGATCGAGCACATTAGTGGTTCTGGGCGCTGCGGCGGTTCGAGCTTACTTTGTACTTACGATTCAATATCAAAAGCCCACGATTTTTTTCACATTCAATTTTTTTTTATTTATTCAATTTCAATCTATTTTTCTTCTTTTTTTTTTTTTTTTTCCCCCGATGATATTGACTTTTTTTATTTCTTTCCTCTACTGGCAAAATCCAATTGAATGGATAGCAAATTGATATAGAGGTAGAGTAATGGCCGATGAAGTGAGTTAACGCATTCGATTCGATCAATCGAATAGTATGTATATGTATAATACCGTTTTGGCACTCGATCGAACTCTACCGCACTATCAACGTTGTGTTTACCGACTACGCCTCGCTGAATAACTAGTCTCATGATTCAGCATGTATACGAGAGAAAGGAGAAAAAAAGGTATATATTGAGATAGGTAGAGAGGGGGTGCAAGTGGGAGAAAAACACTGAGAGAAAAATGGTAAGAGAAAGAGAGTGGACGAGAGGGAAAGAGAGAGAGAGAGAGTAGAAAGTACAAAGGGAAGTTGAACGTTACACGTGTAGTCTATTTATTTTATTCTATTGAGTATCTCTGCCAGAGCAGGAGTGCATCCACTTTGATTTCAACAGAGATCAACTTCAGTACTTTGCTACAATGACATTACTTGAAAAAAAAAGAGATATATAAAAAAAATGAGGAAGGACGTTATTTTTATCATGATGCTGACGGGTTTCTGCTCATGATTTCAACAGAAACAGTTCTGACAAAGTATATGGTTCAGTGTGTATGTAGTGGCGGGGGGGCAGAATTATGAAATATTTTTCCACCATAAATTTGAATACAGGAGAAAAAAAAAAGTGTTGCTACAATTGAGGACATAAGTTTTTGTTTATGAACAAAGTTGAGTGACCTAATACATGACCTCGTGATACTCGACTAAACACTCTCGTTCAAACTCACTCTCGAACTGTGTTCAAATGACCCAAGTTACAACTTTACAGGTCAAACGGTCGCCAATCACTGAAGAGCGTCAGATTATATCTATATATATTGAAAATATTGTGATCTGAAGGGTCAATGACTCCGTCGAATTTTGCTTGTCACAGAGTTCCAAATTCACTACAACAAATTTCATTATCCATCTACACTCTACCAAGTTTATCCTCATAATTTTAACTCAAGGTGGAATTATTTATCCATAAATTCTATTTAAACAGCTGAAAATTTACGTGTTGTCACGATTACACAAGCTTTGACCATTGGAAATGAGTGAGTTTTACTTCTTCCGACCTATGTTTATTCTTCGTACTCTTGTAGCCACTCGAGCTTTCTCGTTAACAATGAAAATAGGACATCTTGGTATACCAATTATTTTATTCGTGCACCACAAAAAATAAGAATAATTATGAAAATAAAAGTAAATATAAATAAATGAATTGAAGAAAAAAGTGCTTGTGAGATGCAACGGTGGTAGGAACAAACTCGTTGTTCGTGTACTTTCAATGAGTCTTAATGTGTCTACCTTTTGATATGTCCGAACGAGAACGAAGATGCAATAAAACGTGAAAAATGCTGAAAAATTAATTACCACTGAAGAAATAAGTTGGAAAAAAATCTTATGAAGAGTTTCATTTACTGAACACTCTCTCATTCTTTCTCTATCACGTGAGATTCCTTGGCGACCGATAACAGTTTTTTCTTGCTTTTTTTTTGTCCATCTCCCCTCGTCTTATTTTCACGACTAATGCTGCGCGTTCACTCCAGATACGACCTCATTGCTGAGATTAGAAGCGAAAATGTAACTGTCGTTGGTGTCTCGCCAGTATACATCCGACAATTTTCATCAACGACTCGAACTTCAATTTCAC
Source organism: Zele albiditarsus (assembly GCA_958496275.1). Taxonomy (NCBI): domain Eukaryota; kingdom Metazoa; phylum Arthropoda; class Insecta; order Hymenoptera; family Braconidae; genus Zele; species Zele albiditarsus. Next base: position 395,535 of record OY292411.1, read on the forward strand.
TCAACTCTTTCAGTTCTATACATTTTCAATATATATGTATCGGATCTTAAGTCACATCTTGAATTCATCGTCTTCTTTAACCGTTACATCTCACCTTTCAGTGTTAGGTTACTTCAATAGGTATTATAATGAAAAGAAAAAGGGCAGCGCGAAGGGAAGTTTGTAAAGTACTATTATCCATATTCCAAACGTTATTATATTTATCCATACTCATTAAAACTAAAAGATTGCGTATATATTTCTACTTCATATTCATTCTATTTTCTTTCTCTGACTGGCATTCAAGTTTCAAGAGTCGTGAGAGTGGGGAAAGAGAAAAAAAATCGTGTGGATAAAAAGTCGTTTTTAACATTGAGGGGAATAAATGTGAACAAATATTTTACGGTGGATTTTTCTACCTTATTTCTCATTTTTCTTCAACTTTTTTTTTCCGAGGGAAAACGTGACATTCTTAATGTCAAGTTTGATTCTACCGAAAGAAAGTTGATTATATGAACTCTAGACCATCTTTAAGGCAACCACTTTTAGATATATATCGAGATGAATGTATGTTGCCAGTTAACTTTGCCGTTTCTATCCGTCGAAGTGGGCTGCTTCCAACGAGTTTATACGTGAAATCGAATTTACGATGCTACCACCGTGTCTCTCTTTTTTTTTTCTTCTCTTATTTTCGGTTCTTTTTCAATATAATTCACCTCAAATCGTCCATTACTCTTAGGAGGATGAATTCAATATCACATATCTCTGCCCACCGTTCCCTGTCTCTGTAATATTATTTATCATCAGGCACCGGTCAGTAATACTATTTATTCTATCGATTGTGAAGCAGCAAGATTGGCGCACAAGAGAGGAGAAAGCACGTAAATTTCGATATCTAACATTACATGAGTAGAAAGCGATCGAAAAGAAAAGGAGCGAGCCAGAAAAAACAAATGACAGAAAACACAATATACACATGTTTAAATATATATATATATATATATATATATATATATACACGTTGGATGTGAAGGGCTGTGTGTTTGAAGAAGAAGTTGCAGGTTGATTTAGCTAAACATCCAGCATATTACACAATGGATGAGATAGACAGAGGAAATAATAGTAGAGAGTGCAAAATAAGAAAGGATTGAGAGATGAAGAATCATTCTATTATTCCCAACTGTTTATTGTGAATATGTGTATTGTGTGGATCCGTACTCGCTCTCAGCTTTTACGCCACGTTGTCCTCATACACTCTTTCGTTCGCCTGACTATACATGTATGTATGAGCCTTGTCTCCTTTATCTCACAGCTTTAAATGCAGAGACACCATCTCTGTTTATATTTGCTTCTTCCTTTCTCATTCATCCTCTCCCCCATACATTCAGCCTATGTGTCTGAATAATTCGCGCCTTTGTGAAGAAAAAATATTTGGAAGAAAGATCCAGGGCACCTACATTTTTCTCTTTTTCATCACCTAAAACTCAAAGAAATAGCTATACACCGAGTTTTCATATTTCTCCCGTTTCCATGAAATATTTTTCTTTTTAATTGACTTTATAAGTTCTGTCAATATGATGTTCACGAAATTTTTAAATTTGTAGAAAAAAATGCAATATCCTCGATTATCATACCAGTGCTTCCCTTTTATTATCTTGCACACACCGCCTGTACGTATACCAATGAATACGTAATTCTATGTAGATACACATATCTATATATTGGACAATGGTTAATTGAGCGCTATTCAGTATTTATAATTGCTCCATTGTTAATTTCACAGTAACATTGATTCCGAATGAAACATGCAGAAAATAATTGTTTTTGTTGTGGCGTTTATAGTCAATTGAAATGGAAAATAAAAATGATGGGAAATGAATAGCTCTTCAAATATTTATATCATGTTCTTCGTGTTTCGGAATACAACGCAAGCATAGGTGTGCCACATGAATTTTTCATCATTCTTTTCACTATTTTCCTTTCAAGCTACATTCTCCCATCCCTCATCCGCCCACTCGCGCTTCGCTTCTGAACCGACAACTGTATTTTTTTTTCCCATTCGCACCGTGAGCTTGCCTTCAATATCGTGAGAGAATGAAAAGGGTTGTCAGCGTGTATACATGCTCATAGATGTATATATTTATCTACTTTATATATGCGTTTATGGAGTACTAGTTGTGAAGGATGCCGAGATTAGTTGGTGGATATGCGACTTCCAGTTTATTTCCCATCATCGTTATCAGAGTTCACATACAGGTAAGAGAAAAAGAGTGAGAGATAGCGTAGCGAAAGTGGACGTCGGAAAGTTTTCTCTTTACCTATTGTCTACAAAGTTGCCTCTTGTTAATAGAAATGAAAAAGAAAAAAAAAAATTCACGTAGGGAAAGAGGAAAAAATTATTTTAATTTATATCTGGGTAGAAAAAAAATTCATAAAATGAAGTAATATAAAAATGCATTTTATGAATTGTTGATAACTTAATATGAACAAAATATTTTGCACTGATAGAACTGGAACTCTTCTAGAAGTAATAAGACTGCATTATAATGAATAAAAAGAACGTGAATATATGACAAAAAATATATGATCAACTAAATTTTTATCAAATGTAAAATGAATTGCAAACATTCAATATTGAATATAATAATTGGTCCACGTGGATATTACAAAATGGCAGGAAGAGTAAATGAATTGACAATTGCCCCCGAAGGAGTTTTCAACGTTAATCGAGCGTCTGATTAACCCACGTTGAAAATGAGTCTACTTGCGCTGTGGAGGAGAGGGGCATAAAGGTGTCTGGGTTCTCTGGCGGCAAGGGTACACTATTACTTCGTGAATCTAATGAGTTGAGTTAATCGTCGTCGTCACCGCGTTTACTTTCCAAAATGGGAGAACTAACCACCATCGTCCAAGTCGTTTAATGGACCATGGACTATTGCACCACCAAGGCAACAAAGGATATTCGTTGAGTATATACATGTATAAATGTCTGCAGAATAGTACACCTGGTTGGATATTCGTTTATATAGTGCATGCACAAAGTTACAATTACGGGGAGTACATATATGCATATATGTACATGTATGCATTTCGTCAAGGAGTGTACACGCGTGGCAAAATGTTGTTAATTAAAATAGTGCGACCATCCGTGGTGCTATTAACGCGCACCCCACTCATACACAGACGCGTATATGCATTGAATTGAAACATTAATTAGGAAGAAAAAAAAAAAGAGATGTCATATTTAATATTTGATTATTGCAGCAAAAGTAAGGGGTTCCACCAGCCACTACTACATATTGTACAAAAAATATCACAAGCAAGATGATCATTAGCAATATAATGTGAAAAGAAATTGCAATTTATTTTTTTCATCCACAAACCCAAGTGTGCTACCTGAAATCTAGTTCAACACATTTTAAAATAGGTTTTTTATATGGCAACACAAGCAAGGAAAACGGAAAAGAATGTCACGGATATGTTGCCAACATTGAAGCCATCGTTACAGATTGAAATATTATCCCAGCGTTTGTTGCACAAAAAATACCACCATTCCCGCTTTCACTTTATATTCTTCAACGTTCTAATCTCATCCACGGATTATCGTGTAATTAAATTTAAACTGTTGATATAAAATGTCAAAGACGTTCATTAGTCCTGATGATAACACGGATACATATATTACCATGTATAGATATAATGGTTAGCATGGGGTTATTGAGGGAATATTGTAAGGTAGATCGACGCAACGGCAGTTTCCAAATTATCTTCCTCGCATTTCGTATGTATATATCACATAGCCGTGACACGTGTGTGCAAGTATAGCGTCAATTCTCCCGTAGCCGTATTGAATTTCTACGAAATGGCCGATCTGTGGCCACTCATGATACACAAGCGGATGCATATATATAGAAGCGAACCGGTCAAACTATTCCACTGGGATATCTAGTCGAAATAGGACTACTAACATTACTCCACATCATCCTTTCATCCAACTACACCACTATCCACTTAATATATATTAATGTTGAACGGCTCATGAGGAGTGTTTTCCTGATTGAAGCAAACGTGTGATTGAATTCCACTGCTTTGCATTCGTGTTGCATGAAATAACTGATTGGTGCTACACCAAATGACCGAATGCAAGCACAATTACAGATTCATTGTTTCTCCTCACCATTCCTTGCTTTTTTATCCAGTAAGTGTGAGTGTAAGGAGGTTCAGGTGTACGGAAAAAGAGCTTGGAGATTTATCAGCCAAAGAATAAATTACGATAGAAAAAACGGAGACTAATGGAAATGTGAAAAAAATCAGGAGTCGAGTCATGGAGACGAGGGTATATAATAAAGGGTGTAAGAAAGGTGACTTGACAGATCACGAGTGAAGCGCGTGAATGATGGTACATAGATATATGTACAGAAAGAAAATAAAGTGGAGCGGGAGGAAGGGTGTGTGTGTGTGTGAGAGAGAGAGGGAGAGAGAGAGAGAGAGAGAGTGGAAATGGTGAGAAGAGAAGGATTGAAGGTGATACGAGTAACGAAACTCGAGACAAAAAGCTTGGAAAACCATATACCAACTAACATTCGGTGGAGACGAGTAACATTATCCGCCTGTCCTGAACGCGGTGAAATATCGTGGTGAATATATATATACATACGCAGTCATTGTGACGCCACAGAGTAGCTGGGAGAGAAGATAAATCACACTAGCATGTGATACACATACATTGTAATGTGGAGCAAGAGAACTCGCAATGTTTCTTCTTTTCTTCAAAACATTGGGATAAGCCAACGATTGAGGAAATTAAAGGTTCAACGTGTTTCTCAAGAATTTTTTAAAAGCACCCGACAGCAATATACCTTGTCGATTATTATCATTTGATTCGCAGTCGTGATAATGTTTGGGATGGTGTTATGATGTTCAAAAGAACGCGACATTAATGATTGATATTGGAAATTGCATCAGGAAAGGATGAAAATGTTTGCCACAAGTATTTGTAATAGGATGTGGTGTTGAATGATGCCGCGAAATATCGCACGAGTTGAGGTTGTTTATATCTATACTTTTGCTGGCATTTTCATTGCCTATTGAAAGAATATGAAACGGTTTCACTGGTTGGTTTTCAACGATGAGCGGAACACTGTATTCATGCTGTTGTTCACCCAAAAGCTCAATGTGTTTTTCCACCTGAATGAGAGTGTGAAAATTTTCACGCAGTAACGCTTGAACATAGTGGAAAAAAAAAACAATTGCGGATAAAATTTCATTGCGAAAATACCAATGTCATATATTAAAACATGTAGATTGTGAAAATTATGCTTAATATACGAATGCGAAAAATTGTCCTGCGAGGCGTAGTCGTTTTCAATGTAATTAAGATTTTTGCCTTTTTTTTCTCTCAACAATTGGGTAACCATACATAATTATTATTGTATGAGAAAATTGATATGAATAATCTTATCTAATAATATTCAAAATCGGGCATGAAATACTCGCCGCAGCGCCCGTGTTTCATGCGACATGAATTCATAAATCTATTTTATCTACATATATAATGATGACAATCAAATTCATGTTGAATAAAAATCAAAAACACAAGATATATTCGATAATAGAAAAAACTGTTGTAAGAAAAAAGAATTAATATTTAGAAGTGAAATAAAATACATATTGGAAGAAAGTTGAAAATAAATTTTATGCGACCTAAATTTATAAAAAAAAACATCGACATTTGTTTATTCACTGTTGTGTTTCGTCTCTGATGGATGCTCTGTGACGGTGACAAAAGTTACGTAAATATGCCGGAAACTCGTTGGAAGGAGAATATTTCACGTGTAAAAGCTCTACTACTGAAAGACAGAATTGGAAAAGTGAAATAACGGTGAAGCCAAAAGGAATGGAAAAGGTGGAAGATAGTGGTGGATAAAAAAACGAATATAAAATTGTAAGAATATCACAGAGTTGTCCCACGTTTTCCGTAACTTTTGAACGTAAAATATATATATATGTATATATACACATAATATACTGCAGAGAATAAGTTTTCATGAATCACAAGTGAACGCTTCGTACTTTTTGAAACTTATTATACAGTGTTACAAATAAAAAAAACTCAAATGTTTTTATCGATATATATCTTTTTTTACGTTTCACCCACATGTACTGGACACTCGGATTTTAATCTTGTCAACGAATAATATGACATGAAACACTTCTACACATACTGGATGTAATATGAGGAGAAGAGGAAAAAAATAGAATGTCGGCGATAAAAATGAAAATAAACGAAGATAAATGAAAATAAAAATAACACGAGTGTACAGTCATTGAGCGTAATCCTTTTTGGCAACGTGCATTGCCAACTACGAACCAGTATTGGACACATACGAGTATCACAAATATATGTAACAAAACGTGAAAAAAAAAAACAACGCAATCAACGATACAATAGGTATATATATATATGATAATATTCAACAATTGATGAATGTCATACTGTGAATAAAAAAGGATGAAAAAAAAAAAAAAATGTTATTCTGTCTCTTTTTTCTAAAAACAATGAGATTATTTGAACTCACTTGTTGTAGAGAACTATGTCGGGCCGCCATATGTGGTCGGAAGGCACGTGTAACATGTGCACTCCACCATACTCCTTCGGCTCCCATCGCAATTTGTAGTCGTACCATGACTTGAAACAACCAATAACAAAAAGAACAGACAATCAAAACAGTTTATTGTAGCGTTAATTACTCATATAATATTGCATTAATGTGGAGCTAGAAAAAAAATCGTGCTTCAAATATCTCAGTGTTTCAAGCCTACAACACATAGAATAGTGAGTAGGAAGCAGTGAAGGCAGTAATACTAACAATAAGTGCATGTTCCATCGCCCTTTTGTCTAGTAAAGTAAATCGTAAACGCATTACATAATTGTCGGCAGGATTTATTCAGTAATAATATAATGACAGTTCATAATCTTTCATGCCCCGAAACGCGCCTCACTCTATACCGAATAAATGTTTCACCGATCTCGATGGTGAATTATTCAGGCATAACTTCATTTGAATATACGCATGAATACACATGGGCACGAATGTATAACACGAAATTCAAAGAATCCAACGTCCCCGCGCGGTCCAATGCATATATTGAAGTAAGCTGAGCGATAAAAATGGAATGTCGTTCCGTGTTTCCTCCATTTTTCTACTACTGGTAATACAACACACATCTATATATTTTTCGTCATGGAATGTTTCTCTACACTCTTGTTGAGTGAGGAAAGGACATGTAATGTTGGAAATAAATTCGTGGCGCCTAGTCTGACTGCGAACGTATGTAGCCACTCGTCCATATATACATTCGACGTACTCTTCGTATCCTTTCATTTGCGTTTCTCAAACTTGTGTGCACGATATATATAATATATGATGATGATAACTATATGTTCATCTGCAGCCTGCAAAATGTCATAATGCTGAGCTATATCGTATTATTTTCGATGTGAAATGTGGGTGACACACATTTGTATACGTAATAGCGATGTAGAACTGAGATATAACGATAGCTTCATGTGTGTCTACTTCTTGTAGAGTATGTATGTATTATGGGAGTATAAAGGGTTATGGACAGGTGGATCGTGTCTGGGAATATGCATTGTGCAAACGGAGTGTTCAACATTTTATCATGCCGAAATGTGTGCTGCCATTTTGCATTTTTTATTTTTCTTCTTTCTCCCCAACACAAGTCTCAAAATCATATCTGTATTTTAGGGCAATATATTTGATTAAAACTGTAAAAAAATTAGAATTATGTGACTACAATTTTAAATTTATTTTGTGTGTACCCTAAAAATGTCTGTACTAATTAATATTGAGACACACCATGATGATATGTTTATTTTTTATTATATATAAATGCGAGATAGTCTACCATGTTGATGAGGAATAATGTAATATTTCCAATCCCTCCCACTCAACAATCAATCTTGATTAAATATCAAATAACATCAATTCAATAGATACTATTACGTCGTGGAAGCGAACTAAATCCTCCAATAATTCCTATTACGATTTCAATTATTACCCGGGGATCAAAATCGAACGGGAAGTGTATGGTGGGAACTCGCTGATGTCTCATTATATATATATATCCATACATACACACGCCTACAGGTACCTACAGGCGTATATATATATATTTGAGAAGATAGACGCGACGCTTCCCAAGGGCTGTGGGCAAACACTGTATTGCCGGTAGAAGTGCCTAACAGCCCTCACCACACATACCACACACATATTATAAATATAGATATAAATGCATGTAGGTAACAGGTCGTCATTACTTGGAAGTTGAGCACGCGTGTGTGTTCATGTATATATTCTCTGCGAGTATTTACTAGAGGTATACACCATGCTGCAGTTACATAGACACATTATATGTGTACGTCTAGACAGGATTGAAGTTGAGATAGCGCGATGCCAATGGCGCGGATGAGTGATAGAAGAGAGTGAAAGCAAGGGAGAAGGTGGAGGAGTTAGATAGATATGAAGGCGTTTCGTGGTGTAGGTGTGCATGTGGGTGACATGGAAAGTGGGATGCGGGTGGAATAGATGGGATAGACGTTGAGGGATGATGCTCAGCTACGAGGATATTTGTTCATATGTATGCAGGTCGAATATATATATATTGATTGAACAACTGATTTGTCAACTTTTCATTGTATCATATTATTTGGTAATTTTGGAAGAAAAATGAATTTGAAATGTTGAGAATCTGTATTTTTCAAGTATTCTCAAAGTATTTTGCTGTTTTCCGAATAATTTATATTATTTAGTATTATAATAAAAAGTATACAGAGTAAGTTTATTATTCTATAGAAATGTTTGCTGTATTTTTTTTTATCTCAAATGAATTTATTTCCTTCATTATTTGTTCGGACGAAAAAAATATTGAGCAATTTATTTATTTCCGAAATAGTGTTTATAATGAAGATAGAAAAAGGAAGCATGTGAGTAATTTTTCGAGTGTCTCATCATGTATGACGAGTGCATTTACTTTTTTTGCAATACAATCTGCTGCATTGCACTTAACGATCTATATATCAGCGTGTGTACGAGCGTGTATGTATAGTAAAGTTGGTGCTACGTAATGGTGCGATACAATGCCCTATTGTGTGCCAGCTTCCATCAGCACTTTCAGTTCATTTCTACATGTTACGTATATATATATATATATATACATTACGAGCATACATGTATGTTTCGATATACATATGAGTAGAACAAATGCCTTCTCAGTCGTGAATGATTCAACCTTTTTATTGTCAACTATGAACTTGCATTCCGGTAGTAATTATTTTTTTGTCCATTAGATAATCAGTAGTGTTGAGAGAACACTTGTGAAATATACGTTAAAAAAATTCTTCACTCACCTGTTCCACCCAAAGATTGGTAGTCATGATTTGATTTTTCAAATTCTGGAATGAGAAAAAGACAATTGTTTATCAAACATTAAATTCCATTATTCTTATATATTATGTAAATTATTTTTATATTATTTTTACTATATTTCATAATAGCAATTTCGGTAATATTACACCTGAGTGTTATGAAAATATTAGGAGCTGCAATGTAAAGAAAATGTAGACGGACAAGTACATCGTTTGAATTATGTGATAGTTGAAACCTTTCATAAACGTCAGTTTCAATCATCCATATACGTGCATGTACGATGTATGTATATATAAAACATAGATGGTTGTGAATGTCTGTGTATATATCATCGTGAAAGGAGTCTCAAAGCTTTGGAATTCCCGTGTGGACTGCCGCACGAGATGACCAGTATTCATATGCAAAATCTAACCACACTTGTGTGCTCTTGAATACATATACTCATACACTTACTTACATATGCATGTCTTCCATTTGGGAATTTATATCATGTGAATAGTATATTTTACATTGCTTTAGCACGAATAAATTATCGAAATAATTTGTTATATTATTAATAATTTAATGCAATGTGTAAATGATATTTTGCCATTAGATTTTTTCTTCCTATACATTTTTATTTTTCCCCACCAACTGGAAATTGACATCATGTTAATACTACATTCAACATCAGCTCACAAGTGTTGAATTTTCTGAAAGAATACCTATGATATTCATGGGATAGAAGTAATAACGAGTTATATATATTCAAACAGATATACTTGTCGCAGAGAGATATATTATAAGGACGGAAATTCGAATCTGGTATGAGTCCCCGTGATTTCTACTCGGTCAGTGCTATTGTCCAACTAAGTTACCAGGTCTCGACACTATTCCAATTCCATGAATAGACTCAAATCCAACTACTTCAACGTCTATTTTACAGTATGGAAATTGATTATTATTCAAATTGGATTGAAAACTTTTATTTTCAGGCGTGGACCCCCAAACAAACTTGGCAAAAAAAAAAAAAAACAGGTGTAAACATAATTTTCCTATTCGTTTTCTTCATTCATTCAATCAAGCTTTAGTCAATTCGCCGTATTTTATTGAATTGTACATGCACTGACTCCTTGCATACTTCCATAATCAGTCAGACAAATTTATAAATAAAAGCTAAATAAAGGTTGAGCTGTCGAAAGAGAGAAGAGCGACGAAGGCAGAGATAAAGTGTGAGAGAGTAAAATAACGCGTCAGAACTTTTAACGAGTTTGATATAGTTCTTTCCGGAAGCGGACGGTACCACTGCGCTGTAAGCTACACGTGATACACAACGAGAAATTGGAGGGTGAAATGGTTGTTGAAATAAAGCGTAGCAAAATATTTCATATGTATGTGTACAGATATGTTGTGTATGTGAAAGAGTGGAAGATAACGAGGACGCGAACCAGTTGCCCGGAAGAAGTGAGAAGACTCACTGATGATTGCTGCAATAAAGCAAACAATAATTTCAAAATTGCGCGCTTGTATGAACTATTTATTTTTACATATGTATATGTACTAATTAAAATTTAACTCTGTTTAGATTGAACAAAAAATAATATAGAATTTAACATAAATGAAATTGAGTTTAATTGAATTTTCCATCAATTGTCGAGATACTAATTATTAATTGAATAGTATAATAATTGTGATAAAGCATATGCACGCATATACGCTGAATGAAATGCATCACATCGAAATTGTAATATAATATGTTTTAATGTGGAAAAAAGAGAAATAAAATAGTGAATTGACAATAATAGGCACAAAAGTGTCAAGTAGATTGTATCAGGAATTGAATATAATTTTGCAACAATTATGGTGATACTGAATGACTGAAAAATACGAGTGAAATACAAGTGATAATCAACCCATATAAATGTCAATTTATTGAATTATTAATGTAACAACCGATGCGCCAATATTGGTAATAGGTCTGATTAAATTGATCGATTATGAAGGTTGCGGACGATTGTGCAACGATGCCACCTCATCACTTACGCAGTTACGCCTCCATACCGGAAACTCCTCTATACCGGACATTGAATTTAGGTCAATCCAACTCAGTGTACAAATAAGATCGATGAGGGCCACGATATTCACCTCTGCAAATCTCTATAAACATCTTATATCCATAACCCACCACCTCTATCGGTTCCTCTCGTGTTCGTGCCTATTCTACAGACTCAACCACTATTTACGATTAGTTTAATCATGCGACGTCAACAAAATAAGCACTCATTCTGTTAGTATTTTAGGACTGATGTAACCATTCCAATTATTCTTGTAAGAGTATCCATCTTATATATTCTATTTGTTGAATAATTTATTAGTGAACTTGCCGATATGCTTGAAAATAAAAAACTCATATACTGCATAATCATTCGAACACTATTTCAAACTCATCGTAATACTTTTAACGCACCAAATGCAAACGAGAAGAAAAAAAGATCAGACAATTAACAATCCTGGATGAATTAAATTATGTAAAAAGAAAAAAAAAAAAAAACTGGTTTAATACTCCAGGGAATACTAACGTTTTCACCGGAGTCATTCTACTCTCAAGTTCTAATTACACATTTATCCGAATTGTGAGAGGGGACCGAGTAAACGCGGAGGGTGGCTGATGAGGGATGCGGGGGTGAAGAGACGTTGGCGCCCCAAAAGGGGGTTGTGAGTGTGACGGGGTTGGTGATGGTTACCAGTGCGGTGCATTGAAGTTGGCTCGGCGCGTCCCCAACAAGCAGGGCGTGGCGTCGTTTCCACTGAGCCACGACATACAGAGAGCTGGGATCGCTTGGCAGGGTGAGAGAGTATGGCGGGAGGACGAGTGCAAGCAAAAGATGAAGAAAATAAAAGAGAGATGACGGTAAAAAAAAATTGAGAGGAAGAGCGAGAGCGAGGTGGCAGGTACAATTTTTACTCTTTCGCGAAAGGCCAGAGCACGATGCACCCCATTAGTCGCCGTTGTGCACCCCAGCCCTCTATTAGTACTCGACCTCGTTTCCCACCGCATCCCTCTCTCTCTCTCTCTCTCTCGCGCTCTCTTTTCCACCTGCCCCTACTTTATCAACCCACCCACTCGCCCACACGGATATAAACGAGCGATTTGCAATGAGATATTGGATTTTATTTGTACTCTGCATATACTACATTATGACTCACCACTAGGTATTATTACTCAAATACGTATATATCATTTTATCCTTTCACGAGCATGACACCCAGTTAATTTTCGGGTTTCCTTCATAAATTCAGTTAAAATTTCTAGATCACCAAATTACTTCAATATTTCATGAATTGGCATGCGAAAAAAATTCAATTTGACTAATTGATAATCGTGAAAATAAATTTTGTGCAATCTCACTTTGAATAAAACTTTGTTTTTCTCATAGTAGCCGGACATAATTATAAATCTATTTATAATTGCTATTACCTGTGTATCACACTGATTAATTAAACAATTTGAACGATGCCTGAGTTTAATTCGATAAAAATAAATTCATCATTGAAACAAAAGTGAAACCATTGTTGGATTGAGACAATACAAAAAATATATCACTATTTTACATTCAATTGTTTATTTCAATTAACGCAGTTGTCGTGTTGGATAGGTCGCAAAATGTTTCAATTGTGTATGTGTATTTGACTGTTTTAATTTCTTATCAACTATCCAATTTAGTCAGAGTTTGAAAATTGAATCAATTATTGCAATATATCATATCACCAACGAATTTTTTTTATTTTTCATCTAATTATCGTGAAAAAATATTCGTAATTTTATATTCAAAGTAGAGTGACAATATCATGAGCTCACTATGTATGTAAATTTATATGTGTGCGTCGGTTTGTATTGGGCGTTGCGACATTTACATCTAAAATCAAGAGTCGTAGTGATAAATTATCATCATAATGATCACGATTAACATTTCCATTCGCTCGAGCACTGTTGCATAGATCTGATCATGTATGCTGTCGAATAAATATTATGATACCCATATACATATGTATACATATGTGACAGTTTGTGTATTTGTAGATGTGTGGAGAAAGTTTGGCGGGCAGTGTGGAATTGCATGGGAGAAAGAGAAATAGCAGGGATGAGAAGCACCAGGGGATGCATAATCAAATGATGGCCTTTACACTTGCAGATGAAGCGTGTGCCATGCGCAAAAGCCCACTGTACATATACGAATATAGGTATACAAGTATACAGGATATATATATCCCGATACCTGTGAGAGATATAGTCACCCAGCCAGTCTAAACCATTGCCATAATATGAATTATTCAGAGATTCATTCCTCTCCCGTGCTTTTACCTCACCTCTTTCCACGCACACTCATCATTCCCAAAATCAACATTTACATATATATTTAATTTTATCTCTCCAATAAATTTAAATTACACAATCGGAAAAAAAATAAAAAAATGTGATGGTAAAACTTTTTCTAATAATGTAGTAGGATCAAACTGACGAATTAAAAAGCAATTTTGATGTTGGGAATGATTCCACTCTCTTCCTTTGTACAAAAAATAAATATCGAATTATTAGAGTAGCCGACTTTAAAGAATATAGTAATGTGTCGTATTGGAAAGTCGATATTCTCGTTATTTTTTTGTTCATGTTTCAGTAATTTATGCCCAACGCCCATGGAAAAATTCGCTCAGGAAACTGTCAATGAGTTAACATTATGGAGGTACTGATAAACTCGTGTTTCAGGCCAGCTCTGTTGAAATGATGTAGGAAACAGGAATTATGAAGAGAAACAAAATAGATAAGAGAGATAGATTGGAGCGAAGAGAATTTAATTGACGGCCGATTGGTCTTGGAATCGCATATCACAGTATGCGAGCATGGCCAGATAAAGCTTTGGGGCGTTTCATATCGGCCATTACGCCATGCACTTTGGTGCGAGGAGGAGCATCTCTCACACTCACTCCAAAGGCCTTCCGCCTTCGATCCATACCCTTCACACCGTCGCCCGCTTCATCCGGTTCGCACTCTCATCACTCGGTGCTGTTCACCTCCCCACATATTCCCACCAGTCCGCTGACATCATCACCGATCGATGAGTCGATATCGGTACTTTAAGGCTGTAGCGATGAAAGTTAGCAGCACTGCGAAATTCATGTGCACCTTTATCCACACCATATATCCTTATAGAGGTAAATGGAGCGAAATTAATCACATAAAGTTTACAAGAAAGCACAAATGAAAAGAGAAAAAAAAAAAGTATAATCTTTATTTTATCGATAGAACAAACAATTTGGAACAAAAGCAGCTACCTTCAGTCTGTGTGTTCATCAAAAATATAACACACAATTGATCTCGAAATATTGTTGAATATTCATACGATATTTGACTCGTTTCATCTTGTTCCATGTTGTAGTTGGTAAATTGATGGTGAATATAAATAATGACTATGATCGGAGAAGGTAGACATTGAGAATGTTATTTCACTTCTGGATTATTCATTTTACCACAGTTAAGTACGAAATTGTTTCATCTCCACGTAAAGTTATTTGGTTAAATATTCATATACCGTACCAAACAATTTCCCAACAATATTGTGGCTTTAATAAACGACTATTGATATTTATGAAATTTGTCGAACATAGCTACTTACTATACACTCGGTGATGTAACGAAATTTTATTACAAATTGCACTTTGAATTCTTCATAGTGAATCAATTAAGTTTACTCTATCATTTATCAGAGAATATATAAAAATAAAAATTGGACCTCACGTGATTGAAGACGCTATAAACTCCTAATTCTACTGTATCATCAGTGAAATTCTATCGTTGCGATATATTATTATTTCCTAATATCAAATTCTGTCTGACAATTCAGAACAATCACTGAGACTCCAGTCTGCATAAAAATTTACTCCTTTCACCCTTAATATCAGCCATCCATAATATATATAATTATATTTATGTATTTGATATATAATATATAGGAGTAGACTATGTATATATGTTTACACAGGACGGGTGAAGGGGATGACAAATCTCTGCCTACAAATTACACCATCCCCATCTGCAAATCAACGATCAATTACAAGCCTTGATGCACGAAGCATTTCCACCACCACCACCAGTAATTCCTGCCCTGTCGTTAACGTCAAAAACTTTGACTGTCAACCTGATAAATAGTAGTGTAGCTTCCGAAATTTCATACTTTCAATATCCTCGCAACAGTTTAAAGTCGCTTTGAGATTTCAACATCAATTATTTATTTTTTGGGCCCATAATTATATTCTCCTCTTTTTGTTTCCTTATCTGTGGAGATTCACGTTCAGATTCTAAAGGAGGTTAAGGTAGATACATGTTTGATCAATGAGGAGGGTTGATATATATATATATATGTATATATTTATTCAATGTTGGATAGTTGATGTTGGGGGAAAATAGTGTTGGTAATGTAGTTAGTTGGGAAAAGCTTCGAGTTATACAGTGAAATCCACTCGTGGACTAACCCAACCTGCGCATACATGATAACCCAGCAAAGTATATATGTGTGTATTATCTATATATATTCTTGCGTTTCCGGTGAAATTGCAACCCTGTGACATTCGTATGAGTTACAATTAGATAGCAGCTTGCAGCCAAATTTATATCACACGGTGTTGAAAAATTTGGAATATAAATGATAGAGATTAGAATATATGATTCCAACAAAGGAATTATAAGGTGAAAATATATTTTAGGGTATAGTTCTACCACTGGGCGAAAATTTTAAGATAAAAAGATTTCCAATATTTCATATGTATTTGTCAGATAAATATTTATTTTGAGAGAAATTCCAAAGTAGGTTAACGGCGACCATCACATGAAGATTTCAATTGAAAGTATGCCTTCAAATATTTTCGCATTGAATAGAATAATATTTTCACGTTGCAGTTTCTATGAAAATCTCGGAATTTTTGAAATGTTGATCTATAGTTAAAGGTATTTTTCATGCGCTCAACAATAAAATAAGACGGGGAGAAAATTATCGTCCATATGGTGAAATTTTTATTGTACCTTCAAAGTAAATTCTCTCAACAAATATAATATGCGGTATGGAAGGATATATTTGACAAAATGATAAAGGTGAAATTTTAAAGTGACGTCTTTTAAACAAGACATTTTCACTTCACTTTATATACTCTTTGGCCCCTTTCATCAGGTGGTACGCCCAAGGCTTCATAACTCAACGAGCAACGGCGGCAAGTCTCTGTCTAAAGCGACCATAAGCTTCGTCTCTCTTCTCCTCTATGTACCTCTCTAAAAAATTTTTAATCGCGCCAGCGGATAGACGATGAGCGTTAACGTACAACCAAAGCCAGACGTGTTCCCACCAGTACAAAGAGTTAAAGGGAAACTATTCTTCTGATTTTCCACCGTTACACAATGAACAAAGGGGTATTTGGGCTAGATGGGTGAGCCTATGTGTGTTGAATTTCAATGTTTAAATTAAATAGAACCATCCTCTGTCCATTACGCGCACTGTCATCTATTCAAACCGTTTGAAAATTTGTTCATGCTGCATTGAGAGATAGTTGTGTCCCATGTATTGATTGTCAAGACGCGTTTCTTACAATGCTTTCGCTCAGCTTGATGAATATATCGAATGATTTTCTCGTATATGCACTTCGAATGAATGTAATAGCCTAATAATTGTCTATGAATGAGTTCCGGCTGTAACTTGATCCGTAATATCTGTTCGGATGTATTCATAACTTTGTTTATTGGTTTTTGAAATGTACAATGAGTGTTGGAGAAATATCAGGAAGTATTGTGCGCGGGTAACTAAAGCCGACACCAACGGGAAATCATATAATAAACTTCTGTCGTTTCCGTGACGACGCTCGGAGGGAAAGAGAATTTAATGTTTGTATTATGTTTTTTTTCTCTTCTTACCATTTAATTTCCGTTCCAGCACCCGCAATAACGACGGAATAACCGAGATTGAAAAATAAAAGAGAAAAACAAATCGAATATAGTTTAATAAACACTCTTGAAATATATTTAAAAATGATGAATTCGGGTTATTGCACTGGATTGAAATTTGTATGAAAAATATAACTCGAATTATTCAAGTGAAAAATTAATGTCATTTGGATATATGAATATCATAGGTATTTGATATTTCAGCATTGTGAATTTTGCTAATAATCCACATACGGAGTAATCCTAATGATGATACATGCTCTCAATCTACATGGTATGTAACGTCGTCGCCAACAAGGGATATAACCCCTTCGTACTATCCTCCTTCACGTTTCTCTCTCGGAACAATTACGTAAATACCAGGACACCAAGTCTCCTGGGAATATTACGAGCATGAGTATATTGTTAGCTAGAGGTCACCGAAATTTACACCAACTACAATCTACACCGTATATCTGTGCCTATATACACATGTGTATGTATACATATCCGTATATGCATATCAATGATTTGAGTGGGTGATAATTTACAGGATTCACCACATAACTGACATGATCAATTAAACCTCATGCATATCACATAATCAATTGATTTCATGATATTGTTGTAGAAGCCATAGCTTCAATATTTGCATAGAAAGAATCAAAGTGATTTTAAAATTATAAACTTCAGGTTGCTCTCAGAACCAATTTAAAAAAAGAATGATATAGCTCCAATTTTTTCAAGCTTATTGAAAAAATTCCTATGTGCTAAATTTTGGTGAACATTGAAAATTTCAAGAATTTAATTACGCCTTAATTATATTTCTTCACTCTTACTTCATAGCTCTCATTTATATTGTCCTCTCTCCATCAAGTTATACAGTAGCGCAGTAAATTTACTGCTTTTCTGGCAAACGACCCAACAGGATTTGTGCGAATTCACGTTGTCAACACAACTGAGTCGAAGCACACTGGATAATTAGTTTATCTGTTGATGTTTGTTTTGAATAGACGACAAACTCTCGTATAACATCGCTTCACTAGAGGATGTGACGTCGACATTATGGCTACAGATGAAGGAAATAGCTCAAACTCGAATGCTTTTGAATGTATATACAGACAAACTCATCGTGTATATTTATATATTGAAAGTTAAGTCGTATTAAGTGCTCTCTCCACTATTTGGAATCAAACAATGAGTTTTAATTAATCTCTGAGTTATCAAGTGGCGGTGAAAAAAAAAAAAAACAAAATTATTGCAATTTTATTTATTCCAGTGGGAAAAAAACGAATGCTCTACGCAAATTTCTCCAGCTTGTTAAATTTTTTTTTGCACTCTCTCAGTTCTTTGTTCAAGAGATTTGGCTAATGGCGAAAGCACTACTACAAGAAGCACCAGAAATTCACTGGATATATATATATTTATACATCTGTGTTTTTTTTTTTTGCATTTTATTTTAATTTCGGTTCAGGCAAGCGACAAGGGCAGGAAAGAAGTTGAAGAGATCAGAGTGAAAAAAATAAAAAGTTTTTGTTATAACAGTTTAACGCTGAAGATAACAAGGGATTGCCGTAGTGGCGCTGGCCGCCATTATTGTGTAAATCACGAAAAATGTAAATCTTTGCTATTTGCATGGTGGATTATGAGTGCGAATATTCAACACCATGGGGTCACAGAGAGAATGTGGAAGTTAAAAAAAAAACAAAAACACAATAAGAATGACGGTAGAGATGGAGAAGAAAATAAATAAGTGAGAGAATGGAGTCGGGCGGAACCAGAAAAATCATGGGACAATTGTTTCGCAAATTGAATGTTATTGCGTCTCGAGTATAGAATGAGATGGATGGAAGTACCCTTGGCACCGGGCTGGCGTGACAGATGGAAAGAACAAATATTAAAAAATGTTCAATGGTCACGAATATTAGTGAGTGGGTGTTATGAAAATGTATTTGGACGATAAGATGAGATTTAATATTTGGCATGCGTATCGCGATGCAGTTGCATCAGTCGGTTATAATATTCACACACATATCCGGTGACCCTACGTCGGGAATGGTCATAAATAAGCATGGACATGTGTCCACCCTGTTCAATTCTTGATAACCTCGAGCCCAAAGGTAGTCCGGTTAATTCAATATAAATAGACAACTTCAATATAATGTATCGGTATATAAACCATTTATTGAGTTGGCGAAGTTATGTGAAATGGATCCGAGATCATGGCATCTGATGTAACTATGTAACACGCCGAATGGTTACGGCTCAGTAGAAGTTTATGATCCGCCAATCGCTACAATAATAATACTCATAAACTTTACGATCATATTTTTTCCCATTTTTGTATATAATAAATTTTTTTATAGCTCCATATATAATGAAATGGAATTTTATTTTTTGAAAGTTGGTGAAATAAATTTTAACTGTGTGGTAATGGAATTTTTGTAAGAATATAAAGTGTGGAAAGTAGGTTAAATAGCGTGTCAAATGATATTCTCCGAATTTATTGGTTGCTTGGAGTGTATTTGAAATGCAGTGATGTTGATAAATTATGTCGTATCTAGTATAAAGACTGTTCAAAATTTCTTGAGCGTCATCCTCATTACATTGACAAAATGAACATCTGCGCATACTAATCGGGGAATATTTCAATTGTGATGACTTTTACGCACCAACTCAGAACGATTTATTTTCTCCAGTCTCCCATGTGCATCCGTGTCACCAAACAATTATGACGTAGATTTACGCAACATCTCAAAAGGCAAATCAAGTGTGTATATACGTGATATTCATATTATCCAACACCTGCAGCCAATGGAAATGCATCAAGAGAGTAAGAGGCGCAACAAATCCCAATTATATGTAGCATCGAGTGCTGCTGCATCCTCATGTACAACTAATTAAGCGGTGGCGTTGCTCTCGAGTACTTGGCGAACCTCAGCAAATTTCTCGTTATAATGTCATGAAGTGAGACACATTGCTCATGGGAATATTCGAGGTATTAGGAAAATGTTCCCAGCAAATAATGTATCAGGAAAAATTTAGTTTCAACATTATTATTGTAAATTCGTTTCGCGCGTGAACATTGACATGATGAAATTAAATGGATAAAATAACGAATGACAAATAGAAATGACTTGTCGCTGACTCAATCGACAACTTCATGTACCATCTCACATGAAATGTCTCTCTGTGATGTAAACGAAACCACCAATTGACTCAAATGTCCAACAATGTAATTAATATGATAACACACTGGCATTCGACTCGTAATATGTTAACAAGGCAAACTTGGTCGTTAAGTTGATAGCGGTTGATATTCCCTTTCCCATGTATTATATAAACTCCTCGATCCCAACAGAATTATTAAGGGACCAAACTTTCATATACCATATATTAGTATAGTAGTACTAGTGACAGTAAGGCCATAGAGAAGGAGAGGAGAGAGAAGCGGCCAAGGAGAAAATAGCGCGCTCGAGTAATTAAATTTTGTCTGTCGACGTGAACCAAGGGAAACAGAGAGGGAGAGAGATAGATAGAGAGAGAGAGAGAGAGAGAGTGAGAGAATGAGAGACAGTGTGTGAGAGGGTGAGGCAGAGAAGGATAAAAGCCAATGGTAATCTGGAGAGAGGTGGTACAACGTGCGAATATACACTGTAGAAATGATGGGTGGTCTGCTCTGATGAGAGGAGAAATGAAAGGCAGGGACAGGGAGGGACGCGTAAGTCGGGGTCGACTTTTCGTTATTACTGACTCAAATAATCCAGAAGTTAACGCGAGGGGTTGTACTCTGGGTTGAGCTTAGTTAAAGCGAGAGCTAGAGGAGTTTTGGTTCAGGGTCTCTTTACTCGTCTCAGTCCCATGTATCACCCAGCGAGTAGCAGACGAGAGTTACGTTCGGTGCAAGGGTATATGGTCGTGATGCTCGCAAGTTCGAGAGAAATAGGAATATCAGAGAGAATATGGGAAGAGCAAAGGGCCATGATGTTGGTAGTGGTGGTGGTGGTGGTGATATATATGTAGGGTTAAATGTGGGCCTTTGTCCTCTGAGACAGTTTTATTGGCTTAATACAAATTGTGTGGTTTTGTATGTGGGTCAAAATAATTTAGGCGAAACAATTGGATTTGGCTTGTTTGTACGTTTGTTTGTTGAAACGGTTACACGGGTTATTTTATCGAATATGTATCCGATAGAATTTGTGCTTAAGGCTGTCGAATTTTCGAAAACTTGACCAGGTTGAATGGTAATTTGGTAAAACCCATATCTCGATGAGTTGCAAATTTTTTGTACAAATAATCCAGCGGCGATGTCATGATTGGAAATAATGGTTTGGTTGAGATATAAATAAATACTATAATGAATAAATTGGAGAACGTGGAGAATGCGTTGAGAATGCGGTTTCCATTTATATTTCAGTCATTTTCGTGACCGATAAATACGGCATGAATCAGAGACTGTGAAGGGGGCACAATCTGCGTACTCATCTATAATGAAAAATTGTCAACTATCAATAGAAATCGCAATTCCATCGAGCTTTTCATGTTTCCTTACTCCATTCATCACAGTAGTTATTAATAACTCAACACGAAGATTCCATGGTTTATGTGAGTGGAATGAGAATGTTCAGAAAATAAATTTTAAATATGGAAGATGGAAGACAATAAAATCAAAAATTTCGATATAGCATTGCATTCAAAGTATCAATTTAAGGGACTTAAAACTTGACGTGCTATTTTTTCCAAAGTGTCTTACAATCTGACCTAGTTCTCGAAAAATCGTAGCCAAAATTTGTGCACTATTTGATGAAATATACGAGGCATCTTTTCTCACAATCTTCCCACATAGAAGTTTGTTAATTTTCGAACGTTCTTCAGCGGTTTGTTTTATTTACTGTTTCGTTCTTCTTTCTCTCATGATAAAGAAATAACATAAATTTGTTGGACGGTGTAATGTTACACGGGTCGGGTGGTTAATGGTCGTCACGTAGTCTCGTAAATTGTGGTCATAAAATCGGAAACTACTACTGGGTTAGACTTTTCATCATATTGTAACGCTGCTGATATTGCGAGTACCGATTTACATCGAGATTCACTGTTTTCAGATGGGTTATGAACTCTGTCAAATTATTTATATCTGGGGTAGTTAATATCCGCAGTAGAGATTGTACATAGAATATTGAGATAACACATGAACGTAGCGAAGAAGAAACTACCTATAGGGGTTTTATGAAAACCGAAAGAAATTGAAAAAAAAAAAAAAAAACCCAAAGTTCTTCTTTTGCTATTTAACCATCGCTGCATGAAGCATACATTTTTTTTTATTGCTTCAGTGAGTAAAATTCTCATCGTAAATGTTTGAAAATAATTTTAACCCATATACAAAGCGCCACGAACCATGGCGAAAATTTCGTTACGACTTTGTCATGACTCAGATGGCGTTCATGGAAAATACAGAAAAAAAAAAAATAATAAAAATAAATATAAAAATGAGGATAAGGAATGGAGAGTTGAATTCTAGCGAGCTGTTGCCAACTCGTCCCATCATACTTTCCAACTAACTCTTCTATATGCCTTTCCCTCTCGTACTTCCTATACTCTCTCCGCATGGATATATGATACCTTTGGGGCAGCACGGTACATATATACACATATAGCCACACATACCGTCTCATCCGCATTGTGCCAAGTTTCGTTGCTCGTTTCATCGAAGCCTGCTCTGCAGTTTCAAAGACGAATTTTCGGGGAAGTATATAGGGTAGAACGCGCCAAGCTTATCTCGAGATTTAGTGTGCCCAAAACCCCTCCCTCGCCACCATATATTGATCTGCTTGGAATATAACGTCTTCGCGAAACTTATCGTCTAGAGAAAGTTTTAACACAATTTGGCACATATAAATCTTGATTGTTTCCATATTTATATCTCGGTGAACGTACTGGAACTGATTGATAAAAAGGGTTCAACTCTGGGCTGCCTGCCTTCAGTTTTTTTTTTTTTCTCTTTCTTTTTTTCAATATCAAATTATCAGAATTATTCAACAAACATTTTTTATCTTATTATATGTATTTCAATAGGAAGTCTCTGATTATTTGTGGGCAATAAGTCCTGGAAATTGTTTCATGCTAATGACGGTTGAAGTTGCCGGAAATTGGTGTTTCATTCTAGTGTTGAAGTTAGAATAAAGAAGATGAATTTTTTAATATCTGTTAGAGGAATTGAAAAATTATAATTCTCAACTTTTTATATCAGTTTTCTGCTTCAAGGGTTAAAATTAATTTGACGATCTTGGGTTCAAAAGAGGTGAGATGAAAAAAAGGAAAATTCATCGACACGGATGAAAGTTTCTTTTCGGTGGATGTATATAGAATTGAGAAGTGCTGTCGGCTGAAAGTTTTCTCGCAGTAACTCCATTATGAGCGCCTGAGGACTCGTGATCGGACCCCGAGTTTTCTCTCGCACCATGGACGATGTTGAAGAACATTTGAAGGTAGGATATGGATGGAGTTTCACTTATTGCTGGATAAGTTGGAGGAATCTCCAGAGAGCCAATTCTTATAGCTATGTATGGGGCAGGGTAGAAAAATCGAATGTTCGTATACACGTAATAGAAGAAAAAAAGAAACCAGAAAACAACAAATGGTAAAAATAGAGTGTATGTGTGTTTTAGCTGAAGATAGAGTCGAATCGATTCTCTTCTTTATATTATAATATGAGTAAAATGATAAACGTTTTATTTCGAGATATCCAAGCTGGATATTGCTGTCACTAAAGTATTGGCCAGCGGTTGCCAGTGGATACAGAGCAGTATTGGTCAAGTCCATGCAATTCAATTAAATTGCTTCTTACTATCGAGACAAATCACGTTAACAAATGTCTTATTTGATTCAGTTATTAATTCAGCTTCATTGTATTCAATACTTCTAATACTATAATCAGAAAATGGTCTGATGAGAGTGAATATACATACAATTCATGAAAATTTTCAGTTCTATAGGAAAGAATTAGTTATGAATCGGCAGAGAAGGCGTGACATGGTATTTGAGTAGAGAGGTAAAAATAACTTTTCAACGAAACTTCGTTACATAACTAATCGAAAACTTGGCCTGGGGGCTCGAACTTTGTCGCGTAATGCCGCCCAACACACAAGGTTCAACCCCGTTGTGAACGTGACCCGAAATCCTTATTATATCTCATCGTATACATTGTTTTGTGTCACCGCAAAAATGTGTTACAAGAAAATCTACTGAGATGCAAATTTAATTCATGGGAGAATTTCACTGCAAGTAATTACAACATATATCACATACAATTCGGCAAAATGTTATTCCCAACAGCTTATTTTCTATATAATAGTGTTTTGAACTGTCATGTGTATACATGTAGTATGCACGGAAGTAGGTGGACAACAAGGTAAACTTTTCAGCTTATATGGCGCGCACAAGTGGTATATCGGCAGTGTCGATCCAGTTGGCGCAATGCCACACACATGAAAATATATTAACACACAAATAACTTGCGAGATTCAACGTACCATCGAATAACGCAGTTTATGGGCCACCACGCTTGTACAATAGCCGCCATTTGAGTGCGCCATGTATGTGCACAGATCAATATCTATATATGACTGAATCCTTCTTTCAATGACGTTCCAATACACAGTCTCCAGGAAAAAGTGAACATAGAATTTGGACTCACAGACAGTTCTACTTCAAAATATATCAGCGTTTCACACGTTTTCACAACTGCTTCCTAACTAATAGATATATATACAGATAAAATTCTGGTGCAGATTTGAGCACATGAAGTATACAATATATATACATATATGTGTGTGTGTGTTCGGGTAACATCACGGAGAATCGTGCGTTGAGAAAAAAATTGTTAAAGACGTGACTTTTCCTGAGCGAGTGGATACAAAATTTTTATGGAGAATTTGACGCAAAAATAATCATCACAGGAATTTAACTGAGGTGCCAGTGAGTAAATTAAATTCATCTTGCACTTTCTCTCTTCCCTCTACCTTTATTTCTCTCTCTCTCTCTCTCTCCCTCTCACACCCTCTATCCCACACCCCTTATCTCTCTGTGCATTTCTTGATGTGTGAGTTTCCTTTGATCGTATTTCCCATCTCTGGTTACCAGACTTGTGGCACATCTTATCGCACAAACGCTATTCCTTACCCTTCTTACCCCTAGCACCAGTCGTTAGCAGTGTGCGACGAGGGAACTTGCGATTTATACGGGCGTCAAAAGCACTATCCTATGCTATTGCTTCTGTCTATGTCTATAGTGTGCTTTCGGGTTTTCTCACTTCGAATATTAAAAGCCTTTTCTACTATACGCGTTGCCAGAGAAATTCCAACATTTACCCGGGGATTTGTCGTTAACTTTTCAACTCAATTCTTCTTATCTTTCACAATACCAATGTATATATACACATACATACT
Source organism: Zele albiditarsus (assembly GCA_958496275.1). NCBI lineage: Eukaryota > Metazoa > Arthropoda > Insecta > Hymenoptera > Braconidae > Zele > Zele albiditarsus. The sequence continues at coordinate 421,349 of OY292411.1, forward strand.
TACGCTATAATAAAAATAGATGTAGGTTGGAGAGAAAATTCTTGAAACAAACATTACACCTTCTTCAAACCACTAAAAGTCACTCTGCATCAACATTACTTTTACAATGTTAATATATCGTATTTCTCCAAACTGAATGAACTTATATCCACCGTTAACTCGTAAATTTACACAAAAAAGTTATCTCAGTCAATAGTGATGAGAAAAGTATCAAATTCTAACATTACGTTTCTGAAAATTCTCATCGATTAAGATTTGGACGAATGTTAGCTTCAAAAATTAACTAGCAATACATATCTAATTCAAATTGAACATTGTTTATTGCAGTTATTTACGTGTGTTTACCTGATGTGAAAAATAAGTTAATCCAAAACATCTGACACTTGGATACAGATGAGGGCGATGGTTGAGTACAGATACAGCGGCAATGACGGACATAATTCACGGAAATTCACAGGCATAGAGATAGAAATCAGCTATATATATATATATATTCAACATTGGGATATAACCTGTGGTATATATGTGGAGGGTGCTAGTGGAAACGGGCGTAACTATACGAATGTTATCGTGAGTTCCGCGTTATCGGTAACGGTTCTGGAATCGCAATAGGGCCACACTGCTATACAAAGTCAGTTCGATAGTAGTAGTGAGGTGGGTAGAGAAAATGTTGCCATGGTGTTATACATAGTATTCTATACTGAGGGCTTCTTGCTACGTTCAAAGTGTACAGAGCGTTCGGTCTCATCGATAAGGAAGGACTATCCTTTGCAATTCCTGGGAGTAGTGTGTCCGTGTGTGTATGCATGTATGCGAATGTACATTGCCACACACTTTAGATAATATCGTGTGCACGGCGCAAGTACTTTGTATGTTACTGCAAGTATGAAATAGACGATGTAATTAATTCAACTCCTGTATGTGTATGCTCCGAGAGAAAAAAATATATATTAAAACAGTCACAGAAGAGAAATTATGACAAAATTAATTGTTTTGTAGCATTGAATGAGAGCAGAGGGTACGTAGTATACAAGTACGAACATACTCTTGGTTGGTCGCCTGGGTAGATCTCTATTTGCTCGTGAGCACGTCGAGTATTTATCTCTTGTACATCAGATGTATACTAACGCACACATATATATGATGACCCGTGTACAGATGTGCACACGAATATTGGTGCGTTCATATACAGAATTAGCTGTGTGTGAAAACCGCCACATATATTACAAATTCTCCTTATCTTTTGATCAATGCGCCTCAAACTTTTCTTCAGCTTGGAATGATACATCGATCGATTTCTGTTGAGCCTTTTTTATTCACTCACATGAAATTCTTTATTACTATGTTTTTTTTTGTTTCTTTATTGGAAAATGAAATTTAATTTACTGAGAACTTCGGCTCCGGAAATTGGAGTTATCCGGGCCGAGTGAAATGCCGGAACCCACAGGCCCATACCGGACATCTATGGATGAGTGATTGATTCGATGACCATTTCCCGCTACTCTAAAGCAGCCATGATGGCAACGAAATCTTTGTGAATCATGATAATGAATAATGAATCAGTGCTTCCATCATAGAATATGAAGTTTGAGACAATACAAATATTAATATCAATTTGTATAGTATACTCTCACTGTCCCTAATTGTTTCGGAAATGATAAATCCTATAGAAATGTCAAATTCTTCGGTTGATCATCCACCTGTTTCCCCACCAAACAAAAACTGACTGTAGTTCATTTAATATACATAAACAAATGTTTCACGATCAATTTTCAACCTCGTCTCAATTTATTTAACGTTCATTCCATCCAAATTTTTCCCCACCATTATATTCCACTAAAGTCTCATTATGATCTTCAACTTATATGCAGATAGTTGTGTATATGTCTATGGAAAAGTTTGCTATGTTTAAAAGATTCCATATACTTTCTTGTCTCAATTAATCTTCTGCCCGCCATTACTCCCTTGCATAACTTTGTGACTATTATGAACCCACTCACTCACTCTCTCCCCTTCCTGCATTTTCCAATGTTTCCTGTAGGTGACGTCTATCGCTCACAACGTCGCGCAGAATCTAGCAGTAATTTTTTTTTTCATTCGTCTGCTTCACTGCGAGACTCTTTTTATTGGCAAACACAAAAGCAACCCATATATCATCTCTCTTTTACATTTCCACTCTCTCGTCTCGTACCTTTGTTTTATTATTTATACATACCTACTTTTTCCTTGTTGTTTATTGGAATTCATATGTCACAGTTGAATAATGATGAAAATATAAGAGAACATTCAAATTTGGATTAAAAAAATTTTTTTTCCCTCTATCATTATGTTGTTTTTTATTTTCTCTTTCAGTTTCTGAGGTGTGACATAAATTAAATATTGGTTATGCGTGCTTGCTTTAATATTCCTTCATATCACATTTGTTTCCCCGAGGACATAAAATGTCAGATATTATATAACTACGTTTCATATCGTGCAAGGAGCCAAAGGAGACTTCTGGGAGAATATGAGAAACGGCGTTGTGAAATAACGACGATACCAACGCGCGATAACCTGGCATTCAGATATATACGTATGCATATGAGGTACATGTATAGAGAGAAAGAGGGTTGGACGATTCATAAGGGGTGTAATCTTGAGGTAAGAAATGTGCGAGACTGAAGATTATTTCGAGATACTGTATGATATTATTCAAGGTGTATGGCAATTTGCACGAGATCAAGTTTAATTTAACACGGCATTGGATGAATTAACTTTCAAGTTTTATAACATTGTTAATAAATTTCTGTCATTATTATCCCCTACACAAAAAATAGAATTTTATGGAGTCACTAACTCAAAAAAATCCATATCAATTGTGTTGTCTCTCTTTTGACAATTTAATTGATTGAATGGTAGAACTGTAAATCAATTGTTCTGCAAAAATTGAAGAAAAAAGACTACCGCTTCAAATAAACATATAAATATATTACAATATTTATTATCAACTTTTATTTCAACGATTGGCAACGTCTGTGGCAAAATGGGATATATTCAAACGTTCAAGCGATTCATTTCAGTATATATTGTAACGTGGTATATAACCATCGGTTTTTATCGTGTGCACTACTACCGAAATAAATAAAGTTAGCGATCGTGGGTAGAAGAGTTAAACGAGGCCGAGGAGAGTCGTTTTCGTTCCTGCGCTCAGTATACTCCATACCATTTTCTCTCTCTTACTCCCCCTATATATGTATATTGGAACATCATCGCTCCAATAATATCCCTTTGTGATACAATGTGTATATGATGGCACACGAGTATCAGTTTGAAGGTGGAAAAAAGTACCCCAAATCGGTAAACGCCACGGCGGATTCGGTTTTCCTTTTCCTCTTTTATATTTTGATACGTCAATATTTTTTTCATCCATTCAAATATCTGAAATTATATTTGGACAATAAGTTTCAACGTATTTGTCAATAATATTACTGTGAGTTCATTTATTGATCGTAAGAAATCATATGTGCGAGTTCACGATTTACATTTTATCTCATGTTGAAAATCCAATCCCTGCATTTTTATATTCAACCCTCTGCCGTTCAACGAAAGTTCAAGCGCCAACATTTAATATAGAGATATTATATCATATTATATTTCTTTCATCGTAAAAAATAACGAGGGTGTGCCTAGTGCGAATAACGACCTTTCGCCGCCGTCAATCATCCGTTCATCATCATTTATGTCAACGTGTTTGTCAAAAATTTTCCTAAAAGTAATGAAATGGGATGCAAGATAGAGAGCCAACCCCTCTGTCTCTACAACTTCAATCCTGACGCTGGTACATACGAAGCAATTTCCTAAGACAAAGTACAAAGGAGAAAAAAATCCGCGTCATCCCCTTAAGAAACTTTTGCCCATTTATATTGTATACTTTTTTCTTTTTTTTTCTCATTCTCTCCATCCCATCATTCTTGATGATCTTCCATAAAATGTTCGTGAATTTTCGTGGATGAAACTTTGGTTATTTGAAGAGTTGATAAAAGTACTTTGAGGGTTTGATGAAGGTGGGATGCTTGTCAGTGTCAATGACATTTGGAGATTGATGAAATGAACCAAACGATCATTATTTTCACAATTAATTTTTTTTCTCATTCATCGATGCATCCACTATCGATAATAATGTTGATAATTAAATTTTGTAAATGGAAATTTTCTGATATTTCCGTATTACAACCACCTCATCCATGTATAGATACTCAGAGAATATATATTTACACATGTATTCTATAGAAAGGCCAAATTGTAGTAGTCACGTAGTTAATCAACTAAGCCACGCATGACAGGTTAACGTTAATCAAAATATGTATACATACATATGCACTTATATATAGAAGGGGTGTTGAGGGATGAGTGTAGTAGCCACAACATGATTGAACGCGAAGCTTATTCTCATCTCAAAGGCATATATGTGTGCTTTTGTACGCTAGCCGTGAGATATAATTTGTCATTAGTACACTTGCTACACACATCACCGTATACAACAACCCAAAATCGTCGCGTTAAAAAAATGTATGATGCTGACAGGAGTCGAACGCTCGAACTATCTATGAGAAGTATTGAAAGAGGACAATCAACCATTTATTTTGCACCTGGCAACAAAGAGAAATATTCGACAATAGATCATGTACCCATTTATCGCCCAAACCGATCAAACCTGTACAAATTATTCATCCACGAACATACTTCATTACGTGAAACACTACTCTTAATAGAGTGATTGTGGAATTATCATGGAAAATGTAACACGATGACCACTAGGGTTCCAATCAATTTTTTTGATTATCATTTCAATGAAAGTGATGTGTGTAAACAAAATTGATACTGGTGAAATTGGTTTACGTACGATTGAACATGATGAATTGTCAAATTTACTGTACATAGAAGTGAAGATCTGATGAGTTAATTTTCGCGCAATTAGCAAGGATTGGCAATTAGTTCAATGGACAAGCGAAGGGAATGTCCGGATCTATTGTTTCGAGTCAGCGATACGTGCATAGAGAAGCCAGAACAGGAGAAACGAGAGTCAGAAAGAGGGAGAGCAGGGGAGAGAAATGTTTGGCAATTAACAAAGGGTAATAATTAACGACGTGACGCGGGGATAGCGTATTGGCAAGCAATTGAACGCACACCATACAGTGATTTAGAAGCTTAAATGAAGTTTCTATGAATCACCTCCAACAACACATACTGCATTAAAATTTTCGGTTTCTCGCCAAACCATTTCATTCATATTTTTGTTTTGTTTAAATTTCAATGAACTAATCGAGTATACACAACTTTGAACCGTCTAAACCTTTTTTGCGTGCACACTAATTACCGTCATATTTGCCATCTGTTTATTTTTTTTCATTTACATTTACGTAATTGTGAGAATTATATATAAGTTGGAAAACAATGTCCCTTTTCGCATACCGAAATAATATATAAGTGTGTGCCGGTAGTCAAACCTGCAAATATTTAATGGCATTTTAATGGTCGGTGGTGGAAAGGAAATAAACGTCACTGCAAAGATATATACCTATACATACTGAGACATATAGTTTACTTGAGAGAGAAAAAAGTGGAAAGAATTCACCAAAGGTTTCACGTGCGCGCATGCTTCTATATAGCAAGCCAACCTTTTTTTATCGTTATTTCACTCTCCGCTCTTTTCCCTTATCACCAACCAACTCATTCTCGTGTTCTCCAACCATTTCAATACTTGCTCCAACCTTTTCCTTTACAAATACACAACAATAAATAGTCATAAATAATCATAATACTAATGAAAATAAAGATTTGGGCACGCGAACATTTGGTGTAAGTCCACAGGCATTTCGTGTAAATGACTCTTTGTGTGAAACGCAGACGCCAACTTGCGATTCATTTACCTCTTATGCTTATCAAATAATGAATTCAAAAACGACACAAGTACTCGTAATAACCGCATAGTAAATTTCTTCGATTTAACATCGCATTTTGCTTACAGTTCATCAATAAATGGTGGGATATGATGTCTGAGGGGAGAGAAAGTGAATAATCTCATATACGATATAAATATGTTTCTCCATTTATCTATTCCGATAATAAAAATGGAGAGCAATGTTCGTTTTCACTACTGCGACGTCCATATATTTGCTTTGCGTTGAAATGTATCCCTAGCACGCATATATATATATATATATATATATATATATATATATATATATATATATGATGTATGTACATACAGTCATAGACAAATTGTCGACATTGCGGAAGCACGCATGTGCAATTGGCGGTCATGCCAGACAGTAACAAATACAGATAGAGAAGAAGAGAGAAAAGAATACTTACATATAAAAAAGTATTGTTGAGAATATATGTGTAGACAAAGTGAAACTTTTACCATAACCATTGCTCACCGTGCCGACGTGTCCTGAAAACGCACGTTGTTTATATTTCCCGTGGCGCTCTCTACTATACTTATATTCCTCTTTCGCGCGGACAGTTTCGTTCACTTTTTTCCATCCCTTTTTGTGAAGGTTTTGCTGTGCGGTTAGATAGATAGATTTCCACTGGCATCGCCTGGAGCGACCAGAAAACAAGTGAATTATTTATTTGAAACTTCTTTTCCTCTCATGCCCGCCTCTGCCACTTGAATATTTCAATATTATTTTTATATTCTCTTTTTTTTTTTTTTCTTTTGCACATTCAAAAATGAATTTTTCATGTGGACTTCGGAATTTCATTGTATTTTTTTCTCTCCCATTATTCGTTGGTTAGTTGTAAATGAATATTGGCTGCAGCGGACGCACATTATGATTTATCAGGTCGATTAAAAACAAACCATGCAAATATGCATAAATGTGTATGGGGGGAGAGAGAGAAAGAGTGAGAGTTGAATACAGCAGCGAGGGAGTGGCGCGCCCTCATCCAATGCGTGTGCTTATAGTGTTTCACTCGTTGCACTTGTACTCGTATATGGATTTGTTCATTTCCACATACATAGGAATATACGTGAATAGATGTAACAATAATAATATTCGGGCAATAATATCAGCTTGTAGCTAAAGTATATGTGCGTTCCATGGTCTGGCTGGTGCTACATTGCCGCTTGCGTGGATACGTCAACGAGAGAAATTAGTTTACACATGAGTGAACATTAATTTCTATACACTATATACGTGATGATTAATTACATTTTTCTATTACAACAAAATAAAAATTTCAAACACACAGCAATATTAATTTTGTTATTCTCGTCAATATTAAAATGTCACGAGTGTAAACAAAACGCGCAATAGATAATTAAAAACGAATATTGAATGTTTGGCCGATTCGGGGGAGGACAGTGATACAACATTAATGGTTTGAGTCACTTCAGTAGTGAAGAAATTCGGTTGGGCGTCGAATAGCAACACCAATGCAATCGATGTTGAAAACAAAAATTCAATAGATTTGAATTACATTTATTAATAAAGTAAATAAAGTTGTTTTAATCCGAACGGGATTTAATGCAATCTAGTTTTAATACTGGGAACTCGAATAGCGGTATCAATTTCCTCAATTACAGGCAGGTGATATTGCGAAAACTGAAATTATCTCATTAACGCCTGAGGCAAATTTGTACGGTGGAATTAAATATGACTCTGTGAAATAGATATATTTATGGGATGGAAATAAATAGGATTCTCACGGAGGAAGAAAAAAATCGCCGAATTCAAACGGTTCGTTCAGAAATATAAATAATTTGAGACGCGAATTTTTTTGTTCATTCTCAACAATATATAACACTCACAAGAATGTTCAGCTAAATGAATTGGTGATTAATAGAACAAGTATAATCGAAATTGTATCTCTGGTATTATCGATTTCGTTTTAATTTTTTTTTTCAAAATTCTTCCTGAAATTCAATGCAATTTAGTTGTCATGTATACGGCATATCATGTTGTCCAATAGGAACTCGAATTTTTGTTCATCCCATAAGCGATGGCGACATGTATGTGAGAAAGAGAGAGGAAGAAAGAAAGAAATAGAGATACAGAGACTGATAAAAAAAAAGGACACGGAAATCCAATAAATCCTAGAGGGGAATCCAATCAGTGGAAGGTTGCTCAACAACTTTGGGCGGTCGAGCAACAACACGGATGTGCGACATTCACGTTTGGAGGATTCCTCCTCTCGTGGCAGTCACATTTCAAACACACAAATACGTATACCCACGTACACATGTGTTCATATATTCGTGCACACATATATCTACATATATATTGACATTGTAAAAGTGAGAGAGAATTATATATACAATACATGTACATGTAAAGGGAGAGAGCGTACAAGCTCTGCAACAGTATCAGACATAGACAAAGCGACCACGTATGATGAATCACACCGACAATGGTGGCAGTATACCAACGTCACACCATGATCATAAATATGCTTGTAGTTCGGTGGCTATGCGACGTGCACGTACATTGTTATACTGGAATATTCCAGTGGCCGTGCAATACTACCATGTTACCCATCATATAAGCATAAGTACGACTGGCATTGGAATACTTGGAATATATGTACAGGCATATTCATTGGTATGACATGTATGCATGTACTGAAGCAAAAGAGGCAGGATGGAAAAAATGATTGATTCACTCTTGGTATTTGTCGCAGTGAAACCAGGAAATTAAATTTATTTTACATAATGTTGTTTGAAAAATAAATTGAAAGACAAAAAAGGAAGTAAAATAGTTGTTTTTTATGAAACATTTTCTCGCTCTTTCAAACGTGTTAATTGAAATATATTGATGAAATTTTCTTTCTTTTGTTTTCAGCCTGGGAGGAAGTTTTGAAAATTAATTGGACCTCCATTGGAGTATGTGTATACGGATACACAGATGTTTTTGATGGCTTTTTCGGAGTTGGTTGGAGTATAATTTGTGAATGAGAGAAAGGGCGAAAGGGAGGGAGCGAAAGAGAAAAATATATATACCGTGTCATTGAACCTTAATGACGTTTGGAAATGTGAAAGGGTTGAAATACCACCCGCGATAATAGAAATTGTCACAAGGCGAAAAATATATCTTACTGAGAAAAAGAAAAGGGGAACAAAAAGGAACACCACATAATATATGAAAATCCAGTAGGTGAAATGGTGACATATTGGGCGATATTACATGAAAATTCCAATAAATTGTATCACATATACATTTATATTGGAACCTATATGAAAACGTTAATAATATAGAGATCGTGAATCAAGCACAATCATGAAAAAGAAACTGTCAGAACCAATATATTCGTTTGCATATTCTTCTTCTGTCCCTTTTTTCTCCATGAAAATCGCGAATCTTTAATATCAAATACATTTCCATTCGATGCATACATATATACACGCGCACATGTGTACATATGGAATCAATGCTGACGGTGCACCATTTCACGACCAACATTATATTGCTTCTATATATGCGTGCACGTACGCACAAGAAAATTGGATTCAGTTGGAAATCAGTTTTATAGCATTGACATTGCCAGTTATATAAACTAACCATCGAGGTACAGAGCACATTTGTCAATCTCATGATGATATATGTGTACATCGCAGCTATGAAATGCTAAGACTCATCATCTTGGTGTCCGTTCTTTTAATGAGAAAATGCCAGTTATCGATTATTTATTTTTGTCGCTTTATTATGATTATAATTAATTAATGGTAGAATAGATTCAATCGAATCTCAATTAATAGTTAAATGTGCATTTGTATTTGTGAAATTGTTTTCTCAGTTCATTGTGATTGAGTTCACTGTTTTCAAAGCTGCGGAGATGATTTAATTAAAATCTACAAACATTTAAAAAAAGTTACTTCATCCAAATGCTGATTCAGTATTTTTAGTAATTTTCACTCCAAAAGACTCGACAGAGGGGAAAATCGTTATTTTCACCCACCAATTATTAAAAAATTGCTTTTAAACCATGCAATTTGATTAATGCAATCAGTTTAGTGAGCGTGATATGAGAACTGCTATCTCATCGTTCAAAGTGCGTATCAAATTCTATGACAAAGCTAAAATACATTGATTTCATACACTTCCTCCTCATTTTTTTCGTTACAATAAGATGGATCTCTCAACTTATTATTTTTCTCTACAGATGAACACCCGTTGAGTTGAAACGAAGTGGAGTGAACGAGAAGTGGGGTGACGACATCGCATCGACCGACAGCCCGTTCTATGTTGCTCTACATGTATGTATGTTTATATATCTTATGACCAACCAACTGTGAAAAGCGGGCGACCGAATGATAACATCGGATGATGAGTGGTATATGTGCGCTAACGGACGCGTTTAGCGGACGTAGAAATAATGGAGCAAAGAGGGTGTATATTTTTTGTTTCTGCAACGAAAACCAATCGACAAAGATTTTCGCCACATAGACAAACTTATTTTTCTGTGACGCGATCGCACCCTCATTGTTGTAATGTATTTATAAACTATAATGCATAGTGTATTGGTAAACTCACGTAGACAGCTATGCAATCCAATAACTGAACATTATCAATTGAAATAGAATATTCCATGGGTTGATCGGTTCATTAATCACCTCCTCTATTAAACACCCACGCATCAGTGGGTGTACGATAACCAGGGAGAATCGATGATAATTTTAGCCGTTCGGAGAATCGGGAATATTACCAACGTTCACTTGCCCATGTTCCAATTTCGATATTCTTTGTTATTATTCAATTTGGTTCGGAGCACATAAACTTTATCCAAAACCATCCAATCAGACCGTTTGGTGATGTCATCGAAATATATATATATATATATGAGCGTCTGCCTAAACATTACATAATTCATTCCAATTATACGTCCGGACTCTTCAGCTTTCCCCAACTCATCAAATGTAAATTATAAAACAATATATACAATATAAATTGAAAACTAATTAAACCATGAAATTCAATTTCGCAGCCGATTAACGATGAACGATATTGATATTGAGAATATAAATTCTTACATTTGTAGGGAACAATGGGGGAATGATACACACCTCCTGAACTCGGACTAAATTTTTGTAACATTCTATAAAATTTTGTTTCACTTGTTCGATAATGTTCATTTTTTGTTTCTTATCAATACTGAAGAATCTCGTGCAAATTTCATTTCATAATGTATGTAACGATGGAGACATGAAACGACGCCATCGACCGCGCCTCGACAATAAGTGGTAATTCGGATTTTGGGGTTATATTCTGGGAGGATTACAGAGCGCCGCCACGAGCAGGACTCAGTCCGATGAAATTCCAACATTATTGTTACCCCTCTGGCTTTCTCTTGCACACTCGAGTGTAGGACCTGGTAGAGTACAACCTGTGACGAGGCTAAAGGATGTTATATATAGAGAAATAGCGAGTGAGGATGTGAGGAGGGAGAACAGAATAGAGGCTTGACGGTACACCGCCACCACTATAGCACAATCTCAACGAGCTCTAACCCACACTCACACCCATCACCTCTAACGTCATCCCTATGTATCCCAAGCTTAACCGCCGTGCTCGACGCGTATTTACGCTGCACGATTCCACTATGCCATAGTCACGAGAACCTCCACCCGAATATTATCAACATATTTATTTATATGTTTTCTTGATAGTTCAAGATAATCAATATTTTCGTAATAAATAGTCATAAGATATATTGGCAAGTTTATGAACTGTATCTCGAAACTATTGTATTTTTGTACAATGAATATTGAGACGGGGGAAATAAATCTTAAGAACAGTGGCAACTATTTTTGTTAATTATCAATTTTTTTTTGTGGGTGTTGACTTACCACATCGATGAGCTGCGACAGTTTGAGCTTGATGCACACGCGCAAAACATCTGATGTATTCACAACCGGTCGCACCAATTTATTGTAATTCGATAATAAATCGTCGTAGAGACGTTTAGCGTCTGGATTACCGGCAACAGCGCCATGCACCACCAACGCGGATAATAACCATACACGCAGAGTTTCCCCTATTATCGGGGGCATTATGAACCCCCTTTGACCCCACTGTGCCGACTATGTAATTGCCCTTCTCTGTTCTCTTTCAAACGCTTGATGTATACCCTCCTATTTTCTCTGTATTCAAAAAAATTATTATGAAAAATTAATTCAAGGGAAAATTTTTGCGTCCTGAATATTTTAATTTTATTCAATTAGCATGAGTCAATCTATGATTCTCACTGGAAGACAAACTCACAATGGCCGAAAAATATATGAAGGAATGAAACCGAGTCCAATTAGTGGTGAAATTTTTCGGTTAAAAAAACCAAATTCAACAATGAAAAAAGAAAAAAAAAACTCTGTTCTCATGAGTCTGCAGGTGCATCAAAGGATTCCAACTCTGTCATTGGAATAATGTTTCAGTGAAAATCGAACGCGATGGCGCAATGTAGCACGCGAGCGAAAAAAAAAAAGGAAAAAATAGCGTAACTATAAAATGAGTGGAAAATAAAAATTTTTTATATTTAAACAAAATTACTTCCTCGAATATGATTGGAGAAAAAAAATAAATAGATTCTAGAGTGTCCCTTACCGGACATCTCATTACGAATTGTTTGTACAAATGATTATAACTGAAATGCGATGAAGATCGGCTAAGTTTAACGAGTAGCCAACTTCTTTTCTCATCTTTTTCGTGAATTTCGATTCTTTTATCGCACCACTGGTGAGAAAAATCTATGGCTAAGTAACTTGTTCTCGTTTTCGTTTCTGTAGCCAACAGTGAAAGAGAGAAAAGGGAAAAAACGTGCGCGAAAGCTTTCAAGTAGAGAGAATGAGATGGTATAATAGTTGAAGTATTAACGGAAGCCTTCACGAGAGAAGGAGCATAATACCTCATACTCATTGTTCGTTATAATATTTTTCTAAAGCAAACAAAAATATACAGGAAAATGGGGAAAAAAGATGGAAAATGATGAAAAAAATTGTGTTTTTTTTTTATTTCCATGAACATTCATCCGCACATATCCATATATACAAATTATTATTTCTTTTTTATTTGTTTGTAATCTCAAATGTATGAGCACGAATAAATAACCTACGTGTATTCAAGCGCTTTATACGACCCCTTTTCACCACGAGCAATATATATATATCCCACGGGAAAAAAAAATAAATGAAAAAAAGTAAAAGGCAGAAAAAAGAGTGGAAGAGAAAAAAAAAATGTGGTGGAACATTGTGTATACCTAACGAGAGAAAGGTGAAGTGTTCGGGTCGTAGAAGAAAGATAAAAGCTCACGGCATTTTTCTCTATGTGTATGTACACTCATACTTATATACACACTATATATATATATATGTGTGTATGTTTACGTGTGGTGTAATTTTTCGCCGAGTCGGTATTTTGATAAATTGCCGGGTCTATGTATAAATGGAATGCCAACTGGGCCGAAAAGAAAGTTGGGAATATTACGGGGAAGAGTTGCAAGCGCGATTTCCGATGGATAAGCGCACGGTCAGCATCATAAATATATATATACATGGGTACACATATATACATATTTTTCATATATAGATAGAGAATGATCCAAAGATAACCACTACTAGAATCGTTTTGGGTAAGAGTTTACCCTCAGCATTGCTGAAATGGTGCGGAGAGAGAACGTTGGCTATGTGTATCGTCTCCTCTCGAGTTTGGCGCAAAACTTCTCAAACGGATGTGCGGCTATTTGGTAAATACGACGTAAATAAATAGAAAACGTGGGAACAGTGAGAGGGTATACGAATGTTTATAGAGCTCTCGATGCATCGAGTTCAACTCTGACGTTGTCATTTATAAAGAGAGGGAAAAATGTTTTCTTTACTGATCAAAGAAAGGAAGAGAAAAAAAAAGGCAAGGCATTAATTTCCGTTTTGCGGTGGGTTTTAATTTTATGAAATATTTATTCGTCAAGTGGAACAAAGTGAAAATGATGTTGAAGGACAGTTTGAATAGAAGAATATTATTTCGCATCATAAAAGATATTTTAATTTAAGAAATTTTTTTTTTTCTCCAATTTGCGAACAAAGACGAGAATCAGGTGGATGTATAAGAATGGATATTGTAATAGAAGGAACGCAGGTAATTTATGTTCGTGGTTGGTGTTGCTCCCGGTGATTAGTATCAGTTCTCGAGTTCTTGAATAGATATCGGATTCGCTTGTAAGTCGCTTGTATACGTGATCAGTGACAACGAGCCACCGCACCGTCGCTCGTCATATTTCAACATCAACTGTATGATGTCACTTACACGCTGGTTTGTAAACAACATTAGACACGCGGCATGAATTTAATTATTAATCGATCATATTTTCCATGACACGAGACAATCATCATCCAATCATCTCATTCACACGATGTATTTAATAATAAAGATGGGAGACAAAAAAAAAACATCGCGCACCACATTCTTGGTGCATAAAAAGGTTTTTGTTATCTCTGTGGGATCGGAAACGAGGGAAAATAATATTGAAATGAAAATGTTGTCAAGATTGGAAGTCTGGAAGTAACTTTTGAACAATGGTGTTTTGGAAAAATAGTGAAATATGAAATAAAATTAGAAAGGATGAGATAAATATTGAGAGATTCAATATTTGCGTGGGATGAAGAATGAACGATGATATAAAGAAATGAATTGTGTGGAAATTCAAAACATAATAGAATAGTGTTGAAAAATAAAATGACTTGAAGAAACGATAACATTTTTTCTTTAATTAAAAAATACAATTATCTCCCGCAAATTCATTTCATTTCTATTTCATTTGGATAAATGAAAGATAAATGAATGAATAAATGGATAAATAAATGAAAAACACTGACCTAACTCCACGCACAGTTTCGCGTCCACGCTCTGCGTCCACGTAAGCAGCTAACTTAAACGTCACTGCGCTCGCACGCACTTCACTCACTACACTGAGGGTGGATTTTTGAGAAGAGACACCACCAAACCACCCTATTTACTAGATTTAGTCCCGCGAGAAGGCGCCACCAGTGCGAAACACAGTGGTGCACATTTGTGGGGCGTATGCGAGCACACATATACACACCCAAAAGCATATACTATATACACACAGGCATTAAAACCCGTTGCTGTGCTATTTGCAATGTGAAACGAGTGGGTAGCCGTGGCGACTGGCGACGACGAGGTCGAACGGAGGATATAGCTAGTAAGAGAAAGAGTGATTGTGCAGGGTAGTAAAAAGGGGCTAAAAGAGAGAGAGAGAGAGAGAGAGCGAAATTGAGAAAAGCGATCCTCTGTGGACCAGAAATTGCGCGCGCACATTTCAGTTGGACAACACCGACGTCTTATAACGTGACGAGATGCGAAACAGAAGTCGCTAAGGTGCGGCAGCATGTTGTCAACAACAACCGTTACCTCATACATCTACACATATATATTTCAACGCCAATTTTTCAATATCAAGTCTTTGATTTTCCCCGGATTTTATTCCGTCCAATCTCGCCGATACATCGGCCAAATCCGTACTCCCAAGAATGGCTTTACAATCCTGTGTTGAAGGCTCATCATTTTTTGGAAAAATAGTAATTGCCGTTTTTCACTTTGTACCAATTTTTCCTCTTTCATTCTTCTTCAATGACATTTTGATTTGATTGATTCACTATCTCATATACATTATGACTTTTATTTTTCATGTATAGTGAGTGTAAAATTAAAACTTTATCTCTTCATATTGGAGATTTTTTTATAAACAATCACTTGGCATTAAGTCGCAGCATCACATCAACAAAAAGTTTGACCTTTTGTATAAAATTTGAAAGAGCGGATATGTAGGTCTATATATATATTGGAATATCGTCAAGAAAGTTTTTGAGACGTTCACTTCTTGCGTGGAATGATAAATTGGAAGTTTTTGGAACAAATAAGAGAAAAAACGTTATCGAGAGAAAGGGAGCAAACGATAAAAGTTTTAGTGAGGCCACGAGATCGTTTTAGTTTCTCGAAAATAAATGCGAAATGAGAATTGAACATTATATATTTTAGCGGTAGAATGATCCGAATTTATATCTTTATCACGCATCAATACAATTGGAAACAGATTATTATCCGTTCGAATATATTTGTGTATTTTTAATTATTAAGTGACGAGGTGAGCTGAACAATTGTATTGAATAAATTAATTTGTATCGTGAAGATTTGTATTCAAAGTCTGAGTGAATCCACACTGTGAAACTTTACAAAGCGATGGAATTGGACTATTATTATGAGGGCGGAAGTGACAGAATAGAGAAGAGAGTTTTTGTATAGCTTACGGATATAATTACGAAAGTTGCTTGGCGACAAGATTTTGTGGGATTCTCGCGTCACTGGCAATGAGTGTTGAATCGGATGCTATTGTAGATGGTAAACAAGTGGTGGTGGGCAGAAGTTTAAATCATAATAATGATTAATGACATAGGGAAAAGTGAATCGGAATATATTCTGCCATCAATTTGCATATATAATTGTTGGACACTCTGGTGCTTTAGAAGCTCTTAGAGCTATAGAATCCATTTCACTTCGTAAATTAATTGGTGCTCTATTGTAGAGCGAACCTTGCCGCACAAAATAATACGACATTCGTATGAACGCCGTCCAGTCAACGAA
This sequence comes from Zele albiditarsus, assembly GCA_958496275.1. Classification (NCBI taxonomy): domain Eukaryota; kingdom Metazoa; phylum Arthropoda; class Insecta; order Hymenoptera; family Braconidae; genus Zele; species Zele albiditarsus. The sequence continues at coordinate 437,980 of OY292411.1, forward strand.
GAGTGGATGACACAGTTATAATTCTCGCTAGTTCATGTCCAATTTTTCAGTCACAATTGTTCATTCTATTGAAAATATTTGGCCCGAATTGACAATAGAATCGGGATTGATAATGTAAAATAAGGTAGTTCTATCACCTGACGTAAGATTGAAGATATATATTTGAATTTTCGATATAAATCCACCGCTAATGAAAATTGCAATTTCCCAAGGGGTGAATGTCCTGGTTGCAAATTCCATCGATCCTTCCCTTTTATCATGGACAAATGCTAGTACAGTAAGGAATATCTGGGACAAGGATGGGCGGGTGGATCAGTAAAGCTGAAGGGGCGTTTGGGAATGATCAAACCGCCCGTTCCACATCCGCGCGTCTCAGGACGAAATCCGAGATTAACGACGTCCATTAATCTCGTTTCACCGGACAGCTTCACAAGGATCGAGTGAGCGAATGTGTAGCGAGTATCAGCACGCGGTCGTCGACGTTCGGAAATGCTTTTGTACTACCCATCGCCTCGCAGTATTCAAGTTAACATTAGTGTTTACGATCAATTGATCAGTTTATTTTTTTCTTTTATATAGCAGCCATTTATTTTGCCAACATTGTATGTCACCATTCTCTTCTTTCACTTCATATTCGTTCATATCTTTCATACCCTATTTTTTTCGTTCCCCTCCGCGATTACGAAAGTTTTATGTTTGTTTTCTCCTTCTGGCATTTTTATTTTCATAATTTGGATTTTTCTGTTATTAATGCTTGTTGAGTATCTTCGGAGATTATTTCAGTAGGGGACGACGATCAGGAACATAAATAAAAAACTTGATACGATAAATCATCGCTGGGAGGGACGGTATATACAAGTACTCATAGATACATTCATTTTATATACATACATATTCTTTCAAGGAAGGAAAAATTTCGAATTACTCAGTATACTCCAGCGCTCGAGGGCGAAGGCATAATATACGCTACCGTACAAATCACGTTACCCACTGAATCCATTTACTTGCAAATAATAAATAAATTTGCATCAAAACGTAAATTTACCTGATGAAAAAATCACGCCGTTCTCAGGATGAATGAGAATACGTTTGGATAGCTCATTCATCACTGCGGCTGTCGCTTTTATCTCCAAATCGAAATTTGAACTGACAAAAAAAAAAAAATTAAAATCGAAGTGAAAAAGGAAAAGAATATTTTATTCCTGCTGAGTGAGGACTGAACGACTCGTCTGACTTGGCAGGTATTTGTTCCACTTGTCCAGACAGATATTGTTTATTCCCAATTTCACCCTATCAACGGGTCAAATAAATTCATTTCATTGATTACGTGAGAGCTTATTGGTGTAATGGGTGTGACGTGTATGTGTATTATTGCCATTAATTCAATGTGAACTATTGGCAGATGTATAAACGAAGAGGTGGGAAGGTTACTGGCACAAATTCACGCTACACTGGACCTCATAGAAGAGAATGGAAAGGAGATATACAGAGGAAGAAAGGGAAAGAGAATGCGACATTGTGGGTCGAGTGGCCCCACGTGGTTGAATGCAAAAGGAAATCTGAAAGGGATGAGCCGTCATATTGAGAGGAGAAGTTGGCAACCTACCAATAATCTTCTCAGATCAGCACCATCCAACATTACAACGCATCTCGTCGTCTCTACTGATTTGCTCTATGATCCATCCCATCTATGTATACATATGTACGTCCAGGAACAAAAAATAGAGGAACGAAATTCAACATGAGAAATACTTTTCACATTCGAATATAATTGATGTTTATTTCATGTCTTGTATACTAACTTTGAAGTAACAATTACGAGAAAAACAGTTTCTCACCACCAAATATTATAAAACATGCGTCGTTATAAATATTTAAATTATTTTTTTTTTTTTTCGCTACACTTTTTTCCTCGAGGACTCTATTTTTTTCTCCATATTTCACCATTGCAACTCTTCTCCCCAGTTATGAATTAATAATTCTATGCGCGAACACACGTCTGCATAAACCACTTTATATTTATCCATCTTTTTATACACCAACCATGAAAATTTGTACATTATTTTTTTTTCAAACTCTTGGCAGTGGATAATATAATAAAAGTAAAAAATAAAACCCCTACCGATTTTCTTTATTTGCAAACGGATGGAACCAGTACAAATATACTCTGGATCTCTATTGAGTTGGAAAACTGATCGACGATAAGGTGAATAAAAAAAATAAAACGAAATATATCTATCTTTATTTCTCCCTGCACTCGCACATCCTCTCTGTCTGATCTTCCTCTCACTCGAATAGTTCTCTCGGGATAGCAGTAAAGGCATCAATCATAACGAAATGGAGCATCGGTCATCCGATAAATTCACAACTCATTCGTCCCAAAACCGAGCCATCTTCGGTCTTCGCCGACAATAATAATAACAAAAAGTATAACGAAAAAAGTAAACTGAAGATAAAAAAAAAAAGAATCCTTCTATATGAACAACGTTTTTCGCTTTACTACGTCTATATTCACTTCATAAATTCATTTATTTTCAGGTTGCTCTATGTGACCTAGTTTTTTTTATTTAATCATACATCATATATATTGTATGTATGAAAAAATGAACGGAGATTGATAGTTTGGAAAACCATGAGTTTCAAAAACTGTTGTTCACAACGAAACGAATCTGTTTAGTTTTGTCGTTGGCTTCAACGGCTACATACGAGACATTGGAGAATCCGCGGTTGGCAAAAAGAACACGAGGATAGAAAGTTATGGATCGTCTTGTGACGTAGCCTCGCGAGAGAGGTGGAAAGTGCCTCAAGATACCAATGCGATACTGTCCCACGAGCATGATGGAAGTTTTAAAGCACCCCCAACGAGACAAGTCGTATGTATGTGTATATGTGTATACATATTTTTTCTGTACGTATGTGTTGTTACATATATAATGGCAATGGCATTTGCCCGCAGGTTGATAAACTACCAGTAGTGTCACAGTATTCTTCGCTGCATTCTCACTTTTGAACACATTTTTTTGTCATTTACTCTGTAAGCATATATCTGGAAGGAAACCATATATTATATTTCCTCTTGAGAAGATGTTTTTATTAAAAATTTCACCTCAAGATTTATTACGATGTTAATTTAATTTACGAAATAATTTTTTGCGCCTTTTTTCGTGACATTCAAATGACTTCGATGTTGTTGAGTGGCAAACATGTTATGATTATCTTGTTCTGTAAAAAAATTCGTTCCATATAGAACAGGATAATTATTCGCGTGAGATGAGATAATTTTCTTCTTTATTTATTTTGTGACGTAATCAATTTTCATCTTGAGAGAAAAAATGAATGAAAAAATAGGAAAAAATTCAATTGAATTCTTTTCGTTCGCTCCAATGTCTGATTAGTTGAAAAAGTTTTTGTGCATGTGAAAAATAAAGAACTGGCACTGCTTGAAAATTCTTTCATAGAGAATTGCAATTGGTGCCCTATGAGACAGTCAATATATAGTAAAAGTTCAATAATTAAATTCACAGTCACGGGGAATGTGAGTGTAAATTTATGGACCTGCCATTTGGCTGCCATCTCCAGACGCAAAATCAATGCGAAAATAACTGCAGAATACGAGGACATTTTACGGAGAATCGCGTACATACATTCATAGTGGCTATATCACTGAAACTGCACCGTTTTTTATTATTTACACGGTAAAGTGGTAGAAAACGGCAACGGAATTGTCACATTCAGAGAACGAATCGAGGGACATGCACTCTTCGGCAATGCATTTTTTATTCAATGTGCAGTCTTGCAAGCTTCACACAAAATTGCCAATAGAAAAAAAAAGATAATATAATACCCTGGTGAGCTGCTGGCATAAAAAAATAAATTATAGGGAACCATTTTCAATTTAATTCATTTGTTTTGTAGTAGATCGGTGATTATCATGAATATATAAAATTATTTTCCGAACGAGTCCATCAACTTTTGACGCTATAGAATTAATTTATCCAAAAATATTTAATATTTAGGCTACATAAATACAAAATAATAAATGTAACTTGATGATTTTAATTCATATTTTATTGGAATTCATTCAACATTTATGTTCAATTATTAAATGGATTTTGATTGCCATAACAAATCGATTGGCGCATACGTGTCGAAATGGGAACGCTCTAGATGTTGAAAACGGAATTCACATATATATATATATATATTTTCATGCAGCGTCGTGAGAATTAAATCCCCTCAGTTGTTTTCGCATACTCCCAGAGTAATATCGGGCGCAAAAGTTTCGAGTCCAAACATGTATCTCCGACATCTCTAGAGAGTCTGTGTGATATTTTCCTGATTTACAACTTATCCTGATAGCAACAGTACGTGAAACTGACGTAAAATAAAACACCAAAGAATTAGGGTATCTTAGTGGGGTTTTGTAAACTTTGAAAAGTCGTTATATCCATCATTCATTCTGTGAATTATATTTTTTATAAATTTATGAAACTTTATGAGTGTCTCATTATATCCTAGTACACTCTAAATAGAGTTACGCCATAAAATTTACACTTATTCTCAAGCTGTTGAACAAAATTGCTTCAATTCACGTGAGTAATTCCTGTAATTTTAAGATGGAATGTCGTGCACTTGGGAATTAAATGCTGTATACACATGTACAAAATGTGTATATATGTATGGGTGTATACTTGGCATTTTCAGTGTGCAATAGGGATGATGGGGCACATTTCTGCAGTGATTCGGCAATTCTCGAGGGCCGTAGATGCTGCTACTACTGCAGTTGCATTCAGAGACGCGAAGCTATGGCAACTGTCACGTTGCCAGGAGAAAAAGACACAATTACACGTTGAACATTATATCGAAGACGATTTCTCAGGTCTACAATGATATGTCAACCATTCTCCACCTGTCATTCCATCTACAATTCGCATTTTTACAGTATCTGGGTTTGTAAAATTGCACCATCTCATCTTGAAGTCACTTGTTCGTTCTCTAATTTACAATCTCTATTAATAATCTGTTTTTTTCTTTGCGATAAAAGATCATCCGAAAAATTATTACACTGATATCTTCTACTGGTGACTTTTCATCAGTCGATAATTCCTGGCTGTTGACTAGGAAGATCAATACTAGTAAAAAAGTTTATCGAATATTGTCAAGGAATATTTCTATCTTGACAATTGTTAATTCCTACCAAAGACAAGTGCTTCGGACTCGAATATGGATTTGTGTTTTTTTTTTTTTCCGCTCATGCCAACAGTCATGATCCGAACATAACCCTGCGTAACCCAATGTACACTCAAAGAAAAATATTTAACAGCTATTGTTTCATAGAATTATTATTCAATTTTCATCATTCACCATACATCCTCCGGCCGATAAAAATTATATTCCAAGTCAATTTTGATTATGATAAATATTATCAAAGAAAAATCTCAATTGAACAGATGGATTTCGTAAGAAATATTAACGTTATCCAAGAGTGCGTGACTCGCACACTGTTTCTCTTGTCTACAGGTAATACTTCATTATTTAATTTATTTGTAATGCCAAGGGACGATTATGTCATTTCATGCAAACAATTCAGTAAGAATTATTGAAAAGTACTTGTGATTATCATTTTAAATGCAACACTAAATACAATTTTTATTTTTGACACCACGTTGTTCAGATCACGTGTTTATTTTCAATTTTTAACCTCACTTTTTGTTTTAGTGACAGATTTTATATTGTGTCCATGCAAAAATGCAGAACGACGTAGAAGTTAATGACACGATATGGGATCCAATGAATGTATTTTGGTGTTCGTCCAATCATAAATATGGTGTGATTGTTTTGAATCAGCCGATATTATTGAACAAAAGTTTGGTGCTGCCTATGTGGAAGAAAGGTGAGTTATGGACATATTCACAGCCCAGGTAAAAGCCATTATCAAGATCATACTTATGAGGGATTGGATGAACGCACTGTCTAAAAATCACAACTGTCATTTACTTGATGAATAATATTTTTCTCATTATTCAAAAGCACAAATAACGGTTTGCGTTGACGGTGGTACTGATCAATGGATGGAGTATTTGGATAAAATCGCTGATGAAATTTATATGGGTAATTCTTCAGAATACAAACCAGCTATTGTTACTGGTGATTTTGATAGTATCTTACCTGATACTATTACAAAATTGCAAAATGTTGGTGTACCTATTATCAAAACCCCGGATCAAAATCAGACAGATTATTCGAAAGCCCTGATGCGCCTCACTGTCGAGTGTGAACGAAAAAATATCCATGTAATGAGAACAGAAAAAAAATCTATCAATATCGTTCACGTGAAGAGCTACTGACAAACTATAATATAATTTTCATTTTTAGCTTGATGCTGTTTATACACTAGTAGAAACTTCTGGGAGATTCGACCACATTATTGGAAACATCAACACTCTGTATAAATGTGAAGAAATATTAGGCAAGGTTATGGAAGTAATAAATGTTGCAAGTAATTCATTAACGTGGCTTCTCCGTCCGGGAAAGCATGTAATAAAAATTCCGAAAGTTCTGAGAACACATTATTCTTGGGTGGGTCTCATACCATTCAGTACATCTACCAATCATGTAACAACTACTGGTTTGAGATGGAATTTAGGTAATTGTAATGAATAATCGCATGAAGAATTATACTTACCTCTATAATTGTCCAAACTTCAATCAACTTGTAACTTATTTACAGACAACAGTACTTTGAGTTTTGGCGGCATGGTCAGTACATCAAATACTTATGATGGATCGCCCGAAGTAACAGTGAGCACAGATGCGGAAATTATTTGGACGATGGGTATTGAATCTCTTGTAGAATTAGAAAGTAATTTACATTGACTTGTTATTCGTCTTTCTTTTTCTAAAAGAATTATAGCGAAACTTGTGATAGTACAAAATTGATTCAATGTTGCATTGGTTTATAAGTGAAATGTACTTATTTTTGATTGACCTCACTACCAATTTATATCTCGGGATCACAGCTCTCTACTGTAATATCACAATCGATGATTAAAACAAACAAAAGGCAGAGAAAGTTCTTCAAGTTAATACAATCATTGTGTAATTATTGTACACATGAATGCCAAAGAATTTTGTCACCAGCATTGTATGAAATATAGAATATAAATATACAATATGAAGAAGAAGGTTTATGATGCGAGAGAATATGATACCATAATAAGTGAATTCGTCAAGTCATGTCAAAAAAATTTTTATTGTAATATTTAGTGCCATACAACGACTATGCTGGTTTATATTCACAATTTTCCTTAATCCTCACAAATATTGCTTGGGGTTATTTCATTGGAGATGACGAAATTTTTTGATATTTTTTGACGAATAAACAATTAGTAATGGAAGAGAAAATGTTCGTTGGAAAATGATGCAAAGTAATACGCTGTAGCACCAAAGTTGATAAATTTTGGTTTCTAATGAAAGATTACACTACGGATGGACAATGCTATTTAAAAAAAAAAGTAGATTGGGAAAAGGGTTAATTTCGACAAAGAATAAATGACGATTCAGACAAAAATGTTTCGTTTGAATTATGTTCCGAAAAAAATTGAGTTACTTCACGCCAATACGGGTAGTTAACATGATAGTTGCACATGAACATTGATCCATAAGAGAATGGGACTTCCCCCTACTTTTTCATGTGTATGTATATCAAGATATCCTGAGTATTCCAGAAATATTCATTCAGCAATTTTTCCGAGAAAAAAAAATTTCCCAACATTCTCTTTCGAATTACATCGAACTCTTGTTTCAACTCGACCATCGTAATGTATGGTTTTCTCTACCTCATCGTTCGTTTTTGTTTTTGTATCCGTTTGGGTATCTACAGGAAATTTCTTTATCAAAAACTAAAATGATGTGTCATAGCAAGTCTGCATAGATAGCTACTTCTGCATGATCGGTGAGGTTAAGTACAAACCAGCAAGTTGGTATAAACTGATCAGCTGTGTGGCACTGTTTACATTCAGTCAAGCACATACAGCCAACTATAAGAGCGCATGCCGGGGACGTACATACAACCAAACATACGGGCCAGTCGTTTACAGTCTGTCGGCCGGTTGTGGCTGCACGCGTGTGATTTTTTTTTGTCGTTACGCATTACAGTGCACCAAGACTCTACTTATGACGTTGAACTATCGACACAATTTTTTATAGAATCAAATGTTGATTGTCGACAGTGTGAGGTGGAATTTTTGTTTCAATTTTATCCATCAAGATAAATATAAATAGAAATCGACGGGAGCAAAAGAATGGATGGATGAATGAATAAGTGAATAAATAGTTAGAAAATTCAAGTTCTAAAGTGCAACAGGTTTTCAAATGCCACGTCGTCCCGTGCGGTCAGATCTAACACATTTGGAACAACGTGTAAGCTACATTGCCAAAACATATTTTAACAAAAGGGGGGCGAATATATGAAGAGTGACAAAGAAAACAAGTAGAACATTGCCGTGAATTTCTGAACTTATGCCAAACATCGAGAACACTAAATAAATTTCATTCAAAGAATATATGCCCACTATATTTCTATCGCGTTATTGTCTTTAATTTTTGATGTATATCATAAATCTCGTTTCAATTTGTCGTAAATGTTTTCAGAGCAAACTCACGGAACCTTGTCACTTTTGTTGAAATCGTATGAATGACATTTACGATTTCATGTTCTATGTAGTAATACAAAGAGATGAATGTTGAAAGGAAATTCCTATGCGAAAGTTTGTTCTATCGGATAAAAAGATTGTTATATTCTACATAATGATATGTCGAACCTTAAGCTCTGTTTTTTCCATATATATTCCTAATTTCCACAATTTTTCGGTTTCAAATTTCACGATGAATACATATTCCGTTTCACTTTGAGGTCAATGCATTATAAATCCATCGCGTAAACGTAAACGTAAATTAGTTATTCACACTTATATCATATTCATGAATTTTTTCATGATGACGGTAATGTTACGTGACATAATTCTGTTTATCTATTTCATTCACAAACATATATTGCCGGTCCTGGCATTTCATCATCAATTCATTTTTCATATGCACGATAGTATGTAAAAAAAAGGATGAATTAATTATTAATGTAAAGCATGAAAATAGGGAAGAAATTAATAAAACACGGGACTCGTAATGGGAATGAAGGATTCAAGAAATACTTTTCCATTATCACAAATGGACTTTTAATGCGGTAGTAACTTTTTTTTTTCATGCATGAGTCACTACGAAATAAGAAAGACAAGGTAAAAAATATATACATATGTGTGTATATATATTCATAGGGCGGTGTATCGATTATTTTAGCGACGCATAAAGGGAATTTGAGTTGGTGAAAGACGGCCCTGTAAGAGAGATTCTAATCGATACGACTGTTTAATTAATTACGCCTCGCCTAAAAGGAAACATGCCTTACCCTAAACACAAAAATGAAATTATATTTTTTACGTCAAAATTAATTTCTTTTGTATATTTCTGCTGTATTATTCACCATTATATGGTTGAAAAAATTCATGCGATCTATTCATAAATGTAATCGTTATCCTCTCAGTGTCTACAAACCAACAAAGCATTATGTAATGGCCTCGATCCAATGTAAATCACTATCGATAGTGCAACATTTACCCGGCTAGTGCAAGTAGTGTGGGGCGACGAGAAATCTACTTCAAGTTGTTTGAATAATGATGAACAATTTTCCGGAGCTAACTTAAATCTGCAAGTGAACATCATTTCATCTAAAATTTCGGGAATATAAATCAGTACTAAGTAAGCGAGGATTAAATAATCGAATTCCACCATACATCTTGTCAATGAATTAACTATTAACTTGCATTCTCTTTATTGGCTTGACTTTTGGATTAGTTATAATGGGGTTGGGTACTGACCTAATGCTTCACCGTGTTATGCGGTCAATCGTATGTGGGGATGAAAAGTATTAGTAGAAAAGTATTGTCAAATCAATAAAACAAACAAAAATTAAGCATATCAAGAAGATATGTTTTTATTTGTCCTTTCAATGGGAATGCAAGGATTTAGTGTTCTGTATTGAATTAGCTAGAAAAGTTTGGGTATTGTCCATAATTTCGGAGGGAAGCTGTGGAACTTTTCACGATTGGAAGATACCCTTGTGCCTGTACATGATACTCACCAATGTTGAGTATCATTAATAATTATTCCAATATGAGAAAAATTCTTAATGGCATAATACAATTGAATCTGTTGTCTATATCATCTACGTGATGACTCAATACTTTGATCTAAAATGGCGGATGAAAACCGTTCACATGAAACTTATATATACTCTGTTAATTGCCACAAAAAATTGATTATTCGAAGAATGAAGGCACTGTACAAACTGGTCTGATTATATCTATATTGGATTAGACATTCGCGGGCAAAGAGAGTGGCAATATATTTTCCTTGACCCGACTATCAAATTGTCATTCAAACTGAATACAAACTGAAACTCAACTCAATCTATATCAAGTGTAATCTTATAATAATGGGTTATTCATAACGCTAACATGCAATGTAAAACCATAACACTACAGCCACAAAAAATATTTCTGGTCTACGAAACTATATATTTTTTTTATTATTAATTTTTCCCTTTGTTCAAGGAATTATTGCCACATGCATATTCCAATACATTATTACCCGAAAAAATTTGGGACCGCTCTAATAACTACACACGTAGTCAATGAGTATGGGCATGAAAGGATGTGGCAAGAGAGTGTAGTGATGTCACGGTCTGATAACAACTCAACGAAAATTACATGAAAATACACGCTAACGTCTTTGTATATATATTTGTCCTTAGTTCCTGCCGATAACTGAATATCTATGACGCGTGAATAACAAAATATGTATGCGTATATGAATTTAGATAAAAAGAATTCGTTGGTCAGATATTCGAATTTTTCATTCACAAACGTATGGAAGAAATATAAATGCACATTTCAATGTAAATAAATTTATACTTGTGTCACTTCAATTGTCCGGTCAATTGAATGGACGAACAGGAAATACCTGCGGAATGTGCATACATTGATGAAAGCGAGAGTTCGATGTACTTGTTGACCTATCAGCATCATATAATACTCTTCCCTTCACTTCGTTATCTACATGACGTGCTTAATCGTGAATGTGACGATTGATTTATAAACAATGCCACACTATTTATAATTTGCGTGCTGTTCAATCTCAAATTACGACGAATGTAGTGAAAATATCGGAAAGGAGAGGCAATAGTGTATACATATAATTATAAAACGAACAACCGCTATACGGTTTCCGTATTAATTCTAATTAGTTAGCGGATAAAAATTATAATACTAGATCGATTATTGATTAATTATTATGGAATTATTTAACATGAAAGCGAGGAACGGACAAACTACGAGAAATTGTCTCTATGAGTCCGATCCAATAGTATCGGATCCTCATTTAATTACCAATACTGGAATCACGTTTGTTTTTATGCCAATTCAATCAGTCTCTTCTCGCACACTCAGAAAACTCATTGAACTCTGTGTAATGGAGTATTCAGAGACCACAATATACAATAATTTCATGCCTTTATATTGACCATGAAGGTCAGCGATACCGATACCTTGAATAGGAAAAGTTCAAACAAAGTGAATGACGAAAATTACTATCCTAATCGACTCAGTAGAGTACAAACGTGAGGTTGCCTATCTAGAGTTGGTAGTCACTTTTCACACATTTGTGAGTGCGTAGCGTTTTCTATACTTAATGTAATAAGTTTGGATATGCAGTGTAACTAGCCAATTGTTGTTTCTCCAACATTTATACTGTGTTTACACATATTGTGAGTGTTGTTGCTTTTTCACTTTCTGTCTCTCTTCATCGAAAAAGTTTTGTTTTTGTAACATAATTTGTATTGTGTGATCATTCTTAACTTTTGTTTGTCATCGTTGTATTCTTGGTGCAGCACGCAGAGTAAGTATAAGTATGTATGAAACGCGCCAACTGTCGACGCGGTTATTAGGGTCACTCAAGTCCGCTGATTGGTGTCCAAGGTTGTGGCTGTTTAGGCATTTCGAGTCCATAGCGCACCCGGGAGAGTGAGGGAGAGGCAGTGAGAGAGAACTAGGCACGTGGGCTGTTACCCAATGAGATGCGTGATAGAGTTGACGTTTACTCAATCTTCTTGATTTTTTTCTTCTCATTGATATGCCTTCAATACAGTTATTATGGTGAAACTTGCCATTGAAAACAGTGGAGATGAATAAATAATTTATATTACGAATGAATTCAAACCCTAATCCAAACTGTAGCGGCACGTGAATTAATTGTTTTTAACGAAACAAAAAATTACTCGCAGCCACTTCTCTCTTCACGGTTTCATATGATGAAATGAATAATGAGTAGATATCTCTCTACTTCAGAATGAAAAGCACGTGCTACTATGTACGTGAGAATGTAGGCAGTGTGAGCCACGCCCGTTTCGGGTCAGATTGTTCAAACTCGGATCGTTTACATGAGTAATTTTAATTATAACAAATAAAATTTTTGATGTAATACAACTTTGTGGGAATATTTTCACGAGCCGGATAATCGGCAAATTATAAAAGATTTGTGAATGAAATGTGTGAGCTGGCTTTCCACATCAATGACTATAAACATCTAAATACTACAATTGCAACAACGATAACGTAAATTTGAGAAATTGGAATTAAGTATTTTTTGGCCTTTTCTTAAGTAAAAAGGCCTTCCAAAAATTGCAACACACATATTCAATGTTTATAACATTTAAACATGTAGATGCGGATATTCATTTTTGTTATTGGTTTCAGCATCAGTACCCTCACTAACCGATCATTGAATACTATGCTCCCCAAAGACAAGGACAAGATTTTGCTCAATCGGATGCAAACTTATATTCTGATAATTCCTTGATATCAGCGAGAAACCTTCGCCACCTGGCGGCATGCGTACAAGTCAGTTGATCAATATCACTTTTGCAAAATAATAAAATAAATAATTGATTTATTTGATTATGTACATTTTAAATATCAATGACAGTGTAATCAATCGTCATGTGCGTCATTGCGCAACATATTTTTCCTGCATTCTTCGTGTTCTGACATTTCAATGTTGTCGGCTAACATTCATAAAATTTATATATATATATATATATAATAAATCTACAACAAACACACATATATATATAAACAGTTGGTGAGCGGACCTTTACAAGTGAAATATTCAATTTCAATTTATATTTGGTATAGCCAAGTCCTTGTACCATTTTCAATGTACTGTCAATCATTTTTTAGCATTGTTCTCATGAACAAAATAACTATTATTGTCTTTGCTGTAATGATGAATTTATTATTCTAGTCATAACGAGAATTAAATAATGTTTTGCATGACACAGGATTAATGTTGAATTTACTTTTCTCTCCCGAGGTATATTTCCATCCTATCTCATCAAGAGATGTAACCATTGTCAGCGAATGTAGTTCACGTGAGATTGTGCGATAAGCGAACGCGAAAAGATACGGATGAGACAGAACGAGGGGGAGAAAATTTTTTGTATCCACAATTTATGACTACCAGACAAAAATATACATTTTTTTTTCTGCTCCAACCATTCGCAGAATATTGAATGCATAAAACACGAAATATATTGTTGCTTGACCTTCTACGAATCATCACAGTACATACTCATATATTAAATAAATAATATACAATATAGACTTTGGCATGCTAGATGACCAGAGAGATAGTTTTGTATTGCGTAATAATATCAATTATGAAATCAATGTTGCGAAGAATGTATTTGGAAAAATGATAAAGTGTCAGAAATAGAATAATGATTAATCTTTTCCTAGCTTAAATACTTCAACTAAAAGATAATGAAACGAAGAAAAAAGTAAAAAGCAAACTCATCCATCTCTCTTTACGAAAAGATTCTATTTAGGCGGATAACCTATCTTATCAATTGAAAATAAAACGGCCATGATAATTATATGCATTAAGCAGCGAAAAGAGAAGCAGCATTTTTTCTCTCCCATTCTTTCATACACATTATTCCTTAATTATCTAGCTACAATTGCTTTTTAAAGATATGCCCCACTTTATCAATGGTTTAAACTTTATCGTCAACGCTCTGAGATATTACCTGTGAACGTTGCTCGATTACCTGCGAGTAGTGTGTGATACACTCATATGAATGTCTACCATTCCAAGTCGGATCATTGGAGCGTTTGCTCAACTCGTGAAAGGATCTCTCGTTAATACATAAAGTTCTTCAGTCAATGCTAATTTTCCGCCTTGGAAGATTTTTCGAATATCTAATCGACTTGGAATCCATTCTTATTTTGGAATCAGTGGTGAGGCATTCGGATTAATGATAAAGACATAATAATTGTTCAAATTTGTCTATTGAATTGTGCGTGAGTTTGAACATCTTTTTTTTTTGTATCTCTCACTACCTTCTCTCTGCCTTTTTTCTGAACCTCGGCTTCAATATCATCGGCTGCACTTGACCGCTACTCTAATTTTCGTTATGCATGACTGTGATGAATACTTGAATAGAAATTATATTGAAAAAATACGGAATAGTGGATCGAACAATCACATAGGAAATTGAATGATAATTTTTCAACACATTTGTGTGTTTTCAGTGAATGCGCGAGTTATGTCACATACCAAACTTTTAATAATACTCACTTAATAATCAAGATTCATAATTGTGCATGTAAAAATAATTTTTCTTATCAACGCTGCGATGGAGAAAAAGTTACATTGTCATACAATGTAATCTCAGTTTACACGAGTCTTCATTTCACACTCATGTCACTCTGTTTTTAATACATTTCACATATTTCGATGCAATCAGTTTATTTAATGTGGGATTATAGCATCGAGCCCGAAGTGAGATAAACAAAATTCCATATCGTACCTGAAGTGATAAGAGACTTAGTGAAGCTAAAAAGGAGGAAACTAACATGTCAAATTTTATACCTGCTGCATCGTTCTATTCTATTTACGTAAGCATGAAAAAAAAAGAAACAAAAATGAGATAAAAAATGAAAAACGGCAAATTATTTTATCGCATCAGAATTATTCCCCGCGCATTCATCAACAACCTTGATGTGAAAAATCATCAGACCGTAATAAATTCACTTCCGATTATACAATGCGGTACTATTTATCAATTCCACCATTCTATTTTGTGAAATAAATTCATCTTATCGTTTTTTTTTTTTTTTTTTTTTCAAATAAATAAAGTCTAGGTTAATGAGATATGAATCATTTATGTTAATATATATCATGTGACATGTAAATCCAACTGGCAAACATATGCTACTACATATGCAATGAGATAGTTGCTCATAAAGAATTTTACAGCACTGAAATTCTGTACTTCCTCATATCGCGCACAGTTACAATGTCATTCGTTCAACTTCTGTTGCGATTACTCGTGTCCCCTTGTCACGAGGATTACGACCTCGTGATCAATTGCTCAAAGAGGCGATTTATGTATATATACTCAGCCACAATCACGAATAAACACACATATAAAGTCATACAATAATCGAGACAATGCAATAGAATTTTTTTTTCCAGTCTATCAACACCTGAACTATCATTTATCGCTGATAACCGATGTTCGCCATAAATTGGGTATGTGAACGTATCACAGTGGTCGGGCTTTTTTACGACACAGGAGATTGGCGATATTTACTCTACCAACGACTGTGAGAATTAACGAAATAAAGTTACCAATGATGTAATATATGAATAGAATGAATATCTGCGAATCAGTAAGGGACTCTTATAACCGCTATATCTCTTGTAAATAATGTTTCTAATTCCTATTTTCAACAATCTCTTACAACGATAGATTGACCTTTACCATCATCTCTTCTCCGCCGTGCACACTCATTTGTGCTTACTCATTATTTGTACGCACCTCTCCCCACATAATTGCATTACCGCGTTATTTTTCCTCCACGAACCATACAAGAATTTCTTTCCATTTTCCGTTCCTTTTTTTCATATTCCGGAGGAGATGTAATTAATTCTAGAGAATAACATTTTGCCTAAAGCACTCATGGTCGAGCAATTATCCTGTGAACTCATCTCAAAGAAACGTGCAAACTCAAATAAAATATTGGTGATTTGATTAGTAATCAATTGAATTTGATGATCCAAAGTGGATAAATGTATGAGATATAATTTTGCGCAAATACATTTTGTGTTGCAGGGCAGGACTTGAACGGTTGTAAACATGGGTTGCATGCTGAGGAGCGAAGAGATGGCCCTATGCCAGCTGTTTATTCAGCCAGAGGCTGGCTATCTCTCGGTCTCGGAACTCGGTGAAACCGGAACTGTCCAATTTCGCGACGTGAGTGAATAGAATTAATTGTATCGTCATTACAAAAACACTCTATAATGTTAATATTTTTTTTTTTCCCTGAGATGATTCTGAATGTTCATGTTTTCTTTCTTTCAGTTGAACGGTGACGTCAATCATTTTCAACGTAAATTCGTCAATGAAGTGAGACGATGTGACGAAATGGAGAGAAAATTGCGATATATTGAAGCTGAAGTGAGGAAGGATGATGTACTAATTGCCGAAATTATTGGAGAGTGGCCAAGAGCACCAAACCCACGTGAAGTTATTGATCTTGAGGTCAGTTGTCATTTGATTTCATCGTTTGATTATCTATGAATCAGTTTTTGTTACATTATTTTGTTTTATCTTCATTTCGTTGTTTTCTTTTTTTTTTCCCCCAGGCACATATCGAAAAAACGGAGAATGATATATTAGAATTGAGTCACAATGCAGTAAATTTGAAGAGCAATTACTTGGAATTAACGGAATTACGACATGTACTTGAGAAGACTCAAGTGTTCTTCATCGAGGTATCTGTAGTGGCCCAACTAGACATTATCATTGCGACCAATGTTTGTCGTGTAATCGATATTACCGTTTAGTCGAAGAATCAAGGCTCTTTTCTGTTTCTCGATCAACAGGAGGAGGCTAATGACTCGATAACACGTGCGCTGATCAATGAGGAACAACATTTCACAAGTGGACGTGGTCGTCTCGAGTAAATAAAGAATCGCAACATGAATACAATTATTTAAATCTCAATATTTCAACTAAACTCCGAAAATACGATTGCGATTATTTCTCTCTTTTTCTTTCTCTCTTTACAACATCTATTCATTTATCCGTTTATGATTTGTATTCGGA
Organism: Zele albiditarsus; assembly: GCA_958496275.1. NCBI lineage: Eukaryota > Metazoa > Arthropoda > Insecta > Hymenoptera > Braconidae > Zele > Zele albiditarsus. Next base: position 455,264 of record OY292411.1, read on the forward strand.
TTTTAGATTTGTTTCTGGGGTGGTGAATCGAGAGCGCGTTCCGGCATTTGAGCGAATGCTCTGGAGAATATCACGTGGGAATGTGTTTTTAAGACAAGCAGAACTTGATGAGCCTCTTGAAGATCCAAACACAGTAAGAAAACCGATATCACATTCGAATAAAATTAATCAATTACTCTCACACTGAATCTCTCTCCACGACAAGTCATAAGCAATAAGTATAAGAATAAAGATTCGATGAGTAACGTTGATATCCTGTTTTGTTTATTTAGGGAAATGGAATTTTAAAAACTGTTTTTGTTGCGTTTTTCCAAGGCGAGCAATTAAAAAGTCGAATAAAAAAAGTGTGTGCTGGATTTCATGCTTCCTTGTATCCGTGTCCAAATATTCATGCTGAACGAATGGAAATGCTGAAAGGTGTGCGCACACGTTTGGAAGATCTCAATTTGGTGAGTTGTAATTAACTTCATTGTTTATAATTGACTCATTAAATAGTGATGATTTTCAACTCACCACAGCCATAGTTGATTGTCACACATTGTAGAACATGTTGATTTCTTCAAATGATGCACAAAAGGGAACTTGACTGCATGGAAAATGAACTCACAATATACATTACGAACGCGGAAAAAAACTCATACGAATTTCGCGAGTGCCCGGATGTACGACATTTATCATAATCATCGATATTTTCGTTCCTTTTTACTGATAAAGCAAGAATGCATGTTTGAATTACGCGCGCCATCTCGATCATCGCAGAATAACGCGCCGTCTGGTGTCGCTAATTAATACCCCGCACGAGTCCAACAACGAATTCGAATTTGGCGCCTTGTGTCATTGTGTTCGCCATAGTTGCACATGCGCATAATCCACATGATGAGTTTCCCGCGCAAGGACTGGGTCAACCACTTTTATAAAGAACAAAATAAATTTATTTATTCTATTCGAAGGAAACAGCGTGTGAAAAATGATATATTGCAGAGGAATTTTGGAAGATTTCAGAACTCAATCTCGATATAAATGAATTTCGCCATTTATTTTCTAGTATTCAACGACAATATTAGAATTTGTTATTTTTTTTCCATCATTATTAACGTCACAGACAGTTTAATAATCAAGATATACTCGGAGAATAGAAAGAGAAAATAATTAAAACAATTACCAACTTTGCGATGAAATGGTTTCTACTTCAAATCTGTAGATTTTCATGACCGAGACGCCAACCGTTTCAAGCTATTTTATACGATTGAAGTATGCGGGACAATCAATTAATGACAATCTACGTTTTATGATTATCGTGGTATCCATCACATTTCACGTCAAATATATTTGTGAGATTGTTGTGAGATTACACGATTTGTCGAGAATAACGAAAGGAAAAAATTTTGACTCCCGAACACCAATCCTGCATGCCGGCCATGTTGCTTGTGCCGGTATAGAATCGGACTCGAAGTCGGCAGCGAGACGAGTGGTGGGGGATTTTCGCGAATTTTTTAGTATTCCAATCTTTTCGAGAACCACAGATCAAAAGCCACACTATAACACAATAACAATTATGATGTCTTGTTGCAAAGAGTGGTTTATACGTCATTGTTTCTTCATCAAATACATTGAAAATTTTTTTTTGTTCCGCGCGAATATTCAAATGAACATATCAGTAAACAAAATGATTATGTAAACTGATTGATTAAACGAAAGAGAATACAATAGGATATTCATTAATCAATCGACACAGTTGACCAATCCAATAACTCTATGATGGAAATTCAAATAATTCGGGGAAATTTGAATGAACTAATTAAATTAATTTATAGTTTATTATATTTTGAAATTGTGGTCCAATTTCTCCCCTCAGGTTCTCAACCAAACTCATGATCATCGACAACGAGTTTTGCACAATGTTGCGAAGGAAATACCAAATTGGAGTATAATGGTCCGTAAAATGAAAGCAATTTATCACACAATGAATTTATTCAATATGGATGTAACCAAAAAATGTCTTATTGGTGAATGTTGGGTGCCAATTGGTGATCTTGGTATTGTTCAAAATTGCCTTACCGAAGGATCAGTAAGTAGCTTTCCATTTTTTTTTTATATTTAACTCTTAGATGTTACGTAGTCCTCTCTATAAATAAAATCTATATTGCATGTCCCTGTTCAATCTCATTTTTCGTTGGTATGATATGACGATTTATATTTTCAAGAATATTTGTTTGACAGGTGTTTTTCAACAACAATTGACAGATCAGTAAATAAAATTGGTCAATTAGATTTGAAAATATACGCGATAAAAATTGTGGAAACCAATTCCGACATTGTCTGATTTTAGAGAGTCGAACCATTTATCGATAAAATAAATTAATACAATAGAATATATATTATATAATTATATTTATCATTGTTTTTTATCGGTCATTGCAGCGCTCATGTGGAAGTTCGATACCCTCATTTTTAAATGTTATTCAAAGCCACGAGGACCCACCAACATTTAATCGCACAAATAGATTTACCAGAGGATTCCAAACATTAATTGATTCATATGGCGTTGCCTCTTATCGCGAAGCTAATCCAGCTCTTTATACTATCGTCACGTTTCCATTCCTCTTTGGCATCATGTTTGGTGACATCGGTCATGGTAAAATGAATTTCAATTAATCCGCCAAATATTCTAAAAATGAATTCTCTCATTTATATTTTGTTTATTCCGTTTCCCCAGGATTAATTATGACAATATTTGGTGCATGGATGGTAATTTGGGAGAGAAAATTGTTAACTAAAAAAGTGGATAATGAAATATGGACAATATTTTTCGGTGGCCGTTATATAATTTTGTTGATGGGTATATTTTCAATCTACATTGGAATAATATATAACGACATATTTTCAAAGTCAATTAATCTATTTGGGACAAGTTGGGTGGTTGGATATAATACATCGACAATTATGTCGCATGAGCATCTTGAACCCGATCCAGCTGATACAAATGGATATTCACAAGTACCATATCCACTTGGAATGGATCCCGTTTGGGCATTAGCCTCGAATAAAATTATTTTTCTTAATTCCTACAAAATGAAATTATCAATTATTTTTGGTGTTGTCCATATGATTTTTGGTGTGTGCGTGAGCGTCATAAACATTGTGTAAGTGTAATTTTTTCCGCTTTGATTTACACCAACATATAGTTATGAACAAAATTTGTTTCAGACACTTCAAAAAATATGCGAGTTTCTTTCTGGAATTTTTGCCACAATTGGTATTTCTCATTTTCATTTTTGGTTACTTGGCAACGCTTATGATAATCAAATTCTTCCTCTTCAGCGCTTCGTACAAAAGTAAATTAATAATATGTTTACTGATTCATCCCATTTCATACCGAATGTTATCTCAAAATCAAAATAAACAATTGGTCATTAAAAAATGTTTACAGATTCCAAATTTGGTTCATCATGTGCCCCATCAGTTCTAATCACATTTATAAATATGATGTTGAATCGAGCGCCAGATGGTCCATCAGATAAAGACGCAATACCGACAAATGCAACGGGGACATTACCAGGAAACAGTACAGCCATTGTATGTGATCCATATATATTTGAGGGTCAAGCCGAATTACAGGACACACTTAAATACGTGGCACTCCTATGTATTCCAATATTGCTATGTGGCAAGCCATTATACGTATATATCACTCGTTCCAAAGCACAAAAATTAGAAGCGCAACTGGTGAATACAAAAAAAAATGGGATTTTTGATTCCTTTTCCTTATTTCTAAACAAAAATTCATAGCTTCCAAAATAGATTGAGTTAAAAGTGAGATCAATTAATATTATTTCATTCTAAATAGGATAATGGTAATTATACCCAAGATATTGAACTACAAAGCAACAATGTTTCGCCATCCAATGGTGAAGCAGCCGGTGTAAATGATCCACATTCGGATGAACACGGCGAAGAATCATTTTCTGATGTAATGGTACATCAAGCTATTCATACAATTGAATATGTTCTGTCAACGGTGTCGCATACCGCGTCATATCTTCGGCTGTGGGCATTATCACTCGCTCATGGACAATTGTCCGAGGTATTGTGGCAGAATGTATTTGCAAGGACGTTGAAATTAGATGGTGAATACTATCCAGGTGTCGCCATTTTTATTGGATTTTCACTGTGGGCATTCTTCACCATTGCTATTCTCGTATTGATGGAGGGTCTATCAGCGTTTCTTCATACACTTCGACTCCATTGGTGAGTAAAATTTCTTTCTTCCTCAGTGAGGCAGTGTTTGAACTGCAATTATATGAGGTGAGGGCGGGATGAAATGTGGATGAAATGAAACATGGTTCGAAATGCAGTATATGACAATATTTTTTGTAATTTATAATTCAGCACTTTTCGAATATTGAATATTTCTAACAATTCATGTATTCATATTTATAGGGTGGAATTTATGAGCAAATTTTACGAAGGCCATGGGTATCTGTTCCAACCATTCTGCTTCAAAACAATAATCGATAGCGAGGATGCAGAAGAAGATTAATTATTTTTATTGCGAGCGAAAGAACAACAATAACAATCAACGAATATGAAAAAAATGAATAATAATTGCACAAATGGTTGGAATGATTTATATGAAGTTACCATTTATACTACAATATCCTTTTAATGGTAGCTTTGTTATATTGTAGATGAATCACGTAATGTCGATAAAAATATATATATATATTTTGAAAGAGCAGAGCGGACGTATACATATGAAGAAGATATTGTTAACGCTATTTTTCTGCCCTTGGATTGTCGACTTTATTCTGCGTTGTAAAATAGTATCGATAATAAATCCATCGAATACATATCAATAAAATAATGAATAATAAAACACTTTAGAAAAATGAATTTGTGACATATTGTTCTTAATATCAAAAGAAAAACAAACAATTAAATAAATTACATCGCCTTTCGATTCATCGCAAAACTTTGTGTAATGAAAAACAAAACAGTTTGAAAGCTAATGTAAATTATTTCATCACGGACAGCAGTACATAAACGAAAGCACCGTGGGGTAGGTAACGTCGTTTCAAATTAATTGAACTTTGTTTCGCTCCCACCATCCCCTTGTACTCTCCCTTGTCGGTGCTAAATTTGTATGCAATTAACCAACGAATATATTTAGCATATATATGTATACATATACATGAACGAATATCGCATGTCAGCGATATAATTGAGTATTGATGCAAGAGTGAATTTCCTCTTTGGCATCGTACAATGATGTATATTATCAACAAGTGTAATTATATATATCTAGAGTAACGTCCCAGTGACAAATAAATAAATAGAAAATAATAAAAAAGGACAGATCCAAATTATAATTCAATTTTAATACATTGGCATTTTATTAATTTGTATTTCAATTGTGATTATTCACTCTTTTATATTAATGCCCTATCTGGTATACATTGAATTATTTCCAATTGCTGGTCATTGCACTGTGTTAGGGTGGACGCTATGTCCAACTATTGCGGACATGCAATTCACTCTCTGCATGCCGTCGAAAGTGATATTTTGCTTCACGGTTTTCATTTTGAAGCACCATCGGGCGAATGAAAAGAGGGCGCCGCGCTACTGGGTCGTCATTTTCCCTAATTAAGGTTCGTTGACATCGAGCCACCCCCTAATAACTATCATATATATCATTCATTATCAATAATAAACGAGAAATTAGTGGGAAAAAATTTATGTTGCCTGATGAAATATTATTTTCATCGTCAGACAAAAAAGGAGGAAAAAGAATATTTATTGATATTGTTATTTATCATGAATGATTGATGAATGTATATTTATTGCTATTATACTAACGTTATGATATCAAATGGACATATATATGAATGATACGCATAGCAGTTATCAATATAATTTCCAATTTATTTGATTTAATGGATTAGAGAATGAATTGAACGAGTTCAGGGGCGAAAATCAGGATGGAATTTTGGAAACATTGAACATTTCTGGAAGTGACAAAGTAGGCACGATATTAGACAGAAATCCGTTAATTGATGAGCATATGAGATAAAAAAAATGTTCAAAGCGATGAGAGCTGTAACTCAAAAACGAATAACACCATTATCAGGATTCTTGTATAAGTTTATTCGCAATTGCCGTCGCTATAGTTAGGCGTCACCTTTTTTTTTTTTAACTAAATCCGGTTTCTCCTAGGTTTAGAATCAGCGACACGTTTAACAGGAAGTACATTCTTTTAGTTCAAACATAGAATTACTGTAGTGATGAGAAATGTTTTTTTTTTCTTGTCACAATAGAAAAAAAACCAACTTGGAGAAGAATTCATCAGTTTCTCCTTCGATAATTATGAAAATGAATGGTTTCATCTCAAACAATTCTCGATATGGAAATAAATAATTCCGTATAAAACCATGGCTCACAGAGGAAAAATAATTGAATTGAGGATAGCGATGAGGTAGAGCTTTGATGGGTGAATTTCACCCAATCAAGTTGTATACCGCCATTACGTATGTATGGTATATCTATGTAACAAGTTGGATAGATGGAGAATAAAATAAAAAGACCGGTCTCAGTGGCAACTATACTAATTTGACAGCCGTTAGTCGCGCGCGCGCTCACGCGCACACTCTATATACACACTAACTGGCGCCGGGCTTGAGTTCAGTTCCCGGTGCGCGTTTATCGTCACAACACGTCGACGAAGATTATTTGCACAGTGAAGGGTGTCGTATGGCTGAGCGTAGTTGCATTTATTCAGGTGAGTACTTATCTTTGTGTCATTCATATATAGAAATCAAGAGATAAAAAATAAGGAACAGGAAATTGGAGAAGCAAATATTAGTTATGCGCGAAAGAAACATACAAGCCCATCAAGAAATAAAACCAGTGAGAAGAGAGCAACGATAAGCCCAACAGAACCGGTTTATCAGGAAAAAATCTTTTTCTCCATTTTATCTTTTTTTTTTACCAGATATCTTTTTTCCAATTTGATTAGTGGTACGTGCAGAGCTACAAAGATGACCGCAATACCATCAATGTTCCGTTAGTTAATTGAAAAAACACCGATGAGTATCGATGTACGTATCCAATGAAAAATATAACGAGAGTTAACATGTAATAAATTACTTCGTCCATTTGACGGTTATTGACAATTACGTCATGAAACACGTTGCACTGATTGCTGTGCAGAGTTGTATGGTCGTGTTCGTTGCGTATATATAAATATACATATTCACACCGTAAAGTTTGAGGACATTCGTCAGTTGTATTCCTATATCGAACAATTCTATTGAGATAGTAAAGATACAATTATATATGTGTTTGCTGCTTCAATAATATTTTTTAATGTCAGTGAGTCGTATATTTGAAGGGTCATGTGCGCATTCAGGGGGATGCTTCCAGAGTATCATGAAGTCTTTGCACAATCTGTAGACGCATTTGATAGTATTTTGAACATATATATTCTAACGAGTCCTCAAACGGAGCATTGTTCATACACCATTACTGATACAGTAATGTTGATAGAGCATTGTTGCAAGCACCGACATAAAGTTTATTCTTTATTCATAATATTTTAATAATGTTTTTATTGCTTTGTCAGAAAATGTGTTTTATATCTGGAGTACTGCATATGTTCAATTGATTGGACTGAAAGCATCAACAATGGGCAATTGGATCACGAAGAAAAAAATATTGTATTCTGCAATACATAAATCAATTGAGGAAAATATACTGGAATAGCTTCTTACACTAAATTAGATTAAAATCTTTCAATCTGGTGGAGTGAATTGGAAAAAAAAAAAAAAAAACCTCAATATATTGGTAATAAATTACTGTGATGATATTGAGGATCGAACGGGAAGCTCCAAGTACCATTCTTCGGTTCCACTTCGAATTTTTATGCCAATCGTTTTGCCTTTATGGTAATTTTCCATTTTACCCGGAACATCGACTGATTATTTATGGTGAAAAATGAAAAAAAATTATGAAAATAATAATAATTTCCGTCGTAGTGGCAGGATTACTTTGGGTATTTCAATTTCAATCGATAGAGATACTCCTGTGACTCATCGGTCGTATCAACCCCTATCTACTTTGTCTCTCTTCCCCCTAACATAAATATATTTATGGTATTATTATACATGGCATCAAAAATGAGGTCATGAATGGAGAAAAATAAAACAACCACAAAGTAATACATATATACATGTATATCTATATTATTGTCTTTGGAGTCACTTGAAACTTTACGATTGGAAAGTAAAACTTGAGGTCACTGTAAAACTTACGGAACTTTTCCCATTATCCGCAAGACACAAGAGAGATTGAGTGACAAGAAGAGATGTATAGCGTTACGGCAATTTAAGTGATGGTATAGTTGTGATGATGAAGGCAGGATGCACTCTCTTGAAATTGTATGTCCTGAGCTATTGAGATCATACTATATGCACGTCTCTGTACATTCGTCCTTTACGTCCTTGGATTTCCTTCTATCTTCACTTCGAGACGATCGAGATCATAATGGATACGTCCATTCGTTTTTGAGCGGCATTGCATCAACTTGAATCACCCGTCGTTTTTTCCTACGGAGAATTCTTTCTATCCTAATACTCGTTTTGTCTTCCATATTTCTTCAATATTTGCGTTTGATATTTCCGTGTGAAGTCACATTTCGCGTGGATAAAATTGAGTAACTCGGCTCGATAAATCAATCAAGAAATATACTACTGTCAATGAAAATATTAAATAATGTGTGGAACACTGCTGTTATCCTTTTAATTATCATGGGCATTATAAACACGATAACTTTATTATAACACAATATATATTATAATTGTTTTATAACTTTGCTTATCTATTGCATTACACGTGTAGATCTTCACAGAATTTGATAACTTTTGTGGAGCTTCGACTTCAAAGTTGAATGAACGTATATCTATCTATCTATTGCTACATTCAAAATGAAGTATGAAAAAATTAATTGAAAATAAACTGTTGGCGGTGGAATTATTTCTATTATTCCCGACGATGTTTAATCATCGTGCTGGCGATCTCATTACTTAAATTGTCAAACTGTGACAGGAATGGTGTAAGAAAGAAACAAACAAAAAATGTGATAATGACATAATGCAGTTTATTCTATGATAAAAAAAAACATATATTCCAATTTATTTCTGTCGTGAATTGAAAATAGTCACACTTTCATACACGTGACCTTGTTTTGTGGGATAGACACGAAAAAAAAAAGAATGATTCATATCTGTTCACGTTGTTGTTTACCATTTTCCAATTTTTCATTTCTTTCAAGGCTATTTGACATGTAGTGCCTTCAGCAACACCTTCAAATCATTCGCGAAATTACGTAAGGAATTATGAGGATCTATTTGCGATGTTGAGATATTTAAGTATGTATGCGAAACGGTGAACAAAATTCAATTTTCAGTCTCGTAAACAAAAGTTTATTTCATTTGCCAAAAGTATTACAACTATCAATCAACTCGTTCCTTTCATTGAACTATGATTTCAAATATATCTTAAAATATATGGCAAGATGGATTACTATTATCATTGAAACAGAGACAAGTTTCTGAATTTTAATTACTTTTGATTGCTCACAACTCTTGATGAGATACTCCAACCTGTTTTGAATATGATCTTTTTTTGTGAACAAAACTTTGCTTCACCGTTGTATTAATATATATTCATCATCTGTGTCGCTCACGTCGGCTATCGGTGCATTCGGATTGCGAATCCACGAAAAGAAAAAGAAAAACATACTGTGAAATTATCGATTTGGTCCATTTTGCCATCTATATTTTTGTCATCTCAAGTACCAGTACCACATTCCAATAAACACAATTATTTAAACCCCCAATATAAAAATACTTATATGCAAAAATATGTAAGTATATTTGAACTTAATATTCAACATTTTTAATTGATCTATTCGTCATTATCATGGACTTTTTCTACGTCTTTACCATTAACTGAGTTCATAATGAAATCATCATTATTACGTCTACCGAGGCACGTAGTAAAACACGTATCACCTATTCCAAATCTTTCACCATCTTCAAGTGTCTCTGGCATTGGTTGTCCAACAGTTTCTGGTAGATATAACGATAAAAATCCTGATACAAGTGCGATTGTACCGAATATTGTGGCAGGTACACTTGGGTCCAACGTATCAAGTAGCATTATCATTGGTGTCATTGCACCGCTCAAGCGACAACACATGGAGCCAATACCTAATGCTGTATTTCGTAAAACGGTTGGAAACAATTCAGCAGTATAATTATAAATGACTGCGAATGATATTGCTATACATGCTTTACCTAATAAGACAATAGTAACAATTACTGTACCAGCACCCTCAAAATCTTTTGGTAATGATGCAGCGATGATACAACAAATACCACCAATCAACATAAAAGTACTGACTAGGCAGCGTCTACCAACTCTATCCATTGTCAAACTCGCAAACACATAACTTGGTACTTCAACAATACCACTCAATGCCAACATTAAATATGGATTTCCAACTAGATTGCCACTACTCAGTGATAATCCATAATAGACAATTGAATTAGCAAACCAATTTAAACATACATTCAAACATTTTTTACGTAGATTTGGTGTTTTGAATAAGTCTATAGCACCATACGATTTTTTATCAGCCCTACTGGATTCTTTCGCACGATTTTTCGAAACATACTTCGCCATATCTAATTCGGTATTATCACCATTCATTTTGATCGCTTTTTGTACTATTTGAATCGCCTCTTTGGCACGTCCTTGTGCCCATAACCATCGTGGTGATTCATCCATTAACCACCAATGTCCAATTAAAATGCTACTATGGAGACCATAAACTATTTGTAACCACATTCTATCTTTAATTATTGAACCCCAAGCTCCAACGAGTACGAAACCGCAAGCAAATGCCAATTGAAACATCATACCGCAAACAGTTCTCTTTGATGGTCCAACCATCTCCATTGTTAATACAAAACCGGTGATATAAGCACCAGCCGAACCAAATATACCATATACGAATCTAACGAATAAAAATGTAAAATATTCTGGTATAATGGCGACAAAAACACCAAGTATCAATTGTGCAGTTGCTGATACACAAAATATTATTTTACGTCCATATTTATCCGCCATTGATCCCAATGTCACAGCACCAACAAATACACCGATCATATATGATGATTGGGCTAATGCACCACGCCATCGTCGTGAACATACGAAATTCCAATCAATTCCACGTGAAGATTTGTAATATGTTTTGTCATATACCCACTCATTACACTGTTCCGTTACATTGTGTGCATTTAAATAAGTACATGCATCTAGAGCAATTGGAATATCCAACAGTATACCACTAGAGTTTGTTGAATTAGCTGAGGGTACATTGTCCCATGTAAGTTCAACGTTGCCCAATTCATCTTGCAATCCAGGTACAACACACTTGTGTTTCGGTACCGCCGCAACAGTCAACAATGTTAACATATGCAATCCAGCTGTTAATCCAGCCAACACGTGTAATGAATATTGCCATCCTTGATATTTTCCAAATTCTCCCATATACGACATCAATTCCTCCAAGTCCGTGTCAACATTTGCCATTTTGTCGCGTTTATTTACTCTTGTCAAACAATGAAATCACAATGATATATTTAACAAAGTTGAATTTTAATTAAAAAAAACAAAAAAAAGCAGGTACTTGCTTAGATTATTTTTGTATGTTTTATCACAATTATAAGTCGATCAGCCGCGCTCACTGCTCGACAGTGAACTGAATAACTGGGTTAGTAACCTCATGCCTAGACATTCTCTGGCAACATAAGAGAGACTTCGGGAAGGAATGAAGAGATAGAGAGAGGGAGAGAAGAAGCGAGATAAAAAAGTGATGATGCTGTTCTCCGCTGTGGTCCGCTTCCAATTTTCCTTCTCTTTATCTTTTTATCTTTTTGTTTTGATTCAACTATTGCCCACACGTTCCACACGCTTCTGCGATGCCCACACGTTCTATTTTCTCATCGGTGTGCAGGCTCCACTCGTTCCTCTAGAAGACCCGTTTGCATTTGTGGTAACCGGTCGAGATATAATGCACATCAGTACTATTTGTCTGAACTGATTTTCTGTACTTTAATGACACTCAGGCGTGTTCGCCGATTCAAATACGTATTTTTTCACCACTCTTCCATCTGAAATATCAGTATAAATTTTTGATTAATTTACAATAAGTTGACATAAACATCATTCTGTCAGATAAACGTCAATGGATAAACGAGTTAAGGAACATTAATATTAATAATTTTTTTTTTTCAATAACTTGCATGAAACATCTATGTATTATAATAAAATTTGAATTTTCATGGAGAATTTGTTAGGGAAATTTTCACAATCTGCTGAACTAATGATAGCAAATTGTTGTTGGCTATTTAACGTGGACAGTATATTGGAACAGAGGAGATTATACGCAGTTGGCAGCATTCACCAAAATTTCGTTGCACGTATATATATATATATACATATATTGAAATATATAAATGTCATCGGATTATGTGTGTTGACATAAATATATATGTAGAAGAGTGCACTTTGACTTGCGGACTTGGCACGTGATTTTTTAAATTCAATTTTGCAATGGTAATAATGATGATGGGACATATTCAACACTCGAATCATGAATTGCTATACTACTATAGATCGCATATCAATGGAGTTACAATATTTTTTACGATCTTTAAAGTAAAATGATGATAAAATGTTTTGAGTAAAATTGTTGGAACAATTTTATTGGTAGATGATGAAAGTGCATGTGTATATATTTGAATAGATATTTAATGATTCAGATAGGGTATCATTTTTGATAACAAAATTCGTTTTTTATTTTTTCAAGGCTATATACTGAATGCCACATTGTATTTTATCTTCTAATGGCCTTAGAATTTCAATGAATATTTCATGGATAACTGACCGCGTACATGTGGTTTCACTTTATTCGTGTCGTAGAAAAAAAATCTTTAATTACAACAAATTCAATTAAATATGTCAATTAACTATTATCCGAATTCTCGTGTTACCAATGGATAAATATTATCAGTCGTACTATCTAGGTGCTTATGTACTGAAACTAAAAATGTGATATACTGTAGTGAGTTAACGATCCTTCAATCTTCTTATATGTACAAAATATTATAAGTTTACTTAGAAAAACAAATATCAGTCATGTGGGGGATTTATTGCACTAGAAAATCAAGTGTTGGACAAGTGATCCAAATCAAAACGTTTTATTCCTTATCTTCAACATTGTTGTCACTTTCAAGAGGTTCATAAGTGTTTCAACGTGACTACAATGTCCACAATGGTTCAAGGTGTATTTGAAATTATTTCTTCGTATGTCTTTTCAGCAATTATTGACTAATGTGCTTAATTCATCTCTTTCTTTCGGTACGAATTTGAAGATGAATTTAATTATATAGAAAAAGAAACAATAGCAATAAACCTACGAATAATTTCAACGTGGCTAGAATTGTGCGTCCATGTGTAGTAAAACTCTCCACGTGGACACGCGTTCGTTCAACACACTGGTAAAAGTTAAACTGATGTCAGCAGTTGTGTGGTTGGCTCCTAGATAACACATGCCGATGAGTCCATACGTACTGTAAACCACGCATACACACATCCATCCACACACGAACATGCACATTTTCCACTGGCCTTTTAATTACATGCATCCGGCAAAATTTATAATTAAGTTTTTCCTTAAACAATCAAGGTGATTATGACAAAATCCAATTAAGGTATCACTTTGAATAAAATGTAAATTGCATTGCGAAAAAACAAATAAAAACATAACAACCACAATGATTTTGAACTTACATAAATTCATTGCCAGTGATGTATGTGAATTAATTTCGACGTGATGTTGTTTTCAATCCGGTTTTCAATGACTATTCCGTAGACATTGTTATCATGCGACACGACCTTCTGCAAACAGCAGCTGTATACCGCCATCTTGATTGATCCTGTTTTCTATTGACTCTCTATAATCAATGTAAACATAATTTAAAAGATAAAGAAAAAAAAAACAGAGTTGACCCAAATTAAATCAACGTTCCATATTTATCATTTTCTCTCTTTCTGTGTTGAAATTTATGTTGAATATTATATAGCAAACTGCATTTAGTTTTAACGACATAAAACGGTAAGATCCGGATTCGAAGAGTGAAATTCATAGTATAAATATAGTATCATAGATTTTTTTTCCAATATCATGTGTTGAATTGGCAATTCACTCACTGCGTAGTAATTTATGATCCTTTTAGTTCATATTGCATCGTTCTTTCGCAGATGCATCAACGGTAAATATATGCTTGGAGCGAACGATCAAAGTCATGCGGGAAAAAATTTCTTTATCATTATTTTTCAACGTTTTTTTTATCTAGCGTTTCAGGTTGGAATACATCGGGAAGTTGTGAGAGAATATTATTTATATCCATGTTTCATTCAAGCAAAGTCTATGGGTATAATAATGTTTAACATATCCCAGTCACATGATATTAGTAATTAAGCAGCGCACTTGAATGAAAAAAATTTTCCTATCGCAGATTTCTAATCATCATTCAGCGCAGATTAGAAAATATCACTGGTAAATCCATCATCGCAATAAGCAATTATAGTTTATGTAAAGTTGATCACTATTATAAATTTCCAATGAATTATTTATAGAACAAAAAAAATCAAGTGTACGTTCACCTTTTATCAATTTTTTTTTATTATGTAGTAGCACGAGTGCAATGGCCTGGTACTGTACTTTGTGAGTGTGAACACTGTACCTCGACGCGATCAATTATTCAAACCAAAACATATTTTTTGTGCTTCATGCAAAATCACAGTAAATTAAAAAATGAATTATTTTGCAAGAAATAAAAATGTATGAACGATTGAAATTGAAAATTTCTCACCATTTTATTACGCTCACTGCGACGATTTGCTACTTCGCAGCTGGATTTCTTTTCGAAACTGATTGTGAGAAAAAATCGAAGCGGCAACATAGCTTTTGAACGAAGCACGGCCAGCGGTGAAATGATCCAATATGCTTAAGTGGATTTCAAACTTGATTCTTCTGCTTTCCTCTCTCCACTGAGTCATTTCACATTTTTTTTTTTATTATTTTTTTTTATACTGTTGGAGTACTACAAGTGTTGTTGCTCCTCAATTATTTGGATGATTCCAAGCTATAAATTGAAGATAGACAGAACAATTTTACGTTATTGTCATGGAATAAAAATATCAACATAAAAAATTTTAATTCACTATATGATCAGAGAGTAAAAGAGAATCAATTATATTTACGTTATCAATTGCTGCTTATACTCGATGAGGTAATATGTGTTCATTGAATATTCCATCGGAACGAAATTTCATAGCCATGGAAATTTTTCTTTAAATTTAGTTGTCGACATAATAAATCTATACTCCGTAACTTACTATGGAATCCCTTAATTCTTATTTTGCCGGGTAGTGCCATTACAATTCTGGTTATGTATCATTATAGTTTGCATAAATAACAATGATATACGCAAGAATTTTTAATACATTCAAAGTAAAGGCGATGATTTTGTGACGATAGTTTTATCGAGTCATTGCACGTTATCGCCGTGGAGGAGCATTGTTGTAACCGGTTGCGGTTGTCTCGTTATCCGATTATGTGATTTAGTTTACGAGCGTGCGCAACACGTCAAGTATATGCATATCTGCAGAAGGGCCAGGGTGAAAGAGGGGTAGAGAAGGTAGTTTGCGGGGTAGTGAGGAATAAAGAGAGGGCAACTCAATAGCTATCATAGTATTGGGTATATGTAATATGGGTGAATCCAAGTGGATAATCACAATATATAACTTACAGTGATTTTCATTCGTTCTGCTTCACACTAGACAATATTCTACTATCATTGTTGTACGTAAGGTATATAATCGGGTAATAGAACAAACTTCTTCTCTCTCTAGTTTTGAGTAGAGTTAACAAGGTTATGTGTCATAAATTTGGAAATATTTGAATTATACTTTGTAATTGAATTTTTACCTGACAACTGATAAAAACAAAATTATCCAAATCATGGCCGCAACTGATTCACACAAAATAATCATTTCTTTTCACCGTGTGTTGATATTGAAAATTAACACGTTTATTCAAATAATGTAAATTCTGGTTCGTTTTTGAAGTGTTCCGAGTCGATATTCGATCATACGTATGCATACACACATAATAAATATCATATTCACAAGTGTGTACGCAGGATGCGTCGGAGAATACTGGAGACGTCCCTCGAATCCAATATATGTATATAGAAGGATATAACAGACGTTGCATTGGATGGTGGTGTATCCTGTTTTTGTAAGGGTACACCACAATAAGGTAATACGAACCGTCTTCCTGAAAAAGGGTCTGGGAGATGCATGCAAGACGTGGGAGTTATATCAAATGACGCATCTCTTCCGGATTTTCGAGACCCCTATGTAAGAAGAATAATAACAAATCAAAAATCATAATAACAACGACACTAAATTTATTTGCAACAAAATGAAATTTAGATATAAAAACTTATTTTATTCAAAGCAATTGTGAAGCATGTTGAATGAGTGACTAGAACTTTGAGGGTCATATGATGAAAGGCGAAATGTCAAATACCATCTCATTTCAACATCAAACGATAGTTAATGAACGTTACTGATGTAACGATGCACTTACTGACAATTAAATATTTGAGGGAAGAAGCACTATGAGACAAACGATATAATATAACTGTACTATATGTTGATGATTCGAATTCTATTTTGGTTCAATAACTATGTTCACAGGATTATATTATAAGTTTATTACATCATGCAATTATTTCAACAGTGAATAAAAAAAACATACGAGATAAAAAAAATTTTCTACAGTGAGAACATTTATTATGACTTTTCCCGACAGGAAAATAATTTACCAATAATTTTCGTTATTACACATTCATTTTTCTTCTTGACATTTTTTACGTTTGAAAAAATGACTCACTCATGACTTTGTCATAAATGAATATTGTACATGTGTCGCAACAGTTCAATGCGTTGCTGCCTACACAAATCGTTACGATATACGTTGGCATATTTATATATTAATATGACACATTCGGTTCACTTGCTGCCTGTTGTTTATATTTGTCGATGAATCTCACTAATATACCCACACTTCCTTCGATGGTTCCAGCCACTATATACTCGTCATCACTCTATGTTCCAGGTATTGTGCTTTCACTCGACGAAAATAGTTATGTATTCGAAAAAGCGACTCGACAACTTTGTCACCATGAACGAGGAGTGAAAGTTAATATTTTACAATGATGTTTATGTTGACCATGATGCTTGTTGAATTCATAATGACTTATCATAGCCCCAAACTGTTGTATAAAAGTCGATCTCAATGGTGAAATGCAGTACAATATTGATTTATCATATCAAGTGTTTGATTGACGGTCACACTCTGCGTGACTGATTGTATCATGAGAATTCGAAGGGATCTGGATATTTCAAGATTTTTGTCCCAAAATTAGTTCAATCATCTCAATTAAAGTACACGCATGATCACATTTAAATTTGATTAAAAAATCTAAAAATAAACGAACATTCAATGCTTGACAATAATTTTTCAACAAAACAACTGGCATATTCTGATTCTGCGTTTCTAAATACATCACAATCAAATAAGTTATTGAGGGGACCTTGAAGTGGACACATGTCTTATGGACAACGTGTGGATTAATTCGATATTGAGTAAACACTGGTTATAGATGTTGGACAATAGGGTGAATAGATATTGGATACCGGAAGAATCGAGGGGCTGATGCTGATGATGATGGAGGTGGACAGAGTGGGGATTGAAAGAAGCAGCCAAGAAATGCAGGAAACGGTGCGAAACCACTTTGAAGGAGTGGACTCTTACATACTGTAGTGAGGTGTCTCCTTGTCACAGTTGTGCTACGGCCGTACGGCCAACTAGTAGTGTTATACAATTGCGTACAAGTACGAAACTAAATTCTATTCTTTATTCTCTATTTTATATTCATGAACTTTTATCTAATCGCTCGTAATACTGTTGCCAGTTGTTTGACGTACAACTCAAAAAATATATAACTAACAATTCAATTTATCATTGAATAAATTTGTAGATTCATACAGTGAGTTTTAATATTGAATCTGTTACTAAAATTGACTGGAGGAATAAAAACAAAAACTAAATGTGATATGATGCTGAATTAGTGTTGTGTGTTTTCTTATGATATTTCAATATATTTCACATAACCCAGGGTTCGCCACGAAGTTTCGGGCTCCAATTTTTTAATTCATTTACTTTTCCCATAAACTTCATACCATCTGTCCATAAATAATTGACGTATAGACGATTTATTCACACGTAAAATCGTGATTGCTCGTGACTCATTGAACAAATCGATTAATTAAAAGTCTTTCTTTATTTATTTACGTTCTTCTTTGTTAATATAATTAAACATAACGATATATTATATTCATTATCATAAACACATGCCCATAAAGATTAATCCTCATTATTAATATATATATTTAAACCAAATAAATTTTTTGCATTTCTTATTTTTCTTTCACTCGATTCTCTGTACAATCAAAAATGATTAATTCTTCCGTATCACTTTGTGCCATTCCGTTCATATAAATACAAGACGGATCATTCACACGACTCAACGTTATATATATTATATGTGTATAGATGGTACTCTGTCGTAATTACGCCTGTAGAATTGGTTAATTGAATCGCCGCATGTCGAGTGACTAGTCAAACATATATCCACGCGCATTGCTTGTTACAGAACCCGGCCACACGAACAATCAGTTTACGGACCGAGTGAGAGCGGGAGGAAGAGAGAGAGGATACCACCCGCGTGGCATTATCCTTGACACGATCCCTCTATTCCCCGAGACGCGAATATTATTGTCAATTATTTTCCATCACTTACTTTCGCTTTGACATGCCTCGACAAAAAAATAAATAAAATAATAAATAATTATCTTTCCTGAGCTTGAAGCTATTAACAATATTACATTTCGTTTCTATTCGAGTTCGATTGCAACATTTGAAACAATTATAGTATCGCGTGGAATGTTTGTGGCAAAACAGTACGCTGATAACGACACAAACATTTCCCATGTGCGATAAGGTGGCAACTATTTTCCACCTTATATGTTTTTCAGAAGGAAAATTAAATGCAGGCAATATGATATAATAGATTTCATGTTTTTTTTTCCAGGTTTCCGCATGCTATGACACAGTCGCGCGAGGTATTGGCAATGATGGACGCACATACAACGACATTTGGGCGTAAAAGAGGCTGCATATTGTCGCGTTGTGGTGCATTTTTATTAGGAACATTATTTGTTATTGGTTTGGTGGCAACCGGTTTATTGGTATATCATTTTGCGCCATGTCTTGAAGGAAAATTAAGCAGTGTTAATACGGATAATTTGGAGGACACTGCACGATCATTTGCCACAGCAGATACACACAAAAAACGTATTGACGTACGATTACCCAGATCGGTGTTGCCGGAGTCATATGAAATAAAATTGATGCCATTTATATGGGAAGGAAATTTCACATTTCATGGCGAGGTAAAGCAGAACAAAATATTCAACGATAATTTTCTACCGTCCCGGACGACAGATAATGATGTTTCATTTGTTACTTATCTTTCATGCATAGGTAAATATCTATGTCAATGTTACCGAGGACACAAAGAATATAACATTACATGCCACGGACATGAATATTGACTATAAAGCTACGAGTTTAAAGGATCACCATAATAATTCAAATATTGCCGCATCTTACAAGATACTCGATCAGGCAAATGACACTGCCAGACAATTTTACATTATTCGCACAGCTGAGACTCTTAAGGCCGGCAAACAATACGTCATCTATCTCAAATATGTTGGGCATCTGAATGACTATCTCCAAGGTTTTTACCGGAGTTCATACACTGCGGGAAACCAGACAAGGTAATTAATTCATCATTCAATTATTTAATTAACATGATTATTTGACAAATTTGAATTTATTTCGAAATTCACTGTGTACACAGTTGAAAATGATTGATTTCTAGTATCAGTTTTAACACGAAATATGTGATGATTTTGAAATGATAAATTCAATAAGGAAACGCGTTATTCCTTGTGTTGTTTGGTGCTGGATTTCATCTCATCATGCGCGCCATATTTTACATTAACTTGGGTTGATTAAGACACTGACCACTGTGAATTTTAACAGTTTACATTTGATTATAGATGGATTGCTACAACGCAATTTCAAGCTACTGATGCACGACGTGCCTTCCCTTGTTTCGATGAGCCCGCACTTAAAGCCAAATTTCAGATAAGTATTGCTCGTCCCACCAATATGACATCTATCTCAAATATGCCAAGGATGGGCAATCCCGAGCCTGAGTAAGTTTTATCATAGTCAATAATCATTAGTCAACGTGATGATGAGAGAGGTGGACAAGAGAAGGATTTGCGTGTAAAAAAATTTTCTTTCCAGTCGAGAAATGCCGTCATATGTTTGGGATCACTATCAACGTTCAGTGCCCATGTCTACCTATCTAGTTGCATTTATTGTCTCAGACTTCGATGTACTGCCAACAACCGATAATGATTTCCGGGTGTGGGCCCGACATGAAGGAATCCGACAGTCACAATACGCGTTAGACATTGGTCCGAGAATATTACGACACTACGAAGACTATTTTCAAATTAAATTTCCTTTACCCAAGATGGATATGGTTGCATTGCCAGACTTTGCCGCAGGAGCCATGGAAAATTGGGGTTTAATCACCTACAGGTTCAATTTATCTCTAGCAAAAAAAAAAACATAGAATGAAATAAAAAAGAATAAAGATTGATTTATAATGATTTAAAAATAATTTTCAGAGAAACGGCAATGTTGTTTCAAGATGGTGTATCAACAAGCAGCAGTAAACAACGTGTAGCCACAGTTATAGCTCACGAATTGGCTCACCAATGGTTTGGGAATCTAGTAACACCGAGTTGGTGGAATGACTTGTGGTTGAATGAAGGTTTTGCCAATTATGTAGAATATATTGGTGTGGACTCAGTGGAACCTACGTGGAAAATACTCGAACAATTTGTCATACTCGAATTACAAAATGTATTTACACTTGATGCATTGGCGTCATCGCATCCAATATCAGTTGAAGTTGGACATCCCGATGAAATATCAGAGATATTTGACAGAATTTCATATGCAAAAGGGGCATCAATTATACGCATGATGGACCATTTCTTAACGACCCATGTATTCAAACGTGGTTTAACTAATTATTTAACTGCAAAGGCGTACAGCAGCGCCGAACAAAATGATCTTTGGGCAGCTTTAACAAGCCAAGCGCATAACGACGGTGTTTTATCTCGGAATGTAACTGTAAATCAAATAATGGATACGTGGACATTGCAAACTGGGTTCCCAGTTGTAACAATTATTCGAAATTACAAAATGGGGCGCATGCAATTATCACAGGAACGCTTCATGCTACAGAATACTACGACTGTTGTGACGAATGGTGAACCACTCTGGTGGATACCAATAACGTACACAACTAGTGCGTTAAAAAATTTCGAAAATACCAAACCATCTTATTGGTTGAGTGCTGATCAATCATCATTGACCCTTGCTGATATTCATGCTGCCAATGACCAATGGGTGATTTTCAATTTACAACAAACTGGATATTATCGTGTAAATTATGACGAACAAAATTGGAGACTCATCATAAATCATTTGAATTCAAGTAATTTCCAAGATATATCAACAATTAATCGTGGACAATTGATTGATGATGCATTAAACTTGGCACGCGCTGGGAGACTGAATTATACAACTGCACTCGACGTTACATCTTATCTCGAACATGAAACTGACTATATACCCTGGAAATCTGCATTGACTGCCTTGAGTTATCTTGACAATATGTTTAATAAACGCTTGGGTTATGATCAATTCAGACTCTATATCCTAAAATTATTGGAAAATGTTTATCGTGAAGTTAAATTCAAAGATTCACCTGGTGAACCACAATTAACTGTTTTCACACGAGTAGATGTATTGATATGGGCGTGTACATTCGAACACGATGATTGTGTACGTAATGCAGTGATGTTATTCCAAAATTGGCAAAATTCACCAGATCCTGATCATGACAATCCGATTGCAGCCAATTTGAAGAATGTTGTTTATTGCACGGCTATTCGTGCCGGTGGTCATGCACAATGGGACTTTGCATGGGAACGTTATCAAAACACAAATGTTGGTTCTGAAAAAGATTTATTACTTTATGCACTTGGTTGTTCGCGGGAGCCATGGATATTGAGTCGTTATCTCGAATGGGCGAGCACGGAAAATTCAGGAATTAGGAAGCAAGATGCACCCCGCGTCTTTGGTGGCGTTGCCAATAATCCAGTTGGTCAACCGCTTGTGTTCAGTTTCTTGAGGAATAATTGGGCGCGTTTGAAAAAATAGTGAGTCAATAAGTGGTACTTTCGTAGTTTATAATGCAAAGTGCAGAAAAAAAACAAAGATTACTCGAAATTTATATTTTTTTTGTAGTTGCGGATCTTCAATGTTGGCCATCAATAACATTGTGAAGTCAGCGACGAAGAAAATCAGCACGAGATACGAACTGAAAGACGTGAGTGAATAATTTGGAAAATAAGAAATCATTTATCACTTTATCAGTTATTGATAATTGGGCATCTTTTGATTGCAGCTGTTGGAGTTTGCACAAGAACATGAGAGTGAATTGGGCAGCGCAACGAGAACAGTCCAACAATCAGTAGAACAAGCCGATGCGAATATTAGATGGTTGGATAAAAATTATTTGACAATTCGTGATTGGCTCTCAAAGAAAACTGGCATGTCAATTAATTAAATGAAAATGAAGATGAGAAGAACGAGACAATATTATAATCAATTCATAGAATTGCGAATAATAATAATTGATTGTAGAGTAAGGAGAGTGAGTCACCCGTTAAGTTATATATGTAAGTTGTTCCATTTGAATAGACAGTTATTTAAGGATTAATTTTATAATTTCGGTTTACTAAAGAGTAATTTTTGTTTTCAAATTTCCTTGGAATAATTAGGATTTTTGTATGTACATGTAAATATTATAAGCGCAGTATATTATATAAACCAGTGGATGAGGTAACTTCATCACCGGAGCTATTTCAAATTATTTATGTATTTCATTGATTCGGTGAAAGCAGAACGAAAAAAAAAAAGAAAGCTAAATGATCTCATCGAATTTAACTAAAGATCGCACAATAATCAAATATAACATTTGTAATTTCTTCCATATATCATAACAGTATTGGTTCTAAAATCCTGCTAACTATTTCGTATATCTATAATAATATTTATCAGAAAATAATGTCAGCGTTGTGTTTCTAATTGTGTTTCTATAAACATAAAATGATTTTTCATTTTTCTCTCTCAAAAAACGTTGGATCAATAACTCATTTTGGTAATAAACAGTTACGTTGGTTTGTACAAACATACATATTTGCAGTAAAACTCCATGTCTATTTTCCCGCAATCCAAAATTATTAACGATTATTCAATGAAATGCGATAACCAATAAGTTGAGAATTGATATCAAAATAGTAATAGATGGACTCATCATATTCGAGGATCCTGGCACACCTGCAGGTGGACTGGTTTGAGAGGATACTGCCAGGAAATTATTAATGACAGCTCCATGCTTATTGGCGAATTCCAAGCCAATCTTTGCCTCATTCACGGCCGCAATTAACGAATTTTCTATTCCTTTCAAATCCCCAGGTATTTCATCAATGAAATGTTGCATCTGTCATCATGAAATTTTCGATGAGAAAATTATGTATGTATGATATGTCAATGAAAAGAAAGTGTAAATGTAATGTACATTCAGAAGAATATAAAACAGCCCAAAAATCTTCACGAATGAAATAAATCATAAAGTGAATTGGAATCCTGTGATTGTAATAATTCCATCCCACTTTCTATATCAAATTTGGAATTC
This sequence comes from Zele albiditarsus, assembly GCA_958496275.1. NCBI lineage: Eukaryota > Metazoa > Arthropoda > Insecta > Hymenoptera > Braconidae > Zele > Zele albiditarsus. The sequence goes on from OY292411.1 coordinate 479,440, forward strand.
GGAAATGACTCACCCTTTCAATCTCTGCTTTAGTTGAGAATCTTGAGACGATATTCACAAATAAATTAGACACGGGGCCCCAACTGCCATAACTGAAAAAGATAAGAATATTTATATATTTCTTGAAATCCAGTTGATAATAAAAAATTTATGAACTCTCATAGAAGCATTTGATCAACTCACTATTCATGGACCGCAGTATAATTTCTCATGAGAAATTCTAGGCTGACATTTACGCCAAATTTCCCTGATAAATAAATCGATGCAAATGCCGTTGCGACATTTTGATCACGAATTGAACCGTCACGCGAAAATATTGTGTTGAGATATTGATTGATTGCTTCAGCATTTTGTGTACAACCAAGACTGCTGAGAATTACAATTTTGTCCGATTCAAAATTCGATTCATGATATTTCCTCCACACGAAATTCCAATCTTTGTAGTCACCATACCTCAACGCTGTGCAAATAACTGCGGGCTTTGCATCAGCAGAAATACTGGAAATACATACGGAACATAAATGTTTTGTCATCAAATGAATTATTTACACAAATAATCCATTGACTATTACTATCTGAAGGCAGGAAAAAATTATAATAAATAAGTTATTCATTATAATATTTCATTCTTTGACCTTGAGATGGTATTAGTTGGCTTGACTAAATTTTTCATCTTACAATGTATTCGCATCAGTACGCCATTGCGCAAATAATTTTTTCGATTTTCCAACACAATCGTTGTGATTGAGTCTACAAATCCACGATAGAATCATTTGGCGATTTGTTTTCATCAGTTGTGTATCATCGTAGGCCTCTTCAAAGCTTAAATTCCGGTAAACGTTTTCTGTCAGTTCTAAAACATTTTGTTTCAATTTCTCACCGGTGTCATGACCATCAAGTCGTTCATTCAAATAGGCATAAGCACTGAAAAATGCTTTCCACGGCAAATGGTGCAATTCTTGACTGAGATATTGAGTGGCAGTTAGTGCCAAATCGTATGAAATATATTCGGCACGTGCTAAATTTAAGATGTCGTCTATTATTTGAGCTCTATTGATGTCTGGTATTCCGTCGAAATTTATTTCGTTCAATGCTTTAATTAGTTCATTCCAATTATCAACTTCATAATTCACTCGATAGTATCCAGATTGTTGAACATTCAAAATGAACCAGCCCTCCCCCAATTTTGCTTGATCTATCACTTGTTTATTTTTTCCAAACCACAAAGTTATCGAGGCATTATCGAAATTTGGATCGAGTTTACTGGCAGTCGTTATAGGAATCCAATACAATTGGTCAGCAGAAGTGTCATTTTTTCTGGTCAACAAAAATCTTTCCTGGTAAAACAAAAAATGATTTAGAAAACACTTCTAAGGAATTTTTTTTTGAGCGGAGTTATTTCAAGTAGCTCACTTGTGTAAGTGTGAGAAGAACTCCAGAACGATTCGCGTGGACAACGGGATATCCCGGTTGACTTGCCCAAGAGTCCATTAATGTAGCTACAGATTCGTTAGTGCTAGTCAAACCACCCCTGGCATCCACGTGAATTTGCATAGCTGACCATAAATATTCAGGTTTTCCTGTTTGATATTTATTCTGATTGAGATAAGTGTGCAGTCCCTTCGAAAATATATCTGCTCCAAATGCACGATGCATCATGTGAATGACGCTCGCAGCTAACCAAACAGAAAAGGCAAAAATATTTTTAATATCTTCAATGATTCATCATTTTTCTGCAATTCAATGCGAACAGAACGTCGAGACATATGTCATATTAATAATCTAAATTTATTATCAGTATGATTGGATTCGATGAACAGAAAAAAAAAATTTTGAAGTGCTGAGAAATATATTCAAATTACATGAAGCCTTCCCCTTGGGTTTTTAATGTACGCTTCGTTGAAAGTAAATATTTGACGTTTAACGTTGAACTTACCTTTTTGATATGCAACTGACGTGAAATCTCTCCCTTCGTCGAATGGCGTTTTCATTTTATTATTCATTGGTCGCATGTATGGAAAGGAATCTCTAAATAATGCAACTTGTAACTCGTAACTTATAAAATGCTGTTCCATATTCCATTCTGGATTTATCTACCAAAGCACAATATATTTGGGCATAATCTGTCATCCATTTTCGTATTCTTATGTATATATATGAATAAAATATTAGTTCGAATAGAATAGCATAATTACAGAGTCAATCACAAGATATTCCAAGTATTCAGCAAATCCTTCATTCAACCAAAGATACTCCCACCAATCGCAAGTGACTAAATTTCCAAACCACATATGCACCAATTCGTGAGCTATCGTTGTGGCCATATATCTCATATATACTGAGGATGTAATATTTTCTGATGTGAGCAGACCATACTCCCTTAAAATTGGAAAAAGAAACAACGAATGAAAAATCATATCATCAAGGTAAAGTATTTTTTCCTAAAAAAATATTTACTAAATACCTGAATGTAACTAATCCCCAGTTCTCCATTGCACCAGCCGCAAAATCTGGAATCGCGACGAGATCCATCTTACTAATGGGGTATTTAATTCCCGTATATGTTTCCAAGAAAGTCAATGCTTTTTGTCCGATATCAAGAGCATTTTTAGCCGATTCAACTGCATTTGGTCGTGACCAAACTTTGAAATTTCCGATGTCATTCTCCAATGCGGCAAAATCCGAAATAATAAATGCAACTAGATACGATGACATAATTTCACTCTCCATGTAATGATCCCAGGTATAATTCACTTTCCTAAACGAATATAATATGGTGCGTAAATCATTGATGCTATTCTGAAAAATACTTGTAATTACATAAGAATGAATAATTACGAAGAAAGCCCATGAATACGTAATGGCATGTTGCTTAGTGACTGGTAGTGATTAGGTCTCTCAATATTCACTGTGAATTTCGCTTTATATGACGGCTCATCGAAGCAGGGAAATGCCTGTCTTGCGCCAAATTTTTGAAACTGCGTCGAAGCCAACCAACTGAAAAGTGGAAAAAAAAAATGATGCATAATTATGAACAAAAGAATCAAATCGTTCTATACTAAAATAAAAAAATGCTTTTTTACTGTATTGTTCCATTGTCGTCTTCATAATAACTTCGATAAAATCCGACCATCTTGTTATTCAATATTCCAACATACTTTATGTTAACGGTTAGTATTGTTGCAGTATTCACAGTTGTTGTTAGATAAATTGTTAATTTTTGAGTCGTGGAGTTTATTGAATAACTGGAGACTTTTAATTTCGTGATTTCTGTCAGCACTTCAATATTATCTATTGTCAACTCATTCGCATGCAGAACAATGCTTGAAATATTTTTAATGACGTTCATTTTGATTGTAACTCTACCATCAAATGTGAATGTATTATTGTCAAGATATGGCGTAAGAGAAATGTCATATGTTATTGGTTTAATCGATGTAGGCAAGCGATAGTCGGAGCTCGGGTAAGTTTTGTCCAACCATTCGAAAATTCTTGGGCTATGGTTATCGTACCAAGTTGATTCTTCGTGTGCACGTGTCACATATGAATTTAACTGTTTCGCAATGGTGGAAAAGTTATCTGAATTTCCCTCAATGAATCCTTGTAACTGAATAACGAGACAAAATTAAAAAAACAATCCACATGTCCATCGAAGAATAGTGAATTGAACAATTATTTTAACGCAAAATGAAATATTATACCTGAAGGACTAAATCTTTTGTTGTTAATTGGGTCGATATACTGCCAACGATTCTAGAAAATTCATGGTAATTTCCAAAGCTGTAAGAAAATTGATGAGATTAATAAAAATTCATAAATCAGTTTTGCGCATAGATAGATTATTTCTGGGCCATAAATTGTGGAAGTGTACTATTTATATATGTCGTTGTGGTGTTGTTTTACAAAATTGAGGGCACTCTGAGCACCAAAGAGTCCTGCTGTATAAACAGACGAGAAGACACTTGCAGTATCTTGACTTCGAAAAGGTGATGGTGTTTCAATAGCGCTCATCAAAAATATTTCCAACAAAGTTGCATTTCTAGAGCATCCAAGTGCATTAATAATAACACTACGTTCTGCTGAAACGTCTGCTGTTAAATATTCATTCCATAAGAAGTTATAATCTTCTGATGTTCCATATTTGATTGCCGTACAATAAACTGTTATCCGAGAATTCACAGGAACTCTAGAATCATACAAGATAAAGATATAAAATAGCAACAATAGAGTTATATCTATCGAATTGCAATCACTCACAGTTTCGAAGCGTCTGATCTCCAATCAGCAAACAATTTCAGTGATTTATCAATGCAGTCTTTCACCTCAAATTCACATGCCCAGTACACAATATTTCTCCTTAACAATTTATCCAAGTGACTCTCTTTTGCTACTTCATTGAATCCAAGTTTATTATAAATTGGTGTCAAAATTGTCAGAATGTGAACCTAGGAAAATATATTTCAATATGCATGGATCATTCGGAAATGACTTGATATTGTAACTTCAATTAAGGAAATTATTACCGTCACAAAAACAAATTGTTCATCTAATAAGTATCAAAAAAAGAACACAAAAAACAATTAGATCTATGCACATGCGCGTTCTCAGATTTTTCGTTCCCGTCATTCATTTCGCGCCACAATGCACGACGCCATCACGAGTGTTATATAGGTATTGTAATCGGCTTCGTACATACGCATAGTATTGTCGTCGAAAAAATTTAATTACCTTAAACAGTTGATAAATGTCTTTGCCGGCTAATTGTTTATTGAGATAACTGAAGCCATTTAATGCTGCTTTCCACGGAATGTAATTGGTTTCCTGAGTCAAATATTGCGAAGCAGAAAAAGCGAAATAATAATCAGTATTTCCTGCTCTTGCGAGATTGAGTACATCGTCCATCAATGCAGCACGATTGAGTTCGTCAATGTTAACGAAATCTTGACTCTTCAGAGCAACAATTATACGGTTCCACAATTCCGAATCATAATTCACACGGTAATAACCTAAAAATATTATTTATGCAAAAATATAACCTCGAAGTTTGATGAAAAGAATTGAAATTAAACAAATCCAAATGTATCCCACCAGCTTCTTGAACATTGAAAATGATCCAATCGTCAGGTTGAATTCTACTATCATTCAAATTAATCGAATTTGTCTTAGTATTAAGCCAGAATTTTGGTGTTGTGCTGGAAAAGTCGGGCTTAGATTTGACAGTATAAGTAATTGGAATTGGCCAAATATTCCTATAAACATCAATGCTGCCAGGATTCCTTAACAGAAATCGTTTTTGTGATAGCGTTAAGACATTATTATTAATACCAACATCGACCACTGGAAATCCTGCTTGCGTGGTCCATGAATTCATGATTTCGTTCACGTTCACGTTCACACTCGAATTTTTTTTTACTTGCGTTTGCAAAGCTTCAAAGAGATATTCTGGTGTTCCATAATTATATTTCCTACGAGGCAATAATTAAACTTCAATGTTCGATCAGAATAAAATACCATAATGTAACTAACCTTGCTTCTAAGTAATCAGTAAGCGCTCCATAAAATATATTCGTTCCCAATACTTTTTCCACCATACGTAAAACACTAGCAGCTTTGCCATATGTTATTTGATCGAATATTCCACTAATTTCCACTGGACTGTAAACATCGTATGTCATTGGATGGCTCGAAGATAAACCATCGATTCCAAATGAGTTTTGGACTTGTTCAACGACAAACTGATTCTCAATACCCCAATCGGATTCAATCTGGTGGTTAACAATAGCGTTTCAAAACTCTCCAACCAATTAATATTACATAGCTACCAATTCATCAAAATTATTTACTTGTGCCGTCGCATAATATTGAAAGTAACGTGCAAATCCCTCATTTAGCCATGTATACTTCCACCAGTGTGGGCTGACTAAATTTCCAAACCACTGATGCGATATTTCATGGGCAATAACAGATGCAATAGATTGTTTCGAACTAATTGGCGAATGTTCAGGATGATAGAGCATATTTGACTCACGATAGGTAATGAGACCCCAATTTTCCATTGCACCAGAGGCGAAATCTGGCAATGCAACCATATCGAGTTTAGGTAATTGATAGGTGTGATGTAGAGCTTTTTCGAAGTAATCTACGAGTGGTTTCATCACAGATGCAGCATAGATCGTCTGGTTGATAGCATTCGGTCGTGCGAATGCAGAATATGTTGGATTTATACTTTTGAAATCGAAATCTGACACAACTAGTGCAACGAGATATGTCGACATTAATGGAGTTGGCTCGAAAGTATCAACAAAATAATCTCCCCTAAAAAACAGCCGAAGAAATTTCGTTTTTATGTTGTAATTTTTACGGCTTTAAATAAAAAAATTAGGTGATTCAACTCACTGTTCTGTAGTAGAGCTGAGTTTCGTATTGCTGATCGCTCTGAAATCTGCAGATCTGACCACACTGATCTGAAAAATGGCTTTCAATGCGGGTTCATCGAAACAGGGAAACATTTTTCTTGCACCAACTGGCTCCAAATGAGTCGCTGCTAACCATCTTGATTAAAAATGAAAGCAATGAAACAACGAAAAGACATTCGTCGAGGAATCAATTAATGAAGAATAATAAATAGTTAGAGAACACATACTTGATTTTATTGTCAGCGTCCGTATACGAACTTCTGTAGAAACCTCTCATTGCTGTATTTAACATTCCTGTGTATTTGATTGTGATGATGACTTGGGATCCATTTTTTATTGTCTCATTTGTCTCAATAATCAGGAAGTGATATTTGGGTTCAACATCATGCGTACACGTCACAGGGTTCGAATCCACAGTCAGACTGATTTCGTGAAGTTCTATTTCATTGATATGGAGAACAATTTTATTTGACTCAGAGACTGTTGTAGCACTTATTTCGACAGTCCCATCAAATGTGAAATTATTCGGAAAGATATAAGGACGTAAATTAATTTTGTAATGATGGGGAATTAATGTGATGGGTAATCGATATTTAACGTCAGCAGCCTTGTCGTTAACCAACTCATCTAGGACTCTATTCACTCTTACTGGTATATCTGATGATGTGTATTTGTCCGCATCAATTGAGTCACTCAAGGCCCATTCATTCAATGATTGATTTTCAGATGAAGAAATATCGTATGTCTCGCGTACATTAGTTGGTACATCATAGTCAATAGTTTTGATAATTTTTTCATTGTTCTCTTCGTTCAATTTATTTTTTTCGAACTTCCAAGATTTTTGACCGTAAATTCGTTGACTCGAAAGAAAAACAATTCCGACGAGAAGAAAAACCAAATTGTCCCACGGCCGTCTCATTTTGGGCAGAGTAAAACACCAACTGATACAAAATATTGATTTGTGTCATGATTTGATGAGGAAAATCTACGTTCCAAGTGGGATAAAATTTAATCTCAAGTGCCACGAGAGATTAAACAGATAATTTCGATGATTCAATTAACTGATAATATTGATGTGCTAGATTGGCATAGGAATCTAATACAATGAAACGCAATTAATGCTTAATATTTTGTCTCAACTCTCAATGTTCATAGATCTAATCGCTACTTTGATAGAGATAACAGATACGGAAAAATAGAGTATTTTCTTACACTACACTTTTTAATCTTAGAAACTAGACTAGTCAAATGCTATAAACGATAAAAAATATTATCAAGATTGAATGAGAAGTTTTTTTTTTAATCGGCCACTACCTTTTTCTGTTCTGTATTTCGCAATAGTTGGATTTAGTTGTGCTTATAGCTGCACATACAATTTGACATTGTCATAGAATAAATTTTTGATTAGTGGTTAATTAAATTATCGTCGACAAGCGAAGAAGATTAATCGTAGGATATATATGGCGGAAAATAATGCTGTGATTGATGGGTGAATGATATCCAATCAATTTAAAATGTCGTGACATTCATTTTTGTTATCTCGACATTGAATAAATGATTCGATTATATGCCATGACTCGGTATAAATATTATTGAAGATTGAGTTGCGTTGTTCTGAAATTACATATTGCGTTTCGTCATCTGTAAACATGTATTTTAGGAAAGCCATATCGCCAGAAAATCAAGTGTCTTTGTACATATTTATTGATTGATGAATGTTTGTATAATAATACCGAGTTTTATATTGTTGATTATTTAATATCTCTTATTATGTCAAAACATATCGTTTATGGTATTGGTCCCGATAAATTTTTCAAGCAGTTGGCGCAGTATTTGCAAGTTCGTTTTCAAGCCAATTATTGAATATTGGTGCATTTATTTTGCTCCATTTGAGTTTTTCCGTTTGTTGCAGTATTACATTCTCCATCAATGACGCAACTTGTGGGTTGGCGTTTTTGACAAACTTGATGATCTGATTTTCAGCAGAAGTACATATAGATTAACAATTTATATAGTAGTTCTTTTGAACAACAACCGAATAATTACAGCATTTACCTTTTCCATATGTTCGGCAGATGGTGCGCCCAGAATATAATCGCGCAGAATTGACGTGAGCGTTTCAGTATTATTGAAACTAAATAAAAAATTATCATATAATATCGTTAATAATTGATAAACAAAATGATGCGTAACAATTCAATATTTGCGTGTAGAAGCAGTGAAAATTGACTCACTATTGGTGGAGACGTCCAAAATTGTTGATATAAAAATCCACAACATCGTCCCAAATTTCATCGTCACAATTACCTAGTCCGCGCAATGCTATCAATGTCACATTCTTTGGAATGGTTGAATTTCTCAACGCCTCCTTTATAAACTTTATGTAGAACGTAAAGTTTTGTGCTAAATTTATGTGTCCCATATATTCATATGCTCCGCTTTCGATTTTTTCCTGCAATAATATTTCGGCCTTCTTATTGTATACTGCCGAATTCAATATCCACTCCTCCAAATTCGGCGGCAATCTGAAATTAATCTCACTTATAATCAGTGTCAATGATTGTGATGAAAATTAGACTTACGGATTTTCACTTGGATTCTGCAAGAATTCAATCAATTTTTCTCCGGCTATTTTCCTACACTCCATGTGACCGTAATAGCAAGCACCTGTTAATATTTCCGATCGCCATCGCCTCATCATATATGAATCGGTAGGACTTTCCGAAAAACCCATTTTAATAATAATTTTTTCCATCAAATGCAATGCATACTTCTGCAATTAATCAGAAGTAACTTGACTCGTATAATTCTCCATATCAACAAAGAAGTGGAAAAGTTTAGATACAAACCTTTAAATTATCAAAGAACGTCTTATCTTGAATTTTACCTCTCAATGCTGTGAATGAACTGAATGTTCGCCGCCAAGGAATGTAGTCAACTTCGCGTGCCAAATATTTAGTTACCTCGAGAAACGTGGTCAAATTTTGACGTTCCAATACAACCATATAAAACAAATCATTAATAATTTGCGCGCGATTCACTACATGAATATTGGCGAATTTTTCGGTATTCAAATACTTTGCTAATTGCAGCCAGTTATGTTCATCATAATCAACGCGATAATATCCGGATTGCTTTAAATTGACGAGAAGCCATTCCTCCTTATTCAAATTTGCGATTGTAGCGTTTGCTTCGTTGGGTTTTAGCCAAAGTGTTGGTCGCGTGTGTGTGTAGGACGTTTTCGACTCACTTGCAAAGTTAATTGGTAGATACCATCTACTTGTCATGTCATTCAACGAACTCGGTGACTGAGTCAATATTGCGATACCAGCTTCATAGTTTCTCGTTACTTTAACGATTGGATACCCTCTTTGTTCGATCCACGGATCCATCACATTTTTAATATTTATGTCTCCACCGTGACCGTATACTTCTTGCATTGCGTGCCAAAAGTCATCTGTTGTTGCAGTTCCATATTGACTGTTGATATACAAAGTGATCAACATATAATGTAACGTATGGTGAATCAAACATTTTTTTTTCTATTGATAAAGGAGCATCAGTTACTGTTTTCTCAAATATATGCGAATTCCCTCACGAAGATACTGTTCGCCAATGATGTGACCCAACATGTGTATTATACATGGTCCCTTTTGATTAGCAAAAAACGAAGAATATGAATTTATTTCTCCGGGACTTTCCAGCACCTGATTCAGGTTTCTAGATGAAGTTGGGGATTCAAGTGAGAATGACATTGTTTGGAGCACCCGCGTGACTAATGTATCCATCCACCCCCATTCTGGAAATATCTGTGAATAATATATAGTTGAAATTACTCTATAAATTTTATACTGATGGGAAATTTTTTTTTCACCTCATCGCCGATATAGAACTGCATATACCGGGATAGTCCTTCTTTTATCCACAAATCACTCCACCAAGCAGGAGTAACTAAATTCCCAAACCATTGATGAGCTAATTGGTGAAGGAAAATTTCAATGGCAGACTCTTTCGCGCTATAACTCGTGTTGTCAAAAATTAGGGTCGATGCACTAGAAGCCATCGAGTGAATATTTTCATTAATTCACATGAGGGGTTAATTCTTTTTTTTCTGTCGTTAAAAAATTTTACCGATAAGTTATGAGGCCCCAATTGTCCACTCCACCAGAATCAGCTTCGGGGATTGCATAGCTGTCAAGTTTTGGCAATGAATAAGGCATCCCCGTATATTCCACCAATAAAGGCAGGGCCTTTTCATTGACTTCCTGGAGATACTCTGTTATCGGAAGAGCTTGTTTTTGGATACATGTATTTATCGATTTATCTGTGTTTGAGATGCATTTAAAATCAGAAATTACGAAGGCAACAGCATAAGTAGACATAACTGGCGTTGTATTGAAGATTGTCCATTTCCTCCCGTTAGCAGCGTCAATAGAATTTTTAACTGGCATATTAGATGTTGCAGTATAATTTGGGAAATGATTGATGGAAATATTGAAAGTGGCTTTTAATGCAGGTTCGTCCCAACAAGGAAAAGCCCGACGAGCTTTTGCCGGCAAGAATTGCGTTGACACCAACCATCTTGTCAACAATTAAAATAGATACAAATTTTCGAACAATATTTAATCTGATTGAAAAACATTTTCTACTGCTCCAATTAATCTTTACTCACGTTTTTGGTTCTTTGGCGTTGACATATGACGATTTGTAAATGCCAACCGGTTCGCTGCTGATATTTCCAGAAAAGTGGAAACTCAACAAATATTTTCCAGGTTTAAGTGATCGTTCAAAGTTCAATGTCAAAAAATCCGTGTTACTGTCACGGTAGTGATATTTCGGTTTCATCAATTTGCCTTGAGCATCAGCAATACTTGTTGCATGTTGATCCACTTCCAGCTCATGATGAGCATGAAGAGTAATATTTGTCGTTTCATTCAAAACTGTGATAAAAATTTTTGTTTCGCCATTGAAAGTATAATTTCCCTCGTCCACAAATGGCGTCACTTTAATATCATAAGACATTGGGACGACATGTGTTGGTAGACGATATTGAATCAATTGATTTGTTGTCATCGGTGTCGTCGACGTCACACATTGTGCGTCCAGTAAAAACAGCAACAAAATGGCAATGCAGCCACCTGCTCTATTGCCACGCATTCTATAGGGACAAAAACATTTCCAACTCATCTTACTAAATACCAATTGCGTCGAAATTGCTAATCTATGATGGTCAAAGTAATGTTGGAATACAAAACCGGAAGCGTTTCAATTGGAAACACTCGTTCGTGATCATCTACGACCTACATACTGCGAAATTTATTTTTACAAACTTGAATGAATTCATAGATAAAATTTCATAATGCGGCCAAGATAACAACAATCGACGATGGGAATCGGCTTTCATTGTATATGGGATACAAAAGAAGAAAAAATTGAATGCAAATCAATAATAATTATTGATAATGATAAAAATTAATCTTCATAATTCTGACTCTCGAGCAACAAAAAAAGAAATTATTTCCATTCAAATATTACCTGCGAATGTATGCTTTCGTTTTGGCCCAAACTGATTCACGCACCATTCAACTTTGTGTGTTACTTTTCAACGGCTCTTCGAAATGGTTCAACACCGACTGGATCGCATTGTGAATGTATCATGTAATTTATCACCTCTTGCGTCGACATCGTTCCAGTACATTGAATGAAATCATTATAGTTAATCATAGTTAAATTGTAGTTCCATTACGAATTTAAATGCGTGTGGGTGTCACGCTGTTCCGGTTAAATAAATTCAGGAGTGAATTCAAAACTTATTAAAGTTATTAAAATGAAAAATTCACACGAATTTTCAAAAGTTAGCTTACTATCTATTTGTCAATGTGTTTGTAATTTTTGACGTGATGATCTTCAGCATAGTCAATAATTTCGTTAAAGGGCAAGATGTTATTCGTAATGCTATTCCAAGTCTTTATTCGTGATCGAAGTCGTTGATGATACTCACTGTACACCCATAATGAAAAGTGATAAGAGAGCACTCCATTATCCTGCCGTATTTCCACGCATCCTATGAAATGAATTTAAACTCGAGCCATTTGTTTGAATAATGATAGAGCTGGGTCGTTGACCTACAAGGGTCAAAACCATATTGGAGTGCCAATACAGAAGTATTTCAATAAAAAACGTTCTCACATGAATTCCTATTTATCTATCTACTGTAATGCATCTGTGCAAACACAAATGAAATTAGTAAGAAATATGAACATTCTGTGAGAAAAAATCAACAAAATCAGTGGCGATAATTGATTGTCGTGATGTTTGTAATTATTGGGACATTCAAGAGACGTCTCTGATTGTATCTCCTCATTCTCCTGCAAACTGAGTCATGCAGAATTGGACCTTGTGGACTCATCTGAATCGTGCAACTAATGTTGCGTCACATGTCTTATGCAATTTTTTACCTCCGCCGTCATCACCGTGGTCGACATTGGGTTCTGCACAATATCGAATTAAATTATCATAATTTCCTGTAGTTAAACGGTGACTCCACTTGTTATATACAAACAGTTTAATCATTTAATATTTTTGTTATTTACAGTTGTGCTTGCGTTGGGGCGCGTGGAATCGAAACTTATTCAATCAAAATGGATATGTAAGTTAATATTATCTATTAAATCATTTTCAGACAATCACTTCCACAAATTCATTTGTTTGTTTTTTTTTTTATTGAATTATTTTGAATCGTGGAAATGAATATTCCAAGTTATAGTTGGTTAAAATATTGCAATGTTAATATAAATTGATTAGAGTATTATTCAAATATGTAGGATTATATTTTCAAACAGTTGGTGTAGTATTTGGAAGTTGCTCGTCAAGCCACGTGTTGAATATTGGTGCATTGATTTTGCTCCATTCGAGTTTTTTAATCTGCTGTGGTATAGCATTTTTAATCCACGATGGTGTTCGTTCATTATTTTTATCGACAAATTCACTAATCTGATTAATGATAGAAATCAATATGTAGAGAAAAAATTGTATTGCGGTATTATTATATTAACATCGCATTTACCTTTTTCATGCGTTCGACAGACGGAGTGACCCAAATGTAGTCATTGAGAATCGATGTAGCGGTGCGAGTATTGTTGAAACTAAATAAAAAAAAGTTCAAGTATTATTATTAGTGATAATTTTGAAAAAGAGGTGTAAGGGAATAGGATATTCATAGTAGAAGTTAGCTCACTATTTGAAGATACGTTCGGAATTTTCTATGTAAAAATCAACAGCATCGTCCCAATTTTCATTGCCACCATTTCTCAGTTGGCCCATTGCAACTCGAGTAACATTTTTAGGAATGGATGAATTTGTCATAGCTTTCTCTATAAATCTACGATGGAACGTATGATTTCTTGCTATATTCAACAATTTCATATATTTGTATGCACCATTTTCAATTTTCTCCTGCAACAACAGTTCGGCTTTTTCATTGTATGCTGCAGAATTCAATATCCAATTTTCCAAATTCGGCGGCAGTCTGAAATCACTTGTAGTTGTTATTGATTCTAAGGACTAAATACGTTTTGATTCAGAGTAAATAAAATTGGGGATTTAAGCTCACGGATTTTCACTTGGATTCTGCAAGAATGAAATCAATTTCTCGCCAGCTATTTTCCTACACTCGGTGTGTCCATAACAACAAGCGTATGTCAAAATTTCCGATCTCCATCGTTTCATCATGTATGTATCGGTAGGACGTTCCGAAAAACCAATTTTGTTAATGATATTCTTCATCAAGTGCAATGCATACTTCTGCAAGTGATGAGAAAAATGTTATTGAAATAAATTTAGTGAAATAAACGTGAATACATGTGAACTCGAACCTTTAGGTTGTCGAAGAATTCTCTGTTTTGAATTTTACTTCTCAATGCTGAAAATGAACTGAATGCCTGACGCCAAGGAATGTATTCAACTTCGCGAGCCAGATATTTAGTTACTTCAAGAAAAGTAGTCATGTTTTGACGATCATTTATAACCATGTAAAACAAGTCGTTAATAATTTGTGCGCGATTCAACACATGAATAGTGGTGAAATTATCACTATTCAAATATTTTGCAATCTTTAGCCAGTTTTCTTCATCATAATCCACGCGGTAATATCCTGATTGTTTCAAGTTGACAATAAGCCAATCGTCCTTCTTTAATTCTTCGATAGTTGCATTCGCTTGGTTAGGTTTCAGCCAATCCGTTGGCAGAGTACATGTGCAGGAAGGCTCAGATTGAGTTGCGAAATTGATTGGTATATACCATTGATTATCCATTTCACTCAGCAAATTTGGTGACTGCGTTAGCACAGCAGTACCAGCTTCATAATTTCTCGTTACTTTAACGATTGGATAGCCTTTTTGTTCGATCCACGGGTCCATCACGTCTTTAATTTTTATATCATCATCTGGCCCGTATGCTTCCTGCATTGCGTGCCAAAAATCATCGGAAGTTGTAGTTCCATATTGACTGGTAATATGAAAAGTGAATAATGAATAATGTTCGTCATTTTAGAATCGAATTCTCTCAGTTAATAATTAAGTTGTAATTACTGCTTTCTCAAATAAATACGAATTCCTTCTCGAAGATCATCCTCGCCGATAATGTGACTCAGCATGTGTATCAGACTTGCTCCTTTTTGATAAACTAAAATGGAAAAATGTGATTTTATTTCCGCTGGACTCTTGGGTTCCCAATTCAGATAATTGTAGTAAGTTGATGACTCAAGTGTGAATGTTCCTGTTTGGATAACTCGCGCGACAAATACATTCATCAAGTCCCATTCTGGAAACATCTGTGAACGATAAAGTTAAACTTGTTTCGTGAATTCTCTATTGATATTTATTACTAATTCACAAGATCCAATTGCCTTATTGCCAATATAAAATTGAATGTAACGTGAAAGTCCTTCTTTCAGCCAAATATATTTCCACCAAGCAGGAGTTACTAAATTTCCGAACCACTGATGGGCTAACTCATGAATAAAAATTTCGGTGGCAGACTCTTTCGCGCTACAACTTGAATTGTCAGTAATCAACGTGGATGCACTAGATGTAAGGAAGCCAATAATTATATCAGTTATTATGAGTTTAATGAAGGAGAACAATTTTTTCCGCAATAAAATGTCTCACCGATAAACTATGAGCCCCCAATTTTCCATTCCACCTGAATCAGCTTCGGGGATTGCGTAGCTCTCCAGTTTGGGTAAAGAGTATGGTATTCCCGTATATTCCTCCAATAAAGGCAGGGCTTTTTCATTAATCTCCTGAAGGAACTTTGCTGACGGAAGCACTTCTTTTTGAATACATGTATTTATTGATTTATTTGCGTTCGAGATGCATTCAAAATCAGACACTACAAATGCAACTAGATACGTGGACATGACTGGAGTTGTGTTGAATATTGATAATTTTTTTCCACTGCCGGCGTCAATTTGAATTTTAACTGGCATATTGGATGTTGCGGTGTAGTTTGAGAAATGCTTGACGGAAATATTGAAAGTGGCTTTCAATGCAGGTTCATCCCAACAGGGGAAAGCTCGGCGAGCTTTCGTGGGTGAGAATCGCGTTGACACCAGCCAGCTAATCAACAATTAAAATTAAGAAAATAATATTTCAATATTTACAGCAATTATAGTTTATTTTTTATCTTATGGATGTATTTTCACTCACATTTTCTCTTTCTTTTCATTCATATATGACGATTTATAAATACCAACAGGTTCACTGCTGATATTTCCAGCAAATTCAAAGTTCAATGAATAATTCCCAGGTTTGCATGGTTGTTCAAAATTGAGTGTCAGAAAATCAGTTTTATTATCACGATAGTGATATTTTGGCTTCATCAATTTCCCTTGAGCATCAGTGAGACTTGTCGCATTTTCATTAATCTCCAAATTATGATACGCATGGAGAGTAATATTCAATGTTTCATTTAAAACTGAGATTAAAATCTTTGTATCGCCATTGAAAGTAAAATTTCCCTCGTCAATGAACGGCGTAATTTTAATGTCATATGACGTTGGAATAACGTCTGTTGGTAAACGATACTGAATCAATTCATATTTAATCGGTTGTGTCGACGTCACACATTGTATTTCCACTAAGAACAGTAACAAAAGCGCAATCCATCCACCTGCCCTATTGCCACGCATCCTATGGAATGAAATTAAATTTAAATCACTCTATTAAATAACAATTGAATTCAAGCTTCTAACCTACGAGGGTCAAAGTAATATTGGAATGTCAGAACGGAAATGTCTCAATCAGAAGCATCTTTACGTGAACACCTACTGACCTATTTATTAAACTATTCACTGTAAACTAAAATGCATAAATGAAATGTAGAAGTCAGAAAGCAAAATATATAATCGGGCTGAAAAAGCAGGCATTAGTGATAGTAATTGCATTTCTATTGTGTGTGTGAAACCAAAGAAAAGAGGGAAATCAATCTTGAGGATTGATAGAAATATGGTCAACTGGTAAAGATCTGTTTTCAACACGAGTATTCATGCGAAAAAAATCGTATCTTAAGCAATGAAAAATTACCTGCGAATGTATGCCTTCGTCCTTTTCCAAGCTGATTCACGCACCATTCAATCTCGTGTTATGCTGCTTGATGATTTGTCCGAATTGTACGAACTACGACTGCAACATATGCCGCACGCATCGCCCTTTTTATCATCTTCGTTGTCGTTGTCGTCGAGCGTATTGGATTAGATAATTACATTCCATTATAGTTGAATTGTTGTAACACGAGATATATTTGAACCCGGTTAGGTACTGTGTTAAATTTGTATTCATATATTTAATGAGGCGATGCAGTGCAACATGAGAAGTCTAATCAGTTCAAAATAAAGAGGGCCATAATTATTGGTGAGCATCCTCTGACAATGAACCTTCTACGGCCATTCATTTTCCACCTCTTCGAAATTTTTTGATCCGGAGTACCACTGTTATTGTTTTCATGCCTATTATTAGTGACTTTAGTTTAATGATGAATATTGAAAAGTTTAGTATTCCTGACTTGCTCAGTAAAGGTTAAAATTTACATTTACAGTGTCATCCCAAAGCAATATGTAAGCAACGTTTTTATTTATTTTTACTTCATTACATTTCTGACAACTATTTTTATCATGATATTTCATCTTTTTTGTCAGGTTTGATTATATTCAGTTCAATCAAACGTTTGTCCATAAATGTGTGAAATTTTATTAATTGCGCTTCACCCAAACGAATCCTTGCTTCACACTCTTCTAGTAATCTATCCAATCTCGGTTCTTCAAATTTCTCTTTGAACGTTTCTAAACGTGGCTCGAGGAAGGCCTTGAACTGAAAATATTGTTTGTAAGCAGAATATTTAAATGGATGCATCTGCGAAAAGGGAATAATAACTATTGCGTTTGCTTTTAACCTTTTCATACTGATCACGGGTTTCAATTGCATCTCCTAATGCTGCAATTATTACTACCACGTATTCCAGGTCGCCTTTTCCCTCAAAACTGGAATAGCATTAAATGGAAGGAATTACCGAATAGGTTGCTATACTTCGTGAGAATAATAAAAATAAAATTTTCCTCACTATTCTTGAATGAATTCAAAATGATTGATGGAATAGTTCAATATATAATCTACATTTCCTTTATTCTTTCTGAACTGATGGAATACGTCCATTATTTCAGACAATTCGCCTGTTATATTTGTGACAAACATCCGATCCATATATTTGTTGCGAATCTCCTCTGATTCAGAACACATTAATAATTTGTATAGTCTAATATGTTCAGTCTCATTAACAGATCTCATCAATGATTCCCATAGAGTCTCGTTTGCGTTGGCAAGTCCCGCACAAATGATCCAACCGTAATCATAACGAGAAATTCTATAATTTTTCAATCCAATCGTTACTGAGAGAGATCATATAGTTTATTATAAGGTATTGCTTAATTTGTGCCTTATCGGAAACTTACGCTTTATCAGTAAGACTCTTCAAATTTTTGCTAAGGATCCCACTTGCATACTCTCTGCATTTGGCGTGATTCACCTTACAAGCCAGTGGGAAAAGTAACTGTTGCGCTTTCATGCTTATATAATCCTCACCAATTTCATCTAACATTCTGGTCATGAGGAAAAGTATATATTTATTGAATGTCTCTTCTACAGGTGTATTTTGCATCAAACCGGTGAATCCGTCCAGTATTCCAATTGCTGGTATCCACGGCAGATAATCGGTTTCTCGATGCAAATATGAAGTTATGTTAATCAATATTTCGAGGGGTTTGCTCACTTCGAAAGCTGTCTTCCTCATCATTCTAAATGCATCTGTGATGAACTGCGCACGATTTATTGGCGGAATTTTATCGTAATCTTCCGAATTGAGATAATTGGCGATGAGACGCCAATTTTTTTCATCATAATCAACCTGATAAAATCCTGACGCAATTTCAACGAATATTTCAAATGTTATTTCTTTCGGGGATAAAAATTCATTATTAATAAAATTGCAGACCTCTCTGTTGGATATTCAATACAATCCAATCATCTTTATCTATATTCGATATTGTCACATTGTCATCATCTTTATTGAACCACATTGTCGGTAATGTCGAGGTAAAATCTGGATTGGATTTGGTGGCATAGTTTATCGGTATATTCCATTTATTGTTCGGATAAATGGACACTGCATTTTTTTGCCGCAATATGACATCTCCACTTTCATTATCCCTTGTGACTGTAACGATCGGATATCCTCGTTGTTCAATCCACGGGTCCATAGTCTCTTTCACATTCAACGGTTTGTCTTTAATCTTTTCATCATAGGCTTCTTGAAGGTCATCCCACAGATCATCAGTAACTACCGCTGTGAATTGACTGGAATAAAAATAATTTATTGATATATCAATCCAAGAAGTAATATTTTTTAATTTTTTGGTTCAACGAAAATGATCATTATTTTACTGCGCTTTCAGATAACGTTGAATTCCATTGCGAAATACTTCTTCACCAAGTGTATGATCCAACATATGGAGTACTGCAGCACCTTTACCATATGTGATTTGGCTGAACATTTTATGTATCTCTATTTTATTGGTCGGGTTCCATTTAATAGGTTTGGATCTATGTGAATAGTATTCTCCTTCAAAAAACTGCTCGTTCACATGTTCAACTGCAAAAGTATCCATAATACGGCGGTCAGGAAACATCTATGTATAATAGAGAGGGTCGTTTTTATGAAGCGATAAAATAACTGTTTTCGACTGCATTTCGTTGTGAACTTATGAAGTTCACGAGACTGACCATTGCTAGAACTTTGTACTGGAAGTATGCAGCGAATGCTTCATTCAACCACGCATCACTCCACCATATGGGTGTTACTAAATTTCCGAACCATTGATGTGACAGTTCGTGAGCAACCACCATTTCAATTTGCTCTCTCTTGAGAATATCTGGCAAAAACGTATCGTTATGGATGAGAACTGAATACGTTCTGGAAAAGAAATAAAATCTCATTAATTGGTAATCATCGAAAAACAAATTATGCCTAGATTAATGAGTGATTCTCACATATAACTGACAAGACCCCAATGCTCCATTGCTGTTGCTCCATATTGTGGAATCGTTATTTGATCCAATTTCGGAAAAGCATATGGAACATCAGTATAGATATTCATTACCGGTATAACTCTTTCGCTCACATCAAGAGCATATTTTACTGAGTCTAAGGCATTCTCCAGCGTGTAAAATGTTACGTTGCCATGAGTATTTTCGATATGTTTGTAGTCTGCTACGGCTAGACACGGTAGATATGATGACATCTTTGGAGATCTCTCGAACCTAGTCAATATTCTCCCATCTGGCAGTTTTTCATAATTTTTCACCGGCATATTTGACAGTGCGGTGTAATTTGGATAATGTGTGATCGAAATTTCGAATTGTGCCTTTTTACCTGGCTCATCCCAACAGGGGAATACTTGACGTGCGCCAGTTGGTTCAAAGTGTGTTGTTATGAGATATCTGAAAAACAGTGGTTGTTAGGAGAATGGAAAAATGTATCTAAACAATAATAAACTGATAGTTATTTACTTCGGTTCACCATTTTCATCTTCATCAACAGCACGATAAAGGCCACTAAATGGGCTGTACCAATCATCACTGCCATCACGTCCAGTCCATGACATCTTCAATGTATAGTTGCCCATTTTCAATCGCACGTTAAATTTTAGTGAAAAAAAATCATTTGATGGATTCCACTTTTGTGAAATCGGCTTCCTTATATTGCCATCTTTGTCGATTAATTCAGTTGCCCGTTTGACAATGTCCATTTTATCTGATCTGTGCAATATCACGGTAGTTGTTGGTCGTAATACCTCAAAAATAATTGTACCATTGCCATTGAAAGTGAATTTTTCACCGAGAAAATCAGGATCCAAATCAATAATGTAGACACGTGGTGCAGTATTGCATGGTAAACGGTATTCGGATAGGTTCAATTTTTTTTCCATCAGCGATTTCGCTAATGAATGTACCAGATTTCTTTTAGTATTAGACGGTGGTTGGTTCAATGGCATGTTTGCCGTCGCGCACACCATCACGACGCAGAGGATCATAAAATTCCGAATCATCTTGGAATATATTCTCTGCGTGAAAGAAAGAAATAAATTAAAAATGACGCTTACTACCAGACGCTTCCAATCTGACAACACTCGACGATGTCTTTGACATGATGCATGACGCGAGAAAATCATTTATAGTTGTCCGAGTCTGAATATTTGAAAATTCATAATGCAAATGTTGAATAACTGAATTTTATTACTTTGCATATGTCGACGTTGTTTTCGGAGCATATTATCGTATTCGAGCCTTGAAAAACAATATCGGATGAATGAATTAATAACTTCATGATAGAATGACCTGATGTTAATTTTTATTGTAATGAGAATTTGAATTATTGATTCCTGAAATTTCTAAAGAAAACGACTGCTGAGTGCACACTTGAGAATAACTAGTTTTTAAAATTTATATATGTTAGTTCTTATGAGGAATTATACAATAATAGATTTTCAGTTCAATAATATGTAAAACTGTCGAAATTTTTCCTCTATTCGACATAGTTTTACTCATTGTGACTGTAGTCAATGCCTAATTCTCAAGTTGTGATACGAATGATAATCATGTGGCCAACAATATATTGTAGTGATTTCAATGATAATTGCAATAAATTATTGGAATTCCATTTATTGATACATAATTATGGAAAACAGAATGCGGGTAAGAACATGGTGATACACCGTGACTGTTTTATTATGCAATGAACGTTGAAAACATATATTGTGTTCTATAACAGGAATATGTAAGCTATGTTTTTCCTCGATTCCACGCTTCTCCATATATCTGTGAACTATTATTCTTATGATGTTCCGCTATTTTCATCGAGCTTGACAGCATTCGGTCCAAACAGACGTCTATCCATGATTTCGTGGAATTTTGATACATATGATTCGATCTGATCAACCCTGTCTTCAACTTCTCCTAGAAACTGCTCTATTCCTGAGTCTTCAAACTTCTTTTGGAGTGTTTTGATTCGAGGCTCGAGAAAAGCTTTGAACTGAAATCAACCATTGAGAACGAGACATTAAATTTCCTGATATGTTTATACCCAAACTTTTTGGAGGAAGGAATTATAATTTTTTCTCATTTTTAACCTTTTCATACTGATCTCGAGTTTTGATGGTGAGATTCAATACTGCCATCAAATTGATCACATATTCTGGGTCATCCTCTTTTTCAAAGCTATATTGGAGTAAAATGGAATGAATTCTTGGACGAACTAATTGATGTGGACAAATTGGGATAAAATGAGGAAAAAATTGAAAAAATAAAATCCTCACTAATCATCGATGAGTTCAAAATGATTGATGAAATAGTTCAATATGTAATCCACTTTCTCCCGGTTTTCATCAAATTCATAAAATATTCGCATTATCTCGTAGGGACAGTCGGTAATGTTGGTTGTGAAGAGTCGATTCATATATTTGTTGCGGATCTCTTCCGATTTTGAACACCTCAAAAACTTATACGGTACCATATGGAATTCAGTACCATTAACAGATTCGATAAATGATTCCCAAACTGTCTCGTTGGCTCGTTCAAGTCCATAGCAAATAATCCAACCGCGAGGTCCATCGTCGAGTCTGTAATATTCAAATTTAGTTGTGATCCACAGGAAATCTATCTCCGGCTGAAAATTATTTCGAAACTCACGTCCCACCCGTCAAACGTCCTAGATTTTCATTGAAAACTCTTTCGGCAAACTTCAAGCAATCCGCATGTTCAAATCTACATGCAAGTGGAAAGAGTAACTGTTGTGTTTTCATGCCTGTATAATCCGGAGTAATATGATCCAACACTTCACTCATGAGAAAAAGCATATATTTACTGAATATCTCATAAGCCGCGGTATTCTGCATTGAAGTAGTGAAACGGCGGATAATTTTGATTGCTGGTATCCAGGGTAAATAATGCGATTCACGATGTAAATATGACGTAATGTTTATCAATATTTCGAGACGTTTGTCTTTCTCGAACTTTGTCTTCTGTAACGTTTCATATGTGTCTCTGATAAGCTGTGCGCGATTTATCGGTGGAATTTTTTGATAATCTTCCGAATCGAGATAATCTGCGATAAGACGCCAATTCTGTTCATCATAATCGACCCGATAAAATCCTGAAAAAAAAAGTACGATATATCTCAAATATAGTCGCATGGAAACGAATGATTGGGCTATAATGAATGTGTAGACCTCTTTGTTGAATATTTAATATGATCCAATCATCCTTTTTGATGTTGGGTATTGTGACATTGTCATCGTCTTCATTAAACCACATGGTCGGCGATGTTGAGGAAAAATCAGGATTTGATTTCGTCGCATAATTCAATGGTATTCTCCATTTGTTATTTGGATTAGACGCAAATGCATTTCGTTGCGTCAAAGTCACATCACCCGTTTCGTTATCTCTCGTAGCTGTAATAATTGGATATCCTGTTTGTTCGATCCACGGATCCATTATCTCTTTTACATTCAACGGTTTGCCTTTATTCATTTCATCATATGCCTCTTGAAGATCATCCCAGAGATCATCAGTGGTTACAGCTGTGAATTGACTGGAATCACAATTATCTATTAATATTTTAACACAGTGCAAAATGAGTGCGAAATAGTAGTGAGTCATTATAATTTTACTGGGCTTTTAGGTATCGGCGAATTCCATTGCGGAATATGTCTTCACCAAGAATATGATCCAACATGTGAAGTACACCACCACCTTTGGCGTACGTGATCGGACTGAACATTTCATCTATTTCAATTTTATTTGTTGGATTCCATTTGATAGGTTCAACTCTGTCTACATACTTTTCCGCCAAAAAGGACTCCTCATTTACATGTTCGACAACAAAGGCATCCATGATGTGGCGTTCGGGGAAGATCTATAATCAATTAGGGCAGTGATATATTATTGCAAAAATGATAATCTATTAATAATAAGAAACAAAATCAATTTTCACTGTGATTTACGAAATAAAGTTATGAGGTATATGAAACTAACCACTTCCAGGGCTTTGTATTGAAAGTAGTCTGCAAATGCTTCATTTAGCCACACATCATTCCACCAAATGGGTGTTACGAGATTTCCAAACCATTGGTGTGCCAATTCGTGAGCAACCAACGTTTCAATCTGCTCTTTTGTTTTCAAGTCAGGTAGCAAAGTATGGTTTTGAAGTGAAACCGACCAAGTACTTAAGGATAAATCATATTAAATCAATTACTGTTTATAGGACATGATGCATGTAAGTTAATGGCTGATACTCACGCGTAACTGACTAAACCCCAATGTTCCATAGCTGTTGCTGGATATTGTGGGATTGTAATTTGATCCAGTTTGGGAAAAGCATAGGGAACGTCAGTATAGAATTCCATTGCTGGTATGACCTTCTCACTTATATCGAGGGCATATCTTACCGAATCCAGAGCATGTTCTAGTGTATAAAATGTTATGTTGCCATGTACATTTTCAATGTGTTTATAGTCAGCAACTGCTAAACACGGTAAATATGGTGACATCTTTGGTGATCTCTCGAATTTGGTGATTGTTTTTCCTTCAGGTTCTAGTTCTTCACGATTTTTCACGGGCATATTTGACAGTGCGGTGTAATTTGGATAATGAGAGATCGAAAATTCAAACTGGGCTTTCATACCAGGCTCATCCCAACATGGAAAAACTTGACGTGCACCGGTTGCTTCAAAATGTGTTGTTATAAGATATCTAAAATAGAAACAACTGTTGGCATGAAGCGGGAAAAAATTCTATGCTGATTAATTAATATATATTCACTTCGGTTCAGCATCTTCACTTTCGTCAGCAGTACGATAAAAGCCACTGAACGGACTGTACCAATCATCGGTTCCATCACGTCCAGTCCATGACATTTTTAACGTATGGTTTCCCTTTTTCAATTTGAAGTTGAATTTTATTGAAAAAAATTCATTTGATGGATTCCACTTTTGTGAAATCGGCTTCCTTATATTGCCATCTTTGTCGACTAATTCAGTTGCCCGTTCGACAATGTCCATTTTATCTGATCTGTGCAATATCACTGTAGTTGTTGGTCGTAATACCTCAAAAAAAATTGTACCATTTCCATTGAAAGTAAATTTTTCACCGAGAAAATCTGGATCCAAATCAATAATATAGACATGCGGTTTCGTATTGCATGGTAAACGGTATTCAGAATGTGTCAACTTCTCTTCCATCACTGATTTAGTTAGGGAATGCAGCAATCCTTTCTTCGTTTTGGGTGATGGCGGTCCCAGAGGGATTGTTGCCGTTGCACACACCATTACGACACAGAGTATAATGAACTCTTGAATCATTCTCAAAGAATGTTTCTGTTTGAGAATAGATAGATATTAGAAATAAAGAAAAATGATGTCTAAAACTGATTGACTGGAATTGGATAATAGTCAAAGTTTTATTTGATATTATTCGTGACAGGCAAGATCTTTTATAGTTATCGGTGTTTGATATTCTATACATGAGAATCCATAATTCATTGATGAATAATTCAATTTCACCCATTTGCATGTGTCGGCATTGTGTTGAATACAGTTTATGAATTTTATTGAAAAACAAAGATAAATATTGCATGAATGAATCGAGGACTTAGTAATATGGTGATGTAATTCCAACTCCATAAAAATTACAATTTGAACTCTTTTTGTTCGGAGCCCCTAAATATATATCGTTGCAAAATGTTAATGAGGAATTGGGATACAGTGTCGGAAATGGTGGAATCAATTGTATGTATTTTCTTTTAAACCGACATTCAGTGATTTTTATTTTTATATTTATGAATTTCGATTATTACACATTTAGTTTTTTTTATTTCTATAAGTCGATCCATGAATGAGATCATATAATGATGGTTTTTTGTCTACCAACGTGTGAAACTGTGCCGACATTCTTTCACTATCTGCCATTTTTTCCCGCGCTGTTTCCAGCAATTCTTTAGTCTTCGACATTTTTCCACGCTCCTCTTGTCTTTCAAGAAATCCCCTAAACTTCACATATACATACGAGAATTAGTTATAGTTTAAATAATTTAAATGTAAAACTATATATTATTGTGCTACTATAATCGGATACCTTGTCATATTGATCACGATTTTTGATATTCCTGCTAATTTGCTCAACAATCTCGTCAATATTCCGTGTTAGATTCCTCGCATTGAAGCTGGAATGATATTCGAATTAATGAACATGTCTGCGTGAAATTTAAATATTAAGCAATAAGTTTCTCTTCAATTTACTATTGTCGTATTCGATCAATATGATTGATGAAATAGTCTAAAGCAAAATCCACATTTTCTCGTCGTCCTGCCACAATAGATGAAAATGCTGTGGTTAATTCTTCAGTAAGTAGACTAGCATTTTCCGCCATAGCCAATGCAAGATATTTTCTCATAATGTAATGATCATCTGTACAACCCAAAAATTCATAGCCCGGTTGATTCAATGGATCGGCAAAATGTGCGTTCATAACCCTATCCCATATTGTTGTATTGGCGTACATTAATCCATGACAATAGATCCAACGTTTCGCACCTGGTGAAATTCTGCAATTAAGAATGAGAAAAAAAATTCCAATTGTGTTTTTTCTCCAACCATCATTCGTTTGTCGTAGTATAATTCGTTTCAAAACTCACGGATAGTCCTTAGGATCTTGGAAAAACATTGCAAGTTTATTAGTTGCAGCATTTCTGCATTTTTCATGGCCTAGTGCACATGCCCAGGGTAAGATTTCATCTTTTGCAAGTGCTATTAAATGATCTTCACCCGAGTGATCATCAAATCCAATATGCATGGTTATATTTGAAATCAAATGCATGACAAATTTTTCAAACATATCGTAAGCTGGTGTGTTTATCAACATATCATTAAATCTTTCTATTACTATTAGTGTTGGCATCCATGGGAGGTAATTAATTTCACGATGTAGATATGTCATAACGTCGATCAATAGTTCGAAATATTTGTCTTCATACGCAGAAAGAAATAATAGATCATAGATAAGTTGCGCACGATTTCTTACATGAATTTTGTGATAATTATCTGTGTTCAAATAATCAGCAAGACGTTTCCAATTTTCATAATCATAATTGACACGATAAAATCCTGAAACGAATATTTTTTGTTAATCAAATGAGCTCTTTGGGAGGTGGGGATCAAGATTAGGTCGTGGAGTGAGTGATTATTTGTGCAAAAATTCTTCTATCTTAAGGACGGTACACTGATTTATTCCAAAAAGTTATAATCCCCTGGCGTTTCTCCCGAAATATTTTAGCAGAATTTTTACCTGTTTGTTGAATGTTTATAATCACCCAATCATCTCTATTGATTCCATAAAGAGTTAAACTCTCATTGGCACGTCGCATCCAATGCGTAGGTCGAGTGTAAGCGAAATCTGGAAGTGAACGTGTGGTGAGACTTATCGGAATCATCCATAAATTTTGTGATTCTGAATCGAATGCATCCATTTGGGTGACATTTGTCAATCCATTTTCATAATCCCTCGTAATATTCAACAGTGGATATCCAGTTTGCTTCACCCATGGATCCATCATTTCTTTCACATTCAAATGTGGATGTCTACCTTTGTCTTCATATGTTTTCTGTAGAGAGTGCCACAAATCATCTGTGGTTACCGAACCAAATTGACTGATGAAAAGTAAAACAACATTCAATTAAATTTTTCTACTTTATTTTCATCATCGTTAACTTACTGTTTATCCAAATATTTTGCTAGTCCATCACGAAAAACGTCCTCAGAGAGAATGTGCTCCAGCATAAAAAGAACCGCTGCTCCTTTGCGATATGTTACAGGACCAAACACCTCTCTTATTTCTGAAGGTGATTCTGGATCCCATTTGATTGGATGTATATTTTGATGCCAGTGATCAGCAGTGAATGAAATTCTATTCACAACTTCTGTCACGAACAGGTCCATGCCGTGCCAGCGATCAAACATCTGTCGTTGAATAATAAAAGAGAATTATTTCGTACGGATTTTCCATTAAGGAAATTGAAAGGATCATCTTGTCATGGAATCAAAATGAAATCACATTGAAATATCAAGTTATTGAATATGTACAATTGATTAAAAAACACAGTGGATTCATGAGGAGTGACTTGAAGACACTCAAAAATCGTAATGTTGATATTAAGAGATTGAATGTCCGTTGTATTCACCATTTTGAGAACAATTATAATCATTCGCGATCTCTCGGTAATTCTAATTATTCTTTCACTTTTAATACTTATTTACGGTTTATCATACCTGGTCTGATATTTTATTTGTGAAGTATACAGCGAATGCTTCGCTCAACCATAAGTCGCCCCACCAAGCTGGTGTGACTAAATTCCCGAACCATTGATGAACTGTTTCATGTATAGTAAGTTGTGTTACTTGGTCTCGTTTGTGGATACCATCTTCATCAACGTCGAATGATATTGCGTTTTTCCTTGATAAAGAATATATACATTATTAGTCGACTGGATTCTCCAATAGTTGGGGAAATGTTGGGAATGATTATCGCATGTTATTTTTACAAGTAAGTGATGACACCCCAGTGTTCGGTCGCGCTTGCAGTATATTGGGGAACTGTAACTTGATCCAGTTTTGTAAGAGAGTAAGGCAGCCCGGTATACTCCTCCATTGCAGTAATAACCCCTTGACTGATATTGAATGCAAGTTCTACTTTCGCTAAATTATCTTTGGTAGTCCAAAATGTCACATTTTCATTATGAGTTGCAATACGCTTATAGTCAGCCAATACAAATGTCAACAAATAAGTTGACATCGGCGGGGATTTTTCAAAGTGACTCCAAATTTTAAAGTCACCCGCGTCACTTTCAACTCTCAATGGCATATTTGTCAGGGCTGTACGATTATGATAATGTTTCAATGAAATTTCGAATTCGGCCTTCAAACCAGGTTCATCCCAACATGGAAAAGCATTGCGTGCTGCGGTTGCTTGGAAATGAGTTGCTACCATAACGCTGAAATAAAAATCAGTTGTTTTAATCTCTAATATTTTCGATCAGATGATTCCCAAGTATGTTAATAGTCGTGCACTTACGAGTCTTCACCATTTTCACTCATATCAGTACCCCGATAGAATCCTCTACCATCAATTGCTTCATGTCCCAACCACTTGAGCTTCAATGTATATTTTCCAATTTCCAATTCATGTCCAAAACGAATATTGAAAAACTCAAGTACTGGATTCCATCGTTGTGCAATTGGTGTTAAAATAGTCCCGTTATGTAGCACCAGTTTCGTGTATGATTTCTCAATCTCAAGCAAATGAGAAGCGTGTAAGGTAACGTCACGTGTTGGATGGACCACTTCTAAAATAATAGTGCTCGAACCATCGAATGTAAAATTTTCCGCATCAATATGTGGTTCTAATTGCAAATTATATGATCGTGGAATGGTGTCATTTGGTAATCTGTAGCCAATAACTTTGGCTAGCAGCATTTCCACATACCTCTCTTCATCTTGGGCATTTGACCAATCAATCATTGGACCGATTAGTGCCAATAAAAACACTGTGATAATTTCCATCGACAGTATATTTTAGTTGCAATCTGTTTTTCAAAGAAAGGTGCTTTCCAATTTATGTCGATAATTTTTATTATATTCGATGAGGCAACAAAAAACGTGTTCAAACGGACATACTAGCGAACTGAGACTACAGTTCACAAATGAACTCGCTTATTCTCTGACCTTACGGAAATTTATAAATATTAATTAGTGTACGGATTACGGGAGACAAATAGAATTTCATTAGTGGAACCTTTTTCGATAGACGTTAGTCGAATGATCGTATAAAAAACTACAACATTTATATAATCACCCAGAAATTATATCTATGATGAAAATTACTTCATTAGTTCCATCACCAAATTTATCATCCTTGATCTTTTTAAATAGACTTTTCATTTTAATACCGCATTGTATATTCAAATTTCCACTAACTCGATCAATAATTCATATATTTCACCTTTACAGCTTGGATGCGAGCACGAATTAAAATTTAATAATTCATTACGGAGGTGGAAAAAATAAATTGTTTCATAACTGCGTGTACAAGAATCATCTTCCTTGACACTGTTGAAAATTGACCAACCACAGTTAATAATGTCGTTTGAATAATTCACGTCATTAACCTACGTCCCACGCATCACGCGTACACAATCGTATAATTTACTGGCATCGTTGAATAATTCTAGGAAAGGGAGTATACAAAGTACATTCTGATATCAATCGGATTGTATTTATTACATTCTGCATTATATTTTAGTTGTATCTCTGATTACTTTGAGGTAGTTTTATCGTGCAAAATCGAATCGGATGAGGATTCAAGTGCAAGCCGATAATATTATCGAAAAAAAAATAGATGGTACTCATTATGAATGACATACTGATGGATTTAATAACACACAGTTTTGGAATGATGCACCCGCAATTTCGAATCACTTTCACTCACACGAATGAATTAGGTCGTTCTCAGAGTTATGAAGACCCAAACTCTGAAGTATTCCAATGTTTGAGATCACATTTCCGGTTTAATATTGATTCTGGATTGGAGGCCAATAATTAATACTATAGAATGATAAATACAAATACATTTTCTGAACTGAAAAATGTATGAAACTCTCATGATGAAAGTACAATTATCTAACTAGTATATTCGAGTGATAAGTAATGATGCTAAGATCACAATCGTAGATAATGTGAAGACATTTGCAGAGCCGGGTGTTAGAGGTACTGGTGTTGTTGATACCTCTTTTCTGAACAATGCGTTAAATTGATCCAAATGCGTTGCGAACTTTTTCAGATTGTTTTCAATGGATATGAGGGCTCCATCCACAATATCCTTTGACTTGTCATCAGCATCGTTCTTGAACTTGACTAACTGTAATTGTAATAAAGAGTTTATCTATGCGTTCATATTTTAGTATGAGTTATTCTAGATTTCAGAGTGAATCTCTAGCACTGACTTTTTGTTTTTGTTCTTCATTTGTGAGCCATTTGGCCAACGAAGTGAAATCAGATTCCAGTTGGTCCTTACTGTATCCAGTGCTGGAAGAAAATCATTCAAAACTTCATTATAGTTACATGGAGTCTCTACAACAATCGGAGCATGCATATAAACTCACTATGATTTGAGTTCTTTGTAATTGCCAATCAAATAGTTCAGTACGACATCAACACCTTCATCACTTCCGGTGTAAATAGCTTTAAAGACTGCGGAAAGATTTTCAGTCTGATTTGCACTAATGACCTTCTTTATATATCCCTGCAAAATTCCAGTGTCTGATGTGCACCCGAGTGCAGTTAAAATGTCTTCGTTTGATTCTGTCAAATATTTGTTCCACAATTTGTCCCACGTTGCTTGTAAAGCATTTCGTACTCCACCGCATATGACCCATCTTTCATCATCTTGAAACAATCTAGAATACAAACTCACCTTCAAAATGATAATTTATGATTCGTGAACAGATGTCCCGAAATTGGTATAAGAAAGAATGAACTGACGCATTATTTTTAGGATTATCCAACCACTTGGTGAGTATTTCGGTCGCTTGAGATCTGCAGAGATTTGATCCGTAGGTGCAGGCTGATTTCAACGTTTCGACTTTTTTGAGTTGCATGATGTGATCCGTTCCATTTAATTTGATAGACAAAACTTCCTGCACTAAATGTTCTGATAGTTGCAGAACAAAGTCCTACCAAACAATATACTATCATTTTCATCAAGAATTTATAATAACGGTTCAAACTATATGTACGAATAAATTTCGGATTAAAGATGAGTTTCATGAAAAATATTGACCTGAAGTTGGATCAGAATCACGTTTATAACTCATCCAGAACGGTTGTAGTGTTTTACCACTAGGCCATATGGCTATTTGACATTTAACTCATCTCTAACCGACCTTCTAGTTGATGTACAACATCTATCTCACCAACACGTACGAGGTACACATGTTCACACAGTCGCCCATCTTACCTTGAATCGTGGTGCGAACTCAGTATTTGCCACGATTTTTGCTATATATTCAAAACCTCTCCAGGCCGCTGACCATGGAATGAAGTCCTTCTCCTTATTGAGGTATTGAGCCAAGGGTAAAGCAATAGTATATTGGAGTTTATTCACTTTTGCGAGATTCAATGCATCGTCAATCAATTGTGCACGATTGAGAACATGAATGTTCGTATAATTAGTAGAGCCGTCCGCTAAGTATCTTGAAATCATTTTCCAATTGTCATCATCGTAGTTAACACGGTAATATCCAAATTGCTGCTTATTGAATATCACAAATTGATCTCCTTTTTTCGGTAAATCTATAGAGAGTGAATCCTTCGACGGATCGAGCCATTCAGCCACTTCAACCTTTTCAAAATTGAGATCGTCTTCAGTAACATAATTTATTGGGATCCAGTATTTCTCTGCAGATGTTGTATTGATGGTATTGAAGAAACGGGATTGAGTTATCGAGGCATTCTCGTGTATATAGTTTCTCCGAACATTGATAACAGGGAAGCCAGGCGTATTCACCCAATTTTTCAATACATCTTTCAAATTCTTATATTTTTTATCAACTTTTACTAATTCAGTGAAAAGGTCATCAGAAGAAGCGGATTTCGACGCCCTATCGATTGAAACAATTATTCTTGTAGTATTGAATTAATTATATTGCATTTTGAACTCACTTAGCTTTGATATATCCTCTCAAACCAGTTTTGAACTTTTCCTCTCCGAGAACGTACGATATCATACGGATGACAGAACCAGCTGCAATGAATTTGTTCTCAAATTATTCACTTAATATCAATATTCCAGATTCTTGATATTTACGTACATTTGCTGTAAGTTATACTATCGAAACTTTCCGTTATTTCAGTATTATCTTTGCGTTTCTCAACCATGGCATGAGTATCAGCTCGGCTGTCTATCACGAATGCTACTCCTTGCAGATTATTCACCACAAACCTATCCATGAAACGCCATGAGGGTTCAATCTAGAAATTCATAAAATTATCCGCCCATTCTACAGATGATTAATCATAATCTGCGATCACTGTTGTGAAACTGAAGCAGCTAGTAAAATGTATTACCTGATTTGTGATGAAATATTGGAAATAATTGGCGAAACCTTCATTGAGCCATATGTCATCCCACCATTCAGCAGTGACCAAATTTCCAAACCATTGGTGTGCTAACTCATGTGCCATTATGGTGACAATGTTCTCTTTTTGGAAGGTAGAATGAGAATTTTCCTCGTAAAGTAATACATTCTCTCTAGAGAATAGATGAATACATGATCAAACTCATGGAACAATTGCAAAGTAATGAAAATTTAGTTTCTGCTCTTTCAATACCTACTTGTATATAACGAGACCCCAGTTTTCCATTGCGCTAGCTGGTAATTCGGGCACTGCGAGTGAATCCATTTTAAGAAATTTATGTTCGGCGTATGGGTAATTTGTATAATTTTCCAATGCTTCTAATATGGTCGGGCCTACTTTCAGCGCATATTTTCCATCATCGGCAACGTCCTTTCGAGACCACACTTGGAAGTCATATTTATCCTCATCTACAGGAGCAAAATCACCAACAGCGAATGCAACTAAGTAGGTCGACATTATTGGACTCGGTCCGAAGTGCGTTATTCTTCTAGACACGTTTCCTGACTCAGGACTTGTTGACGAAGGCATATTGGAAAGAGCTTTGTATTTCCTGCTATGTTTTATAGAGATATTGAAACTAGCTTTGATGGCTGGTTCATCCCAACATGGAAATACTTGGCGAGCGGAAATCGGCTCGAATTGCGTCGATGCCATAAATCTAAATGATGATGATGTGTAAAATAACTATGATTGAACGATTACGATTTTTAATTGAGAAAAAATATATTTCTACTGAATACTTACTGTTTTTTACCATCTTCATTTATGTATGAGGTTCTGTAAAAGCCTCTATTTCCTCCATTGTCTTTGCCACTGTATTTCAACTTCAACGTACATTCCGACATAGCCGATATCTCTTCCGCTAGACTGAATGTTAAAATATCTTCTGCTACCCGAGATTTTAAATCTCGTTCATAATATCTAGGGAAACATTGGATGATCACACCTGGTTTAAGGATGAGATCTTTGAAGTGCAAAGCTATATGCTGCGTAGCATTTCGGAATTTGATTTTGATTTCCGATTCACCATCGAAGGTGAAATTTTCCCCCTCCATGTCAGGGATGAGTGTAATATCGTAGGATAAAGGTACAATGTCAGTTGGAAGACGAAAGTCTTTTGATGAGTCATCGCGAATCAATTGTGGTGGCACAGAAGACTTGACTAATGACAAAGTAGGCACGCCATGTATAAACAACACCAAAAGGGCTGTCGTCAAGAATGTGTGCCCAATCGACATTTTGTCCTTCTATGGAAAAAAATTATGTTCCCAGTTGAATTCATTAATTTGAAACAGATTATGGAAGAATTAAAAATTTGGGAAAAAAAAAAAATGATTTACTTACGTGATGAGTTGTGCACTAAATTTAGAATGTATAGAAAGATATAGGTTTTTTTCCAACGTGATCGTACGACTACGCGTATAACAACAATTTCTGCTGGTCTTATAATAATTTCGAGATATGGTTATCATGTCAAATACTTGGAACTGAGATCTAATCTTATCGAAATCTAGAGCATTATTGGTTACTGATATTTCTACAAATTCGGTTACCAATGGACATCATTGAGTGAATGATAAAAAAGAATTGTGATGTACACATATGTTGAAATATCTCTCTTGTCTTGGTCACGAGAAAGTTAATTTTTGGCATCATTCAAGCGTTAGATACTTCGAATGATGTTGGAGAAAGTTTTGTTGAGGTTTCATAATTTTTGACGTTAAACAATGTTAAGTAACAAATCTAACACGTATAGGAATCAACGACAAAACATATATAATTATCACCCATTTATTGATTCATTACAGATATTACCATACAATGAACGGGAATTCTGGATTATGAGTACCGAAAAACATGATTTTTTGTTTCACAAAAAAATGTTATATTTACACGTTTCTGTAATAATCTTCAAGGTAATCTTCAATCATCGGTCGAAGTCTGTTAGCACGAATTGTATTCACTTCCAATATCTTTCGTACGCCGTCAGGTAGCTCTGTATAAGTGAGTGGTGAGCCTTGTAAATCTATTCCTTGGTTTCTCGCTCGTGAATAGTACATGTCCTCCGATAATGCGTAAATGTATTTCTGATACTCGTGGGGTAGTTCGAGTCTGCAAAAAAAAGAGGAATAATAATATGAACATGTCGTTAAGTATTTCATATAAATTCTTACCTCTCAACAAGTTTCTCATGGTTTTTTACGATAAAATGTAAAATAACTTGTGCATTTAATTCACTGACTCTTGCTGCTGTCAGTAAAATGGGGAAAATATGGTCGCTTGGGAACATTTCCGAATCATCGAGCATATAATAAATATAGCTGTGTCAATAAATATTATAATCAGTGACACATAGGCGTTTTTTAATATACAGATACAAAATTTTTTGAACCTTCAGTCATCATTCTTTTTTAACTATATTGGAGATGAAAGTTTGGAAAATGGGTCGAATTTTTCATCATCCTGGTGTTCTTCAAATAAATACTTACTTTTCAAGAATATCCAAATTTTCTGTACAAGCAAGCCCACATGCTATCTTGAGATGAACTGACGGGAACAGATTAGTATTATTTAATAATTGTAAGGCTGTGTACCAAATTTTTTCTGGAGCACGTCTGAGCCCCTGACAGAGTATGATGTCTCGCTCGTCAGCATCGCGTAGACATTTTCCCCAACGGTCAAAACAACGTCTACAATATTGCAATAATTATAACTAGGATAGACATTCATTATTACAAAATTAAAATTAGTATGGAATTTTTATCAAACCCATCTGAACAGTGAGGGCTCGATACTTCGCCAAGATAACAATTTAGTCGATCTTCTGCTTCACTCAGACACATTTCATGACCAAACCCACAAGCAAGATTGACAATATTTTTTCTATGCAAATGTAGGTAATGGTCGGGTAATGCGGCAACATTTTCCTCCACATGTTCGTAAACATTATGGACAATGTCCACACCAAGTTGCTATACAAAATCAATGTTGAGTTAAATGAACATCCTCGAGTGTTTAATTATATCTACATACTCGATAATATGATTTGTGGTCTTCTGTGTTGCCAGTACTCAATATTGCACGTAATTTTGTAAAAACTTTAGCACCAGCAAGCCAGGGGAAATAATCCACTTCATTGATCAAATAATTAAGTAGTCGGAATAGTATTTGTATATGTATATAACCAGCGAGACAAAATTCAAGCATATCATCCATAATTCTCATCCTCCGCATTTCGCTTATGTCACTTGGATTTTGCTCCAATATTGCAATGATTTCCAACCACCATTCTTCAGGAAAATTCACCCTATATGGAACTGTTTTACACAAAATAGTTTTTTTTTTTGTATTATACTTCAATGATATGTTCAAGTTACATTTGAGGAATTAACTTTACCAACTGTTTCAGTATATAATAGACAACTTTTAATGTAGCTAGCCGTTGAGTGAAATGAAATGTTCCGCTTCAACCATTCGATGTCATGTTCATTTGTACTAGTATTGAAGCAACGAATCGGAATCGTCCAGAGGAATTGATTGTCATTCCATGGACCAGATGGATTGAAACGTTCCTGCATTTTCGAAAATATTTATGAAAAAATCAGCTCATCACAATGCTGTAAGACAAAATATCCCGAGCAGGATAATTCTACTGATTCTGCCGTTTTTTTTTCCCCCCTTTTTCTCCCCGACTTGCTAAATTTTTCTATTCAAAAGTGAATAGTTGTGTGATATTTTAACGTACTATCACCACAATCTTATTAATGAAATGACGACGATACCTGAATCAATTCTGCGTTTTGTTCAGTTCTATCTAAAGCTACATGAACAATAGGTATTCCTGGCATTTCAGACCAATCTTCAATTAGCATATCTACATTTTCTCTTTCCAATAAGCTCACCATTTCCGCTCGTGTTGGTCCAAATTCATCTTGGCCCCTGAATAGTTCATTTTTTCGATCAATAAATTATTTTTGTAACTGTTTGTTTTATTCTTTTTTTCGTCTTTCATTCCATTTACTCAACATACATGGTTAATTTATCTTATCAATGAACGCACCAACGCACCAAAGCCTGTGTTACCAGTGAACCAATGTCCTCGAAATTATATATTTCATGAATCATCGCTATAATAGTCATAGCTTGAAAACAAATATAATCTTCTCTTCGGAAATATATTTTCTCGTCCCATGTATCGAAGAGGTAAAATGGAATTGTCGTTGATGCCTCGAGATCTCGATCGGATCTCGTCCATAAAATTGTTCTTGCTAATGTAAGTTCTCTATTACGGAATTGTGGTTCGATAGCATCTATGATAAAATCTGCGACATAATGAGCTAATGCTCTGTATATCCAAAATTCAGAACGTGACTTTGGATAGATCAAACAGCCAATCCATAAGCTTGCAATAGCACGACTTATAATCGTAATTATTTCCAATCTGTCAGTTGTTGATGACTCCACATTATTATACAAAACCCTGTGCTCCCTATGAAAAATATTGTGGAATTGTCTTATTGAGGTTCGTTATCTTATCAGTTATATTATTTATTCAGTATCACGATTTGATGCTTATCAATGTCACTGGTAAACGCTATCAAATTCGTCGGAAAAAACAGTTCACAATTGAAAAACATTAAAATGATTCACGAGAAATATCTATGAAACATTTCCAAGTTATATCGAATTCAACAGAATACATTCACTTACTTGTATAATAATACACCAGGTACAGCGTAATAATCCATTATTCGTGAGCCAGAAACTGGTGCTATATTCATGACTGGGCGAACTGGTGCAAGTGTGCCAGTAATATTACTCATCAGTCTCAAACATTTTATCGTATATTCAGCCATCAATGTAACCTCTCTATGATCAATATCTGGTGGAAACCAAAATGCCAATGGGCCCATTTGATGCACCAAATGACGCCATATTACGAAAAATAAATGTTCAGACGGCATTTTTTCGGTTTTCGCATAAATTGACATATTCATGCCTGAGGATATTTCCGTATTTTCGATTAATTCCGTTCCTGTTACGACATTATAATTCGTTGGATAAATCACCGTTAATTCGTATGATGATACCCATTTGTGTTGATTGCTCAGGCAGGGGAATAGACGATGAGCACGATTGGGAACGAGATGGGTCATCATTAAGATACTGAAAATATATTTTCCATTATAGACAAAATGATTAATCTTGAAAAAAATTAATAAAACGTTATTTATCCTTTTATGAATAAGTTCGGTAAATACTTGTCATTGCGTGGATTGGTGCTTGGATCATAAAATCCGCGATGATCATTGAACTCCCGAGTAAAGTGGAGCAGGAGCTCGAACTGTGATTCCGATATGATTCGAAACATCTGTTCTATTTCAATTTCAATTATTAAGGATGTTTCGCCACGCGTAAAAATATAATTAGAAATTTTCATGCGCTTTCTTGTCTCGTTTTGATATACACGATATAATCTGAAAGTGAATGCTAGTGTGATTACTTTATGGCGCGAATTGTAATCCAATACTTTGCACATTTAAATGGTCATAATTTACCGTGTTTTTGTTTTGTCAATTGTTGTTTCTGGATCTGATTGCAGAAAAAACGAATCAACTCTACCAGCAACTGTCATCGTGATAGTGACTTCACCATTGTACATGCATTTGTTCACTGAACAGTCATTGATTCCACTAAAATTGAACAACAATTTGTAATTTTCTGGCCGAATTTCGCCGACAAATTGACCCAAAATAAATATATTGTGGAGAAATTTGGAGATAAAGCAGAAAATGATGAAAACATTATGGAGTTGGACGGACTCCATGACAGAAATTGTGAAACGCCTGGGGATTTATCAACTGAAGTTATATTTGGACCTGTTTGACATCATTTACGATGCCTTAATCGCACAAATCTGATTGACGTGTTTCCATTTCAAATCAATTTTTATTACATGTATTTCAAAATTAACATGAAAAATTGGAATCAATGGAAATTCAGAGGTGTATGGTTTTTATATTATCATGGAACAAATGTAGTTGGGCAGAATGTGTAATTTATAATCATATAAACTGCATTAATTGAACGAATTCATTTGTTCATATGGCAGCTATCAAAGTACTCCATTTTTATCAGCAGATACTATTGCTATAAATTTTCGTTTTTCAAATGATATTGTTGATTGACAGCGTGGAAGTGTTATCTCTTTTTTTTTACGTTGGTAAAAGCGGGAACTGAAGAGATGCATATGATCATGAAGAAAATGTGCTGCGATCTGTTGGCATGAGACGATATATATGCTCAGATGATATTCAAGAATTGTAGGTTCCTGATTACGATGGTACATGTGTCTCCGACTCAAATATATCTGCAATGATTGGTGAATACTTTTCAATCCAAGCAATAGTTTTTTTTGCGTATTCAATTGTATTTTTTGCTGAAGTAAGTGATGAACCTAGGTGATCACTGTTGTGATCCACCATCGATGACAGCTGCAAAAATTATTTTCCTTCAATATTGTATGATGATAAGGGAATATATATATATATATATATATATATATATATATATATATATATATATATATATATAGACGATGAAATGCGATGAAGTTTGACGTACCATCTGTAATTTTTCCGTAGAGGTGATTTTATCTTGGATTGCATTGAATACTAAATTCAAGAATCTATGACCACGCAGTTGGATAATTTTCTTCACATTGTGCGAAATGAAATTCAGTAAGTGATAGACATTATCACCATTGCCATCCAGGATATTATGAGCTATCGTTATCCGATATTGTTTGGGCAATTCAGGACTATTATTTGAAATTGAAAAATCCAAAAATCTAAAACATAAAAAATGTCATGAATTGTTTTCTTCTCAGAAATTTTGCATGATTTTTTCCTGATATCAAAAATATAACTCACTTGTTGATGAGCGTTGCATTAGTCGAACACCCGAGACCCTTCATCAGTAATTCTTTTTCAATGTGTGTCTCAGTTTTTAAAAATCTTCCATAGCATTCTTCCCATTCTTCGGATGTTCCTGCTCTGATCCCTTCACAGTAAACTATACTCTTTAAATTCGGTTCTATCCTGGATGATAATATCAAATAAAAATTATAGAAAATATAATTATGAACAGCAGAAAGGAAATATTCACTCAATAAAGTTGATTATACCCTTGTGATGAATTCAAAATCCAATTTTGGAAGATGGCCGTAGCGGTTTTCAAGCAATGTGCATTTTTTACCTCACAGGCTGTTGTCAAAATCAAATTACGAAGGAGTTTTACGTGAAATTCATCTTTCACAATTTCGTTGAAAATTAACGGAAGATAAATTGGTTTTAACACACGTTCAATATATTCCTACGAAGTTGCATTTGAAGTGATTATATTGAAATGGACAGAAACTAAAATCATAGTGACATAGACTCGGCATATTGAGAAACTTGGATTACCTGCAGTGAACTACGAAGAACGGGGGAATCTTGGAGAATTCGGATGAGAAAATTGAAAGCCTTCACTGCAGTTAACCACGGCTCGTACTCAGTTTCACGTTCGAGATAATTAGCAAGTTGAAAAGGAATTTTGTAATGAATGTAACCGCCTCTAGCGAGGTTAAAGGCATCATCGATAAGAGTAGCCCTGGCTACGCGCTCCATTCGTTCGAATCCCCTCGAATTCAAATGCAGTATCAGTAAGTTCCAATTGCGCTTGTCATAGTTTATGCGATAGTATCCGGCCTTATCGATATCACCGATGACCCAGTCTATGGAATCGAAATTTGCATTTATCGTAATTTTTTTGTCTTCAGGATTCAACCAGATGGAGCCAAATTCAGAGACATTGGATTTTCTCTGTGATTTTGAAGCTAAATTCAATGGAATCCACCATCCCAACGCTTTTGTACGGGTCAAATTCCGGTTCAGATAGAATTGCTCCTGGGAAATCTCCATCAAGTTGGATGAATAGTTTCTCGTGATCGTGATGAGGGGAAAACCGGGCTGATTAGCGTAAGTTTCAATTACTTCACCAATGTCAATATGGGTTCTCAATTTTCCTGATATCTCAGTGTAATTTCGAAGACATGTGTATAATATCGAAGGCGTTGCAAAATCATATGACCTGCAAATATTCAGGTAATTTTACAATGTATTGCATTTATCAAGGGAACACCAGGATCAAATTATGAAAAAATTGAGAAAAAAGTTTCAATTTTCAATACCGTCATATCCCTGTGTTTCTTTACAAAAAATACCGCATAAAACAGAATTCTTCACCTAGTCATTAGATACGTTCTCAAGGCCATTTTGAATGATTCTTCGCCCATGATATTTTGCACCATCCGAATAACAGCGGCTGCTTTTTGGTATGTAGAAAAATCAAGGAAACCCAGTGCGTCATCTGCTCTGCCAGAATCCCTGCCATTCATTGTCCTACGGTGATCTGCGGCATCATCTTGAAATACACCTTGCAAATTTTCCACAACAAACAAATCCATGATTCTTTCATGCGGATAAACTATTGAACGAATGAAATAGGAAAAATACGTGGCGAATCCTTCTTTCAACCATGCGACATCCCAATATTCTGGTGTTACGAGATTACCAAACCACGTATGAGTATATTCATGAGCCATCGTGTTAAGTCCATTTTGAATTGATTTTGTTGGAGTCACATCATCGTCGAGAAGAAGTACGGACTCCCTGAATGTAATCATACCCCAATTTTCCATTGCATGAAAGTTGAAGTCTGGAACTGCTACGTGCTCCAATTTTCTTATTGGATTTTGCATATTCATCCATAATTCAAGTGCTGAATAAATTAATTTGCCTTGCTCTAACGCAAATGATCTCTTTCTTATCATCGATCGCCTCGACCACATTCCAAATGAAGTTAAATTTGGTAAATGGCGATAGTCGAAATCATGAATGGCCCATCCTAATAGGTATGTTGACATTATTGGTGTTCGTTCCATTGTCGTTAGAAAGTAATCGGTTTTATCACTGAAAACAAAAAAGTTGTATGAGGATTCACTATTGGAAGAAGAATTTTTTTAAAATGATCATACATTAGAACACTCTCCTCTCGTTGTGTATTAGATGTAACAGTCTGATTGCCATAATGTCCGAGTCGGAGTTTGAACGTAGCCTTCAAATACGGTTCATCGAAACATGGAAATGCTCTTCTGGCAAATATCGGTGAGAATTGCGTCACCGCTATCCACCTTAAAAATTTTGCACAATGAATAATATTGATTGCTAACAATATCAACTTGGCCCTAGAATGACGGAACTCTTTATCTATTGTTTATTTAGTACGACTCCAATTGGAGATCGATTGAGAAGATAGCATGAAGCTGAAAGTACGACTTATGGATAGAACAGCAGCGGAAAATTCGCATAATGTAAAAATAACCTCGTGTGCCAACTAATGTTGCTCAAGTGCTTGTGTCATTCTAGGGTTACGATTGTCACAATAAATTCGCATTTGTCATTACTTTTCTTCGTCCCCCACTCTGTATACACTCCGATAAAAGCCAAACCCATCGTCACGAATTTCACCATCGAACAATAAAGACAATGAATAATCGCCAACTTCTAGCATTTGATTGAATTTAATCACAAAAAATTGATATTGAGCGTGAAAAAATTGAGATAAAATTGGTACACTTTCATTCCGAGTGTTCAACAACATCGTGTTGTTTTCATGAATTTCTAAACCATCGATATTGACAGCAATAAAATTTGACTTCTCTATAATACGAATATCGATAACAACTTGACCGTTATAGGTGAAATTATTCCACATTCGTGGCATCCACAGTGTCAAGTCGTAGGAATGTGGTTGAACATTATTTGGTAGTCGATGGAGACCTCGCGAACCTTCAAGGTATTCACCCAACGAATATTGCGCCCACATTGTAGCCCACAAATATATTATTATCGTCAACATAATGAGAAATATTAGCGGCAACCTGCTCGCGAAAAAAATGACTTGACAATGTTACTCATGGAGTGGTGTTCAAGCAATTGTACTGGTGCTTTATACAATATCTTTCGACCTTCTCCATAATACCTATGTTTACTCATTTTTATCAATTTACTGATATGTGAGTGTACTCATTGAAACACTGATCATATGTTTAACTAGAAACGAGACGCTATAAAAATAAAATAATGTCAAATTCTTTTCTTAGGGTCATAGTTATTATTATCAGAGTATCAATAACATTTTCTCTCTTCTGAATGATTGAACGATGTCTCATCAATCATATTCACAACGATGTATTCAGAAATTCATCTTAATATATATTAGATATTTATTAACTATTAACTTGATGGCGCAATTCACGAACTTTGTCAAGTAAATCACGAGAAATTCGAGCCAGAAGACAACTTTTTTAGTTATCGTACATATACTTTAACCACAGTAAACCCGCATTTCTTCCCCGTACACTCTTTATACACTCATCCTTTCTCTGGTGGGCTTTAGAGAAAAGTTCGATTTCGCTTACAAGAGACAATGGAATCTTTCGGAACAATGCGGATGAAGTTTCGAGATGAATAATTACGTGGATTCAACGAGCGTCGCGGCAGCCATTTAATGAGCTGGCTGTGACTTAATGAGGTTGCTCCACGTGTTCTCCGATGAATCATTTAAACTATCATCATCATTATTATTCAATTACATTGTGGATACACTTGACAATACCACTACATGCCTTTCAAAAATTCTCTCTCCCTTTTCCTTGAAAAGTGGTCCATTGAACTACATTTTC
Organism: Zele albiditarsus; assembly: GCA_958496275.1. Classification (NCBI taxonomy): domain Eukaryota; kingdom Metazoa; phylum Arthropoda; class Insecta; order Hymenoptera; family Braconidae; genus Zele; species Zele albiditarsus. The sequence continues at coordinate 523,495 of OY292411.1, forward strand.
TTGAGTGTATGAGTAGTGATAGGAAATTCCAAACAAAATTTTACTACACGGAAAATAGTTGGTAGGTGAACAATGTTGGTTCGCGACCAGCCACCAAGCGGTGGATATAGCATATATAATTCATAACCCTCTGCGGCAAGATGACGAGTTGGTGTCGGTGAATCGAGAATGTACAAGGCAATGAGGATGTAATTTACTCACATAATGAAGATTCATTCTCATAATATTATTCCCTAGAGATTCAACTACAATTATATTACGGCGAAGAGCCCAGAATTTCGTCAGTATGAGTTTTCAACTCTTAAATGACATACTCCAGTTGGGATATCCCAACGATATCCAAATTAGTTTTTACAAATTAACCATCTTTCCAACTTTATTTATTACCCACCTTTTGCCGTTAACACATTGAATTCTGACAACAAAATAGCAAACGATCAGATAGTAATTGAAGAAAATTTGTCTCAGTAGGTTATACATCAGAAATATCATTAATATTCATTCACGAATTTTATTGTTAACTTATTATTTCATCGTTTGATCTTGTCATTGGATATTATCTTATCTTTGACAGTGGCGTTTCGCCCGACATTCCTCGCATCCTTGTATTGTGATGACATTTATCTTGATATGATAATAAAATACAAATATGTATGTAAAATATTATCTTTCAGAGTAATCTATACTGCCTTACTTTTGTTGAACAATTGGATAATTTTGGGCGAGTGTATATGATTATTGACCCAGTACTTTTCACAGTCACGCACTGGGATACAATGACACGTGATTGTGTATAGCAGCGATTATTTTGGTTATGACACTTTCACGTGGTATTTCATTTATGATATGAAAGCTGAATCCTACAGAGGGTTACACCACAGTGTCAATAATAGACTCATAAGTTTTCAACGTTCATCCAAGCGCTAAATAAAAATCTTCGGATTGTTTATTGTATATCGTCGAGAGAAAATTCTTGGATAGGCAATTTACATTTTATTGTTCGTTTCAAAACAAATTGTGAGAGGTCAAGTTGGAGAATGTGAACCATTGAAGATGGATCGTAGGGTCTTCAAGACACATGGAAGAAGCATTACGAGCAAAAGAAAAGACAAAATCGTAGCCGCCGGCAATTGTGAATAGATATTATATACTTGGAATGTTTCCATCGGCCTCTCCAATCTCCTTCGAATTTTTGAACGATGTGGACGAGGACACGAAAAAAAAATGGTTGGTGGTTATAGTAGTAGTAGTAGTAGTAGTAGTAGTAGAGAGGCTCGGGCTTTCATCGGACTACCCTCGGGCTTGTCGCGCGCGCCAAGCTATAGTCTACAATCATCCGTGATGACCGAGAACGTGACACGCGCGGGGGTGCAGTATCGTTGGGACGTCGCGCCAACGGCGATGTTGAAACGATCCGTTAATATCAGACCGCGTCTACCCCTGCGGTTGTGCCAGAAAAAAAAATTTCTGAGAGACGAGGGCGAGAGCACGGGATATATGTTGGATGAAAGCATGGATATTTTTATCTCAATGTTTTTTTTTTCCCAATGTTGAAAAAAAAAAAACGTTTTTCCTCTCAAACCAATGTCGAGAATAATTTGTGGATATTTTGTGAACGGAGGAGAAAATATTGTTTTGTTCCTGGGTAATGAAGCTGATCGATATTATAATTCAGTCGATAATCGTCGAAATCAAAATCTCATACGCTAATCAAATTCATTAGAAAGAAAAATATTGTTTCATTCTATGACAATCGGATCGTCGGCCATTCATTTATTCCTGCTTTTTCTCTTATTACTTATAGCATCAAGAAAAAGTTGAAGGATTATTGACCCATGAAAATATTGCACCACCATGATACACAATCGAATTGCGTTCACATTGAAACCACGAAATTACTTTGGAATAATTCCAATATGTTGGATGGTCGGGTGGATCCTTTTTTTCCCCCTAATAATTCGTGGGTTTTTCATGAACGGACAATAAATTTTCGCATATTATTTTCGAGTAATGACACAGAGTGCCTCCATAATAGAATCGATACTTGTATAAATATCAATGGCATGCTCTAATTAACATCATTCAATTGTGTTGAGTAATATATTCACTCAAGTCAAAGGAGGTATATATAAACAACGTTTGTGGTTTCGCATTTGGCTTGATGGGCCACAATTGATCCTCTCTATTGGCCTTTCAAATATACAAACGCCCAAGGTGCACTATCTCTAAGCGTCAAAGGTGTCTACTATGTGCTACAAAATATCCTGTCAATCGGATACTTGGCGAAATCAGGAAGTACACCTGAGCGATTTATCGGACGACGTTGAGTTGGATTAAATTCAAAACAAAATTCTCAACTTCCTCCTAGGAAGTACGGATCGGTGGACAAAGAAAAAAAATAGAAGGAATGTGCACAGAATAACGCAGATAAATGTATTTTCTTCGCTGCTGATGCTCCGGATGGACACTAATATTCAGCGAGAAAATCATGGAAGTTACCGCAAGTGTATATATTCGATAGTTTGACCCCAAGGCCTTTGCCAGAGTGACATGACTACCCTCGCAGTCAGGCAGGTACCTTCGTGCACTCGGCATCACCAACAGCGACGTTGCAGGTTGGCCCCACATATAATTTCATTACCGGACCGTTTGAAAGCTTCGACGTTCTCTCTATATACTAGCCTACTATACACATTCGTCCTTCGCTTCATGGGAACTGCGCGCCAAACATCGGTTGTCTCACATCCAACCACATTTTGTATATAAATTCATTAACATTTAATTTTATTTTCCCGTTATTTTTTCCTCCCATATTTATTTACTGCCACTGTTCATAATATTATTAACGACTCCCCCTTCATGAATAACCCGGTAGATCACCCAAAATCATTTTCGTTAAAGAAATTAAAATTGTTTTAAGGGGTGACAAAATTTTTTTTCGATGAAATTTCTATTTTTTTCTTTTATTTCTGCCGGATAGAGACCACTAGTTGTGGTCATTTTTGTCACAGACTGTGGCGCGCATGACGTGCTGCTTTGATATACACTAGTCGCTTTGTGTGCGCACAGGTAAATATTGGCAGAGGATGATGAGCGTCAGCCCTGAGTGCATATAGTCAATGCGGTCTCTTCTTTTCTTTTCATTCACCTCGCGTTGTCGCCGACGTCATGTACTGCGAACTTCCCTCTTCACTGCAAATTTTTCCCGGCCATCTCACGTTCTCTCTACCATTACTTCTGCTTTTCGAAAATGTATATGCATCACTGTACCGAAATAAATTTTTTCAAATTGACAAACATATTAGAAAACTTCATGACTTGATAAAGAACCATGTGTTGTATTCCAAATTGGAGATTAATAGTTTCATTTGCTCCCGTGTCTTTTAATAACCACAGAAAGAAATATATGTTGAAGCTTTGGGTGTGGGAAATGTCAAGTATGAAAAAAAAAAAAAAAAAATGTCGTGGTCATGAATACATGTACTAAGTTCTGAATGTTTGGATAAAAAAAATTTTCTTCTCAAAGATAAATAAAAGGAAATGTATCTCGCTTCGACGAGAAAGTATTGGCAACACTTTCCTATTATCAACCATCTTATAATGTATATTTTTATGTAGCTGTAAGCCATATGACCGCACTCTTCTTGTGCCTAATGCATCTCGACTTCTCACTTACTCTTTGTGTAAAGTGAACCAAACACACACTCACACACCCATATATATATATATCTCCATCACAACCACTATTTCCATTCTATTCTCACCGTTCCCTCGAGATACAAATGCACTGTACTACTTTTCCAAACTTGTTACCCCAGAATATTCAATTCAAACATTTACTCGCGAAAAAAAAAGAAAGTAAGCGAAAACTTCCTGGAAAATTATAAACAATCGAAAAAGAAATATTCACTACAATATTTTCGTACAAGAAAAAATTACGCCTGCTGGATTCGAGTTTACCATTCATTAGCCAAGTATCTTGTCAGGGGAATTAACAATTAATAGAGAAAGAGAGGAGAAAAAAATTCATGTTGATTTTACCAACAACAAAAGGCGATATTGAATATGAACTATGTAGAACACGTATGAAAGCTCATTTTCAAAATATTTGCTCGATCGATGAGACCGGATCGTTCACGGCCTTGGCTACTATATGGCACCACCATCTATCGTATCACATATGCATTAATACATATATGTACTGGACAAAGCATCCCCATCATCACCCACTATGTATTGCTATATCCATGTACACGTACGAACATAAACGAAAATATATACCTAACCGGTCTTCTGCTCATTTTCTAATCATCCTCAAAATCATCTCAGTAGTCTCACCGACCCCGTCAACATTATTTTATGCCAAAGATTATTATTCATCAATTGAAATAAAAATAAATGAAAAATTGAATATCAATAGTTAAGTTGATTATAAAATAAAAATACAACCTTTTTTTTCATACATTTTATTGAATTCAGTTCAATGCATATTCAATGTTCAAAGTTATTTATAGAATTATTCAAGCTCTCTCACCTATTTAATCCACCGTATGCTATATCGATAATTTTATTGGTGGTCTTGAAACAATGATGAAATAAATAAATGAATAACTAAATAAATAAATATATAATGATAGGAAGAATGAGGAAGAGAAAGGATGAGGGTGGAATAAATCAGTAATAATGTGACAGAGAGAGGAGTATACCAAGTGTCCATGAGCTTCATAAACGCTCGGTGGTTGCTTCAAACACGTACATAGGGGAAGAGAGGGATGATAACTTGTGTTGACGCGCTTGCGCCACAAAATATAACCGATGTTGGGGCGCGCGGCGGTGACGCTCGGCAGCTCCGGCGCCCACTTTCAATTCACGCCGCGTGTTCGTCACACCGCGGAGAGCCATTCAGTGAACCTGACACGAAACCAAATATATTTTTGTTAATAATAAATACGTCTGAAATAATAATAAAAGAACCAATAATGTCCTGGATTTTGTCATTTTGTCTTCGATTTAGTCCTTCCAGGGTGTGAGAACAATTTTGTTTTCGTTTTGTTTCTCTCATACTTCCGCCACTTTTGCGTCCACTTTTTTTTTTTATCCATAACGACATCACCAATTGTCGCTGTGGCATTCATCAGCAATCATAATCGGTAGATGTGATGTGGTGGAAAGAAAAACGAAATAAACTCGAAGGACTAAACGAGAAATCGGCTGATGTATTGGCGCTGATCGGCATTGATTTAATTGTGTTGTTAATTCAGTCACGGGTAAATAATGCAATTTAATTGGTGCTGATGATATATTTTTTATTAGTCTCCCTGCACTTTGATTTGGGACAGTGACAATCGTTGTGAATCAAGAGGACAAAAACACATAAATATAATTGTTTAAAATAAAATTAAAATAACAATGAGTTGTTGAGAAGAAAGAGAAAAAATTTTCCCATCAATTAAAAACTAGTTCTTCACCAAGTACGAGCGATTGGTTGCTCGAGGTAAGCCACGAATTGTCTTTATCATCAGAATTTTCATCACTTTGTTCTCAATCCGTAGAAAAAAATCTCATTAGTGTCCTTTACCTCTCACAGTTATATAACGAAGATTTTGATGTGAAAAGACGTGACACGATTTGACAATCAACCGAAGAATTGTCATGATTTTATATGACAAAGAATAAAGTTCACCTTTTTTTCTTTTACTTTCATTTACCGCGTGCCCTTCGTACTCATTCGCATTAACTGTTCTATACAATCAATAAATATCGATCGATACGACAATTACTTTCGCGAAAAAATTTCATTTCAGTCCACGGCCAAATATACATGCGTGTGTATCTGTTTGACAGAAAGTCATGAAAAATTATACCACAATACGAAATTTATTGAGAAAGAAAAAAAAAATAAAGATTCTTCTTTGAGATTCGAAGCTTCACGTGTTGCCAATAGTCTACAAAAGCTTTTAATTTGAAAAAAATAATCTCTGCCACGTAACACTACACATTATACGAATAATTTTTTTCCTACATCCATATTCGAACGAGAGTTTGTTCGCTGCTATTACACTCTTAATCTTAATAAGTAATCTACAATCACATGCATACGTACATACATTTATATACTGAAAAGAAATGTATGTTTATATTTTATTCAGGGGCAATCGTATATGTATATTCGGAGTTGAATAATAAATATGACAGTTTTATTCAGTCTATACCTACGGTAACTTACGGCAATTGTTATGGTCGTGATTAAAGACTCCACGTGCTATGACGATTCCTTGGTTGTCGTGAGAATATCTCATCTACTGTAAACATACATGCAAACATATATACATTTATATATAGGCCAACAGGAAATTTATTTTCCTTTCTAACATGACATTTTCTCATTTCTCACAACAACTTAACTTCACATTTTGTTCTCATCCTTCACAAAAATCAATTAAACTGGTTCCTCACAACTTTCATCCTCCAACTTATTGATATAATTAATTTCTTCACCCACAATACATTTTTAACGGAATAAAATATTAAAATGCCAATCGGATATTTCTTCTAGTCGTGCAAGCAAGTGAAATCAAATAAAAAACCAAATAATAAAAACTCGAAAGTTTCATTTCAAATAAATGCGCTGATAAAATCTTTCTTTTTAATTGGATGTGTTCTGATTATGAAATTTTACCCAAATGAAAATTATCCGATGTGATTATGAACGGTATTAAGACAAGTACTGGGGAATAACAAGATGATCGTGAGAGATAGAAAATATATAAGGCAGCCATGAGAATCTGGGATTGATGTCTGTCGCAGTGAGAAAAGTGGTAAAGAGAGAAACGAGAAAATGGACTATTTAATGAACGAAAATCGATAGTACATATATGAAGCATGGAAGAGTCAAAAGGAGCACGCCAATGTTACACGTGACTATTGCATGTGACTTTACTTTACGGAAACAAAATCAGCCTGAATAGCTTCAAACGCTTTCATGGTTATACAATAAACACCTATAGATTGTTTGATGTGGATGGTGCATATGCAATTCAGAGCGAATACAAACATTCACCAATACATGTAGGAATGAGCCGAAGCCACAAATGAAATTTATCGAATTGATTCTCGGTGCGCTATTCAGAAATTTAATATTCACTTTTTCGCCAGTGCGCCAATTAAATTTGAGTTGAAGTATTATACTGGTTTATTATTTATTGAAATGTTTTTTTACTCGGTGAGTTGAAAATTTCATTATCGAAGCATTGCATGACGTTCATTTTATGTGCTAAAAAAAAATTTCTATTCGATTATTATATTGTACAAAAGTTCATATTATTTCGTGCAATATGTAGGTGATTTTGCAGAAACGAAAAGGACATTCAAAGGTCGCTGCTATGCGTTGTGTGCAATTCTGAACCGGAATTATTTTTCTGTTTACTTTGCAGTTTAATTACTTTTGTATATTTATTATAGAAATAAAATATTCTCAATAGCTCGCACACCATAGAAATATTTCATTTCATCAATTGTATACGTACAAATATTCGTGCATAATATTTTAGAAGTAAAATAAATTTTTTTTACATGGGCATTTGCACGTGGATGTGCTGCGATAATCCGCAAACATGAAATTTACGATGCAAAAATGGGGCCAATTCAATATGTGTAAAAAAAAATACAGTGAAACTGTTCACATAAACATGAACGAGAAAAAAAATGCGATTAACCAGAACAGCTGTGTAAATAACAATAAATAAATAGAAAAAACAGAGGAGAAAGGGGGAAAAATTTCTCTGACGACATCACGAGTATCGAATATATCCACACACACACACACACACACTTGTCATTCAATTTTTCTCACTCGGGTCGTGTATACCTTTGTGATTACAGGAAACAAAATCCAATATCAATGGAAATATAGAATATAAACTTGACATCTTTTTTTTTCTGCTTCACTCAATCATGAAATTCTTCCCATTGAAAATAAAGTACGTCATAACTTTTTCTTCGTTTTTGTTACTGTCATAAAATAGCAAACAATGCAACAATTTCGGAATAAAAAAAATTTTTTTTACCCACCTCTTTTCACATCTTAATAACGACGTGCACACGTAACGAATGAAAAGCTCAAAGCTGCATGCAAAACCACCACCAAACATCTGTGGTGAAACTCGTTCAGGTATACATACAAAGAGATGAGCTTTAGTGGTGGGATCGTGCGGTGGAATTTATCCACAGGGAGCTTCTCAGTTGTTTTTTTAACGTTTTCTAACGGATAAATTCCCTCTCAGTGGCATTCTGTACAGTATGCCACAAAAAAAAAAAAACTTCATATTATTTCAATATTTCACATCGACTTGAACTTTTATTCTCCGCTTCAGCTAGAATTTAATGCTGAATTAATATACACAATCAATCCTGCGATGTTATCGAATTATTCTACAATTTTTGTTTGCTCTATATTACAGCCGTGAAGTCGGTAGTGTTTGCAGAGAAAAATTGTACACTTGGAAAAGTTCAGAACCGTAGTCATAACTTATAATAATATAGCATATTTTTATTTATCACTTTGACTGTATTTTATTAATAATATTTGTTTTTTTTTTGTAAACAATCAATCAAATAATTGTTTTCATAGCTAATCATATTCTCAACCTAATTGTGTTCACATCCTGAATAATTATATTGTTAAAAAAAATACTGATATACGTTCATTAACATGATGGAAAATTATATGGATTTATTCGTCATTGTATAAATCGTTGGACGAGGCTGAATATTACAAACGAGCTTCGATCAACCAAACGCGGCTGTATAATTGAAGATCGATAATTAATTCTCGTTTCGACGTCCAGAAAGGGTAGTATACCCCAATTGAAATGGGTGCGCGAAACTGGCCAATGCAGCGAGAGATTATATTGTTAATAGCGGGAATGAGACACAAAATATAAAATACTAGTTTTGGGGCCAATTAACTTGACAAGTCGACCGACTTTATCACCCGAAAATTCATCAATAGATACATTCTATCTATGACAAGGTACTTTGATGATGTGACCAATGAATTGGTATATTAACCAATTGCCAATTCATCACTGTATGACGATCGATGATAATTATCGCTCGGTTGAAAATAATAGTTTGCACTTTATCTCGTCCACATGAGATGTTAGAGTGCGTCATAATTTTATGGGGACAAATTCTACGGTGAAAATATTCTATTGTTAAAACGTGATATGCACATTTCATGTGAGGCTCCGGGTGAAATTGAATAGAGCCAATATCAAATATGTCGAAATTATATCCACAAAAAAATTTTTTTTTACCAAACCAAGAAGTCCATTTCATTTCAAACTTTGTTCTATATCTATATATGAGACAGACAACGGAAGAATGACCCAATTTTAGTAGCGAACCGGAAGCATTGCTCATCCTTCACCGGTAATCGAGTATAATCCCGCGAAGCTCCCTCCTTCAGAGTGGATGGAAGAAAAAAAATTATAGAAAAATAAAAGGAAGAAAAAGAAAAAAGTATACGTCAGAACGCCTGGTTACATTGAATTATCTGTAATTGGACCGATAGCTAAGACGGACGTGTGAAATAAGGTAGTTGAAATAACAAAAATAAAGAAAATAAAAATACGGGAAAGATGAAGAGGAAGAAAAAAATACTGGAAAAATATAACCATGCAATCTTGAATCCACGGTCTACAACTACTACTACCACCATCACCACTGCATCCTACTCATATACATTCCCCAGGATAGCTCTCTGTCTTCTACTCACTCTCTGTGTCTCGCTTGGTCTATCTATCTATTGGCCAGCCGCGCACAAACTTCGTTATACCACCGTCGGCTTCGCATCTGCCGCGTGCCAGAGGGGATTTAATAATTAACCCCCTCGCGAGTTTGTCGTGGTGGTGCTAGGGAATATGGTCTAGCCCCCATCACTTTATATACGTATCCGGAACAGATTAGTCTTGCAACCTGAATAGTAGCCCCTCAGTATATACCACTTCATCAAATAATAGTAAATGGAATTTTAAATGGTTGAATACGATAACGATCAATTTTTTCATTCATCACTCTAAATTTAAAGAAATAAAATATAGCACTAATTATTTTGAGTTTAACCAATCGTAAATGAACTCTTTTGTGTTGATTTCTTTTTTTCTTTTTCATTTGCAATGAAAATCGCATGCGATTATGATAAATTTCAAAGCTGCGTATTTATAATTGACCTCAATCGTCCAAAAATAATATTTTATGTTTAATTATGCAATTATTGGATATTGGCCTTTGAACTTTGTCTGGAACACATTTGAACATACACACACGTACATCTATGAATATATATTATTTTTAATTTTGTTTCAATATAGGTTATGCATACCACGAAAATGAAAGAAATTCTTTGAAAAATTTATAAAATGTTGCTAGAATAAACTCTGATGTAATTTAAATATGTCGATATAGGTATGGTAGACAGTAAAACATTTTATGTTAAAAGTGAATCGAAAACTTAGATGAAATAATTTTAGTCGGAATCACATACAAATCTTAGTACGTAGAGTTGAGTTCTCAATTATGCGAATTAACATTCATATCGGATATGTTGCTATTTTTATATCCATCTTCATCCAAATTTAATACAGCCTACTATGCAATCAATCAAATGATTAATTAATCATTTTTCTTAATTAATGTCATCATGCTATAATTCATAGCATTCATATTTATTCCTATATTATTGACAGGATTTTTTTATGTCACATAATGTACACGGCCACATGACAACTACTCGGAAACATTTACTGTACAATAATAATTATTATGACATTTTCAATATATTGTTATTGAGTTTATTTCCGTATAATATTTTATACAGTATTGTACTTCAATGTGATTGACACAAATAAATTGCCATGCCGTGTTCATTTTTGTCAATGGACATGATGGGGTACAAGGTCTGATAGCTCGTTATGCGAATGGCGTGAGAGTCCTAGTCTTTCTGGCAACCTCCCTCGTCCTCTGTACTATATAGAGTATGGTGATTCACGTGATAAAGGGGGTGATGATAATGACGACACGTCGAGGAGGTAATTGTTGCTTGAATATGAATTTGATAGGATCTCTTTATGAATAACTGCGTGGGAAAGAGAAGAAAAATATATAGTATACAAGTATATCGATTGCTTCTCAACATGTGTATATGCCATTTTCCCAAAAATGATCAATCGCTTGTCCTGTTCATGTCGATTTGTAGAAAAATTGAAGTTATGGGAATGAGAGACTATTGAAAATGTCGAATAAATATTAAATATACATTTATTTAAAATGCAAGATCAAACATGATTTTTTGTTCAAATTAATTCTTATTATAGAATTACTCTGAACATAAAATGTGTATGAAAAAGCACAAAAACAAAGGAAAAATAAAATGGTCAATTGAACGATGGCGATTGAACGTCGAAAATAAATCAAGAGTGAGTGTCATTTGCGTTGAAAGCTCCAATGTGCATGTGTGTTTGTGCGTGTGTGTATACAGTGATTGAATACAAAGTCGAGGTGAAGTGGAAAAAGGACGACGCGGGTCAGACACGATCCGCTCGAGTAATTGCCACGGGCACGCATGTATATATGTAGGGACGCAGTGAATTAACAACGGATGAGTTTGAATGTCGAGCAAAGTAAAAATTAACGTGATGTATTTGTTGAAACTGAAAAAAAAGCTTTGTATCCACTTGTTGTTTGAATTCGTTTACAAGCGATTGAATCCAAATGCTTTTTTTTCATTCTCGAGTTTTGTTCCTTAAATATGGAGTTCAAAAAAGATTGAACGATTGTGAGGATTGATGTGTAGAATAAAATGGGGTTGGAGAGATAAAACCAGATAGAAACATTGGAGGTTATACGGATACGAAAAATGCCGTTTTAAATTCATGTTTGTCATGTCATTTAGTTTTATATATTTCATACAACATTACCTGTGTACTACTTGATAGTCACACTCATGTCCGTAATCTATTTTCATCACGTAGGGGACGTAGGTTTGTGAATATTATATGCCAAACGGATATGGTGTTGCGTAATTAACATTACAAACATCGAACTCAGAATCTCCCTCTATTTTTTATGAAGCTCTCCGAAAATAGTAAACAAAACTCATTAGATGATATAATGATTTAACAGAATTTTCCTCATCGAATTGTTGTACTATATATCAGCCCATTAGTAGTGTCCTTGTGAGATTCCCCTATGCTTCTTCCAATCGATATTTTATCTAAAACTCAAATAACACAATACCATAAGCTCCTCCTATTATCTTGCAATATATTTTTACAATTTATTGTGATATCTGTTTATTTTTCAGAATTTTTTCCACGATAAAAAAAGGGCAGCCATAAAATCAAATTTGATTGTGAGTTGCACCGTCAATTATTTATGTTGTCACACACTTTTGTTTCAAGTTGCGAATGGAATTAAAATTAGGATGGTATACATCATATAAAACGAACATGAATAATAAAAATTTTTTGGCGCGATGAACACTAGTGAAATGGCAATGATATTTCATAGTGTATAGAGATTGAATATATATAAAGAGAAAATTATATGCCAGCTGTTTTGTGAATTAATGCGCCGTTGGTTCGGTTATCAAAAGCGACACTGATTCAAATCCCAATGTTATAAACCCTCACTGACTGTTCTATCTCATACTACAACCTATTGCTTATGCACATAACGTATATGGAGCCAAAATTGTCTCGTGGATGTTACTCAAGCGCATTAGCCAGTCACATCAGTTGAGATCCCACATACAGAATATTTTATCATTTAATTCATGCAGATTAAATTATCACAATAATGAAATATATATAAACAATAACATTTTATATTTTTCACTTTTGAAATTATTTTTTTTTTTTTGCAAGAGTTCTGATTAATATGGTTCAAATATATTTTCAGAATGTCTCGGAGATGATTTGGAGCGTGCTGAAGCACTATCAGTGATAGGAGCAGAGCTGGCCTGGACAACAAAAAAAATACCAATTGTTTCATTGGTCAAAGGTGGCGGGTGTGGTGCGTCAAGTGGGGAATGGAGGGTAACAACATTACTGAGAGTAGTTTAAATGCTACAGATGCAAATCGTACGTCAGCGCCAATTTACACCATTGGCTCGGATTTCATGACAAAATGGAGAGTTACGTGAGTAATATTACAATCATATTTCAATTCTTTTCATTCATGTTTTTCTTTTTGTTGGAACTACAAATTTCATACAACAGAGATGGATCTACAATAGTACATCGGTCCTTGAAACGACTGTGTATTCGGTAATATATATCAGGTAACGAAAAGTTACACGGTCCGTGTGGCCTCGTATGCACTTTTAGCATTGAAACTCCAATACCGCCATCGAGAAACTGAGACACAGGGACCGAGAAAGGGGTTGTTAACCCTCATCTCGGTTCACATACCGATTAATCCATACAGTAGATAAATTGATTGAACCATTACCGGATCACATCGCACATGAGAGGCGACATGCATACATGAAATACATCTCGCCGCGACACACACACACACACAGATTCGAAGGGGTCGGTGGAACGTTGAATTAAACCCTGTGGCAATAGGTATAATTAATTGCTGCTGCTCGTGCCATATTATTCGTCCCCTTAATAATCATTGATGCTTTGCGCCGATGGAAAAATTCCACATCTCCATAAGTAGAGGAAAAAAATAAAAATAGCTGTACGTAAATGTATTGTTAAAATATTTTCGAATGGAAATAGAGGGCTATATGTATTTATAATGCGCATTGGAATGATTAAGAGCTTTCACTGCGAAATATAATCTATTTCATAGATTGCATGTAAATGTTTGAATATTGCATGGCGGAAATATTCGATGCGGAACACATACTTTCATACATCTAGGTATACATATAAGGCGACTTGGAAGAAATGAGCGTGAGGGAGAAGGCATTAGCTTGCGCGCCAATGCACATACAATATATTGTCGTGAACACGTATGCTTGATTGGCTATAACGCTCGATATTTTTTGTATTGCCTCGCGCTCACTATGCTCCCTCGCTGTGTATTTTTATATATAATCTTATACATGAGTGCATTAAAAATATCTGGCGAAAACATCGACGTTTGACGAGCAGGGGTGGTGTGACTGGTAGTATATATCATCAATTTGAAATGTATATTTTCTGAGGTTCGTTTGTGAAATCATCCCATATGCACAACCATATTAATTTATTAATCTATGTATACTCCACGTATTCTCCCGGAAGTTTACATTCTGCTGTGAGGACCCATTATCATATGTTATGTAAATAATTAAGAAATATGTATGTTTCCGTTCGGGCATTCGAACACTTTATTCTTGTTGGCGCTGGATGGATAAACAAAAGAATTAGTTGAAAAATTTACATATATTTTGAGGTACAACTCATCGTTTCTCGAAACCAAAACTATCCAATAATCAAAACAATATGATATCGGTTCGGAATTATACATTATTTGTATGTGACATATCATATTCGCTTTCCAATTGACTTGTCATCTATTATATATTTGCGTTTATGCCACGATCCGTCGCGCATAAATTAGTTCAGTCAATCTTCGTTAGTTCGTACACCAACGCCACCATTCACCCCGTTGGTTTATTTACTCAATTCTACATTCACGCCCTTCTCTTTACATTTGCCATCCCTATGGCTTAATATATATGTATATCTAGAGTTCACGCCAATTTGAGAGAGGGCGGAAAAATTTACGACCACACATAACGAGTGAGAGAGAGAGAGAGATGGTATAGTCGAAAGCAATATGTTTATCAAGCATAGTCGAGTGATTTTTCAAAGTAAGTCAGCGAGTTTAAACGAAGTTTTAAACACGAAATACATTCATATTAAAAAATAGTCTTGGTGGTTGAATATTTAGAGTTTAGAGACTTTACTAAATCGATTCACAAAAAATTGAATCCTTGACCCACGAATATTGGTAAAATAAATACTCGCACAATTATTATTCATATATTGGATGACCATGGAGTAGGTGGGTATGCCTAGATTTACATAAAACAAAACTTCATACTTTACTGTCTAATTACGGATGAGAATTATAGTAAAATAAATTAAAATGAAAAAATAACGGTGTACTTTTGCATGAGTGGAATTGTTAGGTAAAGTGTCCCACAACGAGTGGTAATCACGCAAACACAATACTTGTATATAGACCCATTTCGCCCCCTCTGTACAGTGTGTGTGTATGTGTGGGACGGTAATATAATTTGTTACCACGCAATTAGACATGTCGCAACAATATCTTTCTTTTCTCGTATTTTTATCTCACTACGCTAATCATGTACAAATATTTTAAACGCTGATAATACTTATATCAATTGAGTATCACTACTTGATAAATTGTGAATAAGAAAATATTATTCATTAAGTTAGGGGTGGTTTCGAGCGTGTGCACAACTGTCACGGACAATAATAAATTATGTAACATGGCAATATATATTCGGGTCACGTTTTCGAGATACGTCCGCGTGCCGTTTGACTCGAAAATTCGCTTTGCAAGTTGGGGTAAAACGTTGAATATAAATTTGAAATAAATTTGCAATAATAATGATTGACTATTATTGAAGAGAAGAGAGAGAAAAAAAAAGAGTAAATTGAACGCAAAAAGGTTCTATAAAAAATCCAATGTCAGAAATTAATTTTTATTCGTTGTCTTGGATGTTGTTGACAATTATTTTGGCATAGTATATTTTTTTTCTTGCAGGTCATCATTTCACAGTTGAAACATTGTAATATATGAACGCTGATCCTGTGTAAAGCTTCCAAGTTCAGTTTTTGTCGTCGTTTATTTACCTGATAAATCCGAGATAAATTCATGTACATTTTTTTTTCTTTCTCTGGTTTTTGTTCTTGTTCATCCAACCTATCATCGTTGTTGCTGTCACTTTCAGGGTTACGTGATGGTGAAAAATGATAGATATAGAGATATTCAAGCTGACCTACCAAGTGATAACCCAGGTGGATGTTGTTGAACAACGCAGAATGAAGAATAATAATAACGAAAAGAAATGTTACACATTTTTTACGGCAGCAAAACACCAAAGAAGGAAAAATAAAGGGGAATAAAACTTTTTCATTGCCCAGACATCAATCATTTCAGGAAACTTTGAACAAATACCGCGGTGTATATATATATAGCAAACTAGGAATTCGCACGGAATGTTTTTACTGAATCAATAAGAAGAATCTTGATAGCGAAAAAGAAAAAAAAAAGAATAAGGGCAATTTATTTCATTGCTTCCGGATAATTTGTGAGCATCGTTCATGTAGATGATTGAATCAAGTAAGAATTGATAGAAAATAAATCGAGCTGACAAACATTCAAAGAGTTGGAGAATGATTAATAATGATGTCATTATTTTGTGTGCTAGACATACTATATATAATTTTTTATCTCAAATATATTTCACTATTAATATTTTCCGTACATTTTCCTTATTCGCCGACCGTCGCCCCCACTTCACAAATATTTATAACATGATGAAATTGATAAATGTTTCATTCACTGATTGATGTGTGCCGTGTCACGCGGGAAACAGTACATACAAGACGTGCGAACGGGATTAAATAGCGGAGTGAGGGCGTTTGAGGGCATCCAAGCATTCCGGAGCTTGTACACACGAGCATCAATATGACCCGGCGAGGGAGACGGATAGAACGAGAGTGAGTGAGGATGGGCGCACACCCCTTTGTGGATGAGCTTTAAAGCCAATGGGCGATGCGACAAGCAGACATATATATGTTATGCATATAACCTACAATAAACAAGCAATGTTGGTGAATCAACATTATATACAAGCGAATTTTAATTACTGTGTGTGTGTATAATTCTCAAACAACGAAAAATCAATCGTTACATTTATCAATAAATTATACAATTCATCGTTGCAAAATATGTGAAAGAAAAATGGAGGGATAAAAAATATGTTTTGAAAAATAAAATCGCAAGCAATATGGCTGAGTGATGCTCGTGCTCGAATAAATCATATCAACAGAGAAAAGATATATACCATCTATAAGTAGAAACATCCAACTTGATTCAGACTACTTCGCCTGTTGCCTCTCTCTCTCTCTCTCTCTCTCGCCGCGCTTCTGTCAATGGCACTGCATTTTGAGTATTTACTCTCTATCTCTACTACTCTATCACATACAACCACTCAATTCTACACCAAGAAAATAATATTGCCACTTGACTTGAAGAAAAAAAAAAAAAAACGGGAATATAAGAATATAAAAATAGATGAAAAGTAAAATGATTCCGAAGAAAGTTCCTTCACTGCAAACTTTTATGTACGTGTATCTGCTTTGCTGCTGTTACTTCAATAAATAGCATGACAAGCACAACAAAAAGCTCATCCCCAACAGACGCGTTTGTCTACCGAAGCATATTCATACATTGTCATTATTGTGTTATATAGGTATGAACGTGTATTCGTATCGAAGTGTGACAGGTGCAATTTTTTTTACTATCATTTTTATTATTTTTTTTTCTGCAAAATGTATATGAATGAGCAGTTTTTATCATTCACATGTATGTGCACCATCCGGTAGCACGATCAATCTGCACTCTGGCTAACAATTTCACGGGAATTTCTCTCCTCCCTTCGCTTCAGCTTCATTCTCTCTCTCTCTCTCTATCCGTAGCCCGGTTCCGCCATTGCTATTATATAGTTGACAATAATATCCAACGTTGTTGCTGCCAAAGTGGTATCGTCAAAAAAAAAAAAAAAGAGGTAGGAAAAAAAAAACTCACCAACGTATCAACGTCACATCAGACATATATACAGATCGGTGAAAATAAAAAGGTGAGGTATTTAAAATCAGTGGAGTGCACTTGACAATAACTTTTTCCCGCAAAAATCATTTTCTTTTGCTCATATCGTCATACACGTTCAATCAAATTCATTTCATATGTATGTACTACAGTGTGCCTGAGTTTCTATCCACTCTATTTCTTTCTTTCTTCCTCAATATAGAACAGATCCTCGAGGTATGTACAAAAATATTTTTCTCCAAGCACACGCATGGTTCTCACAATCAACTTTATTCTTCTCAAGAATGTATCGCAATTCAATTTAAATACATATATACATTTTTGAACATTGAAGAAACTACTCGTATCACCGTTCGTATAACAATGTGAAACATAACAAAACATGTATACACAATATATAATATTAATAATGGGAAATTCGGAATGTGGATAGCAACAGTGATTTGCTGCATTACAGTCTCTTTCAGGATTTACCACAATTTTTCCACAGAAATCATATACGACTTTGAGGTTTCACTGGAATCAATATTATGCAAGCATATTCACCCGACACAAATCCGTCATTTGTAACGCAATATGTACATGCATATATATATATTCAGGAATTATATCAACATATATTCAAAGCTTTGCTAGAATATATGTCTCCTGCATTTGCATTAATATTACTGATATAATGGATACTTGTATGTAGGTCTCAGATCAATGACAAGCCACAATCACGGATGTATTTATAATGGAAAATCTTATCTTGTGAAATTCATGGAGAAAATGGCTCGCAGATAATTGATTTTGAAGAATGGAGTGTCATGATAATTTTGTCTTGGGAATGATATTCCCAAAAGTGTCCACAAATTTTATCAGAATTTAACGCTTTTCTAATACGACCACGAAGTAATTGGATTCTTGTCGAGAAAAAAGGACTATCTCAAATTGGCAATGATAATAATTAATAAATTATCAATAAAGAAGAAAGAATCAATTACATTGATCATAATGGAAGGAGGATAAATCAGTGATAAAATATTGATTTGGGTAGATATTTACATTCATCTAGGCTCCCATAAATCGCTCCAATTTTTAGTTTACACTATTACCATTCATAACCATATAACATGAAAACAATCAATCAAAATCAAAGTTTGTCCGTGTATATATCTCAGTTAACCGATTGGATATCAATTCAAAAATATGAAAGTGAAACGATGAATTATTGACAAAAGGACAGTAGCAAATTGACATGGGGTCAATATGACGCAGCTATGGCATTAATAGTAACGAAAAGTAGATTTTTTCCAGCGTTATTGATCTGGTAACGCTCGTCTACATTCAATTCCGTGTCCATCTCGCATCTCATGTATCTATTTGTCAAGCAAAGTTAGTGAACGAAGGCTGACATTTGGTTCAAATGGGAATGTCCTTTTCGTTAATTTGGAGTTGACACCAAACTTCCACCTATATAGCTGATATATACCAACCTCTGTCCGTTATCATAGTCATCTTCGTCGCTGTCGCTCTCATGCACGGGAACATAATAATATGCTGATGAACACTAATGACATCAGGTCTTTGTACCATATATTACAGCTGGAGATAGACAAGAAATTCTGCTCACTGAAACGTGACAAACTTTAATAGCATAATTCCACATAACAAAAGTTCTATTTAATTACATGTTCCATAAAAAAAAAATTTATTGAATATGTTGATGATTGAATTCTATCTCAACAAAAGAATTTTATTTTTCTTTCTTCCGCGTTTATTACAATATCGTTGAATTCCTTTTTCAATTCATTTCATCTTCTGAATCTGATGGATATATACACTGCAAAGAGATGGCAGAGCGTGATAAATAATATGGATTAACAATAAAGGATGAAGATGGAAAAGAATGGTGATGACGAAAAAGAACATCGAGTTAAAAAGCATGATGATTTTAAATAACGTATGGAATGAATGTCCTTTCCACTTTCTCAATGTTTTTCTGATAGGAGAAAGCACATTTCAAAGTGAAATTATTACGATTGCCTGATATTTGAACTTTCTGCTATATCGATGAATATAAAAGCAGTGATTTCGACGAGTTCTCATCCTTTCACTGCAAAGAGTTTTAGATTCTTTTATTCATTTGTTTTCCTCACTCACTTTGATATTTGCTCGATATGTGATTTTTTTATATATCTACAATGTCTGCTCAATCGAAATATTCATTTTATTGTTTTATACAAATATTGTAAACTGTAAGAATTGTTGAATGAAAGTAATGGCATTGCCAAATAGTCCTACTCCGAATTATATTGGAATATTGTATTTTTATGAATTCAAAATGTTGGACAGAAAATTATGGACCGTATAACATGAGGTCGGTTGCACCTCGTCATACCAAAAATTCGACAATTATTCACAGCCCCACATGAATATTCATGTTATTACAAATAAAAATTCTAACGCGCGTCAACTTGCTAATGGAAATTCTGAGTAGGTAATTCAATGGAAAATCCACTGCGAGGTCCATTTAATCCTATCTCAGTCTATATTGTTTCTGACATTCCTTTTTCACCATTAAACTCAAGATCATAGTCAACATAATTCAGATTAATCTTGCTCGCATTTCACCCTAGTACATGTGGTACGGTCTCACATTGCATCACTAACACGTCACGTCTATCCATTTCCAATTCCCTCGAGCCGTGTATGACAAATATCGTGGGAACAATGATAAATCAATGGTTCGGAAGACGTCAATGAAATTGAATTTGATTGGAGTTGAATGGATTAGAAGTCATCCATGTCAGAGCGTGTTCATCCTATTTTTTTTTCTTTTTTCTACTTCCTCGCTCATATCAAAGAAGGGATAGCCCAAATTCTAGGCAGATATGTGGGGACTGACGTCGATAAAAAATGCGAAGGGGAAGAGCGTGCAATAAAACATAACTAGGAGCACAGTGCAGGTCAAAATGCTCGACATTGAGCACGAGAAAAAGGTAGAGGGTGAAAAAATGCTTACACAGCTTATGTCCTACAGGATGTATCCCCTGAATGTTTCGACATGCCTGGAGAGATTGCGAAACGCGAGACAGTGAGGGGTTCAACGTATAAAAAAATAAATATAAAAAAATGTCATGATATGTCGCATGGAAGCACATTTGGAAGATAAACTCACTCTTATCTTTGACGTTTCTGAACTGCGATGCATGAAAAAAAAAATATTGATAATGAAATTATTTACTTTCTCACTGATCTATACGCCTTCTATATTTATTCGTCATCATCATTTGGAAAGAGAGTTTGCAAATAGCAGAACAAATTTGTCGATACAGCCAATGTTTGTAGCGAAGAGATAACACACGTTCTAAAACTAGGACGAAGGGAATTATAATCACGGGAACATAGTCTACCGTTACATTTTTCGTTTATGTACTCAGCAAACATATTTAAAATAATCGATGTGCCAAGTTTCTTTGCATTTCCGTGTAAACATATGCAAAATTGAGAAGAGAAAACAAAAAATTAAATTAACCAACTACAATGATCAGAATCTCATGACTTTCTCCGTTAGCGTACATTTTTAGATGGACAAAAATAAAAGAATGAAACGCGGGATGTGGAGTAGGTAAAGCGACAAGACCGAAACTTTTATCATGAAAGGAATGAAGAGAAATTAGGTCAGGCATACGAATCGACGTCACTGGATGTTTGGGGGTGGTAGAAGCAGGTTGAATTGTACTTCATTCTAGCGGTAGAGAGTAAAAGAGAGCGGAGGTGAGATGGAGGACGATGGATGGAATGAGAAAATCGGAGAAGAAGGTAGACTGTAGGATAGAATGAAATCAAAAAAAGCAACGAGAAACATCGACACTTGGATTAGATGTCAAGCGAGAGAAGAAAAAAAATTCGATGAGACTTTGCTCAAATATCCACGAACAAACCATAAGTTTCGAGGGCGCTCTACTGGCCACTCGGACGAGTTAATACCATTAAAAATACGGAAAAATTGAGAAAATGCCACGAATTTCATTAAATTCACAATGACTGGAAAATGTTGGATAATTATACGAATTTCAGTTTTAAATTATGCAAAAATACAAGCACACGAAAGTTTGCAATATTAATCTCTAGCCAATATCATTTTTTAATTAAATTCAGGGCTAAATTGTTTTGACAAAATCTACAAAAATTTTGCTACGCACCTGAAGAGTGTCTCCCACTGATAGAAAATTGAAACGAATGCTGCAATGTTATATCTCTCGTTGCATTGGATTCACAATTCACCCTGGAGCGCATGGCTGAAAAATAGAAAACAAAAAAAAACGGAACTCATTGTCAATGCATTATTTTATTCTCTCACTGTGTGACACCGAACACCTGCTGCATCAGTTTCATTGGGAAACCAGTTGACACACACAATTCCACTAGCAGTATTTTTTTTAATTCCACTCAGGAATAAAAAAAAAATAAAAATAAATGTTTCTTCGTCCTCGCTCCCCTTGTCCTTTATTTTGCTATTTCATTACGTTTCTCTTTTTTCTCCTAGTCACCTACAGGTATACACTTATCCGCCAATCTTAATCAGTCCGGTGCTTGCAAGAAAAAAAAACGAATGTCAAATGTGGACGGAAATGGTTTGATGATAAATGTATATACCTCCCAACATGGCGGCTAACCTTCCACCACGAATCTCCGAATTTATCAATGCCAAAATTTGAACCACATTTTTTCTAATCTAATCGCATCATCTGTCACAAATCAACAATGAAATAAAATGAAATGAGCAACAATAAGATTATAACAGAAGATTTAAACGATAAGAAAACGAAGTCAAGAACGAACAATTTTAATTAGCCCCATCATATAACTCGAGAATTCACTTGGATAATTACCTGTATTACGTATATATTACATCATTTCAAGCTCGAAACCTAATTCGATATTTTGCGAGTCACGTTATACATATTGCGTGTTTGTGAGATCACGAGCAGTGAGAAAACACTACACTCGTTGGCGTTTATTGATAGAGAACAACGTGAATGCAAAAGAGAGAATGTGTGAGTGCAGGAAGAAGTTGAAACTGGAAAGGAGAACGATCGATGATAGCGCACAGTCAACATTATATCTCAATGGTGAAATGATGGAACTTAACATGCAAGATAGCATTTTAATGTACATTAGAAAACATTCTGGAGAATGTTCTCTCTCATCTGAAGATACTATTTATATTTCAAATTTTTTGTTTTTCACCAAAATATAATATGAATATTTGACATTGGAGTCACAGAAATTTATCAAGTGAAATCGAAGTAGCTCAAAGTCGTTCTCGAGATTTGATTCACTTTTTTGTATCCGGTAACCACTTGCACGTGATGCCCATCGAATTTTTCATTTCAACCACTTTATGAATCTGAAAAGCACTTTATAATAGCTCAAGCTATAAGTAAAAGTTTCTTATCTAAAGTTTCATTATTCAGGTAATAGTCTCCTCTATTTATCTTATCTCATCGCTAAAGGTTCGCCATCGTGAAATAGAGTAAGACGGAGTAAGGTTAGTTGTGTTAGAAAATAATTGACAATTGCTTTTGCTATACAGATTATTATATAGCTGCCTGAAACACATTGACGGTATGTAGGACGGTCACCTGTTATACTACTACTACTATATAAGTGGATGAACTATCGTGAAGGTCGAATGACGCTAGGTTTCGATCCACCTTAACCTTTTGCATCGTTCACAAAATATAATACGACATTGTTTTGTTGATTTATGATTCGATCGAGCAGATAATATTTCGCTCCAACCGTGCAATCACTCTGGCTTTCAACTTTTTTCTCGACACCGTTAAAGAATTGTTAGAACTTGAAAAATTATGAAAACTCCACGAAAGCGTATCCAAGAGTTTTTATAACTCTCAATTGATTCGATTTCTAATGATAGTTACAAGAATATACTTTGCTGATGATGGCTGAGGTAAAATTATACTTTGGCATAAATCATGTTTTTGAGTTATTTTTTTTTTGCATTATTAATCCACTATTATAATCCAGTATTATCTGCCGAACGTGTTTCGAAACTCTCCAACGCGATAATACTTTAAGTAGGATTAAAAAGGAGATTCGCATGATTAATTTCGGTCATAGTAAAAAAAAAAATATATAAAATTCATCAATCAATAAATGTTCTCGAATAGAAACTTTATGTGTATGTGTGTGATGTGCGATATTTCCGGGAATTACCTTCTGTACATTTTATATGGATCTGAAAATTATATTCGCGTGCCGATAGACAATCTGTTTATTCCCAATCGAGTAACATACTACTTTGCGTTGCTGCTATAAAGTCAACCTGAAAGTAATTACAAACTCACTTCAAATCGATTGATACACTCATTTAAGTTTTCCAGTTACAAATGTTTCGCCCCCATCGTATTTCAATATTGAACTTGATGAATCCTATACATATAAACGCCGCTTGTTGCTTTATTTTCAATTATACTTGTTGTCCGGAGAAGCTCAAACTTGATAAAAAAAAATATAAATTTGCATCTGAAAACTGAGAAAATGGAAGAGAGAGCTTCTAAGTTTCATGAGTAAGTAATGAGCAAGTATAAGTTTGCATAACCAAAGCAAAAACAAAATTAAAAGAGAGAGAATGAGAAAGGGGTGCCACTTGCTTTTGCACTTCAGTAGAAATATTTGTAGCAGAACTCTCAGAAGTCGGGTGGCATAGACCAAACCACAAAACCACTAGCCAACCTTGGAATATATAAACAGAGAACGTGAGAAAAAGAGGAAGTGGAAAAGAAGGAAAGAGTATTTGCTACACTTTCATCTCGACTTTTTCAAAAGCCCCATAGCTGCCAACTGAGTGAAGAGACAGTGCAACTGTATGGTGGCTGTGGAACGAAGAAAGAAGAAAAGGTCTAGAAAGCGCGATATAGAGAGATGTAAATAGGACGCGAGCCTAGGGAAAACTGAACAAGTCCATTGTGTCTGTTGACGCAGAAAGTCCACATGAATGAAGAAAAGGAATAAAAAACAATATAGAATCATAAAAATAATAATAGCAATACTGATGAATAAAATAATTAAGGAAAATATATACCGCCAAAATGACGGAAAAAAGTTTTATAATTTCTCAAGGCTTCAGGAATATGACTAGGATTAAGTGACCTAGGTTATTCATGCTGAGACTAATAATATATTGACGAAACTACGAGTATAGCCTTCCTTCAAATGTTTCTCGGAATGAGAATTAATTTGTGGATCACATCCTATCAAATCAATAAGTGAACAACTAGTTATAGGAGAAATGTACTACTATGAATGAAAAATATACTCAAGAGGATTATATTGAACAAATACAAATGAAAAAAATGGTACAACAATGGATAATGGCTTCCATCAAGTAACACGTTGTTCTGAATGTATAAAATCGTATATATATATATATATATATGTGGAAGAGAGTCTTTATATTCCCAAGCGACGACAGCCTCATTTTCCCCAAATTCCATTTGCATTTATCAGCGCCCTGAGGCTTTCTCCACTTCCTACTTCATACAAAGCACCACACTAACTTTTCACACACCTCATTCCCATTATTTTCTTCTTACACTTCTTCTACATTCTCCGTAGAGTTAAATAAAATGAAAAATAGAATAAAACAAATATAAAATGTGTGGGAGAGAAGAAAGGAGAGAAGGCAGGGAGAGATGAGAATGAGGAATAATTTTTATGTCGACCGTTTGCAATGAAAAAAAAAGGAAGATAGAAAAAAAAATTGTGCAGTATTTTTTTTCCCTCGCATAAAGTTAAAACTCTATTCCTCTACCTATATACAGACTATACTATTGCTTCACCATCGTGTGAATTGGAGTATGTGCATTATACTCCTTTCTCATGAACGTTGCCAACTATTTTGCCTAGGGTTATCTGTTAAATTTAGTGTAGGTGGGGAAGCAATGTGTTACACACTCACTGTACGGTAAAAGGTGCCTAGACCTATTTCGATATATGGTAGTTGCAACCTGTACATGATATCATACCTCCAAGCTATAGGAAGACGAAGCACATATGCAGATATGTGTATATATATATATTGTATTGCCTTACAGAGGGGATGACAGAGGATGTTGGTTAATATAATTTCTGCGGGAGAATATATACGGAAAATATGAGAAAGAAGAGAAAGCAGATGGAGTGTGAAAAGGATTGAATTATTTTTCATGATAGACAGGCTCAATTTAGTTGAAGATATCTTGAATGTAAACACAATAAATCATAAAATTATTTTTCAATTCAATTTCTTTTTTTCAACCTTGCCGATGAAGATATTTCATTTATTATATTATTCGTAAATATTTTGACGTCTTTCGCATTGAATTTTCATCAATCATCCAACGGTTTTCGCGTCGAATTCGTACTCTGCTTAGTATTCTATTGAGCATAATTTTAAATCACATGCTACGTCGAACTGTTAATTTACTAGAAATGTGTTTACAATACAATTATCACCATGTATAATCCGAAAGAGAAATTCTGATATCTCTCTGTGATTGGAGATTCTACCTACATCAATCAAATATTCAACAGTATATCCTATCATAAAGACCCAACACCGATCGATATGCAACAGTTAAATATTTGCTCAGCCGAGAAATATATATCTCTGGGACAAAAGTGTTTCGTAAAATTCCACAAAATGTTGGAACCGTGCCGAGTACTTGTTGCCTCGTGCCTCATCATCCACTATTCCTTCACTTCCTCTCCTGTTTCTTCTCTACGTCACTCACCTCTGCAGATTCATCTAGTCCATCGGTGGAATTTTTCCTCCATCACTCAGTATCACTCCAGTACTTCACAACATTTTTACATCATCCTCCAAGTCTACTCGCTCTTTATCCGTCTGTACAATCATACCATTCCATCGTGATGATCCCTTTGCTCCCCTGCCTGGCTCCATGTACATAGCTCACATACCAACACGTTGTCGCAGCCTATCTGACTCATACAAATGCACTTTACCCACGTGTAAACCATGTATACATAGGTAGAATAGAAATAGATAGGTACACTTTTACTCTATACCATTTCACCATGAATACCCACGAGTACATATGCACGTTGGTGGTTTTTTTTATTTTTTCGTCTCATCCCTTCGCATATTCACCCACACTCGCATATGTATACATACATACACAGAGTTTATACCACATCACTACTTTATCCAGACTGTATATTCATTCGGTAGTCTCTACTTTTCGAGGGCCTCTCTTTTACCTCTTGTATGAAAACCCTTTCACACAAATTTCTCCTGACTTTATGTATGTATAGATATATATCTATGGGCATCTAGAAAGGGATATTCATTCGTTTTTATCATTTGCGCTTCGCTCTGATTATTTTTTATTTTTTTCCCATTCTTTCGCAATTTTTCACTCATGAATTTTTGTATTCTGAAAAGCCAACAAAAGTAGGTATGATTGTGTGTGATAGCTGCGTATGATAATTTCAACATGAGTTTTTATTTTAATTAACACTCGAGTTTGGAACTGAAACATATCATATAGATGACAAATGAATATATAATATTAATATCTTCGTCTGACAGTCAAATATGAAATTTTCTCACTGTTTATACTCTCACAAATTGGAAATTCTCAATACATATTATGCAGTGCTATCAACAATAGCAATATTTTTTCAAACAAATTGTCGAACACATTGAGTGTACGAATAACTACTCCATTCATAGCAAATTAACTTCGTTTGATTTATTATTAACCAATCCGAATTGGTGTCACGCTTTTTTTTCTTGAAATCGAGACTTGAATTAGTATAGATGATTTTTCAATTTAGATTTCGAATTGGAATTAGTTGAATAATAATATTGAAATATTCTATCCACTCATTTTTTTTTCTGCCATCTCTCCACAGTATCAATAAACCATTGTCTTTGTAATTTGCATTCTTTGTTTGGGGATACCGGATTTCAACTGAAAGTGCATCCACCATCTACTCATTCATTCACTTACTCATTCTCGCAAACTCTCATCCCCAAACAATCAATATTCACTCAATCGTCTCAAATAATGTCGACAAGTTGCGTCCTGATTCTATTCATTGCTTTTGTGTCAAATTCCAACAGTCGCTTTTATTTTTTACAACGAGATGATGAATACATCAACTATACTCACAAGTCAAAATCGATTTTCTTCCCTTAACGATTTATTTCTTGACCAAAATAAAAATCAACATATTCACCAACAAAGACAGATGATCGTTAATCAAATAGAACACTTACCAATGATTTGCAATATCGATAGCTTTCAAATTATATAAAAGAGATACATAAACATTTCTCATGAACTCAATACACATTTTGTGATATCCAACAACATCAGATGATTTCATCAATACTGTTTTGTTAACATTCAAGATTTTATCCAGACTATTTTCATTGATATCAAAACTGTTAGCAGTACTCCTATCCTACAACTAGCGAATATCGACAGGTTATAAACCATTTCAAAACTCACTTCGATAGTATGAAAAAATGTTCTTTTGCAATCCATCCACGTATACAATTTTGTGTCCCTAGTGGCTTTTGGATTTCAATTCACTCGGGACTCTTTCTCCTCTTTGATATACGATTGTTATCAATCTGATAAATTATTCAAAAAGAGAATGAAAAAAGTGTAGTTGAAGTTACCAAAGAGCCACGTCTCCATCGTCACCGTCTCCGTCTCTGTTGTCGCATACGTGTAGAGAACACTTCCGGGTTTGAATACATTCTCCTCCTATCCATTCATGCTTATTTCAAGCTCATTGTGTACAAGCTCAATGTATTCAGCTTTTGACTCGTCGTGTCGTGCCACTACACCCATACGTGTACAAACATATTCTTATATATACATATAGCAATAGTGGCTGCCGCTATACTCATTGGAAAACACATTGGGGTCGGTCATTTTCTTTGCAGTCGCGAGCTTTTCTCATTTCCAACTTTCCACACACACACACACACATTATGTTGTAATGCCACGAAGATAACATATTATATATATTATCATTATAGATAATTTGAAATAAGAGAAATCGGATATTCGAGTGATATGAGCATAACTATATCGCAAATATATCTAGCTACAATAACATATTTAATAGATCAACCTCTACATTATATTTATATTAATAGTA
Source organism: Zele albiditarsus (assembly GCA_958496275.1). Taxonomy (NCBI): domain Eukaryota; kingdom Metazoa; phylum Arthropoda; class Insecta; order Hymenoptera; family Braconidae; genus Zele; species Zele albiditarsus. The sequence goes on from OY292411.1 coordinate 552,556, forward strand.
ATGGTAATAGAACGTATTCTAAGCTAACGATAATTATAGACGTGACGTGAGTTTATTTCTTACTGCCATATTATACTTATTTGCACTTTACTCTCATTTATTTTTCAGGCAATTGCAAAAACAACCAAAACAAGTTTGCCGATATGTGTACGATCTCCTCAGTGCCGAATGCACCCAACTCAATGGCACATGGACGGATCCAAATGACCCAAACTTCCTTGGCGGTGAATACAGCGAACTTATTCCAGATTGGTCATGGAGCAATGTCACCAACGTCACAAATTTATCGTACACAGGTAAGGACAACGAAATATAATTTAATTGTAACACAAGGAATAATTGGCTATTGAGATTTATATCCAATCAATTAATTTCCATGATGACGATCTTCTTCTCTTTCTTTTTATTTGTTTGAATACTTGAAGGTGAAGATACTCACGAGTCCGATGAGTACACACGGCCCTTTGAACTGTGGCAAACGGTCCTGATAGCTTTGTGCTTGGCTGCATGCATTGTTCTAACAATTGGTGGCAATATTCTCGTACTGTTGGCCTTCATTGTTGACCGTACTATAAGACAACCGAGCAATTATTTTATCGCATCGCTTGCCGCCACCGACATGCTTATTGGTAAATAAAAATAAATAAATAAAGTGATAGAATAGGGAGAAAATATCACAACTAAGTTTCAACCAATGAAAATGAAATTTTCTTTCTTTTTCTTTCCTCAGGCACTGTATCAATGCCATTCTACACGGTATACGTGCTGATGGGCTCATGGGATTTAGGTCCCCTGCTGTGTGACTTGTGGCTCTCCGTGGATTACACCGTTTGTCTCGTCTCCCAATACACCGTATTATTGATAACAATTGATCGTTTTTGTTCAGTCAAAATAGCAGCAAAATATCGCGGTTGGCGTACGAAAAATCGCGTTATATGGATGGTAACTATAACATGGATAATACCAGCATTATTATTTTTTATCAGTATATTTGGGTGGGAACATTTTGTTGGATATAGAAATTTAAAGCCAAACGAGTGTGCCGTACAGTTTTTGAAAGATCCAGTATTCAACACTGCCCTCATAATTGCTTATTATTGGACAACACTCGTAGTTTTATTTATTCTTTATGGTGGTATATACAAGACAGCGTATGATATGCAAAAAAAAAGTGAAGCGAAGCAGCGAAAAATGCAATCAATGGTGGCATTGAGCGCTGGTGCTATGTCGGGTATGGCTGGACGCGCAGCCGGTATTGGAATCGCAAAAAATCAAAATTCATTCATGTCACAGGACAAACCATCGAGTCATACTGGTGGAAATGGAGATGGAATAGGTGGTACAACGACTACAAATGTTGATATAAATGCTCAGGATCGCGACTTGAATACAAATAAAAAAGATACGAATCAAGTTCGTAAAACATCAGTACACAATGTCCAAAATAAAGAGACAGCGAACAAATTGAGCAGTGATGGTGCTACAACCTCAGAGGTAGAGAAGTCAGAACGTTCAAGTAGTCCAGCATTTGATTCGGATGAGGAAAGTACAGCGGCGATTACAACAACATCAACGAATCAACTAAACACAGGAATAAGGAAACGTTCATCAATAGCCGGTTTGATGGTACACACTGGTGCATTACATGTGTTTGCAACCAATGGTCGATTAAATGGCGCAGTACCAGTTAATGCTGAAATGAATCCACTGATTAAGAAATTATCACCAACCAATGTATCACCTGACGCACCATTGCTCTCACCAAAACCCCAAACACTGCCGAGAATACAAGAAAATAGTATTATTGACAATGAAAATATAATTGATCATGAAAAATCGAGTTGTACTTTAACACCCGAGCCGTCATTAAGATCCAATAATTGTGAATTACATCAATCAATTGACGAACAAATTAATGAAACATCGTCGTGTGATTTGAAAAATAAAAATTCCGGATCATCGAGTGGGCAGCAAATTATTCCACCGCCAACACAATTTCGTGGCAGTTCACCAGTATCCGAAGCAACATCAACAACATCATCATCTGATCCACAAAAATCTTTAATAGTTCATGGTCCAGGTATTTATGACATAATGACTGGGTTGGACGGTGCTGATTTACGTTTTATGGATGAAAGTTCAGTTATTGTTCCATCACCATCGTATGAAAGTCCACCGTCATCATTCTCTTTGAGTTTGGCAAACCCACTGTCAACCGCGCCCTCATCGCCAATTTTAGGACACACTGGTGTCATGTCAGCAGCTAACACAAGTTTACTTCAAGCCGCGTTGATTCGCGCAACTGCACAACAAAGTGCAAGTGGTGTTGGCAATATCCACGGTAATTCAAACATTCCACAAGTATCAAATGCGTCATGTCAAACACAATTGCCACGTGTTTTTATCACTTATCAAACGAACGCTGCGTCGCAAACATCACCAACTGTGAGCAAAGTTAATACAGAAGTGACAGTGCAAGTGCAAAGCACAAATCGTCAGCCCATTATCACTGTTGTTAATACCCCAATTGAATCATCAAATAGCACAACAACGACAGATCAAAAAATAAATATTCCACCGCAATTTTCATCATCCAGTAGTGCTGTACCAACAGCATCGACTATTGTCAATGAAAATCCAAAGAGAATGTCAAAACATAAAGATGATACGGAGGAGGGTGGCACGACAAGTGGATCACGACGTGATTTCGTTAAATCGATTGGACGTAGATTGAAAGCGAAAACGCAAAAAAAAGATCCAACTGTTGGTAGACAAAAATCACGAACGGAAAATCGTGCAAGAAAAGCATTTCGAACCATTTCATTTATATTGGGTGCATTTGTCGCATGTTGGACGCCGTATCATGTAATGGCGTTGGTCGAGGGATTTTGCTCCAATCGACCATGCACCAATGAACATTTATATATGTTCTCATACTTTCTTTGCTATGCAAATAGCCCAATGAATCCATTCTGTTATGCATTGGCTAATCAACAATTCAAGAAAACATTTACACGAATTCTCCGGGGAGATTTTCACATGACGTAAACTTTGAAAAGCACAAAAATTATATTCAAACCGATACCTTTTCTTCTTTTTTTTTTTTTTTTACATCTAAGACAAGCATTTTTGGAGAGTATGGTGTGTGGACAATAATTTAGTTGAAGCATTTTTATGAATAAAGTATGAATAGATGGATTAATGTCTACTGGTTTGCAACCAGTTGGACAAAAACATATAAATAAATAAACAAATAAAAATAATGTTCGATGATGATAATGATAATGATTATCAGTACGAATAAATGTAAATAGTTTTTGGCGTGACTGTGTGTTGTCGCTTTGGGACCTAATCAAAGCTGTACATAATGTATATGTATTTGTGTGAATATTTGTTTAAATATTGGCTAAAAAATGTGCGTATGAGATGCCATGCTGCGATGAATCAAAAATCCAATGGAGCGGTATTGTTATTCATTCAATCATGCGGAATGAATAACAAAATAATTATGTAGATCATTGTGAAGATATCGATTAGATTGCTTGATGAATTATGGGAGGATAAAATAAATTCAACAGTTCAATAAATCATAATGAATAGATGAAAAAAAGGTATAAATAAATTTACGTAGAACGTCAGCCAAGTGTAAATTGTAAATTGTTAGGAAGAAGCCCGAGAAATCGATGTGGCTCATTATAAATATATATGCTAAGAAATGAAAAATATTATAATATGAAAGACGGAAAAGTGAAATAGTCAAAAATTTAGAATGCGTGTGCGAAATAATTGAAATCAAAATTCGCACTTACGTCAAATTAGTAGTACAAAAAAAAAAAAAAAAAAGAAATAATAAAATACAATAAAATAAATCAATCAATACGATGAAAGAAAATTCTCAACTCAATATTGTACTTAAACCATTTCAATTATGCGGATTGGAAATGGATGAAATGTTTGAAGCTTAATACAAAAATGAATTAATGAACAAACCAAGATCTCTCGATGCACTGCCGCAAGTGGCCTACGAACGAAATAATTAACATTATCATTTTTTTCATTTCTACTATCCTACGAAGTTTCAATCCGTTGTTATAAACAGTACACGAGAGATAATAACAATATTTAATGAATAATCATGGAAATAATCTACATGCATATATTATTAACAAAATATGAACGACGATAAAAACCAGAGGGCGAATTATTAATAGATCTAAAAAAAAATATATAAATATAAATATGTTTAGTTGTTTTGCTGAAGACAAAATGTTGTGTATATAGATGACAACACAAGAATCGATATATTAAAATATAAATTGAATGGTTGGTTAGGTATATTCATAGCTAACGTCCGATTGGATAAACATACAATTATCAATCGCGTGTAGTGGCTTATTTATGCGTTTGTCACACGCGCGAGCTTTCAAATAAGCTCAGATCCGCTATGTCTGTGATTGTGTATGCGTGTGTGTGTGTGTGTGGGTAAGTATGTTGATGTTTCATTGTGTGGTGTTGTCAGGTAAGTGGATAAAAGGGCCGTGGATGAGTGCCTCGGCCGCTTCTGAGCCCCGTGTCGGCCAGGCACTCAACAATAATCTCTTTTCACTTACTGCATCGTGTGCGCGCACACACACTCGAACACTAACAATTGCGCGCGACTGTGCGCGATATTTCTACGCTTAAATTGACTTTAATATAGTCACAGACGCTACGAGCAAATCGATATCAGATGTAAAACAGCAATGGACCGTGTATCACTGTCCCTCTTTTCTTCCATTTTCATGCCTCCATGTACAAACATTTTACTATAGTACATATTTCATTAATAACTTTTCCCAATTCAATCCTTCCCATTCAACACAATTATGTTGACGTGAATGATTCTGTTTTGATCAAGGCTTTTTCTATACATTCTCCATTCACTCATCTATTTATTGTTATAAATGCCGGTGCAGCATTGCTGTAGATGAAAATTAGCAAATTATAATATTGTTAAACGAATATCGACACATCCATATAACTAACTGGTATCTCAGTAGTTTTTATTTGGAAAGATTGATAATAATTGAACATCAACGCCATTATTTAATTTCCAAACCCTTGACACCTACCTCAAACATTCGAAAAATTTTAGATAACAATTATGGATAATGAGATAAAAACAAAAAGAAATTAATTGTAGATATTAATAGACGAAATGAAAAACAAAATTATAATAATCAAATTTGATTAGATGAATCAATTATGGCATATAAGCCATAATTTTATGCAATTCATACATGCAAGGTTCGAAAGCGTCATTAGAATGATTGTTTTTTGATGATATAAGTATATAGTATACATGTATATTCCCTGATGGTCGTATATTGGCCTAAATCAAACACAAATTACTCGCGACTCTATTCCCCTGACAATTCATCACCCGACTCGATTGGCCATGACACACTTGCATCATGTACAAATGAAAAAAAAATTAAATTCAAATACATGTCAACTACATGTTATATATATATAACAAATAAAACATATTAATAAAACATTCGTAAATACATACGAAAGAAAAAGAAGAATGAAGTTTACGCAAATTATCACATGTAGTGGATTACATATACATAAATGTACATAAAATAATTTTCCGATGCATAAAATGATGCATTTTTATGTGACGTGCTTTGCCCGACAATCTTCTAAAAGCATTTTTTGAATAGACAACAACAACAACAACAATAATAATATTGATGACAATTATAAAAATAATAATAAAAAATAATAACGATAATAATGGCCATTGACAAGCCTGGAATGAAAAAAAAAAAAAGAAACCAAATGCGAAATGTGAAAAGAATAATTTTCGTGATTATATGTACTGTATCGCGGTACTCGAATGAAGTTCTTGTGATTTTAAAGTGGTAGTTGGCTTTCAACCTCATTATTATGTACTCATAATGATTATAATGATTATAATAATATAGAAAATAATAATAATAATGAATTATCACAATAGAAATTGATGATTTTTTGGTTTTTCATTGTATTCAACTCTCTTATTCTCTTCGTTTCAATATATCGATAATTAATTACATAAAGGTGCAGTACTATACATGAAGCATGCAGTAAAACAGTATAATGTGATATTATTGAGTAAATCAAAAAATAAAAAAAACATTCAAGAACTTGATTGCCTTGCTAACTTTTTTAGTTACGCTCTTTTCAAATAAAAAATAGTTTTTCAACATTACCGATTGTGGTATCCATACCGTTGTTGGTCGATATACTAGATTTCATACTAAAATGAAAGGACTTTTGGTTGGGTTTTACCCAGGGATTTTTGTAAGCAAAATGACGTGTAGATACAAAAGATTTTCTCTCCTGGAAATCCCAATATGTCACGAATTACATTCAGATTATTATTATTTTTGCTTAATTATCCATTCGCCAGTCTGGAAATCCTTGTATCATTCATTATACACTGTCAACTTGATCGTCTTGCATGAATCTAGCACCGTTCATGTGTGACGCGTCATCATACGTAATCGTGTGATTATATATAACGATCTCTAATTACGATTCATTAAAATGTTACAGTGTGTATGAGGAAAATCATTTTCTCGTAAGAGAAACGATTGGTTTCGTATATTTTACTTACTACAGTCTTGTTTTAGCAGTGATTCTGTCGATACGCGCGAGATAATATCGCAGATGTGAAAGAATACGTGTCTCACCATGTGCAAAGCTTCTCAGTGTATGACAATGCATCAAAAATAATATAAATTGAAATCACTCGAATAACCATTATCTCAAATACTCAATCATTAATTTTAAATATTCATATACACCGAAATAAAAATGAAATCGTTGAAATTTTGGCAGCGGAATAGACGTACAGTGGAAGAAGAAATCATTAGCTGGCCACATCCACGATTGCGACGTTTGGAGTCGACCCGAAGGTAAGTGATGATTGAAAAAATGGATAATCCACATGTTAAGCAGTCAGCCCAAGCATTACAAATTAAATAATCCAGTTTGTCCGTGAATAACAAAAAAATTAAATTGACAATCATGTCATGAACGCAAATGTTGAAAGTTCAATTATGAAATAATTTAATTTCCTAGTAACTATCACAATTAATTTCACTTATATCACACATGTAGAATCATTCTCCGGTTTTTTAACACTTCTCTGTGACCTTACCGAATAAGTAATTTGCTCTTGAATATTGGACTGAATTAATTCTGTGAAATAAGCATATTATTAATTAAATCATCTGACCTCATGCTGTATAAATTATGTACGGTAAAAATAGCCTGCAGTATTTTTAAGGTAAACACCATTATCAATGCAGGACACACACACACACAATATACAAAACGTGAGTCAATAGGGTATCATTGTCCCTTCATCTATTGTTATGGGAAACATGAAGAATAATAGTGATAATACAAACCCACTGAAAAGAAAAATAAGCTTAATTTATTTATATATTATTAAAATTTCTGAACATGATTTTGGACGTGTGCGCACAACAATTCATATATATTCTTTCATAAGATTCAGTACCGTTATACAATGTGTGACTGTTGGTTACCACTGATGATTAATAAATGAAAAAAGATAATAGTCCCTTCAATGACCCCTGTTGTTCCTATCCTCAGCGTTACTGGCGCCATAGTCACCACATTATAAACACCACTTTCCTTCCTGCAACCAAGCGCGCTTTGTTTACTATATTCCAGTCTTATTTCAACTTTTGGATGTGGTGCATCAAACCCGCAGTGATTCGAATAATTTAAATATAATAACTAAAACGAATATAAAAAGTTATTTCGTGAAATAAAACTTGGGTTCATCCGAGAAGAAGAAAAACAAAATAAAGAAAAATAATGTCGGAGACGATCGATAAAAATTATTTCATTCGCATCAAGCCAATAAATCGCAAGAGAGGAATATCCTCACATACAGGACCTGCACGTGCTAATTGTCATCCGAGAAAAATGCAACTATCAATAATTACAGATACAAAAATGAACGCACCAATTTATCCACGTCGTAAAAAAAAATCGAGTGTGATATTACAACGATCGTGTCAACCATCGTTATTAATTTTCCCGAGTGTGAAATATGATATTAAAGAGACGAATATAAATAAAGTAGGAATTTCTGATAACTCAAAATTCAGTAATGGGTGGTATCAAAAATTGAGACGTGAAATATTGAAGAGTTTGCGTACAAAAATTCATCCGATGATAAACGAGTATGTATTAAATATATCTCATTGTTTCATTTAATTTTGCTTATTGTATATGGTGATTTTTTTCATAGGTATCGTCATAATGTCATTATTTTATACCAACATTAATAATAATAATAATAATAATAATAATAGGATGACCAAGTCAAAAAATACACGAGACTTCTTCTTCACGTAGCGTGCAATGAAAATTAAAAAAAAGCGATTAAATATTCGCGACAGAGCCAAATTTAATCTCTCGGGAGAAAATCCTATGTATATATTCATGCTTGTACGCCACACGTGGTTGGTGGGTTTAAAGACCCCCGGTGCATAGAATGAAGATTGAAATGCCGAGTGGAATTGGTCGTGTGACCCATAGGGGGAAAAAACGCGTGCAGGTGAGTCAGCCAAGTAAACGCTAGACTCGGGCACGCATTCATTTATTATTATTTTTTTTTTTTTGTTTAGTAAAAATACATATTGTACCAGAGTGGTCACGTGCGTTGAATACGTGTCGTTATTGTCTAGTCCATGTGCAACCGTGTGAAACGATAGAAAGGAAAAAATATATACGTATACGTTGGTGTGTTGGTGATGGACTTCCTCGACGAGTCCACCGGACCTGAACAAACTTGTAGGGTCTACCATGCACGTATCCGTAATTTTATTGTCGTATCTTTTGCAACTCCATCAACTCACCTGTTAATCTCATACGAACGATAAGTCTAAAACGAAATGTGGAAACCCGCATCCGGAGAGAGTTTTTCATATAACAATGATTATTTTTCCTGGGGTAGAGAAAAAATTGTATTGAATGACTTGAATTAATCCATTAACGCCTAGAAAATAATATCTGTGGAACTGATATCAGTAATCGATATGTAAAGTAAATGATTTATATTTTATAAGAATGATAACACCAAGAATGTGAAGTCAGGTACTGCTTACAAACATAAACTTAGATTATACGAGTTCAAAATGGCAGGGCCAGAATATAATATGATATATGTGAATAGTGTATTTACGGAATATGCAAATTATTCCGTAAACAATACACTCCAAATTATAATGAGTATGATTCAACTCAAAAATTTAGTTTTATTTCCAACTACATGCTCCTTGATATAATACTTTTTATCCAGTCTGAATAAAAAGAAACTTTAACATAAACTCCAGGGTATCGTCCACAATCTTCACCGAATGAAACAATACCATGAACTGTGCGTGCAATTGACAATGGTCCACCTGAATCACCATTGCATGAATCTCTTTTATCACCACCATAACATAAATGTTTATCCATAGTCATCAATGATGCATAAGTTCTCGACATATTATAGCATATGTCATTTGACACCCTCTCAACGCTAACAGTTTGTAAAGTTCTTGAAAGTTTCTTCATGAAAACAAAGGGAAAAAAAATTAATTTCATCCGTGTATTTGAGTTGACTGACTGATTCTTTTTTTTTCTCATCTCTTTCTGATGATTGAGTTATTAATCAATTGAATATACTTACACCACTTGAAGTGATACCCCAACCAGTGACCCAGAGTTTACTTGGCGGTTCTTCATACTGTTCTGGCAATCGTGCTGGAAAAGTTCTCATTGAGAATTGAAATGGTGGAAATACTTTGATAATAGTAATATCATGAATGGGTATGGAACTGCCGAACTCAGTTGTTGATGATGAATTGTACATCTTTATATGTCTGAAGACATGGAGAGTACCCTTACGATCATTATATTTAGTTCCAGCACGAATATAATAATGCCCCTTGAATTGTGGCGCTGGACTGAAATAAATGATTATAATCATAATATCTCTGCCTGTTTCACCTTTTAAATCCAATTGTGTTAAGTTTACATGCAATGAAGTGCTGTTAATATCCATTTCGTTGACAATATGATACCTCCACATACAAATCCATCGGTTCTTCGATGAACTGACACAATATATGGCCGATGAGAAACTTCAATATCCGATCCACCAATTATTTTAGTTTGTATATAATCATCAGTTCGACGTGATCCAAATACAATGCCTTCAAAATCAATTTCACTACATAATTTCATGATTATTCATTCTTTAATCATCATTTTAATTCGATGGATCAAAACCACTCACCAAGCAAGCACACGATTCCCAACGCCTTCCTCATCGTTCGAAAATTCACAGCTGACTCACTGTTTACCAAGTAAACTTTATCGTTCTATATTAATTTTCAAACTTGTAATATCGTCATAAATGTCATGTCAGCTAGGTGTCATAAATAATTTAACTACTATGGTGGAAGTAAGAATATAAAGATAAATTGTCATAATGAGTAATGGGAAAAACAGTAAAATGAAACGCATGAAAAGAAATAAAAAAATCTGACATATTGAGTATCATTAACAACTTTAATCTGTTCAAAGCAAACCACTACCACTAGAATAAGCTTTGAATAAACTACAATCTCATCGCAATTTTCCATATCAATTATCGATCATTCATTATTAAATATAAAAAAAAATAATAATGCAATTTTTTAACTTTATAGTTGTCACCATAAAATTTGTCTCCCTCTTCTCCGTAGGTATGGTGACTCTTCATAATCGTAATACGGTGGGAACTCCGAATTTTCATTGGATTGCTCATCAATCGGTTGATGTATCTGAAATGATGATAATTCTTTTGTATATGTATTCCAATTAACAACAGTTTACTTCATCATAATATACCGGTCGTGTTGCGGTATCTTCTCCGTTTTCTGTACGATAAATAGCACCGGCCAAGATAACAATGCACTCGTAAAACATTGTTGCTAAAAGAAAAGTATTCGCCAATGCTATAATTGTATTTGGTTTACGACGAGCGTTTGTTCGGGCAATACTCCGCATTGATGTGAACCAATTTCGATTGAAAATATGTGATAAATCGAATATATGTTTTTGATAATCATCTGCAAATAAATTTGGACAAAAATAATTTCATTTCCAGTTTGCAGTAATTAATTGAGATTATTTTCACCTGTTACATTTCGATTATGATTTTTTGTTGACGAACGATTTGGTATGAAGACATCTTGCCAGATTGATAGTTTAGGAATCAGTGGTTGATTGGAGTTTTGAGTCAACCAAGTTCTTAGATTATGCCAAAACGTTGCGAAACTCCTCATTGCTCGAAAATTATTCGACAAATCTACGCCCAAAACCGTGGAAACAGTTCTAACTAAAGCTCCCTCAACAGTAGAGGTGATTCCACGTATGTGATCGATGACATTTAAAATTATATCTGACAAACTTTTGGTATACTGTGACAATTGTCGCGAATATTTATTATATTCACTCATTGCTTGTAGATTGTTTCTAGATTGTTTCAATAAATATTGCTCTTTTTTAACGGCTCCGTGATATATTTCTACTAAACCATTCACCTCTTCCATCATTTCTGAACTCAATTTACTCTTCATAATAAGATTTCCAAGTTTCTTAACGACATTTTGCGATGCAGAAGATCTCATGAATGGTATTCCGACTAATTTTGTGATCAAAGATAATAATCCAACATGAGAACTACGATAACTATAACTGTCGCAATTTATTATTGTACTTGTATTATTGGGTCGAGCTCCACATGTCGTATTCAGGATATTGATATTGCGACTCAATCGCTGACCAGATCGCCACTTTGATTCATGAGTGATGTTGATATATTTGTCCATTTTGATATTAATACATTCCGTCATTAATTGACATTGTTCCAAACAATTTTCAAATTCATCTCTTCTATGATTTTTCATAATCAAGCGACAAGTCATAGCATCCATATCGCGGTAGTGGTTATGACGTGAGTGTGGGTGTCTTGGTATCGGTCTTGACATACGAAACGTTACAATTTTGTTGGTTACTCTTGGTGAATGTTTAACGAGATTTGCAAAAGCACTAGCTAAATCAAATGATGTAACAGTTGTATTCAAACAATTGAAATATGCCTCTAAATATTTTTCCGTGTTATCAATAAATGATACAAATTTAAAGGTGTGCGGCGAATTTCGTATTATAACTTTTGGCAATGACAATTGTGTTGGGGAATATCCCTTCTGATGATAGTCATTTTTACGAAGATGATTTTGTATTAATGATAGTATTTCTTCGCCGATTGGTATCAATTTATGTATGAATGCAAATAATTCATGAATTATTGAGTCTCGAACAGTGTTATGTCGTGTTTCATCAGATTGTCCAGCTCTTGCCAAAGATATTTCTGCATTTTTTTTATTTGAATTTATCAATCCAAGATTGCGAAGAAATTCTACAATTTCGGTAGATATACCGTTACTTATAAGGTGCGCGTCTAATTTTAGTGGGGAGGATTGTCTTGAATCTTTCTGTGTCAATGAATTATTGGGTGTGCTAATATAATTTCTCAAAACATCAATAACAACTACTTGGATTTCATTAAATTGTCTTCGATTCAAACCAAAATCACTCAGTGATAATCCTCCTCCATTATTATTTATTTCAGCTTGTATTACTTCTCGATGAGATAATCCTGTGAATCAATTGAACTTCATTTACAAATTAACGTTTAGATAATGTGACTATATCATTCTTCTAACTTACCAACGAGAAAAAAAATTGCTAATGACAACATACGATACATGGTCAGCCCAACTAAATTTTATACTTTACCTCTTTCTTTTTATAGTCATGATTTTATGCATAAATGAATAAATCACAAATGAGACACTGCGGATTTTATCGTCGGCTCTATTCAAATAATTTATTGACCAGAATAAATCATGGACATTGACTTGGAAATTCTACAATAGCTATGAATTTTCTCACAATCTTCTTCGCTTTTAAATAATTCTCTGTGTCTTTCAAATACATCCAATATCTTTACGATGACGATGAATATTTATAGCATACTACGTGTTGAAATGTTTTTATGTCACATTTCTTTGAATTTATGGTGTCAAATGTGCATCAATGATGTCACATGATGACGGATGTAACTCGTCTGAGAGAGTCTGTCAGAATGATTCACATATATACTCTGCATCATGCGGTGCATGCCGTATCTTCGAGCAATAAAATTATCAATATTCACAATTTTTCTCTCATTTCGCTAAAAATTATTATCATAAAAATACTATTAGAAATGTAACAAGATATTGATGCTCTGTTAAATGTTCCATACGATGGACTTACAGACGATGGAGTACAAAAAAATACGTATTGACATTGATTTGTGGAGCCATATATTCCTTTATTAGATCAAAATTATAATAAATTAACGGAAAATGTGCGGGATAAAATAAAAAGATCCCTATTATTCCCGCAACATTGATGTTGGTCAACGCGCCGGATAGTGGTGCCATCTGGCAGCGATGACAAGATAAACTTTCTCTATTCATCAGAAAATACCAGCTGTATTTACGATGGTCGCACGCCTCCAAACCAGTAGATGCCTGACAGCCGGCATCCTTGGCCTCAAAAATACTCTCAGTGTTCACACACATTAATTTATTTTTCTACTCCGCAACATTTGCTGCCCAATATTTGCCTAAACGATCTGATCTAGTTTCTCAATTAATTTTAATATTTCCGCGAGTGCCTCATATATTATACATCAATATATAAATATATGAAAATAGTTTAGTAGTAGTAGACACGCACGGTAATACACTAATGATACTGGCGCTGCGGCTTGCACTCATTGGCCCACTTCAATTGAAAATTCGAAATATTCAAGTGTTGACAAAGTAAAAAAATTGAATACCAAAAATGGATGAGGAAACAATGTGGAAGGGATTTTATGAGAAAATTGTGGCGGAAAAAGCGAATAAAGATGTGACAAATCAAACGAAAACTGAACATGAAATGAGGTAAAAAACTGAAATAAATATAAATCTAATTCTGTATTAATCAAACATCTTGAGATAGTTGATAGAGTTTATTGACCCCCCAACGGTATCAAAAAACAGTGCCTACAATTCATTGATTTACCTTGTTCGAACTATACAAGTCTATTTGTATAAGAACAATTTGGAATATTGATGAATTTTGTGCACATGATTATAATCCAAACTTATTGTTCAATTAACGAGTTAGTTTTCATTTCTATAAATACCCAATAGAAAATATTTAAACCTCAGTTACTACGTATTCGTTTTGAATAGAAATATATATTCAAATTGCACCAATATATTAACGCAATTACCCATACATACGTAACTGTTTTTATCGGGTAGCTAAGTACATTGTAAGGTGTGTGCAGTAGGCGTCTGCACACATCGATCCTTAGTGATCAAGATTATCAAGGTCAATATTATGATTCACTAGCACATTGCTATACCTCCACGCAATGGAATGCATTCATACATATAGGTAATGTTGCTAAATTCATAATTGGTTCATGGAAGCGATTTGAAAATTCGCCAGCATACACTGTTGCAATTTTTTTTTGTCCTTTATTATTTATTTGGAATTGATATTTTTAGACGTGAAAACTTGACGACAAGAATTCAATAATTGACATAATTAATTTTAAAGTATTGGTTTCACATACAATAATGATTCAATGATTTTATGGCTTCAGGGAATTTTTGAAGCCTCCATGTCCATGATATGATCTATCGATCATGCAGTCTTGGAGGTTAAATCAAAATGCAATTACGTAATCTCTATCTGGATCTTAATTTCATTGACAGAATCATTGGGTATTTCCACGAACAAGGCAAGAAAAAAATATTCCCAGTGAATGATAATAAGAGGGTGTGTTTTATAACATCTTTCAATGGTTTTCTATCTCTACATAGAACTGGTGAAGATCATTGTTGTTTCATACACGCAAGGAATAACAATGAGCGCATCCACACATGACTCATTATTGTTTGTTAATTGATAAAATGAATTATCCAGTGTTTTCTGTATCATTGATGTTATCATCAGAATTAGAATAATAATTTTATATCTTGAAACAGAAGATATTGTTCGTAATTAATATAAATGTTTAATTCAGTATAAGATAATTAATTGCAGATTGACTTCATTTGTTTACCAGTGACCAAAATTGCGGCAGACAAAAAAGTGTACAATTGGCAGGACGCTTTTCTAGGTTTAATCAAAATATTATTGTAACAAAACATTTATTACACTCTTTTTCATATGAACCATTGTGAAAATAGGTTTGGAAGAGGAATTATGAAATAAATAATCAAGAAAAATGCGTCATTAGATACACATATATATAAATTCTTGCATCGACAGTGATGAATAGTCAAAAATTCATTACACTATTTAAAATATAATAAGATAAATACGAGCAAATAATATATTGATATGATTACTTCAAACAGCGTATTTGAAAATAAATCATCTACATTTGTATGTAAGTGTGTATGTATTCCTTCATTTAAATACACATTACATTTATATGACCGTGACGTTTTTCGTAGGCTAGTATATACGTGTGAAAATATTCACGTTTACTAATATATTAACACGCGTTATCATGGAAATCAACTCCTTGAGCCTATAAGGCAGTATATTGTTGGGATAAGTTACATACATACACATGTACACACACCCAACCATCAACATCGTCTATCTGTATAACTCTTTTCAGCACTCGACTCACCTCGAAGAAGACTCGTATCGAATCAGTCGTTCAAGAGCTGCACTACGGATATCATTTTCAGTTTGAAAATAAAAATTAGACAAGCATCTGAACTCACGAAAATTTTGTTTTCATCGACATTAATCTAAATTTACCATAACTAAATCACTTCATTCAAATTTATCTCGAAAGGACTGACGCCAAATACGAAATGGCCCATTTCGATAAATGTGATTCAAGTCATCCTTACTTCGCCGTCGCGGCCTTTCGAATGTCTCAGAAACCGGAAAACAAACCTGTAACAGTTGGAACCATCTATTGGAAATTTGTAGCACACAATTTCCTTCACAAAAGGTGAAAGCATGTCAAGCGAAGAAATCAAACAAATGAAATGTGCAATGCAAAATGGTTAAGTGCACATATTGGGGGTGTTTTTTTTATTTTTTATTATTGTATCGTGGCAGTATAAAATTTAATTTGGTGCTTTTTTGTCTGAGCACGCTGCAGTTAAAAATAGCATGGTACTCCATAAGTGTGTGCAAATTATTAAGTCAATTTGTCGAGAAAATTAGTAGTAGGAACAAAGTTATTTCAATCATTAATCATCAATTTTCAACCGTAGAATGACACATTTACCATTTAAACCTATTAGCACCGAAGTTTCTAACTTTTTCAAACTCTTGAAAAATTAAATAACAGCATCAGTCATTCTACGATTGAAAAAATAAAAAACGTACATTGTTCGTACTCATAGATTAGAAAAATTGTCGTTAGATTATTCGTGCAAATAAATTAAATGTTGAGAAAATATTTGATAGAGTTAATCAATAATTTATAGGATACAAGAGTCGGACAATGGATTCTTTGAGAATTTGGGAACATTATTGGCGGAGAGAGCTCGAGCTCAGGAGGCAGCTGAGGGACCACTACCATCATTGAGTGATTCAAAGAATACAAATGATGAACCAAGCGAGGAAGATGATACTGTCAGTGAAGGTGGTAGCATTGAAGAAGCAACTGAAGCATTATTGGAGTCGGACAGTGATCGAGATGACAATGAACATGCGCTCGATATTGTTGCTGGTGCTGTCGGTTGGAATGTGAGTATGGAATTAAATGGATAAATATCTATCGACATTAAACATTGTCACATTTTTTTTTCCAATTCTTCAATCAATGGCTTGCAGTAATTTAATATCATGAGACGTGAGTTTTACATAAGGTTCATATTAAATAGCTCACGTATATATATACACACTCATAAATGAAGTATCCTCAACTACATTTCCAATGGTGGCATAGATCAATCAATTATCGTGAGCAAATACATTAGGGAACATTGTGGGAATTGCGTCCACACATATTTATTGCAGTTTGTATACAGTGCCACGACTGTTCGATTTATTTGAAAAAAAAAAAAGCTAATAATTAATTTATTGCAGATGACACTGTGGAAACTCGATATTCGTGCGTTATATTTTCCAAAGTCAATAGGAAATTGATAAAAATAAAAGTTCCAAGTATCAGTTCGATGTGAAGTTCTTTGAATTCAAATGTGGAAATAAAAATTTCCAAATATCGAAAAATAAGAAATGAATTTAATGTTTCGAAAATTTTGGTTCAATTGATAAAATGTGAGAAATAAAATTTATTTTCACTATGATCGCCTGATCTACTAAAATTCGTTGAACGGCGTCATCAAGATATGATAATTCATCAATATGGTATATTTAAATGCAAATTCCACCATCAATTGTTCAGATTTAAAATCACTCTATTTCGCGTCAATTCATTTCATTATTAACCAATTACAATCGCACAAAAGCGGCCACAGTACAATTGTCAACTTGTTTTTCATTTACAGAAGAAAAAGAAATTATTACAAAAATTCATTCACCTCATTTTCTTCAATATAAATGAAAATAATAATCGATATTTAATATTGATTAAATTCAGAGGGAAGTAAAATAAAGATGTCACTAAATATAATTATATGAACAGTTGCATTAACACTGATAACTTTATTCTCAATAAAAAAAAAATACAAACACATAGTTAATTCTGTTTAATTAATTAATTTCATGTGGTATCATCTGAACAAATTGTGTGACATTTAAATTACAAATTCAGATCAAGGGTAGCTATTCCAAGAGACTGTGAATCTCGAGCAGAAGACGAGTGAATATATAACTATAAATCTTGGTGTGATCCAAGGGTACTGGGTCGGGACAGACAGAAGAGAATATGAAGAAAACGGTAGAGGAAAAGAGAAAGATTCGGGATGATGTCTCGGGACTTCTCTCTCGGAGCTTGTCGGGCTTGCACGTTTGCATTCGTAAATTTCGTGACGTACGTGGTGAAACACCACCACGAGGATTTGACCGATTGTCTATTCCTGGCAGTGTTGGATTCGCATTCGTTACGTTTCACTGTCTTCACGTACTTGACTTGATTTTATTATTTTTTTTTTTACTTTATGAATTGATAAAGAAATAAATACAAGTAAATATTAAAATATTATTTGCCGCGCTCGACTTCACTTCATTTGCAATAATGATCAACTGTCATTTCATAATTATATATGGAATTTATGTAGTGAATGGAACTCCATCACATGTGGATCACATCTGAGATGATCTTAGAATGGGACTAGTTGAGTTGTTATTCAATCTGTGGTGTAGCATTCAGTTGTAAAATCTTCACGACACTTATCCACTGTGATTTAGTCGGAAACTTAACTCTCATCTGCCAGTGTGTGCGTGATTATTATAGTGCAGTACAAAGAACATTTAGGAATGGTACAAAGAGAAAAAAAATATTCTCGCATAAATTTTCCGTCCATTTTTCGTTTTTTCTCGCACAAAATAATTCTTATTTTTATTCACCAGATTTCTTTTTTCGTGCTTTAGTTGCCAAGTGTATTTGAAAAAAAAATATTTCATAATCGTTCACGCAATCGCTATACGTCATTCGGGAAAATTAAAATAGAATGGTAAATGACATCTGGTTTGTCCCAAAAAAAAAAAAAAATGAAAAAATAAAATATTGAACATAAATTAGTGAAAATACTGAAAATAAATATTGAGGGCATTAATAGAGATGAAGTACAGTTATGAGATAAGGGTGATGGAAAAATTGATTGTCGACTTGGTTTATTTTCTATGTTAAATGCCAAAGAGTGCCTTGGAGATGCCTTGATAGTCAATCAGCTAATTGTCGGTATATCAACTTTCATTGGTTACAATTGTACCAACATGTATATATACGCGACGGTCGCGCGTACATTGTATATCAGCTAACGGCCAGTTTAAACGGGATGCGGCCCAGTTCTACCCGACTACCTTAAAATTTATAGTCACCTGCTCAAGCGCGATCTAGTTTAAATTCTTGCCAAAAATTAAATCCACTATTACATTGAATAGAGAAAAAATTATATTCATTCAAACTACATCGAAGTTCCACTCTTCATTCTCTCTTTCATTTTATATCTCCATTAACTATTTTTATTTGCACAGTGATAGAATTAAAATGTCCACTTCTTTTTTTGTCACATCCCATGGCAAGTTATCAACTATTTAACAGACGTTAGTGCCGCATTCCCAACTCAGTCAACAGTCAATCGCGGAATTAAATGCCGTTCACAATCGCATAAAGTAAATAAGCCAATATTAATTGTTACAGAACAAGAAATTATTTAAAGAGAAGAAAATCGAATTAAGATTTTTTATTCGTGTTCATGTAATGGTATCGCGCATCACATTTGAACCTGTATCACGATTAAACTTGGCATCGAATGAAAAAAAAAAAAATACTAAGTAAAATTCTGACCATTGGGGATAATCGGATATGCATGGGGTCGAGGTGGGAACTGGGGGGAGATCAAAGTCGCATTCGGTCGCGGATTATCGGTATAGAATAGGTCACACAGACAAGGTTCATATTTGCGTTGCTTTAAAGTTTGCTCTCTTTAAAGTTTAGATTGGTATTAGTTGTACATATATAAATACGATGTGTAAACAAGTAATGACATCAGGGTGCATTTAAAAAAAACCGAAATAATAATATAAGAATGAATGAAGAGTGTGGTAGGGTCAAAGTTGAATTGTTGAAAAAACTCGATGGCTAACAATTGTGAAGAGACTCAGAGTTTCATTGTCTGTTGAACAGATGTGCCGCGAGTTTTCTCAGTAATCAACATCACGTGTTTCATTATAGAGTGCAATTAGTATCATTAGAAAAGTCATTGAAGTGCTTGGAACAATTCAATAAACGGTGAAGAAAAGGGAGGAAGGAGAATGATTAATTAAACCATAAATACATTTTCATCATTTAATTTTATATTTGTTGTACAAAAATATCAACGCTCTTCTTTTGCGGACATCTAAAATTAGTGAACATAAATTATGCCAATGACGTGTTATTTATTAGTCGTATGAGTCCGAATGAGGTGTTGAAAATAACAGAGATAAAAACTTTTCAGTGCGTTGGTTGCTAAAAAATAATTTGTTTCTCAAACTTTACCAGTGTAAATGAAAATGTTTAGAGACACTTGACATTATTTCATTCTAAAAATATGGTGGTAACAAATACATTCAACGGGATGAATACACTCACCCGCAATAGGAATACCTTTCGGGGTATACCGAAAGCTGAATTAGAACGTAAAACAAATGCAATTCTTCGTGCTATGACGGTGAGTCGTTAATTCATTTGTTGGAGTCAATTGGAAAATGAAAACAAATACATATTTGTTATCATGATTTTTATCATTCAATTATGTACTATCAATCACGATTATAATATCCTTGGAATTGTTGATTCGAAGCATCCAAGAACAACAAAACAATGTATTTTAATGCGATTTAATTGGAGCAGATTTAAAAAAAAAAATATACAAACAGAAAAATTTATTATTTTATTTCTGATATTATTTTCTATTTATATTCAACAGATCGAGGAACTTTATTCAGCTCTGGTGTACATGACCCAACATCAAATTGGCTATGATGTGTCCAACGAGTGCGAACAAGAGACTCTGTTGAATCATTTACAGAATGCATTTAAAATAGATAATGAAACTCACTCGCAAGTCATTGAAGAGACTCAAAATATGGAGGTGAGTCTACACTATTCCTTTTTTAGTCCTACTATTTTTGTTACATATGAAGATTAGTTCGAGGAAATATCACAAGCAAAAATGGTGAACAAACCAAAATTATAGGAAAGAATATTACATGGATATGATATCATAGGGAAAATTAATCAGTGGGCAAAACCAACAAGAGTTCATTGTAATATGTAAACAGGAAAATTCTGGGCTAACTGATAAATGCCAATGGAAATATAATCAGTACTCCAGGGGGAAATATCTTTGTGAATGTGCAAGATGAGAATGATATGAAAATAAAATTTTACATTTATCTGCCTCTTCGGGATAAATCACACTCAATCTATACAGATTTTTACTTCCATTTTTATCATTAATTTCTAATTTCTACATAATTTTCCCGGAAAATAATTATTTTTCTCGACAAGTTACCATGCGTTATAAGAACAAGATCAGGAGAGTTCTTAATCCTAGAAGTATATTCTTATCAGAAAGACGCCAGCTTCATGTTCTATTGACGTTTCCAATACCAATTAACCAATCATGTTCGCGTGAAATGAAGATTAAGAACCGAGATAATACTGAAAATTAGTAAATGATTGAATAAATAATTTTATTTTCCTAGGCGCCAGTGATGCATTTAAATGTGGAAGTGATCGAAGCAAAAGAGCTCGTATCGAAAGACGCAAACGGTAAAAGTGATCCGTTTTGTGCACTTTATTTAGAGTCAACGCCAACGCGACGATACAACACAGCAGTAAAACCCGCAACATTAGCACCAGTATGGGAAGAACACTTTGAATTGCCATTAGATGATGCAGAAAATGATGCATTATGTCTTGAAGTTTGGGATTTTGATGCAGCTGAAACAGTACCCGAAAAAATGAGTAAAGTTAGAGATGTCAAAGGCGTACGTGGTTTGGTAAAATTAGCAAAGGAAATTGCTGTGACTGCAACAACCGGTTGTCATGATAATGAGTTCATTGGCAGATGTAAAATAGCATT
The DNA here is from genome assembly GCA_958496275.1 of Zele albiditarsus. Taxonomy (NCBI): domain Eukaryota; kingdom Metazoa; phylum Arthropoda; class Insecta; order Hymenoptera; family Braconidae; genus Zele; species Zele albiditarsus. The sequence goes on from OY292411.1 coordinate 574,506, forward strand.
AAAAGATATCCCAGTAAATGGTCACACAACATGGTATCCATTGGAGAAAAAAAATAAAACAAAACGCCGTGGTGTTGTGAGATTGAGACTTGCTTTTAGTGCTGAACACAATACACAAGTTGCCGCACAGGAGCATCGACATTTAATACGTATACTTTTACTTCATGAGCTTGAAACGCAAAAATTCGAAAAGTATTGCTGGTGTGGACGTTGGTCATCAGCATCAGAGGCATTAATTCTTCAACACAGTGCACAACGCGGATTGTTACCGCGGTGTGTTGCATTATCACAATGGATTGAGTACTCCAGAATTCATCAGCAACATCCATTAAATTTTTCCATATTTAATAAAGTAATAATTGAATTATTGAGACCAATGGAAAATGGTTTGTTCTCAAAGGATGAAGAAAAATTATTTTGGGAAGCGACTAAAAAAATTCTATATTCATGCTTGAATAGTGTTAGAAAAATTCGACGACTTACTGATGGTGATAAAAATGTTGTGCAACAGATGAGTGCCATTTTAGGGTGAGGTCAAATAATATTTTCAATTTATTATACAAATATTTGATACATTCAGTGAATTAATCAATTGCAAATTATTATTTTTTCTACAGGATTCTGTCATCCATATCTTCGCTCAAGATTCCAGACAATTATGAATTATTCCCACCAAAAATGTTTGGCTGGTTTTCGGAGCCTGATGGAACAATTGTCGATATTATGAAGGCATTGGAGTTTACTGTGAACCAGGGCGGCATTGAATGGTAATTATGAGTGCTTTATATCTTAAATATAAATTTGGGAAGGCTTTCATCGATTTTAAATGTCTGAGAACTGAATTTAGTATAAATTTATTTATAGGTTCGATCACATTTTGAACAACAATGCACCAGCCAGTGAATCGGATGATGACGCGTTGAAATACCACATAAAAGTAATTCAATTGATACGCGCTGATATACAACGTGCGATGGAACATTATGACCGAATGTTTATCAAGAAGATTAACTTCCCTTATGCACGTACACTTTATATAATGTATGAGAAACGCATAACTGACATGTGTATGATCATAATTGAAGACGTTTGTTTACGATTAAAACGGATTGAAGTTGAAAGCAATGACGAGGCTGAATTAACACTTGGAACAACACTATTCGAACTTTATCTAACATTGCAGCGTTACGCAACATTGGGTTCTGTTTTTTGCTTAGAAGGAATATCCGATATGAAAATTCAAAGATATCACGAGTGGTTTAGAGCTGGAGTTGCACATTGGTTGGACATTGCTGTTTATAAAGCATTGAAACGCATCGAACGTGCAGTTGAATTTGATACACTTCAACCAGTTGACTCGAGTGTTCAATATAGTTCAAGCGCTGTTGATACACTGACAATATTCTATCAAATCAAGGTATTTTGGACGCAATTGGCATGGCCTGATGTGGAAGGTTCATATACATTTATCGCTAAAATAATTGATGATATTTGTAAATGTTCAATATCTTATGCTGATATGATGTCAGCTAAAGCGGAAAAAGTCGATCAACAGTTGCACGATTTGGAAAATACAAGCAGCGTTTATGATAAAAAATTTGAAGTATCTACTGCATGGTGTTTTGCTATAAATAATATTGATTATATAAGAACATCAATTGCCCCATTGGCAAATGATTTGGGACTTGAGTCGATAATTGAATCACTTGGCGAAGATAAAACGGAACAGGAGGCCGATCGTTGTCGACGTACATTAGAATTAATCATTGACAATGCCGCTGATACGGTGAAAAATAAAATAATTGAATTATTACAAGTTGTTGCGGATAAAATGCAGCCGGCAATGAATCGCTATTTAATGGAAGGTGCTGAACTTATTGACACTACTAGCAATGCTATGGATCGTCTATTGCAGTATCTCGATTCGAATATTACAACACTGCACGACAATCTCAATGACGATAATTTTGAACGTGTATTGTTGGTGATTTGGGAAATAATGTCAGAGACATTGTATAAGTTGGTTCATGATAATTTGGAGAAACGTCGCCCGCCATCGTTCTATTCCAATTTACATCGTACACTTCATACCCTCATACGTTTCTTCAATCTTGGTGCGGATGAAACGTCCAATGTTCAAGTACTGAAAAAAATTGAGCGTCTATTAAAACTTCATGGTTTGGAAACGGCCGAATTGATCCATCGTTATAATTTGGAACGTGTTGAAGAGCAAGAAAAAATGGATGAACCATTGCATGGAATGTTGACTGTTCGCGCACATTTTATTAATAGCTCATTGACAGTGCAAATTCTCAATGCAAGGAACTTACGACCGATGGACAGTAATGGTGAGTGAATTCGTATTAGAATGAAAAAACACATAATATCTCTAACTTTGGTTGAAATGTTAGTGAAGAATTATTCTTCCTTCATTGTTATTTCTTTTTTTGCAATGAACATTGTGGATTGTTCAATGCGAAAGCCGATGGATGACTGTAGCGATTCGTGCGCTGGATAAATTGAGCAAAATTAAAAAATGAAAAGCAAAAATACATTTATATTGGGCCATCGCGGATGATGTTCTTTTTTTTATTCTTTTTTTAATGTTATAGGAGATTTTATAGGCCGACTGTCGACTCTGGAGCGTAAACTCCACTCGAAAAGTAAACAACCGTCTAAACAAAGACTGAGAGAGGTGAAGACAAGTATGTAAAGCGAAATGCTATGCACAATTGTTATACCTTCTTCTCATCAATTTTTATTTTTTTTATCGATGCCTGCTGTCATTATTGATCATTATTATTTGGCTGATATTCCGAGAATGTATGGCGGGTTGCATGGCACGCAATTAGATAGGCGAGGATATCATCTCAAATTTGGATAAATTAGAAATGAAAATAATTTTTTTTTTTTCACATTGCAGTTGCATGTATCGTTCACGTCAGATCCCTCGGTTTTCTCTATATCTTATTCCGCATTACATGAGACGGAGATGCTACTACTTCAATTAGTATGTTCATTCATAGTATTATTTATTTACAGGTAAATGTGATCCTTATGTAAAAATGAGACTGTTGCCGGAAGAAAAATTTACCGAAGTTAAATTACCAAAAACTCATGCCCAAAAGGAAACATTGTTTCCACTTTTTGATGAAACCCTTAACATGTAAGTTTTGAATCTGTATTTTTATACAAATTATTTTCCGCCGTTTTTTTACCATGCTGATAACCATGTTTGCGTGTTATCTTAACTTTCTTATTGTTTTACAGTCCTCTCACACCTGAGCAGAGAAATATTGAAAACGCTATTCTTGTGTTTGAAGTGAAAGACAAGGATTTTTTACGAACACGATTTATGGCTGAGGCGTTTTTACCATTCAGTGAAATAACTGATACTGGTCCAGATTGTGGTATTGAATCGCTCGATCAGATACATCTAAAATTATCAAGGCCAACCAACAATTGTGAGTAGATATTATATGTCCACACGGATGCTCTCAGAAAACCGTGAAGGATACTCCTAACTTACGTACTATCTTTTCTTCTTTCTATCTAGCAACTGATGCAATAAATGCCCTCCATCATCGAAAAGGCGACAATCAAGCGATGGACTTTATTTCCAGACTCAATACGAAATTAAATGCAAGATAATTTAATTGTGGTAACACGTCAAACAGAGAATTGATAAGAAAAGGAAATAAGTACTTCGGGATTTTTTATTGATGTTTTTGTTTTCATCTTCTTTGTTCATTGTTTGATTATCACTCGATTGAATTGGACAATAGGAAATGTAGTTTACGACAGATTTTCGGCTGTGCATAATATCGATCATATATTTCTATGTTTTCTTTTTGTCAAGACCTGAAGTGCTGCATTTGAATATAATTTATTAAATGGTTTTCGATATATAACAAATAAGTTATACTTTCAGAGAATAATTAAAAATTTACTTTGATGTATGTTATAACACAAACCATAAGCAAAAAAAAAAGAATGAGACGCTCTGATATAGTTTTTTAATCTATTGAAATATTTATAATTGTATTGTTGTTAACAACTTTATTTTTCCTTCGGTCAAACGAATATTTATATAAAAAGAAAAATGCTAAATACAGTTATATCATTCATAATGAACCACAAATTTAGTTTTACCATCATTATACATTTATACGTAATATATCGATACGATTACTTCCCTAGTGTACATGTACGAGTATATGTAGGTATCGATGTTATCATCAGCGATAAATATGATTTCCAAGCTTCAATTGATAAAGTATCTTCGTCTCATGGAAAATCTACGTATACGAACAGCAGATACAGACGTTTGCAATTTGATGTATCACCATGCACTGAGAAAATCCAGATGATACAAGAATTTCTTTTCAATACGCAAACTACTACAATTTTGTTGACGTTTCATCTGTTTGAGAAAAAAAAATAATCTGAAGAAATATCAGAAGCGAAAAATCGTGCATAAAAAGAGTCGCACGAACAACTTGGTGGAGTTATTATCCGTGTGGTCATCATCACTTCAATCTTGAATATTTTTTTTCCAGAAAAAAGTAATTCCCCAATTAATATGCGTAAGTGTTTAACAACTTTGAGAAAGGACATTCTTCACCTACGTCAAACACCATGTGACACACTTTTGAGATACATGGGAAATGAAATTATGTCTCTCATCTAAAATTCGTACACTGATTCAATAACGAGCGGCATGCCCGTATCCATGTCGTTCATACACGTACATATGTATATGTCAGGGCAGGACAATATATATGTACGGATACATATGTAAACTGATAGAGGTACATTGAAAATTGTGCTTCATATACAGGCAAACCTATTACCTGCCCGAGAGCACCTACATAATAGGATACGGAGCAACGTTAGTTTCGAATATTCGATTAATAATGCGACACAAAATAAGCTGTCAGGAATTTATTGTATTACAACACTGCAATACGTATATACATATGTTTGCATATGTCCAGGTAACACAATTGATTCGTGTTATCAGCACCATATTGATTCTACATGGTCCATCTTCCATAAACAATTTCCGATGATTTGTGGGGTAATTGTATTTGAAAGGTTTAACACGAGTTTAATCACTTTTTTTCGCCAACACCGATTGAAAAAAATTGTAACTTCCAGAGATTTATAAAAACCAAACGTATTATCTGGTGTTGAAGAAATAATATATGATATATCCACATTGTATTGTTCAGAATGAAAAAAAAAACGTTTGTATTCATGTCTCACATTGTTTCATCGCATGAAAAAGATTAAAACAATCTATCCATAACTTTTCTGAACAACAATTCAACTGGACCAATGATTCCATTCACAAGTTGATGGTCATCAATACACATCCTAGACGAGTTTGCACGAGTTGACAGCTTATTTCCAAGTCTTTTGTTTATTTCTATAAATATCTATATAGATATTATTTAATCCCGGGGGTTTTCTACATTATATATGCACTTGTAGACGTACCATGCATCACAATTGTAAATGCAACGCGCAAATCCCACTATTCTACACGATACGGCATTTGTACATAGACAATACGCAATTACGGGTAGGGGTTGGGTTGATCAATATCTCGACGTCGTCGCTCGGAATGATCGGCTATGACAATGACCCGTCGTATTGCGCGACTGATGAGGACGACGCTTTTGTTCCGTATATGTATATATCCATATTGCGAGATAGGTTGGGGCCCATGATATAATGCTATTTAATGTAGAAACAATCATTGATCCAATCTTGTTGTATTGGGATGGAATATATCGATGGTCAACAGTCTTAATAATCATATAAACTCACGATATTTCATTTACATTGTGTGTTCTAATATTTCAATCGAGCTTTTTCAATACCTGTACATTGAAATCAAACCACGCCTATAGGGATTAATTAACGCTTATTGGATTCAGTTCACGCACGTATATATTACATCGAGTCCACGCTCATGAGAATTAGTACAGGGTATTGGATCGATCCAATACCGTGAATCAATTTCCATATCGATACTCAGCTATAACTGAGTCTTATTTCAACCAATCTTTTCCTCTTCCTGTATATTTAATGGACCAACAATAAATATAAAATGCTTCTCTCAATTCAGGAAACACAATACCATATTATCTACACATGTATCCCTCTGAAAGTAAATCCGTTTAGTCGCTTGTTTTTATAATGTCACTACAATGAAAATAAAAAAATATCTTCTATTCTTTGCTTTTCGGTCAATATAATATAGGGACGCCACCTTTTCTCTTTCTCTCCGTCTCCCTCACTCGCGTTCTTCACAACTACCCTCACACGATATAATCCACATTCCATCCCTTATGGCAACTGTTGCCTTCATATGTGTGTATTTGGCGAGTGACGCCTGTGTCATTATTTCTATCCTCGCCACCCCTGCTCGCCTCAATGCCATACCCTCCACGCATAGAACGAGAAACATCTCACACAACCAACAGGCAGTATAGACCGAGAGAAAAAATAGACAGAGAGCGCCACTATGGATTTTAATCCCTTAGTGACAGTGACGAGCCGGTGACACCATGATTTGTTCGGACGTCCGGACCACCCTTCACATATGATCCTCCTGCATTTATATATACTTTTGGAAGCCGGCAAAAAATTAACATAAACACAGTGCATACAACCAACTCGCTCGAGGGTCCACAAACTATCACGCTCAAAACTATCTCGACAATACCATTATCTGGACTCTTTTATAGAAGTAAAAACTTATTTGAATTAAAATTTTCTCATCAAACTTGCATATTTCCTCTATACACCCAGGAAATAAATGATTTAAATTGAATGACTGGGATTTGATTTAAAGCAGACTTGACACTCGGGTAGAAGGCATAAATAATTATAACTCAGGTCACAAATTTGAAATTCAATTCAATTTTGATATGAATCTTGATTCGAATTAAATACTGTATTTTCGTTGAAAATATTAAATACTTCTGAATACATATTGAATTAAAGTTCAAGCAATATAAGTATATATAGTACAAAAATAGTGTATTGATTGAGGATACTTTTTTTTTTTGCATATAAATAAAATAACAGATTCACGAAGTATCTCATCACAATGTTCGGGGTGTGCCAGGCAATTTGAGAAAACAATAAATCGAAATGGTGAGAACGGGGCCACGCATGCGTTATTGAATTTCAGCTACATATATATATTCATACACACCTGGGAGCTTTTGGTCAGCAATTCGAACGATCTGGTGGCTCAAACTGTAACCATATCGCATGGACAATTCGCATATACACATATATACATACACGTACATTGTGTATAACGAGTCACAACCAGATGCTTTGCAGAAGGCGGTTTAAGCCTCGTCGGGTTTGCGTAGACACGCGCCAACACCACCAACGGTTTAATACGATCGTAATTCCGATTTAATGCCGATTTATCGTCCCGTATATTCATATATATGTACATGCATTTATATATATATATATATATATACATACATGAGCTAGTTGAGAGTCCCGCGGTATCAGCGGTGGCTTGCCGCGCAATCGCATATCACCCTTTTCACTCCTACAATATCGTTCATGTTATATGTATATAGATATATGTAGATGTCTGTGAAGTTGACGCTTTTAACCGTCACCTCGATCGGTAATAGTGTCAATGACGTTTCAGTCACGTTCAGCATGAATGGCCGCGTGTTTTTCAATTCAACCACCGACACGGGAATTTCTTTTAAAATTCTCTGTATTCAGTAGCAATGAGTTCGTGATGACGTGGTAGTCCATCGGATCAAGAATAATATTGTTGGATATTTATACAATGCATGGATCCTGTGCAAAAGCGAGAGAAGAATGAGCGAAAGGGAGAAACAATGACCTTGAAGGTAGAAAAGTTGAGAGAGAGAGAGAGAGAGAGAGATAGAGAAACAGAGTTGAGCAATGAGATATGTCACGAGCATCACGCAATTTTGTTGCATTCAATTCTCATCTTTTTATTTATACTTATTCCAGAGAGAGATTATTGTATGGACATTTCTTTTCTCCGATAGAAGTGGATGAGAATTCTATATTCATTTTTGTAAAGAATACTGTTGCGCAGCACTATTGAATAAATTTTACAATTGTTGCGAGTATTGGAGTAATGTATTTATATATTTCTACGAGATTTATGAGGAATTCAATTGTAATGTTGAATGTGCGATGATGTACATATCCCAATTGATTTTATCATGATTATGTGCAGTGATGGCCGATAAAAATACGGTTATGTAAAGATGTATAAAAGAATAATAAGAGATATTTCACTTAAAGAATATATGGAATTCGATTTTTGGTTTGTTTTTTTTTTTTCCCATTTCTATCAAATTTTTTAATTTTGTCCCCATCTGTTGTTCACAACTGTGAGTAACTGTAGAACAATGCACATATAGGAATGCATGACGAATCGATATATATATATATACATACAAATGGCCTCCCTGTAGTAATATGAAATTTCGCGCTTAGTACAAAGGCCGACCCTTCACATCTTTAACGTATTGTCCATCACATGGATTACAATGACAGGCTTGAAATTGTATACTGGCAAAAACAAAACGAAAAATACGCCTATGCAATTTTCATATATAACTCTATATTGACGTGTAGAAAAAAAAATAATATTAAAATAAAATTTGATAGTAACAAATAAAAGATGAAAATCAAATATTCTATATAAAAGTTTTTATCATTAAATATCTCGATCACATTAAACCATCTCTATCTATATAGACATATTAGGATCGATAGCGGCTGCCACTCGTGTTGGATGCAATAAGAATAAAAAGAAGTGTGTGTAAAAGGAAAGAGAGAAGAAAATTCACGATGATATATTTATTTCAATGCGCTCTTTGCTTTGCATTGAAGAAACGACAAAATCCTCTTCAAATTTATATATAAGTTTACATATGTATATACATTTTCGAATCTTTATTCAGGAGATTATCTGTCACGTCATTCAACTTGAAGATGTAGAATATTATTGGAAATTTACCGGGATTTGTATGCAATGATTAAATGAGAAAAAAGAAAAGACGAGAAGCATGAAAAGTGTTGTGACTAGTATATAAAAAGTGATTCGTTCTTAAATAACTTTTTCTTTTCTTCTCTGATTATTTTTTGTTTTTTTTTTGTTCACTCCTATACTGTCGTCTAACCGATGAAAATGGATATACTAGAGGCGGTTGGAGCGTTAAGATTGGCCGATAAAATGAGAAAATTGTCGCGTCTTAGAAAACAAAAAAAAAAATAGAAACAAAAATAAATGAAAAAGAAACAAAAAATACAGGCGGGATTTACTGTGGCGCGTCTCGCAGCCGAGTAGCTTCCCGTAAACTCGTTTGGAGAGTTTAAACCAACTTCTTAACACCAAATGCATTGAGAAGTCTTTGCGTAGTGAGGAATTATATACAGTGGCGGATAGAAAGCGAGCAAGAGTAGGGGAAAGACGACGAACACTCTAATCTAAAAACTCTATTTAGTGAAAATCTGATAAGAACAAAGCACACACTCCATTTTACGCTTTCACTTTCTTTATAATAGCCTGTATAGTGATTCTCTCCAAACTATCAGCCAAGTCCCCGATATAATGATACATACACACACACACACACACATACAGTCGAGAAATAATCATAATTGTCCTTTTAATATTTTTTGCATATCTATTATCTTTAATGTCGTGGACAAACATGAGTAAGCAAAGTTAGTGACTCATCAATGACAATTTTTGCACTCCCCATATCTGAAAGTAAGCCGAAAGTGAGATGAAAAGCTACCCCGAAAAAAAAAAAAAGAAGAATAAAATAAAAATAATTTTTACGTCTCCAAAGGTCATTTGAAAGCACCGGATGGTCCCTCATTCGAATGGCATTTTATCAATCTCTTCTTCTCGAAAACACCCATACAGTAACTCATGCCACATACACAACCATACTTGATGGTGAATCGCGTCCGAGAGACGGAAGTCCAAGGCGGAAATCCCAATGGCCGGAAGCCAAAGTGAAGAAGCAATGATAAAGAAAAGATTAAGGCATCAAGGAAGGTAGAAAAACATAAAATAAAAAAAGAGACAGTATAAGTATGAGGATGAAAGAGGTATCTTACAAATTGGTATGTCTACTCACGAAAACGAAAGAAAGAGACAACTGCATTTCCATGATAAAGAAATTGCTCTTTCTTCTTCTTCCTCTTTCTCTTCTCCATCTTCTTCATCTTCTTCATCGTCCCTCAGTCTTTTTTATCGCAGTGTTGTAGCTGCTGTGGCAGCCTGTCGTTCATTCTCTCTTAACTTGAATCTATACAAGAACAGACAGAAACATACAGGTATATATGTGAATATTATGTATATATATATATATTTATAGTATGAGTACAATTCGTAGGCCTTTTCTATTGCGCCCGTGTGTGTGTGTGTGTGTGTGTGTCGGGGATCTCCCTTTTGAATGTCGGACAATTGTAAAAAGGGGAAATTGAGGGGACTCGATGCGACGACGGTACCGCACGAGTGTCGCGCGCCGCGCAGTCTCGACGCCTATTGGGCGAATGCGAAGCCGCGCCAACCCTCGGATAACCAGTTGAGCGCGAGTTGCCGAGCCGCTCGGTTGTATGAGCATTGGAGTCTCACGTCGCTACGTGAATGCATTTATATTCGCGAAATAATATTTTATTACGGAATATTGTCGTCGAGAAAATTGTGCTATGAGTAAACACACAACGTTATTTTACGTATAATCGTGTACATGTATAAACGAACAGATATTTATATACATTGAGCTCACATTAATAACAACGAGATTGTTACAATTTTGTTCTAGTTTTATTTATTGTTTGTGTGTGATTGAGTTTTTTTTTTCCTTTTTTTTATTTCATTAAACGGGAACGTGAATTTTTATTGTTCAGAGAAACAATAATAAAATAGCTTTGTGGTGTTGAATTGTAACATTATATTTAGTTTTGTGATGGAATAATTTTTTATCTCCTAAATTGTTCTTTTTTCTTCACGTGTGACGGACGATATTTATATTGTCTTCAATAAATAGTGTATTTGGGTTCGTGGTTTATTATTTGTTTACATATTTATTGATACGGTGCGCTAGGATTTTTGTTCTCTCTTGGTTTACTTCTAGTGATATCACAATCACACGAATACCAACACACACACACACACACAGCTCCTGTTAATCCGAGGTCAGAGAAATTCTCTGGAACACACTGAAAAATTAATAATAAAAACATTGGGTGAGTACTATATTTATAATAATTATTTTATTATTTTTGTGCGTGCAGTAGAAAAGTAAATACTTTGTATTCTCAATTTGTTTTCAAACTAGAAAAAGAAACGTGCTCGGTCACGTTGAAATTTCATAACGGAGCACGTGTTACTCCACAGTGGGAGAATTTTCCCTGTGTTTATGTGACAAATATATTATATCTACGCAGTATTAAGTTGATGTTTCACTGTGTGTATTGTGAACTATTTAGAGGTGATTCAATATGTGGATCACGAGAGAATTGGTATTGAAAATTGATAAAATTTAATAATATTTAGAGAAGCTATACCGAGAAAATTTTAAAGATCCTTGCGTCTTCAGTTAATATTCCAATATATAGATTTTTAATAATTATATCTACGAATTGCCGTTATCATAAATTTTATACCATTGGCAATTAATTTTCATTAACGAGGGACTTGCAAAACTAGGCTACAACATGAACTATAAATAAAAAAATTATGCACTGAAAAATGTCTCAAAGGAAGAAAAGTTGTGAAGAAGTTAACGAAGAACGAGAAGGATCAGAGCAGCATAAGAAGAACACGTTCAACGAACCCAAGAACGGGCACGCGGTGTGCAGTCCTATAGGAGGGTCCGTCTGTGGGACATTGGCAAAATGAACGAAAGCAAAAGCAAAATAAACGAGCGAAAAAAGTAAAACGAATCCACAAAGAACAAGAAAAAAAAAAAAAAAAAATATATCTTCAAACGTTGAGGGAAGGAACCTGCTCGATCACTTTTATTTATTTATTTGTTTTTTCTCCTCGCACAATCGCTGGCCCGGGCACACACGATGCAACGTATATATTGTACAACTACCTTGGTGAATGAGCGCAAAAGGTACGAAGAGAGGGGGTTGTGAGAGAGAAAGAGAGAGAGAGATGAAACGAGAAAGGGCAGGGAAAAAAGTAGAGTGCACGACCGGATCGAGAAACGGTGAACAACGCGGCGGAGAGAGCACACACAATGCATGTTACCGTGGGCTTCGCGCATATATATATATATATATATATATATATATGAATATAACGTATATATTGTATACGTTTGCGTTTAAATATTTTGAGCGCTTTTATAATGGGTTCTATAGCCGACGGGGTCGCGGCGGCCATTGCGGCAATCGCTTGGCTCTAGTCCCCAGGCAGTTTTTCCCCGAACGGGATTAACGTTTCAAAAAATTCTCCCCTGCGCCACCTTGTTTCCCACCCTATAACTACCACCCCCCCTTGACCGGTACTGTCGCGCCGGATGAAAACAAATCGTGTTTTGTTCCGTTTGCACAATTTAATAGTCGATTTTGTATAGAAAAACTGGAAAAGAAAAAAAGAATAAATAACAAATTGACTGAGAGGTGATAGGAGAGGAGAAGATTCATGATTTCTGATGCTTGTTGCGGTGTGCGATGAGTGTATTGAATTAGCCGGTAGTGTCTGCACAAGTCTGTGAAGCTATCGCTCAACTGCCATCGATTATCATCCATATATCATGCAATTTATAATATTAGATAAAATATATCGGATATTGTATAAAAATATCCACAAGTTGAATACAGATGTTTGAATAATTATGTTCATTATTTATTTTCGTAATTAAATCTGTATTTTATTTCAATTGAATTCCTCACCCCTTCTTCAAATATTATATCTCGAATCAATGTTATCTCTGTGTCAAAAAGTAAACACAAAAATCTTTAAACCAATTTTAATTGGATCATTACAAAAAAATGTTTAAACTGTATGGAAAATTTTGTGATGAACGAGTTTGTTCACGCCCGCATTGTGAGAGTTATTATTAACCTCCCTCACGTCAAAATCGAAAATTGGTGATTATGTTGAACGTAAAAATGGTTAAAGTATGAGCCAAGACATCAGAGTGGGATAGATGAAGATAGAAGGAGAGATGAAGTGCCGTGTGGCATCTTGCGAGAGTATCTCATCGTCACGAAGTCTTGGATGATGGAACAAAATCCATTCGTCTCGCGCACGGCACATATACTTGTATACGAAGCCGCATTATATATGTATATATATATATATAATGATGTTTAAAAGACCTCGCGCGCGCGGCGCCTCACAATGTTCATCATTCTCTGTTGTTCCTTTTTTTTTTGTTCAATTTCTTTTTACTTTTTTAATTTTTTTTAATCCTTTTTTTTTTATTTTTTCGTCATGCTCAACATCATGGCCCTCTCTCATATATGTACACATATATATATATTCATAGCCTTTTACCACTTGGAGATACCGCGTGTGCGCGGCTGAGTCGAAACGAAAATTACTCGTAACAAGATTTATTTCATTTAAATGAGGATGTGCGCTAGGCGCGCTCGCATACATATCTATACACACGGACTATATACCAGTTTTTTTGGGGGAAAAGAAAAAGTTCACACACACATACACTCACCGAGTCTTGAATATATATAAATGTATAAATTAAATGTGTAGTGAAAAAGGTATATATAGGGAGGAGCCGATTACGCACAATCTTTCACGAGTGAGGAGAACATTTGGTATAAATTTTTGACAGGCTGGAGCTCGTTCGATCCCTCGGTCAGATGAAATACACGCGGAAGCTTTATAAACAAGATTTATATACAACGCATTTATGAAACGAATTCTTGAGTTATCCAATTTAATCTTCATTATATTGAACCAAATAAATATATGGAAGGATAAATAAATTATGAACCGAGTAGTGTTTAATGGCTCAGTTGGTGTTAAATTCCCACTGAAATATTAGATCACAATTAAATGAAAAATATCAAATATAAAATATTTATCAGTCAATGTGTAGGTTTTAGGAATTTATTATTTTAGAAATTATTGATAATCATTAAACCGATTCGTTTTCTTCCCCTTCTTCTCTTCTAAATCATTACGTCATACAAAGAAAAAAAATATTTTGATGATGAAGAGGTTGTTGAATTTTTTTTTTGCCCTTTTTCTCCAAGTGTTGGTCGATTAAGTCGACAACTTTGGACAGGCAAAGCACACAACAAAAAATATTTGACGTCTATTACATTCAGCAGCGAACGGTCGTCGGTGTCGCATGTTCATATATATATATATATAGTATGGCGAATTGAAAGACAGGACAGAACGTGTCTGCGAGGTGTGACACGTGTCACTGACACACGCGTTAGAGCGAAGCGTTAAAACTCATCATATTCCCTTCATTTATTTCGAAATTCACTATCATCATCATCATAATAATTTTTTTTTTTTAATTTCACTACCACGTCTCATTTATGTCACTCTCAATATTTCCATCGCTAATAATTATAAATATATATGATGAATATATTTATATATACGGCAAAATATATAATTGAAATTGTCTGTTGCTAATTCTATTCCACAGATTAATGTTCATTGGGTGAGTGAAACGCACAGACACGAATGCGAATATGCCTCAGGGCTTTCATCTATATCCATATTGAAATGTTTCGATTGCATTTGCTCGTTTCACTTGACTCGCGGCGCTTTATACTTCTATGAACTGTATATAACTTTATCTGTTTATTCAAGAGCTCAAGAGTGTAAGCAGATTCCTGTCTCCCTCTCTCAATCTCATTCTCTTTCAGTCGTTACGACAAATTGCACGCGCTCAATTCGATATCCAACTCCGTAATATCCCATACAAAGAATGTACAAAATTATACATTGAGCAATGATACTAGAGTTATATAACTACGTATATTTATTCGTCATATGTGTCTATATAACGTTAGTTAAAGTAAATAAGTAAGATGGGACAAAAAAAAACGCTCATTATTTCAAAACTGAGCATCTAATTATTTTCAATCCCATTCGCAGAGTCTCAAGTAAAAAAATATTTTCCTTGAAAAAAAACTCAACCCCCCACACTCGACCTCTTTCGTTTTATGTCTTTGCGAATTTTATCTCTTCATCAAAATCTCTTTTGCTTTTATTTAAAAAAATAAAAATGAAATTGTTGCTGAGTTCTACTGTCAATAAAATATTGCAAGATGTCAATTTTAAATCGGTCTTATTTATTCTCTGCCCTTACAATTATTCTCTTATCTTATTTTGTACTGGTGAAATGATTAAAAAAAAAAAAGAAAGGGGGATACAAAAAGAGTAACATGGACGACATAATATTAAATTATTCATGGGGACCTGACGGATGTGGCGCGCGTTGCTACTGCTCGTGCAACCATGTGGAAAGGCCTGTGTCGTTGTCGTCGTAGTCGTCGAGGGAATGGTGACTTTATATATATATATATACATCATTAATTCTCATTTATGAAACTGTTTAGCGCCGTGAAAACTTTAAACCCGAATCTGCATCCCAATGGACACATTATTATTATTACTATCTATACGTAATATAACACCATATATATCCCTGTAAAATTACATTAAAATACAAACAAGGATATTTCATCACACCCTGCTATTATTAGAAGAAGAAAAAAAAAAAATGGAATTTATTTCAATAATAAATCATTCGATATGAATAATTTGCTTTTTGTTGGATGTCGAGTCATTTGTTAATGGAAGTTGTAATGAACTGATTATGATAATTAATAAAAGTAATATACAGAAAGAGTGATTGACAATTAAATATGACAGTACATTTTGAAATATATATATATATTTACACGAATGAGCATTTTTTCTCATGCGCTTTTTATGAAAAGCAAAAAATTCCACACACAAAAATAATCAAATTTTTCTCTTCATCCAATTAAAATAAAAAAAAAATCTCTTTTTATACTCATTTATCTCTATCCATATCAATACATAAATAATTAATGATAAGAAAAATTCTTTCGTCGCCTTTAACAATAAAAGGACGCGCCACTTCTATGCATAGACCCCCCCATATACATAAACACACTCATATATACATACACATATCGATTGCAGAGCATGCACGCGCGTTCAACCCCTTCGGGGACACGCGCGTGCATGCGAGATAGCAACGGCCGATTTCACCTGTCCGTTAGTTTTATATACATGCAGTCTCTCGTTCTATATGCATGCCACATAAAGACTTTACTCCCACCAATATGTCTCTTAAGGGAGGGCAAGTCAGAGAATTTCGTATATACACATATAAATATATATGTAGCGACCTTTAGTATACTTGGAACATCGCACTTTCATACATTAAATATGGCAATGCCTTTATTTTGCAACGACAAGAGTAAGGAGAGTGAAAGTCAAGGGATACCTCAAGGGATACAGTGATGTGGCCTTTCCATATATATATATATAGGTGAAAATGTGGCTGGCGATGAGGGTAGGATAATTGTTTTGTTCCCCTCGTGTACTTTGTCTCTCACTCCTGCTCATGGTATATTGTTCTTCTCTCTGGCTCGCATATAAGCGCACACTCACGAATATATGGACACGTATATAAATAATCCACCCTCACTTTCGACATATCCACAACACCCTAGAGGGTTTAGTAAAATGCGAGATGACGAGTGTAAAAGCGCTGGAAAAATGAGCGAAAGTGTGGATATGTATATAAGGTTGTCGTGTTTGCGGTGTAGTAATTACATGGCGTAATACATGAAAAGCTTCGACGAAATTACGACACAGTGGTGGTGTGCGATACAAATGAGTGTGTTTATGTGTGTAAGGGTCAGGGCCACTTCCACTTTACCATCATGAATGTTCAGGTAATGAATAAATGTGTAAAATGTATATGAGTACAGATTAGTTGTTTCAATTCTTCATTTAATTACGACGAAGGTGAGAGGGATTTATTCTTCCTTCTCGATGCCCCTCTATATTGGTTGATACAAATTAAATTTACTGTTAACATATGATTTATTAGAGAAATATATTTATTGATATTATGATTAAAAAATTTCAACAAAATAAACCATTGAGTAAAATTTGTTTTCATGCATTTTTTTTTTCTCCAACATATTATGTTGTTAAATGGGGAGAGAGAGAGAGAGAGAGAGAGAGAGTAAAGCTGAGTTTATTTACTGGAGTGTTGTTCGGAGTGAGCAGAAGTTTGTTCACCGGTGTAAATTTTTTTTTCTTTTTTTTGCACTCTCAAACTCTCATTCACTCCGGAAATTGTTCACCCTCCATTCCAATTGTAAACTGTCCCAAAGTCCATTTTGCAAAAGGTTATTTGACATCCGGGACAACTTGCCATATCCTCATCCGCACTGCACACATATATCCCTTTACTTCTATGTACCTCTTCCACTCATCCTATACAATGTGTATATTTATTTATCCGCGTATATAGGTCATGAAGTCAAGGCGGACACACACATATATATATATAAAAATATAAAAGTACTGTCATTCTGGTGGGATGAAATTTTTCGGCGGACAAGAGCTCGTGAGCTCACACGGAGCCATAAAAATCCGCAGTCTCGGGCGTTTATCATAATTCACGTGAAGCCCCTGTGGTACATATCCACGGCGGGACTTTGCGCGCACAGCATCCGTGAGCAACGCAGAGAAAGAGAGAAAGGATGAGAGAGAAACAGAGTTGGGGGAGAGAGAGAGAGATGGGAGAGGAAAGTTTAAATTCCATGGCTGATGTCGGTAGCCAAGAGCGAGGACCTCCGTGCGCCGCCGGATCTCTCTCTTTCTTTCTTTATTTTTTTTTTCCTCCTGCTTCTTTTTTTCGGTTTCTCTCTACCTCTTTTCTCAACTCATCTGTGCCTGCGCAGAATAAAGAATTGAACTCGTGTGTGCACTACGATCGCTATCTTACGTAAAAACACGTCGTCCCCCTGTCGTGGTACGCGCGTGAGCGAGATCATTCCTGTATAACTATGTAGCCCATAACCACATTCTCATCAGCGAAATTTAAGTATATACAGTCATCTATTTAATGTCTAATCATCCTGAAAAGAGGAAAAAAAAAAAAACATAGGCACTGAAGAAATGTACAAAAGTTTAAATATACGGCATGACATTTGGCATGCCTTCATTATATAATAATATTGTATTTTCGAAAAATATTTAGTGACAATTTTCTAATTTTATCATTTTCCGGAGAAAAAGAATAAAAAATTATTCCTCCGTGTTGTCCACTCCCTTTTTCACGTTAGTCAAAAGTGAGTTTTAGTGTGTGATACTTACAGTATAAGTATAAAAAGATTTCACCTTAATTCTACGAATTGTAGGTCGCGATTCTTCTCTTGATCCTTTTTGTCGTATACATTTTTATTTATATGGATGTATGTGTGTATGTGTATATATGAAATCCACAAGTTTAAACTTACAACCGCGACCTAGAGCACGTTTCTCTTTCTCTCTGTATGTACCCTGTGTATCCTACATAAAAGAAGATCATTTTTGAAAAGTGTTATTCATAACGCAAGATAACACGACGACTTGCATCACACATATAACTCTATATCTTTTTCGTCTCCCAAGTGTATATACGAGTTGTGAATATAAGTCGTCTTATACCTTTGCTTGAGATAACGCTAAAGTAAAGAATAAAGTATACAATACTAACACACACCAACACATATCTGATTCATAGTCCACAGGATGACACACAATTGTGTGGAATTACTAGAAATGACTTTGTGGAGATTAAAAAAAAAGAAAGAAAGAAAAATATTTATTTGTCTCGAGATATCACTCTATGGTATCCTTCGACAATTTTTATTGTTTCTCATAGTATCGTTTCTAAAGATGTCTCAACAATGTCGCCAAGGTATTGGAGATAATACGCGCACATCTTCCGTGTCCTTTTTCACATTATGTCTTATTGTACTTTGTCTAAATGACTGCGCTTCCTAACTCACACTGACAATTTATTTCTTTTCACTCATTCTATATCTTCATAATATATATACATATATCTAAATGTGTGTGTGTGTGTGTGTGTTGAAGTCAGGGGCATAGAATTTCCCATTATTCATTGGGCCTTTTGATTTCCCTAGTTTGCGCCGCGCATTCAGGATTAGTTGGTTTCTTTTTTTTCAATGTTCCATCCACTGAGAGATTATCACTTTGGATCGATCTTTCAGCGTGAGTGACGCCCGGAAGAGAGACCGATGGCACCGATCTCCTGCGATTCTCTTGTGGGATTGTTTCCTTCGATAGTGAAAAAGAAGAATATATAGAAAAAAAAAAGAAAATGAAAAATAGAAAGGAAAGAAAGAATGAGAGGATGAGAAATAAAGCAAAAAATACGTGCATCTTCTGCGATTCTTGTAGAGGAATCAACGGGCACAAGAAAGACTCTGGGAAAAGGATTGACGTGGTGAGAGTGGAGTTGTTAGGGTGGCAAAAGCCAGGGGATTTTGTTGGTGGTGGTTCGAGTCTGATGGCATCGGTGTATACAAAAAAAAAAAAAAAAAAGACACGAAATACGGAAGAAATGACTGTGTGTTGGAAGATGTATATGGAGGAATGAAGAAAAAGGGGAAAGATTGGTTTTGACGACGACGACGACGACGACGACGACGATGAGAATTGTCTGAGATGATGAGGAGGAGACGTGAGGGAGAGTGCAGAGTGCAAGAGCTATTATAGATTTACCATTAAGACCGTCGCGAGTGGATGACATTATCAAAAAGTCCCACGGAAAAAAAAAAGGGGTTGAATATGTATATATATATATTAATATGTTTAATAAAATTGAGAAGACCATGATAGAGTCGACGTGGGCTGCAATTGACTCGCGAATTGTGTATAGACGACATTGCAAAGAAATGAGAGAAAAAATTTCGTCGCACAAGATAAATGACAAAATTATGTGGAAATGGAAAAAAAGTGTGGGTTTATTTCTGTGATTCTTGAATGATGCATTTAAATTATATATATGCATGTATTTTTATTTTACTTCATTTTTTTTTTATAGTCCATTCATGAATATTCATTCAGAGTTTATATACAGAATGCGCGGTAAATAATTTTCATTTGAAAATGTTGTTGCTTGCAATTTGACGAGTGTAATTGATGAGAAGAGGAGAAAAAAACAAAATTAACGTTGTCGTTTTATCCCAGTTTTAATTATTTGAAGTAATGTCGTTGACATATTTTACTTTTTTGAAGTATAATCATTGACATTTATGCATTTTATTTTCCTATGAATAATTAATACTCATCAACGTAGAACGGCATTGCGGATTCATCTTGAACAAGAAACACAAATACAAATATAATCATGGGTGAATAGTAGCTGAAAAGACTGAAAAACTCTTTGCAGAGACACTTGTTATATATGAAGTTGAAGATTTTCGTCGTCAATTGTGAAATTACGATAGACCGAAAAATAAAAATAATGAATAAATGAATAAAGAAAATCGAATATAGGAAAGATACAATTTCAATTCCTTTCGATGATAGATATCAAACTTCGACAGTTTTTCAATGCACAGGTGTAATTATCCAATTTTCAACTTTGAAGTATTGTATATATAAATTTGAAAAAAAGTCAGTTCTCTCTAAACCATAAAATGAAGCGATATTCACAAAGAGAAGAGAAGAGATAGAGAAAGAGCTAATAGTGGTAGAGAAAAGCCAGAGTTGAAGATTAATAGTATGATAGTCTTAGAAGAAAAAAAAGAGAGTGAGTAAGCAAACAAGAAAGAGAAAAAAAAACTCATTTCGCTTATATGCTTCTCTCTACCTCTATTTTCCTCTCCTACTTCTCTTATTTTCCCTTCCCCTTCTCCATCTTCTTCTTCTTCTTCTTCTTCTTCTTCTTCTTCTTCTTCTTCTTCCCTTACATTTTATTCTTGTTCTTCCCTGTCTCCTTCACTTCTTATTTCTCTTGTTCATTCGCATTACAGTGGTGTACATATATACCCAAACATACACAAGGAAACGAAAAGAAGGAAGAAACTTCTTTGCACTCGTCGACTCTCGGTCGTGTGCTTGAGACAAAAAAAAAAAAATATACGCAAAGAAACGACGGGAGCGAATGAGAGAAAGAGGAATATAGTACAGAGAGAAGAGTCTAGACCGATTAGTGTTTGGTTCGCCGGAACTTGGAATGAGCGGGCATTGCACTGGGTATTCGAAAACTGTATAAGAGAAAGACGGCGCCGGAAGTAGCTACCCTCTCTGTACCCTTTTCCTCCCTAAGCTTGACGGTGCATGGAAGAGATAGAGCCCAAAGACAAATAAAATTCGCGAAAACTTTTGTTTTACTTTTTCGAATTTTAGTTTTTTTCTTTTATAAGTTTGGAGTTTAATAGCCCGTAGATTTTTGTTGCAACATCTCACACAAATAAAATAGATAAAATTTTGAAAATAGCTAATGACGTAACATTCCTCCTTTTTTTCTTTCACTAACATCAATATCAAACAAACTATTTTTGTGTATCAAAGTTTGGCTCGTTGAGTCAAATAATAATAGATAATTTTACAGTAATATGCTTCTTTTCTTTTTCTTTTTTTACTTCAAGCCAATGTGTGAAAGCATAGTGAAAAAAATTTCGAATTATGCAATAAACATTTTGAAATAGTGTTCGAAGTTGCTTCAATAATTTCAAATGTATCAAATAGAAATTTTGTTACAACATCCAACGATAAGAAAGAATAAATGTTTGGAGCTAATGGAAGTAACTTGTTCAACACGACTTGTCAATAGAGAAGTCGAGAGAAATGGAGTTACTAATCGACTTTTCACGAGTCTCTCACGATTCTCCCACTCAATCTCATTGAATGATGTCGCGATATATGTTACAATTTCAACAGTAGTTTAATTCTCGTTCTCGATAAAGCACGGTGACGACAACACTCTGCACACCTTCATTCCTGATGGCGTTCTCATTGTTATTATGTCACTCAATGCCATCACTCTTCACTGTGATTGTATATACATTTGACATTATACATTTATATAGATATATATCAATCCGATCGGAAAGATAAATTATAATAATGAAAATAATAATAGAAGTGAAAGAGTGAAAAAAAAACAACAGCCCATTAAATAAATCAACATTGTGCTTTCGCGCTCTCTCTCTCTCTCATAAAATATAACATCGCATTCCTAACATCGCAATGTTATTGATTGTACATACATACCCTCCTTCACTTTCATATACTCTTGAGAGAAAAAAAATATCTCAACTCACCTATCATATATATCTTTCAATATAATGTGTATTCAATCCCGCGTATAAATTGATTTTCGCCGAATAGCTCTCTTCTGCCGGAAGAAATTCCTCCCTCTGACAATGTTTTTTTTTTTCTTTCCGAGAGGGATGTATATGAAAAAGAGAAACGTAGAGGAATAAAGTCTGTTTCATTTTCTTCACCATCGCCACCACATACCAACCACCCTCTTCATGTAAAAGAAAAAATAGAAAAAATAAGCTCTTCGATTGAGGCGGTTGCAGTGCTTCTGTTCAACTTCTGAATATCTTGTCAATGAAAAAATTATAATCAAATGCTTTTGAAATTATAATAATCCTATTGATGAATGTGATATTGAAGATGAATGTTTAAAAATTAAATATCTGCTATATTTTCTCAATATTTGTCTCCATTGTAAATGTCATATTTTTACACATGGACTCGGTTGAACGGTACAATTACCTTTATATCCGACACATTCAACGTGATCATCTCGAAACTTTCTTTGGCCAACCATGTACATATATATATACAAAGCCTTTTGGACTTGTTCGTACTTTCATCTAATCTTACTTAAGCTCAATAGAGTAGTCCTTGGACTGTACTAGTGTCCAAGGTGCAAGGGACAGACCTCTCAAGAGAAATGTAAGGAGAATCACATTTACTCATGTACAAATATATATATATATATATGAAGCTAAGGAGGAAATAGATATAGGTAACTATCTAGTGTGATTTCCCTTGGGCAAAGTCGACCGATCAGTCGATCGAGTGGATGGTTGAAAACCGCAGTGGGAAACCTAATATCCCGGGGTGTAAACCCACTCCTGTACAATGATGAGTAGAAAGAGGAGAAAGTAGAGAAGAAGAGTGAAAGAAGTACGGTGAAGACTTTGATATTGTGGGGGTGAGTTTTCGCGTGTGCGCCCGGGTATGTGAAAACTCGAGATCGTTTGTGATAGAGTATATATATATATATGTATAAGCGACGTTATCCGAACACAGTGTGGTGCTGTGTGTGTGTGTGTGTGTGTGTATTGTATAGTAGAGAATAAAGCGTATAGAGATGTTGTGTCGTGTGTCGTATGCGTATATTGTATATGTACATGGCGAGAGCTTAATCGACGATATTCAGTATACAGAGAATGTGAGAGAGTTGCGCGAGGAACCCTCGAGCATCCTCCACTTTATACGCCCTTTTCTTCAATAACTGACTTCCTTTTCTCACTTTCCTTTTTATTTGGAGCATGATCGATTATGCTATGGTGTGTGCTCTATATATGGGGGATGTTGAAAGAAGTATTGTGTATTTATTTTGTACATTTTATTTGTTGCAATATTTTTTATTCGCATTTCGTTTGTTGTAAATATGGGGTAAACGATTGAGGACAGTGAATAAATCACTTCAATTTTCAACTACGTATCTGTACACACATCAACATATGTATCAATCAAAAGTGATGAAGTAGTGAAGAAAAAGAGTCAATGATATTCTGTATATAACTCTGTACCCTTATATCATCTGAAAAAAAAAGTCCATTTGGCTGTGGAACCTTTAGACGATGCCTTCATGTTGACTAAACATACCACGTCCAATCTCTAAAGCAAACTGAAAAAATTCTTCATGATTCACATACATATATAGAGGACTGCAGAGGGGTGGGCAGTGCACGCGCATTCCTTGTGGAAATAAAACCGTAAAAGAGAGAAAGTAAAGAAAAAAATTGCTGAAAATAAAAAAAAATAAAATGACGCTCTTTCCTGATGGATAAGTATTATTACAGAATGCGTGTATGAGAAGGCGAAGAAGAAGAAGGAGAAGTTGTATGTGAGGGCGTAATGGGGCTCGTTCTGTAGTCGCTATTGAACAAAAAAACATGCCGCGAGGCAGAGTGAGATGGAAAAAAAAAGAAAGAAGTGAAAAGTATCAAGAAAAAATGAAAAATAAATGGAAGATAAGATCGAGGTTGTGGTGGCGTTTTGGCGTGTTCATGCGTGTTCGATCATTATTTCCATACACTTTACTCGTGTATTACCAAATATCATATTCATATACAATTCATGTATGAATCTCATTTATCGTTTGTCCATTTTTAAATCTTCAGCCGACACATCGGCGATAAAAAAAAAAGATATATCTGCAGAAAGAAAAAAGAAAAGACATAAACTGTTTATGCAAATGATTTGGAATTTTCCCATCGACTTGATTCCATTCTCCCACATGAATTTCAAATATGTTCTCCTATGCATGTATACTCGTATTGTGATAATAAAATAATGGGTATATTAACGTGGGTTAAAAGCACGCAATTCGATAATGATATTTAAGCATGAGTGGATAAAGCTATATAAAGCATGAAGGTAAATTCGTTGACTGTGTACATTTGTGGTTACTGGAATGACGATAACATTCAAATACAGATATATATAAACATTTATATCAAATATATATATATATAGTGTAATT
Organism: Zele albiditarsus; assembly: GCA_958496275.1. Taxonomy (NCBI): domain Eukaryota; kingdom Metazoa; phylum Arthropoda; class Insecta; order Hymenoptera; family Braconidae; genus Zele; species Zele albiditarsus. Next base: position 599,363 of record OY292411.1, read on the forward strand.
AATAAACACTAGTGGGCCATGCTCAGTGATATATTATATTATAAATGCAGGTATGTACTGTACAACTGTAAATATATTTGTACATATATTTGTTTAATCAATGGACTTAATTACATGTGAGAGAAATCTCTCGTATCGTTAGTCATTAATTATTCTCGATGTTTGTATAGATATACATATATATAAATATATGATATTGCGGCTTGCGTTTGAGTATTTCCGAATGAATACATACATGTTGAAAATCATAATGAAATTAACTGAATAAGTTAATCCCAAATTTTTTCATATAAAGATACGTCAACCGGTCACATCGGAATATTTATGGAATATTGAAACAATTTGTTATTTATTCCCGTAGAATTTTACTCTATCTAGCAGTTTAACAATATTAGTATTATATTTTTAGAATCTTCTTGAATTCTATCTTGAATTTTTTTGCCAAAAGCCCTTTTTGTTTTACATGTGAGTCAGTAAAATATAAGCGCACAACTTTTTGATGGTGCCCCTCTTGTTTGTCACTCGCCTATCGATATGAATAAGAGGATTTTTTTTTTTTTTCCCCCCTCAATGGAATTTCAATGGTCTAGGTATGCATGTTGACGATATATCCAACGATACACTACCTCGATATATAAAGAAATGTTTCTTTCACTATACCGTCTCATATATACATGAAACCGAGAAATTCTTGTCATGAGTGGTTTTACAAATGTATTCTCAGATAAGGGTACAATATTGGTTTGAGGTGGAGAAAATGCGGAGGAAAAAAAAAAAAATGAACAAGAAAATAAATATATATAAAGAAACGGAGCACTATCGACTACTCAAGAAACCAAACTATAAATTCACTTTGTTTCTTTTTCACTATTTAGAGAGGAGGCTTCGGACTGTTTTTATGTTTACAAACATGTGTGTAGTGGTTATATATATATATATTTATATAAATGCGTGGCCTTTTTAGTAGCATTAACAGAAGCAAACATGCACTTTATTACTGTTTGAAAGCACATTATATATATATGGATGTGTACGTATGGTGTAGTGTTCGGAGAATCTGCGTTAAATTGTCTCTCGATGCGCGTGCAATTGCTTTCCACCCAGCCGCCATCATGAGTATATATATATATATGTATATGTGTGTATAAGTGAGGAATGCTGGCCCCATATCGAGTACTGCGTTCAATGAACTCGGATAAATCAATTTACACGACGGAAAAATGTGAACATACAAGACCAATGAACGGGGAAGAAGAAAGGAAGGTGGGGAAAACAAAACTAAATAAGCATTTGGAAATGAAGAAGTGAATATATGGAAAAATAAGAAAATAATTTTAATTCAAGTAATAAGTTATTGGATTCCAACAAAAAAATATTTCTCATTTCTGATATATTTATGATTTTAATCCAAATCTAGAGAATATTTGGAATTTTCTGTCAAAGTATCGAAAGATTATACCTACAAACTCTTTCGCTGAATTGCTTTACAACTATTCACATTTTTAAAAACAACTATAGTATAATTTACAAGCTGGAAATTCAATACTGTACCAAGATCCAAATCGTATATTGCAACTCCATGTGTGTACTACCAATCAATTATCTTAATTACACCAATAACCTAGTGAACGTATAAAAAATTGACCATAAAATGATTGGCGAAATAACCTTCCTTAAAAGTATAAGATAAAGTGAAACTCAACATTTTTATAGATCGGCCCTTTCCATGTCACTTAGTTTCAACTGAACCAGAATGTGGCCTTCTTTCCAGAATAAAACAAGCAAAAAAACGTTTGATTTAAAAAAGAGAAGATATTTGTAAAATAAAAAAATAAAAAAAGCACGAAACTCAAGTGGATTCCTTCGGAGACAATTCCCTGGACGCTCGACTTTTCACAAATTAGGTTTTCCAGTGAATCCACATTTCTCTTTGAACTCTCTCGCACTTCCCCTTACATATACACACTCACACATATACTCTTCATGGAGCATCGAGAAGAAAAAGCCTGTGCCAGGAGCCAATGAAGAAAATTCGATTTCTCTTCCACCTTTTCCCTCTCTCGCGGAAAACACAGACTCACACACACACACACGACTCTCACTCTCGACCATACACAACTCCTATCCACTCACCCGACCTTTGTATATTTCAACCCTGGCAAGTTTTACTGTGAAATCATAAAAAAAAAAAAAAAAAAAAAAAAAACACCTTTTTCCTTTTTCTTTTTTATCAAAAAGTTGGTTAAGTACTTGGATTCAATTAATATTCGCCAACGCTAATTAATTCACAAGAGCAAGTGTCGAGTCGGATGACATGGCTACATGGTGAATTCTGATGCATAACATTGTGTCGAGTTTACAGATATGGGTATAGAGAAAGTGATAGTGCATCTGTGCATCATATTCTGTGTTACTATATAAGCACCAGACACACTACCACCTTAACTTGGGCCATCAGAGGCAAGCGCAGCGATATTATTCGATCGAGAGTGCTCGAGAATATATTTCGTGTGCGCAGAGTGTGTGTCGACTCACGGGGCTAGACTGTAACTCATATACTTAGGCCTCTCACTCTCTCTCTCTCTCTCTCTCTCTCTCTCTCTCTCTCCCTCACCCACTCTGTACTTTGCCCCTTCAGTCTTTCTCTAACATCCAGACCTTCAGAAGCACCTAACTGTATACGCGCCGTCGGCAGCCCGACTGCTAATCGAGTTATCGATCCCAGTTTCAACCAACCAACTTGTAAGTGAGAGAGATTGCAAAAGGGAATGAGAAAGAGGTAGGGAGAGAGAGAGAGTAACGTTTGTGCTTATTGCGTCTATACAATTTGTAATAGAATACATACATACACGCACACGTGGAAGAGAGCAATGACTCGCGGCCTGTCAGGAATATTTTATGAAATTCTCTTTGTACCATCTTTTACTGTGCATATCACGAAATTGTTTTTCCAAATTTTTTATATTCAAACTGTTGACGTGAACAATAATGAATCCAGCGATGTAAAAAGTCACTTCATGTACACACTTGAAAATAGTTTCGTCAAGAATTTATTGTCACTCAGACAATTGTGAGGGGAGTTTTTATTCCAATATGACGAGATTGCGATTGGAAAAAAGCATTCTGTTAAATTTCAGTGTATATATGTTTTTCTCGTTATGTTCTCGATTGAAATAGCTGCCACGATGTTATATATATATATATATATCTTCACATGGATGCTTCAATTTCGTTGCATTGTACTTATATATTTATATTTGTATATAGAGTGTGCAGGTACGAGAAAGCGAAGCGTTCGCGTACGCGCTTGTTCATACCGCGTTTGTCAGACAACACTTGAGGGTGGTAGAACAAGGCGTAAAAGGGGAAGGTATAGGGTGGAGGCAAGAAAAAAATATGAGATGGAGAAAAAGGTTGAGGCATGTGAAAGAAGAGAGACAGGAATGAACACGAGTGGCGCAGACGAATATGTACTGAAGAAAAATTCCAATATGCCTCGAAACTGCCTCGAGCGTGCTTGGAATGCATTCGAAGCTTTGATTGTGCCACGGAAGCATATTTTTCTCTTACTTCCCATATTGCACAGGGGGCTTACTTATAAAATATATATATATATACAGAAATTTTTCTATGCATTTTTCCGTCCCATTTTCACATATAGATATATTTTGTTTCTTACATTGACTTGTAGTCGTTCCCTTACAATACCTTGTCATTAAATTCACGATACATCCAAAATATTAATATTGCACTGATGTGAAAAACCGTCGCGGAAATATAAAAATTCATATCAATACTTGAGAGATAAAAGTGTGAGAATAATTCTTAAAATGCGTTTATAACCTGCGGACGATACTTTGAAAGCGAAAAGTTCAGGCTTCGAATTGACCTCACGAAGAACTGATTGAAATGATTATCAATGAAGTAATCAAACTTCGAACTTTCACCTATTTTTACGGAAAAGACGAAGCTATTATAGTATAATTATACTTCAATTATTATATTTCATTTTTCTTCATCAACAGCACAACCAACTTTTATTAATTTATTTTTCCTTTTATATGATTGCAGGTGATGTGTGAGCAACATCAGAACTGGTTGAAGAAGCCCAACAAATACATCCACATATTCATCTAAGGTTTCGCGCTTTCAAACGAAAGTGATAATAAAAGAAATAACCAAGATAAAGGATAAATAGAGTAAAAATCAAAATATAAAATAACAAATAAATCGAGCAGTGTAAATGCGCGAGTGATTACAATAAAGAATAAACGACAGTAAAATTGTGAATGAGAAATAGATGATTATACTCTGTACAATAATTATAATTAAAGACGAGCAGAAAAATTCGTATAACGTACCCTCTGGGGTACGGTAAAAAATCGAACAATACCAGCATCAAGATAAAGTCACTGTGCTCGCGGTGGCGGGATGAGCAGAATCGGGTGTTGCCGTTAGTGGTGGACACCACTGTCGGCGCGCAAGGGTCTTCGGGCCAAGAAGGGGGCCCAAATTACGGCCCCCCAACGGGCCAAACCGATGCACTTGTAAACGGTAGTGCAACAACGAACACATACATTCCATTTATTGAACAAGAAAAGCACATTGAGACTCACCACAACGAAATTAGCCCAACGACAACAGTCCAACAGTTGGATAAAGTCGACGAGCCACTAAATTTAAGTGACCGTTACAGTAACCAAACGTCCACGGACTTTTTGGTAAATCCCTTGGCAAGAGGAAATCTCATTGAAGCAACAGTAAACCGAACGAGAATTGGTATTGATCGGTTGGACACTAGTGCTGCAGCAACTGGTGTTGGTCAATTTGGAATTAGTACACAAGCTGTAAACATTCATAGTGAAAATAGTGTTTCAGACAATAGGAATAATATCGGTGGTGATAATAAACGTCGCAGGGAATTTATTGAAATTCTCGAAGGTTCAAATAAAACAATTAGAAACATTAACGATAAATTGTTAGCTATTACTAAAGCCATGACGCCAACTTGGTCGATGCGCCTATTGGGCGTTAGTTTTGGTTCAGTTATTTGTGCATGGGGACTGTTGCTAGTTGTATCAGTGCTTGGTGGAGCGTCACACAGTACCGGTGTTGGCGGCTTTGGTTTTGATAATGCCGGGACTATGGAGGACCTCAATAATGCCAGGTGTCCATGGGCGTGCTCGTGCGAGGGACAGGAATTAGACTGCTCTGAACGTGGATTGACACAGGTGCCCGGGGATTTGGCTGTTCTCGCTGAAAAATTGTGAGTACTATATTTGATAACTTATTTAAACAGAAATTGGTTGCGGATATATTCGAAAGTGGTTCGAACAGAATTGCGGGAGTAGTGATTAATTAATTCAATGTTTATCTATGAATGGAGCGGAATATCTGAGACTGGTTTATTCCAAATTCATCCCCGGAAACTCGTCGTTGAATAATTCCCGGTCATTTCATACCGGATAATTTTAACCAGTATTAATTCATCATTCATTAATCAATACTGATATGATTCCTCTACACCGGAAGATATTAGCTCTGAATATTGAATCACGCTATGTATTCAACGTTCCCGAATTAGCTAATATTAATGAATGAAGGTAATAACTCGAAGTGAAACTAGTATTCAGTAATACAAACCAGATGACAATGATCGTGCTTTGTAAACGCTATTGAATATTTTTATAGGATAGAATTTGATGCGATTGAAATTAGCAAAACCAACTTCAATACACGACGTGTTCTTGCACGTAACATCTTACATTTTCTTTGATATAAATAGCAATTGAATAAAGATTTATATGCTATTGGGAATTATAGTGCCAGACAAACACCTCTTAAATATATACATTTATTATACAATTGTACAGTGACATTTTGAATTACCATAAATATTCGGAGCGGCGTCATTGCACAGACGTCTGAGCTCAATATACATACAAACACTATATACATCCATCAAAGATGTAACGTGAATAAACTTGTCTATTTGCATTGTACTATTCTATTTACGTTTGTGGTTTGTTATAATGTCAAAAGGGTTTCGGTAGCGGTGATGGTGGCAACTATGTGGTGATGGTAGTGAAATAATCAATGGAACGAATCGTGCAAGAGCGTTTAATAAATTTACGAGAAAGCTATTAACGATCGCGTCCATTGAATTAGCATACGATTAATATGCCGTGTGCGAATGACAACACTACGCGACGATGTCGATATTGTATGCGTGTTCGTGCGTGTCCGTGCTCACGTGTATGTGCGGAAAAGGATGAAATAATTAAATCCTCGGAACGCATTAGCACTCCTGGGAATTCTGCACACATATACAGACATATATACATTATCATCGTTATATTGTTGCACGGTGGAAAAAAAAAAAGTGGATGAATGACCGTGTCCCGCCAGCATCAGCTATCCCAGAATGCACGGATGCGTGGAGCTATACGCTCCTGTCATTAATACCTAATGCCTTATTAAGCGGGATTATGAATATTTGAATCTCACTGGGCTGCACACCCCTATCTCATCTTCTAACCCCATTGCGTTTTGTAGCGTTGTTTCCATCAAGGGATTTGCATGCTCTATCGATCTCCACAACTTTTACTCTTCTTTTTTTTTTTTTATCCACTATGTATCCAATGTATACATGTGTGTGTGTGTGTAAATACTTTTACCCAGAAATAATAAGATAATAAACAATTCAAATCACTATCATTTTTGTTTATTTGTTACCAGAAATAAATTTCAAATTAGAAATATTATTGACATGTATCAAGTCTAAAATTTACCACTTGAATAAAAATAATTTATTTTACACATCAACTACCGAAATAGTTTCAAATAAAATTCATTAAATTTAATTGAAATCTTTTCTTCCCTTTCGGGACAACACACGTGCTGGAATAAATAAAACACCGGTTCATATCCTTTATTTAATTAAGCCACTGGTGGGATGTCATCTCTCTCACTACCTACGCCACTGTCTCGTTAATTGGCACATGATAACGAAAGATATTCCTCGTGCTTTATATAACACACACTTTATAATTCCTTTATATGTACATATGTATATCATGTATCAGGTTATCTTCATATATGTATATATATATATTTATCCCTGAGGTTGCATTTACGACCTACAAACGACATTCCCATTTGTCTGTCTCGGCTTCACGAAAACTTTTGGGTCGTTATGAGTTATGGCAACATTAGGCTTGCCCTCGCACGCTCGTAACGAAAATTTTGCCTTTGATCTGAACAACAGTGGGCCGAAGTGAGAGAGAGAGAGAAAGAATGCTAATTGACAAGGAGATAAACACGAGTAGATAAAGTAAGGTTATATAGTTATGAAAAGAAAAAATTGGATGATAGAGGGCACGCGGCTGAAATCGAAAAAAAAAAAAAAAAAGGTTATCTATAAACGACGTGGGCTATTCAGTGTCTTCTCCCCTCTCACCCTCTTATCTCTCCTCGATTTTTAATAACAATCATTTATTTATTTATTCATTCATTTTGTTTTCAACTTCACCACCACCCACATGTCTGTCTCAAAGATCATTTCGATTGATTGAGTGCAGGTCTTATGTATATATATGGCCTACCTGTTAGTTCAGACATTTTGATATGTACTGAGATAAGCGATGGCAACAGGGAGCAGGAGAGAGAAAGGAAATGTACGAACAGATGTCTCGTGTTTCTATATCTGATACCATGTCTATTCGTTTTTTCTCATTCTTTAATTTTTTATATTTTATTGTATTTTATATTCTATTTGTTAGACATCTTGACATATCGAAAATGTCACATGAATATAGACACAAATTCAATATACATTTCTACATCCAATTAACTTGAAGCATTGAATACATATTTATTATTCATCGCGACGAGGTCGTTATACAAAATTGAAGTGGATGATTGAATTTGTTTCTTTTATATAAATGCAAGACTGCACCGAATATATATTTACATGTTTTACTTGGAGAAATTTTAAACATCTTTCAACTATTCACGTGTATAGGGCTTCGCTTTGACTGGAAAATTTTATTCTACCTGGAATGTTTTAGAAATACATCGTACTTCTTAAACCCAATGTGTTGTCATATTTTGCCAGTCTCTATTCTACGAATATTCTCGAATGTCCAATTTTGAATATAATTCATAATTCAACTGAAATTAAATTTCCATATTACTACAATCATTTACTATTTCGAGGTGTATCATAATTCATCTAGAACAATATTGTTACGTCTAATAATAATCCCATTGATGAGTTTGCGATGTACACATATATACTTATACCAACATGCCACCATCGTCCACTTAAAATATTTTCGATTAGCCTGTGTAAACAGTAGCTTGTATAAGTAAATGCACCGCACAGGCACTCTTCAATAACGTATGTGTTTGAACAAAGTCTTTACATTATGATGTTTTTCCAAGTAACATTCCAATATGAATTGTAACGCGACGCCGTTGTATGTGCGCCTCGACTTTCAGTCGTTCATGTATACAGTGAAGAGAAGATAAAAGAGGAAAATAATTGTGTTAAATGGGCATGTTAAAAGAATAAATTTTTCGTCTCATATAAATTCACGCATTGAAGGGAAAATCAATTGAAATAATTGTTCTACCGCATGCTTTTAAATAAACGATCATTCTTCCCTACATGATTTCATGGTTGAAACAAAAAGATGAGACAATAGTAATAAAAACAGACGAAAAAATGCAGACAAAAATTCAATGAAATACAAGCCTAAAAATGCCGCAAAATTTCGTAACAAAAGCCAACGATGCATGCAATATAATGTCGACGAATTATATGAAAAGAGAGTTCTGGTAAAAGGTGCGCACGCACGAACAAATTCGTGGCATGCTCTCTCGGACCTCGATTTCAAAAGTTATGTTGTCCCAGGGGGAAGCGCGTCGAATCGCATTAAATATTTATGTTCTTCGTCGAGACACACATATATATGTATCGTCACATACCTGAGTTTGGTTGGTCGATTTCTACCCTCAGTATAAGCCGCAGGGTGCACGAAACCATTTTTTCCGTTTAGTTGCATGAAGTTTTTTCTGTACTTGCACATGTACATAACATATAGAGAAAATATATAAATCCACGTGAGGTATTTTGTCGAAAATTTACATTCACCTCTGGCAATGTTGTCCAATTGTTCTCACGCTTTTTTTTTTTTTTTTTTTCCAGTTAAATGATAAAGAACATTAATACATCGTTAGAAACGAAAATTAAATTATCAGATGGTCTGTCATAATTCATTTGTCAAAACGAAAATCATGTTAATATATATTAAGTCTTTTGATAATATATACATATTTATACGCACGTATGTATAAGTATATAGGAAACATCGATTGTTTAGTCAGTGCATGCCAAATTCCATTCCGTTAAACAGCTTCGTAATTCTACACACGAGTAATCGTGAAGATACGGTTCAATGCATATTCTCGTGAACTATATATACGTATAGGATTCCTCTTGTGTCGAGCGTGTCCGCGTCCCGGGGCCCAGTTAGCAACATCGAAGATTCACTATCGACATGTTGGAACTAATGGGTCCCAATGGGGGTCACAAGTTGAACAAAGAATTATTTAAGGGGACTGTTGAGTGTCTTTCCACGTCTCTACTCGATTTCTTGTGGGTCCAAAATTTTTTTCTACGATTATCGCGATATTATAAAAACCCTGGGCGTGGTTGAACCACAGTAGTGGACATCATGCCGATAATTTTTATTTATTTTATCTCGTTTCTTACGAATTCTTAGGAGAATTAATTTCTTTCAGGTATTTGTATACGTACGAAAGTATATTTATTATATTTCTTTAAGTTGTTTTATATATATATATATATATACATTCTTTTTTTTTTTTTTAAACATTTGTCTGCCAACGTTCCTGAACGTGATCGCGCATCGCATTGCTCAGTTCAGGATTTTGGACAATTACACCGACCGACAAAACCCCCGGAGGGTTTACGTGTGTACATGAGTGTGTGTGTGTGTGTTAGTATGTGTGCGTGTTTGTGGCGTGCTTATGCGCATCCACGACCACCGGAGGCAACAGACAGACATTTGAGGGTGAAGGGCGGTATAGATTAGTAGAGAAAAGGAAAAAATACAAATTCTTTTTTTGTACCCTCTTCGGAAATTTGCTTACTCGTCTCTCCAAAACATATGCGTCAGTTTAGGATGAATAAATTTGTGAAACACATGTCGAGATGTTTCAATGACCTTTATACACGAAGAGAATGGGATATGATGATAGAGTATATTGAAAAATAATAAATTCATTCACGGACAGAAGTTAGTTGCCATAAGAAAGTTGATTTGATAGTTTCGAAATTTATAATTTTATCCATCGTGTGTTCTAACATAGAGTTCTTGGAATATTCATAATCAGAATATAGTCATTCATGATCGTTTATTCATCTCTTCTGAATCGTAATGGAAAGAAAACGTAGAGAAAATATTGAAAGGAGAATTGAGTTTCAAATGAACTTACTGTCGGGAACATTGGAATTGAATAGTATTTATTAATTCTTCATTAAAATTTTCGATTTTTATGCAGTAGTTTGAATACTCAAACACGTCGAATAAAATATTCGTTCGCTTTATACCTTTCAGCATTACAGAGACTGTGACCGGTATTATTAACAAGTGTATAAGTCTGCACCGCTAAAACACACTTTTCAATTCATCAATTTTGTAAAAGTACTTTTTCATTCAATTCAGAGTAATAATATAATTTGCTAACTATAATCACGTGGAATGATTGTTGGATTATTTTTTTTTTATAACTCACAAACTTCACCTAATTATTCTCGCGATCCACTCAAATTTGCAGTAAAACTTCTCTCTCTCTCGCTCTCCATCTCTCTCCATCTCTCTATACATATATAAATCAAATTTTAAACTATCGAAGGAAATAAAAATAGAATGGCAACTTGATTTAATGAATAAAAATTCTCCCATTTTCACTCCCGCTGTTAAAATTTATTTAATGAACGAGGTAATAAAATGCACTGTGAAAAAAAAATAAATGAATAGTTTGAAAACTGTTGTTTACAATGGCGGAGGGAATATTCTTCAGGTCTACTCTTCTCGAACATATAATACTCGGGAGATGTCGGGAATTTCATGGATAATTATTCCCTAGCTATGAATATGATAATTCACTCCGGTAAATATGATTAAACATTGGAATTATATGATTGTAGTTGGCAGTAGTTGGTTATATAGGAGTGAACGAATTGGAAGTGGGCCAAGTTCGATTGAGACTTTTGCCGCATGGCATGAACAGATTGGTGATAAATCAGCATTAAGACTTGAGAACATATATAGACCAAAAGAACAAGAGAATGAGTGAGAGAGAGGATAATTCACATATGTACACCATGTGTATGTATGTATATTTAATCACCAGCCCTACCGCAATGTTGGATTCATATACTGAATGACGTTGGCCCCCGTTTCCAACGAACAAATATCGCAGTTTGCTCTTGTACTCTTACTCCTTTTCATTCTCTCAGTCAGTATCCATTGTCAACGGATTAAAGCAAGCTGATTGCGTTCAGCACGGGCGTGAGACTTGCACGTTTCAATCTTCATTCATTCTCGTCTCAGCTACATGTTAATAAATATTAATATGTAATAAATAAATATTGCAATTTTATATGCCATTCATACGGAGTTAAACAACCATTATAAAATCACATTATTTTGCTCGCATTTCCTTTGGGAAATTTACCACTTTACATCAAATGGATTTAAAAAAAAAAATACACTGAGCTTGGGTATACTACATGCAGATAAATAGAAATGCGACGCGATCAGTAAACAAACAGATTAAGGAGATGAAAAAAAATATATATATATATATATATATATATGAATAAATATAAAATGACAAAGTGCCAACCGGGAAAAAATGTGGCGTAAGACCTGCATGGACACGCGTTGCATATATCCTGAGAATTATATTGTTCACTGCATCATGTCGCTCGTTGTTGCTAACACAAGCTGATGTTGGCGGTAAAGAAGAGAAAGAGACGGAGAAACGTGTGCGCCAGTTTGCGGTGCGAGAAAACGGCGCCCCTTCAGCCCCAAAATTTATTGCCACGCTGGTTACAAGCTCGCGCAAGAAGCTTACATAAAGGCTTCCTCCTATCTACTTTTTTTATTTCAGTTCTTTTTTTTTTTTTCCTTCTTTTTCGTTGATGTTTTCCGCGCGCGTGCGACCGTGAGCGTATTTCAGCAACTTTGTATACACATTCACTCACACACATGACGACATACATATACGTGGGTAGCAAAATCCTTCGTGCCCTCGTTGGCCACAAAAAAAAATTATGGCTCCGGAATGCCATTTCCATGTATTTCCCTCGCACTTTCGCGGGTGTTTTCTTCCCTCAGTAGATACTATATACATATATACTGATGTCGTCGACGTCGTCGTCGTTGGCGTCGTTGGCGTCGTTGCAAACCTTTGACCTGGGAATCTCTCACCACCGCGAGACATTAACATTTATATTACTCGTTCTCACTCTTCCTTTCCTTCAAATTTTTTTTTTTTTCCCTCCCTCTTTATATATATATATATATATATATATATATATATATATATATATGTCGCTTCCCATCCGTTCCGAGGGCGCCGCTCTAAATTTTCGGACAATGCTTATATGTATATATCCCGCTGAGAACGTCCACCGTCACCACCTCCTTTTTCTCTTACTATTTTTCATTTTTTTTTTTCCCCATCTTTTTTCTTTTTCTCTCTTTTTTATTCCGGCGAGTTCGCTTGTGGGGTTTACTCTCTCGCGCTCCCTCTTCCTCTTTTTGTATGTATGTGTACATAATATTGCACGCGGAGACTCCATGGAGATTTGATCGAGCGGTGGATAAAGAAAAAAAAAATATATATATATATATACATATATAATATATAATGCGACTCTAAGGGTGGCGCAACGACGTATATACATAATATATATGTATGTATAATAGCGGTTTGGGTTAAATGCTCCGTGTGTGCGAGCAGTTGATCGATATACAGACGCAAAGAGAGGTGGAAATTTACAGGAGGAGAGGAGAGAATGCGGAGCAGTATGGGGTTTTGGAAAGGAAAAAGGAATAGAAGGCGAAGGTACTAGAGTGTTTAGCATGGCGATACTCCAGAGGGCTGGTTTGCACCTCGATTACGTAAATTTTATAGTACCCAAGAGTTGATGTAATGTATATGGGTACTTGCCAACCGCCTCCATCACATCATGCTCGCTCGCGGACACCTCAATTTACTTCATATTATATAAATAATAAATATATATTTATTTATTCATTTAAATTTATTTATATATGAGATAAATTATGGGAGAAAGTTAATTAAATAACGCAGGTATTTATATTAATATGTATACGCTAAAGCTGACATCAACTGAATAGCAATAAATCGTTCTATAATTTAAACCAGTTTGAATTATTTTGATTATTGCATGTTTAATTTAATAGATGAATGAATTAAAAATTACGGAGAATTTAAATGATCTGTTGGCGGATTATTCTATAATCATATACTCTGTTCATGATTGACTGAGAGCTATATGTCCAGTAGAAATAGAATTAGCTCCATTTTTTCTCATTTCTTTTCTCAATTCATCGGATAGTTTTAATAGGAATTACTGTGAAGAAATGTAACAATTACCGATATAATTCTGTTAGTCTATATCTAGTGAACAAAAGTACATTCCTATAGTCATTTTTATTCCGAGTTTATACGATTGTGTGGAACCTCAACACGGTTCAAATAAATCAAAACTGAAGTGAGTATTCCTGTCTTCGACAGTCAATTGTGCAATTGTTGAATAAAATTCCTAATGCAGAATAATAATTCAACGATACTTGAAAATTGATTGAGTATAATATTTTTCACCCGTCAAACTCTAGTAACGTTAAAAACTCTTCAACTCTATTTTTTCTTCTCTGTTTTCTTTTCTTTCCCCTTCTTTCAATATCTAATGTTGTGGTATATTAAAAATGAAAGGTGAATAAGAATATGATGCCGGTTTGAGTGATGAAGAGAATATGGAGAATGAGCAGAATGAAAGAGATAGAGGGTTGTATGAGAAAAGGATATAAGATGAACAAACCAAATACCGAACACGTCTGTCAAAACAAGTTGGGACCTGCTCGTCTCGCTCATGAACAAGCCTTCATCCAAGTCTATATACATGTGTATATATATATAATTGTATATACTTAGTGTTCGTCAGGTTTATTCATCGTTTCCTCTCCCTCTCTCTCTCTCTCTTCTTATTCTCTTCATTTGTCTGACATTCCTTTTCCGCGACATTCGAGACTCTCATGCCTTGTCTTCTCCACTATATTATTCCTACTTGAATTCAAACAGGGTGTGACAAATAACTCAAGTTTAAACGTGTATGTATTATTTTTCCTTATAGTTTATTACACTGTTTTCAATGTGGAAAGAAAGGGCGAGAGTGAAGGAGAAAGGCAATTGAATAAATTTACGAGCATTTCCTTTGCTAATTTTGCCAAAGAAAAGAGAGAAAAAAATAATAATAAATGTGAAATGAGAAATGATCGGACATTTAGTTCTACACGCAATTATTTATTTATTTATATATATATCTATATATATATACTTCTGGAGAGAGAGAGAAGGAAAGTGAAGAGTAATTTATTGACTTTCTATATAGGTTGGTCCAATCGTCCAATCAAAAGCCTCTCATGTATAGATATATTTTCAGTAACGTGAACGCAAAAATGTTTTCAACCCTAATTACATACATTAAACATTTATTATATTAATTATTCATAATAAGATGGTTTAACCTTCAATTACCGGTGAATTAATGCCGCTCCCGCTTACTTCTATACCTCTTGCCTTTCGGTTCATGATGCTTGCGTTTATTGATGCACATCCTCTTTTGGTAATAGTGAACGTGCGCACGCTTCCTAAATTCACTATTATGTACTTATCATATACATGTATGTGGGTGTCAAAGTTATTTTAATATGCCTCTCATTAAATAATTAATTAAATTGAAATAACAAATAAAATAATGTGTGGGTGTTGGGAATATAAAAGTATAGAGTATGGTGGAGACGTAAATAATGATGAAATAATTATCTGAGAAATTAATGAGTGGAAAATAATATGTCTCAATGTTTTTACTCATTTGAAAATATAATCTTGTCACGCAGGATTGTACTTTGTCGAGTGTATGAGTGAAGAATTTGATTCAATTGAACGAACCAAATTTCAAAACAATTTGACAATTATTTTTTTGTTGAATAAACAGTGATGAGAGTTCGAAATCTAAATTTCATTTTTAGATTTTATGCTGTGAAAGAAATATTCCAGATATTTTGCATCATTAAATATTGCAGTAAAGGAATAGTTTGATAGTAATGTGGAAGGTAACGACATAAAATTAGCTAGCTCTGCCTATATGCCAACGTTTATACTGGAGAAAGGACGGATTTGAATTAAAATTTCTTGCAACCACTGTCACACTATAGTGAGACAATATATTTTTTTTTGAGTCGAAAAATTCGGTTACATTATCGAAAGAAATGGAATGTGATGGAACTTTTTTACACAACTCCTACCGAAATTATTCATCCTACCCATCATCATATTCTTCATTCTCTTCGTGTATGAATACACCTTAATCTTCTAGCATTTCTTCTGCATCTCTCTGCTGTTGATGTGTCTGCAACTCTCTCAGCCTTTTCTCCATCTCCCTCTCTATGGTATATTCGTCCTTGTGTATGCAGCAAGAAATGGCGGAGTTGTGTGTGCAGTAAAGGACAACAGCAAGGAGATGATGATGGTATGAAGCAATGAGATAGAAAGAGAAGGGAAAATAAGAAAGGCTTGTCGAGAGTGAGCACAAAACCTGTTTCTCCACTGGGGTCTCACCGCGCGCCGCCTCGCGCGTATACTGTTATTGTTTCTCTCGAGAACGAGCACTCTATGGAAGAAAGAGAACGATGAAAGGAGCACAAGGGGGAAATCTGAGAATGTTGAAGGTAAGAGAAGAGAAAGGGAGTGTCGGGGAAAGAGAGTCTACAGGGTGATAGAGGGCATAATGGTGTGGCCACAGAGCTCCGAGAAATAATGGAATAACAGGCGGAGGAAAGTGAAGTGGACGAAAAAGGAAAAAATATTAATAGAAAATCGTGAAAGATTTTTGGAAGAGAATCAGGACACATGAAAATCATATTTTTCTGGAGAAAAAATGAGAGAGTTTTACTCGGATAATTAAAATTTATCAAAGTGAGTGAGCGATTATCTCTGCAACCGTTCTCACTTTTGGCTATTTTTTGTAGGTAATGAAGATTCGATTAGGGAAAAATATAAGAATACTGGGCTTTTATTGAACTTTACATATTTTCGAATAAGCATATTTGATTTATAACTGTATTTGAAGTGTATTTTATTTTTAATATTTCATCGTTATGAGTAAAAAAATAAAAACGAGTAAATTACCGTATATATTTTTTGTATAATTTTTTTTTTCTTACGATTCAGGCAAAGCATGATTGAGTGGTATGTCATCAACTGATTGGTATAACTTCCCACGTCCCTGTCCATTAAAGTCTTGTGGTGAAGCCATTATATTATTGTTTCGGCTAACCGACAACGATCGTCTTCGACATTACAGGCCATATTTAGTCGCAGGCATTGTAATCACGTATCAAAGAAAAGTGATTAAAATATAATATTATTATTTTTTTTTCTACTGTTGTATCACTACACCAAAGAATTCAACGGTGTAGTGTTTTTTTACCGTGTGGCACGTGTGCCAACACCAACGCCATTTCTATTCCCGTCAGCCGGCCCGGCGGCGCCGCGACGATGAGAACGCCAGACGTAAATCTTATTTTCCGCACCCATCTTCAAGACACTATATTCCGCCTTTTCTTTTTCACCATCGTTCAATTTAACGAATTATTAACTCAGCAAAGTTTAACTGCGTTGCCTGATATCCATGAAATAATAAAACATTTAATTGACCAAAACAGGAGAAATAAAATTTGTCATTCTATACATTTTGTATTTGTCGAAAAGATGCATGAAGAAATTTTATGTGCGATAATTCCTCCCTTTCAAGTAGATACTTCTTCGTACTCGATGTGAAAAAAAAAAAATAGTATACATACACGAATATTGCATTAAAAGTTAATAAATTTCCTCACGAAAACGAAAATACCTTACAAAAGTATATCCGATAAAACTAGAACCATTATTCAATTCGATCCTGTTATGATAAACGTCTTTTGTAACAAAATAATCGGACTAAACTCCGGAAGCAGACGGGTCCCGACGCGCAAACAAGAAACAAAAAAAAAGAACAATAATAAAATAAAATAAAACGGAATAAAATAGAAGAATGAAAAAACAAGTGCATCAGGCGCGACACGTAGCCGACCCAGTTTACACTTCTCGCCTCGTCGAGTTTTCCCAACAACTCTCACCAACGCGAGCCAACAACAACCACCCAACAGTACACGGTCCGAATAGATATACATAACAGTCAAATATCTATACGTACCTATACCTTCAATATAAACGACCTGGCAATATAACGCGCGGGCCATTCGAGTTCTCTTCCCTTCGCCCAAATATTTAATGCGCCAATGGCAAACATTCGTGCACTACACATAGTGACATTATACACAATGTTGTTGCCCCTTTCGCGCTTTCACACCCCCCACTCCTCATTCCCGCCCCCTCACACTTTTCCACCCCTATATTCCCATTTACCTCTTGTGTAAAATGTCGAGTACGTGTTGGGCATTGTGAAAAATCCCGGTACGTGTAAACAAGTTACTGCAGGCATATTTGACAAGAGCGCAAATGGACGATTAACAGTTATACGTGCGAAAAATTTTTCAACATTCATGAAATAAATTTTGATCGAGACATATTATTATCTCTGCTATTGGATCAAATAATTGTAAATATTGAATTGTTTGTTTGATTATTTTATCATCAGATTATAAGTAAATTATTATTCAATAAATAATTGAATTGACATTTTCACTTATAAAATTGTGTACACAGATCATTTATATTCTGAGAAAAAATCGAAGCATTATTGTAACCACATATAATCAATGCAATACTTTTTCACATACCACGATATTCATGCGAAAATTAAGGAACAATTTTTTTCCACATATATAAATATAAATAAAATGAAATATTATGTTGAAGAATTGTGAAAACATCAAAGACGTTATATTAAACCAGTTACAACTTGAAGGATATTCATTTATAAATACTGTATACATATCAAGATATATGTATGTATACACTTTGTATATGTGGTAAATCGAGTAAAACGATTTAGCAAAGTGCTTAATGATTATATATTCTCTCGTTACTTTCGCAACAAGCATCAGGGGTTTCACTCTTATATATAATACCCATTGTACATATAGGTATCTCGCAAATACCTATATATATATATATATATATGTCGATTTCAAACGCGATCGATCGATCGATCGACCGAAGAGAAACGCCCTTTCGATCCCCTGTGGATATATCGACGCCGCCTCTTGCACTTATCCAATCGACTTCGCGCACCTCTGCAACTCGACCTTTCGCATCACCACCATCACACATTATATACATATACATATATAAATATATTCATATATATTGTACATATATATTTATATGTATGTATATAGATATGTTAGTATGTTTGGAGTTAAGTATATGGAGAGCCACGCACGCTGGTGCTCTAAAACTTTCCCACACATGATGCCAACACGTTTTGCCAAAGCTCGTTCGTTCTCGCGATTACTCTCTCTCTCTCTCCCTCTCTATCTCTCTGTCATTTTCTCTCCTTCGTTTTCTGCCACTTCCTTGCATTATCCGCAGACTACACACACACACCTTAATAACGTCAACTCAAAACGTCAACTTGGCGTCGCGTTGAACGATTTAATTTGTTATAAAGTGAAACTCCACTTGTATTTATAATAACATTTTGACTTAGGTACGTACATGAACGTTCATCGTATATAAATTTTGTTTATTCTCCGCTTTATCATATGTCATTTAATGGTTATACAATATTAATGTGATATGTTTGTATATGTTGGGTTTAATTTAAATTATCCACGTAGCCAAAAATACTTATGAGAAATATATATTTTTATAATTTTTATAAAATGTATATATTATTTGGGTTATATACTATTATTAAACGAGATTGTTCGTTGAGATTTCGGACAATTTAAATTTCTTCAAGATTATATATGTACACGCATCTCCATAGTGATTCGAGTTACTTTTTCTCTTCTCCCGCACAGCCACCCTTTTCAGGCCTGTACCTCTCTACTGTCGCAATTATTCATCCTATATACGAGGTCATCTCGTTGTCTCATCTCTGATGTGATGAAAAATAACACAAATATATATACAAGAGTGTACCACAATTGTTGACGTTTTTGTTAATTGTAGATTGCTCAGATAAATGGAGAAATATGTGGAGATTATTGAGACTGTGATGGAAATTAATGTTACAAAATAATGAGAATATTATAATATTGGGCAAATTATTTGCACAGTACATATAGTTAATTTCATTGCGGATGAAAACAAATGCTGTGTATTAAATTCGTATGCTGAATTATGTACGGTCGAATCATATAGTCAAATAGGTTTGTGCTGTTTGAAAATTGTCTCGCTATATTGCGATGAATATCAACTGTATCACAGTGAATCTTAATAGGAGTTCATCGTTGCTCAATGATGACTATTCATGAATTTCAATATTGACTACAGTAAAAATACGGGACATCAACTTTGTTCTTTGGTTGTAGCGAGTGTAAATATTTGTTATAGCCTCGATATAGTTCACCGTTACAATGGCACATAGTGAAATTGACCCAATTCATGGATTAAAAATTTACGTGGCATTTTTTCCGTATAATATTAAGTTAAAATATTCGAATTTTACCAATTATATGATATAAATATAATCCTTTGTCTGTTCAATTCTTTTGATGTTTTGTAAATTTTTATTTGACACCATTTCTCATTGTAAACATAATAATTCTCGAGATATCATCACTCAACAACACATATTCTCTTATTAATTGTTAATTCCAATATCCCAATGAAGAAAATCCTAAGGAGATGCCCAATGCTGATAATATTTACTTCATTCAAATTTTATCGCATAAAATAATGATATAAATAAACACTTTTGAATTTAAAATAACCTCAGCAATTTACCATGAACAGGAATGCAACTAATTTTTATACGCACTGTACTATCATAAATACTGATAAAATACGAAAATAAAACGGAAGAAAAATAAATGAAATTGTGTCCAAGATGTGCGCACAGTGAAAGCGAACTTTTTAAACGATTGTAAAATATATTATTTATACATGCCTCCATATATATACGTATATAAATATGTCAGAACAGGCGTGCATATGATTGCATATATGAATAAAAATTCAGAGCGATTGAAATAAGCGAGAGAATAAAGCGAGTGAGGGCGGTGTAGAATATATAATTATTATATGGTGATGATCGGTGTGGCAAACATTTATTTGGTGTCGGTGGCAATTTGTCGCGTTAATTAGCCGTGCAATGAGCTGCTTACACTAACACACCTGCATGAATATACGACGTATATGTACATTCATCGTTGAATGTATGATGGATATATATTTGTGCAGTGTGAATCGTTGAATGGCGAAGACGGACAGACAGAGAGATGGAGGCGAGTACTACTACTTCATCAGAGTGTACGGTGTCAACGCAACCGGCTCATTAGCTTATTACCCAAGTATATATGCTGGCATGTATTCATGCATATAGATATTATACATGCCTTACGCACCGAATAATGATGAGGAAGCAATGAGAATGTGGGCGCGGATATATAAACCAGAGCTCGCAAATCATACTTGAAGATATACGCGTGTCTAAACGAGATTCCATCCCGATATATGGCTCACTTATTTTGCGTGATGCATCCCGCGTGCATCATCTCTTTACTCTTGTTGATAAATTTACATTTTACACCTCTCTCATTCTCTCTCCAAGTTTTCTTAACGCACGCGGCCCGTTAAAATATAATTCTCCCATCAGGTGTATGTATACGTATATATTTATATTTATGTGAAGATATGGGCGTGTGTATATACACGATCGTGCACGTACAAGCCACCGTATCACTATTATTTTCTTCTCTGTGAATATAAACGCTTCACGCACACGGTTTTATAAGTGGAAACGTTGCTTCAATAATTTATTGAACAAGAAATTAGTGATAAATATATAATTGCGCGATGACAAGAATCAGTTTTGTTTATTTATTTCTATTTTTTATTGGTAAAAAGAGAAGATGTGGAAATAAATATGAATATTATGAGGACTCACTGTTGGAAATTGTAAATCGTATGTGATGATCGGAAAATGTGGTTAACAATTTTGTTTGAATTATAATTTATTTGGTTTTCTACATTTAAAAAATTTTTAAATTTCATCTCTATCATTTGTCCGATAATAAAATTGCCTGAATACCTCTCAACATTTTCATCCATAATTAGATTCCAACAGAGTACATGACAGTGTTAACAGAGAAAAAGAAAGTTCGTTTGCACTTTTTTTTTCTCTTTTATCTTCCGTACAATTTCTTTTCCAAAACAATTATCAATTAAATGAAATTACTCTTGAAACAAAACCCTTGCATATTCTGAAACAATCAATCTCTAATATAATTATCTGGTTGGGAATAGAAATGCCCGATTACATTCCTACCCATAGAATAAAAAAAAAAAGAAAAATAAGAAAAAGAGATAAAATGAAGAACGTTTCAAATGAAAATTAATTAATATATGCACGAGTGTGATGATAACGTTCAAAGCACACAACTGCATACGCAAATGTACGTACTTGTTTCATGCACATTCACGTGTTTAAGGGGGCGCGAGGATGAATATGAGAACATAAATATTGTACACATGTGTGTTACGGCGACGAGGAGTTACATATATACGCGGAATCCATGCAAAAGGAGAAAGGTATACACAGGGGAGAGATGTACACTCTCTCTCTGTCTCGATATATAACTATCTCGCGATGAGGCGATGCAATGTGCAGGAAAATGAACCCATAACCTATCGCTGTATATGACTATATAGTACTTATACACTATCTACTATATCTATGGTATATACTACCACCATCACCATACTACTACCTCGTTTTCATCCCCCGCTTGATATACGCCCGTCAGCCGCGTCGACTATAAATCACATCTGGGCGAGGTGCATACCAAATTAATAGTCTTGACCCTTGGCAACTTGGCAATCGCGCACCGCAAAATTGTTTATAAGCTTATATATATATATATATATATTTATGTATATATGTGATAGAACTGATATCTGGTATAACCAATACATGAAAGGCGCAATCGGAGAATAAAACGTTTCTTGACTATATCGCAAAAGTGTTCTAGATTATTTTTATTTATTTATTTTCTTTAGTTCTCATCTTATTTCCACTTTTACATACACGCACTCGATCGCCTTGTTCTTATCCGCGTGTCGCATATCTTCTCGTTGCCTGACTACGACCACAAATAAAGGGAAGGAAAAAGAGAGAGAGAGAGAGAGAGAGAAGCCACTCTTTGTGTGAATATATTAACATAAATTGAACTTTCGTACTATGGTACGTGTATATAAAGTGTAAGAAACATTTTGCTCTGAATATTGGACGACTTTCTTCACGGAATTTTTTTGATGATGGGGGAGCACGGGGTTTAAACGTACAGCAGTTGGTAATACTGCTCATTCATATGTTCTTCTTGAATCGTAAATAGAATTATCGAACAAAAAGTATTACGAAAAAGATATTTATCAGTGATATTTTTAAACGTGTGTTAAATAACGATTTTTCATTTTTTTATTTCTCTTCTCACCAGTTCTATATCTAGAATAAAAATAGTGATCGGTTGTTAAATGTGATTTTGGGTATTTTCAATGAAGTTTTGAGTATTTATGGACGCAGATCCATTCATTTTGATGATAATTACGGATTCGGCAACAAATTTCGGATTTTTTGGGGTTGCAAGTGATTTCACAAACCTGATAAATGAAATAAAATACAGAAATAATTAATATATATGTTGTGGATCGTTAATATGAGATTATCGGTTGTTCTCTTTTTTAATCATTCGTATATACATCTACAAAGATAATAGCAATTGCAATTAATAATAATAATAATAATAATAATAGAAGCTCAACGTGCGGCTTGTTGGCTTATTTCATAAGACATTTGTCTTCACTCTGGGGTACCCGAAAGCACACTATCACCACCCTCCATTCTGAAATGGTATTTACAAACATGGTAGCATCTTATAATTAACTGAATAATATCGCAAGTTTAACAATGGTGATTTAGAAAACAAAATTGACAGCGGGAAAAGTTATCGTATCAATATCATGATATTATACAAATAATTAAAATAAATTTTATATCTCCAACATTTATTTCATTAGTGCCCTCTGTCTTTACTCACTCTCCCTTTTTTATTTTCTTTTTTTTTTTTTTTCACGTGTTTTTAGGTACGTGTAACATTTTTATAATTAGTTTTTTCGCCGCCCATTAGAAATGAGAACGAGGTGGGATACAGTCCGGAAGTGGAGACAGAAAAAAGTAGAAAAGGGGAGGGATAAAAAAAAAAAGCAATAGAAGAGTGAAGAGAAAAAAGCCAAAGGCAAAGAGAGAATGAAAAAAGGGGAGAGAATGAATATAACATGCCAGAAATTACGGCTGGGTTGTCTTGACTACGTGACACGAATGTTTAATTGCTGTTTTGCGCGTTCTGTGAATATATATATATATATATATATATATATCTATATACGATTAAATTTTTTTTAATTGCCACGATTAAAACAATAAAATCACACAGTGAAAGCATTTTCGCTCTCTGTTTATTCACCTTTTTTCCTCCCAATGTTTTCTTTTTCTCATTTCAACGTCATTATTAAATCTCAATGAAATTAGGAGGAAAGAAAAAAAAAAATAATTGTTCCAACAATTGCAGTGTTTTATATGTTTGTATGTTGTTTCATGACACGCGAAATCATTAATTATAGGCAACTAAAATTGTTCACACATTCTTTATATAGCCTCACCCACCGAGTCTTTACATCCCACCTCATTCTATATATATATATATAATATATGCATATGTATTTATATGTTTGAGCAAATTCCGTAACGTGAGAGAAAAATATTCGACACAATATTCGTTCGCATATACGTACGTGTATGTGTGTGTGAAATTTTTTTTTTTATCCAGTTTTAAATACAATATTATCCACATAATGTGCTTGTGCTTTTACTAACAAGAAAACACACTCAACAATTATCAAATAAGAGCATATAACAAAGTGTAATAAATTAATTTAAAGTTTAAAATTAAAATTTTTTTATCCAGTTGCACAGTATCACACTATTGTTTTTTTTTTTCATATTTTATTTCATCATGTATATAAATATATGTATATTCACAATTTCTTTCTCTCTCTCTCTCTCTCTCCCTCTCTTCATTTCTATACTAACAAAAAAATACACTCAACATTATAATTAATATACGATCCCTTCTCTTCCACCATTTATTATCATGGGTATATCATGTGAAGAAAATTTTAAAAACGTCAATCAACTTCTCTCCCCTATTCCTTTTTCATTATAATTCAAAATTTATTAATCACCGTCGTGTTGACGCGCCACTCAATAATTGAACAGACTATAACAAGTGATATCAATGTCATACACGGTGGTAGATATGAGTGTTATATAAAATCATTGGAAGACAGAATAATTTGCTTTTCATAACGCAAATGCGTGTACATCAATCGTCTCGTTGAGCCAAGTTTTGTCACAACTCGACAAGCTATGATGAGTTCTTGCCTGATGCTTTGACACCCGCATCTTCATCTCCTTCTTCTCTCATTATCTCATTCTCTCTCTCTCTCTCTCTCTGTCTCTATCTCTGTGTCTCTATTCGCGCTACTTCATTCATGTCACGAGCGTTGAAATCGTGTACGTGTGTGGAAGACATCAGTGAACGTGTCACATATAATATAAACTCGCGCGTGCGACGATAGCAAATAATTAATATCAAAGAAACAACAAACGTAAGGTGAAAGCCAAATCCAATATATGAGCGAGAGAATAGTATGTAAAATCTCTTTGAAGACACCAAGTTGAAGCTCCTGTTATGTATATTATAACCGCGTCAACGTATGCGTCTTTGATATTAGTTTAATATATATAAACGTATACATAACGTTTACTAATACTGTCTGAAAATTCTCTGCACCGAAGATTATTGCATCTTCAATTTATCCACTAAAAATTCATTAATCTTCATGACTTGCAAACAAGTTTAAACGAGTTCTCTCTAATTATTTCAAGTTTTGTATGTCTGTAAAATATTAATTCACTCATGCTTTTTTTTTCATAAACACTCGTGAGTAAATAATACGCAGCGCTGCATAGTAATAGTAAATTTGAGAGGAAAAAATTGTGTGGAATAGATAAAGGCAACGTGGAGAATCGGTGTGTGTGTGTGTGTGTGTGTCTTTGGTCGCACCAGAGATGACGACGCCCGGTCGCACATAACTTGTATTATATTCACTTTTACGCGCACAAGTTTCACCATCCCAATATGTCTTTCTCTCTTTTCTTTGCAGACACATACAAAACTAGCTCATATTATATGCATATATATTTATATATCCATGTGTCTATATACACTCTTCGAGTATACTTCATTGCAGACAACCGCACGTCTTCTTCCGCATGGCTTGTTAACGCAAACGTAAACGCGCGTTATGAACACGACCGAGTTGTGGTTTTGGGCCAACACCTCTTCTCTGTCATTTCGTGCAGCATATATGTATATATGTTTACTATTTACAAACATCACTATAATGTCATCTATTATTATCAAAAATACTAAAAAATTCGACTCAAGAATTGGTGGAAAAAAAAGTTATGAGTGGAGTTATCATTGCAGGGGCTAATAAATTATTGAGAATTTATAATTCACGCTCAAAGGCGAAATAAAAAGAAGAAACAACGCGAAATGGCACCAATAAGTGGAGGATTTTGTGAATTCTAGTACAGGAAAAACAAGAACCTGAATACAATTGAAGCAACTGGAATGGAAAACGAAAAAAAAAAAATTCTATTAAATCAAATTAATTCTTCTCAAGTTGTCTTTTCAATTATTCCTTTTCTCTCTCGATTCCTTTGTTCATTATTTATGAAAGGACTCTTCGGGAGGTCTGCAATATACGTTGGACCACTTCCTGCCTGTCTTAAAAAATAATCCTAACGTCTCCCCATCACATCTCTTTATGAATATCACCCATAAGTGTGTACTTGAGGCAGTTGTACATACTGCAGTTTTTGACCCTTCTCTTGTGCAAATTTCTTCCTCTTATACACTCTCTATTTAATTTCCCTTTCTCTCATTCTTTATCATACCACATCCAGGACCTATTTGAACATGCGATCCACATATACATACACGCACACTGACTCACCGTACCACTGCTCCAATTACGAGGAGGAATGCTCATTTAGTAAACGACAGAAGGGGGATTACTCGTAATGGACATAGCGACCACTCTAAACTATTATTGAACGAGCGTTGGATTCACCCCGAATTTTAAATCTCACTCATTCAATATATATATTATTTTACATATAAATACACAATTCGTATGCGGATGTGCCTGGGTGTGTGTGTGTGTGTTTATCTGTGGGCTATTGATTCAATCGAAAATAATGCAGCTGAACTGCAGATAAAAAAAATAATCCAATGTCATTTTTGTGTATATTAAGTATTAATTATTGTGAGTGCAGGAAATGCATTTTTATCTCTTCCATTATTTTTATATTATATGAGAGAGTATTTAAGTGGTTATTGAACGAATGACCGGGAAAAGGAAAATGATTCAATATATATCGCGAGAAGTTATGAATAATTGATGATTATATTACTTTTTCTATTGGAAAATGATGCAATTTTTATGAATTAATGGAAAGACAGTGTGTTGATGCGGTGCAGGTATAGATCTGCTCGTTATATCAATAAAAATTTCTCAAGTGCTGTTTCGTGTTCACTATTCCATAAGTTATCACGAAAGAAACGTGTTTTGTTAAGCTTCACAATTTCGAAGTGTTTATACATAAATTTCTTCACGTTGAACGTAAAGAATCAAAAAATACTGCATTTCTTTTTCTGATATATATTTTCTTTTCAATATTATTTGTATAATCCTTCTATTCTCTGTTAACGAAAATTATGACTGAACACTATTGCCAACTACAATGATTAAAGCAAAGCAATTGGCATAGTCGCAACACTGTCAACATACAGTTACACAGTATGAATAGATTGTATCCCAACCACACATAATATATATATATATATATATGTATATATTAAAGTCTATTCCAACAACAGGAAGAGACAAATTGGTAGATGGAAACAACGACGAAGTGGACATAGTAATCCACTTCTCTGCATGTCAATACATGGGTTAAAATAAAATATGTACCATGAAAAGAAAAAAACACCACATCACTTGTGGATACATGTTTGGGTTAATTACTTCAACGAAACTCAGATGAGTCAAAGAATTTTAGTTATCAATGTACGATGGCTTCTCCGAGGTATATATTTCCATCTATATAGACTATTTCCGGCCTCCCTGTGAAAACCTGCAACACTGTTGCTGAACGTCTCAATGACAGATTATTAAATATACCCGAGGCAAAATCAAAACATAGATATATGGTATGCATATGTATAACGTTTGGTATAGCGCTTTAGGCGGTAGGTAGATATATGTATAAAGTGCACGATGGGTTGTCGACGATTGAGATATTCCAGACGATGGACATATTACATTGGATTAAATTTGGACGTGCGTGCTCGCGTGCTAAAAACTTTGAAGACTCTTGACTAAATGAAAACCGGACCCAAGCGGGGGGTGAACTCGTATCTATATATGTATATATATATATATATATATATACACATACACACCTGTATACTGTATGATGTGTGTATCGTTTCTCTCCCTTTCATATTCTATACTCATTCTCTTTTTAATCTTATCATTTATACACATATTTTCGTATCTTTTATTTTTTATTTAGTTTCAGCGAGCAAAAACACGCCACCTTCTTCATACGTCTTTGTATGTTGATTCGTATACAAGTATACATGTATATGTACGTCTTTATGAATAGGTATATATGTATGTCTATATATATATATATGTATATAAAATGCAAGTATGAGCCTGTTTGCCATTGCGAGTTTATCGAGAACTCGCGGAACTGGTCGATTCGTTAGCACTCACTTGTCCCCTCCAGGAAATTAGAAATATATGTATGTATTTACAGATAGATCGATGGTCGTGCACAAGAGACATTTTCATTATTTTCTCTCTTTTCTCCTCTATTTTTTTTCTTCACTCATTCGTCACGACCAAGAAGTTTGTTTCTGAGAAGTGTTAGAAGAAACCCATACTGAAGTTGTTTCGTGTGACTTTTTTACGTTAAAAGTAAGGGTGTATTTTTCTCTGTGTGTGTGTGTGTGTGTGGTGTTGGATGTTATATATTAGGGGGTAGTGAAGAATATGTTGGATAAAAATAGATCGTGTGGGTCAGGGGCTAATCGAGTTTGCCTTATATTTTGTTCTTTTTTATTTTTCTTTATACACTTTTTTAAAAACATATAGAATGTCAAAATCAAGACCATACTGTTTATATATGTAAAATGAAATTTCTTCTACGTGCAGAGATATTCAAGTACTTCGTATGAATCAGGAATGAATAAAAGATAATTGTAAATTTTTATTAATTCCTATATTGAGTTCTATATTACTCCGACCATTACTCAATATAATAAGTTTCTCGAATGCATCGTGCACTTTCCAATGAAATATTCGAACGACAGCCGTCCATTTTTATGACATATAAATATATATATATATATTCCTTTTCACTCATTCACCCCTCGTACAAACTCATACTTATATATATATATATACATGTATGTACAACACTCATCCACTTTTACCATCACACCTTGTATCACACCGTGTCCTCTCCCATATTGTGCTTCAAAAAAAAAAAAAGGACAAAGAAAATAAATGAATGAAAAAAAAAAAAAATCCGAGAGAATATTAAAAGTACACTTGTGGGTGTTCACACACACACACTCTCATCCTCCCTTCACCTCTCTACAAGGGGATGCGTTATACATAGATACATACATATACGTGCATGGAGAGGTACAAAATGCACTTCAGACAGTTCAGACAGACATTATTAGAAAAAAAAAAAACATCCTGTAAATTATAGTGCAAGACAATAATATTGAATAAAAATTCTTGGGCTTCTTCTCACGAGAATTGTTTTTTCTGAGCTAATCTTTTTAGGCCCGGCTACGTCGGGACTATTTTTCCGGGGGTCACTTTTACTGTCTACTGTTTCATATGTTCCAACACCCTCAATATTCTCTCTCTCTCTCTCTCTCTCTATTTGAACATATACATATATATGTAAACAAGTGTTTATGTATAGAGAAACATCTCACGTTTCTCGGCTCACGCGTGCCCGCTTCTAAATTTTTATTTCTATCATTTCACCACACACTGACAACTCTGTGTGAAATATACAGATAGAATGAGAGTCCACATGCTCGTGAACAATCGTCCCGCAGTGATTGAGGCATTTGGGGCGTGGGCAAAGGTCCTCACTCACTCATTCACTCACTCACACACGACCACTTGGGTTATGTGCACGATGAATTTCTCTCACGCTCCAACGCTGTGTGGATCTCGTCGATGACAAACGAGTGGATAGGAATAGAAGCCGCGCTTATATACAGTTGAGAGAGATACATATACAAGGGGACACAACGTAACACGTTGAGAAAGAATGAGATAAAGAATAAACAAAAAACAAAAAAACAAAAGTTGGGTATTGTATAGATTCCATGGATCCCCTGTGCTTTTTTAACTCAGTGTCATCTCTCGCTGTTTCTTTCCATTATTTTTTTTTTTTTCTTTAAATGCGCCATCCACTTGCAAGTTTCACCACAGTTTTCTTCCGGTCACAATGGATCTTCCGGCGTTGAAATGTTCTCAAACTCTATGTATATATCCTCTCCTTCATTTCATGTTTTATTCTTTTCACTTGCTTTCCTTTTATCTTATTTTTTTTTCTTTTATGTGGGAATCCGCTATTCAGGAACTGACAACGTGACTGTAATGACTCTTCACACTTTTAGTCGCAAACTTGAAAATTATCCACTTGATAATGATATATATATATATATACATGAGTGGGGAATGGCAGGATTAATTTTTTCAATGAAAATTTGTAAAATTTAAGAAATTGAATCTTGTAAAAATTGGGATGTGGATAATTCTGTGTAGGAAATTGATAATTAATATAATTATGGTCTTATTTTGTGCGCCAAAGTCTGCGCTTCAATTTTATCTAAATATATATTCATATCTATGATCCACTTCGCAGCCGTGAGAGCGATTGAAGTACAAAGATGTCGGAAAAATACTTGAAATTTTCAAGATAATTCATTTTATCTTTTTCGTTCGTATATTCATCAACAATTTTACTGAACTCAACAGGAGGGAAACTAATTATTTCCATCACTAATTGACAATTATCTCTCTATAGAGTCCCGTTAAATTAATCTACACAGATGAATTTAAATTAATCTATTATATTATAATTATATTAAGATAGGCAATTTTTGTGTTCAATATACACATATATAAATGATTATGGTGTATTTAAACATCGGGACTGTTAATTAATGGGAAATTGTGTCGCAGTATGACACTGCAGCAGGAAGCATCAAGATATGGAAGAGACTGGTTAGGTCTGCGTACTCATTCCCTTATTATTATTTACAGTTTGTGGCTATATGCTCATCTAATGCCCCCCCGAGGGCGAATGTGACGTCGCGTCTCCAGAAACTTGTTACATTGACTGAGATGGGGACCGGGAAAGGAAGAGAGAGAGGAAGAATAACACGAGGAAGATAAAAAAAAAAAAAGCGTGTGGCATGACGTAAAACACGTGTAAACTAGTCTCGACTTGTCACTACTTGTTCTCAATGATTATGTATATGTTTATGCTCCTCTTTCATATGTCAAAGACTGTTTGAGTGGAAGTTACCTACATCAGAAATTTCTCGAATGAAGAGAACAGAAAAAAATGGAGACAAAAATATTAGGGAGAGAAAAGAATTATTTATTTTATCTCGATAAATTTATTTCGATAAAATCGCGAGGTATTCATTGAATTTTTACAGCACAATCTCTTTCTCCATTACATCCAAACATTCCATTTATTATTGTGCATGTGTATGTGTGCGTGTGCATGGACGTATAAGAAATACGATAAGAGAAAATTCTTAGATGAGACACGCGTCATCGAATCACGCTTTGTGAAATTCCACATATTTCCGAATATAGGTATATATAAATTCATAATAAATTATACCTCTCTTATTCTGGGAATTCCATTGAACTCTCTGAACTCTCCTAACGATTTCCGGTCTAGTTTATTCGTTTGCGTAAATATATATATATATATATAATCGTTTTGTTTCACGTCGTCTATTTTCTTGCAAACTCCAGTGCTTTTCTTCTTCGTAAAGCGCGAAGTAAGAAATTAATAGCTACGCAGTGAAGAGTTTGATTACGTTTTGCTCTTGCTTCGACGACACATCTCGTTTATCTCATTCACTTTCGTTTCCCATTCGTAACTTTCTGCCTCACTCTTGCTTCGTGCACCCTCACAGTTTCACCCTGCCACGGTGTTTCGCTTGTCCCGGGGGCCGCCGCAAGGAAATTAGTAAGAAAGTCCTTTCTCTACAAGCGAAGGTATATGAATGTGAGAATGGGGAAACGATGGAGACAATGGGGATAAGGTCTCGGTGTACCAGACGACGACGACAGCGAAAGCAAATCGCGCACATTCACTTTGGTTCGCGAAGAAATTTTCCCATGAGTAAGAGAGAGAGAGAGAGAAAGAAAAAAAATAACTTCTCGCCGGTGTTTTTGAAGTAGATGGTGTTTATATTTATTTGTAAGGAGGTTATGTCTGTACGTGGGTGAGCAGTTTAATTTGTTCATAGTCATAACAACAACGAGAATTTGTGTGTTTGTGAATTTATTTTTATTTCCAGAGACTGCTTTCAAGAATCACGAGAAGTCACACGATGAATACATTTAAATTTATGCTCTTTGTCATAGTTCTATCTCTTTCACTTCTCGACACTTCATGTATTAATTATTAGAGTTTCATCGTGCAAGAAAATGGAACAATATACAAAGTAGAAAACAATATTAATATCATTTGCTACGTTAGAAAAAACACCACTAAATTTAAACTGAAAAATTTCATTATTGTTTCACGTGTGAACATGTAACTTCTAAATCACCGAGACATATAGATATTCTCATATATTATATAACGCACCCGGAAGAATTAAATAAACACATAGAAACGCCCAAAACGTTTGAATTAATGTCCAACATATTGGAAATGATGACCATCGCCATGAGAAAGATAGATTGATGTTATAATGCATGACTTCCGGGTAATGAGAGCGATTTCGAGGTATCGCGCACGGTTAACCACTCTGTCTGGGTGCACTCGATTGTGCCAGTGTATAATGTTCCAGCGCATATTACCTTCGTACACCTATATACCCGTATACACATATATGTGCATGGGTATGCAAGAGAGTATTAAATTAGGCCCGCGTGTGCGCGTCTCTCAGCATCATCGAGAATATAGCCCACGGAGAAATTGCCCCCGTATACTTGAATGTATACATATTATATGCATGCATCAATGCATGTATGTATGTATCCATCGGTGTTCACTCAACGCTGGACCTTTGGGTGTATAACGTATTCTCACTGGTTATTCCATAACGGGTAACTTGACTCGTTTCGACTCGCATCGAATCTCTCTCTCTCTCTCTGCATATGTGTGTTTCATGTAGATATATGTCTATTACATGCGTATAAATATGAATATATATGTGTCAGCGTATACGCATGTGTATATTATAAATTTATATATATATATGTGGGTATTCTGTTAGTGGATTTTGGACCACCTTTGACGAATTCGTTGGCGTTTCAAGCGACCCACGCCGGTATACATTCACAAAGTAATTCGACACGTCGGTGTTAGAAGAGACGTTTATCAAGCATAATCAAAAGCTTTAGTAGATATATTTCTCTCTGGAGAAATCAAATATTTGTTTTCATTATTATTATTATGATTTTTATGTGTTTTTATTTGCTTTCCTGTAATTATAATGATATGAATGGAAAATAGACAATGGAAATTACGTCTCTGTGATTTTTCAACAATGAGAAAAAGCATAACCATGAATGAAAAATGGAAAACGTAGCGATTCGGGTGAAAAAAAATCATTTATGATTTTATAAATATTTTTCCATATTTATCCAAACGTTAATAACAGTTATTCAACTTTGCGGATCGACAGGTGGAAAAATAATAATAATAATAATAATAATATAAATGGGAGGAAAAATTGGAAAAAAAAAATAAAAATTGTCTGACATAATATAAATATTTCTTTCATATTTATTGGAACGTTAACGATACAAATGTCGAAATGCCGGGTCGATGGGTCGGAAAGTTCTGAAGGAAAGAAGACTGCGTATCACCACACGCACGAAAGAATAAAAAAATGTTTGTCTTTTTGTTGTATCTATTGAAAGGTCTTGCGCAAGTTAGAAATAATTTTGATAGTTGTCCGGTATCCATATACGAAACATGATCAATTAATCGATGAACATTTAACAGTGTTTGGTAAACTCGAAATTGGAAGTCAACCTTCATGACGTCGTAAAGGGTATATACGAAATGAGTCCAACTTAATTGAATTACACGAGCCACACACGAGTTCGATGCGCTGAGAGGTTCGCCGTTGCTCTGCTTCCTCTTATTCTGATATTCTATATACAGTAGCGATCACATATTCACCACACATACTCGTTCCCTCCTCACACCATATCATCCGCAGCTAAATTTATCCTTTGATCGTATAACGATCCTGCGTAAACTACTTTGATAATCATGTATCTATCACTTTGACCATCAGCGTCTAATCATCAATTCATTATCTATATCTAAATAATGTGTATGGTAGACTTTAATAGATGAATAATGAAGAGAAGGGTGTGCTGAATCAACCCTCTGATAACGTCGAATTAGCGAATATTATCGACAAGGCAAAATAAGTGGATCGAAAAAATATTCAAATAAACTGAAGTGAAGTTAGGTATAAATTTATTCAATAGCCTGAGTTCATTACATCTCGCGGAACCAAACACAAGGTAAATATTGTATTCTCTTGGTTGCCAGAGTTTACGCTCTATTTTTTCATTCCAATATATCGGGGTCAAATGTCAGAGCGACGAAAATTGAATGAATGAATTAAATACTGAATAAGTCTAAAATAAATCGAGCCAAAATTAATTCAACCAAGTTTGGTTGCATCACTTCTCATTGAATTACTTGAATTGAAATAAATATGAGCTTTTCTCATGGGCCAGAATTCGCCCTATATTTTTGTATCTATATATCCATGACCTAGCCCCACAATATGGCCGTGAGAATTCTTTAAACACAAAAGAGTCACATAAAAATACGTAAAACTTCTGTGAATCATAAAATCTTAAGCCGGACATTTCATCCCTCAGCTTCAGTCTGTCCCACTTTCCTCTGTCATCCGACACACACACACACATTATATACATATATATCACTCTTCCGGCTTCTTATCGTCACACCGGACGTTATTGGTTTCCGCCTAATCGAACGACCAACTCGACTGTGATAATGACAACGCGATTGTAAGAATGAATACGTGGCTTTTTTTTCTCTCTCTCTCTCTCTCTCTCTCGACTGATTCTTGCATTTTCTCACTGAGTGCTGGCGTCGCAGACGGATTTAATAAGAGATTCACCGCATATATATGTATATAAAAATACTGAAGAACTGTGAGTAAGCCCTGTAGGACTGAGTATAAAGAGATGTGAATAAAATAAAAAAAAGGGTGTTTGGGAAGGTGGAAGGGAAAATGGCGGATATGTATATGTATAGGAAATCCTGTCGGAGTGGTTGAGGTATAATAAAAATCTATCGAGGGCTCAGTTGTAGTCGAGTAAGCCGGAATCAAGACCCCGTGCGCGACGAGCACGAGATCGGTGCTCGAGCGGCCGTTATAAGCCGAAAACAATGGCATGAGATCTCTTACTCACGTTCTCTTTCGTTCTCTCATTCTCTTTACTCGTTGATATTCGACGTGTTGAACCATCTACGAAATATAGAGGGTGAAAATGCGTCGATGCATTAATGTTATATACCTCGACCGTTCAACAATTATCTTAAATCGTTCTTCCCCTGATTTTGGAACACTCTCTCGTTGATTTTCATCTGTATTATATAGTTGAAACAAATTTAACGGTTTTCGCGTTACAAATATAATTCCCTCGCTACCCTACGATGTTATAAATACACTCTATGTACTTGTATAGCGATTAAATTTCATCATATCTACATGTATATATACGTATATACACGTGTTGGATTATATTTTCATTCATGTTTGATCGTGCAGATATCATGTATTGTCAATACCCATTCATTGTGATGAAAAATATTTTTCTGAAGATACATAAAAGGTTTTTTGTTCGATTTCCCATCATTTGTTTTGATTTTATTCTTTCAGTTTTTTTATAAAATTTTATTTTATCGGGATTTTCATGTATATTGAAGATAAAGTGACAAATGTAGCTTGTATGTGTGTGTGTGTGTGTGTGCCGTGTGAGAAATGGATATACGAAGTAATCCTCAGTGATACTGAAAAATACGACAGCATCCACAAATTTTACTCCATTCGTTTTTAGGTAAAAGTATATTCGTATGCTCAGCTGTGTGGTAAATGTACAGAGGCAAATCAGTCACATAGCAAAAAGAGAGACGAATTTGTATGGATGTATATATATGCTGTTGAGATATTCAGGCCGATCCCCGTGAGTATATCTCACTCTGTGAAAACTGAGGTCACGGTTCGTCCACGACACGCTTCGACAAGCAACATCGAGAGCTTTTTATCCGAAATGGGGGAAAGGAAAAAAAAAAAACGGAAAAATTCCTCGACAATTCCATGTCTTCTCCATTCTGTATATATATCTCTCTCCATCCTCTACGATTTCTTTTTAAGCCTTGGCGTATATAACGTCGCTTTTTCGATACACTCCATATATATATTTGTGCCCATGTACAAATAAAAGTAGAGAAAACAAGATTGCTTCATCAGCCGTTTCCAATTTATCTATTTTTCTGCATTTTTATTTTTTATCTGCTGAATATATTTCAGTCCAAAAAATCTCGTTGTAACTCATTTTTATTCATTCAGATTATAATAACTAATATTCATATATATATATATATTTTTTCACAATCACAAATGAGCAATAAAAACAAAATAACTCGTGAACACATAGTCTCACTGACTTCATGTTAAAATGGAGTACATGAAATTTTATGATTTATAGAAGTATCACGTATTTTAATGTGACTCTCTTTTGTTTTATGCAAAAAAAATAAGAGACGAAAAAATAAATAAAAACGATTTTTCATTGCGCTTATATATGTATATAATAGTGAAGTACAGATTCCTGCAAAGCGTCGTCACCGCACGTTCATCTTTTCTCTCCAAATTGGTCGCTCTCTGCTCAGGTATTATCGATAATGACGTAAATTACCTACCTCGAGAGAGAGAGAGAGGGAGATATATAATGACGATGAGATTATCGGGCGCGTTCACCAACGCAGGAGTGTCTCAACAAAACAGCAATGCACCGTTGTCTGCCTCTATACACAGCCACATACACACAGGTGTATGTGTGTATATCGTGTGTCATTACCGTTTTCATTACAACAAATGATTGCGCGTCCGGTTGAATTAAAAAATGGTAAAAAAAAATATATATTTAAAATCTGTGAAGACCTTATATGTATACACAATGTATATTATAGAATAGATTTGCTTGAGAATAGATTGTGTGCTATCCAATGTCGCTAATAAAAACTGAGAAGGAAACGTGGCATGGAGTAGTCAAGGGAGTGGCGAGGAAATGTGTATACTTATATATATATATTATATATACGAACGAGAGTGAGTGAGTTGAGTTGTGTGTGGGGAGGAAAAAAAAAAAAAAAAAGAAGAGGGATGAAGAAAAAATTGTGGGGTCGCTTTAACGATCGGTGTCGAGTTCGTTGGCGTTACTATATATATATACTCCATCACTGAGGACATTATCCGAGAAGTCTCTCCTCTATGACGTGTATCACACCATTGTGAAAATTTATATAGACCATATAACAGGAAATAACAGGATGAAATTGGGGAAATATCCTACAAGAAACCAGCTTACCATTATTATTCTTTTTCTTTTTTTTTTTTTTTCTTCGTTGGGTAGTGACACTGATTATATTTTCGTTGTTTTTTTCATAATTCTCATTGGCTGGAGCTAAATTGAATTGAATTGATTTTCCAATACATGTTCATGATGCAATTTTAAATACAAGCTCAGTTGCATTATTGATGTTAGAGTTGATTGTGATTGCTCTTGACAATTTTGTAACAGTATTTATATACATTGGGGAAGTAATTTAACATGGATATAGTTGAAGATATTTATATTCTCACGTTTTATTCATTCAACAATTTATTACATCACATAGCCTGTGCGTTGATCACAACTGATCATATCATTGTAATTTATATACACCAATGATGTAATAACTTCAAAATAGAATTAAAAAACATCGGGTATTAAATATTTATAAAAATATAATAATTTATCGTTATATCAAAACCCATTCCATATAATATTCTTCATCACTATACGCACTAAATCCTGGTGTACACGAATTGGATAAAAAAAAATCCGCTTGATTTTTAACTTCAAGGTTTTTCCCTTTTTCCTTTTTTTTTTTCAATTTCATTATTCCATTCTATTTATTAAATGTTTTTTCTATTTTTTTTCCCTCCCCTTGAAAAGCGAAATTGATAGATCGAGTGTCACGTATGGTATTCTATTGCATATTGAGATATCCCATCTCATATACATATATATGTGTATATATAACGGCAATCGATATCATATTCGTGACACATTCGCATTCATCCATATAAACACAGACACACACATCAAATATTCGGAACACAGCACTTCGATTTCTGGAAATGGGCATGACGAATGGTAACGCATGTGTCAAACTGATTGGATGCGGGTGCCACGAAAATTAATTAAATGACGAGTTTTTCAGTTTCTCCCAAAATTAATAATAACGAGCATAACCGAATATACGGATGTAATATAATGGAAAATAATTGAATAACATCATTATATACGTGTTCCAACACGTCTCAACAATATATATATATATTCATGTATATTCTATATTATTTGTGGTAAAATTTCGTGTAGAGAAGTTTCGCTATTTCGAGTCCTCTCTATAGGTCACGAGAATCTCAGGCCAAGTTTGATGAGGACTATACACATATAGAGAAAGATATAGGGAGACAGAGGTCCCGGCGACTCATTGAATTATCCAAACTAACACCGACGACGATCATCAGAAGACAGACCAAAGCGCTCGAGACAAAATGAGACAGAGACAAAGACAGAGACAAATAGTGAATGAGAGAAGTGGTGGCTAATCCGACGAGGACAAATCGTAGAAATGAAATTAAACCCAGAGAGTGCACCTTGCTGTTGCATTATGCAGATTCATGATCGTATAACGTGAAGTTTAGCGGTGCTACGTCAGCGCCACGACGCCACCACGTAAAGTCTACCAAGTTACACACACACTTACAGATATATATATACGTATTTATATATACTACTGGAAGACTTAGTATATACAGTTAAAATAAAGAGAGAATGTAAGAAAGGGACAGGAAAAAGGAGATAAAACTGTTTGTGTGTATGTACGTGCGTTAGCTCTGCACGAAACCTCTATATACAATTTATTTTTCTCTCGCGTTCTTTCGTTGTATATACGGTTATATATACGTATTCTTTTTAGCTTTGGCGGATTCCTCGCATTTACGAGGGTGAAAGCCGCTACGTTGTAGGATTTACCGCACAAGTCAAAAAGTATGAGGCAACACGCGATATGGGTGAAGTGCGACAACTATAATTGATTGTTGTTCAACAATTTTTAATCAGATAAATTTTATATTAATTTATTATTGAAGTATCTAGCAATTATCTGGAAAGAAATCGGATAAAATCGAACACCTGGGGCCTAATGAGTTAATAAAACTTGTCAATGTATTTTACTAGGCGCTATTCAATAGTCTCCACAGTTTATTTTTCTACTGCGAAATTTCTTTCTTGACTTGACAGCAGCTTTAAATATTAAGGAAGATACTTTTTATTTTTAAATCGGTTTTTAAATCAAAATTTTTCGAATACTCCAAAGTTAATTCCCAAATATGTTACCAACCACTATACATTCATTTATCATAAATATATAATATTGTTTGTGGAGAAATACTTTATGTTTAATAGATACATGATCAAAAATGCAAAAGTCGTAAAATAGGGAAATTATAGATATTACATTTTTTGTTTTGGCTTTTATCAATGTGTATACAATTTCTTAAGCCAATGGAGAAAATATTTGTTGGCCAACTTGTCACAAGAGAAATAAATTTTTGTCACACACCCAATCTTCAGATATAATTTATAATAGGTTTAAATAATTAAAACAATCTTATTTTTCTCTTGGAGGCGTTGAAGAGGAGAGGATGTAAGATTTTAAGTCGGATTTTGGGTTTGAGAAGTTGTTCCACTACTCAAAGTAAATCCCTTTGTATATAATGAACTTGGATGTGCATCGTCAGTCGCTCACAAGTGTAAACTTCTCGTGAGAGAAGCTCCGTGGTCACAGTGTGGCTTGCTACAAGATTAGCGTCCAAGGCAAAAGGGAGAGATAGTGGTGGTGTGTGTGTGTGTATGTATAAAATTTATTTATATATGTATGTAGAAGAGAATGCGGATGTAGTGTGTGGCGTTGAGGCGTGTATGAGCTTGGTGGGTGGAAGTGATATAGGATGGACACACACCAACATCACTGTATTGAGTCTCCAAACCAACTCTGAAATATGACAACACGTAAACACACCGACACACTTAAATATGAATCTATAAAAATCATTCAATGTCGTAAGAGAAAGAAAGAAAAAAAAAAAACAGTATATTTTCTTCTATCGTTTCTTTTTTTTTCACTGTGAAATTTGATCATATTTATATTCATCCATTGACATGGGTTTGACTGTGACACGTCAAATATATATTGTATATTACATATATAATTAACGTCTCTTCAAAGAGCATTTTACAACCCGATGAACATCAGATTGATAATACATAAATAAATTGACGTGTGTATATCAATATTAATCTCACTCTTCGCCACAAAGTTAAATAGAAGCACTTTCAATGTGTTGAGACTAATAAAAATATTATGAAATAAATAATCATTCTTTTTTTGTCATTTATATCTTGTGTGTAATGGAGGATCCATTTGGTTCTCGGGATAAAATTTAATGGGTTCGAAAATACAAACAAATAAAAAAATTGAAAGAGAAGTAAAATAAAAATAAATATAAATGATTGGAAATATTATGTGTATATAAATATATATTTATATATATATGTATGTGGGATTACATATATTGAAGAGAATGTGTGTTGGGCCAAAGAGTCCCTGTGGAATCAGAACAATCGGATGCCACAATGGACAATATATAAACTATTTTGTGACTATACACTTGGTTCTCGATGCAATTGGCACAATTTGTGCTTAGACTAAAGCGCCATGGTAAATATACCAGTACTATTGTACGCATCATATACATATATATATATATATATATATATATATATGTGCTTTGCATTCATCGGAATATGCTATTCTAAATTGACCAGAGTTGAGAGTAAGAGATAGAGAAAGGAATAAACACGATAGAGTCTCTGTAGATAGCAAATATGTAAATATGAATTGCAGTTTATAGTGCAATATAGTTTGCTCCTGATTCTGCTAACATTAATATAAATACGAGATTAAATGTATACATACAGATTTATCTTTTTTAGAGTCAATTTAAAATATTCTTTTGTTCTTATTTGATTCAAATTAAACCTGCAAAACTTCTTCTATGCTTTCAAAATTAGTTGATGACTGATTGAATAATTAAATAATAATTGTTATATATTGAGAATTAATTAGATTTCAATTGAACACGAATAGTTGCACAACTGTTTGGAAATTTGTGATTTCTTTTTTCACTTTTTTATACATTTAATTGATACATTTCAATATCATCGCAGTTGAAATATCCATTAATACCCAATAAAATTTCAAATAATAAATATATATTGAAATTTTATGTATGCATATTTGTGAGAGTAATATAAATAATAAATTTAATGGGATCCTCAGTCGCATATGTTGAAAGCGATGAATAAAAACGATGAATATATATATATATATATGTGAATACATATATGTGAAGACCAGTGGCAATAGAGCGAGAAACGTTGAACGACGTGAGAGCATTTGAAAACCATTCAGAGAAAATCACGAAACCAACTGGGGATAAATTCATATATATTATATATATATAATGTGTGCACACCTCTAAAATATTTTTCTTAACCTTCTTCTTCTTCTTTTGCATCCTCGAAAATTTTTTATTTTTGTTCATTCTATCTTTCTCTTTCTCCCCGGCCCATGAAGGTTTCTTTGGCTTTCGGTGGTATATACGCATCTATACCGTCAGAGTCACGCATCTGTTGCGTTTCGAGCATTAATCACAGGATAATCCTTTTGATGTAAACTCTTTCTTGCGCGTTACGGTATAATTTTTGTATAGGAGCCTCTGAATATTTTTTTCATTCTATCATCACTATTTCTTTTTTTTTTTTAGTTTTTATTATTTGTTCCCTAGATTTTGGGGCGCGTTTCGACATAGTATACAGACCCACACACAATCTATGAATATCATCAAATAACTATACAATAGTTGAACTTTTATTCAACAAATGAATGACATAAAACTATTTATAATCTTCAACCTCAATTTTTTTCTGTTATAATATTAAATTAAATTAAAATTCTACAACCAAATGCAAATGC
Organism: Zele albiditarsus; assembly: GCA_958496275.1. Taxonomy (NCBI): domain Eukaryota; kingdom Metazoa; phylum Arthropoda; class Insecta; order Hymenoptera; family Braconidae; genus Zele; species Zele albiditarsus. The sequence goes on from OY292411.1 coordinate 641,805, forward strand.
AAATTATACCGACAACGATTTATTGCAAAGAATTATAATCAATTTAGAATTGTGAAGAACAGATGACAATACAATTGATAATTTGCATTTATTCAATCCCCCCTGCAATATTACCAGATTATTTCCACTCAATTATCAGTGCAATTGTTCTACATTGACTAATTTATGTTTTCTTCTTGTTTGTTACAGGTGAGTAGACACATCTCTGACGACAAATTTATTTCAACTGATAATTATATTATCAAAGTTTGATATTTGCTTCGAAGTAGTAAGGGTAAAAGGTATATCAATAAACATCTATATTATTTCAACACACAGCCAGTGCGAGTGTATTATTCTTATTAGAATAAAGTGATGAAGATTCGAGAAAGCATGATAACCATAAACATTGCGGGCGCAGATTTTTTCATGTCACATATTATATTCGGTGTGTAAAAAATAAATTCTTCAGAACATTCTTCCAATTTCAAATGTAATTTTTTATGACATACCTGCGCACAAAATCTTTTTCTCTGTGCAATATATATATGTGTATATATTTGTATGTATATATGAAAAGGAAACAGAACTTGGCATATGTGCACCGTAAAAGCCTTAACACACGTGTGTGTACATTTTATGTGTGCGACGTTATATGGCCATGACTATATGGACGTAAATATGCCTTATGTATATATATATATATATATATGGGGTTATGCGTGGGTATTTACAACGCACCGTATAATGTCAGCGTCAGGTACGCGAGGCACCTAACGAGTCGTTAAACTTTGCAGTTTACTCTTAGCGTGAGGTAGCTGAGAGAGTAGCAGTGAAATGCGCGGATCGTCCCTCTTGCATATGCTGTGTATGAAAAAGAATAAAAAAATATTTTAAACCGGAAATAAAAGAAGAGAATAAAATGAAATGTAATATTACTTTATACAGTTGAATTGATTTGAACAGGGTGAAAAAGACAGTAGAAAGAGAATATGATTGGTGGAAAAAAAAAAAATGAAATGAATTAATTGAAAATAGAATGAATAAATTACGATGCGAGACAATTTTATTGGTGGGTGATTAGTAGACAATTGAAAAAAAAAAAAACCACATTGTACCCTAACGATTAAGAGTGAGTGAGAGGGAGAGAGATAGTGGGAGACCCTTAATTGCCAACCTGTGTCGGATAAAAGCCCACCATTTGCTTCTGTAAATTATAGTGGGCCCTCCGCTCCTTCCTCTCTGATCATTCCAACCGCTGCAACTGTGTATCTGTGTATATATTTACGTCGCTGCCTCCCTCTCTTTATTTTTTTTTTTTTTATTTTATTGTATTTCATTTTATTTTTCTCGCTTTATATTGTTACGACTTTCACCCCACATTTTATATACGTGTGTAAAAAATATAAATTGTTGATTATGTCATGTCACTGTATCTCATATACAGTGAGGGAAACCGTGCGATGAAAAAAAATTATAATTGTCTCTTTTTCATGTTCGTTTTACCATTCAGTTTTTTTTTTATTATTCTGGGGTTTTATAAAATATATTGAGAGTGTCAGTTGAAAATGAACCTATCTATTTTTGCTTGGAAAATTGAAGCGAGTAAATATTCTGCTCGAAGTCTGTTCGAAAACCTCTCGGAACAAATTGCATCTGAAATTGGTTTGGCTTATATGTATATAATATTTATTTTCTCTATTTTTTTTTTTTTCTTTTTCTCTGCAGCCGCAAATGTGCCGTTGGCGATGTGAATTTAATTTCGTCGGTTTGCATATACTGTGTATACACTTAACATACATGTTCGACAGTAAATATAAATAAATAGCAAGTCGGAGAACCACACATATAACCAAGACAAGAATATGAAAGAATTGAACAGAGTGAGAGTGGGTGTGCAGTGAAATTGCGTCCACAGTATCAGATCGTTGAATTTTCTTGGACAAAAATTCAGCGGGGAAAAAAAAAAAAAGTGATTTGTCACATCGATAATTCAATCGAATGTGAATTTTCCCAAATGTTACCCAACACCCTCCAATCACTCAATCTCTCTCCGTCATAATACTTCGTTTGACGTTTGAAAGCCACAAAGATTGATCTTGAAAGCGATGGGAATATATATCAACATCCCTGAATAATAATTAATTTTAGTATCAAATAATACGGAAATGACGCAGAAAATATAATTAAAATCATGATTTAAATTTATCTCTTGAACACCTATCGTCTCCGTAATGATTTCATGTCTTCTTCAACTTCAATTCGATAAATGTAAGATAAGTTTCTAACAATCATTTTCTCTAACGTGAAATTGTCAGATAAACTACGACGATTGAAGTCTCTCTGAAACGGCCTGATATGTATATATGTATAGACACATAGACTGAACGATGCCGGAACAGACGTGAAATATCAGTAGTAAATAACGAGATCTCGTTATATCGACATGCGAACGATTCGATTACACTGACTGGTCGCGCGTGTCGCCGTCTGTTCGACTATCAATCCGCGAGATAGAGCTCAGCGGTCGAACAATCTCGTCGATGGTGTATGTGTGTATATGCCATAGCATATCCGCTCGTTATACTGTGAAACGAACGCGACCATCCACCTCCGCAATGTCCATTCCGACAGTTGAATATTGACTATAGCGAGAGAAGGGAGAGTGAGAGAAAAGTCGAAGAGTTCTATATGTACGTATATCAAATGCGGCTTTGTAAAATCGACGAGCGCGTATATATACGAGTTTGGTAGATCGTGGGGACGAAATTTGACACGTGTTAACACTCTGTGCAAGCAGTGTAGTAGACGTTGACAAGTTCGGACTTGCACGCGCGAACACCACCGTACTATTGGACTGTTAGTGTCGACGTCAGCATTGCCAATTTCACTGATATTATATACATGTATGTATAAGGGTCTGCGAATATGGACTGACATATTGCGCTAGCTATGCCCTTCGAGAAACGTGCGAAAACGTGGATTGAAGAAGACAGGAATGGAGGAGAAACGTATATATAGTGTCGATTCAATAATAAGAGGATAACTTTTATATTTTTTTTGTTTTTTTTAAGACGAAATGATAGTAATAAAACATTGAATTATTATATTTCCTCTGAATGTACATGAATTATTGCGCGTTTTTCCCTCAATATGATTATCAATTATAAATGAAGTAGCACTTTATAAAATCCTTTTGGCATTTAATTTACAAGAGAATTTTAATTGTTTATTCTGTGATTGAATTATTGAATGTTGAAGTTGCACGTTGGTACTCGTTTACATAATCATAAACATTATGAATTGATTTTGCGGCAAGGTAGACGATGGAGATGGGAGAGTATTTATGAAAGAATATTATGAGGTCAATTTGTCTGATAATTCAATTAACCTGGCTGAATTGACATGCCACCGAGGAGAAAATAAAATACAATCACTAACTATTGAAATATTTCAGATATCTCATATAAATTCGTATTGAAATACATTCATATGATTTAAATTTTCTTCTCACTGCATAAACGAACAATGATATATATATATATATTTTTTTAAATATTTTTATTTTGCATTTCACTAATGGCACGACATTGAGAGATATATATTTATGTGTACGTATATAGATACTCTCATGCGTGAATATGCTCGAAGGAAAAATATACGAGCCCACGATTGCATTCACCACGGTACTCTCGGGGCGATAAAAGAAAAAAAAACAAGAAAAAGCAACCAAATAAATAAAATAAACTTCCCCATAACATATACTCTTATTCCAAAATATATGTATGTACCGGTGTGTGATTCACAAATTACCTTGGATGTTTGCTGGGAGAGAACCATATGCGGGGCCCTTCTTTTTCTCGTAAATATCTCATTGTCAGACGATTTAAGCATCATTCATCCCCTTACTCTCCCTCTTCTCTCAATTTTTACCCTTTACACCTGCGGCTAAAATTCAAGACGATCGACCCTCGTCAACTCAAATCATGTATATACATATACATACAAACAGTGTAAAAATGAATCATCACAGGGTGTCGTTATACACACGTTGTTCATGTAATAAAAAAAAAAAAAAAAAACTAAAACAAATAAAATTTACGAGTGTTGAAAAAATTATATTTCTCACGCATCTTCATATATACAATTTGCGGGAGCAAAGGTTTAATCGCTCACTCAAACAGTGTCTTAGGTATACTCTGACGAAAATAAAAAAAAAATCAACTAAGTTCTTTCAGTTGCAGAAATTAAAATTAATAATAATACGAAAAAAAAATTAAAAAAAAAAAAACCACTAAGTACCACGCGATTCATATTTCCCTAAGTATAACGTATGCCCTTAATCCCAGGATTTATGCGACTAGAATTAACACGCGCAGCGGCATAACACAGAAGGCAGTGGGAGCCCCCTAACACACAGTGTGGGTGTGGCGTGATGTGGTTGCAACGACGATGGCAACGGTGGTCGGGTCACGACGCTCGACTTATGCACACGTAAAGCTGCACCCGCTGTGTGGCCATGCACACCAAACACACACACACACACACACACACACACTTTCATATATTAAAAAAATATATATACATTTGCCAGGAGTAAAGCGAGAAGACGCACGCAATTCAGTGCCCTCAACGTCCCTGACAATCGGAGTGTGAACGCCCAAGGACGTTACGGGTCGCGCAATAATATGAATAAAAAAAAAGGAGTGAAAAAAAAAAAAGTGGAAGCTGGAAAGCCTCCTGGGGCAAAAATAAAATAAAACGAGACAGAGAGAAGAGAAATAGGTGAACGAATGAAAGCGAAGTAGGTAAAACAGGGATGCAAAGCGACGAAATATATAGAGAATGAGGGTGAAAGAAAATAAGGGTCGGTGGCATGTCATGGGCATATATTCAACGCGACGTATCAAAGATCCTCTCCGATGATGTATATATATATGAACGGTATACGGGGAGGGCGAAGAGCATAGCCTTTGGGTCAAAATACGCGGCTGCTGGTTTAATCCGCCAATTTAACACAACTCAAAGCACACTCAACGTCCATATGTATCATCTATGTACTTTTTGTACTTTCATATGTATTGTGTATATATTTTTTATATGTGTAAACGTTTACGTGTATATATGTATGTAGGGGTAGAGTAACGATTTATCCATTATTCCGTCGTGAGTCATGTCAAGAAAAATTATTTGAGACATTTTCAATGGCACGTTATTCACCTATCATGTGGTGAGAAGCCAAAAAAAAAGAAGGGATCTTTTTTTTTTTTTGCGTTGGTTTCGAAGGGTAGAGTTTGTTTGTTTTTTTTTTTTTTTTTCGACACGTAAGAACTTGTTAGCGAATAATTGGATTGAATGGAAAATTTTTAATAATTCTTTTTTTTTTTCGCTTCGCCTTTTTTTTTTTTTTCTTCAATCACGTCAATTTGCATTTTTAATTTCCGCCCTTTCGTCCGAAAACACTTTGCTTATTTCGCTGCCTCTCCCTCCTCAGTATATAGAACAGTTGATTTCTTCTCTTTCTCTTCTATACTACGGTCTACCCTTCATTTAATTAACTTCCCTATTTTCTTACCGTCAGTTCCTCCATCTTTTATTATATATATATATACATCGCTTTTGACTCCTGAATTTTAGGAACGATTTTTCAATTAGCCAAGCACAAACGCGAAATTTAATTGCTTGATCTATATGCAGAATGGTGGTGGGGAGGAAAAAAAAAATGATAGAGTTTTTAGAGAATCAAACACTAATTCTATGTTTACAGTAAAATGAATGGCGTTTTGATAAATAATTACATATGAGCTGATAGCAATATAACAGAGGAAAATTGTTTTCAATAATATTCAATCATTTCCCAGTATTTCAAAATCGATTTTGTTTAATATTTCCTGGTGCACCAAACTTCAGTGAGATATAAAAAAAAATTGAAATACATTGAAGCTTAGACAAAATTGCTCGCAGATTTTTTTCTATTCTTTTACGCGGATTTGTTTTGATTTGGAGAATACATAACAAAACTCCGCAGTGCTGCGTTTCATCATGCTCATCAGGCAAAACGCTGTGGATTTGAATGTATCGATAACCGCATACTCCTACTCGTGATCGTTTTTCTTCACATAAAATTGAGAGAATCCCTCACGCGAAAGAGAGTATCTTGGATATTGAACAGCCCCAGCAGTGTTGCATCAGCTTCACAACCGCACTACTGAAAGTGATTGCTTCTTTCTCATCCGCAATCTCAATGCCGTTCTCTCTTTTTCATCACCATCGTACGCCTCATATTATCCTTATCGTTGCGATGCACTATGCATCCTTTCTGATGATATAAACCACAATCGCTCACAAAAATAAATAAAAATGAAAAAACATTCTACCTATATATCTTTCAATAACACTAAATTATTTTAGATTACATAATAAAAAATGTACTATAAAAAATATATTGTCAATTGCTCATCAAGTTTGTTATCCTTTTTGGAAATTGAATTTATCAATAATAAAAAGATTAATTCAGAAATTGCCACTCTGTATAAAGGTGGAATTTTTTTACTGTTCCAATAATATAAAAATAATTTATTATATTATTGACTATTATTCATAAAGATTAGTAATTAATGGTTAGAATGAAAATTAATCTCAATTGTTGAATATTACATTGTGAATCACAATTTTCAATCATTGATTTTTTTCTCATTTTCATTCACACTCATAGTTAGAAATATTGCACTGATGGACAAAAATGATAAATGACATTTCCATATTAAGAAAATTATAATTGACATTTTAAATATAATTAAAATTTCTCTATGGAAATTGAATTTCATATAATCCATTTCCCTTTTGTCTGCAGTGTGTGGGGACAGTTAAACGCTGTGAAATTCACCACTCGAATCAAGCGGTACAAACCACAACTGTCCCTCTCACACTTTATTCAAGTTCGAACACGCGCTCTCCGCTCTCTTTTCCATAGTCGCGTTGACAATAGAGAGAGCCTGCAGCAGCATAAAATTCAGTAAAATTTTCAACGAGAGCCCACGCACTCGTGTTAGCATCAATCCGTAAAATTCAACGATCCGTGACACCACACACAACAGAGGGATGACTGCACACTCATTCATATATACACACACACACACACATAGACAAGCATGAGTGGATATCAACCCTTGCTTGAGCCTTTGAACCCGCGATGCACGGCGGGCCACTCGAAATTTCGCTGTAGCATCCGTTGCTATTAAAAAAAAAAGAGAATTGAAATAAAATTAATGGCGAAAGAAAAAAAAAAAAACAAATTAAATGATAAAAATTTTTAGGGGATGAACAGAGTAAAACGAAGTTGAAGTGACGCTCGATGAGGATATATATCGCTGTACGCCACCTCCATTGCACACATGTACACACGAACGTGAAGAGCATGTTGCTCGGCGTGTAAATATGAACGATTAGCCCGCCATCGATCATACAGTGTGACGCTAAAAGGGGAATAAAGGGGATGAGAGTGAGAGAGAAAGGGAGTAACAACGGGTGTGGGTTTACCGGAAACGCCAGGAGGGTTAAAGCAACCACGCCATATTCACCAGACGATACACACACCTGCGGCTTCGTTTAAATATAGTTATGTCGCACGGGTTTTCGAGATATATATATTTATATATATGAATCCCATAGACTGTCGCATCATGAAATAACCCTCTGCGTATTTTTTCACAGGGGAATTTATTATTTTTTAATATTTTCAACCATCGATTGTGCAATTTTATGGTGAACGCAATAGTATGGGGTGAAAAATTGAGGAGATAGAATAGTGATTAGATAATAATTGGAGTATTAATTTTTATCTATATGTTTGAGAGTAAAATTTATTATTGGCACGAGTAAATTGATAAAAGGAATTTTATAAATTTCCTACTTTTACGATAATTGAATATTAAAAAATAAAAATTACCACCATGGAAATTGAAATCGAATGCAATTATCGGATTTCTTGTTCGCCTTTTGATTTTTTCAGTATTAATTTGAGTTTTCAATTTTGACGAATGCATTATTTATTCGCAATCATATGATTCATTACAGTTGCCAATGGCACTGCGCTCATACTTAAACATATATATTTTCACTGTCCAAAACCCTTCTCTTTGAATATTTTCCACGATAAATCATCGTGTAGAATAAAATTCATGCTTGCACCGTCCAAATACACTTAATTTTCCATTATCATATAGCAAAACCCTTTTTTACCACCCAAAATATTGTAATATAGTTTCATCAATCAATCAAATCTGTCAACAGTCGCAATAGTTGCCGAATCGATTTCGTTCTGTATATCAACACAAACTCAATTCAATTATTTTTCCAATTCTTCGTAAATGACCGGTAAAACTTTTCGTGATAAAAAGAATAAAACAATTAAAGAAGAGTATGTAATCAAATAAGTTTTATGACAGGTGAAAATATAAAGATAGCGTCAATCGATTCTCGTCAATTGATTTCACTGAGATAGAATGTAATAAAAAAAAGAAAAATGAAATTGAAACAGAAGGAGGTTTAAAATAACAGAGCTCACGTGTTCAAAAGTCATATACAGAAAATTCTCTGTATATACATGGATCTACATACATATCTCTACATATCTTTGAATATTTTTTTTTGTCTTTCACACGTCATGGGGATTTTATATTGCAAATGGGTAAAAGAGAAAGAGAGTGGGAGAGTGAGAGACAAAAAGAAAGAAAGTGCGGTTGACCCGTTGGGAAACCGACGATCGAACACTTGTAGCGCCGTCCTGCCGTCCAATCTGCACCAAACTTCTCTCTCTCTCTCTTTTACTCTTTATATATATATATATGTAGTGTATCGATTTTTTTTTCCAGTACTACTATATGCTATATACTATCGAGTCGTGAGATCTGCGTGCAATAAAAGTCTCTGCAAATCATGCGACACGCTATCGTGTATATTAGTCTCGCGCGCGCGACACTAACATCGCACTTTTCTCGCTCATTTTTATTTTTTTATTTATTATTCTTTATTATTATTTATTTTTTCTCTCACACACACACACACACACACAGATAAACACACAACTTTACATTCTAACTGTATGAGCAATGTGACTTGTGGTGGCAGTTTTCAAAGTGTATCTTGTTTCCAGTTTTGATATACACGCACAGACACGTATGGAAACATGTATATTATATACACTACGCGTGTACTATACACAGCAGGAGGGGTTTTAAGACGAAACATTTCCAGAGTTAGTAATTAACGCGTTTCGCACTTGTTACGTGACGCCTTATATTTCCTCAACACCACCATTTCATATATATACAGTTGGACATTTAATTTATAGTAATAGTTACCTTGTCACTTTGTCGTCTAAATATAAGTATCACATTATTTTTTTTGTAACTCAATCATTTAGTTTTTTTTTTCATGTTTTCCATTTTGTGATAAAACTTGTGGGTGTCGAAATTCGAACAATAAACAATTATTTACCATTTTTTTAAACATTAATTATCCTTAATTTTCTTCACTGTGCAAAGTGTGAATAAATTAAAAATGTTATCTCACCACTATTTACATGTCAACTAAATTTATATATACATTATTTCCATCTCGAAATTTGCCACAACGTTCAGCAATGAAATTTGGATGCAGCATTATAGGGTATTCAGAGATATATTTCTCACTCTCTGCATTCATACACATATACATATGTATAGAGTAAGGAGAAACAGTGTGCGTGCGAGAACTGCGAGGTGATTATTCAGCGGACGATACTCAACCGGAATATTAAGTAATCCGTGAGAGGGTGAGAGAGGCGCACAGAGATCGAGGGTGATGTCTGGGTATGAAAATAGGTGGGATACTATATTTGAGAAAGGATATATGCACGAGAGAAGAGTGTGTGCGATGGAGTATATGTATATGCACAGTGAAAATGCTTTCATTCTCGCTTTTGGTATAACTCGTCTCACCAACCATCAGTAAACGTTACGGCTTTAGATTATATGCACTCTATACATGTATACTCCTGTATATTTCTGTATATACTTCTGTGTATATTCCTGTCTCACTATCTACCCCTGATTCTCGCACGCGTGTGGTACTGACTGTGAAGCTGTGTGCTTGTTTCCAAACGGTGCAAATAAATTTTAGCCTTCGTGGCATGCATAAAATCCATCACACTCGCGCCCCACGTTCACCCTCATTCTGTAGTTATAGTGCAGCCGTGGGCCAATTGATATCATTGGCTATTGGGTAAATAATCTATTTATGCATTGCAATACATCCTGTTACTTCTCATGCATAAATGCGTTAAACAGAAAAAAGAATTGAAAAAAAAAAATTGAATGTTGGAATTTGCAAATGATGCAGTTGGGCAAAAATATTGGTTGATATAGCTAAATTATATTTCTATATATTCAAACAGTTGCGTTGAAAATATTAGGATGTAGGGATTGGAGTGAGATAAAAGAATATTCAATGGATTCAATTTTTAACATGACATCACAAACTCACTACACAATTATGCAGATAATCGTACCGAGGTTTATTGACTTTGACAATTTTACACGTAATCTTCGCAATTTATATATCAATAGGTAACTGCCGAGGAAAAAAAAAAAAAATGCACATACACACAACATTTATGCTCGTATACATATAACATTGATATATATGAAACGGGAATGGTTGGATAGCTTTTGTTGGCATTGGCCCGCAGGCACGAATCGTAATTGAATCCGTGGGTTTTCACTGTGGCAATATACATATATATATAGTAGTAGCATTGGGGGGAAGAGGCGAAAAAGCGCGCGCCCACAAAAGCAGTCCAGCAAGTGAGTGTTGCTAACATTTCACGAGCAACGTGAACGCACAAGCGCACCGGGGAATGATAGTATATAGAATCTGCAGGACACACACACAGACACACAGTGGAAACTAATTATATCGAGAAATCGCGCTCGCGCGACGAGAGCAAACCAAAAGGGGATAGAGAGTAGACATGACACGGCTGTGGGTATGAGGATTCGTTGGATGAGAATGAGGGAGAAAGTGTCCAAGGGAAGTGGTGAAAAGGGTGAAGGGAGAAGTTTAATTACAATCGGGGCCACCCGCGCTTTTATATATACATACAAATATACGCGAAAATTCACTACCACCACCATCGTCGCCATAGACTTGCATTCCACGAATGTCACACGCCTCGACGACAACTATGTGTCCCGGAAAAATATTGAAAATTACTTTGTGATTACTAGCAACACTATATACGATGAGAAGAATGTATATGGGTTTCGTTGAGACTGATGAAGTTGATTGTATATACACTGCGTTTGCAATTAGAGCAATGTGATTAGATCGTATGGAGAAAGATAGATTAGGGGTAAGTGTGCGAGCGGGGAGGGCTAAAGGTATACATGGTGGTATGTATATTTATTTTAGTAGTGAGAGACAGTTTTTGGATCATTGAGAAAGTTGATGTGTGTTTGTGCATGAGTGAGAATAAAATTTGGTCGTATCTCTAATTATACGCTTTTGTGCAATTTCGTTTCATTGCAATATTTTAACTCGCGAACTTTTGTCGTTATAAATGCAAGCTGGTACACGCAAAACATCACACCTCGCGAATGAAATTGTCGCCAATTCTCCATAGACATACTGCAGATGTGTTTGTAAATTATATATATATTTATACATATGGATGTATATGCGGAGGTATAATTATACAGTGGTCTATGAATATTATTTGATGGTGTTGTTGGTTAGTTAAATTTATTTCATATTGTTATTAACCGCATTCCCATGTGACAAGTCTGGTGGTAAATGTAATGGAGATTTTCGAGAGTATTATTTATACGAGTTGAAAATGATATGAAATTATTTTTGAGGTAACTATATTTATGTGTACATATATAAAAACAATTGTATTATGGCGATAATGAAAATACAATTTGGTATACTGAAAACGTTAAATCTCACAATATATTGGAATCATTTTTATATTTCGAATTTGTTTTTGCTTCACGTTTTCTTCTATTTCTTCGTCGCAACTCCAAAGAAAATCACAGTGAAGATGTAGTCGTGTTGACGTATATAAATTATTAATGTGCTTTGCTCCATCATCCATATACCAACACGCTCGACAGCACTCGACACTTTTCTGTACTGAATTTCATGTCAACATCATCCAACAAACTTATGCATCGACAGTAGATGCGAGAAAGAGTGAAGTGATTGATCATTGAGTACATCCAACTATTCGTAGGTTAAAATATTTATACACGTGTCAATACTTGACGAAACTTGTTCCTTATTGCACAAATAAGAGTGAGATAAATGAAATACGAGAAAGATTGTGTCATTCGCTCATTAAAAATGGAATAAGAGAAGGGTAAAAAATAATGTCACTAAAGTACTTGATGTATATAATGGACGACGAACAAGATAGATAAATACGTGATGGCAAACCAGTGACAACAGATAAAATCTTATCGGCCATTAACGCGTTCAACGAACTATACATACAGACACATATACGTGTGTACAGCAAACAAGTACAGACTTGTACTCTGTATCCCACCTTCTTTCATTTTTTTCACCTCACGTCATGTGTAAATCGCCCTCCAGTACAATCATCATATTTATTGTTTATTTGTCGACGTGAGAGTGCATTAGGGATAATTTTAAACTCTACATTTTCCGCGAAAAGGAATTTATTTTACTGACAATGCGAGAAACGTTTGTATTTTTCATTTTTTATTTTCTCTCTCTCGCCCTTTTTTCCCTCTACTTTGTTCAACAAACACTCTTCCACCCTCTACCCCCTCGCACTTTTGCTGTGATAAACTCCAGGTGGAAGTAAATTATTTGCTGTGAATAAATGTATGTGTTTACGTATGTATGCATAATTTTTTTTTCTCCCACATTTTCATTTTGTTTATCTCTTTTGCTGAGTAAATGTTCGCGTGTTTATGGAGTTTAATGAGCAACTCATGCAGTCGAATTGCAATATTTTTTATTGATGGAGAATATATTTATATGTATACATGTATGTGGGGTGGTATTTGAAAAAGATAAATCACAGTTGAACGATGCGGTTGCAACTTTTTCATACATAAATCGTTTCGAAGATGAAGTGATCGAATTTATCAGAACTATATGTATAGATTCACTTGAAAAATTCCCTCGTTCATTGTAAGGGATGATTTGGCAAAATGCGACTGTATATATGGTAGTGTCGTTTTTTTTTACGTGAAATGAGATGGTCGAAAATGTAGAGGAAAAAAAAAAATATGAGTCGTGGTCATAAATCTTACAATTGAATTTTTACTCCGTCTTCCTCAATTGTTCCCTGACAGTATATATGTATATATATATACATATATCCTTATATATGTCCGATAAGTGATTTTTCTACACGGTCAGCTTGGAAGTCATGAACGTTGCAAACTCCTCTTCTTTTTTTTTCCATTTTCCAAATCCATTTCCCCAATTTTTCTATCCAACATCGTCCGCAAATGATGCTTGAGCTCCTTGAACAAATCATCATCTCTCTTTACGCCCCATTTCATTTTGTCTTTTTCTATTCTCCCTTTTATTCTTTCACTTCCTCTTCCTTTTTCTATTTCTTATCTTGCTTTAACGATCCGAAAAACCTTTTGTCAGTCATTTCAAACGATTTCTCTATCCTATTTAGTTCGTACATAAATTTTTTTCCACATAAAAAAAAAATATATATAAACATATGTTAGAGTCTCCGGATCCAAATGGATATTACAGAGTCGAGAATACTTCTTTCCAGGACGGTTATTCACGCAGTGCAATTTGTCAATTGAATGAATTAAAAATACGATAAAAAAGTTTTGTAAAACGAATTGTTCTTTTTTTCATTTTTTTTTTTTTTAAGGTCTATTGGTTCCAACTTTTTTTAATTCTCCATTCGTGCATCAAAATGAATAATATTCTGCAACACGTCAACTCGTCCCTTCTATATTTCCACGTCATCTCCAATACTTTCCTCAATAAACTATTATTTATTATTTCATCGCGATGAGAAGCAAAAAGAAGTAAAAATGTAGCGCGTGCATCGATTACTTTGCACAACGATAAAAAACGAAGATGATGAAATAGAAAAAAAAATTGCGTCGACGTCTTTTATTCTTTTATTCTTCTCAGAGAAGATATACACTTATATATATTTTTTTTTTTTCATCCCTCTTTTATTTCTGCCTCAAGCGTTGCCTATACACGATACATAGCAGTATTATCCGGCGCGAAACGTGCTGGCTTCAGGGCAATAACGGTCTACTGGATAAATCCACGTAGACGGTAAACAGTGGCAAAACATATTTCAATCAAAGTTGCCTGAGAGCTAATCTCAGGGATATGGCCAAGGGGGTGGTTTCTCGCTTGCGCATTGGGGAACTTTCTGCGTACATTTATATATACCAAACCGCTTTCAGTTTCTCAATCATATATAATATGGACAAATGTATAGGACTTTCTATACGACAAATATATCTGAAAAACATGACAAAATTCATATTAAGCTCTTACGTCTACAAACTCCGATGATAAAACGGGGAAAGATTGCAGCAACAATAAATAAATAGATAATAATCCGTTTGTTACATACTTTATTTTGATTTATTTACTAAAACGCGATTATATATTTTTTTATATCACTATTTATTTTTTTCTCTCATTTCATTTGACTATATTCATTTTTTTTTTGTTTGACTATGGGTTTATTGGAAAGTTATATGAGCCAGTCAGTTCAGTATATCCAGTATATTTTTTGGTCAATATTAAAACGCCAATATTGAAATAATCGCTGGAAAGTAGTATTGATATGCAAAACTAAAAGGCTAAATTAAATATGAATGAAAATAGAAAAGTAATGAAATTTATTTTTGTTTGAATGTGAGACGGGTTGTATATGCAGATATTTTTCGATGAAACAAGTTCAATTGTATGAAATATAATCATATATCACAGTACAATATAGTATATTGATGATTATGAATTATTTCGATTTGTATTAATTAAAAACTGTATCGATCAATAATTTTTTCACTCAATTACACTGCAGAAAATTACTTTATATTTAATTTATTTATTATTTATCGATTTGTTTTGTTGTTCCTCATTCCATATTTATAGACATGAAACCCAACGATATATCACTATACTGCTTATCGTTTTTTTTTTTTCCTTCCGAGTATTCCCCCATGGACATTCTGTTTCAATTATTAGTGCCAGGGGAATCTTAATTGCCGCCATTTCCCATCATTTTCCTCTTTCTTTGACGTAGTATATGGTCATGCAATAAAAGAATATAGTGAAGAAGAAAGAGAAAAAGAAATATTTCGTATAAAAAGGAATAAACATAAACATCAAAACGATTGTGTATCACTGTTGTAGGGAGTATAGTTGGTTAATTTCGTTTCTTTTTTTTTCTTTCTCTTCTCAATGATCGGAAGGGAATTCTTGCCCGACTCTTTCTCAACATATACACGAATATGAAGAAAGCGATCGAGTGAAGAGTGTCAGTGAAGATGAGGATATAAAGAAGCGAAGAAAGGTATATTTTTCACCCTCGCGCGCGTTCTTGTGGAATTGAATTGTTTTATTATACGACACAGTCCTTGGTCTGTGCATCTATACTCGCATTCACTATATATATATACACTGTCTTTGAAAAGTTTTGTGCCCACTTCCGGTCCCGTATAGGTTTTATATATAGCTGTCCCGCGTCTTTCCGCAATTCATTTTATTATAACGCAATTTTTATTGCCAAAAGAAAACTCAACTGTAGTTGCCAAGTGCGCACACAAAATTCTCTTATATCGATAAGTGTTCATAAATATCTATGGGATATAAAAATTTCAAATTTTTATATACCAACGACATGAAAATATAATTTAAATTTATATGATCGTATAATCGGAGTATAAAAGAATTATAGTGGTGACGCTCTATAGATTATTTTTAACCGAGGAAAAATGTTGAATATTTTATATGTGCTGTTGAAATTGATATATTTAAATAAACATTCCACCATACAGTTTATATATCTTTGATATTTGTTCATCCAATTAAATTGAATATAAATGAAATAGTAGTTGACAACTGAATTTTCCATTTCTTTCGTTTCACAGTGCATCAGCTATACATAATGGATAATAGTAAAGTATATATAAAAAATTACGGAACGCGTTGGTAATTTTTAGGTGGACGCAGTTATATATGAAAATAAAAACTACAATCAGTCTTTCTGACATTCAACGACAACGACCAAGTCTCCGGAAACGAGTTCACCCATTTTTCTCAACACACAAATCTACAAACATATATACACACACTCATACTCATTGACACAAACTCTACCACTTTTCTCTGAAGGAAAATGGACTCCACTACCGGACTCTTTTTTTGCTTTAATTTCTTTCTCCTCTGGCCGCGTCCATATTAACTGCCAGAGCGATATCACTCTATAACTGTTACTCTTTCATTCCCCTTTATTCCAACAATTTTTCAATCTTTTTTTTTTCTCTTACTTTTTTATTTTATTTCCAACCTTTTTCACAGTAGCAAATGGTACCGGATATGAGCGCGGATGTGCCACGTTGACCTCTTTTGGGGCCAAGCGAGATTAATTAGTTCCGTACTCCGATATTCATGACCAAGTTATGCTGTTGCAACCTCCAGTTTAGCATCCCATATATATGTACCTGAGTGTGTATACATGTATGTATAAATACAGAGAGAAAGAACGACTGGGACAGTGAGAATACGAGAAAGGGAGAAGGAGTGAGAGAGAGTACGGTAGAGATGCCAACCGTACGGTAACCGGAAGCCACAGAATTGTTTGGTGGCGTTGTCCAAAACTTTATACATCTCTGGATGCAGCTTGGCAAGCTAGCACAAGTCCGAATATACGTATAACTATATATGTGCATACACATAACCACTAATAAACGCGCAGTCATTCTGTATTTAATCTATCCATATATTAGACGTGCTTATTCCTGCGAAATCTGGATTAAATAATTAAGGGAAAACATCAGCATGTTGATTCGAAAAATTTAATTTATTATTCTGATGTTTCTAACTCTCAAACTCTGTACCCCCCCTTAAACAATACATCATCGTCACATCATTAGTCATGAGATCCAACCAAGATGAATAATTTGTCATGTTCCTGGTACACGAGTCTAATTGTTGGTAAATGCCATACTATGGTGCACCAAAGCTCCAATTGGATAGGCCAATGAGGCAAGTGGATATGCGAATACAATGGAATTATATAGGTAATGAGACGCACCCGTTTGACTCGTGAGTTCTATAGTGTGGGTTTCTGTGTTCTCTATGACGATGAAGAGAATATATATATATGTATGGCAATTGGATGTCGTAGAAGGGGCTGCGAGTACCATGGGGACGATGAGGATGATGAGGATGATGAGGTAGTATGGGCAGTAGACATTTGGTTGTTAAGTAGGTTGTGGTAGTATTGGGTCGTTGGTCGAGGGATCTCTCTGTATTTCAAGTTAACAAAGACCCGTCGTAGCATGAACCGGAAGCCTGGAGG
Organism: Zele albiditarsus; assembly: GCA_958496275.1. Taxonomy (NCBI): domain Eukaryota; kingdom Metazoa; phylum Arthropoda; class Insecta; order Hymenoptera; family Braconidae; genus Zele; species Zele albiditarsus. The sequence goes on from OY292411.1 coordinate 659,386, forward strand.
CGCAAGCGGCCGCGCGGAAGACACCCTCAATCTATAGCTTCACTGCTACCCCCATCATCGCCATCACCCTCCCAGTGTCTCTTCTCTTGACTTCCGGACGTCTCCTTGATATCTGCAGAGGAAAGTGAACAAGAAGACGAAGAAGAGGGTCCGAGTCGGGGACACATATACAACGTCAGAGAGCTAATAAGCTCGATGTAAAATTTGCCTGGAGCTGTTTCAAGAACTTTCCTTCATACTATTTTTTTTTTTTTTTCCCCCCTTTTTTATTTTCATTATTTTTCTGTTTATCTTCATTTTTTTTATACTGCTCATTGTCAGTCCGCCTCACTCACCAGTCTCAATATTCTTTTCAATGTTTTTTTGCATATTTTCTTTTTGTTTCCTTCTCGTTTTTCCCCTTCATTCTTGACTCTTGTTCTTATAGAAATCTTCAGCAATAATGGGTATATATTCTCGGAGCTATTGCGCATTTTGTCGTAAATTCTAGAGGAGATTAAATATTGTCTTAGTCCAAATGAAAGATAAAATATATACTTCAATTTCGCGAATTTTGTCTATGGTAGATTTGAGGGATTAATATTCCCCTCGTAATTTTTTTCGGATCTACTCAGTTGCCAATTTTATATATATTCTTGTTGAAGAAAAATTTGATGAGAAAAAAATGCTGCAAAAATAAATGTCAACTCTCAATTAATTAACAATACGATTGTGATGTTGAATTATGATAATGTATGTGCTAAATACCAATGATAAATTAAAGTATCCGTACTTATTAACCCGCATTGTGTATTGAATTGAACAAAAAGATTTATTCATTCTTATTACAATTCTCTATATTGAAATTCATCACAAAACGTGCAATTGTCCGTGCAGTCTTTATATTCTGATTATGTATTTGCAAGAGAATAAAGTCGGGAAACTTTTATTGTCACTGGTATAATTGGGCAATTCATTTATCACATTTTGTGTTAAACTCCTCTTGTCAAATTTCAAACTGTGTATACATATACAACTATTATCGATTATCTTTAACTGAAGGATTATATCTCCTTGAATTACCATGGACAAAGAAGTATTCAGCGAACAGTTGCCAGTCATGGTCTATTGGTCCATGGCAGAACTTGTCGACTCATATCTTTACTCGACCTTTCTACTCTTTCCATTTTCTCCCCCTTTGTTTTTACATTCGAATTTTTTGCTCTTTCTCTATTAAATTCGTTTTAAAACGAATGGCCCTTGACGTACAGAACTAACGCGTGTATTATAAATACATCCATAGATATTTTTAATAGAGCGAACAATAAAGCGGATGTAAATAGCTGACCTATTCTGTCGATTTTACTCAATTCGAAATTAGCTGACAGGTTATGACACGCTCGCAAGCTCTAGAAATACAACAGATCTCTGTTTTAATATACTCAACCTAACTTGAATATATATATAAAGCATCATATATTTTCTTCTTGGACAGCCTATTTTCTTTTATACATTCCCACAAAATTGCTAAAGTTATATTATATATTTATTATACTTTAGAGTCTCCATTTATATATATATATATATATACTGATGTTCCAAACATTTCCCCAATACTGAATACGCGTGTGCTCGTAAAAGCCACCGCCAAAGTCGTTTGCACGCGCGTGCTTTTGCGAGAGTCGAGGTCACATTCTTTTTTCACCATATACATTTCTTATATGGCCTTGTAAACTTGTCTTGGGAAAAGTGAAAAGGGAAATAAAGAAATGAAATAAGAAGAATGGAACAAGCAAAGGACGAAACATAAATGCATAAAAAAAAAAAAGAACAAATACGGTAGCAGCAAAAATGCTATGAGGAAATATCTTCGGTGTGTATGCGCCAGTCTGCAGCCACCCATTCGTTCTGTCACACAAGGAAATTGTCGACGAATAGAGTGGTGTATGTATATATATATATCGCACATAACCATCGTAAAAACCCTCCTGTGGTACGTTTCGATGTCACGCGTGTATAGAAAGGTGAAGAGGTAGACTGCTCGTAAAAGAGTCTATATACAATATTTTGTCGTGGAATCCATCCAAATGATACTCTATACCATGGTGATCCAACACATTATTCATTACACATATATGTATATGGATTCCATGAGGATTATATGACATGATACTCATCTTTCATCATATTTTTTTCCATCCAAAACCATCACGTAATAATTAGTTGTATCCCCTCAATTCATATCTAACTTAATCGAAAAATGCGAGTCCTACGTACAATTTATTCATATATAAGTTTTTGCACCATCGGGCGAGACTCATTTAATTTGCAAGAAGACTATATGCCGCACAGCTGCCAGTTGTAGAATCAAATAATTTGCATTCCCCGAGAGATCAGAGCTCGAGTATAGAAGGAAATAAGAGGGGATGAAAGAGAGAATGAGCAAGTGCGGAAGATGATAGAATGGATTGCATAGTAGCACGAAAATATACGCACTGTCGAATTCTCTTGTAGGAGTGTAGAGGTTAGCAAGTTTCAACGCGCAAGGTATCCCAACTGCTTTTGTGCGTGTCATCTTTGCCATATGCTTCACGCGCACACAAACACACTGTATACGTATATATATATTTATCGTGTGTGTGTGTGTGCTGCTGATGGCTGATGCTGAAGCAGTCAAGTCTTATTAAGGCGACGGTATGCGTATATACACGAGCAAAGGCGCTTCATCAAAGATGATGCCTGAAGGATATGGTGCGCAGGGTATAAAGGTTCTGATGCCAACTGGCACCACGCAGCGTCTGGCTGTATGTATATGTGGTAGCTTCCTCTCATCCATATTCTATACTTACTAAATTTCTATTTCCCAACTCTGCATTTGTCATTTAGCGTCGTATGAGTGTAGAGAATATATATATATGTATGTGCATAGTTCCGCAAACCCTTTTGGGAGTAAACTATTGTTAAACATCATCAAGTCACTAACAAGTGACTTGAAACTGCAAATTACGCATCACTGCGTGTCTATACTTGTAGAAACATGCCAGTGGTTTCTCTTTAGTGCAGAAGCACGCTTCTTGTAGTTAGATATTCTCTCCAATTTCTCAGGTCGTTCCTTGCTGTGTCTCTCATGTGGTTCGATTGTCAGAAATACAATTAAGCTATCGAGAAATGTCAATTAGAATTTAATCAAGTTCACTTGAATACAAGATACAGTGGAGTATAGATAGTGTAGCATACATTTATGATGTTGTCGACAGTTATTAGATGTCAAACTTATTTTGTGAATGATGTTTGTTAATGAATTTGAAGATATGAACTTTGGAATATTTTGGAATGTAAGCTTTAACGTTCATGAGAAAACTTTGAATAGCAGAATCGTATGAATTATAATAATCCTTCAGATTGTGGTTGATGTTTTATTTAACAAATTTTTCCATATTAATTTTATGGTAATTTAACAAACGTGGCATGTCACACATTTATTTATTCCTACCAAAAATTTCGCTCATTATTTCTATCGAAATCATAAACATTTTGGTGTGTCAAATACGGATTCATAAACATTACTGAACGGAAAAGAAATGTAGAAGTTAACATATAAATGAGGAAAAAAAAGAAATTACCTCAATAAAATATTACATCGTTTGGCGAGGGGTAATACTCCCTTCACTTATTATTCATTCGTCCAACAAAGTTTATAGTCTGCATCGCATGAAGAAAAGTGAAGAAAAAATTAATAAAAGAAAAGACAGAAATAAATGAAAAAGAAGGAAAATTAAAGTGAACCTCTCAAAAAAAACCCAATGCATTCTCCCCGTTTACTTTTCACTTTCTCTCCTCCATGTACCTACACCCCAAGTGGAATCCAGCACAAAAATTCTATGGAGTCCAAAAACCACCACACAGCCAAACGCCACCCTTCATCCTTTACGCCAACCTCTCGCCTACTACTACCACCTTCACTTTTCTATACTCGTCCATCTTTCGCCTCTCTCACATCCCAACCACTTTCACTTCATTTTCCTTTATTTTCCACGTCGGTACTATGTCTACTGTCGTCGTTCCCTCGTCTCACATTGCTTTTATATTCTCCAATGTTCATCCACCAGTTCTTTACCCCATCGCACGCACCCACCTTACATATATATATATAAAGATCCCTCTTTTCTTTCTTTTCTCTTATTTTTTTTCCCCTTTTTCTCCTTTCTCACTTTTTTCCTCACTCTATTTCGCGTAGACGAAACGAAAGAGGGGTGGCCGTATCCCACGAGCAAATTGATATTAAATGCCCACACTATATGGTCACCTTAGATATATATATATATATCTTTATTAACTTCGCCAAACGGGACTGTGCCTGCACATTTAATATATATATACCTATGTGTATACCTCTATATTGCCACGAGCAAAACCATTTCTTACGGTTTAGCGCGTGAAACCGCAACGAAGATCACTGCCATACTGTCTACCCTCACTTACTTTCATCCGTATTTTTTATTTATTAATTTATTTATTCTACATCTTTTCACTTTTTTGCTTTTCAATTTATATATAGACATACCCGCAGGGGATTCTTCCAATAACTCTTATCATTTGTATATATTTAATTTCATTGACATTAGAAATAATTGTTTATTGAAATAATTTTTATATGTAGAAATTTATGAGAATTGTGAAAATTATTGATAGAACGTCAGAGTAAATATAGGTCTTACAAGTATCGTGTAGACTATCCCTGTGGATGTGGGAAAGAATTATTTTTATTGCGGAGAAAAAACTTTTTTTCACTGCCAATTGTGTATCCTTATGTATTGTATATATTTTTTTCTTCCTCTTTAACATTGGAACGACCACCCACTCATGCGTTTATATTGGATCCTAGAGGTCGTATCATATTTCATGTGACCCCATTGTTATTATTGATAATTCACATCACGCGATTCACTTATATACAGTACAGTTTTCATGTGTCTGTGTGTGTGTGTGTTTATGTGCGATACAATTATTCTTATTATTGCATTGTAGACAGGTCTATACATAAATAAATATATAGCAGTCAATGTGCATTAGTGACTGGGGGATGTATTTTAAACACGAAACGTCTTCGGGGTTTCAAAATTCAGGGACACTTCCGGTTAATTAAGTGCCACGTGCGTCTCGTTAAAGGAATTTTCCCCCTACAAATCATCGCTTAGATCGTATTCGGAAGGATAGAGAAAACGGAGTAGAGAAATGCGAGGAGTATAAAATTAATTATTCGACGCGAAATGAAAAATGTCAAATTTTTGATTTCCTCCTCTTCGTATTCCAAGAGATCTCACAGCCATCACGTACATCTCAAGTGTTTACATCATTGAACAAAGTTATTGGCTAGATTTTAGCGCACAAAAAATGACCATATATCCATATCTTAAAAACATTCTACTGAGAAATATACCAAATTATCCGCAACAATATCTAATCTATTCAATGCAGATTTCCAAATGATTATTTCTATTATATCCAATTTCTTTTTCCTGATAGATAATGGCGGCTTAAAAATACATAAACGCCTGAGCTAAACCATTACCATCATCATCCAACTCTACTGAAAAACATTTTACCCGCTCGACCCCCATATACGTAGAGTGAGCTCATGATCATTGGAGTATAAATACTAATTATCCACAACCCGCACTGGTCCCATGTGTACTACATGAAAAAGGGTTGCGAGTGTACACACACCCACAGCTTAAACAACGCAAGAATGAACGAGACAAAGAGTAAAAATAAAACATAATAGGTAGCTACACAACGAGAGACATGTGGACTTAATCGTAATACTCTGAACTCGAGGGTGGCTTAAAATTCTTTTCTCGAAAAACTTTCGCATCGCCCTCATCTTCTCTATATTCCACTTACACTCTGTTGTCGAATAAGCGCCCACCACTCCATCTCGTCTCATCCCTTTGCCATCTTGAAATTTGATATGTGGCGCATCTATAGAGGAAAAAAAAAGGGGGGTGGGGTGGGGTGAGAGTCTCCCTATAAACTTGGAGGGAGCCAAAGAGAAAAAGCGAAAAAATGAACGGGGCTAATGCCTCCACACAACCGATCGTGAGTTACATTTTTCAGTTGTGCTTTTATCCGCGACGGAAATGGGTTAGGGGCGGTCCGAAATTCAATACCCCATCGAAAAGTAGTCGAGGCCTCTCACATTTATGTATATATATATATATATTCTTGACCCCTTGGAATAATCTCGTCATGCGACTTGAATTATATAAAACGAAGTATAGGGAGAGAGGAAGACAAAAAAAAATATATTAATGGCTTCACGTCCAACGCAACCGCCTTGAACAAAAAAAAAATAAATCGTACCTTTTTGCCGTTACTTATTCGCTCTCATTCTCTATCAATTTCACGTATAAACTAAATTTGTTTCACCGATCGTGAATCATCACCGCGTCAACATAATATAACAAAAAGAACAAAATTAATCGAAAATAACCACGAGTAAAAATATAATATTGACAAAAACATTTATTTAAAATAAATGTCGACATGTGACAATAATTTCTGTATTGACTCTGCACAAGGAAATATAATATTGTACAATAAAATATAGACTTGAGTATAAAGCAACTGATGGTATATGTATAAAGGGGGTGGAAAGAATAAGGTCAATGCACCGCAATTTTTTCCATTTATAGTATATATCGAGACGACAAACGCACACACACACACACAATACCAATCAATCATGATTTTTCTACGATATCAAGACATTCTATGGAAGAAAGAGATATTCAACACCTGACTCTCCATGAATTCAATTTATTATTCCATTTGTCAACAATAATTGCCACTTCAATACAAAAATAAGCCAAGCGTTGAAATAGGGAGTATCCATTATATATTAAAATATAAATAGTATATACGTTTATTATATACCGGTATACATAATAAGTAAGCACAAGGTTTTTGCTATATACTAAACGTAGAGAGAAGCGAATATAAATTAATTATCGCACCTCCCGCGTGCCTCGTTGTAAATTACTGCCGCGTGCTATGAGTACAGGATTTATTAACACAATTTACCTACGTAAAAGGCACTATGAGCCAATTACCGGTTGCAAGTCCTTGACGTGCAAGCGCACGTGGGCCATAGTGTTCTATGTGTGTTATACGTATGTACAATATGCTCATGGTTGGAGAATAGGAGAACAAAAAGAAAAGAAACGATGATAGACTTTATGGATGTAGAGTAAAAAATGTACAATGTCGACTTTTATGTGGTGTTATGTTTCTTTGAGTTGTTTTTTTCTTCATGTGAAATATTCGAGTGTAATGTGGGTGTTTGTTGAAGAATATATGGCATCAAGTTGTCGGGTTGTTGTTCCATAAATGTATGTGACTATGGGATGACATTTCATTTTAATAGAAGTGACACAAATTTCGGTGGAAGTTAGATGGATTTTATGCGAAATTACATCAGTCCTCTCTCACTCTCTCTCTCCTCTCTCTTTCTCTGGCCTTTGTAAATATGTTGTGAAATGTTATATATTTCCATGGCGAAAGTTACATGAAGTTCTGTAATTGTTGCACAGCTTCCGAAACAGTACAAGAACACATGTAATTTTCACTGGGACTCTGTACGTTTTATTGCATTGAATATCATTCCTATTATCACCCACGTTCATTCGTGAATTTATACTAAAACATTCGTTTACTAATTAAGAGTTGTTAGTTAGAAATCATTCTCATGAAATATATTAATATAGGGAAGATCATGAATATTATTCATTCATCACATCTGCAGTTCTAATTTTCATGCTGATGAAATACATTGTGATATTAAACCTTGGACATGTACATTTGCCACAAACACATGTGAATATAATTTAACATCGTGAAATGGTGAAAAGCGCGTCAGTTGTAATATCTATAAATCTATTAGTGTTTTTTTTCCCTAGTACAATTGAGGGGAGAAACTAAATTTGCAAAAAGAAAAAGAGAAAATGGAAAAAGAGTGGAGAGAAGTTGGTAATATTTAACACACTTGAGTCACTCTATTGTTTCACCTCTTCTTCGTTCTCATTAACTCTCTTCCGTTGCCTCTCTTCTCTCTCTCTCTCTCTCATTCTCTCTAATATTTGTCCAAGTTTTAATGCTCAGCAAAGGAGGCAAAAGCCCCGAGAGAAGGCATTAGCCTCATTTCCCAAGCACTTTCCATCCAACCATTACCAAAGTTGGTCACGATTAAGCCTCGAACAAGTAACTCGCACCGGCAGCAGCAGCACCACCACCACCACTATCACCACTACTAGCATCGGTAGGAAAAGCGTAGTCCAAGGTTTTCCTTACCCGCAAGCGACGCAAGTGAGAGCGCATAATCATCTTCACTCTCTCACATCACGCTGCGCATTCCGTATTCAAACATCTTTTGCTAGAGTCGAGAAAACAACGTAAATTATATGAATGTATATAATGCAGTTTGGTGTAGCTGCACGCGCCTTATTAATTCAATTTTTTTCACATTATACAGATTAGATGAATTATTAAAGTTCTGCGATGACATAATTATTTTAGAAATTGCTGTTAGTTGAAAGTTCCATTGAATGTAGTTTTACGAAAACGAAAAAATACCTATTGCTTGATAATTCGCTTCAAGACTGATACTTTTGTTTACTCGTCAATTATTTAATTATCAAAATGTGTGTTTTTTTTTTTTTTTTGATATACAGAGGATATTTAACTCATGAACAAATTGGTATAAATGAGGCCCAATGGTACTTGGATTATTGAGATTGGTAGGAAAGAAGATGAAGATAGAGATAAATTAAAAAAAGACCGAAGGTCGTGGACGATAAGAGAGAAAATACACAAGCCCTTGGGCCATCCCAAGGGACGATCCCTTGAGCAAAAGGGGAAACTAAAGGGAAAAAAGAAAAAAGAGGAAAAGAAAGAAAGAGTCTTTATTTAATATCCCCAGGCTGGTGTCAAGAAATATATATGCATTGAAGTCGCTTACACGACTTTTCTCTCGTGGCAATTCCAACGTTCAGCGAAAATTAGATACTATATAACATCTTTACGAAAGAGTGTAGACAAGGAATATGTAACCACTGCGAATCGAAAAAAAAAAAAAAAAGATGTAATAAAAAAGTATACCGAAAAACTGTTGTGCCATAGCAGCAATTTTTCCCTCTTCCTAAAATATTTTTCCACCTTTTCAATTCCCGTGTGTTGGGTAGTGAAGTGTAATTCAAAGACTGCGCTATTCTAATTGAAAATACAACGTCTGCAGAACAAATCTATTTTCCCCTCGTTAGAAAAAAAAGAAAAAAAACGAAATACAAATAGAAGAAAAAACATTTCCTTCGTTTTTTTTTTTTTTTTCCTGTTCCAAGTGGCGTTAGGAGCGAAATTTACACAAGATCTTCGTTAGCTGCAACTTTTGCAACTAACGATTTCAACGAGTCTGTGCCGGTCTCAAACTCACACCTTTTTTCCCATCTATTTTCATTCATCCATACCATCTTCATTATTCGTTGGTTCGACTACTTTATTTCTTCACTTTCTCTATTTAATTTTTCGTTTTCCTTTCGTCTCAGTTTGACCCGTTTCATCATTGCTTCACTCCGGAGCTTACGTAACCAAAAAAACTTTTTAAATGTTATTCAGCATTGTAAAACTATAAAACAAACTACTGCAACTCGTTGTGCATATACGTGTGATCATATACATGAAGAAGAGAATAATAACCCACACACAAACATATAACTGGATAAAATGCTAATAACTGTCGTCTTCTTCATCGCGATTTGTGTATACAAACATGCATATATATATATATATATATATATAATGACAAGTTGAAGACGCCAAGTGGACTCAAGACTAAGAGAGTGCGGTGGTGTCTTCTATCTCCATAGCTATATTTCATGTATATATATTTATATATACATATATGGAGTTTTAAACCTGAGTGTTCTTTAGTTGAAGAAAGAAGCCCCGGAAATGGCTCTCCTGTTCTTGGAAAGTTGCCGCACGCTTCCGGGGAAAACTCAAGAAAACGTTTTAGATCCTGTATATTAACTAACGTCGCATGAGAGGAACGTTATAAAGAGGGTATACTGCCGTCAGTGTAGTACACTTATATACGTTCAAGTCTAACGAAACGTTTTAGCATAAAGGAAATTCACTCTACATAATAATACATATATATATATATATATGTTTATTCACTTCCTAGAATAAAAGAAAAAATTCACATTTACACATTGTATATGTACTATTTAACCTGTTCAAACTCGTTTCAAAGTCTAAAAGTTATCTAACATGGAATTCTTTAACTTGTGTTCACTTAACTCGGTTTAATTGTATATCCAATTTATAGGAGAAGGAGTCAAGTGAGACGTTGAGCTCCTGTGGAAATTGAACATACACAAGTCGTTTCATCTATGATATTTTTGAATTTAGCTAGTACTAAATGTAGTTGTAGAGTAATTATATGCAGCAGTGATATCCTGATGAAGATTTTAGGAATGTTATTTATTATTCACTTCTGTGCAACCTTTTCAAACTTGTTCAACACTCCAAAAGCTTTATGAAATAAAGTCCTCGAACTTGTATTCACTTTTCAGAGTTTAATTACACATCTCATACTGAATACATTTGCATTTAATTTCCATCTATTGTATTTTCCAATTGAATAAAAATTGCATCAGTTGGATATGTGTATATATATATATATATATATAAATACATATAACAATTCTATATACCTAAACACGTTTGTGTTGCGCCGACGCGTAATTTAACAAGACGTTTATAGTTTCATGAGCGGGTATTTACGTGACGTCGCGAAAGAGACCATGGATTATAAAGTAACTGAGCACACACGCTAGCATACATATAAATACATAAGCATATACATGAGTGGGTATATGAGTATACATGATGTTTGTATGGAGCAACATGAGCCCTCCGTTTCGCGCGATTACTTCTACGTGGCCTGAAACGAAACGAGAATATCGAAACACGACGAAAATCATTTGACGCATGTAATGCGGTTTTTATTAAAACCCTCCCTCTGTTCTTCCACAAAATGTACCTTATATATATATATGTTTGTTACACAGTGTCTATTCTGAGCCCTCGAAACACGTCTGAACACGCGCCCCTAAGCAATCTCTCTCTCATTCAACCAACTCACAATTTCTATGTATTTTTCAAGCCACATTTTATAATCAATTTTATATATATTCCATTTTATTTCATATATTATTTATAAACTGAAAATTGTATTTAAAACTTTCGCTGTATATGTATGTACGATAAATTGCTCAATATTTTTTCTTTTTATCTGTTTCAGGTAAGTAACAATCACCAAACACTGCATTTATATTTACTCGGACTATTTTTTGGGTCACGGTAAGATAAAAATGAAGTTATTTTTATTTTTTGTACAAATCATTCATCGTGCGACTTGTAAATTGTAATTAAATACATATACATATATATATATATATAAAGATATATATTGAATTTGGGTGAGGCTATTGGACACGTCTTTTGGAGTTATAAACATTCACAGGACAATATATACATGTATATATTTAAATGTATTGGTTGCAATGTGCGCAATGCCAAATGCTCTTGAGAGAGTAGGTATATCCCCAGGTCGTCGTGTCGAGACTCTCGAGTGGAGAGAAACGAGACGTGGCTTTGCCATTAGCCGACACCCGTCGTGCACCGTAAATACAGGGCTCCGTTCGCTAATTGGCAAACATCGAGCCCACCGCTTATCGCGATTGACGGGCGATTTTTGCAAATTATAACTGTCCAAGAGTTGCGCGCACGGGCTTGGCCCTTTTATTCTCTCTCTTTTTTTTTCTTATTATCTTTTCGCTCTCTCGCGCGCGCGCGCCCAAGTTGATCTCAAACTTAAACTCTCTTTATGTATATACCATGCTTCTTTGCTCAACCTCACAACTCACATGCGATCTGTGGCGTGCCCTGCAAGTACATATTTATTTATGTATATAAATGTTTTTATTTGCTTTAAAGATCTTTCGCGGGTGGTCGAGAAAAAAAAAATTGTTCTGTAATCAATTGTTGTTAATTTTTTATTTTTTTTTTCACTCCATTTGGTAAGAATTGTTCTGTGATTCATTTCATCTGTATATTTCTCATGGATTCATGTTCAATTTTTATTGAACAAAAAAGACAAATGCAATTCCCGACATCTGATTTTTTTTCAATCTAAATTTTTACTAGCATGAAATCATTATTGGAAAGTTTTTTCATTACTATTGGACTAGTCACTGTGTTTTAATCAGCATTCACTGTCTAACGATGGAAATTGATCAAATAAATTTAGTGATGTACACGATCACAGTGACGAGAACTAACTTTTAATATATAAACTGAAAACGTTTGAGGGATAATAATGATAACAACATTAATATTGATATCATATATGTTGACTGGGAGAATATTTTATTGCAATTACATTCAATGCTTCTGACTGTTATTAAAAATAAACAAACAAAAAATGCGTAGAAATCGTTGAATTTTATTTGCACACGTCAAGTGCAACGGTCCAACTCGATTACGTCGCATTCGTGACAGTGGTGTTTACTCGAGTACCCAGTTATTATACAATATATATATATATATATATGTGATATTGTCAAAATCCGTGTGCAACGTTCATCCAAATGTCCATGAGAATCATCATACATATATATATTTATGTATACAGTTATTAAATGTATTGCAAAAGAGTGTGCGATCGCGCGAGCAAAATAAAAATTCAACAATTTATATTTTCCCTAGTTCATTCACTGTGTAGCTCAACTCTTCATATCTACTCGACGTAATATTTCACAGTTGAATAAATTTTTTCTGGTTGACATAAAAATGAAAAATAGAAATAAAAAATTAAATATATTATATGATTAAAAAATACATCAGGGGAAACATTCAGCGGGATTAATTCGTTAGCCGCACACCATTGGTTAACAAAATCGGACATTTTATATTCGATTGTAGATAATAAAAAAAAAAAGAAAATATATGGATACATTTCCCGTAAATATTTTTTAATTTTGTTGAAAACTGTGAAAAAGAAAAAAAAAACTGATGAACAAAATTACAATATTTTACTGGTATCTGTTGAGCGATAAGAGTTACATTAACTGTGACATCAAGAGTGTCCAATGGCTAATATTAGAATATTAAATATGCAGGCACTTGAACACTGCGAATGAAAAATTTGAAGCGTAAAAAAAATGAAAAAAATGAAAAAAATGAAAAAAATGAAAAAAATGAAAAAAATGAAAAAAATGAAAAAAGCGTGACTCTGGCGTCAATTGCCCTTGTCACAGAGTCATGTATGCGGTCGTGTACACTATATAGGTACACTCTATATATATATATATATAAACACCAGAGTATAATTTTTATTTCGCCTCCCGTTTATTTGTTTTTATCATTTTCATTTATTTATTTTGTTTTCAGTCCTTGTGTATTTTTTTTTTCCAACCAAAATTAATTTCACCGGCCGGACTATAACTCATATACGTCAGTGCTCGTGGACCACGCTTTGACGAATATAAAAATCTCTTGTACCTGCGAATATATACATATATATATATATATATTCGTGTGACCCCGCGCTTGTACGCATGAAAAAAATACAAAAATAAAAAAACTTACCAGTGTCACAGGAAAAAAATACGAGTTCATGCTTGCATGAAATGTCATTTAGTTTGCTAGCACGACCGTGATATATACTTCATCAATCCGTCACAAAGTCGTGTCAAAAACTATTTTATACGAATGCGTGAGAGACTCGAACAAGACGAGTCGCTCAGATATTATCGAAAATTGGGTGACGGAAAAATAAGTTCAAAGTTATTTTTTCACAATTCTATCATCGCCACTTTATTTTTCTTCTGATAGTATTTTTACTACTTAGTGTCAAATTTCATTCATACCCACTCTACAAAACAAATCCCCGTCGTATCAAATAATAAAATAATACGAAGATAAAACAAAAAAAAAAAAATAGTGCGTCAAAATATAATAAATGAAATTCTTACGTGAGTTGTTGCGACACTTTTACTACTTTATATTATAACCACAGCGTTTCTACCAAGTCAAAGTGTCGATATATATAACAACCTAATCGAGTGAAGCATGTTTCAACATGTTTCATCGATGACGTCCCGGCAATATACGTACATATATATATATTTCACTCATCAAAGGTACCCGCGGCGTTGGTACACGAGAAGCGGCGCCGCAACGCTCGTCGTCTAGTCGACACGCAATCACCGGCGTCGATAGACCTACACACATATATATATATATATATACATATCTATACGTATTGATATATCTATATGATATGTACTACATAGCACGTAGGTGCAATTATGTAGACCTAACAGTTTAGACGAAGAGTATAGAGCTGTGCGCACCCGCAATGGCTAAATTAATTCTCAGGCTGTGTAATAGTGATGTGAGCTGATGTGAGAGGTCGCCGCCTCGTCTGGGTCAAAAGCCCTTTTGTGAATCACATTATCAATCGCGTATATATATATATATATATATATATGTATATAAATTTATATGATCTTTGCATCTATATCTTCCTCTCTTCTCAAAGCAAATCTAGCAATTAATCAATTATTCGAATTACCGGTTTGGTGCACTGATTAAGTATATAAAATAGATACAGGCACACACTTGAATTCTTTTGTCAATGCGATTCTTTATTGAACGGAGTTTACTCCACTCACAGTTGCTCACACCGCACACTCTTGTTTTCTTCAATTATAAATGGAAAAAATTGAATAGTAATGAATCTGGCTGGACTTTATTATTTGAGTTTGTCAGGTTTATCAGGGTCACGCTAAATGTTTCTATTATTTTTATAATAATATTTAACACCACAATATATATATATATATATATAAATTCATCTCTACCTCTCTCTCTCACTCTCTCCCTATATTATTTGTTCCAACCCGTTAACTTGTAGTATCCATGCGGTCTACCTGCGTAGAGGTGCTTTTCGTTCGCGTGGGAGTACACATAACCAACGACCCGGAACCTCAGTTTTCGTCTCTCTATATGCGACGGCAAATTTCTCGGGCACTCGCGCTCGCGCCACCGATATCTAGTTCCATGCGCCACTTATACAAATAACAGAGAGTAATATATATGTATGTACACGTATATATATAAATTACTGTTACTCATTTTGATTGAATTTATCAAATAAATGATATACAGAGAAAAAAATAATGTACAATCTATTAATGCTAATGTTCTACATGGCGTTTGGTGTGGCCAAAAAATATATTGAACATGAACGAGGTGGAAATATTTTACAAAACAAGTAATTGGATAATTTTTGAATATGTCGTCGATATATAGCGTGCCCTTTTTTTTTTCTTTTTCATACGTAACAAATTTTATCCCCGAAACCAGTGATGTCATTCCTCATTGAATTTTGTTTTTTTTCTATCTCTGCCACATCACCATATATACATCGATATATACATCGCATTCAAATATATATATTGGCGACGATACTCCACCCAGGATGCGAGTACAAAATTTATGTACCGCGATAAAAATTCCTGTCTCGTCGATGCCAGAGGGGCAGAACACGAAACAGTGAGAGATCGAAAATTTTGCAAGCGGGCTGTTTTTATATGAAGTTGTGCCAGAGGAAGTGCGCTCGTGAGGATAGATGCGCTCTTCTTTTGCGTAGGTTCATGAAAAAAAAAAAAAAAAAATAAATAAAAAGGGAATAAAAATTGTATTCCATCGTCCCCTCTCTAACTCTTTTTATAGCTACGCATGTATATATATATATATTCATTTTTTCCCTCACCTTATTCCGGTACGTCTCGAGGCTGTTCTGCCTCGCCCACGATATATATATTTTTTAAACTTGTGGCGAAGGAAGACAAAACTCTTCTTTACGACCCCTAACACGGTAGGCATATATATCTACTCAGTATATATGTGTATATGGATATAGAGTTGATGGAATAAATGGCTCGTAATGTAAGGATAATGCGTACGCAAGCGGCAGTCTGGGTCGCGCATTCCACGCATGCTCCCTCGCAGATAGTAGCTAAAGTGTATATATACTTATATCTTATATAAATAAATAAACTAAGAAACCGCCTACACAGTATCACAGTAGTGTAACTTACTTATATACTTACATATACATATACTTTTGTTTATATACACCGCAAATGTCCAGTGCATACATTGTATGAGAGGATATGGGATTGTGTATATATACATTTACTGAGGTGTGAACACTTCTTATCTACCACAAAATTATTTTACTCTGCCACCCGATAAATTCCAACTGTAGCAACAATAAAAAACAAATTGTATTATTATTTTTCTTCTTTGTTTTCTTCTATATTATTATGTATATGTGGATGTGAGTAATAGACAAAGCTGTTGGTTTAAGTAAATGTGTGAGAAATAGAAACAGTTGCCAAGAAGTAGTAGGATATATAATGTAGAATCCACTGCACGCGGCCAAGAGAGTAACGAGTTCAAGCGTGTTCAAGCAGGTGTGTGTATGTGTCTATATGTGACTACGTTATTTTATTTGCGTTTGTGGCTCTGTATAGAAAGAGTGGTAAGGGTAAAAGAGAAGACGAAAGACTGTGCGCCCATATGATATTGTGGATGTGTGGGTGTGTATTTGTATGTTCGTATATTTGCGTGTTGAGAGTCTTGGCAAGAAGCCCAAGGTGGCCGACGAAGGTGCCTTGTACTCCGCCGCGAACAACACTGGCACGTAACTGGCCTCTGACCCACCGCTTTGGCCATCACGGGCATATTCTCTTGTGCTAACTTTTCTATATTTCACTATGTATATGTGTGTTTATTTTTTCCACAGACACATATGTATGTGGGAAAATATTAAATTGAATTTAATATTGAATTGAGGTTTGGAATTGTTTGACATAAATGTACTTGAAATTTTTCATGAAAATTTAAATATTTCAAATGTTAAAAATACCTCGTCGACATTTCATACTTAATTGCATTAAGAATTGATAAACTTGCATTATTTGTTGAGCCTTTTCTCGGTAAATTTGACTTTCTCAATTCAAATAATGTTTAGTTGACATCAACTATTCATAACATTTGAATAATGAACTATATTAATTCGAGTGAATGATGATCAGCATTAGAAGATTTGTAATTTCTCCTTTTATCAAACAATATATAGAATTCTCTTCTGGGAAATGTTCGTCGATGGAACTTCATGAAATAAGGAAATAATTGCAATAATTAAAGAGTTCATCTCAATTTTATAACTCAATTTGTATCAGTATCTATAGAGAGAAATGTTTGAGGAAACAATATTTCTCATCCACTTTCAATTTTTATTATTATTTTTAGTATTGTGGATAGGTATCTCAAAGTGTTTGCGATATTGTCGAGACAACGAAGCAGCCAACAGGTACTCGTTCCTTGCATGTTCATGCCTGCTGGGGAGGTCAAGACTCTAGCGTCCTTTTCTCTCTGTCTCGATCACTTTCTTTGCTCTACAGCTATTGCGCTCTCAGCCCAACACATACAGTCTCAATATATATTGCACAGAGATACTGTTAATGCGACCTCACGATCGCGATGAACGTGGCAATATAGGGAGAAATAGGATGAAGAAGAATACAAGAAGAAGAATATAAGGAGAAGAGGATGTGTTCAACATCCTGCGAGGCCCAACCGTCACGAGCGCAGTTTTCGTTTGCACGAATTGCGGCCGGCGCCCGTGCGCACCCGCGTGAACCCTCTTCTATAACCGCGTGTCTTATGGTCGCGTTGTATACATTCGAATGAAGAAAAAAAAATAAACAAAATATAGCAGGAATAAATAAAAAAAAATAATTGATGGAAAATAAAAACAAGTTGAATAATAAAATCGACATTCATACACGCGATCTTCCCTAATTTGGTGCGAAGAATAAAATGAATAAATATAAATAATGGTAATTTCATGGGAAAATCGAATACAAGAATTTCTTGGGAATGTATATAGGAAAAAATTTGGCCAATTGTGAGATAAAAAAGTAGCCGGGCAGAGAAAAATCGCGAAGATGTAACACTGACGCTTTCGATTAAATTAATTCGCCAATATTAGAAGTGACTTTTAAAATTGTACCTGCACCATCGTCAGAGAAGAGTCAGAAAATTAAATAGAGTCACAATGTCAAACAAATGATCTGTCAGTTCCCGATAAAATCCAGTGATAATAATTATAATTATAATTTCCATAATATCAATACTGTTAGTAATATTCCTGCTGTTTGATTACCTTTTTCATTCATAATTTTATTCATTTAATTCTACTAAATTTATTGTCTATATATTTTCATTTAATTTGAATATGAATGAATACGTTAGTTAATGTCTATGTTAAACTTAAAGAGATTATAGAAGTTTGAAAAGTAACACAGACTTATGTACATAAATAAACTGTAATGAAATGGTAGTAAAGAGGAAGTATCTCTAGCAACTTATTCTTCATTCTTTGGCTTTCTGCTATTTCAATCGGTGTTTTGTGTATAGCTTTTATGAGAAAGAGCGTGATTAACAAAGGAATATCCGAAAGGATCTGATGGATAAAAAGGGAGAGAGAAGAAGATGGAAAATGAGAGGCTTCCGGCGGCGACATCAGGTATGAGAGAAGTCTCTTGGGCAAGATGATGCGAGAGAGCAGCATCATTGCACAGGGAGGGATTAACGTTAATTCGTCAAGTAACGGGCGGAGAGAGTGCTCTATACGAGGAACGCGTATAGAGACTGTACACAATGCGAGAAACGTCCGTCAAGAGATGGATTTATATTTCGGTCTCTCATTCTCTATTCTCTATTTAAATATATATATATATATTTTCCCGCGACCCACCGCGCGCGCGCCCGACTTTAATTCATGATCGGATACTTTACAATACTATGCAGTACATGCTTTAGGACTTTTGAACGTTGGTAAGAAATAATCCGTACGCGCAGTCAACTATTTGCTACTGATACATTGCATCCTCAACTTAATCCCTGCCCCGTCGCTTTTTTAAATATTCTCACTCTTTTTTTTCCATTGCAAAACAGATAAATAATTCTGTATCATTTTGTGTTCAATGATGATGTTATTTTTGTATCGCTATCACAGATTTCCAAGCGTGAAACATCAATAATAAATACGTATATAGAATGGTGACAGTGATGTAATTAAATATCCATTTATAAATGTTTCACTGTCAGGTCATTTGGACATTGTTCAAAATAATTATCAAATTATTTGCCACAATGTAATGGTTGTTGGTGTGCATAAAGTGTTAGATGGTAAGAGTTGCAAATGTCGCGGTGGACCGCTTGAGTGACATGTGTATGAATATATAAAGAGGACTATTCGTTGGAATGGCGTAACTAATAAATGAGTATAAATAGCATTTGATTTATAGGATTGTCACTCGATGTGCGCCAAAGTGCCCTTCCAATTAATGAATTTTCGGTTATTCCAGTGCGAATCGTAAATGTATAATCGTATATATCCACGTGTATGAACCAATTTGAGAGGATTAAAAAAAATTCTATATGAATATGTATTTCAAACTATTTTCCCTGACATATTCTCAATAGTTCCTTTTATTTTCTGTCTTTTTTTTTCCGCAGTCTTTTTTTTTTTTTCCATTGAAATAAGTTAATCGAAATGAACTTCTACTCAAATACCCTTATATTTAAAATGAAAAGTGGGGCGGGGAAAAATTCTCGTCAATTAGCGACATTGCAATTAATTATTGACATTCATTTTTTTATCACTATTGATCACCATTTTTGTTTCAGTCCTGTTCCGACAGGTTTTAATTATGCAAATGGATTAATAATGATCAAATGAATAATATAAAATAATGGATGATTGAATTTAATTATTCCATCTGTAAATTGATTTCACGATAGAGTCATGTATTTATTTTTCATATTCGAATTGGAATAATAATTTTTTTGTTTCAATGCAATGCTTTTAAATCGATTGGTTCATGGCAGCTTACAACTCTTGTCACCGCACACGACGTCCCGGCAATGGCTTCACGGCTTTGAATTACAAACAAATGCGATTACGTGTATAGTGTTATACACGTTGTATTGGATTATATACGATGATTCTTACACATGAATACAGTAGTGTGTATATACAGTATGTGCAATTGTGAATAGTAGTATAGATACAAATAATACTGGAAATTAATATTGAAAAATTATTGTGTAGATTTTGTTTCTGAAATTTTAATTCTTCACATACCTTTGTTATACAGGTAAATCATAAATGGAAAATGGTTGTGGATTTTTTTAGACCACCCTGGAGTGGCGCTACCATCAGATGATGAATGAAAAAGTAGAACGGGTACACGTGCGGACAGGCAGAAATAAAATAAAAAAACAAAAGAGTGAGAAGAACTGAGTGACGAATGAATTTAAACGATCATACAGATACACACTATTCTCTCTTTCACTCTATTCGTGTACGGCAGGAAGGGCAAGAATAAAAGAGATAGGAGAAGAAGAAGAGCTACTAAAAAAAGTGGAGGCATTTAAAGATAGATGTGTGAATGTGTGACGGCGGCAGTTAATTTTTTTTTTCTCCCTCTACTATTTATATATGTTGAGAAAAAAAATTTTTTTACCCGTATTTTTGTTTCATTTTATTCGTTTTTTTTTTTTTTTTCTACATTTTTTTCGACTGATAGCCCGAGAATTTTTGGTCATTAATCAGGTGAGTTCAGGAGCTCTCGTCCGAGAGGTTACGATTATCTGTCTCGCCAGTGAGTGCACACCAGAACCATTCATACTTGATGATTTTTTTTTTCCACGGTATATATGGATATACTCCGATGGATATAAATATATATAGTGTGCTGCTGTGATTACGAAGATAAAGTATCCGTCCAGACTCACTCTTGCACTCTTTCGTTCTCCTGGTAACCGTAGAAAAAAAAAAAAAAAAAAAGAAGAAGAAGAAATTCTGTCGCTCGTCTCACGTCGTATCGTAAAAACGCAAGGCATCAATTACATTCTCTCATTTTCTCTCTCTCATTTCAATCTTTTTTACTGTTTCATTTTTACTTTTTTCCACTGTAGGGGCAATTTCAATCCGCATTCTGACAATTGTCAAGGCCCACCCAGCCATTTCCGCCGTAATTTGTCACAAAAAAGCAGCGGAGAAAAAAAAAATGAAAAATTCACCGAATTTTTTTCGAGCCGGAGAATTTTTTTTTTTTTTTTTTCCTTTAACAAAAATAATATTTACGATTCGTATTTCTATTTATTTTTCTTATTTTTTTCTTCTTTACCTTCGGTTTGGTATGAAATGAAATTTTTCGTCCAGTAGATAAATATCAAACGTCGTAATACAGACACAAACACAAAACGACTGTACATTATTTTATACATGAAGGTCACAACGAGTCTTGACTCGTATAACGTATCCTATTAGCCGGTTTATTAGACGTGCCTTTGCGCGTTTTTATTGCGGCTCACTGACCATTATATACACATATACATCCACACATCGATAGAACGCCCTCTGGCAAAATACCTACCACGTCATCTCTTTCGCTCTCTCTCCATATCTTTTAAATTATTACCCTGATATTTTGACGGGCCATATTTTTCAACACTTTCGGGAGCACGGCCAAAATGTTTAGGGCCATGAATTTCTAATTATAAATCTGAAACAACGTCTGCTATACCACGTTATATTAATATAAGTACAGAGACAGGAATAAACAACTTGAACATAGGCAATAATATTCGAATATATAAATTGAAGTTAGGAAATAATAGTGAGTGAAACTAATGATGAGAGGGTTCAATAACTTTTTTTCTTTCAACTGAATTTTTATTGACGTTATATGTTAATAACAAAATTCACATAGACACGAATATGTTTTCTATTAAAAATGTAGTGTAACAGTGACACAGTCCAACACATAAAACAAACGAATACAAATGAAAATACAAAAATTAAAGTTTCTTTTTAAAAGTTTCGATGATTTTTCTGTGCAAGCTCATGTTACCCATGAAATACATCTTTCACAAGACTTCTCTAATATATGGAAGCAACATTATAACATGGCGGGGAGTCAAAAGATGGAATGAAAGAGAGAAACACGAAAGATTGAAAAGGAGAAGTGAAAAAGAGATGCGAGAGAAAAATGATCGTCGTTGTCCCCCGTTGAATGTGAGCGCGCCACTTAATATCTTCGCGCCTCCTTATTTCCGCGTCGGTGAATATGTGCGTTAAAATATTCCGTGACGAATGCGCAATGCTCCGAAAGAAGATGAAGTATAGGAGAATAAATATGACATACGATATATAATACTGTATAATACTGACGAGTTAACCGAATTGCGTGGCATAACAATACTCCAGTTAGCGGACACAAGACATTTATCCAACATTTGTCATGACTTGCTTCTCTAGCTATTCTTATCTGTTTATATATTATACGCATCCACGTGTATGTATATGAATGTATATTTGCATCAGTTTATGTACGTATATGCATATTTATTTAATGCAATGTTTGTACAACTATTTTAAACTTGCCGAGAATGTCTGAGAGAATTAATGTATGTTATATGAGCTTAACTGTATTCATTTGTGGAATAAATTTACAAAAAACAAACTAGATTCCAATATATATTTCGTTTAAGACAAGATATATAAAAGAGAACGTAGTTAATCAATCGTGCAAGATGAAATATTTGGTAAATCAATTTTTGTTTTTCACCCATCTTGACTTATTCTACTTATTCTCACAATTTTGTTCAAGTGCACGATAAAATCCCTCGGTGCTATTTCATTATTTTTATTCCTCACCATTCATTTAATTTTGGTTTGTATGACCGAAGAATTTATAAGACACGTCTCGCGAGCAAAGTATGAGTGGGGTGTGTCAAAACAAGACTTATGTTTGTAATACCAGAAAGTGCGCGAGAAATCTTCGGGGGGAGAATTAAATGTCACGATGAGTTGCGTCGTTTTAAAATACATCCACCCACTCATACACACACATACACATATGTGTATAAATATATCTATGGGACGTCGGGCTTTTAATTAACGTCCCGATGTGACCTTGGTATATATCGTGAACACGAAAATGAACGTCTTTATCATTCTTTTCGCTTAAACAGTTGTCATTTACCACGTTCCAATTTCTCCCGTAGTTTAGACTATAGCTACACATATAATGAATGAAGAATTTCTTGCATTTTGTAGCTCCGATTTTTTTCATGAAAGTTATCACATCCGCCATATCAAAATTTTATTCATAAATTTCCCCGAAATATTTCGTGCACGTCAAACTATTTAAATATTTTTCCAGAATTTTTCCAGCAAACTCTTCAGTATAAAATAACTTCATAAACGCTGTATTTGATATAAACAACTCAGATGCAGAAAATAATATATTGTTCAATATAATAACTCCACTCTTCAAAGTGGCGATTGGAAATGCTACGCAGAAGGATACTGTCATTGCATTTTCATGACATTTTTCCCTTTCACTTATTCCTTTCACATCTTCTTTCTTTTATTTATTTTTTTTTTTAAGGGCTCGACGTCCTCCCACGCGCAAATAATATATAGAAAGTAAAAATGAAGAGACGAAAGAAATAGAGGTGAAAGAGAGACGATGAAGAGCGAGGCATAACTCGGGTATTGTTCCTGCAGGGCCTCAACGAGCAACGCATTATCATTATTCATAAAGAGCAAACTCATATAAACGTATATATACATGCGTTCAGGACAGGCGAAGCGAATACCCGCAACCGACACTCGCGTTTGTACATATTCCTTTATACACTTATACGATATTTATTGTACACAAACGCATATGTGTTTATGTATATACATTACATAGTTGAATTATTTTCCTCAATCTTTCTTGACTGAGCATGAGAGAACAAGTAAAGACACGCATCGCACGGTGATTCCCTCAGGGGCCTCCGCACATGTATAAAATATTGTATACGAATAATATATAATGTGACTGCGCACATATACATACATAGATACATAACACGTAGTCTTGCGAAAAAGCGAAATGTATGTATGGGAAAGTGCGCATGATGCAATAACATTTGAACAATTGTTAGTATCTATTAATTGAGTATATATTATTGTACCTGAGGGTGAAATGTAATGACTCGCGAATGTAATGCGTAATCTTATGAATCGATACCTTCGTGCTTTATTATTCTTCTTTAAATTCAAGTTTCATATATACGTTGATGATGTTTCAAAAGTCTAACTGTTTTTGTGGGGCACACAGATGTTTCAATTGAAATGAGAATATTTATTTTGAATAGTGCAATATCATGTTGCGAAACATGATCAATCTCCATTCAAGATATATGTATTTTTTTTTTTTTGTATGTATATTTGAATGGACAAATGTAAGTATGCGACTCATTCGTACAAAACTTCTCTTATTTCCACTTTATTCGATACTCTCGCGTTTCCTTAATACTCTTTATATATCCAGTTCACCATTCTCTTAGAAGCCTTTACTTTATTTTTATTTCACTTATTTATTTTTATTTTATATATCTTTTTTTTTTTTTATCGTTTTGCGTTGGTGCCGCTGGTGCAGTCGCCTCTTTTCCCGAAGGGATAAAAGCAGTCGGCAAAATTGTTCCTGAGATTCACACCGGGGCACGTACGCTCTTAAATCGCCCACGCTCATTGCTCCCAAGGCCCTCAACAAACCCGCGTATATATACATATAGCGAATGTTTCAGGCAAAGAGTTGGAGTTTTAGTTGCAGTGAGATGATGACAACGATGGAGACGTGTGGCACTTGTGCGCGCGTTTGCCGCAAGCAAGAGCAAACGAGTTGGATCTTGATAAACATGGATTTATTGCAAGGACGATGCATTTGATATTCCTGATGGTAGATCAGGATGACTCGTTGTCCACCAACTTCACTGATATTACTCTCAAATAAATATATTCCTGTTCATTTCACTGATTGGCCAAAATAATTTAGCTATCAAACTTGTCCCTTTCCCTACCTCTCTGATTGTCAATGACTGGAATATTATTGGCAGCTGTGTTGTTGCAAGTTTACGCGTGAAATTGGTAACGTCAATGTGTCGGTTACTTCACCCAAACTTTTGTATATGGGTTTCGAAAAGTTGGACAAAAGTTGTGTGTTATGTAGGAAAATTTAAAATGAAAGATGTGAGTGAATTTTTAAAGAATAATTCTCCAAGTAGGACAACTTAAATTCTGTATAGAAAAATTCAACGTATATTTTTCTTCAATCCCTCTATGTGGAATTATTGATCATTTATTGGCGTACCAAAAAAAAAAAAACCCCCTCCCCGTATTTATATCAATTCAAAGGAATCTGCAGAGAGTTGAGATCAATCAAATGAAGAAGAACTTTCACATCTAAAATTGAGAAGTAAATGGACAAAGAACATCACTAGTCTATGTATTATTGTTTCATCTATACGATGAAACAATAACACATATACATCACAAGTACGATCGTTAGTTGGATCAACATGCAAACACCAGGTACATGCAACATAGCAACTTTACATATACATATCAAACATAGAGCAAATCTGCAAATGGAATATGTGGCGCATCTGTCGACATTTGCATCATCAGCGTCTATATACCAAGTGGTATACAGTCTTCCATGCTCTATATCCTACTAGTTGGACTCAATGGGTGTCGTCCAATACCTTCACGCACTACATGTACAAACAGGCTTATGCTTGACTAAATTGACTGAATTGACATAAGCCATGGCCGATAGCTTTACACTATGGAACTCTATACGTTATATTGACTACGAGCAAGAGAGCTCGTTCAAGATAAAGATAAAGATATATATATATATGCATTTGCACTTTCCTGCTTGAGTATAAGTGGTTCGAGTCTATCTGTGGAAACACCAGTGGTCCAATTAACGAAACGGCAACGTCCTCGAAATTCTGATCAGATTGCAAGTATAGGTATATTATATATCTATACTACTGAGAGATTCTCTTGCAACTTCTTCTGCTCTCTTGCCCTTTCAGGTGTGTGTTTGCACGACGCAAGCGTGAAAACAGCCGTTATCACACCTATCTGATATATATATATATGGGTATAGTGTATATGTATATAGTGAATTTGTATGTGCTCAACGTTAATCTGATTTGGTGGGCACTGGAACCTCTCTAGAATATTGCCAGAATTTTTTTGTTCCTCAAATCATCAGTGTTTTAATGTATGAAAAAGTAAATTGAATGGAGTTGCTGATATATAACCTTAATTATCGCGATTTTTCATTGGTAAAGTATTGTTTTTTGGAAATTTTTTTTATAAAATCAAAATAATGAAAATCACAAAAATTTGTCTCAATTCACTCATCGAAAATCCCCTAGAAAATTCCTATATACTTTGCTTGCTATATGTATGAATAATAAAGAATAGAAAAAAATTTACCCAACGGATATAAATTATTGGTTGAATATTTTTATTTTTCGTAACTTTAATCATCCTCTCCATATAACAATTGAACCAAACTACCACGCACGTTAATAGTGACTATGCGATTTATCAAAGTGGCCTCTCTCGCGCGCACTCAACGTTCAACGGGATTACATACACACATATACATACATGGACATATATATATTGGCAAAAGCGCCGGCGATGAAATTGCGATGAAGCTGAAACGGACGTCGGGGTTACATCGACTGCATATTTACCTACTACCTACTACCTACAAATACATATATAGGTAAATAGATATATTTACACATGGAAGGGTAGTTTGAGTGTCAAATAAGTGTGAGTGAGAGTGAGAGGGACACGTATACACGCATGTACATACAGGCAACCAAATATTGCACGCCACCAGACGACTTTCATTTTCAGCTCTCACTAATTATTCAGTCGGGGTGTCCAATGGTATTCGTTTTGTTTCGCTCGTGTGCGCTTTTACAAATAAAACCGGACATCCAGTCTGGTTGGTCTCATACACACACACACACACACACATATATATATATATATATAGGTCCCGAGCTTTTGCTGAATGGGCATATACTTATTACTAACTGAATACGAGTATATAATAGGTTATATTTTTTATTTTTTCATTATTATGTACACATACGAGGGAGTTGCTTTTATGTATAACCTGTACACATTTTCCGGCGACACGATGTTCGACTCACCACAAGCGTGAATATGTAGGTGTATGGATATAGAAGAGGGGACGTGTGGGCACATGAGAGAGAAAGAGAGAGGAAGAGATAGTAGATAGCAGTCGATTAATTGTTGTGCAACAATACACAGAGAACATCGTCGCATTCAAAGCGATAATTTTTCCATAATGCTGGAAATGGTGGAATATTTCTCGTTATTATTAATTGGATGTTGCGTTGACAGAGTTACACATGAAAATATCCCAAGCCAATTTTCATCATAATATATATGTATATATTCCGTTTGATTGGAATTTATTAATACAAATCCTATCCTATCAAATCTATTTCATTAGCTGGGGATAAAAACGTATTGAACGAATTCCAAGTGGAATTTTATCATCTCACTTTCTTTACATATGTTCTTTTCATTATCAAATCATTTGATCATTCAATATGCTCTGATATTAATATGTATATTGTTTTTGTGAAGGGAGGACACTGGAGTGAAAACCTATAAGTTTGTTTCTTAATTGGCGATGAATCAGTGCCAAAAAAAAAAAAAAAATATTGAAAAGATAATATTACTTTCTCAATTTACATACATGGAATATGCAATTTAAAAATGAAATATTATCATATTGTATATCTCATTTTTATTATTTGCCAGGAATTAATATTCATATCAAATTATATATATCCTTTCGAGAAGAATTTGATCTATATCTCAACATCACCAAATTAATTTTATTAATTGGAGATGGAAGAGTGGGGAAAAAAAAAAAATTTGAAAATAAAATTTTTTATCATCTCGTTTTGCACATATGTGATATCCAGTTTTATTATATAAACGATTATGTTTATTTGATTATTTAGCACGTGTTTCAACTGACCGCCCACAGATAATATTCTGACGTTCTGATAACTGTCAAAAGCTTTAACAAACTCGATGTGTATATGTATACAACATTACATTTAGTCCACACATCGTCGATCAATATACGAGACCAAAAACTCGTTTCATCCTGTTTAATCGATGCTTTCATATATACATACATTCATACATGTATTCATTTATTTATTATCCGGGTGTCGGACGTTAAACGAACATGATCGATAAACGTGTCACATATAATAGTTGATCTATACAACACTTGGAACATATATACTATTGCTCCTGGATCAAATGATAAAATAACAGTTGGGAAATTTTCGTTTATCTATTTTTTTTTCTTTTTTTTTCAACCCATCATCAGCAGTTATAACATCTCTGCATGTGATATCTCAACGATATCACATATATTCTTACAATTCCGTTAATTTATCAACTGTTTCCGAAAGTTTTTTTATAAGATTTTAGGTATTACAGAAAGAATGATAAATTGTGGGTTAATATCTTTATACAAAATGGTCTCACTCGTAACTATACATATGACCAGTTGTAACATGTTCACACAACTTGTTGTCAGTCATCGATCGCATTCTCATGGAGTTCATGTTCATGTATATATATATATATATAGACTTCAACGTTTATGCAAAGCAGTAAGTCAACGAACCATCTCTATAGCTATTAGCTCTGAGCTCTTTCACTGAAAGTAATAGTTGAGTTACGTGAACTTTAGTATGAAGAAGAGAAGAAATAAATAGTTGAATT
Source organism: Zele albiditarsus (assembly GCA_958496275.1). Lineage (NCBI taxonomy): Eukaryota > Metazoa > Arthropoda > Insecta > Hymenoptera > Braconidae > Zele > Zele albiditarsus. The sequence continues at coordinate 688,289 of OY292411.1, forward strand.
GATATAATTATGTTATTGATGAAAATGCATGATGACAGACAGTGAAGAATTTTATATAATGCAGGGCTGGGAATTTTGTTATATTATTACCATTTATTATTGTCTTCAACAATAAATTTTTATCCAGAATTTTTCTTGGTACTTTTTTGTTTAAATTAATACCGAATCCCAAATTTTTATATACTATCTCAACCACATCTCTTGAAGGATACATACTCTGTGAATATGTAAAAGAAGGAAATGGCTTTTGCAAAATGTTCTGCAATAAAAAGTTGACACGAGATGTTATATTACGCAGGAAAAATTACGTGGGTGCGATCATTTGCAATAAAAATGATTGAATGTGTTTTCATTTTATTTTATTTTGTTTTTTTTTTTTCTTGGTTGAAATAAAAAATCGAGATAGAATGTCTACTGGGACCACACGTATGAACACGCACCATTGCCACCCATATATATATATATATATAATGTTGAGTGGGCTCTACTGTTAAGGGGGCTAAAAACACTACTATCCTGTCCCTTTTCACTCTCACCTCCATTATACAGAAGGGGAAATGACACCTTGGCATGTTATGTAGAGGCGTACGTTATATATAAAAGACGTGGACTGTGTGCTTCTATAATTTATCTATCTCTCTTATGGGGACAGCAATAGACCGTCTCTATAAATATTTGTAACCGTATTTTTCGGGATAAGTTGTGACGCGCACATTTAAACTCTCTTGAAGAAAGTCTTGTGTTTTCCCTCCAATTTGTTTCTATAATATTACGACACAGCTATACTTATGTATGTTTTTTTTTTCTTCTGTCAAACAACTCGATTACTCTCAGGTGAGTTGAAGAGACACTGAGAACAAAACTTTTTTAATTGAATAATAACACGAGGGAGAAAAAAAAATAGAATTATTTCAGTTGGAGATATCCTTTCTAATGTGACGCATAAAAATTCCAGTGCCCTTGACCCCTGTATTCGTTGATCAGTGAATCAACATATGTACATGTTATCGGACGACTGAATTATGCATGGATATTTGTCTGTCTGTCTGGGTCACAAGGGGCGTCATTATCGACATTTTTTCCCATTTATTTTTTCATGATTGTGCGAGGAGGTGAAAAGAAAAAAATAAAATGAAAAAAGGTGTGGAACAAGATTCTCTCACTCTTCTGAGATTCATCGTTTGGACGCGCGAGGGGTGCTAATGGTCCTCGTGAGGACCCATACACCATCCATCAACTCATATACATGCAGCTTCTGCATTCTGCTACTGCTACTGAATACGTATATGCATATATAACCGCTCACCATATATAGCTGTACTGCTGTCTTTGCTCAAGCCCATGTCTTCAGTACAATGCTGCCACCCTGGTGCTGCTGCTGGCAGTGCACTCGTGAATCTATTAGTGAAGAGACTGATGGTTGATATAGAACTCGACACGAATATCCACAACACAGACACACAGTCGCAGAGACACCGACACACGTCACCTGCGATGAAGAATTAATAACGGTTATTTAGTTCACATTCTATTTCAAAAGTTGGATAATATTATTCGAGACAATTTGTAATAATTTATTCACGAATAATAGTCTAGACATTTATTTAATCAACATTATGAACCTTAAATCTATTGAAAGAGGTCAATTCATCAGTATTTATTTTTTATAACACCACAGTATGCATTATAAATATTTTTTTATTATTACACCGCAGACTCTTGACGACGTCACGCTGTGAGACCTTTCATACTTGTATATGAATGCATGTCTGAACATGTTTATACGTGTGTATTTAATTTCTTGGTTGGCAATATATCGCGATCTCATTGCGCGCGCCAAGATAATTTGTCCCGAGTGGATACGAAGAGAGGTTGAACGAGAGGGAGAGAAAATGAGTGGTAAATAAATCTCAGATCGTCCATCTTCCACCGACGTATGGGCGGAGGGATATACAATATATATTTCTCCTCTCTTCCATTTTCAACATATACTCTTACTCAACACATGGGTAATTTATTTTTACTAAAATAGCTACACGGAATATAATGTTGATATATGAAATTAATTAAAATTCTTAACCTCAATCTTGGAAAAAATTTGTATGCAACTTATATTTATCTTGTTCAGAATATGATATTTTATTCAAGTGAATGTCTTCAAGCAAGGGATTTAATGCTAGAACACAGTATGGATATTTTTGAATTAACTGTCTTTGAAATATTAAATTGTAAAATCATATCACATAAAAATTAAAATCAATGAAGTCATTTAATTAATCTGGAAGAGATTATGTGTCCAAATATAAAAGCACAAGACTTTTAACAATCATAAATTTCATCATCAAAATCCAATTGTCCATCACAATATAAAATATATTTTTTCGAAGATCACGAAAAAAAAAGAATAAAAAAAAAAGTGAGAACCAACCAAATAATCTTTAAGGTATAAATGTTTATTGACGTACTTCTGTACATGTTGAACTTTAATATAGACGAATAACAGTGTACATATACCAAAAGCTTGCAACACGCGTCATATCCTCCCTCGCACCAGACGGAAATGGCCAAAGTGTTCCACGAATGACTACTACTCTCTCTCCCTCTCCCACAGTATATTTCAAAAAACCTTTACGTGACTCAAACTCATTACGCACAAAAACAGAGTAGTAACTCTCTGTAATATATATGTGTTGTAGCTGTTCGTCTTTTACCTCAATTTTTTTTTACACGCATTCCACTTGGCGACGACCAACCGATTATATTGCCCATCGTCAGACGGTTCCACCATTACAGTCATACACATTACTTTGTACGTAATATAGCAACATATATATATATATATATATATATATATATATATATATATATATATATATTCGTGTATATGTGTACGTGCAGGAAGACCGCAGTTGAAGATAACGATCGTCGAGATGCCAAAAAAAAAGAGAAAAAAAGATAAAAATAAAATAAACGCGTGCAAGACTTTCGCTTCTAGGCGCATACTTTCCACCCTTCAATTTCACCATCATACTTTTTGCAATGGTTGATTATGTGTGTGTGTGTGTGTGTGCGCGCGTGTCTTCCATGTCTTTTTATATGGATATATGTAAAGCCATAAAATTGACTCGGTCGACAATTGGACGCGCACAATTGCTTGATTATCATTTGATACATATAGTAATAAATCAAACTGAAATTAAAATGTACATTTTATTACGATTTATATAATTCGATATATTTTTTTTTTTCTTTTCCATATATATATATTTATATATGAATATGATAAGGAATATTATTTTTTTATGGTGTGTGTAGCATGTTTTATTGTATATATTCACGCTCTGGTATATGCAACACACGCTCATAAAAGTGTCTGGAGGAGGTATACACCTTGAGGGAGTTTGTTCTCTCTTTCTTTATAGTGTGTGCGTGTGTGTGTGTGTGTATGTGACGGTAAAAACATGTTTGCTGCGTCCAAACAGGCTTGTTCTCGCCAACTATATTCCCATACACAGAGGCTACTGCTTTTCGTATTTCGTCTCTCGTTGCATCTCAGCGTCGTTTTCCTTTCCTCACCTTTTTATTCACTCTTTTCCTTTTTATTATATTTTTTTCTTCAATATATATATATATATGTATATCTTCTTAACTCTTCTTTATTCTTCTTTCTTATACAATTTCTTGTGTCGTGTTACTGACGTGACACACGTGCGCATGCTGAATATATCTGTATACACTTGAAGGTATAACTGAGTGCACGAGACGAGAGTATAACTTTTATATATACGAGAAAGGTGAAACGAGGGGGGGAAAAAAAAAAAAGTGGAAGATAGGAAGACGAGAATATAAGTAAATAAATGAAAAGTATTGCAGCGAAAAATAAAAAGTAAGTTTGCAAATATTTTTAGAGGATTTTTCGCCAAGTTTTCATACTATCATTGTGGTATATAGAGAACGTAGAAGAGATAGAGGGGTCGCGAGGAAGTGAGGGTGCATTTCAACAAATAAATTCAACTGTTACAATATCTGCAAAAAATGATGGAAAAAAAAAAAATGTGGAAAAAATAATTTTTTATTTTTATCAATCTCTTTTCTAAATTCTTCGTTTGTTGTATCATCTGATCCGTGAATAAAAATAATTTATGTTCAACAGAGCGTGTATTATTTTTCATTTTGCTTTATTATTTTTATTATTTTTACACTGCATATAACTGTCGCATCAAGAATTCGTGACAAGAATCCAGAAAAAAATCATATCTGCTTATTTTCATCCGCATCCATGTCCGTTTTGTATATATATAAATATTTATCATTCACTTGGACACACAATGAACAGCAACGTGATTTTACTGAAATTTGAATTGTAAACTGCTTGGTGACTACTCGCGGTTTTATAGTGAACAAGAGAATGAGAGATATGCGAAGAATGTGAGAAAGAGAAAAAGAATGTTGAGAGTATTGCGTCCGCCATTATTCATTCTCTTCGCGAATAGGATTGTGCAGATGTATATATATATATATAATATAGTAGACCACTGCAAGTCTCAATGTGTCATGTAGGTGCACACGCATACAAAATCTCGCCCATACACTTATTTGCAAAATATTCATGTAATAATATAAACCATTTATAGCAGCCACTTGTCTTGTAAATCAACCATTCATATTCTACATGATGGCAATCAGAGTCGGGTATTTTCAAAGTAAAATCTACTGGATGATACTCATTTTCTACTTGAAGAATACAACAATGTATAATTTTGCAGGCCAGAGGGTTTACAGTTCAGTCAATGATACCACACGTTTATGTTTCTTTTAAATTAGACATTAAAAAAAATTAATCAAACAAAATATTAAGCAATTCTCTTTCATTCATGATGTGGTGTATTTCTAATAATATTCCAAATGAATATTCTTTCGTAACCATTGAAACACAACGGAATTTATAAATGCTCCATTCAACTCTCAATTCCTGTGGATTGATGAATATATGTATATATAAGAATGTTGCGAAAATACGGAGCCATAATAAAAACACGATTTAGCATCATAACTTATAAAATAGCAAGTTGCAAGCAGCATTGGAGAGACGGTGACTGGTATCGCCAGTGAATTTATACCACCACCGTGCAAACACACGTTTTCTTTTTCATTTTATAAAAGTGCTCTCCATTCAGTACAGAATAGTAATATTATCATTAATCAATCATAGTCACTTGAGATATTTATTAAATCGTTTGGTGTTTTTACCAGACTTTACTCATTTCAATTATTACTGCAATTGAGCTCAAGTGAGCGGTAAAAATTCCGACCTCGATATAATATATTTGTAAATGTTGGAATGTATATAGAGTATAGAGAAAAGATAACCTATGAGAGTTTACTTCTTCATGAATCCCAGTAGAAATCATGCTGAAATATACTGTGCAATGGATGACAAGTTTGCACTTTGAAATATTCAAAGTCACTTTATAAAATAAAACCGAGTGAATGTTTTATTCCACCACTCTCTGAATCGTTTATTATTATTGTATTTTTTATTTTTCATTCCTTTGAAAATTGTATATGTGTGGTAAAGAATGAGAGGAAAAAGGAGAAAGAAGTGAGAGTAAGGAATACCATGAAGAAAGTTTACCATGAGTGCAAAGCGTCGTGCGACGACACGTGGGAAATCTCGTAGCCACATCATCGTCGTCGAATGCATTGAATCGCACTTTTGCCGCAATCTTTTTCATTCTGCCCAAGAACCATTGAAAATTTTATGCATCCTTTGAACGTAATTTTATCTTTCATACACCTACGTAGAAATCATTCCCCCCCCACCCAGATTTCCCACGTGCAAAAGTAATAAGAATTTGTGAACTCTACCAACGTATATATTCATTTCTTTCTCGTTTAATTCTTGATGCAAATTTCATTTGAGCTTGGGAAAATAGTAGTGAAAAATTAGCCACTTTAAAAGAAGGTACATACTCCTTTGTAGTATCACAATCATTCACTAACTGTATTGTTTTACATTGACTAACTAACTTTTGTTTTTATCTGTTACAGGTGAGTAGATACATCTTCGCTGTAACGACATTTTAATTCCGAATCTTGTATGGATGTGTTGTAAGTTCAATTATATTTATATCCCATAAAATAGTGTTAAATATTCATATAGGAGGCATCGTCACATAAAAGCTAGTAGTTGATTGTTGTTGTTCTAATGGAATTGTTTTGGTGACACTTTCTCCGGTTCTACTTTTCCACGTCATGCTTTCCCTACATCCGTAGAATTTACTGTATCAACGAGTATAACCACAACAAATCTGACTTTGAAAAAAAAAAAAAATAGCGCACGTCGTGAGCTGAGCATAAAAAGTTGGCTTCGCAATTATATCTTCTACAATTAATCAGTATTAATAATGCCATGTAAGCATAATTTTTCCACCGGAAACAGTGTTAGAAAATATTTTCAGTGTTTATTATTAATTTATGTGTAGGGTTGTAAAAGTTTTATGAGTAGAATTTATTACGAATCAACTTTAATTCCTGCTCTGTCTCTATACTACACGTTAGTTCCAACAAAGTTCACGTGCATGCTTAACAACTCGTGCCTATATGTCATTCTTTTTCACTCGCACACATTCAACCCTCTTCTCTCTATACTTTTTGATCCAGTTCATGTTAGTACACGCGATCTTATTCTTTTTTTTTACCATGAAAAAAAAAAACACCGGGGAAGTGAAAAAATATAATAATAACAATGGCTACTATGTGTGTTCGTGCACGAACATTTTGCATTCAACCACAAATGTGAACACCATTTTTTACAATTCTTTTATTTTATTATTATTATATTCTTGTTTTTCTCTTTTATTTTTCACAAACCACAAAAGCTCAATAACTTCTCACCAAGTGCAGCTATGTAAACTTTATGCTCTCATCGCAACTTGTTGCTTATGTACAATCTACAATAGATGGTATGGGGATTAATTTTCAGGGGATACTTTTATTTGAAACCCTATAAAATCGGTGGTTTAAGTGAAGTTTGTTTCGTTCTATTTTTTACGTATGATGTATGGAGTTTTATTGGAGGTGAAATAAAATTATAGCTACAAAAATTCAGATTGTGAGTTAATAAAATATCTTCGATTTACAGAATTTAAATACAAATCGATTAAAATTTGTGGTCAAATAATTATATCAGTTGCTCGAAGGTTGCATAGTTTTGATAGCAACGCAATTAAAATTTTACGAGGGCATTTAATAAACTTCATGCACTTGATAAATAACCTTCATAAATCTCGATATTTTTCCACTTATGGAAAAAATTGTTCGACGTTTTGAATCTTTAAGAGTCATTGGTAATCAAGAGGTGTAGAAGAATGGACCATTTTTCATGAGGTGCATAAGAATATCTCGGTGAAACGATGAAAAAGACGATGGTAATAGTCAAGAATTTATTTGAATTTTATTTTGACATTATTTCCATGGATTTAGAAAGTTTTGAAATTTTAATTCGAAACGTTTCTTGTGGGAAACGAATAAATCTAACCGTCAAGTATTTCTATTCATCATTCACGTTTTCTCTCTCCGTCATGCGACAATGTGGTCTCTTTGGTTATAGCTTACCAGAAACATATAATACTCAAATGGGTATACAAACCCCCGACAATTTCGATTACGTTTGCAATAGCAAGCGCGCGGTCAGACACTTTCCATTACAGTTTCAAACCGTCGCGGACATTTTCCATTACAGTTGCAAACGCTTTTCATTACTGTTGCATGGGTGAAACTACCCTCACTCTCACTCGCTCTTTCTCATCCACAGACAACTGTGTTTGAACAATTTTTAATTAGCAAAGCCCCATGGGATTGTGAGTGTGAGCATTTGGTATATATATATAATACGCACGCGCACATTATATAATTAAATTTCTGCATAAAATTCTCCGCGTTCAAAAAAAAAAAACTTTTTCACTCTCTGCATTACGTTTTTGCATTCTTCTTTTTTTTTTATATGTCAAAGAATTTATTTAAAGAATTTTCTTGTTAAGAGTGATGATGTTAAATTTTTCTCCAGTCAAAAAACTTTCAGGTACTCGGCAAAAAATAAATTTGTTGTAAAAAGTTAGTAGCAATAATATGTTCGTTGTGTTTTTAATGAAATACAATATCAAATGGTTTATATTACTTTATCGCCGCAGCAATATCCGTTATCAATTCCCGACAATGATTGTGTCATGAGAAAAGATAAATTACTCAGCAACCAATTGCAGAAAAAAAAAAAATTAATTACCAATTGAATTTTCTCTATTGGCATCACCCCACAACTTTTATTCCTCCTCACCATATTTATAGACTCTCTGTATATTGAAGCACTTGCCTTTTAAATGCAAAACAATTATGAGGGATATAAAAGCTATATCGATTGCAATTGAAGAGCAATAATCCTCCTATGCATTGAATATTGCGCACTGCCATTCGAAATTTAACATTGGGCCGGGTGGCGTATCGCAAATTCCATGAATATATCAGCGTCCATTTACTCCGTCGCCTTTCATCAACTTTGCCCGAGGGCTACACCAGCAGTGGGACGAGACGCAAAGGGATGTAACTGTGAAATAGTTTTCCCCATTCCTGGAAATAGCGAAGCTATGTATATGTGTTTGTGTGTGCAAGAGTGGAATCGCGTTGGTGGAGACGCGTTCGCTACTTTTAGAAAACCATCTTGTGCGCAAACGGTAGAAGCTCTCTTCCAATTAAGGAGCCGATTGAGGAGACCCTATCGACGAGCCGGTCGCTCAAAGGATCCCGATCCCATCCAATGGATAGAATGTATATATTTAGCAAAACGTGTCTGTGCCTGTTCTCGCTCTGTCACGCTTTCTCACTCGTTCCATCAGGTTCAATCGAGTCTTTCGAAGAATTCTACTATCAAATGGATATCTTCTCAGCATTTTGCATGCTTTATGTATGTTATATGCGAGTATGCGATCTTCATTATTGAGATAAGAATGTGAGACTGTGCAGAAACGAAATGAATTCAGAGAAGAATTTCATGATGTTTAGTGATGATAAACATAGCTTTTATTCCGTGTAGATTTAAACGCTATCAAACGGATCATTTTGCGGAGATAAATTTATTAGCTGCATGCTAAAAAGAGGGTAGTTATTGAGGGGTAGATAGGAGTGATACATTTCAATTGAACAGTCGAATTCGGTATTGAAAAAAAAAATATTAAAACCATCATGACAGAAAATTTGTGATCTCATCACACTAAATATTAATTTCCATTAGCAGATATTCTTCATCATCCATCACTCTTCATTTATTTTTCAACGCATGAAATATGTTGGCAGTTACACGAAATGATGAAAAATTCCAACACATTATATGGAGTATTAGAGTGAACTAGTTTCCAGTTTATACTTGTCTATACGTGTTTATTGATTGTAACCAAGCTTTAATGTCAGTGTATACTCAAAGGTTAATTTATTCAACTAACCTTTTCCCATGAAAGATATCAACGACCTGATACATTTTGACCCACAATCCCACATCAGAATATTTGTCGAAAAAATAAATTCATTGTGTCCAAAATCTATTATCAATAAAGTGAGGAACAAACAATATTGCTATACCAATTGTAACGTTCTTCACACAAAAATAGTTTGCATAGATTTGGATTATTCTTTCACTTCAATCATCACTATGAAGAATATAATATCCGCCAATAAATAATATAGACATATGCAATAGCACACTTTCGAATTTCATATGAAAATGTCAAAATGGATATTGCAAACGAAGACGATATAATATATTTTATATAAATACTATCCTGAATATTGTACATACACACCATACATATGTTCACTTTCAATTTATATATTGGCTGGTGGGTGAACACACGTACATGTATAAAATGTATTGGTCTGTGATGACGCCAGAAAGGTATAAAATATGGGGGATGAGCAATAGAAAAAGAAAGAGAGAAAATTGAGGGAACGAAGAGGTGAAGTGGTGAAGAGATGGTTGAAACGAGGAAGAGACCACTTTGGTATAGCAATATCGGTGGCACACACGGCGTTGGTGGTTCCTCTGGCGCAATAAGGGTGAGAACGAGGCATGTGCTGGTGCCATAAGTACCAAGATATCGGGGACCATTCGCTATGTGGATATACACATACATAATACGATACTTTTGCACGTGGGTGTGAAAGCGACGAGATATACTGATAGGTATAGTGAAAGAAGGAGAGAAAATGTACAGAGCCACAACACCTCTTATACGATGCAATGTGGTACAAGACCGAGATAAAGGAGCTGTATAGACACTTGGCACTGTTCAAGTACGTGCGCCCGTGTGTGATGAAAAGAAACCAAGAAAATGTATTTAGTGGTAGAGGACAAAAATTGAATATATATGTCGATTTATTCTTTCTTTTCCATTCTATTTATTTTATCGATACAGACCTTTCTGGAATTTGAAGTTGCTACGTACAGATATGAGCAGTGGATCATTATAAATGATAAGGAAAAATAGTCAATTTATCAACTAAAAAGTCGAATAAATATTCCACCATGTTCTTAAAATTATTCCAAATTATTTCTATCGTTTTCTAGTGAGAAAACTAGTGAGACAGAGTCACGGCGTTGAAGGGCGTGTGATAAATCCCGAGTGGTAGAGAAAGAGTAACGAGAGAAGATCGGCGAGTGAATTCACTGCCTCTGGCAAAATATATATCTATATATACATATATCCATTCGTATATATATATATGTACATCGACACTGTTGCGCACAAGCTCGGCGATACCATAAATATCACGAAAAATAGGTAGTAATTTTACCACGTCATAAATTTCGATGAGTTGTTGGTGTGTATGGTGGATGCACTGATGTTGAACGCAAAAGCATAAAGAGCGGAATGGTATATATGGAAAGGAGAAATATTCAAAGTTACATGGTGCATAAGAATGTGTATAAATATACAGAGAAACGCGGAGTTTTAGTGTTCACTTAAACAGAATTGTGAAAATAATTATATCGAGTTAATATTGCTGAGAAAATACTGATTCTACAATTGTTATAAGCATTTGCCATTGAGTTATCATTTTATTACTATATTAAATTGAATCAAGAGCATTTTTATCGATCAATGAATAAAAAAATTATGACATATTTATCGTAAATATATTTTCTACGAAATATTTTTCACATAAATTTTCCAGCAAATTTTCTTCCTCTCATCTTTGAGAGGAACATGAGAGAACGTTATAAGAACGTTAAAATCCTCCCCCGTACATACATAAATATATATATTCATATACATGTATACGCAACGACGTTATATCCAAAGTCTGATGAAATTGACGTGTCATATTGGGGAATATAACGTCTTCCTCCCTAAATAATACAGTCGAGACAAGTCGTGACGCGTCACGCTGAAAATTGAAATGTAATTACTTGACTCTGCGGTATTTAGGTATTCCGGTCACAAGTATACTACGGGAATAAGCTTACATATATATATATATATATATAGGTATAGAAATGCACTATATATATACCAACACGTCAACACGCAGCGGACTCTCGTCACGCGAGAGGGAAAATGAACAGAACAGTGAGTTGTGAGGCCGAACCCCAGTCTCGAAATTGCATTTGGGATTCACTCTCTCGCAATAGATGAGGTCAATGAATGACCCATGGAATGTATGTGGGTGAGCCAGAGAGCGCCAGAAAATACGCGAAGGAACGTGAAAAAATTTTCCACTTTCCCCACGTACGTTCACGCACTAGCTCAACACGACGGAGAAATATTTCGACAGATCGACGAAAATAATCCAATTCACATTAAAATTACTCGTTTCATCAACCGAACATTTTAAATTACCTTTACGGTATATACGCTGATGTATATTGTGACGTTTATTGATCGATTGAATCAAAAGAGAGGTGGAGAGTGAGCAAAAGGATAAAAAAAAAAAAATAGAAAAAACGGTTGGCGACGCGGGATGAAGCCGCACTCTGTTCTTTATATCTATTCCGTCACTGCCTCGTTGGGCACAGTCACTATACGATAATCAGGCGCAATTCTTTTTGCGGAAATCACCGGAGAGATGCTTGACCTACTTAATACAAACCTGGCTGATTTTACATTGCGCACTTCAAATGAATTTTTTTCATTTTATTTTTATTTCAACATTTTTTCCTCGAGCAAGCTTGATGGAACCGAGTGAATTCTCTCGATTTTTCTTTACAACTGTTAACTCATTAATGTTTTCCACTCTGTCTCACTTGGAATACGTAAACGTCCTCATACTATTATTATTGTTTTATTATTTATATTATTAGATTTGTGGATTAAATTATTCAATTAATTATTGTCAATTAAATTTGATTGCGTGAAGTCACACGTATTGTTGGTGATGTGAGAAGAATGTTAAAAAAAAAAATAATATAAACAACTTTGAACGATTGATTGCGTATACTTGAAACGTGAATTTAAATTCCGCTTTAATTTAGGACGATATATTTGACTATTGATTTTAATGGAGTGCGTATCTGTCATACACTACAGCACATGAACGTGAATTTACTGTCAAGTGGTTTAAATTTCATTTGAATAAATAATTTCTCATCTGCGTAAACTCATCTACCTCATCACAATTCATTGAGAATGAAATAAATATATATTAAAATGGAAAATACTCGAGTGAGTAGCCGGTTAAAAATTGCATTAAAATTAATCCTCGGTATATGAAATGAATTTATTAAATATATTTGCGGTTTATGACGTCGTTTGGAAATGTGAGGAAATAAATGAAAAATATGATAGTCTCCACTGTGCCACAATAAATTCAACACCTTTATGTTACGAATTAGTTTTATCTAATGAGATAAAAAATTTTATCCACATGACAGGTCAATATTTTTTTCAAAAAATCCATCACAGAATTCAGCAATATAAAATCGTGATTTACCAGGATTTTTCTACTCTCATGAACACAAAATTGTTCATGGCAATTTAAAAGTTTTAATGTTGTTTATGATAAAAAAATTGTAAAAGTTTTGGTATTCTAGAGTTTAAATTTTTTACTCATTTATTTTTTCTTCTCTGTTTCGTGCTCATGTGAAATCGAATACGTTGCGCACGTCGTCACAGAAGGAAAAACGGAAGTGCATAGAGCATACACGATACAACAATATTTGTTTCGCACTGTTGCAGTGAACATGTTAGTGCTTGCTTATACACGTATGCGACTCGCGGTTATGCACCAGGTGTTGGCATTTACGACCTTTACGTGTTGTCGCCGACATCGTTGACGTCGTCTTCGTCGTCATCCAGTTGTTCAGTATATATTCATATGCATATGTTTATCGTATATACATCATATATAAAAATGTTCACAATACTCATGTATGTGAACAGTCGCAATAAATATGATAGTATTTATTTTTTATTTCTCTTTCACACAATCGTCTAACTACGCGTATAGAAAATAAAATAAATAACGGGAAACAGGTGCGAATCTCTGTACAAAAATGTCCTCGTTTCGTATTTTCTTTCCCATATAAGTTCACAAGATATTTTTCATTTATATCCCAATGTATAATATTTATCTGCACTGTTAATTATACAAAAAAAAAATACAGAAACAGTAATATTACCATTTAACCGATGATAAGTACTTTAAATATTTTTCAATGCAATTTATTTCACACCAATCTTCACTCGTTCCAATTATTTCCACAATCAACTTTTTCTCTACTTCGTCTCTCCCATTTTTTTTTTTTTTTTTTTTCATGTATCTTTCCAAGTACATTTTATGCCATGTCGTGAAGTTCTAAGCGAAAAAAACGAATATGGATATCTTGACGAAATAACCGCGCTCCTCGCTTCAAAAGTACAGAAGGAAAAGAAACGATAGGATACAGTTGAGGTGAACTTTTTACGAGCAATGTTGGCGAAAGAAAGTTTGCATAAAATATTCAACCGTGCGATGTGATTCCTAACTCAAAAATAATATTCGTAGTTTATATAGATAGACGTAGATTCCATCGTAAGTTTTGCCTCCAGTTGAAAAATTGTATATGAGATTCATATACATATATACGTATATGTCATCCAAACACCATAATAAAAAATAAAAAAATATGAATAATAATAATAGCAGTGGTGATAATGATGAAGTCAATAAAATATCTATCGAGTATTATATTATATCCATTCAATATAACAAAAGATTTATTGATCATGATGACGAAATGGATATAAAGAGTTGTGGCCACAGTAAATATCAATACACCCTTAATATAAATAATAATTTATATTTGAGGGATGTGAGTGTCTGATTCAGTTGGTTATCATCAGCACTGTGATTTTATACGTCGAATAAATTTCCCAGAAAATACACACGCATATATATTTATATATATGAAAGAGTGTGAGGGAGGAAAAACATTGGAGGGAAAATGAGCATCTCTCTCGACATCAGTGAACGCCTTCGCATTATGGGTCTCGACCCTTTGTTTACTTGACAAACCTCACGCGAGTGTACCACGATAATATACTACCAACACTAGTGCTATATACACATATATATATATACGTTTGTACATGTGTATATATAATGTTGAGTGTGAGATGGGTCCATAAATGGAGTGTGGATGCGACATAAGAAAAGGATGATGATGCACATTTTACAGACGCGCGACACCCTGGCGTCGTTTTTCTTTTTATTCTTTTCTTTCTTCTTTCTTTTTTGGTTCTACCCATCGACAATATTAAATCCAAAATTTGTTATTGGTCGGGAAGAATGTTTTTCATGATTTTATCGCCGAGCAATTGTGATAAAAGATTTTCTACATAGTTCCACTATAGTTTATGTATTGTTATTTATTTATTTTCCTTTTTTTTCATCTTCTTCTGTCTTCATTTGTTAGTTTATTCGTTCATCTAGACATCAACATTTCGAGCAATTTCAAAGATTTAAATAAAATACAAAGGTATTTTAAATTAAATCATAAATTGCAGAGTTGATGCAACGTTGTGGATAATTCTGATTTCACTCTCACGTTACGGTGGAGTTGGCCACGAAGCTGCATGATGAAGTGCTGATACGGAATACGTATAAACATTGTTCAACTATAGCAATAATAGTGGTGATTCATCCCGGCACATAATCTAACAAGAATCCACTAAGTAACGCTTAGTTCCTGAAGGATTAAAATGCATACTTGGTTCAAACTCAAGTTTCAAAATACTCTCAGCTCCAAGATTGATATATGGTTTAGTATATCCAATAATATGAATTTGAATCGAGTATTAAAGTTATTTTAAATCGTAGATATATTTATCTGAGTTCAAACTGAGCCCAAATAAATTCTCCATTGAAATTGTTCTATTTCCATTGTTCATTTTTTTCCTACAAAATAAAATTGATTATATTCATCCAAAGCTGTATAAACTACTGTGCACGAATTGATTATATACTTATGTATATATCAATAATGTTTTGGAGTGTATATAGTTAGAACGCGTCTGAACAGGCGGACTATCCACTACTATACGTACAAAAGACAATCATCGTGAAACCCTTTGAACCAATATTGACCCAGGCTACTATCGCAATAATGGACGGGCGTGTACAGGGATAACGATGACAGAGCGTTTATACGTGCATGTATATATATATAATGTGTAACCCTGTTTGAGGGAGGAGAAATCGGAGGGAAATATATATGGGTGGATGGATGGATGTGTGTAAAGGTGCTTTTTCACGAGCTGCCGCCACTCGTCGTCATTGCACTCGAGATTGCGTTTGGACAGCCTTTGCTTGAAACGACAGAGCAGGTCAAATCACGCTCTCATCTGTGTATGATGGTTTTATATATCGCATATGTCGAACATCCTTCTATGTCAATGTTTTTTTTTATTTTTATTTTTCTTTCTTTCATCAATACTGTCATCGTATTATTGTCGTTCTAATTCAGTTGTCATACTTGAATTTATTTTATTTTTGCATGTATGAATTTAATTAATTGTGTTATGAAGATAACGATGATTGAGAGTATAGAAGTGAATAATGTCAATTTGACGTTATATATTTTCATAATTCATCGAGAGAAGGTATGTTTTCTTCTATTCAGGCAAAGTACCCAATTCTAATATTCAACATTATAGTTTATTGTTTTTGCATGAACAAAAATGAAAGCATTGATAATAATTATCTATTTTCAAAAGCTCTATATGACAATGCCACTCTGAATTCGTGCAGTTTTCATTTGATGTTTTTTCGTTTGCATGCATGGAGTTTTTTCGTCAAGTAGAAAAAAAAAGAAGAAAAGGAAAGGAACTGCTGTGTATAATGTACATGGCGGCGACAACGGCCTATATACATGTTTGAGGCATTTTCCCTTCGTTTATCGTAAACTGTCACTCCAACTTCATATACAACGAACAAGCAAAAGCCTGCACACCGCACTTTTTTGCATATATACATCATTTTTATCTTCAACCCACGTTTCCGCAACTTCCACCCTCCGTTATGTACGAAAAATACATACAGATCGCCTGCTATGCTTTATTTTTATGATTATTATTATTATTATTTATTTTTTTTCCTTTTGCGTTTATTATTCGGCTTTGAAATATGAATTTGTTTTCCAAAAGAGAGATCGCTGGTCGGATCTATATCCCCTTTTGGCTTTCAACTACTTCACCACAAAGAACTCGGCTATATTTTCCTTTTTTCCTCTTCTTCTTTTTTTTCCTACTACTATATCATTCTCCTCGATTGTTTCTATCCCATTTCTTTACCTCTATTTTTACCAACATTTTATTTTTCTATTGAAAATCACCCACAATATGATTAAAAAATAATAGTTTTGTTTTCCGGAATTTATTTATTTATTTATTCATTTTTCCACCATTTCTTTTCAATAGAACGAAATTCCATTTTTCTAACCGACAATTTGCCATCCTCTATACCTATTGTCTTTCACATTCAACGATTCACATATAGGTGCAGATGGATACCGAAAAAAACTGAAAAAAAAAAGAAAGGATGAAAAAAATTGTACATACAAATTGCAAGCACCATGTGCACATATCGAGAGTGCGTTACACCATACATATACAGTTCCAATTGTCCCTCACTTCATTCGCGCTCTCTTTTTTTTTTTTTGCCTCTCGCTATTCTCCATAGCATTCTCTAGTGGCGAGGTACGGTCACTACAAAAAGCCGCTATACTATCCGCGAAAAGAAAAAAAAAAATGGAAAGAAAATAGACGTGAAAAAAATTTTCTATTCCAGAATGTTCACCAAGCTTTCATTCGAACCAATTTTTACATTCTTTCTTCTCCTCTCCCATATATATTTGTCCCTCTCTCGTTTTGTTCCCGATCGAACTTGATGTGTGTACATGTGTATACGTGTATATATCTAACATGGATGAGCGCAGTTGAGGTTTCAGCCTTCACCAATCCCGTCTGAATAGTGATTAAAAGTGCTTCGTCCAATCCACGCTTGAATGAACAGGAAAAAAACACGAATAAATGATGTCTATCTGCAAGGTAAACTTGTAAACTATATCATCAACGTATGTGTTCATACACTGAAGAACTCTCTCTCTCTCTCCCTCTTTTTTGCTTGTCGTTGTCCATTTTGTGAAAACGCGAATTTCCTGTTTTTTTAACAACCATTTTTGTTTACTTCTGACTTCATTTGACCGATAAAATAGGCCACACGCTCTCCACAAATTCGGTGTTCAATTCAAAATAAACAAAAATGTCTGCCATCAATTATTCGCATGTGCTTTTGGTATAGAACATTGGGATGTGTTAATTATTTGATTGGAAAAATAGATGAAGTATTTATAATGAATCCGATAAGTGTGAAAAATTCATTAATATCTTCAAAAGTTCAAAGACAAATTTCAATTCGAATCGTTGAATTTTTTATAACACATGGTTTGGAAAATTTGTCAACAATGTAACTCACATATTTTTAAATTCATGCTTGTGAAAATACGAGAGAATCACAAATATTATTGGGAATATCTAATACTATCGATCGATCACTTCCATTATCATTCTGGTGTAAATATAGATCGTTTTGCAATTGTTTGAATGCATACCGACTTGTGCACCTGCGGAACACAGCATCACCATAATATTGGAATCGAAATATACTGTGGATGGTATAAAAAGCCAACCGATAGGTGTATAGATATTTGATGTAATGCATAAAAGATAAGATTGAGAAAAGTGAGAGAAATACTGAAACCTACCTTTCGTCTTAGTCGTCGTCGTCGTCGTCTTTCACATCATTTCTTCTTGACCTACGCCAAAACGTGTATCAACCTGTCGAGGACTCAAGGGAGAATACAGAAATGGTGCAGCACGAAATATAGAGGAAGGAAAGAAGAAAAAGTCTCAGTCTTTCACCACCAATTTATTCTAAAGAATTATTAAAACCCCCTAGACTCAATCTTGTACTCCTCATTCCTTTTTCTTTTTTAGTCTCTAGACGATGACGAAGAAGAAAATGGTGAACGTATCGCACCTAACTCCTCAAAACCTCACGAATAAAATATTGCCAAGTATATATATATATATCGTCCTCGTCTCAATGTGAACAACGACTGCCATTTTTAATTGAATGGCGCATACCACTTGTCTGAGACTTTGTTAACGAGTTCAAGTTAGATTAATTAATTATAGCGCTTCACTACTGCGATACAGATTGATGAACTATCCAATCAATAAGTGTAGTCACAATGGCACAGTGTAGTTTTCCCCAGCAACTCATTAATAAAAATCTATTACCAATATAATAAAACTTATAATAATAATGATGTTGATGAATATAATTTCAAAAATAAATATTTACGCGCATTGACGAAGAATACCCTTATAATAAAAATAAGCTACATTTTCCCGGATATTTTGCGTTATCGTTCAATCATCGACATTTTTGTGGTAAGTTTTCCTATAATATTTACTCGTTGCCGTTGCACGCTGTAACTGAATTAATTGGCAATTTTGATTCAACAATGAAAAAGAAATGAATAAAGGAGCACGAAGAAAGAGAGAAGAAGAAAAAATTCTCTATCGATTCAAAACTTGAGCAATTGTTGGATATACAGTATCGTTAAAAATAAATTGAGAGTGAAGTAGTGACTTAGGTATGATAAAATGGTTCATTCTTTGAACGGTACTAACGATATCATATATATATATATATATATATATATATATGAATGCATCTCACTCAATATTACTGGTATGGCAGTATTACCAACCAACTTTTACTACTTCTCATCTCTAGCCAAACTCTTTCGTCTTGGCGAAAAGATCGGGATTCCGCCAATTTCGAGATAACGATATCCGCCGGAGACGTTGGTAGATAGTAATGCGAGGTCGAAAGGGGGGGGGGGGGGGGGGTCAGAGTGGGATAAAGAGAGCAAGGGGGAAAGAGTAAAAAGAAAGAGTGGAAGCGAGATGAGAAAGGTGAAGAGAGGAGAGATGAGGTGGTATAGACGGAATATCTGGCCGATCTTGGAGTGTAAAAGAGTGAGGAAGAGAATTAGGAAGAGAGTGAGAGCGAGTGGGATTTGGCCGCAAGGTGAGAGAAGGTTTCGTTCAACTATCGCGATTGGGTTAAAAGCAAAAGAAAAAAAAAAAGAGAAGTGAACACAAAAGCCCATATCTCTTAGCTAATGCCTTGTGGAATCTGTTCCATACGAAACTTGGCATCTTATTCTCGGACTTTTCCATCACTTCCATTATGTAATCTTTATTTATTTATTGTTTTTATTTTTTACTTTCCATCAACGAAGTAGATAAGAAAAATATTATGATTGGCAGGGAAATAGACTTTCCTAGCTTATTTATTATATCGCTCTGACAAATACCAACGTAGTTTAAACATGTCTGTACTCGCATGTTAAACAAAACGGTTCAATATTAATGATGAATATGAACCCTACAAAATATCACGAATGAAATTATAATTTAATATCAAGAGTTCCTTTGATATTTAATTATAATGTTGATATTACTAACCAAACCCTAAACTCTATCTTAATATTAATTGTAACGTCAATAGCAATGTTTCAGTATTTTCATACAACTCCAAGCTATAATTAATTCATTATTTTATTTCCAAATTATATGTATCAGAGTAAAAGGTAAAAATACTAATAACGCAATAAAATCAGTTGTGTATATAACAGAAAATTTGTAGAGCACCAACACTCATTAACTATATACAAATTTATACATACTACTTCCCGTCTTTTTTGGCTCAACGCAAAAGGGTTATAATATAGCCCACCGTGATACATATAACTGAAGTACCTTCCAATTGGTCTACACGCAGGAATGAAACATGGTTACAAGCGCGTGTGTTTGCAGTGTTGAGAATGGACGAGAAGCCCCATTGTCCTGACGAGCTTGTTTCTATGCAGATGAGATATACGCACAAGCGGACGAAATGCCGCATCTCTACCACTACACAATCTATATTCTTTACCTCTCTCTTATGAATACATATATATATATATATATATATATATATACACTCACGTAGAGACAATCTACTATACTTCACCGTCACCCTTTTGCCTTCCTTCCGCGATGGCCTCCTACGTCCATTCTCTCATTGCCCGCGCGCGCATTTCAACGCCGCCTCGACGAGTCTCTCGTTCCACAACGCTCGCCCGAGTTGTTTTCACTTCTCTTTTTGTTTTTTTTTGTTTGTCTTGTATATATATATATATATATATATATATATATATATATATATGTAGATAGAGAAAGTAATATAGACAAAAAGGATTGAAAAAAATCCACAGGCGGAAAATAACCCGCAAAAGGGTCTATGCACGAAGTCTCTTCGTTAGCGCGGATTTGTCTGTCAGTTCTTTTTTTTTTTTTCATGTTTCATTTTTGTATTTTATTTTTATTTATTTATTTTTTGTTTATATAAAAACACGTTGTGAAACCAGCGAGACGCTCGATTTTTTTTTTTCCCCCGTTTGCCATATACAATAGCGATAGCGAAGATGAGCAGACACTACAGATGAATTAATTTTTCAAAAACAAAAGTGATTGCAGATTAAATTACTATTTTTTTCTATTATAGTTGTTGAAACGAAATGTTCACAAGTGTTCAGCGAGAGGGGGCTGGGTTTCCCAGAAGCTATTGCATGCCTATAACATAGGATTGCGAATATAAATCATACCAATAAATTATCAATGATGAATTGCAATGATTAATTTATGTTGTATACACTCACGTAAGCTGCGTTTGAGGATAACATGCAGAACAAACAAACTGCAACTCCAACTACTATTAATATTTCGTTGAACTTCATCATGTAGTTTTTTTGTAAATATATTATACTTCAAGCAGTATAGATTCCGAGTTGTCAGTTCACGAACGATTTCACTGGATACGAATGCGCCCCGATATATATGTAGTAAGTAGAACTATCATTATTTACTAAATTCATGTCCACGAGATTTATAATTATATCATTTACGTGATAGATATCACGTACAGTCCAACAAATCGCTTCAATATCCATCGCTCGATTTGAACGTTTGAAATTGAATTATTTACGGGACAAAAGTTTTTGATTTTCCATTATTTTCAAGCAGTGTATATTTTCATTATCCAATTACAATTTATTAGGTCAATGCTCATTGAACTCCGTCGTGACGTGGTTATTTTAAGATTTTATATGATTTCAAAAGCCATTAATCAGATGAGAGATAAAACTGAAATTCCGTTTTTGTTTCATCACAATTATGACAACGGTAATATTATTTGTGGATTTATTTTTCAACGTATCACATAAATCGTTTTATTTTTTTCTTTTTTTCCAATATCGATATAATTAGATACATGTTATATTTCTATACAGTTTACAGTAATTATTTTACACGGGGTCAAAGGGAATTACTCACATGCCAAATATAGTCATTTTATCGACCCCATTTATTTAAAATGTACTGAAATATTAATCATATTGGAAGATATATGAATCAAGAAAAGTACTTCTAATATTGTCGTGTCCATATACATAGAAACATCCTCAACTTGCCACTCATATCCTGAACAAGAACGTTTAACAATAACAAAATTAAACACGACGGTGAAACAATATTGAGGATGACAAGACATATAGCTGATGTATATTAAACGCTTTGTCTATTGTTGAACTGTACATGTCTATACAGGATCGTTCTGTCATTACGTTTATGCTCGTCATGTCGTGCTGCATATGATGCATATGTAGATATATATATATATATATATGCATACAAGAACCTGATAGGTAACTTCGTCCATTGCGCATTGTACGCATGTCCAATTGCGTCAATCCGTAAGGGACATAAGCGTCGCATTATGCAATCACATTTTCCAGTTGGACAATTTTCCACAATTTCAAAGCAGAAACATATACATGTATTAAAGCCTTTATAATAGTAGTATGACAATGGGATATGTATCGTAAAGTGTAGTATCTATATATAGATAAGCCTACATCAGTGCAATTACCAAGATGCAATTTTATTTTCAACGACATAACCATCAGAGCAATTGTTCTAAATCGACTAATTTTCTTTTCTTTCTTTTTTTTCTCTCTCGTCTGTTACAGGTGAGTAGACACATCCTCACGTTGTCACGACCATTTTATTTCCAACTTTTATATTGCTGTATTGTGAGTGCGATTACCATATATAATTTTATCCAACAATTTTGCATACATGATTTGATACGATATATTTATATTTATGTTAGCAAAAGTCTATCGATGTGAAAAGCGTTGAATGGCAAATTTTTCTCTTTCATTATTCCAATTTTAATCAATATATTGCTCGAAAACTATTGCAAACCACTGCAATCAACTCGAAATTCATTGTTCATTAATTGAATTTCAAGTTAAAATAAACAATAAACTTGATTATTGCTGCAAATGACATTTATTTAGATGCATAGTGGGCCCCATGAAGCTACACCACATATAGAAGTAAAAAGGTACTCCAACAATTGTGCATTAACCGCTAAATGTGTGCGGGTGCGCCCCAATTACTCTTTAATTTAATTACTTCTTCCGCCATATGTATATAGAACAACTATGCGAATTTGTTCACTGGACTAATCGCACTCAGTCGCTATACTTATTTCCGTACATTATACCTTTATATACATATTGTTATTGCTCGAGCGAGACAATTGGACCAACGTCAGGCGTTTGTATATAATGTTATACATATATATATATATGTATATAACATAACGTGAAAGAACATGTGCAGATGAGTGGCATCCAAGAGTGCGCGTTGGTAAAATGAGAGAGTTGTGAAGTACTTGAGGTAAAGCTTTACTTCACTATACCTTTATGCTCTCACAAATTCTTTTTTCTTGATTCTTTTTTTCTCTCTCCCTCTCTCTCTCTCTTAACTTGACACACACTTGACTGTACAAGAATTTTCTTGCTCGTATAATCCCCTAAATGTGATGTGGGTGTGCGAGAGTTAATTCACTTGTAAAAATCGCCAACTTCGCGGATGGATTAACTCAGTAACGAGCAAGGTATTTTGTTTCTTTGCTCTGTGGTTTTTTATTTTATTTTTTTGGTGTTTGTTGGGTATATACTTGGTGGCAGTAAACAGCTGTTCGTCGTTGTCACGAGCGATTACCTTTTTGTTCTTCATTCTTGAAGCTTTATAAATGTATGTATGTATGGACAGTGGTGTATGGTTGTATGTGGCGCAGTGAATGCCACCACTTGATGGTTTCAATTTGAGAGGATATATATTACCATTTGTTTTTTAAACCGACAAGTGAATAAATTTGAATATTTTCAATGGGAATTTCATTTGTAATGTATGGTTATACTGTTTCGTTGGAAAATGTGTGGTATATGCAAGTGTATGTGCAAGTAAATCACAAAATTCTTGAATAAAACAATCACGTTTCATTTATTTTTCATTTCAATATTGCAATGATAGTTAATTCCATATGATGAATGTACTAAATGACGACGAATAAGTAGTGGCAAACAATCGTAAACACAATTAGTGTCATCCATGGTTTATGTGGTGGTTAGGTTGCAGACAAGAGAGCAGCATTTGTTCCCTTTCATTTCATGTTATTTTTTTATTTTCAATGCTTTGTATATATCTAGTATGAATATAGAGCCCATAATTTCACGCCTAATTCTACTAATTAAAATTCTTGATGGTGGTGGCAATACACACACACAGCGAAATGAGGGAGCCTGGTAATATAAAGCATCAGAAAATATCAACTACCTGTGTCCACAACTCGCAAAAGCCACAAACTTTTTATGCCACCGTGTGTTACCAACTCATTCGTATATTTATTATTTTTTTCTCATCTAACGTGGCACATAATTATTCATTATATACACAGTATATATTATGTGGCAAACAGTCACTATTGAGAAAAAAATTGACATTTTAATTATGAACATTCGACGCGAGCAACGGAAATAGGTGTGTAAACATATAAAAATATGTGTGCATACAGTAATTATAAACAGGCTAATTATTGTTTTTCTCGTAAAAGTAATAGAGCAAAATTTTCGCAGTGTGCAACACGTTGACATGGGTATAAAGTAGAAGAAAGGAGAACGCAAACAATTATAACAACCATACTTTTAGGATAAACATTCATACTTAATGTTTAATTACTTTTTCAGCTTTGTTGAGAGGCTTTGTTTTAGCTAGGTACTTCGCTCACTAGATGTCGATTTTTGTTTCGAATGATGCTGAGATAAAAAATGAGAGTAACTGAACGGAAATATGTGTACAAGGGATTATAAAGAAGAAAAAACAAAATATAGAATGAAAAAATAAAAAATTACTCAAGCGTATAGGATACGTCAACAAAAATTCATCATTCTTTTTTCGCGATTCAATTCGTTATACACAAGAGTTTCATCACTTTTTCTATACATATGTGTGAGTGTATGTATGTATCCCATTGGCACTGTTATATCATTCCACTCACTCGTGAATTTGTCGCGACCCAATTGTTATATTGTTATGTATAAAAAAAAAAAGAAAAAAAGCCTATTTCCAAACAGAGTATTCCACTCTTTGTATACGTAGGCACTGCATTGTACATATATATATATATATATGCCTGCATATACCCATACAGATATCTCATTCGCGTTCAATCAACTCCTCTTGCCAACTTTTGTTCGCAATTGGTATGGATATATGTCAGGAGGAAACGAAAATAATTTTGCCTACAGGTGCGTGGTACAAAAAATTGCAAAAAGAAAAAAGTAAAAGTAAAACTGATAATAAAATGAAAAATGAAAAATATATACGAGTGGAAAATTAAATTCATTCATTCTATATAACTCTATTCACGTTGTTATATTTTCTATGGTATATGGATGTTGGATGAAGAGTGACCTATCTCGTCAAGTTTTTAATAGAAAAATCGTTTGAACACGTTAAAATTCGTTCACCATTATCAAATTCGCACAAATGGTGGATATATATATATATATATATATATATACATATATATATATATATGTTTGTATTGAAACAAATATTTTTGAGCATCATTTTGACATACAGCTTTTAACTAAACAAAATGGAAAACAAATACTTTCATTGGAGAGCTGAAAAGTTTTTTATATAAAATTCTCTATTGATGAAATTTTTTGAGGTTCGATGGTCCGCGATTTTCCAATATATTCATTTCTATATTTCTATTAATTTTCGAATTCGTTCCAGAGATATCGAAATAAAATTTGATATGAAATAAAAAAAAATTTTCGTGAAAAAAATACGTATAGAAATTTATTTCATGTTGATTCGAAAATTACTATCGGAACGATGAATAAATGAAATGAAAGGATAATTACTGTTTCCGCTTTGGCTTCGATGTGCACTTTACCATGAGATACAGAAATAAATTATCACAATAGTTTGAAACTGATAGATTCGATTTTTTGTTTGTTTATAAATTCATTTAGAATATAACTGGAGCCACGTCAATTCTCGAACATGTTACTCGATAAAAACAAAATACAAAACATGCATCCGCTTCCGGATAACATTGTGGTTTTTTTTTTTTTTTCATTTTATACAAACGAAAACCTTCCATCACGTATATATTATCAATGTATATATGTACAGATGAACATAGACAAAGTGCACGCGGACGTACATTGAATCGACGCAATTGAACAATGCATCAAAGCCACACAATTGAGGTGAACGATTTTTCACTGCTGTGGTTATACAACAACAAAAAATAAATAAATAAATAAAAAAATCATGTTCGGTTTTGAAAACGAAAAAAGAAAGAATTTTTCACGCAATTTTATTATATATAAAAAGAAATCAGTCCTTTGTAAAAAGATAGAAAAAACTGTGTTTATCATTTTTCCACATGAAAAATATTCTTTTCTGAACAAATGAAATATTATTCATATACAATTACTCAACTATATTTATGATGACAATGACAATAATGATGAGTTTCTGGGGCAAGTATAATTTAACATCTTGCCATTGCTATTGTCAAAATTAATTTTCTTCCCGCTCTGTTAACCGCTATATTGTCTTCCTCTTTATAACTCCGAATCATACAATAGAATTCCCCTATTATTATATGGAACTAAGAATCGTTCCATACGGTGGACGTTTCATATATGGGAGGTAGAGGGACATCAGGGAGAAGGTCATTGAGGCAGCCAAGCAGAACAATGGACCGTTTGAACGCAGCGCACACCACTGTGTGCAAGTTCGTACTATCTCCTCCAAACGTTTACTCTCGCAATCCCACTGGACAATTTCAAGACGCCAAAGAGAGTCGTCTTCCTCTCTGTCGTTCCATACACTTTGCTTTTTTCTCATAATACTTCCCCTTCAACACACATTTACACACCCTCTCCTCGTCTTTGTGTATTTCCATCGTTTATATATAATCGCATGAGGAAAATAACATAGATGGCATTATTTGTTTTATTCTACAGTTGGGGAAGAGAAAAGAAAAAACAAACAATGCGAGTGAAATAAATTTTTATTTTTGTTCAGTGTATAGTGAGCACTCTTGTTTTATCCCAACTGCTCTCGCAAAAGTGAAAATATATAAAAAAAAAAGAATATAATAATAAAACGCGAATCGTCGTACCATTAACTTTTCACTTGCAAGCTGGAGCGTGCAATTTTTCAAATGGACCACTATACATATTATGAACTTTTTTTTTCATTATTCACTCTCCTCAATTTTTTTTTATCACTGCGCTAGTTTGTGTGTGTGTGTGTGTGTTTGTTCGAATTTTTTTTCTAATTCGCTGACAATGCTACGAAAAAATAATTTCAATAGCGCGAATTGGACGAAAAGTTTACATACATATGTATGAATAATATATTTTTACTTTGGGCCCAAATAATTCAGCTATTCACTAAGTTATGTCTGTGTGTGTGTGTGTGTGTAGAATAACGAGGTCAGTACGCCAGAGCCGCGAGTAATCAGCTTGAATGGAATGGTCGGTATTTTATCATCGTACATTAAAAAACAACAAAAAAAAGGACGAAAAAATTGAAAACAGTCTTATTTCTTCCCCAGTAAAACGCACATCGGATTTTATTGAATTCTATAAGCTTTTTTTACCAGCAGGATTTTACAAATGAATGAGCACTTGCGCATTCAAAGAGAGGAAGAAAAAGAAAGATGATAATGAATAAAAAAATATCTATGTATACTCTCTGAACGTAATCACGTTCCAGTGATGAAAAAAGCGGAAAAAAAGAAAAATAAAGTAGGGTCATTCGTCATGTCGCTTATAACATCTTCAAACGTTTCTTCGCGCATTTTTCAACGGAAATCATTACAACCAGATTGTACGTTCGACCCCGCTCACGCACATTATAAAATATATATATATATATATATATAAATACGTGGTGGCATCTACGTCGCACAGCATGGAAAAGAGGGTGCGGTTAGCTCGTAAATCGTCTCGTCTCACCAATTATTCAGTCGTGTAACAACTTCCCGTTTTGCGAATAGTGATTGTCGCACGCGCAACAACAAGTTTAAGCGCGCAGGAACTCAACCGATATTCGTATTATCTCACCATGAATAAATAGAAATTCGTATACACGATTGAATTTACACAAAATACGTTACATGGTTTTACTATAAATATGTATATTCGTATTCATACATATAATATACGTAATGCATACTAAATTCACAACATACAAATTTCCACATACATACTGTATAAAAAGACAATATTTTATTTTTTGTCGGAATTTAATTTCACTTGCATTTCAAACTGAACACAATATATTTCGCCAACGATATAACGACGTGAAAACTGTTTCACTTCAGTAATATATATATATTTAGTTGAAGAAAATGTTCCAAGATATATATATATATATATATATATATATATATATATTTATCGTATAAAGTCGCAGGTGAAACTGTAGAGTTGTAAAAAATTTACGAATACTCCAACTCGTATACGCTATTCACGCCAATAACATTCTTATATATATGTCTATATACATATATATATTTATTTATTTGTCGCTTGCCAGTCGTAAAGTGAATTCAGGACGAAAGCCATTGGTTATGGTTCGAAAAAGTAGACCAATACTACACTGGACAAATGAAAAAGAGTAACGGTCAATATATGTCACGTATTGGATAAAAATGTTTCATTGGTAAATGGAGTCACATTAACGAGCACCGAGTGGTAATAAAAAATATCCAAGAAGAACAAGAGTATATTTATATATAAACAATCAATTTATATAAATGCATTCATACCTCACATATGAATGTAAAAGAAATATAATTTAAAGACAATATTCATATAATTTTCGATCAATCTACAGTCATCAGACACAATTTTTTAACGTGCCTAAAAACTTTATTCACTCCAATCTTCTTGAAGATAAAAATAATTCTAAATATTTATAAATATAATAAACACATACGAATTAGAGATATAGACATATTTTGAATGTTCACGCTCACATCACAGGCAGTGAGCAATTAACGTGACCGCTCGACCGATAGTATGCGAGGCAGATTGCGTTACCGTAATTGATTAGGTACCGGTAATTGCCGGTAATTAGAGCGCCGAGGTACTCACACAGCAGGAGAGTGAGACAGAGAATGCTTTCGCGTAATATATATATATATATATATTGCTATGTGTATGCGAGCGCATGCCAGCACTGATGACTGTAGCTTCACTCACATATATCCCAAAGGACATATCGTGTTCCACTTTATTCGATAATCCAATCATTCTCTATTTTTAACCGCACTACTCTTACTTCCGCTTCACCCCACTTCTATTTGCCTCGTCCAAACAATTTTATATAATTTCCAATTTACAAAAATGATAGAAAAAAAAGTAATAATAATAATAATAAAAATATCAAACGATTGATTTTAATTGCTTTTCGGATATGAAATAAAATTGGTGGTATTATTTCACAAATGTACTGAGTACGAGCGAACATAAAAAGTTGTTAGTAGTATTTATTATATACTATATACATAGTTATTAAATATTTGAGTTGAAAATATTTACCAAGCGTATATAAATAAATGTAGAACGCGTTATATTAAACTTTGAACTCGTTAGCAAATTGTTGTTACTCTTATGGTAAATTTTCGTTACATAATAATATGTGGAATAGAACAAAAGTTCAAGATGAGATGATATTGAAACTCAATATCGAGATTGAACACTTTGGCCGACAATTCTTAAAGCAGACTACTGCTCTTGGTAAAATTAATGCTTTTCATTAGACTCATCACTCTCACATTGCAATAAAAAAAATATCTCAATAATCGCGCTATTGCAATTGTCATGAATACTGAGATATTTGAAAAAAAAAAAAATTGGACTAAAGAAAAGAAACTCAACAAAGCATTACTTAAAGTTATATCAAATTTAATTTCAAATTGATACATCAACTTTAAATAATGATAATAATATTTCTCCGACTTTCTTTCTTCAATTTCCTAAACGAAAATTATAATAATTAGGTCGAAATTTTAAAAGAGAACGTAAATTTTTATCTTCCAATTGACCCACTTGAATGATCATAAGAACGTGAAAATATCTCTTTCTTTCTCACTCTATTCTACCTCAATTTTTTTTCCTTTTTCCTTACCTATTCACCATTGTGGCTCAAATATTATACTAAAATGATATTGGTGGACTCTCAAACGTGGAAAAAAATAATGATAAAAAAAAAAAAACAAAGAACAAAATGAAACAAGGGGAAACAAGAATATCGCAGTATGTAGCAACGTGCAAATAGCCAGAATCTCCATCAGTATAGTTATATGGTAGAGAGGTAGGGTATGAGGAAGCGATTGAACTGGTCTGTTTGAATACTATCCAACTCGAAGAGCAACAGTAACAGCAATAGTAGTAGTAGTAGTAGTAGTAGCAGTAGCAATAGCACTACCAATACTGGACTGGAATATAGAGAGATATCTATCGCTAATGCAATTCGAGAGATCGCAACGCAAGAGGCGGCGGTCCTAATTACTCCATGACCTACATCCTCTCAACCACCTCCCCCTGTGAATATCCTACTCTACCTCTATCTCACGAATATGTATAGGTATACATGTATAAAAGGTTACATGGTACATTCAGTGAAAAAAAAAAAAATGGTTTGCAATTGTATCAGTTTGATTTCAGATTATATTGATATTTTAAGTAGAATAAAAATTATATAATCATAAACAACCCGGTCAATTTTGCCTGTTGATATATACAATAAATCTTATATTTTCTTTTGAATGTCCAAAGTCACATCCTGCAAATCTCGTGGTTCACGCTTTTGTACATATATATATATATATACAGATTTATGGATGAAGTAGTATATCTTCTGGAGCGGGATTGTGGAGAGTCATAAGCTGCTTCTTATCTGCGCATTATAGTGAGAGCGTCGTAAATGCTTGGAAAGACGACGATTTGATTTCTGAGTGTGTTGAGACACGTGAGAATGCACCGACAGAATTATTATTATCGTTTCATTTATTATTATTATTTTTTATTATAGTGATATATATATATATATATATTAATCGGATTTTCAATCGACAAATTATTGCCAAGTAGTTTAAATCGCTGGATTAAGTTTTCTGTTTTTTTTTTTTCTTCTTTTTATCTCCCACTCTTCTGCACTGAGAAAGCAATCAGCTCGTTCAATGTTTTTATTTCTTATCGAATGTGATAGAATATCGGTTGGTCATTGCAATTTTTAATGACTTAATAGTAAATTTATTCAATTTAATTATATTCTTTCTCTTTCGAGTGAATGCAACTAAACTTTCTATTAATTCATTAATGTATATAATTCTCAACAGCGCATCTTATACTCAATCGATATAAGTTGCTTTTGTTTATTATCAGATTTAGGATAAATAAAAATCCATTTACGTCTGGAATTATGATATTAGTGTGAATAATGGAGATTTAAATTCGAAAAAGGTGTCATCATTTGATAACATAATACCACAAAGGGTTGAAACAATGTTAGTTGGTAATTATCAGATTGTCCATATCTTAATTAAATCCAACAGCATTCTTTCACCAATGACTCACACATAATATTGAAGTTTACTTCGTACCTTCATCATCACAATGAATTATATAGACACAATGCATGAAACGGTCTAGGAGAAAAAAAAAAAAGAAAAAAAATGAAACGTGGAAAAATTTTGAAACACATCTCGAACCTTTTGTCGATGATTCGAAGCGATGCTATATACGATATCAAGTCTCCCTTTTTTCGCTTTGCGTCTCTCTCACTCTCCCACTCTTCCCCTCACTCTTGTTTGTCGATAACATCTCGAGGAGTTTTTCCTCCTTACCTCAACGCTATCGGACTGATGAATCGAACAACATCCCGCGGACCCACCGCCGCGTTACCTCGCGGCTTTTATAATGTGCGCACAAGCCGATTGTGCATATCCCACGTGCTCTCTCTTTCTCACTCAATTCCGCTTTATATCGTTGTCTCTTCTTTTTATTTCTTCAATACTACTTCACTTCGTACGAGAGCACCAGCAGCTGATGCTCAGCTCTTGTGAGCGGCCCCTCAAAGTCGACGTGAAGCCGCCAAGGCCGTAAAATCTTCTCGATCTCTTTCATGGTATAAAACTCTGTATATATATATATATATATATACATACATTTGTGTGTGTTTGCTTGTGTGCATTTTGATGTACCTTTGGCCTCCAACCGACTTTTGTGAATGAGAAAGTAGTTGGGGAAATTATTCTCCACGCTCATCTCCAGATTTAATACATATCTTATAATATGCGTATACGAGAGTATGTGTATATTCATTTTTTATTTTTATTCTTTTTCCGATTTTATTTTATAGCAGTCGCAATAAAATTGACGATAAAAATACGACAGTCGAGAACTTTTCCATTAGCGTACACGTGCTAAATGCAATTGGGAAAATCTTTACATTCACTATGCGAGTAGATTTAACGTATACCGACGTGTTTGAACATGTCTGTGTTCTATTGTTTAGTGCACAAAAAATTTGTCGCCAATATTTGTACGGTGCATATGAAATCTGTGTCGAGATGAAGATCCCTACGATAATTATTGATAGTTTTTCATATATTTTTATATGTATAATATAAGATATTATGTTCAGTTGAATTATTTCAATCAATCGAGATCATGCAAGAGTTAACAAATGAAAATTTTCATGGGAAAAAAACGGATATTTTACATTTGGGAATTTTTTTCCTATCTATTCAATCATTTAATTATTATTTCATATTAAACAATCAAATTATTTCTGGAGAATTGTTGTGTATAAGTTCTCAACGAAGATTGTCGACAAATTTTCATTGTAAACGCCGAACAAAATGAGAATCATGAAAGTTTTCTAGGAGATCTTGAAATGTACACAAACTTTATAGGCAGTTTGTGAACTGGACAAACCAGGAAGCGAACTCAAATATATATATATATGTGTTTGTGTATGGGTAGAGTCATAAGAACGAGGGAAAATAAAATACAGAAGAAGAAATAAAGGAGAAACACAGCAAAACTTCACTGTGATATATCTGTATTTAAAGATGGTATCGAAGAATGAACGACTCTTAGTTCACCATACATATGTGTGAATGTCTACATGTGACTCTGTTCGATAGATTAAATTGGCTTTGAATCACTCACTCGGTCAACAACCACATTACATAATATAAAACTTCACTTCAATATTGCAAAAAAAAAAAAAAAATATACAGAGTAGAAAATGAAATAGAAAATATTGAAAAAATCATTTTTTATGAAGTATTGGTGAAAATAAATGGAGAAAAAAGGAAGAGAATATAATGTGATGAAAGTGGCCATCAGGTGTCAAATTGGACCGAGCATAACAAATCAAATCAACTCACAATTTCGAAACAAAATGCGAATGCCAATAATGCCATTATCATTTTTTTCATTTCATTAATTTTTTTTTGTATGTACTTTTTTTTCTTCTTATATTCCCTCGCTCCTATCACACACACATCCACAAAATATATATATATATATATACATATATTGGCCTGTGTGCCACGTCAGGATCCATTATATCGGTATTGCGCCGCTTACAGGCCACGACTATAACATAATCGTGTTAACCTAGTTGCACTATACCAAGCACAGTATACATATATGATAAATCCTTTGGACTGCGTTTAGACCTCTTTGTCGCGCGTACATGGCATTTGAGTAAACCGCACAAAAGCTGCATGGAAAATGAAAATCAACAAAATGAAAGAAGAATTCATAAAAAAAAAAAAAAAAAAAATGCTAGAGGAATTTTCCATTGAAAGAGTTTTATATAATATATAGGATAAGGAATTATTTCTATTTGACTGTACGACAAAGACCACGAGTGCTTGCCTTTCTCATACGTTGAAGAGAAATAAAATGGTGAATTTCATATTTATTTTTATTTATTTATTTTTAATATTGTTATTATTCATCTTCATTTTTTCTCTCTTTTTTTATCCCAATCTCAATTTCATATCCCCTCTCAATTATTTGCTGACCATATTGACATAGCGGTTGATTGTCTCATCATTTTTGTGTATTTATATATATATATTGTGTATATGAAAGCAATTATATGGATTTGGTTGGTTCAATCGTTATTGACGGCTTTTTATTTACTCGGTGTTAGCATGACACATTTTATGAGATAAAAAAAAATGATAGAGACGATACAACACCAATAAACAAATAAGCGAAATGATTTGCACGATAGGATTTCATATGGAGTTGGTGATTCTGAGCAATAATCAACACGTTTCATATATTATATAATGCACATGTTGATCCGAAGAATATTCATATCACAATCAAGCAAATGTAAATTTTAGAACAACAAAATTTCTATGTTTATATTTCACATAAGAATATTGACAGAAATTGTGCACATGCAAATTCTTCAGATGAACAAAACTTCCAACCAAGTGAAAACAAAGGAGAATGAAATAATATTCTGCCGAGATAGTATTTTGAGAATCTCATTAAAACGACTGATGCCAAAGGAAGAGCAGCAAAAATGTACAGAGGGAATGAAAATTGCACAAAAAGGGGAGCACATACACACGTCTCTAGCATCAACCAGAAATACAAACATATAGACATAGCCGAAGAACGTATAGAAGAGCGACAATAAGTAAAACAAAACTTGACGAGTCAGAACGCGTCTAGAGCGAAAACAGAATATAACGCAGTGTGACATATACCACCATTCTAAAGCTTAAAAAAAATATGAAGAAGGAAAAACTTAGAACCGAGAGATCATTAGTAGTGTAGTAGATGTTGAAATAAATTAGAAGAAAAAAGAAAAAGAAATTGTGTGAAGATATAACGTGAGAGTTGGAACTGAAGGAAGAAAGAGAGCAGATGCCTATGCAACGGTGAAAAAAATTGAATAAACAGATTGACGACGACGACGACGACGACGTCGACAACGAAGGGTAAAAGAGCGCGAGCAAATCTTCGTCGTAGTCGTCGTGGCGGAGAATTTACCATCATCATCAGCGAACTTCCTCTTCAGCCATACCTCTCGTCTTGGTCCTCTTACTCTACTACTCTCATCTCTCGCATCTTTCGCGCATCGTACCATTCTTTTTAATCACTAACGCCCGCTTCCGCCGCATTCGTCTCAGGGAGATGTGCCTTATTTCTACTCTTTCTACTCTACCTCATCTTTCCTTCGACACCCACCCTCTCTACAACTCGTACTCTCACCTTGAAAATCCAATGCGAGACTTTCCTATATATACTTTTTCTCGACATAACTTTCGTTATAGCAACTTCTTCACTCGTTTGAGTCACTAATTTACAAGTCGATGACTCGCAAAAATATTTCCCTCGCGATTTCTCAACAATTTTATATGGGGGAGAGTTGGATATAGCGAAGCCTTTCTCAGAAAAATCATTGGGAATTCGAAAAGAAATTAATTGTTGATTTAAGAATAAATTTCGTCCAATGTTACATTCATGTATTCCATTTGCTACGACATTTAATCAGCACTATCCACTCGTGGATTGTCAAATACTTTACATCACATTGAGAATACTCTTATCAATAATGAATTAATTAAAAATTGATGGATAAAATTGATCTCCACATTTCCATTCATTCTATCCGTCAGGATGTTTATTCGATTTATTTTCATGAAAATATTATAAAGAAATAGAGAGAATGGAAAAAAAAAAAAAAATTGTTGGGTATTAGTTATGTGTATGTGTCTGGTGTGTATTGGTGAATGGGTGCTTTTTGGATGGAGGCCAGTCTATATAGAGAATATCGTACTGTAAGATCTGTAAGTGCATTGAGATTATAGACCGCGCGTTCGTGCGAATTTTTTTTCTTTTTTATTTATTCATTCGGATATAGGTGTATGTGTATGAAAAGGTTTTTAAAGACTTTCTCGGGCATTTCGCGCTATTTCGTGTCGACCATGTGAGAACCCCGAACAAAACACATACAAAATTCTACATAGAAATACACATACTCATACACATAAAGATACACATTCATTTCACTCGTTCTTTCTTCTCCTTCATCGATGCGAAACGAATTCGAATTTCGACACACATACAAAATTGAAATCCATCAGTGCAGGAAAGAACTCGCGAAATCAATATTCAATTCACATTAAATATATATATCTACTATTATATCTATATACAGTTAAAAATTTTATGTATTGTAGTTTACTCAAATGTTGTAAAATATATTTTACAGAATTCCAATCATCAATTATGCAATTGATTATTGTTAGTTGCGAAATTAATGAATAAAATACTGATTGACTCGGGTCTCAACTGATTAAACCAATTGTTTTATGACGATATTAAATGAAATTATTGAGACACGCTATGGTAAAATTTGATTTACAGTCTTGAAACTGAAGCGTAGCAGTGCAACATATATAAATATATATATAGATGATATTACTGACAGTTTGGTATAATCGCGAAAGAGACTTTCAAGATAGCTCGCGCTTCGTTGAACATTTGATGTGGTCACGTCACTATCAAGGCACCATATTTACATATACCTATATCTGTTAATCCTGTCTGGCCACTTGGACCTTAAACTCTCAGATGCGTTCGATGCTGCTGCCTTCTCCTTCTCTTCACAAAACCCCTATAACACGCTATATCTTACATATACACTCTGACGTGCCAGGATATTGCAAGAGCCAAGGGATGTTTGAGTTGCCAAGTAAACCACATTCTCTCTATCTCATTCTCTTCAACCTCCTCTTTCTCCTTTACTATTTTCCCCCTTCTCTCTCAATTTTCCTTCAATCTCACCCACAATTTTACCCCACTGCTGAACCGCGGTCTAATAAGGGATATTATGCCACAGTAAGTGAGCTTTACGAGAAAGCATACATATACACAACTATTTTGTTGTTGTATTGGTAGAACACGAACAAACACGTATCTCAACGTTACTCGAAATTGCTGCGTAATTAATTTTGGTTGACTTACAGTGATGATGAAGGATGATGGTGTGTGGTTGAATGTAAGTGTATTGATGTATATAATGTGCATTAATATGGGATAAAGCTGCAGTAGGGACATCGTAAATTCAGGACTGCAGAATTGAAATTAAAATAGAAAAAAAACAGCTTTTAAACACGAACAAAATTCCATTTTTCCTAATCACAGAATTTTATTAACATCCAATAATAAATTGACATCAATACCGTGCGAAGAAAGAAATAAAGAAAGGAATATGTTCAAGATATCCATGTGCAAAAGAAAAAAAAATAAAATAAAAAGCAGAGAAAATAAATTGAACAGAAGATAGAACGATAACGTTCAAGCGTTGCGCGATGTACCCGGAAATATTGTGTCGCTGAAGAGTGTCGCTGCAGAGGAAAAAGAGACGCGACTATTAAACATATAGATATACATATATTAAAATGTATGTATATATATATATATTTCCATGTTGCTGCAAATATCGATGATGCAGTTGTATGAACGGAACATCACGCCTCTAAAAAGGGGAAGCGGGTAGAAGCGTTTGATTTCCTCTTTCTTCCGGTTCGAGTATCTCGGTATATCTCCCTGCAGTGTATATATATATATATATATATACCATCTTTTCACTCTCATCTTCTCCATCTTTTTGCTTTTCCGCGTCACTATACTCGTACAGTAACATGCATTGAAATTTCTCGGGAGAATTCTCGTACAGCAGCTGCCTCATATCCTAATTTTTTTTTTTACCAAATGTATATATATGTTATTTTCCGCGGGATTATTGCATCGAGAAGATTTTCAGTTGCAGAAGTGGTGGAGAGAGGAATGAGAAGTTTCATAGAAATATTTCTGTTCTTCCAATTCCGAGAGAGTGATAAAAAATAAATCAGAAGATAGATTTTTTTGTGTTTTTCATATTTTAACTTTTCAAATACACCCACGTTCACGAATCTATTGATACACACGAATGTAAAAATTGTATTTTCATTTCTTCTGATAGTCCCAAGAGATGATATAGCGAGGGATAACTCTGTTAGTACTATGTTCAAGAAATATTTAATGATTCTATTTTATGGATTAGTTTTAATTAAATATTTGTATCCAATATGTTAACTGCTGCTAGTTTAGTCTCCTGTTTTCTATATATAGATACAGTTCCTCTTTAAAATAATCACAAAAGAGAGAGAGAGAGCAGTGGTGTATCATTGCCACCCACGATAATTTCTTCTTTTTTTTTTATCCATTCCTCTCTCCCTTGAATTAACCACACCACATTTTCCATCTCTCACTTTGCGCGCTCCACAACACGCGCTCGAGACACTGATTGCAATAAATTGCCGGGCGTTTCTCTTGTGTATATATACAGCACAGTAACCCAACGAGAGTGCGTGTCGTGGTAGTCAAGCCCCAGGAACCGTTACCGATTCCTCCTCTGTACCACCTTGCAATTTTACACCTCTCTCACATCTCTCCCCTTTTCTCACTTGTGCTATACAGATTGAATTAAATTGTTGAATTGCACTAATTATTCAATGTCTCTCTCTCTATATATATACATATACATATGTAGATACATATATACAAAGCACTCATTTAATTTCAGTGAAAATAATTTATTCAATTTCATACAACTAACGAGAGAATAAGTAAATGATAAAAGAAAAAGAAGAAAATTAATTTTTAAATAAAGTGAAATGTGCTAATGTCATAAATTTCAATCTCTCATGCGTTTCGTCGTGTCTCGTATTTTCACTACGTACATATATATCTATATATATATATTTCGTCGGCAGTTTTGCATTTTTTCAAAAATAAAATGGGAAAAAGAAATGAAATATAGGAGAAAAAAAAAAGAATGTAGAACGACACGTGAAATGAGATGGAGAGGGACGTTGAATATATAAAGCTGGAGGAAATGTGCCAGGATAGAAATGGCAAAAGGTTAATGACGCGATGCAACACATACGGAGAATATATATATATATATATATATTTGTGTATGCGCAAGTATGAACGGGCATGGACCCATCGTAATGCGATTAGATGCACAACTTCCGTGCTTGCACCCTCAACGTGACTCCATATGTGGCAGCATATGGTTGTTTTTCGTGCATATCCAGTGACACTGGGATATATAATAATATAAAGTAATATTGCACGTGATGGCAATTTCCAAAATCAATTGAATTAATTTTCTCTTGGATTATGTAAAGATGATATCATAGATGAAGGAGGAATTTAAAATTTTTCACCGTTTCATTCTCTTTATTGAGTTGATTATTAATCAAATTTATCATCAACGAATTCCAAATATATATATATGTATGTATGTGGAATGTAATCCATAATTTCATACGATGCCTATTACAAAAACATTATACATATAGTTATACATTTAATGAATATAAAGCGTGGGCAAAGAAACGAATGTAGGCGTCAATATGAAACAATTGTGGGCGTAAAATTGTAGAATAGACATCAACATATGCATAAATTAAATGCGCAAGTTAATAAAGTAAGAAAATACTGGACAAAGCAACGATCAATATTGCTCCAATGAAATTCGCAAGAAAAAAAAACAAAAAAGATAAAGAAGAATGCACAAGAAAAATTCATCTATCGACTTGGTTTGATTTGAGATTAAAAAGTATTTTTATCGCTACTAAAATATTTCATCATCTCGTGATTCCATGACATTGTCATACTCTATAAGTACATCACGATAACGGAATTAAAAATCGAATACCGTGTATAAAAGAATTATGCACTTCAACAAATAAACGACGTGAATGCAAAAAAAAAAATAAAAAAAGAATGAAGAATGGAAGAGAAAAAAGAAGTGGAGGAGAAAATTGTGAATGCCAATCTACTTATATCTACTGCATATTCCCTCGTGAATACCTTCCAACATAATTTACTTATATATACTTATATGTAAAAGTATAAGATGAAGTATATATATATATATTCCTCTACTGTTCTCTCATTGGATATGTGAAAGGAGAACCTCTTTACTTATTCATCGCGCATTTACTTAGACGCTAAGAGGCACCACCAGAGAATTCAACGACTCCTTCGAGGTATCTAAACTTCCATACTAGCCTTTCTCATCGAATCCGAACAGCCGAAACTTTTCCCACATCATGTAATATATATATATATATATATATAGCAATGCATGCATATACTATATCCTATCTATTTATCTACTTATGAGATCATCTTCATATATCAAACTGAGAGACATTCCCGCAAATCCTTGCATTTACGCTTACCACAAATCTCGACATTTTTTATCTTCACTATTGATTAATATCAACTTGTTGAAGCTTGTTTAGATATTGTCACAGAAAAGTTTATGTGAATAGAATATTTTTTTGTTTTTTAAT
This sequence comes from Zele albiditarsus, assembly GCA_958496275.1. Taxonomy (NCBI): domain Eukaryota; kingdom Metazoa; phylum Arthropoda; class Insecta; order Hymenoptera; family Braconidae; genus Zele; species Zele albiditarsus. The sequence goes on from OY292411.1 coordinate 728,783, forward strand.
ATCATCATACTTTTCGTAATATCAAATTAAATTGATAAATACAAACGAAAATTGCAATATCTATTATTTTTCATTCAGTCCAAAGCTGTCTGTGTGTATAGGTTTATATGATATGCTAAATTCAATTATCCCGCGGACATTTGAGCTGCTTGAGTTACGCAGTCAGGAGAGAAATGCACCTGCGATACGCCATAGAGTAAAATACATCATATAAATATGAATATATATATATATGTAGATGCATGTATGTATGTATGAAAGGATAAAGGAGATAAAGAGGACGTGGTGAAGACGACGACGACGAAGAAGAGTACAGAGTGTGTTGAGAAGAAGCAAAGAGCAAGAAACCGTGTAATTTTACTTTCTACCCGCGTTTGCCCTCAGGACTTATATGCGCGTCGTTTATATCTGCTCCTGTATTGCAGGTACATATATACATATATATAAATATTGCACTTGAGTGCACAGCTACCGCGATTACCTACCTCTCTCCCCCTCAACAGGACATATTAACTTACATATTCATATGTACACTTTTATTTATATTTGCACTGCGAAAAACCGAAAAAAAAACAAATTATTTCAACAAAATTTAATAAATTTGATAATTTTGGCAATTGCACAAAAGTGAAACATAATTTTAATTCTCGAGTTGAATTGACCAATTAAATTTAATAATATTGAAACAATGAGAAATTGAACAAGAAAAATTAAACGGATAAATTTGTTGTGAAAGTTTTTCTTGACGCATTTCATATCAACGTAAATATTTTATTCCGTTTTATTTTCACGAACCCTGTACCGATATTTCTGTCGTCATGGCTAACGAGTCTGTCCCGCAGTTGACTTCGCACCAGAGACTACAAATATATATGTATATACATGGAAATAAAACTCGTTAGTCTGTCAAAAGATTTTCGCACCAACGTGTACCGTACAGTGTACACTTTCCTGTTCAGACTTGTCATCATCGTCGCCTGTACGCTCACGGCCGCGTGTTATTATTGCTGCTTTTGTTACTGTCATTGGCCACTACCAATTTATTTTCTAATTTTACTATCGCATGTATATGTATGTAGCAAAACCCCAACGAATTCGTCTCATGTGGGAAAATAATTTTTAAGCTGAAAATATCGTTCGTTCTGCGTCTCTTATTTCATATCAATGTTTTCGTTTTTGCATCTTTCACATTGAGCCTACCCCACTCAATGTAATGAATTATAAAAATAATAATATGTTCTATTGCGCGACTGAATTCGTGGTTGGACTGAAGAAAAAAAAAAAAAATGACTGCAGAGCAAGAAAAAATTAATTGAAAGGAAGATTGTGTCACATTGTCAAGTAGTCTCTTTCATCGTCTCTTTGGATTTGCAACTCATGCATGAATAAACTGTACTTGTGATTAAAGAGAAAAAATACGTCGTTGTTGAGCTACTGTGTGATGACAACAACAACACCAACGTTAGAATGTATTTAATATACACAGAGGAAGAGGGAGTGAGTGGAAGAAGACAATCCAGGTCAATGATTCAAAGCACAAGTTGAAAAAAAAAAAAAAAGTAAAGTAGTATAGGTCGAGTGGGGAGTGCGCGATAGTTGTCTACTACGATATATATTACTGCTTTTCACCTCTTCTCGTTGTCGACGACGACGACGACGACGACGTTATCGCGTGACCACAAATGATCGATGTATATGACCGGCTTAAATAATTCAATGATTTCCTTTGTATAACCTCAACTTTCGTTATATGTCTGTACATAGAGAAGTTTCTGGATAATCGAGGTGTCTATATGCTGCTTATATACTTTACGCAATCTCTGTAGCCTCTTCAAAGTCGTCGTTCATTGTCAAAACTACGGCATTCAATTATATTGAGAAAGATAGAAATCTTCGTATTTATTTTTGGATTGTTTTGAATGTCGTTTTGACTTACTCTGTTGTGTGCACACAATTTTAATACTAAATAAAAAAATTGTCCATCTCTCTAAACCAAATTCATCTGCATCCCTCATCTTTAGGGAACACTTATCGTAAAGTTTCAATAATTCAATACACAATTTATGTTAACATGATGAGAATAACATAAGCGTTTACCTATTGCAAAGTAATTTTTTTATGCCAATAACAAATGTTCCAAAGCATCTCAAGCCCCAGATGCATTTTACTTTCATTTCGATATTATTGATAAACGATAAAATTTGGTTTGGTGAAAGCTTCAGATAGACTGAGAGAGAAAGAAAGAGAGAGAGAGAGAGAGGAAGAGAAACGGGAGTAGACATCGACGTGCCATAAATTGCATGGCACTTCCGTCCGACGAATCGTTCGACAAACCATCTACCTATACCCTACCGCCCCTTTTATCCCTTTACGTGGATAAATCACGTGCCACAAACCGTTATGAGACTGCTCACCGAACCATGGGTGCACGATCATTCGCGAATTAGGGAATTGAATCGATCGGAATTTCAGCTCGTTGCGTCCTCGGGAAAATAATAACGACGAGTATATAAATTTTGCTCTCTCTGTCACTCGCCATTTCTAGTTGCATCAAGGGGTGAAAATTACGAATTATTTGCATTTATATATATATCAACGATGAAAATTAATATTTCATTCACAATACCCGATGACGCGACATTTTCAAGTAATATAAAATTATATTTTTTATGCTTGTGGTCGCCACAACGGAGGAAATGTTTTTACGAATAAAATCGCAGTTGTTGACGAAAATTCATGGATATTTTATAATGTATAATTTATGCTCATGTATGTATGTATATTTTGTCACATTGTTTATGAGCAATAAATAGAGAAAATTAATACTACATATAGTAGTTGTATTGTATTTTAGAATGGGATGGATAGGACCGCAAATGGGAAAAATTATGTGAAAACATTCAATTTAACCACGAGAGTATAAATAATGTATAATATAATGAATAACATAATTCTTACGCCTTTTGGATTCAATTTATAATACAAATGTCATTATATTAGTGTTGCATGATCTGAAATAATTATCAAATCAATTTAATAATCATCAGCATTTATTATAATCATTTCTTTATCTCATAATGTAAAAATGGAATTGGAAATGTGCGCAAATACAAAAAAATATATCATGTGTACATGAAATGAGAGAATATCCTTTGTCATTTTTTTTTATTCCCCCTTTTCTCTTCAAACTATTCAAATATATATGTACACATATGTATATGTAAGCATATATATATACTCACTCGTATGAAAAATATATGAATAGATACTTTACTCAAAGATATGCGTGTATTTTTGTTTATTTTCTTTCTTTCACAAAATGGAAACCGTATATATAAAAGATGTTGAATTATTAACAGACGCGGACGTTCACTTTTTCTGTCTCCTTTACTCTTTATACTCACATATATACATATACATATATATATACTGCCTGAACCAATAACAATCCACGGGCGCCTTCTCTACACGCCCGCGAAACGCGTTCGCTTTTTTTTTTCTTTTCATATTTTCATTTGATTTCATATTTAGTAGATAGTGCACTACTTGTGGATTTAGTTGCCTTTGAACTTTGGCACAGAGGCAAATTGCATCTGTCATGGATGTATAAAAGCGGGCCCTCACTCTCTCTCTCTGTTGTTCTTTGCCTCTTGTCTATAGTTACTGACATATTTCACATGTATGAAGATAACCCTCTCGAGAAAAGAAAAATCCCACATCAGATAAAGTCTTTTGCATTCATACGGATGAGAATAATCCGTCAGCAACATTACAGTAAAGAATAAAATACAAATTTTTTCATTTTACTTTTTAACATATGTATAAGAGATAAATACATCACATGCAAGTGTTTTCCTTTGTCATTGATATAATGTATTCCGGGAAGAAATGACAATAACTATGGCAAAATATTTAACAATGGAAAGAACAATCGAGATAACAGAATAATTGATATTATTCGAGGCTAGGACAAAGAAATTGATTGTCAAAAAAGATTTTATAACCCTTTAGTATATGAATATGGTTTTATTTTGTGCGTCCACAACTCTGCTCTACAATAACTGACAGACATCATTTGAAGACTCTTAAAGCGCCTGAACAAAAATACTTCTCGAAACAAACTAATTTATCACAGAACAATATGACATTATATGGTCGCGGGCACAACAACGACGACGAAGAGACATAGCACATGTATATAGAATGAGTCCAATCATGGGTTTGGTCGTGCGTGTATATGCACGTATGAACACGTTGGTATAGCTATACAATAGCAGGACATGAAGCAATAGCAATGAGCCAATCTCTACAACAATAATATTACATGAAGAAAAGCCTCGGGGTTGCATGAACAGTCATGGCAGCCAATATTACCACGTGAGCACACTCGTATAAATATATGTATATATTAATACATACAGTTTTACACTAGGTGTCAATTTGTATATTTGTCATGACTCATATAAACGTCGCGCGTGAATGAAGGGTGGTTAGGTGGATGTAATTGAACTATACCTACCACTATGAATCGAGAAAGGAAGAGAGAGGGAGAGAGAGTGAGTGTTGAAAGTGCAGTGTGAGACTATAGAGAAACAAAATGGAGTATATCATGATGATTGACCGATTTGAATGTGATGCAGCAACCCTCGCGCATGATTATTAACGTGGATATGATGCAACGGACATGTTTATACATGCAAATATACATGTATATGTATTGATACATATATGCGCGATACCGCTGCGTGATAACGGTGTTTTATTACTTTCCACTCGGTCACTCTCCGGTCGTGGCGTTGCCTGATCATGACGCGATCAGATTTCCTCCATACCAGACTGTCTGTCACGTTATCTTCCAACCCTTTTCAATTTTTTTATTCTCTTTTTCAACGTTTTCATATATATTTGAATTTATTTTATCACTTTTTTTTTTTTTACTTTTTCAATGCTTACACGTCTGGAAAACTGTGAGAGTTTTTATAATATATGTATATGTATGTGTTTGGATTTTTATGAGGAAATTTACTGTTCTAGAATTTTTATCTGTTTAAGTTCTCGTCGTTTTATATTTTTGAATGAATAAAGGGATTAAACTTTTCTCGTTATATTATTGTGTTTTTTTATTTATTGGTCAACGAGATTATACACTCGAACGCGTAAGCTCAAGTTTCGTTGTGATTTATTAAGACTCCATCTTGCTTATAAATTTTACTACCACTACTCAAAAGAACGACGGAAGACAATATCCGCAGCCCTCTTTTATGTATATTTTTTCCTCCTCTACAGTTGCTTCTCACTCAGAGACACGTAGACATATATTTCCCGTAGGGTTGCCACGTGAAAAAGTATTATATGAATTGTATATATAACAAATTTTTTTTTTTGTCACGTATGACATTTTTGTTTGGTTAAAAAAAAAAAAAATATTTCAAATAAAACATTATTTTTGTGTCAAAATAATAATTGTATTTTTTTTATAATTACAAAAATGTCGATTAATAAAACAGAAGCTTCAAAAATATTTCCCTTACAGAGTACAGATAAATAAACTCGTTGAATATGATCAGGGGTTATGAGGACGAGAAGACTTTTTGTTGCAGTGGATCAATGCCAATTCCTCAATTCCACCGAGATAATTAAAATTAGGTGGTAGAGGTTGTGACAATTGATATAAAAACGTACGACAAGCGAGAATATATTCTCGACTCTGTTCATGAACTATCATCACATTAATATTTTTCCAGTGCTTAGTCATTGAAATAATTTCAGGTGCACATAAACACACGTTTGACTTCATTTCAGCTGTCTCAAGATTTGTACAAAATGTCCAAATTGTTCCCAATAACTGCCTGAACAGAATATGGCCACGAATAAAAGGCAAAGAACCACATGATAAATGGCAAATTTTGATAAATTTACCACAACTTTCAAGAAAAATCTCGAGATCTCTTAAATTTTTCACAAGATGTAGTCTTTCATGAGATTTTCCCAATAGAAACCATCGCTGATATTCGTATTCCTTTTCCACCCCACTGACACCCAAGCATTCCAAACCCCTCACTTGTTTCCACGTTTCTTGGTTCAATTCTTTCCAACGGACACAAACTAAATAATCAAATATATTCATTAATTTACAACCTTTTGCAAATTCTATCATTTTGTTATAATTTATCTCACCTCTGTCTACGTTAATTAAATCATCAAATGACAAGTACGAAAATATTTTCAGTAAACAGTCATTAGGCAGAACGTCCCCGCATTTATTCGTAAATTCAGATTCAAGGATTTCTTTTTTGTCAGCAATAATATCAATATGGTTATGACCATTAACCGCCACTGTTGATGATTCCATATTTGACAACGTTCTGATGTGAGGGAGGTAACTGGAATTATTTTTTGTCAAATGTTTAAAGATATGAATTGGATGTGAGTAAAAAGATTAAAACTTGATAGAAAGCCGTGTGGCTTTTTCTATGATTATACTCACATGAAAAAAAATATTAGACACTGCTTCAATTTCAAGATTCTGATGGCACAGTATCTTGAATCACAATTCGCAACTATGGAACATTAATTATCCCCGAAGACTGTTTCACTAGAGAAATACTAAAATTCACATGAGAGAATTGACACCAATTGATTTAAGTAAAACAACAACTGAAATATTGAAATTAGAATCTACAGAGCTAGGTACAAAATCACTGTTGCCACTTGGGCAGTCGAACGTTTATGAAATATTGAAGTGCACCAGTGTCAAATCCAATGTAATTTCAATATCCAGTAGCTAATGGAGTGGGGACAGTCTCGTCAAAAGTGACGCTGTAGTGATCAAAGGAGACCCTAAAACTATATGACACCCCAATTGCAAAGTGCTTCTCTGTGCTCTTATTCTTGAAACGTACTCAACATGTGTCCCCGCTAATGACATCATTTACGACTCGGGCCCCATACTAATGCACAAAAGAAATGACATTGACATCTACCTGGTTCATCAACAAATAATTTTATGGTTCTTCTCAGTGGATTTCCATAACTAAATTCAAGGATTATAAAATGGTTCAGGTATATATAGTCTGGATAATTATGATCGTTTGAATATCGAAAGCTATTACCCTATTCATCATTTCTCAAATGGCCATCAATTTGTCACATAATTCTGTCTACACAAATATACATACCAATGCCGATAGATAAACTCATTAATCATTAACAAGAATACATACGAATATTCAATTAATAGGAAATGAACTTAATGAGAGTGAAGTATATAGAAAATTAAAGTATCATTTTTCCACGACAAAATCTCGGATTTTCCTCATCGCTATATATGGACGCCCTTGCTCTTTCTCACAGTCTCTCTTCAACTGCCTATCTATTCATCCCTCTCTCTCTCTCTCCCTCCCTCTCTCCATCAACTCGACATAGAGTGATGGACGAGCTACGCGAGTCTCCGTGCACGAGAGTAAATCGCACTGGGACTGCAGTTATGCAGACTGCCTATGCGTCACTCTCTCGGTATTATGCGGCCTTGGATATAGGTTGATGTATACATATATACATACATACATATGTATCTGTTAATGTATGAGCGTAGAGAAACGTTGCCCCTGGGACCGACAACGTTGAGCAAGGGCTATATACACTCTATACCTATAATGCAAAATCGAGAGATCTACACACCCTCTAATTCCTCCACTATCACTGCTACGGAATTATATTATCTCATAAAATATATATATATATATATGTATATGCACATACATTAGAGTGCGTAACTCTCTTTGTCGCATTGACGAGTCTGGACTCGATAACCCATGACTTTCTCTTGGATTATTCTGTTATAATTTAAACGATCCGCATGATAAAAATAAAAGTATTGTTTTCGTTTTTTTCCTTTTTCTTCATCACGTTATGGATATTATGAGTGAAACTGATTGATCACGCGTGTAATCATAAAATATAGGGTGTCGAAAATATGTGATACTGTGGAGAGTTTACATAGATATTCAACCCGATGACATGATGATAGAGATGAAAAAAAAAAAAATATTTGGGTCGAATGAAGAAATATTGACTTTTTTTAAAGTGGTCATAACTTTTTATAAAATCCACAAAATTCATATAAATGCGGTCTCATTTTGTGCCTCTTACTCTGTCTCACTATTATGTTGTAACATGGTCGATAATCATACTGTAAAACGCACCCGATAAACAGAGAGAGAGAGAGAGTTGAAAAAAGAACAAGAAAGTTGAAAACATAATAGATAATAACATTTCAGTAAAATGTCGTGAAATTAACTCTTGGAAAAATAACCATAACTTCCGCTAGAATCGTTGGCAGTTATATAAATATGGTCTTATTTTGTGTGCCGAATTCCGCCCAATAATTTGGATCCAATGTTATAACGCTGCGATATTTTAAAATATAGTTATGGATGTGAGAAGGAAAAAAAATGAAAAAGTGTGACGGATAATCACGTGGATTATTTCACTGATGGTCTCATAAATTCTAGCGTGTATGACTCATACACGCGAGAACGTGGATTACACGTTAAGCCTTGGCACACTGCACGACTGTACAGACTCGCAATGACAGCAAAGAAATATACACATATACACATATAGAAATATATGAAGCAAGGAGTAAAAACTCATTTGGATGCCATGAAATGAGACGTGAATGAGGTGCAGATATGTATGTGTACAATTGGGGTTGACTGAACACTCGCACCGATTGGGCCAACGGCAAAAGGTCCGAATGTTAGAAGACGTAAAAATACAAAGAAGGAAATAAAATGGCGATAGAGAAAGAGAGAGAGAGAGGAGCGTAGCGCAGTAGATTCGACCCGTTTCCAGTCGGACGATGGTGAACGCTCCAACGAATCTTTCGACTCGAATCACACACAGGGGAAGCGAAAGAGACGAAACCGAGACAGAGAACTAAAAGTGAGGGGAAAGAGACGATAGAAACGATAAAGCATCGAATGAAAGTGTATATACCGTTATTTATATATATATATATATATATATATATATATGTATACATATAAAGCTCTCGATACTTGGTATTGAAAGTTGAATGAAAAACGAAGAGCAAACTACTCTGCGGACTCGCAATTTTTTCGAGCGTGCTATCATCCAAGCAGGAAAATGAGTTTCGAGACAAGTATCAATAGATATATATATTGAAACAGAGTAATATCTTGTTTGAACTTGCAAGAAAAGAGCATGAAAATACGGATAAATGTCTCGGTTATGAACTTGTTTATAAAATGTCCCTGAGTTAAAGTGGAAAAATATGTATATGTATAATATGTATGTATTAGAAGGGTAGTGGATGAAAATCGATCAACTCAAGTATTTAATAGTATTTTTCATTCTATCTTGGCAGACAACCGGGAAAAAAATCGAATATTAATTATCATAAATTAATTAAGACCGAGAAATAATTTTCACATAATCTGCTGATATATTTGCAATAAAATGAGCCCATTTATTTTGCATACAAATTTTTTTTTTCTTCTCAGACGAGTCAAAACAAATCCACAATTTAAACTTCATCAATATGACTTCAATATTTTTTCCCACTAATTCCAATGTATCAGAAATGTTTTTTTTGTTTGTTTTGTTTTTTCTGAATTTCCAGCAAATTTAAAACAGAGTAGATTTTACCCCGCTCACCCCTATATGGAAGGAAAGAGTCACGTTTCAACGAGGGACTCTGAGAATGATTTTAATTAAAATGCACGAGGACGTGCGCGGCTGACAAATTGCCTTGAGACTATGGCTATTGTATAAATCAGTCTCTGCATCCCTCTGAATAGGAGTGACTTTGTCAAATATATATATAGTATTGTACAAAAGCGAGCACCGGACATGTCTGCGTGCACGTCCGAAATACCGTGAGACTCTATTCTGTATATGTGTATAAGTTTATACACGAGGGCGAAATTTTTCTACAAGTCACAACCAGCTTGACTGAGCATTAACTTTCAATTATATATGTGTACCTAATTCATGTTGCCAGAACATATATCATTTTATTATTTATTTTTTTTTTTTTTCGGGGAGTGCTGGAAGAATTATTGTTATATGGATCTTCGCATAATCACGATGAGACAGTTCTTTTTTCCTTTTTTTTTTTTTCCATAGAGAAGGGAAATATTCACGTGTAGACAAAGAGATGTTGTTACGTGACAACATTATTATGTTGATTTTGTCATGAGACATGTATATGTTTAGCTTAGAAGATAATAATTAATAACTGAGATGAAAAATGACACGAAATACGGACACTTTTTATATACCTATATACGCAATATTGTGGCCCTGTGTGGTGGAATAACTTTAAAAGTGGTGAGGGATAAAACTCTGGAATACCAAACGCCATCACCGGATTTAGGACGCGCGAAAAACGTATTGAAACGTGTTCCTTATCTGCATATACACGCCATTTGCTATATAGTTACGTACATATATATTGAGAGGGAAGAAAATCCGCAAGTCCGTCGTACACTTCACCAGTTTGGAAAAATAAAAGCCAAGACACTCTTCAACAAACGTATATATAGGTGTATAGAGAAGAATGATAAGAGGTGTGAAGTTAAAATAAAGACATTACGTCTCGAACGAACACACACACACACACAATAGTTAAGCCAGAGTGGCTTCTTAGCATCTGAGATTGCATTAGTCAAATTCTTATTCCTTGTGCCATAGTCCGAAGCGCATTGACAATGACAGGCAAGAATGAACAAGAGAAATGCGAATGAAAATAAAAAGAAAGAGAGAAGTAAATCGGCCCCCGGGGGGTTCAAGAGCTCAGACACGTATAGAACAGTGTGAGAGATTTCTCGAGGGGTTGTGAAGCACCGTGCCAAGGGTGTGTATGTATTTGTGCCTGGGCTTGTGCGTGTCTATTCCTGTTTCAACTGGGCTTCGTACAACCGATGAATATAGAGAATGAACGAGTGAGAGAGCTTGCAAGCATCGCAATGTAATGCGAAACTAAAACAGAATTATCTGCCACTCCGTCGCTCCTCTTGTGCCCCAAAGCGAGGAGAAAGCGGAGGCAACCCCATGTTGGGGTGCATTTTAACAGGAGCCAGAGGGAGAGATGAAATAAAAAAAAGGATAAAAAAAAAAGAAGAAAAAGAATGGAGGAAGAGAAAAAAAAATGTAACGGAAGCGAACGAGAGTTCTCGTTCAATGCTTACAAAATTCTATACCCATCGCTTATACATAGAGAGTGCCTCTTTCATTACGTATGTATATATACGCATGATATTGATCCACATATACGAATTTCCTGATCACTGTGTGAGTGTATCATGTGTATGTGGTCAGCCACTCCCAAGTATTTAATTTCCAACTTTTTCATGGAATTAAATTTGCGACAACCGACAATGATGAAATAAAATTTGAAATAAATTGCGAATAGATTGGTATATTGTGTGCTTGATGAATTTGATGCAATCAGTGCTAGAGGATGACACTTGAGATACCGAGAAATAGAATGAAAAAATGGAATGGACAATTAATCTGGTATGACTATGAACATGTAAATTGGAAAAAATTCGAGAAAATTAATATTGATAGAAGAAATGAAAGGGGGAAAAAAAAAAAACAAAACCAAGTGATGCGCAGTTATCGTGATTTCTTTTTTGCTGGTTTCCATTGGAAAAATACAAAAAGAATCAGAGGCAATTTTTTTTCTTCCAAACCTATTCATAAAATTATCACGTCTGTCAGTGAGTGGAGAAACATCGCGAATTGAAAATGTCGTCGTGGTCGTCATTTCAATGATCGAATTACCGTTTCACACATTGTGCGAGGGAAAAATTCGATTCATCTTTTTATTTTTCATGTCCCTCTATATTTCACTGTCGAGGATATATTGAAAGGGTTAGTGCCAATCTCAATGGCCAGAATATCTGATGAATTTCAACAATTTTTCATGTCTTTTATAATAATGCAATCAAATATACAAATATATCAATAAATATAAATGTATACGATTTAATACTAAATTCTTTTTGTTTCTATCTGTTTCAGGTAAGTAACAATCACCAAAGTTGTTATCATATTTACCTGGATCATACCCCGGTCACGGTAAGATAAAAATAATTATTTAGTTTCAGAGTCGTCTTTCATTTTCCGATAGTTCAAGGTGTTTTAATCCTCTCAATAACAATTTTGTCCATCGAACACTATATTACATTGACTCCCATACAACGCTATCACTTCAATGACAAAGGCGCATGTTTACCCTCATCACACACATACATCTCTCTATATACTATCTACCCCATCGACACAACCTCATCAAACGTATCTCATTTCAATAGTATCAATAATAATCCTTGCTGATACGAGTCATCAATATATGCCATGAATATATGCATGCACGTTTTCCACTTTGAAAATTAAATCTCGCAACGTTTCACACGACACATCAACCTATCCAACGTTACAGTTAATAATAGGGCTTGTAAAAAAAAAAAACGATTTATCCATTCATAAAAATAATAATCCCCGAAAAACATCGAATAATAATATTTCATAATTGATCAATTAAAAATCCAATACACAATGTTCAATATTTGATATAAAAGTTTGAATATTAAATATTAAAATATCAGCAATATATTATTGATCTTTGTATGAGATATTAATCCTAAAAAATTGTCAAATACTCACATTGAAGCATTTGTTCAGCATTGATTATTATTTTTATATTATTAATACACCATAGTCGATGAAAAAAAGCTTGTGTGGCGAAAAAAAAAAAAAAAAAAAACATCTCTAAGATATTATTGATTTATATAAGCCGTACATACATATATAGAGTTGGAACATATGCGGTGAGGAGTCGCACGTATACTCAATATATATTTTTATCTTGTACGCACGCGACGCTACTCGTACGAACGTGCTTTCGTACGACTCGATAATGAACTTATCCGAGTGCGGCTGCACATACACATATGTGTATGTATATATATATATATCTATATGGAGAGAAAGAAGAGAGAGAGAGAGTGAAGTGAAGCGGGGTGCGATGAGGTCTCGGGCGAGTAACAAGCGCATTGAATACTACCTTGATTGGAGCCTCGAATGCTGGCAGCGATACATCGATGTTGGCTGGTGCTGTTACTGGTATTCGCTTTAGCCTTCGATTCGATTACGTTACTATGCGCAGCGATCAAGCGACGACGACAACGACGACGAAGACGAGGACGTGGAGGACGACAAGAGAGCACACGCGAAGAATGATGATGACATTCGTATGTGTGTATGGATGGAAAGGATATAGAGCTGTCATAAAGATAAAATTCATCCACCTCTGTTGAACGTTCGTGTCTGAAAAAAAAAAAATATATTTTTTGTTGGTCAGATTTATTTTTGGTATACTGCAGCGTCTGGTGAAGTGTCAATTCGAAAGAATGATTTTTCTGTATGCTACGTGTGATAAAATTAATATTTCAATGAAGAAATTATTTTTAAATAAGGATTACGTTTTATAATGTTAAAATTTGTTTGAACAATTGATAATGACATGAACAATAAAATTCATCCTTGATCGAATTCATCTTGATTACATTTTTTTGTTGTTTTAAAAAACAATGCAATGTTGAAAAGAAATATTTATTCCGGTTAATATTTTATGTTTGCGTATTAAAGTGTTGAAATAAATCTGCCAATGATAAGACTATCTGAATGGTGATATATTGTGATATCTGTTCATAACTTTTGTTCGCTATAAATTGTTATTTTTAAATTTAATTTCGATAGATAATAGCATCACAAAATGTAAATGGCAAATATATTGTATATATTTACCATCAACAGTAAGAGAGAGTACTTTCTCGGGTAATAATTTTACAACACAGACATTATGATCCATGACGCCCTTATTACACAGCTCTCGAGCTGCTGCATAGCCAGTGTATTTTACTAGTATAGAAGGTATAGCCACGCTCGATACACACCGCGATCCCAAGCACTACTATATATCGTTAACCAAAGTGATTTACGAGCACAAGCACGTTTATATACGGGCGGGAAGCGTAAAAACCTTTCTGACTTCCCTTTTCCTCTCGCTGTTTTATTCCTTCTCACTTGACTTTTCTTAATGTACCTTTCTTACATACATTTATTCCAATGGATTTTATCTAATCGTGGGTGAGCTGTGCTAGTGACTAATCGTTTAAAATTGTAAACGGTCACGTACATAGAGTTTAATTATCGAGTTTGTGCTCGTCGAACTTTTTTGATGACAAGTTCACCGAGTGATTTATAAATATTAATCCAAGAATAATTCACCTGTCTCATTCAAACCCATTCGATTTCTTAAAGTCTTGAAAGCTTTTGTTTTTCTCACGACCATTTGGGGGGGAGTCCAGATCCTCCTGACCATACACAGGGTAGTTATGATGCCATAATTATTACTCATAATTGTCATTTTTTCATTTCGTTCTCTTTATCTCTGTTTTTTTTTTTTCCTCATTACAAACAATTGTTTTGCGTTGCACCGATTATTCGACTCATTTGTCTCTTATACTTTCCGTCACTTATTCCATCTATTCGTTTTATTTGTAAAATAATATGTGAAATTTATATGACATCAAGTGTTGTGTGAATAAACAGCTGCACATAATTCTATCTTGAACAATCGATTTTATTCTCTCTCGTCAATTGTGAAAAAGCGATCAATTAATAAATACTAGTTTTAATTTAAAAATATCATAAATTAATTGTGAATGTTGCGCTTTTCAGTCTTCCCATCAATTATTCCTCATTCAAGCCCGCAATTGTTCGTACACATATTATTCGTTTTACTTAACTACTTCGTAAATTCGTCGGCGCCCCAAATTGTCCACTTAATTTCTCTCTTTAACCTCTCTCTCTTTCCCTCTCTCGCTCTCTATCTCACTCCATAAACCAGTAGTGACCAGTCGTGCATGAAACTTCGTGAACTGACCAAACAACTGTCGCAACATTAAACTCAAGCACAATCATCAGGAAAATAAAATAAACTCTCGCCTTGTTATTGTTTACCCTTGACGCAAACTCAAGCTCTGCAAATGCCCTACACATTTCATTCACATGATGTTGCACAAATCAGAAATAAAACAAATTAAAAATCACTGCATAAAATGTTTTCATATATTTTCATGAGCAAATATTTTTCATTAGTTATTTTAATTATATATGTTTAATATGAATTAAATATATATTGATATAAATTTGTAAAATTGCATAAACAATAGTGTATTGTGCAAATTGATTATGGATTTGCAGATGGCGTTAATTTAACCCCATGCGCTATAAGGGTTGATATAAACACATGTTCAATATTTTTTTTATAATATATTTATATATTTTTCCTGTTTCGCTTTGTAACTTTTATTTTAATTTTCCGTCTTTGATTTTTCATTTATTGTTCCAAACCGAATCTATTCCAAGCAAATATGCTCTGACACGTACATAAAATACGAGCTATTTACATCACGATTTATGTATTCTGCAAGGTCTCATAATTATTCATGAATGATTTATCAGCTGTTAACAAATAATAATTTTGTCTACATGAACGATTGAGTAGTCTAAAATTCGCATACAATTTACTAATATATACCATACAAAATGGTATCAATAGATCTCACCTTATACTTGTTTGCTAATGATTTATCAACTGCTATCCAATACTCATTTCATTAAAAATAAATAATTTCCTTATCCCAAAATGCTCAATAATTGCCTAATAGTGTTATTACATTTGTAAACCATCATAAAATTTCTCTGCAAGTACTGAATGTTTAGTTTGTTACCATACAGTGGATTAAAGATGAAAAGAAAGAAAGAAAAAAAAAAGATGAATTATTGTGAGTTGAATGGACTGATTCAAAACAATTTGAAAAGGTAAAAAAGTAAAACATGACATTTCATACTGTAGGTAAATACGTGTGCTTATGTATATAGAAACAGGAAATCGAGTTACATTGCTTGAACGCGAAAGAGATTGATCTGCACGCGGGTCGTTCGCTTTGCTTATCACACTCGTCGCAGTAGAAGAGAGCCACTTCCCGTTTCCCGCGCCGCGTCTATTAGCGAAACTAACGAGTCGTCGTTGAGTGCATGTCTCTTTTCTCTCGCTATTACTCTCTCACATATACACACTTTATCCTTCTCTTTTCCGTGAATGGGGTTGTACCAATCTTCCCCACAGATCTCCTTCGTTTTGTTTTCCTCCGGCAAGTGAACAGTTGGCGAACATTCACACACCAACACACATTCACTACACTCGCATATACGATGGTTGCTCCACTCGCGGCGGTGCGAGAGCTACCGTTTCAGATTAGCATCTTTTATGCGAAGCGACCGCACACGTATAAACGTGTAGCAAATACACTGCCAGATTACCAGCCTGAGGGAGAACTTTGTCCTCACACATACACTCATTTATATATTTATTTCTATATATGTATTTCTTTCTTCGCCATTCTCACTTTGATTTTATCTTTCGATTCGTTCGGTCTTGTTTCGTCCCCCCCCTCCATTTTTTATTTATTCAGTTCAAAGCATTTTCGTCACATTCGACGAATAAAGTTAGCAATAAATATAACAATACAGATGATAAATTATTTGCATTTTATTCTTTTATTTTTTTGTTGTTTGCTTTTCTTTTTTTTGTTTTTTTTGTTACATGTGTGTGTGTGTATAAGTCGATGTGGCAAACATGTATATGAATTGTGTATGAATACAGTAGTGCAGGAATAGTTATGGCGAGACGGAGCAGAGGTAAATGTCATAATGGCACATGTATATAGGATTATGTAAATTTTTCTCGTTTATTCGTTGTGTCAACTGACGCGCCATTGGTGGTAATGTGAACGTTGAACGATCCACATTTCGTAAAGGGAAATGTTTTATATTATGTACAGGTATTCAGTTTTTGCATTTTAATATAATATGCATCGAATTTTTGTTTGTGTTAGGAGATTTTTATTTTTCCATTTATCATGATCATAATTATGATAATATTAAAATATTAAACTTTATTTTATTTCAATGCATAATCATGTCTGGGAATGAATTAAAATTATTCATTAACGATTGATAAAAGTTATGACAGATGTATCAAAAATAATTGTCTGGATTTGAAATATGAGTTGTTAAAATATTATATTTTTATTTGAATCAAATCTTTGAATTTTTTCCATTTAAATCACTTTTTTCCCATATATATATATATATGTATTGGCAATGGGACGTTTGCGAATATTCACGTCAGGATAGAATGAAATACCGAGAGAGGGGTTGAGAAAAGAAATGAATGAGTGAGATAGAGAGATGGAGTGTACGGGTTGCAAGTGTGCCTGAGCTAATGGATTCGCGAAACGCCATGTTCACTAACACTCTGAGAGAAGCACGCGGTGTATATCCTGCACATCACAGTCTCTATCTGTACATATATATATATATATATACAGATGGAACAAAGCTACGACTCTTCCTCTACTGCTGTCATGTCTCTTCAACACTCTCAGTCCCTTTTCTGTAGGCACTATATGTTATAATCGTTGAAATACTAGCGAGGAGAATATTACACGTGCCCTCAAGCTCTGCAAACTTATGCTAGAATTAACAGTTGAATTTCAAATCGTTGGATTATATATGTACATATAAACCCATTCCAAAATGAATATTGTAAAACATGAAATAATTTATTATTATTATTATTATTATTATTTTTTTATGCATTTTGAATAAATTTGTTATTTATTTATTTTCTGGCTTGATTTCGTTTCGTTGTATTTTTCCTTTTTTTTGTCACAGAGAAACTAACACGCGTGAAAATGTCATCCATTTTTATATATGAATATTATTGTATGATATCCTGAGCTTTTATTTAAATTGGTTGTATACATATACATGATGTGTACAGTTCGGGGGAATGGGTTTTACATTTTGTAAACATAAAATATCACCAGAGGGAAAAAAATACAAATTGTAAATTTTATGTATTACTGCAGTTCTAATTTTATTTTATTTTTTGTTTAAAAATCTTTGTTTTTTCCTCTTTATTATTCATTATTTTTAATCCTCATTTCATGCAGGAGAGTCCTTAAAACTTCAATAACATATTTGGAAATTGATTAATTATATTTCATTCATATTTTAATTGATACTCCAACTCAATTTTCATCATCTCAACACAAATTTTCATTTGTGCTTTGAATAAAAAATTTCAGGCATTTATTAATATAATTTAGAAAAATAATTGATGAATTTTCAAGTGCTTCGGGACAAATATTATTCGTTGCAAAATTCATTGCATGAGTTAGTGAAATTTATATCAAAAGCATCGTTCGAATAGTTCGACAAATAACGCACGGGAATTCCACTGGTAAAATTAATTCCATCAACACATAGAATACATATGCATAAACATGTATATACCGACGTCATGGACTGCATTATGTGGCACGTGCACGCGCACGCTTCAAGTGTATAAATATATATATATATATACGCATGTTACGATGATGATGATGATGATGATGATGATGATCGTAACCCGTACGTACACGCAAAAGCCGATAACGCACATGGAGAGGGCGAGAAACGATAGCGAGAGAAGCGCGGGCCAAATACTCGTCTATATGATAATGTAACGTGAAATTTAAATTAAACACGATGGCGATTGCAGAACGTGAGATAACGCTCATTATGGCGTGTCTTAGCATTGTGAGATTGTCGCTCTTAACGAGATGTGTTTCACTCTGTAAATGCAGTGTACATATAATACAGTAAATTGTAAGTGTCAAATAATCCATCTTCCCCTTTCCAACCGATCAATAATGACAATAAAAGTAATAATTATTGTCAAGTATATGTATATATAATCGAATGATCCTGGTGCCCGATAGGATATATAAATGAAAAATCGTAAGGGGAATTCTATTACAAATGGTATGTGCACGTGACACACACGACTTTATATATTATAGTGACCGATCATTTTCTATTTTATTCCATTCATGAGATTATCATGAAAATGATTTTCATATTCGTTTATTTACATGATTTTTTATTATTGTGTCGTCTGGCATGCACGTGTGTGTGTGTGTGGCTTTAGAGATATTCGTGACCAACGAGAATATATATGCGAGCGAATGTATATACGAGAGAATTAGATACGCATCCCACAATTATTCAATGAATACATGAATAACCCGAGCGTCACGTCTGAAGATATACATAATGCACCAGTAGTGTAATCACAACTGTAATACATGTCTGGCTACTGTGTGGTATACATTATACAAAATCTGGTAGAGTATGTTCAGAGATAGAATTATTATAATTATAGAGATACGTGTGGGTAGTCGATTTTAGCTACTCATTATTTATTTAAAGAGAGTTGAATGCAAAATTGCATTCTATGGATATGGGTTTGTAAACCCATGTTGGATGTCACTGCATTTCAAGTGCTTTCATTACTGTGAATTACATCAAAGCTATCTACCTCACAAAATAACACCATATTTGTATTGATTTGAATGATTACACAATGAGAAATAGACAATGACAAAAATTAAATTTCAAAGAGTTGAAATGATAAGAAAAAAAAAACGGGAAAATAAATTTCACCACAATTTATAAACAAAGTTATTTTCCAAACAGTATAAAGAGAAATTCGAGACGTCTATGAACCTGTTCCCCATAATGATTATATATTTGATCGAGTGTGGCATAAGCAGAGAGGTTTTCAGTAATGCGCCCCCCACATCATTTCTTTTCAAATGCCAAAAAATAGGGGACATAGGGAGGGGGGGCGCCACCCTCAAGCCCATTAACAGCACCCCCGCCTGATAATCCCAAGGCGTATGTCGCGATATTCCAAATGGCATCAAGGGGGGCGCCAAACAAAATTACTTTGCCATGACACAACCCCCCTTTCACAATATTCTCTCTCGCTCTACAAACATATATAAATGTACATAGCAATGATGCACGTTCGAACAAGTTCAGAGGGGCTTCAACTCGGTTGAAGGAATGAATAAGGGGGGCGGTGTCACGACAGTGGCGGAAAATAGTTACAAAACAGACGTCACCATGGGGTTACAATATATATTCTCTTGTGGGGTTGAATCAAGGGGACCGAAAAAAAAAAAAAATCATTGTGGGGTGAAAATATTCCGGGAGGTGTGAAAATATTCCGGGCGCCCCCTCAAGTCTCGATTTTGTTATATATATATATGTATGAAGCGAGAGTATCGGGATGTATGAAATAGTCGCAGCTTAAATCCATGGGGAAACGTCAAGCGAGATTAAGAAGACTCTCAATGTCCCATGTGTATACATACATATTCGTCTCTTTACCATATATATGTAATATAGGGATGGATATATATGTGTCATAGCAAGATGAGCAGAGTGAATGCAATTGAAGGCATCAGTTATTGTATATATTTACGTTATGCATATGAGTATGTAACCTAGATTGCATATGTATAACGACAGACAGGTAGATGATAAAATTAATTTATACGGGATTAATCATAAAATAAAAGTGTTTGCTTCGCAACATTAAAGGATGATTTAAATATTTTAAATACACTGATTTAATCAATAATTACTCAAACAAATTAAACATAAAAATAAAACTGTCAATGTTCCTTTGAATCATGATAAGAAAAAAAAAAAATTAATTTCATGGGATCATAATTTATAATAAAAATGTGATCTTTAAATTTAACGAATAACTGCCCCTGATTGTAATTTCGTTTCGTGGTTGAGTGCGCGCGTGTACACCCTGCTGAAAAGGCAATCATACCATGAACCAGACAGAGATGGTGGTAGAGAGAAGGGGAGAAAGTATTGAGAGTATATACATTGAAGGGGAGGGGGTTTGTTATTTCCCCATGGTTGTACCACACACCAGCCACACGTTGCCATACACATACACGCAAATACACGTTACTTTGTAGTCGAGGGGTGGATTTTAATGTTTTTAATGTAATTCCCGTTGAAGCAAGTGAAAAACTCCTGTCCCTTTTCTGTCTACTGATACCATTTATACATATCATCCGTTTCGATATTGGGTACAATGTATATAAACTATCCGAGAAATCCGTTACGACATAAATCCCCTGACAATTCGCTTCTCTTTTATTCTGTACAATATAACGAAAACATTTTTTATCCACTGCTCTCTATATATTTACTTTTTGTCACTCTCTTTTGACGCTATCAACTATATATATATATAGGTAGATATACCAAGAGTGTACGCCATGGAATGTTGTACGTCCGATGCAATTTCGAAAGTGCCTTTTCAACGCGCCAGAACGTAAATCTATCAGCTTTCGACCTTCCACATATAACATTTCTTATGTGTCTTTTGCACGCGCAAACTTAGTGTTTGTTATTTTTTATTTAACTTCATTTTATTTTATACTTTTTTTTTAAGGGTCACTTACCTCTAAGTTGTTTTTTTTTTTTATTCGACGTGTGTCGATGTCTCGACAGGACAACAGCTGCACATCGATATATTTTATCCTCGTTGTTCCCAATATCTCAAGAGTGAGTTATACATATATATATATATATAGGATATAACGTCTGACAACCGTTTAATCATTGTTGTGATATTGATTGATACGTTCAATTATGTTTTGTACAATGAAACTGCTAATTCGGAAACTAAAATGAATGAATTGATAATATTTGAAATTAAAATATGAGAAACTCATATTTTAAAACTTTGTGATTGACCCGCACTGGTAAATCCATTTTATATTTCTTCAATGATAAATTTTTACAAATATCTGACTTCAACATGATACCCACAATATTTATGTGTACAAAATTCCAATCATATCCACAACTTCTCACCACACTATCAGAACAAACAGGCAAATAGATAAATATTGTTATTCAATGTTACATCACGATAATTAACAATTAACCGTGGCATATATATTACACAATCTGTGTATACGCAATTTCATATATGGAGATATAGAGAAAAGACTGGAGTGTACGCGGGCGTGATCGAATCATCGCTTTATTGGCACGTTGTCGCATAACGATAAATCGCTGAGCACAACTTTGACTGCAATTAGTATGGTAATGTAATGAGAATCAACAACGAACGCACACCACGAGGGCGGTATGAACATGATGATGATGATGATGGTATATATATGCACTATATATATGTACCATATAAACATGTATGGACATGTTTAGCGGGGTTATATCACGGCAAAGGGACGACAAGAGTCGATCGCGTGTGCGTAACATTATATCGGCTGATGCACGCATCAGCGCGTTCGCCCACGCTCATGTCTATATATGTGGACCACCCTGCACATTGCTCTTCATACATATATATATATATAACTTGCTTCAAAAACACTTAAACTAATTAAAGCCGGATGTGTAGTATGCAGAGTGCAGGCCATTGAACATTTTTGATTCACCAATTAAATCATTCTTTTTTATTTATTCCTTTTTTCTCGTCTGTGTTCCATAAATTTCAATTGTCCCTCTTTGACTCTCTCGAATTGCTTTTTATTCATTCATTTTATTTTCTTGATTTTATTTTTTATCCTTCATATCATGCATAAGCAACGAGAATTAAATGGTGATTGTTGTTGTAGTTGGTGAGGAATGTCAGAATAATGAGTCAAATAATCTGACTCTTATATTTTTAATTTTCATTGTTGGAATATTTACATCAAAAAATTAATATATGATTCATCCCTTTTTGTTGATACGAATATTCCGCAGTATATATACTACATTTACCAAATACATTCAGGAATATCTATATATATATATATATATTGTAATTGTGAGGGTGTATATGTGTAAAGATGATGCACACAATATGTTGTACCGAATAGTCAAACACGTACAGACCTGCTCAAGTGGTTTAGATATAGGTACATATATACCAAACTATTCTGACATCCCTCTCATGGCTCTTACCGCGATTATCATGCCAATATTGTGCTCTTGGTCTGTGAATTGATCGATGCTTTAGTATACGGCCAAGGAAGATACGCGGCTAACGCGACGCTATGTGTA
Source organism: Zele albiditarsus (assembly GCA_958496275.1). Lineage (NCBI taxonomy): Eukaryota > Metazoa > Arthropoda > Insecta > Hymenoptera > Braconidae > Zele > Zele albiditarsus. Next base: position 751,889 of record OY292411.1, read on the forward strand.
TAATATGCCCAAGCGACACGTGCGATATGGGAGAGAGGCCACCCTCTGTTGTGTATCGTGTGCGACCGCACTGCTGCCGCCTCACTGTATGTGTATACATACTAAAGCAATATTATATATAGTTGGTTTTTGTTGCATTAAGCACATACACCCATACACACTAACACGTATATATATATATATGCCTGAGTTATTATTTCCGGCATTAAAGGAAATTGTTATTTGACTATTCGGTACGTCTGGCCTGTCACTTTTCTTTATATACGGAGTGGAAAAAATAAATTTGGTGTTACAATCGTGGGAGAAACATTTTTTTTTTTTTTTCCATTACATTAACGAATTTTTATAAACTTTCCTATCAAACTTTCTACAAATAGTCCAACCCCAATTTTCATTCTAAATATTTTTATACAAAAAAATATCACGACGGGATGTATACTTCAATATATCAGCTTTGAAGCTAGCGAATTTTTTTTTTTTCACATTTTATTTTTTCGGTGGTGATGAATTTTTTTTTATTTCAACAAAATTTACAAGCGTATTTGCGCCTTCTTGAAAGCGTGAAGGGCCTTGTTCGACAACCGGTTGGGTAATTAATAATTATTTCCGAGCAAGACTCTGGTTAAAGTTATAATTACGCTATGAGAACAATCAACAACGCAGCCAACTTTTAGTATATAGTTCCGCAAGCGGGTGGCGCCCAGTGGAAAGTACTCGCTCACTCTCGTTCTCTCATCCACTCACGCTCTTCTCATCTCAACTCTCCTTCTCTTTCGAACTCAAGTTATATAGCAGCGCGTAACATTACTACTACAACTATACGTGTACTGCTAATACCAATAAGTTGTCTCTCAGTCTTTCCTGCTATGCGCGACAACCCGTCAAACTTTATATACATTCTCCGACCAGTTTAAACTTGCTATCACTCCTTTAACTTTTTTTTTTTCAATACGGCTTTCATTCCCTTTGACACAAAACTATCGCCACAAAAAACAATGTGGATAGAAACTTTGCAAATTCGAGTTTAGTATTTGTAATTGTATCAGGAATTGTTATTTAATCTACTGTAATGAAAAAGAAATAATTGTTTCATAATGGAGAATATAACTGTTGTAAATACAATAGTATGTTTGCGGGTGGTGAGTTGTATATTAAACCAATTGAAAATCACAGGAATGTTTTCATATTTGTATGAATTCTAATTTCTAATACTAAACAATAATATGAATATTTATTCAACACTGCAACAAATGTGTACATATCTACATATCATGAGTTGATTTTTATTTCACTAACTATATGATGTGTATGTATATAAATATATAGAAACGTAGTGGCGTTGAAGGAAAGATAAAATGCCCACGAGAGTGGATTTCCGGAGCAGCGTGAAGATTATCACGATATTCCACTGAGGGATGAGAAACGCAAAGTGAGATAGAGAAAGCGAGAAAACTCGAGGGCGTTAAAGTTCACGGCCGGTTTCGTGTCGTTGCTGCAACACAGAGAAAACGAAAGAGATATTCATCTCTTTACCCGGATTCAGTGTGTATTTTATAACCTAGGGAGTTAGCAGCATAAAACACGCTCTCGTGTTTGGTATATATATATTTACATTTTACGCTGTGATAATCTTCAGTGTATTGGTTTTATACACCTGGTCTTTATATATACCGTCTATACCACTAATGCTGTATCAACTTGGGAGTAGTAGTAGAACAAGTAGTATCCATAGTATAGTAGTAGTAGTAGTGAGACCTGTGGCATAATACAACCAGTATCATATGGCCAACTTGAACCATCCACGAAATATATGGCAGATTGCGCATCTTGAGATGGAGGTTCAACGGAAAAGAAAATATTTGTGAATATAACGCAATGCCTTTCGCAAATATAACCACTGTTGAATAGAAAAATTTTTTTTTTCCCCCGTTTTATTTTTCAGTAAAATACGAAAAAAATGTGGAAAGAAACATGAATAAACTTGTATTCCACATAGTGATTCAATAACTTTCACGGCTGTTCTATGCATCATGGGTCATCCATGCATTGGAACTTTATTGCAGCGCAGAATCTGGGGCAAAAAAAAAGACCATACTTCAATAGTACATGAATATTTTATTAGAAGTTATGAACAATTGTGTAACGTTGATTTTTAATTCGAATTTTTCCGATAAATTTCCCCATACTAATGTTACACTATGTGTTGTATATAAGTCTAGTAACATAATACAATCACTATCATATGGCGAACTTAAACCATCGACGAAATATGCGGCAGATGCACATGTTGAGATAGACTTGAAGGTTTTAGAGAGAGAGAGAGCTAAGCGTTTACGGATAATGTAGTACATGTCGCAAATATTTTCACCCTCACAATGTTGCGCGCGCGCGATAGGGCACGAATGGGAGATGAGAATTGTTGTTTGTATATATTATTGTATAAATTTATACATATGTATATATCTGTATAGCTCATTAAATATGTATTTCTGCATGTTACGAGGATATATATATATATTCATATTTATATACATTCCTCGAATGGTTGCATGTCGAGACCTGCTAGCATAACTGTATTTAAAATTATACACACGATATAACGTTAATCGTGAGAAAAATAAATCCGATCATTTTTTTTTTTTTTTCCGTGGAATTTCGGCAACTTCAATCACTATTATTTATGTATGGAATGTGTGAAATCGGTATGAGTTTGTTCACCCTTCTGGCAGCAGCCGCAGTCAATATTGTCAATTACAAACGATTTTTTTTTCTTGATTTTATGAATTTTTTCCACTTTTTAAATTCTATCGTTCAGCATAATTTTATTCACCTTGAATACATGTTAAAATTCAATATCACTTTGGTCATCAATAGAACTCTCTCTCTCTCTCTCTCTCTCGTAGATGTAGAGATACATACCCTTACAATATATACATGAAAGCAACTACTTAGCATTCATCGATGCAGCCTCACTGATTGGCTATTAATTATTCTCGCTTCGATACATCGGACAAGAGTAACGATTAACCGCAGAAGTGTATCGTGGCTTTCGTGTTTATATGTGTATGTATATATATATGATCTAGACAGGCACACTCTTGTCTTCATAGATCGATCGTGGATCTATATACAAAATCGGGGCAAAGGAATCCTCCTGGCTAATAAATCAGGGACCGGTTCATTCTCGTTAATTCGAGATGTTAAACACCGACCCTTTAGATCAATCATCTCATTCTCCTTCACCCTCTCTCCCCCCCTCCTCTCTTTCACCTTTCATGACAGGACTAAGTAATAAATATGGTAAGGATTAATTTTATTTTTTAGACCGCAATAAAAATCCAACACTTAACCATAAATGTCTTTTAACAATATCTAGTTATATTTTTGTTTCTTTTATGTATACAAATCATTTTTTGGATATAATAAGAAGATAAAAATCACTAATGGACGGCATTGATCTTCATGTTATATATATATATATATGTGTATATGTGTGTGTGTTAATAGTTATGGATAGGTGGACAGATAAGTATGAAACTCGATTCAACGAACGATTTTACGTTTGAACGAACGTTCGGAAACTATCGATGATTAGATTTACTATTATCACCGTCATAAATGGCCTGTGAGAGCTAACTCTTGCGGGGTTTATGACGAGTCACAGGCTTTAGATGTATTAATGCGGCGGAGCAAACTGCACACCACACCCACGAAACAATTTTTATGACAGTAAATTTATATATAGATATAATGAATAGTATAGCAATAGTTTGCCCCGTTATATTATTTGTTGTCGATCGTTAATGGCTGAGGAGACGAAGTAATATGGAACAGTACAAGAAATATCGTGCGGTGTAATGGTGAATTATGGTATTTCTTATTTTTTTATTTTGTTTATATATGTATGATTTTTTTTTTGGCTTTTCACGTACGAATTGTAAAAGTAAAAATTAAAATGCGCAAATGTGAATGTGAATAATAAAATAAGATCCCCAGGTAGCATTCATTTTTTAAAAGGATGTAGAGGATAAGTATGGCGAATAAAATTTAGTTCAGATCGGTCAAAGGATTAAAGATTGTATGAAAAAAACGATTAATGTATTTTTATTTTTCCTACGAAGACCCTAATAATATTTTTATGCAGATGTCACTGTTGAGAAATCGAAAAAAAATATATTCCAATGTTGAAATCAACACACATGACCTTTTTTTATTATTCATTTATACTCGAAAAATTTAATACGTGATTGATAAATATCTACCATTCCCCAGTCTTTCCCATTCAAAACCCTCTCATATCACTTTTTCAAAGCAAATATAAAACAGGGAAAAAAAAAATATATATATATATATATATGACTGAATACAAAATATTTTATTTTGGGAATTTTTCTATTCATTCATTCATTTTTTTTTTGTATTGCGGTGCTGCGTGATTCGACTAGTCAATGGGGGCAGTATCACTATCAGAGAAATCTCTGTACACCGTAACAATTTATTTTGCGGGTGAAAATAGAAAAATAAAGAACAAAAAAAATGAGTGTCCGCGCACAAAGCAAACAAAAATATAGAAATAAATGCGGGCACCTATCAATGTGTATGTTCTTTTTTTTTTTTTTTTTTCATTTAGCTCACCATATCTGTTTTTATTCTATTTTATTATATATGATGTTTCATATAGATTTTACGATTTGTGCCCGGACTGTCAATGCAATGTGTAATAGTTTATGAGACTTATCCCAATGTGTTATCTGCCATAGCAATACTCGAGACCCTGTCGAGAACCTGTCGAGCAATGAATTAGCACACGGAACACGTCCCTTGACTGTAGAAGTATATAGTAGTGATAATGGTAATAGTAAAGATGTAGTAGTAGTAGTAGTAGTATGAGTATAGAAGAGACACGCGTTATAGTGAAACGATGAAGCACACGCGGCGCGAGTTAGGTTTATACATGTATAAAATCGTTTCTGACATACATGATAGATCATTATGCGCAATCCAGACAACTATAAAACCGTTCGCACAGAATATTTATACTAATTAATGTCAAGACTGATAATTTATCGAGCGATAAAATGACCCAAGAGATTATTAATACCGTGAACAATTCAAAAAATTTTTTTGAAAACCAACTCTGATACATAATTTATGAAAAACGATCAAACTTTTATATACATAGACATATACATATATATATATATATTATGGTGTATATGGATTATGGCACAATGTAAATGTTGATACCTCACTTCGATTTACGTTTCTTCAGCTCGCGTAAATTTTACTTGAAAGCTTTCAATAAGGAAACATTAATAATCTTGTCTTTCAGCAAACTTTTTGGTGAAACATATTTTTTATTCATCTATTTTTTTTGTTTTTTAAATTTCTCGTTTAATGACCTCGTCTAAATGTCTATCGCATTTTTTCGCATGTATGCATGTGAATGAATTCATCTTCTGGCGCACGCGACATTTTACTATTCCACACGTAACTCAAATGCACTATTAAATTAAACTCACGTGTAAGAAACAGTAAAAATAATCTTGCTCTCAATTTTATTATTTTTTATGCATATGTATATTAATTTTTTATGAAGTTGGAAGTTTACTGTACTTCATCAACATTCACAGATATTTGTGTCTTTTCAGTCAATAATAATTCGTAATAACAAATATTCTTTTTCACTATAGACAGCAAAAATTCATTTATTCAACATGGAATATCCGATTTCCACATAAAACGTTGAATCAAACAGTAATTTGTATTTCGCCATATGAATACGACATCGAATCAATAAACGGACAATAAAAAATACAATAATTTAAATCGATAATTATTAGCGGAATTAAACTTTCCCAATAAATATGTACTACACACGCGTGGGTTTTATTGCAGGGCATTAAAGTATATATATATGCAAGTTGCAATACGACGAGCAATCGTTTTAATTTATCCATGAAGTGTGCTCGGGAATGAACAAGACACAGGGCAATTCGGGGAATTGCTTCCAACCGTCCAGACACAATCGGGACGTCCTGTTTCAGGACGACGGGTGGTCGATTATCCTCAGGTTCCGACGACTCTGTCTCACTATCTCTGTTTCTCTCTGTCGACTCCGTGTCCCAGTGGGCGCAACTGCGGCAAACCAGAATCCCACGAGTGAATCGCAGAACGGAAGAGGAGGCCGCACACCGTATAAACCTTTCTCACAACCACATACACATACACATTCCTTTATATACCTGTATAAAGACAAATAAATTTCTTGGCAATTCACAATAATGTTATTGTAACAATATTTGCCATTTATGGATTATTGTTTATGCCAGAAATTGTGTAACAACATGTAGAAGTTACATTGAATAAAATCGTGAACGAAATAATTGATTTATCTGAGACAAAATTTGCTTGTACAAAAATGAAAAGAATTAAAAGGCAATACCCCCCCCCCCCCCCCCCCCCCCACACCCCACCCCTCTATTTCCAATAAACAATTGCATTCTATCCAAATACACATTTAGTTCGCCAAATTTAAATAAATATAATTTATTAACAATTGATAAGCCTCATCAGATATAGCAAAACTGTTTATTCCGTGTACGCAATAATCTATGCGAAATTTATTATATAATAATTCGCACACACATTGCAACCATGCGAAATTTAATTCATTGAAAATTTATGGCGGTAAATATATATATATATATATGCGTGTCTAATAAACACACTATCGAAAACCATTTGTGCTTATTGACACGAATATATTTATATGTGCATTGAGAGAAGAGTGATGAATTTGGTTGCATCTCTGCGTGTTGACCTATAGCCACAATGTAAACGATGCGCATTTACAAATTCGCTGATTAGACCCGTAACGCCTCATTTTCAAATACATCTATAGCAATATTATCGAATGAATCATGTATCTATAGATATAGAAATTGAGTTCGCAATTGCAATTGAACGTATGTGTCACTTGCTATAGCAATTCACGACCATTTTGCATCGTTGCATTCTATTCTAATTAGTAATTGCACAACATCAAAGCTCTCATTGTATCACTTGTATATATAAACACATCAACAAACTGTATTTACTATAGAAAGAAAAAAAAAAAAGAAAAATGTCTAGTTCCGTTCGTTAATTATTAATTGATGTGAATTTATATGATATAAATTTTGTCAACTGATGCAGTAAATTAATTTTACGTTATATACTGTTTAATTAGTCGAAGTGCAATTTTCGAGTGGATTTACAAACGAGAGGGAAATGCGTGTAGTTATAAAAGATTCAATAGCCTTCAACACAGGGGAATATTCTGAGTGCAAGCGGTCTATAATCAATATTTCCCATCGATGAATATGTGCACATATGGCAAATGGCCTTATCAACAATACATTGGACAACCTATATAGGTACACGTATGTATGTATCACTGTGAGAGACTTATAACTAACGTGATAGCACTCAAAACAAGTCGATAATATTACTAGATGACATAATAAAGAAAAAAAATATGATAGTATATAATTTTACTTCGAGTTTAGATAATATTTTCATGATAAACGACTTGATTTTGTAATTAATTCAATGTTTTTAACTGAATATGAATTCTATTTTATATATTAAATAGAGATGACAATTCATCAGGTGAATTAATATCATTGCTTATTTTATTGCAAGTGGAAAAATCGTCTGCAATTAAATTTATCAGATATCATTCGAATCATTTTCTCCACAGTAAATATTAAAGAAACAAAAGAAATATAAAACCTTCAACCAATGTTAATACAGGGAATGAACTCGTTTTCATTTTTCTTCAAATTTTTTTACTGCAGGCTATATAATGAAGATAACCTTTTAATTCTCGTACACCCTGTATAGGTATACATACAGACGCGTGTATATTCCTTCCGCGGCCGCCGCGTCGCACACTCTAAGTGCATACTTGAGAATTTTATGTTGGCAGTACCGGTTAAACGAGCTAGCCCTCGGCCGCGATTCCCTTTGGCTTTGCACACCAAGTCGTCGGCAGGTGCAACAGACTCATGCACTAACAACTCTTCCACTGTAGTATGCATACACATATACACGTGTATGTTATCTAGCTATCGCGGTTTCTCATGCTGCTTTAAACATTTCACGTGAACTTGAATGAATAAAAAATCATTGATTCAATTAATCATTTTGCTATATAATATATGAAGACAGTAATTTTGATTGTGAATAATTTTTCCCTATACTATTTTCGTCAACGAAATAAAAGTAATTATATTTTTTTATTTTCACAAACATTGCAAAAGCTCATTCGACACTTTCTCAATGTATATGCACGTACATTATATATTTTCATACGTATATATGTATAAAGTGTCTATACACACTTGAAAGAGTTCATTGGAGGCGAACGTCGATGGGAAAAGCCAACGTGCAAAGCTTTCAACAGCAAGTGTATATAGGCCCGAAGGGGATGCGAAAGTTCGCGTATATAGCAATCGTGAAAACTTACTGACACTATACATTCACATTCGTTGATATAGTACTGTGTTCATCGATATATAAATGTGCATTTGTATGTATGTACTAACGTGTTGCAACGTGTTTTCGTACAAAGTGAAATCGAATCGTAGCCAATTCTCGACTTCTCTCGAGTAATATCTCATACTTGCCGAGAGGCAGTGCAACCACTCATGTTCTTATATACATATAAATTCCATGGATGGAGGGGTTTTAGTTAATGTCAAACTGTAAGTTTTCAAGACACGTACTTACCCAAAACTTGAGGGACTGAAAGCGAAAGTGAAGGAAAAAATTTTGACGAGCAAATGCTTCACATTTCCCAATTTTTTATTTCTCTACTTCACGGTCAATTTAATATCGAATTGATACATTTGGAAACAAATATATTCCATTTTTTCAATACTCTATGTTTATTTATGAATAAAAAAAATAAAATATCTGAAAGGTTTCATATTATTTATATGTTCATTAAAATTTTGAACGATGCTCCATTAAAACGTGATTTTAAAATGAAGAAAAAAAATATTCCAAACATCTCTCGATGCTCTCATTAATTCTTGTTAATTGCAAAATATTATAAAATTTGTGATGCAATAAATTCAACATTCGCTTTCATCATTACACTCACATATTATATATATACCAGTGTTAAAATAAAAAATGAAAAATCATTTTGAAAATGTGATATTAAAAATTTTCATCTTGATGCGCATGAAACGATAAATCACATTTTCCCATCTAGTGTATATACATATACATGATATTATAGTGAAGTGCACATTTAAATCCTGACGCGTCGACGGAAGTCAAATTGAATGCGGCTCGTTAAGCATCAAGCTACGTCGTCACACCGTTAGTGCTATCATCTTTTTTTTTTTTTTTTTATCATCACTGTCAAGTTCTCTTCACCATTTCGTTCAAATAATCCAACACATATACCTTTGCCTATATCTATGTGTGTATATCATTATGTATATGTATATACAGAGAAACATGAGGAGCTTGTACACGCGCGTTCATGCGAAATTTAGCGCTCGACCGCGGCCGAATGTGGTTTACCCCGTGGCTGTTTCGAGAGGAAGGATTAACGAAAACATATAAACACGAGGTGAATCCTCATGTATTTATACATATACTATACGTGTGTATATATATTTACCTATACATATATGTCAATAACTATATACAAGATGCAATAGACAATATGTTTCTCTTAAACATTGATTAAAAAAAATTGTATGAAAAATAATTGGAGTAAAATAGTGATGAGAAAATATAATTGGAAAACAAAAGTTTGTAATTTTTTTTTTTTTCCCCATCAATTCATAAAAAGCTTTTCATCAATTCCAATATGAAAAAGTTATCACGAATTATTTAAAAAGAATTGAAATATTCATTGAATTGATTCGTTTTTCACAAACTTTTAATCATTTCAGTATTTGATTTTTTTTCCCCCTCGATATATTTACCGATATATTGTTAATGTAAATACAGTACCAAAGTCTGTATGTATTCCCATATGTAGTGAGATTCTATATCCATAATAACATAAGTATATACGTCAAGGTATTTTGCCTGAAGTCATCCAAGTAGATGACAGCCCCGTCAGACGGGTGCAACTTCTCAAACGTTATACTCGTCATCTACGCCTGAGCGCGTGGAAGACAGAATATTATTTATGTATATATTCAATGCACGCGCCTCATCCCTCAAAAAAAAAAAAGGAAAACCCCCAGTGCACTGTATTATACACATATAGAAACAAGCTAAGATCTAAACCACGCGGATTAAAACACGTTATTTACTCTGTATACATATGAGAAAGTGAGTCGCTAATATTTTTTCCCTTTAAACCACTAACAAAACCGCATTGGCATGGTATAAAGACACCTTCACTATACGTCCATTCACATTGTAACGTTCAATAACTTGCATGCACAAACACGCATCATTAATTTCGATGATGTTAAACAGTTAAAAATTTGACGGTGTAAAATTTCTTTTGGTGTGAAGTCTTCTGCGGTGTGTGTCATTCTATTTGTTCCCATTGTTTCTTTTTTGGTGTCAATTACAATTCTGTATATCAACCGAGACGAATCTTCTTTACATAAAATTGTGTCAATGAAAGAAAATACAGATTTTCTTAATTGAAAACTTATCACACTTATATATTTCATGATACGTTGAGAATATATATAATAAACTTATGGGAAACGCAATGTATGTAGAGAATATTTACGCCCATATCAATATATTTATTCACCATTTTTATTTTTTTTTTTTTTTACCTATTTTTCTTTTGTAAGGATAAAGAATGAAAAAATTTTTTTCACCCTCTTACAGTTCACTAACTGCACCACTACTACCTTCTACTTCCACTACCTATACACTAGTTCTCTGAAGCAAGCCCGTTCGTGACACTCAATTACATTTTTTTTTCACCATTCTCAACCTCAAAAAATTTGCCTCTAATTTTTTTTTGGAAAACGACAAACTTCGAGTCACTTCGAAGTTGTCCATTCGTACAAAACTTCCTAAATCAACTTTGTACAATATATGTATGATAGAATACGAACAAGTTCGGAAAGTGAACACGTATATATATATATGTGAAGGTTGAACAGGTTGAAACGTGATCATCTGTCGAGCCTCAAAATTTTTCAGTGCTGACAAATAAATGGAACATGTCTCTGTGTAAGATAAAATAACTATACACGAGAACAAAGACATAGTTTTAAATTGAATAAAGTCGACGATATGAATATAAATCGATTGGAATTGGACTTGATAATAAAATCAAACAGGAAGAATGCAAAATTCGAAGAAATTTCGTAATAAAAAAATTTAATGAGACGAAAATATTTAATTATTCCATTTTGTCAATAAAAACATTTATTTTTTCCATCATTCGATCATCAATTTTGTCATCAATGTACTCTAATTGAACTTTTACGTACATAATCAGGAATGATATATTTTCTTTTTTCAATTTCACTGCAATTTATCCAGACAACTGTATAAGATATCACGATCACTAATTTATTTCTGCCCCTTCGTCTTATCATGTCTGCTGAAACCGAATGAAAAAATGGAACAAACTGAGAACCACTGCATAAGTAATGAATGTGGATAAAAGAGATTAGACGCTTGAGCAGTTCACTCCCTGCTCTGGAAGCATAACTGAAGGTTTATTAACGATTTCGCCTTTCTTCTCGTCCCTCCTATATTCTTCCAACGATTTCTTTTTCTCCTTATATTTTTTTATTTCACTTCAACAAGACTCTCTTCACCCTTTTCCTATCGCGCTTTTACTCCATCACATATTTTTCACAGACCTTTATACCACGTTATCTATTTTTCCTTTGTGACAGCATATTTCTTTTCTACATCGCAATTTGATATATTTTTTTTTAATGACGTCAAATTTATTATATTTAACATTAATTAAATGAAGGTGAAAGACTTTGAATTATTTCCAAGTTGAAATTAAATTGGGCCACGAAAATAAGCAGTTTTTAATAGTTTACCTTTAATATATATTCTTGTATAATTTTTTTATTCATGGCTTGAGAGAAATATGAAACAGTAGTATTATCCAACTCTTCTCTGACCTCTTGAGAATTTTTATGATATGCATTGATCATTCGACAGTAATTAATTTATTTAAATTTGAAATTTAATATTTTGAGCTTTTTTTACATTTATCCAGTCCCACTTTCAGAACATTTCGAATTACCTCAGAATATAATTGAGTTATTTGAGTAATTCCGGAGGAAAAGTTTGTAATAAACAAAAGAAACAAACGTTTGTAACAATTTATCGTATTTTTGATGGTTGAGCAATAATTTCATTCACAATAATTTAATATTTTTTCAACAGATACTTGTCACACTTCTCCAACAAAATGACTACCTCACTCTCGTGCCACTTATCAAATAGCTTCCAGTAAAAACATACCCTAACAGCATCTGTATATAGAGAAACGAAAATCGCCAATTGCCAGAAATAAAATTGCACAACGAAATAAAATAAATCAATAGTTTTATATATTTTTTTCTTCACGTTATCTTATTGAATTCGAAGAAGTGCAAAGTAACTCTTTCCCTATTTCCACTTTACCTTTTCCTTTCATGTAACAAGGTATATACATCTGGAACGCGTGAACCAATAAAGTATAGTCGATCGGGCGCGCAAGGTGAGAAAGAAAGACAAAGGAAAGAAAAAAAAAAAAAAAGGGACGAAAAACCGAAGAGTTTCAACACCCATGGGAGGTATCAACGCCAGCGGTAACGCACTTTATGCAGCACTTTGCGCCTTCACAAGACGGTATACGAGGTATATAGAAGACACTGGCAATGTCCCAAGCCATATATACACCTAAAGTAAAATATATTCCAGGGTATATATTTTGTTTCGGATTTTTCTAGTGATACCAAAACTATCAAGACTTCCGGGAAGAAATAGTAAATTAAATAAAAAATTTATATACGTATATATAACAAAACTGTTGGAAGCAATTTTGTTAACCTCGTAAATATATTTTAACACGGTGGAATTTTCACGAGCATTTGCACACCGCATAATCTTACCATGTAATACACGATTCGATGATCGCAATGGTATATATGTCTAGCTATGTATCTACGTGTGTGTGTGTGTGTGCATGTATCGGATTATATTTGTTCAAGTTTAACCACACAGAGAAATAGAGAATTGATGCACATAGTTTTACAATAAGCTCAGGCCAATTTGTGGACTTGAATTTAACACAGATTTCACGCTCGATATTTCATCTTTACCTTACACAATTTCATACTCAATAAATTTTACATTATTATATGACATGCAAGATGCACGATTTATATTGATATTCATTCTGATTTATTTCTATTCATTGTAAATAATCTCGCAATTGCATTATGTTTGTGTATACATTGAGAGTGAGAGAAAGTTGAATAGAACAAACCACTTGACGAAGTTTAACGTTTAAATCTGAAAGAACAAATCAAATTAAATAATACCAATATGAATGACAACGACTATTTAAAAATCAGCTGTTATATAAATGTTTCGAAGCAATAAAAATTCACTCCACACAATCATGAATAACTCTTTGTATAATATATAAAATTATTATAAATATAGTGGCATTTTGTTCGCCAAATTTTGCGCAACAATTTTGTTGGTGTGTATCCATGACCTGCCGCACACCATTAAGTTGTAAAAGCGCTTGATATACTGCAGTGTCCAAAAATACGCAAATTGTTGAGAGAGAATCTATTCTATCATCATCCAATTCTATTTTGCATGATTATTTCTGCAATGGCCCTCGACGAATTTGTTCACGTCCCACACACGAGGATTAATTGCACAGTTGACGTATAAAAAAAGGAATAATAAAGCATATATATATATATATGTGGAGAATTTAATTTACTGCGAACGAGTGTACAAACTCTTGTAGCCCTTGAATGTTGAATGCTAACTAAAAATCAAATACAGAATAGGCATGATGGCAATCTCTTAATCTACTGTATGCAATGAAAATCCTTCGAGTATAGTTGCAATCATTAATTAAAGCTTCAAAGTCGTCGTCGCGTTTCTCTTGCGTGTGAAAATGAAAAAAAAAAAACAAACAAAAATAAAAGTAGATACAGACAGAATGGGACACGACGAGTAGTCAAGGGTGGACGTTATTAACGTGACATAACGCGTTATTCTCTTGAATGTTTTTCTTCTCCTCTCTCTCTCTCTCTCTCTCTCACTTTGCCCATTCTCCTCTGCGTGTTTACGTCCTATTTTCATTTACATAGCTACTTCATGTATCTTTCTGCAGGAAACGTCGCCTATGTGCTTTGCCGCTATATTTAAAGCAAAACGCCCTCGCCTTTTACTCACGACGCGCCAAAAATAAAAGAAAACATACTCATGTTTCGCACGTGCGCCAACGTCATGTTATATATTCATATAGTATTATATAGTTGCAATTGTCATTATATTCAACGTACGTTCATATAAATTAGCTGTTCACGACAAAAAAGCACATCACTCTATTTTATAATCTTATATTTATAATTAATTCAGTATTAATCCAGTCATTTTTATATCACCAGAACGAACAAGAATTCAAATCAATTTCCAGAAATTTGGCTATCATGTAAAAATGATACAATCCGTTTGATAATAAATATAAAACACATATTTTTATTTGTGGAACATAAAGAGATAAAAAAAAATATCCCATTCTACAGTTGCTCTTTTCCATTATCAAATTACCAAGTTAACTTTCGTATATGACAGGGCGTAAAAATTTTCATTGAGTCATATCGCGCGAAGCTTTTAAGCTATTTTCAATTTTCAAACGCGATGTGTTCTCGCGTGTGTTTTACGGACAAACCGCGGATCGGACGCATTTTACCTCGGGCTGTAGCTCTTGTTGCCATATATCCATGAATATAAACATATATAACCATCTATACATGTATAGCTATATACCTGTCACGTGTAAATGGATGTCCATATAAACCACGAACCCTTTCGCTCGAAATGGTGGTGATGCAGTTTAGCAAAAGGGTAAAATAACGGTGGTAAAACTTTAACGACACAATATGCAACCCCTTAATATATATATATATATATATATAGAAGCTATCAGATGCTGCATTGATGCAGTCTCGTGACATTAATGCTTCACTTCATTTTGATTTATTAATGAGGAATTTTCATGTTTTAGATTGAAAAAGAAAAATCTTTTTTTTTTCCCCCATCCCATTATATTTATCTTCGAATTTTCTACAATAATTATGTAGAAGGATATGGTAATTGGAAACCATGAGCATATATACCCTTTTGCTTGGAAAATTCTCATTGTAATATCGAATTTAAATTCATAAAATAGCATCAACGAAGCTTTTTTTGTTTGTGGAAAAAAAATGGATAAAAATTATCTATTTTTAGTAGCTATAAATGAGAAAACCTCCACAATAATAGATCTAATGTAATAATTAGTCACACAACGAAAAATATAAAACAGTAAATAGAATTACAACTTTATATTTTCATATTTACTTTTGTAAATGAAATTTTTGAAAAAAGCCATAAGAGTAGTTATATATAAAAGGTGGCGTCACGCAGCAGGAGCCTCAAATATCGTTGCTGGTAATATTAAATTGAGCGCAGGCACGCGAGCCTTAACGTATTAAGATTATGAATCCATTAGCGAGTAAGATGGCTAGATGGGGTCGAAACTCTTCGCTATATACCTAGCTTACCAACCAAGCCGATGAAAAGCGTTAAATTTTTTTCTTCTTTCAATTATTTTTTTTTTTTCATTGATTTCTTTTTTTTTTTTTTTCCTTAATACTCTACATCGATTTATCGTGATAACACACATATATATATATAGGTGGATAAAAAAAGGAGATATAGGTACAGCTAAGAAGAATTTATGAACGTATGAACGATTATTTATATCAATATAAATTGATAGTTAATATTATCTAGTCTATACGTATTATTATCTAGTTACGTTAGCAATTATGGTCTGGCAATTAAGTTTACCTGACGACATTGAATATGTTAGTACGATGAGGATAGTTAATCATTAGATAAATGTGAAGCAATTAAGTCTAACTAGTATTATGTTAATTAAATGCATTTTGATTAATTCATTCACTTTATATCGTATGGTTGTATAAATTTGTACAATGATTTTATGTATTTGTCATCACTGGATATATATATATACACTTGATAATTTGTAACATTTAACAAAAAAGAATTATAAATAAACGAATGAATAATCCACTCATCTTTTCAATTTTATTGTTGCTATGTTGAATGAGAAAATTGTGACAAAACTGAAATGAAAATGTGTTTGTTTCCTAATGATAGAGCCACTGGGATCCAAGTCCCAGGACTTGTATTTTGTATAATAGCAGCATAAAAACCACCGGCGCAGTTTACGATACGAGTTAAAGCTAAAAGCGAGAAAGAGAGAATGAAAGAGAGGTGTTACGAGTGCAACCACACAGAGTGAGTGTTTCTATATACGACACCAAAAGAGTAAAGACCAAAGCGAGATAATAAGAGACAGCGATAGAGGAGGAAATACAAAAACAAAAAAAACAAAAATAGTACATTTTGCAGCCGAGTCTCGTGGCGTTCAAAAGACTCTATGCGATAATACTTTTCTTCTCTCTGTAATACACTTTTTTTTCCATCCTCCACATTCTCCCAACTCTCTTTCGTGTTGCTTCGTGCAAATGATAGGTAACTTTATTCGCCAAGTTTGCAAGAAAATGAATAACATGATGAAGAAAGCGAAAACACATGACAATTGTACAATTATACCTGGTGTATTTGATTTTATAATTTTATATTTATAAATATATGGTGAGATAGAAAAGTCATTAACGTCATTATCCCTGATGGATATATGTTTTGTCTAACCAACTGTTATTCATTGTCCAATATTTCTGCAATTGAATTTGAATGAGGATCTGATTCAATGTTTCTTTATAAACAAAATAAATTATACTAAATAATCAACTCATATTTGGGAATTATATTTTTTTCATATATTGCCAATTATCATCAAAATTAAATAACAAATATTTTATCAAAATCATTTTGAGTATAGCAAACACTGTTTTGTCACTGTGGCGATTAACAAATTTGTGGTATTTACTCATTGTCAACTCAATTATTCATTGTCTGCACACATAAATTGCGCTTGTGTTACTGACAATCGTGAATCGTTGAGTTAAATTCGTTGTGTTAGTGTTTTAGTGTGTAGTGTACCGAAAGACCCCTTTGCGCTGTAACATTATAGTGGATAAATCACGTATGTGGCATGGCACAAGTTGTACACCGTGGAGGAGTACATAGGTGCAGAAGTTAAGAGTACAGAGTCAGGGTAGGAGTGAAAGAGAGGATATAGAAGACTTGAAAGGGTGCGTGCCCGCCGGCGCGCTTTCATGCTTGGAAATCAGGCGTCTAAATCTAAACGACGCCACGTATACGACACGAGACGCCCAACTCTCTCTCTCTCTCTCTCACACAATCTCTTTCTCTCTTCTCTCGACGCGGGCGCGCACCGGCTAATTACCGTTAACGCGAACTTGGTTAATTAACGTCTCCGTTAATTCTTCATTCATTTTACTATTTATACATATGTATATAAATGTATGCACATGCCTCCGCAATTACTCCCAAGTTTGTATATAATTCTTTGCCTTTAACATTTTCATAAGTAATTTCAATTATTATAATTTTAATTATTGTCCAATAATAATTTCATAATTTTCCTTCACGCATTTTGTTTTGTTATTTTTCAATCTAAATTCACAATAATTGCACTTTTATTGGCAGACATTAGTAAGATGTGTGCGATTGATGTAACTATTAAATTCCAATTATCTAATTTTTTAAATTTCAATCTCTCAAGAAGATAAAAAATATAAGAATATAAATAATCGAGTAATACTACAAAAAATTCTTCGAAAAACAAATATTTCAAGTTCCTCATTATCCATTAACATCAAAGACTATATTCCCTATAGACAAAATTAATTGAAATCAATTTTCCCAATATACATCCGTCACGATGAATGATATAAAACTAATTCGCTTCTCATTAAATTGGTTGAAACCATACATAAATTACAATGTCCGATTCGCTCCTTTGCATTCGACAGATCTCTCTCTCTCTCTCTCTCTACCATTCTCTCATCTATATCCCTCTCATTCACCAACACGCAAGGACTAGATAAAATAAATTCCAATCTCTTCACATATACATAAACTAATACATTTATTTGTATGGTATGAACGACAACTGGCTTCGTTATAACTACGATAGAACATTCATGTGAGAGTCAAGACTTTGCCACACAGTCATATATGATTAGAGGCTTTGTGAAATGCGTAGGTGGATACGCAAACTCGAGTGTCACGCTCCTCTCCCTTTTGCTGCACTTGTATAAGCATATTGTATATATATATATATATGCTTGTAGAATAGGTAGAAATGTATAGGGAGTATATAGACAAGCGTACATAACCGTTAGAGCGTCTATGGCGTGTGCATAATAACATTTACCCACGTATGCGACCCTATCGCACGAGTTCACGTGGGCTTTTCATTTTTTTTTTCTCTCTGTCGCACTCGTGCTTCACACGTGTGTATATACGTGGGTCTCACACGTTTGTTGTTACACCAAACGTTTATATGTATACGTATACATATATGATAAATATAAAATGCAAAAGACTATTCACTCACCGCTCAATCATATTTCTATATTCCTTCTCACTGCGCGTGAATGTATTATATTCTCTTTGTGATATTTTCCCGGAAACGATTCATGTTTCAATATTTCATCTCGGTGTAATGTGTGTTAATTCTTTTTCAAACCCTTCCTCTTTCTCCTTGCCATTATATTCAAATGACTCATAGACTTCATGTAGAGGCAATAAACTGAAAATAAGACAAAGAAAAATATTAATTACTTCAATAGTTTGATGTTGGAGTTATTATTTCTATAATTTTATTGATATTTAACTTGGGAATTAATTAACTTAATAATAAAATATCGATCAATTACGATTGTGAAAGAAAGAATGAATAAAAAAGAAACGAATTCTATGAGCAGTTGTGTGTTGGTAAAGTATTTCACATAATCTCATGTCAACTTAAACCATAAAAGGAGAAAAAAATCATGTGATTCAAAACCTGATGTGTATTTACCACCAGAACCCTCTTGGAACATTGACAGATTTTTTAATTTCGCACTTTATCACAAACATTTCTATAAAAATTCTTAATGTTGCAAATCACTATGTTGATGTCACAGTACAGTGAATCTTCAATAAGTTTTGACAAATAGATATGCAATGTTTTTTATTCACGTTCACAAGGTTCAACAATGTCATTCACCATGTCGTACAATATATCACCGAGGTAGAATGCGAGCGAGAGGTGAAGAGGAAGAAAGAGAGAGAGAGAGAGAGAGAGGGAGAGAGACAAAAATGGAAAGGTAAAGCACATGATGATTATATATTGACACTTGTATCGATATCTATCTTACTTTAACCATGCACAGCGTGAAACTTGAGATACAAGACATGATATACATATCAGTGTCGTCAGATGTAATCAAAGTTTGCAGACAACCCTCTGTCTCTCTCACTCTCCCTTCTACATGTCAAAACCACCCGGATATTCATTTTCACCCTCGTCACCAAATGGTCGACACCGTGATCTCCTCTATCTTCCACTTTACATCCACAATCGAAAATAACGTCGTCAATTATTTAACAATATTTAAATAACTTTGTCCAAATGAAAGATAATCATTTATGAATGATCCTAAACTTTTATATGAGTATATTAACTGTGGAATTACTTGAGAATTACATCACACATCTATAAATAATAAATATATTAAACATCTTATGATTAATTATGCGATGGCGATTATGATGATTAATCGTACGATATTTCGGCACCTGTGATACGCTCGAGTTATCATCGTTGGCTTCTACGAAAGCGCCAGTTAAGTAGGACTAAACCAGAGAGAGAGAGAGAGGGAGAGTTGAGTTATTTTAATTGAGCATATGCGGCAAAATAAGGGGAGTTGAGAGTACCAGCCGCCAAGGCGAAAAGCCGCACAAGCTACATCGTTCCTAGAAGCACAAATCCGTCGAGCTTCCCACTCTCCCAATCTTTGCCTCCTCCAAATTTTCCACTTCCTCTTATTCCTCTTCTCCATCTCATTTTCTTCTTGTTTTACTTCTTCAAGAGTGCAAAAATGGAAACAAGAACCTCGTGTATTTCTTCAAGCTCCTCCGCCACGTACTAGACGTCTGTTGGAAAATCCTTTTTACATACCACTACTACTTTTTATATCCAGTCGGGGGAAAAAAATTACTTGAATCATAATTATGGAATTTGATCCGAGGCAATTTGAGATTTGAAATAAAATTCTTTACATATTTCATGTACAACTATTGATAATAAACAATATATAAATTATCCAAACAACAAAGAACATAGAGATGAATTTCAAATCAAATAAAAAATTATTTTTCAAATAGAAGAATTAATGGATTTAATTTTTTCTTCAAAATTGGAAGAATAAACTCTCGAACGAATACGCGTCGTGACACGTTCGTAATTCAATTGACTTTCATCAGATCCAATATACATATAGTTACTTGCTATCAGCATACTGAATAATATTTAATATATATTCTACAAGACTTTGCGCGCGATTATATTAACACATTGATGGGGTAAGGGAGTAGAGAACGTGTCTTGCATTTACGACAGACAAAACGTAAGAGATCAAGCAAAGTATATATGTATAGTGTATGAAGGTAAAGAGATAACAAAACGTTTGAGCCACGTGTGCTCAAGCAAAATGATGACGGACAAATGTCACGTACTCGTCATCGAGAAAATGTGTCGTGCGCGGTGAACGTCGACAATTTGTTTCAACTATTTTGTTCTCTTTTCCGCTAACTTATTCGCATTTTATTTTTAACAGTCGTAAATTTTGTGTGTAGGTCCAATCAACATTTTGGACAATAACTTTTATCGACGACATTGATCACAATAATCCGTTTCTTTTATGGGCAGAGAAAAATTTCCTTCTATATACAAATAGAGATTTTATTAACTACATATAGTTGGTCATAATCATAAATAATTCTAGACTTTTTAATGATTATAAAAATATCAAGCAATCTTTTTTAATAAGCAAAAATAATTTTCTCCACCAGAAGTAATGGTGCAGTAATTCTCTATATTTATTCGACGATAACCATGAACGTTTTATATTGTCAAAATCATTAGAAAGGCAATTCCAAAACGTCTAGAAACATTCGCCACAATTATCATTTGAATGCGTTAATGTTAATTTTAACTAAAATCATATAATCAAAGTTTTACACAAAATTCATGTCAATTATTATCATCATAGAACTTTTTACTGTCAAAATTTCTCTGTATTTTTCATAGAGTTCTGTACTCTTTTGCTCAAAAGACTGTGAATTTAAACATAAATAAAAGAGAAAATAACAACAAACGGAAAAGAACCAGTTTAATAAGACCTTAATAACTTCTTTTCCAACTGGGTATAGCGGACGTCGGTACTCAACTACCACGGCTGCATCTGACATGGACTCACTTCCTTCGTCATTGCACATTCTCTCTCGTCCTCTGTACACACTCTCCTTTCATTTTTTTTTTTTTTTTTTCAACTCCACTCCTATATTTTTCTTTTAAAATCTCACTCGTTCTTCATTGCTGTTTTCATCTTATAATTTTTTTTTTATCTCTTTCACAAAGGCTGACACTCACGTTTCGCAGTGTGAAATTAAGTCACGCCTCGATTATTTTTGCACTCTCAATGACACGAATAAACACACAGAAATTTATCCATAACGGAAGTTCATCAGACTTAATTAAAAATTGATAAAGATTATCGTTAATCATTATACTGAGAAATATATAAATAAACGATAAAAATGTCTGGATAATTTTGTAGTATTTTTTTTCTTTCATAATTCATGTTGTTAATATCAAATTTATTTATGTTACAGAGATCTACAAGGCAATAATATATCTGTTGTCTTCAAGACTGACTTCGAAGACATGGCCGCACTCCTTGCATTGTAAGTATATATTTTTGTTTATTTATTCAATACACATCAGCCATACTATTGATAAATATATCTGATTATTAATTATACGTTAGATATTGTATTAATGGCAAAAAGCCAAATATTACTGTCTAAAATATTAAATATTTATATGTGTATTTTTATTATTTACAGACAATTATCCAGCAATCAGATACACACAATTGAACGTGGTGCATTTAAGGATCTGGTAGCAGTTGAAAAATTACGACTGAATAATAATCAGATTCGTTATTTACCAGACACTCTTTTCAGCAACATGATGAATTTACGGAGACTGTAAGTTGCTTGTATATATACAACTTCATTTATCTCATTTGTGAAACTCTCTTCTTGAATATCTCTGTTTATTTTATTTCCACCAGTCGCCAGAACCACCCTTCAAACTCATCACTTCACTTTATATCCAAAGAAATGGCAAAAAAAAAAACAACAACAAAAAAAACCAAACTTTGTCTTATAGTTCAAAGCAATTATCACCAACAGTCCCCTTTTGATACGTCATTTTTTTATTTGCAGTCCAGTGAAGTATGAAAGAGAAAAGTATTACCAAAGTTTAAGTCACTCGTACTATAAACTTTTAAATTCAACACAATATTTTTGTATCTCATCGTTGTTGAAAAAATAACATCTTCTCTAATTCACAGTACGAAACTGTTTCGAACAAATCCACAGTTGTCTCATAACATTCCACGCAATCAGTGCATGTAAATAATTAAAATTTATCACATGTCTGTGTGTCACTCAGCCCTTCATGTACTTAATTAAGATTTGTAATTAGTAATTCAATCAATGTGAAAACCTTGAATTGTGAATTAGTACCAATCCACCAGTGAATTTAAATACCTCTCAACGCTCACGTAAATGACTGTGTACTCGAACACTGTTTTTTGATCTTACATTGAAAAAAGTAGATATATATATAGAAGAAGGACGAAATCACCTCGCTCGATTAGATTCCAATACTTCGAGCGATTCAAAGTCAATTAATACTTCACAGTATTTTTTATCCACTTCATAAAAAGTTTATTGAAATGAAAACGATAAAAACAAGTCTTGTTAGATTTCTGAGAGAATAGAAAAAAAAAAAAAGGAAAAAAAGGTTCTCTGTGATGTTTTGATTGATAGCTCTTCTAATACTCTCTTCCTCTCTGTCTCTATCAAAGAATTTTTCTTCTGATCATTGAACGGAGTAGAAAAAAAAGAAGAAGAAGAAGAAGAAGAAGAATTTGAGGGCAAAATAGTTTCTACATCAGCTTATCTTCATCTTGCATTATATACTGATGACGTTTCCGTGTGTCTGGTGTGTCTGGATTCCTCGCGTTCGGCAGCTGCCACTCGAACCCACAGACGCGCAGTCGTTCGTAACAGTCAAAAAATTCTCGTGCGCACGCGGACGATGAATGGCGCAACTTGAATCGAGGCGTGTGCTATGTTGGGTTGATGTGAGATGCTGAGCTTGAGATCCATCCATCATCCAGCAAAGTGGGTAGACAGATCTCTAGAATAGTTGATGTCAAGACAACAACTATACAGAACTCCAAGTACAACAACAACCAGTGAGAGGAAGAGAAGCATACAGCAACTGCTGAGGTTCAAAACATCATTGCACTCTCACTCACGCTCTCTCTCTCTCTCCCGCTCTCTTCCTCTGCCTCGCCTGTTATATACAATAGGATGTAAATATGATCAGGAATATATATGTCCAACACTCAACATTCCACTAGTGCTCATGCAGGTGCATAATGGATCGTGAAAAATGTATGAAAAAATATGTGGAATTTAGCTGTAATTAAAATTCAAGGTTTTTATGCCGTTTTCATTCAATTGAATAGTTGTTTTTTTTTTTTTTTGTGACACGAGTTTGCCGATAAAAGTGATATGTAGAATGAGTCCCTGGGAAAAAAAAAAAAATTAAATGTATATTGAAAATGCGTGGCAGGAGAAATTGAATATAATTGCTGGAATTCCGTGTAGTCTCTTATATATATTTTTATTCGTATAAATGAATAAAGATTTCGTGCATTTCGCTGACAAATAATCCGTAGAAGAAATTCCATTCTCCTAATTAATACAAAAATTGTGAGCAGTATTAAAAATGATAATTTATGTAAAATTAAATCTTATCAAAAAGCAACATAATTTCATCCTCAATTATTTATGTTCAATATCGAGAAAATTAAAATTCCATACAATCACAGAGCAAGTGACATATAAACCCTAATGAAAGTGGTAAATCCCACGAAGCAATTTAGACTCACGCGACCAAACAGCAGTATGGAAATGTCGAGATAGTCGCAAGCATTTGGAATCGAGGGAAATCCCAACGTTGTTTCTATTCCAACACACGGGACTATTAGAATAGACTGATAGTGATGGACCGAGAGTCTATATCTATATATATGAAAACGAGAATCGCATCTATATATATATATAAATAGACAATGTCCGATGGTCCCATTGTGATTAGTCGTGGGCTCTGTCTCCCGTGTGGCATCATAGAGTGCGCGTTCATTCTCGCGCCTCCACATCGAGAAATTCGGTAATTGCTTTCTGGATTGGGTCGAGTGAACTGGGACTCGAAAATCTCTCCCCCATGCGCGCTTGTCTTACCGGCCCCATATGGCTCATATAGACACTATACATCTATAATACTATGCATCAGTAGATATATCATATATACATAGTGTATACACAACGATGCCAATGATTCTCTACGGCCTGATGCCTTCTCGTTCGCCTTTCGAGTCCCCAACGAACATAATTACAGATTGCAACTTCGAAGCAAATGGACGGTCCAATATACACGCGGTGAACCGTGCCCCAAGTGGCCTCTAACCTATCATCACTGATGTCTGGTTAGTGCTAGTATATATACCCTGGGACGCGTGATCAAAGTCGGCTGATCCAGGCTCTCTTTATTATTTTTTTATGTTTACTCATTGGCAAAATAGAAAATAAAAAATTATAATTGACTCGGTAATTTCAATTGCTGTAGTTCAATTGGATATTAAATTATACAAACTACAAATATGTATAGGATTAATGTTGGATAGATTGGACCCCTAAGGAACTATAACTTCATTGCAGCTAAACTACTGACTCAATTCAAATGGCTGTGGGTTTGAAATAAACTTTAAACTACTATCCACACGGATTTGAATTCACGATAAATATCGCAACGTTTAACAAACCGCAATATGAATATGGAACTAATGTAAAAGTTCCACGTATCAAACTGAGCGAATAAATTGGACCACTAATCGAGTACTTTAACTATTAATCAAACTGACTATTAGAGTATAGTACAACGATATCTATAATATCAATGCGATATTTATATAATAATTAATAGCCGATTTCTACAACTCATATTATTTTTCTTTTCACATCACCCTGATAATTATTTATCTTCTTCAACAAGTTATGAAATTACCATCTCAATCCTCCAAAAATTAACGTTCAATTATGAAACTGCTGTGACACATATGTAAAAAATAAATGTAATAGCAATTTGAATTCTCGATGAACATCACTCTTAATCACGTGACAAACACAAAACAAATTATTGATATAAACCTAGATTGTTGAAAGTGATACAATCTAAATTTCTCAATAGCACGTACATAGATGTCCTCAACAACAGCAACTATGTCAGACCAATTGATTCCATTGACAGGCCACCTCTATAACCCACTCAATAATTCAGCCTGTTCAATGCATGCATACAGTATAATCTTTGAAACATTACGTGATGCTTACAAAGTACAATAAAACCTGTGATTTTTCCCACAACGAATACAAAATCAACAAAAAATTTCTAGTGGTTAGAAAAAGTAAAGCAAGAAGAAAGTGAGTCCTTGTTATCGGATTGTAACAACCTTTTTGCACAAAGTCAGTGAATGTCTGGTACTTTTTGTCTTGTATTCTGTCTCTATCTCTCTGCCTCTTTACTTCTGGTGGTTTCCACTGCACTTGAGAATCTCTACCAACGTCGAGAATACAGCTAAAGCAGTAGATATCAAACGTATACTGAGCGGGTGGCTTCAAGCTACACCCTCTATAATATAGACCAATAGAGCTATAGAAACTCAACCGCCACCAGTCACACTCTACACCCTGTTACTTATCCACGTGGATAATAAGTGAATGGTGACATGTACTGGTGAAAACGAGCCACTACTCTCTCGTCAAGTTGAATAATGTATGTATGAGAATGTAGGCCAAACTCACGACTATTCCCAAAGTATACGAGTGGTGCTGGAATAAATGAAAAAAGAGACATTAATCTATTCGTCCTGACCTGGCTATAAAAAAGTTTACTCTGGTGCAATTTTCTCACATTATTAATTTTTCACTATTCATACTATTTTTCATTGCTATTATCTAGGTACTGAATTTAATCGAATTATATTGCTCTATAATTTAATTGTTTAAATACAAAACAGTTATTTCTATAATTATGATCATTATTATGAATAAAATAAACAAAACCCACGAAGCATGTATAAAGATAATCAATTACTGGAATATTCTTAATTGTATTATTATTTGTGTACAAATAAAATGAGTATTTGAGTGATTTTTTTTTTTTATTTTTTCACAGAGATCTCAGTCACAATCAAATTGCAATGGTCGGACCAAAAACATTACGTGGGGTATCGGCATTGAAACATTTATTGCTTGACAATAATGTCCTGACATGTATCGACGAAGGAGCAATAAGAGAACTCAAGGACTTGGAAATATTGTAAGTATAAATTTGTTTCATTTATATAAATACGACAAACAATGAATATATGGTTCAATTGTCATTAATTGTTGCAGAACGCTCAATAATAATAAATTGACAACACTTGGGAAAGAAATGCTATTTGGCCTATCACGTTTGCGTACACTCAAACTTGCTGATAATTATTTAGCATGTGATTGTCATTTGGCGTGGTTATCACGTCATTTAAAAAGTATTCCACGCCTTGGACAACATACAAAATGTGCATCGCCGGCGCATTTGAAAGGACAAAATCTCGTCGATTTGCAAGTACGTTTGCTACTCTCTATTTTTGCATTATTATCATTTATTTTTTTTCTATTTCTCCTCAGTCAACTGTACTAACAACCATCGATATTATTCGAAAGTTGTACAAACAATCATTATCGCATGTGAAGATGCAATACAAAATGTTGAAACCTGTTTTTGTATTTTGCCACTGCATATATAAATAAAAAAAGATATGTATCGTGAATAATAAGAAACAAAAAAGCATATTCAACTTGGTATGGTACATGACGAAGAATATTAACGTGTGTCTCTGTATGGATGAGATCATTTGGTTGCACATCCTGTGACATCAACTATTTTCTTCATGTTCTCTTTGTTTTTATATATACTGTATACATGCATACTTGAGGGGTTGGCATAAAACGTCGATTCCGTGGGTGGGCATGGGATAAATTTCCTTAAATACCATTGACCGTAAATCACTGACCGAGTACACTGCTTGGGACCAACTACGAGACGTTGAGAGAAAGAGCAAAAGCAACCAGCGACATGAGAAGCAAAAGAAAGAGGAGAAGAAACAAGAGAAGATGCGCTTGGGGAAATATTTTCACTGGCATTATTTTTGTAGTCATCGAATTTATTGCGTGAATGCGGGTTTTACGCCTCTCATACGTTGTAAGAATAATAAATAATAATAAAATAAAGAATAACAGATAATAATAAAAGGAAGAGGAATTATGGATATTGGTTATCTTTAGATTAATGCATATATTGTTAGTTGCAATGTACAGGAATAAACGTACACGATATTTAAATAGAATTTCAGCCAGATGCCAATTTAATTATCAATCAATTTATCTTTGACTTTTATTATAGGAGCACGAGTTTAAGTGTTCCGGCCTAGTGGAACTTCGTGCGGGCTCCGAATGCACAGCCGAACCACAATGTCCACATCCGTGCAGATGCGCCAATGGTATTGTCAATTGCCGAGAAAATTCATTGGAAAAAGTACCGACTCATTTACCAGAGGATACCATTGAATTGTAAATTCATGTTTTACGAATCATAAACATCTGAGTAAATTGCAGGGGTCACTCTCATTTATAAATCTTCGTAACAACTATTTTTGCGGAATTTTCTTGCAGAAATTTTCCGTACATGCAAAAATATTGACTCGTGTTCGAAATGAAATCTCGGAAAATAGTGACTAAAAATTTTATAAATGAGTCACCCCTCAATCAATAAATTTATCATTTTTATGCTGACCATTTTTTTTTTTTTTTCCACCTTTCACAGACGGTTGGAACAAAATAGTATTACGGAAATACCACCAAAGGCATTCTCACCATACAGAAAATTATTGAGAATTGATTTGAGTAATAATAAAATTAAAAAAGTTGCAGCCGATGCATTTCATGGATTAAAGTCTCTCGAGTCTCTGTAAGTATTTTTTTTTTCTCTTTATCACTCCATTTTCTCTAGAGTGTTAATTCTATGGAGATGGCGGAACAGTGATGGAAATTTTTTTTATTTTTTCTCCTCTTTTTTTTAAATTGCAGAGTACTCTACGGAAATAAAATCACCGAGTTGCCAGCTGGCGTATTCCAAGGACTAACTAGCTTGCAATTACTGTGAGTTTCATAAATCCTTCTGTCTCCTCTCGCAGCTAAATTGCATCCTAGTGCATATTAACTTAATGTACATTTATTAGTACAAATGTTGATGTAAAAGAGAAAACCCAATTTTGTTGACAATGCACATGTCAAACGCATAATTGATAATAATAATTGAAATTTATTTATTTATGTTTCAGTTTGCTGAATGCCAATGATATTTCTTGCATTCGAACTGATCTATTCCGTGACCTCACAAGTTTAACATTGTTATCACTGTACGATAACAATATCAAATCACTGGCCAATGGGACATTCACCAATTTGCGGAGCATAAGAACACTGTTCGTATCGAACCATAAAAAAAAGGAAACAAAAAAAAAACGGAGGAACACGAGAGTGAAATTTTAGTCATCAATATTGTCATGAATTAATGAAAATTATAGAAAAATAACAAAGTTCTTCATGCCATCACCTCGGTGTTCCTTCTCAATTGAATTATGATAAAAAAAAAAAAATGATTCAATTATCAGGAGTCAATAATTTATTTTTACTTCTAGACATTTGGCTAAAAATCCATTCATATGCGATTGCAATTTGCGATGGCTGAGTCTTTATCTTCATGAAAATCCAATAGAGACATCAGGAGCTAAATGCGAATCACCAAAAAGAGCAGCTAAACGGAAGATTGACGTGATGCGGGACGAAAAGTTCAAATGTAAGGGTAAGCACGATTCGACCTCCGGTTATCTTCTTCTTACTTCGACAGGATGGTATCAGGTCGGTAACCTTCTCTCTATCCTCTATCCACTATCCTATATTGGCGCTTTCATCTCATCATCATAGTCATCATCATCACCATCATCGCCACATTGAGAAAACAGAACGAAATGAAAATAGAAAAAAAGATTCGATGGAAAGATTGAAAGAGAGAAGCAGAGTGAGAGGGAGAGAGATGAAGGAAACACGTTCTCTTTCATCTGAATTGTTTATCTCTTCTTTTGACTCTTCTGATCTTCTTGCACGGTGAATGCTTAGATTAATGCTTCACAAATATCATTTTTTTTTTTTTTTCACTTTCTCTAAGTAATATTATTATTACTAACTAAAAACGGATTTGTATAAACGCTGGCTGTGTGGTCTGTGTTCAATCACGGTACGTACGCTTCAAAATTCATAATCATATAACCGACACATCATTTTTTAATCAAAAATAAAAATTGAAGTGACAATAATAATTAGAAAATTATTGCGCCGTGCTATATCGAAATCAATGAAATAATCAATATCTTCAAGGTAATGGCATGGTTTTCGATTTAATTTCACGAATGCAAATGTCCTTGCAGAATTTTAATGGGCACATGGAGTCATACCCAGTTTCTTCAACAATTCCCCGACTGCAGTGGCTTAGAACATTCAATGTAAAAATGAATGTTCAACAGTCAAGATGACCCCATGTGCACTTTAAAAATAAAAATAAAGAATTAATCTCGAGCATTATGTTAATCAATCGTATTTATGTAATGACATCACTGACATTTTCATTCCAAACTCACAGTAAAATGTCCGATGTGTACATCAATTCAAGAAGAAGAAAAAAAATGAATTAAATGAAATATTGCAAAAGGGCATAGAGCAGGCACATCAATTAATTCATGTATATAAACCAAAAGACGCTATTGGTTGCAGGTGACGAGAAATTGCTGACAAAGAGAGCAGGCGAATGTATATTACCAGGTGCATGCCCATCGCCATGTACATGCAACGGCGCAACGGTCGACTGTTCGGACAAAAAATTAACATCAATACCGAAAGAGTTACCAATATACACATCAACACTGTAAATATTTAATTTCAATTTACTCCGAAAAATTTAATGTTAACGGGGGGATTTCGAATCAAAACTTTTCGTATAGCCTTCACATCGATTTCTTTTTCCTCATATCAAGATTCGATATTGTGTTAATAGGTTTTTTTTTTAACCCTCTTCATTCCTAGTTGTGGTAAAAACAACAATTTCTTGTTGTCGTGGAGTTTTGATTGGGAATTTCGCAACTGTCTACCCAAATTAAAATTGTTAACTTCCGTTATTAATAATTATTATTCAAATTTTTATTTTATAGATTATTGGGAAATAATGACATTGAAAAAATAAAGGCTGAGAATTTATTTGAAAAATTGCCTGAACTGCAACATTTGGATTTGAGAAGAAATAAAATTACACGAATTGAAGCAACTGCATTCAAGGGCGCTCACAAACTCACCGAATTACTCTTGTCTGACAATAAACTACGTGAAGTTCACAATAAAATGTTCAATGGCCTTGTTAACTTGAAAACTCTGTAAGTATCCTATAGAAACTAACAAAAAAAAAGTAATAAAACTTTCCACCATACCAATAAAAACTAAAAGAAATATCAAGTATCATCATATATTATATTTTCTACTCTTCAATCTCATACAGGAACTTGACTGCTAATGCCATTACATGTGTAATGCCTGGATCGTTTGAAGGACTCGCTCATATTCGTAACATGTAAGAATTTTGAAATGAAATTATTCCTACCAATGAAATTTCTCCTAAGTCATTTAATTCTCCATTTGCTTAATCATATAATTGTTAAATTAGTTATCTAAAATCCAATGATATTTAATTGATTGCAGCAACATGCAAGGCAATCCCCTATCATGCAATTGTCATTTGGCATGGTTTGCCGAGTGGTTACGAACACATGAGATGACTGGTATTATTGGACGTTGTCACGATCCACCGAGATTGAAGGACGCTCACGTCAAAGACATTCCACGCCACGAATTCAAGTGTAGCAGTAAGTTCACGGGCCATTTATATATCGCGTAATTCAAATTAAAAAGTCATATACGCGCCACTTCACATCCCTTCAAAATTAGGAGCAGCTATAGAGTATATAAATTTCATTTACTAACGTTTTACTGTAGTCATATGAACCTCTTCGATTCTGTTTGTTTGAAACCCAGAGAGTCCAGAAAAAGTTCAATACAGATGAAACGACAGCAGAATTCATGTATGAGGTTAATATGACCTTTTATATCATATTCTAGATAATAGAAAGCAGGAGAGTCGTTCTAAGGGTTTACAATGTCAATCAACATAATTAATCTACGAAGATCCGAGCAATATATAAAAAAGTACTAGATCAAAAATTACGATGCGTATTATGTGGCGTGTACGACCTTTCAATTTCCATC
Organism: Zele albiditarsus; assembly: GCA_958496275.1. Lineage (NCBI taxonomy): Eukaryota > Metazoa > Arthropoda > Insecta > Hymenoptera > Braconidae > Zele > Zele albiditarsus. The sequence goes on from OY292411.1 coordinate 783,962, forward strand.
ACGCGAATTCGCGCTGTAATATGTCACACAGCTACATAAATTGAAATTATGTCTAAACCAACACTTGTAACGGAATATTTCTGTTTTATTTTATTAAGGTGATAGCGTTGGTTGTTTGGGTGACGATTATTGTCCACCGCGTTGTCATTGTGCCGGTTCAGTTGTCAGCTGTTCCAGATCACATCTAACAGAAATACCCCGTGGCATACCACCAGAAACTACTGAATTGTATCTTGACGTTAATGATATAAAAACAATCCAACCAGAGAGACTCAGTCACTTGAGAATGCTGACAAGACTGTGAGTATTTGGGCATACTTGGAGAACAATCTGTTACACAATTTAATCACTATTTATTTATAATTGCCTATATAAAATGTATTCTTTGTTTATACTAATACAGCGACTTGAGCAATAATCAAATTGGCATGCTGTCGAATGATACATTCAGGAATTTAACGAAACTATCACATCTGTAAGTAGAGAATTGTCAGTAAAGAAAATTTTTCTCAATTGTTAAAGGAAGAGGCTTATTGTAACACTTTTTCGTTTCCTTTTTCGCAGTATTATCAGCTACAATAAACTCCAATGTGTCCAACGAAATGCCCTAACTGGACTCAAATCATTGAGGATAATGTAAGTTGAAATTCATTCCCAAACTATTAACGAAATATACGCTAACCTTGAACTCTTTTGCAGTTCCCTACATGGAAATGACATTTCAACGATCCCCGAAGGTGCATTCGATGATTTGGAATCCATAACTCATCTGTAAGCGAATTACCATAAATCGAACCAATCATTACCCAACTGAAATCCGGAAAAAGAAAACGGATTTAATCAAAACCTATTTTTTTACAGCGCACTAGGATCCAATCCGCTTTACTGCGATTGTCACATGCGATGGTTAGCTGAGTGGGTGAAGAAAGATCTGGATGTTGAACCGGGAATTGCCCGATGCATGGAGCCACCAGCAATGAAGGAAAAACTTTTGCTCACTGCACCAGCTACTTCTTTTCAATGTAAAAGTAAGTATTAAATTAACGTTGAATAAAAAATGATGAAATCTTAAGAATGAATTAAAAATGAAGGATAAATTTTGATCGCTTTGAATGCCAAACTATTTTTATTTTCTGATATTAAACGAATATCCGTCTATTTAGTTTGATTTTTTTTGGTCCGAGCCCTCAGAACGGTACTAAAATTGCTCATTAATCGTAGACATTTCTTCCGTGCAGCCAAGCAACCACCTGCCGAGGTCATGGCCAAATGTGATGTGTGCTACACAATCCCATGTCAAAACAGTGGATTATGTGAAACATTACCGGACAGGCAGTTCAATTGCAAGTGCACGCCAGGATATCACGGGGACAGGTGTCAACATAAAATTGACGCGTGCTATGGAAATCCTTGCAGGAACGCCGGAACTTGCAAAGTATTGGAGGAAGGAAGATTCAGGTAGATATAACATTGAAATTCACTTCATCGAAGAAAAAATAATTAAAGGGTCAGCCATTTGAGAATGTTGAAAATAAAAAATCGTAGGTGATTATCACAACATTTTTTTTTTTTATTTAAAACTCACACGACGCGTATAAATTAATGTCAGTAAATGATCAGAGATATCGGAGTCAATGCGATCATAATTCTCCAAAAGAACTAGAAATCATTTGGATGAACGCAAGAAAAATTTATTTTCATCAACATTCTCAAAAAACTGACCCCTTAAAGACAAATTAGTCTTAGTAATTAACAAAGTAGATCGAGTTGGATCGCGAGCACGGCTCCCCAACTCAGTAGAATATCGAAAAAACAAATGGCACGCTCATAATTAAAATTTTTGATTAATTGGAATGATAATAAAATCAAAGAAAAATGATTTATGCACGAAAAAATGAAAATAGTTGCAAAAATAAATGAAATATTTGAAAGATCTCTGCCGTTGTCTGTGTTGGTGGATCGATCGCACTCGATCCTAATGATCGAGCATTATTATTATCAATTGACGTATGAAGTCGTTGTGTGTTAGTTGCGACTGCGCCGCCGGTTACGAAGGCCTCCGATGCGAAAGCAATGTCAACGATTGTGCAAACAACAAATGCACCAATAACTCAACCTGCGTGGACCTCATACAAGCCTATAGATGTGACTGCGCACCGGGATTCATGGGAGAATACTGCGAAGCGAAAATCCCATTTTGCACAAAAGGACACGATCCATGTGAGAACGGAGGCCGGTGTGTCGACCACAGGACCCACTACAGCTGCGAGTGCCCGATCGGTTTCAGTGGCCTTAATTGCTCCACAAATTTGGATGATTGCATCGATCATCTGTGCCAGGTTTGCATATTTTAACATTAAATCAAATTCAAAAACTCATCATAACACTGTTGACGATAAATAGTAGAAAAATTCAATGAATATCAAGTATTATTTTAAAAATGTCCAGTTTTCTTGCTTGATCTGTCATTGTATTTCATATCAGCATAGAAGAAATAATTACTACGTTTCTCAAGTATCTCCACATAGATATAAACGAGAATTGATGAAATTCCAATGTTTTATTACAACTATCTGATGAATTCTGCTCCCGTTTATAATATAGTTACGTATCTTGTTAACACGTCACAATGAATTTATCATGATTTTATTTTTATTTGCAGAACGGTGCTACTTGCATCGATGGCATAAACAATTACGAATGTAAATGCCCGGCGGATTACACAGGACGGTATTGCGAGGCGGCGCCATCACCAGCAATGCTTTATCCACAAACGAGTCCGTGTGCTCATCATGATTGTCAACATGGCGCTTGCTTTCAACCATCCTCTGATTCCGCCGCGGGTTATCTCTGCCAGTGCCATCCCGGTTACACTGGTAAATTGATTTTCATTTAAGGCCATAACTTTATTTGATTTATAATAAAAATAACCCCTTTGAAACAATTTTTGCTCACAAATCCGTGTGCAGGAAAAAATCGTCCAAACTGTGTTGGAAGTAAAAAGAATGAGAGAATGTTTGGAGATGAAAAATAAGGAGAAATAATTGATGTTGATTTTGAAAAATAGGAAAACGATGCGAGTACCTGACGAGCCTGAGCTTCGTGGACAACAGCTCGCTGGTCGAGCTAGAGCCGCTTCGCACGAAGCCCGAGGCTAATGTGACCATCGTATTCACAACCACTCACGAAAATGGTGTTTTACTTTACAATGGAATGGATCAAAGTGGCGAACATATTGCTGTTGAATTATTTAATGGACGTGTACGTGTTTCTTACGATGTTGGTAATTATCCGACATCAACAATGTACAGTTATGAAATGGTATCGGATGGTAAACCACATATGGCTGAGCTCATTGCAATAAAGAAGAACTTCACATTAAGAGTCGACAGAGGACAAGCGAGGAGTATTATCAATGACGGCACAAGAGAATATTTAAAATTAAATACACCAATGTATGTTGGTGGTATTACCCAAGAAGTCGCCAACACTGCATTTTCACAATTTCATCTGAGAAATGTCACGAGTTTTCAAGGTAAACATTTCATCAAAACATTAATTCGGAAGAGTATTCACATGTTTCGTGTGTATCAATTTCATTTTTTTTCTCCTTTATTCTTTGTTTAGGTTGCATATCGGGGATGTGGATTAATCGTAAGCTCGTGGACTTTAGTAATGCTGCAAAAATGCATCGTGTTACTCCTGGCTGTGCCTCTGGAGAAGAAGAAGCTGACGAAGCTGATCGCGATATTGTTGAAGTAGTTGAAACCAATGGTGGTAGCAATCTCGAAGATTCACTTCAACATGAACACGTTGTTCACGATCATTCCGGTAAATATAAATACTGAAATAATGTTCTTTTAGAATGAATGGAAAAATAACAATCACTCGTTTATATTTTGTCATAATTTAACCATTATTTCAGATGTTTCGGTAGTAGGTGCGAGTATTATCGACCCTTGCTCCGGTAACGAATGTCGCAAGGGTTCACAATGTGTCTCATCACCATTTGGTACTGGATACTCTTGCAGATGCCAAACCGGTTGGCAAGGACGCTATTGTGAAAAAGGTAAATCACAAATTGAGAATAGTCAGGAAACTGATTTGATTCATATAAAACTGTGACGGTTTTGATAATAAAATTTTCTTTTTCCGATTTCTCCATGACATAGCGCCAACATGTCGAAAGGAACACACTCGAGAATATTACAGTGAAAATGGCTGCCGCAGCCGGAGACCAGTGAAATTGGCCAAGTGTTGGGGCAGCTGTGGCAATTCATGTTGCTTACCACGAAAAACTAAACGTCGTAAAGTAAGAGGACACAAAATGAAAGATACAGCATCTCTGTTATTTAAACTTCATTTATTCCTATCAACACTGCTCATCTCTATGATGCGAGTGAATTGAAAACCAATGAAATAATAAACATATTTGTTTTATTTAAGGTTCGTCTTCTTTGCAATGATGGCAGACGCTACACAAAGGATGTGGATCTCGTTCGTAAATGCACGTGCACGCGAAAATGCTACTAAAAATTCAACAACACATTCAACAAACTCGATCAACCAATCATCAAATGAACAAAAACAAACCCCATTATTGCATTTATATTTAATGTATATTGGGAGACCATTTTTGTATTTTTTTTTACATCGTGCACAGTGAGTGACAATTGTGCTGAATAAATTCCGATGGACACACACACAGCCGGCTCAGTGTGATATGTATTATTAAGAATTAATAATCTTATTATATATATATATGTATATACATACATATATATACATAAAAAAATATATATATACTTATAAATATATATAGCTATGAAATTATGATTGATATCGATCAAGCTATGCATATTGGGTAATTCGTATAAGATTAATATTTTCATTTCTTTCATTATTTTCTTGATGAGTGAACTATTTAATGATTATTCGTGAGCACGCGCGATTCAATCGCCGTTTTATTTAACGTGAGCGCAAAAAAAACGTGCTTAGATCGTGACACGAATACACGAACCATGGACGCTAAATATGAATAAATATAAATACCCACGATAATGATGGAAAAAAAAAAGGTAAAGGATCACGCGTCTAGTGGAAGTATACGATTAGCGTGCAGTTATTTTAATCGATAAAAGGGGGAAAAAAAAAAAAAACAATATGCGCGACGATCAAAAAAGGGGAAGGAAGAAGATGAATAAGTGAAACAAAAACCAATTTTTTCAATGCAATCTTAATGCGATTTTAAATACGATTAAACGATATGATTTATAATTCCATATGATCACTTGAAATAAATAATCAACTAACTCGCTCTCTCCTGCCTTGGAATTGATGAAATATATTGATTGGATGCCAAGATTCAAAATGTACGATAAGCAAGGAAAAAAGAAAAGCAACCAAAAAGAAGAACGATAATTGTGGATTATAAAAGCAGATGTGAGTCTCTCTTGTTGACCTTTATTCGGCATGAATATCCATGATTCCAATTGTATGAATACGGAGAAGAGAGAACAGAAAAGAAAACGTTTTCCTTTACAGTTTCATTTTTAATTGTATCTTAACTCGTAAAATCATCATCCACTGCCAATATTTAGCTTTTATTTATTCATCGTTTACGATACTCTCGACACACCGTATAATATGTATTCATTAATTGATTATTCGTTACGTATTATTTTCATTTTCAATGGATTCATTTTCGTATATTGACTCCACCGAATTCTATTAATCGAAGTGCACTATCATTTCTATCCGGGCTTCTAGAGAAAATATAATAGTATATCTGGTGCTTTTGTGATTTACCTTCATCGCAGAAAGTACAGAAGCAAAGAAGTTTCCATCGTATCGATGATGAAGAAAAAAAACAACAAAAAAAAAACGAAAAGCCTTTTCTATATTATATTCAGACCCTATATGTTATATTCACACTTTGCGATTTTCGTTGTATTATAATCATTTCAAATACCGAAATATATACATTATAATGATAATATAATTTCATGGTATTAATAGGTAATTTAAAGCACTGAAAAATAATCACCCACATTATTTTGTGAATAATTCGACGATTTTTATTGTCATCGCCAAGAACCCGAAGATGAACCAATGAACGATGTTGGATGAAAAGGAGTTATGAAAAATTCGCGTATCTCAAAATTGAAAATGAAATTGATAATTTAATCAATGATAAAAAAAAAAATTATAGATACGTCTTTGTGGACAATAATACGAGGAACCGATGAGAGAGTGAGAGAGAAAAAGAAAGAGGGAGAGAAAAATGTAGGCGTCTAATGCTGATGCTGATGAATAGTTGAAAATCAGCATCGAGGATTGTGCTTCCTTTGGACTCCTACACATAATTAATTAAATAAATATTTATTCGCAATCGAATTGCTAACACTATGCGATATTTTTCAATGATAAGAATTTTGTTTTTTTTTTCATAAGTATCAATCATACACTGGGTATTGTCAAATGTTTATCAATTTAAAATCAATTAACAGTCTCTCATCCTCATTGAACCAAAATGCAATGCAATATTTTGGATGAAAAATGAAAGATAGAAAATTTTTAAGTTTAATGTCAGTGCAAGAGAGAATGAAAGTGAGAGAATAAACCTGATGAATTTTTTGTGCGATTGTGGAAACAAATTTTAAAAATTCGAATGAACGAAAGCCTGAAAGTAAATGGAACATTAATAGATGTTAATTATGAAAATGAATGGAAAAAGAAAAAAATAATAACAAGAAGAAAATCTTAGAAGCCGAAATATATGTGTAAACTCAACACGACGCACGTTTTACCAAATAAAACAATGGAATACTGCATGCATATAGGAAGAATACCCATAGCTCTATTGCATAAAATTAAGGATAGATATTAGCATGGAATAAAATAATAAAAAAATAAAAAATGTCTATGTTTATATAATGTAACAAATCCTCTAAATATGAACGCTATTAAATAAATGTATGTGAAGTTTATTTAATTCACAAATTTGGTGACTGACTCTTTCAACACTCCCTCAATTATTCATAATATTTAATAATAACTATATTGCGTAGAATTCAGTTAGAAAATATAAAAAATAGAAGAGACATCAACAAGAATTATGAGGGAACAAAGTAATTTATTCCTTTGCTGCTGCGCAAAGTTTCCTGGCACGTTAATCCCCCATCTCCATCAACTCAGTTTATACACGAATAAAGTTAATCACCCTGTTTATATGTACCCCCACGTCCACTTAATGCAATCTACTATAAAGAATGATTTACTCAAGAATACTCCAAACACAATTACGTCCCTCAAAAATTTATTTTGCGTCTTTCATTCATATCAAAGTTTTCACATATCGTATTAAATATGACCCTATTTGTTTCGTCATAAGAATAGTTTCAGGAACATGTTCATCAAAAGTAATACACTGTGAACATACTATTATTATCGGCCTACAATTAAAAAGTAATTTGATAGGCATTGAACTGAGGATTGACGAAAAAAAAAGTCATAATCTTGAGGTTATCTGATGTTGGAATGTACAGCTTGAACCAGACAATATCTAAGTGTCACAAACTGCGTCTTTACCACCTCCTCCTATGAACGGCCGAATTAAGTTGATGACCACACAATTATTATTGAATACATACATACACACATTCGTTTAATGACAATTTTTTGTGACTGCTCGAAAGTGGTATCTCATATTCGGCTCATAATTGTGTGGTTGAGCATTGATATAACTGCCTGCTATTCGGTGAACCGTATTTAACGTATGTCAATTAGTTCGTCTGCTGCTACACTTTTTTTCTAACTCTCTCAACCTTCTGGTCACCCTTTCAGATAATTTTTTCATATTGGTGGTAATTATTGATTGGAAATATTCCATTACTAAATACTGTGCATACTATTGTGTGTGCCAGGAAAACCTTTCCATGTCCCAAGCAAATGCTTTTATCAGTGTACGTGTAAGCGGATTTTTATCAAGCACGAAAAATTCCCTGTTCTTACATAAAAATATTTTTGCAATAAAAAAGTTATGTGACAATACGGAAAAATTATCGCTGAAATTTAACTAGTTTCTGACTCATCCAACAACGTTTCTGCGCCCATATCTCATTTTTACGTGAAGGTTTTTTTACAAATCCACATATTACTCGAGAGTTCCGCGAATAAGCAATATATATTTCACAAATAAATCACAACTTATAGAACTGTTTTTGTTTTACCAGCGCAAAAATGGGAATCATGAGTACGTTTTTGACAACGGTCCTCTTATTTTCTCTGGCATTGGCTGTCCCATATTCATCAGCAATCACTTCTTCCGAGTTATCACGAGTGACGCGTGATCATCCACCAATTGACTATCGCCTTCCCAAAAATATTGTACCGATTTTTTACGAAATTATGCTGAACCCTGACTTGGATGGTGAACAATTTACTTTTTACGGCGAGTCGAAAATCAATATTAGAGTCAAAGAACCCACGAACGTAATAACATTGCATGCAAAAAATCTCGAAATCAAATCCGGTGTTACCGTTAAGTGTGATATTACAAATGATGTGGAAGTTTCGATAATTGAACCCATAGATATAACAACAGATTTTTTGAAAATCATTCTTGGGAAAGAATTGCAAGCAGGTTCAAATTGTAACTTGTCATTGAGCTACACGGGAAAAAATGGTGAAGAGTATAAAGGCATCTATAGAACTTCTTACAAAACTGGAGATGGTGAAAAAAAGTATACACAACAAAATATTCATATCCCTGATTCGTCGTTCCAATGAAACCATTATTATTCATTAAATTTTTTCACATCATTCGTCATCAGGTGGTTAGCGTCGAATTCATTTCATCCAATGGGTGCGCGCCAAGCTTTTCCGTGTTGGGACGAGCCAGCATTGAAAGCAAACTTCACAATCTCAATAGAACATGGCAAAAACTATATCGCACTCTCCAATATGGATGCAACAAAAGAGGAAATAAATCCCAAGGATTCCAATCGGATAATCACACACTTTGCTCAAAGCCCGAGGATGTCTATTTACCTGGTAGCATTTACAATCGGTGATGTCGTTAAAGTGGACAGTGATAATCCAGAATTCCGAGTGTGGGCACCAAACAATTTGGTTGGAAAAATCAAACATGCCTCAAAAGTGGGTCCGAAAATAATAGAGGCTCTTGAGAAGTATACGAATTACCCATATCACACCCAAGGATTCAAAAAAATGGACTCAATCGCAGTTGAACTACCATTTCATCTCAGTGCGATCGAAGATTGGGGACTCGTGAGATACCAGTACGTGAAAAATAAGTGAAATTATCTCTCGTCGAATTAATATGTTAGCTTATGAATTGTCAAATATTACAGGCATTGGGCTCTATATTTCGATGAAACTTCGAATCCAACTGCACAGAAAGAACGCGTCACAAAAATGATGGCACATGAATTAGCTCACCAGTGGTTTGGCAACCTGGTCACTGCCGATTGGTATGATTTTATATGGCTCCATGAAGGTTTTGCCACTTACTTTCAATATGCCATCCCAGATGAGGTGCCAATAATCTTTTATCGATTCACACGATAAATACCTAGTGCATCAGGGAATAATGCAATACATTTTTAGATCGAACCAACATGGCGCATAATGGATCGGTATGTATTGGAGAATATTCAGTCAGGAGCGTTCGCGCATGACAGCAAGAGAAACAGTCATGCAATGGAACAAGAACGTACCAGTCCAGATGACGTCGTAAATGCTTATGACGCTATTACTTACAAGAAATGTAAGCAATCATAAAAAAATTGTGAATACTGATTATTTAAACATAGGATAATTTCAATTCCAGCCGGTTTCATCGTTCGGATGATATGCCACGTTGTTGGCGAAACCAAATTCAAGTCTGCATTGAGAAATTACCTCAGGACAAAGTAAGTTTGGATGAAATTATAATTTTTCTCAAGATATATGAGAAGACTTTCATCATTATGTTTAAATATGTTGCAATCCACAGGGCATATGCAACAGCAACTTCTGACGATTTGTTCAAAGAACTCGCGAAAGTTGATACTAGCAATACCAATTTACTGAAAATATTGAAGAACTGGGTGACCACTCCTGGTTATCCTGTCATCACTGTTACACGAGACTATGAAAGCAGAAAAGCTACAATAACGCAATCGCGTTTCTTGGACGAGACGGACGCAACCTCCAACGAAGCATACTGGATTCCAATTAATTTTGTAACTGAAGACAATATGAACTTTGCCGATACCAGCGTCACTCATTGGTTTGACCCGTCAAAACATTCCATGGTAATAGAGGAATTGGAAAGTAACCAATTTGTAATATTCAATAAACAACTGTTTGGATATTATCGTGTTAACTACGATACAAAAAACTGGGATCTTATTATCAATTATATGAAGTCTGAAAAATACACTAACATTCATGTGCTTAATCGCGCACAACTGATTGATGATGCTTTCAATCTCGCAAAGGTCGGACATCTTAACTATAATGTGGTTTTATCTCTCATTGGATATTTGAAAAAAGAAACAGATTTCATCCCATGGTCAGCAGCATGGAAAGTTATTGAATATATTCATACATTCGTGGCAAATACGCAATTCAACGAACAATTCAAGGTATTTTTTATTGTTATTGAATATCAAACGAATCTCACTAACGAATATGAAATTTTGCAGAATTATATTGTGGAATTATCAGAAAATTTAGTAAATGAAATTCTGTCTATCCAATTGGATCAAGCAGACTACATTACGAAAATGAAAAGACTCGATGCTTTGAAGAGTGCTTGCATGTATGGTTCGAATTCATGCAAGTCCGACGCAACGAATAAACTTATTAAATGGTTGGATAATTCAGAGATCAATGCGTGAGTTGGATTTTTCTATCATTGTACATATTCGTGTCTACATTATCCTCACGATCCCATTTAGACTTTCCCCAGACGACCAAAAATGGCTCATATGCGCTGGAATTCAGAATGCGAATCAAACAACATGGGACAGATTGGAAGAAAAATATTCGAAAACCGGAAATAAGTATATTCTCGTGGCACTGGGATGCTCGTCGAATATTGCAATTCTGAAGAAATTTTTGTTCAATTCTATCGCCAAAACTCCCAAATATATGCAACTTCAACTATTGTTCTGGATTATTCATGAAAAGAGTTCGAATGGAGCAACTGCTATACTCGAATCCATAATCGAAAATTACAACAACATTATTGCTCTGTAAGTCTCCAGGAAATTTTTTCACAATTCACACTGCAATACTACAACATTACAAATGTTTTTCCAGAGACGGATACAGCAGTGACAAACTAAAAAATGAACTGACGACCTTGGGACAGGGACTCAGACATGAAGCACAATATAGTAAGGTTAATATCAAAAATAGTATAGACTCTCCGAATAATACGAAAATATTTCAGCTAAATTGTCTAATCATAATTATTTCTGCTCCTATACTTGTAGTTACAGCAATTCGTCGAATCAAATAAGGTTTCGTTGAACGGTGCTGGGGATAATGCACTCAAAGCTGCTCAGAATAATCTGAAAGTCACTGAAAATAAACGAATGGATGAATTTGGAGAGTTCTTCAATAAGAAAGCGGCAACGCCATCTGATGATCCCACCAAAATTAACACAAAAGAATGAATCGAGTATGATCGACGGAGAATGGAAAGCATTCGCGGAATATTCGAAAACATATTAATAAATTGCACCATAATTATGTGAACATATTGAATCAGTCGTGCTCATAGATTCTTCATATGTTTTCGATGAGAATGATTTTTTTGTGTAATTTAAACAATATTATCTGTAACAAAACTTCACGCCTTAAAAATGTATTTTAGTGGTCATTTGTCTCAAAATTTGATATATCGTATTGTATGTCAACATACATATACAAATAAAGACATAATCTAAATTATCTATCCACAATAAAAGAAACACAATATTACGCCTTGAGCATTACATAGATTGATGAAGTGTTTGTAATATTAAATATTATCCGTAAACGGTATTAAATGTTAATGGACATAAGATGTATTCAACTTACTCTTCGTAGACTCACTTCGGTACTCCTCACCAAACAGCTGAACCATGTTTTATGCCGATATGTTCCAATTCAGCCTCTCCATGATTTTCATGATGAAAGTTTTGCTCTTTCCCAGACACATATTTATTCACAATAATTTCTTTTGTTTGTTTTTTTTTTGTCCAACAGTATCTCAATAATAGTTTCACTTTTCAAAGACCGCACGGTAGAAGTAAAGTACATTAAATTGTGTTGTTACTCTGCACAATATTCTATCACCAAATGTTCAAATCAAAGGCTGACTCTGTGTACAACGAGTTGGACGCACTGCCGCCTTATTCAAAGATATCTCGAACAATTTGGCGCGAAATCAATATGGCGTCATGGTACATAGCATATCCCACAATCATAATTTTATTTCACAAAATGGAGCTGAAATGTAGAGGAAAATTATCTAAATATTTATGCAGAATATAACTTGTAACTTGAATTAAATACAATCATTATCGACATAATGTCTGTACGTTGGATTAAATGGACATTTTGTCCCATAAAACCGACAGCGTCGTTTCCCGCTCACGCTATCATGTAGAATTAGATTCATCTCTCAGTTACACCTTTATATAAACCTTTAAAACACGTACCCAACTTCAGTTATTACGTTAAACCATCCAACATCGTCTATCCACTACTATATCACTGTTTAAAAACCCGAACACTCGAGAAAAACTGTAAGGATTTCGAATAAACTCACCATCAAATCACTCCCGATACCTAACTCCACAACCTACGCAACCACAATCCCATGAAAATCAAACTGCGCATGCACAGCTTCAAATTCCAGACGAATAGCATGACTACCAGCGCCACCACTACTACCGAACCCAAATGCACATTTCACCTTATCGATCGAGTAATCATCAAATGAAATATATTCCAATATCAACATTAATATCAATTTCGATCATATAACACTCAATATCAACATCAATATTCAATATTTTTATTGAAGAATAAATTTTGTATTGTTAATAATATAAAATATATTTCAAGTATTGATCAGGTCGGACTTTTGCGTTCTCACTCGTCGATAAAACAGACTTCTACATACCGATAAAATAATTTAAACACATATATGTACATTAACACACATTGCCATACACATGTACATTGTTTTTATTACCGTTCTCTTTCCTATGCTGATCAACCAATATTCGTGAATATATATACATATTGCTATGTTCCTCGACTCACTTCTACAACCATTGCCCATTGCCGTTGTGTCAGTTGGTGTCAGTCATCGTTGTCGTTGGTTGTTGTGTCAGTCTGCTCAATGTTAAGTCGTTCCGTAAATTTTTATAGTGTGTCGTAAGATGGTTGTGCATTCCTACTGATTGTATTGTACCGATGGAGACCATTTGGAAAAATTGAAAGGTCAAATCAGGAGAGACAAGAAATAACAGATAGTTATACATATATGATAATAATAATAACAATAATCGAGAAAAGGAATATCTTTTCGTTTTCTCAATTTGTCATTTTATATATATCCTATATATATATATTTCTAAATATATATAGGATAAATTGTATGTATTAGTTGTAATAATATTAACAAATTTTCAGGAACTTTGTATTGCAACAATTTGTCTTGACCTCGACACTTTATAAACAGAGAGCAGTTCTTGTCCTGTGTGTGTGGTTGACATTTAAATCACGGACAACAATGGCACAACAAGATAATGGACCGTGTTGGGAGAGTCTACCAAGTGTAATAATGCTTGAGATATTCTCATATCTTGAACATAAAGACAGAGTAAATGCATCTGGAGTAAGTATCAAACGCATATTTATAATGTAAAAATAATATTTTATACGTCAATGTATAGTGATGATAGTTACTTTCCAAAAACTTTCGAAATTTATTATCATACGATATATTATCGTCGTCGTCAATATTCAATTTCATCATTATTGTTTTCAATATTGCCTATATAACTGGAGAACACTTATTGATATTGATATTACATAGTTAACGGTATAATAGAAATGTAATTTAATATAAACACAGAAATGAATTTATAGGCATGCAAGAACTGGCGGCAAGCACTTTTCCATCCAAGCTTCTGGAAAGAAATAACATTTGTTTTCGATGATGTCAAAAGCTTACAATGGTCAAGGTGAACGAAATAATATATATATATATGTATAAATATATTTACATTTGTCGCTTTCATTTCAAGAATATTTTTACTTATTCAATGTTGAGAAACCAAAAATAATGACTCATTTCTTTTTTTTTTTGCAGGCATCTTGCCAATTGTTTTGCGTTAAGTGTACAAAATGTAACAGTCAGATGTCAAACACCAAATTATAGTCTTGAACTGGAACGATTGATGGGGAAATTTCGTGAAAATCGCAATTTACGGAAGTTATATATGGAACCAACGTCATCTTCATTTATTGGCGTTGATGATATGGACACATATGTTGAATCATGGTCAGAGCCAATATATCATTCCATAATTAAGATTATTGAAACATCCAAACAACTTGAAGTATTAACAATTGGTTGTGTTGAAGAATTGGCAGTGAATGCTGGTGAAATAATTAAATGTCTTGGTGATAATCACGGTAAACATTTAACACACTTTGGATTGGCATCGGTTAAAGAAGATCCAGAAAATTACAAACTGGCAATTATAAATAGTATTGCCTTCCGACAATTCGAAAGTTTAACGGTTCTCACATTAGATTACGATTATTTAACTGATTTGTTATTGGACTCATTGACAAGTGGAACAATGGAGAGGCTTGTTATCCATATACACAATTTGGACATAGATCATCCTGGAACGTCTAACATTGCATGGCAACATTTTACACACAAAAATAAACGTTGCGGACTGAGATTGAATTTATTACACGCCTATCTTGGCGTAATAGGTCTCGATACAGATATATTACAACCGTCAATGCCACTAACACATTTAAAGGCATTATTCTGTGAATATGTTAATGTGAAAGCATTGTATCGATTGTCAACGTGGTACAATCGTACATTACAATCATTGATTTGGATTGATTCTAAAAATGAGGATGAATTACTACCACCGACTGACGCTCAATCAGCGCCAGACAGTCCAGATGCACTCGTATTAATAGCATGGCGTTGTATTCACTTGTTAGAAATGGTTTATATTGGACACAAATATTACCAAGAAAATATGTTGGCAATTGCACGGTTGAGAGGTCCATTTCTTCAACGATTCGAATTTGCTGAGAGCAATATCATCAGCGAGGATGGAACTCCGCACAAATTCAAAGACATCAGACGTGTGAGTATTTTTTTTATTTCTAATTTTCATTTTCAAAAGAATTTGCCACCCCCAACGTCCGGAGAATGGGATGGATTCCGATTATTTTCTGTGGCCGGAATAGTAATGATACAAAATTTTTCTTAACTCTCGTCTACGAGTTCTGTGAAGAAAATGAAGGAATTAATGATGATGAAATAGGCTATAGGAGTATATTGAACGTGGTAGATTTGTCTGGCACACGATAATATTTTCACTACTACAAATTTTCTACAAATCTAAACGGAGATTGTACGTTTATAATTTTGATCTATTGGCCAAACTCTGAATGATGGGACATCGATTTCAGTAGCCCAATAAATTCGAGGAGAATCGCGAATATGACAGATAGAAAAAACGATTTGCTGCGCAATTTTTTTGTTTTTGGTCAGTTTTACGAGATAAGGATTGATTCTCGAGTGTTATATTGAAACTTTGTACCATGACTTTTTGGTCTAAATATTGGACAAACCATCATACGATATATTCATGCCACTGTCACCTCGTGCCATTGTCACATACAGAATTCACTCTACATTTTTTGTTTACTCTTCAACTGAATTTCGCCCTGGTATGCTAATGTATTTAATTCATGTTCAGTATGTCATCATCTTCCATCATTATCATTCCAAACACGAACAAAATTTTAATATTCATTCAATTTTCGGTCCACCATAATGTTTTTCTCAATAACAATATGAATTTCAATGTATTCTGATATTTATTCATAACGCAGGAAATAAATAAAACACTTGGTGGCAATTGGAAAACACTGTCGGACACGGAATTGACGCCAGTATTGATAGACGCAATTGCTGGTGATAGTAGGGATGTAATAATGCCACTCGTTCTCAACGACATAAAATAATTTGCTGATGAAAAAATTGAATGTCGCGGCGAAGTTATCATTTTAAGTGTCATCTCATTATTTCATGAACGACGATTTATTATCGGGATAAGGAAAAATCAAAAGAAGAAGATGATGAAAAGGGAATGTGAAAAAAAAATGCTCAAAGAGATATTGTACAACTACAGCAATCACCTAATCTATACAATATGCATTTACGGACTATTCAACATGCCATTTTGCAATCGAACCAAATTCTATGCATTACCTCGTTTTCATCAATATAAGAAACAAAATATTTTGCTGCAAGAATGGAGAATGAGATGGGCTCGAAGATAAATAGCGAATTGAAAGTGTGTGACGATAAGGATGTAAATAGTCCTGGTATGACGAATGACCGCAGTGATTGAGGTCTGATGCAATTCATACTCGTTAATTGTTAAAAAGCGACTGATACTAATTGAAATGTGTATAAATATTTATCTGGAAAAACAGTCTAGACGTTTGGGATTAACGACAAGACGGATGTAAAAGTGAAAAATGATATCAAATCACATCGTGATCTTCCAGTAGGGAGAAATAATAACGACGCGATTCCAGAATTTAGATAGAAAAAAAAAAGATCTACGCATGTATTGTCCAACTATGCTGGAACTTAGATTAGGGTGACAATGAGGGCTATTGGAGGCGGGTAGAGCGAATTGAAGTCATTAATTATTTGCCCCCCGCGAAAAAAGAAAAATAGAGAAAGCAGAAAAAGTTGATATAGAAAGCCTAAGAAATTGAAGTCAGGCAAAGCACACGTATCAGGAAAGGGAGAGTGAAATGAAAAAAATATGAATATAATCGTGTAGATCACGAAAATTAATAAACATGGCGAACCGAGGTTATTTTTAATACGACAACCAATCGGCGGTCGCACATCTTTTCTCCTGAAGAAAAATAAAAAAATACGTCCCACTATATGACGTGTTATGCTCTCTTTCACACACTCGAGTTGGAGAGTTTCTATACATACATTAAAAAAAAAATAACTCTTTGCCCGATAAAAGCGCAATATTTTCAAACAGGCGTAATGAAAAATACGCTCGCGAAGAAGAAAATATAAAAAAACAAAACTGAAACAAACGCCATTTCGTGTATACATCTATTTTTCAAATAGGCGAATTAGTTTGCTAGTCGTATGCAAGTGGAGATTAATATTTCAACGCACACGCATACATACGTGGATAATAAAAATAATATCAATATTAATATTTATATAAATAATGATAATAGAGAGACACAGAAAATTGATAAGATCCAATTTCTGATAGATGATACGATCGATGGAAGTTAAGAAAACAAAATTGCAATATGCTATGTTGTATCATTATTCATGAACGACAGAGAAAGTCGGAGTGGCGGGAAACAAAAGGAGAAGGCGTTCGGAAATTTGTTGATTTAGAACAAATGGAAAAACAAAAATGGTTCGTGTATTGAAATCATTCGAACTTTTTTGTCGTATTCTTGTGCGTGATTGAATCATTATCAACTGTGTTTATCATTTTTTTTTGTATCCAACGTACATCTTTATTTCAAGTGTATTTGTTTTTTGTTGCCTTTTTATACGTGGTCTTGTAATATCGCTTTTTTTTATGTTGAAGAGTGTCTAATTCCACTGCAATGACAATGCGAATAGATGAGAGAGAAAAAATCGTGTATGTATGTTTGTCATAAGGAATGCCAAAAAAAAAAAAGAAAAGAAAACTATCGGAAACAAAGACAAAATATTAGGAAAAAAACGTGTGTGTTGCCGCGTAAATATAAAAGAACATGTAGGAAAATTATAATTGTGAAAAAAAGGGAGAACTGTCAACTGATAGGACAAGAAATAAAAAACGGGCCTTAACATGTACCTGAGTCGTTTGCGTT
Source organism: Zele albiditarsus (assembly GCA_958496275.1). Taxonomy (NCBI): domain Eukaryota; kingdom Metazoa; phylum Arthropoda; class Insecta; order Hymenoptera; family Braconidae; genus Zele; species Zele albiditarsus. The sequence continues at coordinate 802,154 of OY292411.1, forward strand.
TATGCGCCCGCGATCGAATTCACTGTGAATGTAAAAAAACTAATATCCACGCCCGATTATTGGATAACTATAGATAGATCAATCCAAACAATTATTAACAAAAGACAAACAAGCGAGTAAACCGTGAATACGACAGTTATACGAAAACAACAGAGAAAAATGATAATCTTTTACGTTATATAATAATTTCTCTTTCTTATTTTTTTTCTTTCGTATACATCATTAAAGAAAAAATGTCTATGAGTTCACGTTCACTATCAGTCCAATATAATCATATTGCAATTACAAAGAAGACGAGAGAGAGAAAGACAGAAAAATAAAAGATATTGCGGGAAGTAGAAGAAAGAAGACGAAAAACAAATGGTTTCAAGTAAAAAATGCAAGAGTGATAATGCAGTGAATATCCGTGCGTTGATAGTTGAGAAACAAAAATATAAAATAATTGTACAAAAAACACAAACAAACAAAAAGTGATACCGCGTTCATCGTCTCCCTGAGGTTAATGATGACACCTCTTGTACAAAGCTATGTAGAAGAAGAGAGCGCGCATAAGCCGTTCAGCGCGGACATAGCGCAAAATGTGCTAGACGAAAAAAGATTATTACCAAAAAAATAAGAGTAACAAGCAATTGTAGCGGAAATAGATACAAACTTGCAAAAAAAAAAGCGACAAAAAAAATGATTTATAAGACTGAGCTTGCCAAAAGCGAATACGCAATCTAGAGCTGAATCGGCAATGCGCATCGCGATACACATTCGTGTGACACATCTGGAAAAAAATAAATAAATTAAAACACTCCCAATTTGGTTTGAGTTCACATTAAGAAGTTTTCCATCGTTTCTTCACATTAAATTCTGACATTGATGAGTATAGATGAATGTGTGTCTATGTGGGAGACGACAAGCGTTGAATAGTGTAAATTTGAAAATGCCCTGAGCTCACTCGAAGTTAAAATGAGAAATCGCCCAAATGAATTAATAATGAACAAGAAAAAATAATGAGAATGAACATACATATACACACACATAGATGAATAAATACACACTCTGATAATAACAACAAAACTTGAATAAAACAAAAAATGAACCCGATTGTTTATAAACCTTCAAGTTCGCCTGCCAGAAATCAAAATACAATGTATAAATAAATATCAAACGAGAACGAGTGATGTTTAGTGTTGATAAAAAAAAACAAAAAAGTCTTAAGATCTATTTTTTAAGCTGCGATTGTATATTTTTTTTACTAAGGCAGGCCTTAGTGACAAGAGCGTGTGGCTGACGGATTGAGCGAATAATTTATATCAAACCGAGTATAGAGAAGAAAAAGGGGGATAAAGAAAAATGAAAAATAATACGTGAGCCTCGAATGATAATATCTGTGATGAATAACAACGTTGACGTGTATATAATAAATAACACGCATCCGGAAAACGATTGTTGCGTTGGATAAACAAATAACATAAAAATGGACTAGGAGGTGTATCGCAAAGAAAATTAAGAATAGAAAAAAACATATTACGTGTAACAAGCACATTGTGCGATATCGAGTGAGCCGAAAAAGTCGACGGAGGGCGAGTAAACGAAACATCTGTGATAAAAATATTAAACAAAACAAATCTTAGAGCGAACCCGTGTGTGGAAGATGCGCGAAAAAGAAGGAGAGAGAGGAAGAACGAACGAGTTGTGGAAATAAAATGTAGCAAGGTGAATTAAAAGAAGGTTGTTTTAATCTGTGCATTACGCCAGTTCAATCGCGTCGATGTGCAGATCGCTAGGAAGCGAAAATAGTAATTCACTTTCATATATGTACAATTAACACAATTTCAATGATGAAGAGGAAATAAAATACTGATAACGCGGTTCGATGTTTATGTTCAACCCTAGAATGAATAACCTTGATTATATAGATTCATGCGATTTTTCACAGCGTAAAGAAAACGTCTTGATTCATAATCAGATAACATGGACACAATTAGTCGGGATTTAATTTTTTTGCATACAAATATATCAGTTAGTTAATTGAGTATTGATTGTTGGAAAAAGTAATCTGAAACTAAAAGGAATCCCGGTATAATTATGATTCGAAACTTCCGCAGAGTCAATATAATCTTGGTATGCCATTTTAATGGGCAAAGACAGGAGGTCTCATTCGAGGGTCAATTTTCTAGCGATCTGTCTCACTCATAATTAAAATAAGTACGTTTATCGCTTTATCCGCGAATGAAACCGTGATGTTACGGGCATGAAATAAGGAGAAGAAAAAACATAACCAGGGAGGAACTCGTCAAAAATATGGTGACCGAGAATTTGCAATGTGCTTTGTGTAAATGTTTGATAAACAATGTCCAAGACTGTCATTCCAATCCGCGCGTTACTTCGTCATTTCTAGCATGCTCGATTTTTATTCAAATAAATATTATAATGAGGAATTAGAACATTCATTCCATTGCGGGCAAGTAACATTGACATTTATACACATGTGTTTATTCTCGCGTTCATCTCTTCAGAGATCTAAAATATGAAAAATGGGTTCTCCAACTACCACCAACAGTATTAAACATTTTCAAATACTACGTGAACGTGCGAAATTGATGAACAATGATGCAAAATAATCTAATCGCAAAATGTGAAAGAGTGAGACGATTCGAAAACTAAATGGATATGATATGTGTTTAAACATGTATATAAAAAGAAGTTTTCTTCCCTCAATTTGCTGACGATAAACTTTTTAATATCTAAGATAAAGAAAAAACACAAACAAAATACAAAACTACAGTGTAACATGTTTTTATTCGCAATATTATATTTTAGATCATTCCATTTGCAAAAAAAAAAAAAATGGATTATTTATCAAAGGGTGAGAGGGATCGAAAAATAATTGGAACAACTAATTTGTGTGTGAAACGACCTCATTTTTATTTACGAAAAAGTTTCTACTGACATATAAATATGAACGCACATTATTTGCAAAGAATGATTTAACTTACCATCACTTATTACATCTGTTTTCTCTTCAGGCTCAACTAGAGAAAAAAAAAAAGAGTTTTTGTCGTTTCCTCACCTTTATGATTGTGTCCAATGGATTTATTTGAATTGTAGTTACTCAAGTTATATAGTGGTCGGGAAATATAGTATAGTTGTAGAACAGAGAAGAAAGAAAAAAAGTGTATAAGAAAAAACAAAAAAAATTATGGCTATTTCGACGATTCATTCATTAAATCACGACGCTGGGTTTTTTTTTTTTTTTTTTTTTCATCGTTTCTATTATATTATAAATCTTTTATTGCTTATCGTATAAACTACCCACATTTTTATTGTTTCATCGTCGACGAATGACATCTTTACATTACATACTCAGCAGTTATTACAATTACAGCGTCGCTATTTGAAAATAAAAAGAAATATATGTTTTCTCGTTAATTTAATTTTATTTTATTGGTTCATTCTTGTTTCCATCGCTTCATATTCACAGCGATAATTGCCTCTATAGTGTTTAATATTGTAGGGGTAATTATCCACAAAGGGATTGAATAACAGAGAACATTACGATCTGCAGGCAGACCGCGTTTGCTTTCGATGTATCGCACAAATGCGAACAAAACTTTTTCTTTTTTCCTTCTATTTTTCATTCTCATTTCATGTTTATTTCAAGTACGTTCGACCATTCGAGGATACTCTGAGAGAAATATTGTTATATTCTGAAATCGGGGCTATGGGAACTAATTTATATGAGTGATCCAAGCCCACGAATGAAAAAAAAAAAAAAAAGATAGATAAATAAAAAATACAATTATTCCCTGCGCTTAAGTGTATTACGGCAGTTGGGGTGGTCAAAATATTTTACGATTTCATGTCATTTCATCGATTTAAAAATGATGCCATTTCAACTTCACAACGAGGTGGTCCAATGACTCTACGCGTGGGCAGCCTCTTGCTTACGTTTTTATTGAAATTTTATTATTCATTCGAATATTTGTGAATAGTGCGCAACAGTTACATAATTTATGATATCAAAAAAGGAAAAAACAAAACAAAACGAATAGCCAAAATAATTTTCTAGTAGTAATAACAGAGACACCAGGTTAAATTATGAGTCCTGATTCATTTGAAAAACACTTCATGTGTATGATAGAATAGAAAAAGAAAATAGGAAAAAGATGTGAAGGACCAAATAATTGTTACGGCTGTTCCTTGTTATAGATTGTTCGCCAAAGTAATACACTGCGTGTCTCTTCTTAGATATATTGACAATTTCTTCAATGACAACAATGATAGTAACAATTTCATGGAAAAAAAAATTGATGTATAATAAGTGTCATTAACTCGTGGAATCGAAGTGTAAACCAATTGAATCCAGATAAAATAACATTATGCTTTGTCTCTGAACAATATACGAATGATGTCACATTGGAGATATCCATAAGCACGTTCACACCTTGAAACGAGTTAATTAGCCATTAATCTTACAAAAATTTCAAAAACAAAATTGTTATCGAATTTATTCCAATATGTATTCAATCATTTTAAACATATGTATTGTACAAAATAAAAAGAAAACTCACGTGTGGCAAAAGGAAATTGAAAGAATTTTCATATCTATCTCATTTCCCCTCCACAATCTCGGTCGATAACTTATTAACAGTGTTTTTTTACAGTGTGTCTTTATATTCCTGAAATTCTATACAAGCGTAAAGTTCATTATTCGCTCATAATCGAAAACGACTCGGAACACCATTCAATCTTATAAGAATTATAAATACAAATTTTTATTACATTGAGTCTCATATATACGTCGTAAAAAATAAATAATAAATGCTCTCACGTGTGGCCCATAGAAATTCAAATTCATTCTACTCCTCCACAAATTCAGTCGATAACTTATCTACAATTATCCACACAACTGTGGCGCAGATTGGCGAAGAGAAACTATCAAATTCTACACCTAGTTGGCGGTTTTTAATTCCACACCGGCGCCCTCTCAAGACCTCCTTTTACACACTCTTCCGTTCAACTTCCGTTTGATTCCGTTGGTCAGAAATTGCGTATTGGTGGGAGGGTTTGTCGTGGTCGTTTTGCGGGTCGAAACGCGCGCGTGTATCACCCGAAAGGGTGACGAGGAGGGATGTGATTCTTACTACCGGCTTTGCACACAGAGTACTACACGTACTACACTTTCCAAATAATACTTCCTAACAACAAAAACCATCAAAAAATATCAATTTTTCGTTGTCCTCCACTCAATATAGAATCAAATGAGTGAGTAAAACTGCGTTAGAAGACAAAAGATAGAAAGTGACAGTGTAATACCAACGTCTTTATTGAGAGTGAGACAGTTGGCGGTGTACCGTGTGTGTACTCTGTGTGTTGCGGTTCGCCCGCCATATTGAATCACTCGTTGATTTTTGCGCAAAGGTGGCGCGTATTTTTTTGCCCCTTCTCCAATAAATAATCGTGGAAAATCGTCACAATCATCTTCACACAATCCACTTTTCCATTTACAATTGTCCATTAATACCACACTACTTGCAGTCAGAATCCAAAGAAATCATCGCATAAATATTCATCATCATAAATAGAACAAAAACAGTTAACGACAAAAAAAAACGAAGACAAAAACCAGAAGTGCATCTTTGGGCGTCTAGATCATCGACTAATTGAAAATCGTCGAAAATGTCGAAAGGATAACAAATGAGGATGAGAAACGACCAAATATCATGCATGTCGTGTGTATCTAAAGAGTGAAGTGTGTGACCATAAATATATATACATATATACATGTGTATGTGCATGTGCAAATAATGTACCGTGATTATTTATCATTGTTAGTGTCGTTTCACAACGCTATTATCATCGACGAAAAATAGATAAGCAAAAATTACGTCGGAAGAGAATAGAGAGAAACCGATAATAACAATAATAATAATAATAATAACATTGTATATGCATATATATATATATGTATGTGAATGTGAAATCGTCAAATGTGCACTGGATATTTATGCGTGGCGTCTCCAGATGAGAGAGTAATATCTCGAGTTTCATTGTAACTAAGAGAGACTGCCGGCAATTCTCCACCGCACATACAATTGGAGTGTTTTTTTTTTTTTTTTTTTCGCAGCGAATCCAATATAATAAAAATATTGCAGGTATGTATACAGCTATGATATATTCTCCCAACACATCTTTTCATGAAATAATACGTCTGTACACGTCAATAGAGCCATAGAAATACTACTTTCATATGAATATCCTCCCACAAGGGACATTTGAGAAAAGAGAAAAAAAAAAAAAGAAGTTGCAACTCTCGTGAGAAAACTATGGCCTTGGCATTCTTCCAGAAATCTAATTGAGTATACGTTATCGCATGTCGATTGAAATGAAATCTAAAAAATGAATGCTCATGATGATAAGACGAATATTTGGATTAATAACCAATAATCATATTTATTTTACACTCGTATACTGAAACAAATGACTATTGTAAGAACTTAAACTGCACGTGTGTTGATATTAAATATTTTTGAAAATAACTTCGTATTATTCAAATAGAAAAACGATAAACGTGGAAGAGCCACGTATGTAACGAGTGAGTGAGATGGCAATATATATACAGAGCTGAACGGGATAAGGAAAGAAATGGTGAGGTCGCGCTCGGTTGTCGGCCCGACACGAGACTTGGAAAGATAGTAATTACTAGAAATCGACATTACAAACATGCACTAGACTACTGTTAATACAACTACTACATCATCGTCCCGAATTCCATACTTCATTTTCAAACCGGTCGTTCAAACCCATGGAAAATCTATATATCTCACAACTCTTTTCCCTCCCTATTATTGCTTGCTTCTCCCTTCTCATTCTCATCCCGAACCTCTCCCTTATTTTCACCTATATCTAATTCGTGTGTCCGGGGTTGGAGTCGCCGAGGTCGACCACTGAAAAATCGATTTTCCGATGTAGATATGTATATGTACATACATAACACGTATGTGGCCATTGCATATATCGAAATACATTTACAGATTTTCAGTGGTAGTGGTGATAACGCGGCGAGGGATAAGCCCTCGAGATACCCGGAAATTCTACAGGAACGAAATAAAATCCACAAACACGGAAAAAGGGGAAATAGAAGCCCACGAAAACAAAATCGTGCTTGGATTTAATCCAGTCAAATTTGCTTTGAAATGGTCACTATTAAATACCAAATGTGAATCAACATATTTGATTTATGAAGAAAGGATTCTTATTTTTCAATTTGTAGTCATAATAATTCAATATTTTTACGAAATTGAAAAATATTTATGTGACGTTTTGCTGGGTCAATCAAGTAGTCGTGAAACCTTCTTAAATTAGTCAATGATTAACATCAAATGCAAACTAACCTACATAGATTGAAAAAAATATGGAGATTACAATTTTTTTTATTGTAGGTATGATGTAATTATCGAATATTTACGAATAATGACGAAGAAAGGAAAATATGAGGCAACGTTTGCTACTTTTACGAAACATTTTCCCAACATTTCGGAGAAATTATGGAGTTATATTGAGGGTATAATCAAAATCAGGGTACGATTGCGCATTTAGGGATTGTCATTGCCCCACTTTAAATCAATATTTAGCATCAAAATAAATTTTTTTTTTGTCGTAATAACTAGAACCCAACACTTATAAAATCTTGCCATACCGATGTCGGTGCGGCAGCTCACTGATAAAAACTAAATATCGGTACGATAAAATCTTGTAGTGGTTAGCAAACAAATAAATTAATTTTATCATTGAAATCGATTGCAAAGAGGAATGAAAGTAACTATTAGATGCAACCGATTCCTCCCTGATTATATCCATACTCTATACATGCGTTCAACTATCGCCAGTATATGTATCGCATCATCTTGAAATATGTCGTAATTTTATCATGATGAGAATTCATAATTCCAGCATAATTCTCAATTTACAATGCCTAATTTGAACGCAGATCTGCTTGATCATTTTATTTCGGGGAAATTGGACTGATGCATCCCGATCATGCAGGAAACATTTTAGTTTAGATTTATCGTCATTAACGAAGATAGCAATTCTAAAAATCCCGAAGTTCTCCCAAACAATCATAATTTTTGATACGTTGAGTTATTCCGAGTGTTTCGACAAATATTTAGTTCTTAAACTTCTATACATTTCTGCTTTCTCCTCTACTTCCAATACCACGTGAGTCCAAAACATTCTCAAATTACACTATTATACTTTTCGATAGAAAAATATATATCAAATTCAATTACGAATTGAAAAATTCCATTTTATCTTTCAGTCAATCTCAAAATTGTGTGACACACTATCAGAACTTGAGTGACAATATATCGAAATAGATTTACAGATTGTCAGTGCTACTAGTCGTGATAACGCAGCCGCCATGACCACGCGAGACCGTCGAAAATCCGATGGAAGAGAAAAAAAAAACACCAAGCTCCAAAAAGGGAAAAGCCGACTAACGAGTGCGACTAGGGATGGCAAAGTATTACTTTCTGACGCGCCCCCGCTCACACGCATGGCCGTTCCAAACGACGACGAGGGGGGTTGGGGGGACCACACGGGGTTCACGGGGGGGATTGGTAGAGAGCAGCCTGAGGACAAGAGGCCGAGGGGAGAAGTAATTAATGTGCGACAGTGTCTCCTCTCCTCTCCTCCACCCAACTATACAACTTCGACTCTCTCGGGACTATGGGTGCTATTTCTCACTCGCTCATACTCCCTTTTTTCCCTCTTTTACAGCCTTTAGCCAGTCTCTCACTCTCACTCGCTCCGTTTCTTTTTCCCCTGTGTTTCAAACACATAAATATATACATATATATGTATTTATTAGTATATGGAGATGTATATGTAGTGGTGAGAACACCCTCCTGCGTCGCCTCATGTGTGTAGTTTCCCGATGCTCTGTTCACTCTCTTCCTCGCTCCTCACCCGAAAACCCCTCTCGCTTTTCAGTACTGCTCTCTACGCTTAGCTGCCATTGTGCAGAGACGCCACTTCCGAAGCATCAAATTTAATTCCTCCGATACCGTTTGGTGTAGTGGCGTCGACACAAACACATATATATATATATATATGTTTGTGTGCGTGTGTATTGGTTTTGAGGTAATGTCGTCATCTGAATTGTCATTAAATCAATTGTAAAGACGTTGTTATTGTACTTCGAAAATGATAAATTATTTTGTTTTATTATAAATTTTATTGAATGATGATAACATGATATTGTGGCGCGAAAGAAGGTATTAAGTGTGTTTGTGTAGTTTATGTATGGTATGTATACGTGTATGTGTGCGAGTGAGAGCGACGGAGAGTGAGAGAAAAAGAGACATACATACACAAGAGGTTAGAACCGTGTTCTCGTTGGCAATTGACCTGCAAAAGTACACGGAAAATCGTGGGTGAGAATGAGAAATTGGGAATGATTCTACACTATAAGAACAAACATATTGATCTGTTGGATCGAATTTTCAATTATCCGGGGACTCGCGTTGCAAACAGTTAGAACATCAATGAATCATCGATTCATTTTTTAGTTGAAGAATCGATTATTCTATTGAATATAATTCTCTTTTTTTCATTTTATTATATATTCAATTTTATTTTTTTTACAGGATCAATTGGCATTCATAAATGATGGAGGCCATGGATTTAGATGGTGATGCTGTGGTGGATCTAAGTGTCAGGTGGGTGGATCACTATTTCGAATAGTCATGCATGCATGTAAAGTTGGAATTTGGGAAAAAATGTTTAACGTTTGGCTGTAAGCGCTTACGTAAAACAACAGGTTTTTTTCTTCCTTATCTCCAACAATTATTTTACCATTTAAAAACGTGCATAAAGACGATATCTATTGGTGTATGGAATACTTCAATGAATAAATATACATATGGATGAATTGAATAATATTATTATTTGCAGTAGTGTGAGACGAGAACCGCCAGCGGTACCATCAAATCCAGTGGTGGATTCAAGTGTACCATTAAATTTAGGTGTCCACTATTCACCAATAAATATTGATAACAATGTACATGAGCAAAGGAATATACAAAATTCATCACGAGGTATTTTAGCACCGAAAACTGGTGAGGATCGAAGACCGAGACGTAATTTAAGACCACGAACTGAACGTAGTTATGCTGAAAGTCCTGATGAACCACGAATTAATGGTTATGTTAATGGTAACACGTCAGACAGTGATGAAGGTGAAATGCCACCACTATTACCAATAAAAGAATTGTCATCCGATGAATTGGCTGAGCGTGAAAGGACATTGAGAAAATTGAGGGAAGAATTGAGATCGGAGGAAATGAAATTGGTATTATTGAAAAAACTGCGACAATCGCAACAATTAAAGGAAAATATCGCGGCAGTTCCGAAAGTATCGAGCAAGTTGCCACCACCTGTAACGGCGCAACAAACACCGCACAGGTGAAATAACAATAAACCACTTTGACTTGTTCAATTATTTACTCGTGTTTCGAATTAACCAACATATCTTTGTTCTTCAGTCATAGGACCACTAAGGCGCCACCACCGCTACTTCGCGGGCAACCAGCGCCAAGTCGCAGTAGTAGTTTGCACGCACCACCACCGGGCATGCTTCTACCGCCAAATGCCGGAAGGAGCCCGACATCAAGCACGGGAATGCCACCAAACATGGTAATACCACAACCACCTCATCCACGTAGTCGACCGCCAAGTGTTACTGCAAATGTACCTAGTTATCATGCACCAGCCGACAGAACTGAGCGATCGACTAAAGATCCGACCCCTGTTGCTGCACATCAGGTAACAAACATTGTCCAATAACGTTGCAAATTAATTTTAATCTCTATCCATCCGTTAATTTGCTCTCAATGAACTCTGTTTTATTCATTAATTGGATATGCAGCTTGTTGTACCTCAGGAAAATAAATCCACGGCATCAATAACTCCTACAATTCCTGAGCAGGTATTTGTCAAGTTTCAAAAAGATCAAAAATATTTGGAGAAGCACCGAGGAAAATATTCAAATTCATCATATATACGAAACGTTTTTAGTTACGATTCCTTATTTATGAAATTGACGAGATATTTTCGCTCGAAAGGTCATTCTTGAAAGGATTTTCTGACTTTCTTTCAAGACATTGAATGAGTGCACGTTAGAGAAGTTTCATCATACATTTTCAAGTGCTCTTGGAAGTACAACAATATAGGTGAAATCATAGTTTTGATTCAAGATATACTTCTTGCCTGACTCAAGATCATGTATGAACCTGAAACAATTTAATAATCATTTAAAATTGAAAATTTCCATACACGCTTTTAAAATTTACGCAATATTTATATCGGTAATTCAGAATTTCCATATAACAGTTGAAGTTATAGAAAAAATATCGAACATATGATATTTTCTCCTCAACGGGAAGAATATCTTTATGCCACTTTGTCGTATTATTTTTACTATTCAATTTTGTTTTTGTTTTCTTCAGGAACGACCGAGAGAGGACAGCCAAAGGCCGGCACAGCGTCAAGCAGCGGCCAAACTTGCATTGAGAAATCAATTGGAAAAGACGTTACTGCAAATTCCACCACCTAAGCCGCCACCGCCCGAAATGCATTTTGTTCCAAATCCATCAAATACAGAATTCATCTATCTCGTTGGCCTCGAACATGTGGTTGATTTCATAACAAAAGAACCGGCAATACCACCGCCACCTGAGCCATTTGAATGCACTCAGTGCAAGACCGATTTTACTCCAGTTTGGAAATGGGAAAAACCCGCCACGAATGGTAAAAAAGAGGGGCCACGCGGTCAGCACGCAACGTTCTTACGACCCCCAGCCGGTCGCGATCCACGAGTCATTTGTGAACATTGTGTCACAACTAATGTGAAAAAAGCACTGAAAGCCGAGCATACAAATCGGTAATTATTCATTTCACCAATGACTTCTGACTTGAAGTAGTTCAATCTCGCAGGACCGTATTACGCGAATAAGTTAGTCAATCAATCAAAACTCTAGAACTACTAATGCAAATGGTCTTTCTCTTCCTTTTTTTTTTCCAATAATTTCATCGCGAATACTTTTGTTTAATATACACTTATTTGGCGAACATTATATCGGAAAATAAAGTTTTCTTCGAATGTCTTTTTAGGAGACGTAGCAATTTTGAATGTGAACGATTAATCAATTTATCATCCTTATTACCAGGTTGAAAACTGCTTTCGTCAAAGCACTTCAGCAAGAGCACGAAATGGAGCAAAAGTTGGCGCAAGCAGCGAGCCCAAGTCCGGATCCCCCGGCGCCAAAGCCTGTTCCAAAACCGGTTACACCAACGCGACGCGTTGCAACACCACCTGCACCACCGCCATCAGTCCAACAAGCGCCGCCACCCGCGCCAACACCACCAACACCTAAACTACAAGAACATCCCCTAGTTAAACTCGCGGAGAGCGGAAAATTCTCACCGCATCATGCCGTAGCGGCAGCAGCACTCCAGCAGCAATTATTACGAGGTGAAAGAATAATCATCGATATCTTTTCATTATTTAATTTCCATATTAATTTATAACTTTGTTCGTAAACTCTTTTTTTCATCTGCAGAATTGGCTAAAAATCCAGTACCTGGATTGCCACCACATCAACCATTACCAGCCCACATAATGCCACAATTTAATCCAATTTTATATCCGTATCAACTGGCAATGGCACAAGCGGCTGCTAGTGGCGGAAAAGGGCTTGTTGAACTTCAACGTCAAGCAGCAGCTGATATTCACCGTCAATATTTACTTGATATGATTCCGTCGCAGACGTCACAGGGACAAGGTAGTCAAGCACCACCCCGTGCGCATCCACACAATTGGAAAACGTAACCGAGTGCATAGCTGGATGTACGTGAACAAAGAATCAGGAGGCAGAATTAAATGATACAAAAAAGGATGATATGAATGATAGATAATGGAGGAGTGACCGGGTGAGAGGGAGAGAGGGAGTGAGAGAGAAGGGAGAAAAGCATCGTCTACTCGACTTATAAATAACAATAAAGAAAAATTGACAAACAAACAAAAATAATCAACGCAGACTGTGGCCGCGTGAAAATTTGCTCATAGAGTTGACGGAGTCCTGTACGCCAAAGGAAAAGAAAATAACGTGTGTGCTCGTGTTTTTTGTTCGTGGGTAAGTGACTTGGAAATACAGCGGCGAAAAAGTGGCCAGTGCGTATTGTTTTTATTGTCAATGTGTCGATTGAATTTTTCTGTTCGCGACGCCGAATCTGGTATTTTTTTTTTTTTTAATTTTTTTTTTCTTCTATAGACCCCGTAACACTAATAAGGGAAAAGCTTTATACGAATTTGATCCGCTCTGTCCGATCATAAATATACACACGTGAACATGTATACAAACACACCGCCCTCTGAAAGGAAAAGAATTAATATCGCGATGAATCGCACACAATGATATTTAAATTAATGGGCGTGGATGAACGCTCTCAGCACCTGATCTTTTTAGGCACATTGATGTTTATTTAGTCACCGGGTCGATTTATTGTTTCTAATTGTCCCGTGACAGTACCTGTATTCTGTGTATATCATCTCTTAAAATTTTATTCACATTTTTCCTCTCTATTCTTTGTTTGTTCCCTCTCGATTTCAACAATGAGTGTTTTCAACAGAAATATAAATCGAAAAACAATTTTTTATCGTTCCGGGTCGTTCGATGTCAATATATATTAATGGCTCTGAGAACGATGTTTATAAATATGTTTAAACGCATATACATATATGTTTATAGGCAAGTATGAATGCGCTCTGGAGAACGAATCAATGGCATAGTGATGTGAATGAGTTCATTCCTTTTTACTTCTTTTTTTTTTCAATTGAACTCAAAAGTGCGTCGCTACATACGGGAAAAAATTTGTTGTCAAAGTCGAGAACTTTACTCGCGCACAATAATCCGGAGAAGATAAATCATCTCGTGTCTTCTTCGGGTTTGATAAATATCGAGAAGCAAGATGATGCACGAATATACTGAAAGATACAGAACAGGAAAAAAATAGATATGATATTTAGGAGAGCGAAAGTGGTGCTCGGCACATTTCTCAATTGCCATGATGAATTGTGTAATTCGTATGTGTGAAATACGTTGTTGTGTTCTCTTTATTTTTATTTAATTTTTTTTTTAATTTAATTTTTTTTTCTCTTCGTTCTTTTTAACATTTATAAAACGAAAAAAAAAACGGAAAAAATGCAAAAGAGATGATGAAAAGTCTAATCTCAAAAGTAGAATGATTTGAGAACGAAAAAGAAAACCGAATCATAACAACAATAATGGAGAGAGTGAAAGGGAGAGAGAAAAATTTTTTCAATTGATCCGAACGCTGATACAAAAACACAATCGTCCTCATTACGTTGAATGAAAAGAATAATTAATTAGCGTTATAATCACGATATTTCGTATTAGAATACAAGTAAATAAACAGACAAAAAACATAGGCATAATATCCAATCCCTCTTTGTACGTCACCATAGGTAATTCTCGATGAACCAACCTGACAAAAGAACTCGTGTTTTAACTCCTGGAGTCGCATAATAATAATAATAATGATTATAATAATTATTACAATAATAATAATAACAGTAATGAAATAATGAGAATCCTAAATGAATTTTAGTGGGATGATTCCATTACGAGGAGAAATGATCATTCTTCAGTCAGCTGAGTTCTTTTCTCTTTCCTTTTCGTTTCATTCGATGGGATGATTATTTTTCCTGTATCCCTTTGATTGATTGTAAAATTAAGCCGATCCTTTGCGCTCAACTGTTTATACATACACATGTCTGTATATTGCAACATACCTATTAAAATCCAAGTGCCGTTTGTATGGCCTCTGTGATCTCCATTCTGGTGCTAAGATGCTCGTTGGGGAAACTTGACTACAATAAGTTTAAGTTCAACCATATGTACGAAAATTTAGAGAAGACTTACACAGGTTCTCGCCTCCCCGCCACCCCCATATCGAATTTCCAAATTTAATACGTAACATACTTTCGGAAAAAATTTCACCGGTGTGTCTATGCGCGAGACTGAAAGTAAACTTTGGCAAAAACGAAAAAAGACAAAAATTACAAAGAAAATATGGACTATAAGAAAAAAATTTCACTGACCTGAATAATTAATTTTTGGAATACTTTGACACATATACATATAAATATATGAATATATAAAACGGTGAACATGAAAGAAATAATAATAATTCGCCTACCTCTCGCCCCAATACCACCCACCACAATAAATCGCTAGAATGTTAGCAATTATGGAAAGATGGATGTCACGTCAAACAAACTGAAAAAAAAAATATAAAAAAAAAGTAATAAAACTTTTCAATTATTGTACTCGGATATCTTCGAACATTCATTTACCGTTATATAGCATTTAATTAATGCAATGTATATATATATATATATATATGTGTGTCGGATAAATGAGAGAAATTTTACAGGTGACTACAGGTAAAAGGAAAGGAGAGGATAAGATAGAAAGAGAGTAAGAGACTATTCGCTCGATCAGTTGAGCAGGAATATGGTGCAAGAGTAATATTTTTTTATATGGCAAAATCCAAAGTGAGAACGTCCATTGCATAACGCGAAAACATTTAAGTGACAGCGAGTGATACTCTCCAAAGTAACTTCAAAGTAATAACAATCATAATCTACAATTTCTTTCTTTCTTATTCACGGAAACATCTACGCAATTTTTTTTTACGAGTTTCCTGTCTGCTCCGTCGTTGATGCATTGTTAATCTCAATGTTCAAACATTTTCTAAAATGCTTCGAGCAAAATGGAATTAATGTGAGGTGATCGCAATTGCGACATGCAGCCGCCAGATGAGAACAACATTTGGAGCTTTCACGGCAGCATGATGCCCATAATTCTGGACCTGCCACAGCACAACTGTAACAGTAGCAGTCACCTGAAATAAAAAAATATATCCATCAACTGATTAATCAGTTATCAAAGTTCAAACTTCTTTTTTGTCTAATATGTTCGTATATCTTTATGAGATTAATGGATAAGAATTGATATAATGATCGCGAACGAGGACGTTGGTTGAACTGCAAGGAATGTCGATACAACGCCTAAGCAAACGCATATATGTTTCACAAATTAATACTGATCAAATCAACAAATTTTCTAATTCATATACAATATATATTCATTGTTCAAGAATGGTATTTACTCGACAAAGAATGATATTTATCGGGGGAGTGGCTCTAACTATCAAGGACAGAAGAACAATTGTTGCAACGCAAAAAGTCACGCTTCTAAAATAATTGCAGGAAGCATTAGCATGTTTGTACTTATATAGTTGCAGTCCAACTACACGCATGCACAATTCATTTCATTTATTCATTTGCGCATTCAAATGTACAAAAAATTGAAAGAATATTTAATATTATACTTACCGGTAGGACAATCGACAGATCTTCGCGCCTCAGCTCTTCGACATTCCATTCCTTCTTCACCCTCTGGACACAATGTTGATATATCATTGATCAAATTTTCCCCCAATATTTCATTAACACGATTAAATGCACCTGGTGTTGAAAATAATTTTTCCAATTTTTCGAGCGCATTATCGGATACATTTTCGGCACTTGTCGCTGTACAAGTACAACTATTTTTTTGTAATACCAATACGAAACAAAAGATAAATGATTTAAGGTTTCTATCAAAAATCATTTTGGAAAATTTTATATATCGCCACTCGCAAACAACTCGTGATTGCTACTAGTGAGTGTAATCGGTTAAGTTGAAACTATTTCCAATCCAGCAAACGTCCCAAGTGGGGGACACTGTACATATACATTTGAAATATTCCCATTTCCCGCGTGATACCTGTAAATCCAGATGCGCCAAGCAAATTTCACAATTTTTTAAATACATTTTAACTAATCATGTTTATGTGACGCTTATTCATCATCCACGGATTGTGAAAATGACGTATAAGTTCATCAAAATTAATAATGTCAAAATAATATTGAAATAAAATGGTCGGTGTGGTGAAAAATTCTCGGACTTCAAACAATGTGGAAGTTGTTCACTAATTTTCTTTTGAATTATTTGAATTTACCGCATGAAATGCGCGAGTGCATAGTTACCAACCAATTTCCAGTAACTATTGTAAAAGATACTAGCAAGTTGCATGTAAGTTGGTAAAACTGGTTGCGCGCTCCGTAAATATTACGCAATAGAGCGGTTTCCATGGAAAAATTATGTGAATAAAGTGTTCCGCAAATGTAATTAATATATTTATATAGGTTAATTGCGATTTATAATCGCATAGCGAAAATTCAATAAAAGTTATTGGGTGCGTGAGTTCTGTGTGACCTCGAACAGTTCACCAGGAAGCCGCGCACCGATTTTCATCATACAATCACGTACCAAACCAAGAATACCAAGAAATGTCAAAATGGCGTCACATCAGGACGCTTGGTATCTTTCATTATTGGGTTTAGCTGAAAATTTCCGTACATCACATCCACCAAACATTAAAGCATGCATTCAGTGTTTGCAAGCGGTATTTTTTTTTAAACCACCGCCACGAGTTGAAGCTAGAACACATCTCCAACTTGGCAATATTTTACGTACTCACACGACAAATAAAGATCTGGCGCGTTCTCACTTGGAACAAGCGGTCAGTTTTAATTATAATCATTTCATTAAGTCACTTTATTTTATTCTCCATTATCGATTGTCCCATCAATTTATATTTTCGTTTCCATTCAATTGTCTAAGTCATTATTCAATCATGTTGAAAACATTTCTTAACCTATTTATCAATCATAACAATGTATTCTATCTAAACGCTATTTGTCAGTGTACTAATTCATATTGAAATAGATACACAAATTCAATTATTTTTATTCATTATTAATTATTCTTAGTGGCTTTTGCAACGTCGTTCATACAATTCTGCTTCACTCCAATTTTTTATTTCTGTTTTGACACCCCTTGAAACCTATATTTATGGTTGTAAAGTGGTTTTTTTTTTATGAAAAGTTTGAAAACATCATACAAAGGGTTAATCACGTTTTGTATTTACTCATTGACTTTCATTTTTCAATATTTGAAGCAAGCACTTCCTTATATGCTATTATCTATTTTCATTCTCATAAATTTATTTAAATATTATGGCCTGGCATCGAGTATTAATAACAATTCTACTATCTCTATATTTATCTTTTATTTTCTCATTTATGACTGACATTTTTTTTTGCAGTGGGGTCTCAGCCAAAATATCAATACATTCGACGATGTTAAATTCGAAGCAGCGAGTATTGTTGCTGAATTGTATGAGGAGCAAGAACCAAATCATGGTAAACCAATATTGAGGAAAGCTATTGAATTATCGCAGCATAATGTGTACTGGAGTTGTCGGCTCATTTTCCAATTGGCAGTAAGTTTGACAATTAAAATTCTGTTGTATTCATAATTTTTCATTAGATTG
The DNA here is from genome assembly GCA_958496275.1 of Zele albiditarsus. Taxonomy (NCBI): domain Eukaryota; kingdom Metazoa; phylum Arthropoda; class Insecta; order Hymenoptera; family Braconidae; genus Zele; species Zele albiditarsus. The sequence goes on from OY292411.1 coordinate 820,673, forward strand.
TCATTCCAATATTTAATTTTGTTATTCATTCATTTCAGCAAATGCACGCATCGGAAAGAGATTTTGATACAGCAAGTCGACTATTGGAATTCGGCCACGACTATGCTCAATCAAATAAAGCAAGCTACACACGAATTTTGTTCATGTTAAGTAGGTGTATGCTTCTATTAATTGATAAAAAATCTGCGGAATTGCATCATTTATTTTCTATGGCTGGTCGTGATGTCGAAACGTGGGAAGGTAGTCCACATCAAAAAGAATATTTAAAAGTTTATTTTCTTGTATTGCAAGTATGCCATTCACTCATGGTTGGCCAAGTTAAAAGTGTTAAACCATGCCTAAAACAATTGCAACAAAGCATACAAACGATAATGTCACCGAGTTGGCCATCAGATGAAATAGTCACCGGTACAAATAGCGGTGACATGTTTATATGGATGCCAAAGGAACATTTGTATGTATTAGTTTATCTTGTAACCGTAATGCATTCAATGCAAGCTGGTTACATGGAGAAAGCCCAGAAATATACAGACAAAGCACTAACCCAAATTGAAAGGCTCAAAACAATTGACAATAAGCCAATACTATCGGTATTCCAACTAATGTTATTAGAACATATTGTTATGTGTCGATTAGTCATGGGTAATAAAAGTGTAGCACTTGCGGAAATAGCACAAGCGTGTCAATTGTGTAGACAACATAAAAGACTTCTCCATGGACACGGACCCCAATTACATACGTTATTAGGACTCTATGCAATGTCGATGAATTGTATGGAAGCAGCTGAAGCACAATTTCTCGCTGCATTACGTACATCGCAAGAAAAAGAATTATGTACATTTGCTAATTTAAATTTAGCAATTGTTTATTTAAGAACTAAACGCGACGATGATTTGGGTGAATTAATGAATAGAATAAATCCGGAATCACCCTTGCATTCACACGCATTGAGAGCTGCGGCTTATTATGTACAAGGATTACAGGCGTTTTTTGGTGCAAGATACAATGAGGCAAAGTGAGTGTAATAATTACCACATTAATGGATTGATTATTTGATTGCTTTATAACAATTTTTTTTTCTTGAAATTTACAGACGATATCTCAGAGAAACGTTGAAAATGGCCAATTCTGAAGATTTAAATAGGTTAACATCATGCAGTCTCGTTTTATTGGGTCATATTTTTTTGTCACTTGGTAATGAACGAGAATCAATGAATATGGTGACGCCCGCCAATCAATTAGCATCGAAAATACCGGATGTTCACGTACAATTGTGGGCCACGGCGATTCTTAGAGGTAAAATTTTCGCCCTTTTCATCCATTATTCTCATTGTGTATCAGTAATTCGAGAAATCGGCCCCCTCAGAATAAACAAAGAATCTTTCTTGGAAATATTCATGCAATTTATATTATGTAGTATCAGAATTAATGTGGCAAATGTAGAAACAATTTCTATCTAAAAATATATATGCGAGGGGAGCTCTAAAAAAAACGGATACTCGCAAGCACTCCATGAAATTTACTCAATATCTGTGCCAAGTTTTGAAGCCAATGCGTTCATAACTCCCAGGAAGATTATATCTCGATTTCTTAAAAACACCGACACTCCAATACAAATAATTAGTATTGTATTATCATTGATTCGTTCACCTTCCAACTTTTGTAGATCTGTACAGTCGAAATGGTGATCCGAGCCATGAAAACGAGGCATATCTGAACCACTGTAATTTTTCACAAATATTATTGAAAGATCATTTTCAAAGTACACAAATGCCTGAGCATGCATTGATACAATGGACAGACGGACCAATGCCAGTGTTACCGAACAATCCACCACCACCACCGCCTTCAACATCGCGGGCAATTCCGTAACGTGACGAGTGTTAGTCTTATTGGAAATTAATTGCAAATCTACTTAAAAAATCGTTGTTGGACACGTTTTGAAAGATAATGAAAAGGAGAAAATAACGGTGAAAAGGCAGCTTGGAACAATTTCATTCGTATCGGGAGTGTACGGTGCTTTTCATCACAGAGGTGAAAATTCATACAAAATCAAACAATTCACTAGTTTCAAATGGTACAAATTTGATTATAGTCAATTGTGTACGAATGTGAATGAACTTTCCATCCCTCTCGTTCCCTCTTTCTTTACTCGAGTGCAGGGCATGGTAATGATCTCTCTCCGTATTTTCTTTTTAATTTTCATTGGTTTGAACACACTCTGTATTTACCAGTGAACCAACGATAGTTATTAAGACGTGTAAAATACATATAATAAATATATATATATACATACATACATATATGCATATATATATATATAGAGAAAAAAAAGTAATCAGATAGCCTGATGCGTTTTTTTCGCGTCTGTGGGGCCTTAATGAACGAGTGTGAGTACGCTGATATTTGATGTGAATGTGTTGTAAATATAAATAATTGAGTTATTGATGATAAAGAAACAAAAAACAATTAACAAAACATAATTAGATGATTGTGGAGGGTTTAATATTAATATTAATTCGCAATAGGTTTGTTATACAGACCCATTGTGTTTCCGACGAGATACGCATACAATTTTCAATGATAGTGGAGTCCGAATTACAGTTAAATCTCGTTATAAGGAATCGTTGGGGCCAAAAATTCCCATACAATTTGATAGCAAATTAGCTTATAATGAGATTTCACTGTTATCAATTTTCATGCCAGAAATAAAAAAAAAATATCAGAGACAGAGTCCGCGAAAAAAAGTTTTCTATTCCAGATAATTTTGAAAATAGTATGAATTTAATTTTTCAATGCACCCATACATCTCATCTATATGTTTGTGCTAGTTTATGTTGGTCATTGTTAATTTATATTTCATGAAAAATTTACGGTGTGCTAGTCTTGAAAGCGAAGATTTACAGAATAAACAATGATGAACTCTATCCTCCCACTCAAAATGAGACTGTTGTTATGATTGTCTGATTTAATTAATTAAGGAAAAGAGAAATGAATGATTCCCAGTTTATCAATCTTGTACAGTCTGTTTTATCACAAATGTATGTATTTTTTAAGATAATCAAAAGATGGAAAAATTAACTCGATTACTCATACATTCTTGCACTCTCCACAGTTTCCTTTATGAACTCATGAAAAATCATTGAGAAAATAATTCACTAGATCCAAAAAAACATTTTTATTTCATTCTCCTCACAATAATTAATGAGCGACTTCGCTGTACACAAACCGCTGCCACGACACAATAATTACAAAGTTTTACGTTATCATTATTTAATCAACTTTCTGAATGTACGTCTACATCAGATCGCAGAATATTTACGACTAATCGGTGACTACGACAGCAACAAAGTTATTACTCTAATGTGGTTCCATCGTAGCATATATTACACGCCTATTCACTTTCTATACCAAACTTGAGTTGTTTGCATACGCTTAACTTTTTTCTGAAGTTGAAGAACTCCATACAATAACGCTTCTGCAGTTGGGGGACAACCTATAATAAAATAATTCAATATAACATCAGTGCGATCGGAAATACTAGGTAGAAATATTGAAATATAAATTACCAGGCACGTAAATGTCCACAGGTATGACTCTATCACAACCTCGAACTACTGAATAACTGTAATGATAGTATCCACCACCATTAGCACAGCTTCCCATGGAAATAACCCATTTTGGTTCCAGCATTTGGTCATAAACTTTTCGTAATGCCGGTGCCATCTTATTTGTCAACGTACCAGCAACAATGATAACATCAGCTTGTCTTGGTGATGCACGAAATACAACACCAAATCGATCCATATCGTATCTTGGAGCTGCAATGTGCATCATTTCCACAGCACAACATGCTAAACCAAATGTCAGGGGCCAAATTGAACCTTTACGACCCCAATTCAAAAGATCGTCCACTCGTGCTAATGCATATTCTGCCGTATTACTTGCAGTTTGAAATGGACTGTATGGTCTCATTTCTGGCTTTGACGGCGACTCCACATCTGATTTTGAATCCTGACTTTGCGTAGTAGAAACATTACGATATTGAGTTATTGCAGGAAGAAGAGAATTCTCATTGCTGCGAGTAAGGACTTTCAGTCCTTGCCCCAAGCTGCCTGAAAAATAGATCATAATAATTATCTCCAAATATTTATTCATGATTTGAAATATATTGCGTAGAAATTGCACATTATTTCATCAGTGACACTGTCATATAGTTTGATTATATAATTTTCAAGCTGTCTTGCTTTTGCAATGGTACAAATATAAATATTGTAAATGCAAAGGTGAGGTTATGTACAATTTTCTATTGCGGTGTACAATTATTTGATAATATTAACAATTAATTGAGTTTACCAGTCAACCAATGCATGTATACAAATAATGTCCAACTATTTTATTATATTTACGTGTAATTGCCATGGGGGACAGCATTTTCATTCTTAATTACAATTGCGTACACAATGGTACGCCGTACACTCTTTAACTGTCTCTCGAAGTCTCTTTTCGTATATATATAATAAAAATGAATATATAAGAGTAGATGATTGTGCTAATGATTAGCCGAGTTAAACTGATGTCGCCTCGTTTCTTCTGTTAGACTAATGTCGATAATTACATTCTCTATTTTACCCTCATAGCAAGATAGACAGAACATAATGGCCCGCGCGAAAATTTCAAATTCACATCATGCATCTAGAATTCTGAGAAACATTTTTTCTTTCCTTATTCGCATCTAAATACAATTTGGATAGGCTTTAAACATACGAACAATAACCGATTACAACGAAAATCATACTAAAATTGTTACATAGAAACTGCATATAAATATGTATACATATCAAGACTATTATTATCACACTTGACGCACCGATGAAAGCAAATTCATTGCAAGCAAGTACGGTATATCATGATATAACATTATCATACTACATATTGCTATAATGTATATTATACGAGTACTATCGGATTTATTGACATAACACCACCAAAAATTTAATGCCGCCACGACATAATGAAAAATTATCATTTTACTGTGTATCCGAATTATTGTGTACATTTAAATATTCACTGCATCGCCCCTCTCCCGTTCGCTCCATGCGCTTTGATTTTGTCTCTCAAACATAACCTGAAAATAACGGGCACGAATTTTTGATAAACAAATGTGTCAATCTGTTTGCAATATCATAAATTATTATTGAAAGCTCTGACAGATCCACAGCTTGGCATGTAGCAGAGACCGGCGCATAGGGCAAAAGAGATAAAAAAAAATTGATATACAATTCGGCAAACTCGACCACCAAACAGTGCCCATATTATATATTGTCTTGCATAGGGCATAGTCTCACATGAGGATGCGAAAGGATAGGTAAACAAAACGGATATACATACCGGCACAAGAGAATATCGGATTGTTTGTGTCTGGTGAGTATGTGAATATGCGAATGATTGTATAGTCACCTCATCAATAATTATAAATAAACACATTGGGTACAGTTTCAAATGTAACAGTTTGAAGTTAATTCCGAAGAAAGTGAGAAAAAAAAATGGCCAGCAGCGAGAACGAATACTCTTCACAGTCACAATCTGCGGATAATTATTTGAGCGAATCCGAAGATGACACCTGGGATCGCTGGACGTATGGTCGGAAGAATTTTCGCCAATCATCATCTTCTCACAACTCGTCAGATAATGAAGATAGTAATAATGATAATGACGGTGAGGACGATGATGGAAGTGTGTATGAAATCGATTCAAATAATGACGAGGAGCCAATAGAAATATTAGAAGAAAACAATAACGATCCTAATAACAACATGGGTGATGAAAATGATGAATCGCATATAACGGCTGTGATTGATCAACGTGTATCAAGCCCACAACCGGGTTGTAGTAAAGCTTTCGACGTTATCGAGAGTGGTGAAAATAATGCGGATATTAATCAACTTGCACAACAGATCCTACAACAGATTTCAAATATAACGCATGAGTCTATAGTTGTGGCCTTGAAGAGAGCACAAATTGATAATAATAGAAAGCAAATATGTCTGTCGGAGCTATTGCCGGTAACACAAGGTGAATTAAAACGTTCTTATACAAATTACACATGTTCGGTAAATATGAAAAAGGTTGCACTTGATGAATCCCCACCTACAATATCATCGCCAATACAGGCAGGATCATTTTTCAATAGGACACAAACAGTTTTGAATAGGGCATTTGTTGATTTAACAAACATTAATGATAGTTTTCGTAATGCTAATCAACCGGAAGTTATTTTAAACCATTACAATCGTGGCACAGATCATGTGCATAAACTGTCCCCTACATCTCGTAAAGCAGTAGTTGATGCTGAATTGAATGCTTCATCAAGGACGCCATCGACAAGTAATCAAAATAATGGTAGAATACCAATTATTTCGGGTCCACATTATGCGAAACCGATAATTCATCTACCAGATCCCGAATCAAATCAGAGAAAAGTCCATGTCGGTGAATATCGTGAAGGTGGTTGTGATAAACACAATGAGCCATCCAGACTACAACCATCCAAATTAGCGGTTGATGATGAATCGCAAGTGAATAAACAGACTAAAAACCTGCCTGCTACAATTATTGTTGATGAGTATATTGAGATTCTGAAAGACACTGGTCACACGGATAATGAATTGTCAGCCAAAGCCACACATAAATTACATCTAGATAGTCCGCCTATTCCGCAGCCATGTATTCACAAAGGGAAAACATTAGTAAGTAAAGTAAACTCAAAGTATCATTCCAATGCACCTGCAACTGTCACCAGTAACAATTGTAATGATGAAGCTGAGAAATTGCCACGAGTTGCCGCACGCAAAGCATGTCCCGCTAGTGCAGGAACACTTGATCGCCAATATGCACATATAAAAGAGATAAAAGCAAATGCAACCGTTAATGCATTGAGTCAAATCCATCAACGTTCTTATAACTTTGAATCCCAGAACCTACAGTGCACACACACTGAATTTAATGCAAGTGCGGCACGAAACTGTTCTGTATCTAGTGCAAATACAATTGTAGACCAAACCACTCACATTAATAAAGTTAAAACGTGGAGTATTAATCGAAAACATCCACCGCGTGATAATTTAGATATAAATTCTCAAATTAAAGAATTCGAAGCGGTTTTGCGTGCTCATAAAGCGGCTGAAATACAAAAGCTAAATGATGAAACGAAAGGGATGATACGTGCACCAATAATAAACCCGGCTAAATCGCAACAATTACCCTTAGATGGATTGCCACAAAATATTTCACATCAACTACATGTTAAAGCATTAAATGGTCTTCAATATCGTCCTCTGCCAGTATCAATGAATTATCATGACGCAGCGCAACCTGGACCATCCAGTCGTGGACCAGATACCGATCAATCAGTGTGTGTGGAAATATATCATAAACTGCGTGCCATGTTTCCCAATTTAAAACGGGAATATGTAAAAAAATTTTGTCCATCGAATTGGACACTCGGATTGGAACACGATGTACAATTGTCTAATATCGTAGATAAAATATTAACTGAAGAACCAATATGGGAATACGAAGTCGGAACTGATCAAATGATGAATGCTACTGGTGCAATTCATATGGGTGTTAAAAGTGATGTGCCAAATGTCGAAGAAACATGTGAATATCTGGCGGGAATATTTCCAGATGCTGATCCACATTATTTACGTGATGCTGTAATTAAATTTAAAGATGAAAATGCTGTTAAAGAATTTGTTGACCAACAATTAAAAAAACGTAATTATCCAACACGTGAACAATATTTAGCGAAATTGAAAATAACACAAGAACAAAAACGTTATACAACGAATTTTGTTGTTGCCGATTTCATCAAAATTTTTCCTGATCCATTTCGTTATTTTGAGGATCCCAAACGTAATAGCCAATTCAATATAGTTTGCCTAGAATTTTTGAAGGCTATACACAATCGGATACGCGTACACACAATCAGTTCTACATACACTGAATGCAATTACAATATGAGTTTGGCAACGAAACGTTTAAAATCATGCAATGAGGAAATGAAATCACGACGTGCTTCTCGTGAGACACCAACGTCAGATATACCAATACTCCAAGAAATGGCATTTATACGGTATCAGGATGCAATTAGAAAACATATTGATCAAATTCAATCGAATGAACGGGAAGAATTTGATAATTTGAAAGGTCAAGGCAAATTATGGGTATGCCAATGTTGTTATGATGACGAATGCATGCCATCAAAATGTTCAAAATGCCAAAACGGTCATATTTTCTGTAATTCATGTATAATTGCTGGGACCGATTCGAAACTGGGCGATGGTGAAGCACACGTCCCATGTTTCCTTGCATGTGGAAGTGAATTCAGTTTATCAACACTCCAAAACATTTTATCACCAACAAAATTCAGTATAGTATTAAAGAAACGTCAGGCAGCAGAAGTAATGGCCGCAGGTTTAGAGGGCCTCGTCTCCTGTCCATTCTGTCATTTCGCATCAATTCCAGCCGAAGGAGATAAAGTATTCAAATGTCTTAATCCCGAATGCATGAAAGAATCATGTATTAAATGCAAAGAGCCTAATCATGTCCCATTACGTTGCCACGAAGTGGACAAAACTGATAAGGCACGAAAATATATTGAAGAAAAAATGACTCAAGCATTAGCACGTACGTGTTACAAATGTAAACGTTCATTTTTCAAAGAAGAAGGATGCAATAAAATTACATGTCCATGTGGTGCTATTATGTGCTATCTCTGTGATAAACCCATCAAAGATTATTCACACTTTGCGGGCCAAGGATCAGATGATAAAACTAAGTAATCACCCTTTCTTGTTCATTCACAATCAAATATTGTTATGGCATATCATTAATTATTTTATTTTCATTCATTATCATTGAAAGATGCCCACTTTGGACTGACAATCAACGTTTGAATGCAGAGACTGTGAGGAAAGTTGCTGAAGTAGCACGCAGTGAACTTTTACGTCAGGATCCGACATTGGTAATCAACACCGATGGATTGACACCAGAATTACCACCGCCAACGAACGGTCCACACAATCACATTGTTGGTGCTCAAAACATAGCTGTGAGTTCGATTATTGTTCAAATATATTCCCCATTTTTGATATAACATAGTAAATTAATTTTATACATATATTGATTTTAATTTTTTTTTTCTAATTGATGTCAATTAGGTGCAACTTGCTGCTCGAGTCATGAAAGAAAATCGAAAATAACATGTCAAAAAATGATAAGTCGAAAAATGGTAAGAATTGGATTTGAACAAACAAAACATAAGAGGGAACATGCTTTTGTATACCTCATGATTTCTTATACGTTCTTCCTTGTCGGGCTTCATTATTTTTATCTTTTTTTATTGTATTAATTATCTTCGATTTTTGTAGTCCATTCGTTCATTTATTTCTATTTAATAATCCGTAGTTTATATATGTGCTTTAATCGTTCAGAGTAAGGGAACAAATAACATGAAGTAGATGATGAATATTTTTTATGCGCGGAGGCACATACTTTACTCTCGTGATCGTCACTCGCATCCATCGTTGAATATTGTTTTGAAAGTACGAGTGTTGGTACCTGAATATAGTTTTTATAAATATTTCAAATGATGAGAAACTAAGCTTGAAATAAAATTATTAATTAGAATAAAAAAAAATGAAAGAAAATAATCAAACAAACGAGCGAGATTAAAATGGAGAAATAATTAGAATTAAAAATATGAAGTAAATATTTTTTTGTAAAGGGGTTGAAATAAGATGCATTTTTCATAATATTCGTATTTTATTGCGTTATGAAAACCGACCTGATGATGGTATCAATTAGTACTGAAGCTTTGTCCATTATTTGGTAAATGGATGAAACATGAATACAAGCGAAAAATAACATCGCTTCAATTTATAATTCTTTCAAAACGTTCCGTGTTTTAATTTCCACTTCGTGCCATTAAAATTCCCTCACCATCAATTGCACTGTTGAGACTCTGTGCTTTTGATTTTTTTGTCGTTGCTTCGATATATTTTGTCCAATCAATATTATCAAGGGTTGGAAAAGGACTCTTTGTGGACGATGTTGTTGTTAAAATAATAGGTGCCTCTGTTGGCAATGGCACCGGATTATTTTGTTCCGATCGCTGACCATTTGTACCCAACCACGGATTATCTGCATTTGGACTGTAAGTATCAGTTGACTCTTGCTGTGTTTGCTCCGGTAGTCTACTCTTTATTTCACTAGCTATAATCATCTGAAAGTTGAAAACAAATTTAATAACAATCCCACTTCGTTGTACACAACCCTTTGAAGTATAGTGCGGAAGGCGTTGTCGCTTCACTTTTCTCATGACTTTATTAATACCTTCTGACCTCATTCAAACCTATTCAGCTAACCATTCGCATATACTTCTCGTATGATTAAACGTTGAAGTTTTCTTGAATCGAATCGATGGAAAAACTATGTATACTTCAAAAGGTTACTTGAGTCGCAATTTTTTTCATCGCTTTTAATTTACCGTATCTCCTTTCGAATTTCTGCAAACCCATTCAGCATTAACATCGTTCGCGTTTAGATTCGTCGTTTGTTGAACAAACGGTAATTGGTTGTTAACATTTGGTTGTTGCCAATGATGGCGTCTACGATGATACCAATTATTATTACCCTGTGGATACTGCGTTTGAGGACGTTGTTGCTGTTGCCCTTGTCCTTGCGATACACCAAGAACTTTACCAGTATCAATATCAACATAAACCGTTTGCGACGCAATTTGGATTACCACAAAGGTTATTAAATAAAACATAATAATATAACTTTGTGCCATATTGATTATTAGAAGAATAGAAGTGTTGTGATGATACGTGTTGTATGTTTCAGACGTGACTGCGAGGTCATCGAGATGATTCGTCACTTTTCAACGTTTGAAACGTACGTACATTATATGGATGTATATAATAGATGAGCATATATACTTTTCCACTACTACCATTATTTGTCATTGTGTTGAATCATTGATACCGGAACACCAGTATATATTCAGAATTCGATGAACATTGAGGGGCACTAATCAAATTCATTATGGAAATAACGAGGAAAAATAGCTGGGTTTTTTTTTTTTCGAACGTGAGAAAGGTCCCAAGTACAATATAACTGTATATATGACCTCTTCAACAATTTAGGTAAACATATTCTAAATTTTTATGCTTATACATCATGTCCATGTAACGTGCAGGATAGAGAAGAGGAGGGACGGGAAGTGAATGGTGTAGAATAGTTACGGCATATTTTATTTTGTCCATCCTACCTTTTACCATTCGAATGGAGTACGCAAATTAAAACTCATTAATAAATTAACGACATTTCATTCTGACGAAATATTGCGTTTGTTATTCCATCCTACCATTTACATCTTGAATGCTTATCATTATTGATCAATGATGACCGTCTATAACGAACTCTTCATCATCATCATCATCATTATTGTTATTATTATTATTATTATTATTATTATTATTATTATTATTATTATTATTATTATTATTATCATAATCGTGTGCTAACGGTCATAGGTTTATCACAAAAGTGATAGTTCAAATTAGGTTTCATAATTATCTACACAAGTACGTGCCACTGATGCGAGCTTACTTAATGAATTGGTGGATGACGTGTGATTGGGCCCGGTTGATGATCTTCTCATGCAGCTGTAACTGAACGTTCCTGACGAACTAATAGTTGATGTGCAACTGGAATTATCTTATGGTGTCGGACTGACGGTACCTGGTGGTAAGACGGAATAAATCACACTACTGAGCATGTCGGAAGTGTATTTCAGAAAATAGATTTGATCGCATGAGCTGGTTTAGGCAGTTTGAACACCCAACATTGGAGAAATGTGTCATTTTTTTCGAATAATGTTTACCAAAATAATATTTATTGCTCCACTCTAAGCAATCGAGTTACCTTAAATCAATTAATGTCTTCCACCTTTTCCGATTCGTTCATTTGCTCGACGATTGATCTTTTGGAAATCGTATTGACTGGTGCCGAAGAACTTCCGGTATCAAATATATGTGGATGATTTTTTTTTAGTAGCTCAGCTAATGCCTTTAGAGTTGCATCAATGTTGGGGCTCTCGGGTTCAGAATTCATGGAATCCAATGGATTTCTCGTAGATCCTATTTTGGATTGTGCTGCATTCTGTAGTGCTTTACTGACATCCTCGCCAAATGAGGTTCCGGATACAGGTTGCATATTCGGTATGAGTGAATAGCCCTGACCAGTGACTATCCCCACGAGAGAAGTCTTCACAAATAAACTTACATTGTAAATATTAATCAGCAAAAAAATATTTACTTACTTACAATGGTTAAGCAGATGGTGAGAACGTTCATTGTGCGGCTGCGTTATTGGAGCAGGGAATACTTTCGGATTCGAATATGATAGTTGAGGGCTCCTCACAAGTAAAGAAACTCGACTGCTAGAAAAGAAGTCGACATGGCTTTTATACTGCCCGTCCACTAATTTCTTATCTAAATGGTTGAATTTCAATTAGATATTCCGATTGATCGAGGAATGGTTAAACATATTGGCACACATCGGATGAAATCGTATTTTAAGATAGCGTGCATGATTATCACCGAATGTAGCGCCAAAAATAGTAATGGTACTGTTTATCATCAAGGCATTATTAATCATTTTGTTTCTTCCATTCCCGAACGCATGAAATAAAATATAGGATGATCTACAAAATTTCATTTAATCAGGTGAATAAATACGTTGGTAAACGCAATGAGAGTATGATACGAAATGTCTTGCAAACATATTTTGGTTTGTGTGTTTTACTCATGGTTTATCGTTTCTAACAGTGTGTCTGGATAAAATGGCTACATTGACTATTTGATAAATACCTTATCTTCGAGGTAAATATTTAAATGAGACATATGAATTTTGTCTTTTTTTTCTTTGCATTTATTAAAGTTTATTTATAAAATAGGGATGAAAGTATGTGGATGAAGATCAGTGACAATGCAGGAAAAATATCGTTTATTTTTTGAAGTTCTGTTAGTGGACATCTTCAAAATATTTATTGATATAATAATTCGATATCTTATATTAGTTTCAACATTCTAAAACAAATCGTCTGGGAAATCGCCGCTAACTGAGAGTACTTAATGAGCTATTTCAGGCAGGTGTAACCGCAACTGCCTGTTGCATTGGTTGATATGTAACTGAGTCCACATCAGTTATAATTGGGAGTGCTTGTGAAACTCCATTTTGATATGTAAATGAACGCACTCGATGAGTTGGTGGCTGACGTGTGACTACGTCAGACGGATTATCTTCTGATCCAGATGTAACTGGACGTACTTGATGAACTAATCTTTGATGTGCAACTGGAATTATCTGATGGTCACGAATTGATGTTGATTGCTGGAGAGAGAAAATCTAATTTTATTACTGAGCATAAACTATTTTAGAATAAGGTGGCAAACATTGGTGCAACGAGAGGGACCCCCATATGAAGTGTCTACTGTGTTTCTGGTATGGTTCAATTATGGGATATTGATAATGAAAGTACCTCATATGCTACCTGTGAGGGAGATAGTGATTGAAACTTAATAATCCTGAGGGCATTAATTGAGGAATGACAGAAGAGTAATTGTGAGAGTGTTTACTTTTAGATCGATCAGTTATTGATTATATGAAATGAAGAAATTTCCTCGGCAAATCTAATCAAGTGTTATTCAAGTTTCCACGGGAACGTTGATCTACGTCTTCAGATACACTTAAGTCAAGTAATATTTTTCACCTTCTCGAATCCCATTTTTTCCTCGACGATGGATCGTTTAGATACTTTTTTTTCGGATGCCAAAGGATCTCTCATATCAGAACTATGTCGTCGACTTTCTTTGATCAGATCTAGAAGCTCCCCGAGATCGGATATTAGCTTTGCCTCATCACCCTTCGCTACAATATCCATACTGGATTCCGCTGATTTCTGCAGTGCTTCACTGACATCTTCCGGAAAGGTGTGTGGGAGTATTTTATTCGCTCCGGGAATGAGTAAATATGAAGACTGACCGGTGACTATTCCCGCGAGAGCAGTCTGTACAAATAAATTGAGGTTAAAATATGAAGTGCAATGATGAAAAAAAAAATTCAGTTCCACTCACAATAGTCAAGCAAATATTGAGAGCATTCATTGCTGGGCTGCGCATTAAGTGTAATAAATACTCTTCGATTTTAATGTTGTGATTGAAATGGTCTTCACGAGTAATAAAACCCGACTGCTGGGTAGGGAATCAATGTAGTTTTTATACTGTCCGTTTCCCAATTTCTTATCTAAATAACTATTAAAATTCAATTAGTTATTCTTTTTGTCAGAAAATTGTAAACATCTGAAATGACAGTGAATTTTGAGTGGCAGTCGATTGTATCTATCATAAGTGCACAGTTATCACTGAATGTAGTCTTAAAAATAGTAGACAAATATAATATAGCCAAATTTTACGAAATTTTATTTAGTCAGGTGAAAAAAATAGGTTGGTAATCGTGAATAGCAGGTGGTCCAAGTTATAGAGCGGATATTAATTGATTTGTGTGTTTCATGAACATTAATTAAAAATTCGAATGTAAATTACCAGCGATCTTTGCGAGAACAATTAAATTGACAATGTTCATCATTGGCGCCTAGGAGAGAAGAGTTCTTTCGTATCTTCATTTTCGTTTTTCTATTATATACGTACTGCAGGTTTTTAATAAAAACCGTCTAATACATAATCAGATGCATGTAAAAATAGAGTGATGAAAAAATTAACGATTCGTTTTGACCCACTAAAAGATATCACAACGGCAATATGTTCAATAAATCATTTTTCCACTTGTGGAATTTTGATAGACATATATTGAGTGATGAAGGTTTGTAATAAAGCGCGTGAAGGTCGACAATTAATGCGCATTAAAAAAATTAATTACGTTTTCTTCCAAACGACTTTTTCAATACGGTCGCGATGACCATCTCGTGAACGAATTGTCTGATTTAGATTATTTCCACAAATACATATTAATGTTTGTTCCAGCTATGTTCGCCGCACGATTTCACAACTGAAAATAAGAATGGAAGAACCGCCCCGCTCAGCATTAAACGAACTCTTTTGATATTCTAGAAGATATTCCAATCTTTTATTTTAGTTTTTCAAATATTACTAATAAATTGAAGACACTGTTCATTCCTAGAATGCTTTCAACTGGTAATTCGATTTTTTACTTACATATGAATAAAAATAATGGATTTTTTCAGTTATATTTGCTTTCAATTGTATTATTCTAGATACCGCAAATACAAGTGCTCCATTTTGAAGTCTGCTTTCAAACATATGAAAGATTCGATATCCAATAATAGGCGTATCGTAACAGAAAAAACCTTTGTGAATTATTTAACGAGTGATGACAATGGTAGAGGCAGGAAATGGAAAAACTGAAGAAACTTGACATACATTGTCGTTTCAGGTGAAACTTTAAATTTCTCACAGCTTTATCTTATTTAATATGAACTAGTTTTCATTGCAGGATTATTGCAGTAGGAATAGCATTTCTCGAACATGTTCTCCTTCCGAAAGTTTATAACGCAATACGGGAATATTTATAATAATGTTACACTGTGTCGAGCTTGTTAGTATTTTATTGATTACGAATGACAACATATTTATTCATAACACATTTGATTATGGTTTGCTTGCATATCCACAAATTATAGTTCTGTATACTGAAACTACATTAATTGAATCGAAATATATAATATCGGTTGAATAAAGATTTAAAACCTGCAATTGAATGACGGACGTTGAAAAGGTTCTGCGTGCATTTGGCTACACTTATTGATCAACGCATTGATTGACAGGATATTTTAATATCAGCCACATTTCGGACTGTTCAGCACTCTGCTAAATTACACCCATGGACTTGGAGCGCGTGATCCGATTGTTCCTGTCGAGTCGGGTCCCGTAGTGGTAGGTGATGTCGATGTTGTTGGACGAGTCGGTCTTGTAGTTGTAGTTGGTCTCGATGTTGTTGGACGAGTCGGTCTTGTAGTTGTAGTTGGTCTCGATGTTGTTGGACGAGTCGGTCTTGTAGTTGTAGTTGGTGTCAATGTTGTTGGGTGAGTCGGTCTTGTAGTGGTAGTTGGTACCGCCGTAGTAGTTGTAGTTGGTGGCAAGAGGGCTCGTACTAATTCACTAAGCGTCTCGAGCAACTTCTCGAGCGTGTCTATGTCCGTCAAAAGTGTGTCAAGTCCATCTGTGCTCCTAGTTGTTGCGAATCGATATGCTCCATAGTATGTCTCGGTTGAAATATATCCACCATGTCCCAAAGAGATTTCCAAAGTTGCAATGTTATCTTCAACGTTTGCAATTGATTGCGAAAGTTTTAGAAGAGCCAATCTCACAGTTACCGCTTCGATATTAGTCAATCTATATACTGGTTCAAGTAGAACCTGTACTTTACTATTGAGCACTTTAACACCAGCTTTCACACCGTAGCTCACAAATGTCACTGTGTCCGTTGTTTTATTTTGGAGCTCTAAGCTAAATTCTTCCCAAATTGTAGTTGGTGCACGTCCAAGTTCTATAGAAACGGCTTGAGATTCCACAGCATCAGTGGCAAATCCCACGAATGCAACCTTCACAAATAAATTCATAATAAAAGTATAAATAAAATATAACGTATGCAAAAGTATTGGGAACAAATCAAATGCATAAGCTGTCAAAATATCATTTTTCAATAAATGCAGTATCATTATTTCGTGCCTACATCCAATGCAATCTAATGGGATTTTATCACAATAATTTTCTCAATGTAGTAATGAATAACCATGAATGTTCAATTTACTTACGGCAAGTAGGCAGATATTCAAAGCGTTCATTGTTGAAATGAGTAATTGGAGTAGCTGATGGTTCACAACTGAGTTGTTTTGGTTGGAGCTGTCTTTGCAAGCAGAATGAACACAATGTCTAGCATAACAGTGCTTTATCTTTTATACTGTAATCCCCAAAAATCTTATCGAAGTGACGACATCCAATAATTATTTTGTCCCATGTCAAAACGATAACAAATTAAATCATATACATTAATATTGGCGAATCAAAAGATAACAATTCCGTAAGTACGTTATCATTTTAACTAATGATTGTGCTGACGCAATGAAATTAGAAGTGGTGTGAGGGTAATTTTTATCCGTTATCTCAGAAAAACCCAAATGCTGCTAATGCACCGAAAAATTGATGAAGAATTGACAATGAAATTTAAGTACCCTATAAATTGACCAGATATGCTCTAATTAATTGCAAATACTCACAATTATTTCAAATGAACTTTATTATTCTAACTTAAAACTAAGATAACAAGTCAAACATGTATATAGATTATTTATTGATTGAAACGTCACATACGGAATTTTATGAACGTGAACTTAATAAATGTTTAATGAATGAAGTATTCTCATATTTTGGGTAAAGATAAAAATAGATTGTCTCCAACATTTGATTTTTCCATGATTCTTCCAGATGATGTTGATGAGAGTGATTTTCCTTTTAAATTTGAAATAATTTGGGATTTGAGTAATGGGATTTCCCACAATAAAATACATAAATTACTACTTGCATTCTAAAAAATAAGCACACGATTTATTTCCACTATCTTTCAGTATAATAATGTATGATACGAGATGGCGAGTGACGGCTTGGGACTTGCATGTGGCGGTTTTTCTGATGGAGGTGGGTGTGGTGGCCTGGGACTGGAGTGGCTTGGCTTTGGTGAAGTTCCATGAGGTGGTTTCTCTGATGGAGGTGGGTGTGGTGGCCTGGGACTGGAGTGACTTGGCTTAGGTGAAGTTCCATGTGGTGGTTTTCCTGATGGCGGTGGGTGTGGTGGCCTGGGACTGGAATGACTTGGCTTAGGTGAAGTTCCATGTGGTGGTTTTTCTGATGGCGGTGGGTGCGAGGGCTTAGGACCGGAACTTGAAAGTTTTTCCGGGTCTACTGGTTCATCTTGAACACTCTCCACCAGTTCTTCTGGGAAATTTTCCCACAACACCTTCTGATCCACTGTTTCATCAGGACGAATTATTCCTCGTCCCGAGACAACGCATACGAGCGCAATCTATTCAAACAAATAAATTCATATATTCAAATCCAGAAATCAATTACTATGATATAAACAGAAAAATATTTGATTTACTTACGACAATCAAACAAATGTTAATCACTTGCATTGTTAAGTTATAAATAATTCTTCGCGAATAGTGGGTCACGATCAACAAGAAGATATATAAACGTTCATTCTTATATATATCGCAACTTTCATGGATTTTTATATCAATGACTTGTTATTTTGCTTAAAAATTATTACATTATCTCAAGTATCTTGATTGCTGAGGTTTGTTATTGTCATTTTGATTTTTTTCTCTACAGTTCTGAGTACTAGTGTTCGATTACAAAATAAGTATATACATACAAGTACATTCATTTGATCGCATCAATATCAATTCATACCAATATTGTCAATGTGAATACAAATATTTATAATTGATCCAATATTAAAATTATTTGTGGAATGATCGGACGATGAAAATACACACGATGTAATCTTCGAATTTAATTACTATGATATGAAGATTAATTCAAAATTAGAATACATTAAATTTGTATTTGATTATTATGAATTATAAATATGAAACGATCATATCGCACAATAAAATGAATGAAATATTGAAATGCCTCGTTGAAAAAAATACTCCAGTCATTTTATCTAACGGTATATTTAAATATTTTAAGATAGAATAATTTCCGATGGGGATCTCGCCATATGTATTTGTAGAATTCGTCGAGCATTGACATTTGCGATGGTGGTGCTGATAACTCTTCCATGAGTGATTCAAAATCAAAAAAGGTAAAAGATTTTTGGACGATAGAAGTGTACCTTTGCTACAGATTTTTCAAAGTCCAATTTTGTATTTTAATTAGAAAATTGGAAGCTATCTGAAAATCCGAAATCCCTTTTTTTTTTTAATGTGTATTTCATGCCAGTAGCCAATACTTTTTAACATCAAATAATTTTATTCACTCGGTAATCAATTTTTATCAATCTTTATTGCAGTAACGACGCCAATGAAGCATTTTAATATGAATACAGATGGCAAATGAAATTTAATTGAAATCGATTTGACGCTATTTCTGCTCAGCGATTTGAACACGTGATTTCTCAATTTGATTGAGTGATTCCCAGACAGCGTAGTCGAATAATTATTGCACCAATTTCTACTTGTTTACTCACGGAATTATCTATAAATGCTTTTAACGGTCATGAAGACTGAGTGTGGTACGAATGTTTCACCATTCGTAAAGTGTATTAGATTCAAATAAAATAATGATAACAAAATTGATATGATATTGAAAAATTATAACGATTTCTATTTCCCACTATCATTAACAGTATTAATATCCACATATAGATCTTCAATGATAAGAACAACGGAGATCAACACTGATACACCGGCCAAAAGTAGATACATTAGTAGTTCCAACATTACCTAAAATTGATGGAGAAAATGAAACAGAGAGGAAACACAAATAAATTTTTATTTATTTATTTTTTTATCTAAATTTCGAACCTCCATGATGACTTTGATAATCTTTATGAGATAGTCATTTTT
Organism: Zele albiditarsus; assembly: GCA_958496275.1. Lineage (NCBI taxonomy): Eukaryota > Metazoa > Arthropoda > Insecta > Hymenoptera > Braconidae > Zele > Zele albiditarsus. The sequence goes on from OY292411.1 coordinate 840,414, forward strand.
AGAAATAGTTTCCCAGATAAAAAATGGAGCCAGAAGAGTTGACATTACAGTTTCAAAACAGTTGACAAATAAATTGGATAAAATCTCTTCATAATAATTCTCTAAATTCCGAGCCGAAGTCCTATATATTATTTTCATTTCAAATCAATTAAAATCATATTACATTCACTAAATTTAACCTAGACCCAGATTTATTAATATATATATTTGTTCAGTACCTGTCATCAGACAACGCATGACAATTTTTCAACACAATTTCACATCGTGATACTTGGAATGAATTTAAATTCTTGTATTCCATCGTTGTCTCACTTTTTGAATTCAATCTCAACATGTCAATATTGGATTATTGTCATTATGATTTATCATTAATTTAATACATGCATGGCACATGAAGAATAATAACCAAAATGTAAATATTGATAAAAAAAAAAACAGAAAAGTTCATGACAGATTGCGACATTCTTTTATTATACATAACGTTCAAATAATTTATCCATTAATGTAAATAATTTCTGCTAAGTCATGGATGTAATTGTTCCGAGAGAACTTGGCAATCAGATATGAGAATAATTGAAATATTCAATTCGAATTTCGAGTCGGTTTAAAATCATTTTTCTTGACATGATTTTGCTTCTTAATTGTTGGTCTGTATTGATAAGCACCATAAATTGGATTTTGATTTCTCTTTCTCTCGTGTCTTTCAGCCACTTGATGTCTATAAACAAATAGTGGTCGAAATATTTTACCTTCTGCTTCTTCCAAATCATCCAACTGTGTCCCATCACGAGCATCAATTGATCGTTGTCTTCTTTTCAGAATTAAAGATGAATCATCGGACGGAATTGAGACTCTCTCCAGGACACCATCAACATTGCCAGAGTGGCTGGAAAAAATTCGATGAGGGCTAGTGTGAATAATTGGACGTGATCGCACTGGCATCATTGAATTATTATCAACAACAGGATGAACATTGGATTTATCAACTTCTTTCGAAATAACTTTCAATCGAGTACCCAAATGAATTCGTTCTATAGCTGCATTGTTAGTTGTTTTTAAATATTGCTTAGGAAGTCCAAAAACTTGAACTTCCGGCACTCTTCGAATTCGTTTTGAATCTCCATGAACAATCGTGATGACAATTAACAGGAAGAGAATTACCATCTAGACAGAATTGAAAAAACAAAATTATTGTGACAACCTCAAAAGGTATTTGATGAAATTGGGTTTGGAATTGGAATTTAAAAAAATCCGTGAACTATCAAAAGTTCATTAATAAACACTGGCGTTTTCATAACGGTTACTACATAGTTATGAATACGTATTGGCATAGAATAAAGTACCGTTTTTTTGGCGACTGTGCTAATCTATAAAGACTTGTAAAAAAGATTAGTTAAACAGTTTCTGAAGTGATGAAGCAAATAATATCTATCAAACAAAAAAATACGACAATGTCTGTGGTATTTCAACAATTTGTTTGAATGAATCGACCTCAAATCAATGGAATGGAATTCGATTTCTATATAAATTTTTTATTGTTTACACTGCAATTATTTCGCTAAATCAGAATTTGAAATTGCTTTCAATAGCTTCAAGGTGAAAAACTAATTAAGAATCGAAACGAAGATCTTGACCTTATTCATCATAAAATTGGGAATTTTGTTTTTGTACCAACAAAAAATTTATAATACTTTTTTTTTTCTTTGTATTTCAGAACAAATATTACCATAATTATATACGTCTTTCATCTGTTAATAAATAGAAAACCAAAATATCAAACAATATACCTGAAATTTTGTAGCCATTTTGCTTCAATTAAAAAAATTTCTTTCTTCCAGATGTGAGTGCGAATCGAGAATGCGAACGTATCTGCGAGAGAACGTGAAACTCCATTGAATTTATACATACCCAACCCCCAGAACGATGATGCCAGAAGATATTCCAGATGTGTGTTGTTGGAAATAAAATGAAAAAAAAAAAAGGAAATAAAAAGAGAGAAAGAAAAGTCGAACACATGGTTGTCAGTTTCCTGTCAGATGGAGAATCACCAAACACACATATATATGTAAAATAAAAAAAGGATAACCGATCAATCTGCATTGGTTGATGTGAGACATAATAGTTCGATATATTCAGCATAAGAAATCTACCACGCTCCATTCCACGAACTGTGATCAACGTTACAACGAACTAATAAGTTACATGAGTCATTTCAAACTCAACAGCTTGGACATTAATCGTGAATTGAAAAGCCTCGATAAAAAACAGCAAGAACTGAAATGAATGAATGAAGTAGAAATGATAATTTGCGTGTGTGAAAGTTGCATCGTCCTGGAGGACAGCGACGTTATCAGTTGCGAGAGAACCGTTATATTTTTTGGACGGTTGACTCACTCTCAAGTTATTTCACAATGTGAAAGAATTCCATTAGCACAAGTGCCTGTGCAAAAATGATGCAAATAAAAGAAATTCCCGGCAACCAATTGAACATTGGACATAATTTTTAATCGACAATAAAACAATATCTACAGTACAACAATCCAATTAATTATCACAGTCTCTGACATAGGATTGATCGTAATTCATTCAGAGAAAAACACCAATGATTTGGATAAATAAATAATCTTCCGTGTGTGCATTCAATTATCGTCATACATTTTGTCTGACGTGTCATGTGCATATTATTAAATTTGTTTGCCATATTGAAGAGAAAAAAAAAAGCAACAATTATTCTGATTAATCATCATAGTCTCGTGGATAATAACGCGAATGTCGCCGACCATTGTCATCGTTATAATTATTCTGACGTGACGGCTTGTATGCGTATATATATGGCTGATAATATCTGTTTCGATTGTATGATTTGCGACGTGCTGCTGCCTCCTGCCGATATCTAAACAGTGGTCTAAAGATAATGTCTTCAGCTACATCCATGTCGTCATCGATACGCCGCACCTGCATCCCATACATAAGTAAAACAATAGATAAATAACATTCAAATCATTTCCTTTTTTCTTGAAACTTCAAATGTTTATTGGTACATTGTTATATATTTCTCTATTGTCATATGAATGAATCTTTAACAATATATACGAGATATTTCTCGGCTAATCTTTAATAACGCTTCGCTCGCTCTCTACAATTCAAAATAAGTGAATGAACAAATGAATGAATGAGAATTTAAAAAATGTGCTTTCAATATTCGATCATGTTGAATTGTGTGCTATTCATAAAAACAATAGTCCCAATATTTAAATATCTTGGTACATATCAATGATAAATTTACCGCCTATAGATTTAACAATTCTAATACGCTCGCAATTCAATTTACCTCGGCGTTAGTAGCAACATTTGCAGGTGTAGTAATCACAGGTGCAACTGTTTCCACAGATACTGGTAAAAGATTAGCTATTAGTGGACTGGTTTGTGGTTGACTAGTTTTGGAATTTGGATCGACAACTGGTACCAATGGAACTAATAAACCTTGACCAACATCCAACGCACCAGCAATATTTGGTTGTAAAACAATATTTGGCGACGTTGTTTCTACATCATTCTTAGCAGTAGTCCCGACATTATCAATTCTTTCGTTTTCTACCTATACCCCAGAAAAACAAATTATATTATTACTATCATTATTATCGTTGCAAAGCGTATGTATGACTCATGTAGAACATGTATGAATTTTTATACTTTTTTCTCAGGAGATTCATGATAGACAGCATTGGAGTAAGAACTGGTTTCTATAGCATCCGTGGGAATTCCACGAACACTCAATGACGATAATGACGACGAATCATCGCCAATGACGGAGGACTCAATCATTATTGTCATTACCAATACCCCGAAGATGATAAAGAATTGTTCAGTCATTGAAACACTTAGCCAGATATTTTTCTGCAAGTAACAGCGTTTTATTAAATTTTCTATTCTTTTCTATATTCATTTTTTTCTTTATACGGATAAAAATCAGGATGATAGCCGGATAAAAATTTTATTGTTGCGCGATACACAAGCAATTAAAAACGGATAATACACAGTTTCACACGCATATATTTTATGTTTACCTTGAATCGCAACGTCATCATTATTGTATCACAAATGTTAAAGATTTAAACGTTTGTGCCATCGATAAACATTTGCGATTTTATATATACCTATGTTGGATGATAAAAAGTATGACGAGGGGAGAGGAAATGTAATGTTAGAAAATTAACATGATCTTGTTAAGAAAAAATGGCAAATATAGTTCCGCGTTCAGGGTCAGGGCTATATTCGTCACTCATCTAGTCTATATACATATTTTCTTTGCTATTGCGTAGTGCATCGGAGAGCAACGGTGAGGAACAATCTTTGGAGGAATCTTTTTTTTTTTTTTTCAGAACTCACTTAGCACATGATTAACGAAACGTTTGCGGAAACTCTTACCATGGTTATAACATCAGTGTTGTAGTATAAAAGCGAGTGACAAGATATTTAGTTATTCAAAATTGACGAAACAGTTGTGAAGAGACATATCGAGAGAATAGAATATAAATGAAGCAAAATGTGCTCTAGTTCACATTTGTTTACTAAACATTGTTTGTTACTTTTGTGCACGATTATTTTATCAACGTGCGGTGGCGAAATTGATAGCAGTGATGGTGATTCAACAACAATAGCTACAACAATTTTAACAACAATGATTAATGATGAAGATAATTATGGTAGAGAAGAATTAACAACTATCAAACAAATTTCGGATACAGAAGCTCAATTGCCAGTCGATCTTCTGTCTGATGATGTTCTTTTGGATCCTAATGTGGTATTAGCACGCTTGTCTCGTCGCGATCTTGATGCAATGGATGAGCGACCAGAATATTTTGATGAAGACAATGATTGGTTTAAATCACGTGGCGTTATCACTAGAAGACAAGGATACAATTCCGATAGAAAATATGAAGGAGAACCGCAAAGAAATGTACAGAAAAGAATGAAAATATATCCTGTGTTTCCTGGAAAATAATTTATGTCAACTGATCGTTCCTTTCACACACGATTATTTTATTCTTTTATAACATTCAATAGTTTCTGATATGTTCATGTGTATATACATATCTTTTCAAATTAAAGTTGTTGTGTGTCCTTGAAAATTTATTTATTGTAATTATTACTGTTGAATGAACTTGAAAAAAAATTTACCTGTGAGTTATAATTGTATATGATTGGTGTGGAATAAATGTTATAATAATAATTGAATGTTACACAAGAGGATGTTTCATCTTATATTTTTATGATTGAACTGTTGTACACTCTCGTATAATATTCATGTATATTCATACGCGTCATTGAATCAGTGAACGCATCTTCACAAAGAAAATATTGTTTCCACATAACAAGATTATGCTATGTATTATGCTAAATTTGCCAAGTATGTTCATATAACTGTAAAAAAAATTCATATTTCATTCTACTTATGGTATTGATATTTTTTATCTTGATTCTTCATCAAATTCTATACATGAAAAATAAGTGGTTTGTATTTTTCTGTTCGCCTGTTTGAGCACCATTTTCACTTGCGTCGGCTCGGCATGATAGAACTGTGATGATAGCATTATCATCTAAACGATTATATCAAAGAAATCAATTAAGTTATTAGAAATATAATAGAAACCGAATTTATTCGATTTCAAATAAGAATTATCGACGCTTAACTTCGCCGCATTAAAATACTGCGCAAACAATCAATTACACATGAAGTCATTGACAAATTATGTGTAAATTATTTTTTTACTTCCGCATCAGATATTTGGCAATATAAAAATATGATTTTATGCTATATCATTCGGATAAATTATGTCCTAAAGTATACGCAAAAAAAAAAAGGAAAGAGAATTGAAATATACGGAGAAATTTATAATCGTTCAGTCGCAATTGTGATTTGGATATTCAACAAATTCAGTTGCTATGATAATTCTGATACATCTATTCGTTCTCTATAGATACAATCATTTCAATGATAACATTATCATAACAATTCTACATCAATTCAGGCCAACGTCAACATAGATAAAATGATAATAGGACCGAACGAAAATGTGTTTTACATTGAATACTTTGTCCCAATAAAAAAGAGAACATATTATTGAATATTCTGATCTGATTACAAACATATTTATAACGTTTCAACTCATCTATAATGGCAATACATTTATTTATCATATACTGACTTTTGCAACAAGTAAAAATCCTTAAATATATTTTGCGTATGAATAAATTAGCCAAATGGATAAAATTATCGAATATTCATCAGTCTTGTGTGCATATATATTATCATGTCACTGACATTAAATCTGGACATTTCATTATATTTATATTAATAATAATCTGGAATAGCACGACGTCGAGCTGCTAATCTTTTATTATTGCGGTCGCGATATGCCATTTGTTGACGATAAACAAAAAGTGGTCTCAATACATTTGTCCCAGCTGCAGTTTGGAGATCATCATCAGGCTCAAATTGTTCTTGTTGTTTTGTCACTGCTGCCGGTTGACTTTCGAGCGCACGACGATGAACTCGTTTTACATTTTCATCTGTTATTGGTAACAGTGATGGTAACGATTGCATTTCTTGATGAATTGGAAATGCCACGACCATAATTGGTACACCATTGCACGTTGCAATGAAGAATGTTTCAATCAGAATTATTGCAGACATTCCCATCACAATCATTATATTTTTTGCCTAGAATATTCAAAGAGGTATATCAGAATTAGTCTCGGTTTTGATGATTAGGTCAACAAGTAGTTGAAATTTTGGTAACAATATTTTCACCAATTGAAGAATTAAAACCTTCTGTTATATACTTTACCATTCTCGATGTCTATTGAAGTATTCTTATTTATTTCTCTTGAATTGAACAATTAAGAATATATAGATATCAACACTGTTGCTCTTCCAAGAACTGCCTGAACCAAAATTGAAATTCTGCTCGAATTTATATAAAATATCGACGTCAAAGAAAGCTCGCTAATCGTTTGAATGACGCACTTGACCGGTAGTGATAAATGTCCTGGTAAACTACAATGTACGTAAAGAGGTTTTGCGAAAAATAAGTGAATGCATGCATCATCTCTACATGCATGAATCTCGTGGTTCGCTCTACCATAATCACGGATTCAGTAAATATTATGCATGTACTGAACTCTCGAATGACTCAAGTACATCTAGCAAGTTGCGTTAATTTGTTTACCGCGACATATGAATATATGTGCGACATATGCGCCATTCTCAGACGATTATAAAATGATAACTACATAAAGTAATGGTCAAACAATAATAAATCTTGTCAATTCAAAGAGTTTCGTAAATATTAAAAAGTTAAATTGATTATTTTGAAAACAAACTGAGATGCCAAAATTTTTAATTCATTTTATATTTCCTTATCTTTCTATTCTCTGACTGTAAATATACATTGCAATATGACGACAAGATTAACTTTTTGGAAGAGGAAAATGGAAACATTACCTCCAAGGATTTTTACTTTTTCGGAAACAATATACATATTGAATTTCATCCTATAATATTTTCATAAGGATAACATTTCAATCATTACACGGAATACAAATACGGATACATACGTGATTATTTGTTTGTATTTCCCCACAATATTTCGATAATTAAATCGGAAATGATTTGAATTATGCGCAGAATAATTCGAATAAATTCGCGGTATACCATACCTCCCGCACCTGCCGCCAGACGCATTTCTAAATCAACATAACCTAACTTTTGTTTAATATATATCATAAATATACAGAAGATACACGCATTGCAAGAGTGGGCTGTCAAAAATACACGAGCAATATTAAATGAATAATAATTCATAAGATAAATCAAAAATATTTGAAGTGTGTAATGTAAAAGAAAATAAAAAATATAAGCACAGTAATAATGAAAATTGTATAATAATTCAAATTTATAACAAAAGTTAATGATTGGTTATGAAATGTTTCAGAATGAGTGACGCTACAACAAATGAATCCCCATCATCATCATCATCATCATCAACAAATAATAAAGAAGTAGCACCGAGCGGTGCTACAGTTATCACAGAACAAGAACGTGAACTTGCGCAAAATGCACTTATTGAATTTAAAAGACGTTCATACACAAATTGCCTCAATCATTTGAATAAATTGGAGGCATTGAGACCGAAAGATCTCAAGGTAATGCATAATAAAGTTATTGTCGAATATTATAAGAGTGATTTAAAAAAAACTGAGCTAGCACGTAAAAGTTTAAATGCTATATGCGGTGTACCAACAATTATTGCTGACGATAATTCAACGGATGCCAGTAATGATGATGTCGAAAAATGTGTAATGAGATACAATCAAGCTGTATTACTTTATCATACACGACAATATGAAGCAGCATTGCAAATACTCAATAGATTATTCACATTTGTTGAACCAATGGGTAAGTTCTTGATAAGAAGTAATAGAGGTAATGATTGAGGGGGTGTTCGCTGTTCGAAGCTTTGATCCCTCGTCATTTTTATTCGTTTTCATATTCTTTCAAGAGAAAATAAACCAAAATTTTGTTATTTCTCGTTAGCACATATTTATTTGGTCTAAACAACATCGAATGGTGACTTGATAAAAGGAATCTATTATTCTGTCTTGAGTTTTCCGATTTTAACCTGTAAGAAAAATTGAAAACTATTCTCCGACGCGAATACTCCCATCGACGTATGTGATGAATATTGAGAAATTATTATTGATTCTGTTTCCCTTTCTTCAGAGGAGAACTTAGCATGGAAAGTGTGTTTGCTCCTGATTGATCTTCACATGCAGACGAATAGACTTGACGCTGCACTTGCATTGGTTAATTATGTCGAGAGTCAATTTATTTCCACGGACGCTGCGAAATTGACATCGACAGCAGTGCCTACAGGTGCTGATAAAGAAACTGCTACACCAAAAGTCGTGATTAAGGAAAAGAAAAATGACAATAGCGACGCTGCTTCTGAAGCATTTAAAATCAAATTATTGAAATATAAAGCACGATTATTTTTGATGCTTCAACAACCAAAGTTATGTAAAAAAGAATGGAAAATGTTGGTATCTTTAGGAACACCCGTGGTGAGTATATTCATCATTATAATTCAAAAATAAAAATAACTTCATGGACATTTTAAACAACTTGTCATTCTCCTTCGTAGAATACATCAACAATTTTTTTGAAAGCACATTTGGAATACGTTAGAGGGAATTATGAAAAATCAATGAAATTACTCAATTCCACGGCTGAAAACCTGGATTACAAGTTACAAATATTCTATAATAATTTTTTTATTACATTAATGTTTCAACATTCTTCATTGATACATTATATCCAATTCCAGGAGTTGCGGCGAATCAGCAGCTGTTATTTACTATAATAATGTAGCGTGTATTAATTTTGCTCGTGGAAAACCCCATTTAGCGGCGTTCTATTTACAAAGAGCATTGGTAGAAAATAAAAAAGCGGTCGAGAGTGTACGTGTTAAAGACGCAAATGCTGCTGCCGACTCGTCACAGTCGCTATACACACTTGGTGGTGACAAACATCACGAGTTGATGTTTAATCTCGGTGTGTCGTTGCTGCAAGCGGATCAAGCAACCAAAGCATTTGATTGTTTCACGCAAGCTGCACACAACAGACTCCATAATAGTCCAGAATTGTGGTTAAAAATGGCGGAGTGCTGTATACATTGTCATAAACCGGTATTGTTTAATTAATTATTCAACTATTCTATGTATAGCTTAATGAATGACTTGATTAGTTGATTAGCAATCAAGAATCACTACGAATCTGTAGAGCATTGAAATTAATGAAAGATACATAAAATAAGTCATCTATATTTCAGTCAAATAGAATCGATTTTGATATTTCAAAACGGAGACGACGTCGCCGACGTCAAGATCTTGTGCAGAAGGTTGTTGGCACCGCAGTCCATCGTAAAATAATTTTAGCATCAGGTTTGAATAAAGATTCGAGATATCATGTTGACTGCTTATCCTATGCAATACCGCAGCCAACATTGGAATTTGGAATGTTGTGTTTGAAAAACGCATTGTATTCATTACCGAAGGATACTGCAAGTGTGCCCTTGATCGTAGCACCATCAACGTCGAATTTTCTCACTGATGCGAGTCTGACCAATACATCGCCACCAACCCCCGGTCATGAGACATCATTGAGCTCAACCACCTCTGGAGGAATACTCGGTAGCGATTAAATTCCTCATTCATTTCAAACTCATTTCTTGAATTTTTAAATTAATAAAAAATGTTTCTTCAAGGCGGTCAACATCCACCAGCAACACCGCCAACACCATCCACAGCGTTAATTCCTCACGCCACACGTGTAGAAGCATTGAGTTTAAAAATTGCAATTTTAGCAGCGAGTTCATACGTTTCTCTTTGCCTGGGTGATTATATCGTTGCATTGGAGCATGCAAGAGCTCTGTTGCGCATCGAACAGTTGCCAGGCGCGTATAGAATGTTAGGTAATCTTTATGCCGCCGAGTGTCTAATTTTATTGGATAAAATAAACGAGGCGATCGATCATTTGAAAATACATCATCTTGAGGATTTAAATACTACAATACCAATCATCGACGCTGAAGATAAAACTGAGACTGAAGACTATCCGGAATATTCAAATAAAAGTATTCAAAACAAATAAAATTATTTCAATTAATGAACAATTCTATGTGGATATTAAATCAAACGAACATATTTTGTACTTTCTATTCTAGATAAATGGTTTCCGACAAGTTTAAATACCGCAAAGGGCATATTACGATACAATCTTGCAGTAGCGCATGCAATACGCGGCGAGCTCGATAAATCAGGTGAAACATTAAAGCAAGTTTGGCTATCAAAAGGTCCTGATTGTGACGTACCAATACACGTTATAATGCTAGCGTTATATATAGAACTCCAACTCGGTAAATATTTTACAGCGCTTATAGTAATGATAATAATAACAATAATAATAATTGAAGGCGTCATGACTATATTTATCATACACAAGTAAAATTGATGTAAATCAACAAAGTGATCTTTCGATTCCAACAGGGCACGATGATGTTGCAAGATCGATTGTAAAACAGCATTGCCCGCAGTACTGGTAAATGTATTTTTTATATACGTATGTATATCGCCGGCACACGCAAGGAATTGATATCGTCAAAAAAATCAATTTGCCGTTGAAAATTTGTATATTGTATTGAAAAGAAAAAAATAATCAAGTTTTTCATTTTGTTCACTGGGTTTATACGCTAAAATAATTGAAGCGTATGAATTAATCATAAAATTGATGAACGAACATTCAGCACAGATCTAAACTGAAATATAAATTCATGCATTATATATATATATATATATAATAACAAATAGTTTATGTACAGTACTACGTGGCTTAAAAATTCAGAATTCATCTCAGAAGCAATTAAGAAAAATGCCAATGTAACTGAAAAAGCCTCGAGTGCTGTTTCAGATTCTCGCAGTTTTCTAGAAGAGTTAGAGGTCTCGTGCAGGAAATAAGGATTTCACTTTACATAAGCAAAAAATGTTGAGAGTGATATCTAATAATTTCTTAATTCATCATTTAGTACAATTTGAAAATAAAACGAATAAAACTCTATGAAACGTTGAAACCTATATGACATATCCATGAATTTTCATTCCGAATAATCATGACTTCCCACAATAGATCTTATTCCTCGCGTTCATTAAATTGATAAGAAAAGTTTCTAAAATCCATTCGAAAATATCATGCACAAAATTACATTCCCATCCTAAAATCATATCAACATCATTTGTGTTTCTGCGCATCCATATCTCACAAGCACGCAGACGCAGTTGCACACTCACACTTGTGCCAAGTGTCGAGAGAGAGCGCCTGCAAGAAAAAATCCAAGAGTAGGAGAACTGGAGAAGACTGGCTGGATATGTACAATTGTGTACAACCAGCATCGGAGCATCAGTAAAGATTGAGAAGCCCAATCGAGAACATAATGTGCTGTTCTCCAACAAATATTTGGCACGGGAGTGCGAAAAATAAGAAAAAAAAACAATAAAACTCGACAAATAAATTGTAGAATCATTCATATCATATCAGTGTTTCGCTATAACGTTGTCATTCACTTATACATGTGCAGCTCATCCTTTCCTTGATCATCATCACTGAAAATATCCAACACACACGCATTGCCATGCGCGCGCGCGCTTACACCTCGTGAACACACACATAGTGAACAACGACGCGCACAAAACAGTAGTACGAAGAAGTACAATAGTACGTAGTGCAGTAGTAATACAGTGAAAATTTGAACCAAGCCAAGTAGAGCTGATACAAGACATATAGCCAGGCTTCATCCCCCCCCACAGCGGGAAAACCAAATCGTGTTTTGTGAAATACGAAAAAAAAAAATAAAACACAATAAAAGCAGCGGAAGGTTTGAGGGAAGCCTGCTGCACACATAATATCGTATATCCGCACACAGTGCACACTAGTCAGCAGCCCAATAGCCGACAGCAGCTGTCGTAGGTATATATTGAAAGAGAAAAAAAAATATATATATCATAGAACGCTCTACTCTTCTGTACATTAATCTCTATCTGGTTCCTTTTTTCTCTGCTCGTTGTGGTGTGTGCTATAACGGATTAATTCAAAAAATTGGCGTGAGTTTTCAAAATACAGCCAAACATAAACATTCAGTAATTAATAATAATACAAACATGAAACGGTGTTTTTATTGATGTTACATTTGTGTTTATACAATTGTTGGCTTATTATATGACGCGAGAAAAATGCGAAAAAGAATTATTATGCTCGCAGTTTTGTAATTGTTATTTCTATTTTTTTTCCCAATTCTAGTGCGTACAAATATATGTGTATATATACATATATTTGGGATAAGAGGAAATTAGAGGAGAATTTATAACAATAGATTGAACATAATAGCAAATCATGGACGTCAATGTCGAGCGAGAGTGCAGCGCCCTGGGCGGACTTTTTCACCAGATTATTACAGATATGAAGGTTTGTATGGGCACTGTGTGTGCGCTTGGATGTGTGGGTGAACTGGAACAAATGACATACATATTTGACACAATTCCATTAATCACTCGAATGTTAAGTTTTAATTAATTTTTTTATTATCGTTGCAGAACGGTGCACCTTTATGGGAAGATCTTATCTCGAAGGCAACTAAGCTTCATGCTTGTCTTAAAGCGGCAATATTAGCTGTTTCCGCTTATCTTGAAGCATTTCAGAAGATCGCGGATGCTGCAACTAGTGCACGAGGTGATATAATAGTTCATGAATTGCCAGAATTATTTAACGGGGTTGGTGGGCTGAAAGCATTGATTGAAATTACATTCGAATTTTAACTTAATATTGATTAGTATGACTGCTGCTGTATGTGAAATTTTCGGTCGATTGTCTGCATCATTTTTTAGAATTCAAATTTATTTTGTGCACATGCGGATGCATTGTCGCTAGAAGATTTCAAAACATTTTAAGATAAGAGGATCGATACACCTCATCAGCCCTAGCTAAATCTTTTTTTCTACATAAAAATGATTTGAATGTATCATAAATTCACTTACAAAATTGAATGATAATTGTTCACAGGAGCTACCAAAGAAATTGGTACAGCATTAACTAGAATATGTTTAAGACACAAAGCAGTAGAAACGAGAATGAAATCATTCACATGGTAAATAAATTTATAACAATTAGTGAGACATATTAATGTCATTCATACAAATGATTTTACTTTGGTTTTCGATCTTCCGTATTATCTCTCTATAGCGCGATTATGGATCGTTTGGTAATGCCCCTACAAGAAAAACTCGAGGATTGGAAAAAGACTCTAATAAATTTGGACAAAGAGCACGCTAAAGAGTACAAAAAAGCAAAGTCTGAATTAAAGAAACGTTCAACTGACACATTGCGATTACAAAAGAAAAAAGCACGTAAAGGCATTGCGCCACCGTCGAGTCATGGCGGCGGCGGCGGTGGTATTCACAATCATATGACATCAGCAGTTGTCCTACCAAATCGAATTGATGATGCTGAATTAAATCGCTTGCTTGAGTCATCCGCAGCAGTTGTGCATGAAAAACGAGCAAGTCTGGAAGAGACAGAACGTAAAGCAGTGCGTTCAGCATTATTAGAAGAACGCGGACGTTTTTGTCACTTAGCTAAATTATTAAAGCCCGTGTTGGATGAAGAAATTGCAATGTTAATGGAGTTGACACATCTACAAGAGGTTTCTGATCAATTAGAGAGACACGCGACTGCCCCATATGATTTACCTGCTGCATCCGAGCAAGTGATTACCGATTTGAAAGGACGCGAGTGTACAACACAATGGGCATTAGCAACACCACCATCAAGCCCTTCTCTCTCATTGGGCTCACGAAAAAGTTCAATGTGTTCAATCAGTTCATTAACAAGCAGCAGCAGTGGCTCGTGTAAAAATCATCCAAGCCCGTGCAGCCACCCATGGCACAGATCGCTCTCGCAGGTGAATTCCAGTCAATTAAATTTTCGATTAAAACTTTTATTTTGCGTTGACAATGTTTAAACGTTGACTGTATTTATGTGTCTATGGAACAAATTATTAACCGTGTGGCCGTTGTTGCTCGCTGCAATGAAATTTTTGCCTGCTATATATTATTTTCATTAGATAATTATTATTTAGTGTGATGAATGTTTCGTAGTCGATGTTGTATATAAAACGTTGTAGCCACTCAGCACGGTCACTCGCAGCACTTCTTTCATCATCACTGAATCTAATGGAACAATGATAAAACCATTGTTGCGTCATTTGTCCACTGGCAGCTCACGTGATTCAGGTTTTACCTCACAGGATACGCTTTATAGACAACCAATTAATGAAAATCAGGTAATTAGTATGCTAGTAATGCCAGTAGGAACAAAAAATATAATTGCATTGCTTTGTTCTTTCACTTGTATTCTTGTAAACAAAATTGATAAAAGGCATGTTACGAAGTTTCGCCAACTTTGTGAGCCTTTCAG
Organism: Zele albiditarsus; assembly: GCA_958496275.1. Taxonomy (NCBI): domain Eukaryota; kingdom Metazoa; phylum Arthropoda; class Insecta; order Hymenoptera; family Braconidae; genus Zele; species Zele albiditarsus. The sequence goes on from OY292411.1 coordinate 855,499, forward strand.
TGAATTCATAAATAAGTGATTCGTTCTCAGGTGTCAAATGTGTCTTCCCAAAGTAATCATAGTGGTCCCGGTGCAAATGTAAATCTACGACAATTGACAAATGCAACATGGCCTGATTTACAAGAGACTTCTGGACAATATAATAGCAAAAGTGGCCAACAGAATGCGACTGTTAATGAACGTCCACATACAATTTCAAGTGCTTATGAGAAAGGTGGTCTTCATCAACGGCCAGCACTCAGCGTTTATACATTCCAACCACCTGATCCCACCGGCTGTTGTCACAGTCAACCGGCCTCGCCTGTGTCTGCATCAAATCCTCAGCTGGCACGCGTTCAATTACGTAAAAATAGCGCGGGAGCAACTGCACGACCTCCGATACCCAATCGATGTTCAAGTTTGGAGCGTCCCACATCAACTTCTGGAATGAGCGATGCAACTGCAATACATCGTGGAAAACCAAAGTTACCAATACCAGCACATTTAGCCAAAGGTTTCTTTATTTATTTAAAGATGATTGATTTCGAGACCCTCTAACGGTGTTTGGGTTTATTTCAATACATAAACTTTCGAAGATCTGCTATTTTTTATCCCTTATTAGAACTCAATATGCTGCAAAAAAATTATTGTATTTTGTAAAACGATTTTAATAGATATAACATTGATCATCGCCGAAACTATATGCAAATATATAATCAGATTTCTATTGCGACCGTGTGACAAAATGGAAACTAAATCAAATATCGATTTTTCAATCATTAATTCTTTTGCGACTCTATTTACAATCGACTTTTGTCAGCTGAAAACCATTGACTATGTGCGATCCCGATTCTGAATCAAATAGAACACGGTTAGAGGGTGACATTCGTCAAAAATAAATCACACATTAACTTTCCCTATAATTTCCGGAACTTATCGCAGAATTAGGAAATCATCCATTGACACAGCAGCCAATGTACGTGAATATGCATGAATTGGCGAGTCTTGCAGCAAATCGTGCACAAGAAATGCAAATACCGGCTGCATCTGTCCGAACAACGGCTTCATCAGCGTCAAATAACACTGGCGGCGGTGGTATTAGTAACAGCGCCACAATTGAGAAGGTAATCAATGAGCTGTGTAATACCACACTTTTTTTACTCCCCCTCACTCCCATGATCATGCAACATATTGGCGTAATTTGATATTTTCAGACTGAATCGACGGCAACGTCAAGAGAAATGTTGGTTACAACCAACCAAATGGTGGAGTCTAGCCTAGACATAACATCAACATGTACTTTACCACGTAGAGGTTCAATGCAACAGCCTATAAAACCACCGCCACCAACGCGACGAACATCATCAATAATTACTACAAGTACTAGCGGGTCATTCGTTGATATTGCGGTGGACAGTGGATTCTTGCTTACAACTATTGGCACTGCAGTAGCTGATGAGCGCACATTAGATACGACAGATACATCTATCGTCGTCGATGAGACTGAAAATCTTCCACCCCCACCAGCATTTTTACTCGAAGGTAATTCACCAACTGCCAGTCCAACACCACAAAGATCGATATCCGTCTCAGAAACCGTTAGGACTTTAACGGAATTACGTCATACACCGGCAAGTCCTTCATTTTTAAGGAAAGCTGCCATGCAACAAGCTCAAACCGCAGCAGCAACAGCATCTACAACATCAACGCGTTCTAATTTAGAACGTTCAAATTCTTCCCGTCGCGTTTCAACAACGGGCGTTGAATCTCATACTTCAGGACAATTACTATCACAAGGTCCGAGTGCTGTTAGTCAAGGTTTCATGGCGGTGTTAAGCTCTAAATTGACTGGTAATACAAATATCAATACTGCCATTGGTAGCGAATGTAGCCCAAAATTCTCCCGCAAACATATCAATGTAGTTGAACAACCAACAAATATCAATCAACGCGCACCACTTGGATTTCTTGAGACTTTGAATGCCAAATTGGCAGCACAAAAACCACAACAACAACGCCAACCGCAATCGCCACAACTACAACAGCACCAAATTCAACAAAAACAAGTACAACAAAATTTACCAATGAAATCAACAAATGCAAATAGATCTGCGAGTGTTCGACGTATAATGGCTAATAGAGTTCCTATAATTGATCCATTGCAAGTGAGAGATTCGTTAATGGATCAAATACGTCGTGGTACATCATTACGTAAGACGAGCGGACCAATTAATGATCGGTCAGCGCCACAAATTTTTTGAAACGTAAAATACTCATATCGAAAAAATATATTCGGCAAATAACGCGACTACGTGAAATGGCAAAAAAAAAATAGAGATAACAATAATAATTACTGTAATAGAATCAGGATAGAGACACATGAAACCGCGTGTCCGTACGTGGGCGTGTGTGCGTGTGTGTGTGTGTGTGTGGTGTGCGTAGAGAGCCGCTTTCATTTCATTCCCCTGGACGCAGGTTTTTTTTATTCCACAAACAATTTCCGCTCTTTACATTTCATTATTCTACCCCAAAATACTGCCAGTTGTTCTCATTATTATTTATTTTTTTATGCGCGTCCGGGACATGTAAGCGGAGACTGATATAAAATTAAAATAATGACGATATGTCAAACGACATATCTGTCCGAGAGAGAACTTTAATCTTCAATCGCTAAAGAACAAAACAAAAAATACGATAATAATAGGAAAATGCCTGAATGTAAAAGTATATATATATATATATATATATATCAATACAGCGTTAATAGTGATGACAGCGCGCAAAGAAAGTTAATTGGAAAATAAAATAAAAATAGTTTGTAGACTCTCGTTCATTCACCGTAATAATGATTAAAATGTAGTAAAGTTATTGTCTTTGAGAAATATAATTGTTAATCTGCAGAACAAACAGCGATCGTAAATGATAAAAATAACAATGATAATAATAATGATGATAATGATAGTATTAATAATATTATAAATATTGATAATAATAAAGATATAATGCAGCTAAAAAAAAGACGGGAGTGTGTGTAACCTGTCACTTATTTAGTAGTAAATATATTTTGTTTCAAGATTACCGGACAAGAGCTCGACGATAAAATAGGATTCTCAACTGATGAAATCAATAGTTTAGAAGTTAAATATGATTATGCTAATAGCATAATAGCATCATTGATTTTATACTCAATGATAATCGAACAGGCTAAATAATTTTACAACATTGTGGCGAATCGGGGTATGATCCTCTGCTCAAGAGGATTTCGAAAATTCTTACGCCGAGTTTGAATAAGTTGACATAAGATATTGAAAATATGCGTTGATTTATTACTTTCACGAAGATAAACGAATATGTCGATAAGTTCAATTGGAGCGTGCTTTGCGAATGATATCAGCACCACTCAATCACAGCAAGATTCATTATTCATATCGGTAAGTTCTACTCATATCCATTAAAATATTAACATGAAATTGAAATTAATCTAATAACATATTCAAGGAACATTCATATAAACTTTATTATATAGTATTGAAAGTATCGCATTACATCAGTCGGAGCGGATAACGGGATCTATGATTGAGAATGATACTTATCTTTTTTATATCCATCCATATAGATATAAATATATTTAATCTGACTGCAAAGTACTTACCATCATTGTTTTTTCTTACAGTATTCATTGTGTACCGCCCGATGAATTCGTTACATAAGATATTTTTGGTTTGTATACCACGTACTTATATGGTGATGAAATTGAGTGTGGGAAGTTCATGGTGACAGATAGCTCTCATATCGCACTCGGAATATATCGGGACCCAAGATCGAGATCATTATTGTGCCTTGATGAATAGCTTTCTCTGATATTCATAAACAGCACGACCCACTTATATGAAATACCGACAGGTTTGTCGACCGAAATATTGTCTTCATGATCGTCATCGATTGAGACATTTTCCAATTTTTCTTCTGCAGACGATCACCGACCAACTTCATCGAAAATTGGATGACATGAATGGTTTATAAGCACTCATTATATTCATTTACCTTAATAAAAATTATGATGTAGGTAATTTATTGTCCTTTAAAAATATGAATGTCAATTTGAAGAACAAATTTCTATCACTGATTTCTTCCATTCATAATAAAAATAGTGATAATATTAAAAATAAAAATAAAAATAGAATACATTTGGAAAAAAACAAAAACATGTACAATGCTAAATTTGAATTCTTAATGAATGAGAAATTTTTCATGTTGGCTTATTTTAACCAGCTCCAGGGCAAGTGGAACGTGCTTGCATAACTTCTGGAGGCGTTCCGCCAACATTTGGCAATGTATAAACAGATATTGAACCATCGAGCAGGCGATTTCGTGGTTGAGTGTGTTCATTGCTATTAATGGGTGTTAGAGTACCATTTTCCATGGTAGCGATCATTAATGCCAAGCTGCCAGGTTTATCCAATGGTATACATGTGCATCGATTCATTAGACTTAAATCAATAGTCGAACGTAGTCGTTTGGGTTGACTGAGTGACGAATGTAAATCGAGCAGTAATCTAGCCTTGCGTAATCGTCTTATTGCCACCTTAACCACATCCGTTGCTCGGCAATAAATGTCTTCGATATCATTTGGTAGTTTATCACCACAAATTGGACATACTTTTGTGCTACCATCTAACTCTGTTGTCGAAATAAGTTGAGAGGATTCATCATTGAATGCAGCACCACCCGATCGCAATGTGTAATCGGGCGTTTCATTCCTTGCTAAGAAATCTGGTTCATCTCTGCCCAATTTTGACATATCGAATGACGGTTTGACGTAAACTGGTGGTGGTCCTTCGACGCCGTCAGGAGTGTCTAATTCATGGTCGATCACGACAAATGACGGATTATTAAAGAAGACTGAACCACTGTCAAGGTCGTCTACATCGGCATGATGGCCACTGCCATCACTTTCATGTCTACCGAGGTCTGTTTCATCAATTGATGGCATTTCATCAGCCATCGTTAGTGCTGTGATTGTAACAATTCTTGCAACACGAGAAGCAGTTGTTGTGGTTGGTGTCGTAAATGGAATCGGTATACGTGAAGTTGGTTCAATAGTAGATGATATATCAGTACTAGAATCGGTTGTTCCTACTTTATCACGATTAAACTTCATAATTACATGAAACTTATTTTCAACCAAACCACCAGTCACCGATTTACTGCTTCGCTCACTGTCTTCTGGAGTTTTTGTGTTACTAACAATTGACACTGTGACAGGGTGTTCAGGCTCATTGGGCATCGAATCCAACCCTTCAATGTCCACATCGCCCAGTGTACAAGTACGAGAAAAACTATAACTCTTTGTGATCATCAATTCCTGCCGATAATAATCATAAAGCTTAATATTAGCTGGCTCGGCTTTCTCAACAATATTCTCACGTAAAATTAAGAATGATATACATGTTGTCTTTGCGGTTAATTTATCAAAATAAATTGTCACTGAGTCCCGCTCCTCATCAAATCGTTTAACACGAGTAATCGCTGATTCCTCGAGTAATGCATAAAGTGTTCCTTTATCCGCGACAAAACCACTGACCATACCAATTTCCAATAATGCCATATTACTCTCTTCATCTGCCATTTTATATCTTGCGCAGATACTTAATTTTTGCATTGAACATTCATCACCTGATGCAACGGCTTCTGTGGTAGTTGATAAATCAAATGCTTGCGACCCAGTTGCATGCGCGACATTGTACTTTAAATTTGTCTGCACCAATACACAGCCCTCGCCCTCAGCGAAAATCTCAATTAACGTTGGTAAAACAGGCAAACGAATTTGTACCAGTACCATTCGATTATCATCGTGCATACGTACAACTCGATCAACTTCTCCCGCAGTGACCAACACAGAAAGATCAGTCGAATTAGTGGACATTGCACTCGCATATTTTGCCAGTGCCTCAAGACCTACTACCGTATCTTGAGTAGAAGTAAAACCGCCCTCAGCATTCCTCTGTTTCGACAACCATCGAATGGCTTTCAAAGCCAATGCCATATTCGCATCGCCACCGAGTTTTACGAGTGATAAGACAGCATAGGCAGTCATTTCGATGCTCAATCCCATTGATGGTTTATTCCTATTTTCCCACCAAAGAAGATCGTGCAAACGTGTCGCACGCATCAACAATTTACTCATACTCACATTGGCATTTGGATGTTCTAATAAAGCCAATGCATATGTTGACAGCGTTGCGGTATATGGATTGCCATCGCTGTCATTTGGCATACCCTTTTCTAAACAATAAAGCGCATTGTTGATAATCGGTGGCGGTAAACTTTTACCACTTTCTAGAAGTGCCACGAGAACGTAAGCAGTTAATGCCACGGGAGAACTTTGATTGTCGTTGTCCTGCTGGAGTCCACCTTTCATATCTTTGTGAAAAACACGGCCGATAAGAGGGAAACATCCATTCTCTAATTGTTTTCTCAATAGCCATTTAACGGAAAGTTTTAAATCACGCTCATCGATGTGAATAAATTTACGCGCTTGGGCAAATGATTTCACGACAAATGCTGTTAGCCACAGGGATCCACTACTCTCAGTACTGTGTGGACCAAACGCTGAATATGAACCGTCCGAATGTCGATAATTTAATTCACGTTGATAGCCCTTTTCCATATTTCTTATTGCTTTCCGTCGCAACTCTGGACTTGGTGAACTGCCGCCTGTGTGACTGCTTGTTGCATCAAGATAACCTAATACATGAATGTTTGGTGCAAAAAGAATTAAATTCTGTTCACCACAACCAAATGGCAAACGTACGAGATTATCAAGATTCTCCAATGCAGGTCCTAATAAATCACCTACAAGTGAAACATATCCTCTGGCACTATCAGCCACAAAATCTTTAGGTAATTCTAAATTCCATGAAATACTTGAATCATCAGTAAAATCTTTTGGACAAACAAATGCTGATTTCGTTGTCTCGATTGGAAAACCTTCAGGTTGCACGAGAATTGGCTTGACAATTGTGTCTTGAGTAAATACAATATCGTCTGAATTTCCACACGGTGCATCATATGCCAAATCAACTGACGCTGAAACCGTAATATTTATATCACCGATGGCACGTGGTCTCAAAACATATTCATGTACTATACTTTTCCGTGCATCAACGCAATATTTTCCAATTGCTTGTGACAAATGTAGATCGAATCCGGGTGCATCAATCAAATGAATTTTCACTGGGAGACTGTGTTGCAAATAATTAAATAATGAAACTTTCATACGTAATAATTCACCACGTTTCACGCTGTATGGTAAACTGTAGTCGAGGAAAAATGGTTGAAAAGCTGTTAATTTTATTGGCGGGGCAATTCCCAATCCATAACTCGATGAAATACAAACAGTGTGTGCCATCCAATTTGTAATTGTATGCGGCAATGTCCGTTTTATCGTTGCCTTACCATCTTTGCCTGTGGAAACCAATTCCCACAGCCATGTTTCCGGAAAATATGATCGCGGTGAACCACCTGGTAATTGATCAATGTATCCAACATCGGGTCCAGCCAATGCCGGGTCGACCACACCAAAATTCAATAATGGAAATGCCTGCGGCATTTTCATATTGCCCCACATTCTATCGGGTTCATCAACGCCTCGTCGACTCATTTCAAAATCGATTCCCTCTAAAGGACTCATCCACCAATGATTTTGTGGACAAGGTCTCGACTCCAATATCAAGTCGCTCATGACAATCACACCGAAATCATCAAATGCTTGCATTGCATCGACATAATTAACACCACCGTTCAAAATAACGCTTCGTTTACTCCGTAATTTCACCGTATCAACATTGCGTTTGCGTTCACGACCACGCCAACTTCGCGCTGCCCGCAAATCCCATACTGGCGGAGCTTCAACAGCTGGCGAAGGTAAATGATCAATTTCCTCAATACTTGTTTCTGGTTGAATTGTTTTCTTACAATGACTCCAAACACTCTGATAGAGTGTTGGCGTATCACGATTGAGGTGAAATCGTTTTGCTTGATCGAACGCAGCTTCGGGATCAATAAGGCTCCGCTTCGAGTCTGACAGAAAACTCGTGGATTGATCAATAATTGAAATCCCACATAGTGACCATGGCGCTGCTTCAACATGGTAACGTGCATTCTCACCCGGACTTTTAATTTCCTCTTGCCATCGTGATTTCACACGATTTTCAAAGCAATTACCACCAACTTCAATTGTATACGTTGTTGCAACGGTTTCACCGTCCGGACGAACATAATACAAAAGCAATTCCGATATTGGCGCCATACTTGGTGTAACTTTAACACTTAGGGGAAACCTATGAACAATATTGTGCATGTGTTCACTTCGACTAGTGACATTGGTGCCATGAGAATGGTGGTGAACTATGTGATGGTGATGATGCGATAAAGGGGAAACAGTGGTCACTGTTTCGCTGGATCCACCCAATACATTTTTGAATTCCGAATAGTTCAAAATTGAATCGCGATGTGGTTTGTGTTTAACATGACCGAAAATTAATAAATCACCCTTGGAGTTAATTGAATAATGAAAAGCGATGGAATCATTGGCTGCAGCACCAGTTGGCACTGTGTACATAACATTGAATGGATATTTTTCACCACATACAATTGATTGATCACCGCGAGCCACAGCTAAATAACTGTCGGACGGTGAGTACCAAGCACCGACGTCAATGTAAGCCGACGGTTGATCCATGAATACACGCCAACGTTTATCCGGCGAATAGTATTTTGTAGGATATTCAATTCCCGTTGCTACAAAACTCAATAGAACAATATTTTTATGCTGCGGTGGAACAATAAAATTGACAAAACCCATTGGAGATGATGTAAAATTGCGACATTCAACAACAACACGAACCCAGTCATCTTTGCCGCGAACTCGCAGACATAGCTGAATTTTTTCACCAGGTGCTGGTGTCTCGTCTTGTCGCAATACTCGTAATTTTCCATGATATGGCAGACCGAGCTTAAAATATTTCGGCGTATGTGGTAAAAATTCAAGTTTTAATGCTTGATGAACTACTACGACCCGACTTGTCGCTGTTTCAACAACTTCAGTACCATCTTCAGTTAAATTTGCGGCAAGGATAATACTATTCGGTGCAACTTCCCATTGTGGTAAACCCATTGCCAAACCAGTAATAGTGAATGGAGTTGTACAACCATCGGGCGTTTCAATTCGCGTTTCATAATTAATAGCTGGAAAATTATGTTTACGTCGCCAACTTGGTGTTTGTGGAGTTGTTTTTATTCGCAATGTACCACGCACTGGCTCACCGTAACTATAACGCGCACAAATTGTCCACGTTGCATTTTCGGCATCGGCGAGAATATAATTTGGGCCTTTGATCGTTATTTGAAATCTTGGCAAGACATATTTCCGCACTTCAAATGTTGATGTGTGAATTAAATGTGGATGTGATTTTTTTTTTTCAACTTTGATTCGCCATGTACCTAAACTTGGTTCAGGCGACAAGGGAAATAGCAACTGAACTATTCCTCTATCCATACTCAAATTTGTCCATTGTGCAACTCGCACTTCTGATGGATTTTCAATCCAAACTTTTGGAATCTGCCAGAAAAAAAAAAGTAAATCAATTATTTTTTATTGTATATAATTCGAAAACATAAAGGAATTTCATTTAATCGAAACTTACTGCGCGCTTCCACGGTTTCAAATCGTGTGTTAACGCCAATAGACGAATATTAACGTCTTGACCCGGTTTATAAATTGGTTTGTCTGTTTCAGCAAATACAATTGACGAGTCATACTCAATATAAACGTCCTTCTCCGTATTTACGTGATACTCTGGATACTTGTCAAACCTGATCTTCAGTCTCAATCTTGCCATTGTATATGTCATTTGAGCACGATCCGGTACAGACAATTCCAGACATGTCTCAACGCCTGATAGAATGATATTCCCGTCATTAATTTATTTAATCAACAATGATAAGAGTAATGATTCATTCCATCAATTGTAATATTAAACTGTTTACTATTTTGACTCCTCTAATAAAAAAATCGAAAAGAATTGAAAATATGTTGATGATAAAATAATAGACTGTGGGGGAATTTCGTCTTCATTTCCCCTCTTCTCCTGTTATCCACATTCTCTGCTGCTGTACTGTATGTAACGTTAATACGCAAAATTTGTTCTACATTCATTGACGTTGTTATATTACGTTCGCGTTCCCTTCTATTGTTACGCAGGAAATGACAATTTATGATTTGTAGAGGCGATGAGGGTGTCGTTATGATATACCATACGAGACGATTATGAACATTTGCCCTTATGCAAGGACACGGCTGCAATACTAAAATTCTGATAACTCATAAATTCAATTCATATCTGTATACATTCACGTATCAACCCAACTCAATAATATTTATCGCTTGCGCTGCGGTCAAAGATCGGCAATCATCATTCCCAGAATCGTTTTAGAATAAATATACATGTATACATATAACATATCTCCCATTTTAGAATCGTAATAGGTATTAATCATATTATAAACTGAGACAGTATCCAAGTGGGATATTTTCGAACAATCTACATTTTTTCAAGCTTCTACCATCTCAGAATATATTTTCAATGTTTCAGGTCGTAGATACGATAAATCTCGAATTTATAAGGGATTTGAAAGACACGATGCGCGAATGGTTTCAAGCAACTATTATAGTAGACATGCACGTTTTATTTCAGATTTATCACCGCGTGAGATCAAAAACATCGGGGGAATTTTAGCTGCTTATATTCAATAGTTTCCGCAAATATAAATGGGAAAAATAACGCCTCAAAGTCGTTACGCAGAAATATTATCCCAAACTTACCAGTCTCGAGTAATGTGCTTGTACTAGCTAAAACTTCTTCATCAGTTGCTGTTGATGCTGGTGAAAGAAGTTCTAGTAACACGTGAGCCGGCGGTTCTAAATTGTGGAGTGATAAACATCCGCTTTCAGTTTCACCCGCGAGAATTTTTTTTGGCGCCGTAAAAATATAGCCCCTACAATGTAAATAGTTAGATGGAATTATACTAAATGAGATTAAGAGTCATAATTCTATTTGTATTTGTCATAAAATTGATATTTGTTTGGAATATTATTTACCTATCTACAGCATCAATTTTACTACCATTTCCAATTGTACAAAAGTAAACAATAATAATTGTTTCGAGAACGAAAATATGTGTGAATAAATTTGTCGTCATGTTGATGAGATCTTTTTTTTGGTACGACACAATGAATTATCTAAAGAGAAAATTTTCTAAGTGATATTTCTTGCCATTTACCCGCAACACATTACAACCTCCTACTGTTACTTATCTCTCAATAAAACCACCAGTGTTATAGCGCACATACAGAAATCAATGCGACGCCACTACTGATGCGACTACTGCGGGTTTTTATTACTCACACTCGGCATGTCTCGACAATTCCCCCCCACCCCCCTCCTCAATCATTGCGTTTATTATTGTCTTTCGCTTATATGTCATACATTGTATGTATCATATTATTCACTTCAGGGTGATTAATTTGTATTCATCAATATTTACCGTGGGGTTTTGGTGAGTGAAAATAATGAGATGTAAATAAATAAAAATCATAGACATTCACAATTTGGAATGTTGATATTAATATTATTTTTAACAGACCCCATCAATAAATGTACAAATATATAAAACCAGATTCAGATTTTTTTCGTTTTCATAACGTATCCATTTTAAAATGTTAATCTGTATACAATTATTCCTGTCACTGCAACAATTGTCCCACCAATCAAACTCCAAACAGCAATTTTACTTTTACTATTTGATATTTTAGAATTTGAATGGTTTTCTGATGAATTATTTTCATTATGTTGCTTCGTACCACCCAACATTTTACGATAGAGATTTTTTTCATAGAGACTGTCACGTGCACTTTTTTCTTTCAAAATGGCCAGCTCCTGTTGAATTGCTTTTGAATCAGGATCGAATTTTGCTGCAAGTTGGAGTACCATTACTGCAGCAGCGTGATTTCCTTTTTTATGAAGAATTCGTCCTGTAAAATGTCAAAAAACAATATTGCGAATATTCTTTCACCACGAATCAATACATTCATGCTTCTGTGTATTTGGACGTGTGTGTATGTGTATGTACCTTTTCTGAACAATGCCTTGACATTGTTTGGCTCAGCTCTGAGAACATTTTCAACGCTTTCCAGTGCCGCCTCATATGCCTCAGTCTTTATTTGTGCGGCTGCTAGATTATTATAAACTTTACTGCGATCTTCCAACAATGCTTGAAGCTCCGCGTCAGTGATTTTATCTTCGGACTTTCTTGTCGTGTCGTCATTAGACGGTAATAAAAATTCCAATGCTCGTCTGTAACACTGAATTGCAATCGTTGGCTCGTCTCGTGCAAACCACCAATTTCCTCGTTCACGTTTTTTATTCCTAAAAATTTCATAGTTACGTATTAATATACTAACACACTAATGAAGGCTATTGAATGATTTCCATTTCATGGTATTCACCCCAATTCTTTTCTCTTCGTATATCCCATAACTTCGATTTCCTCCTGCATCTCCACACTCTTCAATTCAACATCGTAAACAATTGTCGCACCCGGTGGTATGTCAGGTTCTTTGCCAAGTTCACCGTAAGCAAAGCGCGATGCGACTTCAATTACTGCTACTTCGCCTTCATCCATTAATGCAATAGCCAAATCCAAACCCTGATGAAAGAATGCAACGACAATTAGGATTGATTCATTGACTAGGAGAATGCTACAAATGATTAATCAGACTATTGTCATACCTGAACAATTTCAACATCACCCAATTGCACAGTCAATAAATCATAATTTTCAACCTCTCTATTATCACTTTGTAATTTTCCAACAATTTTAACTGTACATAAATCAGCCCGATTGGGCCTTGTCCCTTTTTGTCCAACAACAATTGTCTTTTTCCGTAATTGTCCATTACCAAGAATATCCATCCATTCATTTTCCGTTACATCGCTCAACGCAGCTTTCGTAAGTGGATCTTTCGGATCAATATCAAAGTTCATTTCATGCTTCAAGAAATCCGCTTGCGATGCATTTTCTAGATTGACTGGCGATGCATTATCATTCTCCATTTCTATAATTAAATTTATTGGAAGGAAATATTGAACGTATTAAATACAAACAAATTATTTCATCACAATACATATATTATTCTGAAAATTGCAGACTCATTGTGGTTTCATATGATATGAATGAGATATAATGTAAAATAGATTTTTCTCATTTACACACATGCACACACATGAATTCAATTGAATCAAACACAACTGTGTGTGTGTACTTACTTGTTTAGATATATTTATAACCTCAATTGCGATATTTATGACTAGTATTCGATATAAAATTGGGAATGTTCATTAAATTATTTTGTTGAAACTCTCCCTCTTACATATGATAAGTGGACAAATGTAAATGATGAAAAACCGGCATGACAATTTTTCTCACATTCCGAAATTCATTATATCCGCTAGATGGCGAACTATTGCTTTTTTTGTCGGCAACCATCAAGAAATCTACTTTACCGACAAGTGGACGAACGCGCGCAAAAATTGCATCTAACTGAAATTCGTTGGTAGATTGAGTTCACGTTAGATCGAACATAACCTATATCACGTCGCACAAAAGCCTCATATTATCGGAAAAATTGATAAATAGGTATATTACTCTATACCCGATCACTTAAATTTAATTAATCGATCAAATAATTCATCAATTGCTGTTTGGAAAATATTTGAGGACATCTTTCACGCATGCGCGTTTGATGGTAGCTTTTTTTCAAATTTTGTAGTTAATTATACATCGGTATGGTAGAAAGAAACAAAAATATGTATATATTCGATGTTTCACGAGTTGAATGTGCGATCGGCCCTCTCTCAATTTTCCCCATGCTCAGACCATGAAAATATGTATATTTTGTGTTTTCATATAGATATATAGACATATCATACCCCATGCGGATGATTATTGTCGTAACAGTGTTTTAGAATGGCGGACGCAAACGAAAAGTTGCTGGCAGAGCTTCTAAAAAAAGCTGGCAATAACGAGTGTGCAGATTGTGGCGCAAAAAGTAAGTGTATTCAATAATAAAAACAATTCATATGTTCATCTAATTTTGCTATCCACACAAATTACGATATTAAATCAGCTTCATTAATTTCTTGACTCTATACTTTTCGTGAAAAGCACCCGAAACAGATGCCCTTGACCCCTCCGCCCCCCATTCCCTTTCATCCTGCATTGTGCGTATGGTTTTCCCCATAATTTTTCTTCCCCGTTTATATTTACTCATACTCATTATAGACAATTTTCATGTGTGAAGAGTCTACATACAATATCAAATCTATCACGAGTCGTGAATAACTTGGAAACATTATTGTGTTGATATAAAAGCGCACGATTATTCTGCATAAACAACAATAAATGAAAATAGAATGAAAAATGCATCGTAAAATATTCGCTCGATCAGAACGATAACAGGATAATGCGTAGAAAGTTTTTTCTTATTGTATATGCGTCATATAACCATAATTCATCAAATGAAAACTTCAGACATGTGAATGGTATTCAATGTAATAATGTTTCACAGATCCCGAATGGGCGTCATACAATATTGGAATTTTCTTGTGCACACGATGCGCTGGTGTGCACAGGTCAATGGGGGCCCATATATCAAAAGTCAAACATTTAAAATTGGATAGATGGGAAGATTCGCAGGTAACAAGAGTCAGGGAAGTTGGAAATAATGCTGCGAGACTTTACTATGAGGAACGCGTACCGTCGTGTTATAGAAGACCAAATCAAGATACCCCACAGTAAGAAAAGTTATTCAAATTTACTTATACCTGGTATTTAATTGTTCACTTTCCCCATTCACTTTCAGAGTATTAGTAGAACAATGGATACGGGCAAAATATGAAAGAGAAGAATTTTGCCATCCTGAAAGGCAAAATCAATATGTATCAGGTTTTATGGAAGGTTTTTTAATGAAACGTGGTAAAGAGGATGCACGTTATCACCCACGTAAATTTGTTTTATCCGAAGCTGATGATACACTGAAATATCATGTTAAAGAGAATAAAGATCCGAAGGCAATATTGAGGATATCAGAGTTAAATGTAGCATTTGCACCGCCAAAAACTGGCAATCAAAATAGTTTACAAATATCATTCATGAAAGATGGCTCAACACGTCATATATATGTTTATCATGAGGATCCAGAAGTGATAACTACATGGTATCTGGCGATAAGATGCGCGAAATTACACAGATTACAAGTTGCGTATCCAGGCGCATCTGAAAATGAATTGCTCTCTCAATTAACACGTGATTTCCCACGCGAAGGTTTTTTATGGAAAACTGGACCCAGACACTCGGATGCATATAAGAAACGTTGGTTTACACTTGACGGTCGTAAACTAATGTATCACGATGACCCCATGGTAATCATTTATTTTATTTGTATGAAGAATAAGATAATTAATTTTAAACTATGGACTTGTTTGCTGATTTTCCAATGTTGAACACAGGACGCTCATCCAAAAGGGGAAATTTTTATTGGCCACTCTTCTGAGGGATTTGCAATCAAAACTGGAGTTCCCCACGGCGCCAAGGATCAAGGTTTTTCATTCACTCTTGAAACACCTGACAGAAGTTTTTTATTGTCTGCACAAAGTGAAGATGACAGAGCCCAATGGATGTCTGTCATTCAAAAAGTTATACACAGACCACTGACACCTCAGGATGCAACGGGTAACAACTAACAAATGATAAATTTCGTTTTTCTACCTTTTTTGTTATTATTAATTTATTGATCATTGAACCGCACACAAAAGAAAATGTCATAGCTTGAGGTAGTTGAAGCGCTGAATATAATTCAATAGTTTGAGCTAGGAGATGTGAGAAATCGCCACTTTCCCAGTGATTCATATTGGAACTTTTGGCTGGAAGTATAGTGCCCGGACCCTTAAGCATAGAAACCACATGCATATGGATGCATTCATACTCACATAGATTATGTAGCACGACTATAATGTCCCCTTCCGTGTGTGTCGCGTGACAGAGAATGACATTCTTCATCATACATTGATATGGAAATGGTTTAGGATCAAACTGGCCCCCATGTGTATTATAAGAGTCGACAAGGATGTGTGCCCTCAGAGAATGAATATTCAACGAAATTGCATTTACTAATCATAAATTGTTATGTTTTTTGCATAGTGGCAGCACGACTCGTGAGGAAACGCACAGCCAGTGGAACAATAAATATATTTTCGTCAACGAGGTAGGGCTGGATACCCATTAGACGTCTATCATAATTATTGTTCGAACATCATCGAACATATAGGATATAATGGTCATATGTATCCATATATATGTACACACATATTCAAACATATATGTGTACGCATATATGAGTTGTATACAACGTGGCTGAAATGTATCAATATCGTCAAGTACATTACACGTTGCGAGAACTCGATATGAATGAATGAGGGAGAATAAAGTATGAATTGCGCCCCCAAAACATAGAGAAAAAGAAACAGGTCATTGTGACGCAAATTGAAAACTGACAACGCACGCGACTATTTAATATAAATTTACATGACTCCATGTAACTCGGGAGAAAAAAAAATATAAGACTGGTAGAATGAAAATCGATGCATGCTTGTGTGAGGATGATGGTGATGATTATGAAAGAAAACGAGTAGTTGCTTTCGTTCATTGATCCTCGACTTGTTGAAATAATTGTCTTCATGTCAGTTTATTTTTTTTTTTTCTATTGACACATGAATCAAAATACGGCTGAAAATTCCCCTGTATAATTACACGATGGTAACATATATTTATTTAATTTCGCGACAAATAATAGATGCAAATAAAGATGATGATGATGATAATAGTGACGACGATAATAATAATGAATATGACAATGGTGATATGGATTTTATATGACACTGATTATTCGCAACGAAAATCTATGATTGAATTACACAAAAAAAAATCTATATTCATATGCTTTTTCAGCAATTTCATCGGTTCGAGCAGTCTTCTACAATTCACTCGTAACAAAAAGGAGCGAGGATCGATGGTGAAATGACACCACATCTGTGTGTTGTAAATATAATTTAATAGTAAAATGGCCTACCAAGCTGTGTTCTCAAACAAAAAAAAAAAAATTGGCGTAACATTGAAAGATCCAAAAGAAAGAGGAAATTCATGAAGCAGCAATGTAAAAATTGCAAATTAACTCTTTCTCTATTACGAGAGAGTTCTGTTGACTGATCTATGGAAATTTTCTATGCTTACGTGATCATCTTTGTCGCGTGAGTAGATGAACACAATGAATGAGGGAAGAGGATATGGGGGGGGGGGGGGGGGGGGGGGGGGGGGATTATTCTAAATCCAAAGAGAATCGCAAAAATTATTTTATTCCATTGTGAGGCGATTTTTTTTCTTTTTTTATGTTTAAGCCTCAATTGTACGTGCGCTTCTGACAGTTGTCATTGAACACCAACAAAATGATAGACAATATAACGAGGATATCGATTAAAATTCGAAGCTCGGAAGAAAATTACTGAAATGAGAAAAAAAACAAACTAAAGATCAGTATTCCATAAACGTGGGCGCACTAATTCATTTCAACCTGCGTTATACCAAATATCAAATAAATCATTTGCATGTTTGTTAATAATTGCTTTTATAATTACAAAAATTATTATTACTATTATTATTATAAAATAATGTTTTATTTCTTCTCCGTCCAATTGCAGCGATGAATTCTCTTTCTGTTTTGTTTTCAAGACAAGATAGATTTTGTTGCCAACATTGAGCCCTAAGACACAAATACCTATCCATCATTAATTCTAAGTTCTCACTCATACATTATATGAAGTATTATTAAGTTATTTCATAGATCATTTTGCTATACTTTATTATCAACTGAAGAATGTTCAAAGAGACCGATCGAGGACGTGTGTAAATGAAGAAAAAAAGGATATGAAAAACAAGGAAAATTAAGTGAATGAATAAATGAAGACAGTTGTTGAAAAATATTTAAATTGTTCATTTGTATATTCATAACCTCAAGCGTACAACAATTGACTTTGAAGAAGCTCTTAAAATATGTTTGATTTATATTTGGGAGATTTTTAAATTATTGGGTTCATTTTCTGCCATTTAATTTCTTCATTCTGGCGTGTTAGAATTATTCACATCGGTAGAAGATATTGGCGCACGCTTTAGGTGACAAAGAATATTCACCCAACAAAATGAAGCAATGCTGACAAATAAAACTCGGAATGGCGGCGATACAACCAAGAAATTTATAAACTGCACTGGCATCCAATATAAACAGGAGGTCTGTGATGAGAAGCAAATGATCAAATTAATGCATTACAAATTTATAAATTAACGAAAGAAATATAAATTTTTACGTTCATTTACCTGGAATGTTTTGAGAAATTTGGCTTTACACTCATGATAAAGATCGGTTTTGCCCTCCATCCAGCTCATACCTGAATTCGAAAAAAAAATAATTTATTTCGTATATCCGTGTTTATATTGTAAATATGTATATATGTTAATTCATATTTATTTTTAACTTGCTTGTAAAAAATAGGATAATCAACGGCGGTGTAAGAATAAATTGATCGCATATCAATTTCTTTATAATGGTCTTCGTAGCTGTGCCTTTGTACATTTTATCCAGCCACGCATACCTGTGAGATCAAATGAACGGCATGTTTGTTACCCATGTGCGAAGATGTTAAGTTAATAGTGTGAAAAAATCAATTATGGTTCGATATATTCTTAATTGTTGGGGTGAAAATAAAAAGTGCAAGAACAAGCCAGCGTGTACTGATAGAGAAGGTATTAAATTATAAAATGAATGTGGAAAAATAATCTTTTGTTTATCGTTAAATGAGAATTGCCGCTCACCAAGAATGGGAATACCGATGATAGTATATAATTGTTGACCAGCACGTGTATACTTGTATGTCGGCCAAAATATTCACTCTTTATCTGGCAATAAGTCATCCCCGTTTGTCATAAAGTATAGTTTTACTATTTTTATTAACTCTTTTTTTTTTGTATATTGTCTAGCACCTCTTATGTTGTAATATTTCCACGATTCAGAAATATCGTGTACACATACATAGTTTAATGAAGATTTAATATGAGGAGAACGAGTGAGAGAAAAAGAAGAAGCGAAAGATGTAGATGGCATAGACAAAATCATGCGAAGAAAATAATTTAATTCAATTTCAATATTCAAATGTCAATGACTTATTAATTAGTTGAATAACTAATACCATCCGTGGAGTATTGGTCCAGCCATAAAGTAACCATAAGCGACATATCTTTGTATGACAGGCCAATTGTAGCCCTCGAGCATAGAATTAGCATTTTTAATCCATTGTGACAATTCATTTTTATTCATACTTTGATAATTCACTGCCGATGACGATCCAGTGATTGAAGGCAGATTGGTACTCGTATCACTATTCAATTTGTTTGACTCTTTCATTTCCTCTAACTATATTAAATACCAAACAAATAGAAATCACAAGAGCAACAGAAAAATAAACCGAAAATCCGAAACTCAAAGAAAAATATTGTTTTAACAATGACAAAAACCAAGTATTAGTTACATTATACACTCACAATGAGAATTCTTGTATTGTTAGTTTGTTGAAGGAATTCAGCGGCAGTATAAAACGAACCGTAGACAAATGAATTAAATATGAGCGGTTTCTTCTTTATAAAAGTAAAAATTCGTAATGTGATCGACATTTTTTTTTTTTTTTGTTGCTTTCACTAAAAATGTTTTTCGCTTCTCCACTGGAATGATGACGAAGAATCTTTCTCACCTTGATGTATACCCTGAAAATATAATAGAATGGTTCGATTCGTATCTACGTATAATGATTAAATTGTATATAAACGATAAAAGCAATTTACTTTTCATCAAAAATTGATATGACACATCAGACATTATTGCGTCAAGTGTTCGCAACAGATTTCTATCAGGTTGATAGAAAATAAATAACAGTCATGCTCTATACCGCATTGCGTCAGTTTCTACAAATAAAAATACATGTATTATGCATTACTATAAACTGGAAAACATTTTTCCTCCATTCATAGATCATCGGCTCAAGAAGTATTTCCGGCACTTCAAATATAATCTGTAGTTTCATTGAATAGACAGGTCATTTATTATCAATTGGCGACAATCACATCTAATTTAGTAATAGACGTATGTATGAATAACAATTGTTACACTGACGTGGTGGAAAAATTGATGCGATATAGACCATTTTTGGCAATAAAAAATTCGTCAACTAATATAATCGTCAATGTATACTCAATGAGGTGGAATTGTAACCATTGTGTGATTACTTATGAAGGGAAGTCGAATAAAAATCTATCTTACACACCCGACTATCACGTTGCCATCAATGCGACTGCGATATCAGGATTGAGTGTGATGCGGCGCGAACATATGACAGGAGTTCCGGAGTTTATCGAGCTTATCCGACTGAGAAGATATTGTGCATGCGCATAACTGAACGACTCAACTCTTTTTTCTCGTACATATAAACTGGAAAATATATTTCTGTCGCGCTCTCCACCCTATCATACACCTCACGGAAAATTCATCACATCAACAAAACAATTCAAAAGTTTATGTAAACCAATAATCATGATGTATCGACTCTATAGCAGTAGACTTCAAGCTTATATATTATATGCCATGGCAACATGTTTCCTGTCATAATGTCTTCTTTTATCATTGATCTTTATTTCGAATAGACTCAACCGTTTCAGATATTAACCATTGAGCCCATTGTTCATTCACTAGCTTCTCGAATGTTATTTCTCCAAATATTGCACTCCGGCTTGTCTACAATTTAAACACTAATATTAATAGAAGCTCAATGTGCTCTAATGAGTGAGAGTGGAGCATTTATTTTAGTCCATGAGTACCATACCTCCTGAAATTGCAGTTTCTCAAACATTTTCATGCTACTACCGTTATCAATTTTGATCTTTGCACAATATTTGTTCACTCGCAACTGTTCTATGCCTAGTAAAGGAGAAACAAAGAAAAACGGATTGGTCCAACATTAATACAGATTATTTATGGAAAGTTATGCATTGAATTTTACCGTATCGTAGCATAAGTATCAAAGCTTCCCATCCCATTCGGCGTCCTCTGGCTTTCTCTTCAGCAATCATGATTTCGCATTCAGCTGTGTGCGGATCATCTGGATCATTGAAGTATAAATTCGTATCGCCAATCATTGATTCCACTTCATTATTATTTGCCATGAATTGATTTCGATCCAGAATAATAAATGTACACTCTACAACAATGATTTTTTCAAGTTATGAGTACTGAGTTCAACTTTTACCATTACACTGCTCGAATTAATTCCATGTTATAATGATAATCATATTTTTCTTTACTATTTTCATCATCCCGCCATGATTTTTGCATCGTATATTCTTCATCAATTGTCAATGGCTCTGATCCTGTGAGATGTTGCAATTCAGGAGATTTCATCCATTCATGATACCTATAAAACAAAATAATTTGCATAAAAATATAATTAATCTTCAATTGTAATTAATATTGACAAATTTATAATAATAGATTATCATTATTATCATTGTTTCAAGTAGTGGCGGAAAAAAAATAGTTTGAATATTCACCGCGATAATACGCTAAATATAACAAGCCATGACAGGAAATTATTTATCGCTTGCTTTACAAATATTTGTTTATGCATAAAAAAAACGTGTAATAACATAAATATTGAAGAGTTGATGTAATACGCTGAATGTTGCCAATTTTTCGCGATTCTGATTGGATTTTGATAATTTCAGCCAAATTCTTGTTGGTATGAAAAAGCTGCGCTGTATGTAAATTGAAGTCATATCAAATATGCCTGCCTTTGAACGTGCATTTCTCTGTACGGCACCAAACACACATTCACTCCTGAAATTTGTGTTGTTGAATTTATCTTCATTTTTGTTTTATCGTGCCTATATATACATAGATAAGAAACAGAACATTCACATGACTCCCATATGGTGATGGTTATAAAGTGTAGATAATTGTAACGCACGATAAACAAAAATGAAAAATTGAAATAACCTCAAAAACAAATTATAAGTAAGCTACAGCAGCAGCTGATGCACTCAGAAATAGAGACTGCTGCCATATTGTCTGCGTCATAGCACCACTATTTGTGTTTTGCCTAGAGGTGGCGAGAGTCCACCCGCCGGTGGTGATATAAAACCCACACTTCTCTCATACTGTTTTATTGTCACAAGTTCATATATGTATATCGAGTTGAGTTATCCCAGATCAGCTGAAATAAAAATAATATAATAGTGTAGAAGGATAGAAACGGTGTTTTCGACGCTCCCATACATAATAAATCATGGCCTATAATTTTGCGGGAATGCCAGCGACAGCAATACCACCGATGGGTGAGTTTAAAAAATAGAATTCTAACCCTATTTTCATCACATATGATAATAATAGCTACATGAAATCCGACAAAAAACTTAAACGAAAAAATCCAATCATCTAATTATTTTATTCCAGGAATGGGTCCCATGGGTCCACTAGGGGCAATTGCAGGTCCACAAAGTTTTATGGAATTAGCTGGACAAGGTTTTCCACCATTACCACCACCGATACCATTACCTGGTATGAATGATTCGCCTTTAGAATTCGCCACTAATAAAAATCAACCGCCCACAATACGTGAAACAGTTGATGACTCGTCAATTGATAGACGGAATGATAAAAATGATGGTTCACGACGTGATCGTGATACTCGTGAATTACGTGATAATCGTGATAATGGAAGAAGATCAAGAGGTGAAAGGGGCGAGAGGAGAGAACGGGATCGTGATCGTCGTGATGATAGAAATGAAAGAGACAGACGTGAAGAACGGAGATTGGAAGACCGTTCTAGTTCATCGTTAGGTAGTAATAATCACGGTGGCGGCAATCAAGTATCACCAATGACACCAACAGTAACAACAACTACTTCAAATATTGCTCCGACAATTGAATCAGCTACTCCAGGCGTTTGGAGTATGGGTGTGGGGTATCAAGTTATGGGAATGGGCCCGATGGGTCCAATGGGTGCTATGATGGGTGAAATGGCATTGGGACCTCATATGGGTCATGCACATGGTTATGGGCCAATGAGTATGAGTATGATATCGCATGACAGTGCAATCCTCAGCGCGCAAATGCTCGGATCTGAACAAATTATGAATGATACTGCAGCACAAATGATGAGTGGTAGTTTACCACCAACACCAAATGCTCCACCACCAGGAAACACCACCAAAGATATTATCCATTGCAAGAGTTGTACATTATTTCCACCAAATCCTAATGCACCACCGCCAACCACACGCGAACGGCCACCGGGTTGTCGAACAATATTCGTTGGTGGTTTACCTGAGAATGTAACTGAGGGAATAATTCAAGAGATATTTGAACGTTGTGGCGAAATAACCACACTGCGTTTGTCAAAGAAAAATTTTTGTCATATACGTTTTGCTAATGAATCGAGTGTAGATTCAGCCATATATTTGTCAGGTTATCGGGTGCGTATTGGTTCGAGTGTTGATGCGGCTAATACTGGTAGACTTTATGTGGACTTCGCGCATATTTATGCGCGAGATGATCAGTATGAGTGGGAATGTAAACAACGACAATTACAACGTGAACAACGACATCGTGAGCGTGTAGAAAAAGAAAGACAACGTCCGCCATCAAGTCCACCGCCAGTTGTTCATTATACGGATTATGAAGCGTCGAACATTTGCGAAAAAATTAAACAAGATGATACTTTTATGAAGGCAGTACAGGTTAGTGCAAAATATAGATTATTATTAATTAATATAGAGACAAATAAGAACAATATTCCAATGTGAATATTTGAATGACCCCTTTTATATGACATAAACCTTTCTTCAGATTGTAGTTACGTGGTTGGAGCGCGGTGATTGTACAAAACGTAATGCCAATACATTTTATTCAATGATACAATCAACAAATTCACATGTGAGACGTTTATTAACGGAAAAAGCATCATACGAGGAGGAATTGCAACGCGCTAAAGAACTCATGAAAGGGAGGATGCAAGGGCTACTAATACAATGTACGTTTTAAATTTCATTTTTATTTTTATCCATCATACCTCTGTCTCTCTCTTCTTCATCCGGACTCATAAGCAAAAGCCGTTTATGTCTATACTGATTGGCTTACACGTGTGTGTGTATAGATACGTATACGCTTCCGCCGGTAAGTGTTATAAAAAGAAAAACAGGAAAAATTCATCACAATTTTGAGGACCCACAGCGTCGCAAATGCAATGACCATCATGTGCACACATCTCGCCTGAGTATGCGAGGGCGGATTGAATTTGTTTTTTTTTTTTGGGCCAACTCTGTCCTCGTTATTTTCTTATGTTCTATTCTTTAACATACATATATGATAGGGGCATTTATATAGTGTATATCCGAAAGTTGCATGCTTGGCGATGCTGAGGATTGAAAGGTGTTGGGTAATATGTTTCTTTCTGTTATTCCATGTGTGACAATGTTTCCGATGAATTGGATTGTTTCATGCAAATCATTTTTAGCAATTATATCTAGAGATTTTTCGGGATTTTGATTATGAATCTGCAACGTTCACGATTACTTTCTATACTTGGAACACCATATTAATATGTAATAATTGTTAATTGTAAATTGATTGGGACCATTTTCACATGAACTCTCGTTACGGAATGTCACAGGCTCTCTATACTATACATATAATAATATAATCATTAATTGACAAAGCAAGGAAAAATGCGAGGTGGGCGAGTGGATACTCCAGTGTCAACTGCAGTGTAAAATAATTTCTTTTTCTACATTATTATCTTATTATTAGTAGAATAAGTTCCATCACGGCTGGAATGGAGAATCATTGAAGAGATGCAGAATTTGCAGTCATCCTTCGGCTAATGCAGTAAAAAGAAATTGCAAGATTTGAGAAATAGTCAAAATCTCTACCTGGAGATTCGAGTTCGAATTTTTCCTTCAGTCGGAAGATTTTATCTCGAAAAAACGACGCGAATCTCCACGCGGAGACAATGTGTGTGTCTGTATTGATGTGTATGTATGTGTGGGTGTGTTTTGCAACCACGAGAAATTAGTACAAATTGGAAAGAGAGAGTCGGAGTAAACAAAAAAAAAAGAGTTTTGAAAAAAAAAACGATCGGTATACAACAGAGGATTTGTTGTGTTTTTTTTTTTCTGTATTCCGACACATGCAACATCCGCGTGCTCCTCCGCTCTCATCCGACAGTCAGTCAGATCGAACGTGTGTTCAGTGCGGCCAGCCACAAGAAAGTATGGGATCACTTCACCAAGGCACAACGGAAGAACATCGAGATGTGGAAGAAACAATCATCGGTATGTATACGCACCTTCCGTTGTTTGAATTGTTTACCGGAAGGATAGCGCCTCCCCACTTTCTCCCTCAAAAAACCAGAAAAAGAAAACCAAAATTAATGAACAAAATGATAAAAAATAATTGAAAAAAAAAAAAAACGGAAAAAATTAATTGCAATACTTTAGAACACTAGATGCAATAATCCAATCCCGATGTGAGTAAAATATCTAGAAAAAAAAAAAGGAAAAAGAAATTCGTGGTACCAAGAAACGCAATGAGATTCAAAGTATCAAATTGCTCTCACCAATGTGTTTAATACTGAAAGTCCACATTTGCATTATATGTGATTTAAATTGGTGAATAATGCAGGTAAGTACAGCAATGTCGTGAATGTGCATATCATACTAAAAGAAACGAAGAAAGGAAAGAAAAAATCAACTAAACAACCGAATGAATTAGACGGTTTTTTATATTAATTTATCATATTCCAAACAATCAACACGAATTCACATGGGACACACATACACACACATAAACATACACGTGTGTGTGTGTGGGTGTGTGTGGAAAATTATGAAAAGAAGGTAACAACGGGACATTATTTTTTTTTTTAAACTATATTAAGCAGCACTCGTCAATGCAGCATGGATCAGCCGGAACCATTGAATGTAGTCTGGTTCAATTTTTATTTTCTATTCACTTAAATATATTAAACATAAAAAAATATATAAACATGTATTATTTTTGCAAATAGCCTCGACTCTGTTCGTGCTTTTTGGCTTTTGTAACTTGAACTGTTGATAATTGCGGTGGCGGGATAAATTTTGGTATGAAGCAAAAAGAAAAACTCAATGCTGATGATGTGAATACGATTGAGAGAATGCATGCAACAACAAAAAAACTATGGAGTGTATTATTATTTCTTCATATACTTATTTATTCATTTTCCTGATACATTTGGTTTATTTAGGGAATTAATTTGTGAAATAAATAACTTCTAACAACAGGAGATCAAGGCTGTTCAATTGGAAGAGGCACTTATGGAAGGTGAGGGAGAGATGGAGGTGTCGGATTCAGAAGAGGAACCACAGAGAAAAAAGTCGCGATCACAACCGGAGGTGGATAGTGAACATGAACGGGTTCAATCATTGAAAGAAGAATCAGACAGTTTAAAGTGTCAACTAGAAGCATATAAAAACGAGGTAGATTTATATACCGAATATTTATTACAAAATCTAGGAATCACTTCCTAAAAGCTTATCACAAGATTTTTCACAATCTTACTGGTCGATTTGTAACAAAAATAAACATTCTTTCGTCAGGAATACATATTCGTCACTCTAAAACGTAAAAATTCTAGTTGCTTGTGCTGTTTTTCATAAAAACTTATTTTTCATATAAATGCTGATATATTTCCGGGAAAGTTCGAAATTTAACATGAAGAATTACTCAAGAAAAGACCATTGAATTATTGTTCCAGGTTGATTTGTTGAAATCGGAAACAAAAGTGGAGATTGAGACGAGGAACAAACAAATAAAAATACTTCAACAGAAATTGAAGACCATGCAAGAGCAACTAATGCAATCGCAAAAACAGCAAGCTCAGGACGATCAAAAAATTAAAGATTTAACGGTGAAATTGAATGCCACAAAGATGGAGGAACCATTGATGGAGAATGAAGTTATTACGTTAGATAAGGACGATGATGTTAGTGAAGAGCCGCGAATACCAAGAATACTTAGTGCACCACTTGGTTACATTCAAGTTACACAAAAGGACGCTAAACTCATCGGTAATTGTTTTATATTTTCAAACATTTATCATAAATAAACATTTGTTTTCTTTTACAGGATTGATCGCCACATTTCTTCACATCCATCCGTTTGGAGCGAGCGTTGATTACGTGTGGTCGTATTTACAAAAAATGGAACCGGGAATTAGGCCAAATGAAGTAGAAGCGTTGATGCAACGTTTCCCACAAGTATTTAAACAAGAATTATCAGGGATTGGCGCAAATATGGAACGCCGCTGGCAATTCTCTGGATTTAATATTCATCGTACGTCACACTGACGGCGAGTTTTTGCGAGATCGTCCACAAATAAAGTTTCACGGGACGATGTCGCTGATACGTCATTATCAGTCAGTGATGATAGTAAAGCAATTCGTGATTCGGCAGTGGATCACGATACAGTCGATTGTGATACTGATTGATCATAGGAATTTTTCTCTCACGTCGAGAAAAAGAAAAGAACACATAACGCTCCAGATCTTTTATTGTTTGCCATAGTAGTTTTAGAGATTTTTTTGTCATCGATTTGTTTGTTTGATTCATTATAATTCGCGATTTGAAATTGATTATTTTTTTTTTTTTGGTGTGCAATAACATTATAATAACGATAGTGATATTAATAATTAGTAACATATGATCAATTTCCCGATGCGCGTAGATGAGTTATGTACTGTGTACATTTTTTGCACTGGCAATGCGTAAGAATTGAGTGATAGATTTTTTCATATCAATATTTAGGTGGAATTTAGAATGAAAATTGATCGTAAAAAAAAGTCAAGTGTTGATATTGGTAATAATAGTGCAGCTATATATTGTTAGTATTCATTCAATTAATTTAGGGAGACATAACTCCCTCAGTAGTCATATACTTTAAGTAAAAAAATTGTTTAATCTCAACAAATAAACGGCGTGTGTACGTGTTTTTGTCAAATCATTTTATCAAAAATTTCTCACACCTATGATAAAAAACGAATTCATTGCGGAATACAACTTCAAAGAGATCATAAAAATATAATCTTTACGCAATACTAACAACTGTTCGTTTAAACAAAAATTGAATTTCCTTTGATGCATTCATGTAGACATTGCTTCATTCAGTGATAGTTGCGATCAAATATTCAGCAGTAAACTTTGTTATTTTCATTATTGTTTCCCAGTTCGTCTTGAATTCGTGCTATTAATTGAATCAATCATTGTACTGCCACTTTTCATTCTCTTGTCGCTCTACCGACCCGACAGATGTTCTTTTGAATTCCAACATGTGGTCCAGAAACCGTTACCAGGACTCCAACTTCAAGAAAATAATATTATATTGGTATACGTTTATCCAGTAACATTTTTTCTCTCTCAATTCCGCTGTAAATTTTTTCCTTCTCAATTTTCCCCCATGCCAAAATTCGCGCCATTATGGAATAATTCCGCACTACCGCCATCTACACTTTGTTTCCGTAAATTATCGACTTCATATGAACGATTGATATGTCAGAAGCCTGCACACAAAAAACAGTTGCTGTTAGATAAGCTGGGTACATGATGTTCGTACAAACATGGCAACTTTTTCAGTAGCAATTTTCTTATCTAATATATTTCTACTCCACACCATTTTCATGGTTCCTTCTGCAAATTTGCGCCACTGCAATGACCACCGCATCGTATCGCCATCTATACCTTTTTTCCCTCGCTGCATTACCGACAAAATCATACGCTTGAACCACTTGAAGTTACCGGAAGCGTGTTATATATACGACAGTCTGGGCTCGCGACACGAAGAAAAAAAAGAAAAATATCTAGAAAGACACTACGAGAACTAGCGCAATTTCTCGGAGGCTTTTCTCCCCGTACGAGTATACGCGAGAGCGAGGGAGAAAGAGAGAGAATAGGTGTTGAACAGAGAAGGCACGTATATATCAACCCGCTGTAGGTTTACATTGCTGTTGAAGTTAACGTAACTATTCCACATTTGTGACATATACTATTAGAAAAAAAAATAATAAAACAAAAAAATAGTTAATTGCCGTGGGCTGTTAAGTTTTCAATTTAGTATATTTTTATTCTCTTTTTTGCTTTTTACAATAGGAGTTGAAACGTAATAATATTCCCATCGGTAGTCCTGGGTATATGTTGGCACAAGGGACTTTTTCAGGCATTGCTGATTACTACAACAGTCGGCCATACTCAAACAACTGAAGACGAACTCTGTGAGAATTGAAAAAAGCTCTCTTGATTCTGTGCTTTTCATTAACGCAGTCGAAATCTCGAAGTTCAATATAATACATCTATTAACGCACACTTACCAACATACACTAATACTCAACCTACGTACACGCACATACACACATGCACACACACCATAAAATGGAAGAGATGAAACGATAAAACGTCGTTTGGTTTTCATTCGCGGTTATAGATGCGCGAATGTAACGTGGCAATTAACGGCAATATAACAATTTGTCTCGTATAAACATTTGATTAAAAGATTTGTGGATTAGCCGGTAGCCTAGCGAGAAAAAAATTGGAGTGTAATTGTGTGGTGGTGCAGTGGCGGTGGTGGTGGCGAAGCGGTCGGTGGAACTGGCCGCGGTATGAGCACCAAAGCGTCTGTTAATAGGAGGGTCCTGGCGATCCAAGCGAAGAAAAAACGTTATAAGCCAACGAAACGAAAGGGTAAAGGCAATTCACAGACAGATAGTGAAAATACAGGAGCACATTGTTCAAAAACATCATCAGGTCGACAGTCACAGGCACCTGAGATTTCACAGGAGAGCGCCGGACAAAGAACATTCACCACTGACAACGGAAACAGGCATGCACAACCATCTATTCTTTCCCTCTTTTGTAAAATTTTCATACAATTATTCCAGACTTATTTTTTCAATTATATTAATATGCATTAATCAAATATGAATTTATGAGCGTGTATGTGTGTGTCGGCGCGTGGTTGCATTGTTACATTAGGTTGGAGCCAAGTCACAGCTCTAGCAATGAGACTATTGAGGATGACGATGATGTATACAGCAGCGAGGAGGAGGAGCAAGAGGATAGCAGTGATTACTGCCAGGGTGGCTATCATCCAGTAAAAATAGGAGATCTATTTTTAAATCGTTATCATGTAACAAGAAAACTTGGCTGGGGTCACTTCTCTACAGTATGGCTCTGTTGGGATTTACAGGTAATTATACACATTCGATAATCCAATTCAATTAATTATTCATTGTGCAATTGAAATGTTTTGTGGTTTTTGTCCTTTCTGTCCGTCTCTATTACTAGGATAAAAGATTTGTGGCATTGAAGGTGGTTAAATCAGCGTCACACTTCACAGAGACTGCATTGGATGAAATAAAATTACTCAAGGATGTGCGTGATACAGATCCAAATGATCCAAAACGCAATAAGACAGTCCAACTATTGACTGATTTTAAGATTAGTGGAATAAATGGTCTTCATGTTTGTATGGTATTTGAAGTGCTTGGACATAATTTGCTTAAACTTATTATCAAGTCGAATTATCGTGGAATACCGCGAAATAACGTTAAACGTATCATCAGACAAGTGCTAGAGGGTCTGGATTATCTACACAATAAATGTAAGCGGTGCTTTGAAAACATTATACTTATATTTTATTCAATGAATTTCTCCATTAATTCAATGTCACATATTTGTGCTTGATATACGTGCACACATTCATAATTTATATCGACTTTATTTATTCACAATACGTCGAAGATAATATCAGACTTTTTTTTTGTTCTTCAACGATGTCAGAGAAATGAGGCCGGCATTTTCCGCTATAATAATATCACTCTCACATAAAAAATTGTCTATTGCAGGTAAAATTATTCACACAGATATAAAACCCGAGAATGTTCTGATATGCGTGGACGAAACTTATATAAGAAAACTTGCGTTTGTCGCGACCGAATTACATTCATTGGGCTTGAAATTGCCAGTATCATTGGTGTCAACTGCGCCAAAAAAGTTTCAAGAGCCAACGCCCAATTCAAAAATGTCAAAGAATAAAAAGAAACGATTGAAGAAAAAAGCTAAACGACAAAATGAATTACTCAAAAAGCAAATGGAACAAATTGAAGAAATTGAAGAAAAATCGAAAAATATAAATAATACAAGGGAAAATGGCGGTGGCATAGGTGAGACAAACAGCCCTGATCAAGATCCAAATACAGAAAGTATTGACGAAAATACAGAGAGTAAAGAATCACCGGATATATCCGATCCGGTTGTGATGCCACATGTCAATGGTGTTGTGTCGTTGGCTGCTGGTGAAGGCCCCGGCAATCATTCACCTGAAGAATCTGGAAAAACTGTTAATGATACTGTACCAATGGATGAAATGGCGAAAGGTTGCGGCGATGGTTTACATCCAGTTGAGACTGAGGACCCAGATGACTGCAGCGATGGACGTAATTTGAATCCACCAGAGAATAAACATCCAAAACGTTCATCAGTTGCACCATTAGATCCTGCACTCGTTGATTGCGATGTTGAAGTGAAAATTGCCGACTTGGGTAATGCATGTTGGGTACACAAAAAATTTACGGAAGACATACAAACACGACAATACAGATCTTTGGAAGTTTTATTGGGCGCAGGATATAGTACATCAGCTGATATTTGGTCAACAGCATGCATGGCCTTCGAATTAGCTACGGGCGATTATTTATTTGAACCTCATAGTGGAGCTGATTATTCTAGGTAAGCAAACACTGAAGAGAAATGTTTGGCCCCATTCACTCATATGATTAATTCTTACGTTCTTTATTTTTACAGGGATGAGGATCACTTAGCGCACATTATTGAACTTCTAGGCGAGATACCGAGACGTATTGCACTATCGGGCAAATACTCCAAGGCATTTTTCAACAAGAAAGGCGAATTGAAACACATCACTGGTTTAAAACCATGGGGACTCTATGAGGTGTTGACAGAAAAATACGATTGGTTGCCAAGTGAAGCGCGTGAATTTGCTGATTTTTTAACGCCAATGCTCGAATTTGATCCAAATACACGTGCAACTGCGGCCGAATCCCTCAAACATCCGTGGTTACAAACTAAATGAAGCGGGAAAGTTGAATAAATAAAGTTTTCTTGCGTTCTACCACAGAAAGAACCAGGAAAAACCAACAAAATTTTTTCAAATCTTCATCATACAAAACAAGAAAGAAATGAAATACAACAATTCCACCACGCCCTGCGAACGCACTTGCGCAAAGATTCAAGTGATTCACATTGGTAGTGTCTAGGGAGAATCGTTTTCCAATCCATCCATAACGCAAATAAAAAAAAAATCATCGCGTCAATTTCGTTTTTTAAATTCACAACCCAACAAACAATTAATTGATATAATTGAATATTTGCGATATATACATTGTACAAATCAATAACAAAAGAGTAATACTATCATGTTTCCCTTACATGTTTATGATCGTGCGTGTCCGATATTTGTTCACATGTTCGCGAGAGCGCCTTGGCGCACTTGATGATTTACCAACACACCAGTCGAGAGTTACTAATTATCTTTTTTTCTTTCCTTTCCAATCTTTGGAATACAGCGAGCTTAAATAATTTTTGACATTCCGGCCTGGCAATCGACTGCACGTAATAATTTTTTATTCCCTTCGGCTGGAGCACTCTCGACCCCCAGACCTCTCTGTTGTTAATTTGTGTATTTATTATAACCATTTTTTTCTTCGTTAATCTCG
The DNA here is from genome assembly GCA_958496275.1 of Zele albiditarsus. NCBI lineage: Eukaryota > Metazoa > Arthropoda > Insecta > Hymenoptera > Braconidae > Zele > Zele albiditarsus. The sequence goes on from OY292411.1 coordinate 888,568, forward strand.
TTCTTCTTTCTTTCTTTTCACTGTCTCTCTATTTCTACTATTTTTTTATACTGCAATGACGACTTAAATTAGATCGATAAGTATCGAAGCATGAACCCATTCTCTCTCTCCCCTCCTCTTTCTCTCATGCTACCATCATCGAGATGACAAAAAAAGTTCGAGGGAGATGATAATATGCGACAATGATTATAACACTGTATTTTTTTCTCATTCGAACAGAAAGTTTCGGAAGATTTTCGCGTCCTAAAAATTATCCATGTCTAGGTTACACGATTTCCCGCTGCTAAAATTTGTCAATAATAATCTCGTTCGCATGAAAACGAAGGGAATGGAATGAATATATTTAATTAATTATTGCGACGATATACGAAAAAAAAAAAAGAGAAATCATTTCCCGACGTGATTTCCCTCTGCTGATAATTTAATATTTTTAATTGTGTACAGACATTTGTTTTTGTTTTTTTTTTCTTTATTTTTTTTTTACAATACTTTCGTTTGTAAACTCATATGCATCATCATTCATATGTCGAAGTCGCCTGTTACCGCTGTACAGTAATTATATAGTAAGTTAGTTTGTCATCGAGATTCAGTAATGCGAAAATCAAGAAGATGAATGAAAAAAAAATTACGAACAAAAATGAAAAACACTAGTAAAGTCTATCGGAGATAATAATTGTATATGACAATTTGCGCTGTAGAATCCTACAAGTTCTGTCGTATTATAGATGAAGTTGTTATTATTTTTCTCGTTAACACTATCGAATAAATGGAATTCGTGAGAACACACAAATGAAAAACAACATAAATGTCGATTGCATAAAGTCTCGCTGTTTAATTAGTTAACTGATAAACCCAGTTTAAAACCAAATGAAGCAATATCAACATGTATGTTGAGATCATGAACCATCACGAATTTCCGATTGACTTTACATTAAGAAATAATCAAGTCTAGATACACAATATACCGGTCGATAAAAAGCAAAAATCGTAAATTAACTATGCGGGAAAATTTTGTGCAGGACGCCAAAAAGTTTTTTTTCTATACTTACTCCTCAATATTATGAATTGACAAAATAAATGTCTCGCCACTATTGTCGGGGGATTGAATCTTAGATAATTTACGAAAGCAGTCCTTTGCGTAAGTTGGCGTAGATACATATGTCGAATTAATGATAATGAAAACAATGATAATAATAATAATGAATAAATGATAGAAAGAACGAAAAACAGGGACAACTGCATCCGTTCATTTTTACAAACAGTAATATGAAAAATTTACGCGTTATGACGGTTAAAATACCATTTCCTAGATCAAATGTGTAAAATTAATTAGAAATCGTATATATGTATAAAATATAATTTGCGCAAGAGCTGCTTAGAGCTGATGCCTTGAACATGGTAAATAGCCCACGTGTCTACGCAGTTACGATTTAAAAGGAACAAAAAACATAGAAAAACGCAAAGGACACAAAAAAATTTATTGATTATAGGAGTTTGAATGTTGAGAGATTGAGAAGCGTGAAACTGAAAATAGAATGTTGTTGTGTAGGTCATATATATTCCAGGAGAAAATAAAAGAAGGTGTAACGCTGATAGAAACGCAAAAAGTCAAGAACGGAAAAACCAATAAGTCCCCCTGATTTTAGCAAAAAAGTTTATCCGTAAAAATAAAATTAGCGTGAATTTTTTTTTGTCGTATGCGGCAGTATTGAGAAGAGACAATGATAATATGATGATGCCGACTGGAGCATGAAGACGAAAAAAAATAGTTGATAAATAAATTGAATAAAAAAAATTACATGGGCGACTGTGTGTATTCCGTTGAACTTTTTTACGGACAATACGAATTGCGGGAATGAAAAATTATTAATTGATCGTTTATTATTTATCAGTGTACAAAACGATCAACGCTTAACTTTATGTTCTTGGTGATTAAATGTATCGTTAATTAATAATTTTGGCCCCCCTCGCTATTTCACACAGTGCGATATCACCCGTGGGATTGGTCTTGAATGTCATTTGCATTTATAATTCTCGCATTCATCCTCCAAATGTACGTTTTATAAACAAATACCGGAAAGTGTTCAACAAACTTTTCACGAAACAGTTCCATTTGAAATGAAAATACTAAAACAACAGAGAATTGATATATAAATCTTATACTAATGTTGTTTATCGAAATTTGTTAAATGAACGCAAAAAACAGAATACTCATACATTATAGCGTACGCGCGTGCTCCAGTCACACTTCAATTCATCAAAAAATGAAAGATGTAAAATATGAAATTTTGAATGAAAACGAGAAAATAAAATAACTAAAATTGATACATTCATAAACGAATATATAGCCGGATACATGAGGCCAGTGAGTTCAATGAATAATGGATTCGATATTTGTAGACGCTGCCTATCCCATATGTGCCCTGCCTACACGGAAAAAAAAAATTTATAATTGATCCATGTACAACTTCTTTTCCCAACCCAAAAACAAGAAAAAGTTGAGAAAAAATACGAGATAAAAAACATCAGACCCAATCTTCCAATCAACCCGAAAATCATATTAGTATAATGAAAAATAAATTCACATTAAAGACGATAAAACCTTTTTTTATTTAGTATGTCACTATCTTGTACATCCCCAATGTAATAAAAAAAAAAACACTGCTTTTTCATTTGGGCTGGAGATTTAGAGTAAAGAACTCGCACGCTTGTTATTGCACCAGTACAAACTATATCAGCATTTATTGTCAAAATACAATTTTATCAGTGAGATTTAATCACAAAATCAAATTTTTTTGCTTAACTCACTCCACATACAAACCGTAACCAGCAATAAAGATTAATTTGAATAAATAAATAGGCAATCAACTCTTATAATGAATAGTCTTGAAAATGAGATCAAATTTCAGTGGGGAAATGATTGATAAACGAAGGAAGAGGAACATCATAATTCGTCGTTGTGCTTGTCACAGCAAAACATCAAACAGAGCATCAACCAACAGAAAAAACAATTATGTCTGGGAAGACAAAATCGGTCTTCATAAATTCGACAGATATAAATACTGAGATACGCAACGTTTATAAATTATGATAGCCAAATGGCCTGCCACGTAGCTACAATTAATATTCATATGAAGTGATATATTACATACAGTGGCTATTGAGAAAATAGCGAAAACAAAAAATAATTGTCTATAAAATATAGACTTAAAAATTAATTAACAATCCAGCATAGAATTTAAATATTACAACCATATTAAAACTGATGTGTTTTTTTTCTTTCCATCTGCCGCAACATAAAATTAATTCCTTCTATTAGTCGGAAGAATCCTCATCGAACAGTCTGGAAATGAATACACATTTCAAGTTACATAAATAATTCAGACGTAAAAATACTAATAAACATTGATATCATTGAATAAAGCATTCCACAAAATTCACCAGCATTGTTATAGAAACCGTCACCAGATGAAATTGATCACAATCTTATCTTGAGAAACAAGTTGCTGCGAAGATGATGCGTTAAAATCATTAGATATAAATTATAAGTGAGAAAAAGTTTCATACTTGAAGTTCTCTAATACCAAAAGGGACTAAAACAAATTGTATATACACATATACACATTCAAATCTTTCCAAAAATACATATAGACTTTTTATATCGTGTGAAATAACTGAATATTAATTGTTAGTAAACAATTTGACTAGGAGTAACACTAATCAATTACAATATTCTTATGTTACTTTTTTTCCTTTGTTATGGAAAAAAAAAAAAAATAATAATTGATATTATATTTTGATTGATGAAAAACCCTGTATCGTTCGTACTGTTCTCTTGGCATGATTATTACTTAATATACAGATAGAAGCATCAGCAGATTAATTCAGAGCGAGACAATACACACGTTGCACACATTTGAATTTAAATACTCAATATAGACCCGTGATTAGGACGTCCTTTTTTTCCCTTGGAATGACCGCTATGACTACCACTCTCACTTCGTGTTTCGGTTGGGGTTGTTGCATTCAATTGTGCAGTTGACGCAGTCGTTGTCTCTTCATCTGACTCCACCGGACTAATTCTAATTGCCTGATACCATTGATTAGTTAGATCGGTCATTTGTGATTTACAATCTTTCAATTCTTGTTGAGTGAAACGTCGAGTGAAAAATGGAATGAAAAATTTCAGATCCCAACGCGCAAATCCACGGATTCGCGATTGTAGAAATGAAACCTCCATTTCCTCTTCCGTCAACTCCGACAGATGCTCTGAGTCAATTGTTTGTCCCTATGATCATTTGGATTATAAGTGATTAGTAAAAAAAATGCATTTATAAATGAAATTGCGGTGATCTTTGATCCGTCACGTGGCAGATTAACAAATACCAGATTCTTAATCTGAGAACTCGTGAAGATCATTGAGACAACCGTGAACCTTTTTTACTTGCAATCTTGAATCCTAAAGATAAATTTTCACTACCACGTAAAGTGCCAAAGATTATCAATTGTTACGTGAAATTTTTTTGTTTACCCATTCTCTCGTTTTACTCAGTGATATTTCCTTATCACGTTTCTTCCTTCTGCTACAATTCTGCTTCTTTTCAGCACGAAGGAATTTCAACAACGGCATTGTCGATCCACCAAATATTAAAGTAGTGAACAATACAATAATCAATGTCGTTGTAATGATAACATGACGTGTTTCATCGCTGAAATTCAAATGCAATGACAATGCATACGAAATCGCACCGCGTAATCCACTGAACCACATGATGAACATCATTTTTCGTGTTATTTGATGTTCACGAAAGCGATTTACAAGTAATGCGAGCGGAAATATATTCGCAGCTCTTCCAATTAAGCAGAGAATCAGTGACCAAATAACCAATGCTGGTTCAACTCGATGACGAAAACTAAACAATGCCAGACCCAAATAAGCAAAAACACAAGTTTCTGCGATAAATGCCAATGTCCTCATTGTCTGTTGCATCGTAATTTGCGTCACTGTTGACAAATTGAAATGTGTATAGTGTGACATGACAATTCCATTGAATAATATTGCCATAATTCCAGACAATTGGATGCCCTCAGCTAACACATAGGGCGCATAAGTAAACACCAACATTATTCCGAATTCTAATGATGGATTTTTACGTAAATCAACGTGTTTGAGTAACAGTGCACTTATCAATGCAGAAAGTACTCCAATTCCAGCTGATGCGAAAAACATCAGGCAAAATCTATTTAGTCCCAGCACAATAGCTTCACCGGTTGTTGCGCCATTATTTGATTCCAGTACTGATGTCGTTAATACAATTGCGATTGCATCATTTAATATTGATTCACCAAATACCAACATATTTAGTACTGGATCGACGTCAAGCGCATGAAAAATGGCGACTGTTGCCACTGGATCAACAGCAGATATTAATGAACCAAATGCAAAACTTTCAACAAAACTCAATTTATACGCAACTTTTGCCAAACCTAATAGATAAATCCCCGCGCCAATGACAAATGCTGATATCGCAGTTCCAAATATTGCAAACACCAAAATACTACCGATATTCTGGAAGAAATTGCCTTTATGCAAATTGTAGCCAGATTCAAATATTATCGGTGGTAAAAGTACGAGGAAAAATGCCGTTGGTGAAAAGGCTTCCTCTTTTCTCCAATTTGCTATATTTTGGTGAGACATCAAACTGATAAACATTCCGATAGCAGCCCCAAGGAATACAATTACCACGGACTCAGGTAAATATTGAAAGTTTGTTTGTAGCATCAGATGGATTAATAAAATTCCAAGTGCCAGAACACATAAGACAAAGAATATTGACATTGAACTATTGTGCTCTTCTTCAGCTGATTCTTTATCAGGTAGAACAGGCTCTACTGGCGCAACTGTTGTAGTTGTTGTTGTTGTTGTGCTTGTTGCATTTGTTACAATTATTATTTCTGGTATCTGACTGGATGTTATTTCGCCAGTTGAACGATTTCTCTTTCCACTTTCCGAGTGTTCTGTAGTCGCATGATACGGTAGATTATCTGACACCCCATTTTGCGTTGTCGATTTACCTAAATTACTGTCAGGTTTTGTTATGCCATTTTCTGTTGAATTCCTTTGAGAATCATGATTAATTTTTGTTCCAGGTGATTGTGGATTCTCATTAGCATTGTCCTTTATTGATTTATCTGTTTGGGATGTGGGAGATGGCAAAGACGTTGATAATGATGTCGTGGTAGTATCCTTGCCATTTATATTAGTTGTCGTATTAGTAATTTTGATCGCATATAATTGTTTGGGTGAATCGGTGACATTAAATTGTTGCGTTTCATTGGTACTTTTAACATTGTTAATATCTTTGGCTGTACTTAAATGTAAATTATTTGCGCTTACCAAAAATACCAAAACAAAAATCCAAATAACTGTAGATTTTTGTCGCATCTCAATTAATACTTTGTAATGTTCCATCGTGATGTTGACAGTCACATTTTACAGGACAAACACCTAAAAATTATAATGACGCAATTAATTATCTGCTGACGAAGCACTATTCATTTGATGTTTGAATATAGTGAGGGGAAATGAGAATAGCGTCGAGATATGCTCAGAGATATTAACGAATAATTATTGCAAGAGATCTAGAAGTTGTGGAATAGACTTACAATAATATATATCCTTGATTTCAAGAATATACGGCGTACTTTTTAGTATTACATGTGTAGATAAATATATGTATAACTGTCGTATGAAAGGTGACACAACCCCCCACGTCGCGAAAAGTGAGCATATGTTTGATATTCATTTTCTAAAACTGAATGGGACTCCTGCGCATGCTATTGCGCATGATTCGAACCGTTGGAGATATATTGAAATTAATAATAGTTAATGGTAAATAAAATTGCTACAGGAATTTGAAGACACGTCAAGACATTCGTGGATGCATTGACAAGATCAACGTGCCTATCAAATCCATCCTTTAACTATTAAAATAGATTTCATCGTGGGTTATTATGAGACCGAGATTCTCATATTTATAGGTTATGTGTAGCAGGACATTGATCTGTATTTTTTTCCATCCGTCAATTGCAATATATTTCTGCATTGATTACGAATAATATGAAAGAGGAATCTGTGAAGAAAAAATTATGACATTCATCAAATTATTTCAACGGGGAATCCAATTTTAATTTCTCGATTTTTTGGATTTTTGTGTATCGGTGATGATCTTTCTCTTTCCTCCACAAACATGGAGAAATTACAGGATACAAATTGAAAAGTAACAAAAACTGTCCCGCTGAACGAAGCGCAATAATTTATCAATAATAACATGTATCGTTATTATTATTTAATTTTTTCAACTTTTACAGCAGAAAAAAGAAATCAAATTTACCGCCATTTCGTCATGGTGTAAACGGTGTCGATAATATGAATCAATTTTTCCAAAACGCGGATGTGGGGTTATGTTTCAACTGTTCCGTGTATATACACATATGTGTTCATATTTAATTTGTAATAATTCATAGTATATTCGAACTCTTCACAACTTCTCGTTAAATAACATAATTTTCTAAATAATAAAAATGGCTGGTGGTAAAAATGCACAGGGTGCTTTTCAACCGGTAAAATTAAATTATGAATAGCTTGAATACAATGTATTCACATTTGATTGCGGCTAACCTCAATTCGATGATAATTTATATCTTCTGTTCTTAGGACTCTGATGTTCATATTTCTTTCGAAGATCAACAAAAAATTAATAAATTCGCTAAACAAAATGCACAAATGGATGATTTGAAAGAAGAATTGAAAATGCGTCAGGTATATGAATGACACGTTATATACAGTTAATTACAGAATCGCATCATGTTACCATAAATGGTAATACATATTTACACGATAATATTTGTCACATGCAGAATGATTTGAAGAGTCTGGAAGACGCTTGTGATGAATTAGCATTGATGGATGATGATGTGAAAATCCCATTCCGCATTGGAGATCTATTTGTCAATCAGGATCTTGAAAAAACTCAAGTATTTAAAATTTGAATGTTTTCCATCATTGTATTCTTATGAACTCGGATTTACTAATCACCGATTTTTGTTCTTGTTCTTTCTCCTCCATACAGAAGTGCTTGGAAGAAGCAAAAGAAAAAAAATTAGCTGAAATCACGGAATTAGAAGGCAAATGCTGCGATTTAAAAGGCATCATGACTGATTTGAAAGCACAGTTGTACGCAAAGTTTGGAAATCATATTAATTTAGAAGCCGAAGAAGATTGATGAGTTATTATTTAATACTATCATTACATAATTGAACAAATAAACAATAATGGTCATACTCATTCAACACTCATTCTTAATAAAATCCGACAGTTTCTGTTTTTATTTTATTTCTAATTAAAATAAAAATATCACCAATTGAATCGATTCATTCAATCATTTTTATTCTTTTTTTTTTACAATACCATATATATCACATGTTTTAGAAGACCCATGTGTTAAATGCAGAGCCGCCCTGGGTATTTGAGTGATTGCCAAATTGAAGTCAGCTCTGCTCTGCGTACTGAAAGTAAAAAACAAAAACAAAAACAAAAGGGAAACAACATAAAGGTGGGGCGCTAACACTTGAGTAAAATTATTAATAGAAATCACAACTATAAACAGTCAAATCATTCATCGGTATATCAAATATGGCCCTAGAAAAAATTCAATTAAAAATATCACCATGAGCATATTGCTATTGAAAATTTGTTATTCGAGGATATCAACTGGCAAACTGACGACTGCAGCTACCAAAAAAAATAATGAAGTGCGCAAATTAATGAATGTTAATCACGTTCAGTACTTCCAAACTATGATCCCCTTTCTCCCCCTTCATCCCAATCTTCTTAGCTCTGTCGAGGTAATTTTAGTTTCACTTTGCGGCTTAACTCCTCTCACAGTTCATGAACTAAGTCTTGCCAATTTAGCAAGACAGCGTAACACCAACACGTTAAGCGAAGTGCTGCTCTAACTTTCACAGTTGTGCGCTCTCTTCAACTTTATTGAAATTTGAGAAGATAAAGCTCCAAAAATAAGAATGGATATCGCTAAAGAAGTAATATTGCAAATGAAAAGAAAAAATGAATCACATGTGGGTTATGGTTTACAAGCAGAAAGTGCAGCCCTTGTAGGGCATATACTGCAAAATATGGCAAAATCACCTATGCCACCGTTGAAGGCTGAGAAAAAAAATGAAGATGATTCTATAAGCTATCGTGAAGAAGGTAAAGTTCATATTGATCATTAATTAACAGTATCAATATTAATTACCAAATTTCAGATTAATATTCACATTCTGATAAATATAAATGAATTGTACAATAATCACCATGAATTTTACAAACAGGAAATCAATTATTTGTCGCTGGTGATGATCAGGAAGCAATAGAAAATTATACACGTTCACTAGCGTACGCAAATACAAATGAGCTAATGGCATACGCACATGCTAATCGGTCAGCGGCATTATATCGTAAAAAAATGTACAAAGAATGTTTGATAGATGTTCAAATGGCATTACAATTCGATTATCCCATGGATAAACAGCAAAAATTGAAAGAACGTGGGATGAAAGCAATGGAAAAATTATGCGAATCGATGAACATCAAGAGTGATGAAGAAAAATTAGAATCATTTCCATTTGATAATGTGAAAAATGCATGGAAAAAATTCCCTTTAATCAACCCAATCGATAATAAAACGTCGGAGAAAAAAAATTTAATCGATAACATCGTTAATGGGGATTTTGTTAAACCAATTAAGCCAAGGTATCTCGAAAATCCTGAGATACTCTCGCAGCCTTATGGACCCAGTGATGAATCACCTGCGCACAGCAAGGGAATTGATATTAAATTTTCGAAAGAATTTGGAAGACATTTAGTTGCTTCTAGAGAATTCAAACCTGGCGAAATATTAACTATTGAAAAACCGTATTTTTGGGTTCTGTATCGTGACAAATTTTATACTCATTGTTATTATTGTTTGGAGAGATGTCATTGTTTAATCCCTTGTCGCGATTGTCCAATTACACAATATTGTTCGGAAAAATGTCGTATACTGAGCTGGAATTCGGCTCATCATATTGAGTGTCCAGTTCTCGCTGTTCTTGTTAATCTCCTCAATGTTACTGATGACAAAGTCAAAATGGACATGGTATTGAAGATAATGAGATTCTTAATCACAGTGTCTGCTAATGGGACGAAATTTGGTGAATTACGAAAAGATATGGAAATCGCTGAAGCAAATGCTGGTAAAAAAAAAAAATATGAATATTGATTGATGTTATGAATCACCCCAATCTGAAAATTACGAAATAGAATAAATTGTTTACAACATTTTGTCATTGGCAACTCGACAATAAAAAATTTCTTTTTTCTTTAGATGATAGAACCGCCGGTTTCACAGATGAAGGTATTTTGGATAGTTCAAGTGCCAGATCAGCTCTGAGTCTCGCAACGAATATGATGACTCGTCCTTTGATTGGTATAAGCGCATTCGCATGTGTGTCTGCGCTTACCACGATGCTTTTAGCGACTCAAACAAAATTATTTGGTCGTAAATATCTATTATCTGAATTGCAAGATCTGCGTGCACTTCCAGATATCAAATTGTCTGGGAGTTTGATGCTGCGGGCGGGCGTAATTACTGCATCAAATTGCTTTTCGGTAAATTATACCCAATGTATCGTCAAAATAATTCAATGAATGTTTTGACGTTTCTCCTCTTTTTCAGATACAACCTGAACCTGGCATCAAATCTGGATCGGGTTTGTATGTAGCTCATAGTTTGTACAATCACTCGTGCGCGCCCAATACATTCAGGCATTTTGAAGGCACTACAATGATTACACGTGCAATGGAACCAATTCATTCCGGAGATCAAGTTTTTTCAGGTTACGGCGCAGATTATTCATACATGTCCAGAATAAAAAGGAAGCAAAAATTGTTGGAGGAGTACTTCTTCGATTGTCAATGTCCAGCTTGTGTCGATGATTGGCCAACGTATGCATACATGTTGGAACATCATATTGGTTCTATTTCGAAGAACAAACAATTGGTTAACAAGCTGAAACCATATAAAGAGAGATTATTGGGAAATAAATATGATATTGATGCAGTAAAAGAAGTATTGAATATACTTCATAAAGAAGTGAAGAAACCGTGCGAGGAAATATTACATGCAGTACATTACCTCAGGAGCTTCTATTTAGGTAAACTACATAAGAGTTTGTAAGAGAGAGAGAATAATAATTGTTTGATTGCTTACTTGCTTCGATTAGCGATTTTATTTTTTGCTTCTGTGTTTGGTAATTCGCTATATCGCAGGAAGAGTCGCTACTGTTGTTGCTTCATTTGCTGTTATGCGCTGTAATTGTGAGCTTCGATTATCAATTTGCTATCTAAATACATATATAATTATGGATAACGACTTGGATGGTATTTTTTATTCTTTTTTTCCCTTTATTTTTTAGATCCTTAAAATATATGCATCCATTATCGATAGTGTCTACAACATATTGTGAGCACTAAAAATACACGATGATTACAATGGAGAGTTTTTTTTTTTAATGTATAATTATTTAAAATTATTTCTCATATTTATTCTCATCGTCTGTTTGAATATTTTCCTATAATGACATTGACGCCTATAATCGCGTGAATGTATTTATGAAATCTCATTATTCGGTAAATATTATTCAATGATTTAATCATAAAATATGAAGTATTTCCGGAATCAATTGAATATATATTAGATGGAGTGGGAATGTACAAACATACATTCAATAAATATCAACTACATAGTTGAAAAAATGGAATATTTCATTAAATATCGATTCCTCCGGTATACATAATTCCAGATTGATTGCAGACTAATTCAATCATATTTTTTTGATTCTAATATAAAAAAAAAACAGATATTTTCACGGCAAAAAATGGAGACGGATGTTTTGTATAACTACGTTGCTAATTAAAAACGATCCAAATTCGGAAATGCAGCGAAAAGCGGTTGTGGTGCTGTTGATGTTGGTGTTGACAGTGCTGAATCTCCGATGCTTTTCAGCAAATTCCCTTGTAGGAGACTATCAAGGGCCTTCTGCACTGTTGGATCATTAAGTAGCGGTGATGGTGTCACAGTTGTGGTAGGTGTTGATGTTTGGGTTGTCGTCGTTGACGCTGCTAGGCACACAATACCACGTTTTTTTTTTTTCCATTAACTTTTAAATCACGTTTGGTTTTTAACGATAATTCAAAGAAAACAAGATAGAGAAAATTAAAAAAATGAATACAGTATTGTAATTTTCGAGTAATGTTTTGTTTTTATACTCCGTTTTTGTTTCACCACTTGAATTAATATTTCATCTATGATTGGATTATCACCACCCGAGAGCAGACAAATATTAGGACCTTCAAAAAATATGCCAATAAATGTGCATAAGGTCAGAAATGATCGAAACAGCATGCTCTTTCGGTTCATGAGAGCGAAATTGATGTTCAGTAGAGATTTAAAATCAAGGGAGTTTCACGTAACGTAAATGTAACTGTGATTGGCAGAAAAAATTGTGGAAATGCACGAAAAAATGTCACGGTGACACGAAAACTGACAAAGAAAGGCAGAAAATATGTCAAAGGCGCGCGTACGTAGACGGCAGGTCAAGAGGTTTCTTGAATGAAATGCGTTTGAACCCAAAATCCACGCTGGGCGCTCTGCGCACCAATTGAATTCCCGAAATTGATCTCGCTATTTCCATAAAAAGAAATCTTCGAAGCTCCCCGACCGTCAAGAATAAATATGAGCACGTGACGGTCAAGTGAGCAAATACCAAAATCAAATGAAAGATGGAAATATGTACTATAGGATTCCTTCTTTTTTCCTTTTTTCTTTCCAGCGTGAATAAAAAACTATTAATAACAAAATGCATTATAGTTGTATGAAGAATCATTAGTGAGAAAATGATTCTACATTGAATTTTTTACCTGACGCCCAAACAGCAGGTGGTACAGGCAATGGATTTGGTGCTGGCACAGGACTTGGCATCGATACTGCAGTTGGATTGGTCGGTTTATTGCTATTTAAAATATTCAATATTCGCGATTGCAATTCCGCTTGTTTTGGATCATTGACTGCAATAGTTGTTGGCCCAAGATCATTTGTATCACCCAACTCAGCTTGTACTTGCTCTTCGCGTTTCATCTCCAAATATTTCAAAACGCGGTCAAATTGTAACACTGTTAATTGATGATTGTCCGCCAGCATATTTAATAGTACTTGAATTGCATCAGGATGGCGGTCATTTGCAAACGGAGTATTGAATGGTACTGCACGACCACCAGATTTGTAGTTGCTAAAATCACGGTTGATTAAACCCAGCGCGTCCTCCACTGGCATATTTCTGTGCTCTGAAACAATAATGATTGAAAAAACTGTAGCAACAAAATCTTCAGTTGACCCGTTGATGATCTTGACGTGATATATTCTTTCTCTCATAATGAAAGAAATAATTTTATCATATTATGACTAAAGTTTCAGTAAATACTCGAATTAATATATTATAATTCACCTTGTGGTAGACCATGGAGAATATTGAGGGTCATAGAATGGTGCTCCATATTGATAGGCGTAACAACAACCGCATAAAGGCATCCACGATTTGCGATGTTACCTAAAACACGACTGAGCGGTACTTCTTCATTTGGAAATAGGAGATCAACCGTGAGACCCATTTTTTTCAATCGTCCTTCAATAGCTTCCGCATATTCGGTTAAACTTTTATTAACCACAATTATTTCACAATCATTTTTATCTGGTACAGATGGTGGATAATCAATTGGACGATCGAAATTCATCCCACCCATTGGTGGCATATCTTTGAAACGATCTTCGAAACGACCATTATCATTGAATGAATCGCGACCAAAATTATTATTTCGAGGCATCATACCATGGTCCCAATCACGTGGTCCGCCACCTTTGTTATCATTTCCACCTCGTGATCCGCGATTCAATGGACTGCGATCACGGAAACTACTTCCACCGCCGGAATTCTCATTGCGATTTTTGTTTTTATTTTTCCCACCGCGGTTACCGCGAGGACGTGAACCACCGCTGCCACTGCCACCTCCCTGTCCTTGATTCGTGTTTTGACTTCCACCTTGATTATTCTGACTTCGATTTTGATTGTTCCCAGAACGATTCTGATTACCTTGATTAAACTGATTGTTACCTGAACGATTTTGAATATTTTGTGAACCAGTGGAGTCATTTTGATTGCCACCAGGACCACCAGACCCACCAGAATGAGCAGAATCATCATCACGACTCTGATTATTTCCACCAAATTGATTATTACCTGAACCACGATTCTGATTCTGATTTCCAGAATTAAATTGATCATTTTGATCAACATTGTCACGATTCTGATTGACATTATTTATTGTGTCATTGTTACTATTATCAAATTGCTGGAAATTTCCCTCATTTTTATTTTTATTTACGTCAGAATTGAATTGTTCTTGTGGTGGTTGTAATGTATTGTTCGGCGTATTTGATTTATCATCAAATGATGTATCAGAATTAATGCTTTGATTTGCCCCGCCAAAATTCGATTTTTGTGGATTGAAATTCTGAATACTGGTAGTGTTACCAGAGCTGTTACTGTTTCCGGGGACACTTCCACTACCCATACCACCACCGCTACCAAACGAATTGTTCCGTTGCTGAAATGAATTATTTTTTTGTCCAAACGGTTGATTGCCTTGCTGCTTAGGTTTCTCACCACCCTCACTCGTATTAGGACCTCCACCGCCACCAGTACCACCAGTAGCACCACCGCCGCCATGAGTATCTTTCTTCGCTGGTCTTACATCAATTCTCCTATTCTTGAATATTTGACCATCTTCTTGTTTAATAGCTGCCTGTGCCGAATGTTCATTCTCAAACTGAACGAAACCGAAGCCACGATTAATCAATGATCCAATTACAGGTCCATACTTTGAGAAATGTTGTTCAAGCTCAACTTTGTTTGTCTCATCTGTTTGTAAATGACCAATAAATATACGACAATTGGCTGTTGATGGATCTTTCAGCAATCGTGCGCCCATTATTCCGTTTCTTTTTCAAATATAACTATTGGCAGAATTATTCACACTTGCATCCGGAACATTTGGTGAGAAATGCTAATATTTGGACACAGTGTAGAGGTTATGTCGGAATTCAGACGCACGGACGCAACCCCGAAGTTTATTACACGCCAATACCAATATTTAACCTCTATTCTTATAATTATCCGTAGGGTAAAAATGTTTTATGTTTAATATATATAATATATATGGGTAGAAATTTGTACTCGTATAGATTGAGTGTAAATCATGAAAATGATCGGAAAAATATACAGTTTCTCACACAATCTGCCCCCTCCTTTATTCTTCGCTGTTGCTCAATTGTGCCGCTGAGTTTGTATATCGACCGCAAAAGCGCTAAAACTTGCAAAGAAAATCAGCAATAAAGGCAGAACATTCTTCCTTCGTAAACTCTTCTGCTGCACTTTCCTGTATGAAAATGGAATTTATCGTCAAGATAGTCATGGAATTGATTGCCATTAATCGGAATAAAAATTGAATGATGGAAAACAAGTATTGAGAATGGGAAAAAAATTAGGTCCCACCGAGATTTGAACTCGGATCGCTGGATTCAGAGTCCAGAGTGCTAACCATTACACCATGGAACCTTTTTATAGGGGTAGTTTTCCGATTTCATATATTCAACAAAATTTTCCTTCGGGAACAACTAACACTTCCATTTAATATTATACAGCGTTAATCACACCCTTAGCATCCATTTCACACGGAAATAATGTGATCAAACATAGCCTGCTGCTAACATGATGTGCCGTCTGTACGTTGAAAAATAATATAATAGGAAACAAGTTAATTCAGCAGATTCGCAAAAGATGCAAATATCTTTCCAACATCGCTCCAATAAAAATATTCATTGTGTTGCAATAATTTAAACAAGTTCATTGTTTTTTATTGCATGTATGTCAGCATTGTACATAAATATTCTATTCCGCTTTTGATGATGTATCTTCAGGCTCTTCAGCTGTTTTCTCGGTTATGGTTATTTGTGCCTCTTCCGATTTTTGTTGAGTGACATTACACAGCTCGAGTAAATTATATTTCTTATACTTGAAATATTCTGGTGCAATTGACAATAAACAAAAGCTTTTTATAATTTCTACAACAACTGCAATCTCAGGATTTTTCAAATCAGCTTTGTTCCCCGGATTTTTCTCCGAAATTACAGCCGCCAATGTTTCAATGACATCATTCCTCTGGATTGTATTATTACAGTGTCGACTGAAGCGAATAAAGATGATCCATGAGACAATTTATGAACCATTTTAGATTATATAGTTATGAAAATGCGGATATAATAATGTGAATAACATACTTGAAAACAATGGAGAATGTTTTGGGCTCCTGTGCAAAATATTTTTCGCACAAAGCACTAGCCTTCAATTTAATCTCATTCATATGGGCTTTGCAAATGATTTGTACTGGAATAAGCCGTAGAATGAATCTACTTCGTTGTTTTTTTGTTTCATCCAAATCTTTTATTATGTTCATTGCCAATTCCAATGGGTTTGGTGCAGTTGTGCTTATAAAAATGACATTTTTGGCTCCTGTATCGATATACTGAGAAAATATTATGAATTTAACAAAATCTTTCATCATAATAGGTACGAAAATCACAATACAACATCAGTTTGATCTGTTCAATTAGATCTGCATCGTGTGTTCAAAAAAAGGAGGGAAAAAAAACCGAGCACTCTATTCAATTATGAGAGAAAAATTGGGAATTATTTTGAAAATTATATCCTGGGACGGGCAACTAATCGCCACTTTGTTCACAGTTGATATGTGTATTGGAAAAAGGATGGTGAAGAATGATAATTCGAAAAAATAATTGGTGATCAAGTTGTTCCAGGATTGAATTGAATGCGGGTGGATATTTCTTGAAAATTCTCTCGTAGAAGGAATTATTGTAAGAATTACAATCACCTGAAATCGTTTTGCTGTTGCTGGTTGTTTAGTTTGTGCATTGAGCTCTTTGATTTCTTTGTTTAATGCGTCGGAAATATCTTCATCGTCCTCATCTTCATTTTTTTTTTGCTCCGCCGTATTTTCATTTTTGTCTGCCAAATTAATTTTATCATTTGCTTTTTCAACATCCTGATTAACTTGAGTGTCGTACTCTTCAAGGAGTCGGTAGGCTTCTCTAATACAATCTTTTTCTCTGAAGTTACATGTGCATAAAAAGCCACTCATTCCACATTCCATTGAAAATTGTTTGGATTTTTTTTGATTTCCATAACTTGAATTGTGCCATTTTCTCTTCTGATCCCCCATAATTCTTCTTTGATTCTCAATAACCACCCTTGTTTATAGTATCCAATCGCAAATTCGCCGGTAAAATATATTTTTTTAGGTTAGGGCATTCATGAAAAATCATACTAATATATATATAGCTCGATGCGCCCATCAGCTGTCATCTGCGCGCGCATTGTTGAGCGGGAACACAATAAAAAGTTCGAATAAATGCGGAAAAATAATCATTAACAATAATGTGAGAAATACAAATATTTTATTGTTGCTTCGTTTATCCGAGTGACTAAACGTGATACATTGCCACGTAAAGACCTTCGAATGGATATAGTTAATCGCATAAAAGGACACAGGCGTTTATACACTAATTTCTTATCATAAACGGACATATAGTGACATTTGTTTAGTTGTAGAGGGAAGTATGAAGAATAATTAAATAACACACAGTAATATATAAAAAATGGTCTAACGACAAGAATCAGTATTCATAATCAGATTGATTTTCATTTTGGTAGTTGAGTTGTTTTTTAAACATTTAATTATCATCACATTTATTGCAGATGACATGATAATGAATCGCAAGGAAAATAAAAAAACAATGAAAAGGCACCTCGTATTCAAATACAAAGTATACAAACACATGTATACATGCATACACATATTATATACGCTTTTTTTCCCCAGCACGTTCTTGTTCTTTTTTTTCAAACTGGCATATATACGTTTTCCGTTTTCTCACGAATATATATAATCGGTTATACGCATACACACACAAGTCTTTCATTCAGAATATTTTTCCTCCCCCATTTTTGTTTGTTTGCTTGTATGTCCGCTTACGATAAACGCATGTTCTCCAATTTATACATAGACAATATATATACGCACGAATATATACACCGATTGAATTAACATTCGTCATAAATTTGTAAACAAATGGCTCAACTCGTGTCATACTCCGCGTATACATAAACAATTCTTTCTTTTCTCCTTTTAGATTTATATATTATATATAGTTTTTTTGTTGTGTAATCTTTTTTTTTTTGTTTTTATTATTCATTTTTAATTTTTTTTCTTATTTCCATTTAACGTATTGTCCCACAAGCCAATAATTAGTCCCTTATTTTTTTATATTCATCCAGTCTCAGTATGTGTGTGTGTGTGTGTGTGTGATCGACAAAGTTTTTGAAGATAGACATTTTTTTATTTCATCTTATTTTTTTTCAATATAAAACTGTAGGACTCTCGCTGTGGATCGACAGCCGCCCGGAACAATGTTTCTTTCTTCCCATCTTTCGTCCTTCCTGGTTTCTTATTATTTCATCTTTTTTTTTTTATTTTTACAAACTACTATGTACAGCATGGTTATACAAGAAAAAGGTAATGACATTATTGAATAATTAATAATTAATATAATTAATAAGGAATCAAGTAATGGGTAATGAAGAAAAAAATGAAAAAAAAAAACAAGAATAAACAAGAAAAGAAATTTTTAAGCTAACAAACCGCTAACAAAAATCAATGAATTGCCAAAATCTCGATCAATTAAACAATCGTCCGCATACCTTTTCGCTTTCGTTTTCCGTTGTGTCGTATATAATTGAACGTAAAATTCATCAGAAGAATAATAATTAAAGAACAATATAATAATGGGCCCGTAGTAATGGGGTCAGAGATGATACTCATCTGCCGAAACTACATTCTCTCGCGGATCTTGAATAATCAAATGACATTTTCACAATAATACGCATGGTGATGATGATGATTCAAGGAAGACACAAGAGATATGGGGCAAAGTTTGGTAGGGTAAGCTAACAAAGTATGATGAAGAGAATATTTTCTGGGGAACGCAGGATGGAAAGTAAATATAACGAGGAGGAATAGAATAGAAACAAGGAGAGACGTATTCAAACTGCAGGAACAAACATTTAATATAAAGGAAAATAAAAATTCCCAGAGCATGTATGAGTGATCAAATGACACGGAAACAGAAACAAAAAATGGAACAAAATATAATGAAACACTTTCGATCGATCGTTTGTATGGATGACCATTTCCCCATATAAACAGGATTTTTTGGAGGGAAGTGGGGCAAGAGGACAATGCAATTGGAGTGTTGTAATTCACGTAGTGTATATCTGCGTATAAAGAAATGAATGAGAAAGGAGTGGGACGATTAAAGATAATTAATCGATGATAACGTAAGGCAATATGTGGAGAGTTTGGCCATCATAACTTGGCCTCGCAAGCATCTCATGCCACTCTCGAAATTTACGGTTCATACCATCATCAACAATCCGCCGTTTATACACATCCACATTTTTTTTTACCGTATTTTCATCCTCTTCTTTACTATCGGTACACGTGTCTTTCAATTGAAAATTACCATTTAGACCCTCTATACAATCTTGGTGTAATCTATCAACATCATTATCGCTTATTCGCCGTCGTTGACATTCTACGCCATCGGCATCTTTATCATAGTCGAGTAAATCATCACCATTAGTTGCTGCTGCTGATGCATCCTCCTCATCATCACTCCACCTAATTGAATCCAAATCTAATGGCGGTAATTTAGCCAAAATTTCTTGAACCGTTGAATCTATGGATGGTACATTCTCCGGTTCTATTACCACATCAGGAACACGAGATTCACCACGACGTTTACTACTATTTGATTGTGTATTTTTTGTACGATTTACTTGATCAACAGCAGCACTACTGCCACCAACACCACCACCAGATCCATGATTATTAACGTCTGATGTATTCCTGAGAATTTCTTCAGTTGTTGGTGGTTCAGTTGTTGTTCGCCGACCAACAGTACCAACACCACTACCACCAACGCCAACATTCGAACCGCGTGCTTGCAAATCTGCCAACAATTCTTGTGTAGTTTTTAACTTTGGATTACGCGATATACTCGCCAATTTTTCTTTAACACGATCCTCGGGCAGTGGTTGGTTTTTCAACGACTTACTGCCCTTTTTACGTCCACGTTTCTTTGGGCCCGTGTCAATCTCAGGATTATTAATTAATTCCATAGAACTTTTATCCCTCGGATTTGACGACGGACTACTAGGCACTTGCGAGTTTATGCTAATGTTCACATTATCGCCATTGACACGTGGCTTTTTTACGATTGCTGATTCATCTCTCAATGTTGAACCCACATCGCATTGTTGCTGTTGCTGTAATGGTGACAATTGCGATGGATTTTCGTCTTTTCGTAGACGTTTATTTGAACTGTGAGTTCTCGGCACTGCTTCGATTGAATGATTTTGATTTGTACCACTCAATTTTGGTGATACAGATGAATTTATACGGCTATTAGTTATTACCATTGACGTTGGTAATTGTTTCATAGGTGTGAGATTTGGTGAACGTGAATGATCGCTATTCAATGATAACGCTGGACTAAGACCTTTTATTGGCGTTACAATATCGCGCAATAAAGGACTCTGTGGCTTGATAATTTTTGTCGCAATTGGACTACGTGGTTTAACAATACGTGTTGCTGGACTCAATGGTTTTGTTGTGCCATTTATAATTTGATGCGATGTCGTGTCGTGTAATATCGATGATGATGATGATGGTGGTGGTGGTGGTGGCGGCAAGGGAGGATGCGTATTCGTCGTCGTATGGCTGGGCGGTAGAAGCATCTCCCGCCATTTGCGCACCAGGTCTTTTGCACGTTTTGCCAATGCATCATTGTTGGTTTTACGTCTAAGTTCATTGATATATTTGCCCAATCGTGTAATCTACAATGTGAAAAGAAGTGAAACAAATGTGTGCATGTGTGTTTGTCGCATTATGTTTTTTATTATTATTTTTTTTTTTTCGTGCTATTTTGTTGGTAATGTATCAGAAAAAAAAACATTATTCATCTACCTCGAGCACTTCTTTGGTGATAGTCGTCTTCTCCAAGGCCGTGATGACATCCACGACGGCTCCCATGTCGACGACCTAAAAAAAATAACGTATTAAAAATATAGGTTAAGTACGCATACACCATGTTAATAAATATATTTGAGGTTTGTGTGGGGACGGACGTAAGCTGTTGGGTTCACATTTTTCAGTCTTTAAACGTCCGTGCATACGTGTGTCTATGTGTTCATGTGCATGTATGATATGGCCAGAGTAACATAATGCGTCCCAGTAGACTTATGATGCTTAAGGCTATCACTAAAATTCAATCTTATTCCTCATTAGAATAATGGTAATGATTATTAATTAATCAATCCAATAATGATATAGAAACAATATTAAACATAAAAAATAAATCATATAAATGGTTTTTTGTGTGTGCGAATGATCTGTATGTGATTGGCAAGTGAACATGAGGCAATGTGAGATTGACTTCGAATCATACATCACATACACACACGCATACACATGTTACAACCTATACAACGTGTGATATGAAATAAAATATTTTGCTCCAATCGAAACGAATTGATATACAGGATTAATGTCGCTGTTACACACATTACGTAAAAAATAAATAGATGAATGAATAAATGAAATTAAATAGAACAAAAATAAGAATGGAAAAACATTATACAAATAACATTTTATTGGAGAGAAAAGAAAAAAAAAACAATTATAATCATTCGCCATTTGGGATCGTCACCGTATATCCATCATCATAAATGTCCCATTATTATCATCATCATTATTATTATTATCATAAAGAATTTTAATTTTTTTTTTCCTCGTTTCTCATTATTTTCCAACATAATCAGTGTCTTCGTGGCCGTCATGGTATAGTTACACAGTTGCACGTCGTCTCCACAGCCCACGGTCATGCACAATACCCTCACACACACATACACATATATAAACATAATATGGTTGTATTAGTGTACGTCGCACGCCACGGCTACAGGCACACGGCGCACAGAGTAGCGAGAGTGGCCCGATAGCCGTTTGCCTGAGCGGACGGTGAACGTCGGGGGTTCTGAGCGTCGGGACCATGTCCATACAGATATGGGATTGGCGACTGTAAACCGCCGTTTAGCCGCCTTACTTACATTGTACTCCTTGTCAAGGGATTTCAACAATCTATCGGTGAGCTCGGTACAATATCTCTGCATCGGTAGGGCGCTCAGGAAGGCCCACTTCGGGGAGAGTTTTGGGTCAGTGGATAAATTTTTGAGCCGTCTCCACGCCGCACACGAGTCTCACGAATGCGAGGGCGAGAACGCACTGAGTGCAATGGCGACGACTGAACTGCTGTGCGCCTCCGTGTTGGCTCGCGTGCCCTCCCTGCCTCCCGAGTGCCTCCTAGCTGTTTGCCGCTGTATCGTTTGTGTCCCTGACGTTTCTCACTCTCTCTCACACTCGAATTTCGGGACACTTCGGTTAACTTCGGATTTATATCATTGCGCATCAGTTCTGCGCCGATATCATCTCCCCTCTCCACTCACTATATGTTCAAGTATACATATATATGTCTATTATGTATTTTACTCAGTGAAAAGTTACTAGAACCCGGACCCGCACCCGTTGATTTTGAATGATGGAATTTGATTGGTACAGATAAGGTGAGAGTCTTTACCTATACCAATCGAATCATTGAAAGGAAATGTCAACAGATTCAACTTTACGTGCACGCGAAATTATCCGATACGACAATCCCATTTGCTTTTTATCTATGAAGGTTTTTATATTGATAACATCTCGCCACTGCATGTATTTTGTTTTATAAAATACAAAACCCTGGTGATTTTTCACTATCCAGACAGTAGTGTCCTCTGATGATTTGATCATTCATTAATTTTTTCCTGAAACTGTATTATCATATCAGAAGATAAAGCAGATTCATCCCTAACTTCAAGTGCAGTTACAGAGCGTGTTCCATTTTCTTTGATTCAGCCAATGGCTATATTTTCATCAAATTAAGTTAACCAATCCGGGAGTTGGCATTCTTCAACTGGGGTGATGCGATTCGATAATCGCAATTACTGGTACAGTAGAAAAGACCAATTTCATAGTAAGGATGTACAGTAAAATGCTACTTGTCATGTATCGCTACTTACGAATTTACCTTGATTCGTTAAATGCGTATATGCGCGTAAATAAAAACAAATATAAATGTATGATTTTATTCTGTTATCGATGGTGTGAATGCGTTCTATTCTGAATTTTCTTTTGCCATTAAACGGCATTTTGTTATTACTTGTTTCAGTTAACAATACATAACCTAAAAGGAATTTGGATGATGGAGGAGCTTGTTTATGAGGAGGGTGATCCTTATCTGGATGACGAGGACTATGATTCTCATCAGGATGAAGAGGAGAATGATCCTCATCAGGAAGGGGACCATCAGCATCAGTATGAAAATCTTGATGATGACAATGGTGACGATAATATAATTAAATAAATTAAAATAATAACCCCAACTGTATCCTGCATAAAATGACCGGTAGGATTTCAATTGTTGGTAGATTCTCAGTCGGACAACACTTTTGATATGACTCTGGCTACGTCGCATTCAGTAAGTATACAAACGATAAAATCATTTTATTGTTGGGCTTTTGGCAGTGCCGCAACGTTGATCCATTATGACAAAAGTATTTAGGAAATGACTTGGAGATATTGCGCGGCAGAACATTGTTGGACAATGGAATTCACATCGATTTGCCACTTTGGCTACCCGAGGCGCACTGGTCTAATAAAATGATTTTATTTCCTGGTCAAACCTTACCAATCATGGAACGGGACACATATTCAATTGAAATGTTACGAAAATGTATCGCAAAAGATCGTACATTCGGGGTTGCTTCGGAAGTTGGTATAAATTGTATTGGAACAACGGCCGAAATTTACGAATATTCAGAAGATCAAAATGCAGGTGAAATTCGTGTGAAGGCAAAAGGAAGACAACGTTTCAAAATATTGAGGTTGAGAAATGTGAGTTATAATATGGACATCATATCTAATGGAAATTGATAAAATGTATTCTCATTTTCGACTAGACATCAACGAGAAGTATGACTGTAGCTGACGTACAAATATTGCCGGAAATTACACTTCCACCGCCATTTTTTGAAGATCGTTTAGTTTCTCTTGATCGTTTACGTGTTGCACCAATAAATGAAGCAACTGCGGAACAATATCGTAAATTAACAAAAACAGAATCGATAATAACTCCGTGGCCGGCATGGGTCCATCATCAGTACAATCCTAGATTACTATCATTAAAAATACACAAATATTTACAATTTGTACAGTCCCGTAAGTGATATTACTCAGTCGATTGGAATTTTCTTTTTTCACCTTTTAGTCATTTTTCAAATCGCAGTATCAATTACTATTCCAGGATTCATTGCAGCCGGAAGTAATATACCAACAGATCCAGTAGACCTTTCTTTTTGGGTAGCGCAGAATGTTATTATTACACCAAAAGACATGATGACACTGCTCAAACAGGATTGCGCAACTTCGCGACTGCAAATTGAAGTGAAACTCCTCGCAAAGGTTCGAATAAATTCTCATATTATTATCTCATAATTTAATAATCTAAACAAATTAATCGTTGGGTTTTTGTACGTTGTTTTGTGCAGTTGACTGATAAAGTTTTCGTGTGCAAACGATGCCGTGCGAGAATTGCGAAGCAAACTGATGTTTTTCCGATGAATCAAGAGGGTTTGCAGAGTGCTTATGTTAATCCTCACGGTGCAATACACGAAACTGTGACGCTTTCACGGGCCCAATCACTCGTTTTAAACCGTGAACCACCGTCAACAGTTTGCAGTTGGTTCCCCGGGTAATTTCGTTTAATTGATTTTGATTTTAACTAATTATACGATCAGATTCTCATCCCGCGTATATGAATATCGTATTATTCTCACATTGATACAATCTGCTGCAATAATATGTGGATAATTTTGATCATAAATCACATTTTTAGATCAAATACACCAAAATCAAATGCTTCTCGATATATCCGAATGTGACTATCCACATTCCGATCTTGATTATTAATATTTGGAATTGTTTTTTTTTCTAGGTATGCATGGACAATAGCAACATGTGCCAATTGTAGTCTTCACACTGGTTGGAGATTCACTGCTACTAAAAGTGATTTGAAGCCGAAAGCATTTTGGGGTTTGACACGCGCGGCTCTAACATGGGGCGATAAAGTGAGCAAGTACTACGATGAGTGGGATTCTTACGAAATTTCAGAGTCTGAGAATGCATCTCTGTCAGATTAATTCAATTCTTAGAATAGAAAAAGCATTTTTGGTTATTTTATTATTGTTATTTTTTTCTCATAGTAGGATTGAAAAAATTTTTTTTCCCCTGTATCATGTGAAATGATAAATATATATAGCAATGTTGTGTCCTTTCCGAAATAATTTCGAGTGAATTTTTTCCCCCTTTTCTATACGACAATTTCATAATATTAATCTGAAATTGATCGTTATTATTACTATTATTATGAAAATGTTAAGATGGAAAAAAAATTGGTGAAATCTAATCTTGCGTTCATATATCGTATATTTTTATCGACCACCTTATGGATAATTTACTTTATATATATATATATATGTATGTATGTATGTATATATATATATATATATATATATATATAATAATAATAATTAAGCCTATGTTTTCAACAACATTGTCGCTGTTTAATTTTTACAATGCACAAGTGAAACCATCGTTTAATCGCTACGAGGTTTTAAACACTCCAGTGCATTATATATGTGTGTGAATACGTCGCATCGAATACTTCGCGCGAGAAAGGCGATTTTATTCATTTACTTATTTCCTTCTCCTTTCATGGTGCGCGAAACAGCAGCACCTTATCGCATATTTTATTTGTTATACATTGATTTATTAGTTTCTCTCCATTCCAGCCTTCGTTCTATTCATATTTTATACAAAGTCACAATCAGGACGCATGTATTTATCTCCTTGTTTTTTTGTTATTCCAAGGAGAAATTATTTTTCAATGAAATCAACCTCTATTTATTTACTTGACCACTGTTTTTTTAAGTATCCACCGAATTATTTTTCTATTCTGTGCTTTTTCCGTCAATTGTATTTAAGTGAATTTTTATTCCACTCTGTATCTAGTTACCAAACATTTCAAATCCGCCACGTGACCAAAAAGACATGTACAAATTATCACGGAATGTTTTAAATCCGTATTTGATAATTCCTATTTAAATCCTTTCTTTTTGTCAGTTTGAAATTTTGACTAGTAATTTAATCCTTTCCAAATCGTTATCATTCATCATGAGCATTAAACGATTAATTAATGGCACGTGAGAAAATATTCACTAAAGAAATTCTAATTCAATTGGAGTTAATGGATATGATCTGAATCAATCACGTGGCGAAAAATAGCTATATACGAATGCAATGCAAAGGAACAAAAACGGAGCAGGATGAGGAGTCATCAATTGAATCACTGTTTCGACTCAATACTAAATATTAATTGCATCGCATGAGAAGAAAAATTAGCGACAATTCGCGGGTCCTTTTTTGTCACTTTGATCATTCAATAATTCTGTTGCCGAGTCATTTATTCGAGCATTCTGAATTACCAATGATCACAGTCCTCATCCTTTTTTTGTCAACTCCTCTATCTCCATATCAATTACTAAATAATTCGGCGCCACTCTCTCAATCAACGTATCAGCCCTTGTATTTCTTGTCAATTGGGAGTGAATCTAGCAATCTAAAAATTGGGATGAAATGTAAATGAAATATTAGCAATCAATGAAGAATTATTCTACGAGAGCTTCATGAAAAACTTACTGTCAATTTCTGGTCCAGCAGAGATAAGTTTAGTGTGCGGCTGTGCAGTTGTGCTCGTCTGTTGACCATTTAATTGCGCATTCGTAGCTGGACCACCAAATCCAGGTGGTGGCTGCATGGCCCAATGTTGTGCAGGTGCGTTCTGTTCCTGGATATTATCAGAACAAATATTATGAGATTATTCTATGCACATTATTTAAAAAATATAACGCGATTCAACGCCAGATAATCAAAATAGGGGATATATTTCCGGTCGCTTATGCTTAACAGAGTGCAGATGCAATTTAATTCACCTGTTGCGTATTGTGTGGCACATTATGAATTGTCGGATGAAATCGTGAGAATTGCCACGTGTTTGTCGGTTGAAATGGAAGGGGTCTAGACGAGCTGACAATTGCCGGATCGATTGATGTCCAATCATTAACTGGACCAAAATTATTCCATCCACTTTTTTGATGAAGTGGTTGATGATGGAACGGCTGTGCCGTCTGTTGCTGTTGTTGTTGTTGCTGTTGTTGTGATGGTGGTGGTGGTGGTTGTTGCTGCGGGGGTGATTGCTGCTGTGGTCCAGTAATCTCACACCAATCTTTCAAACCATAGACTGTGTCATTCGCACATTTACTTACACCTGTGTACACAATTGAGCAATAATAACATTTGATATTATGAAAATGAAAACATCCAAATATTATAATGTTACAGCGTCATAGGAGTTACGAGAATTTTTCATTTACCTTGCTGTGTGATAAGAGGATTACCATTTGGAAGATAAGATGTTTGTTGAGGTGGTTGACCACCTGCAAGAGTATTATTGGCAGGTGCGGCACGTGGTATACCAAGACCAAATGAATTCATGTGATTGGGCGTTGAACTCGGGAATCCCGGTGGTGGTAAACGACTTCGTTGACCAATACTTCCACCAACTGACATTGTGGATGGTTGTACTGGACTTTGGACACTGGTCTGTTGCAGCATATTTTGTGGAAGACGGGATAATATTGTGTGCGATTGTTGTAAAACCTGGAGATTTTGTATATGATGCGCTTGTTGTTGTAAATGCGCCAGATGAGCAACCTGAACGGAACAATTTAATTATTTATTGGTAATTGGATGCTTTAGATCTGTGAAGTATATATGATTTTTTCGATTTTATTGCAATAAAGATTTTATGATGCCCGCTTATAGACCCAGATACTGCGTGACCGACAAATTATGGCGATTTGTATCAGCTTCTCGATATCTGCAACTACCTTACTCAATATCCGAACTGAAGATCGATTTTTCAACGAGTAAATGAGCGATATTTTTTTGCGGATGAAATGCAGAGTTACATGATAAGATATGACGTCAAAGGTGATCCAAAAATTCTTTAAACATCAATCATAACGAGATTCGAAATCGGGTGCCCTTTTCATACATCATATTGTTTGAAAACGTGAATTACCCGTGACTAATTCCTTTATTATATTCTGAACAATCTATCTACGATAAATTCCGAAGAATTCTCATGAGTTTGGATGAAATTAATTCCTACTGTGATTTTTTCGAAATGATGGAAACGGAATAATCTAATTTTGTTCAACCCCACCTGTGAAAAATGTTGTGGACCAAGTGTCGGCGCGAATCCTTGATGTTGCTGTGACCTATTGTGTTCTTCACGATTTCGTTGATGTAGTTGTTGCTGTTGTTGCTGCTGTTGAAATAGCCGTTGTTGCTGTAGCTGCATTTCATTCTCCATTAATTCGGCTAATGCTTTTTGAGTTTCATGGAACGGATCAAAACCTAAATCATCGTCCGGTTTTATGTCCGCTGTTTCCTGTTTCACTGGGACATCAAGTCCGTGGCCATTTTGTTTTATATATTCACAATTTTCATGATTCTGCTGAGCCTAAATTAAATCAGACCAAATTTAGATGTAGCCCATTACACAAATATCCATCTAAGTGAATTAATTGCCCAAAGAATTTCTATCAAGTTCATTATTCACCTGTAATACAAGTCGGTGTTGACGAGAATTTTGTTGGAAATCCGCCATAAATTTCGAAGCTGGGGTATTATTAATGTGTACATTTGGATCAAAGGCACTACGAAGCTTTGATGGCGGCGTACCATATTGCGAATCCAGATATTCATCATCATCAAGAAAATTATCCGGATTAAATGGATTACTTGGTGATGTTGATGTTGGAGTCAATGTAACATGATGATTTGGCCGGCACTTTTCTGGTTGAAAACCAAATGCCGCTTGCCAATCTTCACTCGAATGTACGGATGGTAATGAATCTGGAATTGTTGCTAAACACGTTGTTGTCCAATCAGAATTGGCATTTGCTGATTGTGATGTTGACGGTAATGCCATAACACTCGATATTTTTTGAAATGTATTTGAACTGAAGAAACTATTATTATCCGTTTGGAAGATAGACCGATGATTGACTTGTGTCTGTGTACCATTTATGGTATGTAATCCAGGTGGTGCGATTTGTCCCGCATTATTTATTCCCGTTACATTCACTCCGGTTATCGGCGATGATCCCGACATATCTAAAGAGTCACACTGTTCCTCAGATGCATCGACAAAATGCTCAGTGGCATTATTGCCAGTTGAATCTTCAGAACCACTACTTGACGCCGTACTAGCTGGTGTACTACCTTCACGCTGCTGTTCACTTTCACTCTCTGAATTGCATTGATCGCCATTACGTGTGATACCATTATATTTAATATCTTGAATTGATTGTTCAATTCCTTTCGTTGTTTCATTGACTTGACGTTGATTTTGCCGATGATTGTGATGACTTTGTTGCTGATACTGTTCATTTTTACACCTACCATTTGTTGTTGCAATCGGTTGATTATTCGATGAATCATTGCTGCTGCTGCTGCTACTACTACTACTGCTGCTGCTGCTGCTGCTGCTACTACTGCTACTGCTGCTACTGCTGCTGCTGCTGCTTGTTGTAGTCTCATTTGTATAATTTCTAACTAATTTCTGTCCATTTATTTGCGAACGTTCAATTGATTGTGTGCCATTACCACTAGAACTAGACTCTGATCGTGATGACGTGCGAGTGCTGCCATGTTTCTCTTTATTCTGATTATTTTTATGTTTATTTCGTGCCGCTTGGGCTTTACTTTCGCTATTACTTTTTCCACGCCGTGTATTTGACACACTTCCAGATATTCCCTCACCTTTATTGTTATTATTCTGCTGCGATGGCGTAATTGTAATAGATGACGCAGTTGCCGGATCATTTGCAGTTGTTGTTATCGTAGTGTTGGTGATGGTGGTATTTACCGATTCATCTGACTGCTGTTGAAGTGGAATTTGTGTTGACAATGCTGTTATATCTTTACAAATTGTTGATGCAATATTCGGTTGACCAGGATTCAACGATGGCCACGCTTCTTTGACTTGAGATACGGGTACTATGCCGTTTTCTCGAACCGGATTATTACCCATCGGCGGTGAAACCGTAGGTTTCCTGAAATTATCGTTTATTATGAATGAAAATATTTGACGACTAATAATTGTCGTAGGTGAGAGGAGAAATAAAAATGATATTATTTTATACCGATTCGGTGCGGTGGACGCATGAGCATGTAGGGATTGAACAAGTTTACGTTCGTAATCTTGATGTTTACCCTGATGCATCTCTTCCTTGGTAAATGATGCTTCCTGATCGCCCAAATCATGCAAATACATACAATCAGGCTTTGGACAAGCCTGATTGCGCATGAAATGCGAGCAATACTTGGTTGTACCGAGCGATGTTTTTATCGTTCGACCGTCGACAATGATATTATTAACGGCTTCAATTGCACGTAACGCGTCCTCCTGCCGCTTTTTATTGAATGAATCATAAAAAATGTAATGATTTTGTAGGGGAGATAACTGTGTAATAGAATTGTTTAATACTAATGCTTGATGACATACCTGGTAGGTGACATATGCTGAGGCACTTGGGCCTTGCGATCCCGCATACGAGGTACTTTGATTTATTACCACTTTATGAATTTTTCCGAATTTGCCAAAATATTCATGTCTTTTGAGGACCTGGAATACTTTTCGTCAGTACTATTATGATTTAAGGGCCTCAATTTGAGCGGGGCAATAAGGGTAATTGCAAAACTAATTACAAAATAGATTTCGAACGGGGAATTAATTCATTCTTTCTCCTATGCATTTCAATGATTTAGAATAAATAACATTTAGAAGTTGGGTTTTTTTTTCTCGGTTATACACTACTTACATCTGCATCTGCCAGTCGCATCGGCAATCCAACCACAAAAACAAGATTTTTTTGAACTACACGAACATTAGCTAAATGTTTACGGTTTTCAGTAACTCGCTGCTTTCGTTGTTGATCTTTCAGCCTTTTCTCAGCTTTTAACCTATTTTCATTGATTCATCATTTTTTGTTTGATAGAAAGAGCATAAACAAAGAATTGTCATTCAATGTGTTAATTAGTGATAGATTAATAGCAAATCGTATACCTTGAAATTTCTTCTTTTGAAAGGGGCTTGAAGTCGGCGGGGTTCTCCGAATAGGCCTTCCTGCATGCAGGACACAGGCCATTCTCATCCGTACGAATTCTATGCCAACAAAATCGACAAATTTGATAACCACATGTGCATGGAAAAAAATTGAGATCATCAACTTCCAATGGCTCCATGCACAATGGACATTCCACAGCATCATCACCACTTTGATTTAGAACCGACATTTCTCCTATTTCTCCTATCTCTTTTATTTTTCTTCTATTATCCTCCTTTGGCAGAGATAGAGACTCTATTACATAAGGTTCTTTTAACTCACTCTTTTTGCACGAAAAATTCCTGCAAGTAGAGGAAAATATAATTAATAAATTTATCCTCCATTTGTCTATGTATAATAATTATAAATTTCTCGCTCGATAACTTATCAATCACTATCTAAATAACATTATAAAAAACCAATAGATAATTAAGTTAATTAAAAAATTACTCGATGACACTTACACATGCAACTTTTGACAAAATTTCTAATCCAAACCTGGTTGATGGTTTATTTTATAGCCTGAAAAAATGAACGAAAACTAAAGAAATATTTACATGTTCACATCACAAATTGCATTTACGTAACCCCTCGATATCATTTAAATCAGTGATCCAAAAAATAAAATATGAAAAGATAAAGAGCAAAAAAAAAAAGTCAATTAATACCACTCATAATTTGCTTAATCGCATTAATATGTGTACATATACGTACATAAACTGCTGTCATACAATGTTTGGATTGATATGTATAAGAAAAAAATGACTTTTTCATTGATTCAAGTCATATATAAATGTAGAAGAGAAAAAAACGACGAAACCGCGTGTACGCATGTCGATTTTGACAGGGTCTGACACACGAATAACGTAACTCCAAAAGACAAAGCAAACTATAGAAAATACCCGTGGTGTATCTATGTATGTATGTGTACGAGAAATAACGGATGAAACAGCTGTTGGTAGATTGGAACTCCCGTGCTAAGAGAGAGTAAACGTCAGAGCATGGGCTCGAAAATTCTTCTTTCTTTATTTCGCTCTCTCCTCTCGTTTTTTTTTTCTATTCCTTTATTTCTTCCACACGATGTGAACGATTGGGTTCCCAACAAGCCTTCACACAACGAGTGTCGCAAAAAGCTCCGTACTCTGGGTTATGACAAACACACACACACACACACATATATATATATATATATATATATACTCCAAACTATATTACTATTCCACCTACTATTCATTCGTGTGACAAATTGTATTCGTGGATGCATATGCCTTGCGGCATTTTCAATAAATATTTCAATAATAAATCTGTAGACGTATGTTGTCTGTTTCTGTCCCTGTATATGAACTCTTGATGGTACAAGCCGCAAAACGAAACAAAACCAACGCACCGTGATTATACTATATGGTACATACTCTCTTGTACACTCTATCTTTGTCCGTTTTACACTCGGCACTTGGCCAGTCCAGACAATTTGCGCTTGCTCTCTTTCTCACGTTCTCCTCTTTTATCCCTCTCACACTTTATGCATTCTGTCTCGTTTGTTCACACGTTATGTATAATATTCTCTATCACTCTCAACAAGGCTAGGCACACGGGACAAAACGGACGAGAGAGGGAATGTGTATATGTGTCTGTGTGCAAGAGGAAGAGAGAGAGAGAGAGAGAGAAAGAGACAGTGGGAGAGGTGATGGTGAGAAAAAGAGAGATGGATAGAGAAAGGAGTGTTTCTCACTCATTTCAAGGATTCTTGGCAGCTTTTAATGCGAGGATAGGTCATCGACTTTCCCTATTTTTCACGTAGATAATTGAAATTATTCGGTTAAATTATTATTGAGTTTGGTTACAGGTAGACAATGAAGGAATAAAATGAAAAATATTGACCAGGCGACATTATGAAGATGTGTCGAGATGAAAGCTCAACGACACACTCAACACATATACACAGGGCCGTGTATATATTCTCTCTTCGATTTGTAACCTTAATTTTTTGGACAACAATGAACTATAATATGACTGTATCACTATTACAAAACAGTATCCGTATTGAGTTGTATGTTGAGTAAAAATTCCCACGTTGAATGCGGATGATAATAATGGCTTATTTAAAATTCCAAATGACGCCCGTTGTTTACTTACGTATCAACTTTTTCACTACAATAATCTTTTCTTGACTGGGAAATTTTTATATGTCCGAAGTAGTGTCTCCCTCCCCCACCGTTGTTCTGTGTGTGTGTCTTTCTCTCTCTCTCTCTCTCTTTCTCGATGAGTGTATTGCGCATTCATTTTGACGCACAAACGGAGACGGATGTACATATTCCACCCTAAAAATGGCGGCGCTTCGCTTCCCTACTGGTGTGCAAATGTCTTCACACATGGGCACACTTCCATCAATTGATTGTTAATGTCTATGTATTGAAAATTAATTATTCAATATGTAAGATTTGTATATTATTGTTTAGTGGTTGTAATTGTTGCAAAATTATTCCACTTGATTGGATTCGTTGTGTGAGTTATTGTTCACATTCGATACAATTAAATTTGCCGCCAAAATTGATGAAATGTATAGGGATATTGAGAAATAACGATTGTCTATTTGCATGTAGTAGTTTGCAATTGAAAAATTCGATTGACTACGGAATAGACTGTAATTATGTGGACCCATTATTCATCGCAGTCTTTCTGTTACCGCTTATTTTACGAGCTAGTTTTTTTTCTACTTTCTATGAAATTGAATTCCCTATCAATATAGATTTGAGGTAGTCCACTATCGATGCTTTCACTGTATCATCAACAGTCGTTCCAAGTTAACACCTATAATATGAATATTTACAATAGATTTATTTATTCATTTATACATATTACAGCTTGTAAATAAAATGTTGAACTGATCATGTCTAATAAAAATATTTGATATTCGCGATTATAAACCTATTATTTATTCCCCTATGTATAGTATAATTATAACAATCTTACATGTTGCGAACAAAAAAAAAGAAATAGTTTTGCACGTTTTCATATTATTAATTTAGAGATAGAAAAATATTCTATTATATATGTATATTTACGTATATTTTGCGACCTAAGGCAATTATCATTATTATCTTGTACACTCTATCACTATTAATTCATAAAAAAGGCATCATTGTACATGAATTCTGGTACTGAATATGATTGGACACACGTATATAAATTTAGTTGCGTGCAGATTTAACCTCAATATTCCATATATACGAAAATACGGAATACAATGATTGGAAAGGATGCAACAGATTGATGTGACTTCTTCTATCGTAATGGATTTTCCTCTGTATCAAACACACCACTATTTTTCGAATAAAATTTAACATTAACAAAAAACACAAGATAAGCTGTTGTTTGAGCCGCTGTAAGTGCCTCGTCTTTTGACATTGGTACAACATCCATATCATTATAGTGGATCCACTGATCATTATGTACAGCATAACTTGTATAGTGGCCACAATCCATAGCACTACCAACATGTGCAACTATACTGATTGGTTTAAATCGATAAATTTCATCGTTTTCATTACTCTTCAACGTTAATTCCTCAGGAATATTCACGGCTGTATTGATCTTCTCAACAATTCCTTCATTCGTCATTCCATAACGATTAATCTGCACGATGAGTACAGTTGGACTACTTCTAAATGTCGTTGATACATTGTGCTCAGCGTGTTTACATTTTGCACAGGTCAAACTGCGCTCCTCGGGCTCCATACTTTTATCAATTGCTTCTCTCAGATCAACTACTCCTGTTTCTTTATCCGGGATGTCCACATAGAGCATCAGATTGTCAATATTTCTTTGACGATGCTTCGAGCATCCTTTGCAAACATAATGTTCCAACATGTGTAGTAAGAAGAAGTCGTCAATTGGATTCGTGGTCAATGTTGTTGCTGTTATTTCGGTTGACTGAAGATCAAGACTTTTTAGACTAGATATATCCACAACTTTTTCATCAATCATTTCACTGACACTATTTATTTGTTTGAGTGGCGATATTGCAGCGAGTGGTGCACGTTTTTTTGGTGTTGTTTGAATGCGTGAAACATTATTGATAATATCTTGACCATTTTCTGGTATATTTTCAGTTTCGTTACCCGTTCGAGTTGTTGATTTCGACGCCACCGCCAATTGTTCGCATTCTGTTTTTATATAATTGAGAAATATCATGAGAAATTCGGATACGTCCTGTTGCTTTTGAGATGGATAAGTTTCATCAAGAATTGCCAACTCCTCCTTGAACTTTTTGACAATTTGATAAGTTGTATCTCTTTCAGTTATACCACTCTTCCAATATTGTTGCATAGCAACGAGGGTTCTTGTTAGACGTGAACACTGATTCAAGTCAATACGAT
The DNA here is from genome assembly GCA_958496275.1 of Zele albiditarsus. Classification (NCBI taxonomy): domain Eukaryota; kingdom Metazoa; phylum Arthropoda; class Insecta; order Hymenoptera; family Braconidae; genus Zele; species Zele albiditarsus. Next base: position 924,687 of record OY292411.1, read on the forward strand.
CGAGATAATTGATTAATGGAAGAATAAAAAGTGCTTGGAGTGTGGCATTAAGCCAACAACGATTTTCACCAGGTGGATTTGGAAAACCCGTCATGTAATGTGGACAAATATTACTGTCTGTATGCCATATTTCTTCCCAATTTTGTTCTCCATCTTTGGCTGTCCATGAGTTAACTTCTTCATTGTATACTGGAAGCAATGTTTCGTTCGTATCATCATTATTTGACGCGTCAGGAATAGTATTGAGCTGATTTGTATCTGGCGATGAAGTAATTGATAAATTATCCGATTTTTTCAGGTATTTAGCAGCATTTTCCATACGGTTCTGTACACCCCGTTTACGTTTTCTCTCTACTGCAGCTTCTTTTACGGAACAATTGTCTCCCCCATTCAACGTATCATCTTCAACAATAGCAGTGGGTAATGATATATCATTCTCTTCACAAATCCACAATTCTTCATTATCAATAATGTCATTGGCAACAATGTTATCATCATCCTCTTTATTTTTTGCCCATACATTCTCCTTAACGGTAAATGAAATTGATGAGAGTTCTCTTTCGGGTGTCCCTGATGTTGTTGCAGCCACAACATTTAATGAGACATTTTTTAATTGGTTGGGAACATCATTCAATGACGATTCAGCACCAATATAAAGAGGAATATTACTTTTCGATGCATTCCTTCTATAAATATGGCATTTGTTCCATCGATCTTTCCTGCCTGTAATATGAAGAAATGAAATAAAATTTAATATATAGAGTTATTGGTGTTTTCATAGGTCTATAGGAATAATTGACAAACGTTAATGATAGCAATAGTTAAGTGACGATACTAACCCAGTCTAGTTGATGTGGAATTTGGCTTTGGTGTACTTGGACACATGGTTTGATGAACTGTAGCACTCGTTACACTCAACATTTTAATTGATAATATTGTATCGGTTCTCACGAAAGAAAAGAGAAAAACAAAATTCAACAGATGTCCATACACACACACTATTTCTTGAAACAATTATCCAATCCTAAACACACGACAATCACCAAGCCAAGATTGAAAATCTTGTTGTGGCGCTTGATGTTGACATACAATACACAACGAAATGTTAAATTAATTAATGAAAGCATCAAGCTTTATATCAATCAAATAAATTTTCATACGGCGATATATATTTTAGGTGATATGTGAATTTGAAGAATATTACCGGTTCTCGGCATTCACACCCATTCTACAACACTCCAAGAGTATGTTTGGCGCCGAAACATACTTGTGATCGGTTTGGGTGGCGGGAATCTGCGTGGCCGCGTGTTCATGAAAAAAATAGTATAGATACGCGTGCCGTCATTATGTGGAACGAACCTTTAGTGGCCTCTCGCAACCAATATAGCAACTATTTCGACTTACTCCAACAGATAGCATTTCAAACAATCCACAAATATCGATAATATAATACCAAACAAATGATATTCAACCTCGTAAGTTTATTAATATTAATCAATTTTCCGATAATAATATATTATACCTGATTGTCATTAGATTAGCCGTGGTCGGCCATTTTATTTGCCGCATACATTTATTCAGGTCAAGTGCAGGGGCACATGATACAATTCAAATTTGAGAATGCAGATGGCACTACATGTAGTAATGGATGATCTAATATTATTGCGAGTTATAGCTCTATTATAATTGTATTGACGTTGGATTTTGTAACGAATATTTGCCCGCCAGCCGAGGGTGGCTAGCCCGCCAAAGCTGCCGAACCGTCAGTCAGTAGACCACATAACAGGCATCAACTCGTTTACAATAGCAATAGTCCGTTGATACCAGAGCGGATACATTTTTTTTTCTTTTTCTTTTACAACAACGTCGATTATAAAATCTGGATTGGGTCTATAAAACTGACTGGTTTCACGTTCAACGTATTGAAAATTCTTCATCACTGTATTGTTGTATGAATTTCCATTAAATATAAATCTAATGTTCGTAACCATGCAATTTGCATACAATGAATTATTTTCACATAGCCTCTCTGTTCTTTACTTAGGTTGAGGTACATCATACCTGTGAGAAAAAATGGCTAAAGTGCAATTGTCCAACGTCGCAGTACTTGATAATCCATCACCATTTCTCAATCCATTTCAATTTGAAGTCACATTCGAATGTATTGAAGAATTAAAAGAAGGTACAGTTTCCAAAATGGCAGAAAACACAATTAATTATAACAAATCATTAACATGTGGAAAATAATGGAAGGATGAGGTTAGATAGATTGTTAAGCGATACATAATGTTCTCGATCGTTGTTATCATTAAAGTTATTTCATAAATGTTTGTCTTGAATGTTTATTCTGTGTTAACGATGTTTTGTGTTTATTTCAGATTTAGAATGGAAAATGATTTATGTCGGTAGCGCTGAATCGGAGGAGTTCGATCAAGTTTTGGACACCATTTATGTTGGTCCTATTCCTGAGGGTAGACATATGTTTGTATTTCAAGTAAGTTTAACCGAAAATGGTAGGAATGAAAAAATTGATAGTATCGATATTTGGATTACGTATAAATTCGATCAGATACATTTGATTGTGATTTATTTGAACCTGATATTCGTTCTTCAGACAATTTTCAATCCAATGACAATTAGATTCACTTTCAACCTTGTCAATTTACGGATGTTTCTCTATAACTTCCGCGAATTATACACATTAATTTTTGATGGAATAGAATTTCGTTAATCCTATTTTGAAGTATAATCACTGGAATCGTTAAATTGCAGAATTGAATTGATCACATCGAATGGTCGTGTGACTCTAATTGTCATGTTGATTGGATTTTTTTCTAGAAAATGGTATAATTATTGATCGATAATCTATTTCTATCTCTAGGCTGATCCACCTGATGTCAGTAGAATTCCTGTAAATGACGCATTAGGAGTTACGGTTGTTCTTCTCACGTGTTCTTATAGAGGCCATGAATTTGTACGAGTTGGCTATTTTATAAATAATGAATATATAGACCCAGAATTACGTGAAAATCCACCGACACAACCCCAATTTGATAAAGTACAACGTAATATTCTTGGTGACAAACCACGTGTTACGAGATTCAAAATAAATTGGGATGACGGTGTGGGTTCAACGACAAATGGCACCACAGACGAATTAGAATCACATACAATGGAAGAAAATACCCAAGAGGAAGCTGCCACCTCATCCTCATTGAGTTTCAGTGAAAATCCACAAAACAGTATGGAGGTTATGTGAAATTGTTTGTCGATCGGCCGTTCCATTTTTTTTTCTTTTTTTTTCTCAACTAGGTATCAAAACTTGATGGAGTATTATTAACAGCTGGATAAACTGTTGAAAAAGGAATGAGAATTCGAAGATTTGTTACATGTCCATTGTGATCAGATGAAAACCGTGAATTAATTTATCTGCTTATTTCGTGAATTTTATTAATGATTTTTTTCTCTTCGGTCATTTTGTTTCATTTTTTTTCGTGCAAATCTCGGCGATGTTTTTTCATATCGTTGTGAGATGGTAGATCGTTCTCGATTAAACAAAAAGAAGGCGTTCGATGATGATGGGGTTTGTTACTATGACTTGGATAAGAGTGTTTGTTTATTGCGCATTGAAAGCAATCACTTCAATATTTTTGTCCATCAAACATCACCAAAAATAGTACTGTGTGGTATAATGACTGTTGAGACAATTGTTGGTGTTATCACATGAAAGGAAGAAAAAAAATGAATACAGATGATAACAATACGTTCAGATATTGAACTTTATTTTTGCGGAGTTATACGCGTGAAATTTGAATTCCGATAGTGTTCTTGTGTGAAGTATGAAATGTCCTGTTGTAATTTCGCTGTCAAAAGTGTACATACACAAAACAAAAACAAAAAGATTAATGAATTATATACGATTTTCTACAACATCGTCGCACATATTATCTTCCTTCAGTTCAATATACATAATAATATAAATACGCATTAAGTTATAAAACATATATATTATATTATATATATATATATATATATATATGTATATATAATATTGATAATATTAAGTGTTATGAGAAATATAGACTTAAATCTATAAATAGAATCTGCTCAACAGAATTCATTTTGACTATGAAAACCAATACAATGGCAAAGAATTTGTCTGTGTAATTTGAATCGATTAATGTACGAGTCAGTGCTCTGTGAGAAATGTAAGCGTTAAAATCAATGTTTTTTTTAAATTGAAATCACCAATACACGAATAAGACGTATGTACTTAAGGCAGTTCGATCCATTAGAGGAATGGATTTGTATCGAATTCATCGGTATGGTGTATTTTGATTCACATTTATCATCTCATTTGTGCTGGAAGATAAAAGCGGATTATATTTTCCTCTTTTTTTCAACTCTTTGAATCGTAAATATTACAATTATACAAATAAGAATCTTCTTACCTTTTGGAGCATTTGATGTGTATAACTAATAATGCCATACCCAACACCAAACACACACATCCAACAACAATATAAGCAAAACCTAGGAATGGATTTTTGCCACCGAGAAGTGATGTAGTGCTGAGAATCATTCTCTTGGTACCCTCAAATGACGACACATAGTAGGCTGAAAACGCGTATTTTCTATGAGAAAATATGTTCCGTGAATGTATTTTGATATTATAATTTTTCACTTACTATAGTCAATGTCAAGTCTGTAAGTTCCTGCCTTTAAACCTCTTGAGAATGCTGGCTCTGTGTGATTGATGCGACGATAAAGTTTCCTAAATGTTGGCAATGCCGCTGTTCTCATCCATACAATCAAATCTTCATTTTGAAATCCATTATTAGTCTCATCTTTGGTATCCAATTCCCAAATATTTTTATTCCAATTTCGTGGTTTAGCGTAGTCCTCAAATGCTTTTTCAAGATTACCTCCGGGATTGCGGAACTTGATGTTTTTATCGGACGGCCATGCAATACCAGTCTTGATGAGTGGCACGCGTTTTGGGCCGACTTTACTCAGCTCAGGATTCCATGAAAAAAGCTCCAACTTATCACTGAATAATGAGTTTGCAATAGCACCACACGGTGCTATTGCTTTTTTCTTTCCATCCGATTCATCGTAAGCAAATGGCCCACAATCACTCGATACAGTTTGATCCAATCGTCCCAATAGCTGATTGTCATCCCGTGATTTTACATAACGACGATGATTTTGATAGAAATTAGTGAGGCCATAGTACATATAAACTTCACCATAGAAATCCGTTGTTAAGGTAAAATTTTCTCGACATTGGCATGTTGTGTTAGGGTCTATTTCGATTCTCTTCGAACATTTTTCAGTCGGATGTTGAATTGAGTAACAATTAGTGTAATCGTACGTGAATTCGTTTACTTCCTTAGAGAAATGTAGAAGACCAATGCCAACAGGAATGAAGGCTATTCCAATCACGAAAAAAGTTGGGAGAACTGTTCCTGCTGTGAGAATTGGTTGCCATGCAGGAAGACGTTGCTGCTTGAAGGCACTATCTATAAAAAATAATTAATATGATCAATACAACAGGAAAATGTTGGATTCAAGGTTAGTATTTATTAATATCTATTTGTTGTCCATTTTGATATAATGAATGCGATGGTTTTTTTTTACCCGAAGGTTTCTTTGTGGATGGTATTGGCATGATCTCATCATTGGGACTAGACATTATAAGAATTTTTTGCTATTGAATATATTCTTTATTTCACGATCCGTCTTCTCTCTTTTTGATAACAATTATTGGGAAGTTGTAAGTAGTTGTGACACATCAGCTGATATTGACTGGGATAGCATTACTTTAGATACATAAACATGATACGTATATATGTGTATCAAAAATAAAGGGGCATTTTCATGACCACTATTCATAAACACGATATGTTGTTTATATGAAATATTAAATAACAATCCGTATCGAGATTATATATTATTGTTGCATAATTTACATGATAAATAGAATGATAAAATTGGTTATGAAAAATCATGTTAGAGGTTTTAAAAATGATTGAATCATGTTTCTAAATAACTACATATGTATAATATTTTATGAATCTATTCGCAATGGCGCGAAAGCTCATGCGAAGCTATTCTGTATTTAGACCATATTGAGTTGTTATCAGAGATCATATCAGCAAAAGTGTATAATTATTTTTTTATTATATTTCAGATTCAAAAAAATATGTAATCCTGCAAATTGATTTCGGTTGTTTGACAGAGAGTCGTTTCCAAAGACGTTCAGTTTTGTTAGATTACCACCACCTACTAACCACCACAACAGTTCATTCACATATCTCATTATTCCATTGTGCAACCATATAAATTGGCCATCTGGTAATATAAAGAAAATACAGGGGAGAGGGTTGTAATCAAGTACTTGTGGAGTTGACTTTTTGGCTAGTACTTCTTCTGTGGTGTAAAATATTTATACTTATTTCTGATAAGTAGATTAGATCAAATTGATTTATATTATATAGTTGTTGGCAGTTGCTATGGAATAGATAGGCAACGTAGAGAGGTTATGCACGATTGAGTTGTTCGAAAATCTTCGAACTGTTGAAATAAAATTGATAATTCGTACAAACGATCAATATGGAAAATCAAGTTATTAATCCAAGAAGGAAAGTATTGAATCATGTTGTAGGAAATATATTAATTGAGAATGGATTCGAGAATTGCGAAAAACAAGTATTTGAAACTCTTACAGAGATGCTTCAGTCATGTAAGTTTAGTTCATAACCTCATTCTATTGTTTACGTATGGACCTGTGAAATATCTTATGCTGAACTTATCACAAAATATGTATCGATTTTAATCAAAAATTAATAGTAACTCATGAACTATAATTTATATTCTAATTTATATGAGTAATTCTGCAATCTTTATATTTCTTCAATTTACGATTTGTTTCCGCAGTTATTGTGGCGGTTGGTGACTCGGCGAGAAATTACTGTGAACTCGCTGGGAGAACAGAACCACTCATAGCAGATATTATTATATCGTTGATAAATATGGGTTTTCCTCTTGATGGTCTCGAAGCATACGCAAGAAGGTCAAATAAAACGATACTGCCGTCACTGCAGCAGCAGACTCAAGCAAAGCAATTGAATATTTTACAAGCCGGTGTAAAATATCCTCATCCATCTCATATTCCGAATTATTTACCTGCATTTCCTGATCCTCATGCATACATTAGGACACCGGTAATTATTCAATATATTCCTTATCTTAAAAGAAGACACGACATAATACCATCCCGTCAATTTACAATAAGTTTAATTCCTAATTTAGACGCATAAACAACCTGTGACGGAATATGAAGCTATTAGGGAAAAAACTGCATCGCAAAAGCGTGATATTGAACGAGCATTGACGAGATTTATTGCTAAAACAGGCGAAACTCACAGTTTATTTCTTTCTGATGACAATAGCGCATTTCCATGTGAGTTGTTATTCTGTTACTTGTTCATTCAAATGGTTCGTTGGATTGCTAACAATTTTATATTCTTTCAGTAATTGCATGTAAGCCACAATTTCCGTCTTATTTGTCGGCTCTACTGCCACAAGATCAAATATTTGAACCAGAACCCGAATTTAATTTCGAACCGAGCCCAGTGAAAAAACGGAAAGAACAAAAACCAAGTGATGACGTGAAAGAGGAAAATGGTACAGCAAAAGTGAACGTTGAATCAACGGAACAGAGTGAAGAAGTATCAACACAACAAGATATAATTGATAATCCGTATTTGAGGCCTGGAAAGATACCAAAAAATAAGATAGTTGGCATAAATTCTCATGGTTTCCCACCAAATCCAAAAAAAGAGCCGTTAGAGATACATTAATTATTAAAAGAAAATTCCATATGGTTTAATTGTATATAAAAAACAGTTTATTCCACCCATGTTTGTATATATGTAAATATTTTCTACAATATGAAGAGTTTTGTTTAGCAATGATGAGTGTAGTGATCATTTCGTTGTGACTATTTTATTAATATGAATTTTACTCTCATTCCATGCGGCAGAAGTTGCGTTATGATTTGGATTGTTCTCTGAGTATTTTTCTTTTGAAATGTTTGAAATGATAAGGGTTGTGAGGCTTCAAGAGTCACCTTCATTCGAAGCCAGCAATCGTAACTAGAAAACGAAACAGGGGATAAACATGATTTTTTCACATTACTCTCGCGCTCTTTTACCATCGTTAAACTTGGCCTTCCAACGAGATTTCAATTCTGCACAAAACTGCGGTTGTCCGAGATGAAAGGAACCAAATACACGGCTACGAAGATAATTGAGAGAAATATTTGATATCAGTGCCATTTTGAAGTTTCAAACGATTCAATGCCTTCCAAACGTAATCTGTTTAAAAGTGGTCGGTAAATGTCTGGTGTAAATGGTAAAATAACACCACGTTGTTGGATTTCACCATCAAGAATCATTTTAGCAGCCAAAGCAGCTGGATAACCAACAGTGAGAGACATTGCTGAGTGTCCTTTTGCATTGCCATAAATTACTAAATTAATTCCTCGTTCCTCTCTCTTATTATCCGGCCATAAAATACCAACATCATGCCTCAAAATAATCAAATCACGTTCAGTCTTCTCATAACACAGTTTTTTTGATAAATAATGTGTGAGTGTGTCCAGTGGCGTATTTAATTTCACAACTGGATCATCAGCTAATAATCCCAAATCTTCAATTGCTTGAACACGTTCCTCTGAGTCCACACGTTCCGATAATTTACGTTTTAAATTCTCATAAAATATATCGTCATTCATCAATCCAAGTAAATGACAAATGAGTGATCGCTGTGAAAAAGAATTTATACAATTAAAAGCAAAACAAAAGGCAACAATCTTTCCGAAATATAATTCTCAATTATACCCATGTTATTTCTGGTCCATTTGGATGCAAAATTGGATGCGGATTAGGATCAATGAGACCCAAAAACTGAAGTCCTTGAATGGTATCAGTGAATCCTTTAAATCTCAATGTGCCACGTAAAATTGTCGTTGCACCTTGAATACCATACAAATCACGATAAACAGTACTATCGCGATTCGGAAAACCTTCTAAAGCAAATCCCGGTAGGAAATCTAAACTTTGGACAGCTGACATCAAATCACCACCGCCAGCGATTTCTACCACTTGACCATTGTGATAATATTTCGCCGGCGATAGTGTGTTTATCAATGCACCACGTGGCGACCAACTAAATTTATATCTCAATGGGTTGTATGAGCATTCAGGAGCTGGTAAACCGCCACACCACGATATAAATGATTCAATTTTACCGCCCGCTTGTTTCACGTCATCAAAACATTCAAGAGCTAACAAATGATCTAGTCCTGGGTCCAAGCCCACTTCATTCAAAATCGTGACGCCTGCACGTTCAGCTCTGTGAATTATACAATTATATAATCAATCCAATTATCATCGAAAGGATAATATTTGTTTCATTCACACTGTAAAGAAAAGTGAAAGATCAAAAACGGACCACAAGAGATCAGGGCCATTTGAAACACTTCAATATGGAAGAAAGAAACAAAGGAAAGCTAAGACAATATTTTTGCCTTCAGAAATTCGATTAAATTGCTCACTCTTCAATTTCACAATTATCAACGTAGTTTTAGTCCAACTTTTTTAGGAAAATATATAAATGGCTTGACTTACTCAGAATGGAGGGCTTTGATGTCTTCATTTGTGTAGCTCGCTGTAACGAGATGTGTTTTTGTCTCCATACATGTTTTAGCGATTACATGATGCAATCCATACGGTAATAATGAGACAGCAACATCAGCCGCGCCAACAACATCTCTCAATGTATCTGGACGTTCAATGACATTTAAAAATATTGATTCAACACCTGGATATTTATTTGCCAGAGTATCCGCTTCGTCTTTCAAATGTGAACACACGATAATTTTTATATTCTTATCCCTATACAAATATTCAACAAGTGGTGCTGAAACGTAACCCGCTCCTAATACCACCACAGTCTTCGATTGCACCTCGCCATTATCCGCTTTATGTTTACTTTTCATATTGAGTTGTCTCATTTCTTGAATATATTGGAAATTTGGCGTTAATTCACCGTTTGATGCAATTATTGCGCCGCTGACCGCTGGACTAAAATTGTGCTCGTCAAGTGGTTTTTTAGCATCAGACTTTGCTATCAAATCTATTGCATAGGGATATAATAAATCACCAAAGAAATCTGTTGATTCTTTTGGTAATTGTGTTGGCATATTATCTATGGAACACACTAAAACTCCGGGGCCTTTGAATGATTTAGTATCTTTATTACGATCAGCATCATAAAGACAAAACGGTGTGTCGATTGTTGTGCACTCATTCATAAATTCAATACTGCCACCAGGATCAGCGGATATATCACAAATGGCGAGCATACGATGCGGTAACGCTGGTGCACCAACACTTATTGGTAACCATGGTGTGTGCGCTGGTCTCAGAAGATATTTAGCGTCAGGAATAGTTAATAATTTCGGTGAATCCACTGCCCAATAAATACCATTTATTATTACTGACGCATATGGTGCAATTTTCTTACTGAATGTTGAGATATAAAGTTCCGGATGCTTGTCATACTCTTCAGGATCGAAACCACCACCTTCTTTTCTCTCCAAGTGATGCCGTCTACGTATTTCACAACTGTATATTTTATTCGTATCTGCAATTACAATTATTGAAAAACAGATTTATCAGATAAGCTATGAAATTGCTCTCCATATTCGCGATTCTATTTATTTATTTTTCGTAATGAAATGTAGTTGAATGTGAAAATAGACTTTATCAGTGAATGAGTATACGCGGGTCGATGCACAAGCTATCAGCATTCACAATGCTAATAATGCATGAGAGAAAACAAGTTCAATAAATTTCGCAATATAATCGTAAGGATTCAATAATGAATAAAATAATTACCGCCATGCTCGGCGACTTTTCTCAAACTCTTGGGATCTACGTATTCGTGTGGTAATTCTTGAAATACCTCCTGCCCACCTTGACTCACATTGCCACTACCAGTAAATACAAATGTCAATGGCCCAATTGATTTTGGCATAGCACCGAGTGCTATTTCATAACCAGCATCGCGTATCGCTTGTCGGGCCATTGCCGAATCACGGTAATTGTGTGCCGGTCCAATATGCATAAATGGCGTGTGATGACCAAGTGCAAGTAAACGTAAACCTAAACCATGAAGAATATTAACCATCCCCGCGACACCTGCATATTTACCAAAAGCAACAACACGTTGGCCATTTTTATCTGTAAGTTTTTCGAAGTCAAGTAGACGAATATTCTTCTCAAGTATTGCGTCTAACAGTGGCATATTACTTTCTTGTGCTTTGATAGTGTGTGAGAAAAAGCAGTAGGTTTTATTGGGAATGAGGTGATCAATGGGGACTTGTTTTACACCAAATATCACTGATGCTTCACTGATGTCCTCTTGCAAATGAGCACCAGCAGTTAAATATGCTTGCGCGGGATAAGCGCGCCGATTACTCGGTTGTACAATTACTTTGACACCAGCACGAATCAATCGACGGACATTGGATGGTGCTAGAGGTGCACGTCGTTCCCATACTGATTGATCCTCTCTCCTTATTGCAATTATTTTTCCTCTCAAACTCTGTAAAAAATATCGTTCAATTGGCCTTACGACTGAACTAATAAATGTTCAGGTTGGCGAATAAATAATTTCTATACTACTCACACTGTTGCGTCGCATATTCGATATAATTGATGGCGTGCGATAACACTTGGCAACTTTTAACTGTAACAATTGCATGATGATAGTTAAACAAATGATGAAGATTGATTGAATTATTTCACTGTGAGTGATGTTAAATAAATTATAAATGGAATAAGTCTCGATTTTTTATTGCAAATAAGGAGCACCCAAACTGCGGATGGTCGCTCAATAATGTAACGAAAATGATAAACAAAAATCAAGTGGAGTGATGGCTCGCACTTTAACGTGAAATCTATCTGCTGTGAGGTGGCATGACCCCTTCCTTTATCGTATCATTAATATGGTCTTTTTAGTTCATCTCTCAGAAAAAACTCAGCCCTTATCTTTCTGATACACGAGGCTATCCATTATCATTATATTTGTTTGTAATTAATATTTTTTTTCGCAGCACAAGTTTTCATTACACATGCACGTATTGAGGTAATTCCAAACATTTATTATCAATGACCGTAGGTATGATATGATTAGTTATATAAACTCATGAATGTTCTCTATAATGATTACCGTTAGACATACCAATGAAACACTGTAGAGAGTTGTTCTGATTTTGTTTTCTATTGTTTGTTTGATGCAATTTTTTTTTCACAATATCTGTGTCATTTATCGAGGATGGAGAGTCATCATCACTTCACCGGGCTCTTATTTATCATTTTTGTTATGTCATAAATTAATTGTTTACAGTATATGAGTGCCCACTATCTTTCACCAAAAGACCTGACCAGTTTTCGTTACATCGTCGAACGATAACTGTGATATTATTGCAATTAACAATATGTGGACATAATCACACGTTATTAGTTCTTATCAAACATTATTTGAGGTGACTTCTTCCTTTATTCGATTATTCGATCTTCTTTTATTGTTTCATGTCGCTGGGGGAATTCAGATTGTATCATTCTGATAGTCAAAGCCATTAATTATTATCGTAATTGTTCGTGACAAATTTTTAATTTTCAAATGAAATTATAATTTTGCAGGAGAATGTTTCCAGGTGATTCAAACATTAATTTTGGATAACCAGACTTTATTTATCATTCATATATGTTTATATGTGAGTTCTCCCATTACTTACTGTTATAGTTCATATCTTCTAAACATCCGAGTGGGATTTTTTCAAATAAAGTATATTAACGTGGCGGTTTTATCGAGAGATACATTTTGTTTTTAATTGTCTGTCTCACTGGATTGATTTTTTTCAATATTTGTGTCATCACATTCACTAATTGTTCTGAGGAAAGGCCAGTTTTCTTCGATTTGAATTTTTGTAATAATTCAGTTGTTGTCATTGGTTTACGAACTAAATAACGTCGTACTGCGTCTTCCGTAATTCCCGATTCACTGAAAAAAAAAAAAAAAACACCAAATATTATGAATAAGCATTTTACATTCTACATATATTATTTATAGTAAAAAAGGTATATAATGGAATTACCTGGATCCGGGAATGTAAGACGTTGACGGCACTAAATTAAAGTTGTCTAATTTAAGTTTTTTCGCGTGGGATATGTCAGGAGACGCAGTCTGCTTCCGCTTGAGTGTATCCGCAGCCGATGTGGATGTTGCTTGCGTGGGTGTTGCTGATCTTGAACTGTGTGCGCTATTAGATTTTTTACTATCCTTAGTATCCTTCTCCTTTGGTGTATCTAGATCACTGGCGGAATCGCTTGAGAAATCGCTGGATGAATCCTTTCCACTAGATTTTTTTGCGTCTTTCTTCTTGACCTGTTTCTTCTTTTTCTTTTTATCTTTCTTCTTATCCGCATCTTTCGTCCCCTTCTCCTGTGTTGTTAAAAATAGTTTTTGAATTGCAATAACAAAAATGAATAACAATTCATGAATGATTGTGAATTTGACAAATTTGCGTTACCTTATCATCTTTTTCTTTATGTTCATCATCATCCTCATTATCATTCTCCGTATTCTTCTTCTCATTCTGCTCGTCCTCATCTTCCTCGTCAGAAGCCAATAATTTTCGTAGAGCATCCTCTTCCGCGACCGATTTAATCTGTTTGTGTTGATCTTTCTCCGATTCCGAATCCGTTGAATCTGAAATATAATCGCATTCTCTGCCTTCCTCATCACCATCGTCACTTTCCTCAAAAGCTTCGTCGTCCGATGCATTTTTTTTCTTCTTCTTTTTTTTCTCCTCCCCCTTCGCATTCTTTTTCTTCTTCTTCTTTTCGGAATCACTTTCCTCATCAGAATTCTTTTTCGGTTTGTCTTCATCAGTGTCTGAATCATCGTCATCACTCTCCATCCATTCGTCCATCTCCGATATTTTCAATTCTTTTTCTTTTTTTGCTGGTTTTTTACTACGTCCACCTTCAACAAGTTCACCATCTTCATCTGCACCGTCCTCATCATTCCTCAAACGTTTTCTCATCATCAGCGAAAAATAATTGATAACTTTATTGCGACGACTGAATTCCTGTTCGGCTTCTTCGGCGCTCAATGCTTTGTATCTTTGGATTGGTTGAAAATTATACCATTCATGAAGCGGAAATGCTTCAATTGCACCATCAGGCGCGTGGGTAAATACATAATAAGCTGCATTTTCACTTATACCACCTTCACGAATGCCTTTAAACTTTTTTCCCGTTTTTCCGCCAACTTTCAAAATCCAAGGTTGATCTTCGGGTTTATATTTCCTACTCGTTATACCAAATTTCTTTCGTCTCGCTTCTTCTCTAGCATCACGACCGAATTCCGAACCTGCGCCAAATTTTGGCATTTCTTCATCGGCCCCTCTATATTCCCTTGCATTATTCTCCCTCTCCATCTTAATTTGTGTCCATTTTTTGAAATCCACATTCAATGTAGCATTAAAACGCATTACATTGTGTTTTTTCTTTGAATTCCTGCAATAATTATTCAATTTTTGGAATAACTTTTATATGATTTGAATATGAATCCGCCTATCTATGAATTTTTTGGGTATGGCGACTTACTTGGGGACACGAATACTGAACTCTTGAATTGACGGAGCAACTGCTGGCTGAACCTACAATAAAATCCACAAAATTAGTATCATATATCACATATAAGTACCATGTTCTGGAAAATCATAGTCATTTGCTGCATGACAAACCTCAGGTGTAGCAGTAGCGGTTGCAGTATTCATTCTGTTAGCCTGCATGATAGGTTATGCAACATACAAATATAATTGATTTATGGAAGTGAGATATTCGCACTACTCTACATATATATACGATGGAAATTAATAACAATTCTACTATTAAATAAAATACTATTTAAATTAATAAAACAAAACGCTATGTTGAATTATATTTTTGGGTAGCAGGTGAAGTATGAAGTGGTGTGAATAGTTTCCATCGGTTGATTCAAAACATTCAAGTATTATTTTTTAAATCGATTATTTTCACAAAGTCTCGACGCAATTTCGATTAATCGAATTTTGTGTAGTCGATTACCATGTAATGAAACATGTTGAAGAAATGGATTTTATTGTATCATGGAATGAGGACAGCGAAAATTTCTTGTTCATCAGTGATCATTGGTTTCCCAGACCTTGGGCAACCTTGGCCAAGGTCCCTGAGTTTATTTTTCTATCTATCTAGATTTTGTAGTATCACTTTCTCATTGGTTGATAACTGATCCGTGAGTGGACACTCACCACGGAGGAACTTCTCAGCCAGTCACGTGTAAGGGCGGATATTATGTGAAAAGTTATTTGTATTTTTGTATTTTGATTTGACAGATGAATTGATTTATTTATTTATCATCAGCGAAACATATTGAATTATGTTACTTTTTTTCTCCCAAGGATATCATTTGAATTGAACTTTCGAGAAAATTAATAAAATTCGCCCGTAAGAAAAAGAAAATTGCAAATTTAAAGGTATAAGGATTGGATAATGACAAATTTATTTTTGTAAATCATCAAGCACGTAATATATTTTTTTGTAATTCAATTTTTAAGACACTAGAATATACAACAAATTGCATATATACAATATTTGACATGTAAAATAATAAGTTCATTCGCGCAATAATATATCTCACATCATGATCGCATTATGTATTCATCATTCGATCGTAAATTAAACGCAACTTAATTAAAACAAAACATATGTAGATAATTTTTATAAATGTGTTTTGCTACGGTTCGTCTTGTGATTACGTAAAATATTCGACAACAGAAAAAAAAGAAGAAAAAAGAATGATAATTATAGGACGAAGGTCCGTACGGTACAGTTTTCGTTCATACTGTCAAATTATTTAAAAAAGTGTGATACCTGACAATTTTTCAAAGGAATATAAAATACAGGATCATTTTAGTCATGTAAGTGGGTGTCTCTATGTGTTGCTAATAATGATTTGATAATATAAATGATGTATATGCAAAGTTTCGTTTAGCACATAGCATTTTTTTGTGTTATTCCGGGGCCACTCGCACCTACGTTTTTCTGTATTTTGTTTTATTATTTTTTTTTCTTTCATTTTTCGATAAGTGTTAGAGTGCATTAATATTGCCACCGTTATTAATATTGATGCAATTATTATGTTTTCTCTTTTTTACGCAATTTTTATAAACAGACTGCAGGATGTCTTCGTTCATCTCGCATTCCTTAACTATTTATATATTTATACGTGGAAATATAATCTCTCATTCGAGATTAATAAACTCCGACTATTAACGTCATGGATAAATCATGATTGAGTTCAATAATTGAAGGTATTTTTTGCTATATAATGATATCACCTCGTTGTTACAATTCATGAAAAATAACGGTGCCCCAAATGGTTTGTTTTCTTCTCGCGTTAATTATAAAATCATAAAAAGAGTTGTGAATTTATTATTCTCGGTTCACTCTGCAGGAATACTTCGTTCATTCACTATGATTTTTCACAAGCGAATTCCTCTTCAAGCCATTGTTTCGTGGACGTACTGTGAAGAACGACCGTGGACACAATTGTCAGCTTTGAGATGTTAAATAGGAATTATTATTGGAAACTAATCGTAGAAAAGAGACACTGGTATACACTGTATTTATCCGAATAACAAAGCGACTCGTCTACAATTGATGATTCAAAGTTTATGATTGGTTTCTTCTTGAGTCTCAATAACAGGATATACGTACGTATATGACAGTGGCCGCTCCGTATCCGGGTAATTACTGCATATATACACATTTATGTACATCAAAAAGTTGTAAAAGAGCCTGTTTTCATTAGTTTATCGCAACTGTGATTCGAATATAATCAACAATATCTAAACTATAAATATTATTAGTGTGTATAATGTCGTAGTAAATTCATGGGTCAGATTGTTTTTTTATTGTTGTTGGTATTGTGGTCGTGACGACAATATTTACAAGGTGATTATGGTTTCTTCTGTTCAGGGCAATGTTGGAACATCATAATCTCTCTATATTCGCTCAAAACTTCTCGTTATATATATAATTCTTTCTTTTTTTTGTTCATCACTTCTCTGTCTCTCTCCCATTCATAAATATAAAAAACCAGCCGGAAAAATGGTCAAGTGACATTTTTTTTCGTTATTTCAAGTTGCTCAGGATCAACGTGCGTTCATTGACTCTCAGAACTGACCTCTTTCTCGCCTTCACCATCACCTTCCTCACGCGTCATTCCTTCGATAGGGGCTGGTGTATTATCATAGGCCGGTGGATTATCATTACCTGCTTCTTCCTCAGAATTTGATGCGGTTAAAAATGGCGGACCATTTATTGCCGCACCTTGTGGAAATCCTGTTTCAGCTGACACAAGATGTGATGGTAAATGGGGCGATGCTGATTGTGATTTCCTGCTCTTTTCGCCCTTTCTCCAAAGAGTTATTTCCTAATACGAAACGATGATATTTAAATTTACATTTGTTTTAATTCACACTTGATTCAATATTTTTATATTATTATTTTTTTTACCTGTTGTTTGAAGTAACGACGATCCTCTTCATCCATCAGGACAAGGTTCAAGTAATATCTAACACTGAATTTTTTATTGATGTCCCGCATCGTTGGTGTGAGATCGTAACCAGCTAAAAAAACTCGTATTGGAATTGATTCACCTCTGACTGGTGCGCCGTCCATTATTTCATACTTTGCTATTGTCTCATTCTCCGTGAATGTGTGTGGGCCTGAAAATATATGTTATGTATCCACTGTAATGTAGCTGGTTTGAAAGAATGAACAAATTGATATATAGTGAAAAAAGGGCGTATCGCACGCAAACATGTAACTTTTTTTTCGCATTATTATATTCATTAATTTTTGTATTTATAAAGTGTAGGAATCGAACTTGCTTTTTTGTTCATTCAGTTTTACTGCGTTATATCTTACCCGAACCTGTCGTTTCTCGTTTAATTATTGCGATCTCCATGTGTTTTATTTTTATTCTCACTAATAAAAAGTATATTTTGCCAACAATAACGTCCTTCAGGTGATATCTGTGAAAAGAATTTAAAGAAATAGTATGACAATCAAATATAGAGCTTCTCGCATGAAACAAAAATAATGGAATGGATGAAAACTTGTTCAAATTGCTTACTTGCTCTTGTTGTATTCAAATTCAATGTGTAAACAATCTTCAATACCAACTTCCATTTTAATTGGATTATTCATATCAGGATAAGAACTTAATGTATGTACAACAAGCTCTAACTCTTTAACCAAATCACTTAGTCTTCTGACAATTGTTACACGTAAAAAATATCTCAAACGTACATTGGAACCAGTATAACTTTCAAATGGTTTTTCTACATTTGCGAATTCAAATGTATATTCAGTATTGTGAGTTAATTCACCAGGTCTCGCCAACTCTTTAACCAAGCTTGTAAACTCGTGGTGATTTCCTCTATCATAATATAATTCTATTTGTCCAATAAACTCAACTTTGACACCCTGATGCTCCAATTTTCCGGCTTTCCTCAAACTAACTATAACCTATACACAACAAAATCGGTTTTTGATCATTTTGCAATAATTATTAATCAAAATATACAGTATATCATGATCATGATAATTGAGACAAAACATGTCTGAATATATGTCTAAATTTCACTGGTCAATTATCTAAACAGTTTTTCAGTTGATTAACCTTGGAAAAGTAATTTGGATATTTCTAAAACCTTGCCACACTAAAATAAGAGTAAAATCACAGTGTGCAGAAAAAATATATCTCCGCGCAACTCAAATACATGTTTATATAATCAATCCAATTGGAATTAAGTGGAATCATTAATTGATAGAGGAATTCGCAATTGAATGTGTCCAATCGCGAGTCCATATAAAATTTGATAGTACTGCAACAATTTCATGTGTATTTGACTTTCTATCCGATTATTTTAGAAAATATAGTTAAAATCCCGTAGTTCAATACGATATAAAAATATCCAAGTTCTCTCCTAGGTGTCAACTACAAATCAACCAAAATTATTTGGAAACGCGTACTCATATTCACAATTTTCCTATGCGAAAAAAGTGACTTATATGTTCAATTATACGAATAGCACTCGACTTTTAGTATGAAATGTATGAATTGGACTGAAACGAGTTTATTGAAATTTAATTTTCCAATGTTCGTAAGGTAACAAACATAATCATCAGGTAACAATATCACATGCACGCGTTTCGACTGATTATAAGGTATAACGATTTTCATTTGAATGTCCCTCTCTTTTGACATTATTATGCAATTAATGTCATCATGCTTTTTTTTCTTCACTGTGTATGAGTTCACGTATCCAAAATATTTGTCTCCAATTGAACAGAGGTCTTATGTCAAATAGTACGAATTCATTTTTTCCTTCACCTTTCCAGATACTGTCTCTCCATCATAATACAATAAATGACGTTCCTTCTTTCCATCCTCCGATTTAATTTCAGCTGTTTTTCTTGTATCAGCACCATTAAGAATAATCTCCAATCCAGCAGATTGTCCGAATCCAAAAAAACTCTGTACACATAATAAACGACAATAATAATTATATGTATGAAAAAAAAAATGAAGTATAAAATGTCATGAATAAACACAAATTACATATCGATATACGTACCATTTTAACTGGTGTCAAATAGCACTTGATGATGCAATAAATCAAGCAAATAGCCGGGTGACAAATTGATATCACAAAATTTGTAATTCCCCAACTAAATTTTCAAACTACACCAAGGCATCATTGTCTTCACGTTAATATATATCCGCAAAAATACAGTTCATACGATAAGATCAGAGATTGAAAGAAAAATAAAAAATGGGAGTATGCGGAGGAAAAACAAAAAAAAAAACAATAATCGAATACAGAGAGGAACTTTGGTTATTTGCAACGAATAAATTTCTTCTGTCTACACCACTGAGACGTCACAAGTTGCTAAATATGGCGGAACAATTTGTCTCCCACTTCTGTCTCATTCGTTTGTGTGTCAAATTATATTCGAAATTACATATGCGATGATTTACATAAAAGTATATGTGTGTGTGTGTGTGTGTGTGTCGGGGAGAGAGAAAAAAAGTCGAGAGAAATAAGTATATATATGAGATTTGCGTTTACGTGACGGTGATGTTGAGGCTCGCTTTTTAGAGTTTGTTGAGCGCGCACAAATTGATAATAAATGTCATACTATAAAGTGATGGAAGCAATGATGCTTTATATCAATTCAATGAAGGAAAAAAAAACCCCATTCGATGACGCGTCCATTGATGTACGTATTGGTTATCTTGATTATTGTTTTATATCAAGATTGGTGATTGGAGTAATGCACCAGTAGCAATTGTGGAGTAGTTGAGAATTATTATATTATGCACATATAACTATTTTCGTGCAGCTCGAAGCCTGTGTCACGACTCGACACTTTTATGGCATGTGCAATACATAATTCTTGTTCATTTATTCGCCGTTCAAAATGGTGGTTAGGTTTTGGCGCTACGGTAGTGTGCTGCGCCATAATGGCCTCACATCTTTAGTTTTGTGATTTATATATTTGTAGTTGTTGTAAATAAACTAATTCACGGTGCAATTTTCAGTGGCTAGAGACAAATATAAAGAGTTATTGAAATTTTTTCATTGGTGATGAGATCCTGTATCTTTTTGTGAGGAGGTTATCATAAAAATCTAAGAAGCACGATTTCCAGAGATTAGACACATTGCGCCACCTGGTGCCGCTAGAGTATAACTGAAATGAATCCATGAGATAGGTGACCATTATACCGACAGCTGGTAGTTCATAAGTTAGCTAATGAGATGCAGGGAGATATATAAATATGGATCTTCTATTTGAATTCAATGCAAATTAATCAGTATCTGATAAAATAGAGCATCACATATAACTTGGAAAATTATTTCATATTTATGTTTGATTTTATTGAATGATCTTCAATATGTTTACATGAATTCGACATTCAATTTTCGTCTCGATTTCACTACTGGCGTTTCCTCTTCGAAATATCATTAGTTTGAGTATTTTTCATATTATGGAAGTACCTGTGTAGTGATGCATTTTTCTTTCCAACAAACCTGGGGATAGTTAAACAGTCAGTAAATGTGAAACAGAAAATTGATGATGATAGTAATAAAAATATTAGTTGAATGAAAAATAGACCTTGTTATCGTCATTGTCATCACATGGTGTTCCATCAATTGGATAATCAAACCCAGGTATAATCGATCCATCCACAGAAGAACTACATCTCATCATCCTTTTGCAAATATGGGTTTTGACCCCATTCATGTTATTCAAATGAGTCACCGCTTTCTATATTTGACGGTGAATGAAAAATAATTTTCATTTATCATTTCAAGGAAGGAATATCACTGAAGAGAGAAATATACTCACCAAATCGGGAGAATATCCAGAACAGAGGCATTGATCTGCTGGAATCAACGATTTTATTGGGACACCATAGGGGTGAAGTGATCGAGGGAGATTCCGAAGGTAACATCGGTTCATATACGTACTGAAATTTTACGAAAAATATCAATCATATAACTGTTCAAGAGCATTTATTTCCAATGATTTTGAGATTCGTGAGAATGATGCACTGTTAGGGTTTGTAACAAAAAGTAGCAGTATTATGCTCACCTAAGATATTTTTTGAAGCCTTTTACACTTGCGTGGCTCCATGTTAAACAATTCGCACAGTGTTGGCTGCCTGTTTGCATGATAGCATGACATTGTGGGCCATTGAGACACAAATCGGGATTTGGTGGATCATCTTTGACAGTCATTCTATACATTAAATATTTGAAAGGTGTGGTGCATATAATATCAATTATTAATGAAATCAAGGGGCATGATAAACACTCACAAATGAGCAATCTCACGGGCAGCATTCACATAATGTTGCATCACATTTGTATTGTCCACTATTGATCCCAAGTATTTTTTCTCGAATTTAGGCACTCTACGTCGCAATAACCGGTTTGATCGAATATCAAATAAATCTGTAGAAATTCCTGAAATAACAAGGGAGTATTATGTATTGTTGACGATATGAAAACAATTTAGATCAACCAGAATAATTCTCACCACCAGGATATGTCTCACGTTCTCGCCATTCGTTGCTAAAAATAATAGATCGTCATAGTTAGCTAAATGGATAGGTTCCAACTATTTTTTTCGTATATTGTGATATAAATATATATGTTAAGAGAGATTACGTAGTTGAATAGAGGAACATGTCAAAAAAATCAACAGGAAATGACTGTTGATAATTGACCACATTTGTTGCCAGCTCTATAAAGTTTTGCAGAGAATGCAGTACTGCTTTTCCTCCAGGGCAACTGTTCGCGAATAATTCGGCGGGGATAAATCCATCGCCATGTTTCTGAATAATAATTATTAATCAGTAACAATGTCATTGCAACAGATAAATATGTAATACTTACATCAATCACAATGCCAGCGATGTTGATATGAATTTTGATATTATGTGTTACCAATTTGGCGAATAACATTGCGACAGCATTTAAGTTCACGATGTAACGCAATACAAGAGTACTCAGGAGTTTCGTAGAGCTGTAAAAAACAAATTAATATATATTGGATTCAAATACTGGAATGAATTCTGTTAATTGTTGATTTTATAGAAACATGGGCATTTATTTACCTCACAACTTCGTGAGAGATGAAGATGAGAATTTCAGGATAAACTGTAATTACTTCTTCTGTATCTGTGAGAAATATATTGTTTCAGTAAGAGCTATGGACAAAAAAAAAGAAATAGTTCAGAACTTACAATGAGAATTCACACGTGGACGTTTATACGGTGGTGGACCTATAGAAGAAGTTGATGGCATATGCATGGTGCTGTCACGCCCGGCAATCTCGCAATGTGGAGAATTATGAGAAAGTTCATAAGGATTGATGAAAGTTTTAATGAGCATTTTGTATTCATCTGTGCTCTCATGTGGAGTGTTTGGTCTGCGAGCTGTTTGTGAGAGATCAAGAGGTTTATCATGATCAGGAAAATCGTCATTGCTCATTATGGATATGTATTCGGTTTCTCCTATCTTGTGATGGTCAGAGAGTCTATCCAACGGAAGACAAGCGATTGTATACCTTACATCAATGGTACCAAACTGCAAAATGAACATTGATATTAATTTATTGTTTATTATTTATCTCACGTACATTATCTTATATGTTGAATACTTACTATACAGTTCCATTTCTCAATTAATACTATAGCTGAAGATTTTTCAAGATCGTGATAAGTTTTAAATGTACCAATTTCTTTCATGATCTATTAAATTCAATTCATGTATTAGTATTCGAGGATATACTTTATACAAATTTACTATTCATGATATTTTCAGGTAAATTTCTATACCACGTCTATACTTACATCATTTTCTTTCAAAAGACGATAACGTTTAGTCGTAGTTGTCCATATTGGCAAATTCTCGTTAGTCAAGAATTGTTCTGTCTTCACCCATCTGAGTGCAATTGCCTCGTTATTTTCAGTTATAATAGTTGTTTCCAGTATATCGGGATTAGCTTTACGCATAAATAGAATTTCAACAGTGTGAGTATACTCTTTTAACTTATATTTTCACATTATTGTTTATGATTTGATGATCTGTTAGTGTTCACATGATGTTTGGTCAATGTTTAAAATCAATCTCAATATTTATATGTTTGGAAATATTTGAACGTAAGAGAATACACATCGTTATTATTCTCGACTGCGATAAAAAAAAAGTGAACCTTCAGCATATTAAAGTGTTTAGTGGATTGAATAAACGAAATTATTCAAATCAAATATCTTTACACGAACATAATTGCTGTTATGGATATGAATATTACATTTGTCTGCAGAGATATAATTTTGGGGCACTGGTCGAAATATAAGGAGGGTCGTTCCTCTTTCAGTGGAAACGGAGATCAGTGAGGCAGAGAGGGGGAGAAAACAGAGAATTCTATCTTTCTCGTGTTCACTTTTGCCTTACAGTAGTACCCAGCTGACACAGGTGGTGAAAACTGTTTCTCGCAAAATGAGGAGGATGTAAAGAAATGAAACTACTATTTGTTATTACGAATGAAATCAAAGAAAAAAAAGATAAAAGGATTGAATTTCATTTCGAATTTAAACATTGCAAGTTGCGAGAGAATTCATCCTGTTCACTAACCTTCAACAACGATGCAAGTGATCATTTGTCCCAACAAAATCACGAGACAATTGATTGTTACTATTTTCGCCATTATAATTTCGTTGATAATCCTCTAATGGCCATTCGCTCGTCTTGAGTGCTTCCACTTGAGAACAATCAACCGTATTTATACAGGTTCTAACCGATCAGTGGGGGAATTCTAACAATCATGAGTAACTGTAATTTCATCAGGTGATTTTGTCCACCAACTATTTGAATACTGGTGCATGTGATATATTAAATGGTATATATTTTTCTCATTAATGATATTTCTTTTAGGTATAATTATTTCCAATTATTTCTATCAGGAATGGTGATAGAAGTGTTCAATTCTTTGTAAATTTAACGTTTGCGCGTAAAGCTTCCCAGCTAATCAAACAGTAGATAAGCAGCTAATTACTGATCAAGATTCAGCTATTAAACAGGAATAATTTTGATCTATTATTGCACCTGCAAATAATTATTTAAAATGAAGTAATTTTGCGGTCGCAGTGGCCAACCACAAATTAATGTTTGTGAAATTGAGAGCCATTTTTAGCGTTTTTGTTCGGCGCATCGAACTTTTCAAAGAATGATAAACCGACCAAGAATTCATGTAAATTGTATTGAAATGGATATGTTATTTGCACAATTATTTGTGTAAAAATTAGAGGAAAATTCATCATCTAGTAAATACAACCTTGACGCGGTCATTGTCGGTTAATATATATTTCTACGAAATATTGTTTTCGTTTGTAGCGAACGTAATTCAATAATTGATTAACTAGATTGTCTGAGCAAATCAACTGTACAAATGATTATGCCCAAATTGTCATTATATCAATATAGAAAAAGATTTAATTTGAATTTCAGAGTGAAAGACATTTACAATTATCTCAACGGAAATTTAGTCACCATGTGTATCTATTGTCAGTCTTTCATTTGTGTCAATACTACGAAAAAGATTGACACAAGTGAATTGTAAATTAACCTTAGTGGTTTAGAATGGGACAATTTCTAATGGTGACCGTGATGACTATGTTTTTGGAAGTGACAAGTGCTAAGTTTCTTGATTATTTAAAAATTTTGTCAACATACATGCTCTCACAATATACTCTTGAAGATTATATTTATTAACAGACAATAATATATATTCTCATTGAACAGGACGTAATTAATGTTTTGGTCTAGAAAAGAAGTTGAAATGAGGTGTATTCCAAGAAGATGTCAACATAACTCTCAGGGTATTTGGCCTGATTTTAGGAAGAGAAATGTGTCGGGTTGGTTATGGTCCAATTACAGGATCTATTGGCCATGAAGAACTGCTCCCTAATCCAACAGACATATCGTCGAGATTTAAAGGGATCAAATTGTCAGTCAACCCATAATAAATACCACTTCAATTTTCATACAAGTATTTTATACATAAATTCTTTATTCAACATAATTAATTGCTACAATTGTAAACTTTGGTTTTTAACTTATTAAGAAATAATGGAACTGAATAAAAAAAAATTATTCAGAACGAAAATGAAATGAGAAGTAAAAAAAAAAAATGATGAATGAATATATCATACGAGTCCGATGTGTATTTTTCTATTTATGAATAGACACACACAAACTGTCAAATAATATACAGCTTCAAACCACTCATCTCCTCTACCGTATGCACATTGTTTATGGAAGATGATATATTGTTCTTAGCGCCGGCTTTATACAAAAGGGTCCTTCGTTATGTTTATTTAACTTGGGCTTTTGCTTGATCCTCTCCCAAGTGCGTCATCTTATACGCGGATCCTTCCGCATTTCCGTTTCATCTGAACCGGATGTTCAATATCATTTCATTGAGGGAAATTAAAGAAAAAAAAGTGAAAGAAAGCAATGTGATGGGCACCACCGACTAGTTTAAAATTAGATCTCAATAATTAAAATATGATGTACAAACATGATAATTTAATTATTTCGATATTTTGTATATAAATTAATATATAGTTGTGGTTGTGTTGCGTTAGTAATACATCTGGTGGGACTCATGATTGTGATGGCGGTTAACATAATTTTGATGACTTTCAGAATGATAACATTGGACATCGTTAATCTCATCATCATGCCGATGTGTTCGATGATAGTACTGATTTGTACTTGACATTCCCGACGTTGATGATACGCTGCAACTGTTATTGAGAAACATGGATGGGGTTGAAGCACTTTGGAGCGCAAACGGCCACGACTGAAAGAGAAAAAAAGAATGAAAGAAAGGAAGAAAAAAGTTGGTGATAGAGAAAGAATAATATAATATTTTTAAACTAAACGCGTGTGCGCATCTTCAATTCTTCTTCTTTGTTATTCTAATGATTTTAATGGGCAGCAGGAGCGGAAGTATATTTGTACGAGTGACGGCGGAGACAAGAGAGAAAAGAATACCCAGTGATTTAATCCACCTGGGTAGACGTAAACAGAAGCATCAGGCGCTTTTGGAATGAAGCGATTGGATCCACCTGGTATGCAGCAATTGGCATTGTTCTTCTGAGAAATTTATTATTTTATGTTCAATTGATGCTTCAATGGACTTTAATGATGTAATCAATAAGGTATTTAAGTCCCAGTGCAAATTTTAAATGTAATTATTTCCGTTTGTTCTTCAGACGAATTAAGTGAGCGTATATTATAGCTTATTATCGGAATTTTATCGGTTGTGAAATAATGGAGTTCTTCACTATCAGGAATTGCACCGAAATTGATGTTTGAATTCGTTTTCATAATTTTTTTTCCATGCACATATTGCTGTTACGAGAATGATAATTCATAAATAATTTTGGTTGATAGGTCCACCAAATGCAACGGTGTGTTCTTCAATGATTCATTTACAAAGTTTCTTTCAAATGTTCTTATAAAAATTGATATTGAAAATTAATTTTCTATCGAAAAGGGAAATTGAAAATGCTAAACTAATGTCTTTCTTGGACTTACCAAAGTTAAGGACAACGATCGTGCTGACTCCGGATGACCATCCCCATCATCTTGAAGAACTGCACGAAGATGAGCGATATATGTTGCAGCCAATCGTAATGTGTCCAATTTACTGAGCTTTGTGTCAGCAGGTACCCATGGCAATGTTGTTTTCAATCTACAAAATGCTTTACTTAATACTCTCATTCTTGCGCGTTCACGTGCATTCGCTGCATTTCTCGGTGCACGTCCTTCCAATTCGTCTTTGCTGTATTTTTCATCAGATGGTGAGAAATCATCGTCATCAAATGATGTCGTTGATGTTCGTCTCTTGCGTGGCATCTTTCACTAATCAATTTATATATTTATTTTCTGTATTACTCAATTATAATATTTAATTGTGAGAAATTAATTGGTGAATGATAATATTTCAGTTTTAATTTTTCTCCACCAAGTCGGATAATTAGTTTTTAAAATATAAGATATCAAGACACGCGAGGTTTCACTGATCACGCGGAACTAATTGTCAGTAGTGTTAAGTGGATGGTGAAGAGCGTGAAGTGGATGACGACTGAGTGGAGAAAAAAAAACAAATATGTGAGAGCAAAAAAGAAAAAGGGAAGATGTGGAAAATTAGTCATGGGGCGGAGAGTTAGGACGGCCCAGAGGCGGGTCAGAAATTTTTCAACCAGCTTCCATCACCAACAAAGAGACAAGATATTTCTTGCGTGGATCCTCGGCCAATCCCAAATATTTTGAGACATTTAAACATGTGTGCCCACCTGGTATCCATAGTTGCTTTCGTATTCTCCCGGTTATCGAATTTTCAATCTCTCGTGCTTCAATGAAAAAATATTGGGAGGATGTTTTGAAATTTAATATGGTATATTTATATTTGAATGATGATGAATGATTTTTTATGCGAAAATTTTATGTTTGTCTGGTGAATTGAATTTTTTTTTGCCTTTCAAATTTTTATTCAGGATAACACTGCAAGGTAACAATACCAACTGGAAATATACTTTCTGATTTATCGATTACACTCACATCTCTGTTATACCGGTAGTAATTTTCATTATCGACAGCGCAAAAAAGCGAATGCATGCGCACCTATTCTTTTTTTTTTTTTCAAAGTTTGGAAGATAGTTTCCAACGATGTCTCATAAACTACTTTGCTAATGCTGATTGCAATTATATACAGATGGTAGATGGATAAAATATATATACATACATAAGAAAGAAAAAGAAAATAGAAGCTAACTAGTCGTAAAATTAAATGATGATATTTTACGGCTGATAATCAGTGTGAGCATAGTGATATAGTGCTCAAATTTGTGTTTAGTATCGCATAAACGTCTCTGAAGATAATGACTGCGTGTACACAGTGTATAATATAATTTTACAGTAGGAAATTACAAGACAGAACAAAATCAAAAAAATAACACACGTGTGTAAGTAGCAAATTTTCATATTTTTTTTTGTTCTTTTTTTTTTGTTTTTTTTTTTTTTTCATCTCTTCTTTTTTAATACATTATAGGTTTTACGTGGATCGTTCCATGATTTCCAACGGTGATATTATTTACAACAACGACGAAATCTATTATACGATTTCAACGAAAATTAATTACACAATGATTCACTTCTCTTTAAATGTAATATGTATAATTAATATACGACAGTCGGGAGATATGCTGTATATATACAATAATCAATTTATAAAAGCAAAAAAAAAATATATATATATATATACGAGCAGGTAACGTGTGTGTATGTTTGTCTCATATATGAAGATTATTCTGAATTAAATTCCGATAAACATTCTTCATATACACATATATAAATTCAAAAGTCACATAGCCAAATGATGATTGATAATCACGACAAAATACATTTGTCCGCATCCTTTTGTGAATGTGACGTTGATTGGCCGCGTCTTCGCGCACATGCAACTGCATCATTAGGTACATAAGATATTCGAACGCCTCCGTATGCACGTCTTGGTGGTAGTGCATAAGCTGCGGCTTCGTCTGAGCTGCTTGAAGAGCTGCACGTTGAGCAACAGCTCTCCTCATCATCGTGTCTTGTAGCTGGCCCAACGCTATCTGTAATTAGTAATTCAAATAATTTTTATTATATTTGCTTTATACGGCAATAATAATTTTCATGAGTTTAACAAGGTTGAAATTAATATAAAATACTATTTGCTGTCACAGGAAGTTGTCTTTGGTATTATATTGATTTAAAATGACATTATATGGTTTAAGAGTGGATGGAGCAATAATATGCACCCACCAATCTATTAGAAGGAGATGATAATAATTGAAGATAATTGACATTTAACAATTAGTAATTTGAAGGATGAATTAAATATTATATCTCACCCCAAGATGTACTGGCAACTTCTTCAGGTTGTAAACTCCTTGAACGTGGTACATGTGAATGACGAGAGGACGGTGATGTTGGATTGCACGTGGTATTCGCTAATGGCATCGTTGCATTACCACCACTGTGTCCCTCATCACCCTGGAATCTCACTCGTCTTGATGTTGGCGTAGGTGGATCTGTCATTGAGATATTACCACAGAGATCCGTTGTATCTGTCGGCATATTTGTCATCAGATGTGATGGTGGTGGTGGTGGTGGTGGCGGTGGTGGTGGTGGTGTTTGCGGTGGTGTTGGGGTTGAATGGTGTGTTACTAAATGAGATGGTGGTGGCAATTCTGGCATACTTGACGCATGCGTTGGCGTTGAATTTTGTACACAGCGTAATGGTTCTCGGTCTCTCGCTTGCATCAACCTTTTGAATAATCATATCGTGAGTGTTTAATGCACATTGTGTCCCGCTTTGAGTGTACGAAAAGACTAAGTAGTCCGAAAATGTGAATAGAGTCCATTCATAGTTGTTGGAACTTTAGGTCTGTGACCCGAGAACAAAGTGAGAATTTGTAAATTGTGATTTTAGTTTTTGAATGCATATTCTGGACGTAAATCATTTCATGACACTGTAATTACTTTTTCAAATGTTGTCATAATTAATATATTATCGATATATTGTCATCTATCTTGAGATTATAGTGGAATATTTAAAAATTTGTCCTAGTTTCACGACGCTCGTTCCTCAAATTTTCGTCTCTACTCTTGATGAATTCATGTCAATCAATCACGTTATAACACGCCCATTGATAAATCCCACACAGTATTTAATCTCTTTCCAATTCAAAATCACTCTCGTTCAATGACTTGAAAGTATGTCCACTTGAGTGTTTGAATTTTCATTTTGCGTTGTTTATATAATTGCAATACGAAAATGAAAGCGATTTATTAATTTTACATAAGCCCGTGGCGTATAAAGACAGAGTTCTTCGTATGATACGATATTAATAACACGAATTGAATGAAAAATAATAACTATTTTATATGAATCGTTTCGGTATTGTTGCATCGACATTTACCTTCCCAATTCATTCGTATTATTCTCCTCTGGATGGGTAGTACGGTCTTGCAGTAATCTCTCAAGATTCCGTTCCAATATCACTCGATCCAAACCACTCGGTCTTGAACCATTACCCGACAAAGTTTCACTACTGAAATCGATATTTGAAATAATTTGTGTGGGTGTTGTTGCAAGTGATGCTGAGGCTTGATAATGTTTCCTCGAAACACGCGGTGAATTTCTCGCAGAATTGCTATGTAACGTGTGCCTGGTTGATATTGTCATTGTTGTTGTTGTTGATGACATCGGCGGCGGTGGACTAGAACTCCCTTCACTTGGTGTGGGTGGCGGCGGCTTTCTTTGCCTTGAAAAAAAAAAAAACACATAATCATAGTACACTCACAATATCTTGAATCACCACAAGGAAACACACATAAAGTCAATGTTATGTAATACGAACCGGGGAAAGGAAGGCGGCGGCGGTGGTGCCAGTGGTGGTCCAGCAGACGAATCACTGGGTGTCGTAGGCGGTTCACCTTTGCTACATGCAATGCTGCAGTAGATTGCTCCACGTCGTGGTAAAAAAGGTCGACCCAATAATGACGTTCGACATGTCGCACAACAAAAGCACGCTTCAGTAGCGTGCCAGTGCTGTCCCTCATGTGACATTTGTCCCTGATCAACGCCAATGGGTTCACCACAGCTATCGCAGTATTCAGCGAATGACGCGTCAAAGCAATGGAGACAGTAAGGCCGTCCTTCACGCATAACGTAACGCTGTCCACCAAGCTGAAGCAACAAATCACAAATTACTCACAATCAAATGATAGATAAAAACATGTGATTGACATTTAAAGTTGTTTTCTTTTCTTTTCTATCTCAATATATTATCTTGATGCTCACCTGTCGATCACACTCGAGACAGGCAAAGTGCCTCATATGCCAGGCTCTACCCTCCGCTTCTGTACACTCATCAGCCAAAATAATTTCATCGCAAGCGCAACATCTTGGTTTTAAAGTTTCAGCATGATGTCGACCACAATAGAGCCGACCATCACGCCAGAAATAAATGAGATCAACAAGCAATTGTCTACAAACACAACAAACAAAGCATGCAGGATGCCACATTGCTGTGGGGCCAGCTCGACTTGCACCCACAGCCATTTCCCCAGTCGTGATCGGTCTGCCGCATTCTCGACACCCGCTACCATGGGGTCGTTCTAGTTGACTCGCGTGTCCACGACCGAGCGCCTCACGCTTTCTCTGACCAGCAAATACACGAAGCTCTCGCTTCTCTTCTTCACTAAGACCACTGCAATATCTCGCTTCGTTGTCGTGCGGCGGCAATTGTTGTAGCAGCTGCTTTACTCGTTCACGTTCACCGGCGCTGCCAACGTAGGGTATTTTGTCCTCGGGTAAGGAACTGAAGTACAGGTGGACCTGAAAGTTGATGACGAGTTATTAAAATTGGAATTGGTATATGGGGAGAGAGAGAGAGAGAGAGAGAGAAAATAAAAGAGTGAGGGAAAAATTCTCTGGCGGTAGAGTGCACCTGCCAAACTCACCTGGTCGGGCCTCAGTCCTGGTGGAACCCAAGTGTATTCCTCTAGTGCACAACCACTGTCATCGTCGCTTTGGGACAATCGTTGATGATGGTGCACCAGAGGATCTTGAAGAACAGGCGGTGGATCAATTGGACTTTTATATGGTTCCTGATGAGGTGGAATGGCAGCAGCACCGCCTGATGTTGGTCCACCGCCACTTTGAAATGCCATCGCCATTGCCATTGATGTACCTGGACCAAGCGTGAGGCTCGATGAGACTGTTGCTTTGATACTCGGTCGATGATGATCCTCTCTCGGGCACCTGCAACTCCTGCACACTTTTCTGTAACATCACACAAGTCAAGAATATATATATATTGATAGGGGAATATACTTAAGTAATTAATTCAAGTTAAATGATAAATAATTTCATACATTTTCAATAATGCCCGTTACGAATATATATGAAAAATATATTGTTTCACTATAGGAGGTATCATCAGACTTTTCAATAACAAAAATACTTTAACCAAAATTGTTCAATGAAGTCGACAGAAAAAAATGTGTAAAACAAATTTACTCTGTATCTTTCTAGATATACATTCCCATTAGAAGTACCAATTAGTTCATCCGTCACGAATTTTTGCCAAAGTAAATGCATACAAGTAATTTATTTATCACAGTTGATACTGCCGCTTTGGGGCACTGAACAATAATCCATGATATGGTCGTAGGGCGTTCCAATTAGACTGCAGAATACTCTTCCACCCTGTTTTTATATGAACGCCACGGGCATAATTCGCCACCGGTAAATCAATGTTGAGATTATTGCGCGCCAGTGTAAAAACGCACGTGCGGATCGAATTTAATGAAATTGAGACTCATCTCACTTTTTCCGTTGTTTTTTCGTTTGCTTTCATATGATGATGATTATGATGATGATGATGGTGATGACGACGATGATGATGATGGTGCTGAAGATGGTGATGATAGTAAATAAAAATAAAAGATTGAACGGCTGCAGGGAAATGAATTAACTTGGCGAATAAGAGCGTAACCAAGAGCGAATGAGTATGAGACCTGTCATAAAATTAAATCATGGGTCGGCGATGAGACCCCGCCGGGTGCGCGCATCCTAACGATTATCCACAACCAAACTCGTTAGGTATTCGGTTGAGAATGAGCGAGGGAAACAGATTGAGAAGAGGCAAACTTTAGGTTTTTAGAAAATTAATAGCCCCGTCAATCGACCGCCTATGGAATATATTTGTCAAATAATAAAAATGAAGGTTAAGAGTGAAAGAGAAAAAAAGAATGATGATGATGATGATAATGATAGTTTTATTCAACGACAAAGACCTTGGAGTCAAAAGAAGACGTTCTCACGCGAGGGGGGAAAAAAAAGGTGAGGGGCGTCACGGTTCCATTGCTTTAAATTTGCCTCACTTCATACGTTCATAAATATATATATGTGTGTATAAACTTATTCTAACACACCTTTCATAAACACATTAATGCCATGACTAATTTGATTCCAGGTTTTGAAAAATTGTCTGTGTATTCGGTTATTTAATATAGGTTTCTGTATATATGATTATGTTGTTGTCCCATATTCTATTCTTTTCGTCAATACTTTTCCCTTGATTTATCGATGCAATTTTTTTTATATTTTTCATATGGATAGAAATATAAATTCTATAAACGGTGCAATGATTTCTATACACTGTTTTATTTGTTCAAGTTTGCATTTCATTTATTTTTCACGTCGCATTCATTCACAGTGATCATGTTTTGACACGTCCATTTATTTTTCCCTCCTTAGCACATCAACATTTCTCCACTCAAACTCATCTTGTATAATAGTATGAATAAAATACACGTATTTGAAGTTAACGATGGTGAAAAGAAACCTGAAAACTATTAAAATATTTCGTTGAATAGATAATGAAAATATTTGCAAACAAACATGACGAGTGGAAGGAATGAATAAAGAAAAAATAAACCACAAAGACTTACTCATCCCGATAATTTGAATGCAACAGACCATCAAGATTATGCTCATTAACTTCAATACATCGTGTAACATTTTGCACTCGTTCACGTTCATCATCCAATGTACTATTATCAAAACCACCACATGCACGTGCACCAGTTAAAAATTCAACGCACTTTTCCGTCGGACTTGCGCGCGGCAAAACCGGACGTCCGGCAACCTCATCACTCACATCGCCACGTCTACCTCTCAAGAAATCATCAAGATATTGACCTGGATCAACACCATTAGAATCACAATTAACATTTGTTGGTGATGATAATGATGGCGATTGCCATGATGTTGGTTCATTAATATCCAATCCAACATTGACACTACCCTCCACATTTTTTCTACCATAGAGTTTGCGTAAATATGCCTCTTGATGACTACGTGTAGCCCAACATCCAGTTGCCCACCAACGCTTGGAACCAAACAACAAACTTGTCTGTCTCCTTCTTGCCAAGCTCGACATCTCGATACACAACTCGTTTCCGGGTAATCCAATGACTGCATCCTTCTTTCTCGTCTTAACACCAACTCTATCTTACTTTAATAAAATCACTTCTGTTGCTCAGTGTATATGACAAGGTAAATACTGGTGAGATACCAAGTAGAAGTAATAGCAGTAGTAGCAACAGTTGTGGTAGTTGCAATTGTAAAAGTAGTAGTGGCAATAATGTAGAGATTGTTCGTGATGATTACACTGCCCGTATTGATCAAGTAAATTATTATGTGGGCGAATGAACGTACGAAGATAATAAAGAAGATGAAAATGTGAAGAGAAAAATATAGACGAAGATTTTCAGATTAGTTCAACTGGGATGGATTGTGAACGAAGGAAAGCTGATTAAGTGAATCAGTTTCTTCGATATTACAACTCACGACATTTCAAGGAGATTGGGAGAGAGGATGAGTTGTCTTTACGATATACAAAAGAGGAAGAATGAGAATAAGAAATGTAGTGTATGTATGTATATAACCGGTAGTGGAGCGCGGAGATTAACGTTTTAATACAAGTCGCGGGCGCGCGCGGCGTATCTTCAGGACGGAAAGACAAGCCACTTGAAGAAGTTGGCGATTCCACGCGCTCAACACACACACTATTTATATATATATATATTGCTCCTCTTATTTCCAATCCACTCACATCGCGAATCGCCAGGCGATTGCTTTCTTACGATTGCCTCGCGCGTCGTTTCTCATCCAAGAAACATACTCTTTTTTTTTTGTTTTTTCGTTTTCATTTTCAATTCTTGTTTCCACCTTTTATTATTGCTTTCATTTATTTTTGTTTTCCACTTTCTGGTTTAAATAAAAACGAGTCGCAAATCGTATACCTCACACGCTCACAACTGCTGCTAATTGTTGCTCAAATGTGCTTGAATATTACTCTATAATTTCTTCGCTTCATTTAATTTTTCGTTGTCTTGTTTTTTTTTTTCTTGCGTCACTTTTTCAACCCTTTTTTTCTACCTCTCCTCTACACTTTGATTCACATTTCAATAACACGTTTTAAATTGTAAAATAATTATCGCAAGTGATTAAAGAGTCATTTGTGAGGGTAATACACAAATGATGAATAATTTTTTTTTCTCTTTTTATTTTATAATCTCAAGACATCAATCACTATTTTTTATCTCTTGGTTTATTCTTTTGTTTCTCATGTTTGAATTTTCTATTACAGTACATATATATATATATATATATATATATATATATATATATTGGACGTCGGAGACTTGGAAAATGAAATAAGTGTTGGTCTGTAGAGCCAACTTCAATCAGTTATCAGAGAGAGTTGCACGGTCGCGCACGGTCGCGCGAACACTGAGAGTACCGTCGACGTTCAGCCCCAAGAGATGGTGAGGGCCCAAGCGGTGTAGTGCGGCGCAGAGGTCCCGGGGCCTCACTCAGAAGGAAGGAAGGGAGACACAGTGTCAGAGAGTTGAAGAAAGAAGGAAAAGGAGACACGAGCACACCATCAGAATGGGGGAAAGTCATATATGTATAAACATATATATATGAATACTGTTTAAATGTATATGTGGGGCCCAGGCGTTTTACGTTAACCCTCTTGGTTCCCACTCTACCACTACTGCTGCCACCATCACCACCACTATCAGCTCTATACCCATTCGATATATTTATATATTCGTTTCTAATACGTGTGGCGTGTTGGAGTTCCAACGCCTGAGGCAATGTAAACTCCAAAGGCGCGCGAGATGCGTGTTCACGCGCGTGGTGTGTCTCCTTGGAAGCCCATTGGCAAAAGCCGTGAGCTCTGTTACATTCCTACTTGTCCATGGAAATCGAAGGTTGGTTGCATGAGAGTTTGTATATATATATATAAAGAGAGAAAAGATGAAAGAAGACACAATACAAACTCTTTACTGGATCTTATCGTTGCTTCTCTGTTTCAGGGTCAGAGATCGTGACCGTGAAGGGGTCGATGATGTCGCATGTATATATGTATATATATATTTGTGATTTGAGAGATTAAAAACAGGTGCACGCAATGCATTTATATGTATTTGAATATGGAAACAAGTCACATGCATCCAGACACACATGTTCGTGTAATCGTATTTTTATTTCAATTCAACTCTCGTTGAGTTTGAACAACATCGACAATACATATTCAATAATTATTTGATGAATAGGTACTGAATGAATAGCGTGGATCTTTGCAGAATTTAAGTGTTGGATTAGCTGACAGTCAATAGCAGTCGATAACACTTGAGTGTTCAAATTAATTCAATAGTTTATTTTTATCTGATGATTGTTGCAAAAACAAAAAATCATTGAATCAGTTTGTACACTTGATATTAATTGTTATTGACATCGTTAACGTTTTTTTTTTTATATATATATCAGTGACGAGAATAATATTCTGACGGTTATTAAAGTCAATAAAATTAACATTAACAATTATTTCATCGTTTATAAAAATTTAATAGATAATTCAAGCGTCGCATTTGATTGCGAATGATAAAACACGAGACCAGACAAAAAAATGAAAAATGACAAAATAAATTGCGAAATGAAATAAAATACAGATGTCAGTTACATAAATAGAGAATAAACGACGGGAATATAAAACGCCAAATGGCAATACATAAATATAACCAATAATAAATGAATATAAATATAAATAGAGTTGAGTTATATTCAAGTAGAATAAGAAGTGCATAAATGCGTGAGCACGTTTATAATTCCATGACTTTCAGTATTTGTATGTGTATTCAATGTGTGTGCGTGTCTGTTCTGTGCGTATATTTATGTGTGTGAATACGGTATGGAAGTAGCGAAACCTTTCTGGCCTCTTCCCACAGAGCTCAACTGTAGCACAAACTCATTACTACTTCCTGAGAACGAGGGAAAACCACAAGAGAATACGTCGAAAAATCCTGTATCACATATCACACGGGGAAGAAGCCAATGATATTACAAAAAAAAAAAAAAAGAGAAATTATATGCAAAATGTTAAGTGCAATAATAACAAGTTCCCAGAAATTTTAACACTGCTTCATCTACATATCCACATTGTACATATACTATGTATTTTGTAGGTGGATATTTTTTACAATGCAGCATTTGGAAAGTCTTTGGTCCAATATTTGCGGTACGACCGTTGATGTTTGGGCGCTCTCACATCAGAATTCTCCCTCGGGTATATTCTTAACGGCTTGACAAACATACACCCAAGTATTGCCGCAGAGTTGAAGCTGTTGACATAAGTCCGTACTGTGTTGTCGTCGTCGTACACTCAACTCATCATTCCTTGGACATCTTCAGAGTCTGGAGTACACTCTCATTCCCGACGAGCCAAGAAGTTTTGTAGTTTGTAGTTTGTGGTGGTGTGTGATGGTAGTCTTCAAGAATGGACGTCTGTTATTCTTTGATGGTATAAATGAGGTATATATCCAAACACCATAACCAACCACGTGAAAGGTAGCACCAGCAGCACCACTACCACCAGCAGCAGCATCCAGAAGCTAAAAGTGAAATGAAAGGCGAATCTTTTGCTGTGCATGAACAAAAGTGCCCAAGGGCTTCATTTTGTTTCTTGAGGGTTGGCAGCGTAAGAAAGATACTTAAAGGTCCAGGAGTAAATGCCTTCTTTCGTTCAGGTATATATGAATGTATATACACGAGTATGTGTATGTTGTGTAAGACTACGTTGTATATACAAGAAGCGAACGCAAAGGATGAGAGATTTAGAAGGGAATTATGCAGATTGCAGCCTCGGCTCTGATGGGCCTTGATGGGACTTGGGCCTACGTGATCCTACAGCGACGTGCCAAGCATATATTGGCATCCTCAACGATCAAGCGAATTGTATACACCTATCTGTACACTTATGTATGTGTATGTGTATATTTGTATGAATAAAATTTGACTCGAGTTCATTTTGAAAATGAAAACCACCATTGGCAAACAGAATGAATATCAAGTTAGAATCGTTTCTTCCCTCCACCACCATATTTTTAATTTAATTTCTGGATTAATTTTACGTTTGGAAATTGAATTGCATCTTATTATTGTAGATTCGTAATTTATCATTTTTTGAAAGAACAAATTCATAACAGTTGCTCGTTGTTTTTTAAATCTTTAAATGTGTATACCTCTTCAATTTTATAATGATGCGCATCCCAAGTATAAATGGCGGGCTTGTAAGTTATTACTAATTTATTCAGGATCCAAAAATGTAGATCACCCTTCATCTAACGGCGGGACGATAAGGCCCATTCATTTTTGAATATGTAATTTTTAAACCATTTCAGAAATGCCTTGCACGAGTTTAATCATAAATTCGCAGCAGGCAAGTCATAAAAACATGGAAATCAGCTGAAAGTACCTGCCTTCCTTACATGCCAATCTTCATTAACACAAACTTAATACAATTTCCTCTTGCAAATTCTTGACAAGGTACTTGAAAAAAACAAGAAAAAAAATTGCTATTAAATAAATATCTATTTGGTGATTATTACATCGAATATTGAAATTAATTTTCAATCTTTTGTCTGTTGATAGAACTACCTTAATGAGGTTTTATGTGAAATGCCGTCTTGATTGATAGATACATATAAAGAAGAGTGGATGAAGAAGATGAAAGCGGTGCGCAATGATGTTATAGAATCGGTGTTGCTCCTTTCTCCATCACGTATACACTGCAAGCTTCTTTCACTCATTTCTTGTTTTTCTGCTTCTCATCACAGAGGCCCAGTGCACCCATCACCTTCGTTGGTGCTTGTTCTCTTCCATTTTCATTCCATCCACATGACTCTTCCTCACTCACTTGCTCTCCCACTCTTATCCCTCATCTGTTTCAGGTTCATTTACACGCACATTCACTGTCTTCGTTCTTTCCTCATATATACATGACATTCACGATCCGGTTTACCTATGTCGTCCAATAAACACCAGGCCATCTTTGGGATGATGTTAACGCCATTGAAGATTTCGACTTCAGGTTGAGTATTTCCGCTTGTTAATATATATAACATCGTATGACTAAGTGAAATTGAATGACGAATTGATGTGAAGGAATTAAGTGCAAACAGATAGAAGATGAAATAAAAGAGAAAAAGGAATAATCATTGGCGATAACAGCATGCGGTGAAACAAGTCCTTGACGAGTGGCTTGAGAGAGGACATTGGCATCTTTGAATACACGTCTTAACCGTAAACTCACGATGATTATCGTACGCTCCAGGTGGTAAGCACAGTGATACTCGAAGATTGAGCATCATCAGGAGCAACATCCAATTGAGAAGTTTGTGCTGGCGTCATTCGCTTGGAGCTTCTCAAAAAGTTCGACATAATACTTATTTATTCCTCTTTTTTTTTTTCTTTTTTTTGTTTTCTCCACATTATTTTCATTTCCTTTTTCTATTTACTCACTCACGTACTTTCTTCTATCATCCCATATCTATCTATATATCTCGCGAATCATTTGACGACGATGCAACGTGGTATAGCATCAGGTATAGATGAATATATGTATATTGAGCAAAAGGTGCACATATAGGAATGCACGTTCCGCCGGACGTCGGCCCAGCCGGCGACTCCACGCGAAGAAGGGTAATTACGTTTTTACGATGGAGATCTTCGACGCCATTTTGAAAACGTCCAACCGTTTGTGTACAACACACTCTCTTTCACTCTCTCTCTCTCTCCCTGTCCCTTTATGTCTTTCTGGCGTCACTGTGGCATCAACAGCATCAATGTCTTCCAAGTTGCAACGTCGCTCGCAAAGCATATATAAATAAGAGATATATAGCAATGAAAAAAAAGTGAGAGAGGCGTCATCAGAATTTACGGGACGCGATGGTGTAAATCATGAAAGTGTGACTGTATACCAGGTATATATTCTCGCGATATATGTACGTGCAAGACATGCCCCGCTGCGTTTATATCAGCTAAGGCACGCGGGATTGTATATCGACAGGAATGTCCCACGTGCGCGCATCAAGGCGTTACAATTCTGTATATACACAAGCAATTGCAACCACACATGAGAAGAACGAGGTTGACATCCTATCTCTTGAACTAAAACTGGTCAAGATCCAGTGAATCCAGTAGAATGTCGGTTATAAGCGAATTCAATGCTTATATGTTTGTGTGAGTTTGTGTCTTCAGATTACTCGTATATGTTATTGCCCAGAGGTAGTTTCCAGGGCAGTTGTGGAAACCACTGCGTTATATATTAAGTATACCGGATGAGATGTTGGTATAAATTATATTATTATAATTTTTTCTACTGTGGGATTATGAATGTGATATCAGTTTGTTTATTTACATTGCAGAGAGAATACTATCATATGGTATTCTTATTTTATTAATAGCTCATACAAAAATTCTATTGATACAACAGTATAATAAAATGTTTCAAGCAGAGTAGTTCAATATTTTTGTGAATGCTTTCAGTCTTGTTTGTTTGTGAAAGATTTTATTTTTTATTTTACTCAATAAATTATTAAATTTGAATATCTATTTCATTTTGATAACTTTATTCCATTTATAATTTGTAATTGAGATGTCGTGTTGAACTTATGCATGCAGAGAAAAAAAAATAATGTAGAATGTGAATTTGCACAACTCTTTTTGCATATTTATATAAGAGTAAACTTTCGAGTTGTCTGAGAAGAATATTGATATGAAGTCAATTACTTATCTTATTGCAACATGAATTTTTGATTAATGTAGTAATTCAGTGAGTATATACATCTGTTGCAATTCGATGAGATTTTATCAAAATATTTCTCGCATTATAGAAGAATGTCGAGTGCTAAGAAAGAAATAATTAGAGAACGTGTTTTGGTTAAATAATGAATATGTTTGGATGATAAATAAAAAAACAAAAAAAGTGGCAAGAGTCCCCTTTACAAGTTCAGACAAATATTTAAACTTTTATTTTCATTTTCACTGCGCATTGGCGGCGACGAAATTGATACAATGTCAGTAAATAAATTGAATTGAGAATTAATGGAGTAGTTAATTATTAGAACCAAACAGCGTTATCAAAAACACTGATGATAAATGTAACAGTCAAATTTGTCTGAAATATAGTGTATATTTAAATTCACAGACAGTAGTATCGTGTATTGAATTACATGTTTAGCATAATTATGCACGATTGACGAACGACAGATAATTATTATGATGACAGAGATATTATAAAATGGAAATTTTTAACCAGACTCACAATATATCATTTTAATTGTTCAAAATAACTATAAAACTTGTTTCTTATAATAATACAGAGATCATGTTAAACTTTGTTTCGAAATCTGTTATAATATATAATGTAATATAAGTGCTAGATGTTTCCATCAATTATCAAAGATGTCCTCATTTTTTTTTGTTAGATATTTTTAGATACTTCTCGCACGCGATATATTTCTATTCAATGTAATTTTATATATTTTACAAAATCAAAGTATATTTAATACCAAATGAAGAATGTTGAGGATATTGTTGAAGGGTGATTATGAACTGAAATCAATTTTGTCAGGAGTATATAATTGTGTGGCAACAATTTTGCAGTGACAATTTTGTCCTAGAACTAAACGACATGGAACCAATAATTCTTTCCGGTTCCACCTTACAATTAAATACTTTTGAGAACACCGACAAAATATATATACAGTTGAAATTATTCTCAGAAACCATCACTCGGCATAAGTATCTTATACAAAATATATTTATATACATAAATTATGTTGCATTGCAATATCGTATTTGTACACTTGCTCATCATTTTTTTGGCTTGTTAACTTTCAGGAAAATCACAGTGTGGATACACCTATTAGATTCCATTTCAAGATCGTGTGTATGACAATTTTTACTGGACAATGTGTCTCCACAGTTATGGATGAAGAAACGAGATAACAAATTTCATACTCTACACACATTCGAGATGAGAAGATATATAAATTTATATATATATATACACATAAAGTTTGAGTGTGACAACGTCGATCATGTGTGTGTGTGCAAGCATGTACTCCAGTTTGCCCTGTGGACGTAATTACCTGAAGGAAAGAGAGCAAGTAAGTACACGACAAATTGAATAACGAGGTATAACCTACGGGGATTTCGTTCCATGATCACTCGTTTATTGAGAGCCAATTTTCATTCTCTTGTTCTAGGTTATAAACTCATGCTTAGCCAATTAGTAGCACGCGAGTGTTGAGATATATACGTGTGTGTGTATATACCATATTGTATACCATGATGAGAACCAATCCTGCTATTTGGAGAATGGAGGGAAGAAGAAGATGAAGAAGAACAATTGTATATTAAATTGGTGGTGAATTTGTGACTGGTAAGGTATAGGTATACAATTGACTGTTGTAACTGCAATTTTCGAGAACTGCTTCTCGCCCAATGTTGATTTGGTTTATTTCTTTTTGAATTTTTTTTTATGCTTCACCACAGGGCAAAGGCAATGTTGGGCGTGTGCAGGAAACCGCGCACAAGCACCCCGACAGTGTTGTTTTCCAGGTAGAGAGATCGAGACTATAATTTTCGTGCGATGATGGAAGGAAGAAGAAAGGAGAAAGAAGAATAACCCAAGGGCACCAATTTTCGAGAGCTACCCTCTATTACGTAAACTGGTCTCCGAACTCTTTAATTTCTCTCTCGGTCTTTTTATCCTGGTCACTCATGGTATTTTTTATGTATTGATTCCCAATATATAACCATAATAATGCGAGTCATGGACGCCCCAGTGAAACGAGATGTTTTATGAAAGTCTCAAATCATCAACCACGACACAGTGAATTCAAGAATAAATAAGTGATGTTGGCGCGCGGTGACTTGAATACTTTTACATTCTATTATTTCAACTTATATATTATAATGTTTCATATAACGGGACGCCTTTTGACTCATGTCTTTTTTAATGATTCTAAATCACAAATAGACATTTTTTTCTTCTCTTTTTTGTTTTTTTTTTTCAGATACGCGCGGCTTCGAATGAACAAATTATTGAGAGGAAAAAAATACTCAGTATACACAGAGATATATACTTATATATATATATATTATATACAAAAGCTAATCATCACGATGGGTGATGGTGAGAAGTAAGTATATTAAACCAAGTTCCAATAAAGAAACTCTTGGAATTCCATGCTTCTCCCTTTTTTTTTTTTTTTTATCTTAACTCATTTTCCCTCTGCTAACACTCTCTTTCTATATTTATATATATATACATGTTTCTTTCTCTTACACTTTTTCTTGTTCCTGCAGGCTCGTGTGTTACGGTTGGCTAGCTTTGCACTCTCAAAGAGTTCCCCTTTCGCCGTGCCGAATTACGCTATATTCTGCTATGGTGGTCCCGGCGGATGTCGATGCAAAGAAAGAAGATGCGCCAAGTGATGATGGAGAAGAAGAGAAAGAAGAACATATAATAAGAATAACAAGATTAAGGATGAGGTAAAGGAAGAAGGTGGAGTAGGATTGGTCTGATCATCGTGTCCATAGCCATTTCCAATTTGTTTCGTGTCTCGCAAAAGAACCACTAATAAAACAAGAAAAGAAATGAAAGGTTCGCATGAATCAAAACAAGGTCTGGCTTTTAATGTTGCTATATATTTGTATTCATTTATGTCTTTATGAATAATTCTTTTACCTATTGTTTTTTATGACTCCATCACACCGATAATACTCATTCGATTGTGATTATTGTTACTTTTATTATTATTATTTTAATATGTGGCGACGGTTTGTGAAGGTTTATAGCGTAATAAACATTTTCTAGTGTTGATGTGAAAACTGTAACGACTGGTGATACACAACATATACATAAGTCTGCAGTGTGGAGGTCAATGATTTGACATTAGTTCTCAAACACGAATAATTTATTTCGTTGTTTTTTTCTACTACAATTTTAATTCATGTGTTCATGAA
This sequence comes from Zele albiditarsus, assembly GCA_958496275.1. NCBI lineage: Eukaryota > Metazoa > Arthropoda > Insecta > Hymenoptera > Braconidae > Zele > Zele albiditarsus. The sequence goes on from OY292411.1 coordinate 969,470, forward strand.
CTGTCTGATTATGGCAGTTTCATTCAATTGAATAAACAAATTGTGTTGGGAACACACGTGATTGAGCTAAAACTTTCTCAACACTCTGAAACATTCTACATGTTAAACGTCTATTAGAAAAATAAAACCTGTTTAACCATTTGAAACGTGACTACAATGATGAAGATATGGAATATAAAATATTTTTGTAATATTTGAACTAACAGCTTACAGTAAAGGATGAATGGAATTGTATTAGAATATGTAAATGAAAGATGAATGAATTTTCATTCATTCACAATTGAGCAATTTTCTAGTTATCTCTGTACGAAATTCATTCGTCTAACATCACTCTGACACTTCATGTAATTAAAACTGCTAATCCAATAGTCAGAATTATTTTTCTCAAATATATGTGTTACTATTTTTGACCAAGTTCTATAGTCAGTAAAAAAATTAGCAAACAATTATGATCATACACCTACACAAACTGACACACAAATGTTTTGCGTTGTTGTGGCCGTGTATATATACAAATATAATAATACTGAAACATATTTGAGCGAAGAGAATGAGAGTTCTACTCCAATTTGCCTGGACAGAGCAAGCAAGATGTGGAATATAGAGAGAAGAGTAAAGTGGTGGCCGCGGGGTGCTCGTTCATATACATATGGGCTCCATGCAATCCGTGGAAAATTAATGCGGACGTATACGACACACACTGCACAGAGAAAGGGCGAGAGAGGTTAGCGTGAGAGTGAGTGAGAGAGATTGAGTGGAGAATTGCTGGAGAATCACACGCGCCATATAGCGTCGTGTAGGCTGGTAGCAAAAGCGCACAGCATCCCGTATGGCGTACAAGTGAATTATGGCCATGAAGGGTAGACGTACGATGCGGATGGAGGATGGATATAGAAATGAAGAAGAAGACGAAGAAAAAAGGAGAAGAGAAAAATAAAAGAAAAAAAAAGGGGAAAGCCAATTGGTTTATATACTTACTAACATTGGAATCTATATTGAACTTGGTATAGTTGATACATAACAAGACACAACAAGATTTCTAAGTAGAGATTAAGTGAGATAGTCTAAAAGCCAGACGCATTACTATCAATTAAATGCGCGGCGCAATATAGTTAGTATATATAGTTAAGAGTAAGAGAGCAAATATAGAACTCGCACGACTCCAATCTATGTGTATATTGGAAGAGAGAGGTAGGAAAATTTGTACGAACATTGAACAAGAGAATACTGAAGCGGCTTAGCGACCGGTATTAGTAATCCTTTGTAACAGTCCAAAAAGGGTTATAATACAACGTTAGAGATGTCGTTTGAGAATGAGATGTGTACGTTAATTTTACGGAATGACTCCATTTCGCTATTGTTTGGTGGCTAAATGTCATTGTTCTCAAGCACTGTTTACACGGGAAACAATCAAATTTGTGTTTACGTGATTGGTGAATACAATTGCAAGTATAATGATACATTTTCGGTATTTTTTTTGTTCATATTTATTGAGATATATTTTGGATATATATTTAGGAACAATTTTCTTTGGATACTGCAGGGGTAATTTAACTTCTCTTATACATCCACGAAATATAATCTCGCGTGATAGAACTATACATCTTGACACATAATTAAACCCTCTCAAATAAAATACATTGTTTTATATTATTCTATATTATATAGTACGATGCTCTCACACACCAAGAGAGAATGGTAATTATGCACAGTAATGTGACCATTCATGCTGAATAATCTTCATGAGAAAAGGAGATTAGTCATCATGTAACTAACACACCATATCGTATGTGTAAAACTTTTACATAATACATATGTATATAAATATGGAGTGCGTGTTGGTTGGTTCAACTTTGCAAGAGATATCACACTACAATTATCTGGTAAGCCACCTTCTCACTGTCTCTATCAAGTTCTCCTCTCAACTCTCTCAGTCAATGTTTTTGGAGGGGTTTGAGAGTGGCCCCCGTCGACCTTGTGGGGTCGTTGAGGGCGATGCTAATTTCTTGATTATCAACCTTCTCATCGTGTAGGTATACTACCGCTCCGTTTAGCTCCTTCCTTCGTGTGTTCACCTCCCGTGAGACATCTCATCGTGATCTCTGTGGAGTAACACCGCCACAGGGCTGTTGAAGCCTTATATTACTGTATATACCATCTAAGGTGAGAAGGAGTGAGAGATGAAGTAGAAGAAGGAGATGAAGAAGATGGTGGTGGTGGTGGTGGATGAGAAATAATACGGGGGTAAAGGCGCAATGCGTGAAAATGTCTCAACATCTGCTACCACCAGTGAGTAAGTGAGTCAGAGAAGCTGCATTTGAAATTATTAATCCTGTCAGAAACACTAAATCATATCTCATGATGTCGTGGCGGCGCGTGGAGTATAAGATATAGCAGGAAAGACATATACTCGAGCAAAGAACAAATGAAATTATTTCAATGAAGATTAATGTATTTGATTCAACGCGATTTTAGATATAAATCTAAATTGAGATAAATTTTTATTTCTACTTATAGTTTTGATTTTAATATAAAAATATCTATCAACTGTATTTGAATCTTCCAACGTATCTTTTTATTTATTATAAATAAGTGGCGGTGATGTTTATCCTTGGAAAAAAATTGGTAATGTAGAATTATTGAATAATGTCTATAATATAAATGGACGACATTGAATTCATATATGATAAAACTATAATTTTAGTAATTGTCATAGAATGGAAGTGGTAATTATTAGAATCAATTCTCCACACATCTAACGAGCATTATTTGTTTCAATTCACAGTGTCGTGCAATGCACACCCATTGGGAAGAATAAATATTACTACACTGATGTACGTGAAATTGCTAATGATAAAAAATATATAACATTGTGCCATTGACTATTAAATATAATTATAATTATTGGATAATTATGGATATTCATAATTGTGTTTCCTGACAGGAAATGTATCATTAACTTGAACAATATATATTTCTAAATCACATATTTCTAGATGAGGTATTTAGTAATTTGCTTTATTAATAATAATGAAACTAATTTGAATGATTTCTCATCAACATTTCGTTGACATTTTCATACAAGTTATAATTTTGGATTGAAACAACTTTTTTTGCTCTTTCTCGGTGTATAGTATATAGAGGTAATGGAGGTGTAGTGGAAGATATGGAGTCAGAGAGAGAACTGGTGAAAAAAGAGGAACGACAACAGCTACGACGACGACGACGACGATCAGGACGAGGGCTTCTGTCCACGATCTTGATTTAGCGTCTTTACTTTCAAGCCCTTCTTTTCTCGTTCTTTTACGTATACCTATATATATATATATATATACCATGTCGATTGATTTATCGCTCACCCCGGAAAAGTTTAGCTTTGTGCAACAATCCCTGCAATCAACTCTCCATGCTACTTCTTTCGAATACACTGTATGCGTTTATTTTTATCTCCAAGAAATATTTTTTGCCGTTTGTTTTCAACTTTAACACGATTAAATGGAAGAAGTGAATTAACGGGAATTTTACGAGCTAAATTCTCTGGTTGCTTGTATATGGTATTTTTATAGAATTCAATGTGGTATATTGTATGTAACTTGTGGCAAAGTATTACTGAACAGTATGAAGCATGCAAATATATACAGTGGCATTGGAGAACCCTTTGGTGTTTATGATACCACACTGTGGAAATGTCTTCGTTAATTAATTACAAGACTGGACCCACTTTTCTCTATGTTGTGTAATGGAATTTCTAAACATCCATGGGTATAACCAGACACACGTATAGTTAAAGAGGACATGGAAATATATCACAATGACAATTTGATGAATATGAAAAAGCAAAAAATAGGTATACGTTATTTAAATATTTATATAAAGCAGACACACTCACTCTCTTTCTCTCGATGCATACAATATGCCGATGAAAATTTACTGATCACGCTATATGTATATATATATATATACAACAAGGTAGGTGGAGAATAAACGAGGTATAGGAGTGGAAGCAGCAAGCGAAGAGCTCTGGTGCACGAGGGATAGAGTATACAGGAATGGCTCCCCTGGTGCTCGTTGGAGCGCGCGACCGAGCGCTTGGCTGTTTCGTATTTCGGGTCAAGCTTGGTGAGAATATTAATTACAATTTCACGTGATTAATCATTATGCATATATATAAATGGTTTAGCATTTCATTATTTAACTTGATTATATTTATATGTTTTCATCGAGTGGAAAAAAAAAAAGACAAAAGGAATAAAAATAAATGCAACATGATGTAGAATGAAACGATTTAGGAATAATTATTTTGTTCAATCGCCATCAACTATGTGAATGGGATAAAAATATTTTTCTTATAAAAAATTGGGTGATGGAAAATGGAGCGCAAATATCCGTGAAAGAAGAAGAAAATAGTAGAGGAAGAATCACCTTTGCTCGTCGTAAGCGTTTAAGAGTGAGGGTGTCGAAGGGGCCGGAAAGCTCCTAAACGAAAGCGTAAGTACACTCTTTAAAGTCATTTCTGTTTGTACATATATATATATGTATATACGTCGGCGACTTGTTTTTTTCTCTTTGGTTCCAGACACACTGACAGCCCCGAGAGTGAGAGCAGGAAAAAAATGCGCGAGAAATCAAAACGAGCGTATATACAGTGAAAGAAGGGAAGAAGAGAGAGGTAGAGAATTTTTCCCGCCGGCTATATAATGTTATGAATGCATAAAAAAGTCCTGTAAACTCGAGTGGTGGAGAAGGTTGCCTTCCCTGTGGGCGACGCTTACGGAAATCCAAGTTATATTCTCTCTCACATTTTTCCTCTATTTCTTTCTTTCATTTTTTTTTTTATGAGTGAGGACCGCAGAGAGACACCAGATTTTAAAAACCATTTTTCATGTTGCAGATTTTCTCTCGTGCACCCGTGGGGAAAAATACTATAACTAAGTTGCCAGCCATGTCTCAAAGTTTTTTCTTATATATCTATACGTGAGAGAAATGAATATAATCGATAAATTGTGATCGTTAAAGTGTGCGATTCCCCCACGAGACACTTTTAACTGGATTTTAAATTGAATTTACTGGTGCCGGAAGTGGGTCGTCTGATGGAGTTAACGGTAGGAAAAGAGAGATGTATACGAGAAGCGACATGACCTGTAGCATTGTGGTATACCTATGTGGAAGGAAGTGGATGAATGAGCGAGATTAAACAGCTGGAGAAGCTTTGTTTTAAAAATGTTAATGGTGGCTTTACGCGACCTTCCGACCTCTCTGATCACGATACTAACGAGCGCTCTCACTTCTCCAGTGCGGTAATTTAATCGCGCGGGTAATTAACAAACGAGACATTAAGTGGAGCACGCGCAGACGTGTGTCTCTTATGATATCGTGCAGACGGTGAATGGTTTGTGAAAATCGGTCACAAGAGTGCACCACTGATCAACTATATAGTATGAAGGTTTATGGTTAACCAGTTGAAACTTGAATGAACTTGATGGTGTGTGTGTGTGTGTGTAGGTGATCACAAAACCGGTTTACCTGTCGGTTCAACCACCACCACTGAAACCATCAACCAATCTTGCTCTTCATGATCGGTATGTTTTGAAGGAACTGGCGCCATCCCACGAGTCGATTGTAAACCTTTATCTGTCTTCAGTGACTTCTTCATCGAATGAACACTTATCATGCTCCAGTCAAATTGGGAAATTTATCATATTAATTTGATAGGGGAGAAAACAATATAGAAATTTTGTAAATCGGTTTGATAAAGTTTGATAAAGTCTGGGAAATGTTTTGGACAGTTTATGGAATATAAAATGAACACAAAATTTGTATTTTGATATAAATAGCATCATTTGAAATGGAAGAATATTGTGTACAATTATGTATAGGAGAAGACGATTTGCGATTTGCAATAAAAAAAAATTTCAAAAGTACCGATTGATAATATATGCTAGGTAATACCAAAGTTTCGGAGAAAAAATTCCACATATACTATATCAATTTTTTTATGAGCGCGCGCCCACCGTCAAAATACGCAGAACCGCAGCATTCCAGTACACGGTTTTGGACGCTTCCCACGCTTCAACCATTGATTATGGAATACAGCCGCCGAGGACTTTTTTGTAGAAAATTTTATGCTCTTCAAAAAAGATTCCATACCATTTTGTCGTATTTAGCATAATTTTTAATACAGAAGCAATTTAAGACCGAAAAAGAAAAAAAAAAACCAGGTTTTTCAAATCTCGACAATTTTTTTAAATTATTCAAACAATTCTCTCAAACTTTTTGTCCCTCACAAATGTTTAATAGGCACCATTAAACTGATTACTATCATTTTCAGGTTTATTTTTCTACCATCGAATTAATGGAATCTGGTATAGGAACATCATTGTTGATTGCCTCCAATATCAACAGCTATAATTTTTCACCAGCTTTTAACACTTAGTCATCAATTAAAATGATAAAGAACTCGAAGAAATATGGAGAAATACTGTGAGTTTGATGATGAAACATAAAGCTAAATCAGCGTTTGATGAGAAGTCGTAAAATCCAAAGAGTCTGGTTGATCTCATGAAAAAGCCTAAGGGATGGCATATGCTAATACAAAATCCTGGTGTAAATCCGGACCCTCCACAGCGGTATCGTCATCAAGAATATATATATATATATAGCATACACGCTTGTGAAAGTGGCACAGAGTTTATCTATTTTCCTAGACCACATGATACGAGCGAGAGCGCATGGTTGACATGGGCAAGTGAGAGGATCCAGAGGATATATACATGTATGCGAATACAACGAGTGAGGAGAAATCACCCCAGGAAATTCACGACAAGTTGGCGATCTTTATCTAAAATTTAGGGATGCATCCGCCCTGAAGCCACGCAACGGAAATTGAGCCAGACTCCTCATCCCTCAACCAACCATAAACCTCTCTGAGATATATTCTCTTGACAGCGGCTCAAGTTATCTTGTCTGTTTCTTTTTAATGGTCATACTGAAGCTGCACCGGACATGTTTTGATCGATTGAATTTATCAAATATTAGCTAAACTCGATGTTATATTATGGGAAAGTATATGAAGAGAAATTAAATTACAGTAAATAAGAATTTTTCATACAACAAATATATAACTCTTTGGATATTTATTCAAAGTATAATAATAGAGGTTGTTAAGTGTGTTGAAAGATCACATAGTTATGTTAATTTTTATCATATAGGTACGGTAAGAATAGTTGGAATGTGAATATTATTCATGTACACTCATAAAAGACATAAGTTTACAGGTGGATTTTGTTGGATTCAATCAGAAATTCATAAATTTAAGATATTTCTATTTCATATATTATTTCTTTTGATTCATCACTGAATTAATATTGATATAAATCATAAATAATGATTAACATTCCTGTTGTCGTTCATATAGCAATACGTCAAAGTCAAAATAAATATCGCAAAGCTAGAATAAACGACAAAGAATACTTGAACTGGATGAAAAAAAAAGAAAAATATTTCAAAATGTATTATAAAATATAATTGAGAACAAAACGACAATAAATAATTGATGCAACCAATATATAAAACGCAGTAGATGAAATAAATTCAAATAGTTATGTGAAAGAAAAAAAAAAAAAACGCGAATATCAAATGATCGTTTACATCAGGCCGTCAAACGCAATCGAGAAAGTGAGAAGAAGGTGAATGGTAGAAGGAAGCAAAAGGAGATGGATGAAAAGATATATATGCTTAGGAGCGGTATAGCTTGAGGCTGGTTAATGTTACAACACCCAGACATTATATACATGTACATATACAAATGATTAAATACATATGTATATGCGCGTATCTGGTTGGTTGTGAATAGATGTAATGTAGAGAAGCCGAAAGCGTTTAGCTTATCGCTTGTGGACCATCTGTAGAATGGGCATACGGTTTTGCATCTCGCAAACGCTATGAAAACTCCCGGGTGTACAACGGGCCGCAACTGGAAATTTCGAGCCCCTAAATCAGAGGGAGTAACGCCCGCGGCCGGTTAAATTTAAACTAAAATATTATCGCTGCCGCCTCTTTCTCTCTCACTTCTTCACTCCCTACTGTCTCACTTTTGCCTTCTCTCTACGCTGTTTTAACCGAAATTCGGACTAGAGATAAGGTATGTTTGGGTGAAAAATACACAGAAAAAAAAGAAGGGAGAACATTGAACACGAATCCCCACGAGTTTGCAGCTGATTGTTATCACAATTGAACACAAGAGGATTATGGTGAGAGTACAGCAACGAATAAAAAAAAAAATCATCAAATCTTTCTCATTGCTTACACTATAATCCTTGAAAGAATTTATGGTCAAAGTTCGTCTTCTATTTCCTTCCTGTGGATTCTCGCCAAATAATTCTGGATGGAAAAAAAAAAGATATTGGATGGAAATATCGAGAAGGGAATCGTAAAGAAAAAGAAAAAGGAAAATATAAAAGAGTGAGTTCGATTTACTGCCGAAGAATCGTACGATGGGGCTTGAAGTACTTAACGCAATTGTATTTGAACGTTCGCAAGATGTCTGTGTATATACACATCTACATATACTTAAATGTGCGGTGAGAGCAAGAAAAATTTCGGCATTGAAGTGAAAGCAAGAGAATGATGATGAAGGAGGAAAAAAGAAGTATTGCCAAGTGAACGACGAATGGAGGGATGAGGGTGAGACGAAGAGAATATAAGACAGAAAAAGAAACGTCTACAAGCCAAAGAGCCCAAGGGTCAAGAGATCTTTTACGATCTTCAAGCTAAACATTCTGCCCTAAATTAATTGGTAGGCCGCGCCACTCGCACTCTCCCTTGAGAAACTTTCATCAGTCTCGAAGATGCGTCTGGACTTTCCAAGTATATATAAAACCGTCAGCTTGCCTGTTATATTTTCTCATTCAGCCTCGCACTTTTTTTTTATTATTATCTTCGTTATCACAAAAAGTCATTACTCATCTTTTTTTTTATTTCATTTCAGTTGTATATGTATATATATCCAGATGTGTCAGAAACACTGCGCGCATATTCGTGCAAAGTAAATATGATGGCACGCGTACATATACACATACACGTAGATTGTATTTGGTAATAAAAAAAAACCCTTACATCCCTTGTATACGAAGAGACGAAGGTCCTGGTCGACAACGGCGTGGCGGATTCAATTCTATATCACCCCCTTCGTTGGTTTTTTTTTCTTTTACTCTGAGATTCCAAGCATGTGCGCGGACATGATGTATATGAAGTACCTTTTTGGGTCCCTCTCAATGCTTTTAAAATATAGTCAATTGACAGCATATGGTGGTGAAGAGTAGGTATATACAATAACCATTTATATTTTCACTCGGCAGAGAAACAATTTTTTTTCTTCTCAAACAATTGTGGAGAATAATTTTTCTATATGACACTGCCAACTTTATCTTTTTCCAACGTCTAGTTTAAAAAAGGTGTAGGCAATATTTTCCATTCACAATTGAATATTTCACATATAAATTTAGTGGATATGATAATAATGGTGTTCACCGTGAGAATGAATTTGGAAATATTTTGATTAAAAATCTGAAAAAGAATGTAATATCATTTTCATTTATTTTCTCAACTTTTCAACTATGATCAATGCTCATTTATATATTATATATTTAATTATATATTTTGTATTAATACCCAGTCAACACCTTCCACTACTTATTCGTTTTTACAATAAACATTATTTCAATTTCACAACTAAAAAGAAAAAGAAATAAATTCCCACACATTTTTCCCTTGTTTTTGTCTTTTACTTTCCCGCATTTTTTCACTAATCCAAATCGTGTGGTCACTACTATGTATACGTGTACAACTGCACAGTGTGATGTGCGGGCGGCCTGTTCATTGCCAAAGTTGTAAGCGCGCGTGGCGATAATAAAACTATTGGTTGGGACCAAAAACGAGGTGTGTGCTGATCGCATACACATGACCAAAAATAAATGGACGATACTGGGGCGAAGTGCGAGAAAAAGAAGGGCTGGATTTTTTTTTTTTGTCGGACGTATAGTTACCCCTATATAGATTCAATCACAAATTCTCACCCTCTTTCACATTTTCTCACCACTGAGCTGATATATATATATATATATATATATACCCTGAGACTGTCCAATGCTCACGTAGAGAATACCAAGTAGTGGTGTGTTGGATGCAATGTTTCTTATTGGTCTTGATTCTCAACAAAAACAAAAATTTTTTTTCGGTTTCTATATATATATATATAAATGAATAAGAGAAAGTGAGAATGAATGGTTCTAATCGTGACGAGAATTATTGTATATATATATAGGGAATAAAAATAAGGATAAATCGTTTTGTGATACGTGAGGAATTTTTTTTTCATGTTTGAGACTTTTAATTAAATAATAAATTAAACATAAATACTATACTAACCAGCAGTCATGTAGTGACTACAAGAGTTTGTGGATGAATAAAAAATTAAATATGCAAGAATTTGAAACAGTTTAATGAAATTCTAGAATAAATATGAAAATAAATGTTATGTGGTGGCGTTCATATCAGTTATTTTCTTCTGGAAGAAATAGTTATACTAATATAGAATAAAAAACAAATTGTCTTGAATAATTATATAACGATATGTAATATTAAAAATATTCCTTCGCACAAATTTATGTCTTTCAAAAAATAGCAACGAAAAAAAAAGAAGAAGCCTCAATAATTCATTTGATTGAGTAAATTTTTTATTGGAGTTTCAAAATTGCTTTACGAGTTGGAAATGTGCCATATTGAATACAGAATATCATAAGTTAAGGGTATATAATGCAATATGCTGACGTGAAGAAAAAAAAGGTAGATAGAAAGTAAATATATGAAGAGTGTGTTAAAAAAAGGGGACGAGATGATGATTCGCGTTCGCGCTCAAGAGAATATTTTCTCTATTAAATCTGGCTTTACCTAGATAGACTCCTCTTCTCGAGTGTGTGATAAATCAAACATTTTTTTTTTTTTCCTTCACTTTTATTCTCCACCATATATTCTTTATTGCACCTCTCACGTTCAATAAAAATGTGAAAACGGGTATATACGAACGTATATAAAATACGAGGATAATGAAGAGATTGACATGTTCAGTGACAGAGAAGAAGAGAAATGAAATGAATATGATGATATATGTATGTATATATATATATATATATATTGACGATATGCACAAGTGCAAACACGTTCGCAATCTACTCTCTATATAGCAAAAGACCCTGGAGAGCTTGAAAATTAATTCATAGGATTGGGCTCGCGACACAGCCTTGAATACAGAATTGCCATGAATTGGATTTTCGTGTAATTAAAGCGACGACACAGCACAAAACCCAACCAACTATATATATATATACACACACACACACTAATGTCTGTTAGTATTAATATAGAGAACGTCTCGCCCGATGCTTTTACGTTACTGTGGTACAGACGCGCGCGCGCGACACACATTCCTTTTGACATTTGTCAATGTCCAAATGAGAACGCACAGCCACTCCTTTAATTTCCATCCGTTAACTTGTTTTTTCTCTTTACCATTTTTGTTTTTTTTTAAAAACCCTCTTTTGTATAATTAGTCATTAATTTTCATGTTTTCAAGCATGACGTTATCTCAATTTACATATATTTTTGCTACGTTCGTGCACACGTGAATATGGACAGTAGTTTTTTCCTTTTTTTTGTTACTTTACTTTGAGGTTTTTCTTTGTTATACTTGTGGCGCCCCTATCTTATTCTTGCGTCAGTTAAAAATGTCACCCCCTCGCACCACTTTTGATCGGTCGCGAGACAGAGAGAGAGTAATAGTTGTCACGAGTTTGAGAATAGCCAAAGGAAAAAAGAAAAAAGTAAAAAGAATAATGTGAAAAGTAAATGGTGAAGGGAGGAGAAAGAGAGATAAATTTTAATGATGCCCAAGAGCGAACGCGGATTAGAATCTTTGATCGGAATATTTCCTTTTTTTTTTTTTTATTCAAGATTTACACGGTACTGGTTGAAATATTCTTCCAACGATAAGGAAATATTTCTTTTCTTCTCTCACTCTCAATGTCTCGCACCCGGTGGAATATAATGTATATACGACGATTTTTCCTCAACTATATTCTCAAACAGTGGAAAAAAGAAAGTGTATACATCCCACCACGGTTGACAAAAAAAAAGGAAGGGAATAGAGAGAGAGAGAGTGAGTAAGGTGAATAAAAAAAAAAAAAAGAATGACCGCTGAAGAATGTTTTAATATCGGAGAAGACGAGTTTTAATATGCGAAAAGTTTGTCAGTGTGTCCCGTCGAGAGACGTGCCTTCAGGCGTGCTTTTTTATTTCCTTCCATTCTTATGCTCGTTTTTTTTTTTCTTTTTTTTTTTCAACTAGTGAGAGATAGAAAGGGCGAGTGAGAACGTACGAGGAAGTGGAGGGTCGTTGCGCACGGGAGATGCTTTTGTCATCTACAGGAGAATTTTGATAAAAGCGAATGACAAAGTTGATGCGCGCGTGGAGTTTACAGAAATTACGACAACGTTGACAAGACATCGCAGCCTGGTTTATATATACATATACAGTATATAGAAAGATGAATAAAGACCAGGAGCTTTATATAGATTTTAGCTCACAAGTAAAATCAACGGTAGAGAGATATAATTGGTACTTTCCAGGGTGTTCTAAGGTGCTTATCCTAACTCTTGACGATATGGCTTAGCATGGAGAAATCCAATAAGGAGGCGCTAGCAACTCCACCGCCACCCTGACCGCATAAGTTTTGATAGGACTTCACCGTCTGAATACTGAATTTCACATTGAAGAAGTGAACGCGTCGCGTACACACACACACACACGACGAACACACAAAAGCTAAAAGGGATTTTGCCACACAAACGATCTAAAAGTCTCAAGGGAACGCGAGGGATGATTTGACTTACTGGGATTTTCGATACTTGTGCAGGATATAATTTATCTCAACATACACGATCGATCTTCGAAGAAAAAAAGAAAAAAGAAATGAATAAAAAATAAAATGGAATATATTAAAATGTTTGTGAGCTTATTATGCCGGATTATTTGTACGAATATTAATTATCACTTCTTTTATATTTAATCGTGGGCCATTAGAGCAAACGGGGAAAAAAAAAAAGAATTGGAGGGATATAGCAATGTCGCTTTATCCTGAATAAACAAGATAATATTCTCGTCCGCGTGTATATAAATATATATATGTATATGTGAGAGCGGCTGCTTTTATTTCTACATATATATGATGTATAATTTATACAGAAGCACTTGGATAAGTGAAGAAAAAAAAATAAATATTAATGAATGTGAAAGAAGATTTTGAACGTGTATCTCTTCTCGCTGAATTGAAATATCTCTTTTGTGGAAAAAAAAAAACATAAGAGTTTAAGAGTTTAACAATAATTACAAACTCGTTAGTGAATTTTCCTCACTCATGTAATAAATTTATTTCCATTAATGTAAATAATTGAAAAGTCATCTACCATATCAGAAGAATTTCTCTATTTATTTGTTCATGAACTGAATTGTAATAAAGATAAATGATTACATGAATGAAATATTTATTCACAAAGATCATACATTTATCAATATCTATATACACTTTTGTTTATTATTAATATTTATATCTTGTCAAATTAATGTAATGATGATAATCTGCATATCATTGTTTAAATGGTTGATCTAAATGAATATTATGTTGAAAATAATCTTAACAAATATTTATTCCATGAGGATAAATAAATGCATGTCTATTCAAATGTTAATATTTATAAATACCTGGTGGTGGCGAATTTGATTTGAGGACGATAAACATTGGTCATCTGCCATCGTGGACAATCAGAAAAATAATGCAGTGTTGTTTGACGCATTGTATATATTTATATCGTTAAATTTATCCAAACATTATAAAAGTGATTCCATCATGACATCCACATCGCACCCCATAATCTCACAGAGTATGTCTACACAATTAAATCGTGTAACATAAACAATTGATGAACACAATGAAACACATATGGACACATGGTTTTCATCAAAATTTTTATTGCAGATCTAATATAATCTATGTTTATATGTTGAAATACACTTGAAATACGGTTATATTTTTCCTCACCGATGGTAACGAAACCGCGTTGCTCGGAAGACTAGCGAGCGTCATCGAAGGGGCACAACCCCTCAAAAAAAAAAAAAAAGCAAGCGGAGCCCCCCATGTGAGAGCACACGGACACGCTCAACAACACAGTGGATTCGCCCTTTTTGTGTGTTTGATCACGAGAATGAGAGAGTAAGTGAGAAGCAAATTGATATATGAACAGTGTATATAAAACAGAGAAAGAATGAGGGGTGTTGCTTTACGCTCATATACACACTTCGACCCAGAGGACTATGACTAAGAATTCATGGCACATGTCACACGAGGCAGAGAACCAATCCACGTTCAATGCCGTTGTCTCATATATATATATATATCTATGTATGTGTCTATATGTATGTATGTATGGATAAAAGGCAGACAATATGCATCCCTCCGCGCGCGCTTTGTCGATAGATGTGAGCCACCCTCAAACCCTTCCACGCCCAATTAGCATGAAGGGGAACGTGCAGGAGTTTGCAAGAGGTTTGAACGAAAGCGAGAAAGAGATTGGTTTGTTTCAAAGCATGTTGTCTGTGTTAGTATTATTTTTTTTTTATTATTTTTTGTGATATTCTATTTTGTTTAAGGGGAAATATCAGGATGAAATTATTTATAAAATCGATTTTTTTTCTTTTTTTTTTTCGCCTTCTTGTTCGTCAAGTATATATGCACTTTGAAGAATATGTTTGAGGAATATTCTGTAGATATTTTAGACAATGGATAAGGATAAGATACTCTTTCGAGAGCTAGTTGAGTGGACCATTTATTTATGCTAAAACTTTCATCTTATTTTTATCGAAATTACTTTTTTTCGTGAAGGGGGGTGACGATAAATTGAGAACCAATCTTGCGATGCCCATGAATCTCTAAAGACAATCTTCATACAGGATAATCGATAATTTTGTTGGTGAGATGTTTTTTGTGAAATAAAAATTCGCGATTTTAAAGAGGAATTTTGAATTTTAATTCACCAATATTTTAGTTTGTTGATGTAATTATAAATATAATAAATTAATTTGTTCACAGCCAAGTTTTGGTTTCTTTTTTTTTTTTTTCTTACAAAGGGAGAGTGGAAGTAGACGAACATATAATTTTTTTGTGATAATTTTAGTGATACTGAATCGTTGTCGCCAGTCATGCGAAAACCAATTTCAAGGCGTGACACAGACATTCATTATTTTGTTTTTTGTGTATTTCGAAGGGAAAGACAAGGTGCGTGTCAAAAAGTGACACACACGCACACACTAATATTTTTGTACATACACTTGTATACCTTCTTCGACGAAATGGAATAAAAAAAAAAAAAAACATGTAGCACGATGGGAGACCGCAAATTTAATTTTGGGAAAGTTGAGAAGAGTTTCGCATTACGTGATAAAATATTCTGTGCAGCTTTTTTTCATTGTCAGCCAATTATATACCGTAAAAAAAAATGAAGAAAAAAAAATTGTGAGTGTGCCATAATCAATATGTATTGATTCATTAAATATTTAGAAGAAGGGCGCTGAAAATCTTGAGTTCATTTATCGATAAAAAAATTATCCAAAGCTGTATAAAAAAAATCTGGCGACAAAAAAATGTATGAAATTAATAAAAAAAGAAAGGTGGATAATTTTTAAATGATAATTTTTGATATTGCGTTAATAATATTATTAATAAATAATGATTGAATGAATATTTAGATTAGAAAAACATATTACTCGACGTAACACGTGCTTGTAATAATTCAAAATGAAATTAAAATTATTTGGAATAATAATTGAAATATTAAATAATTATTTTACAAAGATACAGATTCATTTTGCCATAGATTTATCCCACACATACATTTCCAAACATGTATCAACATCAACGTTTTATTCTTACACATCCCGTCTTCTTTGCTCTATCCAATCGGAGGGGAGACGATCACAGGTGTGCTGAGGGTGACTCGATCACTGACAATAGTTGAAAACAAGAATTATTTTATGTATCCCACTGTATAGCAGGGATGCTCACATCAACTGATAAAAGAGTGCTATCGGTGGAGCCAGTGTATCTCAGGTATTGGTTTTCTATATTACAATTTCAATTATACTGTAATATTATTTACTGTGATATGCAGTCGTTTATAGCCCTGGACACTCTCTAGAAACGCACTGAGAGTGCCAAAGCGTCATTCAATCATCCCCGCTCTACAGACACAACATTAATGTATACCAATATATTTATTTTATCTCAGTATTTGTTTGTTTGTCAAGAGATTGTATAAATTTGAATTATACTTCCAAGTATAAATGTATATAGTGTGCAGATGCTTTTACTTATATCCCCCCCCCAAGAACTAACATAGCGCACACACAATTCTATTTCCGGTCTATAAGTCGCACGTGCACAGTCTGTTTCCTTTTGATATATTTTTAAATGCAAACGCACTTCTTAAATGTAAAAGCAGAGACTGGCGCGTGAATTTTAAAACATTAGAGCGTTAAAGTGAAGCGAGTTGGACTTTTGATGGTGCGAAATAAAAATACGAAAATATTTGTCGTGTTTTTTTGGGTTAAAAGACTTTTCTCTGGCATCGTCACGCCTTTGTCTTGGGCATATACGGCCACGTTACAAATTTGTGTCGTTAACGCTGTTGGGGGGCCTGGTCGTCCTCTAGAGGGACGTCAAAACCTGTATACACGTATGCATATGCATATATGTATATGATAAATACATGCAAGTATAACTTGCCAACGTCCCGGACCAAAAGGGGATAATCATGGAAATAAAGTGGCAGCGCACGGTCTTCGCGCGTTTAATATTCATAACTCGAGCACGCACATTGTACAAATGTTTGTGTATGCGTTTGTGTATATGTATAGATGCATCCCCCAGTGGCACACGCGAATTTTGATTAATTCGATACAGGTGTGGGTGAATATAAATTCATTTTTTTTATTCATCCCTTTGTTTTATGCATCAAAGAAATATTTATGTCAAATAGTGTACGATATAAGCTTTTATAATTATATTCATGACCTATTTTTCTTTTTCTTTTACAGTACTTTTTAAATTATTATTTGATTTATTGAAGGAATGTTCACGATATTAAAAATTTTGATTCTCTACACGTGTCATCATTCAATGAAACTTTTTCAAATAATTATTCTATCATTTCTCTATACAAATAAATAAATTGAATTCATTGCAGTTAAACTATTGCATGCAATATAAATTATAGTAACATTAAAGTCTGTGTTAAAATACTAATTGTATAACGGTGACAAATAACAATTTCTTTTACACGTATAGAAATATAAAAATAACAAGTTTTGATTTTTAGTTGAATCAATTGAGAGATACCAATGAAGCAAAGAAGAATACATATACACACAAAGACTGCAAATAAAATTATGGACATTGATGGATTCCTGTGTAAAGACATCGGCATTCATTTTATGGGCATGAAAACAAAAAGAAGAACAATTCGCCCTGAATGATGAAAAGGGAGAAATAAAGAAAAAAAAAAAAACAAAATTATTTATCGGCATCCCCTTCAACTGCTGCGTTGGAATAAATGTCGCGGCGCGCGGTATTAAAAGCCTCTTGGCGTATAGTAGTTCTGTAAATCCCTCGTAATTCACAGCGGATCTTCGGGCAAAATACACAAGACACGCGCGAACGCAAAAGAAGCGCACACATTTATTTGTATGTATAGAGGAGAAGAGAAAAGATAGCCGAGAATGGTTTTCCAAGTTTGCCGATGTCTTGAGAATTGAACTTGTGCGACGACACGCGGCTGCTCCAACGATTTGTCGGTGAAAATAAAAAAATAGAGGCAGTAGAGATAGAGTGAGAGAGCAAGAGAGAGAAAGAGAGAGAGAGAGAGAGACAAGATCCTAATGGGAAAGTAATCCCTCGACGGATAGTGGACACACGAGAGGCCGACATCACAGTGTATATAGTGCAGCTATGGACGAGGGGGGTTTATTCGTGGAGGGATAGTGAGTAGAGATAAGAGAAGAAACTGAGAGGAGAGTTGGAATCCTCTCGTAACGCTTATTCTTTGAGTAAAGAAAGGACGCACACACCGAGGGGATTATATGTATGAATCAACTGTCAATTTATCTAAACGTTGCGTTGAGATTTTCCCTGATTACGACACCAGTATTACTTGTTCTTTTTTTTTTGTTTTTTTTCTGGTGGTATGTCGTGTGATATACAAGATCTAAATAAATGTCTATGGATATATCAGTAAAAACTTTGGTGTAGTATTGGGAATGGGAGTATTGTGTTGGATGAAGAATAATTATATTTAAGAATTAGTATTTGATAAATGTTATTTACAGAGATAATTTATGTTGACAGTGTGATGGAAATTAATTCTTCAAGTTGGTACAGAACTTTAATGGGGTATTCATGGTGTTCAATTGGTGATATTGCTGATCTAGAAGGTGAAACAAAAGTAGTGAACTATGATGTAATGAAATTCAACAAGAAATATTGAGGGGAATTATTATTAAAATTAATTTACTGTTATTGTCATTGATATTGGAAAGAATTTGGAATTTTCAGAATGAAATATTGATTGGTAAATGTACATAGAGTATTAGTCGTGTGTTATGAATGATAATTGGTTTTCTATTAGTTTAAGAATGTATTTAAATTATGATAGGAATTTATTCTTGTCCCAAGTGCAAAAATTGTGTCTTAGTTGAGAAAACTTCTTTTTTTTTTATATATAATATTGTGATAAAATGAATCTTCTGAGAATTTTATCAATTCATTTTGATCTTTTTCGGCACTTTCTGCCAGATTATACACAGCAATATATTTATTAATTGAGACTTCAATATATTTTTTTTTTCTTCTTCATTTCTAACAGATTGTTTTATCGAATCTTGCCATCATATCTTTCATGTCTCAGATCCAACGGAATATATAAATGATTCCCATAATATCATACAAATATTATATTTAATCATGATAATTATTACATCATAGAATTTTTAATGTGACTTGACTTTTGCAACAATTTTTCAACTATGTTGAACACTTGTCTACTAGCTATAAGAGACACTGCAAATATAAAGAAATTAATTAAGATGTGTAACCACGCGCATGTATATACATACAGTTGAAGATACACACGAGTATTTAAATTATCACGATGAGCTTTATGATATAACTAGCAAAGGGATGTTTCTAATTAAAACCGCAACGGTTTTAATTCATGGATGCATCGTCTGTATATATACGTGCATACATATATAACTTCTAAAAGATTATTTAACCTGCTGTACGAAGCAATGTGCACCCAACGCGACCTGCGGTAAAGAAGTAAAAAGATACAGAGAAAAATCACGAAAGCGAACGATGAAGAAATGAAGGCTAATTGGTGCTGGTGCTCGTGGAATTAACGAAGCTTTCGATTCACGTAGAGTTAAAAGCCACCCTCCAGCTATATCGGTATTCCCATATACATTTATATATGTACTCATGAGAATGTATATGTTTGAGAATTTATGAAGAAGATTGCAATCTGAAAAAGATATGAAAGAATAGTTTTGTTTTTTTTTATTTTAGAAAATTTTGGATTTTCAGCTTCAACTTTGAAGGCGCATAACTCCCGTTCTATTGATTGTAAAAATATCGTTGAAAGATCATTTTGTGCAGAATTTCATGTAGAATAAAATCATACTCATGTAAATTTAACGTAAATTGTATCGTTCTCGAGTTGTAATCGAGAAACTCTTCGAATATATTAATGAGTATATCCAAAAACCCATCATTAAAATTGCTTGACATTTTAATCATTCATGGACATTATAACAATAAGGAAATTTCTAAAACATCTCATCCTAAATCCCACTTTAGCATTAAATTAATATTTTTCATCCACATATAACGGTATTATTTATTAATCTCAAATTCTAACTTTTTTCCATCACGTACGTTTGAAGATCCACACAATAGATATCAATCTAAAAGAGGTTTATGTTTATATCGACAGATAAGGCGATAAGTATAGTTTTTGGAATTGGAATTCAGAGAATCTGGTTTTCTGTCTATCTACGACGATCAGGATGAGAAGAAAACACAGAGTGCGAGAATGCGCAACGCACGAGGATAGAATATAATATCAATATCGTATTATTGGTATTGGAGAATTACATATATACTATTATATTGTATATACACGTACATATATAAAGAGGAATAGACTTATCTTTATTGGAATTTAAATCGAAGGAGTGGCTGAGGGCCACTGTATAAAAACCCCTCAACACACAAAATATTTGAACATATAAATCTCATAGCTTTCATTAGCTGAATATATTCTACCACCAAAGATTATTAACATGCTCGAAAATGCTTATAATAAATTGCTTTTTAATTCAAATAAGACAAAACTTTTATCAGTAATGAACACATTTTTTCGATTTTTGATGAGATAATTAATGCTGATAAATATTTTTTTCATATATTTCTTATTTTTTCTATTCACCTGCAGGGTGAAATATATATTCCGGGACAAATTCGGTTGTATAGGCACGAGAGAATATACAACTTTATATATATTGAGATGGAATGGGAAAGAGAGAATAACCCACACATATATATATATATTTATATATATGATGGTGTACAGAGAAGTCGTTAACGGTGCGTTGTCACGCGAGAGCGTGCACACAGCTGGTAGACAGGCATTTCGCGTTTGGAATCCCATTGCCATTGGTACCACGTCGGGAACGGACGCGACCAAATCCTCTCTCAATATGCCCTCAGCGGGTACTAGCGCGCGCGCGATACGGATTGCATGAGTGCAATCTCGCTCTCGTCTCATTGTTGATTCGCTGAATTACTTTTATATACCACATTGTTCAATTCATCAATTGTATACATATAAATATTGTAATGCAAATAGTGTAGTGGAATATTTGTGTGGATAAAAAATTTTATGAGAGAAATATTGGAGGGGAAAAAAAAAAAAATTTATGTATAATGTCAATGATGATATTTGTATTTACTCTGAATTATTATTTTTAGATATACAGTGAGAAAATTAATTTTCATATCAAATACATTTTTATTTAGGTAAATGAGTGGTGAAAGATTTTATTTATAAGACAAAAATGTTTATTGAAAGAAGTTCATTGTTATTTTTTTAATTATAATTCTCCAGTCATAATTTTATTGGTTTTTTTTTTTTTTTCTCTTATACGTCCAACAGAGATTGATTGTGAATGAATATATTAAAAGTGGGTGCAGCGGACCAGTCTAGTTTTCGAACACTGCATTAATAATAAATATTTATAAACGAGTGCTTGAAAAATCATGATAGTGGTATTGATGAATATAATATTGAAAAGGAATGTTTGAGGATTTTGTGTGTACAGTTTCATTGGGAAATATTATTTTATTTGTGATTTTGAAGCCACCGATTGACAATTGATTGATAATTTATAGATAAACAATTTTCTGACAGCTTTGTTCAGTTTAATAATGATGATACAATTAATATTAATAATATGTATAATTTAGATGACGATAAATAATGTGAAAAAATGACATTGAATTTAATTTATGAATAGAAACAAATTTTTCTGATTATTTGATTACACTATTGATTACAGAATAATTAACACTTCGTTAACAATTTTAAAATGAAAAAATAAATAAAAATTATGAATTCAAAGATTGATGGGAAATTTATTCACACATTTATACATCAATAATTAATTAATATCAGATTGGAGAAAATGTAAAATATTGTTAACAAAACAATATAATAAAAAATTAAATATCAAATTGAAATTTAAAAAATTTACCTTTACAGCCAAAAAATAGAATAATTATTAATAAAATGCCATCACGTGCGCACTGTATCCGCGTGTGCCATCAACGACAAAACTATACAATAAGAAAACAAGTGTAAAAGGGAATTGAACAACGGATGCGATCGCGCGCGAGCAGTGAACTGAGAGCATTCCTTCACAGTCTGAGTTGCGACACGAAATCACATTGGCTCGTGTATTCTCGTCGTCATTCGTATACATTCGTTAGAAAACACGTGGAGTCACGACCAACCCTGTATGAGCTTGAGGGTGACTCCACCCGTGTTAAATTTGCCGCCCCCATACAGACCTCTCGCGTGGACCACCCGCCACCATCTCCCTTTTTCCCCTCTTTTCTCATTCTCACTTTCACTCTACCTCACGTAAATTATATTGGCAAAATACGTTGACGGTGGTTTCACTCTTTCTCTCCATCTCTGACACTTCTCAAACTCTTCGAGTCCAACCATTCACTCGTTTCCAACCGCGTTTTATTGCGTACTTGAGCGTTACGCATTAACGACAAAAAGGCAATAATAAACAATTTATAAATATTATAATTACAATGCAATATTTGTGTATTTTTAATTTTACTGATAGAAAAAGTGAAGAAGTACAAATGTTTTTTAAGAGAAATAGATCCAGTCTATATGATGTTATATATTGGAACTGGGCGAGACAGTGATTGATTGATGATACTGGAGAGAACGAAAAAAAAAAAAATGAAAGATTGAGTAGGTTTTATACATTATTGAATCGGTGGAATTACTCATTGTTTGATTTACTCTTGAGTACTTTAGGGTTAAAGTCAAATTATATTAGAGTTCTATTGGCTCCTCAATTCAGCTCTTTCCAATTTTTTTTTTTTTAATAAGTGTCAATGATTTGTTTCCCGCAGTATTTATGGTTATACTCATATATATATATATACTGGAGAAAAATTATTCTAGAAGCAAAGATATCTTATTTATGTCAGAGATTTGTTTTTTTTTCACTTGGAACGAGAATGGACAAAGTCATATTATTTGATTCAAATTTATATTTTTACAAACAACAATTTCTAATTAATTGTCAATTAAAATTTTTAAATGAATTAATAAATAGATGATTGACAATTTGTATAAATAATATTTTCTGACTTGAATTAAATTAACAATGTAATCATTATGTGAATTAAAGTCATATTTCTTTGATGCCATTTGCTATAATTGCAACAAATCAAATTTATTACATCTGATTGAAATCATTATTTTTTTTTTTCTCTTTATCGTTACACGGATAAAATGAGAGCTACAGCACACGCGACTGTGCGTCTGAATGTAAAAGTGGGGTTTGGTGACTTTCCCGGGGCGTCGCGACCACACAATTGGTATTCAGTTGGCTTCAGCCACGCTTGATGAGTCCTGCCTGACGTATATTTTCCCTCGTGTCTCTCCGTTCCTCACTTCCACGAAGTACGTGATGTCATTGAATGTAGAAATTCCAAATCGAAAGAAAGAGAAGAATAAAGAAAAAAACAATAAATAAAATATCATAAATAAATAAATAAAAAATGCGAGAGATGATACGAAAAAAAGAACAACGATTCTTATCACATCTTATTTTGTGAATTTCACGAATTAAATTGCTATGGTTTTTAAGAACTGAACAAAAACTTTGTCTATTAATTCTCACTTACGATCACAAAGTAAAGTGGTTTGTTTTTTAAATTCCCAAAAGAAAGTAATTTTTTTTTTTTAGGTTTTTGTGAAGTTTTGATTGGGAGACTAGAAATATTTTTTTTTTTTTCTTCGTTTCACTACAATTCATATTATAAATATATATGGGATGAGGATTAAACTGATACCTTCTCTCGCGCTCACTCATGAGCCCCTCAAGTGAGATAACGTCGATAATCGGACGATTCAACGCACCCTCTGGATATATCCAATGTAACGAAGTGCGGCCATGCCATGGCTATATATATTCCTATATTACGATCCGGGGAATAAACTGCGACCGGGCGTGCTATGGAATATATAATTATGACTATGTGGTCGTATATAGAACCACAGAGCATCCTCAGCGGATTTCGAGGTTGGGTTACGTTGTCCGAATGGACCATCGTATCAAGGTATATATAATTCGTTGTTGTATGTGTGTATTAATCTCAAATAGTCTGCCCAATTTATTCACCTATAATTATTTAACCCTTTCAAGCAGGGCGTTTAATTATATCAGCATTTATTTTTAGTCTTTCGAAGCATATATATTTTTTTTAACTACATTTATTTGCATGAAATTCGATAGGTAAAGGTTAAATTTAAAAGTTTGAAACATTTTAAGTTTCTAGAGAATTTTATTTTTATTTTCAATTAATGTTCACGATAATTAATTCGGTGTTGCAGATTTTTGTAATTTCAATTTGAATTTGGAATATGTACTACAAATAAAAGAAAAAGGGCCTTTACTTTTTTTGGGAGAAGAAAAAAAATGTGAAGATGGAATGGTGACAAAGACGTTTTTCTATTTGTCAGTGAAATGAAATTTTCACTTTCACTTGTCACCGCATATTGGCGACTCATTCCACTGAAGAATTTTCTCCATTTCTCAATGCCGAATCAATCCAACGAAAGTTATTGATTCAACCAGTGAAGAAGACATGTGAACGCATGGTCGATAAAGTCAGGAAAAAGTTTTAAAGTTCTTTTTTTCCGTGAAAAATTGAGAGTTAAAACCTGATTGAATGAATGAAATGAATGAAAATTGTAAGTATGTTTGCAGTTTCCTTTTAATCAACTAAAGTTTATTGAAGCGCAAGATAAACACAGTGAAAAATAATCTGAACTTCCGATAAAGTTGACTTCATTTCACTTCGTATTTTCTCAACGTAATAATATTTATCTCCAACTATTTTATTTACTCATTTATTTGAACATTTATTTTTTTTTGTTATCTTTGCAGTTATTATTGACAAAACTAAGAGCGCATGGTTTCAAAGGATTGAAGACAACATTGAGGTAACTGTGTGCAGGATTTTGTGGATTACAGTCACGAATAGAAGGCAATGTGAAGCCAACCGGAAGATCCTTCCAATTAAGAAGGTCCCAGGCGCTTTTCCGAAGCGCCCACAGTATCCCTCAAGACACACACACACACACACACTTTTATTTTCTTCGTCTCTCTCTCTCTCTGTTGGGTTGTTCAACCTCACACCCTGGCGACGTGTCGTTCACTTGCACCTTGATTTGTGTCCCCAGACGTTTGTATATATGTGAACACCAATGATATATACACACAAAGATAGAACACTCCAGCACCTCAGTAACGTTTCGGCCCCATGCAAGTCTATATGGGCATTGATGTATCGTTTCAATTGTCCTGAGGGACAGGAACTGCCATGCGTCCTTGGGAAAAACTAATAAAAACCACTGGCTATTCGTCGCATCTTTCTCACTTTCTCTCATTGAATGAAATGATTAGGGTGGGGAAAAAGAAAATAACAACACACCAAATACACATATACTATTACATTTCTTCGATCATGACCAATGAAAATAAAGTTTGAGTTTTACTAAATAGTCCACATGTTGGCCATAAGGGTTTTGACCACTTCAACTTCCCCTCGATAACATTTATAATTCTTATATATATTTTATTGTATATTAGATCAAAATATTTTCGTTATTTTACTGAAGGAATATATGAACTATTTTTCTGTAAACAATTTCTTTGTTTTACAATTGAATTTGTCATTAAACAGTCAGTGTTAGGCGTAACGAGCACTCTGAGAATTGACAGTGGATAAATAAATTGAAGAAAATGAATTTAAAATCAAACAAAAAAAAAAAAGAAAAGAATGAGGATAAGTGGATTTTAAATTTTACATAAACCTTCTCATCCAACAGAATAACAGTGTAAGTAACTTTATTTTATCGTTTCTGTTCACTCCCGTTCTATTTCAGTTTTAGCCAAAATCACGAACGAGAGTTTATCCCAGGCATTTTAGGGCCATTCCCCAATGAGCGATTCGAATGTAAACGACGTACTTCGTAGTGGACTTTGGTGACCAAATGTAAAACAGAGTATAGGGACAACACCTGGGCTTTACTCAAAAACTATTGGACCTTTTACTTTTTTATTTCATCGGAGATAAAGAAAAAAAAAAAAAATAACGATGTCGAAAAAAGAAGAATGAGAAAAGCTCAAGCGCTTTCGCCCTTTCTATATATACTCATTCGTCGGCGACATGGTGAGCACTTCTGGCGACGAAGGAGGGAATATCGCTGAACATGCAACCACTACACAGAGGGTCGTTGGCAGAAGTGAAATACATTGATACTACTGTGCAAAAATATATACTGTATATACGTACACAGTGAAAACGTTGAGTTTTACAACCACAAATTCTATTTGGTATAGTTCACGTGTTGGAAAATGCAAACTCACACACACATGTTCACTCAAACCCTTACTCAACACAACTCCAAGAACAGTGGAAGTGTTGTGTGTGTGTGTGTGTTTTTTCAGAAAAAGGAAATAGAAGTAAAATTTCATAGATGCAGAAAACATGAAAGCAGACACAAAAAAGACTGAATAAGGAGTCAAACAAAAAATTGTCTTACCAATTGCACCACTCTTCTCTCGCATTCTTTTTGTTTTACACTTTTTTCTATTATTCCATCCTCTGTGTACGCATCGAACAAAAGACTTTCATTTCCCGCATTTACCGGTCGACTAGATGGCTCCTCGTTACCTTTTATTTCTTCTCTTTGCTCGTGAACCCCTATCGCAATATATATTCCTGAGGTACATTGAAGATTACCGTCTTTTGCTCTTTGAGATTTTGTTCTGTGTGTTGACGTTTTTTTTTTTCTCATATATGTATGTGTGTTTTGCCAAATAGGATATTGGTATTCCGGGTGGCGATGATGCTGATAGCAAAATCGAATGTCAAGTGTGCATTTGAACGAATGGGGGGTTTTTTTTTTCTGATATAGGATATACATATACGATATAGCAGAAGAAGCAATTGCTATAAGATTATATAGTTTATAATATATGATACAGAAAATAATATTGATGAATATAAGTTTGTATAATTTTATTTGTGTTGATCATTTGAAAATTTTGTGAAATTCTAATCGCATTTGTGTGAAAATTTTAGTCCAGTATAACAATGTTGTATTCAATCAGAAATGTTGAACTCTGTGAAACAATTATTTAAATAAAAACATAAAATTTTACTCAACCGAACAAATAACACTGTCATTAATTATAAATACCCTTTTTATTATTCGTCGTGGAATAAATCCGAATTTTTCATTGAACGTTCTATAAGTACAAATGTTGAAAAAAGAAAAAAAAAAGAAGTTGAAATACAACTCGAGAACGCACCGAGAAAAATCTCTCAATTCCCACGAGCACTTTTCGGGTGAGCGCATGGCGCGAAACGCCTCATAAATTTCATCGGGACATTTTAAAATGTCCCTATAGCTGATACTCAACTCTCCGTGCCTTTTTTTTTTTATTTATTTATTTTATTTGCGTTTTTTGTTTTTTTTTTCTACTTCTTGATGGCGGTGTGCGTGTAAGCAAAATAGAACTCAGAACGCGGAATATATATAAAGAAATAGTCTATATCAAATATCCTGCACCCTTGCTGGAAGTATTGGACGCGGAGAATTTTACCCTAAGACTATATACATGGGTTGGTGGCGGCGCACACACATTAGCATTCCAAAATCGTGCCGACTATTCATCTCCCAATGGGAACATGGAATCCAAACGATTTCGATCGAATTTCCCTGCATTGTTTTCCAGATGTGAAATTTACGAGACTAAAAACGTATACCCTCACTTCTATTTACATTTGATCCCCTTAAGGGTAGGTAGATAGAAAATATACCACTAATAAAAAAAATTATTTTGCTGAATATATATATATATCATTATCTTTTATTATTTTCTTCTTTTTTGTCTTCACTCTTTTACTTAAAACTCAGCATCAAGGGATTTTTCTTCAAGTACTTTCTCTAAGTCCATGGAATTATTTTTAATTGAAACATTTGCCCTTTTTATCCCTCCACACCCTCTCTAATGTGTATCACGTCTAAAATTTCATCAGACTCAACCCCTTAATCGAACCCCCTTCCCTCATATTATTTTTATTTTTTCTTTTCTTTTTTACTCTTTATTTCAGGTGATAAAGACGAGAAGCATTTCCAACGAATGATCACAGTTATTCTTTGAATACGATTGCTCCTTTTGCACCCTCCTCTTCATACACAGATTTTGCGTTCATCGAGAAAAAGAAAAGAAGAAAAAAAAATAGTGATAGTATAAAGAATAAGAGGAAAATACACGGTAATCCACACACATGTTGTCCCTCGGTGTGTTTATAACACTACTGCATGGCATATTCATATATGCGAGACATAAAGATCGTGTATATGCGGTTGTCGTTTATAAACCAGAGGAAATATTTCGTTGAACCCTCTTGGGGACAACGCGCCACAGTATATACGCGTGAATATAAGGGGGTATATCACTGTTGAGAAAAATTGTGAGAGAAAATGAACTTGAATATCACCAACAACGCGCATAGAATATTTCATATCTATATATGCAAATAGTCAATATATACATTTATATATTTATATATGTATATAGGAAGGTATGGTGACAATAGCAATGCTGAGAGTTACACAATATCATCACGGTGGAAAATAATTCAATGGAATAAAAGACAACAAAAAATTATACAATAACGATTGCAATTATATAATAACACGCAGAATATAATTGATCATGATAATTTCCTCTTGAAGATAATAAATTGCTTCAACAAATGAAAAAAAAACAAAATGGAATCTGACGTTAACTCAATGATAAAAAATTTATAATCAAACATGCAATAGGAAACATTTACAAATATAATATTTAAAAAATGTATCTAACAACCAATATACTATTATCTATTACACAGTGAAATAACATAAATGAAATAAACCAACTCAACGGTGTAATCGTAATTTAAATGCAAAACATCATCTTCTTGTAACAACTGTAATAAGCGTCAAGGTAAAATGCAATAAATTACAATTATTATCATATATATGTATAAGTATAACATACGTACGTACACACAGAAGGATAATAAAATATCGTGTATACAGTCGGTGTGGAAATCAAAGTCAAGACTTAGAATAGAGCGACAGGTGTCACGAACGAGCATTTAACCCAAGCTGAAGGCGGAACTATAGAGCGACCGCTAATTAAATTAATTCCTGCAAACCCTCTCATACCAATCTCAAGTGTTCCACGTCGTCGTCGTGCACAGCGTGAGGAAAATCGTTTCATCACAGTAACACGAGATGGAATGAGACAAAGAGAATAGAAATTCAATAAAAATTTATGTACAATACTTAGACTAAATGTTAGAGAAAATTAATTGTGCCTTTTATTTTTCATTTTTATTATTTTCGTTGACGACAACGATGACGACAATGAGAAGGAGGATCGTCGTCTCTTGGCGCAAGCTTTCGTTTCAATTAACGCCCTCCTTGCCAAATACACCTTCCCTTCCTTCATTTGTGCAATGTCGAATGAGTAAGAGGGAATGATAGCACACAGAGAGACAGTGTGTAAGTGAGGAAGGTCTTTATCACTACTCCAAACCCTTGGGTATGGATAAGGAGTATGGGAACACAAGAAGAGACGAAGACTTTGAAGGAGGAGGACTATTGCCATAGTGAGGGGTTAGTACAACCATGGTGCTTTTCCATTGCGCTTACAGAGTGGAGGTCTTTGCGTGAATTTGCATACAGAGCATCTGTCACCAGGCCCCTTTAGCCAGCTTTTGGCCATTTTCGACTCGACGCCTATCTACCAGCTTGAATCTATGGAATAATAGCAGCTATTCTTATGGTAAATCCACGATACTCAACGTGGTATATATATATGTATTCACTTCTTCAGCTTCATTGCTGAGAAATGTACATCAAAGTAAGATATATTGGAGAAACAATTTTTTTTTTTAATTCAAAACAGGTTTATACTTCTTTTTTTTTTTAAACGTTAATTCAAAAATAATTTGTGTACCTGATTTAAAAAATAATATACAAATTCTTCAACTGAGAATGAAACTCAAATGCCTACAACATTTTTTTGCCATACATGATCATTAATTTCCCTCTTGGAATTCTCTTCGGGTTCACCTTCTCTTTTCACAAAAAATTAATAGTTCAATCAGATATTTAATGTACCATAATTATTTCGAAGGAGAACACGAATTGTGAATATTTTAATCTTGATTAAAGTCACTAGAGTTGTACTGACATGGAGAATGAAATTTATTCGTGTTCGAAGTGTAAAAATAACCTCTGGATCGAGAATGATATTCTTGATTCAAGAATACTCTCTTTTTTATTTTTTCAGTATTACGTTTGCGTGTTTTCTCCTCATGCAATTCATAATTGCAATAAAAATTCAAGAATTGCGTGATCACAACTCAATCATGACTTCTTTTTTTTTCTTTTTTTTTCGCACAAATATTTTTGATTGACGTTTTATTATAAAATAGACCAATTTCAATTTAATTATAGCCCTCATAAACTGTCACCTGTGGATCATGTGTATATATATATATATATATATATATATATATATATATATATATGTGTGTTCATTGCAGTTACGATGAGAATCTCTCAATTTCTTTCGTTAATACTCAATAAACTACGTGAAATGAAAATGTATCAATTCAATGGTGCTATGGAGAAAGTGCAATGAGTATATTTCCATATATGAGAGAGGAAGAGATAAAAAAAATACATCAGACGACACGCGAACAACACACACCTTCTTTTTTTTATACTTATTCTTCCCCTGTATATACATGGATCCAAGGTAAACGAGATCACGACTGTAGAGAGAAGAGAATAAGAGAGAAGAAGAACACAGTGTGTGTATCGTTGTATGCGCCCCAGGACAACTAAATTCCATATTGAGCATACATATAAACACACATGAGACCTTGTGCTCACTTCTCACTCTATCTTCTCCACTCTGCATCTATGCCTTGCTCATTCATTGAGTTATACATTGTACTCTAAATTCAGTAAATTTTCGACAATAAACACCTGCATCATGTCAATTAAAAATAATCATACATATGTTTTGTGATATAAATGTTAAAATTATAAAAAGTATGAGACAAAACAGGCGAAAGTTTTTTTTTTCATGGAAAACGTTAGGGAGATCGCATAGAGGAGGAATAATATTGAGAGTGAGAGTGTGGTGGAGTTTTCCAGGCACGAATCCATCGCATTGAAATTCACCACGAATGTTCACTTTCCATTTCTATCCAGTTTCGTATATATATATATATATATATTTATATTCCCTCTCTATTTTTGTTCCTCTGTCTCTCGCTCTGATACTCGGATGTGCGAGACTATGAGCGTGCTCCACTTTACTTCCCGATCACATCCGCCTTTGTTCCATTCGGCTTTCCCTACCTCCCTCAGTTTGACATCTTCGTCTTTCGATTCGTTACATCAGTCAATATTATATAGTGACAGTTATACATTTGTATATATAAATATTTGAATTGTAATGGGATTAATTAACTTTTATCAGTGCAGGGAAAAATATCTTCGACAAATTTTCAACAGAATTTAAAAATAGAAATAACATTATGTTATAATAACTATTTTATAAAAATTAAATATCTTTGTACCAAGCCAATTTGTTCATGTACTTGAGGTTATTGAAGTTTTACATATTTGTATACTGAATAAAGTATCTAGTCAGTAATTAATATAAATATAATTCTTTACTATTAGAGGAAATAAAAATATGAAGGATATAATTCTGATGATATCAGTATTTGAATCGTTGCAGCTTTATAAAATATATAATGATGTAAAGATTGTAATTGTCTTTCATCTCGTTTGTAAAATCAAATAGCCAAATTTTTATAACAAACAAAAATTGCAATGTTGCATATGAAAATTATACTATCAATTGTTCAATTTATATATTCCAATTTTATATTAAAATTGATATATTCTTAATTCTGTTGGGTATACATTCGCCCTTAATTCTCTGAAACATCTTTAGCTGCCATGTGAAATTCGTCGAATTGAACAACAAGAGATGGAAAGAGATGATGATATGAGAGAGTGAGAGAGATGAAGAAAGAATGAGTAGAGAAAAACCAGAGCCATATAACGCGTTTCACGGAGACGTTGGATATGAGAATTGGTTTCAATCCAGTTCTCTGTTGCGTTTCACTTCAGATATAAAAAACATGTCAGTTGTAAGTATAGATATAGATTAAACAAAAGTGAGAAAGACAAACGTAAATGTATATCAGCCAACATTCCATACATATACATATACAACATCACAGAGACATTTATATATATTTAAGTCGTCAATTCTTCGACCTCGTTAAAGAACTTTCAAAAAGCAATTCTAACAAATTTGGACATTTACGAAAAACGACACACACTTTTGAACGTAAAATGCGTTCTATACCCTTGTAGAGTATAGTACCCTTAGAACTATACATTATTACTGTACTATAGAGAGAGGGTGAAAAATCGTAGCAACTTATTAAACGCAAAAGTTTTGCCACCAGCAGTGTGTCGTCGCTTTGATATATAGCACTCTCCAAAAAGTTATAGGCACTCAACCTCTCTCTTTTTTACGTTATTGTCAAATTACCAGACATTTTTCATTGAGACTTGCCAAAAACTCCCTTTCATTATACTCACGACTGCCACTCGCAAATATCGATTTATATATCGTGACTTACCAACCATATATGTATATTATTCAAAAGTATTTTATTTATTTATGTAATTTATTATGTATATGAATTATTGCTGTTAGGTTGTGAAGAGATTGAAAGTTTTTCAAAACTTTAAGCTAATACATTGACTAATGATCAATAATTTAAAGAACATCCTCTGCAAGTTGTAGAATTCAATTGGGATTTATATATGCAGACTTTAATGAAAAGAACTATTGAAAAATTAATGAGCGTAAATATATAATAAGACTTTGAATGTACTATTTTATTTAATGATAGTATATTAAACAATTTAATAAAGTTG
This sequence comes from Zele albiditarsus, assembly GCA_958496275.1. Lineage (NCBI taxonomy): Eukaryota > Metazoa > Arthropoda > Insecta > Hymenoptera > Braconidae > Zele > Zele albiditarsus. The sequence continues at coordinate 1,002,550 of OY292411.1, forward strand.
TGTAGCAATATTCAATCTAGTTCAATTTGTTCGCACAATTTTTATTTTTTAATCGCAATGAATAAACGAGGTGAAACGTGAGAAATGAAATTATATTTCTCTGGACCACTTTCATATTTATAAACATCGCTACCTGAATCTTTGCGTGTGAATCAATTCGCTACGACTATTCTTCCCACGAAGTTGCTATCTTCATCTCCATTAAAAATAATAAAAAGAGACAAGAAATAAATAAATAATTCGCATGGTCATCATTCTGAAAGCTAATACACGCACGAAAGATGTGAGTAATTTTCTTTTCTTCTTTTATTCCTTTTTTTTTTTTTGTTTTATTAACAAAAGCAAAAATAAGATCTTCACGTGTAGAATTGTGAAATTGTGCGTTGGTTAAAATTGGTGCTTGGTTGTATAACATCCTGCTATATATGGTGACGTTTATAGGGTGTAAGCCGATGGAAAAGCCAGTCTATAGCCTCATCTATTGCGGATCAGTCTGCATAATGTCGCTCAACATTGACTCAATATATAAATACAAGTATCAAGAAACCTGCTTATCATATTCAACACATCACACACAAGTACGACTATTCTTCTCGACATTTTACGTATTTTATGTTTGAGTACCCCATTGCGAGCTATATATAGTTTAAGTATCATCTAAAACATTAATATTACTCAAGATATGTAAGTAGCAAATTCAACTTTTATTTATTCTCTCTTTCATTTTCCTCGATACTTTCTGTCTGACTTGTTACACATTATTATTTTCTTCTTTCATTTCATTTGTATGCGTGTATGTCTGTGTGCGCGCGCACGACTTAAACTTCCCCCCCCTTGTCTTTTCTTTGATTTAATAGCCTGAAGAGCGTATTTTAAAAGAGCAAGAGTAGAGAGTGAGCGGGGAAATGAGAGCAATTTGAGCCTCTCTCTATATAAAACTATACTACTGTACACTATCACACAGAACAGTGTGTGTCTTCTCTTCGTTCATTCGATTTCAACTCTTGCAGCGCGTTAACCTTCCTTCTTTTCTTCTCTTCTTTTGCAAGAAGACGTGCCGCCGTGAGTCGAGGGCACAGGCACCGGCTGCTCCTGCTGTTGCTCATGGTGCTACTCCATAGGCTATCGCATTTATTATATTACCACGGGATGCCCGTGATGGTGATGCTGGTGTTCAATGTATTTCCCTCTCGTTTAATACAAACGTATTTATATATATATATATAAATATATACATATATACATTCAGACACAAGTGAACTTTTCTAACTCCATAACAACATTGGATGTGGCTGATGCTCTATCATCCATTCGACACGTTCCAGGATATTCCATCGTGTTCATATAAAGAAGCCCATAACAAGTCACTATTTTTTTTTTTTTTATCAATAAATTCATTCTATTATCTGATGAAATAAATAAATATGTGTATTTATTTATATATAGTTGTGTGTCTGTGTATGAATACGTGACCTAAATTCATTTAGATATATAACGTGACGAGTGAAAGGTCAAATTATTTTTGTGTCCAAGGCCAATCAAAGTCCATCAAAATCATTCAACATTTCAGAGACATTTTTAATATGTTCTTTTTTTTTTTTTTTTTTTCACTTTCCGTGTTATTTCCATCATAGGAAATAAAGCGTGAATTCCATGAGTGGCGAGCACCTTTCGTCTTCTTTTGGATCTATCCAAGAATGATATAAGACACGAATAAGAAAAAGGGAGATGAAGAAAACGAAGTCAACAACTCTGCACGTGAAATTCTTCCATAGTGAGAGGGTAAGTTTGTCCTACGGGACTTTCTTTCACAAACTTATGTATATATATATATATATAGCTGTCTAACAAACTTATTTCCAGGGTGCGGCACTTGTGTGACGTGAAGAGATCCAACAAAGACGTCGACTCTTTGCTGTTCTCCCAAGAGGAAACCCAATGGAATTCAGAATGAAGAAAAAAGAAATATGTAACATGAAAAATTGTATAGGTATACAATCAATAAATAGTCGACACATACTATTCACATAATATACTTTGGAAAGAAAAGGCATGTTACATATTTTTTTTTAATGTCCAATTAGTTAATATTTTGAGACATACATTTATTTTTCTTTGACACAATTGCTCAAAATATAGTGAAGTGTGATTTTAAAGATCAGCATTAATGACCATGTGTTGATAAATATTTTGTAATATCATCGAGGAACTTTGATTGTCATGATAAAATCCATAATGCTGAATACAATTGGTAAACTCATCTGTTGTAAAAACTTTATCTCAAGAAATTGTGCTTTTGTCTACATCATATAGACTGAGCATTGTCTGCATGTATTTGATTAATAAATAATATAAAAATCAATATATAGTTGTTTAAAATCATAATATATAACAGTTTGAATTTTTTTTTTTTGCAATTCAAATATCTTTAGATTAAAGATTGAAAAATTTTATGTTAAATAGTTTAACAAAAATTGAAGGAAAGCATTTAAATGTGTACAGTGTTGCATGTTATAGATCATTGTGTCACTATTCATAACCCATGAGCGATCCAATAACTTTACTATATAAAACAAAACAAAATTTTAATAGTGTATAATTACTTGACAATATTTCAAGATTAATTGTGCATAATATTTCATACAGCGTACCAAACTCTTGGCATATACATAAAAGAAATGCCTGAGGATGTATCAGTCAATGCTGACATGTTACCGTTCACTTCCGGCTACGATTTACACCAATATTTATCATTCTCCAATGATATATATGAAACCATTCAAGTATTATCTGTACAGTGGTCTCGCCACCACGTGGTAAACTTAACATTAAAAGACACACGACTATACTATATTGGTTGATTGGGAGCCACTGCCAAGCCACATAACCAGCATTGCTGGAGGCTGCGTGTGCGCCTTATATACCGTCTCTTCCTTCACTCCTTTCAGATACCTTCTCTCCTTTATTTTCTCCACTCTTTTTATATTTTTCTCCCTCTCGTCTCTCTTCCTACGCTCAACCCAAGAGCATACCCAGGACTCTCCAAACGTACGTTGCAGCCCATTATCGCCCGACTATCTGCCAAGGCAGTACATACATATATACGTTGCACACACATACACACAAACTCTTCAGTGGCTTGAAAGGCCGGAAGGATCCATGAAGAAACCCATCCTCAGCGACTTCTCCTCGCTCTAATGGATCCTCCTGCATTTCCACCTCACTCACTCTCTCTCTCTCTCTCTCACTATCTCCCTCTTTTTCCCTCTCACTACCACCATATATATATTCACATTCATATATACTTCACTTCCATCCGATATAGCGCACGTTTCACTAAAAGCAACCAAGAATTAATTATCATTATTGTTATTATTGAGAATAAAATTTCGATATGGAGCAATTAAAAACTGATATTAACTTATTAGTGTGTAGACATTTACATTTTCATTAAATTCAATTTTGTTTAGTATTATTTGGAGGATGTATAAATAAACGTTCAGTTTTATATTTGCATGTTTGAGACAATTTTTGTTATATAGCAAGTTGGCTAATGGAAATAATATCGTATTCACAGTTTGATTGAGTGCAATTAATTATTGAGAATAACGGAAAAAAACCAAAAAAAAAAATTAATTGATTATTGATCACCACTCACATGCGATGATAAATAATCGATCAGTTTGATTATTGATAATTTATCAATCAATCATCTACACGCATGAGCATACATGTTGAGCACCAAGTGAGATCATGTTATTGCATTGCAAATCCTGTCACTGAACGTGTAATTCCCTGTCTGGAGTATTGTAGTCATTTCTTGCACGTTCCCAAGTGAGTAGTATTTTCTATTTAATACGCCACGATCATGGAAACGTGTAAAAAGTCGTTACAATAATTTTCATGTAGAATTACTCGTTGGATGACATATTTAGAACTGCCATGAAGCACCACAATTTTACAATGAATCCAGTTATACTTGGACTACACAGTGGGGAGCTGTTTAATCAAATCTATTTTCACTGTTCAACTTTCCATTTATAATAACATTGAAATTATGAGTATCAAACTGGAGACGTGCGAATTTAGATACACTGTTTATCCATATGAAATAATGGAAATTAAACTTGAATGCTATATCTGAAAATTCCACAACAACGTGCCACAATGTCTATAATGTTTGTTGTGTCGGAGGGGCGATGAGTGAAAGACACAGAGAGAGAGAGAGAGAGGTAGTGCACGATGAGTGTCAGAGTAAAACACGCAAACTCAGCTGAGACTTGTCAGTGAGAAGGGACACGATCAAAACTCACCATGTATAAAGTAGTTGTAGCTGGTACAGGAAGGAAATACACTCCATAGAGAGATAGAAATAAATTCCATACCTCTCTATATACACATATTCCCATTGAATATATATAGTATACTTAAATTCCACAACGGTTACCACTAAATCATTTTATATATATGTTGGCTTTTGAATCAGAATACATGAGAGTGACTTCAATGTAGCTATACACCATCGTGCACATCCCATTGCTTACCATATATACCTACAATGATCGCGGTGTATACCTTGCATTTGCTTCTTTGGATTCAGAGCAAAATCTACGATGTTTCCTTATTTAGAGAGGACAGGATTAGATGAAGAGTCTACATTGCGATGATCGATCGACCGGATCGGAAGGAGCCAAAGAGAAAGGGAATATATAAGAGATTCAATCCTATTTCATGCCTTCAATGTGCATCGCACATAGTGAGTATCGTGAAGATTCTCTTGGTTATTTATTTTATATCATTTTTTTTTTTGTTACTGTCCATTGCCTTGTTTCACCATCACTTCCTCTTTATATTCTCTCCACCTTATAACCTGGCCAAGTTGGATATTACTTCTGTAAAGATGAATTCAATCGTGGTAATATAACTCGGTTGAAGATCAATATCCGGATGGTGAGATGGCTTTTAACTGGTGCACGTGATTGGTTGAGCGAGGAAGAACATGATATGGTGAAGCTGAAGGACAGAACCTCAGTTAAATGTCTGCAAATAATGATTCGTCACGATGAGTAAGAGTTATATTATCCCGGAAGATATATCCCTTGGTGAAGAGTTGACGAGCGTTGAACAATTACTCTCCAATTTACTATTAAATGTGATTTAAAGTTGTGGCTTTGAGCTGCAAACATTATTTTACTTTTCAACTTTTCAACACTCAGCCATTACATGATGAGAAGAATATTGGAATTGGCCGAAATTCAAGCTTGAATGATTATTATACTTGGAGCTATTGAGGAGACATCGTTGAGTGTGCAAGTTGTGGTTTCAGTATCTTGACAGTTTGACTGTTGAGAAAAAAACAAATAAAAATAATAATTGTGTGAATCATTGATGATTCGCCCAAACTGACTCATCAGTAATGAACTCTTTAAAATGCATTCGTATTATTAATTTTTTCAATTACTTCAGTGTATTTGTTTAACTATTCAAATTACTACTTGATACTTAGCAACTTTCATAATTTAAATTGTTTCCAAATAAGAACTTTGCTGAAATTGTCTCCCACGAAATAATGAAATTTTGAAGTCGTCAATTATCACTCTATCTCCAACCATGTCAGAGATAAAAATTTTAGTGAGGCACTCAATTTTTCATGCTATCACAGTGGTATTTCCACTTAATAAACTTTAAGTGAGGGCTGAAGAAAAAAAAATAAATAAATGAGTGCTGGACTAAAGTAGATAATTTTAATTCTCTTCGCATTACCACACAGTTATATAGTGAGATATTTATTCTCATTCTTTTTTTTTTTTTCAAGATACCATTGCACTAATATCTGTAATATATCTCACAGAATTTTCATCCCACACACACAAACACACACACATGTATATCCATAGATATAATACGTGTGTGCAACTGTATATAGATAATCTATGTTTAATGGCACGTGTGTGGGTGTCGAAAAGCAGGAAAAATGAGATAAAGAAATGTTTAGTCATATATGAACGAGATAGAGAAAGATATACATATACAAAGTTAATACATATATATATATATGGTGTATGTATACAAAAGGGAATGAGAGTAAGCCCACAAGTATGATGTACTGCGTTAATAACCGAATACCAACCCCTCGGACTTAATGACATTTTGAACGGTAATTAATTTACAACACACATTAGTGTGAAAAATTCCCAAAGATTTTCCACTCACATGTTCAATCCTGTACTTCATTGATCCCTTATTTGTTTCCATGGCCATGTTGAACATCAATACGTATAATTTAACTCTTTTTGTTACTCTCATTCTTCACGCGAATATGTTCGCCATGTACATATACAAACAGAGTCTAGACTGAGTGAATTCACTTTACTTGAATTTTAGCTAGAAAACTTGGCTCCACGATGGACATTGGTATGAGAGAGAGTCTGGCGTCGAGACGACCGGCGCCGGTGTTGCTAGACAAACTATACAGGGACAATGCCACTGTGTAAAAATATATATCTATGTAGTGAAAGAGTGAAAAACATCACAGTAAATTTTTCCTATTCACCATGATTTCATGTAGAAGGAACTGAAGATGAAAAAGAAAGAAAAAAAAAGAAGAATAAAATTTGTAGTATTGCGTACAGGAATATTTGCATAAATTTTATATTGTTTTTTTGTGTTTATGCTTTGATGATACAGTGCGCGGGTGTGGTAAAAATTGGCTGTGAATATAAATAATATTTTGAAAAAGGGGAAAAGGTTATTCGGTGACAGGCTAATATCACGGCGTGTGATTTTGCTTATTAAACCCCGCCGCTACCTATCATGTCTGACTGAAACTTCACCCTCTACTGTACTCATCATTTATTTTTCTGTATATATCAGAAATCGTGACGCTGACTCGTGCCAAATACATGACAGTGTTATGTGCTACTGCTATTTAATACAGACTATGCAGGAAAAAAAAAGAACTACATTGATGGCTGAAAAATTTACAAAAATTATTCAGAGATTAATTGAACTCGAGTTACATTATTACCTCACTTTCTTCACCTGTTTCAATACTTTACTCGACGAAAATTCATCAAATACTTGGTAAGTAGTTTCAAATTAAACATTGTGAGTTATAGCAAAAACTTTTTGGCACTTTAGATTTAAATAGTAATAATATTTTTTGAAAGAACAGAGGGCCACAACTATTCCGCATATACGACTTTTCACATTCTGTCGTGGTATATTACTATATATCACATTCTCTGGGCCGAAAATATGCACGAGAAGGAATGAATCTCTTGCAGGGTAATTAGGCAGATTACTTTCTAGAGTCGTTTAAAGCCCCACTTTCTTACTCTTATTCTCTCAAGCACTTGATACTCAAACACATCTCTCTCACTCTCATTTTATTCGTCCCCTTTTTGAATGGATATAGGTGGATGAACAATTAAACGAGGAAATTCTTGAGTAGAGTAAGACACACACACACACACACACACACACCAGTGGAATCAGTAGAAATAAACGGAGAGAACGATTCGCAATTCGAATGAAACTTAAATTCACCGCAGGGACTAATCGACCAACGCCAAAGTGAAGAGCATGGGCGGTACGCGCATTCCTAGCGGAAGTAATCTTCCACGAGAGACACAAAACCGCACAAAAGATTCAGCTGTACAGAAATAATGAAGAAAAATAGGGAAAAAATAGTGTGACATTATTAGTGAGATAGGAATATACAAAAATAAATGAAAAATTTAATAAATTGAGGAATATATAAAAGTATACTTGGTGAAAATACGAGTGGAAGGTTATAAAGAGCATACCCACTTTTTATTTACGACGTTCATGGAGACAAGATTACTTTTGTTTATCGTGCAACCGCGTCATTTCCACATTGCAAAAGACAGTGTCTATATACACAGTTATCGTTAATTAAATAATATTTCTCTTTTATTTTTGTGTCTTGGTGCGTAGCAAGCAAGTGGCGTAAATTAATAATAAGTGACATTCACACGGCAAATAAATAAATAAATAAATTGAAAGAATAAACGTAAGAAAGAAAGCTGCACTTTATACATAAAAGAAAGAAGAAATATGAAAAAGAAGAAATATAAAGAGATAAAAATAATCAATAAAGTAAAACTGTGGATCTAGTGTGGTCTTGCTAAAAGCACTTACTGCAGTATTGAGATCGTAACTCAGTCGCAGTCGCGTCATAAATGTCTCTGCACAAATGTATATAGTGTAGAAATGGCAACGGGGACCGTATATACCTTATTCTCCTGGTCCATTCACTCGACCAATTCTCTTCTCTTCTATTTTCATCTAATTCTGGTGAATGGCGAAAAAAAAAAATAAATATATATAAAAAAACCATTTGGAGAGAAAAAAAAAAACGAACGAATATATATTTAACGATTATCTGACTAACGTTCTTTATCAACTAACTCGATGATATGTGAACATTAAAGTGAAAGCAATCATTGTATATCAATATAGAGTTTAGACAATAATAAATTGAGAACATTCGCAATTTCTCTTATATTAGAAAGTAGATGTGATGACATAAAATCATTTTTTATTGTTATCACATTTGCACCATCTCAATTAGCCCAAGCTTTAATTATTAGTTAATATCGCGATTGAGTTGATGTTAACATTATCACCTGAGATTGTTGTGTAATTTAAAATAAACTATATAAGAGTGCACGTAATATTTGTAGACAAAGCATGAACAAATTAATTCGACGTTTAACCAATGTCGATTAAAAATACCATCAGTCAGATCATTAACAGACAAATATAACCCTGAGGCTAATCAATATTTCTCCAATCAGGTTTTTAATATCAACTGTGTTAGACCACCCAGTAAATTTCGAGATAAATAAAAAGATTGAGAATGAAAAAAAAAAGAGAAAATTTGATCGTATGTAATATAATAGGAATCCACTTGGCCGTGCTGATAAAGTGAAGTTTAAAACTTTAACGGGGCAAAAAAAAATTAAAGGGGTGAAAAAGACTAATAATAAAAATAAATAAAAATGATAATGTAGCGTGTATAGCATAAAGTGCAAGTGAGATAGCAAAAAATTAAGGTTAGGAGAAAGTGGAAGAGAGGCAAGGATATATATATATAGTATACATTCTCCCTGGAGCAACGGATATGAATGAGAAAATATTCATAATGCTGGATTAAGCGTGGGAGTATACTCTCTCAGTGGCAGTAGTAAAGATATTATATAGGTATACTATCATTGTATCAGAGGGTGGATCACCAAACTAATCAAGAGTCCGCCCTATTTAATTTTCCACCCTCGCATTTGTATCATCGCAGCTCAACTCATCTCTACCTATATATATATACCTCTTTATACCTCACTCACTCTCTATACACGTTCACTTTCCACTATTCTCATTCTCACATTCTCATTTCTTTCTAATTCAAACAAATTCACATTTGTCATCAGTTGCTGAGTGTTGTTCACAAAATTAAATTCGTAAATGCAGTACTTTCATTATATCGATGCAACCCAATCCACTCATATAAACCTTTCATTACTTTTTTTCTTTTTCGTCCTCTTTACTTTTTCTTTTCTTTCTACTTCATCATCGCTTCTTTAACCGCAATCGCCATCGTCTCGGTTTATTAAACGAAAAAACCGGTAACAAACATCACTTGTATATGTCTATACGGTGAGAAGAGTATATACATTGAGTACTATACACGCACATACGTGACTAGAGAGTTGCAATATAACTCGTAGAATATATATCTGCAAGTATAAAATCTTCGTATAATCATAAAGTTTTATGTATAGTTAGTTATTTATAACAACATAATCTATCAAATGTATATTTAAAAAGAATTTATACCGAAAAATACATAAACACACACTTAACTTCACATTTTGTAATTATAATAATTTATACTATTGGCATAGATGAAAAAATTTATACACATTGGTATAATGTTGTAGCTGCTGCTGTAGGGGTTAATTCCCGCAACCAAGTCACCATGTTACAATCTCTAATAGTCTATACGATATACAGAAGAGACGTCATGGCAATATGCATTGCCGCACACAGAAGATGACAACGACCAACCATCAGCAATACCAACTATACGAGCGGCTCCATCGTTGAAGATTAACGTACCGGATAATGACGTCGTGTCCGTGACTTATTTGTGCTTCATCGCGCAGTATAATAACAATAATAATATATATATATATATATATACAACCTTTCTCATGCTTTATCATTTTCTTTTTGCAATGTTTCTTTCTCCATTGGATGGAGAGAGCTGAAGATTCATTGAAGCGTGTTGATAGAGTCATCATGGTCAGTTGGCATATATCATTATTATTCATTCATTGTAATACTCAACTTTTTCTATCATAATTGAAAATTTAATTACAATTTTTTATAAATTGATAAAGTTTGTCAATTGATAAAGGTGAAAGCCAAATGTCTGCAGTGATTAAAGTATCTGCAATAAATCTGCTTTGTAGTCCTTGCAGAATTTTTATCTTTGTAAACTCACTTTTCACCATCAATTTAAAATATTTTACAATTATTCAAGAGTTAATTCGACTAAAAAATATTATTACTATTGCTTGTGAATTTAAATAGATTAATATTTCTCCTCTATCATCTTGTTATTGTTCAATTCAAATTCTTTTTGTATATAATAATGAAAAAAAAAATTGAAATAACATTTGCACACAATTTTTTCCCTGTACCAAAAAATTTGTCAATCAATAAAAGTGAAAGCCATTTTCACACACAGATAGATATAGCACAGCAAATAAGCTTATCAGGATTATCGCGAGCCATCGATTACCGTGAGAGCATGAACATAACTGATACACATATACTCAATCTGTACACATATACATATGTGCATGTTTATATATATATATATAGATATTTATATGTGTATCAGGAGGTCTGGTTTACTTCACCGTCTCCTCCTCGATGGTATTAAACCAATGAATCCGCACCAATAGGGGTTTGGCCAAATAGCGACAATCGATTTCTCTCATAGTCTGTATATGTCCCTATATATATATCTCGTATGTCGATGCATGGCTGGGCTTAAGCTTTGCAAAGCTTCTACAGTACTATACCATCTCACATCTCGGTGTAGTTATCAACGGATCGCAAAGGATATAATTCAAGCTTTCTCATCATTGTATATACACCGTGTGATGTAATTCTATCTATTGTTAATATACTAATTTGAATTTGGGTGTCAAGATGGATTTAAAATTATTCATTGATGAATATTCAATTTTTCAATTCATCAAATCATTTACTCAACTTTTCTTTATATATATATATATAAGAATGTACTTTAACGTTGAACAAATCTTTCCATCATGATTACAATGATATTACTATGATACAACAACTGTAATATAATTGAATTAATGTTGTGGATTTGTAGACGATTTTGAGAAACGATCCAGTACCAATATGCAGTAAAGCACGAGTGCAACAATGTGGGATACAATATATATATATATAGAAACACCCACAAGCTGAAAGGGTGCTTTGGCGAGCTTGGCGCAAAACCCCTGCGTCGCGGATATGTATGGCTTGTCTCGTTAATCAAGAGAGACGCGCGGTATCGGCCAGCACCGCGGGGTTGAAAGTACCCTGGGTGTGAGAGACTTGAGAGGGGAAAATGTAAAACGCGTGTGTGAGAGAGTATGGACACCAGTGAGTGTGAGAGTAAAAGAGGACGCGAGCTACCATGGTCACAGTGTTTAACGCTTGACAAACGAGCACACAATATATATATCTATGTCGTGCGTAAACAGGGTGTCGTGCCTCTCTTGTAACACCATATAATATACCCCCATAGCACCGGCATGTTATAATGCCTATACGGAGTTAAATTTTTTTGAATAGGTTGAAAAACACCACATAAATCTCGCCATTAGCCACATCGTGGCGTATTGTCAGGATAATAAAATCTATGTGTTGCTTTTATATTTATGTATGAGTTTCATTCTATCTTTTTTTTTAATAGAAAGATTTTGTAGATCTCGTCCAATAAACCATGAGTAAATCGATAAAATAAACATACGTATAGACAAGTGTGATGAAAAAGTAAATGAAAATTGGTTGAAACTTGAGAGACATCATCACGATCTGATCATTTCCTCAATTGTATTTTTTTTTTTTCCTCTCACTATATTTTCTATTTCTTTCTTCAACCTTAACCTCCCCCCACCCTCGCATCTATTCTGATTGGGGGTTTCATCGATATGGTGGCCCATCAGCACGTACTACGAGTTAGCTATATTGAAGACCTCGTGCAAAAGAACACAAAGGAGAGAGGAAGAAAGATGTAAGGTATTCATTCTCTTCCACTGTTGGTCTATAACATAAAGCAATGTTCTTTAATGTTTCACTTTATCGTCGTTCTTTTGCTCTCATCCTCATCCTTCTCCTCCTATTCATGATCTCGCACGTTTGAGTTTCAACGAGTATACAAGTGGGAATATGGTGAGCAAGAGACGTTGCGTAATTCCAAAGAATGTAGACGATCGTATATGTATTTATTTATACAACAGACATCACGGCGGTATGTGTCTTTGATCGAAAACACTTTTACCAAACCATCCTTCTCTCTTCTATTTTTTTTTTTCTTTAAGTATTCTACCAAGCCATTGAGAAGAGAGTGGAGGAGCGTCATTGAACAAGCTTACACTTGTTGCAGCCAATATATACACGCCAGTATATACAGAGTCTCCTTGCGTTCTTTCGTTTCAATGATCGTGGAATGTCCCACTAGAAAAATTTGTGCTCTACTTTTGTTTAGGTAATAATCATACCCCTCCTATCATTAATTCTACCCTTTTACTTGTACATTCTCAACGACAAATATAAAATTATAAAACTCGAAACCTGATTTTTATGTCTCTTATCTCCAACAACATATCAGAGTCAACCAAGCATCAAAACATTTCAAAAAATCAACAGAGTGTAAAATTTTAATTTCATATAACTTAACATTTATTGAAGAAAACCAAAAAAGAAAAAAAAACGTGTCCACAAGGATTAAATTAAATACCTGTATATTTTCATTTTATTTCGTATCTTCATCACCTTCATCCCAATCCATATTCAATTTATTTTTATTATATCCCCCCCCCCCCCCCCCCCTCCCCCCCTGACCACCACGATAATTACTAATGGTAAATGCGCAAAAGATTGTGAACGACGTGAATAAGAGGAACAGAGATAAACAAATAATTCGCCAAAGGCTAATTAACAAGCTCCAAGGCGGAGCTGATGTCTCGTAAAGCGTTGTGAGGAACGCGCAGTGTGCGAGAGTGGGTTTACCCACTTCCAAAGAGTTTCGTCAATGCACACTATATATTGAACACGGTATGGGAATGCACACATTCGTTGCACACACAAGCATGAATAAATACATAAATATATATATACATACACTTATTGACCAACTCTTCAGCTCTTCAGTATGTATATGTGCTTGATCTTTCTCTCTCTTACTATATAATCCGAACGTCAAGTTCGACCTTCTTCCAAGCCAGAATTTATTTCCAATAAACACTGAATTCCATTGAGGTAAAATAGCGTGACTGGTTCTCAGGGTTGAGGTTCACGTATAGATAATCACAAATATACCCAACAAATATGAAAATTATATATATATATAAATAAAATAATTATTCATGAAATTTTATGTGTTTATATTTTTATTTTTTATTTTTATTTTTTTTATATATAATTTACTTTGATACTTTCATTTGTTACCCACCCGATATATAAAAGAGAGGACCTCCTCTCATGTGCTTTCCTTTCTACTTGCTTTACCTCCCTCTCTCCCTATATCAGTCCACAATTCCCCCTTTCGTCTTTCCATCTTGCTCCCTTTTCTTTCTGGATCAAAGAGTGCCCAGAGCAGAAATATATATATATATATATATATATAGGGGGGGTTCGGGTTTTTGTTGGACGAAACACAAACGACATTCTTTCTTTCCCTTGGCCTTTGCGAGTGTATCTCTCCGCGGCCACTAAAGACAACCACGCAACGAATGACGACAATGTCATGCTAGATGTTTGTTATATATGGTGCATATAAAGCAACGATGATGATCCAGTTGTCTTCATGGAGGGTTTTTTTCTTTTTTTTTTCTTCTTCTTTATTTCATTGGTAGCGCGCGAAATTAAATATGTGTATTTATTGTTAAAGAATATATTTATTGTGATGAAGAAGCAAAAAAATTAATGAATTGAAATTTGACATAAAATATGATAAAAATTAAAAAATGATAAATAACATTCATTTCTCATATATAATATTTTATATATATATATATATATATATATATATATATTTTTCCAATGACATTTCGAAATAATTCTGTTCTTATGTTCGCTCACCGTGTTACTTATAAGAAATAAAATATAAAATCGAAGAGTGTATCACTTGAGACTTCATCAAGGATCACCACAAGAGATTTTTATGAAAAGAAGGGTCGTAAAATGTATAGGCACAGCACTCTAGTTAACCACTCGACTTGTAAATATACCTATTCACATTCTCTTCGAGATATCGAAGATTAAAATGGCAGCACAGAGGAGAAGTGAAGTATAATCTCGTGCATATGCACGATGCAACAGTATTCAAGACAATAGTAAAACGAAACAGAGAGACTGACTTTAGCTTCTTCTCAATTCACATGAAATCGTAAAACATCCAGGGACAATAGCGCTTCCAGAGAGTATAAGAATTCTTTTTTTTTATTTTTTTTTATATCTGGTGAATGAAAGATAAATAAATCTGCAAAGAAAAGCTTGAAATATATATATGTGTATATTTTTGTGTATAAATAAAGTCGTGTGAAAATATCGATATAATTCGAAACACATTTGAAAAGAAAGAAAAAGAAAATAAATTATAATATAAATTTGTTATCAGTTTCCTGTAATGTTTCATTTTTTTCTTTGTTTCAATACAATTAACATGCAAAGCATTTTTATATAAATATTGGAAAGAGTGACAATAATATAAAATATTAATTTTTCATGTGAATTTCTTCAAAGATTTAACAAATATAATTATAATTTGGTAAAGGCAAATGTACCACGTTCGAATATTTCGTGATCTTGTTTAAATTAGTTCTACATTATTTCTCCAAAATTCTTGAAACATTGTGGGGATGAGACTCTATCAAATAAAAAAAAAATTTCAGTTCTGCTAACCACTCCAATACTCATATACAAAACCTCAGTAAAAGAAAAAAAAAATAAATAAACCAAAAAAAAAAGAAGTTGCACATAGAAACGAAGAGTAAAAGAGAACGCAACAGGATCGCGCCAGGGAGGTTTGGTATGTTAATTACAGAGCAACGTGCGCTTGGTCTTCGTCTGGATCTTCTTCTTTGCTTTTGCTCTCCGACATATACGCGCAGAATCTGCACCACTCATGCGATTCGTCGTGGACGAGTAGAGAGTTTGTGCGTCGTGCCCTGATGGTTGATGTGTATAGAGAGAAAGAAGCCCCCACAAACTCTTACCACTCTTTTCTTTTACACATTTATTTTTTTCTCCACTTTCTCTCTTCTCTTATAACCTATACCCATATTACACATATACATATTCCAATCACCATCATCGTTGCACGCACACACACACACACACACACACACACAGAGTTTGCATGATACCTAACTCCACTGTCTTGACCTTACGACCCTATGGGAAACGATCATCCTTATATATACTCTCACTAATTTCTTTTTTTATTTTCATTTTCATTTTTTTATCATTCCCTCTTTCGCATCGTCCCTCAAACTTTACCATCAGCTCTCGCGCTTGCCTGCAATTCTGGCATCAGTGCAATATATATATATATAAATCTCGCCTCACTCTTTACTCCCCAATGGATCTTTATATATCCTTTCTGGCTGATTCACGCGCGCGAATGCGGGCACAGAGGGGAAAAGGGCGACGAGATAGTTGCAGGTTGCACGCGCGGCCTCGCCAACGATTACACGCGGAGCCTCCAATATGAGGGAACCGTGTGCATCGCACAAGAGAAATAAAAAAAAAAAAGATGAGGGGTGAGAGGAAGAAATAAGAGAGAACGAGAAAATATAAAAGAGAGAAAGATGAGAAGTAGAGAAACATCCTGATCGTTTATTACAATAATCTTCACCTTGGGTTTTATCCTATATATACCTTCTTCTCTTCAGCTTCAATATTTCTTTTTCTTTTTTTCTCTTTTGTGAATTTATTTCATACGTTTTATTCTTCACTGCAAATTATCAGGCTACAAATATACAATTATCATAGAAAATATCCATTAAATATATAAGTAGTTGATATAATTCATGAAAATATGAATTTAATAGAATAATTTGAATATAAAATTCATGTATGTAATAGACAATTTGAAATGGAGCTACTTGAAATAATACATTTATGACTCATTCAAACTAACAATTATTCACTTGTACATTGCATACATAAATATATATATATATATATGAAACTGTTATCGTGATGCAAGTAACCGAAAAGAATAAATAAAATAAGAAATAAATAATGTAAATAAAATAAAACTGGTATATATGGTATATGTTTATATTCACGTACATGTATGTAGGTATGCAATCATCGCGACACAAAATGGTCGAGCAAGTGTGTAAAAATGTAAGAGTTACTTGTCGCCATTTCATGTACACACTTATATATATATATATATATATATACATATAAATATAAAACACATGGTCTTACTCTTACGATGTGCATGTTTCACGTGCATCCCAATGCTCATGCGCTAAGAGGGAGAAAGGAATAGTACTGTCTCTGTGGTTTTACTCGGTGCGGATAACCGCACTCAGTTTTCAAAAGACTCGCACGTGGCATGCCCTATAATTCCATTCACACATTTATCCACATGTGTACTGTATAGTTGCAACGATAATGCACAGCCGTTTAACATTAATAAGACGTTTAAAGTGTCTTGAAAAATATGCAAATGTGCAGCAAAGTTTTTTTGTTTTTTGCTTACTCCAATTCGCAGTACAATTTATATACAATACTGAATTATAATTGGCGCCCTTTTTTTTTTTCTTTGTATTATGCTTCAAGAGATAAACAATTCAAAATAAATTAAAGGGCAATTAATTATTATCAACAAATGATGTGAAAAATAAATTAGCATTATTTTGTATTGGTTGTATTGAATAATTATAATTAAGAAGTAATGGTTGTAATAAATTTTTACATAGTTAGAACAGTATTAGATTATTTTATCGCGAATGTGAATGATAAATTTAGAATTATGCTTCACGGAAATCTTTAGGCTTTTTGTTTACACGTTGAATTGTTACAAAAATAATTGCACATTAATTTTATTAGATCATTGAATGATTTGATATTTTACAACTCGATTTATTGGGCTGTGTCCTGTTAACACGCAATATTCAACACATAACAATATGTTGAAGATATATAATTACATACTGTATACAATCACCAATCATTATTGGTGAATGAATTGTCTCTTTAATCTTTTACGATATTATGTCAATCACTTTTCAATATGAAGGATGACAGAATTAATTGCAGTCAATTGCGAGTGTTTATTTTCTTTTTGTTTCAACAAATAATACAAGTGAATATATAGCTCATTAGTTCAACCTAATTAATGAGACCTTTAGAATATATTTAGAAATATACAACATTGCAGTGTTTTTGTTTGTACCACTTTGCAATACAATATTTGTAAAGTAATAAATTTTATTGCAGTCAATTATTACAACTATTTTCTTTCTGTCTTTATAAAATATAAACAAGAGTCTAGTACTTCTTTTTTTTTTTTTGTTTACTATACTTTGCAATACACTCTATATAAAATAATACAGTTTATCATTGTCAATTGTGAGAATTATTTTCTCATAATTGTCAATGAATAACGTAAATTAAAATAGCCAATTGTTGATTTACGATATCATCATTATTTTTTATTGTTATATTCCCAATATGACATGTGTAAAGTGTGTAGCAAGTGACCAATTATATGAATGAAACTCTCCACGAATCAAGTCATTGCACAGAATGAGACAATGAATTTAAACTCACCGCCAAAAATGAGGCACGTAACCAGTAGAACACAATTCTCTACACTGAGTGCACGGTGCACCCTGTACAGTTGTCGGTGCATTTGGCCATTGACCACTACTCTCTCTGGCCGACAGCATCCTGCAAAAATAATCCAAAGGAGAAAAAAAAAAAACTAAAATCTAGAGACCAAAATAAAATAAATAGGAAAATAAAAAATTCATTAAACGTATATTAGCACGTGAATAATTACAATGGAGTGAATGCTATTAATTATAAGGAAAAATAATAATAAATTCACCGGAAGGAGACGTAAATTAATTAAGATCTCGATGAATGGATACGTTTATACTATACACATATAAATTGTTATGGGATTATATACATATATAGTTTATAACGAAGGGAAAGTGGCGGCAATTGCGCGTGGCTCGCGAATTAATAACCGAAGTGCATAATTAACGGCCACACGCTTCCTCCCGTGGTGTCGCACGATGACACCGTTGGTACGGCCTCTTAGAGAAGCGAAGCCGCACCAAAGCACCAACCCATCAAGGCACCAGCAACAGCAGCAACAGCGGCGGCGGCGGCGGCTACAGCGGCGGCCTTCGATCGTGCTCGATTAGCTGAGAATAAGTAGGTATACGAGCTGACTGCCCTGCCGCCGCAGCAATTATCCTTCTCCTCCCTCACGCGTCCTTCGATTTTTCCCTCACGATGTTTCTATACTGTAGGAAAAATGTCTGAGTCTGTCTCCACACTTGCGATTCCTATCTATATATATATATATATATACCTACTTCACCTTCTTATATACGCTCTCTGTATTTATATACAAATATACTGATGGATCAAGACAACGTAGCGAGACAGAAATTTGCTCGTGTATTTGTGTTTACGTTCGCGATATGCCATCATTGAATGTATCTTTTCTCTTGTCTCTGTACACTAACGTTATTTACCAGTGATCTCACTCTCTCGTCGACAAAGATATAATTCATGTGTAAAGTTCCTTGTCTATATTCAACCGCTGTTGCCTGATGCCTGATGCATATATCGATCCATCGTTCAGCTATTCACCGACAATGAAATACGAGCCCGTAGCCATCGCGATAAATTTGTTCTTCTGTCGTTGTATATGTGTATATACATATGATCTTGCCACTGGTTTGACTATATAGTGCGAGGGAGAAAGAATGGTGGAGTAACTGAGAGATAAAAAGAGGAAGAACAAAAAAAAAAGAGAAAAAAAAGACGATGTATGTGAAAGAAAATATTTTTTTTTTCCTTTTAGAAGACCAAGAAGAGAAAGAGTGAAGGCGCACGCAATAAATAAAACCTCTTAACGATTTTACAAACTGCAACCGTGAAGCTTTTTACCAGGCTTGTAAAACCCACGCTTGATGATCGTCTCAATGCTTGTAAAACAAAACCGCGTGCACGCCTGACAAAATCTACGACGTAATATTTGATGCTTTTTGCTCTAGTTCTTTAGTAAATATTGAATAACTTATTGATGGTAGCGCCCTCAATCCTATTTGTCTTTCATTAATATCTCATTATTTTTATATTCTTTCTTATCTAATATATATAAAAATAAATTGTCAATATTCTAATTAGAAACTTGTTAATGAATCAAATCATTATTGGAGAAACAAAAAAGGAAAAAAAATTCCTTACAGAGAGTAATACATACAATTTTCGTCGCCTTTCATTCATAAATAATAATTCTTATATCAATCACGCCCACATTCACACAATTATAAAACAAAAATTATAGTGTAAAGTATCCCCTTATATTCATGACAACAACAACGACGATGATAATAATAATAATGATGATGATGATGATGATGATGGTGTTGTCCCAATGCATTAACGCAAAGATTCATCAATCGTGTGCGTTAAGATACAGGATTATATATTGCACACATTGCCAATGAGACGATGAAAAATAAAATAAATAAAAATGTTACAATAAAATGAACGCCGATACGTATCCATGGTGCGCCATGTCGTGTACATTTATACCCACGCGTTTGAGCTTGCGTGCAGAGCGCACTCATCTCTGAATCCGATTAATACATGGGGCGCTCGTGCCCAGTTATACCACGCAGGGAGGGCGCGCGTACAAAACGCGCCAAGAGAAGTCAACCGCGTGCTTGTGTAATTAGTGGGCTTTTTTTTTTTTTAGTCAAACGTTTGTGTCGGTTGCTTGATTTCTTGGAGTTAGAGATAGAAAGCTGATGGCCCTCAATTCTCCTTTCTCTCTCTTTTCTTTATTCTCGGTATGTTAATGGTTGTGATATGACGCTTCCTCTCTGTATTTTCTTCATATATATATACAGCACACAGTTGTCGTGTCGTCGCCTCTTGCACCATACCAATATATATATATATATATATATATATATATATTCGTGTGTTAGTAATTCAAGAAACGACCAATTAACATTCCCAGAAAGGAATAAGCTTCTTATATACCATTGCCAAGTACACATACAGGAGCTTCTTCCGTGCGGTCGATCTTTTGTAATTGCCATCAACCAGCAGCATCACAACAGTCTTCACTTCTCTGGCATTACCAACGAATTCATATATATATCTATATAAGACGTGAACATCGATCAGATCATTGGTTTCTTTATATTTTTGCTTCATTAATTAATAAGTTTGCTTAATCTTCTTACCAAGTTTGGATATATCGCATGAGTTAAATCGATACGACGTATGTGGCAAACATTCTTACACTCATCTGTTGTTTATGACTTATTTTTCTTTTATTTATTTTTTTTTTTTTCTCAAAATGGTTCATCCGCCTAATAATAAAATCATCTAAGGTATGGTTTTGATTTAAATGTTAGAGTGGGTATACGTTTTGGATGTTATTGTCCTTTACTGAATGTTAATTAATTGGAGAAACCATTATAGTTTTACGCTGTCCGGAATTTCTAACGAGAGTTCGCCACACACTTCGTGGAGTTTCACTTCATGTGAACACAATTATCCAATTTTTTTTTTTTGTTCATAATCATTATAAGTGTATATAAATGTTGGTAACAGTATAAAGTATCTCGTGATTAAAAAAATATCTGTTTTCTTTCGACAAATGTGAGCTAAAAAAGTTGGCAAATATGTCGACATTCTAGTTCTGTTATTAGCAATTTAGACAATTGTTTTTTTTTGTTTCTCACATTCCAGACTGCGAAAAACTTATTAGATGGAAATTATTACAATTGCATTTCACGACTATCAAGAATATATAAAAATATATATCAAAACTTCTGAAGATGTGAACTCTTTTATGCACTGAAGATAAATTATAGAAATTTTTATAAAAATTATTCGCTAAAATAAAATATCCCGTTAATATTCATAACAGATATATTATTCGATTAATACGCCCTTATTATTATCAATCTTGTTTTTCAAATACAGAAATTAATTATCGCATCTTACATCTCTCAGCTTTCAATTTTACAACAATTTCATACCAATTTTTCATATTTTCACGTATTGCCTGACAAAACAAAAAACTCCATACGCCCTTTTTTCATCAATCTGTTGGCAAAATTAACATTGACTAATAACAAAAAGGCGTATCCTCTTCATACTACATTTATCAGTGTACACTCCAGTACAAATAACCCACAATCCACCAATTAAATTAATATTCTACAAGACATTCCATCAGCTTTCACTTTATTCCCTGAGGATTTGATCGATGCGCTCTCATAACATTATTTCTCGTGGTTCAGTAAAAAAATAAAAAAAAATGATCAACGTTGAGGCCATGAATTTATTTTACCATTTTATATTTTTTACTAATGCCTAACAAATTGCATCAAAAGAAAAAAAGATCTCTATAAATTTTTTATTACACATTAATTATGTCATTATCAATCTCTCAAAAGTTTAATCATTGTGATATGAAAATATTTATATCGTGTGATATTTATTTTATCATGTACTTATTTATACATTCACGTTTATGAGAACGATGGCCTGACAACTTCCACAAGTTCAATCTTACGGAATAAATTGGAATAATTGATATGAAGAAGTCCCACATCACACTCGATCAGGTTTTATCTTAACGTGCAAAACTACTTCGGGCAGTAAGACCACCACCTTCACCATCATCATCAGTATTCAATCCAATCTATTTTATACTTTCGGATGCATTCATGAGAGAAATTCCGGTTATCCCGCCAAAGAAGAACGCATCTTGCTATCTTTAAGTCGCCAAGTAGTAGTCAAAGATTCAACGTCGGGGGCGAAAAGAATATTGAATATTTTTGCTGCATCATTTTACCAGTGGCTTATGTATGCCATCAAAGAAAATAATAAGGAGAAGTCAGCGAGCGTTTCATTCTCTGTCCCATCGGATTATATTCATTACATGAATATTTTAAATGTATTCTATATGGGTATATACAAATGTCATCGGGTTTTAATAAACAACATCATATAAAAAGGAATGTATATTGTGAAATAAGAAAAGAAAAGATGTCATACCTTTTTTTTCTTTGATTTTTCCTTTGTATTCGTTGGCAATTTCGCTGCACAGTCGACCGTATTCTTACTCTTCTTTTATTCTTTTCTTTTATATCTTTTCACGCTTCTTCTTATCCAACTTTCACCTCGTTGATGAGGACAATATTTCCTCGTCCAACAGTAAACGGACACACTGAAACACTACCGTGACTTCAATAATAATATTTGTCCACATAAAATGCACTAGTTTAATTCAATAAACAACACACAAATTGTACACAATAATTTACACAAAAATACATAAATATAAATTTATAATAATATTTGTCTGTATGAATGATGTATCAGATAATTATCAAGCAACTTTATAATAAGCGAAAATTATCATGAGACAACTTCAACAAAATAATATAAATATATATATTTATATATACAAATATATTTTTCATCAATTTCTTTACTTATGTGTGCACAATACAATATTTATTTTCTCGTGCTTACACAGCACCCGCAAAATCCGACGAAGAACTCACAAGTGAACGTGTGTCACGAGCATTTATCGCAGCCACAAGGAGCCGCGGTATTCGATCAGGACGTCGCGGCTCGTAACCGCGAGCGAGCGTCGACGTTTTCACCGACATCGCTGCACCTACTTCTCGTTTCTCTCCTCTCGTCTCTCACGCGCGCATTTTACGTCAAGCGTGTGGTAAATAGTACACACACGCACACTTGTGCGTATCACACGACAGTGAAACGACACCGTCGCATATTCTTTCAGCATCAATTCCGTGTGGCGAAAACTGTATAGAATAGAAAGAGAACAAGCAAATAAGAAGAGGATAAATGGAAGATGAAGATGAAGAAGAAGAAGAGAATGGGATCGGTGTCAGTGAACCGTTGAAAAGTAAACCGAACGCACTTCGCGTATACGTGTATCACTCACCAGTCACAGTTTGACTTTTTTTTTTCATCCTTTTTTTATCATTTGTTTTATATTATCTCTATGTATGTATGTATATTTGTTTCCTTCCTTTTTTCTTCTTCCTCGTCTTTTTTGCTCACCGGGAACAATCGTTCTGGCAAACTCTGTGCGTCTTCACCCGGCGGGTCTTCACGGCGCCGCGCGTCTTCCTCGCGAGTTGCCTGCGAGAGCGACCGCGGCAGCAACGGCGGTCGCGAACGAACGGAACGAGCGGCTACTTTATCGTGACGATCTAGCAGGAGCATTAAAACACATCGTGCATTCCACACACACTGTAAAAGAGTTGGAGGCTCTTTAATATGTGTATACAACCATACACTTACTTCACCGATAAATATATATTATATTTGTACATAAAGATACTTGAATTTCAAATTTGAGATTTCATTATTCCTTCATCGTTGACACAAACGTAAAATTAAACGTATAATAACACCAATGATTTAAACAATAACACTTGTATTCAATTGATATTCACTTAATGGATGATAATTATAATATAAACACACACAAATTTTTATGATTGATATACATGTACATGTTTAAATTTTTGGGGTTTGATTAAAGACACGCCGGAGAACGTTCACCACGGCATGGAAAACTTCAACTGAATTCTCAAGATGAGGCCCCTCTTCATTTCTCCTTCCACGTTGGCGTCTACTACCACTACCATCTCCACCTGCCACAGCGCGTACCGGCCCAGGACGGACCCATCGCAATTCCCCTACTCACATGCCATCGCGCGACAGCGAGACAGGTTGCAGATTCGACGTAAAGCTTGTGGGATAATAATAAAATTTATGAGGATTAAATGTTAATTTTATTCAGATGAAGTCTATTGGCAATGGCAATAGTATCTTTGATGACAGAAAAATATCGGTGAAGGGACTAACACTGTTGGATTTCATAGGATTATAGAGAAATTGAAGAATATGGAGAACAGGAAGAAATTTCAATTCACAAGTTTGTGGAAATGAATAATATCAATGAAAAAAGCAATGTGCACTTTACATATCAATGATTTTTTTGTTTCTTGAATACAGACGAATTCCTAACGAGACTTTACTTACGCAGTGAATAATTACAAATGATATATATAATTATACTCAACATTTTCACACAATCTTTTCCAAAACCATTCAAGTCGAAGCTGCGTGTCAGTAGACTTGAAAATTTTACGGTTGATTACTTCAGTAATTTTGCAATCAAGATTCCTGAATCATCTATTTTTATTGAACGTTTTTCATAAGACTCTGACCTCTTTTAAAATACGTTGATAATCTATACCACGATATAGAATGACACTTTATCTTATACCCTCTTGTCATATCTCTCTGGATGCACCCCACGTCTTTGGATAATGCTTCTCTCTTTTAACATGACTGATCTTGGGTAACGTGATATAGCAAAAATATGGAAATTCGATACTCTCCATTCCGTGCTGACGTAGTACATATCCAAGATCCGTTCAATATTTGCAGAAATGTCAATGTTAATTTTTCCATCAAGCAATAAACATCAGAGATAAAATTTCCACTTAATGTTTTTTCTTCTTTTCTGGAAGAGAAAAAAATTGTCCGGGTACAATCAGGAATGGGAAGTTCATTGGAATCAGGATTTTACAAAGTCACCTGCGTACTCGCAACTCTTTCCTGGAAAAGCACAAAGCCGCAGTGAAGGAATTTTAAATACTTACGCGAACGATGGCAGTCACGCTAATTGTTTGAGTTTTTGGTCGATTAAAATTTGTAGGGATCTTTAAACCCACCAACATTATGCACATCGTGAGATTTCGAATAAAAGATTCGGTAGTCATGTAGAGAAAATCAAAGTGTTTGCAAAACGTAGTTCAAGAAGAAGTTCACGCTATTTGAAAGTCATCGTGAATTTTATGCAACCCCTACATGAAATCATTGCTATAATAGTGGGTATGGAAGATTGCATATTAAAATCTGGACAAAAAAATTATTTCACCTTCTGAATATTCAATGTTTAGGATAAATTAAAAACTCTCCTTCGTTAATGTATTACAAGTAATATATTTTTATTATTAAATATTCCATGTCAGAGTTATTGATTAAATATCGCGGTGCATAATTATAGGTAGCCGACATCACACTTTGATCTCGACATCATTTCATCTTCCTATTGCATATCCGTTGTCCCGAAGACATAATATAAATTTTGTTCTCCACCTTTTGGTTTGTGGTTGAATACCATTGGACTTTCCTATTCCCAAGTACTTCATATAAATCTGTATCATGTGTGATCTCTAATTGCTTGATGTGTTGTGCAGATACTTTTTTGTTGAGAACTGTCCGCGCTAAATCCCGTATGATCTCTCGAATACAAGTGCTCTCATCACATTTACATATTTTAATCTAATATTCAGAAAGTTCATGCTTCCCTCATTTGCTGCCTCGCTATGATCTCCTCTCACACATAGTAAATCTACAGAATGCTGTTCACAGTAGTTATACAACAATTCGTTAGTTTCACTACAATCGAAAATACCTGCGGCGGCAGATTGGCATTCTTGTTGATCGTAATTGCGCTCGAAAATGTTCGAATCGTTTAGCAGCTTGTACTTCTTCGGTAAATTCCTTTCATTAATGAAAAGAACCTCAAACAGAACAAGTTCATTGACTGCCCATATCGGACGTGGCAGTAAAAATTAATCTTTTTGTCATGTCCATCAGCACACAGGATAGTTTGCCTATAGAATAGTATACGGATTCCTTCAAACAAAAACGTGATACTTACACGTTTTGCAGTAAATTCCATCCTTTCATCCTTTCAACCAATTTTTCCAAATTGTTCGAGCTACATAGGAAAAAAAGCTGTTAGCATCTACGCATATAAAGTCCTGACAGAAAAAATGTTAAGGAAGAAACATATACAAATATATGTATATGTATATATGTACTCACTGAGAATTGTCGATGATTCTCAGGAACTAATTAATATTGAATCAACCAAACTCCCATTTCCATATCTTGATTATTACAGAATTTAAATCTAAGAGTAGCTCAAACTCCTCCGCTTTGATTTCCATTATTAATAACGGATGGATCTGGTATTGCACAGTTTTGATGATGCAGATTCAATCGTAACTACAAACTTATCTGACCAATCGATTGTAGCTACGCCGACTATAGTTTTCATATTTTCGTCTTCACAAATTTCAATTTCTCGTGGTGATAATTTATTGGTCCGATGATTACAATAAAAGTGTGAGGTTATAAATCACAGAATCCCTCAGAGTGCAATAGAATGCTGCAATCTCTGCTGTTGGTAACAAAGAATTTTTCAGCGAAAAAAAAACAGCAAAATTAATGGTGTTTAATGAATTGAAGATGGCGCTCTAAGTCCTTTCCTCTTGTATTAAGGCGCGATAATTCCGGTCACGTGATATATTCGCTGTGACCTACTCATGAAAATGCACCTTGAAAACACTGCATTGACGAGCGCGCGAGATTTAAATGTGGCGGTACGCACATTGCAATTAAAAAAATTAAGTAGTTGAGTGGGGTTATGTTATATGAATATATATATACGTCGATACGGTCCAGGGTGGAGTGTGAATGTCACGTGGCCTGCTCATATATCATGAAAAATGGCGTGACAATGGCTAACTCGAATTACGAAAGAGTCGAGATTTTTTCCCGGGGAAATTTTCAGAACCAGGCCACTCTGCTCGCGCGAAAACACCGTGCCATTTGTTTGCTGTTGTCGTGTGTGTACACTAGTCAACGTAATATGGCCTATGATATTAAATGGATTATACCAAAATTAAGAAATCCAACGGGGCTGTGGAATTTCGCCAGTAGTATTACATTCGCCGCTGTTGGACTTTTTTCTAAAATAATCATCAGTATGTATTCAAAATATATGCTCACAATTGATGATTGTTCAAGGCAATTAATTGTTTCATTGAATTTTTATGATGATGATTGGCGTGAAGTTATCTTTTTATTAATAATAATGGAATTCGCTTTGTTTTTCGTCATTTTTGTCCAGAATGGCTGAACAGAACTACAGTGTACAATAAGCATGTGATATCCAAGGTATTGGAGAAGAGGCCAAAGGATGTACCACTCATTACTGTCTCCAATCATTACAGCTGCTTTGATGATCCTGGGATATGGGGTGGGTTTATGATCTGGAAAAAAAATAAGTACCAGAGTCTATAATCAAGTGATGCTTACCTGCTACTTGTAGAAAAGGTTGCTGATGCTTCGGTGGTAATTAAAAGTTGAACGATAACGTATACGAGAGAATGAAAAGTAAGAGCACAATATGTTGGCAAGTGTGGATGACTTGCAATGTACTTTTCATCACGGTAGTCAATTAAATATTTAAATAGAATTAGTTGTGGAGGAATATAATAGCGGCTGAAGACGAAAGTTCATAATTAAAAAGTCGTTCAGATATTTTGAGATGATTAATTAGTTAATTTACTAAATTTTTTGGAGTTCTAGTATGTTATTTTTGGTTTATCGTTTGCAAAGTACGGAGTCGAATGAAATTTGTATCGAAATTTCGATCCAATGGAATTTAGGTTGGACCAACTCATGCGTCGTTATCTCCATGTGAATAATATAAATCGGGAATGCGAACCATCAACATGTGCATTATATCAGGTACAAAATTCACAATGCTTTTTGTGACATGCATTTTATATTTATTTTTGCGAATTTTAGAATTGCGAATTTTTTCTTCCGCTGTTATTTCAATTTTTCTCGTTCAATTTTATGGTATCTCGATCGGAATATTATTTTTGAAATCGTATCGCATGTCATAATTCAGTTCGGGGGACCGTATGCGATTTTTATTTTTTTTTCATGTCAACTGATTTCCATTTAGAAAGTATTGCGTCAATCATCTTCTTGTAGTGATAAAATTCCCGTGTATTTTTAAAGATTTTGGGAAGTAGCGATATATATTTCAACCCAATATGACTATATAGGTGGAAATAATTTGGATAGTTGACATTACATTATAATTTAGAATGACTAAACAAAGAGGATAAATAGGAAATTCAACAAGAACATTAAATGTAAACACTGGGTTCATAAAGAATGAAGAAAAAGTTTCATATTAGTCAATGAGGCAATGCCGCTATCATTTTTTTATCAATTTACAATTATGGACACAAGTAAAACTTCGTTTGACTTTGCACTTTGAAGTTTCGCATTGAATTCAAACAAAGATGTCTTCTTCTCGTTATTATTACGTGATGAGAAGTAGAAAAAAAAATTGTGACGCATGGCAAGCAGTTGAACGGGAAATGTTTGGGCGTCATGAATATATAAAAACGAACAATTTACAATTATATTTTTAACTTTCGTATTCATTTTTGGTATCTTCTAAAATTTAAAATCTCATCGATCAATTAACTAACCAATCAATTCGTATCAATTTATAGCGACTTTGGACTTGAGACACGTATGCAGTAGACGAAAAATGAGGTGGTCATTAGCAGCACACGATATTTGTTTTACAAATGTATGGCACTCATATTTTTTTATGCTCGGTAAATGCATACCGATAGTAAGAGGCGACGGGGTTTATCAGGACGCAATTAACTTTTGTATCGAAAAGCTCGGATGTGGCGATTGGATTCATGTTTTTCCTGAGGGGAAAGTAAATATGCTGAAGGAACATATAAGGTTTGGATTAGTAGACAAATATTGCAGTATCCTATTAATTTAATTTGTATAATTGAACAAATAATGCCTCATGACAAATATAAATCGACTTTACAATACGATTCAGATTAGATAAAATTCCACAGATTAAAATGGGGAATAGGAAGATTAATATTCGAGTCACCAGTGACTCCTATTGTAATACCAGTCTATCATTTGGGAATGGATGATGTATTACCTAACAATCCACCGTATATGATTAAAATAGGCAAACGCGTGACAACATACTATGGAGAGCCAATAGACTTCAATGGAATACTGGCACAATTGCGGGCGTCTAATGCCAGCGAAGTTGATGCAAGAAAAACGATAACTGATCGCATTGATGATGAACTTCTTAAGTAATACAATTTTCGTTCTTTTTTTTTTATACTATACTTTATGACTTCATCCTCCCTAACTATTCCGATATTTTCTTATAAATGCATTTGGTGTTTTTATTTTTTTCATAGATTGAAAGCCATAACAGAAAAATTGCACGTCAAACTTTGACATGAACGCGGCGGTCGGCGCCGTCACTCTATCTAGCATTCAATTCGAATCAATTCAAGTGCAGCTTCAATGACAAGGGGATCATTGAATATGGTCAAGTGTCTAGTGATATCTGTGTGTATACAGTGATAAACAATTGGTATATATACATATCGACGTGTTTATTTCTATTACCAAGAGAAAGAAGTTATAAAATAGAGAATTAGAAAATTTTTATGAGAATAAATTGGCTTAAGTGGATAAATGCAATAAGTAGGTTAAGCAATCGGCCATAAAAGCTGTGAAAAGAAAAATACAAAAACAAAAAAAAAGGACCAATATTTGATTGATTATTCTCGATTGAATAATGGTTATCGCAGTGTTTATACTCATACACACACACATACAGAACACGTGTATACTTATGAATAGATTCGAAATAACGCGCTTTCGTTGCGTTTAGGCATCGACAATCATATCCCACCAGTTTTCCACGATGTAAATAACGACCATCTATGTATATGTGAACTATTAAAATGTTATTAACAGATGAGAGAATCCAATTTTTCAATCTTCCTTTCTCATGCTTGCACACATTTTTTGCAATTAATGGATAGAAGGTATGTGGTATTTATTTTTTAAATTAATAAATTGAATTAATTCAAAGCATTTGGAATATTTATATTACGATTTGTTCATTTCTTTTCTGAATATTCACAGTTTAGACACGACACGACACATTGAGGATTTTTTAGAGAATATTAATCGGTGCGATTGGCACATTATATACATATATAATATAATCTGAAATTTTTATTTTCTCGCATATATTATATATCTTCGAATGACCTATTTGTTTTTACGATCGTCGCATCGAGTGGGCCCCTATTTTTCGAACGGCAAAGCACATTTTCTCTTCTGCTCTTTTCTTTTTTTTTTCATCAAATCCAGAAGACGCATGATGATATATATTATTTTTATTTATACTTATGGACTTTGAGAAAATGCAATAGTCATAGAGCAATGTTTGTTTTAAGCATACTTTTTCGCATGTATATTTGCACAAATAATCAACAAAATAAATTTCGAAGATATATGGAAAGACTTATGTAGGCTCTCCAGCACATGACAAAGTTTGGAACTTTTTTACGTGACGCAATATGGGTTATACTTTAATTGTCTGCAGCTCTTTTAGATATTCATATCTATATGTATATATAATATATATATTTATATGTTTTTTGTGTATATATTTATAATCTTTTACATCGATATTCACCTTATCAAAATAACAACAAAAGCATAATCTCTTTTCCACTCATTTGCTCCTCATGACCATAAAATTTCTCAACTAGATAACTTAAATTCCTTCGCATCAACTATTATTCTCCTCACAATTTTTTCTTTGCTATTACACTATGATTGATAGTTATGAGAAACCACTCACATATAATAGTATGTGTTCCATATTATGGGTTTCTTCTTTTTTCTCTGTCCTTTTTATTTATGTTCTACAAATAGGATTATCATAAATTGGGCCATCATTTTTTTCTTTGTTAATGTTACAGTGCATACTAAGCAGCTGTGGTATTCAGCATTGACGCACAAGCTTTAATTTTTTCTATTTCCGTATTCTTACGCAATAGCTTGTACACTTCAACGATTTCCATTAGAGACTTTACGAAGATTAGATTTATTAAAGTTGCTTATGCTGCCCAATAATGCCGAGCGATCATTCGTATCATTAATTTTTGGTGCAATTGGTGGTGCACTAGCTGATGCTATTGGTAATGATACAGCAGCCATTGAAGATTGACGACGATCGTTGATGTAGTTATTTTTCCCAGAAGTTGCACTACTCGACATATCCATGGAACCTTCAAATCATAAATAATTTATATTATAATAAAAACTGCCCGGAATATATTCAAATGACGTCGACATCTTTGAATAATTCATCATGCACACTATCCAGGTTTGAAATAATAGTAGAAGTAGATGTTGAAAGGGGTTAATTTTGATGGACCTACGTGAAATAATTGAGCGTCGTACACACCATCAACTTTTGTGTCCAGCTGATTATTAACAATGGTTACAATGATGACGTAAAAATATTTGCAGAGGCGTATATTCGTTGTAGAAGAGAAAATATGTTATTTGAAAAATTCATAATGACAAAAATTTACTAACCCTGCGATGGTGGCGTGAGAGTTCCCACACTTGTTGTGGTTGATGTACTCGTAGGACTGTCTGACCTCTCGGGACTTTTGCCATTGATCTGCTTTGCTCCATTTGCGCCAAGTTGACTTGACGAGCGTTGCTCCTGCGCCAGCTTCGATTCCTTCTTCTGCAGAAATAGAAAACACAGTTGAAAGAAAATAGGATCAAACATTTTTACAACTACCTGGAAATTTAATAGGTCTCAATTGTGACAGAACCACCCTAAGCTATTGCAGTAAAATCGGCAGAGTGATAATTATGGGAGAGAATGGAATAATTACCAGTATCTGCTTGCGTTTTTTCATCTCCTCTTCGGAGCTCATCATTTCCTGAACTTTAACTAGCCGTTTCTGATGTCGTGCATTTTTTTGTTCACCCCTCAAACGCTGCTCCGCTTTATTGGCAGCAGCCAGAAGTGCCTCTTTCAAATGACTGCTCAATTTGAAGTGTGGTTTTTCAGCAGCGCCAACAGATAATGCTGCAGCATGTCGAGCACCATCGAAAAATGGATGCTCTTTCAGTCGTGTGAACGATGGTAAATCTTGTTTCAATGCTTCTGGTGATAGGATAACTTCTAATAAATTTTTTAAAGCTGCGTCGCATTGTGGAAGATCTGTGCATGTTGCCTCGAGTAGTGGTCGACCAAAAGTCATTTCATACAGTACGTGACCGAATGCATAAACGTCTACTTGTTTAGTAGCATGAAGCTTTCGTCGTTGAACAACATATGGCCGATAGAATGCAGGTAGACCCAATAATCCATTCTCGATATCCAATAATTTAGCACCAGTCGGGGTCAATAATACATTGCCAGTGTGTAAATGACCATATGGTAATCCCTTTTCCGCAAGATAATCCAATGCTTCTAATATTTGATATGCATACGTAGCTATTTCCGATGTCATTAATGACTTGGTTTGCTTTGGATTACCATATTTTTTAATAAATTGTTGCTTTGGTTTTGTATTACATAAAACATCACGTAATGTACCATTTGTGTAGAAATTACGAATTGTTAACGCACCATTTTCAGTTACATGCTGATAAACAATACGATCAATATGAGCATGTTTGAGTGTACCAAGACTCTTGAATACACCCTGCATATCTTTATCCTGCAAATGTTTATCCGGCCCAAATTCCACCCATGCCAATAATAATTCTTGTTTCGGATTTTGACGGCTCTTTACTGTGTAATAATGTTTCCTCAACCTCCATCCCATATCCACAATACGATTTTCAATTTCAAAATTAGCATCACTTCGCAGTGCTAATGACACCTGCTGTAGTGCCACCTCTGTTTAACAACAAACATTTCCATAGATTTTATTGCATAATGAGAGTTGTCACTTTACATCCATTTATTTATTCGCATTTATCAATCAACTCACCGTGCAGTGGCGCCGAATAATTTGTAGGATCAATGAATCGTCCCCATGACAAAGATGAAGCTAATATGGGATTCATTAGTACCACGTTTAAATAATTTTGCAATGCGACTTGGCGTTGAGCTATAAACTCTGGGTCCATGTTACCGATAATTTTTTTTGGTGGTAAAGGTAATTCCAGTCCTGACATAGAGAGTGCTGAATTAAGTTGAACAAAGTCATTGTAACGTCTACTCACACGCCACGATCTATCAGGTAAAGGACCTCTTTGTGCCCTGATCACGTATTCCTGAATAAAAATGAAAATAAAATGTAATAATATTGCGCAACAAGATTTTATTGGACTATTCATAAGTGATCCAATACGATATCGTGTGCCAAAATTGCTTCATTTTTCTTGTCTTGCAAATTTTTGGCGGGGTGTAAAGTCCAAAATTAATTTGTACAAAACATAATAAACAAAAATAAATTAAATGACCAGAGAAAGCAAAAAAAAAAAGGCAAAATGTGAAATTTCATACCGTATGATTATCAATTGTTCTTGCATTTTCGATAACACAAGTTAACTTTTCTGTATCATCTAGTAATACTTTATTCGTGTGTTTCTTCTCAAATAAAGCCATTGATCACCAATCACTGTGTGAACGAGGCCCGTGATGGGCGGGCTGCGATATTTTACCGCGTAGTTTCCTCGCGGCGCCATAAATGACGCCCCAGAGTCTCATTTCAACATGAGAGTTCTTTCCGCCCGGCCAAGAAGAATTTTATCGCCGTTATCGGACAATGTTATTCAACACTATCTCTTATATTTATTTATCAACGAATGAAATAAGTTATGGCTGTGTAGGTATTACTGTATATTGTGAAGTATTTTGACATTTGTCAATACATCATTACGAACCACCATTTTGTCATGTTGCCATATACACACAATTAATTTCTATATTGATATTCAATACTCTTTCACTTATCAATACTGTATTATTCACAAGATTATTCAATCCAATTCACCTACCAAGACACCTATAGACAATTTTCAGAATGTCTAGTGAATTGTTTGATGACTGTGCAGAGTTGTGTTTTGTATCGCATAACACCGGACTCTATGCACAACATATCGTTCAACACAAACACACACGTACGCATAGAAAACGGATCGATTATTTAGCGAGAATTATGGGAATGGTCACATATGTTTGGTATGCGCTATGTGAAATTGCGTTAGAGGCGCCTCTATAAACATATTTAAATATTCGCGCGTAAATGTGAAGTGGTTTTCAATTGATAAGAAAATTTTTTACCGGCCGAGTAGCTCAATCGATAAAACCAATAGAGACTTACTATATTTATCATTGCATTATCACCGATGTACTGCAATTATGTTTGAAAGGATAATATAAACAAAATTATTATATTATCAACATAATAATACGAATTTTTGTATATATAAATTCTAATTCCCCTCTCTACTTTGTTTCCTTTGTCATTGCGGTATAATAAGAGGATGGGTACGATTTTATCGATTGTGAATGGGTCAACGTAACCCTCTATCGATCATTTACACAACTAATCATAATTAGACATGAATTTGGTTCACAACCGTCACATTTAAATTTTACAAAGTTACATATCCTCTCTATCAACATTTCCAACATATTTCATCTCTTCAATCAATTTAAAATACTGCAGTATACACAAAATATATTCCGACGCTATTGTTTTACATTTTTTTCACGTAAAAAAATGTGCCAAAATTGTGTTTGCGAAAACATCGCCACCTAGCGGCCATTACAATTGTATATGCATGCGCACGACACCGTTATCACTATACTCTGTCATACACATGCATATATGCGTATACACCGAATTACTGAAGTCTTGAAGAGTACAGACTGGTGTAGCCTGGAGACACACTTTACGACATTACAATATATCGTGTAACCTCGTAAATAAGTTGTAAGTGCTAATAATCAAGTTTCCGATTGTCCCGACATGTATAAATATATATGATTATACATGTTTGCTTACATATTGAATAAATTTACGTAGAGGTGCACATCTCACGGATAAGAAAAAAAATTATAAAAAAAACGGCAGCTGATAAAGACCAAATGTCTCAAAGCAAAGACCAATATCAGGTACATATACTGTTACATATATCGAAAGATCCATCATCATTCAACTTGTCCAAGTTCCTTCTACTTGGAAATTGAATTTACAAGTTGACACACACACACATACAGAATTGAAAATGATATTCATTTATTGTTCCCTATCACATCAACAATGTCAATATCGATTAGCATCTGATGAAAATTGAGTCGTCATAATAAATTGGTAGAAATTATTATCTTGAAAACGTGCAATTAAATGCTGTGAAATGATATCATTTGGTTTTGGTGTACAGCAAGCATCACCATTAATTCAACGTCTCTGCAGCTGTTGATATACGTGTTTTTTTGCGGACAAGGTCACACACGCTCTGAAAACCGATATATATTTTTGACGATAGTATATCGGTGTGTTAATTGATCGTACACATCGGATGAGGGAGTTGTGTTGTCCAGACGCTTTGTCTTCAAGATATATTTTGACCGAGAATTAAAGTGGAGCAGGACAAAACGTGAAAGTAAAGTTTAAGAGATACTCTGATAGGATAATTATGGAAACAAGCAAGGAGACTCCACCCGATGTGAATATTGATGATCTTGGTGAATTACGAAAGAAGTCTGATGACGATGATAGCTCTGAGGAACATTATGGATGTAATCATTACAAGAGAAAATCTAAATTTGTGGTAAGATTCATTAAATATTAATATATCTTTTTATTCTCTTGGTTTATGTTTCTTAGAACCAACCGCTGGTGTAACCAAACATCTGAAATAATCATTGATTCTTTTTTCTCTGTGACAAATAAGATAGCTCTTTCAATCCACCGCGTTGAATTAGAATGAGGATCTCTAGATCCCAATGCATCGAATACTGATATAAAACAATAAGTATACAGAGCGTTGATTAGAGCAAACAACTATAACAATCCATTGAATGTTATGACAATATGTAATGTAATTGAGTATAAAATATGAACGGATTTGAGTTAATTCATATATTCTCGTATCGCGTTCGGTTTACGGCGATTATACACGTGATAATCGTGTATATACATAGATGTATATAATAATACACGCAAGCTAAAACGGATCAATAATAAAGTCCGCAAAATCCATCCTATAACACCCTCATTCTTTCACATATATAATTCCCTAATGCATTATAATGAATATCCAATATTGACACGCTATAATTATTCATCTAGATTAAATATTTATTGCAGTATTGTTTAATTTTCATAGACACCATGTTGCAACAAGGTATACACATGCAGATTTTGTCATGATGAGCAAGAGGGACATACGGTCAATCGCAAAGAAATAACAGAACTTATTTGTGTGTTATGCGATACACGTCAGCCAGTACAAGCCACGTGTCAAAATTGTCATTGTCGATTTGGTAAATATACGTGTTTAGAGTGTAATCTATTTGATGATGATGAAAAAAATCAGTATCATTGCGATGGATGTGGAATATGCAGAGTTGGTGGTCGAGATAGATTTTTCCATTGTGCTAAATGCAATATGTGTTTGCCAGTACAATTGCAAAATGGACATACGGTAATTATAAACAAAAGAATAATCAGTATTGTAATCATGAGGGAGAATATACAAATAGAAGTGGCTCCTAGCATTTTCATTTTTTGAAGTTTTATTTAACGCATCAATTAATACGATTAGAATCGGAGTCTTTCTTCATTCACGAATACATATTTTGACAGTGAACCACCGTTAATTTAAATTGAATGTATAAAAAAAATGGGGGTCATCTGGCTATTTGAGTCCGGCGCGTCCAGTCGAAAAGTACATTTTTTAAATTTACCCAGTATTTTCTCCCAAATTATCCGAAAGGATTGTAAAAAAATGACGAACAAATTCGTACCCCTCATTTATATGCTCCCTCACTATTTATATTTAATTCAATTTTATTATTTTCAGTGCGTGGAAAATGTCTCACATGCCAATTGTCCCGTATGCCTAGAAGATATTCACACAAGTCGTATACCATGTCACATTCCACATTGTGGGCATTTGCTTCATCGTACCTGCTTCGAACAACTTTTACATTCCGGACATTATGCGTGTCCTACGTGTCAAGTTTCTCTTTTGGATATGACCGAAGTTTGGCGATTTTTAGATGTTGAAGTGTCACACAAGCCCATGCCACCCGAATACAAAGATTATAAGGCAGAAATATTATGTAAAGACTGTCACGAGGTAAATATAATTGAATGAATATGAATGAATATGAATGAATAGAATATTCTTCTCGAATAATAATAATATTAATAAGCAAATATATATTCATTTACTTCAATTTCTCTCGTTTATATTCATAGGAATCGACTGTAAAGTTCCATGTTGTTGGGCTCAAGTGTCTTAGTTGTGGCAGTTACAACACGTGTAGAATCAAAGGCTCCCCCTGTCCAGGTAAAGAATTGTCAATTGAAATTCGAGAAAAAATTTTAGTTACGTTCGTGTTTCTATCTTTATATTCATTTATATAATTCAGATCCAGATGCTCTGGATGGTGCGGCTGGGGGCAGTGGTGGAGGGGATCGTACGCAGTCAGAAGAACATGGATCTCAATAGAAACGAAAAATGAAAAGATATCAGGATTATTTTTGCACAATTTTTCTGTTGAAATGTATGGAAAAATAGAGAAAGTGCATTATTCGAAATGAATTAAAAATGACATTCAACTGATGATAATGAATAATTTAGGAATGAATGAATAGGTATTTTATCGAGGAGTGACAAAAAAAGAGCATAATAATGAAATAATAAAATGTGACAACACGGACCCGTATATAACGTGCGAAACACAATAAAAAATATTGTGAATATCAATTTCAATCGGTTTCATAGTTGTAAACTTATATTATACATGTGCAGATTTGTTGTTTGCTGTTTTACACACGCGCAACACATTTCCTCGTTGAGATTCTTAGAATGTTATTGGTAGCTCTATAGAAAAATTAATTCTTCTCTTGTTATGCGGCTTTGATCATTGTTGAATCGCCGTATTTTTGTTCTCGTTTCTTTCTTTTTTTCGTTTGTTTTCATTCGTATTATCGATTAATCTTTACAAGATAGAGAAAATATATATATATTGATCCTAAATTAAGTACAAATGAAGTGAAAGGAGTATTCTAGACGTGATTTGATTCGCATTTATAACAATTGGAAAAAAAAAAAAAGGAAATATTATATTATTCTATCATTCCTCTAAGAGCGAAATATTTTTCCGATCTTTTTGTCTTTCCTCACTATATGTCAATGCACGAACACCTGAATTACTACGAAAGCTCGTACTCATTTATCGCAGTTAAGATACAATTAATTGTGAGAGGATAATTTTCTTTTCTCGAAATAACAAACACAAACATTCTAATTGGCATTCTCTGCATGTCAACGTCATTCCAAAATTGAACAAAATAAAAAATGCTTACGTGTGCTCTTTAGTATTTTCAGCAGTGAGTTATATATACATATAACTCACTTTTGTTGAACTATACCTATCAATTAAAATAAATATATATGTAGTGAAAAATAAACCAGAAGTATGTGTGCGTCAGTTAATATATATTAGTAATCGAATGAAAAAAGCAGCTTCTATAAGT
Organism: Zele albiditarsus; assembly: GCA_958496275.1. NCBI lineage: Eukaryota > Metazoa > Arthropoda > Insecta > Hymenoptera > Braconidae > Zele > Zele albiditarsus. The sequence goes on from OY292411.1 coordinate 1,041,657, forward strand.
GGTTGAAATGAATAAAATATTTTTCATTTCATTTAGTTTTGCTCTTCGTTTTGATACATAATCAGATTCAATTATATGAATATTGGGTTCGTTATTACTCACCTACGCGATCCAACTTCTAGTCCTGCATAAAAAAAAAAAATGTTCTATCCCCGGCAACACAGTAAAAAAATAATAGATTGTTTCAATTTTATATTATACATTCATTTTTTTTGTGCGATTTTTATTATTGAAATGTAAGATAAATACCAATTACAAAGGCTCTTTGTACGTAACGGCCGCAATAATGTTTTGTATTATATATAATATAGTATTCTATCAAATAAACCGGCTATGGTTTCTTTTTTTCTTATCATTAGCTTCGACGTCTCCCTTTCCAATATAAAATATATATGGCTTTTCTGTATTTTTTGTTTCTTTTTAGCATCAAAATGTATATACCAAGAATAAACATACAAATTTTTCATTTCTAACATTTTTCTCTCGTCTCTTTTTTTTTTATAGGTAACAAAATTATCTGCTTGACAATACTGAATCGAGGACACCGTGTATACCTCGGGAAAAAAAAAAGAAAAGGATCAGATACTAATTAATCAGAATGACATGGAACAGATATTAAAACATGAAATGAATTCTCCTCCATCTCCGCGGTGTATTTCACAAGGAAAAAACTATTGTAAATGCGGCCCCGGAAAACCTACCAAATTTATTATTACTATTTTTTTTTTTCACTTTCGAAAATTAAGAAAAGAATGAAACACGTTAAAAAAATATTTTGACGTGCTCCGACTAGTTTCGATATCGGCTTCTCGTATCTTGCGATATCTTTCGAATATACACATAAAACCGATCAGCCTCTCTTGCCTCCGCAATATTTATAATGAAAAAGTCTCTCGCATCGTATCATCGAACTTTTTCTTTTCCCTCTTTTTTTTTCATTTTTAAAAGTTTAATGAACGCGGTCGCAGTGCTGGAATCCCGTGCGCGTCAAGAAAATTTCGTGCCGCACGCGTCATCTCCAATTGATCTTGCGTCCGGCCACATGCGACCGTAGCCCATTGCACTTCAAGTTGTAGCTGGAAAAATTACAAATAAATTTTTATTGATTGCAGAATTATTCGAATAGAGAGAGTAGAGGACGAATGAAAATCCCGGAAAATAATAAATCCACAAACGGCATTTTAGAAGGGGGTCAAAGTGATGAAAAATTGAGTCCAAATCAATTCTTAATATTGAGGTTCTACATTTTTTTATCACTCTGTAATTATGAAAATGCGGTTTACAGATCTATTATTTCTGCGGTTCGAACTTTTGAAATAACAGCGAAAAAAATAATTGTAAGAAAAATTTTGTAAATGAATAAATGAGCGATTATAGATAAATAACAATTTTCCGATAGACACTCACCTTTGCGCGTTTAAAAGGCCTAAGGAGCAGAGGGCTGAAACATGGGCTGTCGAATGCATCAAACGAGATTGCCCTCTTGGCGGTAGGCTTCCGATGAGCATACAGTAAGTCGTGGGGAGTCTGGAAAGGATAGACACACTAGCTACAGCCGGCAAGTACTTCAAGAATTGTAAAATTAAGAGAATTTTTTGTTTCGTAATTTTTACGTTTTCTTTGAAAGAAAACGGCATTCAACTATAGTCCTCATTGCGAAATATTTTCATCTTTTATTTTTATATAGAGAATAGATAAAGATTGTGTATGTGTGTGCAGAGAGGACTAATATAGAAAAATAATAATATTATAATAATAATGTATAGGTATAGTAGTAATAATTGTGTTGTTGATTAAAGAGCGATTATTTTTGTCGTTTTTGAATGTTATAAAAAATTTTTTTCAAGCTGCGTTGACTAGGCGAGCCTCCGTATTTGGTATAAGTGCATTATTCATTGAAGGTTCTTGTTACCGCAAGACTGCTTTTTGTATGTCGTGAATGCTCTCGTAATGATAGAGTGAGAGAGTCAGAGTAAAAAAAAAAAAAAAACAGTGAGAGCAATCACGATCAAATAATTCTTTGGGTTTGTCGCTCGTTTGTTCGTATTTTTTTCTCTCTTGCAATTATCAGAAGTGCACACTTTGGCGTTATGAAATTGTGGACGATAAATGTGATATGGATGAGAAATAATGAGGGGGCGGTGGTGATACGGGCAGCGAAGGTTTAGGGAATTGATTGAGGTACTTTGGTACGCTAGGCCAGGCCTATGTTTTATTTATTCATTTATTTATTATTTTTTTTTTTTTTTTTTGCAAAGGATTCATTCGCTTCTTTTTAGTTTCTTTTCTTTTTTTTTTTTTATGTGATGGTTAGTGCAGACATGCGGCAACCCAACGTAAAGAAAAAAAAAAACACTTATAAAGAATATATAAATAATGAAAATAACTCTTACAAAAGAAAACATTATACAACGTGTTACTCGCGTGTCTTCTTTTTTATTCCGTTACGGTTATCGCGCTGCTAATTGAAAGTAGAGCAAATTTACGCACAACAATAGTAACTGATTAAATTGTGAGCACAGTGTGGGTTTTTTTTTTTCTTTATATATTGGAAATAAATTAAGTACGAATAATGGAAAATAAATAAGTTTCGAAAGTCTTTGACCCGAAATGAACTATAACCGAATGATAATATTTCAATAATGATAATAATAATAATAATAATAATAATAATAGCAATAATAATAATAATAATGACAATAATGATAATAATAACCGACAAATTCCGATTTATCGTTTTTTTTCCCTAAATTAATCTGCTTCATTTCTTTATGTTTCCACCGTTTCTCAATAAATTAAATCTCGCGCCTCTATAAATATAATTAACATGAGTCACTATGACTTCATTAAGGTCTTTAGAATGAGTTAATATAGAATAGATCCTGGTCAAATCTCATCGCGTATTTCTTTTTCTCTTTTTTGTCTGTACATCTATATACGTTATAGATATATTAAATAAGCATTGATAGTAAAAAAAAAAAAAAACAATCTTTGGAGGGAGAGGATTAGGAATTTCCTCTGGGAGAAAAAAAAACATATTTAACGTTCGTGCATTTTTTTTTCTCGCGGAAAAAATGAGTATATATCGTCGCATAAAAATCCCTCGTCTCCCTTGAAATTATGTAGATGCACTGTGGCATTAAGGAGGCGAGAGAAATTTCATGTGAGTCAATATAATTAGATAAATTTTGTAATAATTGAGTGTTACACAGTTAATTCAACGATAAACAAAAAACAAAATTGTATTCATAATGAATAAAAAAAAAAAAAATTCAATAAGTGAAAAGGAAGAAAAGAATTGTGAGCGATATAGAAAGTTAGTGGAAGAAAAATAAATAAATAAAATGAAAAGAAGGCCGGCTAGCGTGTCTACAGGCGATTGGTACGAGAATAAAACCAGGATAGGGCAGGTTGACTTTGGATTTGATTTTGACTTTGGGATTGATGCTCTACCTTTAATGGACTTGGTCCTGTCGCCAGGAAACTGTCCTCTAGGGCCATCGACGCCGGTGAAAATAACACTGACGTATCTATACTCTTGCTCTGAAATGAATAAAGTCACAATTATTTAATTTATTATCAACATCTTCCAAGTTGAAGGAAGAACAACACCGCAATTGTTTGAGAAACAGCGAGTTCCATTAGTTAATTAGACACAAAAAAAAAACAACACGAATAGCCAACTCACAGGCGTTTCGATGGCAAAGCTCATGTCCGAATTGTCCGTAGTGCTGGTGGCCCAAGCTTGACAGAGCGCTTTCCGCGCGCGTTTTCCACCAGGTGCACTATTTTCTTTTCCACGTCGTCGCCCAGTTCCATAACCCGAGTCTTGCAGAATACTACTACCTGCCAGACTTTCACGATCCGTCTCCTGTTTGATAATTTCTGTTAGAGCATCCAAACGACTTGGTGTCGCGGGCAAATGTGTAGTCGCGCCACTGCGTCGCTCGATTTCCGCTAACGCATCTTTGAATGGCGTTGGCGTACGTGGTGTATGACCATCATTTTGATTTCGACGTAATCCAGACGGCTGTGGAGTTGTAAGAGTACCCGGGCTGCCTTTGGGTGTGCTAGCACGTGGCCAAGATGTCTCAGGACTCGCAAGACTATTTAAAAATTGTGACGGACTAAATGGCAATTGTTTAATTGGCGTTGATGGTGCAGTTGTCGTCAATTGTGATTGATGACCCAGCAAATAATCAACTGGATGACTCTCATTGTCTTCAACGTGCTCGGTCCTTGACATGATATGATGATTTCCACGACGACGACGTAGAATTGGCGGTGGACTACTCGGTTTTCGATCATCATCGTCTTCAAGGTCGGGCATTGGCATTAAACGGATGTCCGATGTACCAGACCCGCTTGCTTCTGTGCCCAAATCCAATTGAAAGTATCTGAAATATATTCGATGTGAATAATTTACCGACCATATACATTTTCTATATTTATGCTACAATTGCGAGATCAGTCTTTTGGACATAATGATATAAAAACTCTAGTAGCCAAAACTTTTGATTCATTTTTGAACAGTAAATTATTGATTTCACACTGTGTATTTCGCAATTTTCATGATACATACTTGGAAAATGGTGAAGGTTCACGTTTAACCCGCACAGCAGAATCCAATTGATTATCGTTCGAACCTTCATTCATTTGAATGAGAGTATGATGATAGTGACTCGTTTGTTGCGTTCGTTGTTGTTGCTGCACATGCGAATGATGATGATGTTGCTGTTGCTGTTGCTGTGACTGTCCCCATTGTCCAGTCGACCATTCTAATTGATTAATTTCCAAACTTTGCGTCGTCAATGGCGTTCCACAATTATCGTCTTTGAGTGCAATATCCTTTAATGGATTATCGTTACCCGACGATTCTTCATGTAATCCGAGCGGTTCCTGTTTAACTGATATCGTCGAAGAATCAGTTGTTTTTCTTCGTCCACGACCTGTTGAGTCAAAAACAAAACACAAATTATAACACATAATTAAAATCCCAATTTGAAATAAAATATCCAAGATTACAGTGATAAATCATCAATGTCTGATTTTTTTTTTTACCTCGTGTCCCAGTACTTCGGCCTTCCTCCGTTTCATATTTACGACGCATCGTGCTATTCCAATGATTTTTTATAGCATTGTCAGTCCTACCGGGAAGTAATTTGGCAATCTTTGCCCATTGATTACCAACACGACGATGTGCATCGACAATTATTTTGTCTTCCGCATCGGTCCATGCTGTTTTTTTGATACCAGGATTCAAGTGATTGTGCCACCGTTCTCTGCATTGTTTTCCAATTCTTCCCTTCAAATGTCTCGCGATTAATGTCCACTTTTTGGGACCATAGCGCTCCACAAGTTCCACAACTTTTTCATCTTCCTGCATCAAAATGAGACAAACATATAAAATAAAAATCAAAATGAATGGGAAAAAGTAAAAATACCAATAAATTAAATAGCTCATCAACTTCCTGGTGTTCAAATGTACTTTTGGTATACGCGTATGAATTTAATATTGGTATGTATAGGTACATTGGAGCGTGAGAAAAACGTAAAGATACCGGTGCAGAGGTGGACCACCGGTCGCGCGCATTCGATGTAAGTTGAAATTTCGCAGAATGCCTCTCTTGAACTGTTGCGGTGGCCGCTTATGGCATGGCAGCCCATGGTAAGAACGAAAGAAGAATGGAGACGAAAGAGAAAACGTGAAACAGAGACGAGAAGGCATCTTGAGAGCGGGAGGAAGAAGAACGTGGCTTGGGTCCGTGGCCCCACGCAAACATTTACAGCGACGTTAAAACGAGAGGGCAATAGAGAGTGAGACAGAGAAAACAGAAGAGAAAAAAAGTAGTGAGTCCCATGTTCCATGCCCTTGGCTGTTACCAAGTGCATCGGCACTGAAGAGTGCGGTTCACTGCAACATCACTCCAAGTGAAAAACAACAAGAGTGCACAACCTATATATTACATTCATCCGCCAAGTGTAGAAAAGAGAGGGAAATATAGTGGTCAGGTATATAGTGTGGCGTTGGAACCTGGACGCACATGTCTGGGCCACATGAGAGAATTTTTATTCATTATTATTATTTTTTCCTTGAGTTGCTCTCTGTGTATGTCTCTATGTGTGTAACGTAGAGTGAAGATTTCGCGCGCAGTTCAAGAGCGAGAGAATTATGTACACATTATATTATATAGTTTTTGGTTCAGCGGGCTTTTATGCTCCGACAGAGGTGCGACCGCATGTATCCAACAAAGCAATGTCTGGCTGCTTTGTCAACTCATGCTGACAATCAATAATATCATCAAAAAAATATGAATAAATAATAAAGAGTTGGAGAAGAGCGATAGAAATGATTCAGACCGATGAAATTAACGAGATAGAAGTGTAATTTACTTTTTTATATTATTATTGAAATTTATTTTCAAATATACTTTGTGAATGGAATCTATTGTGTGTCGTGTATGTGTGTGTGTATGTTTATGTATGTTAGGTTTTGGAATTTGACATTGACCGACTTCCTCTTTTTTTTTTCTTCTCCTTCTCCTCAACTCATTACGCAACCACGGAAAGCTATCGAAACTTCATGTTATGAATAATGAGAGCGTTCACGTGATTCACATGAGGCTTTCAGACACAAAAATTATCTTGGCCGGATTTTTGCTGCTCTAGTGTGTCGGAAAATTTTCAAACAAGAACCGGTTTCAACTCATGAAAGTGACGAGGCGGCGTCGAAACGTCTCATTATTGCCAAAAAGTCCAACCCTCTTGGGCCTACCACATCTCTTTACACGCGATTGCGTGAAGACTGTGCTCATGAAAACGTGTAAGGGTTAAAGGCCCTTCCCGGATATCGTAGTGTTAATCGTGTTATTGATTGTATTGAGTTGAAGAAAATAAATTCGTATTCTCTGTGTGGTTCTCTTTCACTGACAATGGAGCAAGTTTTTTTTTTAATCTCTTAGTTCTTTGTTCCTTTATTTTTTACCTCCTTGGTCCACGGGCCTTTGACGAGCTCTGGATTAACGACCTTTGCCCAACGTTGCTGACATTGTACGTCACTCCGGTCAGGGAAGTGTGCTGCTACCGCGTCCCACCTCAGTCCAGTCCCATGTTTTTCTGCATTGCTCACCAACTGCTTTAGCAAAGCATCCTGTAGAAGAAAAAAAAAGACACAATTTGAGAAAATTATCCATTAATGAATTACATTGGTTCGTATGAAATCAATCAATCAGATTGTAGGATTTTGTAGAAGAAAAGATTGGAAGCGAAAAATCTTTTTAATTCTCTGTATAGGTACGTGTAAATGAGGGGACATTTTTTATCCTCTCCCGTTTCCCCTTGCTATATTTGACGCAAGAATTTATATCGAACGAGACACGTGGGATAGAGCCTCGCCAACTTTCCCATGGGAAATCGTATACCACCATATTGACATTTACCCTGCGCGCGTGCGATAGGGATAAAGGGAATGGCAAAATAAAAGAATAAAGAAGAAAGACAGGTAACAACAGGATCATCCCCATCTGTTCTCTCTCATTCACAGTTGCGTTGCATTTAGATTATAGCCAAAAACCACCACCCCTTGCACGTATAAATATTCCCACAATTTTTGGAGACAAGTTTCAAACCGGATGGACACAATCAACTTAATTTGGATTCATTTAATTTATCCTCCTCCAATTGGATTCCATAAAATCGACTTTATTTTCATGTATTGTTCTTCAATGATTTTACTTGAAGGGGCGAACGAGAAAATTTATTCAGGGAGTTGGGTAACATAAAAGTTGTCAAGGTTTGTGGTGGAGCAATACTTGTTGGAAACGTTGAACTCCTTAATCTTGAAACTTTGTTTTTTCGAATTAGTTGACGTGATATCTTGGAGACTTATCGTTCGATTGAGTTCGAACAAGTTTTCAAGTCACGCCTCCAATGACAACTTTCCTGATAACGAAGATATATTTCCTTTTTTTTTTTTCCCAGTTCAATACACAAAAAATTAATCCCTCCAATTTACCTCCTCCTTGGTCCACCTTCCTTTATTTATATGTTTCCCATGGGGTGCTCCCACGGCACTCGTAGATGTTGTGGTTGATGTTGCGGCCGAATTCGTTGAAGTTGGATTCGATTGATAAGATCCAACATTGTATTCGCTTTCTGTTTCATCACCACTGCTTGAATCGTACCCAGACTTTGACCTGCAACATAGACAAAATAAAATTTATAATCTATAACGAAAAAAATATACGAAAATGACTGTGCAACAAATTTAATAGTTGATAATTGAAGGAAGTAACGGAGAAAAAGAATAAAAGGGTAATAGATATTATAGGAAAGGGGGTTAACAGGGAAGAACCCTAATTTTTGTGCGACTGATATCACACGGTTGGGTGCATTTCCTTCCTGCATCGTTTCGATTCTTTTGTTATATCAAAATTTACTTTTCGTTTTCTTTGTTATTTCCTCTTATTCTTGTTCTTGTTTAGACATGTCTTACATGGGTTGTTTATTTTTATATCTTTTCTTTTTTTTTATCAACTATGGATGGCTTCAGTTCCCAAATCTCCGGATACAGCGCGACACCACATCCTGTGTGTGAAGGGTGTAAAAGTTGTAAGACAACGTGTAAGCGTATGTGTCTTCTTACGTTCTAATTAATTTCCTGTCAACCGAAATAATTGCTACACCTCGTGAACTTCCTTCCCGTCTTTCTTTTCTTTTTTTTTTAATGTTACACTGATAAATACCGTTTTTTTCTACATCGGTCTCTAAAATTTTATGAGACAACTACATTAACGAATACGATAATACGTTTTCAAATTTCGCAAGAACTTTCCATTTATTTGATGAATGAATGAATGAAAGAGAAAATAAAATTGATTTATTTTTATATTTCTTCTTCTTCCATGTGTGAATGGAAAGTATATACACAAGGACGCGAAGAAATTGCGTGGCAACACGCGTGTTCCCACAATCTCAGTCGCGACATACACGTGTCTTCTTCTCCCACTTTCTCATTCATTCGTTTCTTGTTTCTTTCTGTTGTGAGAGATGACGCGAGAATTTCTCGGGTCATATCAACAGTCGACTCGGCGACGATAGAATCCAACTTTTCCACGAACTTCTCCTGTCTCGCATCGATAATCCACAAGCTTCCTATCCATTCATTCACATATACATACATCTTTTTGACTTTGATAATATTTTGCATATATATAAATTCCACAGTACTCTCCTTACTTGTTTTTCTTTCTTCATTCTCACACAGGATGACATCATGGCATGATATACATTTTGTGTAAATATATAATTCATTCATTAATTTAAATATCAGTTGATTAATTGATCATATTTATTTATACAGTGGAACGATGCGATAAAACATTAGACATTTCCTGGAATACTTCAACTTCAACGCGCTACTTTGTTTTAATTATACAACATTCAGATCAATGCGAAGAACGTGACAACGAGAATTATAGAGTAACAGAAATCAGCGATAAACATGCGCTAATTTATTGTAGATTTATTATCATTCACCAAGTCCATCCACTTGCCAAAAAAATAATAATAAATAAATGTTCCCCAATTCTCCTTTCATTTATATGATATACAAGTATTGATCGTATCATAATAATTTTTTTTTTCGATTGTGCGGGACGAAGAACATGATAAGGTTTATTCTCTCTTTTTCTCTCTCTCCCTCCTGTCTTTGTTCCTATGCGACCATCTGTGTATGTGTGTGTGAGCTCATGGCATATGCTTACGGCATGTGCACACTCAGAGTCCCCACATATATATCGTCATTGTTATTAGCCTCCCCCAAAAAGTGGCGCAAGGCAACGAGCAATGAGACACAACGATAAAGAGTGAGTGAAAAATAGAGATAGAAAATGAACTCAAAGTGTAGATGGGGGTTGCAGACACAGCTGTCTGTGCAGGGGGCGAGACGAGCATTATAAAAACCATATACATGAAAATGTGAAACTCCAACAACGTAAACTAGGCACGCATATTGATTGACCACTCGTTAACTCACTCATTCTATATCCTCTTCACACTTTTGTCTGTATGGCTCACTCATGAAGACATCCAAAATATGATAATTATTTATTTCCCTTTGTTCAATCGTAATATTGGGCTGACAATAGTTTGAATAATTTGTCAACACCTCACGCTACAATGTATAGTAAGTATATGTATGCGAGAGAAAATAAGTATGACAAGCAGGGGTCAATTTATCTATATATGCACTGAGGGAAAGAAATTATTTCATTCCTCATTTCTTGGCGCAAAATTAGTTATATTCTTAAATGTTATATTATCCTGTTAACGATAAAGGACTTCGGTGATGTAAAGAGAATATATCACGTATCAATAATAAATGTTGAGTAAAAATATGTCTATCATAGTCAAACTTATTATTTGTGATTTGATACGAAAAATTTCAACAAGTCCTGTCATTAAAATTATCACTTTATGCTACTCTGTTTCACCAATTCTCGTGATGACAAGAAATGCATAAATCTTCGTTACTCGTTCAACGTACTGAAATCACAAACATCATTGTATGTGAAATGTGCGATTGAATGAAAGTTCCAGGAATTTGTACAGTCAAATACACATACTCATAATTACTCATTCGTGAAATTATTTCAAATATTCAGAATCAATTAAATCATCATAGGAAATATCTTAATTCTAAATTAATTTACGTCAAAAACATTCTCACCAATTCATCTTCTCCTTTTCATTAAGAATTAAAAGTTCAATCAACTATATTAAATGTACCATGAATAATATTATAAAAATCGTAAAACTTGCGATCGAATCGTGAATAAAATTCATTCACATTTAATACGCAAATATGATCTTTAATTCATGAATAATATTCTTGATTCAAGATTATTTTTTTTTCAACTCCATATAAAGTTTTCTTCTCTCGCTCTGTCACCATAAAAATGTATATATATATTTTTTTTAAATGCCTTAACGGTCGTTTCTATCCTTGGATTGGAATTTTAGTGGTAATAGCACCTGGACAAGAGTGGGATCTCGGTCATGGTAATATCAAAACAGCGATACAACACTAGCGATAATGTATCAATGTTGCTGGATAAATAAGAGAGAAAGAGATCGGTTGAAATGATAGTGCCATCCTTCTCATCTCGTTTGGCCTTCATATCTCTGATTCCTTTTCGCTCTCTTGCGCACTCCAACTCCATCTCTCCTTCTTTTTTCTTTTCATTAAATCCATCTGAAGGCCATGGTCACAAATTTGTCATTCATCACTCTCTTATACCAATGAATTTGCGATGAGAGAGATATAAATAATCTCGGTGTTTTATCATGAAGCATTTGGTTATAATTTAATATGCTGTGGATTTTTTCACGAGGATGTAGGAGATCCATTTGATGCATATATGTATAATTTAGAAATTTAATCATATATATATAGATATATGTAAAGGTGATGGATACTTGTAGAGACGCCGCAGGGGCAGGTGCTTGAGTCGACAGCTGTGTCTCTTTCTCACTCGCTCTGTTGCAAAAGCCACACAGGAATCGTCGATCGTCGATGGTATAAGCTCTTATTCTTTCTTGCTTCCTTTTTTTTTTTCTCTGTCTCTCCTGCCAAGACTTTTCCTTCATGGGCAGATGGTGTGTTATTGCATTTGACTTGGACACACGGCGGTAAGAATATAAAAGACGTTGGCGCACGCCAAAAATTATTGTTCAATGCAATAAAGTCACCCGCATCTTTTTTTTTTTTTTTTCATGTCGATGTCACCTATACAAACATTTGTATACACATATATTAGACATGTATGAGAAATAATGTGAGAGATGTTATTTTATATTTGTTCAGGGGGTATTTTAGTCTAGTGATAATTGTTGCAGTGATTTTCTTTTTTTTAACGTTGTTTATTGAACATATAATTTGGAAATCTTGGTTCCGGCTTTAGCCAAACTTATGGAGATTGGGAGAAAAATTGAATAATTAATTTTCGATAAGTAGAATCGTCCGAAAGTGAGAAGCTAGCTTTCACCAAAATTCATCACTTTTATATCTAATAAAAATCTTCAGAACTGCATGTTTTCAATATTTCATAATATGGGTTCATCAAATTCTTTGAAAAATAATGTCTGAAATGACCTTGAGGTCATTGAGGTTCCTTGACCAAAATATACCTGTTCACTTCTGTGTCATTGCAACGTGTCGATACATAAAAATTCGTCTGGATGTTTTTCAGGTCTGAACGATGACATCAATTTCAAAATTTCATTTTATTGTTTGAATTTCCGTACGAACATTTCCCAAATTGTAATTATATCCAATGCTATCATGTGTATTTGATTGAATTGCTCATGAATTATTCCCATAGTCGTTTGTGAATATATCAATAATAGATTTTCTTCCTGCCATCATTGCAATCAATTCATCCGGATTATTCGACTATATTCATACTCTTATGTATTTATCTTCGGATTTAATCCTGTGAATTCCAATATGAATGAATACATAATTAAGATGTGTGATTTCTCTGCATGTATTTAGCATTTATAGTCCCAATGGAGTATGATATTAAGGAGTAAAATTTTAATGGCTGCAATATTATAGAAAGCAATTAATTTATAGAAGTACAAACTTATTTAGAAACATCTGGATATTCGGAATAATGTTAATTGTATTGCACTCAGGCCACAAATAAGTTTGGAGAAATACTTTGAGTACTTTTCATTAGTGTCAAAAAGGTTTTTCTTCATTTTGCCAAGACTTTATTATGCGCATACCTGGCCCTTTAAATTCGGAGAACGCTTCAGGGCAGGTCAGCTGAGCTTTCTACCTCTATCTTCTTCTTCTTCTCCTCCTCCTTCTCCTTCTTTTTCTTCTTCTCCTTCCTGTTTATCCTCTTTTTCCTTCCTCCTCATCTTTTGCTTCCTCTCAATTTTGATGTTACCGTATTCTTCAAGGTCCCTTTAATACTCACTATTTATATTATATTGTCCCGGTAATTTCCTGAACGTCAAATTATTTCATCACAAACATTTTAATGCTTCTGTGTATTTTATATATATATATATATATATATTCATGACCTTATGAAATTGGTGTTGACACATGGCCTTGATATTAGCATCAATATCAGAATTGGAATAAAATAAAGAGAAAAAAATCAATTGTCGATATGTATCTCCACATTCTCTGATGTGTGTTTGTTATTCAATCGATTATATAACATGTTGCGTCATGGAGCCATGAAGTTTTGAAAAATGCAAAATAACGGACATAAAATGATCATACATTTATATATACATATATGATTATTTACATGCATATAGGAGAGAAAATATTCAATGAATGATTTTGTACTTCTCAACAGAACAAGGAATATTACATGTATAAATTATCATTCAAGTTTTTCAGCTGAATGTTTTTCTCATAATGGAAAATTAATTGAATTATTATTTTTTTTTTCTTTGCATTTATTCTTCCTCGTCCATTGCATGCCATGAATGAATTTCTAATGGATATCTTTGTTCTCTTATGTATGATATGAATCATAAATACAACATTTAGATTCATTTCTTCAAAAACGTCTGATAGTCGTGTTATTATTATTATTTTTTCTTCTTTTTTTTTTCTCTCCACCGTCCATCTGACTCCGCAGATGAATGTCAATTAATAATTTTTCTATTTTCAACTGCATATACACAGTGAACTTTATCGCTCCCGCATGCATACACATGCACAATCAACAATACCAGAAGCAATCTAATGGCGCCCATCAACCCCTCTTGGAAGAAAAATATAAAAATGTTAACAGCCATCTGCGTCCTATATGTGATGCTTGTCTCTTCCCCCATTTTTTTGAATATATATACTTACGTCAAGAGACCCCGCGTCTTTTACCATCACGTGCATACATACATGTTGTACAAAATGAGTAAGCAAGAGGGAGGGAGGTAAAGGCAAAGGAGAGCACGAGACAGTCAGTTATTTGTGCGTCTCCCCCTTTTTTTTTTTTCTGCACCCTCCATACCTCCGGTCTTTACCCTCCTTTCTTACTTCCTTCCTTCCCGCATCGCGCCTTGTCTTCTTCCTCTCTTCCGTCCTCAGGCGTGTCCTTTATTTTTTTTTTCTTTCTCTTTTTCTTATTTCCTTGTATTATTTCTTCCTGGATTTTGCCCACACGGCATCGTATAACTATAAAACCCCTACGGGATTTTACGCCTGTAAAATACCTCCATCGTCATCTCTCATACATTTTGATTTATATATATTTACCATCACACCGATAGTCAATGTCTTTCGTTGTCCCAATGTGATTTACATTCATTCACTTTTCAATGTATTTTCAAGGTAGATTTGTATTTGTATATAAATATGAACCGTCAATTGACTGAGTTTATCTGCTGTGACGCATATACTCTCAGCCGGCGAAATCACGGAGGGTAAGAGAGGGCAAGAGAGAGAGAGAGAGAAGCACTGGCTTCATCGCGCGACCTTCCTTGTGAATGAACGGAAAAAAATAATAATATGAATAAAAAAAAAGAAGGAAACGATTTCTCATTCAACTTCTTTTTCGAGCAAAGGAGAGAAAGGAAGAGTTTATATGGACTTGATTCATCATCACTTTGAGTCAGACCACGTGTTTATCTCGTAAATAAACATATGGAAAAAAAAAAAAAATTAGAGAAACGACATTGCTTCAGCAATTATATATGTATGAATGGTGCGAAGAAAAACATTAACATTATATTTGCGGTTGGCTTAGGAACTTCTACGGTCACACGTTTATTAAGGTACTTTTGTTTATGTCATGAGATGGAGGACTGTGTGTGGATTTAGCTAATATTTGTTCAAGAAAAATGGTTCTTGTATGGGAAAAAAATATGACTGTGATTACTGATGAGTAAATAAAATTTTTCTGCGCAAGTTGAAATTAAATTGATATACATTACTGATTCGAATTTGAAAGGGAATTTAGAATGTGCTTTTAAACCAGTCAGGTGAATAAACGTCATTTAAATTTGTCAACTCTGAATATATTATCAAAAAATGTTCACCCCTGTTCAAACTTATCACTATTAGCATCATTGAATGACATCAAATTAATTATAAAAATGTATATTTTTAGATTCATCAGTACACTACTACTAATTCCGAAAAATGAAATATTATATTTACTCAATTTAATAACGTTTATCTTCAACATAAAAAAAGAAAAATTTTGTCTAGCATGATAAAATTATCTCAAGTGCATTAGATTAATATACACATAAATACGAAATTGTAAATCAGACTTCGGCGCACAAAATAAGACCATAGATTGTTATGTTTCGAAAATTCAACATGATTCTACGACCTATCAAAGTTTCCTATAAAAACAACGTAACATACGCAAATCTTGATATTGAATCATAAGAGAAAAGTATGTCGCTATTGCATATACATGCAGACAAGTTGGTGCGTGTCTGTACATGTCTGAATGTACTTTAAGAGAGGGTCAGGGTAGAAGCCCTTATGAGACATCTGGTCACCACCTGCCTCAATGCTCTTTCTTTCTCTCTCTCCCTGTCTTTCTTCTTTAACTTCTTCAATCTAAAAAAAAAATATATACACAATTCCAGGCTCACCGGCATTAAATACACCGAAAGCAAACCATCATTGGCGTCATGTTTTAAATACTCTCTCACACACGCACACACACATATACATATATAGTGCATCGACCCATAATAATATGAACCTTCTGGCGACGTCGACACCGTGGGTAACGTTTGTCTACAACCTTAATCAGACGTCAGAGGGGTTGGTGGTGATGTGTATTGGTTATATGAAAAGGAAGCCCGAGAAGGGCCTGAAGCGCAAGTGAGAAAGAGGGATAATAATAATGAAAAAAAAAAATGAGAACTCGAGGGGTGCAAAAGCCCCCCCCCGTTTCATCAGCACACACATTCATCCCCGTCCTTTAGTTGCTGCACCTCACCTTATGGTTACCATCATCCGCGTGCATATTCCTCTGTTCATGTTCCCATGACAAGTGTGGATATGTATATGTTATGTGTGTGAATATAAATGCGATGGTATTTTCCGTGTGAATCTATAATTCAGCCGTGGGAATATTTTATAATGCAAATAAATGGCTATAGTGCTTCAATTTATTTCATTTTTATTTGTTCGTCTTCTTCTTGTTATTGTTTAATCACGAGCACGTGTTAGAGAGGTATATTACCGCCACGTGGTGTCGCACAAAAGAAACACCCACTGAACTTATCGATACATTCTCAATCACTTCTTCTTTTCCTCTTCTTTTTTTTTGTTTTTTCTTCTTCTTTGTTGGAATTGGCGGAGGATTATACATGGAATCATACATTGAGATTATGAAATTATTTGAAATAAACTTGAAGCAATTATGAATCCAAGTATTTTTTATTTGATTAATAGAACTGATAAAATAAGAAGTGAATTTTGCAAATTTATTTTTCAAGAAACAATTCAACGTTTCTTCTTTTACTTTACATGATGATATCATTAAATACTCAAAAAAGTAGAAAGAAGAATGTGGTTAATAATTTCAAAAAGATCAACCAGAATGTTTCCTGAAAGAACATTTTTTTTTAACTGTATCTTATCTTCAATAAGTAACACCAGGCATCACTTTTAATGAATTGAGGGAATTTCTTCGAAAATTTTTAGCTATAGTGATTGTCAATAAAGACCAGCAGATGCGTGCAATCAGGCTGCTTGTGTTCATCGTCATATATACATCTACACACAGATATAAACGCGTACACTGAATATATATTTGAGCTGACAACCCCTAGGGACCGTGACGAAGAGATCGGAAATAATTCTACGAGTTGGTGCACGTATGAAGGGGCGGTTCTATGGTATCGCCTCATCGGCATTTGTTTTTTTTTTTTCGTCCCCTACTAGTCTCTCATGTCGTTTTCAGAACGATCAATACCAAGAAAAATAATTGCAACCCCTTTTTATATTTTGCAAATTTTACAATTTGAATATTATTATAATGTTGGAATTTCTTTTATAAAAAATGTTCGAAGATGAATGAAACAAATATACTGAACAAGTCTAAATTCTATTGTTCACTTTATTCCATAAAAAAAGTTCATGAAAATCACCAAACTTCATAACTCTAAATGAAAAAATACCTTCTTGATGAAATCTAAAGCGCCAAAAGTTATTCATTGATACAATAATGTACAATATAAAACAGAATAAAACATCAAACCTCATTAGTAAAACATAATACATTATCAGTCAAGTACAGTTTCGTTTTGGTTTGTCGGGCGTGTTTGGGTGCGGTTTCGCAAAAGTATGTTAATTCTTTTCAGAGGTTTAAACCGACCAACTAGCCAACCAGTGGTTCTCTACTCATCACATTTACATACAAACATTGAAAAATATCGTTTGGTCCCCCCCCACACACACAGTTCTTCTAACTAAATTTTAAAGAAATAAAAATAGATAAGAAATTAAATGAAAATAAACAGAAATACCACCAGATGAGAGAGTTGTCGGCATTGACCATCGCGAATCCGTTTTTAAATTCTGACAGGTGAGATGGAGAGAGAGAGAGAGAGAAAAAAGGTATGTTGCCAAACCGGATTGACGATGAGAACATCCCCGGGACCATTAGTTGTAAAAAAAAGAAAAAAAGAGAGAACGGAGGAGATTTAAAGTTTTTCCCAGCGGGAAATATTACTCTTGGTGTTGTGCCACGAAGAAATTTCTTCGTGTAAGATTTAGATGGACCTGGGATGGTCCTCTTGAGTCTTTACGAAAAGTAAATACCTTATATATATACCTACCTATTCTATTTTTCTTTATACTTGATTTTCGTTTGAACAAGTCTTGTCTCCCATTCTGTTTTCCATTCATTCATTTATATATTTGTAAAAGCCTCGTATTCCAGAACCTTTTTGCGTCCTCCAACTTGTTCCACGAATAAATAATACGTATACAAAATAAAAAAAAAAAAATATGTATATTGAGTGTGCGCGCACTTTTATTTGTTCTTTTTTTAAGAATTAAAAATATTTCTTTCTTATTGTGTCTCTGTTTAATTCGTGGATCGGACAATGGTATGCTCTGAAGAATATTAAATAGATGTGCTACAGTCAACATACAGACGAGCATGGGAGCTGTGCGTTCAACACTGTATGTTGATAAAACATGTCGCTTCCTTTGATATTGATATCAGTTGGTTGCTTGCTTCCGGTCAATATATTTTTACTGCTATAAAACTCTTTAATATCATACTGCGAGACAGAAAAAGAAATGGGGAGAAGGGATCCAAAGAAGATATGAAGAAGAAAAGAAAATGAGGAGTATGAGAACATTTAAATAAATTAATCTTAAAGAAGAATATACAGCTATGTGAGGGTAACATGTGGATCATGTTTCTTGAATGTATATTCCTTGGATGAATATGAATAATATTCATGTTCAATTTTGAGAAACAAACTTGTGCAAATTTATCAATGGAAATTTGATATTTCATTAAATAATTACAGTCTGTCTATACGTATTTTTTCATAGATTTAACTGTAATCAATAATGAACTATTCTCATAATGTGTCGTGTAGAATAAGAAAAGAATGTACCGGTATACAGCATTGAATTGATGTCAAATAACATCTTGAATCATAAAATGTATTGAAACCTATCAAATTAACATTCCTTATTTATTACAGAGATACCCTAGTCTAGAAACCTATTTTAAAGATTTCTCAAATTGCCTTGAATTAATTCAATGAAGATGCATATCAGAGAACTTCGACATACTGTCTCTACAAAATTGTAGCAGCACTGAACTAGTGATGAATAAATATTCCAATAATTCTTACTAGTTGTTGAAAATATATAGTTCCTCGCTATTGAAAATTTTCGCGGCGCTTGTCACACACTTTGTGACACTCGTATCTATGGGCAATCAATTATTAAATTTATTTTATAATTTTTACATGTGTAGCTACCGTTAGAATAATGCTAATTTTCAAAATATAGTGATGATTATAGTATCAGCGATAGCTACATTTATGATGATGATAAAATAAATTGGATAATTGTTTTCCAATGAATCAGAGTGTCACAATGTATTGAGCCATCATCCACGGAAATTTCGTGCAGCAAGAAATTCCACATCTTTCTCAACTCATAATCATCAGTAGAACTGCATTCACCATCATCTGTGTACTGCTATAAATATATAAAAACATGTTTTAGAACCATGATAAGATCAGCATCGTGAACCCTTCAAGAGTGGATTTGAAAAATCATCATAAAAAATTACCTTCGAAACGAGAATACTTCCAAAATAAAAATATAAACCAGATATTTTGTCTATTCTACATTTAAAAAATTTATCACTCACGCTTCAGTCGGTGGCGGTGAATAAAAAGTTGAATGATAAGTGGCAATATCCACAGTCTTGGAAGGCACCAGAAGATCACCAGGTAAACGTTGCATTGTCCTAACAGATAACAAAATTCCTCAGTATGTTTTCCTTTCACATATAAAAAATTTCCACTGAATGTCACTCCACATTAACTATTTTATATTCCCTTTTTTTTCCACTCTATATCCATGGTACAGATAATTTTCTTCTGCTTCACTGTGTTTTCTCAACACACATCTGATAAAAATATTAAATGGCTTCCAAACATGGCACGTTTATTTTTTCTCTTTTTTTATGTTCACTTATATCCCCCTCTCGTTCGCATCTACGCATTTAAACGAGGCATTTAATAAAATCTTAACATCATATTCATTATTTCCTTATTGATTCCAATTGTGGAGTATGAATACAATTGTAAACATAAAACCGTTTATTTATCAGACGTAAGTGTTCCAACAACACAATACACACACGATAATTGCGTCAAGAATGAGATGATCGTCGTGTTGATCGAACTTCGTGCCTTTGCAAAAGATAGATGTAATTACTCCCACCGTTCACATGAATATTTCGTCACTCTATCTTCTTTTCTTCGTTATTATTCTTATCAATGTATATATCATTTATTCATAATATCTTCATGATAATTATTATTGTTATTATTAGTATTGTTAATATTATCTCTTTTTTTCCAATGTAATCTGTTCACGGAGTTGCCAATGAAACGTGAATGATAAAATAGGAGCTCGTGTGTTTGTTCCTGTGCTCCAAAATAAAACAAATAAATTTTCCCGAGCCTTATCGATCTCTTACACGATTTTCGCACACCTCGTTACTCTATAAATGCGCGTTTGCGTATGAGAACTGAGCTCAATATACACTTTTATGTGTGCATATATGTCATTACATATATATATATATTAAATGTATATAGTTTTTCAGCTGCGCAGTCAGGGAAGCGCTAGGGCGCACGCGCGCGTGCAAGAATGTCTATGAGAGTCGAGTGCGCGATGAATTTAAACATCAAGTGAATTGAAACAAAAGAAAAAAGAATGAACGATATAATGTAATTAAAAGAACAAAAAAATGTTTGTTCAATTAAAAATCGGGTATCAAATAATAAATTCACATACACACGCACAATTGTCGATGAAACTTTTGAATAATGGTCAGCCAAAAAATGATTTTTTAAATATTAATGAGAAAAAAAAAACAACACTAACTTCACAATTACAATTTTCATTTATTTATTCGTTTATTTTTCTTCGTGTTGTTTCCCTATATAGAATTGTTCTTTGGATAGATAATTCTTGCCTCCATGGCCCCGGCAAACTTGAATTTGTCGAGGAAATATTAATGGAAGGCAAGACGATGGAAAAAAAAAAAATGCCACGCGCGAGCGTGGAGATTGAACGCTCGCTCGTTTTGAACTAAGGGTATGGATGCCGCGGCAACCCAAAGGCACCAGATACTCATACATATCAACAATATAACACAGGCATATAGGCACATACACATATACAGTTGGCGTCCCTATCGTCATCGTGTGTGCGCTTGGTGTCGGGATAGGATCTGAAAACCGGCGCGGGTTACGAGGGGTAACAGACCCGACCAACCACGGCGCGTAGACCAACATTTGAATGACAGAGAAAGATACGATGGAGTAACAGAGACACGAATAGTAGGGTTCGTTGTATAGTTTAGATTACAATGTGAAGTGTGAGAGTGAGTTAGTAGATGTTTTGGAAGAAGGTGAAGCAAGCATGTTGGTCGAAAAATACCGAAATTCACCGAAGTTCTGGAGGGATACTTTTGCACCCGTGAAACAAACACACAGAGGGGGCGAGCCAGCAGCAACGACAGCTATTTCACTATCAACACAGGCGTTTCGATCTCATTTTGAAACAGCACGCCATGTGCGCTGTGTGTAGTTCTTTTTCTTTTTCACCCCCTTGTAATTAAGCAGGGAACTCATCTAACTATTTTAATCACCGTTAGATAACGGGGCCACGTCTGCCCCCCCTTGATATATAAAAAAGAATTTGGGGAGGAAATGTCCAGTTTGAATATGACTGATATACTGTTTATTTGATAATCGTATAAACAACTTTTATGAACATATATTCGAAATAGTTTGTTCTTTTTTTACAGTTTATTGTTATGTAATGCCAAAATACTTTGATATTCCAAAAAATACAAAGTAAGATACAATAAATTGCAACATGATACCACAGTCATTCTCAGACTCAATTTATATAAGGAAAATAGAAACTAAAATGTTTTTATTCGTATTTTTGGATAGAAATGTATTGCAAATTTCTTTATGAATTGAAAAATCAAATTTGATCGATTGATTGATCTCAAAATGATTAATTTTAAGAAGACAATGCTGTGAAAAGTCTGTCGACTTATTATTGTAAAGTGCATATGAAATTACATCCGTTATGTGATTAATTATGATTACGTTAAATAATAAGCAGTAATATCGTGACCACGTTATGACCCTGAGTTTATCTGTTCGAATTGTGAATGCATGCGTATAGAGTTGCATATCAAACAGTTTGTAAATATAATACTGTATTAGATTTTTCCATGATCAATTTTGATTCGAGAGAGTTCGAAAAAGTTAGGGATTTGCTCGAAAATTTGTAAATAAAATATTGCCAAAATAATCCAAATTTTTCCTTATTCCGTTTGTTTTATCGAATTTTAACTTTTAATTTTCGAATAATGAAAAGGAGAAAGGCCGTGGTTAATTTTATCTACGAAGTTTTGGGAATTAAATTCTTCACAAAATAACTTTCACTTCAGTCGCCGTCCCATTGTGAATAAATCGCATTCCAAAAAATCCGTACGATGAAAGATAGTTATATCCATTATATTTAAAAATTTCCTTCACTTCTTTATATCCCAGTTCTTTGCAGCAGACGTTACTAATGTCGCCAGGTGGAAAGTCAAGGCCCAACAAAGTCAAAAAATAAAAACTCCAAAGTTTATTTTCTACAGTCGAAAATTAAAAATTAAAATTTGATACTTCAAACAAAAAAAGAAAAAATTGTGGAATAACGTTAATACTTTTTTTTTCCCCCTCATACATTGGAAATAACTATTTACTTCTAGCACTCGTCTGTATTACTCCTCAATTGAGATATCAATAACTACAATTTTATTTTTTCATCACCAAATTGATATCGAAATTTTTTTCCCGCAAGAGAACCTGCTCAAACCATCTCTCCACTGTTCAAGTCAGCGCGGCAGTGAAAGTAAAGTTGTATACGTGCAAAAGGGAGATAGGAGATGAGAGATATTGAAGAGCAAAAGGGACTAAAAGACAAGACCGACCATTCTCTCATCCTCTTTCTCTCTCCTTTTGCCGGTGTCCATTGTTGCCCTGGGAACTCACTGGCGGCCGATTCTCTCGTAAAATGCGCGCGAACTCCATTTTCAAGCTCACCGCCACTAATACTATATGCTGCCGTGTATGTACTCTCTTCTCATTTCTCCCTTCTATTCTTCTTATTTATCTTTTTATTCCCTTATTTTTTTCTTCACTTTACATGATTATTTTACCCCCTTCTGATTCACTCCTCTTTTTCTTTTTGGCTTCACGACCTCACGCGTACAAGAGTAAGTATATTTGATATAACCCATGTTAAGCCAATTGCTCTCTTGCTATTTATAATCATACAAATAAAGCACAAACGCACTACTCGAAATGCAACACGTCCATTAATAGTTTAAGAGCATGCGCATTGCAAGCTAATGTATGTACAAGTATTATCTTATGCTGATTTCACAGAGCAAAATGGTCTCCAAGGTGTTATGTGCTTTCACATGTCCTGAAGATAAATTATCTTAATTTTTTTTCTCTTCTCCAGTTGGAAGAAAAACAAACATCCATGATTTTTTAACCAGAGATTTATCATGTCTTGAACAGTTTATAAAATGTACAAATTAATCCCATACACTCTTTCTTTTTTTTTTTTTGCAACATGCATGAAAAAATAAAGTACCCAATTTATTTGTACACCCAATAACTATAAAACATCGCTTGGAAAAAAATTTATAAAGTGGTTCGGCACAGCAGTTAAATCTGGACTGGTTCTAATTATTGATAGTGGATGTTATTGGCGATCAAAAATAATTATTCAAATTCTTTTTGGATCTTGATATTTTTAACCAAATTAATATTGATACTGAATTGCTGTTCGTAATTTGGAATTCATTCATTGGTCCTCTAACTGATAGTTGTGTGACAAGTGAAATGCCTATATGGAAACCTTCATTCATCATAAGAATGAAAATAGAGAACAAACTGATGACGATAAGTTAAATTTCTTTCAGAATTAAACAATAATCAACATTACCAGACTTGTGTATCAACTAATTGCTGCAAGAAATGGAATAATAACCTCATTTATAATTTCTCATTCTTCTCACAATTTGATAAGCAGATGTTCCTCATTCCGTTGTACAAATTAGTGCGGCCCAGCAAACCCAACAGTATACAGCACGAAAAATTAAATAGTAAAGAAAAGAGAACAATGCCTCAACGTCCCTAGAACAAAGGCAAAATGTGTGATCGAATTACGAAAAAAGAGGACTTGATGTTTTGAATTTTAATCGAGGAAAAAAAAAAAAAAATTCTGCAACGTGACTGCGTTATTCTATCTTCTCTTCTTTACCTTATGTGCACGTGAGAAATCACGATGGGGAGAAAAACAAAATACACATCAACACACCCACACACATATAAACATATGTAAGCAAAAGAATTCATGATTACCGATCATGAAGGCGTGTACACCACAATCTAGCATATACACATTACTTAATTTTATTTTTTCTCTCGTGTATACGCATGTGTTTGAGCGGGTGTATGTATGAGGATTATGCCTCAAGTCCAACTTATATATGCATACATACACAATTGAATATATATATATATATACATATATGAATGTATGTATGTATGTACACAGAGGAGGCCATTCAAGCGAGCGGACGAATTCTTGGAACGGGCGCGAAATCGACAAGAGAGTCCCGCGGTTGCCTTTCGCATATATATGTATATATATATATGTGAGGAATACATACGAGAGAGAAAAGGGTCGGCGCTTAGCTAAAAAGAACGACCAAGAGAAAATAAAAAACAAAAAAAAAAAAATAAATAAATAAAAAAAGTCCCGCGAAATTCCTGCATGCCATTATGGTCACGCAGGCTCCGCACGTTCATTTTTCTTTCCTTTTTCTTTTTTATTTATTCATTCTCATTTTTATTTTCTTTTTCATCCGGTTTATGTATTAGTTGTATGCGCCATGCGCGCTATTTCATGATCACATTGATGAAACGACTCGTCAGGTTTGTTGATTATGATGAGGCTGCGTTACGGCCACGTGAAGAGTGATGAATGTCGAAAGACCGAAGCAAGTTGAGCGTAGAGTTATATATCGTCCATCTAATTTTTATATGCCGTTCCGCCTCCTTTCAATACTCGTCAATGTACCAGTATATCCATATGGAGAAATTTTTTACATCCAAAATTACTATGTTTATATATTGGTAGCGGACCATATCGACAACATGACGAAAATTAATTGACAAAGTTTGTAAAAGGGCGCATCTCATAATTTTTTTCCACGTTACACAGTTATATTGCTGATAAATATGATTTGATATATTTTGCAATAAATAAAAGGAGATCTTATTATTCTTCTTCATAAATTGATTTTCAATACCATGATGAATATGATATTGAAATGTACCACAGGGAATATTTAAATGTTCTCACTTTAAGTCAACAATGACTACTCGTCCATAGTCCACTGTTAAATTGATAAACTCCAAACATTATTCAATTCAAAACTAGGCAATTCGTATGAAAATATCTCCATATATATTGGCTTTGTAGACTGAAGTATGTATCTCTAAGTTTGTCTCATATGAACTCATGGAACGTACATATGTCTCCAGCTGGTCTGTTCTTTGTTATTGGACTTATTATCACCATCACCATCATCATCGTCGCAATGTGTACTATCATGATGGTGGTGTGTCTTCCATATATATATATATATGCACAATATAATACCCCATACCATCAGACTGGCCGATACGAGTAGAGGTCCATGTGCTTCGTGCGTGCGCGCCAAACACATCAGCTTGTTTTCGCTTGTCCTTCCGTCCTCTCTTGCCTTTGCGGTTGCTATGCGGGACTCTTCAGCTTGTGACGTCATTTTATATATGTATCTCACTCAGCCGAAGGGGCAATTTAAAATTGATAAGTGGAGAAGCGTTAGATTGACGATATAAACCAACGCTCATGAAATATCCCAAGGTCTATCTCTCACATATATATCTGTCACTGTTTTAATTTTGCGTTTGGAGTCTTCTTTTAAATATAATATATTTCTCTCCAGCAATTCATGTTAATTTTCACTTCCTCTTCATCCTGCAATTTCTTGGGCATTTTTATTTATTTATTTTTTAATTCTCCACTGAATATATATTTTGCACACAAAATTAATGAAATACCTTTCGGTTCATTAATTATCAACTAAATATTGTCCAAGGCCACATTGGCATGTATGAAATTCGATTCTATCGATATATTTTGTTACTTTACCCTCTCTCTCTCTCTTTCCATCTCTCTAGAGTTTTATATTCATAGGTGTCTTGTACGAAAGAGCAAAGGACGAAGAGAGAAAGAGACAGATCGGACGGAGCAATTTTACCCCTATGCTGCTGGACGAAAGTTGAACCACCACCTGGTTACCCTATACGTCTCTTTCACGCTCTTCAATCTTTAGCGTATGACATTGGATACTCTATGAAAAAAAAAAAAAAAAAAATAACAAAAAATAAATAAAATGGGGGGAAAAAAAAAATAGAATCAAACAAGTTACCAAAACGGAAGTATGTACTCCCCCATAAAAATTAATACTCACGTGCGATATGAGCCGGGGTGAGCCTTTATATCATATTTTCATATTTATATTCATTATTAAAATGAGACCAACGCAAGGAGAGAGAGAGAGAGAAATATAGAGAGGGACAGAGAGTATAAGCAACGAGGACGATGACAACAGCAGCGATGGCAGCAGCAGCAGTAGCAGCCCCCATAAGAAAACATTTAGTCTTGAAAAATACTTCTATTCGTTTATATTAGTATCAAGCAGCTGCTCTTTATATATCTGCATGCATATACGTACACCAATCTCTTGGTAGAATTTATTCAAGATTCTTTTCCATATCCTGCGTTGTCACAAACCACTCCCATTTAGTCGCTTTTTTTCTCTTTTTTTTTCTTCTGTAATATGTTGAACTACCTGATATCGCACCTAACCGGATATGAGTGTGATGTCTTCGTGAAAAATGAGGGAGGAATGAATATGATGATAATGATGAAATTACATAAAAATGAGGTGGTGGTGAGAAAAAATGGCACGGGAATGTAGAAGGCGGGATATATGTCTGTACATTTGTTCGCGTGCCACGTGTTTCTTCCACCTGTCTCACATTTAGGTACCCGGTGATGTGAGCGAAAGCGGGAAAGAGTGTGAGAGACTGTAAGAGAAAGAGAGTGAAAGAGGTAGAAAAAAATAAAAAATGATGAGAAAGCATTGGTGTAAAGAGGATGATACTATTTGAGAAACAGCCGGCATGTCAGTACTGTGGTACTAGTACAATGTTACTAGGTGCGTGTTTGGTATATGGACTGTGTAAATGCGAAGAATAATTATGCTCGTATTATATATTCCAGGTTTATTACCACCACACTGATAGCATCACGCAGATTGAAAGCAATACACGTGGTTCATACTCCTTGGAGTTAGCCGAAAATGAAAGAAATTCATTTTTTATTTTCATTTTTCATTTTCTTGATCGCTCGAGAATTATGAATGAGAAGTACGTGTCCAAATTGCGTTGGATTGTATAATATTTAATGAAAGGATCGAGCTGGCTCACGAACACATTAGAGTGCAATTTAATTTCTTGAATTTTTGAGGAATTCAAATGCAAAGTATTCGCAACAAATTAACTCTTCAATGTTTTTTCTTTCATATGAATTCATGCGTTTTTACACATATGAAAGGACATTCACGTGCATTATAAGTACAAGCAATTGGGAAAAAATATTGTTGATAATAAATATTGATAGAGATAAAGACAATCCTTCGAAGAGAAAAATTTCGAAAACTCTCATTCGATATGTAAATGAATTAAAATAATCTATGACTTTGGTAAAAAATACCATCGTGATTCAATCCTTCCAATGTTCATTGATACTATGAGATCTCAAGTATATAGAAACAATCAACTATACGGCACGGTTGAAGAAATATAATAACCAAGAGACAAAAGGTGTTACAACATTTATAACACTGTTCTGCAAAGGGTTGAATAATATTCCTTCAATGAAGAATAAATTACTGGCTGGAGACTTAATATTCCCAACCAAAAATTGACCTAAATAAACAATCTAACGCAAACCAAACTCAAAGTTTCCACGCCTCCAAGATGATATTACCAAGTATAGAATCTCTTACTTGCTAATCTATTCATTAGATTAGCAATTCATCATCTTACATAATATGATAATAATGGATGACTGTTACACTTTCAATGAACTCGTATACAAGTGTATTCATATTTTCCAGAGTCTTTCATTAGATTTCATTGTGTTCAATTAATTAGTCATGTTTCTGTGACTCAGGCACACACATACACACACAGACAGACTGAAGTCCATGGCCAGGTTTTTCTTTGCGTTCGAATTGCATGAAAATGTACTTAACATAATAATAGGCTTACAAGATTCAACTGCACTGACACTAAAATAGCATGGAACATAATCCATTTTATCAATATAAAACACAAAGAGATAAAACATATATAATCAGTAATAGAAGATATTCCCGCGCTTTTTTTTCTCTCGTGCAACAAAATAATATAATTTAAAGAGAATGTACCTTTTACGATATTTCTTCACGAAGATATTCGATATTGATTGTTGTGATTTCATTGTTGATCTCAAATTCAACACTGTCAATGGATTCGTTATTCAATTATTTTTGCTATTGTTACGTCAAGTAATATTTAGTTTGTCAAATTATTTAATTGAATTTACGATAATCGTATGATTCCCACATGATAAACTGCACTTGGATTTGTTGTAGAGTCACTTGTTGCATATAACGACAATATCTGACTTGTATTTGTACGTTCTGATTATCATGACTCGAAAAACAATTGATTTACTTGTCCCATCGAGTTCTGTGCTATGTTTACAATGTATGAGGGACGTATTTTCGCTCTATTCGCTTTGACATTCGACGAAAACAATTTATTCTATAATTATAACAGTGCCATCTGGCGTGATATATAATATTCATGAAAATATTACTCGGTCGGTAATGAAACAGGAATTTGGCGCCAAAAAATCTATTGTTTCTCGAGTGATGTTTTCACTGGATCTCATTTGGTTATTGTTAATTTATTCTTGAATATAATATATTGATTGATCCAACTTTTACGATATTGACGATGATATTATGATCTTATCACACAGTAATCATCAAGATGAAATTCGAATGGGCAATGGAGGTTATGTCTACACTTGTACGAGAAACGTTACTCGCCTTGAACTACTTCGAACAATTTTCTCATTTTCACGATAACTGCGCATCTTATCGCCATATATTAGTGCACGAAAATGATGCTCAGTCGGTAATGACGTGAAAATTTGGCGCCAAAAATTGCATTTTTTCATTGCCAATGTTTTAATTGATGTATTAATTTCTGTTCATTATTATCCTCACTAGTACATTAAATTCATTAATTCTTCACCAACGATATTAACAATAATGCGATAATCAAAATGAGGTTCAGGTGTAAAATGACGGATTCGTTGGCGATGCGCGATTTTACAAGTAAATTAATTACCATAACCTTTTCAAGCATTTACAAACATTTTTCGGCATAACAAAACTTGTTTTGATCATAACATGTATGATTTATTTTATTATTAATATTGATATTCGTTCATTTTCTGTTCACAGATATTGTCAATGCCATCTCGAAAATGTCAAAGCTCTGTGTATTGCAGCTGACACCCGATGAAGTTTGTTTTACAGTGGTTGATGATAGAATGCCAATGGTTTGGGCCGAGTTGTCTCGCGACCACTTTTTCAATGAATACCTGATGGTCGGTGTATGCGACGAGCAAAACAAGATATACCTCGAATTTGATGCAGTTATGCTGTCTAAAAGTCTGGTATCGCTCAAAGCATCCGCTAAAAGTGTGAAAATAAAGCTCACTAACAAGCAACAGCCTTGTCTCACATTAGAAATTGAATTATTATCGCTCACAACTGATTGGCAATGTGTTCACGATGTACCTATTAGAGTTATCCCACGAAAAGAATGGGCAGCTTACCAAGCACCAGACATTCCTGAGTTTCATGTAAATATAATTATGGTATTAGGAAATTGGATATTGATTTTTGTTTTCAACTGATTTATTAATTTGTTGCAGATAACAATTGATTTACCACCATTGAAACACGTTCGAAACGTCGTTGAAAAAATGAAAAATATGAGTTCACATTTAACAGTTGTAGCAAATAATAATGGGGCATTTATTCTAAAAATAGATACTGATTCGGCCAGTGTTGCAACACATTTTAAAGATCTCCAAGTGTGGAAGAAAATTGCCGCTAATAGCGATGAAGTATCTGCAACTGTTGATATTCGTAGATTACTTAACATCCATACATGGGATGCTGTGCATCCTGACAGCGTTAAATGCAATATACTCCATGACAGAATTGTATATTTACATTTTAAGTTGAATGACAGTATTAATATTCATTATTTTATACCAGCGGTAGCATTGTAAATAACTGAATACCAATCAATCAATGACATAGGCATAAATTCGATTTATTTATTTGATACAAGCAATTCCGAATGAAATTATAAAAACAAACATATTGAATTGAAATAATAGTAGGACTATGCAACTAATTGTAAGCTAAACTGAAACTTCTCTCATTTTCCTGCCGGAAATTTTGATGCATTTGATCTATTTGCTGTATATTTTGTCCAAGTACTGTCGTTCTTTGATCTAACCATTGGAGACTATTCATATGTGCATTCAAAATCTTTCCAATTTGAACTATTGGATCACTCGAATCCTGTGCACGATTAGCTTCATTCAAATGCTCGATAATTTCCTTCAAATCCTCGGACATTTGTTTCAATTGAGTATCTAATTTTTCAGCTAACCTGTAAGTGTATTCGCGCTCTGGATCGGAAACGGAGAGAGATGCAAGTTCTTTTTCTAGTGGCACTAGACAATCTTGCAATTCATTTTGTTGCCCAACAACGTAATCAAGCTCATGCTCCAATTGTTGCTGCTCAAGTTTAACTCTTTCAACTTCCTGATTCAATGTTACAATTTTTTCACCATTTGCTATGAGCAACTTGTCCCAAGCATTCACTTGTGTTGCCTGATTCATAAATACTTTCTCTTGCTCCTCCAATTCTAACGTCCATTTATTTATAGACTCCTCCAATTGGCAAAAATTAATTGTATTAGTTTGTCCACTGCTCGATGATGCACTGACAGTGGTGACTGTTCCCAATGATGTTTGTGGCGTGGCACTGGTTGGTATAGCAGTTGTAGGCGCTGCGGTGGTTGTTTTGTTCAATGAAAATCCTGTAGAGTTGGTCGTGGCTGTATTGCCGACATTGAATCCTGTATTGGCGGACGTTGAAGTTGTGCCAGGAAGTGAGAAAGAGCCAAGCAACGAAGCGGTCGTTGCAGTTGGAGCACCCAGAGTAAAAGTAGAAGTTAGAGGCGTCGCGCTGGTTGTTATTGCAAGATTGAAACCCGCTGTGGGAGTAGGAGCAGCGACATTACCACTACCTAGGCTGAGTCCTGCTGGAGTTGATGTTGGTAATGACGGCGCTGGTGCAGATGCTGGTGTTGACATCAGACCAAAGCTCATTGTCGTTGGTGCGGATGTTGTGGCAGCATTACCACCAAGACTAAACCCAGTCGAAGCTGGTGTGGATGTTGCTGAAACTCCAAATGTTAACGTAGGTGCGCTCGTGCTTGTAGTTGTCGTGCCCAAAGTAAATCCAGTTGTCGTTGATGCCGTATTAGTATTACCAAACGAAAGTATTGGCGTTGGTGCGGCAGTACTAGTTGGTAATGGCGTTGAAAAATTAACTGTACCAGGCATGCGAATAGCTGACGCGCCGAATCCAGCTACTGGTGTACTTGTTGTCATACCAAAACC
The DNA here is from genome assembly GCA_958496275.1 of Zele albiditarsus. Lineage (NCBI taxonomy): Eukaryota > Metazoa > Arthropoda > Insecta > Hymenoptera > Braconidae > Zele > Zele albiditarsus. The sequence goes on from OY292411.1 coordinate 1,073,393, forward strand.
TAATCCAGGGGCTGGTGTTGACGTAGTATTGGCACCAAACGTAAGGCCAGATGCTGGTGTCGAACTTTGTTGAGCAGTACTTGTGCCTATGCTGAGACCTGAACCAAAAGTTGGTGCCGGTGCGGCCGTACCAGCTAATGTGGGTGAGAAAAATCCACCTGGTTTTGGTTGTGTTTGCATTGTAGACATAGTTGGTAAAGTTTTTCCTGCATCACCAGCACCAATATTACCGAAAGAAAATCCAGTTGCTGAAAATACGGAAGATATATATAAATGATATGAATTAGCGATCGAGTTGGAAATGAGATGTTGTTGCTGTTGTTGGGATATTGCAAATTGTTCTTATACCTGATTGTGTAGTGGTAGGTGGTGCTGCCCCTTGAAGCTTGGTAGGATCAAATGAAAAATTCATTGTGGAAATATTTGTGCGTGTGATCACTCGCACGTCACCGTATATGCAAAAAGCCGAGGATTTATAATAAATAATTTGTTCAATCAATGAGACACTCTTTGAATGGATGTATTTGAATGTGTCTATTTTATTTGTGTATACATGTATTGCAGTTTCTTCTCTTTACTTGAGTTGTATTTGGTTATGTTAGATAGTATTAGGGTTTGTACGTAATAGACGTATTGCGGATGAAATAAGGATAATGAGCTCGGAATAGACACTCTGACCAATCACGAGCGACAATTGTTTACCGCGCAGTGATGTAATTCGTCAGATGTGATTCTGTATTCGTCGATTATGCGACAGTACTTAGGGTTGATGCACAACGGAAATGGATGAAGGAATATGGAATGCAGAACAGTACCCCCAACCAATCCCGTCACTGCGCGCTTGAAATTATTCATTAGTGATTGGTCGTTTGTCTGCTGCTATATTGTTTTTCCCAATTTCTCCTCATTGAAGGAGGCGCCCCCAATACAAGGTTGTGAGATAACAGCTGATTGGCTGTAGTCATACCATTGTTGATATACATATTTTATGGCGCTATATTTGAAAGAATATTTCAGAGCGATATTAATATTGCTCACCTTGAGTGGTTGCCACAGGAGCATAAAATCCCGGGGCTGATTCCGAGAGCGCCACTTCGGTTGGTTTGCACAATAGCGCGTTCAATTAAATACGAATTTGATAAAATATATATACTAAGATTAATCTGAACGTTGAACAGAGATGAATAAAAATACAAATACGAAATTTATATTCATTATGAAAAAATGAAACAAAGAAAAAACGCCAAATAGTGAATGAAAATCGAACACAGATAGAAAGAACACAGATCAGAGGTTGTGCGTTTAGAATTACGTCACGCTTTAATAAAATATCACTTATTTACATTAGAGATATTGTGACTTGAAAACAGTTCTATATGTAAGAGCTATTTACTCAAAAGATAAGCCTTTTCGGGGTTATCACAAATTCGTGAGTTGTGACCGAAAAGTACTTGGGCTTGAAGGAAAATTTGTTATAGATGTATATCAATGAGAATAATTCTATAACGATATAACATTGATCCAAGAAATGATCGCAAAATATGAAAATGGGCAGAATTTGTTTTACAAATCAATTTGAACGTTAGGCCTGAAGGGAGGAAACCAGAAATTATTCAAATTCCCCATTTTTATGTTCCTTATTACTCATTTTTCAATTGAATATGGGATGTTTTCAGATTGAACCAGACCATTCGTTATTTTTTTTCATAAAATGTCACCGATATACTGATGTCCAGAAAATGATCCGTTTAAAATAATCCTGCATATCATTTACCATATTCGATGGTATAATTTGTAAATACTATGATTAATGTTCCATATCGAAAACGAATTGTTGAACGACACGTTTTGTTTGTAGTCATGTTCTATTTTGCATGCGTGTACTGGAGGGGGGTGTTGACGAACGGAGTGTTGACTTGTTGGAGATATTATAAATATGACTGTTTTTTGTTAGGAAGAAACATTCATCCACAAATAGGTAAACGACGTATATATTGAAAGAAAACAATAATGGCACGAATGAGCATGATTAATTGTGTTATCTTCTTACTGGGACAAGTAATTTTCCTGACTGTCATAAAAGGTCAGTAGCTAACATATAAGACATATAACTCGGGAGATTGGCTGAATCTCATAATTCAATATTGTACTTCGTGATGTCCATTCGTATATATTTATACTAATAATATAAAATAGTAAGCCGAGCTATCTATTTGATGTAGCTAGAATTATATGCATTTGAATTACATTCAAAATATGAATAAATGATTGTCTTCACTAAGGTGGTTGACAATGTTATCGGTATACATTAATATACTCTTCTCCAAAATAAATGAAAAATAAATGAGATATTGTTGTACATAGTGCGACGTGTAACATATTTCGTGTAGAAAAAAAAAAGATTGCAAGGTTATTGTCATATCGTCTTTGCGATTAAACATTTTATGACTTTGACAATCGACAAAGCTTTATGTATAACAACGATTAGAAACTAACGATGATTACCGTAACTGCACATTGCATTCGGTTTATGATGTGTGAGTCAGAGTGGTATTTCAAGGACTTACTGCATATCGAATCCAGCAAGTGATTCGAAATAACAAATAATTATATTCAAACACGTTATTTAAATAATTGGACGTACTCGTCAATATTTCGAATGATAATAAATGAAAATGTACTTGAACATTGTGTATACTCACTCTATGAAATTCCGTCTGCACATGTAGCTGATGTACTGGAAACAACGATTATAACTGAAAATAACGATGTAATTGCGTTGAGATGGGTAGAAGCCGAACCATTCTTGGCCAATGAACATTTGCCGATATGGACAACTAACCCACATGACGATTCTCTTATTCATGATGAGACGGTTCGTATATGTATACATATTGGAAAAGAAAAGGAATGAAAGTTGATCTGGAAGACAATGATGAAATGTGAAATATAATTTGGAGGGACTTTATTTCATAGCTGCAGCTCCAGTCTTCAGCTGTGTCTTCTCCACCCTGTTCTTCATCACATTTCATAATTTTCTCCTGAGTGTGAATCCACAAAATGTATATATTCACGAATGATCATATTCATCAGGTGATGGCGGAAATTGGAAAATTTAGAATGTATTATGATCTCGATAAAAATTCTGCAATCGTACTCTTTGAGAACCAAAACTGTATTGTGAGTATAGTTTGTACAGAATTTTGAACGCGTGATAAATATTAAATAATAAGTCATCATGTATTTGTCTTCGTAGTATGGCCCTATTGACGTGAGATATCAGATCCAATGTCTACAATTAGATCAATTAAGCGGTAAGGTTCATAGGGTAGGAGAAAGCAGTAGGTTGAGATCGGTAACGAGCGAGAAATTCCCTGATGCTGATAAACCTACCTCTCGAGCAACTTGCAAAGATCGTACCGCCACTCCTTATTATGAGAACACAGATGACCTTAAGATGCTTATAAGGAGCATGGTGAATACCGATGTACCTTCTACGTCTCGTGACGGTCCACCACCAGCCAAATGTCCACGTAGGAGTTGGCATTGTACGGCGAATTGTGAACAACTATTCAAATTAAATCTTCATTGTATAGCATTTTTTAATGACTTGATATTTTTTTCACAGATGAAGATAGTTTGATTACTGTTTATCCCGAGATTCTTATTTTCGTTACTCGTGATAAACAAAGGTGAATAATATCAAAATAAACAATTTTTCTTGCTATTTCATATGAAAAATTGTTTCGATGCTCTTATTCATACACTCAATTATTTTCACAGAGTTGAAATACCAATATATGCTCTTGTGGCCGAATATATAATACGATTTAATGCTGTGGCCATGTTATTTGCCAAATTAGCAACAGACGATATCAAGATTCACATCAACATTGCTGGCATTCTCTTTGATGTAAATTCTACGTACCTATGAATATAGATCATATTATCATTTATTCATTGTTGTTTCAGATGAAGGATGACGGTATTACCGAAACTGTATTCGGAAACAATCATCGAACAAGTAGTGAAGCAGTGAATTTATTATTAGATTATATGAGAATGAAGCGACGATCAACATCAACGTCTTCGAATGTATTTGTCGCCGATTCTTTCGACATGATTCTCTTCATGACCAGGTACATTTCCATCACATACATTCATATGCAACGGTGCATAAAAAGAAACTTCTACACCCATTAAAAAATTTAAACGAAAATTTCGTTTTATTATTCACAGTAATGAATGGCAAGGACAAGAACAAAATCCTGGTGGTATGAAATATATTTCTATCATATACATAGATAGACATAACTAATCAGCATCATCTATTTATTCTATATATCGCGTATAGTAACAGCGTTCATGACAGTGGTGGTTTAATAATTTCAGGAATGTCAGCTGAAGTATTCGATATGATGGTATATATGGGAGCATGGGAGATCGTGCATTCCAGGAAATATAAGATGTTGGCGTCGCTTGTGAGCAATGCCGAAATGTCACACAGTTATGTTTATGCGGCCCGTGAGATCGCTCATTTGTACGTGTCTCTTATGTCCCTCAATGATCATAGCGGAGGATGTCATATCGATTGAAATTACTATTATACAATTTTAATGCATAGGATGACTGTTCAGGATGATCCACCACGTACCTTTGAATCGTGTGTTAATGGCGGACCATGCATTGCTATTATGCAGTCAGGTACTCGTCACTGTCCTAATTCGTTATTATGGAGCCGCCGGAACGTCAAGACTTTCAAGAAATTTCTCAGGTAACTGCACTATGTTTAAATTATAAAAGAATATGAATGAATTCTACTACATCAAATAAAAAGTACATTCTTTCCGATAACGGTACGAATAACTTTTATTGCATAATTTCAGTGGGAATACCAATCGATGTTACTTCGTGAATCGCCCACGGTCACTCCATCCCTATGACCGCCCAATAAAATTGTTAACTCCCGCAGACCAATGCTTTTGCTACGGATTTTTCCCCAGTCAGGTTTGTTTCCTTTTTTTTTTATTCTTCAGATATCATTTTGAAGAATTGTATCATATTCATGAACGATTACAGGATGGAGTGACACACTTAGACACGAAAGATACACGCAATATTTGTCAAAAACATTTGAAGTGTCGCATCCCAAAGACCACGATATCACCACCTACTGCCCAACCAATGCCTGGTACACCATGTGCTGAAAATGACAGTGAGGTAATATACATGCGTCCATTGTTTTATTTTATTATTATTGTGTCACATTTCATACTTAATATTGTTCGAATATTTCCAGGTTTGTTGGCGTTACAGATGTGTCGATAGACTATAGTTGAAGAAGAAAACTGAAGGGTCGCGAATTATATAATAATTTGGTATAAAAATCTTCGGTATAAAATAAAATTGTATATAGCATACATACGTACGATTACAATTGTGTTTTCTTTCATACGACTTCTTTCGAAGGTGGTGGGAATTATATATCCAGAATTAATTACCCGATAAGAATTCAGATCTGTGGACAAATTCAATTTTATTTTGCATACCGTTCAATATAACTTCTTTTGCTACGATTGTTTATTTTTTTGAACAGTGTGACCTCATTAAAATTGTTTGTTACATTTCACTCTCCACAGTTTCCATCCATTCCTATATATCATGTTCGACTATGAAAAATTAGTCAAAATGATTCCTTCTGAAATAAAATTGTTTTTCGATCAGATTCAACTTCGCCAATATAGAAATTTTATCAAATGTTATCAAATTAGAATAGATTAACTCCAGTAATTATTTGAACTCAGTTTTCTATACGGCAAAATACATATTTAAAACACAAATGTAAAAAGTAAACCTTTCCATTTTTCGTGGATTGAAAGCGCTTTCATAGTTGAAAATAGCAATGTATCTTCAAACAATCACGAGTACTGTTAGTCCGATTGTCTTCTGTTATTGATTCAATTGAAATAACATACATATCCATTTTATTATACAGTACCAGCTGTAAAATCACATATAGGATTATACATTTTTAACCAAGTGTGTTTGGCATACATGCTGCTGAATATATAGTAGGGCCTGAGTAGTTTTAATTGAAAATTTACACGAGATTTTGTACCCAATCTATTTTATTTGAGAGCGCATAAATTTTCTTAAGTATTAAAATTGTACATGGACGAGCTGAGTTATATGTTTTAGTACTGAACAATGCATTTGTCCTTGGTATGAAAAACTGTTGCTACCACCTTATCAGGAATACTATAAATACAACCGTTTCTTTGAGATAGAACATTCAGTGGCAAACTTATAGACAACAATTGGAACATCGTCAGTCAAAGAATAATGGCACAAACTGCTACAATTAATTTTGTCATGTTTCTGTTGAGGCAAATTCTTTTTTTGATTGTTACTCAAGGTAGGCATTTAATATTTAATCACAAAGCAATGTGAAACGTGTATTTAAATAGCTCACTATATGTGGCTGAAAGAATGAAAATTCTCATAATAAAAACCGTTTTCAACCGGTCAATTTCACTTGTTTATCAAATGTCATGAACCATTTTGCGCCAAAATTACTCTCTTTCCATCATACGAGGAATCTATCAATTTTGCTACTCGTCAGAAAGATCTGATAAGTCTATAGCCGATCATCACGTTTTTTTATCAACGGTTGCATAATTTCTACCAGACCACAAAATTGGAATGTCTTTTAGTTGCAGCTGATCAGAGTACATTGGAAACCATTGTGGTGAACGAAAATGGTGAGGAAATTCCTCTGAAATGGGTGGAAACTGAACCCCTTTTAGCTAATGATAATTTACCGATATGGTTAACTACTGCTCTGCCAGGATATGTTGAACAGGATCTGGATGTGAGTATGTCCATAGCGCAGGAGCTGTTCATAGAAATATATTAGACAATCCATGCAATGTATATCTCAATATAATTATTTATTCATTATGTTTGATAGACCATGAAAGAAATTGGAAAATTTAAAACATATCATGATCTTGAAAGAACTTCAGCTATTATATTTATTGAAAAATGGGACTGTATTGTAAGTATTCTACTATATATTACACGTGGCATGAATAATAAAAAATTGTAAATGTTGTGAATTTCGATTGGCAGTATGGAATCATTGATATAAGGTTTTCAATTGTTTGTCTACCGTTGGATCAATTGCACGGCTATAAGCATAAGATAGGAGAAAGCGACAATGTAATAATACTGTCCCATGATGAATTACTGAAGCATGAGAAATTCATAGAAACACTCGCGGGTGGTAACGCACCCGAATTGGACGATGACGCAGATAAATTTAAGATGCTTATCAAGATCCTAGTGGATAACTTGCCAGCAACGTCTCATCATCATGATTGCACTAAGCACAAAACAGCGATTCAGTCACCAAAGTCCTTAGCAGGTCCACCACCCAATAAACGTCCACGAAAGAATTATAATTGTGAGTTCAATACAAATATCTTGAGTCTATTGCTGTGTACCATTAACATTGATGCTATGTTGTAATCGTAGATGAGGACCAAGTGATCACAGTTTATCCAGAAGTGCTCATCTTTATCTCTAATGAAATAGTCAGGTGAATAATTGGGAGATGAATAATTTACGGTTATTAAATATGGTAGGAATTATACAAGAGCTTTAACTGACACCGTTAATCTTTTTCACAGAACTGCACAGCACTTAGTGACTATTGTGTTGCGATATCTAATACAGTTCAATGCAGTAGCGATGTTATTTGCTAAATTAGCAACACATAATATCAAAATTCATGTCAACATAGCGGGACTGGTTATTGAGGTACGTGCACGTTACAATTATAAATTTTGATGATATTGTTAATTACTGTTATTTATTCCGTAGAGAAACCGTGACCAATTTCTCTCCACATCTTTATTTGAAAACGGTCGTCCAAGCGGCAGCGCTGTATTGAATTCAATAACTGAGTATATAAAACATGTGAGGATGATCCCGCATACAAGAGATAATCAAGAGGCGGTATTGACTGATGATTCGTTTGATATGTTCCTGTTATCAACTACGTAATTTTTTTTTAATTCTCATGTGCACATATTATATTGAGTGACGGAAGTTTCGACATGCAAAAATCAATTTAAATGTTGTTATTTACTTTTGTTTAGGAATGAATGGCAAGAACTTGACGTAAATCCTGGTGGTATGAAATATATCAATAACACCGATTTGAAGAAGAAATATTCCTCTCCTACCAAATTTACTGTATATAATATTCGATAAATTTGTCTTTTCAATTTTTTTAGGAATTTCAAACAGTGTATTTGATGTCACCAACAACAGGAAGACTTCTTTGCCAATCAATGCGAAGAAGTTCTTGGGATCGATTGTTGATGGCAATAATGTCATGCAGCATTATGTAAATGCTGCTCGTGAAATTGCCCATTTGTAAGTGTTCATCATGGCCCACAGTTGCATGAATAAGTGATATTATATTTACTGAATTACTTATAAATTCAATGTACAGAATGACTGTTGAAGATGATCCACAAAGTAACTTCGATTGGTGTTTCAATGATGATCAGTGTCACGCTATTATGCAAACCAACCGACACTGTCCGAATTGTTTGAAATGGAGTCGGAAAAGCGTGAATAGTTTGAAAAAATATCTGAGGTAAGAATGAATGAAAATCTGAAGAATTTATATGAAGATTATTACTCAAAAATATGCTGGATGCTATAATTACTTGTAATATATTTATACTGTAAATTTTTAGTACGAATCCGAACCGTTGTTTCCTTCGGAATCTTCCTCGATCACTTCATCCGTATGGGCACCCATTGAAATCATTAGTTCCAGCAGATCAGTGTTTATGTCATGGGTATTGGCCCAACTCGGTTTGTTCTCTTGTCTCTGATTATCATTTAGAATTTATTATTGAGATGCAAAAAATCATTATAAGTTCTTCATTAAAAATTGTAGGATATTACTTACTTGAGAGGTAACATCGATGTTTGTAAACGAATTTTACGCTGTATCAGTCGTGATAACGGGCGGCGATTACGAAGTACTCATGTACCATTGGATGGCACACCATGCGGTAATGACGACAATGAAAAGGTATTGTATAATTAACTGCTCACTGATGACATTCTCATAATCAATATTTGTTTCATATACTTAAATATGGGTTGAATATTTTCAGGTTTGTTGGAATCGGCAATGCATCTCAACACGCCTTGGACTAGATCAAACCTACACTATCGCAACATAATAATTTCGGAGAAAGAGCTGCGGTACTAAGAACATTTCTCACATATATTTTATGTAGGTATCTTGGAAATAAACATTCATAATAAACCATGAATGTATAGGCCGATTGATATATATTTGATTGTTGTTTTGCTGGTCTCGTTTGTGTAACTTGTTGTTTGTTTGAATTGGAACAAATATAATTTTGATTGAACCAAGTAATTAAAATGTGTTCGTAATTATTCAGCGACGTTATCTTTTAATTTTGTCTAACCATAATGCTCCTCGCAGTTGATATAAATGGACACGTTATTTCCAACAACTTTCTTTCAACTAAACAAATATATCTGTAGTTATAGAAATATATATTTTATTATACTTTGTGAATTCAGAATCTCAGTCCGTTCAATTGAATCGTATAATAATATGTTAATTTGTGACGATGTTTGGTAAAGCGAATATATTTTATCTATTAGCTCATTAAACCAGACCATTCGTTATCCTTTTACAAAATGTCAACGATATACTGATTTCCATAAAATGATCCGTTTAAAATAATCCTGCATATCATTTACCATATTCGATGGTATAATTTGTAAATACTATGATCAATGTTTCATATCGAAAACGAAATGTTGAACGACACGTTTTGTTTGTAGTCATGTTCTATTTTGTATGCGTGTACTGGAGGGGAGTGTTGACGAACAGAGTGTTGACTTGTTGGAGATATTATAAATATGACTGTTTTTTGTTAGGAAGAAACATTCATCCACAAATAGGTAAACGACGAATATATTCGAAAGAAAACAATAATGGCACGAATGAGCATGATTAATTGTGTTATCTTCTTACTGGGACAAGTAATTTTCCTGACTGTCATAAAAGGTCAGTAGCTAACATATAAGACATATAACTCGGGGGATTGGCTGAATCTCATAATTCAATATTGTACTTCGTGATGTCCATTCGTATATATTTATACTAATAATATAAAATAGTAAGCCGGGCTATCTATTTGATGTAGTTAGAATTATATGCATTTGAATTACATTCGAAATATGAATAAATGATTGTCTTCACTAAGGTGGTTGACAATGTTATCGGTATACATTAATATACTCTTCTCCAAAATAAATGAAAAATAAATGAGATATTGTTGTACATAGTGCGATGTGTAACATATTTCGTGTAGAAAAAAAAAGATTGCAAGGTTATTGTCATATTGTCTTTGCGATTAAATATTTTATGACTTTGACAATCGACAAAGCTTTATGTATAACAACGATTAGAAACTAACGATGAATTCCGTAACTGCACATTGCATTCGGTTTATGATGAGTGAGTCAGAGTGATATTTCAAGGACTTGCTGCATATCGCATCCAGCAAGTGATTCGAAATAACGAATAATTATATTCAAACACGTTATTTAAATAATTGGACGTACTCGTCAATATTTCGAATGATAATAAATGAAAATGTACTTGAACATTGTGTATATACTCACTCTGTGAAATTCTGTTTGCGCATGTAGACGATGTTTGATAAAGCGAATATATATTTTATCTATTTGCTCAGCTAAATAAATGTAACGCATTATACGGATTTGATTTAATCATGAAAGCCGCATGGTGTAGTTTTATATATATATATTATTAACTATTAGTGTTAGATATTTCACATGTTTGGAATATTAATATCGATATGGAATACATCAATTTACTTATTTTTATAAAAAGATAGAATTAAATTCAGAGTTTAAATCATTGGTCGATTCACATCCCCGATAAAACTTTGGCTGTAAATGATTGGACTATAGAGTATTACATAACTCATAGGGATAAAGAAATTTATTTGTCCATTGTAGAGAATAAATTCTCCCCGCCAATCTGTTTCGAACCATATAAATATAGAAGTTTTTTCCTGTTAAGAAGAAATATTCAGTGATTAACGCGCTGACAGAAACTATATTGTCTCACTGACTTGATAATAATGAGACAGATTATTCCAACCAAATGGGTCATGTCCCTGTTTTGGAATATAATTTTTTCGTTCCTCGCTAAAGGTAATTATACAGATGACATACTTTCAATATTATACGTTATAATATCAACTACTCGGAACAATTAAGAGGTTGCTATGATGTATTACCTGAGAAATAAACATGATGTTTATAATACTCCACTGCGTTAGATTATGTCGTGTCTCAAAAGCAAAAGCACAGAGATAGATTGCATAAATCGACTTTTCAGTTTTTACATGCTCATTATTTTTGTTTTTATGTACAAATCACATAAATGGGTATTATTTCAGTCACATGTGATAGCAATGTACTCGAAACCACTATACTAACAGAAACTAATGAAGAGATTGCGTTGAGATGGGTGGAAACAGAACCTTTTCTGGCTAATGACAATTTACCAATATGGCTGACTGATGACTCTACATATATTAAACAAGATGTGAATGTACGTAGGATATTGTTCAACGGAATATTCATGAATCTATTCAATGTATAACTTTGTATAATTACATGCAATAGATAATGAAAGAAATTGGAAAATTCAAAACGTATCATGATGTGGAGAAATCTTCAGCAATTATACTCATTGAGAAATGGAATTGTATTGTAAGTATTCTTCATGATATTGTCAATGGTATTAGCAATAATTGTAAATATTCTTCTGCAGTATGGTGTGATTGACGTAAGATATACTATCGCTTGTCTTCCGTTGAATGAATTGTACGGCCATCAGCACAAGATCGGAGAAAATCCAAATCTTATAGTAATGGGACATCACATATTCCCCAATCATGAGAAACCAATAAACTCTCTTGCAGTACCTTCTACAGATACTGCCACAAGCACTTCAAATAACTTCAAGATGCTTATCAAGACTTTTGTGGATTCTGATAAACCCTCTTCGTCTCATCATTCAGGTTGCACTCAGCATGAACACGATCAGACAGTAGGTGTGTCAGCAACCTCTGATGATGCTCCACCAGCGAAAAAACGACGTCCACAAATGAAATGGAATTGTTAGTTGGAATTCTCTATATCAATTGTGTATTGTTGCATATCATTTTTATTGATGAAATATTTTTATAATAGATGAAGAACAAGTGATCACGGTGTATCCAGAAATTCTCATTTTTATTTCACATGAAATAGTTAGGTAAATAATTGGGTGATGAATCATTTTTCATTATGAAATATAGGTGGAGTCATACAAGAGCTTTGACATTCTTAATTTGTTCCACAGAACTGCACAGCACTTAATTACCATTGTTGTGCGATATCTAGTACAGCTCAATGCGGTCGCAATGTTATTTGCTAAATTAGCAACACACAATATCAAGATTCACATCAACATAGCGGGTCTGGTTATTGAGGTACGTGTATACGTTACACTTATAAATTTTAAAGATATTGTTTGATAATAAATAACTATCTTGCAGACAAACTACAACCACGTTCTTCCCACATCTTTGTTTGATAATAGTCGTCCAAGTGGTAGCACAGTATTGAATTCTATTACACAGTATATATCGGAAATGAGACTTCGACAGTCTTGCAGCCGAAATGCATTTGCCGGAGATTCTTTTGACATGTTTATTTTATCAACTATGTAAATTTTCATAATATTCATATATTTATCGTTATAGATGAAAAATAATTAACAACGTGTGTTCACCAATTAAAAATATACAATGTATTATTTTCAGGAATGAATGGCAAGAGCGTGAAACGATTTCCGGTGGTATGAAACATTTCTATTTGACACAGTGAAAAACAAAAAACTCATTGTGACATTTTATTGTTTACATATCATCAATTCAAAATTTAACTCTTGAATTTTTTAGGAATTTCAACAGCAGTATATAATCTGAAAAGTATCAGGAAGATAAGTACGTCCACCAAAAATAAAAAGTATTTGGGATCGGTAGTGGATGCTACAAATATCATGCACCATTATGTCAATGTTGCTCGTGAAATAGCCCACTTGTAATTATATATTTTCCCACTGAGTTATAGCAGAAAAATAATATTTCAGTTAGTTGAACATTTTATAATTTTTATTTATAGAATGACTGTTGAAGATGACCCACTGAATAATTATGATTCGTGTTATAATGGCGAGCAGTGTCATAGTATAATGCATGTAATTAATCGATACTGTCCAAACTGTTTATCATGGAGCGAACAAAGCGTGAAAAGCTTTGAAAAATATCTCAGGTGAAGAATAAATGTACATTGAAATCATATGAATAGCAATATATAGAAATTTAAATTTTGTATTATATCATTTCAGTGAGAATACTAACCGATGTTTTCTTCGGAACCTCCCTCGATCACTTCATCCATATGATCAACCAATTAAATTATTAACTCCAGCAGACCAGTGCTTTTGCTTTGGGCACTATCCAGACATGGTTCGTTGTATTTCTTAATCATCACTTCAATTTTCTCAATAAAATAAGATGAAATATTATATTATATTTAATTATAATTATAGGAAACGACTCATTTAGATACCAGGCTCGTGTATCATGTTTGTAAGAAATCAATACGATGTGCTGTCTCTGAGACAGAGGGGAAATTAATTTATGTTACTCCTCCAATGGATGGTACACCATGTGATAAAAAAGATGATACAAAGGTATTGTAAATCGATATATTCGGTCATTTTGATGATATCAATATCGTCATTAATTTCGATTTCATACTAGAATACTCTGAATTTTTTCAGGTTTGTTGGAGACTTTTATGCGTTCCAACAACATTTGGAGGAAACTGATGATTATATAGACATTATACCACATATTCAAATAATATTAGAGGGTGGTGTTGACGCGCTTAGACCTCCATAGTACTCCATGGAATATATCTCAACCACAATCAACCTTTAGCGATATTTCAAAGTTCAAAACCAAATAGCGCTTCACTTTCAACCGATATTGACAGTGAATTAAAATTGTAAAAAAGCGATAACAATAAAGATTCCAATTCACTTTACGCACAGACAAATGTTACAATTGGAGCAGCAATTTCATGACAACGTGGACTCGGCTGAGAGTAACAATATTCCATCAAAATTGCGTGGAAGTGCCAACAATGGCGTGTTACATTATCTTTTCAGTAGTCGATTTTTGCAGCAGTACTCCAATACTCCTCTGTCAACTAACATACAAGCGTTACATAATTCAATTTACATATCAAAAGATAATAATAACAAATAAAATATGAGAATAAGAAGTATTAAAATTTATTCTATCTTGATGAGAATATTTTTTGTTGTCAATCAAACAAACGTTACAATTACCTTTGTGTATCTATCATTCAAGATACGTATTTGTTCATATGTGTTTTCAAGTATTTAGCGCGAGTTAGTTGCCCGTTCATCATTCCCACTTGATCATTTGGTTTTTAGCATAATTATATCCCAAGAATAATTATAGAATGAAGCTACGTATCATTTTTTTTTCTTAATTCAGAATAAAATTTGTGAAACACATGTTTTACATTTCAATAATATCAAAATTTGAATAAATTTAATAGCTTTGTCGATAATATTTGAATCGGCATAGAAATACACTCGATAGAACTCGTTGGTGGAAAAATACATGCCGCACAATGTTACTGCCAAGTGATAGGACGTTCACAGAACAAAGATACAAAAGAGTCCATCCATGCTTGCCTTGATAGCTCGTCCCCACCAACCTATTGGTAACAGTATAAATATTTGTACGCTGGTTTTTTTCCTTCTTCTGAAATTAACTTTCAGAGACAAACGTATAGGAAAAGTAAATCGATATCACCAATAATGACACGACTTATTACGATAAAATTCGTCGTATTCCTGCTTGGGCAGATCATTCTTTTGGCCGTTACTAAAGGTAATTAGTCGATATAATAATAATATCAATAAAAATAATAACACTGAATGTAATATGAATATTCATCACAATTCGGGGGAGGAATGC
The DNA here is from genome assembly GCA_958496275.1 of Zele albiditarsus. Classification (NCBI taxonomy): domain Eukaryota; kingdom Metazoa; phylum Arthropoda; class Insecta; order Hymenoptera; family Braconidae; genus Zele; species Zele albiditarsus. Next base: position 1,088,623 of record OY292411.1, read on the forward strand.
TTTCTATAGACAATAAACATCATATTTAGAGTTATTATTTCTAGTAAATCACGCGGAGTGATAAAAAGAAAAAAAATCCTTTAGATCAATACTTGTAATACCTCCGTAAACTTTATGCTTCCATTTATCTATTGTACGACATTTTACTACCGCATTATTCTGCTTAAACCAAGATTCATATGAAAGCACTCCGAACAAGCACGTACCAACAATATTATATCTGTGATACAGCTTTATTTGTACTTCCATAATTAGTACGAGAATATTACGACAGTTCATGAAATCATACGAATCAGATATTTTTTATGAAACTCTAATTTTGGGGTACGATTCCCTGAAATATCGTTGTTATTGAAATATTGTTATCTAAAGGCTATAAATATAGTAGTTAATTTTATCGCCCGTTTTCAATCTTTATGAGTGAAATAGTCGTCACACCTGCGGCTATATCATTCCAGCACCTATATTTTCCAAGCATTCTTATATGCGAATGACCTTGTCACCTTATTTTTTTTTTATGAGTACAATGAATATAGTTTTCGCTGTATGTATAGAGCTAGAATATTCTTACTCAAAAGTCATCAAGTTTCCAGACATTTCTATATACTCTTTAAATTCGATTCACATTCTATATTTATTATAAATAAGTAACATGATCACTCGTGTATATCTGATTCGTAAATGACTGGGTTTTTTGATGAGGACTCGTTTTGGAGTTGAATTAGGTGACCAAATATTTAATCAGCGATTAAATGATTTGAATTCCCACCAGGATACACTAATGTTTTCTTTTTTTTTTTCAGTTGCAACTCACGACCATGTACTGGAGACTATGATAATAGATGAAAATATTCAGGAGCTTCCACTGAAATGGGTGGAAACAGTTTCCTTTGTGGCCAACGAACATCTGCCAGTTTGGTTAACTGTAGCCCTTGAATATGTTCAGCTGGATCAGAATGTATGTACAAATATTATTTAATAGAACCAAGTGTAAGTCTTCAATTGATTATGTTATGATTATAATTGATAGGTCATGAATGAAATCGGTAAATTTAGAACATATTATGATCTGGAGAAATCTTCAGCAGTTGTATTTTTTGAGCAGTGGAACTGCATTGTGAGTATTCTACGAGATATTATATGCAATAAAAACAATAAACGATAAATGATTGGGCATTTTAATCCGCAGTATGGTGTCATTGACGTACGATATGCTATCAATTGTCTTCCCTTGGATCTACTTGACAGGCCTCACTTAATAGGTGAATCCCCATATGTGACATTAGTAGAAGAATGGGATTTTCCTGAACATGACAGACCCTTGGATCTCTCAAGAGCGTCATCGACAAATCGCGGAGTGACTACTTCTGATGCAAACCCACATGATTTTAATATGTTGATTAAGACTCTCGTTAATTTTGATAGACCCTCTCGTATTCATCAATGTACTACACACGAAGATGACAAGTCAGCGGTTCTGCCTTCAACTTCTGACATGGGTCCACCACCAAGTAAACGTCTACGAGTCCATCGAAACTGTAATTTAAATAGAGTTATTTGACTATTTATTTGTACAATAATTTTTATTAATACAAAATTTCCATCACAGATGAAGATCAAGTGATTACTGTTTATCCTGAAATTCTCATTTTCGTCACTGATGAAATAAGAAGGTTAATGATTTCAGAATGAATTATTTATTGTCATCATGCAGAAGCAAATTATTCTGAGTTCTTCAGTTTATACATTCACTCATTTTCACAGTTCTATTCCACAATTCAGCGGTGTTGTGTTGCATTATATAGTACAGTTCAATGCTATTGCCATGCTGTTTGCCAAACTCGCAACACATAATATCAAAATTCACATCAACTTAGCCGGTATAGTTTTCGAGGTACGTACTCCACACCCATAAAGTTTATTGCTATTGTTATTCACTAATACTGTTTTTTTTTTCAGTCAAGAGAGTACAGGTTCCGCCCCGTATCTTTATTTGAAAGGACACGACCAACTGGCAGCTCAGTGCTTGATTCTATGACAGAGTATATAAAACGTATAAAAAATATCCAGAATGTGAGGGGAACTCGCGGACCTTTGTTTGTCGACGACTCTTTCGACATGTTTCTTTTATCAACCACGTAATGTTTCATAATAATTATAAAGATATCATGATGTATAAAATAATTATGATATTTATTCAGATAATGAAAATGTTGCAATTTATGAATTTTAGGAAAGTGTGGCGAGAACGTGAGACGAATCCCGGGGGTATGAAATAACATTTTTTACGTGCAGAATTATAAACACATCTGGTTTTCTCACATATAATCAGTGATCTATTTCACATTTATATTTTATTAGGAATTTCAACCGGTGTGTTTGATGTTATGAATGACAGAAAACTTAATTCAAATATCAATGGGAGGAAATTTTTGGGATCAATAATAGACGGAGCGAAATTTATGCGGCAGTATGTCAACGCTGCTCGTGAAATTGCTCATTTGTAAGTGTAATTATACTGCTACATTATAGAGTAATACAGAAGTATACTTACTGAACTTCGGTAACTTGAATGTATATAGAATGACTGTCGAAAATGATCCTCAAAATATGAATGTGTGTTACAACGGTGAGCAATGTCATTCCATCATGCAAGTTGGCAATCGTCACTGTCCAAATTGTTTAACATGGAGTCTCAAGAGCATAAACAGTTTCAAACAATATCTCAGGTATGAATAAATGAAACACGATGCAATCAAATTCAATTACACAAAACCACACTGAAACTGTATCTACGTTGATAATTATGTGTCAACTTAAACTTTAACATTCCAGTGTGAATACCAATCGGTGTTTCCTTCGCAATCTCCCACGATCACTTCATCCATTTGGTTACCCACTCAAATCATTAATCCCAGCAGATCAGTGTTTATGTCACGGATTCATGCCAGATACGGTTTGATTTTCCGTTACTCATCATTTGAATTTCAGCAAAACTGTGAAAGAAATCAAATTACATTTTATTTATTCCCAATTGTAGGAGTTCACGCATTTGAATGGAGGGCCTAACAGTGGTGTTTGCAACAAAGAGCTAAAATGTGGTTCACGTTACGATACTGGACTAGATCTACATAATTCTCTCTTACCTGTAGATGGAACACCATGTGGTGCAGATGGCGAAAATAAGGTAGTGCATCTTTGTGAATTAACTCACTTTATATGCATTATATTAATTAGTTTTTATATCATAATCAATGTTTAAATATTCGTAGGTTTGTTGGAGAAAGAAGTGCAGTTCGACGCTGGTATCTATATATAGAAGAACCTCATTATAGATCGCTAAGGATCTTCGAAAATCAATTGATGAATTGCAATTATCCGAATATACCACATATATAAAAAAACATAAAGATAATTGAAAACTTTGTTCAATTCTTCACCTCACATAATATCAATTCCAATACATTGCTAAAGTCTCAGAATTAATTGGGACATTTCGAAATGAACAATGGTTTTGAAGCTGTAATATAATATCCAAATTAGGGTTGCAGTTATGACAAAAATTGTTATGATCAATTGAGCAATGTTTTTGTTGTATCTAATTATTGTTTTCTCAATATCAGCAATATTGTTTCATCAATTATTAAATTCCAATTGCGACATAAATATATGTTTGTATTCATAAATATAAAGTCAGTTTTGTATTTCGCGTTAACTTTCAATGATACATTAAATTCATTTTGTTTCAATCCAAGAATTTTATTTCTTATTGTTCTTATTTATATATGAGTAACATGGTATCTACAATGTAGTGATGGCATACCATAACTAGATACAGACTACGCATTACTCCTCATTGGACTCGGAATAAAATTTAACAAAATATAATTTTTTACTTATGTAATGTTGAATTTAATATGTTTTTAAGATAACGAACCCAATAAGAAGTCGTTAACAATATTCACACTTCTAAAAATAGTTTAGAAAATATCGTGCTCTCAGATGATTGGTGGATGTGGTCACATGATTCAACATTGAAAGAACGTTATCAAGCCTATGAATCCTTCAAACCGTCAGTGGGAGGATCGTTTTGTGTTCATCCCAATAATTTGTCCCCACCAACTTCCTTGGTAACACTATAAATACGAACCATGTCTCCACCGATTTTCAGGAAGAAAAATTCAGTGAAAAGCGTACCAATAAAAAATAATATAACTTTATCAAACAAACAAGAATGACACTGTTTATGACGATAAAATGTGTCATGTTCCTGTTGGTGCTGGGCATTTTTCTGACCGTAACAGAAGGTAATGATTGAATATAATTGGTAATAGCAATACATACTGTATTGTAAAATACTCAGACTATTTTTTTTTCTGGTGAATACACTTGAGATTTCCAACATTGAACTTCAATAAATTATACAGTTCAGCAGAAATGGTAATAATTTCTGGTCATAACGACATTTGGATGGTGCAAATTTTTGCTCCGATTTTAGTTCTTGGATCATATAAATCTCTCGAGGAATTAGATTTTTCCCTAGTAAATCCGAGTTTTAGAACACCAGATCGCATTAATTTATGTACGATTTGATATTTTGTTTTTCACGTTTTTCTGAACAATGACTTTGTGTATAAATTTCCGTTTATAACAAATACCACTTATTTGTATTAAATACACTAAACGAGAATAATGAATATCATATTCTTATTAAAGTAAAATATTTCCGTCGAGTTAAGAAAAAAATTCGAATGTGATCAAACATGAATTGATTTTTTTTTTTTTTTCGTCAGTTATACAATGCTAAAAATATTTTTGTAGAAGAAAATAAGGTAACAAGGTCATTTGTGTGTTATTCGCGCGTTTTGAGAATACATATACGTGGATCTGAGAATCAATATAGCCACTGGTGTCACCACGGACTCTCATAAAGATAAGAAATTAACGACCAATTAAATTACGACGCCACATAGGGTAACAATATTTCCATAGGAGCGATATTTTTATAGTAATTGTGTGCCAACAAAAACACCTCAATAATGGTAACAAATCTAGCTTTAACGATGATCGAAATGAAAAAAACACACAATGATGCCGCGAATCCAGCGCATATTTTATCATTATTGTGAAATGACTCTCTATGACAGGTTCAATCCGTAATTTGATAGTTTATAAGTCATTAATTTGATATGTTTATAACAATCATGGTATATACAACATGATGAGTTTAACATCAAGTTCATAGTTGATCAATTTCCTTGATTACCACCTTGTTTTGATATTGGCACAACTGATGATCAAGTATTTTAAATCATAGATATATGTTTGGTTGCAGCTCATGACGATACATTGGAGATTACTGTAATAAATGAAAATAATGAGCAAATTTCACTCATGTTGAAGGAAACAGAACCCTTCCTGGCTAATAATTATTTACCGATATGGAAGACTGTAGCAGCTGAGTATGTTGAGTATGTAAATGTACGTATATATATCGAGTAATAGCAGCAAAAAGGAATCATATCGTTAAACTCATCCAAAGTATTATTTTCAAATGAACACATTAATTATATTTAATAGGTGATGGATGAAATTGGCGAATTCAAAACGTATCATGACCTTGAAACATCATCAGCAGTTATACTTATTGAGAATTGGGACTGCATTGTAAGTAGCCTATAAAATATTGTACGTGGTGAAAACAATAAGCAACTATTATTTTACATGTTTATTTGCAGTATGGCGTCATTGATGTAAGGTATAGTATCGTTTGTCTCCCATTAAATGAACTACGTGGCTATCATCACATAATAGGACAATCTCCATACGTGAAGATAGTAGAAGACGCCGAATGGCTCGAACATCAAAAACCCTTGGATCTCTCCAGAACATCCACACCGAATCCTGGCGCGGGCTCAGATACATTCAACATGTTGATTAAGACCTGGGTGAATCCTGGTGGAGCCTCTACATCACATAACCGGCATTGTACACAGCATGAAGGTCATAAATCATCAGGTATAACTTCAGATGATGGTCCATCACATAGCAAACGACCGCGTTTACATCAGGATTGTAAGTGAACTAAAATGATACAGATCTTTTGTTATATAAGAATTTCCGCATTACATACAAGATGTTTATCATATAGATGAAGATCGAGTGATTACTGTCTATCCTGAACTACTGGTATTTATCTCTAAGGAAATAGCAAGGTCATAAATTGCAATATGAATTATTTTTTGTTATCATACCAGGGATATTTTTGTTCAATACTTCATAACATGTATTCAATTATTTTTCCAGCACTACACAACAATTGAGTACTCTTGTATTGCGATATCTGGTACAGTTTAATGCTGTATCGATGTTATTCGCCAAATTAGCAACTCATAATATCAAGATTCATATCAACTTAGCCGGTATAGTTGTTGAGGTACGCAATACTTACACATGGATTTTGCTACTATTGTCATTCATTAATGTTTAATTCTCAGACGATCGACGGCTGGTTCCCTTCTACAGGTACTTCTGGTATATTTTCTCGAACTGGCAAGACGGTACTAGCTTCCATGACCGACTATATGATAAGTTTGAAAAATGTACAGTGGGAAACTCAGGGGAGATTGTTTGTTGAAGATTCTTTCGACATGTTTCTTCTATCAACCACGTAATTTTCCATAATATTATTACACATAGGATACATAAAAAAAGCCCGAGATAAGAACTCAAGTAATTAAAATTTTGCAATCTATTATCTTTAGGAATGCATGGCAAGAACGTGAAGCGAATCCTGGTGGTATGAGATAACATTGCCATATAAAGAGTTATATATTTTGAAATTAATGTTTACTCTGACAATTATTTCAGGAATTTCCACCGAAGTATTTGACCTTATCCAAAATAGAAAACGTCGTCAGTATGGCAGTAAAAAAAATTACTTGGGATCGATTGTTGATGGTAGGAAAGTCATGCAGCATTATGTCAATGCTGCTCGGGAAATTGCCCATTTGTAAGTGTAATTATGCTGCTATATTATATAGCAATACGAAAATATACTCACTGAATTTTATTAAATTGAATGTATAGAATGACTGTCAAAGATGATCCCCTAGATAACAATTTATGTTCTAACGGCGAGCAATGTTATTCCATTATGCAAGTTGGTAATCGACACTGTCCGAATTGTTTAACATGGAGTCTCAAGAGCATAAACAGTTTCAAAAGATATCTCAGGTATGAATAAATCAAGCACAACAGTATACAACTAAATTCAACTACGCAAAAACACACTGAAACCAAGAATGATGTGTAAACTTGAACTTACATTGTAGTGTGAATACCAATCGGTGTTTCCTTCGCAATCTCCCACGATCACTTCATCCATTTGATTATCCAATTAGATCATTGATCGCTGCGGATCAATGCTTATGTTACGGGTATATGCCAGATTTGGTTTGTATTCAATTATTTTTAGCATTATTTTAATTGTCATACATACGGTAAAAGAAAAGAGTCATATTTTATTCACTGGAAAGTACAGGAAATAACTCTTCCCAGTGGAACTATTCGAAATACGTTTTGCACACAAACACTACAATGTGGTTCTCCTTATGGAAGCGTGACAACTGTCCGTGATGATGCCATTCCCATGGACGGAACCCCATGTGATAGCAAAAATGAGTATAAGGTAGAATATAATTGAGTACTAGCTGTTTCTATTAACTTCATGATTAGTACCCATTTCATAAATGACTGATAACTTTTAGGTTTGCTGGAATAAAAAGTGCGTCCTAGCGCTATTATAGGAGACACGAAACCTAATGATATTCGTCCAGATATTGTTTACAATGAATATTCTCTAACAATAAAAATTTCGAATACGTTGCATTGAATATTTCTTCTAATTTCATTCCTCATATATAAGCACAATTGTCTTTATTTTATGTTGTGTATTACGAGGAGATACTTGCCATCAATGCCGAAAATAAGCAATTTCATGAATTGAAACAGGGAAATTAGGAATTGAGAGGTGGTGTAAATGTTTGGTATAGTGTGACTAGAGTAGCATCATGCTACCTTCCGACCATTCATATTCGTCGGATACAAATGACGAAGAACCCGTGTCTCTAACTGAAGCGACGATGATGAAATTGAGAGTGCACGCCTATACATATAGCTGGCACGTATCAACACTAAAGACTAATAAATTTTGACTAATACTTTTAATTCCATTGTTTAATATTGATAGTACATGGTCCTAAATGCGAACGCAATATGTTTGAGAAAAGTAGATTCATTGAAATTTCGGGATCAAGAATGCATCCTTGATCTGTTAGGGCTCACTTCAACGAGTTGAATTAGACAAAGTCTAGAGGCAGGAGAAGAACGACAATATCTTTGTGCTACCTCTTATTAATTCATACTTGCCTGATACAAATGACGAGAAACCCGTGTCTCTACCCGTGTCACGGGTCACTTTGGCGACTGACACGCTATAAATATACGTGTTGAACACATTTATATATACAAAATAATTGCACTAGTGTTATTTAAACTGGTGATGAATAAGATTTTCATGAATAATAGTCGATAAAACGATGAAATACTATATAATAGTTACAGAATTATGTGATTTATAATAACTTTGTTGTAGCGTAGAATTGTATTTTCTGTATTTTTTTTTTATGTTTGTCCTGCAATAACCTAAGAATGAGTGAGGTTATGTTCGTTGTAAGTAAATATTTTCTATTTATTTCTCGCCCCGAAGTGTTTCGTTCATGTATACTCAGTATTATTGTCTGGAATAAAGTGCAATTATTTAAATTTTATTAATTTTGTTTCAGGTTCATACATTTTATTGATGAGTTCAATTGAATGTCAATTTGATTTGCAATTTGTTAAACAATAATTACTGCAATGGAAGATCAAGCTTGTCCTCGTTGTAAAACAACGAAATATAGAAATCCGTCATTAAAATTGATGGTGAATGTTTGTGGGCATACATTATGCGAAAGTTGTGTGGATTTACTGTTCTTAAAAGGTATGTAACAGTATTTTATTTGGAAATCGCTACTAGTTGTTCGTCCAACTGGCGAATGAACGTATATTTTTTTGTCTACAATCAAATAATTGAAAGATATTCATTTGTCTAATATTCTAGCGAATGTAAAAAAAATTGGCCAGTACAATATTTTATGTCCTGTGCATTGGCAAAATTTTTTAGTCATTAATAATACATTCGCTAAAGTTGTTCTGCTTGTTCTGTTCAACAAAAGTATAATTTAACACAGATCAACATATCCGCAGAGCATATCATCGTTTACAATTGCAAATAATACTACCCAATCGTTTATTTTTTTATTCTTTCATCATCAGACGAATAAAATATTTGTGAATCGTGAATTCTTGGAGGAAGAACATCAGCTGATTACTTTGAACTTTGTTAATAGCCTTCATCCACATACTTTATGTTCCATAGGTTCCGGTTCCTGTCCAGAATGCAAAACGCCATTAAAACGCACGAATTTTCGTGTTCAAATGTTCGAAGATGCGATGGTGGAGAAAGAAGTAGACATACGAAAGAGAATTCTTCGCGATTTTAATAAAAAAGAGGAAGATTTTGCTACACTCAGAGAATACAATGATTATCTGGAAGATATAGAAAATATTGTATTTAATTTATCCAATAATATCGATATAATCGAAACAAATAAAAAGATTGAGCAGTATAAGAAAGAAAATAGAGAGCAAATAATGAAGAATAAAATGAAATTGGGGAGAACCGAGTGCGAATTGCAAGAGCTGATGGAAATGGAGAAGCAGAGGGAGGAGGAACGTAAATTGGAGCTTGTACGAGAGGAAATTGAATCAAAAAAGAAAAAGATACGTGATAAAGAGGCTCTAATAGATGAATTAATGTTTTCTGAAGGAAATGCAAAAAGTATCGTTGAAACATTTGCCACTACAATACAGTCGGCTAAAGAGAAAACTGTTAAAGCAGCGCCAGCTCCAAGGGCAACTCAATTCAGTACAGGAATTAAATTCGGAAAACAGGGAGTTCAAGGATATTTACCAGTGCCTAAAATTGATGAAGGACCATTGTATAAATACGTACCGATTGAGCAGCAAATGGAGGGACCACCCGCACCAGTATCCCATGAAGTTATCACGCGTGGATATCTAAATCATATACGCGCTGAGACACAGTGTGACAAAGCCGGTGGATTTCGTGGCACAATTGCGTGTCTTCGTGCTTTGCAAGAAGCAATGGCTGGACTTTATCATAACCCATCACAGCAACAAATAGAGCCCATGAGTTTGTGACCTCGACTTGTAGACATTTAAACGGTCTAATTTTTTTCTAAAAATATGTATATCATTTATATTTTCAACATAACTTGTACAGTTACTCAAAGAACTCTCATTTCATAGTTTGGATGAAACATGAAGCGTACGATTTACCTACACCCGATAGATTTTGGATGTTCATCGAATTGTGGCCGAGTTGTCGTTACTATTTTTCCATTTAATTTGAAATAATAAGATATATAAAGATTGGAGTTGAAGAAAAAAGAATTAAGTGTTTTTATATAAATTTATCACATCAATGATTTATGATTGGAATATTACGCAATATGATAACCATGAATGCTATCTACTTGCATCGATTATCAAGATATGTATTATATATACGTATCAACACATTTGTACGGTTATTGTCGGTAGATTAAGACTTGATGTAGCGTCTCGTCAAACGAAAGGGCAAAATCAACAGAAAAAAAATATCCAACTCTCAGTTCAAATATTGTTTGTGCGTAGTTTTCAGTATGTTTCTCACTCGCACTCGCTTACACATATATATTCGTGTGGTACAAATAAAGTAAGATACCTCTTTAAAACCTTTGCCTCGCCCTCTCATGCACGTATATGTATTTACTTGACAAACACAAGAGTCCCTAAAGTTTCGACAAGGTTGACAGGCTCCTCAGCCTATTTTTCTCTTTTTTTATATTTTTGAACTCACCGGAAACAGAGAGTCATAAGTGGGATAGGGTAAAATTTAATATTGACTCCTCAAAATATGCATCGGTTGCGTGTCAACGATCGAAGTATGGAAAAAAAAAAAAATTCAATCTATTCGAAAATAACTCTATTGCATTCTCCTTTTAAAAATTTTATTTTCTTTTCCTTTCGATCAATTCGAATCCTTTGAAAACTGAATATACTTCAAACAGGACCCGTAACGCGAGAAAGTGTGCACTCCCTTTTTTCTTTCCACTGCTGTGCCAGTGTGTTAGCTGGCCGAGCACATGCCTGATTAACCACGGACACTGGGCCATTGGGACACAGTGCAGACGTAACAATGCCTTGTGTACCAAGTAGCCCTCCATTATGTACCGCTATATTCGTCAAGATTAACTCGTCGTTGCATTCCTCAACTCGTTTTCCCATTTCGTACATAGGACTCAACGAAAAAATGAAATAAAATAAAAACTCCAATAGGGTAGTCGGGTTTCTCTGATTGTTCTTCCAGTAGTTTTATAAGAACATTAACATGTGCGAACTATTTGTACACAATTTTTCTGTGTGATGCGATCACAAACTCAACTCACGGTTTCTTTGGTAAGAGCAGAAGCGGCCGATCCAGTTCTTTTTCTTTCAGAAGATGAAGAAGAAAAATCACCCATAGTCCTATTGTCAGCGATTCAAATCGGAAAATAAGACGAAATAGCCATATACAATTTTGTTTGCCATTAGAGTTTGATAACAATTTTATTCCACCATTTTTTTTCTCTACACCATAATTGAAGCAATATAGTCAATGGAATACAGGAATAATCCGAACAACGGACAGATGGTAGGGATGAATTAAACCCAGGAACATTTGAGTGATCGCCACCAAGGCGCCATTAATTCTTTCATACTCCATTGACTGTATCTCCGTAATTATGATCCGGACGAAATAAATAATGAAATACAACTTTGATCAAAATCAAATTTCCTAAAAAATTATTCATAACTAATTTTTACGTCAGATCAATAGAATTTGAATTATTCGTAATTCTTTGCATAATGTCACAAAATAAATAACGAGTGTTAATATATTTGGTAGAAAAAATGTAAACATCCATCAACAAATATAAATCAAAAAATTTCTGGAATAAATAGAAGTTACTCATTATTCTTACCCACCTACTGAACTACTCGTGTACAAACTTGAACATATTTTCAAATTTATTTGTTGAAAAAAGGATTGAGAACAGAGTTGAGCTGAAGTTAATTATAATTCATGCTGTTGAAGTTACTTAGGGTTGCATTACTCCAGATAGATGATGTGGTCTCATTCGTCATCTTGACACTAATCATCTGCTCTGTACGATCAACATTGCTCCAAAGCCTATGTTTATATAGACTCTAAAAAAAAAAAAGAAAAAAAGAGAAACAATAAGTATAACGCGAAATGATCCACTCAAGTGGTGCAGGAGCCACATCCACCTACCCATCGTGGTGGCTGGCTTCCAAAGCTACACCACGAATATGAAGAGTATAGAGAGGGGTGCTTGACATTATATATACGCATGTGTGGAATAGGTATAAATGCGCGCGTGTATACAAGTGACTTGGAGTAGTGAAACACCGGTATATATAAGCGAGATGAAATGATAAAAAGAGAGAAATATACATATAAGCCCCAGACCAAACCTCCCTCGCTTGGCCAATCGGTGAACAGCGATCAACGTATAAGCTCCGCCTTTTCATCAGAAAACGACGAGGCCTCGTTGCCCTTTTTCCTCGTGTCAACCAGTCCACACAGTACGTATGCGAACGTTCGACTGGATGGTATCATTACGGCATTTCGCGCACACTGTCCTTTCGAATTATTCGTAATTTAAATAATTCGCGTGTTTTCAAACAAAATCTCACGTTCTTATTTATTTATATTCTTCTTACTGACCAAATAATAATAATAATAATCAATTTAATTGTCAATATTACTGAAGTTCTATATGTATAACAATTCGCGCGCGGTAATGAATCATTATTAATTTGTAAATCAATTTGAAAGCGCACATATCTTATTGTGTTTGTCGGTGTGTATTTTATTCATTGTTTCTTTTTTTGTTTTCTGTTTTTCTTCATCGTTGACACATGTAATAACATTACACCAAGTTCATCGGGTTGATATAATGAGAGTTGATATCAAGTTGAAAATGTAAAAATAGACGTGAATTTAATTGCAAACTATTTTTCCCAAGAGGTGTTTCAATATAAATAATTATTAATCATCATATATATATTTATGCATACAAATATAAATATACAAATGCAAAATTAAATATTAAAAATTAAAAGAAGATAAGTTTAATTTTAGGGTGGGTGGGGGGGTGGGGAAGAAAGAAATAAAAATTGACAGAAAAAGAGAATTGGTAGAAAATTAAAGAAACGAAGAAAAAAAAAAAATATAAAGAAGATAAATAGTGCGGTGCGTGTTAAAGATGCAAAGTTAAAGGGGTGCGTCATTTCATAATACACATACTTGATTCAGGGTGACATTGTTAAGGTGTTTAGTGGAGCGGGCGCGCGCGCGGTTCCCTGTGCGGAATTCACTGTGTGGTGGAACCGTTCTTTTAAAGCCTTTCCACAAGAAGAAATGCGTCTTAAGGTGGATCCAAAACTCCTTGTCATCATTTTGGCGGTGGTGCTTGCGCGTTATCATGGCGCCGATGCTAATTGGTGGTAAGTTGTACAATTTAAATTATATAATTTATGCCGTGAGAGTAGAAAATAATAAAAATTATTATTTAAAATTTTTTTATAGAGAAAAATAAAGAGAAATATATTCATGAAGTAGATTGACATATTGTGATTATATCGTTGAGAGCTTTTTTTATTTCAAGTCCAACGATTATATTGCAAAAATCATTGCATTTGTAATATGCCGCTATATATAGTGTTGTAAGTACTTGTTTTATATGTATATGTATGTATATGAAGAGAAAAGAACACTTGAGATAGTGATGCAGCGCGAGCGGTCAAACGATCGTTTGAGAAGATTTTATTTCTGACAAACTGGTTCCCTGGCCGATTAATCGCTCCCACTATAACTCGCCTCGACGCGAGTGCATATATGTATGTATATATATGTAATAGAGAGAAGAATATATACCTATACTATATACACAAATGCACACACCTATGTGTGTTTCAAGTCGAAGGCAAAATGCGACTGAGGATATAGAATGGGATGCAATCGCAATTTTGCTGCTTCTATCTCGTTCTCACACAACGTAGGATTGCTTATGTGATCTATAGAATGAATGAAAAAAAAAAAAAAGAATGTATTCTTGAATCAAGAAGTTCATATAGAACGCACATTCTTGAATATCATTTTTTTTTTCAATGAAAAATTGATATTCTAGTTTTAGTCATGAGAAAATTTTGCGATCAAGTGCAAAATATATTATTAATATCAATAATATAATTTGTGTGAAAAATATTTGTAATTGGGAATATAAATTGAAATAAGAATCGTTGAATGGAGAACAAACGTTATATTCTTTCAATGGAGAATAAATATTTTTATTTTTGTCATAGATCAATTTCTCGTTGAATATTTAGATAGATTGAAAATACTTTTATTTATTTTTCGTTACATGATTATCTCGAACAACTATTCAATTTAGTATAATAATAAACAAAATAACGAGAAATTTGTTTTTAAACTTAAAATAATATCCATATTAATTCCATGTGCAAAAATATTCTTTGAATGAAAAAATACTTTTATTTTCTCTATATAAAAAACATACCCAATACTTTTTTTTTTTTACTCTTGCTACATGCATCTTTATATATATATATAAAACCGCGCCGCGCACATGCGGGAGCCAATAGTAAAATAAATGCTGCAGGCAATCCATTAATTATCTGAAATTGATGAATGTCTGTTGCAATAATTACGTACAAATTGTCTGTGTACGGTAACTAAACAATAAATAAGAAAAAAAAAACAAGCATACATATATAAAAATTAAAAATAAGTGCGCGGACATGAACGTGAAAGAGTTTTCCTTTTAAAACCCTAATAGTATAATAAAATAAATGATTTGTGTGTGTGTGTGTGTGTGTGAGTTAAATGGAATTATACACCCGCGGTATTTGAATCTGCGTTGATGTGTGACGCGTGATATTTTCAGCCGTGACGGAAAAAAAAAAAGGTTTGATATTGCACGGCGAATTGACTATTAGAAAGAAAGAAAAAAAAAAAAATACATAATAAAAATAAATACATATAAGCGATGGGCAAGAGACGCATCACCGTTAAGAAACGAAAGAAAAAGAAAAGAGAATTGAAAAGAAAATAAAGACGCAAAATCACTGGACTTCAATAAAAAGTATACATATATGTTTATGCGTTAATATCCCACCTTTATGTCAAAGTGTATGTGTGTAAAGTAAAGTCATACGAGCGTGTTAGTATAGGGATAGAGAATGCACACGTTTATATAGTTGCTTTCTGACTTTACGACAGCGATTAAAAATTGCATTAACGCCCTGACTATCTGCTTCTCACTCTTTCTCTATATACATATACAATATATTTATGTGAATGTGCGCGAAAACCATTCACTTACACGGGCGATGAGATGAGGTATATATATATAGCGGAGAACTGTTAGTATTGCTTTGCTTGGTTGCTCGCAAACTCTCATAGTGCAAGTGGTGAGGGGGGGGGGCATATGTGTTTTTTTTAAGACGTGATTCCAAAAGGTATACAGAGCTGTCTCAATGGAATACGACCTGAAGCGTTCTTTTTATTTTTTTTCTCCTCTCTCTACTCTTTCTTCTTTCATTTATTATTGTCATTATTATTATTTGCCTCTTTTTTTTTTTTTTTTATTCAAGCAACATCCAGACGAGATTGCGTTGATGGAAAATGTATACAAGCCAAACATATACCGCGTAGAGTTGACCTTATACGATTATTGTGTATTTCAGTATAAGGCTATATCTCGAATCGTATAGAGTAAGATGCTTATGTATGTGCGTATATGCTCTAGCTTGCGCAGACTATTGTCGCCATAAGGGAGAACAGAGAATATTTTTAACGCCCGATCGTAAAGCTCATACAACAGAGTATGAGAGGAAGAGTGTAACATCCCCTTTCTGCATTGGTTTATTCACGTGCTTTATTCACGATATAGCAATGGCCAAAAAGTCATTACGTTTGTATCTCTTTCATTGCTTCATATATACCATCTCACTACTCACTATATGTGTACATAAATTTTCCCCTCTGTTCATTTCTTTCTTATTGACAATATATTCAACACAAAACGTGTGATATTTTATTGCATAGACGCATTTTGATATTGATGCGCATTTGTATATATGTTCCCAATGAGTCACATCAAACTCATTTTGTGTATGGGTTTTTGTTTGTGTGTCTATGTGTGTGTGTGTGTGGATTATATGGGCTTTTAATTCCTTTCTTTTGGACACGGGGAAAAATTTTATTACACGGATTGCCAAAGAAATATTCTGAAGACAAATAATGTATACACACATATGAAAGCATTGTTTGTTGGGGCGAATGAGAATTTTCGGACGCCCTTATTCCGCATGGGCTTCGTTTATGGGGACATTGCCTGCCGCCCAATATCGAAATATATATACATATACCCACACCCGCCTTCTCCTCCCCTTACATCACTTCCCAAAACCCATATATGTATATATACATGCATGTAGTCAATGTATGTATGTACATAATATATTAGGCCTATAAAAACTAACCCGAGGATGTATGTGTAGTCACGCCGCCTTGTACTGTCGTAAAAAAAAAAAAGGAAAAAAGGAAAAAGACAAAAAAAAGGAAAGAAAAAGGAAGAGGAAATCGACGAAGGGGACTCACCGTGGTCTCTTGGCTTCTTTCGGTTTTCGCTTTCTTTCTCCTCTCGCTTACACTTTTTTCTTTCTGTTATTTAGCTACTCACTTTCTTCACCCCAAAAAACGCCGTTTTCTCAATGTAAAATATTTGCCAGGGTCTGAATATTATAGTATTGTATATAGCTGTGTATAAATAATATATGTTGGATGATAATAATTTTGTTTTTATGTGTATGGTACAATTGTACTTTGACTATTTACTTGATCAATTCAATTTGTTCTCTTTATTTCAATTATAATAATTGTTTCGGGATGTGTTGGATTATAAATGAATGTAACATTACTGGTTTTTTCTATTTTTAAAAATTCAATTACAGATTATCCATAAAATTAAAAATTCACTGTGTAGATCATTCAAAGTATTTTACATGTGAATTTTCTATTGAAAAATGAAAAAGTTATTGCAATTACTACAATGCTGAAGAGATTTTTTAAATGTTATACATTTTTGTAATACATTAATTCAGTTGGTAGCCAAGAGAAAATATAGATGAAGTTAAATTATTGATCATTAATTTGATTAAAGCATAAAATAATTCCAAAGCTATCATGGATTCAATTGGTCCATGATGCTACTTTTAATTCCACTGCTAATGTGATGAATTAATAATTAACATTTCTGTAATAATTTCACGAACTTGAATATTTTCTAATTAATTTAACATTGATCATTTAATTTTATTGATTTTATTTTATTTATAACTCAATGAAGGACGTATAGATGAAAAGTAGAAATGCCAATTGAAATAAACATTTAAACATTCGCATTTACATTATTATAATATGGAAAAAAAAAAAAAAAAAAACGTAATTGTGAAATTTTTAACAACGCGAAAAGAATATAATTATTTATATCTCTATAAATAATTGTGGATTATAATTTTCACTGGCGAGAAAGAAAACCGAATTGCACCGAGAGATCAAAGAATTGTGCAAGGAAAATTATCAAGAAGAAAATGACTATTAATATAATTATAGAAACTTCTGTAATAAAATACCACCAGAGTTATTTTTCTAATATACCAAACTTTTTCTTTCTTTTTATCGCTTTGTTCACCCTCATCTCTCTAAAAGTAATCAATTCAAAAATCCACCTTTGAAAACACAAGAAAAATCTCACGACAAAGAGCAAATAAGACTCCACAATGAATGAACCCAAAATGTTACAGCCTCTCTACATTGTCGATTTCGTTCCGCACCATAGACATGAAAAATCTTTCGCTCGACCGATCATATAACTTATGTTTCCCACATTTCAATTCACATTCGTTCTTATATATCACTGTCTACATAAAGATACATATAAACTTCACACAAATTAATATCTATAACAATCAAAATTCTTTTCTCAATAAATCTATAGCAAATCATTATCTACATTTTTTTGAATAAGTATATATTATATACCGGCATTTTCCTTTGGTTTATATATTACATATATATACATACCCATCGTCTTGAGAATAATCAATGAATTCACTCAAGTTTTGAGTGAAGACAAGAAAAAGAGAAAATATTTCACAGGATAAACTAAATGCAGTGGGATCACCTGGATATATATCCTGAAAAGCTGTATAGTCTTTCTTTTGTCTATTTCGTTGCGCGCCATAGGCATCAAAAATCTATTGGTTGTTCGATCATCTTATTCCTGTTTCTCTTATTTAAAATTTACGTCCTATTATATATACCACTGTCTATATAACTCCACACCAATATATATATATATACATAAACCTCTTCTGTGTATATCCTTGGTCGCGTCTCATCCTCTTTGCGGTTCATCTCTACACTCTTGCGCTTGAAAAATCTCCGACAAAGGAGGGCGGCGAGCTTTGGATGCCCGCGGGGACTTCGTCTCGGGCCAATGTTTCCCTCGGGCTTCGAGATATATATTGTCATAACGACACGAGACAACGACGACGACAACGACGACGACGACGACGAGGAAAAGAATCTCAACCGAGTTCATACCGCACCATACACACATATATATATATATATTTATAAATATGTATAGCCCTACCGTGTGTCTTTTGCCTTTCTCCACCTTTTCCTCTCACCCCCTCTATCACTCTATTTCACCTCTTAGTTTATTCTTTCTCCACGCCTCGCAACATTACACGCACACACAGACAGATACACACAAGATCCTTTCACATCATCTCCTCGTACTATACATCTTCGCTCGCTCGATGTTAGTTTTCAAATCGTGCAATGCTGTCTGCGTGTACAAGTTCTCGTTACTTTTGACATTAAATATATATATATATGTATATTCTTTTGAGACTTTAGCGCATATATGTACAGCATCGAGCGGTGAAAGGATATAAGCACTCGAGGAGTGGCGAAACGGAATGACAGAGTGACAGAGAATGAAATAGGTGACAATATTGTTGTATGTTAACGGCACCATCATAAATTATATTAATGGGGGGAAAAAAAAAAGAAAAAAAAAAGCTGCGGGTAATCGATGTGAGATACTAAAGATGTTATAAATGTTATTGTATATGAGAGAAAAAATGAATGGTATTATCAGTCATTTTTGACAACAGTCATCTGATTTGTTGGAATGATTGATTAATGTTATTTATAGAATTTTTATTTGTGTGACAAAGGTGTAGAGGTTATAATACACGTGTATATAGTATTGGTCTGTTTCAAAATGTATTATTTGAAAGAAATGAATGAATAATGCGAAAATATATTCTATAATTTAATTTTTACATTTTGGGGTCGTTCTATTTTCATGAAAATTTAATAATTTAAACAATTATTCGACGCAATCAAATGTATTGGCATTTAGTTTTATATCCATGTAATAATAGCATAATCTGAGATGAAAGAGTGAACAAATTTTTCGTAGAAAAAATCGTAGAAAAAACAATTTTTTTTCCATGAGGAAAAAAGAAAATCTTCTCTTCAATACCATTTGTTTATATAATTTTTTAAATTACGTCTGAAAAAAAAAAACACATGTGTATATATAGACACTGAAAAGTGTCAGTATTAAAATAAAAACTTAATTACCATATTAAAACAGTAGCGCAATTTTACGCTGAAACATTTCATCTTTTACGTACCGAACGCACAAAAATTTACTTACAAAATTATTTCTCTGAACAATTTAGGTAATTCTTTACGCAACTATTATTTCATATCTCTCAGTGTTCTATCCTATATATATATATATCAACACTAACACAATTTTTATCAAAGTTTATGCAACCTTCACTAGAATAATAATACATTTCCAATGTGTCTATATGTAAAAATGAGTGTTTGTAGTTGCATACAAAAATTTTTCCTGTCAAAGACAAATTATAAATATATATATATACATATATATCAATGCCCGATAATGCCAAATGAATTAATTTGTAGAATGAACCTTGTTAATAGTATCATATACACAGGACTATATGACGACAGGTAGCTCAGATGATGCCCAAACTAAAAACTGACCCTGTAACTGTCAAAGTCACTTGGCCGGTTATTTTTTGAAATTGCTGATGGCCGCGCGCAGGATCTCTTTCTTTCTCTTTCACTCTTCCTCTCCACATTCACATATATATAAATATATATATATATATTGAGACGCGAGAGTTCTCAGAGCATTCGCAACCGAAGATAAGTGAAGAAAAAAAAAAGGAAGAAAATAAAAAGAGTGTTCAAGGTTCGATGGCCGTATCAGTATTTGTATATCCATATGTGTATGTATATATATATAATACCACGAAAGAGACGTGGGCATTCATGAAAGTTGAGAGAGAATATATAAAGTGAGAAGGGAGAAATATGTAGAAGAAAGAGAACTATATAGTCTGACCGATGAGTATAAACGTTTGGTGGATCATTATGTCGGTCTTTGTGTATTCATATTGTATATACAGATGGAGTAACACGATCTCTCAAACGATTAATATGTGCCTTTCAGTGCCGCGTACCAAATATAATTTTCTATATGTAAACTTTGCAATCAAATTACAACTGTGATATATCTATTTGATTCAATCACGTATACAAACACACCCAATGACATAAACCGTAAACTATTTATGTTCACAAGTGTCATGAAACTTTTCATTCTTTATATATTCTTTGTTTTTTCTTTTTTTTTTCTTCTCTTTCCTCTTTTTCCTATCTGTTTGCGAGAGAAAAATTGCACGATCCTGATGGACTATCTCCCCGACAAGCGCACACTTGTTGAACGCACGTGGTTTATCTTCCGTCATAGATCATCCGGGTTTTGTGTTGAGCGCCAACCCCATCTGCCGCTAGACCAAACCAACCGCAGCACGTTTATTGTCGCATAATTGTGTCTTTACTTTGAAGCAAGAAAAAAAATAGAACGTGAAGTTTTTAAGAGTTGAGAAAAAGTGTTAAATGTATATGTATGAAAGGATGTAGGATGGAAATTGACTGCAAATAATTTTCTCTACACATTTTAAATGATGACAAAATTTTTGAATTTTGATTCGTTATTGTTAATTGATTAATTTTCTCGCTTGGATTCTGCTTGTGACAGTCGATTTCTTTATTCTCTATTTTTAATCATCCAGAAAATATCCCCTCTATCATTGTATGAAGCAAAAGAAATTTAACTGTTGAAGTGTAAAATTTTTATTCGTGTGAGAATTTCAATGAATATTTAGTTCTAATTAATTTTACTATGCAGTGAAAGAATAAATTAACCCTAAAAATAATCAGTTGGATTTTTTTTTTTTTTTTTTTGCTTTATTTCTAAACAACAAAACTCTTTATTATCCTAAAAAAAATTGTAATGTTTTTTTAAATTGACATACCCTGTATACAATAAAATTCTATCACACTTTTACATACCCTTCTATCCTTTAATTTTCTGCTTACATTTGCAATTACGTGTCGCAATTTTGCCATAAAATTTATGGGACTCTAATAAATGTATTGTATATAAACATTTAAATGAAACTGCTGCAAGAAGGATTAAGTTCCCAAGCTGAGTAGCATTTGCACATCCAACTTGAATCAGGGCCGCGCGTGTGTGATAGGGAGAAAAAGGGAGAGATGTGGATGAGACAATTTAGCAAGGAAAAGCCTTTTTACATTTTGTTACACTCGTTTAAAATTCATTTCACGAATATACTATAAAAAAAATACAAATATATATATATATATAATATATATTCTTGTCTTTTTATCCACTCGCGCAACGTCGGTCAATGCGCCTGCAGTAACAATTCATTTGCGCATTGAACATTATACACATTTACATATATTAATAAATATATAAATATATAAATATACGTATATATAGGTATGTATATAATGTAGAAACACATGTAAAATTGTGGCACGAGAATATGAACTGTTGTCAAGCGCCGTGGTCGAGCATAAATTAAACCGTTGGTTAAATCTCCTACGGCCTAAATCCATCATAAATAACTCGCGGTGCAGATGCGTGGTATATACCAGGGATATTGCCTCCCCTAAATTATTTCGAAACGATTGTAATAACTCCCCGACTGCAGCAGCAACAGCAGCAGCAGAAGCAGCCCCCCAGCAATACTCGCGCGCGCGTATATCCACGCATTATGTCTCTCGTCACTCCCCTTCAACCCAATGTACTATACTACAAACATATATATGTACATATATACAGTTTATACAACAAACTATGGTGGCAATTGAACCAGCACACCGCACAAAATATTTGTCTTCCTGGAAAAGAAATAAAAATGTGGAAAAAAAAGTAAAAAATACCAGTCAAATTCATATGTACATAGTAGTGGTATTTTTTTTTTGTTTCTTCTTTTCCTACATTAAATATTTAAAGTGGAGTGTGTTAGAAACCCCCTTGCTTTTCCATTCCCAAGGGATGTTCAATATTAATGAACGAGTTAGCACGTAAACATCCACGCCCTACCAGTTTAATATGTGTCTTTTTTATTTTTTCTTTTCTACAACGGGGCACACCATCATGTACGTATATAAGCGATCTGTTTTACGAGACGCTGGGCAGCTGCTGTTGCTGTTGTCTCGAGGCGGTGCGGGTGGGCTTATTATATGCCGATGGTTTGGCTTTGTTCACCATAATGTGCCACATGAGAGATAGAGAGGCGATGATAGAGAGAAAGGGAGAAAGAGTCAAAGATAATATGCCGATGATGTGCCTTCTGGTAACTGCTACCTTATATTGCTACCGATTCAGTAAATTTACAATTGTCCTGTATTTATATTATCTGAAAATGTTATGTTATATTACGTTTCATTGCGATTGACATTGTAGATATGGTGGTACATTATTTTTACTTAACAATATAATATATTGTATGCATTTATATGCATCACTGGTTTATATATGTGGCTGTCAAGAATTTTATCCCACTGGAAAAATGAATTTAATTCTGTTAAATATTACCGTGGATTTTTATTCTCTGATGTTCTACTCTCATTCATTCTGTCTCACTGTGTTTTTCACTCTCCTGTTTTATATACTTATAAATTCGTTGGTGTGTTTGTGTGTTGGGGATATATCCACTAATGTAGGTACCATAACGAATCGTTGAAATTTTTCACGCCGATCTGTGTGATGTTGGAAAGGCGTGAACTCACTTTTCACCGTATATACATCACGTTGCACTTTGTATTATAGCATTTCCAAGTTTTTCCTCTATTTCCGTCTACACCAGCGGGCACATTACCCTTGCTATACCTGCTGCATCCCCCTCTCACAATAATGCGCAATTATTTTTCCACGGATCACTACATATATACGTATACAGTTTATTTAATTTATTTATATATGCTATAATATATTCTAGAGCGTAATAATAATACTCGATTATTTAAACATCATTTATTTCACGCATTGTAATTTTAAATACACAATAATTGTTTTTACACGTTGGAATTTAATAATACAATGAAAAATAAAAATTTATATATTATTCTCTAGTAAAATTGATCATTAAATGAATAAATATTAATATACTTTTTCAAACTGATGAAATTTCTTTTAAAAAATTTTCTACAGTTCTAAATTAAAGCTAAATCAATTGCTGCTGAGTGGATTGAACTTGACGCAATCTTATATTCGATTCAGTTAAATTAAATGCCAGATCGGGAACTATATACCAATTCACATCTAACGGGATTGAATCACATCTCATAAAATTTGAACAGTTCTAACTGTACATTGAGATACTTTTTATAATTAATTTTTTTAACTTTAGTTAGAGAAGTTACATGTAATATCGATTTTAATATGGTATCTAATTAAATCAATTACAAAACTGAGTTAGATGTGATCTATGATATTATTTGAGATTTAAATAGATAAAATTATTTTTTTTTTTTTTTTCTAATGCGAGTGCTTGTAAAATGTTTCATTCTTCACTTTTGTTTATTGCAATCAATATACAGTCTATAATCTTTGAATAATGGGAACGCGTTTTATTTCACATTATCGCAATAATGATCAATAAGTATCTATCGTGTTGTCAATATTTTATTAATGAGATTCTATAAATAAACAAAGATAGGTGGAAATTTTTAATAAACAAAAAAAAAATTTTTATCCAATTGCAATTGGTATTTTTTGCACATTCCAGTTTCAGAGAAATATATGGATAGTGAAACTCATTTGTTTTTCTGTCTTTTTATTTATTCTATATATACTTTCGTCGAGCAAATGGAAAATATGTCGATTGTGAGAAAGAGTGGAAGAAAAGAGTTTCATCCCCCATTCGTTGAAAATTCGACGAACAAAAAGAAAAACGGGGGAAAAAAGGTTGTTAAAGAAAAATAAAGTTGGAGAGAGAGAGAGTGACGAGTGAGGATTGCGGTAACTGGGGCGAGACTCTTGAGCCGTTCACTCTGAAAGTTCTTTTTTACTTTTTTTTACTTTTTTTTTTTTTTTCATTTTCATATCGACTTTCCCATGGCGAACACGACGAGTCGAAGAGGCGAATGAATGTATGTTTACCAGGGAGTTTGTGACTGAATGAAACAAAAAAAGAAATTAAAAATAAAAATGGGGGGAAA
This sequence comes from Zele albiditarsus, assembly GCA_958496275.1. Lineage (NCBI taxonomy): Eukaryota > Metazoa > Arthropoda > Insecta > Hymenoptera > Braconidae > Zele > Zele albiditarsus. Next base: position 1,113,599 of record OY292411.1, read on the forward strand.
CTCATCAATGAGCTTTTTCACCAAAATTCTTTTCAACTTCTTCAGGGATCATAAAAATTGTCTTTGCAGTTTATTTTTGGTCTGAATTTAAATTCTGTAATAAATAAATTTCAATTACTTTTTACTTATTTCATGAGAGTCCATATTTATGTTGTATACTATCAATCACAATTTTTATTAATCTCAATACAACATCCAAAAGAATTCAAACAAAAGTAATATTACCTCGACCAGTTATATGTGCACTCTTTCACAAGTACTAATAACAAGGTGTGTATATATTCCAAGTAGTTTGTAACCAAAATGAATGAAGAAAATAAAAATGGGGAAAATTCATTAATGAGCTTTCTCACAAGATCCCTTTCAACTCCTTCAGAAATGATAGTCATCTTCATCGTCATTGTCATCATCATCATCATCATCATCATCATCATCTACTTCATATACAACTTCATTTGTTTTTTAACTCTCCACACGTATAAGTAGGGTTACCATGGGTCTTCCAAAGAGGCATCTCGAGTTGATGTCGAGCGCGAGGAAGCGCGGGGTACGAATGCAATCACGAAACGTTACACCCAGTACTAGATATACACACATTCATATAATAGACATCACGTTTCTTTAGGCAATAAATGTATATATATATATATATATATATATATAAATATGTATTTGCAGTAGGTAGAATTCTCACACAAATAAGCAAGCAGGCTTTTCACCTCTCACATTCTTTTTTTTTTTCCACGTCTCCCACGCTATTTCACTATGTCTCTGTGTATATTTTTTTTTTCTCCTATACCAGAAGCTGTCAAGTACCCTCTCGTCCGCTCCACCCTATACCACCAGCGATACATACTCACTTCAAAATCCAACCCTCTTTGTGGGAGGAGGCCGGCCAATTGGCGTGCTGTATCCCAATTAAACCACGTATGTTCGCCTCGATGGAGTATCCACTTTTGCGTACTTCTTTTTTTTTATTACTCATTTTTTTTTTTTTTTTCGTGTTGTTTTCTCTCTTCTACTCTTTTGTTTATCTATATATATATATATTGCGTGTCCCGCGTGCACTTGCTCAATATTCCACTTCTGTTTCGAGGGACTTCCACCACTGGTGTGCGAGGGGAAGAATTTCACTACTCTTTCACCATTCTTATTTCTCTACGGTGTTGTTTTTTTTTTTTTTATTTATGTGCATACACACATCAACTACAATTTGTTTGTCTGTTAATTCCCGTCAGGATAAATTTTAATTTTTAATAGATTGTGTATTAATTAATGTATATCATGTTTGGCAAATGGTTTTGCCAGTGTAGTTTGAATATTTTTTTATATTCCCTCAATTCCCATTTGTTTATGTTAGCATGTTTTGCTTTTTGAATTTTAATGGATATAGATATCGAATTCTCGTATGGTAACAATGTTGAAAGGGGGCTAGTGCTGCTGCTGCTGCTGCTGCTCATTATAACCGCAGGAATTGCTCGAGGGTTTGTTTTGAAAATACACATCAGTCGAGGGGCGAGAGAGAGAGAGAGGGGGGGGGGGGGGGAGAGAGACTGAAAGCCAAAGGGGAAATGTAATCGGCAAATATCTTCCTGAAAGTCAGCCCTTTAAGCTTGAATGATTCGTAGCAATGTATATTAATTTACTTTGAAAATATTAATATTGGTTTTTGAAATTGGCGTATACGATATTTCAGAAAGTTAAGAACTGATTGATTTGATGTTTGACCCAAATATCAATTCAATGTTTTTATATAGTATGTTCTAATAGTTTTCTCATATCTGCAATCGTTTTTGTTTTTTTAATTGAATAGTTAAAACGTTGTGCTTGAAATATTCATTGAATTTTTGTTCAAACCCGTCACCATTTCTTGAGTTTTTAATTCATGAAATAATTCGTTAATCATGTTTGATATTTTTTAATAAATATTTACCGAATACCAACTTTGTTTATGATATCTATGGAAAATTACTGTTTCAAAACTAATCGTTTAAAAAAAAAAAAAACAAGAGTATACAATAGCGAATTTTCTTTTCTCTATAGTGATCTGCAATTTTCTCTATTTTTGTATTTCTCGATGTGAATTCATCTATACTATCTATTTTCCTCTCTATTCTTCATTTACATTTCCGCATATTGGACGTGCATATTACACGTATACAAATGTATATATATATATATATATATAGTGAATACAGATGGAAGAGTTAGAAAAAAAACAAACTGCAAACAAAAACAGGAGAATTGTCTACTGAATTTTGCACGACTTGATATTCGCTTTCAAGATCGCCTATCTTATGAAGCGCACATATTCATGTAGAATTTCCATTCTCTCATTTCTCTCCTCTCACCATATTCTCTTCGAGTTTATTTTCGTCTTCCTCATTTTCATCCATGTATATACTATACCAAATTACTAAATATTTGAATAAAATTCCCAGGCAAATATTTCCTTTCTCTTCTCATCACATAAAGCCAAAAGATAATAAATTTCATGTATATAGACTTTATCAGCATTACAAAATTACCATGCCAATGGTAATATTTATATATATATATATATATTTCAACTTCTAAACTGTCATTGAATCTACAATAATTTGTGTAATGTTTTAATTATATTAAATGAAAATAAGCTTGAATTTTGAGAACTAAAAACTCAGCGAATATATAAAAAGTATGTATAATATAAAAAAGTAGAAAGAGTACGAGAAAAATAAAGTAAATGGCCCAGCTATTCCATGCTCCATTTGCCATCGACTCTTATCCACATACACAATATATATCCATCCACTATATATATATATATATATGATGAACACACACGCGTCGACGATTCGCATTGGCCCACACAAGCTCCGCCCTTAACTAACTAACCCTCTTTACTAATTACCGCGTATGTACTTGGGCATAACGCAAACCGTACAGTATATATACACGAGCTGAAGCATATTACATTGCGAATGAGTGTGAGAGAATGAGAGATGTGAATGTTATATAGTGAAGCAAGTGAGCAAACGAGTGAGGTATACACACGCACGCCCGCCTGCAAGGGTTGTATTGAGTGGGCCACAGCAAAACCCATTGTATTATTTCGCTTCCATCATCATCCAGGACGAAACGTGAAGCAATGGAGCTTGTTTGCCACCGGCCATATTATATATACATGACCGAAGGGAGATAACAACGCGAGGAATGCTTCAACTCTGATGCTATATGGCTCTCTCATTTTCACTCTTTCATCCATTCAACTCTCACTCTCTCTCACTTTTTCTCGCTAATTGTATCTGTTTTAATTAACCAATTATCGACAAAGTGCTCCCGGCTATTATTTTGCGTCAATTTACATTGCTGTCTGCATCCATCTGCTCTCTTGCGATAATGGCAATATATGTATATGTTGTGCGTGAGAGAATATATACGGCTTTCTATATACTCTACTCAATGGCAATCAAATAAATATACGGGCCAGCTTTTACCATCAGTATAGTTTATATATGGTATGTGTGTACGGGAATATATATATATATATATATATATATATAATTTCTTTCACGTACCATTCTTATATGGCGGAACTTTGTTGGAATATAAGTTGAAGAGAGTGATATTCCATAGCTCGTTATACTTCATGACAAAAATCTTGGGCCAATCAACAACTTGATTGCTTTTACACAAACACACATATATATATATTTATATATATATATATTTGGCTTATGTGTATTAAATGTATATATGTATGTTTAAGTGTCTTTCACGGGCATGTGGAAGAATGTGATGTGTATGTTTGTATATATGTGAGAGAGGAAAGATAAGGAAAAGATTTCTCGTGCGACGGCTGGTCGCACTCGTTTTTGCACACTAACACGACGACGGGGATACCACGTAGTGTCGCAGATTACGCTGAGTGGATTCCATGGAATTGCATTGGCTACAGATGAGAGAGAAACTTGCAGGAGAATGAGAGAATGAGTGCAAGGCTATTATATGGTTCTTGGTTTGAAGCAGCAGAAGCAGCAGCCAGCATCGATGCGAACGATGAGTTTCAATTTGTATTTTTATTATTTTTCTTTTTCCATATCTTTTCCTTTTTTTTTTTTTTTTTTGATTTTCTTTTTTCACTCTGGCTGATTTTTTTTCTCGATTATATATATATATATATATATTGTGAATTGACCAGAGTGTTTCTTGATCGAAAGACTATTTTTATACTTTTAAAATGAGAAATAACAAAAAATATTGTCTCATTGTATAAAAATTCTTTTACATTTCAATATTACTTTTTGCATATTTTATGTGGAGTTATAAAATGACTGTAAATAACCATGAAAATATTATTTATTTTTGAGTGATTCTGTACGAGCGAGTGATGTGTCTGATGGTGGATTGAATAATTTTTTTACTTCATTTTTTGAATAAATAAAAAAGAAAATATTTATTTTAATACAAAATTATGTCTTTCACTTTGTGTTTGCGGGTATATACCTGCCAAAAAGATTTATTCAAGACACCCGCGTCGAAAGGCACTCTCTTCCATCGCGGCGGATAGTGGAATCGAAAACTCCACTACCTATATATATATATATGTATGTATATAAATTTAATATATATATGTATATATATATACTTTGAAGTATTTCCGCTCCGTTTAACATCCCGACATGATTTTATCGGACATCACCGTCAATCATATACACGGATTGTTGCTTTTTTCTTATTTCAATGTGGTGATGCAATCAACTTCGATCATTTCATCGATATATTAATGGTGAATTTTTTTTTTTAATCACCGATAATGTATTATGAGATTGTTCCATCACTAGACAGAATGTTGGAGAGATATTAGAAATGTTTCATTGAATATTTTCCCACTCAATAATCATTAAATAAAAATATTCAAACAAAAAATTGTCTTAAAAAAAAAAAAAAAAATCACAAAACATTAATATATATATATATATATAAAAATTCTTCAATATAACCCAATTTTTCCAGTCATCACTCTGCTACTTCACTTAATTAAAAATCTGAACAAGAAAAAAAAGAGAAGGAAAAAAAAAAAATAATACATAGTCTCTTTTATAGAATCATGTTGTCATGCCACTGGGGTTGGTGTTTGAATTCCCAAGCAATTTGTATAGATTGCCCATGTCATTTGCCGACAAAGTTCGAGCACTCGCGCATCCATGTATAGTATCTTTACATCTCTGCAAAACATATACGCGCATCACCGCGCTAAATCAACATTTATTTTTGGAAAGTGGATATACACAAACTTCTCATCTATATTACATATACACTCATATGGGGGATGAGCATTTATTATACACCGCGTGAAAGCAAAGCAATGAGGCATATATAAGCTTCACTTCTGCATCATGACAGCGCACAACACCGGAAGAGAGTTTAGTGTGTTGCCGATGTATATCCATATGACATTTCATAAACACCAAATCAATTTTTATTCAAAACGTTGATGGTGCGTTGGTTGACGACAACTACACGATATGGTAGACGCCATCTGTAAATAAAATTTATTTATAAATCCATAAAGGTCTTTCTACTTAAATATATATATATACACGCTTTTCCGTTCATCTGCCATCTACATATATTAAACTACGCCACATCCCATCATTCTCGTTGACTGTCCTCCTAAAACTTCTTCTCCGCCCTCTTATATACATATATATTCTCATCTTCTTTATCGTCACCGCATGATTGTTATATACCTTGGTCACAAAGCCCAAGTTTCTCTGCCCAACTCTTTTTTTTTTCGTTTCCTTTTTTATCCCTTTATCCTTCTTGCTTTTTCTCCCTTTCTCTTAACCCCGTACATGGAGAAAATTTAATTGAACTCACACTTGGATGTAAATTATTGCCTGGTATTGACAGAAACGACGAGGGGGCAATAGTAATACATTTGGTGTTACGGTCGCTGTTAGCACGGTTAAACTAGCCTTTACTGTTTCGCTTTCGCCTTTGAGTCAACTGAAAGCCGACGTTGACGGCAACAACGACGACAACGACGACGATGATGATGATGGTAGTGGTAGATGATGATGATGATGATGATGACGACGAGGCCGTACGCGACCATCACCATACCACCCAATAAAACGCGTTCACCATAAAACGCAGCCGCGTCGCCGGCAAAACGTCGACAGCAGCAGCCACACACGCTCGCATGCACACACATATATATACATATATAAATACATATAGTTGAATGCCAAAAGAATATCAGCATCATGAAGGCCTATAAGGCCCGCGGGCGCAGTAATGCGCGTCTCAAATCCTTTTATAACCGACACATTCGCCGCGCTTTTTCATTTCATCGTCTGTAGTAAAATAAAAAGTGGGGAAAAGAAGAAGAAGAAGAAAAAAGAGAGAGAAATAATAAATAAAAGGGAGATTTATTTCATTGTCTGATAGAGAGTGTCGTCGTATGTGTGTGTGTGTTTCTCAAATATCTATATAACCACACAACACACCTCATAGGTGTATATATACTTTATATTATATGTACTCACTCAGTGTTATATTCTCATATGGTTGAATATTTGTATCAAATGTTTGCATGCGACGTTAAAGAGTCGCTTGCGCCCGCGCGTACAACGCTCGTGATTCTCGAAAAAGATATTCTTTGATGTTTTGCCGCAAGCGAGCGCGGGCACGAGTATACCACCGGAATTTCCTTGCAGCTAAAAGGCGCGCTTGGGTTTCGCCTTCATTGAGCGCTGAAAACCGGATGTCGCACGATTGACGACATCAAAGAGTGCAATGAAGGAATATTATATATATATATATATATATATGTGTGTTAATGTGATGCGTTTCGCCCTATTGCCTTGTACATATGGATGTGAGCTATTCCGGAAACTGTATAAATATTGAGAGAAAAAAAAAAATATATTTTGAGTTGAAATAATATTAGTTGATAATTATTTTTCTTTACAGTATTCAATTTTATTGTTGATACAATCATTTTTATTATTTTTTCTCTTATACCACTTTCTACTAGTACCATTATTTTATAAAGTAAACACCAGACACACCGCACTGGTGAAGTAATTGCACGAAAGAAACACCAAGAGGTAGATGGGGAATGTGTTCTTGTTGGTAAATTGAGCACTTTCCATCGGGGGGGACAAAATAGCTTGGGCGCATACTGATGTCGTTACCGCGACGAAAGTTTTCCTCTTAGTTGGAAAGATAATATAGAGAAAAGAAAAAAAGGTGGAAAGAAATCTAATCAGACTTTGTGTCGGAGAGGCACACAGGATGAGAGAAGTTTACATACCAAACTCTATATGAAAAATAGAGAGACTCAATGACCTGTGTGTACCTGACTTGCGTGTGTATCGTTGCTTCCAATTTGCTCATTACTTTTTTGTCTTTTTTCACCTTCTATATATACTTATACGTATATGTAAATAGATATAATCTGTGAATATTGATCAAGCAAATATATTTAGTGGAGGAATTATATATATATAATGTTGATTTGAAATTAAAAATATATTTATACAAAAATAATTTGTATTACAAATTTTATTTATTTGAGTATTTAAATTGAAATTTAATTGTCATTACAATTAAAATCGACACAGTCGATGAATTATTTATTTAACATTTGTGTTTGGAGTATTAGTTATTGCAGTTGTAACATTTTTTTCATTATCAATGATTGTTAATATCAATTTATACTTTACTTATAATTTAAAGTATTGTTTCAATATACATCAGTCATAATTATCAGAGCGGCATTAAGGAGTATTTTTAGTTACTAAATTAAAATTCATCACATCTGTAAACGTTCCATAAAAAATTTGGGATTCATTAACTCGAATTGAATTATGCCAATTCATTTCTGAAGTCAAATATGGTGAAAAGAATTCTTACATTGATTTAACGTTGATGTAAAATTGAATTAACAACATTATATACATGATTAGCTCACTGTGAATTAGTTTTAACTTTAAATATAGTCGAATTTACCATACATTTTGATAATGTGACTACATCTGATAGCTAAAATAGTCTCGAATGTAGTCAAATCTTTTTATAAGAATCGCTAGAAATATATTTATGATTATACAGTGTTTAATATTTCGTATACTTTTTGACACAACTATATATACACATTCTCATGCACACCTATACACTATTCCTAAAACAGAAACATCTTAATTAAATATCAACAAAAAATAAACAGTGTCTGACTAAGTGCCTTACGAAATTCACATTCTTACTCAATTAAAATATCACAAAATTCACTTATTATTCGTTCCTAATTAACAAATCTCTCTCGTCTTCACAAATTCCCTTCCTCAACTCATAAACAATATATACATTATTCCAATTCAATATTATCTAAAAATTCCAATCAAACTCCAAAGTTTTAACTTCAATTTAACAAATTTTTTATTTCACTTTGCAATTATACAAAAAAATTTGCTTCATATCAAATTTATGATATTCAATACGAAATAATATATTTTTTTCTCCTTTCTTCTACACATGTTATATCTTATTACAACTCATATAAGTTTGAAAGAATAATAAGAGTAAAAAGAAAGATTATAATCGAACACGTGTGATTTACCGTGAGAGATATATTCTACAAAGATACTCATCAGCACCAACGTCGTCGCGTGCTTCTTCTTTATCTTCTTTTTCTTCTTCATCTCCTCTATACTACTACTACATACATATACCACACCGCTTTATATTTCCACTCCCGGTGAGAACTGAGAATTGTCTGATGTCATTCATTGCCACCCGGCGAGCGATTTATTGCGCACGCGGCCGCCGCTACATCAGTCGCTCACTTACTCTTTTGCACAAGCTATATAATACTACCTCTTAACCAAAAGAGAGCTGTTTAAGTCGCGTGGTGAAGTCTTGGCGACTGATCGCGCGAGTATGCTAATTGCCACTCGCGCCCACGCATCAGTGGTTTTGACACACTCGCCACATTATTACGCTGTATATATACATATATAAAACAGAATTGTTAAGTTGCATCCACGCTAAATATTTCTACATCATCGATAACAATTCACATTCAAGAAAACAATTATTTAAACATTAAATTGTATCGTTGATGGTAAATAAAAGCTACCTACATGCTATTACAATGTATATATGTATTAATGAAAATAAAAATAAAATATTATTTCAATAAAATATCATACATTTAGCACAAAATAATTTCGGTAATACTTGAAGTGGAATAATGAATAATTTTAATTTAAACGATAAAACTTTCATTTTATTTTCAAGCATGAAAATAATTTTTTAATTAAAATACATATTTAATTTTGATTCAATGCTTTTGACGCTTCAAAATCTCACACGTGTGTATTGAATAATTATTTATAAAAAATGTTTAATTAATATATCAATTAATTATGGATGAAAACGACGTGGCGGGTCTTTCATTCGAAATCGATGAAGGCGTTAATTTCAATCAGAGTATCAGTTCAAAAGTAAAAAATAATAATAATAAAATATATATATATATATATGTTTGGTATAGTGACTTCTTAATCATCTATTTTATTTCATTTGACCATTTCTGAAAATAATCTAATCATTGCTTCACTACTTTATTATATATACTAGAATGTACAGAGCCGAGCAAACTGTTTCGCACTATAGACCTTCCAAATGTGGATATTTTTACTGATTCTTTAAAAACGACATTTAGTCAATGTGTGTCAGTATATACTTAGTTAAGTAATCCTGTTGGATAGTTTTCAATTACTTGAATGCTCGTAGGTGTATTTCTACGATGACATTTTTTTATTATCTTCTTTTTTCTCGTGAATTACATTAAAATATATAACTCTGTAATTGCTCTTTGCTAGAGACTCTTTAAATAAATAAATAAAAAATAAAATATAAAAGTATATTCTTAATCAGAATTATTTAACTTGATTCAATTTATTTATTTTTTTTTTTAAACATTTCTTATTCACTTTTAAATTCAAATGACATGATTTTCATTTCAATGATTTTTTTCCTTTTCTCAACAGTGTATATATATGAAGAGTGAAATGTTGATGCATATATTCTGCCTTAATGAGTTGCGCGATATTGAACGTTGCAGTTGTTGATCGAGTCACCAGCTATTTGTATTCCCACTCGGGGCCCACCATGAAGGCGTGCACATATATGCAGACCCAGTTAACCCACACGCCTGCGGGTTTTCGATATAACCAGAGGACTCGAATTAATTGACAAATTAATTATAAACAGCGCATGGGAAAACGACATCAGGTATAAATATATGTAGCTGTGTATGTGTGGTTGTGTCTATAGGGATCAGATACATATACGTATGGACTGATGCAACTGTAACAAACAAAAAAATATAAAAAGAATGGATAAATGATATGAAATAAAATAGATAAATAAACTGATAGTTGGCGATATGTTGAATATAAATACCATCATAAGTTTTTTTATATCTTGAGTTGTGGAAGGGTTATAACAACATTGGAGACAAGAATCACAAAAAAAAAAAAAGCTATTAATATACTATTAAGAATTGATAATATGAAAGAAACACGTTTTCCAATGGAGAAATGAGGAAAAGACAAGAAAAGAGGTATAAATTAATTGAATAGGTTCAATTGCAATGGCAAGAATGTACTCAAAAGAATTAATTAGTACTTGGCAATGATGAATTAAGTACCGGGAATAGAGGAAGATACTTTATGTTCACATTTGCAATGTCAGTATTGATAAGTCTACGTAGATATTGAATTAATTCTTGAACGAACAAATTGTAAAATAAAGTAAAAGTATAACTAATAGTATATGAAAAAAGAAATAAAGAATCATTGCTAAATGCATTGGAATCAATAAGTAGTTATTTATCTATTCGTGAATTATTTTAGACATGTAAGTTTGAGGAAATAAATTCCTCAAGTTAATTATTATATAAAATAAAATGAACAGTACAATTTGACCACTATTAAGTTAATATAGTTCCAACAAAGTGTAATGATTTCTTGTAATACTTCGATTGATCTCAACCCTTTATGCCATACCTGTCCTCACATTATCACACCTTTTTCAATTCAGTTGATTATTTTTTATTACACCCACCCCACATTTTTTTCCAATAATTCTGCACCTATTCTAAGGTTCTCAGAACATCGGTGATTATTTTAAATTAAGGAACTTAATTTAATTTTTTAATTGCAACTGAGAAAAAGACACTTTTTTATATTTATATTCATGCCAACATTTTTCTTAAATAATATATAAATTTATCTCTCTCATAACTTTCTTCTACAGGTATACATTTAAATTTCCAACAGAATATATTCACCCGAGTAACAAATTTGATCTCATTATGAAATAAATAAATAAATAAATAAATAAATAAAAAGTTTTGCTACATAACTATACGTTATAAATATATTTGTATACCACCAACAACTTGAATGCACGCGGTCGTCGAGAGACCCATTAGAGGGTGCCGCTTTGACTAGCGCGCACAATAATCATTTTCAAGTCTCTCAAACTAGTGTAAAGCGAACATAACATTAAGAGGTAGATCGAGAGAGAGTGAGAGAGGGAGAGAATGACAGAGAAATTCGAAACAAAATTGGTAATTATCTCAAATTGGTTTGAAGTCTTGAAAAGAACCCAAAGTTTTTCGTTGGTTTCACATCACCGTCCGGTTTCTTTTGACGCCGGGTGGTTTCGATTATTTCCCGGAATCGCACCGTCGGGCCCCAAATGAGTCGCTAAAGTTGGGTGCGGTTTACAAATATATATATATATATATATAATAATAATATATGAGTGTGTGTTGAGTTGATGTCGTGGCAATCGATCCATCCGCGTGAGTTGCTCACCGGCTGCATCATTATTGTCCATTAATTTGGCTGACGCATAAACTAAATTGGTATATATATATATGGGCTATTTCAACTAAAATTTACATTTGGCTCTGTAGTCAGTTCATCTGATTTTATTCTCTACATTCTTTATTTATTTTTATCGCATTTTATACAGGGGAAAATTGAGAGATAAATTTTTTTTTTCTATTTGTCTACTTTAATTTATAACTCTATTGTTGTTGATGTTGACAGGTACAATGATCGAGTAACGATGATAATGTTATCATGTTCAAACGGTTGTGAATATATAAAAAAAAAACGAGTGAGAATAATAACCTTTTTTTCTCAATTGAATAAAATTGTAATGTTGACAGTTTAACCTAACCTGTCTTCATCAGATCTAATTAAACATCAAGAGTATTATCGAATCACAAATTAATAACGTTAAAGAGCAAAACAAACAAACAATGTCAATAATTAAAGAAACCACTGTTGAATAAAAAATTCCTAACTGCATCAACTATAAAAATTAACAGGGAACTATTGACAGATTTATAACAGATACTTTTCTTTTCTTTTCACTCAGAATACCCTACATATATAATATGTTATATACCATTTAGTTTCATATATATCCTCAAAATGTAAATATAAGGAGTTGAATGATGTATGCAAATGTCCACTCGATGGAGAGTAAGATGAGGACACGTGTGTGTCAGAAACTCTTCACACAGTTAGGTATATTACACCTTCAAGCGATATATATATTCGCGTGGTAATTTCGCGCGTCCAACTATACTTAACTCTCATGTATATGTATATACACATGAGAGGCTGAATCAACATTGAGTCCATCCACAAACACAGATACATACACACACATACACAGTGTCTATGCTTGATGGGTAATATAACCTCTTTCTGATGGCCAATATCGTTCAACATCATCTGGCAATATTCCACGTCTCTGAAATAAAAATAAATAAGTCAACATTTAAATTGCAAAAAAACAAAACAAAATGTATTTAATGGATTGCGTGTAATGTATAGATTCACAATTCAAGTTTGGATAAATGAACAACAATAAAACAAATGAAATAATAATAGTGTGGAGGGAGGAGAAGAAGAAAAATAAATGAAGTTGAACTTACATGAGAGTTAGTCTTGCATAACATTCACAGAGATAAACAGAGAACATAAATGACTGTGTTTGTACATATATATGGTACACTCTACTTGATATCCCTTGGGCCGCCCTCACCCGAGATTTACATATACCCACTTTTTGTTCATGTGTATTATACGCTCATATTTATGTATATATATATAACGTGTCTGTATGTACTTGTCTCTATCTATACTCATCGTTGATATATTCTCAAGAGTATAATGGAATTCCCACGGGACTCACGTCATTGTCTAATTACTAAACACGTGTTTTGTTGTCTGCATATTCATCAATCTTCAAATAGTGATTTGTCCAAAGGTGATATATAAATGTAAATGATTAACTAACGGGCATTTATGATATTTAAAAAAGATTGATAAATTGACATGTGAAGGTATTCAATAATGTGGAGAGAAGAGGCGTGTGGATCCAGTTGCTATATATCTAAATATATATTCGCATATTGATGAATTTGTGTTTCATAATTTGAGTGGCGTGATGATGATATTTAACTGGAAATTATTGAATCAAAAATGTGATGTGATGATGGGAAATTATGGGTGAGAATAAGATGTGTATAAGTTTGCTATTTTTTCGTTTTATTTCTTTGTTCATTGTTTGAAGTATTTAATTTTGGGTATATCAATGTTGAATATATTTTTGGGTATTGGTTAAATTGATTTGGTAAAATTAAAATGATTTAATGGCAATTAATAAGGACAATTGTTTTGTCTATTATTTTTGATAGAGTTGGTATTTTTGCTGTTTCAATTCTCAATTGTTCTGTTTCTCGAATTTTTTTATAGATACATCTAAGAGTTTTAACTTTTTTCATCTGTAACATCCAACTTTTTAGGACAACAATGATATGAATTATTAAAAAATAGTTATAGATAATATTCATCACAATTTTTACTAACAATTATTGAAATAGACGAAAATTATTTGATACTGAGACACGTGGCTCATTTAAAAAATTCTCCATGCTGATGGAAAAAAAAATATCTTGTGATTGTTTATTGTTAAAAAAATACACATATTTTGTAACTTTATGAAAGTGAAATTCGTGTTGTACATAATAATTTTGTGAATTTTTAATTTTTTACGTAAACAGTGAAATATTTACAAGAAAGTTTTTATATAAACAAAATTAACATAAACAATCGAAGAATAAGAAAAGTAATAAATCGAAATCTGTTTAATATAAAGAATTTTAACAACTTACTGCATAACAGAAAAACCATATAGTGAAAGTTTTGACATGATATTCCAAACTGTTTCACCAGCTTCACCAAAAATTCCATAACTTTTTCAAAGAAGAAGCCAGAAAGAAGTGAATTGACATATTTTTCAGTGTTATTCCACCTCAAATTCAATAGAATTGCCCAATTCTAATTTAAAAATTCTTATTCCATTGCATTTACATAAAATCATCCCCAGAAAAAGGAAAAAAAAAATCCACTGAGACACTTTACCAAGTTCCAAAATAATTAAAGCAAATGTAAAAACAAAAAAAAATACTACGAGTGACATAAAATGTTTGTACAAAATTTAATTACGTGCTTATATATTTTGAGACACCGTGTATACATAATAATAGAGACATTTTACTTTCATTTACAACCAATATCCAGTCTACATGTCATCCCACCATGACACTAACAACCAGGTAGAACAGAGGAAGAGAGAACGGGAGTATTAGCCAAAAGGTAATTCGATCTGTCGGTTGTCGATGGGGGGCCTCTCGATCGACCGTCCAACACCATCAAGAATAAAATTCATTCGACGGCTTTCGTCCTTCTCTCTTAGTGTGTAGTCGCCTGTGCGGTTGCCATATATATACATATATATGCGATCACTATCCCTGCATATACCAGCTATAATATCTCTTTTTATTTTTCTCAAACACACAACCGCCAGGCATACCATAGTATCCAGCTGAGATTATATGACCAGTTAAATGCCTTTTGCCTCCATTTTCCAGATTAGATTCATAAAAGCGCGCGCGCCAGTAGCTATACTGCGGGAAAAACATTTTAAACGGATCGGTGGAGATCGATGATGGTGATATTGGTTGGCTCTCATGCATATAGTAGCCACTTTTAATTATACTCAATGATTTTTTAATCCTAATGTGTCATGTATATTTCCCTGATGCATACCAACATTATAATAAATTTTACATTGAATTAAGATTAACGATTATTTGTTTATATCAGTGTATTGGAAATGACAAGAATTTTTTTAATGAATTATTACAATCACGTTTCCATATATTTTGATAAATATTACAAAAGAAAAAAAATTGGCAAATCATTTGATATGTTGTAATTGGAATTTTTTTAAGATTATTGATGATTAGTGTAGCTATTGATCTAAAGCTATAATATGTAACCAATAATTATTATAATAATTTGTAAACTTCATACAGGAATTGTGGAACGAAAAAAAATAATTTGTAATTGGATATGTGGAGTTATAAACTGGTTGAAAGTTTGATGATGATAACGATGAGATTATAGATGTAAATTTTTTTTTCCTATTCAGTATTAAAGAAAATGTTGGTTATAAGTTAATGATATGTGTTCAATAAATATTTCAAGCAGTCATTATTCTTTTTATTAGACCATTATGAAGTATGATGTTTCGTTAATATAAAATCAGGAAATATGTATAAAAAGGATTGACAATGCATAATAAATAACAATTCCGGATTGCAAATTTAAATTGAAGAATAACAAAATATAATACAATATTCAATTGGAAAAATATAAAATTGCCAATTATAATCACAATGAACAATTCATTTCATATTAATATCTTACTGTCAACATAATTCAGTTGAACAAATAAAATCCATAACATCCATAAAGTACCAAAATCTCATTTCCTCATTCTTCAGACTTACAAATATAGTATTAGAAAATAAACAACAATATTACTTGGCGCTCCTCTTCATATCGATGCTGCTGATATATACGAAACAAAACAGTGTATACACGCAACGCGCAGTAACTGCTAGATGCCTTCAATTTCACCTATACTAATCTATGTACAGATGTATATAGACAGTGTAGGTACTTGGTTTTTTTTTTTTTTTTCCTTTACCCACATCGACCATTGTAAGCTTTAAATGGATTTATCCCATTATTCATGGCCCGTTGAACGCTTGTAAGGTAAATGGGCCCTATCACTGTCGCATTAACAAAGCCCACTACTGACATGGTTATGACGGCAATAGGATACCTTCTAGTCTAGATGGGACACAGTGGGTATATGAGTTTGTTCTTTAAATAATAATCATTATTTATATGTAATAATGATGATAATGGATGTTAGGGGGCCCCAATGGAGATTTTTCTCATACTGAATAGAAATTCTCTTACACATTCACTCTTGCCCCGAATGCATCATCGAATAATCTGAATATGAAATTTTTTTTCATTCACTTCGGTGCTTTGTCGACCTGTCTCCATATAAACACCACCCTCTTATTACTCCTGAGACGTAAAATATTCTCTCTTATTCCTTATGCTATTTTTCTCCTCATATTCACATCTATATACCCGGTCTGCGCATTTATTATTTTCTTTTCTCTTCGCATGTTTTTTTATTCGTTCTTTCGTTATATTGAAAAAAAAAAAAAAAAATTGAGAATATCTAGTTCACGCATTTTTATTTTCTTCTTTTCAATTTCATTTGCATTGTATACAAACATAATATTGTAAAGAGACGTGAATTTCTTTTTGCAAAAATTAATATCCAATGGTTTAATTAACAAATTTAAAAACTCATGTAAATAAATATATATATATATAACTATCCGCTTATATATAATGAACATTTGTAATTGAAATGATCAAGTGCACAAGTTGACTTATATACAGCTCTCAAGTACGACATATTGACTTCTGATATTGCATGATCTGCGGCTTTAAATCGCCAATATAGAGAAGGGGAAAGACCACAAATCCGTACTGTCAATAGAATAGTACATGGTACGATACAATAAGTCTATAGCGGACAGACTGATACCAATGTGTATTTTATATATACAGTTGGCAAGATCTATTCATCAGATGCCCTATTGATATACCATAAACATATATATATATTTTTTTTTTTCTGTATTGAAATGAGAAACCGCCATTGCATGAAGGATATATAATGTTTATAGTGAGGAAGTCAAAAGTAAGTTGAGAGAAAGCCGCATATATACAGCTGGGAATAAACGATACTTTCTCGCGTTTATATACATGGTTAATCTTTTATGAGCCGATGATGTTGAAAATAAATAGCTTATCCAAAAGCCCTGAGGGGCCCCCACACTAAATATCCCTCAGGAAGTGTATTATATATATATATATATATATATATACAACGCACTACGGAAGAGGATTCTTTAAATGCGCTTGAAGAATTTCATCGGCATATTATACCGCACGCCGTCTCCTCTGTAAAGTCGTAAAAAAGACTCTCAGCGATCAAATAAACTTATAGTAATAGCTTCAAGCTGTATTTTGTATACGCAAGCTGCCTAGAGTCACATATTGCAGTATCTTAATGAATAAATAGAACGTGGCTCTAGAGATATTTATACAGAAGAAAGATTTTAAAATTGACATTAACACCAAAATTTTTCGTACAGAAAAAATAACTTTGAGTTACTAGAAAAATATCATCTACAGCATTGTGAATGTATAGATATGAATATTTTTTTGGGAGTAATAATACTGTGAAAGTTTGATAGGCGATAATGTTTAATAGATAATTAATTTAATGTTGTTGTTTTTTTTTTTCAGGATTTAAAGATAATGTTAATTGAAAATTACAATACCTGTTCAATAAATTTTCAAATGCAATGTAAATGTTTGTAGAATAATTTGTAATTCTTCAGTTTGTAATGAACTATTTATTTAAGATTATAAATGTGAAAATCAGATTCATATGTGTTTTATTTTATTTGCACCAAACGAGTATTAAAATACTCCAATAGAATAATTTATTGATCATAAGCATTGAATCTTGCGTATCTTTATTCTAACCAAATAAACAAATTGCACACGTTTGACAGTGATTTTTCATATGAAAATTAATAGCAATATACATCAAAATAAATGATTTACAACCGATACACAGTTGGTTGATGCATTTTAGAGACCTTGAACAGCAACAACAAGTGTGTGCACGCGCGCGTGGTCCAATAAATCCATCCAGACTCGTTAAGGAGACGATAAAAATGTGGTTGAAGAAAAATTTTGCTTTGTGAACATCTGTCTCTCTGAAAGAAAGAAAAAAAAAAAGAAAAAAGAAAGACTCCCTTTTCTTTTTTCTCTTCATTTTAGTTTCTACACATTCTCATATATTCTCCTCCTCTATTTTCAACCTTTTTTTTCTTTTTTTTTTCTTCTCTCGTTTTCCTTCTCTTTATTGTTCGCCACCACCTTCTTCTCTCGCCCTTACTACACTCATTTTTGTAAAGGGACCGCGCGCGCGGTTACGCCTCCGGTCCAACGACTTTACCGATCTATCTCTCTTGCACTTTCTCTCTGGCTGATGCGACCTGTAATCTTTGCCCGAGACGCGGTCTGCTCTAATTATATAGTTTCCTTTGGCGCACTCGAAAAATCTGTCCTCCACCTTTTTTTTTTTTTTTTTTTTATCATATTCTTCTTCAACTTCTTCTTCATCATCTTTTTCCTCTTATTTTTTTTTTGTTTTTTTGTTCCGTCTTTCACCTAATTGGTTTCTTCCAACGAGCTTGGTAAAGAGAGTAAAACAGACAAAATTATACTTGTACATAATATTTTTCCACCGCACATCATTAATGATCCACTCATATTTATATTTATATTTATATTTATATATATATATATATTTATATATTGTCTATGTTATGTTATAGGTACTTGGGTCTTGAACAAGGACTTAGTCCTGGTGAAAGTGGTGCAGGTGGTCCAGACAGCGTTGCGCCACAGATTGGCGCGGGTGTTATTGGTCCAGCAAGCGCTGAAAGAAATTGTAAGAGCTCGCACTTGACCATCAAACAGCAGGGGATATGTTCGCGTTCGCCACCAATATTACAGGCTAGTGTAGAATTTATATTTATATTTACTTTATCATCTTTCAATTACATCTTTTGTTTAATTCACCTATTTCTATTTGCAATTTTTTATTTTTTTTTCTCCAATTCTCATGACGGCTCGTGTTTGGCGTATCTGATAAAAAATTAAAATTAAAAAAAAAGAAAGATGGTATATAACTGCACAGATGAGATACCTATAGTGGGACACACACACACATATACATACAGGAATACGAACACGCACTTTGTGCTTTCTTGATGTTAAAGAAAGGGCGCGCTGGGCGGAACAACTTGGCGCTTCTTATTGCACCGGTGATCATTTATCGCTCTCCGCACACGGCCCTTTTTATATACGCTCACCTTTCGCACAACGCTATGAAATAAAACGAAAGAACAAAAAAAAAAAAAAGAAAAAGAACATGTAAAGAAAAAGATTAAATGGAGAGATGAAAGGAAAAAAAAGAAAAAAAGTTAAAAGAATTTTAATCTCTGGTATTTAATATCGGAATAGATTTATCGATTGGCTCCTTACCTCAAAAACCTTTTTGAGTTAATCTCACGGTGTATATATATATATATAATAATAATAATATACAATCGTAGATTTGAAAAGAAGAATTTTCCCATTCATGTTTTTGCCTTAATGTAAAATACTCGTTGAACATGGCAATTTTACGTAAAGTTCATATAAATGTGAAATGCTTTGACGATATTAAATACAAAACGTGTATTTATATAAGTTTGCCTGTTCATTCGTACACATCATTTCATGAATATTCATCGGTTGAGAGAATGTTGATATGTTTTTGTATAGCGTGTGTATGGTTTAAATATTGGAATATAATCAAAGGACGTGGCGGTGTGTATCTTTTAACGAATAATTGATTAGATGAATGACCCTTTAATTTGAAAACGAGCCAAGTGAGAATGACTATAAAATAAAGAGGGTATATAAACAAGTGGCTGTTATAAACCGGACGTGTATATAACATAGAGTATTAATTTTATACACATATACATTACGTAATATTTTATCGTTTCTCTATAGAACAAATTCCTCTTTCACTGTTCAGACTCTTTCAATTTAATCTGTCTGTTTCACTGTTCTACCACTTTTTTTTTTTCAAATCTATACTAGTTTAATTGATATTTCTGTCATTTACAGGCGATCAGTGCTGGGGCACGACTGGCTATTGAGGAATGCCAACATCAATTCCGTTCAGCACGATGGAATTGTTCTGTCAGCTCAGAAAATCCGGAAAATATATTCGGTGGCGTAATGCTAGTCAGTAAGTATTAACGGTTTATAATCAATGAATAAATATTCATTGCCTCTGTGTTCATGTGGAAGTGAAAGATATTAATTTGAGAGGATACAAAATATTTTATTCTTCATTGAATTGCTAATTTTTTATTATTTCAATTGGTCGAATTTTTAATCAAGAGTTTACAAATTAACTTTATACATTTGTTATAAAGAATTAAATGTCCAATTTCACATTATCATAACAATTCTCAAGAAGATATCAAATGAAGAATATTTCAATCTTGAACAAAGCATCAGATCCTATATACACTTACATAAAGAATCAAATTTTATTCAAATTCTAAATACAAAGACAATCTTTTAACCGAGAATATTATTTTTTTTTTTCCACTGAAAATCTTCTCTCATTTCCCATGTCTAATATAATAAAAAATAATATTATAATGGAATATATATAACGAGTTGGTTTCACTTGCAGACAGTCGAGAGGCAGCGTTCGTGTACGCGATCTCAGCAGCGGGTGTCGCTTACAGCGTAACCAGAGCGTGCTCCAGGGGCGAGCTCACTGACTGCTCTTGTGACAATCGTGTGAGGGCACGTCATCCAAATCATTGGCAATGGGGTGGTTGTAGCGAGGTAATTTCCCTCTCCATTGTAAAAAAAAAAAAAATTCAATATGTCAAATACATAGAACCCACATTTATGTATAAATAAACATATCTTTTCGCAACTCAGACACAAACCTGTCATGTGAATGAATATGGGCATTTTGCGTGGAGCAGGTGACCCCTTGTAGACATTGCAAGCTTACTAGGGGATTAACTGGGGGCTAAGCTTGTTAAGTTGCATCAACCCTCACCGATCCACGTATACACATGTCCGCACATTCAACCCAACACCATGTCACTTTTTTTTTTTTTCTCCTTCCCTCCACGTAAATATATTCATATAAATGCTGCAGACATTCCCTCCGGGTGTACAATGCAAATGTATTAGTTCTTCTCTCACATTTCCTTTTTCTTATGCCCTCTGAAATCTCTAGTGGCAATTTCTCTCTTGCTTTTATCTCCATGTTCTTGCTCACTCTGATTATGTTTGTCCATACTAACGTCGGAGGATTTCTTGACGTTCCGACATGAGGGAATTGTCTGCTTCAAAATCCAAAGTCCAGGATAACAATGTTTGCTTTTACCACCCGCGAGCGCCAACTTAACAGCTTCAAACTTCTCATGACTATTACCCTTGTGTGTGCATGTCACCAAAGCGTTATCCCGTCTTTCAACATTTAGTCAAATGTTATTCTATATCCGTGTGGACATATTTACGTTTGTTGAATATTTGCTTACAAATTGCTTGTTAAATTTTTGTTAACAGGATATTCATTTCGGTGAAAAATTATCGAGAGAATGGTCGGATGGCGCCGAGTTGCCAATAAAAGAAGGTGAATTGCATGGACCCAAAGGATTGGCAGGACAATTGATGAGAAAACATGACAGTGAGGCTGGTAGACGAGCTGTACGTTCAAGAATGCAACGTGTATGCAAATGTCACGGTATAAAATATTTAATTTGGTTTAACATCAGCTTTAATCTTGATTAGATCCAATGATGGAATTCATTTTGTTGAATTAATGATCTATTCTTTTTTTATTCTCTTTTGGTTTGTAGGTATGTCTGGTTCATGCAGCGTGCGAGTATGTTGGCGAAGACTCCCGGCATTTAGAGGTGCAGGCACAGCACTGGCGGCACTTCACGAAGGCGCGGCGCTCGTTCGTCTGGTTCAGAGGGGCGAAAGACGACCAGCAAGGCTGAAGCCTGCTAGACCAGACCTCAAGCGACCAAATAAAACGGACCTTGTTTTCTTAGAAGACAGTCCAGACTACTGCGAACGAAATCTCACGTGTGTATTATTAACAAATTTGTTTATATTCACACTCAAATGTCATCCTTTTCATTTCCGGATGAATCATTTCTTGGGAAAAAAAAGAGAAATCTCATTTTCTATCTGTGAACGTATTTGATTGCATCTTTCTTCGCCATCCAACACTCTATTCGACGAGTTTCCTTGGTACTTCTTGATTACTCAACGCTTTGACTTCTAAATTGATTGGTTAACGATTAAATTCGGTCGATTGAATCTGCAGATGTGAACGATCTAAGTCGTGGATATTAATTTTGATGTGGGGTACAATTTCAAGAGATTAAATAGTGTGAATTTAGTGTGAATAAGCAGATTTTTGAGGGTTTTTATAGAAAAAACGATAAAAAATGGCTTGAAATACTGGAAACATTTTCTTTAGTTATACAATAATGTTTTTATAATAGTCTTTGAATCTATAAATGTATTGCAGTCTTTGAAGAAATTAAAAATCCCACGATTTCCACTTTTCTTATCAAACAAAATTAACTAGTTAATTAATACCTTTTTATTTTTTTTTTTCCTGATGCAGATTGGGCATTCCTGGCACACGAGGTCGAATATGCAATCGCACATCACTTGGTCTTGATGGCTGTCGGCTTCTTTGCTGTGGCCGGGGTTATCAGACACGGGTGCGCGACGTAACGGAGAAGTGCAAGTGTAGATTTGTCTGGTGCTGTCGGGTGCAGTGCGAGCTTTGTCGACATACACGCGAGGAGCACGTTTGCAATTGAAACCCATATATATTTATTATGTTTATATGTAATCCAACTTGCAACGATTCAATCGGAGCATATTAATTTAATTACAATTGAGAGAAAGTGATAAGGAGGGAGATAGAGAGAACAGAGACTACTACTGATTATTTTATATGTATGGAGTTTGTAGGCGTATTTATATCAATTAAAACTATATTATAGTACTAGTGTCAGATACAAGTGCTATATATTTGCTCCTTACTATATATAATATATATTTATAAATATATATAACTCTCTCTCTATCTCTCATGGTGGATTCTGTCGGTTGTGTTCATATATGTATTGCCAATAGTCGTTTTTTTTTTAATCCATATTTACAGCCTCGGGATCGCCTCTCGATTCAGCCAAAAAAACAAAATAAAAAAAAAGAATAATAAAAAGTAATAAAAATGAATAGATGGAAAGAAAATAAAAAGTAAATGAGCCAAACGAGGCTCCTTCGTCCGAACTAAAACAAAACAAAAATAATCTGCCAATGAATGTACATATAATCCTTTTTTTTTTTTTTTACTTTTAATATCTGTTACTGATGTGTATATATTTATAGAAAATTGAGAAAGGGATTTTCACGGGAGATTGTTCGTAGACTCTCTCACTCTTTCATTCAATTTCTCTTTTGCTGTGGATTTGTCGACGGATCAAGCGCGACAATTCCTACGTCCACTAAATCCAATCACTCATATAGGATTCTCTGTAGTATTCCTCATTTTTACATAGAGGATAAAGATCTCTACAATTTTAAAATTAAATAATAGGTGAAATAATTACGTACATTGAAAACAAGAAAAAAAAAGTCGATAAATATTAAAAATATGAGATTAAACAGTAATAAGGGAATAAATAAATAAATAAATAAAATAATTATGATGATAAGAACTGCGAGCGAGAACTCGCTGCAATGACGATATATACAAAGCGCAGTATTGACAAATTGTAATTTATTTATATACATAAACATATATATTAATGTAGCTTTTTCCAATGTGTCAAATATTTCTTATAGAAAAAAAAAAATAACTCTCAATATATATAGCCCTAGGCTTCGGTATTTTTAGCTTAAACTATTTGTATGTATATGTATGCCTCCTGTGTACTCTTAAGTGTATTTATGAATACATAATGAAGAATTGTCCATGTATATGTGTATTGTTGCATTTTGGCATTTCATTGTTTGTGTCGTTTTGATAATGTGAACTCCACCGCTACATTCCTCTTGTTCACTTATCGGCTAAATTTTTTCCCTTTAAATTTACCAAATTGCTTACTACTTTTGTTCTTATAATACCAAGTGAGTATGGTGGTAATGGCAAATAATGCACCAAATGCAGCACCAATAAATAATCCATAGAAAAATTGAACGTCTTCAGCAAAAGTTTTAATCACAACATCTTTATCCAATAGTGAAAAATTCATGGCATTATCTTTATTTCTTGAGATATAACTCAGCCAAAAATTAATTCGATCCGATGCCGGCATGGGTCGATCCCTTATTGCAAGTGAAACACTTCTCGCAGCCTCTCGGTAACTTGCACTCTCATGAATTAAATCTACAGTACTGTGAACTACATCAATTGAATAATCATCATTTAACGGTGCGGAAAAACCTAACTTGATCGCACGCATGGCATTTTGCTTTTCTTGTGGATTCCTGGGAAAACAAATAACTGGTGTACCGTGAAATGCTGCCTCTAGCAATTCGGAATCACCACAATGACTCAATAACACTCGTGATCTTGCGTATCCTGAAACAGAAATAGTATAAATATTTGAATAATGAAAGAAAATGTACCACGTCAATTAATTTAAACACAAATTTAGTGTGATGCAGGCATTTGATTCCTTCGTGTTCTCATCCCAAAACAGTATGGTCCGAATTATCAATTGAAAAATGGCGGCATAATAGTTAAAGATAACACGCAATTCATTTCTTTGATGAAACGGTAAGTGGAAATTATTACCCCGAGTTGGATTCGAACGATAACATAACACACAATGATAACACCTCTCAGATGACCCTTCGGCTTTGACCGACTGAGTTATCAGAGTACTTAACATGTGGCGACCGCGATAAAAATACGTGATTCATTCATTGATCCGTCCTGTACCGTATGTACAGTACAGAAAATACTTCACCGTAAATTTTCGAAATATCTATCCATATAACTTAAAGCTCCAAAATCATAGGACCGAATTGGCAGAATGCATTGACACGAAACCGAAGGTGGTTATGGGGAAATACCTATGAGATCCTGTCGATCGACATCTGAATGAACAAACATATTTTCCGGGTTCTTATCGGTGAATTTCACATCTTTAGTTTTCCATGCAACTGCTTGGCCTTGTCTGCCTTGTGGTAAACGATGTGCAAGATTTTCCACAAGTTCTTTGTGTTCTTTCACGAGTGTCACCACGATTGTTCCAAGCCTGTACTCGACAAGCTCTTTTTGGAGCGTTGGCGGTAACGGTTGAACACCTCGGCAATGATGA
The DNA here is from genome assembly GCA_958496275.1 of Zele albiditarsus. Taxonomy (NCBI): domain Eukaryota; kingdom Metazoa; phylum Arthropoda; class Insecta; order Hymenoptera; family Braconidae; genus Zele; species Zele albiditarsus. The sequence goes on from OY292411.1 coordinate 1,139,151, forward strand.
CAACCAACCTAGAAAGAAGAGATAATTAACATGCACGAGATTAATCTCAACTTGATCAAGAAAAAAAATGACTGAAAATGTTTCACTTAATTTTCTTCGTGTACTAGTACTGGGCGCACATAAAATGTTTCTCAAATTCTAAATGTTTACAGCTTTAGATTATGTAGCACGAGACATCTCGAATATTAAATATTTCTACTTAGAATAAACATTGTACACAAACCTCTACGAGTCGTTGACTGAGTGTGGCAAAATCTGACCGCATCACATAATCCGATCCCCAAAGGAGAAGCTCAACATCAGAATATAGTTCACTCAATGGTGATTGTTGAACATCAGTCAAATGTTTCCTCGTCAATTTCAACGCTGCATTAACATAATTATTCTCTGCATGCGATATAATTGCTCTAAATTGAATGTGTGACCAAAATCGATCCAAAAAACTTTCAGTTCGAATAGGAATAGCCATTCGTAACTTTTCAATAGCATAATACTCTTCTTCATGTCCCTCGGCCCATATTACAGGAATAGATCCAATGTGGCGAGTCCATGGTAACAGACATCCATCATGTCTGTAATAAATTCATGATAGTTTAATAAATACAAATATACAATTATAAGTAAATAATTTTAAAGCATAAAGAGAAATTTTTACCTCAGTGCAGGAAAAATTGTGAATGTTGGCTGAATTTCTTTCACTTTTTTCAATATATTTTTGTTTGTTATAAGTGCTTCACATGCATTCAGTGCTTTCTCTTCTTTCTTCGCATCTTTTGAATTTGTAATATTCAATTTTATAACTTCAACTTCGATTAAATGTTCATATATATTTTCAGTAGATTTGGGAATAATCAGCACTGAATCTATTCCTTGATCTGAGAGTGTATTAGCAATCAATGAAATATCATACAACTTCTCGAAGCCAATCACCAAAGCTGTTTGTTGTGGTGTAATATGTATTGATGCACTTGCAGTGCAAAACAGTAAACATAAAAACCACACTTCGACCATCATTACTATCGATGAATGAACTTGAATGTAAATTTCTACAGAACTCGTAACGGATATTAATGTCTTATCGTTATGATTCACACTATTTCACGAGTCATTGAACGACGATGAAATTTGTGTCAAAGCGCAGCGGATAAATTTTAGATGGCCGTAGAACAGCCGGCGTTGATACTTCGGTTTTTGTCATGTTTTTTCACTAGATTGTATCCTAGGTTACCAACCTTTCTAACCTCACAAATTGAAATCGCTTTGGCGGTAGAATATAAAGGTGTTTTCACAACAAAAGTGACATATATATATATAAATGAAAGGAAATGGATATTCTAACCAATCACAAGCGATCATTAGGGGAATCACAAGTTTCGAGATACATTTTTTATCCTTCATTCCGTTGCATCGTGAATTAGATTCTGAGTAACGGACAATAGCTAAAATTTTTGTCGTTTATTAGTTTTGGAATCAAATTCTATAATTAATGTAAAATATATTAGCAATCACAGGTTCAACTCTTCGTGCGATTATTTCGCGAAAGAGAGGAAATAGAATTCAAATTCCCCGCGTCGTTTGTTTCAATATGTTTCCACTAGTCGCGATACATGTAAATTCGCTTTGATTAAAAAAAACATCTGTATCCTATATGCATAGTATTTTTCTACGTAAAATTGCCACCAGTCGGCGCCACTATTGCATTTGTTATGTGAACTTTTCATGAGTGTGTGCATGTGTGTGTATGACTTGAAAGAACTTGGCATCGGGAATACTATATATTTCTAGAAATTCACAGTACATATTCAATCGCAGTGTGTATGTGGTTAATAAATTTAACCACACGCCATTTTAACCCATTCACCGAGTGAAAATCATCTTCATAAACTGATTAGTCGTTGTAATATGCTTTTACGACACGGCAAAATCAACAGAGGATTAAAATATAATAAGTGAACGAAAAATATTGGCTTTGCCACTGGCATACACCATTGTTGTCGGTATTGAAGGTATCTATCAATTCTTTCTCATTATTTATGTGTGGTATTGTAGCTATACATTGGGGGAATATTATTATATATACAAATCAATTTGAATTCAATATTCAATTATTTATTTTTAGTTAAATTACTTTCAACAAAAATGTCGGAAGAGCATCAATTACCTTCAGATTCAGATGAAGATGATGAAGACTATATCCCGGATGGTATTGATGAAGCTGTGTCTGAAGCTGAATCTGAAGGTGAAGCTGAGAGTGGTCCTGAAGATGAGAATAATGAGAATGTTCAAGTATCCAAGAAAAAAAACGGTAAACGCGGAAAATCCGGGAAGAAATCGAGTAATAAAAGGAAGAAAATAGAGACTGATGATAAAAATAATGATGATGAAGAAGAAACGGAGAAAAAGGCTTTGACTGAAGAGGAAGAGAAAAAAAAAGCTGATTCTCTGTGGGCAGATTTTATGAGTGACACAGGTAAAGATTTATGTCATTCATGATCTTGGGGATCAAGGGGGTATCCGCAGGTGGAAGTGCCGAAAATGAATGATACTTATAAATCCTTTTTATTATTCTTTTTCTTGTAACCATAATCAGGGGTCGCGCGAATTCGGACTAGAATATTTTTAACTCACACTTCTCATTCGTATTTCTTGGGAGATAGTATTCAATTTTCGAGGTGCGGGAATTAAACAATTTATTATATTTTTTATTCGTTTAGCAAAGAATAGACAAAAGTTACAAAATCAAAACCAGAATATCAAATTAATTAAAAAATGTTTAGACAATTATTACATCAATTGCTATTTTCAGGAACAATTTCAAGGCCTAAATCACAAAAGACACCAAACAGAAGTCTGGAAAATTTGCCAGTGGTGAGGCCTAAAGTTGTGGAAAAAGTGAAAATAACAAAAATATTTGAATTTGCTGGTGAAGAAGTTAAAGTGGAGAAAGAAGTGAGTACAGACTCAGCTGAAGCGAGATTGACTTTGTCTACTGATGGAAAATCATCAAGTGATACAATTAAAAGTGTTGAAAAACGTGCGCCAAGAGGTCGCGGTGGTGGTCTGGGTGGAATATCATCAGTTCTCGGTCAAATTGGTAAAAAAGCAAAAATAAGTACACTAGAAAAATCTAAACTTGATTGGGATAGCTTCAAGAAACAGGAGAATCTTGACGAGGAAATCAATACTCACAATAGAGGCAAAGATGGCTACTTGGAGCGACAGGATTTTCTCCAGCGCGCTGATGTCCGTCAATTTGAAATTGAGAAACAACTCAGGACAACTGCAAGACGGAGCAACCGATGAATTCAAAAATTTAATTACGTTTTCAACTAATTACTTGTTTTTATTTCACTGAGTTACAAGTGATTGATATCTCTGATTTAAACACGATGAGAAAAAGAAACTGCCTCCTTTATTAGGAATAAAGTATTAATCATTCCACTGCATCTGCCATAATACATGCGATGAAAGTTGAATAATTTACTATTGCGGCAATCGTATATAACATTATATTCAAGATGTTGTCCTCTACGGTAAAATATTATGCCAAAACATAATGTGACTCGATGCAATGTGTCGTTTCAACAGCATACTTAAATGCAGCTCAGGGTATACGAATCCGTACGTTTTATTACAAATAACACATAACAACGTACGCGCTAATTATTTGAATAAATAACAGTACAATTATCGCATCTGAAATTCAAATTAGTCATAACAATTATTTCTCCATCAAAAGAATGCATCTACATTTTTTCCTTCCCGTAAGTGTCACAATTCCTTTCACATTTGCTCATATATCTAATGAATATTAAATATTATTGTTCTTTCTGATTTCATTTGCCAGTAATTTATTCATGATCGCAGCGAGAAATTCTCTGCATGATTACTAAATTACAGGACCACAGACCAATTGCTAACCAATTTATTCATCGAAGTAAAATAGATGATGAATCTTCGCTAATCGGCCTTCAGTCAAGGATCGCTTGCATCTTGATCAACTGTATAATATAGATAAATATTGTGTGGAATGCATGTGTGGTGCAAATCGACGCCAGTCTGGCGCTGATGGCCAGCAACCTTGCCGCGGGAAAAATAATTAGAGCCTCGTCGACCAGAATATCTTACAGGCATCGACCTGCTACCGGTTCGGCCCAATCCCTTCCCTGTCTCACTCAACAGGGGAGTAAAGTATCCGAAGAAATATAATAGAACGTTGGCGCCATTCACAATATATACCATTGCGGATCTACATTAAAGATGCAATGGATCCGCGTGACTCGATTTCCAACCATTCCATCGTCTCACACTTTCGTCCGCTTGACGTCATCGCACCAACCAATGACCTCATAGTTTGCACGTCACACAATTGTTCGTCCTCCAATGTGTGAAATGTGTTTTTAAGAAAGTTTTAATGATACGTCAATGGAATTCCCACGATAACAGATTAAATGAATGGTTGAACATCTAATAATTTATATCTTCAAGTTCGATGAAGTGAGACATACATGTATGCGCATACTGAAGTAAATCGCGATGAATCGCGCTCACGAAACACGTATATTTCCAAGAAGTTGAATAAAATTCTTCGGAGCTACTCAGTGGAATGGTGTTCGAGTGGGTTGTCTTTATGTTTTTCTCTTTGATTCAAAGCACTCGCGAGATAGATGGTAAGGACAACTACACACCGGCAACGTGGTGCGAATTGAAATGAGAAAGAGAAGAAACGCGACAGGAATATGAGTGGTCGAAAAGAACCTGAATAAGAAGAATAAAAAGAAGTATGTTTCACGAATGGAAAGAAAAAAAGTATTTCGAGATACGAAAGTGGATCTGGACCATGAGACACTTGTTCTATTTTTTTTATTCTCACGAGAAATTTTCAGGGTCGAAGTCCTCAGGAATATTGTGAATAGTCGTGAATAAAAAAAAAAACAATAAATCATTTTACGACTCAAATTCTTTTTGTTTATTCGCAGGTGAAAGATCATTCATATATAGAGCGTCTATGAGGTGTTTATAATTTAGTAGTTTCATGGTAATATTGCGACACCCACACCAAGATCAAGCCCATGATAAAGGTCATTAAAAAATCCGGCTATACACCTCATCGTGAAGGCCCCCACGATGAGCCGCGTGCGTATATACGAATGATACTGAAATTCTACATCGCTGAAGCTTGAGTCATCGTTCATGCGCCATGCGTGATGTAATCTTCAATTTCTCATTCCATATCTTGCTTTCTCACTCAGTTCGCATTATCAGTTTTTATTGAAACAGGTGAGTGTGTGTTATAAATATATTTGGGAGTGGTCCAATAAATATTATTTTTTCGATCAAACTAAAATTTAAGAAGTCAATAGCCACTCAATTTGTTGCGTTTTTCATAATTTGAAATATAAATTATTCGTAATGAGTTTACATTCGCAATGTTTTTGTTTTAAATACAAACAGAAACTGTTTTTTTTTACATATTTTTATACATTGAGTCAGATTACAGATGCAATGAATCAGAAAAATATATTCTTGATAAGAAAGAATGAACACGAATTCAATGTTACTCCAATGATGTTTTTATCACTTTTATTACAGCTTTTCTCACTTATTGTTTCAATGATAAGTTAGAGAACTTTGAATAGAAGTGACGTGTTTCATAGTGTTATTGTTTATAAGCTGAAGGCCATTATGGCAGTTAATATTGCACTTCCATTGTTCTGGATAATTTATAAGGAAACATTAATCGATATTCAATATTTGAGGAACAAATGTTAGATCTAATAAAGATTGTACCTGGGCGAATTTTATTCGCATTCACGTGAATGAGAATCAATTATGGATTGAGAATAATATTGAGTATATATTTGAGATATAGTTAGAGTTTTCGTTAACGAATATTGAATAATGACAGAGTTATCATGTTGTTACTGCAAGTCAGTCTCTCAAATTAAAAAAGAATAATCCAACAAAACAATTTTTTGTTGGTTTTATAAACATCCAAGATGCGCAAAAATGATCTTCCACCAATAGACATTAATCTGGAAATTGATATGCAGGTGTTTCCAGGTAACTGAACACGAATCCGGTGTGAGAATCAGCAAGAATTCATTCGCAGATCCAATGAAGCGAATAAAAACGGGAGCTGAGCGATTAGAAATTCATGGAACAGTATATCAAATTCTCAAATTTCAAAATACAATGTATTCTATCCCACGTTGATTATCAGAAACCTCAAAACCTCTGCGTACAGTGTTCACAGCGATTTATACAAATGAAATAACATATGGGCTTCTGAGAATAGAAACGATAAGGGATAGAAAGGAACTTTCAATCATTCAAATCACCCTAATATATATTCTCGATTCGCCATGTATGTATATAATCCATATCGTATATCCTAAAGTAATGTAGCGTGACTTGAAATCATAAAATATTTCAGGAACAGAAGAGAAGAATTTCTCAACATGTGATATGATGTCTTCAAGGGTGTTGCATGTCATCAAATATCAGCCCCCCGAATGTTCAACAGGAGTTGCCTTTGGGGTTCCATTATATCGTTCACAGTTATCTATATACATATAGCTATCATATCACTCACTGTCCCTGTTGGCCCACACACACACAACCCGTCTCGACATCTTGTCAATAATAAATTTGAAATGTAGGCGCACCAAGGTGATCGAGATAACGGAGCGACGTGTACACCTTGGTGGCGGTGGTGGTGATGATGATGGTGGTGGTGGTGGCGATGGTGGTGATACAGGAGGGATATTTTCAGAGGAAAGAAACCTCGGTAATTTCCGTGGATATTCGATGGTACTCGGTAACGAGGGACTCAACACCGCCCGGAGAGACCAGCGGAGGCGGACACCAGTTCCGCGCACGACATCGTCGTGATAGGGTGGATTATTTTATCATTTATTTCTATTTAATATAATCAATTTCTTTTACATCTGTTGATAATTCATTTTCAAAAGCTAATATTAATTGAAGCATCTTTATAATCTTGGCCGGTGTTTAAATGAATAAACTGTGAAAGTCAAGTGTAAGGAGCGTGCAAGAATCCGGTGAAAGAAGAAAAAAAAAGGGAAAGTATAATGGATTAATATTTTGATATATTAATTTTAGAATGGGGGAGTGAAATTTTTGCTTATCTTGGATATAAGAACGAGTTATCGATCGCACTTGAATACAAATCCAGTGACAGTGTGTGTTTGTTTGTGCGTGTGTGAATTTCATTATATTTTTTATTATTCTTTATCATTTGGACTAATGTACAACGCCCAGCAGTATTGACTTATTGTTAAAATTTAATTTAATGCTGGAGCAAGATGATGGGTGTTAAAATGATGTCACAAACGTCTGAAATAATACCAAGCACCCTTAATCAGGTAAAGATATATAAATAATATATATTTTATTTTATAAAGAATATTTTTGTTTGAACATTCTGTCCTAGACGATCATCTTTAAGATGATCTGTGGGAATTTTTTCTATAAATTGAATGAGTCTATTTCATGAAAGATCTAATACATGTTTTTAGCAGTACAAAATTTATGATGGAATGGAGTTTTAATGATGTTTATCAGTTATCGAAACCAAGGAGTTTCTCCCTGACCAATACTTCTGCGAGAGTTGCTACACACTTTATGACACTTCTGTTCATCTGAAATCAATGATCCAATTTTTTTTTTAATCGCTATAAGTGTGGCTATTATTTATAATAGAATCATCACAAGATTTTGAAATAATTGAAACGTGCAACTTATAAACACTGTATCTGGAATAAAAATCTGTTGTTGTATCTCAGTACTTCAACAATAGTCACATTTATAGGTCTTATAAAAGGAAGTGGATGATTGATTTCAGATAAACAGAAGTGTCACGAAATGTAGGACAACTCTCTTGAAAACTCAAGTGGCAGGAAAGGAATTTCAAGACTTGGACAACTACAATTAATAAACGTCTTCGAAACTGTATTTCACTTTTATTTTTGTGAATACACTTTTGAAAACTAACTCATTTAATTATTTCAGGAAAAAAATTCCAAGCAAATGACCACTAACAATGGCCTTCCAGACATATCCCATCGATAATCAATCGTAATGCATTATATATGTTTTGGAATTGCTCATGACATTTAGATCTACCCAGGATATGAATTATTATCATCAGTATACAATAGACGTGCATTCACGTAGTGAAATTACACACGCACGTCATTGAGACCTTAACACAATTGTTATGCTGTACACATACCAACATAATATACCTATAAATTCTTCTATATCATCAATATTTAAACTGTTTGAGTGTCCGATTTGCACAATGACTCAACATCGGTATTTTATATTGATAATAAACAACTTTCTCAAAAGAATCTCACTTTCAGTATTGACAAACGAATGCCTGATTGATATTATGAATCGATTCATTAACGAAATAATTTCTATACACAGTCAATCACAATTTATTTTAAATTGTTGACAGTTGATATTTGAAAAATTTAATTATGAATATATATATATTTTTCAACTAGAACGAATATGAAATACAGGAAAAAATAAAAACGAGTGAGTGACATATCTCTCAACAAGCTTTATAAATCTCTGTATGCATCATTGCATTGATCCATAAAAGCCAACGACCCTCACGTCACATTTTCATTTGACTTTTTATATACAAATATGAAGGTAATCCCTTGAAATTCATTTAATCCATAAACTGTCAGAATTGTCACGTGCAAGTGTAAATTTTTAGTTTTATTATTTTAGTTTTTGTCAATTCTATCTAACCAAAATTAAAAAAATATGTATTCACCCACCGATGACGATCAATTATATCAGTGAGGAAAATAAAATTGATGAACAGTTGAATATATTATTTATACATGGAGCAAAAAGGATCAATGAAGCGCAACAACTATTACACATAGACTACTGGCTTTTCTGGGATCTTTCACGGACAAATTGCATGTGAAGTAGCCGCAACGAGGAGTTTCAATCCATTGCAATCGTTCAGAATCGACAGAGGAAGTATTCTGTGAATGCGAGGAAGAAAAATAAAGTGAACTTAGTCACGCTCGAAGAATTCCAATGATAAGATATTCTATAATAGGAATAAATACATTTGAATGCAACTAATGTGGCAATGGGTTTGCAATTTTTATTACTGAACAGAAGAAAGAAAAAAAGGGGAATCGTTTATATATACTAATGTGAGGGATGTTTGTTTGTTGTCAAGATGCAGTCAACGGTCAAGAGGTCGCGCGCAGTAGTTTAATACGTTCTAATTTACCGTTAACTGCGCACACCAACTACCAAGAGTACCCAAGTGCCTGTATATAGTATTATATTATGTACAAGTACCTATGTGTGATGGAGAAAGGTATGCCACGATCTCTCTCACTCCACATGTACTCGTTTATATTTTACTACACGTACTATAAAGTACACTAGACACTAAACTTCTCCTTGTATGAGAGATGCAAAAAGAAAAAAACGTTCTTTGAAGTCAAACAGATTACAAGTGATTTGAGAGGAAACTTCCAGGGCGATGTTAAGGAATAAATATCGATTTTATTTTTTGCATACTGTCAAAGCGTGGCATTTTGAAAACTGGTGGAAGAAGTTTGATGTTGAAGATTGTAAAGATTTATCAAGATGTGCCAGTTTGTCTTGGAGTGGAAGTCATCTTGCTCGAACTTTTCATGATTGTTTTTGCTACCGAATCATTTTCGCAATAATATCCACTTCTTGAACAATGAACAATTCATTTAGCATCAATTTTGTATGAAATTATTCACAATCGTTATCGTGATAGTTAAGAGTGTTTTTTTTTTTTTTGGTTTATTATTCTATTTTTGCAGTCACTATATCTGAATTCTTTATTCTGAGTTAGTTATGTGGTTAAAAATTAAAATTTAGGAATACAACTACAAACAATATTCTGTCAAAGTTTTCTTCAAGAGATAAAAAAAAAATGATTAAATTTCAAAACAAATCAGATTTTTTGGCCGGTATTCTTTCTTCGGACTCCTTTCGCATATTTTCTCATAATTTTTTGCTTTCGCTTGTTGATGACGATAAATATTTGGCAAGACATCACCTTAACAAGTCAGGTTTGTACTGCGCGCTGCACCTCGAAATAAATTCATTGCCATTTTTGGTGATGAACGAGCTCGTACAAACATATCTGATAGTAATCATTCACTTCTCCCCTACAATATATTTGTACAAATTATTTTTGTTTTTTTTCCTCTCCACCGTAAATGGAACGAAAGAAAAAAGAGAAAAAAGAAAACTTGATCACTGTAACTTGATTGAAAATGAAATACTACGACCTCGATAGAATCTTAGAAATACGATCGATCCCTGCGTGCAGAAAATGGAAAGAGAAGACTTCACTTAGTGGGGACCAAATAAATATAAAAAAGAGAAAGGAAGGAAAAGGAATAGGGGACTTTCAGCAACCCCAATGGACCACCGTCGTGTGTGTCGGTAGCCTTTTCAATGCTGCTTCAAACTCTCTTACATTTTTTTTTTTTTTTCTTTCACATGAACAAACGTGCATTCAAACAGTAAACCATAGTACCATATATATTTATGTTATTCAACACAATTTAATGTGTGTTAATACGTAAGAACTAACTGTCTCTCTTCAACTGATGTTGATTATTGTTGTTGTATAACATACATTGTCTGTCCATCTATATGTCTACCTATATACAAATAGAGCCACTTACGAAATCGACGTTCACAGACCTTGGGTGAAACAAAATATTGCGAAGCGGAGAGGAACAAAGCGTTTGTCGGCAGTGTATGGACAACGTGTTTCAACAACACATACAAACATATATAAAAATATCACTGTGTAAGCGAAAGGATGAGATAAAGATACCAGCGAGAGAATTTGTTTGCATGTATATCACACTTTCCTATCTCATGCAAACCATTTTATTGTCAGTTATGTTCATTGTCCTGATTTTTTTGCTGGTTTTATTTTCTTTTTTCCACTGTTGCATTTTTCAGTTGATAATGTCTGGGTGTTTTTAGAAGTTCATTGATGATTTCCGTAGCTTCATGGTATTCAAATATATAGTAAAATATTTCGTACAATCGTTCAATAAAATAATCATCATTTTGTGATTCTGTCATAGTATGTGAGAACTTTAAAAATAATGGAGAAAACCTTGAAATAGACACAAGCCTCAGGTTGTAATGAGTTGATTATTTATGCAGACATCTAAGTGAACAAGTATGGCTGTCACCTTTTTTATTTTATGTGAATATCGATAACGTTTCCCATATTCATACATAAGTGTGTACGTATATTTATTCAGTTTATTTGCGCCTGACTTATCACTCACGAACGATATGATCGTTAAATTGCTCTCTCAAACACGTCGTAAAAGGTGAATAATATGTACATGTACATGCACGCATTTCTTACGATATATTTGTCTCTCAACAAATAATTGCATGAAAGTATGAGTCGATATAATGATGAGCCAACACACGCAACTTCGTTGAATTGCTCAAAATTATTTTCTTTATACATATTATATTTGTTTTTGCTTTTATTGTTCACTTATTTCGCTTGTTGCAGCACCAATTACCGTCAATTTTCAGCTTCATTCCCTCGATCATTAACAATTTCTTTTTATTTCTCTTTTTTTTTCTTACCCCTTTTATTTCATTATAATTCTTTTCCTCTTTTCTTTTTTTTTTTTTACATAATAAGAAAAACCGTTGTAAAATGAATTGCGCATAATTTTCTGGTGCTTGCGTGGATATACATGACCGCAGGATGGTGTCAAGATACTTGATGGTCGTATAAATATTCTACAGCACATTGGAGACATGCGTGATAAGATTAGATTAATGTTTTATCGTCGATCGATATATACATGTATGTGCTCAAAGAGTTTTTAACAATCAGTTTTTATCGAATAGTAACAGTAATAGCAGATGTTTCATATTTTTTATATTAATTTAATGGAGGGGATTAGTGCATTAATAGAACCACTAAAAATATCTTATGTCATTTAATTTGTTTGAAGACTATTTGAAGAATTTTTTTGCATTCAATTATATGATATGGGAAAAAACAATTCACAATTCTTTTCCACTATTTTGTAGCTGTGATCTCTGACAAAAAAATTATATGTAAAGTAAAATAATGAAGACTTGTTGCAGGTTTATTCTAGTTTGAGATCGACGATTAAACTGTTTCATATATGTCAAGTTGAAGTGTCATTTGGATTGTGGTGAAGAATGGTAGCAAAAATGAGGCTTCATCAACAGTCGTTTGTGACTGTGTGATGATAGTTTCAAAACGCCACGCGAATCTTGAGTAGAAAGAGTTCGTGCTAACAGTCATGACACAATGTTAACAGGCGACTATGCAAAAGTGTGGTGAAAAAAATGGGAAAGAGTGAGATGAAGAGTAGAATGTATTGTATAATGAAGAAAGAGATGCAAAAAGAAAAATACTTGGCAACAAACACAGTGCTCATGTTTGAAGAGGTCCTCTGTATAGCTGTGAAGTAAGAGAGTGTGCGACCAAGCCGAAGTCCGTGCTCCTGCAAATGTAAACGCACTTGAGGTGATGACGACAACGATGACGATGTTGAAGCTAAAGCTGATATGTTGAATGAAAAAGGAAAATAAGAAGGACAAGAGTTGAGAAAAAAAAAAAATAATAAAACAGAAATTCCATGTGGTTTGATTTATTTTAGAGGTTCATACATATATTTTTAACATGTTGAGATGTTACAGAGTGGAAACATATTTTCGTGGGAGAGTAGTGGAGAATGCACTTGATACTCACAAGGAATGCATAACGATATGTCTAATTGATAGATGAACAGAATACATAAATATCTGCTTCTCTAATTCCATTGAATGATGAACAAAACATCAGAAGGGAGTCCTCAAAAATTAAATTCAATATTAGTATTGTATTTACTATTGTTTTTATTTATTTTTTCTTCGTTAAAAATTTTTCTTCTCCAAATTCTTTTCACAGGAATAGGAAAAAACATTATTATAATCTTCAAAGCGACACCATTATTATCAGAACAACAAAGAATTCTTGACAAACATAAAATAAAAAAATAAAACTTTAATAATTCATTTCTTGCTAACCAAAAGTATATAAACATAGTTAAATAAAATATTTTATTTATTCTTGCACCACTCAGCATAATATTTCAAAACGTGTGCATATATATATATATATATATATATATACATCACAACGTTGTGAAGACAAAGACCCTTGACGTTGAATACATGCATGCTATATGCATAAATTGAGTTCTGGCGACCACGTGTAGAAGGATCACATGATGTTTGTGCCAGTCTCGAGGTCGACCATAATTCTTACAACCGATCTTGAAGACCAATTTTCTACTGAACGACAAGAGAATGAAGTAGACAGCCTCCTGGTACGAATTTCTATATACCACCCGATATAAAACAGGGCCTTTAAGTGATGCTTAGACACGCCGCTACCATACCATGAGCTTGACTGAACTCAGCTCCTCACTGACCCTATACATATACCTTCCAGGAAGAATATAAACTCGAGAAGCAGTGGCTAGTATATATGCATGAAAAATTACATTGCAGACGAAGTCATAAACGAGAGCTGCATAGAGAAAAATATATTTGAATAAAAACAAAACCATGATGCTTCAAGAAATTAAAAAAAATATAAAAATCTATGTTTCAAGTATCATAAAAAATATTTTATGCAACTCAAGTGCTATTATTTCTAAATATTAATGTCGTCCAGAGAACAAATAATTCTTTTTTACTTTTATTATCCTATCTATCTCTTGAATATTATATAAAACAAAAAATTTGTGCATTGAAACTGCTTAAGCAATTGTAGAATGTTTTTTTATTTCATTTTACAATTCCAGCCCGAAAAATCACAAATTAAATAACTAATTCATATATTCATTCATCAAATTGATTTGCAATATGCAACAGTGTCATTCACTCTACTGTCTAAATACTTTGTTCGATAATCGTGTGAATGTCTTACCCGTCATGTGTGATATCAACTCAATGCATTAGTTGAAATCCTATTAATGTTGAAAGGGGAGCATTTGGTATAGTAGGTGTGGCAAGTGCGAGGTGTCAACCCCAACTAGCGATGTATCGTCATCACTTACTCACTCAGTCAGTCATGATAATAATGATAATGATAATGATGACAGTGTAAATGACACTTTACTATAAACGTATAACTATCACGTGTGTGAGCTTGATAATCCAGCATTTAAGTAGATTAATCACGCGTGGACACACGTGAACGTTATACATACTGTATAAAATTCAACCGCAAAAACCCAATACAATGTTGAGTGTATGAATTGCATTTATAAATCTACCTGAGGGGCAAGATTATTTTCTCTAACCGCTGTATAAAATATATTTATATATGTATATATATATATATATTAATGTTAGTGATGTGTGTGATACGTATACTGCGATTAGCATTAAAGCCGACTGTATAGCGCTTTGATTCAAAGAAAACACGAGTAAGATAAGACTGTGGTGAAGTTGTATGAAACAGAGAGAAATAGATGGTGAGGAATGAGAGGAAGAGAGTTAGTGGAAAGATGATAGCGACGACAGGAAGATTGTGAGTATCCGCAAGGGATTACAAGCAAACTATTGCACGATTTAGATTTAAAGTGTACCGAGGGGAAGGCTTTTTTTTTTTCTTTTTTTTTTTACTATTTTTCTCTCTTTTATTCGTTGTATATGACACGTGCCATATATTTTATATGTATATTCATCAGAGTAATCTCGGTATGAAATGAGAAGGGTAGGAGAGAAAAGCCTTTTGCAATCTGCGGTGGGGAATGTTTGATGGGAATAAATTAGATTTTTTTTTTGTTAGGGGCTTATTGTGTTGGATGGATATAGGGAAGTGATATTATTTTTTATTTTATTGTTGTCACTTCTACAGAAGTTTGAGACGTTTCACATCTTCATCGCGGATGAGAGAATTTTTGGAAATATTTACACATTGCTTCTCTTAAAAGTATTCTTTTTTTTTTTTTTTGAGTTGATTTGTTTTACATTTTTTATCGTTACATAAATTGATATTTCAATGTCTGCAATTTCGAGGATTGTCTGTTTTCTTGGTTCTATGAAAATACAAACTATATATTTTCAAAGTTTCTAAATATAATTAAATCCACTAATAAATGAAAGTGGAGAAATTAAGTTTGTGTTCAAGCATACATTCATGTTTACTGTTGATGAGTGAGTCTGCTTATTTTTGCTTGTAGCATGTGGTCTTTCAGTCACCCTTCGAAAGACGACCCGTCATCTTTTCATAATATATAATTTGCAATCAGTGTTACGCTTCTAATTACAACATCTTGAAAGGGCACAAGGCCATTTACTATCAAAATCTCAACATGTGCTAAGTTTATTGGGGCGTAAGCATTCTCCTGGATAATTAAATTCCATTTTGTTAAAAATATTTAATTAAATATTAATTAATGGTATAATGGAGAAGAAATAGTTTTGTCATCATTGCAAGAATACTTTGTTTTATTTATTTTTTTTTCATATATTTTTGTGGCAGATACAATCAAAAAGTTGGGATGATATATTGCATAGAACATCAATCATTGTATACAAAATTAATTAAAAATTGATGAGACTCTGGAGACGTTTTGTTATCCAACTGCTAAAAATACTAACGATTTTCATTTAAGTTTAATTTCCAGTCATTAAGGAGATGTAATTTTTCTTGTGCACTTTTTGAGTTCACCTGAATAAATAAACATTGAATTTCTTTTTTTCTGTTTCCTGTTTAACTAGAAACGTTGTTTGGACAACGAGCAACCATTCATGCTATGACAGAGGAAAATAAATTATTATTCAACGTTTCACATCAAAATTAGATGAAATTCAATACAATAAAGAAGTTACTAACAATTAATATGCTGTTTAAATTTAATTAAGAACTGTAAATTCAATTTTCATATGTATTTATATTCAAAGTTTGTACAGAACAACTTGCCTACAATTTAAATGTCAATTTCACCCACCAGACAGCACTATTGTGAAATATTAATTAACATTGATGGCTAATTGGATTATCATGAATTAATTCGTGCGAATAATTTATTTAATAATGGTAAATAACATCAGACACACACGTGTGTTTAATTTCGAACATTTATATTGTTCAAATATAAACATTACGCCACTCAAGTAATCTAAATATAATTGAACAATTCATCGTGAAATACAATTTCAAATTGTATGCTAAAAAGAAAAATAAAATGTCTGCGTTTATGTGTGTCTATGTATGTGAGAATTTTTATGCCATGTGTACATGTTTCTTTTGAACGTCGCCGTTTTACAAGCGGGCATTTTAATTGAACTCACTTGAGCGTTGAAACGCGAGATGCGACTGTTTTATTTATAAGTGTGTATATATTATTCGCTACAACAATATTCTCATTTATATTCTCATCATGTGAGAGAATTAAAATTCTCAACGCAACATCTTTCAACATATATCATTAAAAGTAGAACAAACAAAATACTTTGATTGACAAAAATAACTCGTGGCTATTATTATTCTATTATGTAATACTTCACTTTATTTTATTCTCCTGTTTAATTTTGTTGCAGCAAAAATGCGTGAAGGCACGCGCATTGTATGATAATATTGCGGAAGCGCCAGATGAATTGGCGTTTCGTAAAGGTGATGTTCTGACAGTATTAGAGCAAAATACAGCTGGCCTTGAGGGATGGTGGCTGTGTGCCCTTAGGGGAAGACAGGTAAATAACTCTTGATTTTTAAATCTACTTTATGATCATGCACACTGTATTATGGATTATGATAAAAATTGATGTAAAAAATTCTAATAAGTTTTTATTTCACAATATAATTTTTCATTCGTTGCACATTTATTGTACCTTGAAATAACAATTATCTGGAGTTTTTATAGACTGATTCAAGGTCTCTCTGTTAATTTTTACAATCTTTATACATTTTGATATGTAAATGTATATCAGTTGAATTGAATAGAATAGAAATTAAATTATCTGCTGAGACAGAAAATAAATTACACGTATATAATTTAATATAAATATCTGAAATCACCAAAACAACACCACCATATCAAATATCACATTGCAACACTTTTATTTATTTGTTGCTTCTATTTTATTTTCACAATCGGCAAATCTTTATTTCAACGCAGGCAGCTGCAACGGGCGCGCGACCACAGAGTTATTTACACGCACGAGATGATATTCTCGCGCGCAGTCGCTGGAGGCATTTTGTATTAATCCTGGTCGACATCTGCCAAAGAGATGCACGCCAGCTATAAACACATTTATAACATTTGTTTCTGCATTCTATACATACAAACACATATATATTATTTATTATCGTAAAAATTTGTATTGTCATAAACATTGTATAGTATAAATATTAGAATATCTAGTATATATGTTTAAATATTAATTTTATTTCAGGGAATATGTCCAGGAAATAGACTGAGGTTGCTAGTGGGTCAATATGACAGTGGTGGATGCCTTGGGGGCAGCAGAGTCGATCTCACCCTCTCTGAAGATGGATTACAACGTCATGGAAAACGACGAAGTTGGCACGTGCAGCCAAACAGAGTGAGTATTACTTTCTTTCTTTTTTTTTCTTTACACCACCCCTTATTATGCCTACAATTTTTCTCTATTTATTCGTCTCTCTATATTTTTATCTATATTATTGTACGTTTAAAGATAATTTTTTAACAGTAAGGTTAAATAAAATTCACGTTAAATTTTGCTGTAAACTTTGAGACTCGGTACAACATTGAAATATTTTTAATTACATTTTTGTTTAGTAACGATGGGGGGGAAAAAAAAAATTTAATTTACAATGAAAATTCAAACATGAATATTTATTTGACATTGAAAAATAATATTTATTGGAATATAATTAATTGCATGTGAATATAACATTTATCACTTCAACTGAAATAGTTTTTTTATTTTATTTGACAGTCCAAATCACTTTCAATGAATTTTATGAGATTGCAATTTAATTTATCATTTTTCATGTGTAAACACATCAAATATCAACAATGTATAATGTGATTTCCATCGAAATTGTAGGATAAATGGAAATGCGAGACAATTAAAGGAGTGTCAATGTATAAAAATGAATGAGGGAGAGATTGAAGAGGGTGCGACAGGAAACAGCTGATCAGAAGAGTTTCCAATGTATATTACGAGTATTTCGTAGCAGTATTCGTACAACGCTCTCAGCCACGTGCCCGCATTGAGTAGAAATGCCACGCCCTCAGGATTCAGTTGAAAATCCTTTTATAATTCGACCTGGGTGTCTCGCCCGTTTTTTATTATTTTTTTTTTTCCATTTATTTTGTCTTCGTTTACGTTCTTCATTGTTGGCTTTGGATGAAAGGAAGAGAGACACCTAAAACTGCTGTTTGCTTGACGTCTCTGACTCATTGTTACGTTTGCCTCGAAAATGTTTGTGGTTCTCCTTGCCAGAGTTTAAACACTCGCCCTCTAGTTTATCGCCCACACTAATAAACACAATAAAATGAGAGAGGGACAAAAAAAATATGGATAAAATGTTAAGTAAAAGGGGTCACAAAATCCGGATAAAATATCCCAAGCATTGTTATCATCATTCAATTAATATACAAATTAAAATAAGAAATCGGAAGTTCAATTGAACATTGCAATAATATTTTTATTAATATATTCATTTTGAATATCAATTTTCTTAAATTCGTTCATGAGCACTGCGATTGGCAAATAAATATTGAACAGTTGGACAATTGTTTGTGGACCAAGTATTCTTTCAAAATAAATTAACGGAAATTCCCCTCTTTCTCACTGCTGAGTTCCTTCAACAGAGTGTGACTTGAAAGAAAAATGGGTGTTTGAACTGCTCTAACGTATAAACAAATAGAATCTGATGGCAATAAAGATACTTGAGCAAAGACAAATTGAATAAATATAACGTCACATTTGATGAAGAGTCTCCACGGCAATTGACAGTTGGTTCATCTCAGTTAATTGTTTTCGACGTCATTCGTTGTTATTATTATTATTATTATTATTATTCTATTATATTTTTCATCGTCACAACTTGGCAGTGAAAATAAAATTCGATTGAATTGTGGCTTGGAAGGTACATGTTGATACTAAAGGTACACATTGGCCAGTTTGTGCGTCCATTTATTGTACACTAATTCATCAAAAAGTCCATTGGTTGCAAGTCACCCTAAATTATGTATATATAAAGTTTGAAAAAGCCTGGGCTATTCTGAACGTTATTGAGCCCCATATGCCAACCGAGCGAGCAATTGGTTTGTGTATACATGGCCACATACAGAAAATCCATGTGGCCGAACCCCTATACAATGGTATAGGAAGAGAAAGAGAGTCAGCTGACACCACTAATGTTCAATTCGGGTTTATATACCTACATATCCCCTATATAAATTTTTATACTACAATGAAATTCAACGAAGGGTCGACTGTGTAAATGCAATTACTCGAAATACATCAATATTTCCGTGTTACGGCTCATTGCCGGTTGTAGTTATTAAGACTGACCGACCGGTCATTTTATTGATATTAATTAACGGATATTATATTACTTGCACGCTTGAAAAAGTGCAAATTTGCTTTTCTTTGTATTTAAGGTTTTTTTTTTCATTCTTCCAATTTTTTTCTTTTCGGCCATTCTTCGATGCATGTGCGTGTGACAGAAATACGAGAACGTACCGCTTATGTATCATCATTTTTGTATCATTGCGCCTTAGGGTCAACGGAACTTGAACGAGTTACCAAGTGAAGAAGCAAAAAGCCTCATGACTAAATAAAAAAGAAAAAGAATGGAGAAGAAATAAAAATAAATATAAACAAGAGACATAGTCTTTGTAAACTTCACTCCTTTTAAAAGAACTCATTCGTCGACTTGCAACCATCAACCGGTAGTTGACTTTCATTTCTTCTTCATTTTACTTTTTATTATATCTCCATTCTCATTTTATCTCTGTTGGTTATATATTTCAGATTGAAAGACAAGACATGAGAAACGAAGAAAACTGTTACAAGATTGAAAACCAGACGATTGCTCGGTGTCGTAGTTTTGTTTTTCTCATTGCACTACTCTCTCATGGAGTTTACATCTTTGAACGCGCTTCTGTGTCCTTATAAGTCCTCGTGAAGAGGCATGGGACAATGTCTGTGGCGCGACCCAGGGGCGTGCGACAGTCCCTCGGTTCCCAAGTCGTGAAACAGTCTTTTGCAGTCTCTTATATTCACATACGAGAAGTGTGAGAGAATGAACATGACATATAGAAAAAGAGAAAGGGATTGAGGATAAGAGCAAGAGTGAGAGAATGAGGGTTCTCTCTAGAGTCATCTCGATGGAATGCGCGGGCGGTTGGTTTCAAAGAAGCTCTGCTTCTGGCCCTTATATATATATATATATATATGTGTGTGTGTGTGTGTGTGTAAAAAAATTCGATGCATCTGTACGTTCTTCGCTCATTTTCTAAACTCACAAATGAAACGTTTATTTGACTGCCCGCGTTACTTTTATTTGTGATTTTTATATTACTTTTTTTGACCTGGCTTGTTCATTAACACATCCAGAGATAATTATATTATATGTGGTGTGGAGAGAGGTGTAATTGAAGAGAACATTTTATATGCGAGTTTGGGGCAGTTAAAAAATCACTTTCACACAGTTGAAAATGTATTTGAGAAAATTTATGTGGAGTTTGTTCTAAAAATGAACCACACTGTTTTTTTGTAATGAAGCAAAACAAATATAAATAATTGGATGAGTAATATTTACACATTACTGATGATATTAATTGACAGTTATTCCTTGTTTTATTTAATTCGAATTGTCAATGGCTGAATACTAATTTCATTGTAATGTTTGAAATGGAATTCATCTAATTTAAATTCTCAATTTTGTTCAAGAATAATTTTATGTTTATTTAATGAATATAGAGTACTTCAAAATTTTTTTCTATTTACTCATGAAACATAATATATAATTTGTGTTTAAATTTCAAATAACACGAAAAAGTTTTCCACAAGTTTCATGCAAGCAAAGTACACAAACTTCTCAACTATTTATAAGATATATAACTCGCGCGATTATGGATTTTATCAACCAGAAAAAACGTGAGATAGTTATATAGATAGATTTATTATCGTTGAACAAAAAATAATATTATATAAAAATAAAATTCATAAGTGACAATATAGCAGATTAGAGAATGAAGGAAAATACAAAGTAAATTACAATGATAGTATTATCCACAATTGGATAACGATCTTTATGAATGGAATAATAAAAAAAGACCAATAAAAAGATCAAGTAACAGTCGCAATAACCAGATATAAAATGCTATAGCACTGGTACAAAATTCACTGGAATATAGAATCCAAATAAATAAAGGTATAAGGAATTAACTCAGAGTATGAAACAAACGCCAGTGCAACTGAGAGAAGAGAGTGGGAGACCAAGAAACATAAACTCGACTTTTGCGTAGGCCGAAATCTTTCTTTTTATTTATTTCATATAATTTCTTGGAGCAATATCAATGAACGGGCAACTGGATTGCGTAGGATTACTGGTAATCCAACGACACTCAGTTTAATATATAAAAATAAACGAATCAGTGAGAGAGAAAAGAAGAAAATATGCTCATTAATTAATCAATCACATCAGTCATATTAATGACAATCAACTGGCAAAGTTTATTGCTAAAATACGTTAAATATATTCATTTATTCCAAATAAAATGAATATAGTGATCAACTCACGTTGAGGTGTCATGATTGATCGTTGGATATTATTCAATAATCCTTATCAGTTGTATTTAGCTGAAAAAAAAAAAGACTGTGCAAGAATTCATAGAACTCCAGAGTTTTTTTGTATTAAATGTTTCTATGGTAACGTCACTTTTCCGTTCAATCCTTCTCCCTTGAGGGAGTTCTATCATGCAGGAGCGTATCTTGTGGGAGGATCAGAAGAGCCTAGTTGCATTAAAAGAGAAAAAAAAATTAATAAAGTTTATCTTTACTTATAATTACTGATCATTTTGTGGATTTAAAAATGTGTTGACTTACTCTCGAGTGATCAGACAATAAAGTCTGCTCTTTTGCCAATATTCGATGTCCAAATCTTTCCAAAAGCTCAATCTATTTATTTACTTAAAATCACATTCTTAATTGAACTTACGTTACAGCAATCCTCAATAATCTAAACTCACATTTTTAATTAAATAAGTATGAATTTAATTCAGAATCAAATACAAAGTTCATAGTTGATATAAATTCCAATTTTAATCAAAGTCCATTTATTATATTCAAATAATTTTCCTTCTAATTGTACATATATATATATATATATATTCTTTCGCATCGTCTCGTTATTGCGTCTCTCGTTCATTCTCCTCTCGCTTGCATTCGCAGGTCATACGCCTTTTGCGAGAAAGCGCCGCGACGCCTGGTATCGACCGACCTCAACCCTCACAGTCTCTCACTTCATATAGCATATACGCCGTCGTCGTTTCCCCTCAAGCGGCTTTCAACCGCCTCCACCACCACCACCCTCACTCATTCTCTATCAGCGCCTACTACATACTATAACGTCAAGTTAAAAATTCACTTCATATGTATATATTATAATAATACTTTCACTATACAATGAGTGAAATAGTAAAATAGCATGTGGGTCTTTTAATTCACGGTCGTGGGTATATAATTTTTTTTTTGCTCTCTCTCTCTCTCTCTCTCTCCTATATATACATTTCTATTTCGATTTTATATACTTCCACTCGGTGAATGTAACTTTTCATTCTTGAGCATTTATATATATATGTGTGATTGTATGTATATGCATATAGGGTTTGAATGGGAGAGTAAACACCGTCTTTGAAATGTACGAGCCCTTGAGCTCCACGCGGAAATGTCATAATTAACCCACCCGAGGGTGTAATTGGTGGATGGATAATAGTAGAAAATAAAAAAAAAAGGAGAATTGCTTTCTTATCCCGACCCCACAGGGTTTTTAAACGTGGCCAATCACAAATGTTAGATCGAACGCGTATACCATACAGATATATAAGGGTTAATGGTTTTTTTTTTGGGTATAATGGATATTGAGAGGCGTGGCAATATTCCAGGAATTCATCAGAAATTCTTATTATTTTTGGTTGTATTTTATTTTTCATTTCTTCTTTTATGACGAATTTTTATTTGGATTTTTTTTTTTTTGCAGGTCGTGACCCCACAAAAATGTGGTGATGTATATCTGTATGATTTACCTGCAAATAGGGGAAGTCCAGCGCCATCATCGAGGCGGGATTCACCTTTGAATTCTTCAGATCATCTTTGCCATACAGGTAAAAGATTTAATTGAAAATTCATTCTTATTCGCAATGTAGTTTGGAGTTGAATTTTATTTTGTCTAAATAGAATGAATGTGGAGGATTTTGTATTGATAGTTAATACGGATATTATATTGGTGGAGTATAATTTTTGTGTTGTCCGGATTAATTTTGAATGTATTAAAGCACACACAATATTTTTTTTATATCCCAATTGAATACCATTCCTACATGTTATTTACATTTCCTATAATTTGTCATTCTAGGACGCTTTTCATCCGGTCAACAGAGCTCTATTGACAGTGGCGGTGATCTAAGTGACTGCTATGACGTACCACCGCGCGCCACACCTGTTATACCATCTCCAGCGAGCAGCCCAAGTCCCGCACCTTCGTGCTACGACATACCAAGACCACCAACATCGTGCACACCCAACTCAAACTGCTCCGGTGGCTCCGGTGTCACGCCCCTCGATTGCTACGATGTACCACGACCACTTCAACCACTCACGCCATCAAGTTCAGCTTCAAGTCTTACCAATGATGGCTCTCTCAGTGGTTCTAATAGATCAAGTTTAACTGCACCTGATTATGATATTCCACGTCCACGTCTTCCATCAAACTCCAAACACAATTCATCAATGCAAAAAACACCAACAACTCCACCGCCGCCGTTGCCGCCCCCAAATCCAACACACCATCAACAGCAAATTTACGATGTTCCAGTGAACAAAGAACTTCCGTTAGAGCTGGACTCTGCGCTGGAAGGATTACAAAAATTACAAAGCGAAGCGTCTGGTGCCATTTCACGATTACTCGGCTTTGTCAGTCCCGGATGGCGGACACCACAACGTCTCGATGCGACACTAATGGATTTGAGATTGGCAGCGCTACGATTACGTACATCGTTGCACGATCTCGCTGAATTTGCTGAGGGTACATTAGGCAATGCTAGTAAAGCACCTGACAAAGGACTTGCAACAAAATTTCGCCCACTGGTAAGAGCACTTCGCGACTCGGATAAACTTGTTCAAGATGCTGCAACTCAATTAGACCAAATAGAATGGAGTGCTAGTAAATTGTCACGTGGCGGTACTAATGGTGGTAATGACACTCCAACATTTACAAATTGTTCATCACCGTCAATTATTCATTCACTTCAACCTGATCCACTTGATCAATTGATCGCGTGCGCACGAGCACTTACTGAAGACGTTCGGCAAATCGCCAGTTTCATTCAGGTTTGTTATATGCGGATTGAATTTATTATATGTAGCCATAAAGGACACGCAACAATAAAATGATTGATTATTTTTTTATTTTATTATTTTTATTCAGGGTAATTCGACACTTTTATTCAAGAGATCATCAATTATTTCTATCAGCACGACGAGTAACAGTACTGAAGATGATGATTATGTTAATCTCGATTCACGTGAGACTGTGGCGAAGCAAAGAGAAGAATTACGAGCGACGCTGCCACAAGAATTGCGTAGCAGCTATGATCTACTTGTATCTGAAGCTGATAATGCTGCTATACAAATGCCAGCTACCACGCCCACACCGATGGATCCAAATGACAAGCAACTGCTTGCATTTTATGCTGCACAAGTGATAACACACGGCGCCCATTTGACTCACGCCATTGACGCCTTTCTTCAGACAGTTGAGCATAATCAACCACCAAAGGTATATATTATATTATATCTGGATTTATATATGAGTTTGTTCATGTACAAAATAGCGCTTCGGTATCCTCAAGCGCGACAAGAATTATGAATCTTTATTCAAAGCTGTTTCTGCATTTTTTATCTACAGGTTTTCCTCGCCCACGGCAAGTTCGTAGTACTCAGCGCTCACAGACTGGTACACATTGGCGATACCGTGCACAGGAATATAATAAGGAATGATGTGAGAACTAAAGTATTACAATGCGCTAATTTATTGAGTGAAGCGCTTGCACAAACGGTATTGAAAACAAAACAGGCTGCACAATTCTTTCCAAGTGTCACTGCAGTACAGGAAATGGTTGATAGCGTTGTTGACGTTTCACATTTGGCTAAAGATTTGAAAGTCGCGATGATTCACGCTGCACAACAGCCGTAAAATAATATATATAAATTGTCATTTATATAGAATGTCTTAGAATTTTTGTTTGTTCGATCCTTGATTAAGATTGGGCGTGAATACATCAATTGAAAGGATAAATAACACGCCGCTGTATACCTCGTTCCCATATACCCAAAGCCCTTAAAGAAATAATTCATGAGGCCTAAAGGAAAATTGCGGATAACTTATTACTACAGCGTACACTACTGCCAAAGCATATTATGCATAAACATGATAACAATGAATTTGAATACGTTGTTGTAAGAATAAATTTGTTTTTCCGATAGATGTAGTAAGGTTAACACGTGATGTTGATGACGATGATGATGATGATGATGAAAAAGAGATTGGGAATTTTATTTGGACGATACTTTGATTCCGTTTTAGAATTGAATATCGTCATGAGTTTGAGAAGTTCATTTATCCGTATGAAGAAAAATGGAGAGCAAAAAAATTGATTAGTTGTCCATGTTTTGTATTGATATGATGTAAGAAAACTTTTTTGATATAAATGATATTCTGTGCCGTGCTTCTCTTTATACCAGTTGCCACGGTTAGTTTTTTATTTCAATTTTTTCTTGACAAAATGATACAGCTGTTTTTGGTAGCAAACTACGCAACAATATTTCAATAATACAGTGGACCGATTCTGTAAGAATTGTTTCGTTCCACTTTACAAATTATTTGCAACTCATATAGCGTTGGGGGGGAATAAGCTTTGTGGAGAACAATTTAAAAAAAATTAATTTTGAAGAAGTGATTATGTAAAAAAAAATTCTATGAATAGATAGTAAGAAACCAGGGAATTGTTTGCACTCGATCACTTCTGAAATTAATTTTTGCGAGTCTCTTGTTTCATAATGCCTCGCTCGTTTATGGGAAACACCAGAATAATACGAAAAATTCGGCTGTTTTATGAATATTTTATATTTTATTCGGTTCCAAACTACTAACGTAAGTTCTGGTGATATACAAATAAAATTCGATTTGATTAAAACTTTTACGCAGTGTTCACCCACAAATATTGCAAAAAGTTTAACGAAAAAGAATTACTTAAAAGAAATGTAAAACATATTAATATTTAAGAGGATTTTATAGTAAATATTGAATTGAAGACGTGTAATTTATTTGTGCTGGTTGTCAGGAAATTGACGATGCAGAGAATCTAATCCTTCATTAAAAAAGGTATAGAAAAAAGAAAGGATGTAAACCACTTAACTTAATGTTAAGGAAAGAAAAAATATAACTTGTAAATAGACGTATTTATACATATTAATTGAATATTCTTATCACGATTGGAAGTATATATATATTATTGCAGAAGTAGGACAAATTGTATCTGGAAAACCGTGCGATCAGAAAAAAAAAATAGCGGATCCGGCACGATCTTATGTCGAACGATAAAATTGATAATAATATTTACCCATAGCGTGTCTTTGAATAGAACACACGTCTTCTTGTATATTTATATAGCAAACCTTGAACTTAAATAAAATATAGTATACATGATGATAAAAGGGTTGATTGAAACAAAAAAAAAATATTATAAACAATTACACAAATTGATTTAACCCATATTTAATTGATCACAAATCCTTCGACCATTACGATTCTTTTTTTTTTTTCAGTTAAGTTCATTCTGCACTGAGCATATTTTATATTCACAATATGTACTTATTTATTTCCCATTCTTTCATCTTCTATTTTCATTCAATCATTTTAGGAATGAAAAATATTCAACTAATGGAGAACACATGGAGAAGAATGAATTAAGAATGATCGCAACATCGTCCTGTATGCGCGTGCTGTCCTGTGTGAGCGACATTTATATCTTTAGTTATAGTTTCCTTGGCTGAATTTTTTTCTTTATGAAAGCTGGTGAGATCACGTTTCATTGCGTAAGCATCCTCACCATCGGCATAATATTTTGGTTCAACCTCCGACACTTCAAACTGCAAGCTGCTGGTGTAAAGATTTAACGCCGCCCTATTACTACGTCTGACGTGCAAAGAAACGTAATTCGCCTCAAAGCATTCAACCATTGCACGCGAAGCTTGATTCATTAATTTTTGCGCGATACCCAGACGTCGATGAGATCGTTTAACAGCCAAACTTGTGATATGACCATGAGGATTATCTTCACAATCTTCCTCCATTTTAGCCAGTACATAACCGACTATCCTGCCTTTTTCATCCTCCGCCACATAGCTCAATTGTGGCCATGACAACGCATGATATAAATAATATTTCATTTGATAATTCTCCGGCAAACATTGTAAATTACAATGTTGTATATTGAGAAGATCATTTGTGTTAGCACAACGGATATTAATTGCCATTATATAAAATAATATTTACGTAGCAATTGAAAAAACTATTGCAACACGTTCTTTTTTTTTCGTTTCTATTCTTTCGTTGCCTATATCGTCACTCGTATGTGGTCTCGATTACGGATTGAAATTCAATCCTTTCGTAGTTTCTTGACTCGCGATCGTCCGTTTTTCAAATCATGAACCAATGATGATGATGATTCACTCATACCACCAAGTAGTTCACGTACGAATCTGAATCTTGATAGAAAGAATTTCCAAACGAGGTACCATCCTGCAAAAAAAAACAAACACACGAAAAGTGTAATGATTTTTTACATATAGGCTACACACATATATTTGGAGGTTATGATCTTTGTTACAGGAAACACTAAACGGATTGCAAATGTTTTGATTGAGGAAATTTTTAGATAGAAAAAAAAACAAGAAATGTTTCGTGCAATTAGATCAACGCATCCGTTCATTTCCTCACCCAACAATACGAGGACAAAGACAATTAATAAACTGGAGAATACGGAAAAAGCAGCGAGCACAATTTCATGCATTATTGAATGTAATAAGAGCTCGCAGATAGATTCTCTAGCAATCGCAAAACTTGATTTTAGACTGTGGATGACACACAAAATTTGTCACATAACCTCTTTTATGATTTTACGTCGCCTCTATTTAATTATAAATAGATTTTTGCTGAATTTAATACAGATCATAAATGATAATTTTTTTTCTTTTCCTACGATTGGGTATGTTCAATTGTAGTTGCACACGCCATTTTGTATCGCAATACCATTCATGTTGATATTTGTAATATAAGTGAGGTTATGTTCTATTTTTAAAAAGAAATTCCAAAACTTCTTTTTCATACTCAATTTAATTGGAAAATAGAGAGAATTTATGGGTGCGTGGGGAAAATAATAAGGAAACACGTTGACTAACTTACCAGATTTTAGTTGCGTGATAGGTTATGTACAATTGATTAGAGTAAAAATTATTTATTTGATTATTATCATTCAAATGACAGAGAAGTTGGAATAGAGAGATGTATTCCTGACTAGCGCGGTTGCGGCGAAATATTTTTTAGCACCGCCATTTTAAAAATCATTTTTTCCTTGGAGATCTCTGCTATTACCGAGAGAGTATACGTTTCCATGAAGGCGCACAAAAGGAATATTCGAACGTCCATACTTTGTAGGACTGCCGAAGAAACCATGACTTATTAGGACAATTGAGAATCCTGTCGAAAAATCTGCAATTCTATTATTTTCAAGGATGAATTATACGTATACCCATATATCTCCAACGAACTTCCAAGGTTTCCGAAAATATTCTTCCAACCAGAGTCCACTTGTAATTTACTGAGAAAAAAGGAGGATAGGGAGTGTATTGATGGTGACAATGATTAAATCAATATCCGGTAAGTTGGAAATATTTATATTTTTAGGTATCTAATCAACTATTAATTAAGTAGTACAATCAATCGTTCAATACAGAAAATGTTCGAATACAGAAGGAAAATATTAATGTTAGAAGATCACATTACAACAGTGTTAGAATTTATGACGTTTGTGAAAAACAAAAGAAAAGTTAACACTTTGCATAAAAACTACAATCATATATAATAATAGATTAAATTCCTCCTTTCATATCTATGAATTATTAAAATTGAAAGCAAAACCTGAAGTGATACGGAAAAGACGAATCTACTGAATTTTGTTTCCCATTTTTCTTTTTGCTTCCTCATCACATGCCAAATATAATTATATATATCAACAATTTTTTGTTTCATTTCACATCAGAAAATAATAAAGTATCACTTTGTATCCTCATATGACGAACAGGCGTATTTACAAAACATGTTTACAGAGTTTAAATAATCAATCCTTCAATATTAATTACCAATATTAATTTACGAATCCTATCGACTTTCCACCATATTCAGAGGCTTAACGGAAAAAAAAGAAAAAAAAAGTCACATTATCATGATATTCAACTCATCATTTGCAAGCGCAATCGCAACGACGAACTCTCTTTCCGCGAGGATGAGCCAGTGCATCAGGAATTGAACGAGCTGAACGAACAGAGCGTGGCTGAACATCTATAAAAATGAAATCCAAATATTAATATTAAATTTCTTCACCATATCAAATAATTTTATAGCAATAATAAACGTACAATGAGGACGATTAGCTTCTTCCTGTACTTCTCGTTGCACCATCACATGATCTTGAGATGCTTGAGCCAACAATTGTTGCTGTGGTTCCTGATTTGCTTGGGGTTGATCCTCTTGAAGTCGTGGTGGCTGTTGGTATTGTTGAGGCTGATTTTCTTGAATCTGTGGTTGTTGTGGGTATTGCTGTGGTTCATCTTCTTGGGGTCGTAATTGTTGGTATTGCTGTAGTACATCTTCTGGAGCTTGTGGAAGCTGTTGTTGTCGTTGTGGTAATGGTTGTTGTCGTTGCAGTTGTTGTTGTCCTCTCTCTTCTTGGGCTGGATTATTCATCATGACTTGGGCACTCGCCCCAACTGGAACATCCATGGAATCACCAAGTCCCATAGACATTTCAAATGTTGGAACGGCAATCGCACGACCTTCAACAACTTGATGAATAATATTTCGGATTCCAGCTGGTAGGTTCATTGCTTGTTTATGTTCATCATCATCATTATTCTCCCCTTTCTCTGACTGATCCTGACCACTTGGATATACTTTAATTTGCTCTGATTGATCGTCGTAATCATTCTGACGACGACCCTCAATGTTACCAGTTTCCAAAAGATTTCTCACTTCAATTGGGAGGAATGAAGCCATTGGGATTGGACGGGCATTACCAGGGAATGGTTTGAATTCCTGCACTTCCTATAATCAAAAGGAGAAAAATCAAGTTAAACAAAAGTGATATTCAATCGGTGACATGTCTCGGAGTTCAACGTTAACTCGACTCAACATAGTACAACTTAGCAGTAATTTACTTTCTCGAGAGAGTGATTGATCGTTTCGAAATAAAAATTTTACAGTTTCGACCCTTTCCTAGTTCTATCTGTTTAATTTCTTAATGATGTAAAATAATTTCATTTCGCAATATGGGTTGAGTTAACGGAAAAAATATAATCACTTGTTTCTCCTGCAATTAAATTTATAAGCGTCATTTAACGTTTACCTCTCGTCGAGCACCCTCCGGCACTTCAACTGGTCGGATCACACCAGTAATATGTTGAATAATGTTTCTGATTTCGAGCGGAACTTGCTGGATAATTCTTCGGAATCCAAGTGGATCGTCCGAGCCGAAAGGTGATTTTTCCATATTTTCTTGAGATTGAGTAGGTCTTTGTTCAATCTGTTGTTGAATTATCATTTGTGGAATAATTCTTGCTTCATTTTCCGGTGCATCTGGCATCATTGGAGATGGATGAGATGGTGATGGCGGTGGAGGTGGTGGAGGTACCATTCCCTGTGTCTGTTGATCTTGAGGAAGTTGATAATTCGGCCTCGGTTGCTCCTGACCGAAAATCATATGGAGTGGCTGCTGTTGCTGTTCTTGATCCATTGGTGGTCTCATACCACGGATCATTTCAATTGGTACTGGACGCAATTCAATTGGAACTGGTCGAATCTCTTGTTGTTGATTATTCATTTGTTGTCCAAGACGGCCAGTAATCATTTCCATTATTTGTGGAATATTTCTGATATCAGGAATCATTTGACTGTCTACTTGATTCATTTCACGATTTTGGAATAACGGACGCACCACTTCGGGCACTGAATATTGATTTGGAATCTGGTATCGGTGATAATCTTGTTCTTGTGATTGCATTGGCACTGCTATCTGACCCAATGGTACAATTATTGGTGTAAGCATCTCCTGATCCTGTTGCCTATATAAGACGTAATTTTTGTTACTAAATGAGTAATCATTTCTCATCAAAGTATTATTCAGACTCGAATGTCATGGTTAAAGATTGTATAATTCAAATTATTGTATCGAATAACTTTAGCTCGACATCCGTGTATATAATACAATAATACTAACTCTTGACGACGAGGATCTCCAGATGAGCAGAGAATGGATACACGTTCGCCACTAAGTCGTTGAATACGTGGACGGTCAGTGCTATTATTATCATCAACCTGATTTTCAGCTTCATCTGAAAATTCATCAGACCTGCGACGTTCAACAACGCATGAGATAACACTGCGTGCTTGCTGCATCAATGTCTGTGAGAGAAGAAAAAAAAAATTAACAACAATGGTTAAGGTAATCACTTTCTCTATTTGGATTTATGTTACGTGAGAAAATTTATATATGATAATTATTCTTACACCCGCGAGGTCGTCCATGTCAAGAGGAAATTTGATATAAACTGGTGGGAACTCGGAATCATCGTAATCATCATCATTCTCATTGTCATTGTCGTTTTCATTATCACCTTTGAATTTGTCTTTGTCATTGGCTTGTGATTTTTTATCTTTCGTGTCTGAAGTTAACAATGATGATGATGATTGTGTATTGGTTGATGGTGATTCGCTGAGACTCTGGAGACTCTCTTTGGTCTCAATGGGATCCTGTAAAGGAAATCCAGAATGAATATTATTACCGGATATATAAATTATCTATAATAATAAACGTCAAGTTTCTCCAATGCATATACGAGAATATTGCATGCGTCAATTTTTAATGTTTTTAACTGTGTGACGCCACACACACATACACACACACACACATATCAACATATATTCTGAGAGTTAATTGCAATGTATACTACGCTTGGTCGCATTCAATTTCCATCATTCTGAAGTTTTGCTAACTCATACATACATATGTATAACTATAATCAGAAACGGGAGTTCACTTTCACCACGACCTGGCGTCAAAGTATGACCAGAAAATTCCACGTTATTTCAAATCAAGTGATCGTTATGTTAAGTATTGAATTGCTACCATCATATATATATATAATTATGAATAAAATAAGTATTGATGGTAATAATTGAATCCTATTAGCTGATCTTATTTGTATAAGTTAGTTTGTGAGCAGAAATGTGGAACGGATTAGATCAATGAAAGAGAGAATTCTAGAATAGAAAACTTTTAATTGTTCTAAATATTATTCAACATAATGAGAGACAAATGATTTGAAAATTCTGCAAATCAATCAAATCAGAAGCATTCGATTGGATTAATACTAAAATTCATTCAAAGTTGATAAACGAGCTTGATTAATTGATTTTTTGAGAATTTATAGAAGATTGTATTGAGGAATGTGTAAATACTTCTTCGGTATTAAAAATAAAAACGTTGATAAAACAACAGATTAATCAAACTATTGAAACTGGATTCAATTAGAGATATAGACAATTTGAAGTTGATAATTTTGTTCTACAAATATGAAGAGGATTGGGTGAAAGATATGCCATGAAATATAGAAAGTGTTAAGTTGTTATGAATATAACTCAACAGAAAAGAAAGAAAGTCAAACATCTGATTTATCGGTTGAATCGCTAGAACTAGGTTAAATGCAATTCACAAATATTAAAATAATAATTGATGGTATGTTGCTCCGACACATCATAAATTGATGTGCAAAATTTCTACAGATGTGAATCAATTACCAGTTACATAGAATCGTTGATGTG
The DNA here is from genome assembly GCA_958496275.1 of Zele albiditarsus. Classification (NCBI taxonomy): domain Eukaryota; kingdom Metazoa; phylum Arthropoda; class Insecta; order Hymenoptera; family Braconidae; genus Zele; species Zele albiditarsus. The sequence continues at coordinate 1,172,665 of OY292411.1, forward strand.
AGATTATAAAATCGGAATTATACTGTAATTGAATTACAAAATTTTCAGGTTAACTGTCAGCATTCATTTCCAATTTACAAAACTGAAATGAGATTGAATGTGAAAGAAAAAAAAAAACGTAAAAGGTTTCCCTGAGTCTTGATACGCAATTCATGCTATGGTCTAGGAAAGTTGATTATTTCACGTACAATTATCAATTTCTTTTTGCAAGTCTATCAGAACTATTATTTATATTTCTCTGTTTGGCTATTAACATCATAGTATACAAAGCAAAAATAACGAATATGGAGCATTAATTGATTTAAGGCAATTCTATTGCAGAGAAAGAGAGCAATTCTTTCCTCATCTGTTTGTGCGATTTCAGTTTAATTTATATTTAAATTCATTGAATTGTTTGTATATAGCAACCTCCAATTAACAGTTATGTTTCCGTTAATCAAAACCGCTAGCGAGGGAGATCATTCGAATCCGTTGAAATAAATTTACATTCGTCTAGAAGAGCAAGGGGAAAATGATGTTTTACAACAGCGTATTGGTTGTAAAAATTAATAGGAGTTAAATGGAACCAAGTTAAGAGAGAACATTTAACTTGAAATGCAAACTTATACTGAAACAACTTTTCGAATCCCAATTTTCATCATATGAATGGAGACAATGTTTAATATAAAAAGAATTATCACCATATATTAGAGTTGAAAAGTTAATATTGTGTGTCAATCATTTGCGTTTTTTTTTTATGATTCTGATTAATTGTTAATTTTTTCTGGTCACTTTATGATCATATAAAAATTCCACATTTATTATATGATTCACTGATATATTTCGCCCATGAAAAATCCTAATATAATATAAATTTTTGTGATAGTTTGTTTCATAAAACTTTCTCTACGTAGTTTCACATTTTTTTGCACCCAAACAAAGTGGAGTATTGCATTTTTTTAATTCATTATTGTATAGGCCATTATATTATATATGAATAAATTTTATACATCAGTTAAATATTCGAATACATCAATCACAATGTTTAAATGATTGGCAGACCTTTAGTTGAAACTTATTCAACAACAACATAAAAAATTCCAAGGAAATCCACATTCAATTAATAAAAGATAAATAATTTTATAGCATCAATCCATCGTCGACATGTTGATCAAAGTCAATTTGGTTTATGAGGTTAAACCAGAAAATAATTCAAAATATGGTTAAACAGGAAGATCTGTTGCTATATGTCTAGTTACGAACAGGATTTGCTGACAACTTTCTACTTCCCGGTTGAGTGGTGTGCAAAGGAAGTATATATAAATAATAAATATAGAAACATGAAAGAGCCAATTCCGATAATAATCCTATATATATATATAACGCAATAATATAAATGTAACCGATATTTTTATATAATTTAATCGTGATAAAAAATAAAATTTTTTTCAGGTGAAATAGATAGATAGTACATAGTAATCATGCTCAGTAGAGAGAATATTGTTGCGGCTGATGGTTGGAAAGTGCTTCTCTGGCTTGAAATATAAAAGCATATTCAACAACGATTCACTCGACGAAGACAATTGAGCACGCACGCAAAAAGAAATATATTTTTTAAACTATAAAATATCTCACGAAAGTTAAAAAGTATTTTATGTATTTTTTCTAACTGAATATAATTCCACATTGGAATAGACACTGTATATAAATGAATATATGATAATATAAATTTTGTTTTTAGGCTTCCGAATATGCGTGAGAAAAATGCGAAGAAAAAAATCTGAAGCAAAGCATAGTGATAAAATTCAATATGGAAATAATATGAGACGTTAATTTATTAAACTCTACTATCAGTCTCTCCAACAATATACAGTTAATCGGCAAAGAGAAAATCCTTTCAGCGAGCATTCACCTCCTTCTTTTCCTATCTCTCTTTTCTTCTTTTCTCTCGCTCTCTTCTTGCTATAACAACCGCAACAGCAACCCACTTTCTGCTGTGGTTGTTGTCAGTACGTGTGTCTTTTCACCAGCAACTATAGTCACTGTGTGAGTATAAACATTGCCAGACATATAGACATTTGAAGATTCATCTGTATTGTATTTGATTTGCAAGATAAAACCTCAATACATTCATCTTATATGCCAATACCACTTGGAATACATTTATATTTATCGCTCGAGGAAGAAGTCGTGAGAACTGAGAGTAATACAGTTTATTTACCGGAGAAAGAAAAATAATGTCGACAATGTGGATGAAGAGAAAAAAAAAATTCAAGAAGTCACTTCATCGATTATTCGCATGTAATTCACAACGCGTCGCTTCCTGGCTTCGCATTACGTGCTCAGTAGAAAGTGAAGAGCATATATGTATAAATAACTTATACACTTGGTGGATGAGTGAATGAGCGAGTAAAAAAATAAAGAAGCAAATAATAATAATAAAATAGAATACTCGACGTTTGTCCTCTGACTCATGTTATCCAAATTGAAAATATCAAATAATGATGTTGTTGTACGAGGAGAAAAAACCGGTTTGTCTTTAAAGTTTCATCTCGTCGGTCAAAAATTTGTTTCAATGTCACATAAACTTCTATGGATATAACGCGATTTATTTTTATATTTATTTTCGTCTCAATCATAAGCAATTTTGTATAGTCGTTTGCCTTGAACTGACATAATTAGAAAAATACATTGGTGAAGGCAGATTAAATTTTACGCAGAACAATGCGAAAATCATCATTAGCGCGTGATCAATAATCAATCATTGTCCTACGAGTTTTTTCCTATTATTTAATATTATCTATCTGAATATAAAATACTCCGGCTTTTAAACGTCTCGTAAATCAAATGTATATTAATTTGAATGTAAATTTTAGTAGCAAATTCATGCATTGCCTAAATAGTAAAAAAAAATTATGAATAATATCAATGCAAAATAATGGTTGGTTTTTTTTTTCATGTGGGAAGGAATATAGTTTCACATCAATAATAATGTTCAAGTAAATTCTTGGTAAGATAGCGCCAATATTATTATTATCGAATGATGAATAATTAATAGTTAATGGAAGTTTTTTATTTTATGTTTCAATAATATACCTGAATGAGTGCCTCGGGTTGGAGACGTCTGAAGAGTTCTCCCTGCTGATGTTGCTGTTGAATTGCCATTTGCGCTTGCATTGCCGCAATCGATTCTGGTGTACATGAAGCACGTGCCTGAAGCCAAGCACCAGCAAGGATAAAACTACCAATGATAATTGATATAGCAATGAGTGTCATTGCAATTATCCTCGCTATTTGAACAGCGGTACTCTTCATTGGTGGACGTGAATACGCCTGTGAATAAAAGAGTAATGTGTAATTATAATTTATGGAATTTTAAATGGATATTTTATCCCGAAATAGTAACGATAAGTATAAAAGTCCATCTTCAAATGATATGAATATTTGTATTGATTTAATAATTTTGGTTCATTCATCCTCAAAACATTACAAAAACTTGGCGTTAAACAAGAATGAATGCGATTACGCCTGCAGAAAATTAAAATACAATGTAATTCATAAACAAAAAATGTAATTGGTATTACATAATAATTTCATTTTCTTTTTCTTTTATCACAGACTTTCCATTAATGCAACAGATAGAGGAGTGTCTGTTTGCTCTCACAACTCGTGATTATATACACATAAATATGGACAGGCATTCATCATCATCATCATCATCATCATCATCTTCATCTTCATTATCATCAACAACATCACCGTAAATACATATATATGTACACGATTAACATACAAGGACTGTGTAATATGCAGAAACCGCGACAAAGGCTACAAATGAATTGCACGCCGATGATATTATTTTACGTATATGTGTGCGGCCGGTGCCAGCTTCACGCTTGGTACCCAACCGAGTCGAGGCCTTTGTGTCGCTCTCTATACACCAACTCAGTTTGCTTCGTTATCGATTCGAGTCTATGATGCCCCGACAACCATTAATATGCATGGAAGAATTTTCATTATTATAAAGTGAAAACGTTTCCTCTCCAGAAACAAAAAAGCAGACAAATTAAATACTTTATTTTTTCTCTATCCAAACAGAATCATAGAATGATTAAATATCTGTAATGAAGATTGGTTAACTGATGAATGATGAGTAAATAATGATAGAGGTCAAAGAGCTGGGAAGAAAGAACTATCTGTACATAACTATAATATGTATAGGAAGAGAAAGCATATTTAATATACAAGGTGCATCACAGTCCCACGGGTCAGGAACCTAACTAGCGGCTCTTTGATGATAGCAAAAAAGAAAACAACTGAAAGAAAAAGAGTATAGAGATTCACCAACGGGTTTTACTGTTCGTTTCCTTGGACCTTAACTGTACTTCTAAATCCCTGCCACCCGCGTATAATACACATTGAGAATTGTCAATGTAATAGGGTAAGAAGAAGAAGAAATGATCTTGTTAAATGGACTATATTGGATTACATTTAACTTGATTACTTGATCAACAACAAATTCATTCCATATTACTTCTAAATGAGTCTCCTGCTTGCACGCTGATGATGTCAATGATAATTCTCGTATAGGAGAGTCTCTAAGTATTGTAAATATATTTATACATGAATGCGATTCGTAATGACCTCGATGTGGATGGACGATGGTGGCGTTGGGTGAGAGGCCTCCAGGAGATAGTAGGCCATCCGAGAGTCTCAACGCTTTATACCATTATATGCCTTTTAGCTGAATGTCTTGCAGAGTGAAGACACAAAAGTAAACAGCGCACTGTTGCCAAGCGCATAACAGGTGAAAATATTTTAATAACATTCGATTATACTTTTTGATATTTAACTTCTGTATTTATTTTTTTATTTCCAGTTCTTATTTTTCTGTTTTACTTTTATTTGTCCACGTCTGACATAAGATAAGGCTTTAAAGCTATCGAGTATGTGTCAAGAGTTGATAAAATAATATCGAAGATTATTCATACTGCGAAAATATGACACGTATTGCCTGTATACAATAAAATATATCTACATATACAACAAGTATAGATACTATAAACTTGTTGTGTTTATTTTTAGTTACGCAAGTAGACATGAACATTTTCATGATGATGACGACGACAATGACAAATATGTCTTCGTGGCATAAACGCAGTACGAAATCTCAAGATGGTTTGCCCAAATACAAAATGAATGGAGAAAAAGAAATAAAAAAAGTAGAATAAAAAGTGTCATTGCTCAATGCGTCACTTGACGTGACACGAAGCAGAGGAGCGGAATAATACTCAGGCACTTTATGAAATGCTTTCAGATGAAGAAATATTGAAGCAATAATAATAACAAACCGTAACGAAAATCATAATCATAGTAATTAATCCGGAATTAGATGGTGTAAATTGAATGAGAGTAAATTACACATTAATATCTATCCATCAACAAGTATTTTGTTGCAACGAGTGACTTTAATGCTCATATAGGTGAGAATTATTTTTGTAACATACAAGTTGAATAAGATTTATGTTATAGTGCGTCAAAATTTTTTGCCTTGGCAAAATGTGAAAATTGTATTTTAATATATTATCGCATTTTACTTTTTGTTCATAATCAACAAAAGTGTCACGGTGAGTATAAATTTGAAAACTCAACAAAAGAGGATATGACCCAGACCAGCGGAAGTAACATCCGGATAATGCGAATTTATATATTATTCATTGTATAATAAATTAATATAAAAAAAAGGTAGAAATTTTTACCGGTGGCGATTCGGATGATGAATAAATTTCGCTTGGAGCATAATGGCTATGCGGCGATGGTGGAATCTTCTCGGATCCCACGGCCACAGTGGCCAGCGAATCAAGTTGATCTTTCTCCATTCTCAGCAGACGTGAAGAGAAAAAAAAAACAATTCACTCGGATAAATGTGAAAAAAAAAAAACTGTTACAACGACAATTATTCAATACTCTATCTGTATTTCTTTGTCGTTACGTTAAAAAATAATGGATATATATATATATATATATATATTAATTGTCAATCAATAATTTAACACTTTATTATTATTTATTTCAGAAAGACGAAAATTTTTGACGTCTACGTTGCCCGACGATCATTTGAGCAGTGAATGTCGAATGGCTACATCAACCGCTAACTTAGCTCGTGTCCCCACTTTTGTATATACGCAAGAGTCAGACCCATACACATTACACCGTGTTGGGGCCTCTTCCACCTTTACTCCCCCGTGATCGTTTGTAAGCAGGCGGCTGGGTGGGACCCCGCTCCCACTTCACCACCGTCTTCATCTACCAGTATAGAGTGCAATCTCGACTTTCTAAGCAACGCGGCAACCGTTGTACTTATGTTTATTGGATATAACTATGATCATACATATATATATATATACACTTTGGCAATATGTACCATCCATATAGTTTATATTTATTTGCCAAAAAACCGGTTTTAATCCCACTCACCCTCGCGCTCAATTGCATGTTGCAAATTTTATGATACAAATATATTGTTTTTTTCTTTCTTTTCTATGCAACGGGAAAATCGGATGGATATTTTTATTTTAAAATTAATGTAGAAAGAATTATATGAGAAATTTGATGTCAGGTATGGCAAGTAATCGGATATGGTAATCGTGTCATTTATTATGCACTACTCATGTTCATTTCGTCGGAATTTTATGAAATAATTTCATTTTTCTTCATGGAGAAAATTATATAGTGATGGTTGATGGTTTTTTTTTTTTTTCTTTGCTTTTAGTAAAATGTGAATAAAGTGTGCGACATAATTTCACATAATTTATTGCAAACTCGGTAAACTCATGTAAATAATTATATATGGTCTTCATATTAGTTTTATTTGAATTTATGAAATGATTTTTTTCATTTCAATATAATGAATAATATGATGGCAATTATATCTTTGTTGCCGATGACATTTGAATTTATTGAATGAGTAAAGAATGTAATGCCATAAATCACGAGCAATCAAATATCGAACTTCAATAATTTATTGAATACTCTTTGAAAGACTATCACAAAAATTGATGAAATACTTTTATTTTTTTCCAAATGAAATTTAGATCTATTATGGAAAACAATTTGATATCATAAATTGCGAGTAATTGCACATTGAATTACAGCCATTTATTATATACACTTCCAAGTATCATGAAAAAAATATTATTTTTTCACGATAAAGAAAAAATCTAATGGTAATTTTTCTTTCCATTCTCTTCTACATCCTATGATTTATTACATATTAATCATATTGATTTCACTAAATTTAATATAATAATTTAATTTTCTTCGTCAGAAAAAGAAATGTCTGAAGATATAATTATATTTCTTTTTTTTTTTTTACAGGTGGAATTGTGGCCTCGCACATGAGAAACAAATTCATCGTTATAAATTTGAATTATTTAATATTATAACAGCTGTGTAGTTTGTACTACGTTGAAAAATTTACACAGAAGTGATGTTTGAAGGCCACCACAAATTATCGCTTATTTATTTCCATCCAATTGCGTCGTAGAAATTGAAATATGTCATTTTTACGTGATTTTTTAACACACATATAATTTATCATAAAAAAAAAAATATTATCAATTTTTGCGTAGTATTTGTCTAACAAAATCGCAAGCAAGAATATGTGGCAAAATTTTATTTACAAAAATATATTATTTCCAAAGTGCCGTAAATGATTGCTCAACAACACAAAAATATCACGCGGCCGTCAGCGAAAGTGTTAAAGCGAATTGCTTGAGAATGCAACGCGGACGACGTTGCTGCTTTCCCCATCACAAATAAAAGAAGCTAATCACTCGTTGAAATGGGTGCGCGGCAATCGAAGTCGGATATACAAGAAAAAAAATAAAATTAAGAAAGAATAAAAAAAAAACACACACAAAGAAAAAACAGGAAAAAAAAACAAAAATCACTGAGAAAGGAAAACAGGAAAAATTGTATTTGTTAATCGAGCGAGAAACAGATTTCACAACGAAATAAAAGATGATTCCATTTGTTATTACATGTTTACTCGGAAATAGAAAAAAAAAAAAAAAAAATGTAACTCTTCAGCAGGAGCATATAAATATATAATTATTTATTAGTCATAAATGAAATGAGATAGGATAATTGAATTGAGAAAACATGAAGCATTATTTTTATATAAATATTACTTTTTCTCCATTGTTAACTATTATTTATTTATCGCAATTATAAAGCAGTAATTACTGTGCTTAGTCAGTGATTTGTCCTACTTGATGAGCTCGCATGAGAGAAGCAAAAATAAATAGTCGGTTGTTAGTTGTATGAAGACGTAGAACGGACGCGTGACAATTTCACCTGTAAATTATAGTAAATTGTAGTAGCATATATACCAGTGATGTAGGTAACAATATCAGCATGTATATATTCACAAAAATCATCGTTAGTTTTCTCTCTGATTGCGTGGAGATTTATGTATGCCATACACACTAGCACGAAGTGTTCGTGCGTGTTTGACAATTATTATATTCTTACAAATTTCATATATTTTAAACAGTTATAAAGAGTGTACGGTCTGAATAATCAAATCACTGAGGACCATTTACGTATTGTATATACATTGTTTCATGTGACAACAATGATTTTCATCCCGAGAAATTATTTCTATGTACGTTACTGGCTCATATTTGAATGTATAATAAATCTATGTGAGTGATTGCTTCCAACTCTCACACTGTTCATATATTTGTCGCTTTCACTCAAAGGATATCATTATTATTACAGTACGAGGACTCTTATTTCGTTTCACATTCAGATATATCATGAACCATTTTTCGCATTATTATTGCTAGTGATTAAAGCAAATAGATTTTCACTTATAGAATGGAAATATGATTTCAATGTAGAGTATGTTAGGAAAACATGTGAAATGTATTGGTTTTTATTTGTCGGGAGACAATTTGAATTCAAAAAAACAAAGTTGTTGGTAGTTGAGAGCAAACACCGTCGATAAAACAGAAGGTTACCACTCGGGTGGTAATGTTGAATGAGCAACTTGAATTATTAAGTAGTGAATAATACACCTAAATTGTTATTCTTATATAATAATAATTCAATGTATCTTCGAAAATACATGCGCATTCGCGAATTCCAATGTGGCGTCAGATATTTGGAACAGAAACATCAATAACAATCGATCTATCGTTTGATAGAAATTCTGGCCAAAAAGAAGTCGATACTCGAACCACAAAAATTAAGGTTTCAATAATCGAGTGAACAACGTACACGACATTTCATCTCTAATGCACATCAAGGAATAACTGAACATAACCTGCAATACATACATGTACATATATATGAGTTAGGCATGTTCGAATACAATATTGAAAACGCAGTGTTTTTTTTATTTGTTCAGTGAATTCTTTCTATCAAGTATCATTCCTTATATATATTTACATCCAGAAGTGCAAGAATATCAGCCTTTGGAAACATAACCTCACAATCATGGTAATTGTACCTTTTGCATCAAGTTTTAAATACAAAAATACAATGTCTGCATTCAGGTTTTTTTTTTTGTAATGATAAAATATTCACCTAATTGAATTATATAATGGGGTTCAATTGTTTTTTTTATCATACATTAATTTTCATAAATAGTAACTAAGCAACCGTGGAGACTCCACTCAAGTTTCAATATTCCCTTTTCAGCCAACAAGAAATTCCAACATTATTCTGTTTTTTTTTCGCATGAATAATAGCTGGCAAAGGAACTCCAGCTCGAAGTTATCCCCAGTGGCCGCTCTACTTTTGTCCTGCATTATGCCAATATTATTTTTCTCACAATTTTCAAGTATATGATGGTTGTTTTCATAATTATAGACATTTGTGTTTATACTTTATTAATTTTTTTATAGGTTCTAAATGCTACTAAAGAGACGTCTCCCTGCAATAGGCTACAAGTATGAAGGTACCCACCGAGAAACAGCGTCAGAGAATAGAAAAAAAACGAAAAAAAATGGCTGCGCTCTTGGAGATCACAAAACTTAATGACAAGGATAGAGAAGCTAAAGCACTATGTCTCAAACAATCAGTAAGATAAGAATAGCTCATACAATGCATGATATATTAATTTTCATGAAATACTATTTTCATTTTATTGTATCTGTTTCAGAGTGAATCGTGCGAAGATGATACAGATATAGTTGCAGCACGAAGTCCGAGCAGAAAACGTCCGTGCACTGAATCGTTCGATGACTCGACAATTGTAATAAAAAATGAAACGAATAGTCCAAAAAATTCTGATGAAGATCCCGAATTACAAGTGAATAAGAAACCACGATTGGCCGGTGAGGAATACCAAAAACTCAAACAAGAGCTTCGTGAACGTAAAAAAATTCTCAAAAATATTCCGCGATTTCGTCTAAAAGCCGTGGGTGAAAATGCAAGTTTAAATACAAGTATAAGTCATGAAGAACGTATACCGATTTTCCTTGCTGATATTCAACATCTCCTCATGTATTCATTACTCGGACATCATTCACCTTATTCACCGGCACGATGGTGTCATTTAGAAAAATTTAACAAAGTTTCTCACACAGTTGTCTTCATCGTGGAGGGCTTATCAATGTTTCACTTCAGCTCATATGAATCAATGTTTTCTCACATCACAAATCATCTAGAACATCGATTGGAGATGGTGACACCCGCAGCACATGGAGGATCCGTGATTGAAGAACTTGCCGCGGTCCCTTTAACCGGAACTCAAAGTCGACTATTGATAGAGCAGTTTGGTTCATTGGAAGCGGCAATGCAAAGCACCGGCGATCTTGTAAAATTGCTCAAAGTTGTTTTTCCGATGCGACCGCAGAATAACACTGATAAGACAAAATCAAATAAAAATATAGGAGAACTGCCATCGACTGATAAATTTGCACGCACTCAACTTCTGTTGTCGCCATGGCAACTGGTTGAAGAAAATTATCCTTTGCCATTGAGGGGCGGTTTAGCAAATAGATACAAAGATTATATACTTACGAAAGACACGTATTTAGAAGCAACGCCAAAATCACCAATGTTTGGTTTAGATTGCGAGATGTGTAAAACAACTAGTGGAGTTTTAGAGCTAACAAGAATATCTATTGTCGATGAAAACATGGATATCATATATGAATCTTTGGTGAAACCGGATAATGAAATTACAGATTATCTGACACGTTTTAGTGGTATTACAGAAGAAATACTATGTGATGTAACGACAAATTTATTGGATGTACAGCAAGCGTTAAGAAAATTACTTCCCGCCGATGCGATTCTTGTTGGACAAAGTTTAAACGCTGATCTTCATACATTAAAAATGATGCATCCGTATATTATCGATACTTCGGTAATTTTCAATACAACTGGTGATAGATATAGAAAAACGAAGTTGCAAGTTTTGGCAAGAGAATTTTTAAATGAACGAATTCAAGAAAATAAAGGTGGCCATTGCTCAACTGAGGATTCACAGGCGTCAATGAAATTAGCACAATTGAAATTGGCTAATAGTGTTGATTTTGGTGATGCGGTGTTGATTGGACATCGTCAGCTGGAGGAAACTCTTCGGAAACGTCGAGCAGAAAATTTAGATTCATCTGATACACGTCAATACGGAGTTTCAATATTTAAACACGTTACAAAGGAAAAGAAAACAGCAGCCATCGTTGGCACTGATAGTGCACTGAATGAGTATTCAAAATATTTGAAAGCGACGTCGCTGTCAATAATGGACGACGCTAATTTCAATAAGAATGATCAAGTACGGCTCGTCATGACTGACACAAATAAACAAGCAGTGAATAGGGCAAGTCAAATATCTATGGAGCACGCGTTAACATTTTGTCATGTAAAAATACCAGAAGATCATTTGTTGGAGGTGAATTTAGAAAAAACATGTCGTTCTGTAAACAAATGGATGCAAAAAATCTGGCATCATATGGCAGTTAATGGTCTTGCTTGTGTTGTTTTTGGTGGTACGAACAATGCAGCAAATGGCGCGTGTTTTTTAAATATCAAAAGGGAACTTGTGCCGTTACGAGTGTAATAATTTTCAACTCGCGCAATTCACAACAGATATCTTTGTTCAGGCTGTGACGATAACGAGGTCGAACATCAACCGACGCGCCTCAATACTTTTTTTTTCTTTTTTTATATATATATACTCATATATTTGCCTGAGCCATGTACAAACGAATCGTGTGTTGTCAATAAACATTTTATACTCCGTTTATTCCATCTTTTTTTTCCCCCATTGTCAATTATATGCCACTCTGTTATTGTTTATGTCTTTGCATATTCATTTACATATAATATTATGATTCCATATCTGCTTTCCATTTTAATTCAAAATCTTTTTTTTCTCATGTATCACACTAGTATAAACTCGACTGCGCATTTGCGAACATGTCTACAATACCACGAGATTACAAAACATAAATCACCGTCATTCAAATACCGGAAACAAGTGACGTTCCCAGTCAGCTCAGTCGGTAAGTGAATTAAAAAATGACAGGCTCATGTATATATATATATATATATAGCGTCCATAGGGAAATAGATAGTAAAAAAATGACACAAATGCCCGAGTACATCAGTCGCCCGGCTAGCTCAGTCGGTAGAGCATGAGACTCTTAATCTCAGGGTCGTGGGTTCGAGCCCCACGTTGGGCGTTTATTTTTGAATTTTTTACTATTCATCTACTTATCTAACCCTTCGTATACACTGGGGGTCAATTTGACCCCAACGCCAACTTTCGACTTTACTTGTTTCGGTGTATTTTGGAATACTGAAATTTTTTTTTTCTGCAGTAATCCTATTGCATTGAAGATCGTTTAAGCCTTTAAGCTGAATTTTGGTTTTTCTTTCATTCAAATTAGTCAAATAGTCTCGTCATAGCAAGATGCGCGCCGGATATCCAAAAATTGTATGTACGGTGCGGAAGTTTACAGAGGTGTGTATACGAAGGGTTAAAGAGATAAATTGATTAATTATGAACCGATGATTTTCTTTTTACAAAAAGTAAAGTAGGTGACCTTATCGACCTGGAAATCGTAGTGCATCTACTCCAAACTTAATGATAGGGCGTGTAGTAGGAAAATAAAAAATGAATTTGACATATGTATACCGAGGGTGAGGAAAGGTTATCATAATCACATATAACACACAGCATCCACAAATTATAACTTGTGAGGAAAAAATGCATATGATTGTGATATAATAATCATTCGATGAGTCAACTTGTATATATTCAATCACCTCTTTATTTGATCGTAAAATATTTTCAGGTTCTATGGTAATTCGTTGTCATTTCTTCCGGTGCTATTTTTCCTGGTCTATTAAAATTTTTACAAGCTTTCGGAATAACAATTTAATTAAGAGGAATACATCAAATGAAAAAGCAAAATCTCCCACTGTTCAAAGAATGTAGTATATAATACCTCAAAAATTTTTGAATCATTCATTCAAATGTCTCTGTCAAAAAAAAAAATTTTTCAATATCACTCTCACTTTTACCGGATTGAAACCAAGTTTTCTTTTGATCAATTCACTCATGCCATAATTGTGACTCATTAAATTTATACATTTCATTGACTACAATCATTACGTGACATTATATGCAGATGATATCCATATGAATATTTTTTTTTCCGTGTCTGGATATTGAAAGAAAATAGATTATGTCTGTGTGTTTGTATCTATAAACCTTTGAACACATACCCGTACTTTATAACTCAATGAAGAATATAAAAGACCCGTAGTCAATTCAAATATTGTCCTTACAACAACAACAATGATCCACTGCGATAAAATATAAGAATAAGGAATATCGCTCTACCCATTAAACTGCGTACACACATAATAATAAGTCATGTAATATACACTGTAATATTGGAGCGAAAGGCAGTGCGACAGCACCAATGTATAAATGCTCTCGCAATATTCACACGTACTCCGCCTATTTATTTTTTTTTTTTCACTTCATCTCTTATAATGATTGTAAAGTTAATTGTTTTTTTTTTTGCATAAGTTTACTCAGAGTTTTTTTTTCCTTTTTCTTTTTTTGACGAAATTCAACGACACATACGTGAAGCCAGTCGCTTATATATGACCTCGATGAATATCGAGAATTGTGGAACGTATTCGGCATACACTTCTATGGACCTTTTGCTGACAGTCTGGTGTGTTCAACTGTAAACGACGAATGTATTCATAAATAATAATAAATCAATATGTAAATAAGATTCTATTGACTAGGACTTAATTGTGGTATTTCATTGGAATTAAAATTAGGAAAATATTAAAAGTTGGTATGTATCTTCATCGAGAATCAATTTACACAAATGATTCCTTTAATGAAGTGGAAAATTATCGTTTACTTGGTCAATCATCTATTAGTTCTATTAATTTTAATGAATTTGATTCGTGATTCATTGCATGAGTGTCTTCATGATAATATCTCATCAATAGTATGTGGATTGTGATGGATAAATTTGTCCGGATATGGAAGAAATTTTATCAAATAGAAGACTCATTTTGCAGTTTTTTCCATTTTATATTGCAGGCCTGGAACAGAAATAAAAGAAATTAAATACTATGAACTTCATTACAGATACATATTTAATTTTGATGAAAATTTAAATATATTTTTGGTTTAAAATATTTTTTTATCCATATATTTATCAATATTTTGGTCAGTATAAATTGATATGAATGAAAAGCAGTCGAACAACTGTTCAAAATCAACGGTGGGTTAAATATATTCAATCTGAAAAAAAGAATAATGTACACAATAAGAATGTGAGGAGTTGGGAAAATTTAATTTTGAAAGTGTGTTTGTAGAAGGAAAAATCATTGAGAAATCACTTTATCATATTGTTCAGTATCATTTTCTTTCTACATAATATTCTTTACGTTATTTTGATTCATCTGCATTTTAATTTTGAACATGATATTGGAAAATACTTATGCAAAAAGATGTTAACAACTATCAGTATCACTTTCTTCGCAAGTAATAATTCACGTCGATTAATATTTTGGAATTTTCAACAACTTCGATAGCGCTGTTCTACCACTATACCATGAAATATGAAAAAGAAAAATAACAAAACAAATTGGGACATCCCTTTTAGTTTCACCGTGACCCACTTGCAGCCCTCAACCAGGGAAGAGCAACATTGAAAGTTAGGCGAGGCCTAGGATTGACCTACTTCTTTTTCACTGCTACTTCCACTCCACAATTTCCCCTCATATTGATGGAATCGATACTTATACCATAGTTACGCGGGTCCTGGTGGTTAGAGCTATACGACGGCCTATTTTTTTATTTATCACAAACCCCAACTGAATCCAGTATCGCACGAGTATAACCAAAGTGTGATTCGCCATCGCATCATCGCTGACACAAGCAACAGCGCAATTTAAAAAAGGTAAATAAAAGATAATCGCTATTTTTTTTTTTTTTTTCGTCTAACTAATATTATTTCTCCCAATTGATGGACATAAAAATGTCAATACCACTCTACAGAGAAGCAACACTGTTGTTCTTGTTATTCCTTCTTTTTTTTCAAATCTATTTCAGGCTAATTCATGAAAGATCTATTTTGTTGTTGTTAATGTGGGTGATGTTTTGGTGGCCTTGAGCCAGTTAATAAGACAGCGTGCCCAGTGAAAATATACTAGTCAACTCTTCGTGGGCGTTGAATGAAGGGTCGTGGTTGCCACACGTATATATTCACGAATACACACGCATTCACCCTACGTTCAAGCACGCACGTAATCATTTCTAAAAATTTCATCATTAATTGTTTGTTGAAAGGGAATGTCATTCTGAATATGTAAAAAATCAATCATTATATTCTTCGCATGTTCTTGAGAGTATGCACTGTAAAATATATGTTTGAACTAAAATATTATGTCAGTGTGTTTGGAGCAGGTTGAACCACTCAATAAATTATAGCACCAAAAAATAAATATTTTCTAATAAAAAATAATTATATTTTTCAATATCACATTTTTCAATTATGAACAAATATTTTTTGGTCCGGTTATAGAATTTATTCTTAGTCCAAGAATAAAATATTCTCAAATATTTATTCGATGCTTTTTATTTTTCAGTATTCATTTCTGCTTGAAAAAAAAATAAATCCCATCGAATACTTGAGAATGAATTTTTCCTCAGAATAATTTTTATTTACAGCCACTTTTATGTCCAAATTTCGCGAAAAATCTTAATACCTTCACGTAAAGACTTCGGCTAAACAAAAGAAAGCTCAAAGTCGGCAAATTTTTACGAGAATTACTTGTTTATCATTCAAACAAATATTTGATTCGCCTCACTTCGAACTGTCAAATACGAATTTTATATGAAAAGAGAAATGAATAAATTGATACTCAAACTTCATATCTCAAGAGTAATTAATCATTGAATCAAGACTGCACCGATCACGAAAGAGAATATTGATCTTCAATGAAAAAATATGATGTTAAAAAATATAATTAATCAAAATTAAAAAAATCCCAATTTTTCCGGAATTCAATTCACCAATTCATCATTTTTCAATCATAAGTTCAATAAAATAGTATATAAAAAATCCATGGCAATCTATAATATCACGCAAATACTCATTGCTCTTTTGGGAACGACACAATAGCGCGTATAATATAATATAATATAATTATTGAAGTTCAAACTATTGTTCTGGCAATACGTCAGTAGAATATCTGACGAGCTGGAAAATTAATTCACAATTGCCTATTTACTTCTGTTTATCATATATAATGCAGAGGACAATGACAGAAAGGGTTGAAGATGCCCGGCGTCTGCGCGCCGCGACGCCCAAACGTCATGTGTATATATATACACATCCAATGAAATAGCCCGTCGGAATGTGTTGGTTCCGCACTCATGCGAATTATATTCTGACTCTAGTCCCATAGTCGTATCAACCACCGCGCGCACCATATCATCCGTGCACATACACACACTCATCAATAGCTCTTTAAAATTCAATTAAATATCAATTTTCAATTCATCGTTTCGAATACATCATTTCGTTCATTATCATTTTACTTAATTGTTCCCGCAATAACAGTGTCATTGAGTGGTATTTTTATTCATTGTGATAAATTCTTGGACTGCTGAAACAACAGAAAGAAACGTAAGGCAATATTTTTGATAAATATAATAAATTAATTGAGTAAAATTCGGCAAAGATGACACAAATTGTACAGCGGTAGCTGTTATGCAAATATTTAACATTAACGTGCGATTATCTTCGGTCTACCGGCAACCGCTCATAAATACGATATGCAGTCAGAGACCTCTTTTATTCTCCTTTATTTTTTTTTTTGTTCTTATTTGTTACCGCGGACATGTTTATAGTTACCCGATAATTATCCTCGTTTCCTTACCATTCAAACATTTGTTTATTCAGCTATCGTCTTTCACATTGTTTCATATTTTTCTTTCATTTGTTACTGTCATTTTTCTCATAATGCCAATGTGAATCCAATTATGTTACCATTTTTACACGGAAAACGTAACATATTTGTGTTGAAAGTGAATACAATTCTTCAAGTACGGAATAATACGATTAATATTAACCCTGAGTTTCCAGTGGTGTACATCAGTAGCATCATCATTCGTGTTTATTATCTGCAAAAATAGTTTTCTTCAAATAAAATTGAAATACATATTAAATAATGAATAATAAATTTTTTTTCAATTCCAAGTGACTCACGAGGTAAAAAGGAATATATTATTAGATACCGCGTGTGGCTAAAAGAGATAACACGCCTGTACTATACATTTTGCAATATTAAACTGTATATATAAACTCTGGGAGTATTGATCAACCCCTCTGAGTTCGCCCTTTCATGAGTAGCGGCGCCTCTTGCCTCCAATGTCCTCTCTTTTCACCTCTTCTTGTTTCACCCACCTCAAATCACGACATATACGGTTTCAATATGTAATGTACGATGATTCACAATCTGAAAGCACGTGCGTAAGTAAATGGAGATGAATTAATAATAAAATAATATATCAGGTGTTTCGCATTACCTCCTCTCTTATTCAACAAACAAATATAATAGTCAGTTTTTTTTTTGCCATCTTGTTCACGTTCGATCTGTTTCAATCTACGTTCGATTTGAATTAATGATTATTGCATAGATTAGTGTATGTTCACACGTTGCACACCTGATGATTCCTACTTGGGGGAATTTTTACATGTTTAATTAATAGTTTTATACGTTCAATTGATCATATTGACATTGTAATGGAAATTAATATAATTAAATTATACACTTCAATTGTGAATGTTGTATCAAAATATATATCACCTCGAACTTCATCTTCAAAGTTATTTATCCATCTGCGCAATTTCAATTCTCGATTTCACTCTTCAGATTTGTGTATGGAATAATTAGAATAGGTAGAGATTGTATCTCAATTGCTCCTCTTGGAACACAACATTAATTGTCATACTCAATCCATTAATTCTGATTCTTGGTCATTGTACTTATGTATTTTTGCTATCAAGTGTATCTTCATTTAGATGCCTTGTTTTCTTTTCGTATACCTGTGTGTCCCTCCTGTTGCTCATGCAAACAGCCTCGCCATGACTCGTGAGAAAACTAAAGGTCATTCAATATTCAGTAATGATTTTTCGAATCAGACATTTCACAAGGGTTGACCTAGAGAATTTATTCATTAATAAACAGAAAACATATAATCAATTCAGTTCCTGTATTAGATTTACTTTCCTCCACGATAATGCGGTTGTTTGGAAATATAATATGCAAATAAAAATAAAACATTATCACGAACCTTAAATTTATTTTGGTGCATTGTCAATATGAAAAAAAAATTCTACTCAGCATGAAACAACAACTGGAAAGTAGCATTATCAATTAAAAAGTATCCATGACAATATCCCTTCAGTTTTGCATCTTGATCACGCACACGAGTTCATTAACTTCATTATATACAAGTAAAACAACTTGACATTGATATATAATGTATTTATGTATCATATATATTTATTACTGCATTGAACGTTATGCCATATGTCTTTAAGTAATGCATAGTCGATATTAAATGGACATTGTAACATTTACACCTAATGGCGTGTGTGTATCTTTAACTTATATATACATTGAATATGTCAGTACTATTATTCATGTCCTCGTTCGACATCTTACGTATAGATAACGTAATATTCCAATTGCTAATTGTTGTGGATATATGCACACATATCTGTAAAAAATTATCGATAAGTACTCTAGATACATACGCATATATTACATATGATTATACGCATACGAAGTTGACAATGGAATTCCGCCGATACTACACATAATATGTTCATAAATACTAAATGCCCGCCGGCAATTATCAATTTTCCTTTGACGTATGTGTCATCGTCTCATCATCATCATCATCATCATCATCGATATGAGTTAGTTTCCATAGACTCTTGATTAGTTTTACTCTGGTTTTCTTCCGTTGAAGATATTTATTGGTATTTATTTTTCCTCCTTTTTATATGTGGGTGACATCGGACGTTATAGTGGAATCGACTGAAGAAAAACTTGTAAGATGTGTTCATTCCACTTTGTATTGTCAATTGTGTTAGTTCGATTACGTTCTACTTGTGCGTAACAACTTATGTTTCTTTTATTGTGTTCATTAAAAATGTCAAGTGACACAATGGATATTTCAAATTCGTGGAAGATTGCCAAAAAATTCGTATCATTGAGTGAGTAAATTTTTAACATTGAATTTTTTTTTTTTTGAGATATTGTTGTCAGCCACAGAAATATATTTTATCGTGTCACGATATCATATATACTGTCAATCGTTTTATCGTTCAATTATGTTGGATTGTGAATAACAACGTATTTCTTTAAATACATTCAAAGTCTCAGGTGATAAAATGTCAATTCCAACATTATTAAAGTTTGCCTGAAAAAAAAAAATACGTCATATTGATAAAAATGACTTTTGCAAATTCACAATTTCAATATTAATTTTTCATTAAAAAATATCATAATAAACCTTGAGAATATTTTTGAATGTATCCTATTAGCGAGTGCATATTTTCGCGTGTTTCAACAATTGTTCACAAACAATCATGTGTACATGGATAAAAATAATATTTTTTCACACATTGGCCTTATTGTTCAGTCTAAATGCAAATTCAATATAATATATATTAACTCACATCCCTATGGATTGTAAGATCACCTATCCAAGGTTTTCCAACTATAATCGTTTCATTTAGATTGAATGTCGTCACATAATATATGAGTATATATATAAACGCTAGTTAATGATGGCTACTGTGGTGGCATTGACACGTTACTATTATTGTCTACTGATGCATCGACATTCACAATAAAAGAATTGGTAATGTCTCAGTGTATACGTTCAATTTTATACATAAAATATTATATATTTCAATTAATTTCACACACTTCTCACTCTTTGTTCTTTCTAATATTGATGTAATGCGAAAATGCGGGCGCGCCTTTAATTCATTTCAATTGAATTAAGTTAGGTAAAAGCCCTTGTGCTATGATTAAACGCAATACCGCAACGCGGGTATACTGTCTATTTTCAAACATTTTTATGTCTGCACACAGCCACGTCACTTTATATTTATATCAATCTATTAAAAATATTGTAGTACATAATTTTTCTTTTTTTCTATTTCTCCTACACTTTGGCGCCGTAACACATTCTGTGTGCGGTTTTATATACGCGTGTGGCCCATCTGTACAATTCCATCGGTGAAAATAACTTCAAGAATATATATCGCACTACGTGTATACCAAAATGTTTTCATTATATACGCCAATCTATTTTTGTATCTCGCCAAGTTTTTTTTTTACTCCCTAAACTCGCCTGCTACATTGAATGAATAATATTTGAAATTCGAAGATGATAATAATGTGTATATACGTATGTAAATAAATAGCATCATTGAATTACCACACCAATCAACTGATGAATATGAAATGCATTGACTTCAAGTCAATGACATTATCTTTTTAATTTGTATCCACATGACCATTCAATATTTAATTTGACACACTTGTTAGCACCCCTGAAAACATTTTTATTCATAATGCTGAATTATGTCCATCGTCTAGAGTATATAGAGAAGGAAAAACAAAATAAATAATAAATAACAAGAAGAATGAAAATAAGTTAAGACATAAAGAACACAAAGTGGCTATTTATTGAGAGTGTAAAATGCTTGGACTCACGTGTGTACCTGCATTCTACTTATATATTTAAGATCCCAAGGCTATGGCACATCTCTATTTGTATCGTCGTCGAGTTGTACGATGAGATGAACATGTATATATATTTAAACGTCCTCCAATTCGCGTATATCAACCATGGAAATTTTGTTTTCATCATTGTTACAAGGGTACTCCAGAATTTTTCTTCCATTCTATTATAATGTTTTTTTTTTTTTGTTCTTTCTTCTCACATTATCATATTGGCTTCCATTGAATTTAATTTGTTTTACTCTCTGTCACAAGGACACTCAATAATTTATTTTTTTCTTCTTGTCTGTTTTATGTATCATTTCTTCTCTCGTTATGCGATTGAATCGATTTGAATTAAATTACTTTTCCACATTGTTCGACGGGTACTCCACAATTTTTCTTTCAGACTGATAAATATTCATTCCTCATTCGAATTAAAGGGCATGAATAATTCCATGAATCAGTACTTTTCAATCGTAAATGATTTCAATCTTCTACGATTCACGAACAACATAATAATTCTTCTATATTCACATATGTATTTATTTATTTATTCATACCTAAAAACAAAAAATTGTCAATGGATAATTTTCCGAATATATACTCGGGTATTTCATCAAGAACTCACAATTGACACTGTCTACAATATTTTATTTATTCCTCGATTTTTTATCACACTCGATATAAAAAAAGAACAGATATGTAATATTTTGTTGGGTCATTTCATCACTACCGTCTTGATGCCGATGGTAGGAATGAATGCAGTAACGATAATAATGTTATCATCCAAACAGTTGTCTTTGGAAAGCGGGTCAATGTATCAAAAATATTGTGTGGACCAAATTTATTCGTTTTCGAATGAGAATTAGGATGCAATTATTTCTACAGAATTTCGAGCATTTCCACAGTGAATTTTGGAGCATTGATTTAAAGACAACGTGATTTTTTCAACGATTGACTTATATTGTTAAATCTGTCTTTCCAACAAAAGAAAAATACTCATCCCATCTTTATTCATATACTGAAATACAATAAAAAATAAATGAAAAAAGGAAAAAAGATTTGACGACCTGACCAGAGTCAAATATAAATTTTCGGGTCCACTTAGGCGTAGCACGTGTAATATGATCTGAAAGAGAAAGACTACATTGTGAGTTGTTAAAATGGACCCGGTCATCTCAATTCCAATAAGAGTGCTACATATTATTCTGAAAAGTCTCCAGTATTTACAAATAACACAAGGATGTAAGTGCTTGTAGGTAGAAAACATAAAGAAAACAAATATTTCCCCTACTTCAATTTTTGGTGCCACTCTGAATAACAGATTTGACTTTTGTTCCTAGTACATATGAAGATACCATAAAATATATATATGTAATACTTCCACTCACGTCAGCCCTCTACTTCCTTGCTCCATTTTTTATATATCAATGTTTCTCTCCTATGTCGATTGGCACGTAACAGTCCCTGGAACGCATTCCAACATAAACTTCTCATGAGTTCACTCGCTTCAACACAGTGCTTGCCAGAATGTTATTTAAACAATATAATAAATGTCGAATGAGTTACCGGTGGGCACGAATGTCCCGCGCTGATGCCAAGTTCGATGTTGACTCACATATATAATGACTCAGAAATAAGAGAATATAAACTTGTGTTGCATATAATAAAGAAAAAAATAAATAAATAAGAATGAGAATAAAATCAAAGATTAGATCTTTTAATAGTTTGAATTGAACACTCAATCGCGCGGGAGCGTTCTCATTCAATAGATAAACATTTGATTGGAAAATCAAATTGTTTTCGAGATCTATATTGTGTTCGTGTGTATGTGTATTCATCTCATTGATGATTTAATTTACCATTAATTGATTTTTAATAGTTGTCTTGGATGGAAATTGTGTCATATTAGTGTTTAATTCGATCAAGTTGAGGAGGAAGTCCTCCAGTGACAGCTCTAAAAAAGAAAAGAATTTCCACAATTATTCAATGATAATATTCATTATGGATTGATAAATATAGCTATCAGCAGATTGATGTTGTAAGTTATCATTACCTTGTTTTTCTACTGAATTGGAGATATGAATATAATTAAGAGGAGCATTTAACATTTAAATGGAAAAAAAGTTTATTGGAAGGAGGATTTGAACTAGTGGAGTCACATTACGCTTCAGTTTGAACTCCTTATCATCTTTAGGCACCATAGCATAGTTCCAAACTCTGCCATGAGCCGGCACACACTTGCACCATTTCTCGCATGTCTGAGTGCGCCGAAAAAATTATAAATCGGAGTTTTAACGAAAAATTGTCACACGAAGTTAGAGCGCGACGCAACACTGATTAATATTTGGATCCTAGAGGTAGAGATACTCAGTATTGCAAACACTCGCTGTACTCGCTCTTTAATTAGGAAAAAATCACATTATTTCACATCAACCTGTAGCAATTAATAAACAGCTAATAGAATCGTGTTAATAAGACGTATATACCGTGGGTATATTTGGTAATTACATATAGTTAGGATGATTAGAGGACATGAGATCCTATATTATTTTTGATCTCCAATTCTTTCGATGATAAAAATTTTAGAGTAGAAAACCCGAATTCTCGGGGCATTGCCCTGAAGTGATTCAATCTCAACTATTCCAAGTAGTAAATCAATTTCAATGCGACAATTGTATATCGTCGTTACAATTCAATATTTAGATATTGGACACGCATGAGGCGATTATTTTTATCTTGAAGGACAGAAGGACGATTCATACTCTTTTTCTTTCACTAGACTGTGTCTGTATATCAATTTATATATACAATATCTTTTGAAACCTGAAAAAGAGAAGAATAAATATAATATAAGAAAGTGTTAGGCTGTATGCTATCTGTGGCAAACACCGCCAAACCCTTGTATGATTTAGATACGAACACGCGCAGTTTGCTTTATCCGGTACTGAACAAAAATCGTGAGGTATATTTATATAAATTGAAAGAAAAGAGAAAAAAAAAAAATATCTTCCTGACGTTCCACCATGAAAAGAGTTCACTATTCGATTTTTCATAAATTTACTGATAAAACAAATATAATATACTTTCGAATGTTTACAGGGGATAAAGTGAAATGTTACCGAGAATTTAAACGTAAACTTGTGCGGTTGAGGAGATTTTACTCGATTACGTGGATACCACCAATCACTTGTGACTGTTTCAAAATCATGTCACAAATTCCACTGATGACAGCGCAGCAGAGAATGGGTGAAACTGGAGATATGCGCAGTCGTGTTATCCTCGAGGTTTGTTTTACCTACAAATAAATCAGAACAATTATTTTGATGATACTTTATTTTCCTATTATCAATGAATGTTGAAATGATTCCAAATTAAATAGGTCGGCTTACCTGGTGACACATGGAAATACTGCATTGATCGACAAAATCTCGCTGATAAATCTGAATGGTTTCGTGCATTATTGATGGGCGATATGGCACCACCACCAAGTGATCCACCACCCACTATATCACTTCAATATGTGGAAAAACGCGCCTTTGATCATTTACTGAGGTCAGCAGTCAGTATATACTGATTTGCAACATTTCTCTTTCACTTGCATCATTCACTTATAATTTTGTCGATAATTTATAATCGATATGAACTTACATTATCAAAACATTTAATTGTTTATATTAATTCCCTGACTAACCTTTCAGTTGTACGCAAATACTTAATTCAATCAATTACTTTATTTTGCATTTTCATCCAGGTATTTTTGCGGTGATGCAGTTCACTTCCATTCAGTTTCAACCGCACGTGCAACCCTGGACGCAGCCCACTCATATCTCTGTCCAGAATTGGCAAAAATGGCAGTGGACTACATAATAAAAAATTTAACATCGGCAAACGTTCTATCCGTATATCATGGATTAACTCTTTATTCAATAACTGAACCAGATGAAAATGAACGGACCCCATCAGCGCCACCTCTACCTGGAGACGACGCCACTGAGATAGGTACGTACAATCATTTAATTAGCTGAAATGATAAATGAAAACTTAAGAAAATTAACATTATTATTTTTATTTTTATTGGTTGGAATTTATTGTTTCAATAATTCATTCATTATATATTTATGCAGCTGTGGCGTGTACAAAATTACTTACCGCTTGCCTGATTGTGATTGATTCTTCTGCGGATGATGTGCTGCGCCAGGAACGTTTTGAAGAACTTAACGTTCAAGAAGTTGCGACTCTTGCCCGTAGAGACGAACTCAAACTCACTAAAGAAACTGTACTTTTTGGTGCGTTAGAAAAATGGGCAGCATCTGAATGTCGAAGACACGGTATTGAACCAACACCAAATAATAAACGTGAAGCATTATCCGATGCAATTTGGTACAGCGTGAGATATTTATTGATGACCGATCGTGAATTTATTGAGGGCCCAATGGCCAGTGGGATACTCTCTAGTGGTGAATCAGCTGCAATCGTTGCCAGAATACTTGGACATAATAGTAAACACCAAGATAATGGACAGCGTAGTCAAAATATACCTTACAGATTGACTGCAACACCGAGAAATCGTAAATCATCATCTATAAAATTCAAATCATCAATGAAACCTGGTAAAACAGAATGTGATGATAATAAAAAAAATAGGAGAAAAGAGTGTGCTAGTCAGGGTCAAAGGGCTTGCGCACGGGTCGGTGATCTTGTCATTCGTGCACTTGCTTGCGTTTTCGACTGATACAATGACGATGATGAACTAACAGACTGTAGACTTATTTTTAATTTAAGTTAATTGCAAAATTCTTTTCTAATATTTTGTTCAATTAATTTATCATGTATTTTCTATTGTGAATTCGCTGATCTCAAAAGGCTATGAGAGATAAGATGCCTTTGTCTAAATCAGAAATGTTGTCATACACAAACAGGGTTTTAGCCCGATAATGTTTTTCTATGTTTTCCGACAACAAAAGTCCTAAACTATATGAAACAACAAAACTGATACGATAATTTCTTATATAAAGTTTTTTTTTTTGTCTGTTAGATGACTTTTAGATATACGTAATTTTAGATCAATTTAATGGGATTCCTCGTTTATATCCCATCGTAGTATGTGACAATTTGTCCGTTGAATGTTGATATTATAATCATAATCAAATGTTTTATGCGGTTGTGTTCATGTATACAGAATTATTTCAAGAGTAAAATCACACATCGATGTATAGATATTTATTAGGTAAATGTGTTTTAACAATATGACCTGTGAGAATTATGAAATTTTTTAATTTAAATACCGACTATATTAATTTTTATCGATTCATGAAAGAACTTTATCTTCTATTTTAAAATAGTCATGATTATTAGTTGATTAGATGTCATAATATTTTTAATTTATTGAATGTAAATATTGTTGTGATCTCCTACAAACGTTACCATTATTTGTCCGATATCTCGGATGTTATCAGAAAATATATATGTAAATGTTTTTATGGTATAAATTGAGTAGTTTTTTTTTTATTGAACACACCGGACAAAAATGTCGGGTATGGTGGGCAATATTGGCGTTATTTTGTTCCATATATTTCCGATTCTTGATATAAAATTCGTGAGTGTTTTACTGTCGTTTTTTTCTTATTTGACCGAACAAACTTTGCTCAATTTTCGAAAGATCAAATGGTACTTGTGGCGCCACGAAACGGAGAATCGTAGAATTTTTCGCGGAAAATAAAATTTTTGTTTATAGAAAATTGTGTTAGATGGCACCACTGATCGGTGACATTGCAAAAATCCAATTTCATGTAGAAATGAGACAAAAAATATTATATTTTCATAATATACATTCGAAAACAAAACATTGGTTTTATTTCAATGACTGAATTTATTTCCAGATAATTAATGAAAAATTAAAGATAAATATGCATTTATCATCTATCTTAACTTACCTTACCTAACATCTCGACATCGTCGTTAATTTTATTCATATCCTTACATGATTAGAATTATCAATCATTTAACAACATAATATCGATAATATTATTACCAATTAACTCAATAACTATCAGTCTGTCGTATTAATAAAACCAGACAGTGACCTGAATCCCATTTATACGCGGCAAATAACGATTCCAGAATGTGCATTTATCAACACCCAACATCAAAGAAATCTACTATACCTACTGCATATTGTCATTTTTATCCTAACCTCAAAACTTCAAAGTACTCGCTTCAAAATAATACGCAATATTATCGTCGTCCAACATCAATAAGTAAGAAAATAATAAATAATTTATATTAAAGGAAAACGAGTGGGAATTTGCGATTCAACTAATAATCAAAGCACCTACTATATCATTTCCTTCATTTACAGGCACGACTTTGAATTGAGAATCGGTACTGTACACTTTAAAGTATCTGTCATTCTCTACAATGTTCATAATCATACGTTTTGACGGCTAACAATAATATTCACGGATTAGAAAAATCACGAAAATAAACAGCATGAAAGTTCCAATAGCAGGAAAGTTCACAATTAATGGCGGTGATTCGGCATTTGCAAATCGACAAAAGCAACTGTTTGATCAATTGTCTCAAGCAGAAAAGGAATGCAATAAAGATCAACAAAGCGCAATTGAATTAAATGATGTAGTAGAATCCAATACTTTTCCACGTCCACCGCCGCCTGGCAAACGTCGAAGAAGTGAAACCCGACAATTTCGTGGGAAAGAAAGTATATTCAAACGACCAGCATTACCATCACCATTCATTGATAGGAGCATGCCAGATCATCGTAGGAATCCACATAAATGGTTGAAATATAGTTTGGATGATGTGCAAAATGATGATATGTCTGATAAAACTAATACTACTGCAGCACTTTCATTTCTCAGTGAATTACGAGCACGAAAGTCGAGGGATAAAGCTGATGATGAAACTAAAATGGAGATAGATCGTCCAAATAAAAGTTCCACACGCTTGGCAATTTGTGGATCTTCATCAGTTCCTGAGATTTGTTTCAAGAAACCTGTGAATGAACAAACAAATGATGAATCACCACATGCCATCGTTGATCACAATGAAAAAGCTATGTTTAGGGGTAGTAAAATCATTTTACCCGAATATGTAGTGGGTCAGAAGCCAGTTAATAAAATTAAAAAGGAAAAGCGAAAGGTTGAAAAGGTTGATCGTCACAAGCAATTAAAACTTAATCACTTGGAAGAATTTGATGATGATGATGATGAATAATTTATAATTAAATATTTATATCTGCCTTTTTATCATAAATTAGTGCAACGTAAGTCAAATATATATTACTTTTGACGGAGGAACACCACGGCACACTTTCAAATAAGAGCAATTGTCATTTAAATCAATAAAAATAACATTATCCTTAAATAGCATGGATGGGGATCCTGTTAAGTATACAAATGTTTCAAAACGTAAGCTGTTTATAAAATGCTACTGAACCTGGAAATACCATTTTTTTTTTTAATGAGAATGTCATTTTTACGCCATTAAAATTTCACTTTCAGTGGTAGTTTTAGGACCAAAATAGAAAGTTCGAAATTGATTGAATAAACAGAAAAAATAAAATATGTATTATATATGTAGTTTTCTTTTTTATTTATGAAAAAAAAAAAACAAATGTTCGAACAGTTACTGTGATGTTTCTCCTCTAATAATCCTTGAAGGTCGCGTCTATTTAATTTTTCCACAAGTAATTTATCCAAGTCCTCATAATTTTCTCATACATGACCTCATTCAATTCAATTTTCGTTGAGACTGCAATGCAATATTTTGTTCATCCTCATTCAGTGACGCACTCTTTCTGCATCAGACTTCACTGTTTCTGAATTGAAATAGGTCAATTAGATTCAGAAATATAAATTGTTACAAAGCAACTCTCAGAGGGTGCTACAATTTAAACAAAAGACCTTTAAGGATTCATATACATACACATTCGAATGAATAATTCAATAAATTATCATGATCAATGTGTAACAATTTTTGATTCACTCAATTTTTTCCTCGTCAATTCTTCCCACATGTTTCTAATTAATTTCTACGGATAAAAGTATATTCGGCGAACCGTTAGTTTTGTAAGTCGGCCAGGAGTCTCTCTGATTTTTTCCTTCATGTTTTGTGTTGCTCATATCACAGCGCCTGGGAGTAAATACGTCAGTAAAGGATACGAACGAACGTTGCACATTCATTGTCCCTCATTTATTCCATAAAAATATATTAGATACAATAGGAAGATATACTATAAAAGGTTTGAAACAATTCAGTAACGAATAATCAAAGTCATTACTAGTTTCACATATATACCTGTATACATTGCGGAAAACCAGACCCTCACACACCATCTAAAGAGTTGGCTACATTGCGATTTGTTCTTGTTGCCAAGGTTCACTGACACAGAAGACCAAGTGAAACGGGAGCGGCGATTGAACCGGGACAAGCGATCACGATCTCATGCAAGCGCAAGAAATGCGGCAACGCCTGAAGTAGTTCATTGTTAACGATTAATATATGTTGATGGTATATGTGGACAATGAAGATACGAGTCAATACCGATCGCAATTGTGCAATGACTATGAAGAGGTAATAGTCCGTGGAATTGTAGCAGGACATTATCATTCAACAATACTACCATAAATAACGTAATATATAATTTTGTTTTATTCACATTTTTTTTTTTAATAGTTATCATAAATATTTGTCACAAACATTGGTTAAGTCGTTGAAGCATGATGATTTTTATCGAACGACAATTATTATTTTATTTTACATGATTATTATAGAATTTATTATTTTTTAATATTCTAGATTCTGAGCATTTAATAGACCGAGCAAATTGCGGAGGGTTAACTTCCCTCCTCGCATGAATATATTCATGAGTAATGTACAGGTGTGATTAACTACGGACGAGCAATAAGTGATGATAATTTGTTGTTTGAGTTGCTGTAAAGTCGAATGCAAATTTAAAATTGAACAAATTAAAGCGGTCGTCACTCTAATGCGAAATAATTGAAATCCTTGAAATGAGTAAGATAAAATAAAATCTTATACCTACACTCACAATGTTGTGATTTGCTTCAAGAAAAAAATCAATTCTCTTCAACTATCATCCAACTTCATTATTCGCATATCAGAGTTGAAAATTTTAGAAAACGTTATCGAGATTTTGAGGTCAGTATCCTATAGCTTCCGCTGGAAGTGCATTCTCCAGACAATATTGTGAAGTGATGAACATGAAAACGCTAATGCACTTTCTAAAAAACAAAAAGGAAGAAAAAAAATCGACATATATCAAATTATGTATCATGATTAAATTACAATTTGGATGATTTATATTCACAATATTATAATAAACGATTTCACGAGTTAGAAATCAAAAGGCGGAAATAGTTTGAGGTGTGTATCAGTGAACGTAATGGATGGAACAGGCTCACTATAAAGAGAACATATACATGAACATAGTTTTTAACTTCTCACGGTATCGTCCGAGTCTGCATACATACGTTTAAAGCCTTTTAAACTCGCACATATATGTATGTAACGCATTGGAAAGAGTCCGAGGTTGATACTTTATTATACTCATCTCAAGTGACACGATATATTCGTGTAACTTCAAACAGCCAAGTCAACAAGTTATATACATATTCCTTACAACTTTTATAATACATACCCTTTCGCTAAGTTTTGCTGCCACGGAAATACCATAAGGATCATTTTGCAACGCGCTACAAATCTCACATTTCACCCTGGCAATGACGATTGGAATCTCACGAGTACATACCATACACACGCGTGCATATATATACATGTAATAAATTGCGCGTGAAGAAATGGGGCAATTCTCTCTCATCTCCAGGTTTGCTACTCGGCACTAAGCTGTATAGCAGACACACCTGCATTTAAGTATTTGCACATGCACATGTCTATTCATCTTGCAAATGGATTATTACTTTCACACATCGCTCCCTTTTCTACACCGTCCCATTACACGATTTATCGTTTCATTACAGAGACGATTCATATAATATTATTATTATTATTTGTATATACATGTTTGTCTGAAATTTTGTCATGGTTTTTTTTCGGTATTATCAAATTTCACTCACAGTTAAACTTTATCTGATATTTATATATTTGTGTTCGCATTAATTTTACGTTTATTTGCTTTTTCTTCATGTATATAATTTGTTTTCAATGCAACGTAACATGTATATTTGCTGTGAAGTCGTATCAAATTCGCAATGCTCAGCAAATGAAAAAATTAGTGGAAAAAAAAATACTAGAATTTATGATGTAATGAGGAATACTGTATAGATATTATATGGTTGAAATAATTTTCGATTTCAACGTTCATGTGATTAATTGGTGTACCAAATCACTTTCACGATCATGTGTGAATTTTTATATATGCTATCATATTATACATTCAGATTTTACGTAATGAATTAATAGCAAATATACATATTGTAGAAATTAAATCCTTTCTCTCATCTGATAATTTGTTTTTTTCCATTTTTTTACAGACGAGAAAATGACCTACATGACCTCCAGAGAAATTCAGAAGAGAAATGTTATTAATAAAAATTAATATAGTCCACTGTAACTTCCTTATTCAAATTATATCCAAGTGTATTTTAATTATTATTTATTTTTATTGATACGGATGAGAGCAGAACCAGAAAAAAAAAAACAACCAACTGAGGATGATCAAGATTGGATAGCTAAGTAGAGGATTGGAAAAAAAAGCGGGAAAAAAAAAGAGAGCGGTGAATTGTAGCTTCATTATTCGTCCATAGGGGATTGAACACACAAATTAAATTCCACTATGTGATTCGATGTGATCCGTCAGAGAAGATGGATAAAACATGGATGCAGGCCAACGAACCCGACCTGAAAATTTATTTTTCACTTGAAACCCAAACGAATATAATTCACAAGTCATTCTGGATTATTAGCGCTACTTTCATTGGGTACTAAGCATCAAGCTGATATCACAATAACATCATGGGCGCTTGTCTGGTGTGTCGGTCATTGGCTCCCACCACCTACTCCATAAGTAATGTCTGGTGCGCAAACCGGCTTTGGATAATTTTGTAAATATTCAGATAATGCAGACAGTGTCGGCGTCGGCGCATCGGACTGTGGCCAAAAGAGATATATAAATAATATTCACTCGGGCAATATACGTTGAGTAAAATTTATCTTTTCCATCCCGTGCGGTCAACGTATAACACTTCTAGGTAAAGGCCATTAATCTACGTAATTGATTCTAGACATTTTACCAAGTTATTATAAATAATAAGTGCGCAACAAGTTGAAAATTAATAATATCCCCTTGATGTATTTTCTCCTTTTTTTTATTTCAGTTTCCCTATAGGGATAGGATTCTTCATGACCCAAGTCAGCATCATTATTAAAACCTTGACTCTATGCACAGAGTATTGCGCGAACAAGAAAATTATATATATATATGTACGAACTCGGAAGGCGAACAAATGCAAGTGGTGTCAATGCCACAAAATTACCCAGGATTCTCATTCTCTTTCGAGAGATATACCGGAACGGGAAATGCTGCGTTGTACGTGAGAAATTTTGCTACGATGCAAAGCTCCAGAATGTACAAAGGTGGTCTCTCAACGAAGACTGGATAGAAAAAAGAAAAATGAATAAATAAAATAAAATGAGAGAGAAGTAACATTGTAAATAAATAAAAGACGAAAATTATGTATACTTGCATTGTTGCATATACAATTATGGAAATTACAATGATCAATACATAATATTGCAGCTTTAAAGTCTGCACTCGAGCAATGCGAGTCAATAAAATGCAAAATGCGGTGAAAACTCCAGAGCTATATTGAGCGTGAGAGTTTAGACATCATCAAATACACCTCCCTGAATATTGTGAAGAGGCGTATCCGATACGTAAACAAAACTGCCTTTAGTTTTTGGTAATCCAAATAGTGCACCATTATTTAAACATTCAATTGGATTTTTGGAGATATCAAGTAAATGAACACGATTAAGGTACTTCACTGCACCTTTATGAATCATATCAATTCGATTCGCGTTCAATAATAATCGGCGTAATCGTGGTAAACCGTCAAAGGACTCGCCATCAATTGTTGTCAATGAATTATTCTTCAAATGTAATTCTTGAAGATGTCTAAGAAGAAATGTTCCTTTAGGTATATTTGATATTTTATTTCCATCGAGTGAGAGTGTAAATTTTGGTACATCGACAAAGCTACCAACTGCCAATTGATCAATTTCATTGTAATCCACATGAAGATCACGTAATGTTTCAGGCAATCCGAAAAATGTATCTTCAGTGATGTTTGTGAGTTTATTCCACGCAAGATTTAAATCTTTTAAATTCTCCAAACCTGACCACACGCCATTTTTCAAACTACGAATGGAATTCTGGTACAGATAAAGTGTTCTCAGGCTTATTAAGTCATTAAATGAACCAAGCTCAATATTTTCCAGTTTATTTTTTGTCAGTATGAGCACCTGCAATGAGGACAAACCACGAAGCGATTTACTACCAAGCGCAGCAATATTATTCTGTGCCATATTGAGATAAACAAGTTGCTTCAACTTCACGAAGCTGTTATCCGCAATTTCTTCAATCGCGTTCTTAGAAAGTATCATTTCATGCAGTGAAGAGGGAAGACTCGACACAAAATTGATGCTCTTCAATCTATTTCCAATCAAGAATAAACCAGATAGATTCGTTTTTTCTAATGCACCATTTTCGATCTCATTAATTAAATTGTCCTTGAAGTTTAATACTTTTAAATGCTCATTCTTAATTACATTTCTCTTCAATTTCACGATTTTATTGATCGCTAAATTGACATATGCAAGATTAGCGGGTAAGTCATTCAATAGCTCGGCAGTAATTTCTGTGATTTCATTATTGGACAAATCAATAGAATTGAATGGAAAGTCGTTGAGTTTATACCATTCCTTTTCGAATTGTCTTATTCCCAAATTCTGAAGAATTAGTGTACGTTGTTCATAGTTAATAGAGACTTGGTTACATTTATCCGGCATGACTTCATCCTTTTTTAATTCCTCTACTAATTTCACCAGACCTTCACTACTTTTACAAATTTTTGCCTTCAGCGTTCTGTCTATCACCGCACCATTTACATTCTCATAATCATTTCTCAAGCTTGGTGCTTTGATGTCATCTGATACTGTCGTATCTTCATTTTCATCCGTTAATTCATCATCAATTATTATTTCCGTATCACGAAGAAATGGATTTTCAAATGTAACCGTTGATAAACTCCACAATTCATTACCCACTGTGATAACATTAGCATCCTTAGTAATACCAAAAAAATAACTTTTCTTCAAGTGTCTCAATGAATTATTCGTAACGTCAAGTATCCTGAGATTATTAAGCCCAACAAATGCATTCTCAAAACTCGACAATTTATTATTAGCCAACGATAAATTCTCCAACTTTGTTAAATTCGAAAATACAAATTCTGGAAGATCTTCCAATGAATTATTGCTGAGATTCAATGATTTAGCATCAACCAATTGATCAAAAACATTTTTATCAAGTTTATAAATTCCAAGATTTGATAAATCATAATGAGTAACTATTGGCTCGCTAGGTTTGACACTTTTTAATATTCCGTTATCAATGTCAAGATTGTACGTGGCATGTATCAGTTCACTGTTAACTCCACAACCAATTCCAAGAAGTAAAATAATCGGCCACATTTTAAACGCTATGTGTGTACTGTGTTCAATCGTCGTTATCCCACAATGACGATGCGTCTCTGAAACAGTCAAGGATAAACATCGTCAATTGAATTCAATGACATAACTTTGACCGTTAGATCTGTCCATGTGTACGAATGTACCCACATAAGAATTATCTATGGTAGCTCTTGATGTTCTTACCTGGATGATAGAACGTTCTGCCGTAGTTGTTGTCGTCGAAATCGCTGAAGCACCCAAGAACAACTGTGCAATAACACAAAATAGCCACTGATTATATAGTTAAGTGACAAAGGTAAATGACCAAACTGAAGTTTACGGATGCGAAGACAAGCAACGACTGTCGGATGTTGGTTGAATGCTAAGCAATAAGTACTCAACTCTGTTCAGGATTCTATATATTGGTATCAAACTAACCAAACAGGTCCACTAGTCAGCCTTCATCATTCCTTTTAAGGTATTGAACAACGACCTTCTGTCATGTCGTTATTTGCATCGAATAAAACATTGTAAAAAAAGAAAAAAAACAAAAATTGTCACGTTTAAGTAGAGAGGTAGAAAGATGAAGAGAACTGCGTGTATGTCTTTCTTCACGTCAATGGCTTCTCCAAATGAATAAATTACCTGTATAAAGATAAATAATCTTTTAGCTTGAGTTCATGTTGATGTCTATGAACCACACGAGAATGTTGGTGTTCAGCCCGCGTGGAAACATCGTTATTCATGATAGATATTATATACAGTGACAGAGAAGCACACATGGCAAAATTTCCATACAAGACGAGATCGACGGTCGCGACCTGTTAAGTGAGTCTTGAGTAACAACATATCATGGATGTTTTTAAAATCCTCTTCATAAAAAAATCACGAAATTACTGTAAAAGACACGTAATTTCAAAAATGCTGTAACAAATCGTTTGTTTTTTTTTGTAGGAATTTTTTTTTCCCAACAAAATATTCATGTGATTAATTCAGAAATTCATCAACATCTTTACACATATTCTGAAGTGAGCTTTGAGATATATTGAACGAAAAATACGAATATTTTGACGTATACAGATTATTCTGTTGTACGTGACACAATACAATTACGTTGCGTGGATGACAAATCACTGAAGCATTGTTTAGAACCCAAAACATCAAATGATTTCTTATTCAGTACGAGTATGTTTATGGCTCTTTCAATCACAGAAGAACTGATAAAATATGGAAGAATGGTTATCAGGTAAAAAATACGACTTCTTGTTACAAAAATAGAATATAAATACACAAACTTCTTCGTCCCATTCACAGATTATACTCACTTGATCATATCTCAATAACATAATAATAATTCAATGTATTCATTCATTTTATATGTACATTCAGATCTCTTTTCGACAAACTTTACTTTCATTTTCATATCTGCAGTAAAAAATTAAAAAGCATACTCAGCTACTCCGGTTATTGACATAAAAATTAAAAGCTTGACTTCTCAAGTAACGCATCACATGTTCTAACTAAATACCCACCACGCAAAATATACAAACGTTCACTTCACAATATAAACATAAGTATGAGAGACATTTTCAATTTTAAATATCCATATTTATCATGTAAATTATTCAACAACACTGACAAATAATTTCTTACATGCTAAACGTTTTATCTATTTATTTTCATAATTATTTTATTCTTTCAGGACTGAAGGTTGAGATTTATCAGCTCAGCCACGTGGGCAGACAGTGGTATACAGGAGGTGAAAGGAGCAGAGATTGAAAATGATTAAAAAAAAAAAAATAAAATAAAAAGCAATAATGAAGATGAAGAATAAAAATGAAGAGGAAATAACGAATATGGAGTGAAGAGGAATTGCATCGGTGCGGAAGAGTCACAAGTGCGGTATAGTAGTATATAGTAACGGGGTCGTTGAGAGCCTCGTTTTGAGCAGCAACGAGGTGCTTCACCACGATGGAGAGTAGGAGTTGCCTTGCATGAAACATAGAAGGTGAAGAACGATGCGGAACCGCAGTCGTACGCTGACCAGTCGACAATGCGGACACTATATAATAATATTCATTTTTTATTATATTCATCATGGTCATAAATGTGATTGTGAGAGAAAAACAGGACACCCACGTGTCTTGATAACAAATATAAACATCGATTGTCAGCGTGAGAAGTAAACAAACAACAAAAGTACATAAAGAAACGAAAAAAAAATAAAATAAAGAAAGAATCATCAATGCAATAAATATGCAATGAATTGTGCTATTTGTTCAGCTGATAGGGTGATTGATCAGTACATAAAGATATTGCAGACAGTAAAATAGCCGGCAGTTATCTTTGAAGAGGCAGAAAGACAGCAGAGAAAAACAAATAGAATAGGAAACGAGAATAAGAAGGAATAAATATAAATAGTAAGAAGGGTGCGAGAATAAATAAAAAATAAATCGGGGCGAGATTGATGGTGCAAAAATTTCCACCACACACGACGTTCATTACACTTGAGCACAGATATCTCATCAGATATACCTATCGTATTGTTGCGACAACTCCTCAGTGGGGGATGCAACTGTAATTGCTTGGAGAAGATCGATAGCTTTATATATATACATATATAAATGTATACGAAAGCAAATTAAATTCTTGAAAGTGACACCTATATATAAATGAACTCGCGGTGAGAACGTGTAAAAAAAAATTGATGCAAATTAACTTGGTGGAATTTTTCACTGGTCATTATATTTTCTTTCTCTCATTCTTTACATTCATGTTATTAGCATCAAGTGATAGTGTCACGGAAAGTATTTTGAGGAGACACTCTCTCACACACGCATACATCACACAACAGTGTGACAATTATAACGTAATTGGTTTTGATTTAAACGATTATATGTGTTACTGTGTATAAAAGTGTGTGAAACTTTTTGAGAGAAACATGATCGGTAAAGAAAATATGTGGAGACAGCGACGTTTGGCTGTGCCAAAAAGGTAAATTTGATTCAAAATCAATTTTAATAGATGAAATGAAATTTATAAAATTGT
The DNA here is from genome assembly GCA_958496275.1 of Zele albiditarsus. Classification (NCBI taxonomy): domain Eukaryota; kingdom Metazoa; phylum Arthropoda; class Insecta; order Hymenoptera; family Braconidae; genus Zele; species Zele albiditarsus. The sequence goes on from OY292411.1 coordinate 1,210,741, forward strand.
CGATGCATAAAATTATTTCTCATCTTGTGTTCGTGCAAAACTCTTTTTTATTTTATTATATTCAACACGGAAATGTCGGGGCTTGGGAATAATAGTACCTCGAAGGGTTTTAAATCGTGACACACACCTTATCTTATTCATGCTCGAGCGCGTTCTCTTTGATATCCCTTTCTTTATATAATATGTATATATACTTCGAGTATTTCTTTTTTATTTGCACACACGTAACACCCTCGTAGCCATTTACTTATGTTACTTTTTTATAATAAATGTGAAAACATGTCGATAAACTTGAAAATTCTATTGAACAATAATTGAATTTACAGAGTCATTCAACCGCTGATTATTTAAAGATTTACGATCCCACGCACATGGTTTATCCACACACGAGAAAGCAGTTACCGTTCATTCCTTTTCTTCCTTATTCATCCGCAATATTCGGATCATTATCCATTTACTTATTTACGTTTTATTGTTTTCAGTCAGACACGTAACGGAAATATTCCTATTGTAATATCTGAATTGAGAAAATTATGATTAACGTTGAAATTAATTTTGAATTATAATATCACTGGCACTTCATACATCTTTCGATTTTTTTTTATCATCTCAAATCGTTTGGGACAAAGTCATATGATTAAAAAATGAACAATGGTTATGCTCGATGAAAACAGGTCACTCGGGAAATTCTTGTCACTCAAGAATAATTATAAATGCACTGTTTGTTAATTTAATTATGACATGAAAACCACGAGGTGATTAATGTATGTATTTTTTAATGTTTGTCAGATGATTTATGTCCTAATTTTAATTGTCTTGTTTTTTCTTCTTATAGAACTAGTGAGCTCATCGCCCTCGTTGCCTTATCCAGTACACTTTTTTTATTTCTTCACACTCGGGACTTGCATTCCCGTTTACGTGAAATGGAAGTGCGACTTCAACCTGGCGAGAACGAGATTTCAGCAAATCAATTGTCAGGAGGTAAAAAATCATTAAAAAATTTTTTTTAATTAACTCTTTTGCATCTTCTATTAAGAAAAAAAACATAGAAGGAATTAATATTTTATTTCAATGATAGTTAAATTGAATGAAACATATAGATCTCATTTAATGAGAATCGTTCAATCTTTCTCGACAATTTTTCATTAATTCCTAAAACGAATTCACAAAAATTGAGAGTTACTAAGGTCATAAATTTTTAGTAAAATACTCCATAACACTCTACCACAATATTTCTCAGAGGCTATATTTTATTCAATATTAAAAATATGCATATGTATATATAGAAAAAAATGCACAGATATCACAATGAACATAACAATGGTAATTGATTGAAAACCAGCGACAATATTGCGTGATGATAATTTCATACTCGATAGACACGCGACATTTTGTCCCTATTTTTCATTTTCATGCAGCTTGTATGTATATCGCGATTCAAGCTAATAAACATAAATGCAAAGCAGCGAATAACGTCCAGACTATATATATATAAACACTTACACATTCCAACGAGAAGATCTAGAATTTCATGTGTGTGCAATTTTTTCATGTTATTTTGTATAAATGCGAGAGGAAGTTGAAAAGATCTTTTGCTATTTGCATTGTGGAGATACTATACTACTGAGCTATATAATAGATGAATAATATGTCTGTATGTGTATGCACATATGTAAACGCATTTGAATTCGTAACGGTAAGATACCACACAAGTTTGCCCATAGCTCATTTGCGTGTGCAATCCAAGACTTTTGCTAATTAGTTGTTCAAGTCATACCGGTGGGCCTATTTAATTACCTTATACGTACCATTTTTAAATAGCCTGAGTAGAATCATGTAGATGCACCTGGGAATGTCTTCTTTTTTTTTTGGCGAGAAAGATGGATGTGTTAAAAACAGGAAATGTCTTCAAGCTGAATAAAAAGTTTTGAAGTAGAAGTGTTCTCCTCTCAAATTGGAATTAATTGTAATAATGGTGTTTAAAAAATAAATTGAAATAAGTTTGAGAATTAATTTGATGCCATAAAAAATAAAATTAGAATTAATTATTTTCATTGTACAATTTTAATTGTAAATGTTTGTCTGTGAATTCAATGTACTTTAAACTTCTTGTTACATACTTTTAATTTAGACTCTGTATTTCAATTTATTTTATAGACATTCGATTTGGTATATAATAAAAGATTTGATTATAGAATTAATACTTCCTTTCAACTTCATCAACTTCTATTACTTTGTACACAATTAATTGTACGGGTACGTCCTTTTTCCGCTGAAGAATCCAAAGAGGCATAAAATCACTTATACACACTCGTTTCCCTCACGCGATATTTACCTGATGTATTTGCTCACTAGTCGTGAATTAACCAATTAATTGATGATATTGAAAACACTGCAATTAAATTATATACATTAATGATAATGAACCCACAACAGACTCATAATATTTTTTCAATTAGTTTTAATCCATAATATCTATGGATCATTGTGTGTATGTGCAGAACTATAAATTGAATCGACAGCCATTGATATAGATTTGTGAGATCATAAAACTTTATCTGTATGTATGTATGTATATCTATTTATATATGAGAAACGTATATTTATTTCCTGTGATTATCTTTTTAAGTAGGCGAGAGATGTATTCGATGTTAATCCACATTGAGTTAAAGACAAGAAGGGAGTGAGACAAACATCCGGAGATGAATGAGAATGTATAGTATATAAAGGAAATAATTGAGTGCGGGTGTTAATGTAAAAAAGTAATGAGACTGATGAACACGAGAGATGTATTTGTATTATAAAAGTTAATCATGATGATAAAAAAATTGATGAAAAGCGACACAAGAGAAAGGTCTGTGGTACGGGTACTCATTAAATTTATATATTGTATTAAATATTTTTATAGTCATACAGTAAAGTAAATTTAATTAACATTCTCACCGATCATTTATCGAAATCACTTCATTAATGGTTATGATTATGAAAACAAAATAGATTTGAATTTTATGTGAAGTGAAATCAATTTCATTATTGTAAATGGTTAATTTAATTCGTCATAAAAAACATAAATTTAAATCCTGATAAAACATAGCAACATTTAGTTTGAAATAAAAACTGTGAATTTAATTCATGATATCGATTTTGAATTTTCGTCGTGATAAAAATTGTGAAGTAGTGATGAAAATTCTAAATATGAGGAAGATCATCATGATGAATATTCAAAAACTGGAAGTTTTCAAGCCAAGTAACGAAGAGAGAGAAAAATTATTATCATTCAATTCCACCAAACTTCATTCACATACTTACCCATAATTACCATAAATATAATATTCACGACGCATCGTCTACCTCATATTAACGGGGGAAAAAAAAAAAAACATTACTTCTTTTCAAGTGTTTGCAGTGATGTTCTCACTAATATTGTGATGAGAATTCTAAATTAAACTCCTCGATAGAAATCCAATAACAAGATTCAATTCAATTTACAAGAATATTCAATTAAATTGATAGATAATCGATTTCCTGACAGCATTTATATACACATATATATATATACATACATACATACAAACATGCTTGAATGAATAACAAGAATAATCTTTCATTTCGTGCACGGAAGTGCACGAGAGAACAATTGTACTGCATGTCCCGCGGTATACAAAGACTGTTTCTACATATAAATATATATATATATAAACGTGATGTGATCCTTGCCCTTAGCAAAGATGAAGATAAGCATTTCGATGACTAAATAAACTCATCTAATCCTGTGAGCAAAAGATGCGCCAAGAGATATAACTTACTAACAATTAAAACCAGTAGGGCAATATAACCAAGAAAAAAATTAACAATTTTTTCTTTCATTTTAATTTACACAAAGTGCTTCATCGGTCAAGACCTTCTACGGTAGTTGCGATTACTTGTTAAGTTTGGAATCTTGTAAACACACCTAGACCGCAATAATAAAAAAAGAAAGGCAAGAAAAAAGAAGATGGTGAAGGAAATAAAGAGAGAGAGAGAATAAACGCCAGACGAAATATATATATGTGTGTATGTGCGTGAACCTGTGCGTGTCAACACGATTCACGTTATACACGCACTGCCGCGAGGTCGACTTCGTGCTGGTGCAACGGTTCCATGCAATGTGTTGTACAGTATCATAAGCATATATCCAAGTAAAGGTAAATGTGTGGATAGGAACATAAGACACGTGAAGTAAAGGGTGCTTCGATAGTGCATTATGACCAGCATTATTGAAGGTATATATTCGATACCACACGAGTATGCGGAAATGCTTGGAAGATCTTGAAGCGTTTATATATCTCATCATCGTTGAACTAGTTATCGGTGGAGATCGATGCTTACGGGCACACACGTTGCTGTAGAATTTAATCATTATTATTGTATTATTTTTATATCATTTGTTTTCTTTTTTTTTCACGCGATTTTCCTCTATTAAGTTCATCATTTTGTACATTATTTTTGATTTTAGCGTTTACATCATTCGTTCCCACGGTGTTAATTAATGGTCTGGCGACAATTAGTTAAGAATCCAGGTTGTGTTACTTCTGCTGCAATTGTCGCGAGTATAAATATAAATATTATGGAGAATTGGGTTGGGAGAATATAACCAAGACAATGCAATTTATATTTTATATATAGGATGAAGATAATTTATATATTTAGAACAGAGAATTAATTGTTCAGGTGATTGGTGGTGGAATGTGGGAATTTGCAATTTATTTATGTATCATAGAGAATATCAAGAGACTTGATGAGTTTGATGAAATAATAAATGCACAAATATTTAAATTGGGAATTGTTAATTAATATAGTGGAACTAAAATGGGGTTGTGATAATGATTGTAATTGAAAAATGAGCATGGGAAAAATTTATGAAATGTTTAGTTAATTTATTCCACTCTATATATTACATAAAAGTTTCAAGCCGATATACAGTTTTTGTATTGTGTCTAATGCAATTTTAATATTTTATGAGGATCCTTTTTTTCCATAAACATAACACTGTCATTGAAAAATCACACCACTTTAAATTCTTCTACACTAATCATGAAAATTATTACGCTTCAAATATTCCAAGTATTTATTCCAAAATACCATTCAAATATTTCATTAAAATTGCGCTTTTACCGCAAACAAAATAAACAGAATGTTCTGGTGACCAGGAAGACAAAATTGTGCCCACACGCAATCCTCAAAGTAATATACATACATTCTCAACCGTGTGTAATGTCTAACGACTGTCGTAATAATTTGAGTGACCATATACATCATCATACTTCAACATAAATTGGCTGAGTCTGCACATGACGGCATGAACTGTGCAGTTCATCGCCATGAAAAATCTCTCTATAATACACCTTGTATCATTACTCCATGAATGCGCTCACGTTGTCTACCTACATCTTCTTACATCTATACTCCAATTTGCGGACAAATTGCAAGCATCGATTTCACGCCACAAGAAAAACGCAAAGACGACACGAAGATGCCGGAAACAAATCGGTTACACTTCGGTGACTTTTATCCATTTATATATTGTAATGTATACAAGTCAATGGTTCCATCCAACAATTCGTGTGGCAGACAAAGAGAAAGATGAAAGTTTGCGAAAACCATCAAGCTTACCACTCCGTTCCGAACAATTAGATAGCGAGATCGAGCATCTCTCTTTATATATATATATATATATATGTATATATTTATATCAAGATGATGAAGAAAAAATTTCTTTCCATAACATTTTTAACTGACTATAAGTATCCCCTTTTGTGCCAATACTTGCGCGCACGCTTTCTCAAGTTCTGGGTCAGCTGGTACCAGAATCCGGTCTGCACTCTATCAGGAAACACCAGCCATTCACCTCTCAAAGTAATGTAATGTCACATACATGTTTGAATGCAGATGTGTGAAGTGTTACCAGACAACGCGGAAAAAAAAAAACATTAACAAGAAAAAAAAATAATAATAAAAAAGATAAGAGTCCAGTTTTATGATCAATCTTGTGTGGCAAAGAGAGCGTGCACTTTCTCCACTAGTGCGTGAAGATTTATTATTACATGTATTGTACACGGAAGTATCATATATGTGTATATATTCGTTATACACATTTGATTCCGTGAAAAAATAGTGAAAAATATTCAACCAGATCCAACAGAGGGTGAGGGGTGAAGTAGAAAAGAGGTAAAAAAATTTCCATTCCATTGGCCTAGGAATGCAACTAATTCAGACTCGTAAAAGTTCTCGTAACTTTTCTTCTCGCGGTGAAAACACTCTACCAATAATTTTTTGCATGGTCATGTGTGTGTTAGAGAGACAGAAGATGATGAAGAAAAAGAAAAGAAAGAAAAAATTGGTACGACCGGACGAGCATTGGATATATATATATATGTGAAGTTTGAAAACTTTTTTCCTTTCTCCCTTCGAACTGTAAGAGATTGCTTGAACTAGATTCCACCTATATACACCCAACGGCCTTTCACAGCGATTACAACCAAACACGCCTTTACTTTTATTTTATTTTATCATATACATAAGCTTCATGAGTGAATATTTTTTATTTTTGATATCAGTGTTAGAGAAGTATCGAGTTTCATTCATGCAAATTATTCTGGAACGACCGATGCTGGTATATCGTATTTAGGTAATGAGACAGTATGTCATATGTGATTGGAGTGTGTTAGTTTAAAAATGTAAGGAATTGAAAGTAGAATGGATAAAAAACAACAATAGGAAAAAAAAAATGTTTTATCACGATTGTCCCAAATATAACTCTTTTTATTTCCTAGTCAGCACGCTGCTCATAACAATTGTTTTGAGTTCCAGTTCCACCCAATAACTTTGACGATTCTTATGTATTTAGGATTCTTATATAAAAAAATTCTCTATAAGAATAAAAAAAACAAAAGATCATGTTGTTATCATGTCTCTGTAAAAATATTTTTGTATTTCAGATGAAGAAATGCAGTCAGCGGTTCAGACACTCCAGAGCATCAGACGGACCAGTACAGAAATGGTAATGAATGAATAGATAAATAAACAAATGAATATATATGAGTAAATAAATTAATGAAATGAAATGAATTAACGATACACACAACCATGCATCTGTAGATACATCGTACCAAGTGAATTGACCGTTAATTGATGCAGATGTCGGTCAATGCGTCACGAACCGGTCATTGTATTGTTCCCAACATGTTCTCAGCAGTGTATTTAATTTTCAATGTCCCAGTTACTCGTTGTCTCGATGAAATCGCGAGTGCATCATGCAAATAGTATGGCAATATATACTCAAAAACATTTAAAGATAACTATTGTTTTATTATATTTATTTTCTTTTTTTCTTTTCTTATTCGTCGTTTTTAATTTTTCGTATTCCACAAAATTAGGGGAAGCTCAAAGTTCGACTTGGATATAGGGACTAGATCATTCTTATTCTCATCGTGTGTATCATGTGCGGAACGAGCAATTGCTCATGCAAGTCAAGAAATATTGAGGTCAAATCGTCTACTGAAACGTGTACAAAGTGGCTATTCTATATCACTAGCATTTATGTAAATTAAATATTTATATATACAGTGGATAAAAGATAATTATTTATTGGTATATATTTTTTTTTGAGCCATGTTGAGTTTTATGTTTTTAGCAAATGAAGGAAAATGATAATGGAGGTAGAATAAAAAATAATGAGATACCCTGATCAAATAATTTAGAAATATATACTGCAATATCTTGATACACTGCCGGAACTAAATGTTCATATATAAATTTTACAGCACGATGCGTTGTAATTTAAAATCGCTGGAAACTTCAAAGCAAGTTTATTCGCGGATCAGTGAAACCGTTGAAACTTCGTTAAATTTAAGTGGTTAGAGTTGATTTAGATTGAGTTAACGGTGTTCTATCTTGTATAACAGAAGGCATGAGTGGATTGTTACAATACGGTTCACTTATTAATTAAAATCAAGAAAATTTGCCAACTGAATTTCAATTAAAATTTCTATATCATACAAGTGCTATCTTTCGAAATAAAGACATTTCTGGGTAATTAATTCTTTTTCACAACAAAATGAGAAGCAAATATGGAAAGATTATTTTGGTTTTCTTGAAATTTGCCCAATCGATCTCTTCAAAATGATGATTTAGGAATCTGTGATTTCCTGAATACCAATTTTACACAGAATGAATGAATTATAAGTTAATGTGTCTAGTTAAAGTACAGTTGTAACTGGTACTGACACGCATGTCATAAATGTGGGAAACCGATTCATGTATGGTGGCAAATTAAAAGTGTAAGATAATATCCCCACATCAAAACTGTAATAAATGTTTGTCTGAATTACAATAAATTATTACTGATATTTACATGTTTATTATTTTGCAGTACGATCGCCTGGAGCCTTTGAATTTGAATGGGTTGAACAATACAAAACGAGCTGACAAACATGTTTTGTTTTTTAACCGCGTGCCAAAAGTTGGTTCACAAACATTCATGCAATTGTTGCGAAGATTATCATTGAGAAATGGATTTGGCTTCAACAGAGATCAAGTGCAACGGGTCGAGACTATTAGACTGTCGCCATTTGAGCAGGTGAATATTTATTGTCTTGGGCTATAAGAAATATTTTTTCTATTTTGTTTCAAGTCCAATCACCATAAAGTAAAAATAGCAATGAAGGATCATTTGAATATTGATTATTTTTAATTGTTTTACAGCGTCAGTTAGTGAGACTCGTGAATAGCTACAACGAGCCATCTGTCTATGTGAAGCATGTGTGCTTCACCAATTTCACAGAGTAAGTGGCTGCTGAGTAAATGCATTCATAAAAATTCTAGTTAACCATCGAGATATTAAACTTTTTTCTTATTTTTATTAACTGTCTTCTCATGTGATAGGTTCAATCTTCCCCAACCAATTTACATGAATGTCGTGCGGGATCCGGTTGAACGGGTTATCTCATGGTATTATTATGTACGTGCGCCATGGTATTATGTTGAGAGGAAACAGATATTTCCGGATTTACCACTGCCGGATCCTGAATGGTTGAAAAAGGATTTTGAGAGCTGTGTATTGAATGGTGATCGTGAATGTCGATATGTTGAAGGTGAATATCATGAAGGAATTGGCGATCACAGACGCCAAACACTTTTTTTCTGTGGTCACAGCGAAAAGTGCATGTAAGTGTTTTTCATCTGAAGTTAATAAAAGTATATCTGAAGAGTAGATCCTTGGGATTTTTTCATTGTCAATTCAATTTATCCTGTGGTATATTCAACGGAAATAGTAAATAATTTAATTTGTATACAAATTCGAGAGTTTGTCATTTCAATTTTATATGTACAGCACGTTTGTTCTGGTGACATGCTCTTTATGATGAGAGTTCATTTCACAACATAATAATTACGATGCCTATTCTCAGATAGAATGAAAAAGGAATATTGCGACTTTAATGCACAATTCTTGAACATAGTTAATGATTATGGCAATAAAATATTTGAAAGCGGTGGCGTATCAGACCACTTTGATAGTTCAGTTGAGAATAATATAATCGCAGAGAATGAAAGTTACGAATGTTGTATATGAATATGATTTCTTTACTAATGATAATAATGTAGGGTTATAATGCAGTAAACTATAAAGTCTATAGCACAGAATGAAGAACGCAGTCCATTATTCATAATAAATCATTTTGAATCCAGTAAATAAAGATGAATTTTAGAATACCTACAATTTTTTAATGAAAGTTACATTTCCAAAAAAAAAGTCCCCATTTGTTCAATATAATCATAATTTATTTATTTTTCAGGCCATTTAATACAGCGGGAGCCCTAGAGAGAGCGAAATTGTCAGTGGAAAAACATTACGCAGTGGTTGGAGTACTCGAAGACGTTAATGCAACGCTCACTGTACTCGAGAACTACATTCCCCAATTTTTTGAAGGTGCAACTGAAGTTTATTGGGGTGAGTTATGAATTACTGATTCAGTATCTCATTTCTTCATCTTCAATATATATTTTTCAATTTCTTGCCCGTCCAAGACATACGACGCCATTGACGAGACCTCTTTTATTTTATTACTAATCAATAGAAAAATATTAATCGAATAATTATTTAGAAGAATGTATATTCTCTCATTGATAACATTTTCATTTATTCATAATGCATAATTAACGGAGTTTTATTTCTTTCAGATGAGATGAATTCATTCAAGCGAATAAATCGTAATGCATTTAAACCGCCAGTAAGTGAAGAAGTGAAAGATATGGTGCGAAAGAATTTCACCAAGGAAATTGAGTTCTATCAATTTTGCAGACAACGATTACACAGGCAGTTGAGAGCACTCAAGTTGTCTACAACAATGCCGGTAACTTAAACCCCGTGCAATATTGACAACTTCCAATAAAGTAGTCCCTGATTGAGATCCGCGACACATCAAAATTATTGGATCAATATACTTAATTTTCCATGTGATATAGGCAAAGACTCTTTGTATAGATTTAATTATATAATTAAGCTCACCATCAATAATGATGTGTGAAACACAGCGAGATTAATGATTGACAATCATTGTGGATGTATTTGAGCTGATTGAGTGATTGGTAAAGTATTTTTACAGATGACACACTGAAATTATGAGTCTGTCAATGAATAATTTGGCTTTAACACGAAAACAGCGTTTTCAACATTGATTACTCTTAATCTAGCTTGTGGCAAATAAAGAAAAATACGAGTGATTGATTGATAGATTATTCAATAAAATTTATTTAGTTCTAATACATTTGCAAACATTTATAGCTATAGTTTTTTTTTTTTCATCGAAAATCAATATTTGCGCTTATATATGAATGTTTGATTCATTTATTTCATTATCAATTACGTATACATATATATATATATATATATAACCATGCTCACATTTTTACATTCTATTCATTCTATACATTCGTGTTCACGATAAATGTCTATTATATGTATATGGCATAGTCATTGACTTTATGTGACCAAAATTAAATTCATATATACCATTATTAATAACAAAAAATCATGGTCGTATTTAAAATTATTGTCATAGGCTTTTTTGTCCCATTTATTAAATTTAATTCTTTATCGTTACTGTTTCGAGTTCGTTTTTTCTTTGCGTTCGTTGTTACCTCTGTCGATTTCATTAATCACTGTCAGACATTGTGCGTCAATTCGTTTTTGCTTTATTTTTAAGTGTGTAAAAAATATGGCGCAGTTCATTTACATACACAATTGTAACATGTTATTGTGCGACAATATTTTGATACATTCAGGTACAAATCTCTCGCTACTTTTAAATATTGTCATAGTGAAAATTGCAAAAAAAAATTTCTGCATATATTTATTGTGAGTAAAATGATTGAGTACAACTATAAGAGTACACACAGGATCATAGTCTTCGCAGCAATTTCCTTTTCAACAGACAACTCTGCTTCGTCCTTTTCATTGGTGTCTTTTATATAATTATATTCACTATCAAAAAGGTTGGATAATGAAATGATACCATTCAGAGTCATTGGACACTGATATATAATCTTTATTAATGTGAACAATTGCCGTATGTAAAACTTCAGAACAATCGTCTACGCCATGAGTGATAACATAATTTCACAAATATAATATTGTAGTAATTGCTAAATACTATATTGGAAGAAATTTTTTTTTTGTCAGCTATTTAATAGCTAATGGTGTTGCTTTTACCATATTGAAAGTTTTTTGATTATCATTTTCTCAACATCAGTGGTTTTGAGCAGTACATTTTCCAACTCAACATAGGCTGTTGTCACCCATAAGATTTATTTGAATAGGCAGTGGTTAGTCTATCTTGAGTTTGAATTTCCACACAGATTTGTCAATGTGTCTATGACGCTTATTTAAAAATTAATTTGACGAAAATATTACAGACAGTCGATGTGAAATTTTGTACACGGCTATTTTCATATTGTGGTGATTGGATAATTCAAAATAATTCTAAATAAGTCAATTCAGTAGGACATTCTTCTCCAATTGTATCATTGACACCGACCGTATGTGCACTAAAAGGTGCTGCCAGAAGATTATACCCGGAGAACTGTTAACGACAGGAATGGATGATTATAAACAAAAATTAATTGAAAACGACATCACGACATTATTAGACTTCGATGGATCGAACATGCATATATTTAAAAGATCTATCAAACGTACAATTGACATACGATATTTCATTTACTCGGAGCAGTCTTGCGTAATAACAATATACAGATTTCACAGTTATGTGTCACGTTTGTTATGTCATATTTTCCTTAAAGAAGAAAAAAACAACATTTCGCTCATAAAAAAATAATCAAAAAGACAGGAGGTCGAATGAAATAGTTGATAATGATTACTTGTATAATTAAAACTTCACCCGAACTGCAGAGCACTGATCATTTTATCTCTTTTCGTTTCATATTTTTCAAAAGCGATAGACTAGAGAATTCTATTCAACAATTTCATAGCATTCGTCATACTATTTGAGTTCGCACATATAAAAATATCACAATCGATCGGAGGACGAAAGAAAAAGGAGGAGAAGAAGACAAAGGAGTTGAGCATTCAATAGCTCTTTCATTTGCAGTAGGCATCATCATATTCGGATCAACAAAAATTTTTAAAATTAGTCTCGGACTCTCCAACATGTACCTTCCTCTCAATGAGAGGATTATAAATAGCACACGCTATTTATAATCAACGATGCTGGCGCAACCATAAGCAGGCAATTCATTAACTTTTATACATTTAGCCCCATCACATTAATTGAAGTTTATAAATAATTCCCATTTCCTTTTCCCTTTTCTATTCTTTCCGTAAATGATTCGTCTCGAAAAATATTCCCATTTCATTTTGCAATTATGTACAATAAATTGATCCATTTATTTTTCAGATAAAACATTTCGATCAAAGCTTTGCTCAATAAAATGTCGGTGACCAGTCACGTGTACTGCAAACACTCGACGGTATAATGGGTATATAATTTGCAGCTGGTGTCATTGGCAAACACTGAAAACAATAATTGGTGCCTCCATTGTTGTCCCAATATTGTGCGCCTTTACATTGAAATCGTACAGCCAATTCAAGTTTATTTCCGATTTTTAATGTATGGCAGTATAACTGAAATGCGAATTTATCGCTGAAACCATCGCACGAATTGATAACGTAGCGTGCCTGGAGATCGCTATAATTTTTCCATGAATCCAGTGTATATCTTATATGGACGGATTTGTGAAAATCAAGATTTCTCACACGTACTGTGCCTTGAATACACATAGACAGTGCGTCTTGAACAATTACATTTTCCAAACATACTTGGCGATCGCGTACAAGATCTAAATAATTTGTTAGCCCACCGGGTTGCTGAAACAGTGGTACCAGTACTTTATCCGGTTTAATACCAAGCCCATTGAATTTTGGTAATGACGCGACGTTATTCAAAATTTGTCCTGATGCACCGTTTGACAAATTGCCATCGCAAAAATTGGGACTACTATCTTTCAAATATATATCATCATAAACTAAATCCGAGAATGCTGAATTTGGAACCTTTGGAATTTCATCGAGAAATGTTCTGACGTCAGCGAGATCAAGTCCAAGTACATCCGCAAAACGAACAATTTTTTTTCTTCCAGGTGTACCTGGTGGTGTTTTACCAGTTTTCAAAGATGAACATCTCCGCAGTCGTCGCGGTCGTTCTTCTTCTTCTTCATCTTCATCACCCTCTTCCTCATTGTCGACTTCATCACCATTCTCACCAATCTCTTTCGACGCTGCCTTACTAGTTTCTTTAATCCCTATATCAAAACTGCCGCGAGGTGAGCAAGATAATCTCTGAAGTAATCGTGGCATATCCTCACCATTTTCACCTACATTAAGTGTCATTACGGTTTTCGAAATGTTTTCTACTATTGTCCGTTCACTAGTCATTACCACGCACTCAACAACGAGTGCGCTAGGAATATCAATTGAACTACTGTATGATGTTTTATTATCTTTTATTGATTTCAGTTCACCATCACTAAGAGGATTTTGGGATTTGGACTCGGCGTCGCTATTATTAGCGATACTTACAAAATCATTGCTAAAATCAATCTCATCATTTGACGATGATGTCTCTAAATTGATCGTTGATGCGGGTACAATTGTCGAAATGAATTCTGAATCTGAATGTGATTTTGTGACACTTGCAATATTGTCCTTAGGTGAAAGTGTTGTTATCGATGGATTCTCATCCTGTGACACTGTGTTATCATCAAATGTACTCCAAAGAGATTCATGACTTGGTGATGAAGTGTCCAATGAATTGCAGACAACATCATTGAGCGATTCCTCGGAGCTACAAGGCAAAATTGGTTTTGTTATTGTCTTCAACTCATTCAACACATGACAATCAATAGACGAACTCGATTCCGAAGTGTCGCCAATTTTTTTATCTACATCCAAGTCAATTCTCCGTCGTCCCGGTGGCTTTTGACAATCAGATTTGTCGTGATCAAATGATATATCGCACGCGGCATCGCTCTCAGACATGTAAACTGGATCATGAAAATCTTCTGTATGTGTTTTATCACCTTCGGATGATTCTGGATCAAAGTATGCATCATTGTTGCTGTCAATTGATGGCGATGCGTCCAATGGCGAGGAAAAAACATATCCAGACTCGGAATCACGAATTTCACCATTATCACAATGATTTATTTTGATATCATCTGTAGGATTAACGAGTAATTGTTCAAGTTCACCTGGACTTACAATTTCATCGGGCGAATCTATTTCCGTTTCCACATCATCATTATGACCTTTTAATGAACCAAAGTCATAATATAATTTAGTCTCAGGACTGTGATGTGGCTGATGTTCTAAAACATGGTTACTACTTATTGCTGATGATGTATTAGAATTTGTTTTATAATTTGATGGTTGCGTCCACACGGTTTCAGGCACGGGATTCAACGAATCTGTTGCATTAAAATTGGCACCATCATTTTCATCAGTGCTTGTAACATCAGCACTACCCAATGATTTCAATCGACGATGAAGACGTCGTGCAAATGCTTCAGCACGGCCACGACAGCTGTCTGGAAATAAAGAACTTACTAGGCCACATGAACTAGCACCGGAATGATGATTGTCGCCTGCCGAATCTGTGCTACCCATTTGATTATCACCGTGTTGATATAAGACTAGTGTCCCACTTTGTTTCTCTTGAGACTTCTGCCTCTGAAAAATAGAATAGAACAATTAAAAGAATTGAGCCATAAATAGTGCGTTGAATGAACAAAGGATAAATATAATTGAATTATAAATATTTACAATGAATGTTTGAGTATAGGTATTGTCATTGAACGATTTCTAAAGTAGATGAATTCCATGAATTCATTCTAGTGCAAAAAGGAAACTACAACTTGGTGTCTTCCATTATTTTCATGTTAGTCTTTCAATTAATATTATTCATCAAATTGGGCTTCGAAGAATCAATTAATTAGTTACATAAGTATCCTACCAATCGTTCCGGTAACTTTCAACAACTGCTAGTATATGTCAGCTAGTTTAAATGACATAATTTCCAGAAATGCACATTCGAAGTTTTCAATGGATTCCATTGACCTTCATACTGCTGAAAATTTTTAATCTGGAAAATATGTGATAACTTCTCCTCGAGAAGCACTCGGAATAGAAAATATGAAACAATAAATATATCTCTTCAATTGGCGCCTGAGAGATGAAAATAAAACTAACAAACTTATGGCGCCATTTGATTATGTAACGATATTGGAATATATACATATATATCAGATTGCCTTGATCACGTGGAGGATTGGTGGTGATTACAAAACATTGAACTCTGTATGCGTGCGAGCACTATCCAAAAGAAAAAGTAAATAAATGAATGAATAAATAATACACGTAGCTGATATAAATGACCAAATCAAAATTTCTCTCTCACTCTCACTTGTCAACACGATTCATCTGAAATAAACCATGAACTCTGCGACTTTTTATATTTTATTATTGTCTCTCCCTTGACAAGTCTAAAGACAGTTGGCTATAAATCGTTTTACTTTCGTGTATGACAATTTGGCCAATTGAGAACAATCATTGACCATGATTGTTCATTTAAAATGTTCAATTTTTACTCTCATCCTATTTATGCACTTTAATCCATCAACAATCCGTCACGCAGTACATATTATCAACTAATATTATATATATATACAATAAATTTTATTCAACATTTTTCTGCTTGGTAAATGATTAGTATGATTGAATATTGAGAAATATTTCAACGCAAGCGTAATGTATCTATTATGCAATGATAATTCATGAGAAACAACTAGACTCACGATAGACGACATTAACACAATCGGGTTCAATGTCTGCTTATTCATCAATATGTTTTCAAGTGTATATGTTAGTTTTTTCAATCAGCACAGAGCCGACAAGGAACTTCCAGGTATTAAACAATATTCATATGTATTATGAATTTTATTTTGATTTAACATGATATTATATCATGCCAGTTGACTGTTATGATTTCACAATGTCACAAAGTATGTTATTGTGTCAAGGCATTGTAGTAAAAATGCGCGTAAGTTGTAGATGTCAGGCGACCTCACAGTTGAACTTCCACGCAACACTTGTAAATAAATGAGCTTATCAATGTTGAAAATCATGGCAAATTCATTAGTAATTACTAATTACAACCGAGGTCGAGATTTCTGAGGTTATCATTCAAATATAAATAATAAATTCTTTGTCTAATAGTCCACTTGTTTACATAAATTTCTATAAATATATTTTATCCGTCGCATGCAATTATTGTTGTAATTATTTATTTCACACTTTGCCTCATAATAAAATTTTATTTTGTGAAACTTTGCAATATGTGAAGTTTGTCTTTCACTGTCTTAATTATAGTTATGTTCTATATTCAATGTTAATTCATGATGAATCATATCATCAACTCACAGGCTAATTTATTAGTTGAATTGGTGCAGCTATTAATATTATCAATACTGCACGAAAAAATCGACGTGATTCAATATTTATTTTCCATTGAGAATTTTTTTTTTTTTCGTCTTTCAACTTATTGAAATATTAATTTGCAGAAGTGCTCACAAATTCATTCATATGTTTGCTATAACATGGAAATATATCACTGAATATAAATTGTAATTTCATGTCAAGGCACGCAATAAACTATACCCAATCCAGGGTCACAGCTAAATTTCTTCTTTTTCACTACGTGTTTTTTTCTTTCTAGTTCTGAGTTGGCAAATAAAATTTCATCTGATGTATAAATTGCACAATAAAACTATTTCATCGATGGGATCAAATAAATTGTATAAGAAATATCACAATCGAATTCAATCACAAACTTCAGCTGAAGAATTCCAATTTTTTGCAGCATATTAAATATATTAAATCATTCATTCGAATGAATGATGAAGATAAGCCGGCCGGTTGATGAAAGTTCAGCCGGTATTAAACAACCATGATAAAATGAAATGACAATAAAAAAATAATCACACACTCGTCGGGGCTCATGGTACATTCACAACTGAGAGATACACGTGAAACCAAGAATGTTCTCGTCTCTCAGTCAAGTTTAAAATTGAAAGAAGTAAGTATATAGTAGGTATTACGACCCAGTATGCGGTGGCTAAAAGTTCTCGTGCAAAAAGATCTCTCCTTACATTGCATGGCAACACTGCCGGACTCCCAAACATGTATGCAACGCGTACAGTCACACGATAAATGTTCAAGTGCGTACTTATATGTATATGGATACAGAATTTCACTTAACAATATGTATAAGTACAATAGCTGGTATGGTTCAGCTCATCAATAATATAATGAGCTGATCAATCATATTATAATTAATAATGTTTGATTGATTATATACTTCATGCGATAGAAGTCAACATTTATTAACGTATTTAATTTGTCCAAAGGATATATAAGTTTTTCATATTGCCTATTAAAAAATTACATTAGTTATCTGAATTTTTAAGAATAAATTGATAAATGTACGTGATTTTTGTTCCATACTTAATTAAAATTGACATGACTATGCATGAACCAATTCCGAATTTTATTTAGTATTTATATGTACATTCATAGTGATTCAAAAAGATGTGAAAACAAGTTATATGACTGGTTTTATCTAAACTTCTCTTCAAACAATTTTCTCGACTCGAATTCTTTTATAAATTTTTATTGCATTTCATCAACTATTGAACTGATATCTCAAATGTTCGTAAATATTTTAACATGTGCTCTTATGAATAAACAAATTCTAAGTTTATACTGACATGTATATGTCCATTCATGTTCATCTTGAATAATAAAAAAATATGATATTGGTTTTGCTTCAAACTTCTATCACTCCTAACAATTTTTTCAACTCCACTCCTCTTATAAATATGACTTTCAATCTTACATTTCATTCAACCGATATCAATTAATGTTTGTAAGCATTTCAATATATATATATTGTTATAGATAAACCAATCTTAAATTTATCTCAATTGTTAAAATACATTTTCATCCACTTTTATTCCAGAATATAAGAAATTGCGGTATAATTTTATTTCCAAATTCATTCATTTGCTATTCAATTAGGTTCGGTATAGCAATCTGTTATTATGATATTTTTTTCGACGTATTTTCATAACCATCCTATCTTCAGACTTGAGTGCGTCTGTTTGCTCAGACTACGTCACTTTATCAAAGAATAGATCAGTTTATTTTCGTATTACGTATCAAATGACTATTACTGTTTTTTTAAGTGGTTCATCATGTGATTGATAACAAATTCGTCTGCATGTATTCATATGTAATTGAATTAATGATTGTGGTCCTACATGTTTGCCCACTCGTTTCAAAATATATACGTTTTACACCCTCTTACAATATTTCAAGTACACTCTGAGTTCCTCACTGTCTGCGTATCATCCCAAAATATATTCGCACTGAACGATACACTCACAATCCTAATAATAATAATTCCTCGTAGTTATTAAACGCAACAAGTATCATTTAAAAAAATAATCCACAGAATTGTTTTTTTTTTGCATGATTAATTCCAGATAATCACTCTGGGATTCCTGACAGTGATGAATATTTTTTGCTACTTTCTATCGCAAATATTCTCAGATACATATCTTTCGATGATAATCCAATCTTTTAGACGATCAATTATGAAAAAAAAAATATCGGTTAAAATAATTCAGAGTAATGATACAATAATTCTCACAAAATTCATTAACAAGAGACTGACTTGGGTCCCTTAAATGCCAAGTGTGAGAAAATGCGCGTTTGAAAAATAAATATGGCAAGCGAGAATTAATATAATTTTAAACACAGTCGTCAAATTACCATATGAAATAATTCCGGAAATAACCTCACTGCATTCAGCTTCTCTCCAATCATACATTTATTATTACGTCTCCATTGTTTTTTTTTTTTTTCTATGAAGTTTAACGTTATAACGATGTTTGTTGTAATATGATGGTCACTGTGAATTTATTTTTGCATCGACCTTTTTTCTCCCTTCAAAAATAGATATTCAAAGTTATATGAACATTGCCAGATGAAGAGTATATAGATAATAAAGAATGTTAGGTCAGAGATCTGCCGCGTGCCGTTTGATGTATACATTTGTGTATACATGTTTGATGAATATAATAATCATAACAATGAAAATGATGATGTTGTTGATGATGATGATGGTGATCCGTATGGTTCATACATGCGCCACAAGAGTCGAATAGTCATCTGCTGACGTGCAACAACTCAAAAAAAGAAAATATTCGATGGATTTTTGCCAAGGGAAAGAACTACAACGACACAACACGTCCGCTGGAAATAGCACTTCTCGCGGGCGTTCCGCCATGCACCACGAGTTTTATATTCAGTATATATATATTTCCTAACTGATTTATAAAACTCTCTTGACTCTTTACTAATGATTGTAATTTGTTAAATCAATTGAAAAACAATTTTATCGATGATAATCTGGCCGCCAAACTTAGAACTGATGCAATGATTTAGCTGAATATTTAACTTTAGAGATTTCCCTCAGTTATTTTCTTCAGACTATTAAAAGAACACCAAGTTGTATGTCACTGATGACCTTATATCTTCATTTTTCAAGCTTTCTATCACTCATCAACGTCCTGTGACCATTCATGGGAAATGCAATCGGTAAGAATGATGTACAACGATCCAGTTCTTTCAGTCGTAAAGTAACATTAATGGTAAGAACGTATAAATCAATGGCATTTTTATCATTGTCAATAAAAAATAATATTGATGAAATAATAGGATCCATTCCGGAATATTCCACCGTGCACTACATCGAGTCCGGTATCTCTTTTGAGGGGGAGATATTTCAATGAGAAGAAAAAAAAATAATGTACCAGCAGGGGATTTATATTTATGCGGCAATAAACTTACCAGGGAGTATGTAATTTATAAGATACGCGTGTGCGAAATGGATAATACATCGTCTTCACATATATAAACAACAAGAAATATCTTATTATCATTATTGTACAGTTAATTGTCATATATTTGATTAAATACACGCGCATGAAACATGTTGGGTACAATCTTCATGCGTCTAACTGGCCAAAACCAATTAACATTATAACATAAGATATGGCCAATTTAAATGCCCACACGACAAACAAATAATTTTCTGGCCCACTTGGATACTCAATTCAACAACAAAAGTATTATCTGAATATTTCCAAATAACAATTGTAAAACATAACATGGATATGATAAATATATATGATTGATAACAATAGTTGTAAGTACAGTTAATTTGGATAATCAAACAACCATTCAACAAAAATAAAATATCTACATCACTACAACACAATTATAAAACTTGAAACAATTCCATATAACCAATTGTAAATGTTATAGACGCTGTCAATTTAAATTATCAATTGTTATAATAAAAGATAAGTTGAAGACGTGCGTCAATTCAATTTCAAATCACATAAAAATGTTCATAATCGTTTCATATAACAATCATATAAAACATTAAGCAAATAAATATAATTGATAATTAATGTTCAATTTCCAATACCGGAAAAATAAAAAATATTCTCCAACTCACGTATCAATTCAATACACATTAAACATATAGAAATACCGAGATTGTTTTATAGAACAATTATACGAATCGAAAGATATATTTATTTGTAATATAATTACAAAACATACGAAATAGTTGTTCGTGATGAAATGATGAAATATCCAAAGAAGAAGAAGAAGAAGAAGAAACACTAAAATATATATGTAAACAGTATATTATAATCTTCTTCACTTTAAACTCTTTGCGCATCCAAAGATCTCCATCACAAAAAGATGAATAAATGTCAGCATTCAATTTCACTGTTATTATCTGCGATATTTCTCTTATCACTTATCGCCATTAAATATATTATTTTGTTATTATTGTGAATGGTTGACAAGAACGAGAGAAACCACACACGATTACCTCGTGGACAAATTGAATTGTGACAATAATAATGATCCTCCGGCGTAGTCTGACGACCGTTCAAGTACGTACAAGGGCGTTCAAGGTCGCATCTGCGCGCAACATATCCCAGGTGCAGAGATTTTTGTGTGTGCGACATCTACGAATCATATACAACGCGTGCTAGCAGCCCACGCACG
Organism: Zele albiditarsus; assembly: GCA_958496275.1. NCBI lineage: Eukaryota > Metazoa > Arthropoda > Insecta > Hymenoptera > Braconidae > Zele > Zele albiditarsus. Next base: position 1,232,501 of record OY292411.1, read on the forward strand.
TCACGTCGTAACATCTCACATGACTGCAGTGTATTTAAATTTGGTCTCATGCCTTTTTTTTTCCTGTGCTTTAATATAGATTGAGCATAAAAAAATAAACATTACCCCAATAACATGATCTATAGATATACTGTGGTCTATAAAAAAATGAAACACTGAAATGCCAACTCCAATTTCACACCAATAATCAAAAATTTTGCGCACTCTGTCGATAACATAGAGAGAAAAAAATTCGGATGTCACCGACTGCAATGAAAAGCGCGCACAAAATCAAATCTCTCAATGACTTTGGTATACATAAAATGTATCTTGTGTGATTTCTGACTGATCTATTCTTTTAACTTCATATAACCTATATAACAAACATACATAACCTCACTGAAACAATCTTACAATGCCCGAGTTAACGAACAGAAAGAAGAAAAAAAAATGTTACCGACTCAGTTGTGACGCAAGCGCACAATTAAATTATGGAACACGCGCGCGATACCGTCGCCGCTGCATAAATGGGTGGTGGGGTGTCATAATCCCTTGTCGCGTGTGTGCCTTTTTGCCGCAGTGAAATTACACACAGTTGCATTAGGTCATTCGCAGATCTGCATTGAAAGTTAGGTTATCCATGCAACATTATGTATACATGCAGTCAAATGTACATGTGTGTATGCATTCACATGTACATAAAAATGGTGATGGCTATGATTGAAGCTAAAGGATGATTGTAGCACTATCATCACATTCATTGGACCAGAAAATTATCTCAGAGTAAATAATAATATCGATAAAATTGGGTTTATGTCAATTTTCACTTGGTTATTGCATACACAACCAAACACAGTGAGAATATGAATATCCGTCGAGTTCCTGGTTTCCTGTATCAATACAAATTCCTCACTGGTGGATTAATATTTACATTTTTATTTGTTATTTATCTCTTGCATCATTGGGGAATTGTGTGCACAAATCTCGAGGCAAGACGTCACGTATCAAAAGTGGTGAGAATTTCTTTAATACAATAACACGTTAATTGTTACCATTATTACTTCCATTTTTTTATCAATGTTATTGAGAATGTTTCAACATAGATGCACTCAGCACGCGCGCGTAGATTATTATTTTTCACTGAGAGTACGGGCCAATAATGAGGGGAACAAAAGTGCCCGCGCATCGTGTCCATACTCAAGTACAGACCGCGCACTTTTCTAATGCAATTGTTTAATCTTTTTCAGTGCAATGATCATAAAGATGGTGTGGCTATGGGTGTTCTTTGTGACCCATTGTGTTCAGAACACAGTATTCACTCGCTTGCTTGCGAAAGTTTACATTCCGGTAAAGAAGCCGTTTTTTCTGCACATTGGGAAACAACGAGGATAATTTTTAAGGCTGCGAGGTATATTAACGACAATACTTCTATACATTTATGAACTAATACAATGGGGAACTGGGGTACAATAGTTATCAATGATTACAATTATTTTTATGAAGTATTATTGACGGAAACAGAATTTATTATCTTTTTGTAACCCAATTTGTAGAGTAACATCGTAGCAAGGCTGTATTCAAGTTCAAAATCAAATCATATTCACAGCCTCAGTATTTCAAATTATTTATTATCAATTAATTTAATATTTTCAGAACACGTGCGCCTTCCGAACAATTTGAATCTCTACGATGGTTGGATACACTTGGTTATAAACATTATCCTTCAGAAAACGAATTTGAGAAGATGATAAATGATTTAGTTTATTTCAAACTGAATGTAACAATTGGTAAAAGACAAATGGAAGAACTCAGTCGTTTACGATTGGGCCATCAAGAGACTGATGAGAAGCGACGTGAATTTGAAATGGAGAATGTATGGTCATTATTACAAGAAAGTGAATATATTATTTCAATTCTTTATGAGGATCGTGATTTATTTCCACGTTTAATTGGAACATGTGGAACGTTTTATGCCGTTGAATATGTGAGACCAATCGAAACACCAACAACTGTGTTAGCTCTGTCTGATACAAATTTAGAATGGGCAAAGAGACTTAAACTTGCTATTATGATTCTCGATTTGGTAGATGAATTGGAAGGAAATTTTCCAGAACCATTTTATCTGTGTGACGTAAAAATTAATCACTTTGGACTTCCGGCTGGAGAGCAACGCCTTAAATTTCTAGATCTTGATGCCGTTTTTCCACGTAGCGTTGCTAATAGACTCACTTCTGATAGAAGAGACTGCGTTAAACACGAAGATTGCGATTATTTTGATTGTAGATCTGTGTGTTCGCCAAATAAACGTTGCGAGTCACCTGTAATTAATGATAATTTACAGGTAATAATATTTTATCCACCCATTTTCTGTTGACAAACAATCGTATGATAAATTATTTTCAATTAATTGCTAATAATTACTCATTTGTATATATTGAAATTATTTCGTTTGTGATTGAATATAAATTTTATTCGTAGATAATTTGCGAAAAAATATTTCTTGGATGGACACTTTCGGGTACAATAATAATTCCAGGATTGCTCATGTCTAGAAGAACAACTGGAAGTCTAGCCGTATTATTGAGACAATGTGCAAATCCTCATGGAGATATCGAGCATTTACCAAGAGCTTCAGTCTCACCATCTGTGAGAACGAAACTCTATGATATGTTAACTGAAATGGAACGTCAGTATGCAGCCTCAATGTAGATTAGTCAATGATTTATTTACAGAACGCAACCAAAAACTATTTTATATGACTTCGCGCTGTAGCTGTAATGTTCAAGCTCTCTAATATCTTTGAATGCAGCTTCCTCAATTAACTATTATTATACTGTTGAATATTGTTTAAGAAAATATACCGTAGCGTTTATTGCTGCACTCCGATGTACAACGAAACTATCGAAATATAAATTGAATAAGCAATATGAAAGTTGATTTAAGGGCATATCTGTATTTAGAAGTTTCCAAATATATACATATAAATTTCATGAATTATTTTAATATATATTTATTATCTTTTTGACAAATCATTCCTAGAATATTGCTCGAAAAGATAATCGATAACGCAACTACTACAAGCGTTATATATGATCTGATATTCATGAGCTAAAATAATCATTACTCCACCATCTGTATTAATTCAAAATGCAAAGTGAATCATTGTTTATTTGGATAAGTTGTCTCTTCAACTCCGTTTGAAACGAATCAAATGTAACATTCCGGATGACACACTGTCAATGAAATAACTAGTAGTGACTATAGAGAATTGATTGTAAAATTGAATGGGTTTAGTTTGAATTGAATGACCAAATAAATTAATTATGAAGAAAAAAATCAAATTCTCAAGAAATTGCCATGTCCCCTTTCAGACATTAAATAATGAATCTGATTTGAACTACCCACTGATTGATTAGTTCCAAAAATTGTCGCATTAGTGGCGTAACAATCGACACAGCGGACAAAAAACGTACCACTAGAAACGATTCTCACAGACTTATTTATTTCGTGCTGGTAGATAGCCGTCATTTAGTGGACTGAAATTTTCATTTACGTTTGGCTGTTTCAGCCGAATATTTTATTGAAAATATGCATCCACCAACGCATGTGGCTGGAGTAGAAGTTGGCAATTGGGGACGATATGCTAAAGAGTACGATCGTGCTGTTCATGGTCGTTATGATCCTAGTAGATATTATGGAAAACGTAAGTAGTAATCATAATACATACAGTCATACATGAAAATTTCATCCTATAATATATCTCACATGCCAATTTCTGACTTTGTTTTTTCGTTGGTTCCAGCCGATACACCATTCAGCGAAGTAAAATTGGCTGAACTACCAGCATGGTTTGGGCGACGCGAAAAGGGTGTAAGTCGTACTCTCCAATTGATCAGCAGAGGTTCGTTTCGTTTCATCTTCCGGTGGCCATTTTGTCTTTGACATATGTGTTGCATAATAAAACTTACCTAACCGAATTTTCATATGTTCAATCACAGCATACTGGCGTTGGCAACATGCTTATGTTTTGCCTAAAAAAACTGGAATAGCACCATTCTTTCAAGTGACAGTTGCTGCTATGATGATCTTATATGTTGTTAATTTACCGAGATTGAGTAAGCAATTTATTATGAGTCGATAAAATACTGTGCAATATTTCATGATTATCCGTGTTTAATTGCAGAATATTTATTTTTTTGCTTCTTACAGGACCTCATAGGAACTACAAATATCATTAAACAATCACAATATAATATCATGTAAACGTAGAATGAATTCATAAAGAATTCATATACAAATGGAATATCGTAATAAAGTTGTATTGTAAACAGAAACATTATTAATCAACAGAGGAAAAGAAAGAAAGAAAATACGGCTATTCCAATATATGTGGTGTATTTATTGATGTGTGGGGTGTGCGAGATAATTATGACAATGTTTGAAAAAATTATTAGAGGTTAAGGTAGAAATTATTTCAATGATAATGGATTCTACCCGAATCCATAAATGTCAGATGAATAAGGGTGTAAAATTGAGAACAGCTTCATCCGAATGTATTACAAAAATAATCTCATATCGCGAAATGATTACGATGGATTCAAGAGGAAAAAGGTAACATGTGGAAGAAATACAGATGAAAAAATATCACGCAAAGAGTATAATTCACACGAAGAAACTAGTAAACTCTATGAATATGACATAATTAACTAATTAATGATCATTTTTCAAGTAATATTTTTTTCGTGATACTGTCTCCTATTTTCAAGTCCATCTGATTGTTAAAACATCATTGTGGTATCAGAGATAAATACTGAGCCGCCGTGGATTCTTGCCAAGTGACAAAAAATCAGTTTCAATATTCGCGCCCATAATCAACCCCTAACGACTGTGCTGCCACAGTTGTTGGAATTTCGTACACCGAATTCTCATTACGTGTATATTCTTTTCAAACATACATATACACTGCCGTATACATACACACAGACACATGCATTTTAAACAGGTAGATGTGTATACGTGCCCAACATGATGACAAGCCACCAGAAAATAGTATATGATTGGCCTTTCTCCCAATAGAGTACACCATGAGTGACCAATCAGACAGTAATCTGGGGATAAAACTCAGGTTCACCAGCAATATGGCTGTCAGTATAAATTTGATGCTTGTAACATGTCTTTCTCTCCAAAAAATTGGCGAATTGAAGCGTGTCAATGTCGAATTATCAATAATACACAGCGTAATGTGATTTATGGTGTACCAGTCAAATGGGAAAAGGCATCGCGGGTCAGTTGAAAAATTTTTATAATAACACTGCATCAACACGGACGTTTTGCAGGTGGGTTTTCAGTCGACATTCCATTCCCCTTCGATAATATCCACCACACGCAACATATCACTATTATATATATTTACTCATCCATATTGTTATATCTAAAATCTTGAATATTTTACGGAAAAGAATTGCGGAATGTTCCCATTCAATATTGTACAAGTGAGTATATATATGTATATATATCTATATATGTATATCCATAACATATACATATATATGTACATATATTTTTATATACCAATAATATGAATTTTTCAAATGCATTGCTTCCTTTGTTTGGGAAAAAATTTTCTATATGCGTACAAGCCCCAATGCGAGGTGCACGCTTATTGAGTATGACGCGTGGTTATACCGATAAGAATGTTCTCCGTCCAGTCACACACTAGCCATACAAAGTATTAAGTTGTTTAAATACAAGAATGACTCAATGTTTAATTATATTTCCATGTAATTTTTCTTATTTTTCATTTCAGTTTTCAGAAGCAATTAGGATAATACAATTGGGCTGTATATAAATTTCAAATTATGGCATCAAGGTATTTATAAGAGACGAAGAGAAAATATACACTCTTTTCAAAGTGTTGACGTGTACAGTTAATGTTTGGTGATGAAAGAAACGAAACTTTTTGATGATTTATTTTTTTAGACTTGATCGATTGTTCATATTATTGGAAACTGGAACGAATCCAGTAACGAAAAGAGCTGCGGCACAGCAATTGGGTGAAGCACAACGATTGCATCCGCACGAGCTACATCATTTATTGGGACGAGTGTCTGTTCTATTGAAATCACAACAATGGGATACCAGAGTATCAGCTGCGCAAGCAATTCAAGCTATTCTTACACAAGTGCCAGTGTGGGATCCGGAGTCTGTTGAGATTAAATCATCCGAAAGTGATAGACAAAACAAAAATGATATTCCGAAAAATCGTTTAACACTTGAGGATTTTGATATGGTCCAAGTATTGGCAAAGAGTTCACATTTAACTGGGTCAGAGGGTAGTGAATATGATTTGGTTATTGCCGAGGGTGATAATCAACCAACGAATGCACATAATGATAAATTATTAGCTGCTAATTTAGGATTGGATCCACGATTAATGGGTGTAGATACTTCTGAACTTTTTACTGCCGAAGATCTCACATTACCGGTTCAATCAAAAATACAATCCACCAAGGTACCAATTAATGAAACATTACGGCAATCTGGTGGACTCAGTAGACGTGAAATAAATCGTGCAAGACGTAAAGCACGACAATCATTGTCAAAGCAACGTTCACGTGAACCCGATGATCAATCAGACACATCAAATCGTTCAATTCAATCGTCTAATAATGTAGAATCTCTGAAAAAAAAAATCAAATTGGAAGATGGAGTCTCAACAGATTTAAGTTCAAATTGTGAGATTAGAAAAGAGGACTTGAGTGTATCAGCTGGTGCAGTACCAGATGGTACAGGTTGTTGGCCTGATACTGCATTGGATTGGCCATTGGAAACTTTTAGCGAAAGTCTATGCCAAGATTTATTCAGTCAAAAGTGGGAGGTGAGACATGGAGCGGCTACAGCGTTACGTGAACTCGTACGATTACATGGAAAAGGCGCTGGCAAATCGCGCGATCAAACGAAAGATGAAATGGAAGGAAGTCATCGACGATGGATAGTTGACGCGGCATTGCGTCTCCTTTGTGTATTGGCACTCGACCGATTCGGTGATTTTGTTTCGGATCAAGTGGTCGCCCCCGTTCGCGAAACATGTGCTCAAGCTTTAGGTTCATTAGTCGTATTATTGCCCAAAGATGAAGGCAAAGGTATCATGGGCATTGTCAAAGTCTTGCTGAAGCTCTTAGAGCAGGACGTTTGGGAAGCCCGTCACGGCGCCTTACTGGCTTTAAAGTATTTGCTCGCTGTACGAGATGATTTATTGGATCAATTACTTCCTCAAGCGTTTCCAGCGGTGATGCGAGGACTTGCTGATCCGGTTGATGATGTTGGCGCAGCTGCTGCGAGTGCGTTAATTCCTGTTGCATCAGCACTACCGCGGTTATTGACTCCTGAACAATTACAGGGTGTCATAGCACGTTTATGGGAACTTTTGCGTGAACAAGATGAATTAGCAGCAGCTTGTAACAGTTTTATGGGACTCTTAGCTGCGATACTTTCATTGCCCGCAGCACGGGCGTGTCTTTCACCTCAGCCACTTTCTCAAGTATTGCCACGTTTGTGGCCATTTCTCAGCCATTCAAGCTCGAGTGTGCGTAAAGCCACATTACAAACGTTACAAACATTAACTGGTGATGATGGCGATCATCACAACAATCCAAGAGAACGTTGGGGGGATGAGGGCGGTATTGTATTGCAAGAAGCATTACGTCATGTTTTCCAACGAATATTAATTGAACATATCGCGTCTATTCAAGAAGTTGCGGAGCGTGTATGGGAAAATCTTGTGGTACGCAGTGATCTCGAATTATTACTTCATGCTGCATGTCCATTGGTGAGCACATGGTTATGTTTAGCTATGCAAGCCGAGCACGCACCGTTCAATCCCGGACTGATAATTTCCTGTAGTAATATTCATACCAATTCAACTACACAAAAACCGTCATTGAAAAGTGGACAAATTAATGGTGATGGACAATCGGATTCGGGCAGTAGCAGTATGAGTGCTACTGGAAAATTAAATTCAGAATTAAAAGTATATATTGGTGGAATTGAAACTGTACCGCAAAATATCCGTTTGTCAAACACAGTACGAGCAAGAATAATGGCGACACGCGTGCTTGGTTTACTCTCACGTTACGTTGTTAAACCTGCACCAGGTGTGGTTTACACACCGGACATACCAAGTCCAGCATTATGCTATGCCAGAGTACTTCTAGCTCATCTTGCATCACGATCCTCATTGCAACGCACTGTTGTTGGTTTAACAATTGCTCATTGGGCAGCGCTAGACCATCCAAATCCACCTGAAATACCAGATATTCTCCGTGAAAAACTTCTCGGGTGTCTGAGTGAATGCGTGTATTATGATGAAATCGCTGGAGCATTCACGAAAATATTACATGAAAGTAGAGATTATATAGCAACATTGAAACATTATAAACTTGCATTACCCATTGATGCTGACACCGTGGCAAATGGTGTGTTGACACTCGATCAAATTTCCAGTCTCACAGGAAAACCCGTTGCATTATTATTGGTGATTGCTAGTGGTGGCGGTAATGGAAGCAATGCGGGATCGAATAAATTGAAACCGAAGCTTATTACAAGTTTGGAGGAGCGACGGAAAGCCCTTGAGATTGGTGCGTCAAATACTGCTGCGCAACAATTGGCATTGAATGTTATGGCGATGGCAGCGTTGGCAGGGGCAGCAACGATGCTTCATTGTCTACCAGAGCCACCGAGTCCCCTGAATCCGCTGGTAAAACCATTGATGGAAGCAATTAAACGTGAAGAGGACGAAGATTTACAAAAACTCGCTGCCAAACATCTTGCACATCTCGTTGATTTATGCTCCGAACGTTCACCATCGCCAAACAGTAAAATAATTACGAATTTATGTACATTTTTGTGTTCTGATTTGGAATATACACCGCGTGTTAATGATCGGGACGCTGAGCCGTTCGAAGGTATTCTGACATTGACCGTTAGGCAAAAAATTGCGGAGAGAGTTGCGTACAATCGTGGTACGGGTATACCAGGTGCTGGCGGTGGCCGTGGTCCCGGTAGGCCACCAGCCACTGAAATACCATTGGAAGAATTGTTAGCGTGTGACGAACCAGAAGCTAAAGCCGCGCGAACTCGACGACGCGGTGCAACATTGGCATTAACATCAATTGCGAATTTAATTGGGAATGATTTGCCAACACGTTTACCACATTTATGGGAAATTATAATTATGAATAATCAAAAAAAAGAAGAGGAAAGTGAGGATAAAAAAATAGATTATCGTGAGGAAGTGAATAATATAATTTTTGGTTTACAAGTAATGGAGATTGTGGCGCCGAGTCTCGATAAAGCACTTCTACCACCAGTTCTTCAAGCACTAACACGACTTTGTAGTCTTCTAACGCATCCATATAAAACTGTACGGCACATGGCGTCACGATGTATCGCTATTTTAGCGGTTTTAAATACTGAAACGACGATGGGACACGTTATAAAATCAGTTACGCCATTATTGGAGACTCATAGCACTGAAATGTGTAATTCTAAAATAGTTGCAGCGCCGACTGATTTAGATGTGCGTCGGCAAGGCGCCGCGGAAGCATTGGCGTGTATTGTTGAGAGTCTCGGTGTCAAAGTTGTGCCATACGCTGTACTTTTTATGGTACCACTTCTTGGCAGAATGTCAGATCAAAATCATGCTGTTAGATTGGCGTGTAATGCAACATTTGCAACACTCGTACAATTATTACCATTGGATCCAGGATCGGTTGCCGATCCACCACATCTTGTCAAAGAAAAAGCTCAAGAGCGACGTTTCCTTGAACAATTATTAAATCCACGCAGCATTCCAGATACAAAGCTCACAATAAAAGTTGCGGCTGAATTACGTTCGTATCAACAACAAGGACTCAATTGGTTAGATTTTTTAAATCGTTATCGACTTCATGGCGTATTATGCGACGACATGGGTCTCGGAAAAACTCTACAAACTCTATGTATTTTAGCGTTGGCACACCATCGCAATCCTCAATCACCACCAAGTCTTGTCGTATGTCCACCGACATTGACTGGCCATTGGGTTTACGAAGCTGAAAAATTTATCCAAGTAAAAGATTTGTCAGTGATACAATATGGTGGCTCACCGCCTGAACGTGAAAAACTTCGTCCACGCGTAATACAACATCGTCTTGTAGTTGCCAGTTACGATATTGTAAGAAAAGACATTGAATTTTTCGAATCAGTTCAATGGAATTATTGTGTTCTTGATGAGGGTCACATAATCAAAAACGGAAAGACTAAAAATGCCAAAGCAGCCAAACGTTTGCACGCTTATCATCGACTTATATTATCAGGTACACCAGTACAAAATGATGTACTTGAATTATGGTCACTATTTGATTTTCTTATGCCCGGATTTTTGGGAAGTGAAAAACAATTCGCGGCGAAATATTCTAGACCAATACTTGCGTGTCGGGAATCAAAAGCCGGACCAAAGGATCAAGAGGCTGGCGCACTTGCAATGGAGGCATTGCATCGTCAAGTCCTGCCATTCCTATTGCGACGTAATAAAGAAGATGTTCTCAAAGATTTACCGCCAAAAATTACTCAAGATTATTATTGCGATTTGTCGCCATTGCAGCGTAGTCTATATGAAGATTTTCGTATCCGTCATTCAACGACACTTATGGAGAATGATTCATCATCAAAACCATCCACAACCACAAGTCCACCACGTGGTCATGTATTTGAAGCACTTCGCTATCTGAGAAACGTGTGTAATCATCCCAAACTCGTGTTCGGACCACGTCATCCATTATATCAAACAATATGTGTTCAATTGAAGCAACAACAGACTACACTTGGTGATATAGAGCACGGAGCAAAACTGCCAGCGTTGAAGCAATTACTTTTAGATTGCGGCATTGGCCAACCACAGCCGCAATTATTACCAGCCAAATGTATTCAAACAACAGGAAATATTGAAGGCCAACAAGCGGCATCCCAACAGCTTGTGAGCCAACACAGAGCACTCATATTTTGTCAACTGAAAGCTATGCTTGATATCGTTGAAAAAGATCTTCTTAGCATTCATTTACCTACAGTTACGTATTTAAGATTAGACGGAGGTGTACCAGCAACGCAAAGACACTCCGTCGTTGCACGATTCAACGCTGATCCGTCCATCGATGTACTTCTATTAACGACACAAGTTGGTGGCCTGGGATTGAATTTAACCGGCGCTGATACTGTCATCTTCGTTGAACACGATTGGAATCCAATGAAAGATTTACAGGCAATGGATCGCGCTCATCGTATTGGTCAAAAAAAAGTTGTTAATGTCTATCGATTGATTACACGTGGTACAGTTGAAGAGAAAATAATGGGATTACAAAAATTCAAAATCAATACTGCTAAGACTGTTATTTCAACGGAAAATTCATCATTGGCGACCATGGGTACTGAACAGGTAAATTGTTTGACATTTATTTATATCTTAGGCTGTATCGGTATTTTTGTACATTATCTAACCGCGCGATGTAAAACTTGAATAGTGAATAATGAAACATTCCACATGTTAATTAATTTTGTTGTATCTCATTGTCTGTTACAGTTGTTCGACCTGTTCTCTCTTGACAATGGAAAGGAAAGAAAGAAGGATGAGAACAATGATACACCACGAGGAGTTGATACTGTTCTCAGTTTGAGCCGGACAGTTCTGGAAATCTTGCCGGAATTGTGGGAGCAACAGCAGTATGACGATGAATACGACCTTGAATCTTTTCTATCAACGCTGAAGGGGAGTAATTGAATAGTGAAAATTATTCAATTAATCAATCAAATAGATATACAAACAATGAACATTGCGAACAAAGACATCATTCATCAAGAAAATAATTAAACACGTAAGCAGCGTACGAATATGAATTTTTTTTCTCTATTTATAATAACTTATAAAAACGACAATGCTATTACATTTTCGCATTTGTACCAAAAAACGCAGTTGTGTGTCTCGATTTATTACTTCTAAGTCCTTTTGGTAACTTTCACCATTGTATCTGATGTTTGCCTTTATTTTTTTTCGATCAAGTTTATGACGAGTCAATTTTTTTGCGGTATCCCTCCCGCACTTTTGTGTATTTGGTTCAATGACCCCACAACTAGATGAACAAAAAAAAAAAAAATGAAATGGAAAATATTTATTCTACAGTTTTGCTTTATCCTTGGGATCTAAGTTTCCAGCGGCAAACACATTGTGTGGATCCAGATGTTGTTTTGTTGCGCGATATAGTAATACACCAGCCTCACCAACCGCGTCCGGATAAAATCTCGCTCGCATTTTACCAACACCGTGATGATGTGATATTGAACCACCACATGCAAGTATTTCAGCTCGCGCATTCTCCTCAATTTCTTCATAAGTCTCAACTGGTTCGCGTAAACCAACACAGTTGAATGCCAAATAAAAATATATGCAACATCCAGCGTCGTATGTTTGCGTGACACGACATGATATAAGCCAATGTACAATACCACGTTCTTTACAGTCGTGTGATACTCGTGACTTAACATTTTTACATAGTACAAGTGCTCTACTCCATGGGACTGATGTCTCAAATGATTCTGATAGCACACCGAATTCTAATCCCAAGTCTCTTATGTAAGCAATGACAAACGTTAAAATATAACCGCGTTCACCATTCGTATCACCCGCTGCCATACCACCGTACTGTTTAGCTATATTATAAATTTGTTTCTCCTGTGCTGCAATTTCAGTCGCATTGTGACCCTCAAATAGCAAAGTTGCCACACACACACTCTCCCAACGGAATCCTTTTATTTTCGTTACATATGCTTGTTTAAATACTTGCATTATCTTATCGCCCCAACCGTGTTCAGGTCTCAATGCTTGGCCAAATCTGAATTGTTCATTATCCATCAAACGTATGCTCGATGGTTGACATCGTCGTTTAGCCACTTCACGCATTGCATTAACGCCGCTCTGAAAATCCGGAAATACGACACTCCCGTATTTAACAATACTCGGTAACGGACGGACTTTCATAACAACCTCAGTCACAACACCAAGTGTACCCTCACTGCCTAGAATAACATGATCGAAATCGGGACCGCTGGAAATACGCGGAACTTGTGCACCTCTTTCCAATGTCAATGACGGATCCTCTGTACGACCAGTAACCATACGCACTCTCACAACTAAGTCTTCAATGTTGCCATAAGTATTTTTTTTCATTCCACTGGCTCTCGTGGCGACCCAACCGCCCAAGCTACAATAAAATTGAAAAGTAATAAAATTACAGAAAAAAGAAAAACTATTGGCCAATTGATAGATTATATAGAGACAATCGTTATTTATTTTTCCGGTCTATTGGTAATTAAATTTACCTGGAAAACTCATAAGAATCGGGCTCGTGGCCCGACGTTAGCCCTTTCGCTCTCAACTCACGCTCAAGATCCTGACCAATTATTCCTGCTTCACAACACGCCACAAGATTATCACGATCGATCCATAATATTCTGTTCATTTGCGATGTGTCCAGTGAAACAATAGTACGACGTTCATGTGTTGGACATGCTGCGGCACCGCTAACACTTGTGCCACCACCAAAGGGAATACAAGCAACACCATATTTTACACATATCCTGATTATTCTTTCGACATCATCGTGACATTCTGCAAAACAAATATCATTTGCGATTGGAATGATTTCATCTACGTTCGAATTATTCATTTATGTGAACTAAAATTCTATATGCACTCTTTGTAATCGCGATAAATATCACTTCATCGAATAATAACTTTGAATTTCTAACAGCAACTCTCCATTAACGTGAACCCGACTGGAAATTTCAAAAAGTGATCAAAATTTTTAAAATTGCGACGAGAATGAAGATAATTTTACATCACAACTGCTTTTTGATTAAAAGAATGAGCAAGCATGAAAATGAGTTGAATGAAAAGTATTACTGTAAATTTAAAAAGTATATATATGGAAAAAAAAAAGTTATAGATCAAAAATTTATGCGTTGCACAAACGTGACAATACAATATCGTTTGATACGCCCAACTAGGTACATAAGTTGTTTTGCTATTCGAAATGAGAAATTTCTTTAATGTTTATAAATAATCGTAAAAAGAAAATTTCAATTCTAAAAAAAAATTTTATTGTTTATTGTTGTGACGTAACCTCAGTTATGAAGTCAACGTTCTTATTTTCCAAGAACCGATAGATAGAAATAAACTACTTGTATTTTCGAAAGTTTCCATTTATCTATTGTAGTGAAAATTAGCAGTGGTATCTTATCGCTGTATACTTTTGTAAATGTATGGGTCTGAAACCGGCCGAGTAATACTTAAAAATATTCTTGACATCACACCACTAACGATAACAGTAATTGGTTCTTATTATGTATCCATCGATATGTGAAAAAAAAAAAAAAAAAGAATAAAAACAAAATAAAAAATCATACTCACTTGGCCACAGTACAATGTCGGGGATTCTTGCAAAACTACCCTGCTTCAATGTCACCATTTCTCGTAGTGTATGACCATGTGCCCTAAATAATCTGTCAATACCATCAATTGAAAATGTTATTTTGAGTTCATTAATCGCATCCAAAAATTCATTTGACAATATTGGCTCGGGAAATGACGTTGGCAATGACTGTGGTAGTGTTCTTTTAGTTAAATCCACACCAAGAACATCTTTAACCCATTCAGTAAAATAAGGCAATTTCAAATTTCCAATTGGATACCTTGAAGAATGAAAAAGAAAAAAAAGAATTACATTTTAATTCAGATCAACATTCGAATACTGTTGCAAAAGTTTTGAAGGGTACTTGAGGCCGGAAAATTAGAAAATTAGATTTTTCTGTTGTAGATGGTAGAAATAAAACTTCATCATTTTATCTGATTAAACAATAACTGATTTAATAGTTCTTTAGAATGTTACCTCTATCTGCATTTCAATATCTGCCGAATAATTCATGAGAGAATGTAAATAACACGAATTGTAATGATATAAATATGATCACTAGCTGTCAATCTTTTTTCTACTTACACAAAATTATAATAACTTTGAAGAAATAAAAATAATAAAACGGATACGTGAATGCCAACTCAAGACCAGTCATCAATTATTATCACGAGTGCATAATTTTTATGCTAGTCCCATTTACACAAGGTGTGCATAAATTCATAATATTTTATCCAACATTTATTTATCTAAACATTATGAGAAGTTTAAAGGTGAATAGCTGCAGATATATGTGCATTTTTTTTATTGCATATGAAGACATTAGTGAGTGGAACAAATACTTGAGAGGCGGACAAGAAAAAAAAATGAGCGTGACATTAATTACTGCGGAGCCTTGAAACTATTCTTTCAACTGTTTGCGACCACACACCCTCTTCGCGACATATTCTATGTGAATATTGATAGTGTAAACATGAAAAATTTACTATTTGAGAAAACATCAGTGTATATGTAAATGCAAATTTCAACGTTCGAAGAATATCAATATGTGTGCTTTAACTCACTCTCTCTCTCTCTCTCTCTGTTTCATGGCATTTTTTCTTTTCATTTCTTACATTTTCATTATATTCTGTGCTGATTGTAATATTTACATAATGTATACCAAAGATGTAATTTTACCAGTGATCTTTAAGAAACTTTGGTTCAAAATCGAATTGATAATGCTGTACTTGAACTTCTCCAAAAACAATACAAGACGAGAGAAGGAAAGTATCAAATATTTGCATTGTTAACACAATTCTCATAATGTAATAATTTTTCTCCATTCTTATATTTTTTGTTTGAGATTTCTCTTACCGCGTGCCAGTAAATTCAATAATTGAATTCTCATTTACAACAAACTCTGAGTCCTTGTAACCCCAGCCATTCCATTTGAGAAGTTCTTGCCTGTAAAGAATATAAAATAGCAAAAATTAAAAGAAATATTAAAAATATATATTGTGGAGAGGAAGAAAAAAAATAAAAATAACATACAAAGAGTAAACAAAATTCAAATACTTTTTGGCCGTATTTAACTACTTGGCGCTTTCAACATTAATTTCTTTCAAATAAAATAGAAAACGATACTTCTATACACAAGTTAGTAATTCTGAATTGGCATAGGGGGGAAAAAAAAAAAAAGAAGAAACAAGCAGCTGTTCACACGTAATATTGAATCGATCCAATGTAGAGTATAAATAAGGTTCACTCGAGTAAGTATACACCAAATGTTACAGCATTGGATTCATTGTGAGTTGTAAATTAAAGTGTAAACGTTGAGTCATATACAGGAAATAATTGAAGATGAAATGGCAACAGTATATTTCGAATGAAAAATATTGAATTAGGTATCAATAAGAAATAATAAGTAATAAAACTTTACTGACCTATTTCTTGGCACTGCACTCTCAACCATTGTTGGTCCAATAATTCCATTAACATGATTGTCAACAATAGATGACGAATTATTTCTGGACGTCGACATATCGTCAATGTATCTATGTGTATGTATATATTGTCCTTGGTGTAGGTGCAGAGCGGATGCCTAACCTCCAGTGCATACGGTTTTATGCGTTAGTACATTAATAACCGACTGTATACGTTTGTACGTCGACACCGTCAGTACTACTGTTGATTATCAGACGCACGACTCCGTCTTCGTCGTCGGCACCGCAGCTATGCACCGATAAACCAAATTTAAATCGATACAGCCCCCGCCTGACAACGCTCCGCCCATTCGAGGGCTTCATCGCTCGTCCAATCGCTGACTTCACAGAATATTCTACGAGGGTGTGACGGAGACAGTGTATGACGATGATAATAAAATTACAGAAACGAAACCATTTCATCAACACAATGTGAAACATAGTATCGAAATTTGAGTTTATCGACAGTCGGTATACAGTAAACTTGGTGACAACTTTAGAAATAAATCAAATTAATATACAGAATCAATTATATATTATTAAAAATTTCCCAAAGGAGCTAAAAAAATATGGAGCTTTCAGTGCCCAATCGTTAATTTGCTCTACCCATACTGCCATCACACATCTCTACATATGTAAATATAATCCGAAACTGCTATACCAACAGTCAGCAATAGATCGATTAAGTGAAAGTTTTAAACATACTTTATGGCGCGAAAAGTGAACCAATAAGAATCCGCTTTGTGATTGGTAACGAATCATAATACTCCCTGCCTCAACTCCCACTTCACGCATATGCATATACATTCAATGTATGTACATAAACTCATATCACACATACGCGTACACTTATGGTGTGCCCAAAAGTTTTTTATGGACTGATTTGCAAATAGCCTTTGACGTGGCCATTGTGATTTAGCATTTAGAATTCACGTTATCACAATCTCTATATATGTACATTCAGTGTTCTAATTTATATATATGTTAAACACATACACATTCAACAACTGCATTTGTGATTCAATGATATATAAACGAATGTGTGCGTGTGTATAGAACCGCCACTGCACTGCAGCACATTTTACGCGGGGTGGGTTTATTACTCATATTTATATCACACTCCTCACATCATTGTATCATCGTTATCATTTTATTGTCAGTGTTGAGCGAGAGGTTATATTGTTGTGTATTCATCGAATTAATATTTAAGATATATATTAAAAGTTGTATGTATTTAGTTAATCTCTAGTTGATAAATTCGCTTTTGGATATTGGATTGAGTATATATATATTGCTAGAAACCTTGAAAAGCTTTTAAAGTCGCGACGCATCATTGCGCCGTTATCATGTTGAGTTCCTGGGCACGGTTGTAGATTGTGAACAATAAAACGCCGAGTGAATAAAACAAAGACGACAATAAAAAGCAAGAAAAAATAAAAGATTGAGGTTATATTAGTGTGTGGTAGTATTGGATATTAATCGTAGGATACAGGTATGCCTGACAGTGCAGCTGTTTATCAACCCACAACTGTGGGTTACTCTTATGATGCTGGTGGTGATGGAACTGAGAGTGGAGTAGGTATTGGAGCTAATGGTGGTATTCGAAATGGATTTTCGAGAATTTTATTTAGACACAAAGTCAGTACGAGAAAATGGCTTGAGTGGGTATTACTTTCAGTGGCAATTTGTGCCACTGTTGCTGGACTTACAACAATGTTGGTGAATCTTGTTGCTACCGAAAGTACACCTGTAGCCAATGAAAAAGTAAAGGTATAAATGTTCTGAGAATATAGTTGAATTTTTGTTCTATTCGTCGATGTTATGTATTTTTGTTTTGATTTATGATGTTTTCTTTCTTTAGGATGATGGAGAGAATGCCTCGGATACTGAAGTCGAGGATAAATTTGCTGGATGTTCAGAGAGTGGATCGCTAGCTGTTGGTGGTAGTATTATATTTTTGGGACTTGTAATGGGTGCATTGTGGGCATGGTTACGTTTCTTTCGACGTGGTGGAAAGTCACAGAGAGGTGGAATGAGTCGTGCGAGTGGACAGGTGAGCAACTCCAATATATATACATATATATTTATATGGGGTTTTCTAACGAATATTTATATTTGGCTATGGCCAAATTGTACAATACTTTCCATTCATTTTTCATCGTATTCTATGCAAAGAAAAGACAGAGGAGTACATTTTTGTTTGGTCTTGTAACAACTTCGAATTGATTCTATTTAGAATGATGGTATCAGCGAACTTTAGATAATACGAATCTTTCCTTTCTTTATATGAAATATGATAAAGTGTAAAGAATAAAAATTGAACAATCTGACCAGAACTGTGTCAATTTTCGATAGAATACCCCATGTATATATTAGCATTTAAAAAACGCTGGGCAGGTTTTCTTCTTTCAGTTTTATTTATGACTCCTAATTTTATTTTATTTTTAATATCGCACAACGTTACATGAGCTTATTTGAAAATTGAAAATCGTCCAAAAGAGTTGCACGTTAAGCCACAACACTGGTCTTGTTTTCATTTTTTTTTTTTTTATTATCCCTTGTTGATTATTTTACCTTATGTACGCGTTGCTATGAGGAAAGATGTTGGGCGGTTTGAATCCATCGACTGACTTGCTGGTGGGTTCCACTTCGCAGTACGGGCCAGTACTTACTGAGGTGCCAAGTCAATTGACGAACAACAAGCAGATTATCAATGAGACATCACGAGCAGTACCTACGTCAGATCAAGAAGAGGAGACGCACACACTCATGGCTGATTCTACTACAACAAATCAAACTCCAATCATCAACAACTTGAATCACACTTCAAATCAGTTAGCGGGCTGAGTACAGAAAGGAAGTAAATGCAAACGCAAAAAAAACAAAAATGATTAAAGATAAAAATTAATACACGATAACCTAGCGCTTAAAATCCTCTTCTCTATGCTGCTCTATTTTTCCTTCGTTTAGAGAATCACGGTAGAGAAAAGAAAAATCGCTCAAAGCAGCTATACGAACATGCGCTTCAGGGGTGTCGATCACTCCAAAGTTGATTGAAACCCCTGTTTGTTGTTGTTGTTTCACTCATCTTTACACTTCCGACAACAATTGTATCTGTTTAATTGTTCAAATAATGCTAATGGACAATTGTGCGTGGGAAAAAAATCCAATTGAGTCTATATACTCTGTATAAACGAACAGAAAAATTAAGAGCTAACATAGGAACTCATTATCGGTCTCGTCTTTACATTAAATAGGTACTTGCATATGTATTGAATTATTTTTTTATTCTAATCTTTAATATGAACTATCCATTAACATCCATCACTGTTGAATTATTGCTATTATTGTTTAGTCTTTTCTTTTCTGTTTTTGTTTTTTTTTTTAAATTTTTATTCCGTCCATTTACAACGTCTATTTACCACAGTTGGGTTCGAGGTTAAAATTTTGTAATAAAAATAACATATTCATATATATATATACTGTAAGAAATTTTATTCATTTATTTCGTCAGGACACTATTGTATAATTATTTTACGAGTATATGACAGGAAATAAAGACTGAGTGAGTGAGATAAATATGCGCATCAATTATTCAAAATCAATCCTTTAAAGCACACATTTTTTGATTAATAAATTTAGGGTGAAGTTTTGGCAGCCAAAGGTTCATTCGGGTCAATGAATCTGAATTAAAAATTAATATATCAGAATTATTTATATTATAACCTATATTACATTTTTTATTATACTATTTGATCATTTTGGAAATCAAATATGTCGAAATTCTTATCCGGAGTTTTCAACAAAATTTACAATACGTTTTTGAAATTAATTATAAATCAATTTTAGATATAATAAAAAATTCGAATATTATAGGTTATGGTGACAGCCAGAAGCGCATGCGCAATTTTCTTTCATATATATTCGCTAGCGGGAAATATTTTGCTTGCCTTTGTGTTGGTATAGAAGAAGCAAGCAAAAGTGAAGAGGCAAGTATGCACGCTGGAGAATGTGCTATGAGTTCAAGAAAATAGGTTAATTTTGGGTTCACTTTTTCATCTTTATATGTCTATGATCATTATTAATGGTCTAATATACAGTTTCCACACCATCATGAATAAACGTTCTAAAGTAAAATCTTTAACTGGCAAGAGAACGCTTCGTTCTTGCCAATCGACCGTAAACAGCGATGAAGAAGCAACAAATTCAGAGCCTACAGGAACTGTATCAAAATATTTTGTTGCGGAAATAATTGAACCGCCAAAGAATACCAAACTAGCAAAAAAACGTAAGTCAGTTAAAATAAAGTATGAAGAAAAAAAGTCGGACGTTATCGAAGATACAGTAACAGAAAGGGAAGAAACATGGTATCCAGAACATTGGGAAGAAACAGTTGGTTTCATTAAAGAAATGCGCAAAAATAAAACAGCACCCGTTGATGAAATGGGCTGTCACAAATGTTCTGATGCTAAAGCCAGTCCTGCTGTTTTTCGATATCAATCGTTATTGGCATTGATGTTAAGTAGCCAAACAAAAGATCAGACAACACATGCGGCAATGGAGAGATTGAAGGCTTATGGTTGCACACCAAATATTATTGTAGCTACTCCGGATGATGTGCTTGGAACACTTATTTATCCAGTGAGCTTCTGGAAGGTAAATCTATATGATTATATACACGTGGTTAATCGAGAAAATCAACATTTTTCGCTCAAGTTTTATCGCGCGCAATCCATTAAGGATTATGCAAAATAATAGTATTCAGTGCTGGCACATTGGCTGCCAATTTCATTTAACTTATCAAATTTTATATGACATATTATTATTGTTTTTCATAAACAAAAGTCTTGTGGGATTAAGACGATAATACTTGAAAAAAATGAAACATCTTAGTTTTTGGATCAATGTGATATTTCCACAAGTTTTATTCCTGTGCATTTATATTTGTAGAGAAAGGTGCAGTATATTAAGAAGACAACAGAGATATTGCTCAAGAATTACAATGGCGATATCCCCAACACAATTGAAGGACTTTGTGCTTTACCAGGTGTGGGTCCTAAAATGGGACACATTTGTATGGAAGTAGCTTGGAATGAAATCACAGGAATTGGTGTTGATACCCATGTACATAGAATATGTAACCGTTTGCGATGGGTTAAGAAGCAAGCAAAGTCACCAGAAGAGACTCGAAAGCAATTGGAATCATGGTTACCGAGGAGTATGTGGTCAGAAATAAATTATTTACTTGTTGGATTTGGTCAGGAGATTTGTTTACCACAGCATCCAAAATGCGAACAATGTTTGAATAATAAACTTTGCCCCTTCCCCAAAATAACGAAGATAGAACAAGTTAAATAAATATCTATATCGTCATTTATTTTTTACTCTTTTTGTTATTAGTATTGTTATTATATTTCTTCGTAAACTGACGTTCTAATTTTATTTTCGATTTTCCCTTGGCATTTTTTAACGCACGTTCATGCTTTTTCTTTTCTCTCGCGGCCCTCTTCTTATTTCTACTACTTTCATGTTGTTGTTTGATCTTGAAGAGCCTACTCTTGTGAGTTTTCCTCATTATTTCTCTTGCTATATCTTTTTTTGACATTTGTGGTTGATCGGTATTATCTGGATTAGGAGTTGACTTCTTTATTTTCTTTTCTTTCAACTCCATACCAGGAACTACATCCTCATCATCTTCCGCATCATCCTCTTCCTCTTCAGACTCCGGTTTTTCTTCTTCATAAGACGGCTTATTTTCTCCTATCCAATTGACACTTTCTGTTAACTCTTTAACGTTCAACTCTAAAATGCTCACAGTTTTTCCATCCGTTTCATATTCATGTTTTGCTAACAATTCTTCGAGTTCTGGTATATCTCTTTGTGATAGATAAGACGTGAATTTTTTCTTGGCCTGCGAAACAAAAATGATTCAATGAGTTATTCAAATTCGTTTGCATGACGATTTTTACTAATTGGGTGTGATAAGTTTTAATGAAATAGTATAGAAGTGCGTATGAGTTCAATAGCACACAATAGAAATTTCCGATGTGAAAGTATGGACATCTATTGATATATGTGAAAAAAAAAACATACTTCTTCTGTAATTCGTTTCTTTTCGTCTTTCATTTTTTCCTTCAAGCGTTCCTTGGCTTTTTGACGTTTCTCAAGATTCCGTTTATGAAATCCCGTCAAGAATTCCCTACAAAAACGTACACAATTGATCACTATCCCACATTGTATGAGTTAACCTCAAATGCCTAGAAAATCATTTTTTCAACGAACTTACTTTCGTTTTGCATCATCAAATGTAAGTGTTATTTTTTTTCGTTTCTTTGGTCGACCTGGCTCTCGATCCACATTTAATAAACGCGGAACACCTTTTGCAAACGTCGGCACCATGAACTTCTTCTTGTTACTCATTTTGGCTTATTAATCAAATTTGAAGGTTATGTATGTGCACATGGTGTTGTGATCAGTTATGACTCTCTAGCGACGATAATCCTAACTGCAGGCTGCAGCCACAGACAAGTTTGGGATAATGAGTTATTAATGACAATATGCGTCCCAAATTCAGCTATTAATTATTATTACTGTTGATTAGCGAAGAAAATGACGTTAACTTCTAGACAATTCATGCTCAATTCTCATGTCATCGCCAATTCTGAAACAATATTTTTAATATAATATTATATTATTATAATATGGTTATCTATAATTATCGATATGATCATGGTAAAAGTAAAAATGGTAAAAGCGCTGTGGCAATGACGAGACCATTATTTCTTCTTCACAGGAGAATTTACATAATAATATATTTATTTTGAATGAACTATTGGATACATGTCTTTACAGCAGTTCGATAGAACTATAAACAAAAATAATAATACGGCTATAAACAAAAATACTAAAAAAAATATTATCCCGGACATTCTGCTATTTACTCCGGACGAACGTGGATATATTCAAGCGGACTCTAATCAACGGGCTGACAGAATCCAGGACCATGCCATTGTCCAGGCATTTTGTATAATCCACATGAATTACAGAATGCATTCACCTACAATTGAACATTATTCAGTTCAAATTCATATCAAATTAATCAATAAATGATATTCGAATGTTTTTCTCTTTAACAACATACCAAATGTTCATCTGATCCTTCCTGCGGAATTGGTGTACGATTCGGTCCATTCAGTCTACGTAACAATTGTTGATTATGATCGCGTAATTTTCCCAATTGATCTGTCAAGTATTCTCTTTCAGCGACCAATTGTTGCTTTGCTTTTTGTTCCTCTTCGAAATCACTTTTATATAAATCGAGTTGCTGTCGTAATATTGTGATAGTCTCCGCCTGTGAATGTAAAGCAAATATTCAGCGATCATTGGACATTTCTGTTCTTTTTCTTCGGTGACAATTCAATAGATTTTTCCGAAACCTTCGAGATTTTTCATTTACCAGATAAATTAACTTGGAATCATATTATTTTCAGTCATTGATGTAGAAAATATACTTACATCGTCTTTAGCAATTTCTAATCGTGCCTTGATACCTTCCAGTTCAATATTCTTCTGTCGAAGTGCTTCTTTAGATTTTGTGCACAACTCCAACATATCATCGTGCCGTTTTTGCATAACTTTCATATTATCTTGAAGATTTTTCATTTCCGTTTCATATAACATACTTTGCGAATTGAGTGATGCTTTTGCTTCTTCCAGACCAGCTTGTTGTTGTTCAAATACAGTTTGTTCGGCAATCAATTTTTCCTTCGCACAATCCAACTGATTTTTTTCAGCCTCAATAAGTTTCATACTCCTCATTATTTCTTCTCTTTCACACTCCATATCATTTATCTTATCAATAGGTTTTCCAGTTTCCTCACGCAATATCTCTAATTCATGCAGTGCAGAATTGTAATCCGAAAATATTTTTTGAAATTGATTTTGTGCCATTATCAAATTTTGCCGTTCGGTAATATTTTGTATTTGTTCATTGATCAATTGTCTTCGGCAATCTTCCAAAGTTTTCCCTACTTTCTCTCGCATTTCTGACGATGAATTGATATCAATTGTTTTCAAAACGTCAATGCAACTTTTTAAGCAATCTTGCACATTGGTGAAACGTGATGTCTGTGCGGCATAACATTTAACAACAGCGCTGAGTTTTTCATTGTAATGCATATAATTCTCAAGAAACTTTTGGCGATTCTTATCACTGGGTGAATCTATAGTATTTTCTATTGGTGATTCGATTGGTTTGAATGAATTCTGTATGAATGCATGTAGTTGTGCTTTCAATGACAATATTATTTCTTCACGATAATGCAAATCCCGTTTTTGGTGCTCTGTCAATTCCAATAATTTCTCAACATTTACATCTGATGTGTTTGCAATTTTCTCTTCATCATTTTCAATTGAATTCTGTAAACTCAAATTTATGGGAGTCGTAGGAGTAAGACACGGCACAGAATCATGTGTATCACTTTGCTGTTCATTTAACGATTCTCCAATCTGAAATAATCAAACACTCATGATTATCTAATCATCACTTTTTTTTATTCCTAGTATAAATCAACTTTCATCAAATAATTACATTGATTTTTGTGAAAGTTTCGCCGAAGGAATGTTTTCCAAAACGAATCGGATCAAAATTAATTAATAATTGGAATATGTTATATTTATTTTCTTTCAAAATTTTGTTAATTAAAATACGATAGCCTAAATATTTCGAACTTCTAATTTTATTTTGTTGTCGCTTTTCCGCGATTCTACTTGGTTATCAACTGAAGTTCGGTTCGATGTGAAGTGCTGCTTGATTTGATTTTTGACATTTGAAGAAATGTTAATTATAGTGAAATGATATGTTTGTGGGGTGGCGAAATTCTCTAGTGAATATGAAAGGTTAATAGATATAATTTACACGCACCATAATTCCTGAGAATCGCGAGTCTATCATAGATCCTGTGCAAGCCAATTTGGTTTTCAATTCAGAATTTTCTTGCTGCAATAATGTTATCATGTTACGAGTTTCAGCAAATTTTTGTTTATGATTGCCATGAACTTTCATTAGTTCTTCCTGCCAAGATACTAATTTATTGAACTGGCTTTTCATGGCTCTATTATTTTGGGTCAACGTCTCCTTGAGTTTCACATTCTCCTGCAGCAATTCAGCAATTTTTGATTCGATTTCCTCGTGGCTCAATGTCGATATAATGGAATTGTAATCCTGAAATTAATAATCAATCGATCACAACGTTGTTTCCTACTGATTCCTGAAGAAGTTTGAAACTTTCAGGAAATACGCTTATGTAATTACTCAACATAATTCTAAAAATCGCTTGAAAATGGCTTTCTAGAATGATTGCGAGACAGCTCTTCGTTAGCACTGGAACTCAATACAGAATAAAGACTACTGTGTATCAATTAATAAAGATTCCGGATACGCACCACTGCCATGCTTTTCTCTTGAATCTGCTTTAAATCAATCAAAGAAGCATTGTTGATGAAATCCAATGAACTTTTACCAAGAACAACGAATGAATTTTCGTCATCATCCCCCTCAAAGTTTGAAGACGACAATGGTATGTTAACTGTCGAGAATGCTGGTTCATTTAACCTAAATTTTGGTTTCCCATCCTCCATCACAATACCCAAACTCTCGAACGTGCTTTTTGAACAAGACTGATCCATTTTGTTACATCAATGAATCAATATAACTCTGCCTTCAAAACCCTGATGTACCTATATAACAAATCAATTGAATATTTCACACATTAAGTAAGATAGGATTTTTTTATTATATAATAATATTTATATGAAATAAACTACGACACTGCAAATTTCAATTCGCATATACAAAACCTAAATAACTTATTTCGAAACACTGCGCAATTGATTCATATCCATAGCTAGGAATGACATCACAAATTTCGTTGTAGACGAAATAAAACAAAATGAATCATTCTATCATACAGATATATAATCGTGAATAGAATTGAAAAATCATTGGACTGATTGAGACTTACATCAGCATTCGGTCAAGTCAATTGTTGATGATTATCTGTGGCTATTGACACCATCAATTAACACAGCAAAATGCTTTCTTCGATGAAGCTGCATAGACTGTATATCTACATGTTTGTGTACACCAAGTACATGTGAGGATGGATGACATGTATTGGATCGAAGCAATAAAAGAGCAGTTGTTTTTTTTGTATTCTCCATCCCACTTGGGGTTTATTTACCAGTAGTCGGTATAGTAGTTTTTGTTGAATATCTAGAATTTAACCTTACCGATGCATGGTACATCTCGTATAAGCTTTCATTATACACACATTTTCGAAAATACGACTCAAAGATATTATACATTATGATTCTAATCAAAGAATGATGCTGATGATGAAATGATCCGTTTGTACCTGTTTATACATATAGATGTTCGTTTGTTTGGATAAGTGTTCTGTTTTGAAAAAAATAGAACATTTGTCGCATCGTCTGTCAGATCAACCTTTACTGACTTTGTATCGAATCACATTAATTGCATAAAGATACGCCTTCCGTGTGTCGCTGCTACGGTTGAATAATCTTGGTGTAGATTTTCATGCATGCGATTTACTTGTAGACAAATTATTGGCACGTATTGCTTATAAATTATCCGCTCCTTGGCATCGTGGCACTATGATACGTGATATGATTGGCGATAGTGGTTCACACTCACATTTCAAAAGCTATTTTTAGTTTATGATCTGTTAACATGAATTTTGTTTATTAAGTTACAACTCTTGAATCTGCGTCAATCAAATATATGACGACATATTTAATTAACGAAACATATTATTAATTATTATATCGTGAACATTTTTGCCGACTGATGCAATTAATTTCATTAGTTTCCAGAGATAAAACAAGAAAAAGTATTGGATGTTATGAAACTTTCTGGAAATTGATTAAAAAGACACACAACATTCCACTGTCTTTCAGTTCCAAGGATTCATATGTTGTTAGTATAAAATTATATTTTATATATTCTTGTTCGTGGTTCAGTAATTTAATCAATTAAATCATTTTTGTTTCTGTACCACTCTTCCGTAGCATGTGACCCTGGAAATTATTCCTGATTCGATATAATCGTGTCCTTATGGCTCTAAAACTTCGATGCGGTGCAACGATCTGGAACATCAAATATCATATTGGTGGTTGTTGTTTTCCAAATATTTGAATGATTTTTTATTTCGTAATTGTATCACATTTTCTCGACGCATATTTTCCACAATTTCAATTCCGTTTGTTTTGAAACTCTCCCAAAGATCATTGGTATCCATGTAGACCTTCAATCTCGCCTCTTCTCCAACAGACCAATAGTATCTAGAAGAACAGACAAATATTGAATCTAATATTTTCCGCAATGTCAACCTACTCAAAGAATTATTTTTTATAATTTTGAGATAATGTTATGAGAATATTTCTATTTACATCACATCTTCATGATTCGTATCCGCTACTTTTCCTTGGGATTCCTGTATCCAAAATAAAACACTACGTATTGAATAAATAGGAAAATATTATCAATTTATAGATATACATATTAATTGAAAGTAGAATGCCAGTTTTTACAAGAAAAAATAAATATAAAGTAGAACAAACTATGAATAATACTATATACACAATCAATACTTATTTACTTCTGTTTTGTTTCGACAGATATTTTTTGAAGGATTACCACTACCATGAGTTGTCATAATATTGGGAAGATATTGTCCAGATATTATTTCCTGCTTCTCTATCGATGTAGAAGCCAAATTATGATTGTCATCATATGTAAAAGTATAGCCCAAATTGTTTTTACAATTTTCACGTTCGACTTTGTCTAGTCGTGCTTTGATATCCTTCAATTTAATTTTATTCTGACGTAATATTTTGTCAGACTTCATGCAAAATTCTGACACGTCATCGTGACTTTTCTGTATCAGATTTATATTAGCTTGAATTTTTGTCATTTCCTTCGCCAGTAATATAGCCTTTGAATTGATAAATACTTTTTCCTCTGTCAAATTTTTTCGATCTATTGCTAGTTTTTCTTTTTCTAAATCTAGCTTACGTATTTCTTTCGCGTGAGTTTGTATATTTTCAATTAGTTCCTCCCGTTTTCTCTTTAGATTATTTTTTTCCTCATTACCTTCCGATTTTACATCCAATTCAGTATTCAATGATTGCAATGAAATTGTTTCATTACTTGTGTCAGAAAATGTTTCCGCAGAATATCCACAAATATTCATCAAGTATTTTGGTCCAATTTCATTGTGACTCAATGCCGATGAATATATATCAGAGTTCTAAAAATGAAAAGGTTCAAGAAGTAACATGTATAATTAATAATATTCCACACTTGAGACAATGGTTCAACATTGTAAGTATAAACATGCAATACAAACCGATGACGTGCTCTTTTCTTGGCTATGTGAATAATCAATCGGTAATGAGTTATTATCAAAATTCGAAGAACTCTGACTGAGATCATAAGGCACAGTCTGACTATCATCACTCTCGAGATTGGATGATAAAATTATAGTGTCAGTCAGAAATGAACTCTGATCCTGACTTGAAAGTGTTGAATCCTCCAAAGAGTCATTGTTTGGATCCTCGTTTATCTACATGAGAGGTTAATTGTTTCTCATTAATACAACTGTCTCGTAATACAACAATACATTAATCAATACGTGGCATAACAAACAAAAGTGTTCAATGTTCGAAACCAACTGGATAATTTCAATTCAAAATACAGTTTCGATTTCAAAATAATTATCTATTCTTGGCTATACAATATTCATCTATATATAATAATATCGTAGTAATAAAAAAAGTGTATAATTGTGTTTCAAAAGTGTATAAAAAAGCAAACGGAATCTTCTCCCATACTTTTTTCTGTGATCGAATCATTTCAATGCGAAGAATTCTTTGGATTATGCTGAAAATCGGCGTATCTAATTCGGACCAAATAAAAACGGTTATTTTCTCAAGTGTAATCATGAGTGCCAACAGTACCAGCACAATCAGTTGTGCAAACAATTTGTTCCATTTTGAATAGTCTCCATAAGACGATACATCAACGTTTTCGATAAATATTATATATATAAATCTATTTCTTTCTCGTTGATTTTTGTCTTTGATATTACCATTACAAATCAATTCATTTTTTTTACCCAAAATTTTTCAAATAATTACTCTAATTTCGTGATTTTAAATATGTAATGGAATTTTCATTAGACCAAATCTATTATTGGTGCTTACAAAATGGTAGTCGGTAAGGTTGGACTCTGTTGTTCATTATCATCGTCTTGCGACACTTTACATTATTTAAATACACATTTACAGTCGACTTATTTTTTTCCAAAGTTATATTGTAAGTATATGAAATTTTTTCTAACGTTATGCAGCCATGCAGCAAGTATAAATTCAAAATTCTATCGTTTATTTGAGGTTAAAAACTATAGGCTCATTGATATAGTAGTAATTATACTATTAATGATACACTGCAAATCTGTTCGCATGTGTTGCTGCTTAGGTTGACTGCTTCCAGTTATGTATTTATTGTACATTCAATAATTGTTCCCTTCATGAATTGTTGTCGATTAATTTTTTTTTCATACATTATTATAACCTACAACCAATGCTCACGAGTATATATGTTTCAGATAACTGTTGGAAAGTGGTCATTATATTGGGACGAATACGTAATTGTATTTTTTTACTTTATTACTGATCAGTTCTCATTCATTTAATTTGTTCTTATGATATTTTTTTCTGTTATAGGCTATTTGGATATTTTAATGGTACATAAATATGGGCTTAACATCATCAATCGCTATCATTTGTATATAGGTGTTACAGTTGATTGCTCTAAGTGTTGTTAAGCTGTAATTGAAGGTACTTGGATTCACACATTTTTTTTCAATTAATTACTTGAACATATACATTGCACAACAACTGTTTCCATAGGTAGAGATTAGTGATTTCCGGTTGGTAGAAATGTGCATTGAACAATTATTGTAAATGCCATTATCAACCAATGCCAATTTGAATCCTCATAAAATTTTATATCAATGCATTTGGGACATAAATCTTGCTGAGTTGTAATTGTCTCTCTGCTGATATGGCATATAATAAGCAATGTGTCGAATAAATTGCACTCGATGAATTGACGATTGCGACTCAACTTGTTCACACGTGAAAAAAGAATATTGAAAATGCATTTACTTCACGCTTATAGTATAATCATTTTTAATGGATTGCATTTTTCTAGTTCAATTTTGTGGAATTTTTCGCTTGTCAATTTGCCCAATGACGTTTTGATATGGAGATTTGCACTGTGGAGAAACCGTATATTCCTCGCTGTACCGAGGTAATAATTAAAGTAAATCAGGCGTCTATAATCAAAAAGTTTTATAAAAGAAATGCTACAATTAAGATTAGAAAGTTTTATGATAAAAAAAGTATCTGATATTTCTGGTTCTATTTAATACAATATTAAAAATTATATCGTAGGAAAGAACTACGGTGATGGATAAATTTATGATTCTTTATTCGTTACAGATGGCAAAGAGAATTGGAACATGGTATGACATTGATGGAAGTTCCCTGGACAAACCCAGAAGTAGCTTTTTTAATTAATGACGCGCCTCCATTAGTTACTGCTTTTCCAAATTCCAAAGTACAATCTCTCAATAAAACCAACTGCAATAATCTCTTATCAATCACTGGATTGGATGTTGATAGTCGTGGAAGACTTTGGGTCCTGGACTCTCCCGAGAATTTTCAATGTCCAGCTAAAATTGTTTATTTCGACTTACGTCGAAATGTTGAGGTGTGTATCTATATTACTGAAAAGTGTGAGCAGAGAAAAATGTCTTGTTTGTACATTTTTATTTATACGGTCAATTATCATTAATAATGGTACATTTATCATCAGATTGGCCGAAGTGATCTTCTAGGGATTCCCAAGAAAGGATTAAAAACTCTTGTAGTAGATCCACTGGTTAGCGTTTTGGGATATCGCGGATTCGTTGGCGATCCCGGTGACGAATCAATAATTATTTACAATTTGGGTAATTATTAATTCTTTCATTGACAATACAAAATTAAATTATTACTCAATAGATGTATTTGTTTGTACGATTGCATACAAATGATTATTTATTATGATATTCAGGTTTCTCGGGTCAACGTAAGTGGTGGAAATTGCGGCTGCAGCATGGCCCAGAAATCCCACGTGTTTACACAAATGATCTGGCAATATCGAAAAAAAATTCTCGGCTCTACATAACCGGGACAATGTCATTCAATTTATTCAGTATTGGACTACGGTCATTTAGAAAATTTGAGAGGCCGAATAATAAAACTGTTTTGTGGCATGGAACGAAAATGGGAACTTCGTCTGGGCTTCTTTGCGATTCGAAGGACGGCCTTCATTACTTCCTGGTAACTCAATATGCGAGCGTTCGCTGGGATACCAAATACGATTTGAAAGTAAGAACGGATATATTCCAATTGTGTCAGCTGATATACATTATTTCTTTCATAATGCAGTATCATTTATCAATCTATCATAGAGTGAACCACGTCAAATAATTATATCAGATTTATTAATCTTGTTTCTTGATCTTCATTATAGAATTTGTTTCAAAATCAATTACCACGCTGGTACATGCGGTTTTTTATTATTTATTTTTTATTCTTTCAATCTTTTTTATTAGGCTGAGAATCACGCAATCCTTCTGCAAAATGAACAAGTTCCAAGCATAACTGACTATCTATTGGATTCCCATAGGAACGTTTGGGGACTGGTGAATGTCCAACAACATCCTTCGTATGGAAAGTTGGTAAACAATGTAACAAGCGGATTGTCCATTAGTAGAATTATAGAACTTTGAGGTTTCCGTATGGCTCCAAACGAATTCAATGGCGGGGACAAACATATTAGGAAAATTATCTGTTCATTATCAATATATCCGTTCCTTTGATATTGCCAAAGAGTGTGGACATAAAGTTTGTCAGTGAATATTATTATATATTATTACAAAAATATTGGATTTTTATTGAGAATATCAGAATATAATTTTCATGTTAGCCCTGGCTATGAATAAATTAGTTGATACAAAAGTTAAGAGAATAATTATGGCGATTGTAAATATTCTCATGGGATCGTCGAGGATATGCAAAAAAAAAAAAAGAAAAGGGGCTAAATTGAGTTATGTCGATGGAAAATCTTTCAACTTCTTATTTTGCAATAGAACATTTATTCATTAGATACTATAATAAATCAGGCCATTAAATTCAATTCGGAACGCTGACAACAGCTATAAATGGTATTTTACAACTTCAATGATTTTTTATAAGTAACAACTTCATAGTTGCATAATTGAATTTTTCAAAAGACGAAGTAATTATTTAAAACGTATATCTTTTTCCTCGTTTTCAAACGAACTATATTCTGATGACTTACACAATCTTGTATTGCACAGTATGCATATTCATATGTTGATCAGAATTATTTACGTGACGAATATATTGCGACAGTAGAATTGGGTTTATTGGTGCAACAAAAATACATCAATAACCGATCTCATGTAAAGATTAATGTTCTATTTAATATAAACTGACAGATTTTATATCAGAGAGATAAGTCTAGTCAGCATGCTCATATATTTTTATCACTGGTCAACATTTGTCCGATACATCTGAGCTAGTTCGAATTCAATATAAATGAATCTGGTTGTATATTTACAATAAAAAAAATTAATTAATTACGATCAATTGAATAAATATATTGCCATATTTGCCATTATTGATGTTTAACTACTTCCTATATTATCGCATTTTACTTATTATAGGGTGAATAGACATCGATGGACCCGAACGTGGAACAGTATTGGAAACATAGTCAGGGAAGTTGCTCTCCAATGTCCACATTGTATTTTTCATTCCCGAAACAATATGTGTAGGCAAACGACATTCATTGCCCTTCTGTATCAATGAATAATTTTCAATGCTGAATAATGTATTCACATTCCACTTATATACATCGGAATGTCCTGCAAAATAATTTGAAAAAAAAAAAAAATGTTATATTTCAACGATTGGGTAACTATTTTTTGAATTCTTGTTTGGACATAAAAAATGACAACGTACCCGCATTCCTGAAGAAAATTGAACTGCTGCCATCAGTGCCAAGTAAAACAATTTTATTGTTTTTAGATCCTTCGACAATGATAGCATCGTCCACTGCTCCATATTTCAAATAACGCGTTTCAATACTGAATAATCTACTGGAATTGTGATAAGTAAAATACAAAACTGATGTGCCGTCCTTTTTACGAATGAGTGCAATGTATAGTTCATCGTGTAGTGAGCCAGTCAAACACACTTCTCTTGGTAGTTGTACACGATTACCACTACCATTGATTACATCATAAACGATAATTGATCTTGTTGGAGGGTCAGTGATGTAAAGAAATATTTCTCCATTCTCACCGTATTCCACGACTATGTACTGAAGATTTGATATACGAATGATGTAGTTCTCGAGATCAATAACTTGAACAGACTGAAATGATGGGAAAAAGCACAGATTAAATAAATGAAAATTTGTAATTTTATTCAATGGCGAACTATTTGATGGAATTCTCTTAAGCTACTTTACCTCGCCGGTCTTGGTGTCAATTCCAACGACCTTGGGCATACAACGTCGAACAGGTTGCGTAAGAATATTGACGATGCCAGAATCAAGAACCCATAAAGTATCCTGGATGTCTAGATATATATCAACAGCATTCTGCAATGCTTGACAATTGCCTTCTTCTTGTATTGGCAAACATGGAAAAGGCATAATGGCCTCACTGAGTTTTTTATTTAATGACATTATCCCAAGGGTGAAAGGAACGCCAGGCTTCAAACGAGGCATGGCAATCATAGCTTCACCTTTGTTTATTTGCATTCTTGTGACAATTATATTTTTTGGTATGTAACGACCGCCTAATGAATATGATTCCATTAAGTTCGGATCGGGCCATACTAATTTTCTTCCCACTGGAGTAAATGATAGATCTGATATAAGGGAATTGGCACATCCACCAATTACTACTGACGCTAGTGAAAGGATGCATGCGGTAGTGAAAAACAATCTGAACATCTTGCACTCGTGAATTTTGACTAGTTTTTAGCTGAATAGCAATATTAAACTGTGTAATCACAGTTGAGTTACATGTAACGCGACTTGAAGTCGTATTCTGCGTGAACTTTTATTGACTGTCATACTTTTATATTTACCAGTTGGTTAACATTTTTATTCTTGCTGTTTATGTTTTTACTATCGTTTAATTATTTTCATCAAATATTATTCAATGTTTGGTACTTCCGGATGCGGCAATTTGATTGGTCATCAATTATTTTATAATATTTTCATGCGGAAGTTTTACTCTCTTGTAACAACGTGGAACGATAATGTTGACATGACGTTATTATTTCTGAATTTATAAATTTTTAGTTCCTTATTACATCAGATGTAAATTAATCGAAAAAAAAAAATTAATATCATTCCAACAATGTATATATAAATGGTAGCATCTTCAATTGAATACTAACCGTCTTTATATAATTATTAAATGAGAGTGGAAACTTGTGAATTGTTATGATGCTGAAGATTATGTTCAAAATCTTGACACTGTCTTTATTAACAATTGGACATTCTTCTGCTTTACCAAAACGTGGTAATGTTCCAATTCGATGGAGTGGCGGGGCAATTGATTGGCCATGCGAAGCCATAAAGAGTTTATATATAAAAGAAAATAAATATGTCAGCAAGAATGTCATTGCTACTAGAATTGCAATCCATTCTGATGAAGCCATTTTGACATTACCGAGGTAAATTTTTCATCAATTTTTCTCTGTATGAAGTGATTCAATTATCGATTCCTTAAAATTCTAATTTTTAATAATCTCTTGACTGCTGATGTAGATTCAAACCGGGAGTAGCAGTGACTTTGGCAAAAATGTCATTGAGAAGCAAAACTGATAGTCCAATTTTAAGTGCATTTCCAAGTTGGGAGCAACAAGAGGAAGGCAATTGTGATGCACTTCAAAGTGTTGTTGATCTATTTCTTGATGTACATAATATTCTTTGGGTATTAGATACTGGCATAGTAAATTCCATGGAGAATCCGAAGCGCACATGTTCACCAAAAGTTGTAGGATACGATATGAGAACTGAAAATGTATGTGGTACAATTTTTTATTTATAAATCTTGCAAGCTATAATGCAGTATCACACGCTCAATACAATAAGAATGCAGTAGATAATTGTAAATTGGTATGAAAATTGTTGTGAAAATACTGTGGGATATCGTGTAGTAGATGTAGTGGTTTTTTATTCATCGTCATTTGCTATACGGTGATAAAATAGTCGGAAGGAATTTTTATTGCGAATATCCGGTAGTGAATGTAACGATTTTGGTCAGTTCTCTCACTGAAAAAATATCGTGATCTGCATTCTGATGTAGACATTTTAAACTTTTAAACTTATTTCATATTTGTCTATTGGTCTATAAAGTTTCATCATTATATTGATGTATGGATTGAGAATGTAGTTTCAGTATTTATTACCTTTCTACAAACTCATACATATGAATGAATTTATACGTGGTGCAAATTCATGCGCGAATTTTAATAACTAATAATTACATTATTCAACGGCTACAGTGAATTCCGTAATTTCATGATTGAAAAATTAATGTCTTAAGCGGTAAAAGTTATGAGTAAATATACAGTGCTGATACATTCATTAATAATAGTTGATAGAATGCAGATTTTTAACATTGTTATCTTATTTTAACCCTCAATCATTCATGTTTGACAAGATAGTTCCTACATATATGATCTCTATTACCAAAAAATCATAAATACATATAACGTTATTAATTTTTTGTTCCATTCTATTGTTTCATAGATAGTGAAAAGCGTTAATCTGGATAGTCTTACAACTTCTCATTCACGACTGCAATATATTATCGCTGATTACAGTGTAGATGGGCACATTTTCTTCTACATAACTGACGCAGGAACTGGCGCTATAATAGTCTACAATGTAACAACAAATGATGGGTATCGGATACTGTTACCAGATGATTGTGGTACTGAACGTGATGTTCTTTATCCCATTCTTTTACGTCATATTGACGGTACAAGTAGTCTTTTATTTTCATATTTGAGTGGCACACGGCTTTATTTAATTCGTTCGACATATTTAAAGAGTAATTCTGCACAAGGAAATATTGTTGATGTTGGTGGAAAATCTAAAAATATTATTTTTCTTGGCACTGACAGTGGGACCGGTGTATTTTTTCGTTATTTTGGTAAAGCTAATATTTATCGATGGGACGCAACCAAATCATTTTGTAATGAAAATTTTGATATAGCATACTCATGCAATGACGATTGTGCGTTAGCTACTCATGTTATTTCCGATCATACTATCAAAAGAATGCGAGTTTTACAATCAAATTTCTTCGATTATATTCAAGGTACTGTTGGTTGTGGTGTTGATCATTCTCTGACAATACTCTGATAATTTATATCCTGGTTTACCTAAACATAAAAAATAAAATGTTTATTTGAAAAAAGTGAGATCATTAAATTGAATGTGAAAGTAAGAATTTCATTCTTTATATTGTCCTCTTACCAAACATATACATTTGATCCTCATTCAGGCGCGATTCCAGCTTTTTTTTAGGTAAATAATGCGTGCATGTTCAATCGTACATACATAAATACATACAGATAGTTATTAATCAACTCTAATGGTCTGGAAAGGTCAGTTGACATGCGAAATCGCTTGCAACAAACTCTGTGGTTTCACCTAACTATTCTAACAGCAATAGCCACTCATTAGAATTAATAATTGCTTTGCTGATCGAGACAAATCAATGATGTATTTGACGCCGGTTTTATTTATTAAATTGACCATTTTATAGATATACAGATCCATTATCATTCTGATATGATATAGATTTATTGATATATGCGTACATTTAATGACTTTTTATAATTGTGGTGGTACATGGGATTGAAAAAAAATTCCAGTCCATATGTAATATTAACTTTTTCTCCACGATTGAAATGCAATCGTTGCAAACGTAACGGAATTCGATATCAGGTGTATAATATATTCACCTTATGGTTGAATTTGATATGGAGTTAAAGAAAGTTTTTATTCTATTTATCTATTCGTATTTCGTCAATTTAATTTTTTATATAGTTATAATATTTGCCGTTTATTAATTTCTTTTTTATTTGTAATACGTGTGAAAGAATTAGAGTATATATGCGATTGTTTGTGTGGCAATGGCGTATGATATATCGCACATTCGCATGCCTTTATGTTGATGGTGGTGCAATATATATTTTTCACTCATAGCAACATTATAAAATAGGTCGTTACTTCAGCCAGTTAATTACTGTGATTACAGACAATACAACAAATCGTTCAACTGATATTAACTATGTGGTAAAACGTCCTTGGATTAGTTCTCGCACAAAGTTTTGTACGAAATATTCAATGAGAAGATTGATTATGTAGGAGTTATATCAAAACGAGGAAAGACATAATGATTTTGTAATTGTCTAGTTGCTCCAATTGATGTATTATATCACAAGTTTTTATTAATGATTATTGATATATTCAATTGCTCGTTTGTAGAGAAAATGGTAAGCCGGAAATGGTGTATATATATATATATATAGATGTGTCTTTGATTTTCTGCGGCATTTTGATTTGTACACTAAATTAAAGGAAAGGTGCGACACGAGACATTAAGTATCCATTATGCCATGTAGAAAATTCTTACGTATTCAATCATATTGTATAATGACTAGTGAATATACAATTAGGAGTAGACATGAGAAAAAAAAAACGATTGATGTATGAGAGCAAATGTTCTCTGACTTCGTTATATTGAAAAAAAAAAATTATAAAATAGGTCGCAGCTTGACCTTATTAGTTATTGTACGTTAATTATAGATAAGATGTCGAAATATTTAATTATCTGATGTTGAGATAATTCTGACAGTTTCAATTGTATCTTATGAGAGATAGATACTTTCATTTGCAAACATGAGAGAAGAAAAAGAGACCAAATTGTTTTTCTTAAATATTGTTGCTTGAAAAAAATGATAAAATATACCGTATACCTAATGAAGTAATGTAGTGAGAACAGTTTACATGTTCAAATATGTTGTATAATAAATGACTATTTTTGTTGGTGTACGATGTGGAGAAAAAAAAACGATTGATATATTAGAGCATATTTTTTTTTATGTTTTTGTTATTTATATATTCACATATCTATGTGGCTGAAAACTTTCACCGGATTAAACCAGTGCAACCATGACTTGATATATATATCTAACATTGTATATATATATATATACATATGGTATTTATTTTATTGCATGCTTATGATTCAACTCCACCATGCGTTAAAGAAATGTCCAAGTTGATGAAAATGATGCATATTATATGTCGTGCACGTTTTTAATGATCCATGTAGCTTCACATTGCATTTTCTAGGTGAGCATACATTCTGGCTTCTTGAGTCATTGCACCATAACTTCAGGTTCATGTGTTTATGGAAAAACGAGTGGCAAGATCACGGATAAACTGCATTGCTTGAGTGCAAGTTGGTTCTCTTCATAGAAATTCCTTGTCAATTCCTAGTTATAACAAAACTAATTGGATTATACAAATGTCAAGTGGTATTATAAGTTGGATTGAAAAACTGGATTTATCATATACGTACAATCACTTTTTGTACATCAAGGACACGTTACATACCCTCAGAACATTTTCCAATATATAAATATACAATTAGAAATGATTTACGTGGGTACATTACAGATGAGGTAATTCTATCATCAGACGAAGGATTGGAAATAAATTACAATTTTTATTATATGGTTCTTTAAACTCGTATTCCTTTGGAGGATATCAGTTGAAATGAAAATTAGAAACCAATTCCTTTGTTGCTCAGTAAAACTAAAGTAAATAATAAGAAATATGTATTCCACATTAATTTAGTTGTCTCATCTTTCGAAAGGCGCATAAATAAAATGACAAATCGTGTTGTTCACGCAATATAATAGTTTTTATAAATTTGACGATGTGATAATTAATAACACCTCAATTATGATTGAATCCTAATGTAAAACTACATTGACTTAATTATACCATAAACTTAATTGCTCATTATATTTACATTTATTACTTTATTTGTAGAATCCAATTCAAGATCATTTGAAGATAAGATGTATTGTTGCACACCAGTTTCAACTTCCCGTCCATATATTTCGATAGTTCATTTTAATGAGGTGGGTTTGGCTCCAGGAACCAGGACATGAGATTGTGAAGGAGAAGGGCGCGTTGTTCCAGCATGACTTTTACACAGTATGAATCGAGTGAGTGTGACTCATACATATGTAGATATTGTATATGGAGTACAATCTGTTTCATGAGAATGAATGTATGTGTTGG
The DNA here is from genome assembly GCA_958496275.1 of Zele albiditarsus. Classification (NCBI taxonomy): domain Eukaryota; kingdom Metazoa; phylum Arthropoda; class Insecta; order Hymenoptera; family Braconidae; genus Zele; species Zele albiditarsus. Next base: position 1,272,514 of record OY292411.1, read on the forward strand.
GAGTAGGGTTGTATTTGCAGATCGACCAATTATTCTTTCTTGATCAACGTATTTTATATACCAACTGCCTCCCAACAACACACCGTCTCATTTTTTTATTTAACGATAGGAAATTAGATCGGTGAGAATTCAGTCAGTGAAACGTTGCACTCGATCGAGAACGTATATCCAGCTATCATATGCACACATTTTATTGTTATTCCATTTCTTGCGGAGTTCTCTTACATCAATATAGAATTTAATAGTTGATGATAAATTAAAATTGAATTATTGTGACACGTCTGTGTGTTGGTACTGAGGTGATACACAATGCAAAGGTGATTATATTTGTTGGGAAATTATAATTTTTTTTCTGTTTCTAATTTTATCGTTGATTAATCAATAAATACAATGGGTGTTATTTGAATATATTGAACACTTCTTCCATTGTCTTGTGTACAAGACAATGCGAATTATATTCTATATAATATATATCTATATATTTCGCCCTCGAGTTTCCGTCTTATATCTCGTTATAAATGTCATGATATTTAAATTTTATTGAGTAAGATATAACTTGGAGTGATTGGTTTGAATTTTTATTCTGAGTTCGCGGTCAAGTGAAGGTTAATATCCTGTAGTCGTTTTTTTTTTTGCTGCTTCTTTTCTTTATTTATTATGAAATCTATGGAGAATCGATTGTATGTAGAAAGTGATTTGAATGTCGTTCCGCTAGCAAGGTGACGCACATACGATCAAATGTATCAAGTAGTCTCTATTCCACCACCTTATGGATAACTATTTTATTCAAACAATATCGAGATGTTGGATTTAAAAAAGAAGCTCAGCATTTTTGGTTGTTTATAATACGCTAATGAGAACATAATTGAAGCTGCATCAAATTAGAAAATAAAAATTGAAACAAATTCCCTGAGTTTACTTTATGATTATTAATTTATAAAAGTGGAAAAAATCGTAGATATAAAATCAATAAAAAAAATACTATGCGAGGCAATTACTCGACAAACTATTTTTAATATTAATTATTAACACAGTTGTTTTGTATAGTCACTTCCAGTAATAATCAGACAATTGATTTTTGACAGCCTTTAGCAGCACAACTATTGACTATTCTGCGGCACAATTACCAGAAATAGCAATACTATTGACTGCTATTAATTGTCGATAGTTTATTGTTGACTACTATTGACATTTAATAGTATCGAGAAGTAAAACTATAATATATCATTCATCAGCAATAGAACATGAACAGTCATTGTCACTATGCGATATCGGAATGAAACAAATTCATATACGAAATATTGTTTAGTTGAAATATGTAAAAATAATTACTTTGCAATTTATTTAAGTAATTTTATTTGTTCCATTTGATTTATTCATATTTTTCAGTCAATTCTTCTTAATTTTGCTGGTGTCATCCATTTCGCTCGGTCCAGGTCATTGTGAGCGTCTTGAAACAATCGTTCAATGGCCTTTGTTGGATTTTGCATTGCCATACGACTCAGCTTATCACAATGAATATCGTCCAGAGAACGTCGTACCAACAGGAATTGAAGTTGCAGATCACAGAATTTTTATCGCCACACCTAGATTACGTGCTGGCGTTCCTGCCGCCCTCAGTACAATTTCACGCGATTCACCGCCCGGCAGCAGTCCACGATTGCAGGCATATCCGTCGTGGGAATGGCATGGCGCTGGTAGAGGTGATTTCAATTGCTCAGGTTTAATATCCGTTTATAGAGTACGTGTTGATCGTTGCAACAGACTTTGGGTACTTGATAGTGGTATTAATACATCTATTGATGATTTTCGAGTTGTTTGTCCACCAAAATTACTTGTATTCGATCTCCAATCCGATCAGCTCATTCGCCAAGTGATATTCCCACGTGAGGTAAATGCACAAACAAAAATATGGAATGGAGAATTTGTACGTTTTTCTGACAAATTGTACTATATTTCTGACAGGTTCTTCGACCACATACTCTGCTGACAAATTTGATAATTGATGAAACAACAGCAACCACATGTGATGATGTCTTCGTGTACATGAGCGACACAACTGGACCTGGTAAATAAAATTTAGCATATCAAATTTAATTATCATGTAATTGTTTACGTAAGCTAATTATGTTAATTAATGTTGCGCGCCAGGACTTTTAATCTTTGACGGAGCGACAGATAAAAGCTGGCGTGTACTACATAGATCAATGTTTCCTGATCCAGATTACTCAACGTATCAGGTATGTCATATGCTCATGTCACTTATTTTTAATTGATCGATTACCTTATATTAGATAGTTCAATTGAGTAATTTGGTTGGTTAATTCAGATTGGATCAGACTCATTTGAGTTATTCGATGGAGTTGTTGGATTGGCATTTTCACCAAGGAAAAAATTGCTTTATTTTCAACCTTTAGCAACTGATCGTCTATTTAGTGTACCCACATCAGCTTTACAATCCGGTCCACCGCCTTTTGGTGCTCAACTTCCGGTTACTTTGGTCGGTAGAAAATCGAGTCAAGGTTTAGGATTGGCAATCGATTATCGTGATGATACAATATTGTTTGCACCGTTTACGGAAACTGCTGTTGCTAATTGGAATCCACAAACAAACGATCAAAGGTAATGATTAAAATTTTTATGATTAAATACAAAATTGTGGAATTGATGATAATCTATATTTATTCTTTTTTGCTTTAGGATTATTGCGTTTAGTCCTGAGGAATTGCAATTTGTTGCTGAAATTAGATGGTTGCCACAGGAAAACGGTAGCATTTGGATTTTATCATCGCGATTCCAAAAATTCTTTACGCGACGAATTAATCCAAGAGATATCAATATTCGACTAATGGAAGTCCGTCCAGATTCATTAATGCCATTGCAAACAGCAATTCTTCATCAATACGATCATCGTTTTCTGTTGAATTCATATAACAATACTTTGGTACATTGAAATTATCAAGTATCAAATGAAATTATTGTTTGAACACTGTTTATATTTTACAAATAAGTTGATTTGTATTGAATTCCCGTTCTATAGATAATTATATATCTATGTGCCCGTGTTATTGTGGAAAATAATTCATAAATTACTTTGTATATGAATTGCGTAAGAATTTATCATTCTAAATTTTGAAGTACAGTGTTAAAGATTTTACATTTTTTGTGTGATAATTAATGTTTTTTTCACCAATTTCGAAGCTATTGAACTGAGAATAGTTATATATCTGTGTTTTCATATATTCAATAGATATTCGAAGAGTTCAATCATCATTTTATGTTTCAATTATATGACAATGTAAATAAATGAAATATTGAAAATAACGTGCACTTTTTTATTTACATGTAAAACAGATTTTTAGTTACGCCATAATATAAACAACAATGAAGTCTCTGAAAGGGGTATTGAAACAGTATACCTATTGTGAATATAATATATAAAGACTTCGTCGAGTTACATACTCATCCTAGTAATTTCTATAACGTTTGACCATCACATTGAGAAGTTGGATAATGTAATAAAACTGAATCGAAAAGTTGAATAGCCATAATTCAATCTATTTTGATGATGGGTGTGACAAAAATATGCCATGATAATTTTCTTTTGATATAGATGGTAAATGTGTCAGACAACAAACTTGGGGGTATACACTTATGACATAAATCCTTCTTTCATACCAAAGGAAACAATATCGTTAAGGAGTATCAGATTTTCTGTCGGTGTCATATTGGTGTCCAGTATTCAACGGGAGCTAGAGCAAATAACGTGTACTCTGGACGAATTCCTGTGCTGAAACATACCCAGATATATCCGGGGTAATACTGATACAGGATATTCGTAGAATTATTCTAATGTCGTGAGATAGTATATGGAGTGAAATTAGAGATAATCGGATTCAACGTTGGTGTCGGCCTACTGCTCTCGAAATTATACAGTTTTATATTACGTACAGACTGGTTATTGCCTAAAGACTTGTTATTCAATTCTAGAATGACCGATTTGGTTCATATTCACCCTTTCGATTTCACACAGCCTATAATAGTTTGAACTAATATTGGATAGACTCCTCACAGATGTTGTACATTCTCGTAGAATGCAGCCTCTTATTTATTATTTTTTTTTTTCTTCATTGAAATGATAGAGAAAGACCTTCCATTTTTAAATTCGAATCTTTGGCATTATTCCAAACTTTATTGGTGCACCCACTACTCTCAAAATCATGCAATTTTTATCCTCCAAAACTCGTCATTCATTTTCAAAATGTCTGTCCTTGGTCTTATTCTTTTAATTCTTTGAACCCTTAAAAAGTCATAAAGATGATGATATTCATAATTGAATGACAGGAAATTTCTTGGTCAAAATATAATTTTATGCATATACATATTTTAGTGAACTAATTACAAGGAAGGGGTTGAAAGAAAATCAATTACAGACATAATGTGAGAGAAATGTTTGCAGGGTTGGTATATCACCCCGGTACGTCGTGTGAGGCAGCAAAAAGTATAGGTGTGTCATTCGTTGATTTAAGATGTAGAAGGTTCATAAGAAGTAAAAGTTTTTTCATATTATACAAGGTCACATTCCAATTAATGTCAACACCTTTTCATAAACTCAGTATCATTAAGAAATGTGAAAATATGCCACAATTTTCACTGTCGAACTTCAGACAATTCTCAATACTTTCTGCATTATACTGTGCGATGAAAAGTGAAAAGTTACAAGTAAAAAACGTAATTTGCTCAATATCGATAGCTACCTTGACCGTGTGCATTCATTCTTGAACTTTTGTATATCAGTTTGATTGTTACAATTGTTAACCATTATATTTTTTTCACTAAAATTGAGAACTCAGATGCAATGAGAAAAAAAGTGTACCACACATTTCTTGTTAATGCTAAACAATGTTCAACGACTCCAAGAACAATATCATAAACGTTAGACATATAATAATAGTGACATAACTCTTTTTTTATTTTGTACATACACAGGTGTAGTAGGAGATTTCTTATTTTAATATATCTCTTAGTATACAAGAGCTATAAAATTTGAAAGAAATCGAATAGGTGGTGGGCGTGTTAGACACTCTCCACAGAATGTCTATTCATACTACAATAGCGCATATATATTGTTTGTTTTACTCTCTCAAGCGGCATAATTCGATCAGTCGCGTTGACGAGATCACAGGGAAAATGTCACTGTCCTATCTTGTGTTTTTATTAAAGCTTTGTTTCGTCAGTGTTATCTGTACTGGAAAGTTACAGACTATGTATAAATGGTCATGGATCGATTATTTATGGGAGAGTGAGAGCCATAGAATAACAGCTATATTATCCGGTGAATATAATTATACAAGGCCAGTGATAATCGATGTGGACATCTGGAAAGGTAAAGTGTGATCAAAATTCATAATTATCAACGTAAATCATCGTTTACATTTATTATATGAATGTGAAAAAAAACATTAATCGAACACAAAAAAAAAAAAATAGATGGAAAAACTTTTGTTACGGTGATAAGAAGTGAGGGTGTACCAGCAAGTCTTACAACCATTTCCGCTTACACTGGCAGAGGTGGGCCATTATTGCAACCATATCCTAGTTGGAATTGGGCGCGAAAAGGCGATTGCGATGCTATCACAAGTGTTTATCGTGTTGCTGTGAGTTTTATATTTATTTTTATAGTCTCATTGATTTTGTAATCAAGTTGCAAATCTATTAAATCTAGTTCCTTTTTTTTTTTTTCGCTTCTATCACGTAGTAATGAGCAAAGTTTTGAAGTTGTTGACTTCGAAGTGATCTGAATGTTTACGATGCCAAAGATATGAAGAAGTGATGAAAACAGTTTCGACCTCAATTGAAATGTGATGTTGATTATCATGGATGAAAATTCTCTTTGCGTGGGGTTTTTGCATCTGGAAAAATACTTTTGATTTCTCGATTTTTACGCTGTGTTGTTTACAATGAATAGTTTGAAGAAAGTTAGTCGATACGGGATAGAATCCACAATTATTCATGCATAAATACTATAGTGGAAACTTTCTGACTGGATATTTTGGATTTTAGGTCTAGTGCACACTAAAATTTTATAGTTCTACGTATTTGCATGAGTCTCATCATCAATGGTCCCTTTAACGCTTGTTAAAAACATCAAACTTAATAGCAGCATTTCCAATCCCAAAACCCTAATATCGATGTCGACTGATCAAACTGATAAACAATATTAATATTCACCCCCTCACAACTTTAAATATTAATTAAAATTTTATTAATTCGACGCTATTTCAAAGACATACTCGATCAGAACATGATTTCTTGCGCGACCCTCGAAAATCTTTATCAATAGCTGAAATTAAACCAACTCCCATAAATAATGATAATGAACAAATATTCAAAAGCGCCAGTCATGATAAAACAAAGCAACGGTAGAAAAAAGCAATCATATAGAACTTTGAATGATTTCGAAAGTCTTGAGCTATCTTTCAACATCAATCTATTGCACTGACACTATGAGACTAATCATATCATACACGAAATTATTCATATTTTTGGTGAGACCCGAAATCAATATATATCAATGTAAAAGTTAACACTGTGACAAATACTTTCTTTAAATTTCTTGATTGCTCCAGATCGATGAGTGCGACCGTTTATGGGTATTGGACACTGGAAAAATTGAAGATGCTCGTGTGTGTCCTGCCCAATTACTTTCTTTTGACCTTCATACTGATCAGCTATTAACGAGAGTAAGAATTCCACAACATATTGCTGAGAGTGATTGGTTGAAGCGTGGATTGTTGGTAACGCCAATTGTCGAAACTCAAGGGCATCAGTGCGAGCGAACGTATGTAAGTTTCCACGTGTAAATATTCTACAAAAGAAAAATATACATTACAATACTCAATGAACTATACAGACAATTGTTATATGATATAGCACTTAAAATAATTGCAGGTTTACATAGCTGATGTGACAGGCAATGGTCTGATTGTATTCAATGGCACTTCACTTTGGCGATTGGAATCACCACTGTATACACCCCAAGAATATGCTACGCACGTCACTATCTCCAATGAAACATTTCATCTTGATGATGGAATTTTGGGAATGGCACTTAGTCCAAAATTATTCGATGGAACAAGATTATTGATGTTCAGACCACTTGCCTCTTTTGACATGACGTCAGTTGATACATCCAATTTACTACAATCATTTGATGGTAGTGCTATACGTTATACTCTCGCATCAAGGGTATTACCTAGTCAATCAGCGGCAATGGCTTTCTCATCAGGAGGCACACTTTTTTTTGGGCTCACTCACGATCTCGGAATGGCTTGTTGGCATATTAATAACCCAATTAATATGAATAATATTGTATATTTATTCAATTGGTGTTCTTAACATATATTTCTAAATTTTTTAAATGTCGTTTCGTTAATTTATTATTTATGATTGCAGGAAATTATTGATAATCGATCGGATTACCAGTTTGTCAGTGGGATGAAAGTTATTCCACCGCGGATAACGAGTTCGAGAAGAGAAGAATTATGGATATCAACGAATAGATATCAGAAAATTGTATTGGACAAACAAAACTTCGATGAAATTAATTTTAGAATAATGATGGGTACCGTGGATAAATTAATTGACAATACCAATTGCAATCCACTATCAAGATTTCTATTTTTACGTAGCTATGATCGTCACTACTGATGAAATTTCCAGTGATGAAGAAAAAAGAATTATTATCGTTTGGTGGTATATAAATATGACCTTGACTTATATCAAAATAATTTTCTTCTCTTTTATCAATCCGGCGCATTTATGAAAATTGCTTTACTGCATTTGTACACGACCATTTGTTTTATAAAAAATTACATTGTTAAGATTTCTGTAGAGGACCGTATCGATATTGTGACGGGAATTTCTTTATAATGAGAAACGAATAGTGTATACCAAGTAAACATTTTGCACCTAGCATAGTAATTCTATTGAAGCTGACTTCAAAACGATATAATATACATATTCTGGTATTGAAAGAAATGGAGCATGCATTTTGAACATTAACTTTTTTACTGGGACTGATAAATGACATGTATTCGGTATTTTCATGGCTTGTCATTCAACCTATTAACGCCCATAGTGACATGGCGGGGTGGAAAAAATTTCACTCGCATTGGAGACACATTTAGAAACAATAGGAAAAAAATTGCAGGAATTTTTTTCTATAATTTTGTCATAAAGAAAAGAAATTCTTACTGTAAAATGTTTTTAACTTCAAATGAACAATTAATATCTTGCAGTACAAAAACTGTTTTTGTCTTGAACTTTTTTTTTACCGCGTCAAGTTGCCATGGACATTGATATGTTATTGTCATCTTTTGTTTATGTTTGTAATGGACTCTCCAGTATTTAATCGAATAGCTATGAGTGTAACGATAATGAATAAATGAATGGATAGTCTACATATGATTTATGGATCAGATCACATGATTTATTTATATTCGAATACGTTTGTTTGTATTCTTTAATGTCAAATTGATGGATGCAATCAATCATGAGCGTTGAATTCGGCTATGATTATCCGTATAGTATAATTGTCCTGGTAAACTGACAGTTTTTGTTTATATATTTTGTTTATATATATATCATAATGATAGAAATTTTTGGCATTTGGAGACTGGTGAATCAAGATCAGATCTTAGCGAGGATAAGTATACAATTGCTGGTAAAAAATTGTCCTTGCCAATGACTTTGGTATAACATTGACACCATGAGACAAAGACGGTCTCCAGGATGATCAGATCACATATTCCGGATCTCTTCCTTAATTCAATATGTATTCAGTGATGGCCGATGAACTTTGGAATCATTGTTCTATGCAGACCACTGTAAATATAACAGAGAAAAATTATTCAATGCCAAGTATAGTGTTCCCTCCCTAACTTCCACTGTATTCTGAAAGCGAGAGGTATAGAGACCTCTTCCTACTCAACGACTTTCAAGTTCACCTGTATAAACAAAAGTGACTCCTGAGTTGGAAAAGATAAACAGGGAGCCTTGTATATCGACGCCACTAACAATTGTTCGAGAGATACTATTGTGAATATATATTTACTATATTGTTTTACTATATTCTTTGGTATTTAATTATTCAATATATCCACATTAGCATGTAACATTTTATATATATTGCGGACAATGGCTAGGAAGATGTAGAATAGCGTGGGTAATATCAAACCTTTCAAATTGTTGTTCAAAATATCTTCATTCATCTTTGCATAAAAAAATTTGCACAAAGTAATAATGACCTTCATATTTCACTCAAGATAGCAAAAAAATTAAAAAAAACGTGTATCTTTCTATAGACTCTTAAATGCTATAATACAGTGAAATTTATAAGCACTAAAATACTATCTATAAATTTTATCAAGAAAATTCACGATATGAGAATCAATTATGAAAAATTTTTATACTCGTTACCAATAATAACATGTTTTTTTATGTCTGAAAAGTGAAAGTGTGTGTGATAAATGATCAGATAATACTCATTAATACGATTTTCATTACATAGTTCCTGCATTATAATTTTCACATATTTGATTATACGCAATGTAAACATAAGTAACAACTGGTTTGATTACCTCCGGCCATTCGACACGATAAATTATCTAGATAGTGCTCATCCCGCTTCAGGTATGAATACACAAATCCTTTCTTCTCAGGGTTGAAATTATGCTTTCGAATTGTAGTGAATATCATTCGGTGCTGTGACTGGAATAAATTATATATGAATGTGAAGAAGATATTTAAACTTCTCCAACACACTTTATTATGTGTGGAAAGAAAAGACTTTCGAATCTCAGTGACACTATCTTATACTAATTATCAAAAGGTTATTATCAATGTTGATGAGAACACTTTTGTTTTATATTTTATTAATTTAAAATATCTTTAGCTGTTGACGAAAAAAAAAAAAAAAATAATATAAATACTAAAACCCAAAATAAATTGTTGTATGACAAAAATTTAGATGAATTTTGCAAACCAGTGTAATATATACTAGCAATATACTTTTAAAATATAGTATTATAATGTAAAAGATCACAAAGCGAACAATAAGGTTTCACTTGATTATTTCATCATCTGCATAATGGCACGGTCTCATAGTTTTTGTCGTTACGTTACAAATACGTAAGCCTGACCATGCATATAGTACAAAAATATTAAAAAGAATCATTGAACGAGATAAATCAGTAGAGCATTAACTTTCACCTGAGTGTTCATACCTCACTTGTTGTGCTTTGTATATTTATTTTCTTCCCTCATCACCATAGTCATGGAGTGACATTGCTCACAGAGTGAACACTGCGATCAAACACAGAACTCTTATTTCAATATAATATATTTATTGCCAATTTGAATACGTGTGGTGCGTGTGGACCCACATCTGTCACTCAATATCACCCGGTGAAATTTTTATTCATTCATTGAGAGAAATTTTTCCATCACGATTGATATCATTATTCAATCACGCAAACCGGCTATAAATGAAGATGCAAAAAGGCTATAAGTAAAAGGTCGCGCTTATTTTCTGTTTTTTTACCTTTTCTCCATTTTTTTTTCTCTACAATTGAAAGTGCATGTATATAAATATTAGCAATGCGTGAAATGTTATAATTAATTCATTGGATACGATAACAGTAATATGTGTGGTGTATTTTGATAAAAATACATTGTTAGGTTAATTATACTACTAACCCCAATACCGTACACATATACACATGTGACGCGAATCAAGAGAGAAACTTCTTTTCCGGAGAGAAATTGTGTATATAAATATACATATACATCGTTACAAGAGCATAAATAAAAAAATGTCTAGACAGTTGTATGAATTCTCTATTGCATTTATTCCAATGAATAGAAAAGTTACAGCGAAGAATAAATTATATGAATAAATTTGTATTCTTTTATTTCTACAAGTGATGTTATATTATTGCTGAGCCGAAGAAGAATTAAAATTAAATCAGAAACAATTATTGTGGAACATTAATTGTGATTATAGATAACTACGCTTTTTTTTTTTTTTTTTCACTGTAATATGCATATGTGTGCGAATTGTATGTGGTTATATGGAGGCACATAACTTCCGCACTAATTGCTACAGAATATATGATTGATGGATCTGTTACACTGCGAATATATAACATCGTAGGAATAGAAAATAATGGATGAAAACTTTCGTCAAAATTTTAACGAGAGGAGAAGAAAAAGCAGGAGTGGGAATTTCATAAAATTTCACATTCTGCATTGTATATGGATGTGAAGAGATATGCTCAGACAGTGATTGTTCTGTGGTTATTGCGGGATGTATAATATTGTATTGTGCTATAATACCGTGAGTATATTTTTCTTTTCCAATTCTATAGCACTGTGTCAGTAATAAATAAATAAAATAAATGTTGAAATAAATACAGAAAAAGAAAAATGAAGATAAAAGAGGAGCGTTGGGTCCATGATAAAGTCGGTGAATTGAAGTGGAAATACAATTTCAACGAGTTGAGAAAAAAAAATTCTGATATTTTCATGAGTAATAGTGATAAAACTTCACGAATGTTTACTAATGATGAAGCAATATCAACAACTGGCTGGAGCAATAATCCATTATTGGATTATCATAATAATTTTTTGCAGAAATACGAACCGTATTCTCAATACAATTTTCACGACTACAATGAAATACGTAAGTATGTAGACAAGTATATATATATATATATGATGACAGATGGTGAACGATAATTATATAGGACATATAGTAATAAATGATTTTCGTATAAATTCATAAAACTATTAATCGTTGCTTACTGTCACAATTCAAGATCTATTATATATATATATATATATATATATATATTTGCTTATTCATTTATTTATATATATATAAATAAATAAGTAAAGGCATGAATGCAACGAGGCACATACATAAAATTAACGTGTCCCTCTAATTATCAAAACATAAAATTGTATAGCGTTTCACTTTTATAATTCTTTTTCTTACCTTTCTTCTGTATATTAATAAATATTTAGAAAATATTTATTTAATTCATGTTTATGCCATCATGGAAATTGTAAATGGAAATAAATTGTGTAATCGGTTATATTGGTGAAATGAGAAACGAAGAAATAAATACAGACATTGTTCATTTCTTTTTCTTCTTGTTTATAGTTTTCCATTTCAATTCAATTTCTATATGTGTTTTCCGCGGAAGCAAGAAGAAAGATAAATATCGCGTACTCATATGAGATTTCTTCCGGATAATTAATGTTCCTTGTATAGTCTCTCACGGTTACATCTTGTTTCCCATAAACCCTGACGCCAGTGACCTACCCAATGACATGAGGCAATTTATATAGTAAAAAGTAGTGGTGATATTTATATGCATGAATACAATATATAAATTCTACGTATTACCGTGTGCAACCATATATAAAGAGTAGGGATAGTGGCGTACCATGCAAGCTTTTACTCTCATCCAGAACCGGCATTTAACTCGAATAGAATGCGCGGTGATAGTTTATAGAATAACGCACAGTCGCATCTTGAACAGTCGCGAATACGTGTCGTGTTTCATTTGTGCATCTATGTAATTTTTAATATTTCTTATTAACTAACGTTATTATATTAACAAACGAGAAACTTGAATAATTATTTCGACTGTGTTAATAATGATACGAGGTAAATTGATTATGAATATTTCGTGAAGAATTGAGAAATATAATTTGATTTTTATTTAAAACTTTGGATAAAAATTCAATTATTTTTCTCTGCTTGATTCACTCCAGTTCTGCTCCACTGTTCTTTAGATAGTTTGCGTGAATTAACAGAGAATTATTTATTACTATGCACGCGTAAATATTATTTATATAATATGTGTTTTATTATATCCTTAAATTTAGGCATACTCACAATAAGCATTTGGCTTTTTTCTCTGACTACTTATATACTTAAAAAGAAAACGATTTATTGCCTTTTTGTTTTTCAAATAGTTGTCAACGCAATCAAATTTGATATATATTTTATTTATTGTGATGAATATTATTATTTTTTGTTGCTACTAAACAGATATTACGAATGTCGTGCCATTATTGGTGTCTATGACACTGCTTGGCTTACAATCATATGCATTGCAAAATGAACCGGGTTCACATATTTCAAAAGACTTACTACCACCTGAAATCTCACATGATACTGGAATGTCATATAAAGTTGCATCGTCTAGTTCATTGAACACTGACATATTGAATTCTATGCGATCCGGAAGATATATTGCCGCAAATCAAGCACCAGATTATAGTACCGGGCAAACGAATAACAACGGCCAAAATGATATCAATATGCAAAATAATAATTATGAATCAATGCAAGACGATCTTCGAAATGAAGAATCACCAGGCCCTTCGATGAAATTAGTAAGTGCGATTATATTAATACTCCTGTTTAATTTCATCTTCTGAATTACTCACTCATACTACCAATTTTTGGTTTCAATACAGATGTTTGCTTGGAGAACAGTTGACTATGAATTTGAAAGTGAGGCTGCACGTGAACGTGCAATTTTTGACGGTAAATACATACCTGAAAATAATATGCCGTTGGGTCTTGAATTCTGGCATGACAGAGTTTTCATTGCACTGCCAAAATGGAAGACAGGAATACCTGCATCATTGACAACTATACCACGGTATTCCAAAACGAAGAGTCCAAAGTTACGTCCGTATCCCAGTTGGGGATGGCATCACCAAGGTACGTGGATAGATTCGTCTAAAACAAACAAACATATACAAATATACAAAAATTTCCGGAATATGTAATTTTTTTCGCAGATTCTTGTGGAGGAATGACGTCAGTGTTTAGAATGCAGGTTGATCAGTGTGACCGTTTGTGGGCCATCGATTCAGGCACAGTGAATTTAACAACTAATCCGCAGCAAATGTGTCCACCGGCAATTTTCATATTTGATTTACGTACTGACAGATTGATTAAAAGATATCAAATACCGGAAGATCAAGTGAAGCAAGACTCACTTTGGTCCAATATCGTCGTTGATATAAGAAATGATGATTGCAATTCAGCTAAAGCTTATTTATCAGATGTATGGCGATTTGCAATGATAATTTATGATTTCTCAACGGATTCATCATTTAGAATACAGCATCATTTTTTCTTACCTGATCCTCTATCATCACGATACGAATTGCATGGCATCAATTTTCAATGGATGGATGGTATTCTCGGAATGGCATTGAGTCCAGTGGATATTAATAATGATAGAACATTATTTTTCCATTCAATGTCGAGTTTTCGTGAATTTGCTGTATCAACATCGGTTTTCCGTGACAATTTAACGGCTGAGACAAGTGCTGAGAGTTTTGTGCCTATTGGCAAACCAAGAGCAAAAGATTCTGGTCATTCATCCGGTTCGGCCATTGATAAAAATGGTGTTATGTTCTTCAATATGGTTACTCGTGATTCGGTTTGGTGTTGGGACACACGAAAAGAGTATATACCACAAAATATGGGATTGATTGGTGTTAATAATGAGTCATTAGTATTCCCAAATGATATGAGAGTGGATCATGAGATGCGGCAGAGCTTCTGGACTATTTCCAATCGTTTACCAATGTATTTGTACGGCCCTTGGAATCCATATGATATTAATTTTCGTATTTATCGTGCTTACGTTGATGACGCTGTTAAAAATACGGTTTGTGATCCAAATTATATCGTGTCCGAATCTGATAATGGGTATGATGAAACTTGTTAAATATTGTATTTAATTTTTTTTTCTTCTGTTAATTATTACTATATCCAATTGTTTATAAACTATAATTTCTTTTCTATTCTTTCTTTATGTAGAATAAATTAGAACTCATTGTTGAATGCTATTGAATTCCAATATAATTTGTCGCCGGAGAGAATGAATGGATTTGAGTTAATTGAATGATACTTGATGAGATATTGATTTCAAGAAAATTAAAGTGAGCGAAGTCTGCTCATGTCTAACATAAAAAATAGTGCGGGAGTAATAACTTCTTCGGTTTGGCCTACTTGAAAATGTTCGAAATAATTATAAATGCACTGCACGATATTTCATTTGAGGAATTTGCATGCCATTTGTGCCATATGTTCACAGTGAAGTGAGTTGACTCTTCTGGAATACGTATATTCAAATTTATTGCCTTCGCAACGCTTCAAGATTTATTTCCATTGTTCATTGTTTCGTTATAATGTCTCGTGCATCCGTCTGGTTTTTGTAACAAACAATGAGCGGTTTTTTTTTTAGGTATTCAGTTAGAGAATTCTTTATTCAATTGAATTATTGTTTAGTGTCGCTGTCGATGTCGTTGCCGATTGTGTTACGGTAATTAATGGTCTTGATGTTGTAGTCGATACTGAAATCATCAGTGGACTACCAAGATTATTAATCAATTGTCTCAAAACAAAAAATCCTGACATCTGTGTCAATTGCTCAAAGTCTTGGTGATTTTCATTATTTCTATCACGATTTAACGATATTTTCTGCAGTTTCTTAATCCATTGATCGATTGCAAAAATTTCACTATCATTCAATGACTCAGGACTGTTTGAATATTCTACTGTTTTTATTAATTCATCGCTGCCGCCAATAGTTGTCAAATCTCGATAATATGTCTCTCCGTAGTCAATATCCATTGTCGATAAATCAGTACAATCTATGCGAACAGTTCGAATACGAGCAGCTTTAATAATTTCATGAAATACGTTTGGAATTTGTTCGGATAATGAGTAGAGATCAGTTGAAGCGGGACCAAGAAAAAATCCTCGTTCTGTATTACGAGAATCATATGAAAATGCGCTTTGGAGTAAGCCCGCCGTATCGTTTTCATCGATTACATCATACATTGTAGGTTCTGCATTGAACAACAATTTATTTAATGATGTATCGTAATCAGCATGAGTTTCGTAAGTCGATAATGTCCAATCAAGCTGAGCAATTTTATTTTTAATAGTGATTTTTTCGCGGGCACTGGATATTAATTGTGAATTAGCCGTAGGCGCTAGTTCGTTACTGCAATCTTCAGCAGTGGTGTGGACTACAGTTGTTTGGTTCGGTATGACTTTACTAGGTGAGCGACTGTGGATATTCTCACTTGCCTTAGTTCGATTCAGATGTCGACCTACTTGTGCCACCTGAATTTTCTTACAAGACACGGAATTATTTTTTAATTCTCCCGAAACTTTTTTCGTTCCATTAATATTTTTCGATTGGTATCGTTGTTTTCGTTTGAATAATTGATATTCATTGCTAGATTTGAGCGATTTACTTTTAATCAGTAAATTTGGTTCTCGTCCATGCATTAAGTCGAATTGTTCAGTGTCTATTTTTCTCTTATCTTTCCAGAGTGTTTTTGCATTGTATGCTTTCAACGCTTCTAATTCTTTTTTGTCACGTTCATACGCAGTTTCATTTTGATGATCTTTATTGTTTGATGAATTATACATTGATAAACTTTTGTAGTAAGAATATTCTGTTGTCAATTCATGAATTGAAGTTTGTGTTGCTGATGATTCGTACGAAGTTTCAATAGTTTTATTAATTTTCTCGTCCGTCGAGTTCTCGGAATCTATTTGTACATATGACTTTGCAGTAGTTTCACAATCTTTCATGACCGATGAATTCAATCCCGGTTTAATAAACATATTTTGTTCTTCAGGTGAACACTTCGGGTCGTTCTCAACAAGCTCAATGCTCATACCATCGAGAATCCAACTTTTTTTAATTCTAACGCCATTTGAAGTTATATCGAGTAATTGTTCAGAATTATAATTGCTCATTTTATTTAAGTTGTTGATATGTTGACTTCGGAGTGTTGTTTCAAATGAACTACCAATTAATTGTAGATGTTCTGTCCATGATTTACATGATTGTTTATAGTAATCTATATCTTTCATTTGTGCAAATGAAATGTCAGGCAAAAAATATGTTGTGAAATTTTTGTTTGAATCGTCAGCATTTTTTTGATTATTCACATCGTCAGTGGAATCAGTACTAGAATTTAAATCCTCATCCGATGACCATCTAGAAAAATAATCTTCATACATCAGGGGAGTTGACGCTCCGTTTTCTTTTTCAATTGATTCAGATCTCGTGCATTTTAATAACTGTTTCAATGACCATTGATTGACCCAATTAGTATGATTACCGACAATATTTTTCTTATGAGTTCTATCTTCATCCCTCTTACTTTCATCATCTTTTATCAATGAATGTCCATTGCTCTTAATTTTCAACTTGTCCTCTGCATCTTCAGTAGGTGGACAACCACACATCGTTGATTCATCATTATTGTCATCATCTTTTTTAGAGTGACTAGGTTTAATTATTGTAAAAAAATCATCCGAAGTTTCTTCATCGATTTTAGATTCAATTTGTCCACTGTGTTCGTTAATAGTATCCAATGTCAATCTTAAAACTTCTATGGCATTTTCGGTGGCTACAAGTTCAGGATCATCATTTACTACTACATGCGGTTCATTATCTTGCCCATCAAATTCATAATTAATTGCCGTTGATATGGTGAAATTGGATTTAGAGGACATATCATGCAATTCTGTATTTGATAAAATGTCAGTATCAATACTATCCAAATTTGGCAAACTCGAAAATGTCTTCGGTTTATCAATAAAAGAATGCACTACATTATCATCCAATATAAAATTTTGCATGGACATTCCCAACATCACATTGGGTGACAATGACGTATTTGATATTTGATAGAACGTATTCGATTTTCGCAGATTTTTTTTCTTCAATTTCACATAAAACGAATTGATTGTGAACCAACTGTGTGCTGCTACAGCTGCAACGATTATGGTCCCGAATGAATGCTTTGATATCTGATTGATGTTACCCATAAAAACGATAAATATTAATTGAAAAAAAAAAAAGAAAATAATTGAAATTAATTTTTCACTCATAATTGAGTAAAGATTTTTACCAAATGATATTAATTTATCCATCATAATACTCATGAATAAAAATCCGGAAAGATTTCCTTCGATGTAGAGAAGAATAACAACCAGTATAACAATTGACTCCAAGAAGAAATTTTTAAATGCACTCAGCATCAGCCAAGGTAAAAGTACTTTTCTACGACACCATGTCAATATTGTGTACAAATTGGCGGCGTAAGTTATTGTGTAGAGATGAGCGATAACCATACGTGAAACAACCACCCAAGACAAAGCTTTATGTGATGAGAACATAATCACAAACTTTTACGTTCTATAATTTGTTATAAAAATTAATTGTTTGAGAATTATTGATCATACCAATTTTTATATATTGATCATAATTTCCATCAATTTCTTTTCGTGATATTGTAGTTTTCCAAATTTGATCAATTCTGGCAGCCCAATTGAAAGGTGGACTCCAGTCACGTAAGCTGCCAATCTATTTATTTTATTTTTTCGATTGATATTATAGAAACAAAAATATTTCTCATACATTTTTAAATAAATTCTTTCACTCACTGCATCGACAAGAGTCATAATTATAAGCTGTGATTGAAATGATACTCCCGATAGTGGACAAAAAATTTTGGACATTAAAGGGAGATAAGTGAATAATATATTTGCCGCCAGTGTTTTATAAAATATTTCCTTATATATTCAGTTGTAAAATTAATAACGAAACATTGGACAAATTGATATGAAAATTTTGACATTCAGTTAGAGAGTTTTTTTCCGTGCTGGTTATAAAAACGATTTTCAATTGTCACTGTTGTATTTTTTACTACAACAATATTTATATACTAGCACTACTTCAGGGTTAATTTAAATGTGAGTTCATCTCTGTATGAATTATTGAATCAATATCAGGAAATTATTTTATCGACGCGCGCATTATGGATTCATGTCTCGATAAAAATATATATACAGATTGTACGTATAGATAGTATTTTGTTACAAAAAGGTAACAGACAGGAGTGTTGGGAATTCTTCATGGATACAACCAGTTGAAGTTGAAACCGGTTCTAGACTGTGGCAAAACCCAAATTATATTGTGTTCCACTATACTCCGAATACTCTGCTACATGGGCAAAATGTATTTAATACATAAATCCTCGTATATCCACATTGTAATAAATATATTTAAACAAAAATATAAGTATGCTATATCAATAAAATCAATCCATACAATTATTTCCTAAAGAATGATATTAGATGTATAAAACTAATTTAATGCGGCGTTCAAAATTTTTTCAAGTTTTGCAAGAAATCATTCAATTTATACACTCAATATGTTCTCAACATAGCATACTATGAATGTATATATTATTTAGAATGTTATGCAGCAATTGTTCATATCTATTGATAAACATATAACTCTGAGACAAAATATTATTACATATCCATGTGCATTATATATTTGATTATTGTAAAGATGGAAAAAGCTGACTTGAATAAACTGAGTAAATAGATGAATTATGAAAACAATTCATGAACCTAACCTAACATACTTAACCAAATGAATATATACTTTGCATGATGTAAACAATCGTTATACATTAATCAGTACTAACCCAAGGACATTATCAATGTCATATAATAGGCCAGACTATGCATTTACATAACATATTTCTACCGATCTGGCGATAAAGCTGTGCACAGCTCAGCATTAGCTCTGCGTTCGTGCAGTCAATTCTCTGAAGTTGTCAGATTATGAAAAATTGTGATTTCGAGATTGGAGGGGAAAAAACAATTCGCAGAAAGAGGAATTGCGATGATCATATATTATGCATCCCCCACTATCACCCTCTGCTTCCTTTTCCCCTCACAAACATTCTAACCTCTAACCAATCAACGCAGTTGGGTTTGCGCGCAATATTCAAACATATAATTCTACATATATTTTATGCCAATACATTTGATTTGGAAGAGGGGCTATTTTTTCCACGCTTCGACGTCAATGCAACTGATTTCATTACGAAAATTCTCGTCATGTCATTATCATTCTTGTCAATGAGAATTTTAAGTAATAATCAAAAAAAGAATTCAATAAAATCGCAAAAACTCCAATGTGGTTTAAAACTTCGCCACCATATGAGCGATACTTGATGAAATATTCCATTTTATTAGTTACATTGTGATTATTGCACGATAACCAATATCAAGTATCGAGAATTGAAAATAATGATAAAATAAGACGAGAAAATACAACAATAATACTGTAATCCACATGTAGCGGTTTGAATATGAGGAGCTAATAAATACTGTCAAGAGTAAATAAAGAAAAATAAATGTATGAATAAATAAATAAATAAAAACTTAAGAATAGGCAGAGCACACAAGTTCCACGAGTTCTGGTCCTGATATTCAACAATGACATTATTCTTGTTGGAAATCTCCGAAAATATTTGTGCGCATGTGCACAAGTTGGCGTCATTTCATGACGCACACTGGCAAGCCACCCACCACCAGCACTCTCAAAACATTCGACAGGCTCCCACGGTAACAGTGGTCCGCTCTCGTCTACAGAGTATAAGCGAACAAAGAAGGACAAGAATAAATATAACGTGTGAGCTCCAAGCGCTAAACGTTCTTGTGTGTGAGCATTCTCATCTCGCTCCGAAACAATTATTTCATCCAGAAAAGGACGTGATAAAAATACATTTATGAAGGTATATATTATTTATATTGTCTCAGTTTATTATCGTATATTCATTCATTATTTAATTCAATTCACAATGTTTTAGTTGGCAATAATTTACTTTGTAAATATTATTGCTATTTTTAGGCAGTTCTGAAGTCGTCATTCCTAAATTATTTTTTTCGACGCCGGTGCGCACTCAGTTAATGTGTGTGATAAACATAAAGATGTGCGATATCAAAAGTAGATTCACGATTGCTGACAGTCAATGTTAATGTGAAAGGATTGAAGGAGAAAAATTTATTTTTCAAGAGTGATTGAGCACAAAATGATTTCCAAATGTTTAACATGTATTTGAGATTTGTACTGTTCATAGGACTTTTATTCCCATTTTTTTTTTGGATGATAAAATTTCCCAGCTGGATATCACATTTGTCAGAGTCTGAAAATCCACAAATTTGATACACACCCCTGTTATGAATGGGATCTTTGGAAAGACCTTCAATATAATGTCCCTCAGAGAATATCTTAGGAAAATTCAATTGTGGGGTTTTGTAAAAGAAACTCAAAAAATGGGAGCACTCTACTGGATACTCTGTCAATCTTATTTTTCTGTTCGGTTTATTATAACTTCATACGAACACTATATCTACAGAGATAATCTGTACCAAATCCTGAAGTATTAGAATGTGTGAGAGTTAAGATACTATGTAGAGAATGTTGTTAATTTCAAAATTATGTGAACATTGATATCGTTATTATTTCTTTGAATATTTGGATCACACAGGAAGATTTTAATCCAATGGTTATTTTAAATGAAGAAAATAACTCGAAAAAATGGGGTTCTTTCATACTGCAATAATTTTTCTACTGCAAAGTATTTTATTTCATTTTAATGCCAGTGTTGCTCGAAGAGATATTGCTTGCAGTAAAGTTTTGCTGTGCATGAATGTAAACTTGCTTACGTCAATGCGGGAATATATGATATGTATTATTTTTAATACCCGGAAAACACGTGGCGTAAAATTAATGTCGTGGATAAAAATTATACACAATGTGATCGATATAATTGCATATCTTGTATAATTATTTTTTCAGATGGCTCTCACTTCTTGCTGTGGCTGTTTCAGCCTCAAAACCGGTACCATTATCATCGGTGTACTGAGTATGGTAAGTTAATTGAAAAGTCATTTTGTATAATAATTAATTCATTATATTTAATACTTCGTAATGTTGTGAGCAGATATCTACAATAACATCATTTATATTGATGATTGTTGCACTTTGTGCAACAGAGCAAAACCCGAATTTGCACTACAATAGAGAATCATATCTGGCGATCAAGATTATGATCATTACAGCTATTACATACATAGCTATGGTGCTTTCATTCGCGATTATGTTAGTTCTCGGAGCTAAAAATGTAAGTTCTAAAATTAATCAGCTTGAAACTGTTCCATAAGAAGAAAAAAAGTGTTGAATCATATTAATTATGACGGATATTTCGTTTTATTTCAGAGAAAAGCGAGCCTGGTTTTCCCCTATTTATGTTTGGGTTTCGCAAGCATAAGTATTGCGATTGCCGGCGCCGTTGGTTTCTTCTCATTTTTAATCATCTCGCCATCCATTTTGACCTCTGTTGCGTTAGTGACAATCTTGCTTGTATCATCGCTGCTTGGTAAATATTATTTTCCTAAAACCACATTGAAAAAAAACGGAATTGTTTTCTAAAACGTAATCAAATGTATTATTAAATTTAATATATCACATTTTGTTTATTTGTAGCCTTGAAGATCTATTTGTGGCTGATAATATTCCATTTCTACCAAGAATTGCTCGCTGAGAAGTATGGACGTAAAATAAATCCTGCCACAGGAAAAATTCTCCGAGAGCCATTCGAACAGGACGTTTGAAAACGGACGTTGAATTTGATATAACAAAAAAAATGTTTCGTGATAAGAGATAACATCATCCGGTACTGCTCATCACCTCTGTGTATCGTACAAATTGTTTCAAAAGCTGAATAACTATAATTTTCATCTTGACGTGACGGTCACACGGCTCAAATTCATCATTGACACAAGGACAGACAAATTAATAAATGAACAATACGCAAAGATCATCCTACTCTGGTTCAAGAGTTTTCACATTGCCATACTGTGTGATGAAACGTGAAAATATTTATACTCTAAATTAAATACTTAACCTACGTAATTTTTGTAATCTGTTATTTCCATACTTTTTATTTACGTATATACAAACATTTTGTATATTATATAAAAATACACTACATATACATACTCTATACATATACTCGTCATGAGGAAAAATAAATTTATTATATTCTCTGTAAAACTGGTATACAATATAATCGAAATGATACCGCACGAATTTTATTTTCATTCATATTCATAATGTAATTTTTCTCCTGCGCAACATTTCACTTCGATGTTGTCCTGACTGCAAGATGATGCACCAATACACGCATGCGCTTTTAGTTTGTGCAACGGGGCCAGGGTGGGAAATTTCACGCGTTGTAGTTGTGATATTCTAAGTTATTGATGGGAAATATTTCGTTACGCATTTGACTCCTGATAAATTTCACGACATTACTGATAGTTTCTTGGATTAATTTTATTGTCTGCCATTTACGACTCATTACGAATGGAGGTAAAATGTTTCTATTCTTATAACCACAAATTCAATGGTACATTTATTTCTCAATAACATTTGCTATTGATCCATGCGATTTCGTTCTATTCAAATCATCACTCAACAACATTTCACATGTGTCAATTTAATTTAATTCGAAAGATATGCATAAAATTCATTCAAATGACGCGATATTTTTTACTCAATTTTATTTTTTAGGTGAAAGTGAGTTCATTTTTATATCTTTATTCACTGCGAACGGGTGTGATCTTTATTGGGACACTACATCTGGTAAATGAATTTAGCCAAAGGTAACAAAAATTATGAATTTTAATTATTAACAAGACATGAATGTATTTTATAGATATTCGCGATATTTTCGTTGATACTATCAATAATCGCTGGATGTGTAATAGAAGAATCGCCGGATCCTGGATACAGAATGGGCATCTATTACCTGCTTAAGAGCCTCCTAATTGGAATTATTACGTATCTCGTTATCCTAATTGCATTGATCGTACTACTAATTGTTGGAGTCAAGGAGGTGTGAATTTATTGCTCAATTAATTCAATATTTATGAGATTGTTATGATAAGTTTATCAAAATTAATAAGATAATGAATATGTAGAATTTAGATACTAATTATTTTTTTCATTACAGAGGAATGTAAATTATATCTTTCCTTATGTCTGTATGAACTTCATGATAGTCGTGATCTCCATTATGTATGCGTTCGGTCACGTCTCATTGGCATTAATAGTGCCACTTTTCACTCTACTCTGGATAACATATATTATTTTATTCAACACATTGATTATCTGTACGTACCAAATTGTTTTTTTCTCTTTCATACACTATATAAACATTGTAGCATTCTCAAACTTACTCATACACTATTTTTTCGTTCAAGGTTTCCAAATTTATATATACCTGGTGGTATATTCATTCTATCAGGAATTAGTTCAGGAAAAATACGCAGTTCGATTGTCAAATGCTGAAGAAAGTAGTGAAATTTATCGCGAAAAATTGGGATATCATGTTTAAATCAATTATTATATATTATATTTTTGATGGAAAATTGTTGGATGTTAAAAGTTTAATGACATATTCAGTCGAGATATATTTGGAGAGATGAATATTTACAGATAGAGATATATATATATATAAATATATTAATATACATAAATGAATACATAAATTTATTTGCGATTGTGTAAGATACCTGAAGGATTGTGTGGAGATATTGAGGGTACAAAATAATTAAGCGATTGCAATATTTTTTTAATTCTATTTTTTTATGCATATGATCATAATTTAAGAGTTGATGATTTGTAAATTATATTTATAATAAGTAAATTATAAATGTTATAATTTCACGTGTGAAATCGAAACATGATCAATGAATAAAAAAACTACATTATTCATTGATGTGCACAATATCAAAATATATTACATTAAATAAATATATTAGTTAATTCTTGAGTCCTTCATGTTCACAAATTTTTACTTTGGTCTCATTCAATTAAAAATATTATATTTAATATATAGCATAATTTTCCTTACTCTCCGCGTTTAATTATTATATAAAATTTCTTTATCTATCATGTAAGAATCATTGAAATGCCGTGCATTTCCACCAACTAAATAAACCACAGTGACCAACACGTCGACCACTTCCCATAAATTCGAGTCTACATAATTTTTATATGTAGCTTTCAACTGTTTTATACTCTGCCTCCCTTCATTCGTCAATACAAAGCAGAATCGTTGAAGGTACAACCAGTGACAAAAATCATATCATTTTTTGAGGTATGAAATTCCTTTGTATTTTTTTGTATTTTTGTCAGTTTAGATGTTTCATTCTGTATTACCGAATGAATGCATTGTCTCATTTAATTTTGTTCTAAATTTTAAGATGACCGTGGCTTCATGTTGTGGTTGTTGTTCTGTAAGAACGGGCGTGGTGATTATAGGAATACTGCATATGGTAAATGAAATTTGAATAAAAGTAAATTTTTTGATATCATCAATATAGAAAATTTTTAATATGATATATTAATTAAATTCGCAGATATTATGTGGTACTTTTTTGATATTATCATGTATTCGCCCGGATGAATTTGGGTTTATAATTACCCTCAGCATTCAGGTGTTTTTATCAATATTGTTGCTCATTGGAGTTTCCAAAGTGAGTATCAACATAAATGAAATGTGAATGTATTATTTTTATTTCTTTATAAAATAGATTTATAAATGTTCGTGATTCATGTTGCAGAGAAAAGAGAATTATGTCTTTCCGTATCTTTGCGTATTCTTCGCAAATATGATTGGTGTACTACCAATGACTCTCACTCAGAAAATTCAACTAGGTATCTCTCTAGGTTCTGGAGCATGGTATTATATCTTAGTAGTCTCGCTGACACTCGTTTCTTCCGGTAACAATAACGTTTTATTATCAAAAATAAATATATTTCAATATCCAGCAAAATTGAAAATAATTATATAACTAATTTGTAATCTTTTTTTTTTCAGCCGTGTTGATTTACTTTTATATGGTGGTATACTCTTTTTACCAGGAATTATTGCGCGAGAGATTTGATTCTTCATCATTTGTTGAGAATTAAGGGAAAGGCAAACAAAATTTTTAATATCAACAGATAAGTGCTTGCATGGGACACATGGATGGAAAATTTGACTTTGAACCTCAAACGTGCCTATATTCTTTCTCTGTTGCTGCATTTGTTGAAATTGCATAAATATAAATGAATAGAATTAGCTAAATTTATCATTGAGTGCTGTGCCTATTTGCACACTTTGTGATTTACATTATAGAGAAAGAAAAGATGATAATAAAAAAAGAGTTAGAATTTATCAGAGATGTATTTTACATTGAATACCCATGTTGGTTTCACTATTTTATATTTCATAGTCTCTTGATTCCATCATAAAATACAACTGCTGCGATCGAATACCATTGATTCAATAAAATTAACAAAGCCTGCGGGTTGATAAATCAGGAATTGACTTCAAGAGTTGTACAAACACACAAAAAAACTCAATGGGGAGAATAATTTTTTTCAAATGATTTATTATATCATAATCAGTATTGAGAGTGAATCTGAATCAAACACATATCTTAAAATTAACTATCTGTATAGTAAAACCTTCCGTCATGTATATGCATGAACATGTTTTCCTATAGATTGATTTTACAGCAGGAAAGACAAGGTATGACGTGATGGCCATTGATCACCACTGAGCCAATGCGAACAATCGCTTCAGAACGCAATAGAACGTTAGAATCGAACCATCGAATTTTCGCAGAGCCACAGCAATCTCTGCTAGAAAGGTATGAATTTTAATATTTAAATTTTTGTTTATGATTGTGAATTATTTACTTGATCTTATCACAAGGTCATTGATAAATACGCTTCACGTTATTGCGCCTAACTGTGTTCCTACTTCTATTTTTATCTGCTACATAATATGAGTTTGCGCAACTGCGCAATTTTTAGCTCATTTACTTTCTGCAACATCTTGATCTTGCGAATTATATTCAATTGTGAGATTCCATATTAGCGAGCTATTCGTGAATTACTTCAGCTACTGTCAATTACATATATCAAATGGTCGTTTATCTAAATAATATTGCAGACATGTTGGCATATTATTAATTAGAACACGAATATAATGAGTATCTTCAGTGACCAATAAGTCCAGAGATATCGTGATCCAAAATGTAAAAAAAATTGGTGTAAAAGAAGTATTGTTGTGTTGATTTTTTGAGAAAAAATTAAATTATCATACTTCATGTGTCATCATCAGCACAATCGTTTTCTATACTCAAGAAATGTTTTGTTTATAGATCGATTTGCCTTTTCTTAACGTGATGTAACTGGAGGAAAATACTGCTATTAAAAAAATGAATTTTCATTAAATAATAATTCTATATACACTCTTTTGTTTGAAAAATATTGATTGTTGAAGATAAAACAGTAGATTATTTGTTTCCTCATTGAACTTCGTGGAAATTGGCTAACACGTTGTCAATACGAGACTAAGCTAATTGGATATATTAGAAAGAAAAACAACATAGGATATAATGTGTGAATCGTTAGAAACAGGTTCGAGAAAAGATGAGCTAGACACTTGCATTAATGACCTCATGTTTTTCCTAGTTGATGTACGTGTGTAAGAATAAAATTACATGAGTGAGTGAGTTGAAACGTTGCCCAATGACAAATTGATCTGATTTGATTTACAAATATAATTTATAATTGATTGATTAGTAATGTAATTAATAGAAATACTACTGTATTGATAATGACACTGTTAAGATTTTATTTGGAGGATCCACGAGAATTTGTTAATTAAAATTGCTTATCTATTGATGAATTGAATTTTTACTTTCAATTTTACAGATGCAGGTATCTTCGTGTTGTGGATGTTGCTCGGTGAAGACGGGTGTAATGATCATAGGACTTCTAACTGTCGTATGTAAAATATATATTGTATATTGATAATAAAACTTATATGACAAAGAGGGTTCTTAATGTTGATAACTTGCCTACAGGTATCCAGTGTACTTTCAATTATTTTCACGGCAGTTCAAGCAACAGGTATTTTCTTGGCCATATATGCAGCTCCAATCATTCATTTTGTGTGTGGTGTCATGCTGATTATGGGAACTCAAAATGTGAGTACCTACTTTATTTAAGAATCAATACACAAAATATCGAATGTTATCCACAGAGAACATTTCATTTACGACATTAATACACAATTATTGTAATGTAATCAAAATGTAGTTCACAATTTTGATCAATGTTTGATGAGAAGATTGTAGACAATTATATTTATAAACAAAAATGTACTATTTATTGTTTCTCACAAATGTTGCAGAGAGAATCGGCCTACATTTTTCCAATGCTCTGTACATTGTTTACAAGTTTGATCTTAATTCTCCCAGTCATGTTTGTGCATATTGTTCAAAATGGCGTGTTAACTAGCCAAACAGAAACTTACTATGCTGTTGCCTTTCCAATTATGGGTATTTGTTTTGGTAATTATCAAACTATATTTTTAATTTTGCCTGATGATGTTCCAAAAAGTACATTGTACATATATAAATTCATTGTTTCAGCATTGGTGACTTATTTCTTCATTGTCACCAATACCTTTTATAAAGAATTATTATGTGAAAAATATGCGGATCCGAGATTCAATAGAAATGTTGATGTCCATTATACCAATAAACCGCATTACTGACACTGATGAATCCATGTTATCAAAATCATTACAATATGTATTCTATTCAATTTTTCAACCAATTGTCACGTATATTAAATTCACAAAAGGGAATTTCATGTGTCAATATTTTTATAAATTTATACATGTTCGATATTGATAAATTACATTCAGATATATATTTAAATTAATTAGATTATGTTATGTATGAACAAAAATAGAGATTTTAGATATTATCAAGCAGAGAAACATTCATATCGCCTGTATAAGCGGCCTATTATTTTAATGAAATATTATTTTAAGATATGACTTAATCAGTACATTGAGAAGAATGGTTAATAATAAAGAAAAAAATTGAATTTACTAGAAACATGTGTTTCAATACCATATCATGATGTATCAAACATTTAAGTGGAACCTAACATTGTGATAACATAGCTTCCACATTGGTAAATCCAGAATTTTTACAGTGTTAATACGACGAAATATGGAGGGACCCTATGCGGAAAAAAAAAACTATTGTAAACAGCTTATATTATCATAGTTTCGCCTTACGTCATCTATTGGTATAGGGACTCCAATCATATCAAAGTGTTATTTCGCTCGGGTTCTAAAACTAAATTTCAGTATGGGAAAAATTCTCATACCTACGTCATCATGACTACCATGAAAAGTTATGTCACAACTGTGTAAACATTCTATGATATGATTAGTCATCGACAACCCATGAGCCAAACGCCGAACTGCGCCGAGCCACACCGAAGTAATCTTCAATACCAAACACAACGTCAGCAGTAAACCATAAAAATTCTATAGAGTCACAGCGACCTTTGCCAGAAAGGTAAGAACTTTACAAATTCAATTGGTGTTTCTTATTTTGTATTACATTGTGATTATTTCTTTATCTTTTCCTTTATCAGTGTATAATTGTCTTGCAACATTGACCATGAATTGACAATTTCTTCAGAGCCTCCAGGTGAAAACTACGACTGTTTTATTGTTAATAATGAGCCACATTCGACGTAGTTTGTTGAGGACTCCGTTCGAAAGTAAATAGTACTGAGAATTAGAAAAATCTGAAACATATCTGTTAAATAAAAAATAGTCAAAATGTATTAGTTTATTCATTGTCGAAATTTGAATATTAAAAATAAAGACAGTGAGGGTAACGTTGATAACTGTATTTTAGTTCGTTGAACAGATGAAAAGTTTCGAATACGTGATACATTCATCTTGTGTCGTTGGACACAGCTCAGAAGAGATTTGTCCAAGAGATGCATATAATTGTGGCACTGTTGACGTGTCGCCTATTGATAGACTGATATTGATAAAAAAATCACTGTTTGAATTTTAATTTGAAAGGTCTAAAGATTTTGTCAATTCATAATTATTATTTGTTGATTTATTGATTTTTGTTTACAAATTTCACAGATGCGTGCATCTTCATGTTGTGGATGTTGGTCCGTGACGACGGGCGTATCGATCATAGCGTATTGGACTATTGTATGTGCATTATACATCATGTAATGGTTATAACGATAAAGTGCATGATTAACAGTATCCGTAATTTTCTTACAGATTTGCGGTCTGTTTACAATTGTGATGACGACAGTGTATTCCACACCTGATTTGGACGTGCTCATAAGATCAACTGTTCAAATTATTTGTGCCATTATGCTGATTATTGGTGTTCAACGTGTGAGTATTACTTTATAGAAAAATATGACTGGGAATCATTTATATCAATCTAAGAATACAAAATTATTGTTTGAGAATTTATTATTGTATACAACATTAGTAGATTTATTATAGTGATTATTATCTACTCATCATGTAACAACCAGAACATAACTTGCTAATAAATTAATAATGCTTCTTACAAATGTTTCAGAGAGAATCGAAGTTTGTGTTTCCAATACTTTGTGTATTTTTCACAAATTTGATCGTAGATATCCCAATTGCCGTGGCGCGATTCATCAAAACCTGTATGTTAGGAACTCAACCTCTAAATTTTTACATTGTCAACTTCGTCATTATAGTCATTTGTTTTCGTAAGTATCAATTGAACGATTGTTATAATTTTGCCCGAAAATGATACCAAAATTTAATTTTACTTAATTTGTTGTTTCAGCGTTGTTGGTTCATTTTAGCATTGTCATATATACCTTCTACAAAAAATTATTGCATGAAAAGTCTGCAGAAGCGAAGATGGAAAGAGATTTCGACGTGCATTTAAGCAATTAACAGTGAAATCAACGCACATAAAATCATGTTGTTAAAATACTTTCATTCTTTTTTCATTCTTCCCATTGATTGCCATGTATATTGAATCCGAAAATATATTCTTATATGATACGAATTTTATAAAGTTACACCTCTTACTTATTGATAAAATATATTCATATTTATTTTTATTAATCATACCATGTTCCATGTGAATAAAAAGTTATACCTACTTGGACATGTGTGAAAAGTGTTCTCAATTGTTATTTGAATCACAATCATTCATGATCTTGCTAGTATATAACAAAAGCACTCGATCTATCGTGACTTATGTATTTATAATAATTACGATTCATAACGTAACAATTCTTATGTAACATATTGTTTCATTTTCCATCGTGTAATGCATCTATGGTTTTAATAATTGTCACAGGTATATACTAACTCTATGATTATTATGTACACACTTCTGATCCCAGATAATATGATTTGTTAATTCGATCAGGTAGGATATATTTATGGTCTGCAAAAAGAACTTTCCACAGCTCAAATGTAAGCCAGAAAACTTACAATAGGGATAATGCATATTCATTCTCAAAATAACTACTGCATTTTCCGCGATTTTATCAACCACAATGATCCAACGCGTTCACCACTTCCCACAAATTTTAACTCTACAATATACATATTGCTATTCCAACTGTTATATGTCTAGTATTTTCTTTGTATTGACAGTATCGAACAATTGAAGTCTTGAAGACCCTTCGCAACCTCTGTCAGAAGGTACAACATATTAAATAGATTGCTGCTGTTTATTTACAAATATATATTATTTATAATGTAATATTCAATCCCATTAATAGATATATCTTTATATATTAAAATATATCACATCATATAATGGCAGATTGGGCGTTGCAGCAGAGAATTTATTATTAAGGGTAATCACAGACATGATATAATGCATTGCTTTTTTTAACTCCATAGATGCTTGTTTCATCATGTTGTGGATGTTGCTCCGTGAAAACTGGCGTAATAATCATAGGAGTTTTAAATGTTGTATGTAAAATATATATTGTAACGCTAATAAAAACTATATATAACTCACATAATTTATCACGTTGTTCAACAGATATGTTGTTTGATCACAATTATTGTGTGGGCTGTGAAGTCAGTAAACTTCGTGGCCATGTTTGTAGCCCCGGTGGTTCATTTAGTGTGTGGTATCCTGGTGATTATGGGAACACAAAATGTGAGTATGACTTCATGAAAAAATACCATTCAAATGTACTGACATAAAGGTAGGAATGCAAAAACACATTGTGTACTTCAAAATTTGTTTAATTGAAAAGAACTGACCTTGTCAACTACTAATGTTGCAGAGAAAACCGATGTTTATTTTTCCCATGGTTGATTTATTTTTCACGAACTTGATCATGAATATCCCATTAATATCGGTGTACATTCTGGAATATGCTGTGCTCGTTCATGCACCAGCATGGTTTTATGTTGTTGTCATACTCATTATTGGCCTTTGTTTTGGTAAGTATCAAACTATGTTCTCAATTTTATCCAATAATTATCTAAAAAGCATACCACACTTATATATTATTTCAGGTTTGGCCGCTTATTTTTACATGGTCGTAAAAACCTTCTATGAAGAATTGCGAAGTGAAGAAAATCCAGTTATAAGGATGAATAAAAATGTCGACGTACATTTCAACAATGAACCACGTTCTCAAGAAATGTAAATGATTGACATCGAAATGTTTTTACTTCAGGATATATTTTTTTCAATTTTCCACACGTTTATTATTAATATAATGAATTTTTACTAATTATTCATCGTCTCTGTAAACAAAAGTGACCTGGAAAAATAATCATCACATATTTTATCATTTTAATTGTTTCAATTGTATACTTATCATTGCAATTATTAAAATATGAATCTAATGATTAATAACTGATGATTTTCACTCACTGTACGGTGTTATTTCGAATTTTACTCATGTACTTTATTTCACAGCCATCAAGCTTCTATACACCAGAATAATATTCATAAATTAAAATACATATATAATAATGCATATTTTAATTTCGTGTGTTTTGTTGCACTTATTTAACCGCAATGACTGAACCGTTTACCACTTCCTTTCAATTCATATCTATGATGAACGTATGTATCTTCAAACTGGCCTATGTCTATCCAAGATTAGCTTCAGTCTACAATATGATTTAAATTCAACAAACCAATTCGGAATAAAACACAAAGTCAGTATTGTGTCATTGAATTATCAAAAATCCTCAGCAACCTCTTCCAAAGGTATCAAATTTCCAAACCTAATTATAGTATCCTAATAGATATACAGTAGCGATAACAGTAATTATTATTTGGTAAAACTTGTGGTGAAAAATAGAAATTAATTTGGTAATAAAATGATTTGTCAATTCATAATTAAATATTGTTTTCATGTTAATTTATTACATTGACTTTTTAAATTCCTCAGATGCGTGTTACTTTGTGCTGGGGATGTTGCACCTCGAAGACTGGTGTATTGATCATAGGAATTTTTATTATCGTATGTAGAATGTACAATTTAACAATATTAGAAACTAATAAAACTTGGATGTTCCATAATTTACATTCATTTTTCTTCAACAGATAATAAGTATCGTTTCAATTATTGCATTGGCTGTTTTATTCGTAGATATTGTGTCCACTTATGTGATTTCAGTTATTTATTTAATTTCTAGTATTCTACTGATTATTGGTGCTAATAATGTGAGTATAAAACAAACTGTGTAAATGATACTATTCATATTAAATTCTTTTTCTCTCTGTATTATTTCGTTGCTGGTAAAATATAAAATATCCTCATAGTATTTAAATATTAATAATATTTTTCTATAGAAAAATTTGGAAAAAATTCTATCACGTGATAATAATTTATGTTTGTTTCTTCCAAATTTAACAGCGAAAATCAATTTTCATATTTCCTACGCTTTGTATATGCTTCACAAAGTTGTTCGTGATTTTGCCAATTTATACTGTGACAATTCTTCAATTTGGCATGATCGAGCGTCAGACAACACCATTTTTCGTCATCACCATTCTCGCTACAATTATTTTTGCAGGTATATATATGGTACATTATATTATCTATTTTAACCAGGTAGGATTGAAAAAATTAATCGCACTCAAATAGTATGTTATAAAATCTTTATATTGTTTTAGGAATATTAACTTGGTGTTTTATAGTGATATATGCCTTCTACAAAGAATTATTACATGAAAAATATGCATATCCGAGAATGGACTATTATGATGATGCACATTCAAGGAAATAAGAACTATCAGAATGTATAAATCTATATCATCCAACTATATATTCAACGATTCATTTAATTGTACTTTTTTATTCTTGTAAACTAGTAAAAATAAAACAAATCAATCTGGATTATACATTTATTATGAACTATTATTGCATACAAAAATTCATCTGCTAGCTATTAAACTAAACAAAAATACGGTTATAATATTTATATATATATATATATTTATACATTGTCTGACGTAATAGCGATCGATCAACTATAAGCCACGTTAAAATTGTTCTTCATAAGTAAATAGAACGTCAACGTCGAACCATCCAATCATCAAAGAACCTCAGTGTCCTTCACACAATGGTATGACATTTTCTAATTTAATTATTCCTGATTAGAATATTTATTAATTTATTTTGTTCTGATCCTGTATTTTCTAGATGAAGGTAAACTCGTGTTGTGGATGCCTGTCTGTGAATTCTGGTATATGGATCATAGGAGTTTTGAGTATCGTATGTAACAAAAAAGATAAATACATGTATTGTTCAACAGTAAATATAGGTTATGCAATTTGTGTATATAAAGTTTATGATATTTTAACAGTTGATTGGTACAATCCTACCTATGAGTAAAGTTATGGTTGAAGATTATGATTATTCCACGCCTTATCAAGCAATGGTTTTCCTTGTGATTGGCATTCTTCTAATTTTTGGAGGAAAAAAAGTAAGGATTATTTATTGAAAAAATATTTTTGGGTATGTCTGAAATGAAAATGAGAATACAACCATTTTTATTGGATCTATAAAATAAAAAATGGATAATTATTTAATTACTGATATCTGATATTGCAGAGAAAATCAGACTTTGTCTTTCCATCGCTTTGTTTGTATTATTCGAGTGTTGTCAAAAATGCGCCAATGATACTTGTTGACAATCTTGAAACGGCAATGCTCAACGACGCTGAAACATCGGACGTCTTCATTATCATTCTCATCATGATCTTTTGCTCTGGTAAATATTATACTGTATGATAGTTCACTCAATAATAATTTCTAATTGCCATTGTACTGTATTATTTATTTCAGCATTGTGTATATATGCTTTCATGGTGATAAATACTTTATATGAAGAGTTATTACATGAACAATATGCAGTTTCAAAAATTGACTATCAACCTGACACAAATGTGTGGAATCAACATCAATATCAGCACCTATAAATTCGAACACCTAAATCCTTTTTACGTTCATATATAATTTGTTTATTATCTTAACTTGTTTTCTGCTACATATTCAATATTTTTAACATACATTATGATAAATAGATATTTTTTCATATTATTACACGTATTATATTAACTTCAAGATTGCATTTTGAATTGGAGGTTATTTGTTAGTTAATTTGTATCTTTGTTACTGTTTTGTGACAACTTGGATCATATTTTTGAACAAGTTTGTGTGTTTGGATTTGTTTCTTTTTGTTAATTATCAATGAAGTTTACATGACATGGAATATTGAGTTGCATCCATTGGATTATTCCTGGTTAAGTGCCAAACGTCATTATAAATCATGAGGGTTGACACAAAATACCTTATTACTTTTTCTATTCAATAGCTAGATAACAACTGGCGAGACTATACAACCACTACGATTTAGCAACTGAAATTAACCTCAACAACCCTAAATGAAATCTCTACCTGGAAATTTAGACATCGATTCAGATATTCGGTAATTTTACCACCTCTAAATAATATTCCATGTGGTATAGTATTAAATGATTGGGTAAACCAATGTCTAATTGATGTCTCTTATAAATAGTTTCGGTATGAAAACTCATTATTATCTTATCTATAGCATTCAAAACTGCATATCTATAGAACAAAATTCCAACCATACAGATTTCTATAAAATTTAACGTAGTGTGTCAAGACAATATATATTCTGTATGAAATATTATTGAATCAATCAATTGTGAGTATCGTCGAACGTTGTCAGAACTGAATAGAAGACCATCGTTGAACCATTGAATTTCCATAAAATTCCAATCAACTTTTTCCAAGGTATGAAATTTATTTATTCAATCATTTGTGTTTATTTACAAAAATTTCACTTCATCTCTTAATTATGACTTATACAGATGTCTATTGTTTCTTCTATTGATTATTGAAGAATATTAACATGTAATTATCATTAGTTTATCAATATTTTATTGCATTAATTTTTGTTTTTGCTTCCAGATGGTTGTATCTTGCTGTTGTGGATATCTCTCTGTAAAAACGGGCGTACTTATCATAGCAATAATAAATATGGTATGTAACATATCCATTATAGAACAGTTGTGGAAGCTATATATAATTTTCTTTTACTCATAATGTTCATCATACTTTTACAGATATGCAGTCTCGTTTCAATACTTTCACTGACTATTACAATGTCAGCTTTTTTGTATCTGATTGTAAGTCCTGTCGTTTATTTGGTGTGTAGCATTCTGCTGATTGTAGGAGCTCAAGAAGTGAGTATACTTTCAAATATAAAAGAATATTACTAATTCATTACTAACGCATTAAAAAAAAAATGAAAAGAAACCAATTATTGTTGTTTATGACTACTGTTACAGAGGAAAATATATTTTGTTTTCCCATCGATTTGTATATACTTAGCTAATATCATCTTGGTATTGCCAAGTGTATTCATGTATCATATTCAGTTGGCTGTGCTTCAACGTGCTCCAATATGGTTATATTTCGTCTTTATCTTTACTGCTGGCATTTGTTTTGGTAAGTATCGCCTTATAGTCAATTGATTAGGGAAAGATGTTGTATATGATCTTTTGTTTCAGCATTGACTGTTTATTTTTTCATGGTGATAAAAACTTTTTACGAAGAACTATTGCGAGAAAAATATACAGTTTCAAAAATTGATAATTATCTCGACGTATATTTCACCAATGAACCACACCATGAGCATATATGAATTTATTATTTCAAACAAGTTTACTTACAATATAAAACTTTTTTATTTTATCAATTAATTATTTTTTTATGTATAGATATTCTTATAAAGTCTCAAGTATTCAATATTTAGGAAACAAACATGGATATTGGACATACGTTTATAGTAATTATATCTAATGTTATTAAATGAGAAATTCGACAGGTTGTTACTTTGATAAAAATTATTCAGATCTGTATTTTTAATTGTAATTATTTAATATATTACTACATACATATAAAAATTTGTTTGTTTATTTTATTATATTGATCATTTAGGGATTTATATTATTATATGCCTATTATATAAACGATGTTTATTATAACAGTAAAGTATTCTGTACTTTACTGTGATATAATTTTTATGTGACCTGTTGAGAAGAAACTTTGCTTCTATATATTATGAACACTCTTGAACTACGCACTTGAAACTCAGTTGAATAACAAAATGTCAATATAACAGTGTTTTAGCGCCAGTGCTAGTACTATTTAATCGATTTACATTTTATAATTAACATTTGTTTGTATTTTTGTAATATGAATTAATATCTCGACAATATCTAATCATAATTATCATAGAACTATGATCACTATATTGTACATTCGAATTGCATTCATATTATATTCGATTAGTAAATAAAATTTGGAGTTATAACAAATTAACTCGAAATTCACCCAACAAAATTGTCATTCAAAAAATTACCAGGAGAAAATAATATAAATACTTGAATGACTGTTTTAGCAATTCGAGAATATGATAAACTGCTTTGCAATTTTTATATATAAACACGGTTGTATATACACCGTCTGACTTGATAGCGATCGATCAACCATGAGCCACGTTCAACTGCATATTCATAACTTGATAGAACGTCATCGTTGCACTGTCAAATATTCAAAGAGCCACCGTAGCGTTCATTGAAAGGTATAGAATTGATTAATTGAATCTCTGCTATTTATTTATTTAGAAAATATTTAATTTTATCCTGTATAATTATCATATAAATATTAAGTATTTCTTTTATTTATTAACGTATACTAGAACAGTAGTGTATATTAATTAAAGGCTGACAACTAATTTAGAGTTTCCCAAAAACAATATAAATATTTTTACAGTTGAAACACGAAATTAAAGTTAAATTATATTTTCATTCTAGATGAGATTATCGTCATGTGGTACAATTGGCTCCATAAAAATGCGCGTAACAATCATAGGGATATTCAACATTGTGAGTAAAAATTTAAATACTGTAACAGTAATGAAAGATATCGTTGAAAAAAAAAATGATCAAACTTGCTAAAATTTTATTATTTCTTGCAATTGACTGTTAATCGCATGTGATCTAATTTTTTTGTTCTCGGGATGTAACCTGTATAAATCAAAACGCTACTGATGTTTCAACAGGTATCTGGTATTGGATTTCTTGTATTTAATATGATACGAGAACGCTCAAGTGATTTGTCAATGTTCATATATCTAATTCTGTATTCAGTGGCCGGTACTCTGGTAATTATGGGAGCGCAAAAAGTAAGTATTTATTCATGAGACAATAGCAATCATATAATCTAAATTAAAAATAAAAATACTGTTTAAAAACATTATTTGAAGTAAATGGTGACATATTTTTTTTTTTACATTATTAGCGAATATTAGTACGTTTTAATTATACTGGATAATAATTATTCGTTTGTCCGCTTATTCTTTTTATAGAGTTGTTGCATTTATAGCCAACTCTATAGCTTAGATTTTTCCCATTGAAAACTGAATAATTATTTATTATTAATGTTACAGAGAAAGTCAAAATTTGTTTTTCCATTGCTTGGTTTAATTTTCACGGATGTCTTGGCTTTTCCATCAACTCTCATAAATGATATTCAAGACGCTGCGCTTGAAGATGATGACAATTCGCTATGTCCCTATTTGTGTATTATTACAGGAAGAGGCATTTTTTTTAGTAAATATTATATTATATTTAATAATTTAACTAACAGATATTCAGAAATAATATTGTACTCATTTTTTTGTTGCAGTAATAGATATCTATTCTTTCATAGTCATACATACTTTTTACAAAGAATTATTAAGTAAAGAATATGCAGTTCCAAAAATTGGTAATCGTGTCGTGGAGAATAGAAGTACACCGTCATACATAATTGTACAGTCAGCACCACCAAAATACGTATAAAAAGATCTTGGACAAAGTATATACTTAAATATATTTATAACATTTCTATTGTATTGTGTCATACGTTTATACATTTAATTCCAAAGTGATACAATAATTATTAGAGTGAATTGCATTGATTATATTATTGGATTAAATCCTGGAATATGTTCGTTATGAAACTACGACGAAACAAAAATGTTGTTTCATTCATTGTATACATGTATTTTTTATACACACCTTATTGAAAAAATAAACTGTAGTGCTGCAAATGTTTATGTGCTGCTACCAAATACCATTTCAAATATTACATTGATCAATTAATGACAATTGTATTGATGAATAGGTGAGTCATATGTGACGCTTGTCCCAATTGTTACTGCCCTATAATTAGCTCCAATATCTACACACATTGTTATCTAGCTTTCGAATAATTTATCTGTAAAACTAATTTAAGATATTGATATTGCCATGAGATATGATAAAGTGTATTGTGGCTATGTGTACACCGGTAGACATGAACGTTTACTTCTTCAGCAGTAAGTCATTGTTGAACCATCAAATTTTCTAATAACTTCAGTCAGTTTTGACACAAGGTATGAAACTTACGAATTCAATCACTATTTTCTATCGAGGAGATCACTGTAATTTTATATCACAGTACAGTATAAATATTTATTATTGTTTTCATCTTTCAAAAATTAACAACTAATTTAGGATCATTCAATAACAATTATTCCAATTACAATATTCAATTTAATCCTCGAAAAATTCATGCTGGGTAATAAATATATATTCTGGGATCAATTATTCAATGGTGATGATCTTGTCAGTTTATAATCAGTATTTATTAGTTTATTATATTTGTTTTTGTCAAATTTTCTAGATGAATATATCTTCCTGTTGTGGATGTTGCTCTGTGCAAACAGGCGTATTCGGTATAGGAGTTTTTAATATGGTAAATAATATATTTATATAATACAACAGAAAAAAAGTCGACATATCAATTCATAACGTTGATGACATTTTGACAGCTGATTGCATTACTGCTATATATTAGAGTCCAACTTGATCCATTGGGTGTTTGGTACATGCACTTAACTCCAACTGTTTATTTAGTGTCTGGTATCCTGCTGGTATTTGGAGTGAAACATGTGAGTATTCTTTTATAAATAAATATTATTAAAAATGTCTTGAATGAATATACGATTATAAAAACATTATTCACATGAATGAAATGATGATTTTCAACGTTAACAGTATTATAAGTTCGACAATAGTGAAAAACAGAGTAATTCTAGTGTTTCATCAATCAACACTACGTCTGATGAAAAAAAAAAAAAAAAAACAAAACAAGGAAACGTGTGATCATCAATGAATTTTGAATCGCTAAAGTAAGCGAAGATTCTCATTCGTGTAATATAATTCCTATCTCTCTCTCAGTACTGTTTTTTTTCAAGACAGAGTCTAAAAAAATATTGCCAGGATACTTCGACGTGAAAATAAAAGTGTCAAAGACTGATTTTATCACATTGTCGAATCAGTATATTGAATACTAAACATTGATCACAGAGAATCAATTGATATTATGGACTTATCATCAATGTTTACTATTAATGTTTCAGGGACTATCGGAGTTTGTCTTCCCATCGATTTGTATATACTTTACGAGTATCGTATTGCTTATCCCAATGCAATTCATCCAACAATTTTCGTTTGCTATACTCACCACTGAATTAACCCCCATTGTCATGACCATTGTGATGGGCATTGCTTTTGGTAAATATTATTTCAACGTTGAATATTAATTTGTGGATAATTTTAAAATGAATTTATACTTATTCTATTGTTTCAGCATTGTGTTTTTATTTCTTCATGGTGATAAATACTTTTTATGAAGAATTATTACGTGAAAAATATGCAGTTGTAAAAGCTGATAATCATCTCATACAAGTGTATAATTTACCGTACGATTATCAC
Organism: Zele albiditarsus; assembly: GCA_958496275.1. Taxonomy (NCBI): domain Eukaryota; kingdom Metazoa; phylum Arthropoda; class Insecta; order Hymenoptera; family Braconidae; genus Zele; species Zele albiditarsus. Next base: position 1,313,789 of record OY292411.1, read on the forward strand.
ATATAAATTGTCTAATATATATATTTTTGTTTACGAATTTATATACGTGAAAACATATACTCAGATATATTCATAGCGTTGATTATATTATTGAGACTAATTCTTGCGATGAGATATGTCTGTTAACCCGGTGAAATAATTTTACTTCTATATAATAAATAGTGTCATTAATTCCGTTTCGTTAGTGTCTGTACTGCCAATATTTAATCATTAAGTTTGATGTATGTAATAAATTATTGACAAAGGGACTTATTGTTGAATACTTGCCACGTGAAACATTCTATCCTGCCAAGTCATTTTGATTCACTGTGCCTAACTTAATTTGATATTAAATGTTTCTTTTTAATTTCAATGATAAAGTGTATAGTTATGTGTTTTAAAGACTCTTCACCGTCATTTATAATGCTTGTAATCGGTAAGAGCATGGGTTTTAAAGTGGCTTTAAATAAATATTGTAGCATGAATAAAAAATATATCAGTATGATTATTTTGGTCGATTTTTATCGATAGTGTAGTAGCGAAATAGGGTGGTGGTGGTGGTGTTGGGTGATGTGCCGCCATTATTCACTCTTTGACAGGACTCTGTGGACCACTTGTGGAAGCATAAAGCACGATTGCAGAATTTTCAAATAACGTTGTTGCTATTTCATCATTCACAGATTAAATACATACATTTTTCAAGGTATGATTAATTGACACATACATTTATTTAATATTCAATTATATAATATATTTTGGTGATATTTTCACTTTTTAATTTCGTATTTGGATTAAATTTCGTGTAGAATATATGCAATTTGCGCAGTTAACATGACAGCACTTTTCACTCACGCATATTAATTTAGACTACAATCAATATTGATGATCAAACAATCTTTATTTTATCAAAATAAAATTAGATAAGAGCTAACATGAGATCTATCAACTTGAATTAATAAAATTTTAATTTAAATTCGTTGGTGATATTCAGTTAATTAAAACACCTTTTGACATTAGTTTGAATTTAATAATTTAAAATTTGACATATAATGATACAATGTATTAGAACACATGTTGACAACTGTTGTTCATTTGTGCTTAAAGTTCTACATATATGATTAAATTGTTTTCTATCTTCAGATGACTCAATGCTCACTTTCGTGTAAATGTTTATCGTGTAAAGTCATATATTCATTCGTACTTTCAATGGCAAGTTTGAGTATGGTGGGTATAATTTAAATTAACTACCAATGTGTATCATTATTTTTATGTATATACGATTAATTAAAATTATTTTAACTATTTAACAGCTCCCTGTTCCAATTTTTACGGTACCGTTCAATGATTTGTATGTTGGCAGATGCAAGTTAGCAAATCCATTGTTATTTACATTAATCCAAATGACAGTGGGAATACTATTTATGATTGGACTACGCCAGGCAAGTGTATAGATTATCAAATTATTCTCAATCATCCTAATCATTTACTTGTTGTTTTTTTTTTTTTTTTTCAACGTTAAAATTAAATAAAATGTTAATAATTGTTTTATGCAATTTTTTTTCTAGTGCAAAGTGAGATATGTCACTCCATATGTTTGTATGCATCTCTCTCTGAACTTCATGTTCCTACCCTACAATCTTCCTAATTTCTATCGAGACATTCTACAAAGTCCTGTTAATTCTGTTGGGATCATCAGTCACGTAATGTATTACCGTAAGAGTTTTTTTTCTTTATCTTTCTATTTATTGGACTGATTTTTTCTTCATTGAGTGGTGGAATTTTGTGTCGTATTTAAAAAACAATATGACAGATACTTCAAGTATTGAAAAGATCAAATGAAAATTGATAACATTGTGATAAAATTGTAAATATAATTTATTTTAATAATAGATGTTGGATCTAGCAACATTATTTATCTTGTCTTGTTACAGTAATGACTATCACGAGTTGTACAATATTGGTAATTTATTATCGAAGAATGGTAGTGGCAAGTTACCGACAATCATCAGTTACAATTTATAATGCCTCAGAGGTATTGTACGTCCAGGGTAAATATGTTTATAACTTTAATTTTGACAGCTTTATATATATACTCATAAAGGTTTGTATGTTAATATTATTGTTCTTTCAGGAAATTTCATACAATACCGTTAGGACATTGAAGTAATTAAATGTAACACAATTATGCATTCTCGAAGTTTGTTCTTTCGAATATATTTATATGTATGGTAATATATGTGAATGTTATAAAAATATAACATGTAATTTATCTGTCACTATAAGTCAATCAGATATATACCAATGTGTCATACTGAAATTATTGATTCAAGTATACAATCTATGTCTCATCTACTGTTTGAAAAATTATGTAATCAAATAAGATAATTGAATTGTGTATTTAAATAACAGGATGTTTTGAAACATAAATAAATATATTGATGTCCAATTTTTGTACAATTATTTCGATATCATTTGATACAATATAACATTGAATGTGAGATAATTTAATTTCTAATATATAGGGGATGATAAAACATTTTTTTTTGTATTCTACTGAAATTAATTTATGAGTTACAAGATTAAATTTTTACAGTAAAAATTGCTCTCAAATTTCTTTCCATGATTGAAATTCATCATTCTCTCTTCTATATCAATTTTATTCTTTGTTTGCTATAAATTTCTGATTATTTTGTGAATCAAAAAAAAAATGTATACATGCGCAAGTAATAATTCAATATAATAATTATATTAGCACATAAAAGTTGAGTATTCATTGATTAAAACCCTGATGCAATAAAATTTATATTTATTTTTATGTCCCTTGTGAAGGACCTGGATGCATCCCCGGGCGTAGCATTATTGATCAGGGATATAATCAAGCTTGTTGTCATCCCAATAATGTTTCATCGTGCAATGAAATGAATATGTGATGTAAATTACTTTTAAATTGCATAAATAATATGGATAATTGAATGGAATGTATTATGTTTTTGTTTCAAATATAATTCTCATAACATAAAGTAGAAAAAAAAGTATTCTGGTGATTGATATAAAGATTAATATAAATTTTAGGTATTCTATATAATTTTCCCTACAGCGTATATGAAAGATAATTCAATTAAGCAAAGATACGACACGATCAGAATATGTTTGAATCCAGTACAAAATTTTCCACGTGGGATAGTAGCTATTTATGGGAGGGAAATGGGTGGGTATTCAGCCATTTTACTATTATTTATTACGACGTAGTGTCAGTTGGACTTGTGACAGCGGCTAAACGTCAATCCTGATTTCATCATTGGTATCAACTGCTTAATTTGACATTCCAAATTTAAATTATTTTACGGTAAGACGTTACTTATTAAATTTAACAATTTTATTCGCACTATATTCGTACTTAATTGTACTAATTTAATTCTTCTATATTTGGCGGAATTATTTCGACGCATAGAACAATTTTTGATTTTTTAATCACTCACAGGAGTAATGGGTACTACACTGTTGAACAGACAAAAATGTTTATGACAGCTATTTACTGTTAAAAAAACAATATTTTATGAACAATTTATTTAAATAAATTTGTCAAGTTATTTCTAAGTTTCTTTGTTTGTTTATTTCTTTTTTTTTTCTTCACTGCTATTTTTTATCATGGATTCACAAAAAATATGGCTCACACAACATTGCCATTTTGTATACAAACAAAGTGTCAAAAAATCGCCACTTCTATTCCGAATTATTTGTAGATGAAATACAAAAATGACCATGATATATAGATTTATTTTTTTTAACACGTCTACATTTAATCTTCTGTTCTTTCGGGAATTATTTTATTTTTGACTAACGTCTTCTCTATAAACTGTCAGACCTAATAGCGTATTTATCACAATATCAGTAAGATTTTTTCCATATTTACAACATCCCATAAAACTTGTTAAAAAATTTGAACAACTGTTATTTCTCATTTATTCTCTATTACATAAAAAAAAAAAAAGAACTGTCAAATGATACAACATATGAAAGAATAAATTTTACAAATGAATATTTAGACAGATTCTGTCAGTGTGTTCCAAATCTATCTCTAAAATCAGTCAACAATGTCTGTTAAAATGTAAAAATTTATTTGAAATAGTGAATACATCATGCAGCTCTTAGCTTACGTTCGTCAAAATAAGATACTTGAATTCGCAGTGATAGTCATAGCTATGGTACATATGGCAAGTAATTTAAAATAAAATTTTCAATATATTTATATATAATTTGTGGATTCAATAACTGCATTTGTTCAACAGGTCCCATTAGCAAGTATACTAACACCAATGACAGATTTTGCATCTGACACCTGTAAGTTAGAATCTCCTTATGCATTGATAGCTCTGCAGGCATTGTTGTCATTGTTTCTTATAGTTGGAGTTTTAACAGTGAGTACAAAATGTAGAGTTAAAAAATTTCGTTTTTTAAAATATTCAAATAAAGATAAAAAAATAAATAAGAAGTTTATCTCTATGAAAATGTTCATCTAAAGCATGACGTACACATTTTCCAATTTATTATAAAATATATTAGAGTCAAATTATGTTTGCTGTTTGTTGGTATAATATTTTACCTTCAATGGTTTATCCGATTTTAAACAGAAACATTTTCATGAATTTATGATCACAGAGAAATTCGGACTTGATCTTTCCATTCATGTGTATGTTCTTTGGAATTTATATCCTGTTTGTTCCATACAACTTCATTGAATTATTGCCCAAATTATTATCCATGCCTGATCAGATAGATCGGTTTCCAATAAAGAGAATTGGTCCACTGGTGCTGGGAATGAGCAATGGTGAATAATAATTTTTTATCATACTATCTATAATAGTGAGAATTTTTTTTCATTATTATATATCATATTGTGCTGCTTGTAGGTGTGATAATATTATGTGGCATAATATTATATTATTTCTATGAAGTGCTACTGGAGGAAAAATTTAGATCTGTCTCTCTTGGACCACATGGCAATCAGCAAGGGTAATAACATTTTTATCACTTTATATATATTAACAAATGCATTTATATATTTATATGTGTATTAATTTTCGATTGATATTCCACAGTCGAATTGCTATAAAAATTCATGTTGGCACACCCAAACCAATTCCCCAAACAAATCAACAATAAGTAAATACAAAATATATAAATATACATAAACAAAATACATCCTAACTTGATGGATTTATATTTACTCAAATCCGACTTTACTTCAATAAATAAAATATTTCCTGTATTTAAGGGGTGAATTTTTAGAGTGAAATTTCAAACAGATCAGTCATTGTAATTTTTATGATGTCTTTTAGTGTAATTCATTATTCTTAAATAATTATTTATCTCAATCCAATTTTTTAATTGAGAGAAATAGATTTGACACTGATGTAAAAAAATTGTTTAATTAGATTTAAAAATGTGATATTTAGCTTATAATTCTTGAAATAAATATTTTTTTTCTCAAATTAATATTAAATATCAATTGAAAATTGGCTGTAAAATTAAATAATAATTTTTTAACGAACATATCAGGGTTCGACAAGAACATAAAACTAATAAATGATCACACAGTGATAGTGATCGACAGAGAGAATTTAATGTGAATTGCTCAAATTTTACTCATCTTTAACATGAAATTTCGCTACGACTAAGAATTCACACAAAATGGATGTGAAACCTGATCCCAAAGTTTATATCGAAGTTGTGCCAAAGAATTATCCATAATAAATATAAATGAATGTTACAAATATTTATATATATGTGAAACAAAACTTATATAAATCAATGAATATAATGTCTATTTACTCAATAATGAACGCATAAAAAAGTACAAGAAAAAGATTAGCAGGATTTGAAGGATATTATGAAAGTATTATTAAAAATGAAGAACATTGCAAAGAAGAGTTATTCGTATTGAATAAGATTGTGTGAGAGACAAATAAATTCTCTTTTTATTGTATCAAATGAAATGAAATTATACTTATATATATATATATTTGTTATTGTTCAATACTGACATAATATATTTTTAGATAATTAGGATATTGATTTATCATTGCTTTATTGCTTTCATATAGTACATCTAAAATCAAATATAATGTATAGCTGAATTTAATTACATTTTTATATCTCATTATTAGTACACGATAAAAAGTTTTATATAAAAATTAATCTGCAATTCATGTAAATTTATCTTTTTTAGTTAGTTACAATTTTAATACCGACATTTTGTTTATACAATAACTCTAACACAAATGTGGGATTTTTTTGTGAAAGATGAAACAGAATTTTGATGTGTACATGAAACAGATATTATATAAACAAATGTATATTCATAATGTCTATTTATTCTATAACAAATTTATGAAAATGAACCAGATATTAATTCGCAATGTTTTAAGAATGAAGTATATTTAAATAACTATTGCAAAAATATTGATAATTAATTAATTATCATATCTTTGGTATTATTAGCTACCATGAAATTTATTTTTAGATAATTATTGTATTATTCCATTACGACTTTATTGTTTTTGTAAATCGCTGAAAAATCAAATATCATATATAACTAAATTTTTTTTTATTCAAAATTAAAATACCAAAATTATGTTGATACATAATGATCTTGTCAATTCTGATGATAGTTGGAGTTCAAAAAGTGAGTACTGTACCCAAGATGTACTCAACAATATCGTGACAAAAATGTACTAATTCGTCATTACTATTTTTATCATTGTTCCAGAAAAAATTGAATTTCATTTTCCCATTTGTATGTATGTATTTTGCAAATATTGTTTTTTTTATTCCAACGTTACTCATGTTGAACATTCTTCTGAGTACGACATATGATGCGACAGTTGTTCAAATAACATCAATGAGTTTTGCTCTGGGGACAAGTACTGGTAAATATTGAAATGTTATATAATTACTCATGATAAATATGAGATGAAAAAAAAATTCTTTCATTCATTCCTATTTCAGTTTTGAGTATTTATTTTTTCATCGTGATATACACTTTTTATCAAGAACTTCTACGTGAAAGTTTTGCAACTCCAGTCATCACATATCATAAAACATCTGATGAGAATCAGCATGTTCAGCACGTGTAAATGAATCTTCAATATAATACTTTATATATCAATAATATATATGTGTATGTATTTTTATGAATTGTTTATTTCAATCGTATATTATTAAATAATTTCTTAATCTTCACCGAAATATTAAAACTTGTGGTAAAATCTGGGATAAAATTCATTTCTACTTTAAAATTAATAATAATTTGTTGAATCAAAAATCATATTCATAATTCATAAGTACGTTCTATCAACAGTAAATTATATTCCAATTAAAAAGATGATCTAGTTGCTCTTATTATTTGTTTCTCCAAAATATATACTCATTCAGCAATCGGTAAAAACATTTTCGTTATCTCATGTAGCTACTGCTAGTCAATAGACATTTAAATAATGTGCTTGGGAACTCTGTACACATTTTATATACATTTCTGTCTTCAAAATAGATCTACTGTAGTGCTGTCAATAGTTAAAAAAATTCTCATGCTCACATCATTAAATGATATTCGTTCACATATAATTTAAATTAATTCTGGCGTCAGTATATTGGAAAATAATTTTTAAAGTGACATCATGATTGAGTAGTGATGAGAGTGGGGAGATTGTGACCATCTGTTTGCTACAGGTTCGGTGCGTAATTTAACCGAAGCCACGTTCGTCAGTTTCTTTGAATATCTCGAGTGTACCAAACGTGGTGATATCATCATTGAAAACAGTTACCGAAATATATTAAAATGGTACGTCATTTCCACCATTAATTGATAGTAAATTTATACACATACATTATATGTTTACATTACTATTTATTCATAAAACTTTTTTAGATTGAAGTATCTTCGTTTGGTGGATGTTGTTCCTTGGATTCAGGTGGAATGACTATTGGTTTCCTTCATATCGTGAGTAGGTCTAAACAGCTGTAGGCAATATTTACAGTGAAAAGAAATATGAAATAAGGAATGGGGGAACGATTACTATTATTGAGCAATAATGGAATTGGACAGTGATTATATTTCTTATTTTTGCTTTTTATAACTTTTCTATTGTGATGATTGTAAGTATGAAAAGAAAAACGGAAAGTTTGAATTCAATTTTCAGATATAAATTATTGAATTTATCATTGTAATCTATGATGTTCAATTATATCACCTCAAAGTAAATTATTTTTTCACCGGTGATGTCATTACTACTTTGGATTAACTATATTAAACATTTATCGAATGTGTAGTCGAATATTTGAGTGATAAAATTAGCAAGTGAGACTGATTGTATAATATCAGATGAATATTTCATTCACCTTGCATTAAAAAAACGATTTGAACTCTCACAACAAATAATTAAATTATTATCAATTCCTCACAAATTTAATGCCAAAAAATATTATTAATATTCCGTTATATATTCTACAGATAATTCCACCATTGTTGAATGAATGTTTTGGTTCATCCTATTTCGGGGGCCAATTCTGGACAGTATTCTACGCCGTACAAGCTTGTTTTTCATTAATGCTAATGATTGGGATTGTAAGGGTAAGTGTCATATCATGTGATATGAGATATGCGACTAATTTTCAAATTCTTTCTGAAGTAAAGTTATTGATGTTTCGTATTTGTAAATTACAGAAAAATGCGGATAATGTCTTTCCCTTTGTTTGCATGAGCTTCGTAACAGTGGTGATGTTAACGTATTATGTAATAGGTTCATTGATAAGAGATTTTTTCTTAATATTCCATTCAAAGAATCAGGCTGTCTTCATGCTCTTCAAAATAATTGGTTTGTGTAAGTATATAACTGATTACTATTCCATCAGTTGTTTCTGGAACTGGAAAACAAAATATATATTTTCTCCTATTTCAGTTGTGATGTATTATTTTTTCATTGTTGTTTACGCTATTTATCAACAATTGCTGCATAGCAAATTCAAGACACCATTGTCAATTGACAATAAACTCAATAGTAATGGTGGTTTGAGTGGTGAAAATATTCTGGATGATTTCAAGTGTCACCAAACAATGGAAAAAAATTTGGATAAAGAAGTAATCATTCTATCTTGTGAAGATTTAAAGAAATCAATTATCTAATTGATATTATCGATAACTTTCAATTAAAATATTTAACAGCTAATAGGATACTGTAATGTATCTCGGAACATTGAAATGATATTACATTATGCACAATTGTGATGAAACATTTCGAGAAATTGTAATTACTATGAAAATTCTTCTAAGCAATTTACTAATGGGAGAATTCCAAATAAATTTATTGATAGAAATAGAGAGTTGTATTTTCGAATGTATTGCATTTTTGCTAAGATAATTATAATAAATTTTAATATCGGTATAACTACATTGAAGTAGACGCGTATTTTTGGTACTCAACTTTTCTACAAGTAATAAAAATCCTAATTATGTTTTCGTTGAATGAAATTATTTTTCAGTTATCTCTCCAGTTCAAAAATAAGTTTTAATATTTAATGAACAATTTTACAATAGAGAAATGACAATTATTTTTTAATTCCAGTTGCAAATTAAAAGATCAACTTGATTAAGTTAATACAATAAAAGAATAAAATAAATTGGGATTATATTTATAGTTTATTTTAGCTTTCATTAATTTAATGAGAGTCAAAAAAAAATTTCTTATCTACAATTTCATACCTACCTGACTAAGTCATATTATGTTCTATCGTAATATTCATATCTGGAAGAGATATTTCGTGTTCGAATTGTTGAACTTAGCCATAGCATAATTCCAAACAATTTTGGGGTCTTATGCTATGTGCGCCATCATCATCATGATTAGGAAACATGAATGCATAGACATATACGAATACACCGTCACACACGTGCGTGAGTATACTGCGTATTCACATTAGTGCGTAGATGAACCAATGCCACGTTCAGTATTTCAGTTTCTTGAGTATACTCAACAGAACAATATCAATATTGTAAACACGTGCCAGATTACTTTAACATAGTATGTAATTTCATTTATTTTCTAATATTTATTATAAACTTGATTGATTACGTCTATTTTAATCTTTTAGATGCGTTCTTCATCTTCCTATTGTGGGTGCTGCTCCTCGAAATTCGGTTTATATATGATAGGAATTTTGCATCTGGTGAGTAAACATAAAAAATTAGATACAATCATTTCTGTCAATCATTTGTTACAAATTTCCGGCGCACAGTGACAGAATTAAATATTGTACAGACAATATATGAGCAATGGAAAACATCTTCCCACAATTGCAAATCTATAATTTAGCTTATAAATATTTAGTTATAAATAAAAAACATATGCATTTTATTCCAATAACTACATGTTCTGATGTAGAATTTCTTTCAATTTTGTTCATTGAATACATTCATTCAATGTTTGGAAAAAAACATGAGTTAATAATATTGTCAACTGTGGTGATGCAACCTGTCACTCAATAATATTTTGTACAGTACATAATGTTAATATTTTTTTATGTAATTCACAGATAGCTGCACCATTACTGTGGCAATATCTTGATCACCGTTATTATGATCACAGCCAATGGTCTCCATTTTTAATTATGCTCATGCCGATATCAATATTATTACTGATTGGCATTACGCACGTAAGTGTTATATAGAATGAAACATCTGTGATATTTAATTTTTTGTTTGTAATGACAAATTATTTATGTGTTATTATTGAAAATTGCAGAGAGTAATGGAATATGTCTTCCCATTTGTTTGTTTGCACTTTGTGATTGTTCTCATGTTAATCGGTCATATCACCTACATATCAATGACAACTTCCGCTTTACGATACATATATGCAGATGTAAACCTCATCTTTCTCTGTGAAATATTTGCTACTTGTGAGTATATATTGCATTTTTTTTTTCATCCATTGCATCTGGATTCAAAAAATAATTATATTTCTCTATTTTAGTTTTGATGATTTATTTCTTCATCGTGATATTTAAATTTTATGAAGAATTACTTCTGGAAAGATTCACATCTTTGTTGTCAGTTGACGATAGCATGAACAGCAAACAAGCTATGGATATTGACGATATTTTGAAGAATTTTGATTACGAGCAGCCAATGAAAAAGAATTCAGACAAAGAGATGATAATTCAATGCGAATATTCGAAAAAATCAATGGCATAGTTTATTAAGTCTTAAAAACATTGTTCAACTGTCGATGGATTTACTGCAATAACCTTTGGGACATCGGGGTAATATTGCAATATGGACAATTGTAGAGGAATTTCTATCTCTGTACAGTTATACAATAAAACATCCGATTCTCTATTTCGTTTTGTTTTCTTCAGTTTTAGAGACTAGAGATAAAAATATTTTGTAAACAGGACTAATATTGTAACAATGTTTGAAGGGAGTTCACTTGGTATATTGCACCAATGTAATTCATAAGTCATTCATTGAAGCGGAAGATAATTAGAATTTTATCTAATTTGGTTCTATTTTACAAGTTACATGTTTCAATTTTTACTTTTAGATTAAGTAAAAATAAATTTGATTGTTCTTGTTGTTCTAATCAAGCCTTGACTTTCCTGCTTGTGGCATTAGTAGGCTCCGCATACGGTTTGATCACAATTCTATAAGATAATTTAACGTCGTGGACAGTGAATGTTATTTATCAACAAAATACCAATCACAAAAAATCTTAGATTGATTTTCAGCGAATCCGCAAGCTGGCAAATACGTATACCTATGCCATATAAATTGTCTTTATTGTCAAGTCATAAATTAAAGTATAAGTGAAGAGACCTTTGGCTTGACACAATAAAAAAAAATAAATATGGTTCACAGTTATTTGAAATGAATTTTAGTTTTAGTGTACTTGAACACAATTATGGGTGCTTCGAGCTAAATAGTGACTCATTTCGATAAGATACAAGTAAGTATGTTGTACATGGATATAGTCACATAGTAATCACGGTTAATACAGTTGCACCAACATACAACGTGTCTAGTACGTGGATTAACAGATACCACTTTTAGTATTTCAGTTTGTTCAGTTTACTCAACTAAATAACATCAATTTTGAGAACAGGTGTCTAATTTCTTCAACAAAGTATGCAATTTTTTGATTCGTTTATATTTATCCAGAACTTCATGCACATACATTATAATTCAATTATCTTCTTTAGATGCGACCTTTTTCGTTTTTGGGATGTTTCTCTTTGGACACAGGTGTAATAATCATAGGAATTCTTCATATAGTAAGTAAATCTCAACAGCAGGAAGTAGCATGCACACAATGATGAAATTGAAGGCGACAATTACGATAGTACAAACAAAAATTCATTGCCAGTAGATGAGAAGAATAATAATAGTTATAGCAATTAGTGATAGCTTTTTTTCTTCGACAATGTGTATTGGAAACTATGCAAAATTATACTTCAAATTTTCTTTCACAATTTATTCATCCACGATTTAGAAAGGATTAACTTAGACCAGATTAGACTACACTATATAACATTTATTTATATCGAAATAGTGATTTTTACAGAATAATAAAAAACCAATCGCTTCTTCAAAATTCATCAAATAATCAACATTTATATTTCTTCATATATTTCACAGATATCTGTAGTAGTTTTTTTGGCTATTGATGTACCCACTTTTGATCGCCCCTTATGGATACCATTCAAACATTTGCTGATTCCATTTTCAGTTATACTACTAGTTGGAGTAGCATGTGTAAGTATTATTGCGACATGTGATAAATTTTTTCTTCATTCACTTGATAAAGAAAAATAATTTGTATTTTTCAATTGAACATTAACAGAGAAATGGAGATAACGTCTTCCCATTTCTTTGTTTGCAATATGCACTCACGTTATTTTTAACTCATGATACTGTAATGCAATTGCAAAAAGACTTCGTACTAGTGCATGGATTCAAGCACGACGTTATTTACATATGCTGTAGAATAACTGCTATTTGTAAGTATTATATTACATTCCATCCAGGTTAAAGTTTCAGAAATTAATGAAAATAATTTCATTCCATCATTTTAGTTCTGATGTTATATTTCTCCCTGGTACTGTATTCTTTTTATGATGAATTAATGCGCGAAAGAATCACATCATCATTGTCAATCGACAATAGCATCAGAAGCAATGGAGCTCTGAGACGTGAAAATGTTTTAAACAATTTAGAAGACCAGAAGACAATAGATAAAAATTTCGAGAAACAAATGAACATTCAATGTTGTACAGTTCCGGTGAAATCCGTGATATAATTTGTCTAATATCAGAAATGTTATAAAAATCTTGATGAATCTATTTCAATATAAATATTAAAATATATTTATATTATAAATTTTATCAACATGCAATTATTCAACAATACATTCTTCTTGATGTATTTCTTCTTATCTTGAATATGACAATAAAAAACAAAATGAGAGAGATTTATTTTTCACAAATAATTCAGTCGTAGAGTGGCGCGATACGATAAAATTAAAAAAATATGAATAAAAGCAACTTTTCGAGGTTGTCACAGGGCATTATGAATATGTAAAATAACTAACATTTCGTAATAGATGACGTATCGCATCAAAAGTGTGTATATAGTAAACATGTCCCGTTGACTTCACTCTGTGTGAAAGTATTCACTCAGTATTCGTTACATTCAAAATATAGAATAAATATACTAATAAAAATTGTGACAACATTACGTTGGCATGAATATGTTTACATTCATGAGTATATATATACACAAATAACTTCTTGTTAAAACCTTTCAGGAAATGAGATAATGAAATAACAATTTCTCCAACAACTATTTACATTGCCCCTTAATAATTATAGTACTCACTCAAACTCTGTCAATTAAATGTATACTGCATTATATATTTATAGAGACGGGTATAATACAATTTGCTAAAGTGTATAATTTTTTTTTTTTGTCATTACTGTATATGAAGTCACCACTGTAAATATTATTTCTTCATCAAATAATTGAACAGCAAAATGTACATATAAATATTCAATATATATCAAGCCACCGCACTAGTTTATCACGTTTTTTCATTTAATATAAAAAGAGTGAAATAAAAAATTAGCACGTGTACACACTAGTACGACTGTTCGCTTTACAAGTATACATTATATTATAAATGCACACTGCGAATAATCTTTGTTGTTGAAAGTATTACAAATTAAAGTAGTAATTGTGATAGTTATAGTATTAGTAGTTAGTTTTTCATCCAACAATTCTACTACATGCTCAATATAAATGCGGTTTAAGTTGTAGGTGTATATGTCGCGCAGTAGGTGTATATACAATCGTGGTTTGGCGCGCGGCTTACTCTTCTGGTCTTGGCACAGTTTCTGACCATCTCCTATTACGAACGGACCGGAGAGACTGGTCCTTCTCATCCGCGTGTAATTATCACACGTAATGAATTTTTTTTTTGTTTTACACTAATATATATTTTACAAACGTATTACAATATTATCCATCACATTATAATTGTATTGTAAAAGAATATTAATAGTGTTTAGTTCCAAAGTGCAACAATTATTAGGAATTTAAACTGAAACAAAGTTTCATTTTAACATCAACAAGTAAGAATGAGTCTTGAAAATAATTATTTATATTTAACATTATAGTGGAATTCGCGTCAATATCTACAACAATGATATATAATTTATAGAAAACAAAATAAAGGAGAGGCGAAAAATAGATTGAAATATTTTTAGCTGGGGGTTTGGCTCAATCAATCTAAATTAAACGACATGCGATATCGATTTCACATTTAAAACTAAAGTTCGTGAATTGAACACACGTATGTCAATATTTTTCACTACTAAAATAGAACAAGAGTGAAAAAAAAAAAAAAATTGTTGCAAAATGAGTGTCATGCACACAGTAGTTTAAACAAAAATTACATTTAAATCGCACTAATTTCCATTACTAATCTAAATGACACAATTTTGAATAAATTATTTAACAACTACTAATTGCGTTAGTTGTATTTAGCTATTGCGCTGTATTATATAATTTAATTATGTGATTCTGGGGCATAAATTATGTACACACATTATTTGAAATTAGATGTCACTGGGTTATCATAGTTTATTCAAGCATAAAGTTGATATATACAACGTAAACTATATTTTTAACTCTTATTTATGACAAGCGTTAAGTCATCAGTTATATTTAAAAATGTACAATTTTTTTTCATCAAACAATATTATTATATTTGCAGTTAAATAAAATATATATGTCAAGATGTCACAATGCACACTTAAAATGTGAATGCATTTCATAAAAAATGAAGAGAAGAGAAAAAAAATAATGCATACTTTTATCGCCATGTTTATGAATGTGTGTATGTATGTCTCTCAAACAGCCGATGACGCAGTAGTTTTTTTACACGAGGTAAACGAGAGAGAGTAGAGTGGAAATATGCGCGATTCTATATTATACACTCCTGTATGAATTTAAAATGAAAAGAGTGAGGAAGAAGAGATGAAGAGTGCAACAAGGAACTGCACAAACAACACGACTTGGTATTTTCCTTATGGGGGGACCACCTCTATGTGTGTATCTTATTGGCAGAGACCTCCATGGACTCGCCATGGGTTACCGTGACCGTCACGCTCGTGTGCCGATCTCTCTTGGCAATCTTTAATTCTTCTTCATTATATATGTCAATATATTCATACTGAATTCATCATTAAAAATAGAATTTTTATTCATTTTATGAATGACACATTTTCCAAATTTGGATAAATTAATAATTATTATATTGTTCCAATTTACCATTGAAAATTGAGGAAATAAAATTAATTTATTCTCATAATTTTCGTTGAATTATATTTGTTCAATGAATAACATTATTGTCATATTATTTTTATTCAATATGTTTATATATATATATTATTTTTGTATGATGTTAGTTATTGAATAAATATAGCATAGTCATGTGTTGTAAATTGTTCTCTGCTGAGATGAACCCACGCCATTTCCAGAGACCCGGATTTAGTTACCATAAAGAGAAGTCTGACTTTGTGTGTATTTCTTGTGGTTTTGTTACCGACACGAGGCCAATTTCAAACAGTTGGGCATATAACACATGACACATGGGTTGGAGAGGAAGGTCAAGAAACCAAAGGGGATGTCTGTTTATGTTTGAAACACTAAAATAGTTATATGGTAATAGGTGGGAGGAATGGCATTTGCCAATGACCTATATATCTGTTTATTTTTAGCGAAAATGTGACCACCTGTCTCATGAATAATGACCTGAACGTATTGAAATTTAACATATTTGATACGTTTTTTTTTTTTTTAAATATAGAAAATAATTATAAATAATAAATTCGTCTTTAATTTTTTTTGCAGCATGCAACTCAATTCTTGCTGTCGCTGTTTCTCCCTGAGGACAGGAACATTATTTTCTGGAGCATGTGGCATTGTAAGTGAAATTATTAATTGATCAGTTCAAATACAATTTTTAATTCATTCACATTTTGTTTTGTCGTTGTTTTCCAGATTCTATCAATACTCAATCTAATTCTTATATTTACTGCCAACGTTGAATTGAAGATGATTGTGCTTGACAATCTGGATAAAAATATTGTAAAAATAATTTTTGCAATCAATCTTTGTATGACTATTTTGATTTCAACACTGCTGATTGTTGGAACACTCAAGGTAAATAGTCTTAGGCATTCTAATATAAACAAAAAAAAACACTAAAGACTGGAACGAATTAGTTACGAAATGACAGAAAAATACTTGAAGAAAAAATAATATACAAATATTCTCTTTACAGAAAAATACGTTTATGATGTTACCTTGGGTAGTCTTGGGAATTTTATTAGCAATCGGAGCACTGGTAAGTGTTCTCTATACTTCAATACAATTCATGGTGAATGAAAAAGTTCTCACTGGCGTTCTTTGTCTCGTATTCGGCCTAATTTTCGTTGGTAAGATTCACATTTATACAACTTTATCTTCAACATTTCACTACAAATATTAATTGTTCGCGATCTGTTATTTTTGTTCACAGTTATCTACACGTATCTGTGGTTTGTTGTGTTCAGTTACTTTCAATATTTGAGAAATGAAAAAATGAATGGAAAAATGGGACCCTACGGTAGACCATACAATTATCGACGACCATAAAATCGAATCGATGAATTTCAAACATTTTGTCATAGAACCCATATTTATTATCACAATATTTCACGTTCACCAAAGCTTTCACCACACGTGCCTTTATCTATTTCATCCATAGCATATCGTCATTAACATTAGTTTTTAAGGGAAACAGATAGGAAAAGAGCATCAAAACATTGATAGACAAGAATGTTTTATGCATTTAATTTTTATTCAATTTGTAAAATGATATCGCGAAAGAAATGACAATTGAAAGAATCACTATTGTATGTATGAAACACATACATTTCGACATATGACATTGGAATACATATATATATATATTTCTTGTATCTTGAAATAATTATTTATGAATAGCCATAACAATAAAATGTGAAGAAGGAGGCTTAATATCGCCATATCGATTTATTGATTCTCATCTATTAGTTGTAATCTATTTTATGGGTTGGGCTCAAGTGAATTTCCATATATCTTCGAGTTAATAAACTCAATGCCGCAGCTGCAACTCCTGAAGCATGACTATCACACCCATAATCCATCGGGTTCGTCGATTTTTTACGACGGACTTTTCTCTTACGTTGATTGATACTGAAAAAAACATAGTTATCAATGGTATATTTCGTCGTGAAATTTATGTTTGACTCTGATTAGTTTAAACAGAGAAATATTTTTTTTTCAATACTCTAGCATTCAGTTGAATATTTTTGTCAATTTATCTTACTCAAAACCGCTATAACATCCATATGAATTTTGCCAGCTGGTGATGAGATCAGCGTAATGTCCATCAGTAAATTCAGAATATCCCTCCATGCCACAAAGAACAACTAAACGAAAAAGGTAGCAAATCTTTTTTTTTTCCAACTGAATAAAATCTTCAAAATATAATTGATATTTGATATGAAAGTATACTTTGTTCCATTGCCAAATCGCGAGAAACTGCTGGGAAATTAGTAGCCTCTAAATCAATTATATCCTGTAATATCTCTTGACAATATTCGTTTATCAATATTGAAAAATTTGCAAGTAAATTTTGTTTACAGTTTAAAGCTGTGGCGATTTTTATAAATAACAATCGATGTGTCAATGGATAACCACGAGATCCATCATCTCTGGTCAACATATCAGCACAAACGTTCGAAATTTCACAATTATCATTAACCAGTTGCATGAGACAATAATCACTCTCAGATTCTTGAGGAGTTCCAAAAAATATTAGGGCAGTGGCTTGAGCAACGGTTGAATGAGAACTTCGTGATAGTGCAGGCAGCATTTTTTCACGCCATAATATTTCACCCATCCAAATTTTAGGACATGTGAGTACTCGAATCACTGAAGAATAAATATTACAAAAATGGATAATAATTTATGACGATTTATTTCAATCACATCCGACGTAACTCACATGCGCTAAGGGGAGTATTTCTTCCTCGAAAAAGTTTATCTCTTGCGGAAATACGTGAATCATCACACAACTGTTGAGTTTCAACAAGTCGACTCAATTCATTTTTAAAAATGAATTTGGTATTTGGCGACGACAATGCAGCAACTAAATTAACTAGGATTATCAAAAATTAAATAATTGATCCATCTTATGATGATAAGTATAAAATAAAAATAAACTGAATTGGATTATTTACCTTGTGCCAGTGTCAATCCAAATACGGCATCAGCATTCATTTGCCCGATCCTTTCTGACATGAACTTCACATCTTCATAGAGTGCGAGCGTAACACCCGCTTGGAAACGCAAGAACGAAAATTCCACGTTAAAATTATAAATTAATTTCAAATGAATAATAAGAATATTTACCAAAAGTGGAATAATTGAAATGATGTGGTGAGAACTGGAATGATCCGCACAGCCCGATGAGAGGAACAAGCCGGAGAAAAAAACATTCTCGCACATTCATCCCGCAGAACTTCATACAACTGGAACAACCACGCTATCGCAACCACAGATTTTTCTTCATTCTGAATTCGCCGTTGTTGATTTTTCAAAGATCACAAGTCACTTCAAACAAATTGCTCGTAAATTGCGCACAACCCCAATGAATTTCCAATTGCTATCAACTTCAATCAATCTGATTTTCTTTTTCATCAACTCTAATGCTGAAATATCGTTGACAGCCAAGCGTTTCAAATGAATGCAATAAATATTCATAAATTCAAGACATTTCTTCGCGACATAGATATTGAATGAATTTTTTTAGCTTATTATGGTTTAAAAGCTCGACATTCACTCAATCAGAATCATCTATATACGAGAAAAAAATATAGATTGATTATCAGCGCCGAAAATAGATCCACCGTTATAAACATCATGTTATTCAACTCTTCGACAAAAAAATGTCACACGGTGTTAGTTCAGAAAAATCATGGTAGGGAGAACAGGATGGGAGTCATATTTTTTTATCCACAACATGTGGATACCCACTTAATCTTTGAGGATTTACAACGCGATATTGATCTTGAAGGTTCAAAAATGGCAGTGATGAACTAATGCCAAGTGAATGAAGTAGATGATTCCAACATATGATTGAAAGATTATCGTTGAATAATTTATGATTTCATGGAATTCCAATTGTCCATCATTAAAATCAAATCAATTTTTTTTTATTCATCAACACTCATTGTCTTAAAAGATCCAAGATATACTCGGTAGCTAATTAATTTAATTATGTATGATACAATAGTACTTAAATGTTTTTTTTTTTTATTCACCCGACGATAGAATCATGAACGCTGAATGTCATTTATAATTTATGAACAATCAGGATGGAATGGATTCATATAGGAATCTGCAAGACATCCGCGGACGTTGCCGCCCAACTTGACACATTGTCCAGCTTTTCTTTTGGTCTGAAAATCGGAAGTAAGAGAACGTATAAAGTTTACGATGATCTCTGGTCGGGGCAACCAAATTTTTCCTTTCATTCCCTATCGCGTTCTATGTGATAAATGGAAAAGACGACAAACAATCGAAATATTTTGCCGAGATCCTCATTTGAAATCGAACGAATTTGATCTGAATTATATTCTCGATATATTTTCTCATTCAGTTTGGATGATAAAATTATTATCTCATCTCCATTATTCTACGTGTGCATGGTGAACAATCAAGTATTAATAATATCAGACTGCTATTTTTATATAGAAAACATACTGACAAGATCTGAATGTCTATTGTCGATGAAGCACTCCACGTGAGCCGAATAAATGTTTCATAATTGACTCTGATTATAAAAAAAACTCACCACTTGATATTCGATGTAACATGGTATTCCACCACCATTACCAGTCCCAATTTCTTGAAGAAAATTGCTCTGCAAACAAAAATGCCGTTTTAAAATATTGTTTTACGTAAACTTCGGCATTGAATTTGTCAATAGAATTGCGCTATTTCAACTCTTATTATTACCATTGATTGAGATGATAACATTGGATCATGAACTGGAGTCAACAGGTCTGCAGCAGTTGCTGTACCGATGAGTATTGTAAAAAAAATCGTAATTTGCCAGTGATTCGTAAGTACAAATTTTCTTGTAGATGTCATTATTTAGAAATCCAGTGGAATCGCCAAATGTCTCGTGAATAAATAATGCACAACAATTGATGATAGCGTGGTAATAGATTTAAATATCGGCACTATATATACCATCGTATCGAAACCTTTTAGTTCTGTTTTCTTAATTGGCAAAATAAAATGGCTTCTCCGATTTTGCAATGAGTTGTAAATTAAATTGCACAAGTGTGATATATAAGTACACTTGAATTGTCATTTATTCCGCGTTATTGAATAGAATAGTAATCTTGTGTGTAAAATAAAAAATTAATATTTATTGTAATCATTATGCTTTGTATCGTTATATTCACATGGTTATTCTTCTTTTTAACTATATAAATAATGTGCAATAGACATACACTAATTATGCCACATTAACGATGGTATCTAGTGTTATTATTAAAAATTCACAGTGTAATCTGGCTTGGAGTATTATTTTCAAATAAAATTGCACGTTTAGATGTTTGTAATCTAATCATTTTTATATTAACAGACATGAATTAGAGATTATGTAAATTAATCCAATAGTCACGCATCCTCGTGATTATCACCATTTCTAACATGAAAATCAATCTCCAATTGCATTCGTATATCCATAACAACAAATGCAGCAACCATAAGTGCAGGTAATCGAAATCTTGATTTCCAACCCAACTTCAACATGAAAATAAGAGCACGATGGAATGCACCACCCGGTGGAAAGAATGATACTGTTGTCATACCATACATTTTAGTTTATTTTTTTTTATATTTATCGTTTCTATTTTTTATTGTTGCAGATTCAATCACACATTATGATGATTTCAATAATTTCCAAGTTAACTTCGGAATTAATTTTGTACATTCAATCTTTGCGTGACTATTTCAAATTATTTACGTAGAATTGTTTGTTCACTTTCTCTCTTGGGCAATTTGATGGAGATGTGCCAGTTTGTTTCTGTTCCAAGTCTTTTCAATGTTTATTTTATTTTCTTCTGGCACAATATGTCGTTTTCACAAAATTCTGGCCATATTCATGTAGTATTACGTGATGGAGCCGCGTTGGCAATTTCAGTAACGAATAGAACAAATACGTTTCAATATCATGCACTTTAATTATAGGTTATGTTAAATTTGCGTATATTACTCGCGCCATATTTATTATATATAACGTCATTTTGTTAATTCGATGTAATCAAATGTCTGATGACAGTCATTGTTATTGGTAATTGGTTAATCGGACGAACCTAACCTTCAAATCGTAATACATATGCGAAATGATGTCATTTTTGCAGGCCAATTTCCATTCACGACGGATAGCGCTTGTCAAGAAAAACACCGCGCAATTTAAATGGTTATTGAGGAACATGCCAACACGCTAGACTAATCAAGCCGCACAAGGTATGTTTGACATCAGATGAACGCGATATTGTTGCCTAGGGTGAAGTGTATCCATCTACTCCAATCTACTACAAACAACAAAATTCAATTAACATTTGTATTGTTTTTTTTTTCTCCGAAAACAAAGGACTTGGTTGTTTACGAATCATTTGGAATAAAACGACAGTCGTAGTTCAAACCGTAAATAGAAATTCTCTTTGATATTTATATCAGTACAAACGCTTATCCGGAAATTATCATTGTGCGCGTATTGTTACTTGGGTGAACTTGCAGCAGCAAAAATGAACGTAAATTTCAATGGTAAACGTATCCTGGTAACTGGCGTTGGCCAAGGTGAATAAATATACGCAATAAAATACGTAGAAATTATAAAATTGATATGAAACAATATTCAAGTCGAGACTAAAACATTTATATGCTCACAGGAATTGGCAGAGATTTGGCACTGCGCTTGTCCAAATTTGGAGCTACAGTAGTTGGACTTTCAAAGACGCAAAAACATCTGGACAGATTAAAAAAAATAGATCCAAATATAATAACAATTACAGTTGATCTTGTTGATTGGGCAACAACGAGAAAAGCTGTTGAGAATGCTTTACCAATTGATATGGTTGTTAATAATGCTGGTGTTGTGCGTCTTCGACCATTCCTTGAAGCGTCTGAAGACGATTTCAATGTTACTATGAATGTGAATGTCAAAGCGATGTTCAATGTATCGCAAGTGGTGGCTGCCGATTTAATCAGACGAAAAGTTGCCGGTAGTATTGTTAATGTTTCTTCGCAGGCAAGTCAAGCAGCACTTTGTGATCATGCAATTTATTGCTCATCGAAAGGAGCCGTTGATATGTTGACAAAGTAATTTATTATCATTCTTTTGAACGAATTTGCAGAAAATTTTAGAATTCAAATTAATTTCTATTCTCAGGGCAATGGCAGTGGAACTGGGTCCTCATAATATTCGCGTGAATTCAGTTAATCCGACAGTGGTGATGACTGCTATGGGGAAACTTGGATGGGATGATCCAAAGAAAGCTCGTACAATGATAGATAAAATTCCACTTGGTAGATTTGCTGGTAAGTTGGATCATTATCAATATATATTTATCCAGCGGAGTTATTATTGGTGATAAACTTCGAACTCGTCTATCTCACGTATTTAACTGATTAAAAATAGAATTACTCTGATAACATATCATTGCAGAGGTTGACGAGGTCATCGATGCAATAGTTTTTTTACTGTGCAATCGAAGTTCTATGATTAATGGTGTGGCATTACCAATCGATGGTGGATTTCTGGCTACATAAATGGAGATAATATATGGTTGAATAATATTATTCAATTAAATGCGTTATTGATATTATTCATTGGAAAATGTTAAAATATATTGGGGGTATCTTGGTTCTTCTTGCATAATTACACGTTACTAACTTTTCAAATGAATGATAAATGTTATAGGGATAATAGGAACATAAATAAAGAACTCTACTGAATTTCTCAAATTGAATATTTATTGTCCATTTTTAAATTCATATTCTTGGATAAACTGGCGATGAAATAAGACATTAAATATATTTAAATAAAATTACTATAGTGACACTAGTGCAAATTCTGATAACATTGCTGATGGACAACTTTTGGATAACGCTTAGCGCATGTGTTGTCATACATGTCAACTTTTTTTCATGTCTACATATAGTATATACTATGAAATAACTCGCGATAATATGAAAATTATATGAACTTGTATGAATTATTCAAATAAGAATAAATTAGAAAAAAATGGTCTATTTTTTTCTACGTGTTATTTCAACTTTTTTTGCTTTGAATCTATGACATTGAATGATATTGTGTGTAAATTATATTTAAGCAGGTGCATGATATAATGCCGATAGATAAGAACCTTGTATCGAGGCGAGAATCGTAAAAGCAAATTTAAAATATAAATAACGCTAGTCTATTCGGTCTAGCAAAAGACATACATGATGCAAATTTTTTTCAGTACTTAGTATCAATTACAATGGTGCTGAGATAAAAACAATTATATGATTTATTCTAGTTAATACAATATCCTATACGATATATGTTCATTGTTATCATATCATTAATTCTTGCCTACCTCACTATTATCGTAATTGAAAAATTCGATGTCGATTCATTATCCTCGACAGAAAACCCTTGGAGCAATAATCCGCACGTGATTATTAGTTCAATATTTTTATAAATGAAATTCCGCGGCATAAATCCTGCTGGATGTTTCATTATTTTTAAGAGAATATTTTTGTGTTTCCAATTGGAAGACTAATATTTTTGTACTGTCTACGACTGAAGTGGTCTCGGATGAAAAACTTATGCATTTTCTGTACACAGAATCTAATACAAATTTAAGTTTCCCTATATGAAATTTAATCTACGATGTTCTGAACATAAGTTTAGATTTATCGACTACTAAGATGGCAGTAAAAATATGAATTTTTGTAAATAAGAAAAAAAAAAGGTTATGATCAACGATAAAAACAAAGTTTCATTATTATTCATGCGATTAGAACCCGAGTCTGAAATGAATCATTATATTGCTGTCAATTTTCCGCATTGTAATAAAATATTCCGGCTACATATTGCTGAGAGTATTTCAATATAGGGAATAATTTTACAAAATAGCACCGAGGGGTCCCCTCATAAATCAACAGAATAATGATCATAATAAATGTATTATTTGTTCGAAATTCATTGGCATGTTATAAGATTCAACTAATGAAAGGTTTCTTCGAAATACTCGTTGGAATTTTTAGATATACCAACGAAATACGGCCTTGTGTAACGAATAATGATCGTTGTTCTGTAAATTCGTTGTTATGTAAATTCCGATATCTATTCATCACTCGATATTACATCGACAGATACCTAGAAACATGGTTTATATATATTCAATCAGAGGGACGAATTAAAATTGGAGTTATTTGCGTTTCTCGTTCTATTTAGGAATGATACAAGTACAATATTTGATCACTTTATTTCGCTTGTATCATTATTGATAAATATTGTAATCTAATTCTCTTTCCTCCACCATAGGGAAGAAAACCTAGTATAAAACCGTACCAAATTTTAAACGTTGATTCAGGTATAATTCAAATCGTTTGAGTGATTCTTGTCAATCATCCGAGATATATTTTTTAAAACTTCTGTTGTAAAATTAAACTGGCCAAATATTATTCCAAAACAATGATGACACTCGCTAAAATTATTTTATTTATTGGATTCGTAAATTTTGGATCATTTGAATTCGTACTAACCCAAGATAGCAATGAAGTTATTGTTGAGAGTCCCAGCTATGACATTAATGAGGTAAAACTGAAAAACTAACTCTCTACTGCAGTTATGATATCTTTCTCAATGAAATAAAAAATCAATTCATCTTTTTGGCTAGTCATGTGATCTGATTCATTTTTCATGGCTATTGCCTGCAATTTTATATTGTTACTACAATGAATTTGCATTACAGTTTCTTGGAAAATGGTATTATATAGCTGTTATGAAACGTGGATCTGATTCATCACTCAAATGTATAGAGCAGAATGTTTCAAAAGACGAAAACAATGACTTAATTATCAAATGGAGTGGCAAGGATGAAACCGGTCAGTTATTGAAAGTAGATTTTCAAGGAAGAATTGATCATTTTGAATTGAATCTTTCTTGGTCAAATAAACTTCGTAAGTCTAAATACAAAATATGAATAAATATATCTTTATGATGATAGAGGGAAATTATATACTATTTAAAAAATTTTGCTTTCATTGTTTCTAGCGACTTATCATTCGATATCGGTTTACAATAATGGAGACCATATACTTCTTTGCCAGAAGCCATATTCAGATATATGTACGATACTGAGTCGCCAATCTACTATTCCGAAAGAATCACAGGATATATATGAAAGATTGGCCAAAAATAAACATCTACGAATTTCATATATTAATCATGAAAATTGTGGAGGAATTGATGAGCACAATTGAATTTTGTTTGTTTTCACCATGATTTGTTTGCTGGCTCGATTTTTCATTCAGATACAATACATTTGATGATAGTATTTATTTTCATATGTCCATTTACATTTGAATTATGAGATAATTAAAATATTTCCAATCAGAGTTTTGATTTCATTCATAATTGAATGTATAATTGTTTAGTAATGAATAAAATAGAACTGAAGCGTATTTACAAGCATATTATTTGAAAGTGTCGACATTGGACAGCTATGTAAAACTTTGTTGCCACTACAGTCTCAATGATTCAATACGAACAATCATCGTGACTGATATAAGTAACTTTTACATTCGCAGCAGCGGCTTTGTCTTCAAATGCCTCCTTTGCCTCTTCCGAAGCTGTAGTTGTACGCGATACCAAAGAAGAGTATAAAGCAGAATTTTTGTTATGAAGAATCATTTCATCACCATCATTGTACTTAGTAACAGTATAAATAGATGAACCTGGAAAAAAATATCATTAATATAACTTTGTCAACATTTTAAATCAAACTTTATGACTTGTACCAAATTTGTTTAGCTTTTGATTTTGACGTGTCATCAAGTTCTTGCATATTCCAATATATTTTTTATTACAGATTCATTTTCCACATTACCACAAAAAAATCCTGATTCATTCTATTGTCTGTTTTATACTCACTAAGCCCAACAGATGGATGTGAAAAGTGCAATTCTGAATCAATCAGTTGTCCATGTCCCTCAGACTCGAGCAATTTTCCAAGAGTCATTGCCTTGAAAACTTCATCAAACTCGACATCACTATCGTCATTTTTTATTATATTGGACCAAACGCATGTGAATAGAGGATGGCTGTGTGGGGGATATATCGTTGCTACATTATACCATACTCCATGATACTGCAGTGTGAAAACAGATAAGTTTTTTAATTAATTCAATCATTGTAATGATGCAAAAAAAATATGCCTGGTTGGATAAGACACAGGAGAAATTATCATTCTTTGATAGAATAAAATGATTTATAATGAATTATTATTTTTCTATTTCAATTTTTTCACCTCATCAAGAGTGAGAGAATCACCGCTTGCATGCTCGTACAGTAGAAAACTTGCAATAATATTTAATACAATAATTTTATTGATTAACATCATGATTGTTGAGCATGGGAAATATTTTGTAATACTGTAACGGGATGAAAATAAAAAAAATCAGTTGGTATGAACAAAACTCGTTGGACTTTTATATCCACGATTGATCGATCTGTTATGGCAGGAGATGGATATATTATTGGAAAATGAGAAAACAATAGATGCTAAAAATGATTACTCTTTTTATGTACAATATTATTGCCATATGGCAACGAAAATTATCCTAACAAGACTAATATTTTCGTTACGTTCCCCAAAACTGTGAACTATTGAATGAAAGAATAATTATTTCGCTCTTCTCTC
Organism: Zele albiditarsus; assembly: GCA_958496275.1. Taxonomy (NCBI): domain Eukaryota; kingdom Metazoa; phylum Arthropoda; class Insecta; order Hymenoptera; family Braconidae; genus Zele; species Zele albiditarsus. The sequence goes on from OY292411.1 coordinate 1,341,401, forward strand.
ATCAACAAAGGGATAATCCTGTCAACCCCATACATAATCTAATTGATAGGACATATTGAGACAGCAAAAACTTAGCTCCAGATGCAAATAGATATACATATAGTTAACAGGAAAAACATGAATTTAAAGAAACGATTAAATGTTATAACTAAGATATTAAAAAGATTCACTAACTTTGTTCAATCAAAATAAATAATATGATTATTTTAAATAAATACATTCTACTTCAAAAATTAATCTTGTATGGTTATCCTTTTTTTGTTTATTGTCTATTGCACAAAGTATAGTGTCGTGGCGATTCATGCTGACTAATATAAATACAATATCCGATATATAAGTTATGAATTCTGTTTTTAAATAATTGTGATACAAATGAAAATAGGCATTGCACTTGAAACTCAATCTACTTCCAACTATTTTCGTAATTTTATCTGTTTATCGATAGCGCTAACCAACTTTATTCTATATTTGTTTTCCGTTGACGTACATAAAACACGAAATAAAAAACCTGTTTATACTCGACACTTAATGTGTCGATGAACATAAATATTTGAACTATACATGACAATTTTTTACTTATTCTTATACATATTTGAACAACATTAGTTGATAAGGTATTGACTCATTCCTACAATAAAAATACAACAGGCTGATATTCTCAAGGGTACGTGTTTGACAGCGAACAAAATCCAACAATTATTCATATTTCATAAGTTTATGTGATCGGTGCTCACTGTGAAATATTTTAATACACAATATCCTACATCGAATTCATTTATATTTCCACAATGACAATTTTATATGTATCATTATTGTATCAATTCATAATTTTTCATACAGTTCAGAGTAATTCAAATGAGATACCTAAAACCGTTAAGTTCAATGTATTCTACGGGCGGGATGAAGAAATACGGGTTAATTTATCTCCAACTGAAACATATTTAGCCAACGAAAATGTACCAGTGTGGATTTCACGAGAGAAAAATCCTAAGGAATTTATATTAAAGAAAAATGTATGTATTAATTGAAATCAATGTTAAATTTCATAGTTATTAAATTATAGAAGAATAATATTTGTTTTTTGCATTCAATCAATTTTCTTGTATACCAATAGGTGATGGAAGAGCTTGCCCCATTTACTGTATATCGTGATTCACATACATGTGCCGCAGCAATGTACTTCCATAAAACAAAACAATTCGTAATGTGTTATGTCCTAAACATTGACGTGAATTCGGATAAATGAATGCTAATATCATAATAATTTTTACTTCATTCTAGGAAGGAACTATTGGACATCATCATTTTATTCATAAACTCAAATATAATCCAAAAACAAAAAGAGTTGAGCCTACTATAAATACAGTATTTCCATCATCATTGATTAATCATCATGAGAATAGATTTGGAATGGATAAACACCTGATTATAAAAACAGGTATCAATAAATTGAGATATTTTATTAAATAGTTGGTTCACTGTACAACCAAAGATTAAAATTCATTATGTTGTATGTTACAGCTGGTGATAAATCGACGAATTGGAATAAATCACTTCGGAAATATCCAGATACTGTTTATGTAGAAACATTGGTAATAATAAATCATGATATAACGAAAGATTTGTAAGTGCATGAGGTGATAAGATTATCAAGTTTGAACATTTTCACATTTTTCAAGAAATAATATTTGACAAATGTTTCCACAGAAACTATGACTATTCTGCAATTGTGACTTATGTATTAACTTTATTCAACAGTGTTGATATGTTATTTTCTAAAATCAAAGTACCAAATATAAAAATAAATATTGCAGGAATGATTATCGCAAACGTAAGTTCGTGAAAAAAAAAAAGACAAAACAATATACATGAATAATGAGATATAATAAATTTGATTCCACAGTCACAGCTATCGTTTCCAGAATTGCAGCGACAGTCTTGTTATGTGCAGAATGATAAAAATGACGACAACCTTCAGTTAGATGCGGATTGTACTGTGCATGCTATAAAATCTACTCTTCACGGCTATACATCAATTCCTGTTCAATCTTATGATATTGTTATTTTCCTCGTAAGGTATGTTGAGCCGGAAGAACAGAAAATATATTTTTAAAACATTTCCACTAAAATAGTTGTTAAAAAAGAGTGCATGAAGAAGAGAGTATAAAAGTAATGGGCAAGATGGAATGATTATAAATTAAAATATGGTATAATTCCATACACCTACGTGTGTCATTTTTTATTTCAGGTCTCGTCTATATCGCTGTGCATCAACTTCGGTACCAAACAAATTTGGCTGCTCACCAAAAAGGTTAAATGGTAAGAGCTTTTTCTCTTCTCTAACTCCTTTTTTTAACTGCACATAGAACTCCCCATTATTCACCTCATACTTTCAATGTTGCTCCTATGTTTCCAATTCATAAATTATGAACATATATCTTCATTACAGGACTGGCCATTTGCGGGACTGAGAATAATGGTTTTCGACTGTCATTAGAACACACAGGAGTCGCAATCATATCAGATGATGAAAATTTGAAATTTTTTCCCACTGTTGCACATGAAATAGCTCACCTGTAAGACAATGTCATTTGGTTAAAATTAATTACTCATTCTTCGATATTATTAAATAAGAATATTAATAATATATAATTTAGGTTAGGTGTTCCCCACGATGGAGGACTGTTATGGAAACAAGATGGTACGTGTGATGCACATTTGATGAAAAAAGACAAAAGTTTTTGTAGAAGATGTTTAACATTTGGTGGAAATACACCAGCATATCTCGAAAAGTTTTTTGGGTCAGTTTTCTCATCAGCCATTTACTGTATTATAAAAATTCGAAATTTAAGATAAAACTGGTATAGAATTAATGAAAAATTCATTATGAATATTGTAATGATATTCTAGTTCTCGTGACGGTTGTATATTTCACAATGAGCCAAGATCATTAAATAAACAGCCAGGTCCACAATTGTTTTGGAATACGCATGAACAATGCCAATGCTATGGATACAGAAATGTTTACAAGTCAAAAAGTGTCAGTAAATTTTTTTCACTTCCTTTCAAGTACGCAAAATTATATCAAGTTTTTGTTTAACAGTGTTTCCCAATTTGCCATCTCTTTTCGCCTGTTGTGGATTGCAAATCTCGTTTGAAGTGTCAGGATGAGAACAGTAAGAAGCATGATACCAGCCTTTATATGGACGGTACACCATGCGATAAAAAAGGAATTGGTAATAAGGTATGTAATGCAGAAATGCATCCATCAGTAATTATGATGAAGGAAAGTTTAATTTTCGACTGTATCTAATAAATTCAATTATTTCTTAACGATGAATATTATTTTTCATCAATAGGTATGTTGGAATAAGCAGTGTGTACTTGTTCAAAATGATCATGAAAAATAATGGAAAGATTGAGGCACACCATACATCAGCTAAATTACAAGTTCTGTTAGTGCACGTTCTGTGCCATGTGTTGAATTGAACTCGACTACTTCAACACTTCTATCCCAATTATATATATATAATAATAATTGTCAGATATTGAATGGAAAAATGACAAATAATTTATGTAAGATTATCGAACGTATGAATAAACAAATAGAGAAAACGTCGTGTACGCAATTTTTGGTTGAACCAAGTACTATCCATAACTGTATATAATTTAGCTGATAGAACAATATCAAGCCAATAATTATTCATGACGAGATTCTTGAAGATGTGTCGAGTCGTCTGGCGAAAAAAAATGCAACATGTGTGTAAAATATGTAAAACTATGATGATATGATTATAAACATAAAATGTTACAATGAGACATGTACAATCCCCACTCGTGCCTATTCTCACACGCTTCTTGTGTTATTGAGAAGTCCGCTACGCATGTTCTACATCTATATTTAATTGCTTGTGTCGCAAGCCATGCCGTCACGTATTTTCTTTTGGAGGGGCATACGTGACATTCTAAAGAAAAAAAATTACGAAAACAATTAAGCATTCGATTAAAATCAATGTATAGAATGTACACAATCATTTTCTACCGTTCCCCAATTATAGTTTAATTCATACTGATAAGTTATTATCAGATCCACCTGTTGTGAGAGGTCTTATAAAGGGGACGATATTCTGAACACGACATAGTTGAAAGTGAAGACCAGTCCACGTTGTTTGTATTGTCAAGATGAGAATTATCGTTTTACTGTCATTGTGGCAGTTTTTAATTTTTAGAACTATTCACTCTGATCCAATCAACAATGAGTTGGTAACATTATTCTTTCCACTATTCATATTATACACAGACCCATGGTGAATTAATATAATGCGATTCTAATTATATATAGTCGTGGACATGTTGATCATGACAAAAAACTAGTCAATCGAGAAGTCACCCAGATATATTTCTTGAATTAAAAATATGTGAGTTTTTCTGTAGATTGAACTAAACATTTCTCTCACATCAATTGTGAATATAGTATTTAATAATTAGCATCTGTATTGTCAAATACTATTGCAACGAAAGAAATACTTTCAAAGTAATGATAAATAAACTATACAAATTTGATTGCGTTAATAGTTCACATATATGACTTCTATCTGCATTACTTCTTGACCTCGGGTAGAATGAGTTGTTTGGACTATTGAGGGGGCTCATTGTCCAGTCTTACCCGGATCTCTCTAGTACACATGGTCAGCGTTCACTCTGGAATCTTTAAATGGATACATTATGGATTCACGTTTCCACAATGAAAAATTATCGTATATACTTATACTTTTTAAAACCTTCTAGGATAATTCAAATGAACCACCTGAAATAGTCAATTTCAGTGTGATATCTAGTGAAACAAATGAAGAAACACATGTTAGTCTAGTTCCAATTGAATCATTTTTAGCTAATGAGAATTTACCGGTTTGGGTAACACGACTGTCCCATGAAAAAAGCGGATTTGGTGTCTCATTGAAACCCATGAAGAATGTATGTATAATTGTAAATTGATCATTTATTTATTTGTAAGACAAAAATTATGAAATGATACACTATTATTTTTGTTATATACGAACAGGTGATGGAGGAATTAGCACCTTTCACAGTTTATCGAGATCCTAATACATGTGCAACAGCTCTGTACTTCCACAAAAAAAAACAATTTGTAATATAAAAATTCATGGATATTGGGTATAATTGGTGGAAATGAATTAATAAATAAATTCCAATATGTTTTAATTTTCTTTATAGGAAGGCATTATTGCTCATGAATATTTTATTCATGGACTTGATTATAATCCAACAACAAAACAAGTTGAAATGACACAACATTCGGTATTTGAATCACCATTGGAGAAGCACGATGATAAATTTGGAGAAAATTTGGAGCCGATCGTGAGAGAACGTAATAATGAATTTATATTATAACATAATTGACTATTACACTAATGAAAATAAAACTTGACCATATTTACCATACAGCTGAAGATGATCCATTAGTTTTAATTCCGTCACTTCGAAAATACCCTAATACTGTTTATGTTGAGACTTTAGTAATGGTCAATCATGATATAGTAAAAGATTTGTAAGTATCGATAAAATCACAATACTCTGACATACTTTTGTTTATCACAAAGTAATGAATATCTGTTTCGTAGGAAAAATGATTACGTTGCAATTGTCACTTATGTGTTGAATTTTTTTAATGCTGTTGATATGCTATATTCAAAAGTTGAAACACCAAATATAAAGATAAATATCGCTGGAATTATTATCGGAACTGTAAGTGTATGATTATAATCATAGTCAAAAAATATAAATAGATACTGGAATACAATTATTTCAAATTTACAGGCGTTGTGGTCATTTCCACGATTCATTGACATGCAGTGTTATGAAAAATGGAAAACAAAATCAAATGAAGATATATTTAGGTTGAATGAAGCACTGGCTTTTGGTGCAATAAGAGGAACTCTTGAAGACTTACCGATACCTCCAGAATCTTATGATATTGTCGTTTTTCTCACAAGGTATAGTATAACACTGACATAATCTTCATGTTTTAGAATGGTTGTCAATATGTTCAATTAGATGAAACAATTTCATTAGCATACAACATCACTCTGTTTCAGATCTTTATTGAGACCACGCCAAACTACTTTGAAAAGTCCATGTAAGCCAGTTTTTTTGTGACACGATTCAGTCATATATATATATAGCAATAAAAGTTTTGCATTAAAAATCATACACTGAGTTCTCTAGAATACTCTCCGTATAAGTGTAGAGTGAAGTCGACTAATTGTGGGACATTGTAAAGAAAAAGTATCTCATATCGGCTTTACCAATGATCAGATGAATAAATAATATTTATTCTTTTACAAATTGTCCAGCAATTCGATCTCAAATATTACTAACAACTGATTATTTTTCGATATTTTAAATATATCCTCCAAGGTCTCAACACATGACTCAATATGACAATAAATTTTTTCATTACAGTGGGTGTCGCTTCTTTTCAACTTGAGCCTGATGATTATACACATCCATTGGCGAAAAAAGGAATTACAATTGTCTCGGATGTTGAAAATTTGCTACGTTTTCCCACAGCAGCACATGAAATAGCTCATTTGTAAGACATTCGAATTTAATTGGCAAAATTTCATCATTCTGATGAAATGTATTCACTCATACACATATATATATATATATCTTAGATTTGGAGCTCTTCACGAAGGCGGACCACTATGGGAAGAAGATGGTACATGCAATGGAAATCTGATGAGAAAGATGACAAGTATATGCAATCGATGTTTGAAATTTGGAGAAGCCACATTAGAGTATCTAAAAAGTTTTTTCGGGTAAATAATATTCATAATAATACAATGATAAACAATAGTTGAATAACAACTTTATTGACCATATTCAATAGTGATATGAGAAAAATGACACTGTTTCATTCATTAAATTTTCTTATGACTTCATTGATTATTTTATATATTCCAGTTCTCGTCTCGGTTGTATATTTCAAAATAAGCCACAATCATTGAACAATCCTCCAGGTCCAGAGCCATTTTGGAAACCACGTGATCAATGTCAATGCTATGGATATAAATCTAATTATCGTCCAAAAAAGGTCAGTATATTTTTATACTTTCTCACAGGTACATAAAAACTTATAATATTTCAATTCATCAGTGTTTTTCGATATCACGCATTTTTACGCCACAAGTGGATTGTACATCCTTGCTGGAGTGTGTTGATAAAAGAGGGAAAACCCACAAAACTGATTTTTATATGGACGGCACACCATGTGGTAGAAATAAGGTATGTATCAAAGTGTGTTTATTGTTTGAATATCGGTTCATTCGTAATTGTAATTGATTAATATTCAATACTATCCTAAGGTCTGTTGGAACAAAGAATGCAAAGATGTTATGGGAAACCATGATTAAGAGAGAAACCATTAAGGTGCTCTGTATGAAGACGGGTATTTAATAAAAAATTGAATGATATTGAAAACAAATTGTCGAAAAACAATTTTTATTGTGGAATGTTAGATCTGAAAAATACGGGAAGGGAAAATATACACAATGTTCAATAATAAAGATTCATGCTCAATGTTGTATATTAAATAGTGTGAATAATTTTATCTGAAAAATAAAGAGATTTACTTCATTGATATTAACTTGTTCTGTTTTATTGAGGAACGTCGGAATTAACTGAATTATAATTGAGTTAACGCATGTCAGTGAAAAAAAAAGAGGATTTTACGGGCGGTAACGCTAACTCAAAATTGACTACTCATTTACAATGGATGAAGGAGAATGAATGTTAGATGGAATGAAATTGAAGTATGAAAAAAACATGACAATATTTGTTTGTTTTTCTCCTCATCATTTTACTTTTGTTCAAAAAAACCTATTATGTACATGGACATACTTGCGTTCTTCACAGGCGTACACCATTAAACATTTTCAGCATTGTGATACGTCAATATTAATTGATGTGGTGAACAATTATATAATAAGTGAACATAATGATACTTGAATAATTAATAATATTACTTAAGAGAACATATAATAAAACTCATAGAGTTTCTTCTTTCGTTTTATTTATCAAACGTCATGGAAAAATGATCAGGCGCTTTTTTCCTTTTATATATGTGGCGTTATTGCACGCAAAATTCTAGAGGAAAATAAATACACGCATTATAGACGTACAAAAAATTCTTTCCAGCTGTTATGTGACCACAAAATATATATATAATATATATATCGTATAATAATTATTGGAGAAGAAAGTATTGAAGCACCAAACTCAATATGTAGAAGCATATAATACCATTTATGAAGAAGTAATTATATTTTTGCAATGAAGACAAAAAAAATTAGTTCTATCCACAAGCTGGTTAAAGGCTCGACAACAATACCTTCAAGCTTTAGAGTTTGTTTGTTTTTTTGTTTCGTTTATAGTACACAAAGAGTTTACATTTTCCGCATTCGCTTCATTTTTCTTTTTTTCTTTTTTACTTTTTTTTTTTTGTTAGTTTCATTCATACTCGTTTTCATCTATTTTATCTCATCATGTTTACCCTTAATTGAATATCATTATAATAAATTGTATATAATATATACATAATTGTTTGATTCGTTACAGCGATTATACATTTAAAAACATATACCAATTGCCATTATCAATTGTGCTCGATGATTTTTCCTTCTGGTTGAAAAAATTAGTCTCTCCTTTATCTCGTCGATTTTTAAATTCCTTCGGTTTGTTTTGTCTTATTTTTTGTCTAGAAATTGTCACCATAGGCCCATTGAAAAAACTATCAAAAAAAAAGTCTTGTGGTATACTTTTATCGACATCGCATTTTTCGTAAAAAAAAAAACCACAGGAATTTTATGAAACAGCATCAACTGAATCAGAGATTAAAGAAGTGTAATTTTGTTCATCTACAACAAAACATTGAGCAGAAAGAAGATGTGGATGGAAAAAATAAAGACACTATTAATCCAATTGTAATACGCAATCGGCAGATAAAATCTCATGTAGAAAATGAATATGCATCCTGCAATGACCGACCACACTCTGGCAGTGTATATTTTTCTCTGCAGTTTTGCGAAATTCCCTATGATAAATAATGTAAATGAAGAATTATTTTATTTTTTTTTTTTCATCCATTTCATTCAAAATTGGATTACGAGGACCGGCATGCAAATCATATATTTTACATACAGAACTCTTGTATCGATGATAGACAATAATTAATTGGTATTTTAAGTATAAGAACTGCAAAACTAGCAACAATAATTATTAGCAGCGATAATTATAATTCGATATTACCTATGAGAAAACGATATAGAGCGCAAGAGTTCATATAGAAAAGAAACACATGCGTTTGGTGTGATGTATTTATATATAATTTGTATTTATTTTTCTTTTTTCCTTTTTATTTTTCATTTCTCTGTCTCATCACGTAATATTTCATCTTATCCAATTATGTGACACGCCATATTTTTATTTATACACTACGTGATATCGATAGGAAAATTTTTCATGATTTCAATGGATATATATATAATACACAGTCGCTCGCCAATAATTCTTTCTGATTCAATCATTATCCTGAATTGAACATTTTGTACCTATTTTTTTTTTAGTTCACCATATAAAAATGACAAAACAAAAATTAAACGAAACAAAAATGAAGGCATCAATTGTTTATACGGTCATTCAAAATTACGTCTCGTGAACTACGTTAATTTTCATATTAACTGGTCTATATAGCTAAATCAATTTCAGAAGTAATGTCCGCATATCGTTTACCACCTCACTTTCATATTTCATATTAAGTTTACACAATTGCACTTGCAACGCGTACTTTTCAGGAAGTAATCGATACACAAAGTTGTATACGGAGAATGACAAAGAGAGAATAAAATTAAAGAATAAAATAAAATAGGAGAGAAAAAAAATATATACGTCATACGTGTGAAATATACAATTGAATGGCCGTCACATTTTATTGGTGATTCAAAGAAGAAATAAAATTGAAAATATAATGTAAATTTATTATATTCATTTATTTCCTGCCGTAAACATGGACGGTGATGGTAATTCAATTCAGGAAATCGTTATCATGCATGGTAATAATATTATTTAAACGTATTTCATTATTCTGTCTCTCGCTCTCTCTCACACATACACGTTCGCACATACTTTCACGAAAAAAAAAAGAAAAAAGAGCTCACACACACTTACATTAAATCTCACAACCTCTCAGTTAACCCATGTCTTGTATAAAAAGAGGGAATGCCGGATTGTGTTGAGAAAATGGGGAATTGGACAGTGATACTTCGGTTGAATGCTTCTTTTTAATTATCTTGCTATTATGAGTCTTATTGTTTTTAATTCTTTCCCATTTGCATTATGCATATTCCTTGTGGCATTTATGATTCAACTACTCCAATTCAAAATTATTTCCTGGATAATTTTCTACGTATAATCAGCTTCTAAATTCAATTTATGGCGCGCGAATTATTTGTGTTGACCACCACGAGCAGTCGATGACGATTCACGTTGAGCAACATCTGATGTTTGTTGACTCACTTGATGTATTGATGAACGTTTACCTGCTTGGCCACCAGTGTAGGTGGAACCTTTCCCGTCGCATTGGCGCTTCCAAAACAGAAGATACACAAACAGCAACATTAGACGAGTCACCGTCTTAATTTTGTGGCATCACCCTCAAATGACCTTATATAATTCATAATAACTGTCTGATTGCATTATCACTATTTTTGTTAAACTGTGCTTTTGTTTTTTCTTGTTAAATTCAATAGTTTCAATTATTTTTATGAAGCGAGCACTTTTTTTATAACATTTACACAACGATGTATGTGAGCAAACGAGCGAGAGAGCGATCCTCTTTCTCTTGGGTCTTTCCTCGCATCATTTTTAAATTTAAATTTTATCCAATAATTATTTTATGAGTTAAGTATTATTTATTTATTTATTTATTTATTTATTTTTTCATCCGCTTCATGCGTTTTTAATGAACACTTGATTAATTCTCCTAGCGTGGTCTTGCATCGCACATACACATACATACAAACATACATACATCCACACACAGGCATGCGTGTGTCCTCCAATGTGACCAGGATTCCGAGAGAAAGAGTGATGGATCTCGATCATCGTCCTCTCGCTCCTTTTTTATATTTTTCTGGATTCCATTGTGTATCTATATAATATACGTTTTATCTTTTTGTTTTGTTAATTTTTCATGGGACAGAGTCCTCTTTACCGTGGCACACACGAAGAAAATTTTTTATTTCCTCCCCCCGCCCATGAATTTTTTTCATTTATTTATTTCTTTATTATTTTATTATTTTTTTTTATATATTTACGCTTCATAATGTTCGACACGATTCAGTGGTTTTGATTAGAATTGTAGTACACACGGTTTACCTGGAAAAATCAACGGAGAAAACAGAAAAAAGCAATTTAAAAAAATTATCAATTGATTATGCCAATTAGAATTTGTTGTCTTTTTTTTTTTTTCTTTTATGTTTTTAATTTTTAACGATCTGGACAGTAATTTTGTTTGTACAAAGTACACGTTTCACATATATTACATGCAAATCAAGTACGAAATTGTCACGTGCGATTATACGTCTCGAAGTTTTTTTCATACATCACTATTAATAGATTGTGTGTATTTATTATTATTGAAATAAAAGTTACAAGTTGGAGCTGAAGCAGAAAGTATAACAGAGTAAGATAGACAATATTTGAAAGAATAAATTTCTAATTGCCAATCGCGTGCCCCGCATTCGCATTACTTGTTCCAAATTTTTGCATTTGTTTATATCAATTTTTGTCTACGTAATACAATTAAATACACGTTCAGAACTACATATATATATATATATGTATATATATACCAGTAATAGAGTTGAGAACAGTACCATGCCACGGTATAGCGACGTGTCTCATTAGCTGTCTACTCAATTGCAAAATAAATTGCTAAAAATGTGATTTAGTCCAGAAAAATTTTTCCCTTTCGTGTGTTTATGGCATTGATGATTCATATAGTGATGCAGTCAATGATGATTGATGAGTAGCAGCGGTGAAAACAATATTTAGAATTGATAATGAAAGACAAATTGACAAAACGGCAAAACCCAAAAATTTAGAGATCAGTTTTTTGAAACATTAAAAAAAAAAATTTGTTTGTTCTATTTTTATATATTTTTATCGCTTCCAGTCTTTGTAAACTATATTTCTTCAATTACATGATGACATTCGATTAATATAAAAGAGATATGTGATATCTAAAATAGATATGGCATGAGCAGTATAAATGAAACCAAAACTCAAAGTGAGAATGGTTCTGCTTGAAAACATTTTTGAGCTGGCGTGACTTATATCTCAAGAAAAAAATTACGGATTAATTTCATATTTGGTATAGATATTGAGTGAATTTCAGATTATATCACTTTCTAGAAGTATTACGATATCTAGAAGCATTTCTCAAATTTTCATTTTCTTCTTCTCATATGATTTTCCTATAAATAATTATCAAAGAAATCTCATAAGATATGAATCAAATGAAATACCGTGAAATTGTAAAGAGAGTAAAAGAATATATATATCTTTAACGTTGGCCTTCTTCTCAAACATTCATTCCAATATTATAATTGTATAATTCAAGTACTTAAAAAAAATAACTGGAAATTAGTGAAAAATATCTAATATTCAAATATTTTCAAAAGACTGATCCCTTAAATTCACAGTCGAAAATCCCACAAGAAAAATATTTGGCGGATGCTGAATTCAATTCATAACAACTCACTTGGATCTCACTTTGTTGATTGAGGCCGACAATCTAGCAGACACCTTAGCAGCATTAGCATCATTAACACCAACAATAGCTCTCACTTCATCTTCCAATGCAACTGTTTCTATCGCTGCTGCGCTAGGACGAAATCTAGTTGTTATATGAATCCTGCCTCGTGGTCTAATTGAACCAATCGATTCTTTATCTGAAATAGATTCATTCAGATAAACAAAAACAAAACTCACCACAATAACATGCCAGCCACAAAAATAGAATCAGGGAATTTAATTTCAAACAATTTCCAAATGCCCACTCTCTCTCTCTCTCTTTCTCTTTATCCTCCTCTTTCTCTCTATTCCTTTAATTCATATAAATCATTTTGTTTCCTTTCTACACATATACCGTGAATTCCTTTCATGCTCCAAATTGAGAAACAAACCAGAAAATAAATGAAAAATTATTCAATCCAATGGTAATTTAGCCGTGCACGAAAATTGTTAAATACTTTTTGTATGTTTGTTTTGTTTTTTTTTCTTTCTCAACATATTCTGATAATTACAATATTTCTTTTAATGGCAAAACAGTCATGCGGTAATGTAAATCGAAAGCATTGTAGATAATTATATTCAAATATGAAAAATGTAATTTTACAACAGAAAAAAATAACATAAATCAAACAAGAAAAAAAATGAAAGAAAAAAAAATATAATGAACCGCTTTTTTTTAAATACGTTGAATAATATACCCACCCAATTGTTTTGATCGCTTTTTCTTTAACTCAATCCGGAAATTGTTCGGTCGTGACTTGCGTGAACACTGATCAGTATTAATATGTTGACATTTGTCATTAGTAATTGTTGTCTTTACTAATGATTGATTTCATTGGTTACATTTATATATATATATATATATATATTTATTTTTGTTCGTGAACAAAACGGTGGTAGCAAAGATCTTTCGCGCTTGGCCGTTTAAATGGAAAATAAAACGATAAATAATCGAAATTATATTGTTATATTATATATGTACATGTCCGTATTAATAAAATGATGAATAATGTAGATGATTAATGTTGAATTGAAGAAGAAGATTTACCCGAGTGCCCGGAAAACTTGAAAACAAAAAAACAATGTACTTCATATTCAACGAATCATTTTATTGAAATGATTCTTGCCTGGTGAAATGTGTAATTTCCAATAGTCTATTTTAACTTTTACTTTCATTCAGGTTCGTGTGGTTTTTCCATTCAAGCCAAGTGAGAAAAATTTTGACAAGGATACAAAAATCATATCGTGTGGTTGAGAGTGCAGTGAAATAAATAAAAATAGACCAGTCCTTGAATGGAAAAACATTTATTTCTACTTTTTTTTTTTTTTTTCTTCTGATTATCCTTAAAAAAACAGTCAGTTTACAATTAAGTGGTATGAATAAACTGATAAAAAAATTAAGAGAAAATGAAACAAATAATTAAAACGCGATTGTTTCAATAGAAGAAAAATAATACACGATCACTTATTAAATGATAAAGCACAATTGGAGAGCGGTAATGCCGGAGGAAATATTCTGTTGCTGGAGCTTTGCATTAAATTTAACAAATGAACTATTACCGGGTTCAATCAAATGGTCGGTGACTATAATAACAAAAAGGAGAAAACGTCACAATGACTGTAACAAATGAAAAATTGCCATTTCCTCCATCCACCTCAATCCAATATATCTTTCAATAACACAATGATTGATTTTAAGAGCCAAATGTATGCATGATAAATCAACTGATGATTTTCGTGTAATGTATTTTGTTTTCCAATTTCCATTTTTTTTCTCTTCGATGATAATTAAATGTTAAAGTTAAATTCTGTACCAATTCTACGATCGTACACGGTCAATTAATTAAAAAATATTTCTAACAAATATACACGATTAGTCAAGTAAATCAAGGAGAATTCGAAAAATTATAATGATAGAAATAGACGTGAAAAAAAAAAAAAAAAAAAAAAAAAAGATTGAGGAACACATTGAGAGCAAACAAATTATAATGATTGTAAAATTCGATTGACGATTGGAAAAAAGCACAATGCGTCATCGGAGTTATATCGTGTCGTTTTAATGTTGGCCCAAAGAGAGAGAGAGAGAGAGAGAGAGAGAGAGAGGTATTAATAATGATAATAAAAAATGAAAGAAAAAAAAAAAAAGATATTAAAAATATAAAACAGAAAGCTCGTCTGTTATTTCAATTCATTCATAGCTTAAAATGAAAATTTGGCTTTTCAGTGTTCGATTTCCAGATTATGAATACATTTATAAACGAATTAATTTATATTTAATAAAAATTATTTTCTGTTCACTGCTCTATTTTGTTTGGTATATGTAAATTTATATTCGCACGTCGCGTTCACAACTCAATTGAATGAAATCTTTGAAAGAACAAAGAAAATAAAAAAAAAAAAAAAGAACGTAACAGTTACGAAGACGATAATAATTGCATTGTAGTACGTAGTAAAACCTCATTATATTTGAGAAAAAATGTCACCAGATAAACATATATAAGTGAATATATGCCTAAATATAATAAAAACAATGTTATAATAATTATTGAGCAGGCAAGGGCAATCACAAAACTGTCATTTCTTACTATAAACGAGAAAAAGTAATAGACAAATTGCGACTAAAGTAATGATCGGTATTGAAGAAAAAAAAAAGAAAAAAAAAAAAAAAACGAATGCGCTAAAAGAACATTAATCGAATACTTCATTTCTTTTTACGGCGAAACGAAATCTTTCAACACAGTGATGTCAATATAGATGCGGTAACGCAACGGTGGCAGTGAGGATCGGTTTTTTCTTTTTGTTTTTGTATTTTTTTTAAATGCATATACAGACAAAGAGATCAAGGAGAATGCCTTTTAGAATTTCGAGGTTTCCCTGAGGCTTCAATCGTCTAAATGACTCGACGTGACTGAGCATATCCAAATCACCATGGGCAATCCAATCTAAATAACGTTTCTCGCCGTCAATTAATTCAGTTGAGCAGAAACCATCCGTCTGATTTTGTAAATTATGAATATACAATCGGCCAAGTTGGCTTATTGAATATCCAATTTCCAAACTGTCTTTGTTTCCACTAGTTGTATCATGGGTATCAATATCGCTTGAATTGTCATAACGGTGTTCATTTTTACTAAAAAATTTTTTAATTCCACTTTTAATGCTTGCAGTATGATCACTGGTATTATTTGAATGATTTTCTTGGCACTTTGAAGTCATTGATGTCTTCGGGCCGAGTTTGTCAAAAAAATGACTCTTAACATCGGGCACTTGGGTATTAACAAAAAAATCACGATCACTATCACCTTTTCGTAAAAAATATTCATTCTTGTCTTTATTCATATCTTCAGTATCTTTCATCATCGCCATTTGACCATTCTGTCTCAATTGATCTTGATCCCGTTCTCTCTCGCGCGGTAAAAAATGCAAACTACGTCCGACACGTTGAAAAAAATTCGGTCGTTTTTGTTTTTTCATTGAATCAATTATTGATTTTTTGGATTTTTGTTGAGTTGAATCAAGACTACGTTGTTTACCATGTGAAAATAATAATTTTGGTGTTTCGTCCGGAAAATTATCGAGACTTTTTGCATCCGCTGCTGCATAATCAATGCTACGATCCAATGACTCCAAACTCTTGTGAGTTTTTTCCCTACTACGAAATGAAAATGTTCGTTGTTGTTGTTTATTACCACCAAGTGTATCTTGAAGCAATTCATTGCTACTTTTTTTAAATATTTCACCCTCTCTCTCGGTAAATTCAACATTACCCGAATCACGACGATACTCATAATGAGATTGTTGTACGCTTGTACCAGCAAATGTTGACTGATAACCATCAGCGCCAATCAATTGTCCTGAATTAACACCGATTAAACCCTCAACCACCGTAGACATTGCGCCGCCGCGATCTACGTTTTTCTGAGTTTTATGCCCATGAAAAAAATAACTCTGCTTATCCATACGATGTGATTGCGCGTTTGGGCTGGGTTCAGGTATACGACCAATTGACTGATAATAATCGCGCGATCGTCCAGAACTGTATTCTGCCCTATCACGGACTAAATCGCCCCGTCCCAAACTAAGCCCTGATAAATCGAGTGATTCAGGATCGGGTTGCGCTTTACCCGGCCTCGATTTAAATGTTGTGAATCTACACGAAGCACTCGGATTATTATTACCAGCTGGATCATGGCTTACTGCTTGCGATAAAATGCCGCTTGTTGCCGTTGTTGTCGCGGCGTGTTTACGTTCGACCATTGCCTGTTGTTGGCTAACGCACAACTTTTGGTAGAATTGTATTTTACCTTGAAGATCGTTTTTTTCTTGTTCCTCCTGCTCAGTCTCATGCTTCTGTTGACGGGCCGATGTGCCTACCGTTTGTCCACTAGCTGTGCCCGATGCATTTGCAAGACATTGGCGCGTGTAAATCCTGTAACTCGCAATTAATAATTGTTTTTTTTTCTTTTCGGACTTTCTCACGTCGATTTAATTAAGACAATAAACTTAAAATATTAAATGTGAAATAGTGATTTCGCACGTTAAATGCAGACGTAAGGCTGATGTACACACAGACAGACTCACACACACGCTCATTGCCGATTCATTGACCTACGACGACGAAAATAGAATTCGCGACACGCACGACTATTTATATGTCCTTCGGGTTTTTAAACCGCCCGTGGTATCGTTGATCGTTAACATGGCTCGTGTATCAAATTAACTCATTTACAATAAATAAAAATATATCAAATAGAATTATAAATATTGTGATAATATTAATACTGACCTCGATGGCAATTCACGTTCATTATTTACACCAGATGATAGCGGATCATTTGGTGCTTGTGAGTGAGATGGCGCTTGTTGAGCTGCAGGTAACGCCTGTTGTCTTGCATTACCAAACTTCAGCATATTCCAATCAAATACATAATCATATGTAAATGTCTCGTTATGAAAAAGCTGCCGGAATAGTTGCCGTAAAAAAGAATAATCAGGTCTTTCCTCAAAACGTATTTGTCGACAGTACTTCAGGTATTTTGCAAATTCAGCTAAAACAATTAACAGAGGAACACATAAATAATTAATTGAATCAATAGCGATGAGTAAAGAGGTGGAAACGGTGAAAATTGTACCGCCACAATAAATGATCTAACTAGCATATCTTTTTACATGCAATTAATGTCATTTTTTCTATCCTCAACCTGATTCAATTGGTTCAATATTCGTCCACTTCGAAAGGATTTTTTTCTTCTCCCAACCAGCCATTCTATTGTTACGATGATTATAAGAGAGATCAAATTCTCTCCACAAAATAACGAAGCTTTTGAATCTTTATTAATCCCCTCTAATATAAACTATTTATACGATCAAAAGTCGTGTAAAAAAAAAACATAATCTTTCGTATAACCACCTGATTTTCTTGCCTCAATAATAATCATACAAATAAATATATCTCATATTATTACTCACCGGGATATCCCTTGCACAGTTCATCAATTGGCGTTGACATTTTTTTCTCAGATATTCGTTCATATTTTTGTCTTTTAGTTGCGGCTTTGAGTCCTTGCCATGGCAAACTACCTATGTTGAAGTACATAAAGACATAACCTAGTGACTCGAGATCGTCTCGTCGTGATTGCTCGATTCCCATGTGTGTATTTATACTTGCATATCTGCAATTGTAAATATTTATACAAAATATTATGCATAATAAATTTTTAATGTTGAAAAAAAGTTGCAATGAAAAATGATTGAAGAGATGAAAGTATTTTCAATAAACATACCTGGCAGTCCCCGTAAGATTTTTGTTTTCTCGGTACGGTATATGCCTGTGAGTACGGCCATCACGATATTTTTTGGCCAATCCAAAGTCTATAATGTACACAAGGTTACCTTTCTTTCCTAATCCCATCAAAAAGTTATCGGGTTTGATGTCGCGATGAATGAAATGACGACTGTGAATGAAGTCCGTTCTGCTTATCTGCAATAATAAATATTTATAAAATATTAACAAACCGAAGAAGAAAACGAAAACCGTTGAATAAATATAAATAAGATTATGATTGTTCATTTTGAGGGATAAGAGAGTAAGGGGAGAATGTATAGTCATTATGATATAAAGAGCTTGTAAAACTTTTACGCAGCAATTACTAATACAATAATACATTTGTATTGATATATGTACAAACGATTGACGCCAGCACAACAATGTCAATGACCTTGTTGCGTTGTTAAATCGTCTGCGTATTCATGTCGACAATAATATTGAATGCGTAAATAATTGATCGTAGATCAGAAAATTACCCGATAGTCTCAGTCAAATTTTAGATGAGTGAAAGCTTGAATAATATCATGATATATGATTTCACATAAATATTACATCATAGAGAGAAAACGAAAATAGTAATACAACAATATTACAAAGCATTTTTCATGTGTTCATTAAAAACGTTCCAATCAATAATTCTCACCTTTTCTTTTTTTTTTTTTTTTTTCGGCGATTTAAATGGATGGAATCGAATTGGAATTTTGAGAAAAAAATATTCAATTTAAATTCAATTGAAGCCTTGTTTTTTTTTTTTTTTTCGATTCATAAGAATCAAATTTTTATTTTCAAATAAAAATAGACTCAATGACGATAACGCAAGATAGATAAAAAAATAATGATGAAATAAAATTGTGGAACCATTTCCGATAACAACTTAGAATTTATTTCAATTGATATTTTTTTCCTCATATTCTTCAATTTACGGCCAAGTGAAAAATGAAATCAAAGGAGAATTGATTTTATCTATTTCTCAGAGGTGTCTACACAAATGTATATAATTTTCATTCTCGCACAGCATCATGAGGAAACTCGTTAGAAACTACTACAATACTGACTGCGTAGAACACCAGTATGACCCACTTTAATGTGAAGAATAAGTAGAGCATAACATCAAGTATAAGCAAAAATCTTAGGCGCTAGTGTTACGGGTGAAAGCATTCATTTGATAAATTTCACATAAATAAATGAAAAATAAAAAAAAATAAATCAATAATACAACTTTCTTCCCCTCTCTTCCATGATAATATCTCATCAAACAACATCACTCACCATTTGATCAGCCAATAGTAAAACTGTTTTCAATGTAAATCGTCGTGAACAAAAGTTAAATAGATCCTCCAATGATGGTCCAAGCAATTCCATAACCATGACATTATAGTCACCTTCTGAACCGCACCACTTTATTGTAGGGATACCAACTGTAAATAAAATGTTATTGTCAATCATTCATACACACACACACACACACAGGCATCTACATACGCACGCGAATGCCCACTTAATCAATAAAACTAATAATAATCCTCATTATCAGCTCCAAATAGTTATGCACGTCTTTCAAACTATTTGAGGTAACTCACCACAATTTTTCAAATTTATAAACAAGAATAGAGTTATACGATCCATTATATACATACGAAAATTTATATAATCACCGATGAAGGGAATTTAACGATGGAAAATAGAAGTGAATTGAATATAATAATAAATTTACGTGCGTGAAATATTATATATAAGCATGGAAACTACATTTGATTTGGTAAATAAACAAATATCGTTACA
Organism: Zele albiditarsus; assembly: GCA_958496275.1. NCBI lineage: Eukaryota > Metazoa > Arthropoda > Insecta > Hymenoptera > Braconidae > Zele > Zele albiditarsus. The sequence continues at coordinate 1,361,886 of OY292411.1, forward strand.
CAAAACAGCTGACACATGTATATCTCCATGATAATCATCATTTTGCACATATTTCAACCAAGAAATAATAATTTTATAACTTTTACATAATTACCATGGAACGCAATAAACATAAATGACTTAATTTTTCAAACTGTTGCCTCAATTTACAATATTTATCTCATTTAATCATGTGCTAACAAACCAATCGTCACAAAAGTTCATGTTCAATTGCTCCAGCAAATTACATTGTACATTGCAAAAACTGTACGATCCATTTTCATAAAGTCATGTTATTCATGTGTCATATTACTCTATGACAGGTATCAAAACTCAAAATTCTTATTTCGAATTTTATCCATTGAGTGAGTTACCAAAATAAAAAAAAAAAAATGTTTTTCTCTCAAACCCACTCTCTCTTTTTTTCTTTTTCTCTTTTTCATGTCACTACATACCGCCCCCCTGCATCATCTTGTAGAATCTTGATTCTATGTGTAGTTGTGGATGTCGTGTTTTTATGCATTCCAGCTTGATGGCGACTTCTTCGCCTGTTGAGATGTTGGTGCCTGATGTAACAAAGAAAAAGATTCATGACTTGCAGGTTGTGGATGAGGGACGGCAGGGGTATAGAACGAAGGTTGGCAACCAAGCAACAGTAAAACTACTGTTTCACTTCCCCATATATTTATTCTTTTCTTCCCTTTCTGTTCCTCTTTCCTCATTTTTTCTTCATTATTATCATCCTCAACATCATCATCATCATCATCATCATTATTATTATTATCATTATTATTATTTATCATCAACAATACAATGGAATGTTTAACCTAAACAAAACAAATTTGGACAAGAGTATGAGGAAAAGAAAGAGGAGAATCGGCAAAAATAAAGACAACTGAGATTATCAATCATGGTGATGTAGATGATGGTTTTTTTTTTGTTTCTGTTTTGTGAATATAAAATTGAGATGCGACGATTGGAATATGAGAATGGCGGAGTATGATGAGGCGAGATGAGGTGGGGTGTGGAAACTGTGGATGATGATATGGTGTAAGACACCAAAGCCAAAGAAGTTAATAGTTATATATTATATACCTAGATAAATGTCGCCGAAGGAGCCGCTCCCGATTTTACGTCCGAGTCGGTACCTGCTGCCGACGCGGAGCTCCATCCTGGTGGCAGCCGTTGGCCCGCGTGCTGGCCAAGCAACGTGCGCGTACCTTGATGCTCGATGATTGTGTTTTCCGCGTGTGGTGTTATAGGTTTACAGCGCAAGTTTGTCTACGGTGCCGTTTTCAGAGGGTCGAGGGGGCCACGATCTCCATGTTTGATCGCGCTTCCGCTCGTACACTCGCGAACGTTACAGTAGTATGCAGTATCATGTAGTTTCTATACGCATACACCACCAATACACGCGATTTAAGTATTATATATTTATATATATATATATATATATATATATATTGTTATATATGAATATGCGAGAATATATCACGCATTTTAGATGTGATTCGCCGTGTGCAGCCGTGTGCGCCGTCTTCACAATTGTTACACTTTCCACCGATAGAATTTAGTGCGCTGCAGTCGCGCGTGTTTGGTATTTTTGTCTCCTCTGTTCTCTGTTATTTGTTTGTAGTTTGGACGATTTCCGGGGAATTATTGTGGCGTTGCAGTCGGAGTGTGTGTTGAGTGAGTGTGGGAGAGAGGTGGGAGAGGGTCATTAGAGTCCACATGCGCGAGATTTTTGGCGGGTATATTTGAAATGAGAGGGGATGAATTTATGGTGGGTAAATGTTGTGAAAGAGTGGAGAAATATTGCATTTTTTGATACAATATTTTGGGAAGTAATATATATATATACGATGATTCTTAGGAAAATTTTGATGATTCATTGTCAAACACGCGAAGGGTGGGAAATGTCTATTGGAAATTTTTTTCTCGATTTGTTCTGAGACAAATTTTTTCGGAGTGGCAAAAACACTAATTAATTTGTCGTTAAACAAGGAGTTGCAGCCACGAGTAGCATACTCTAGTATTTCTCTAGATTGTCGTTGGCTCTATAATAATTCTTCAGTAATACCACGAGTTATCAAATTCGAGTACATTTAATAATCAATGTTATGAAGACTGTTTATAATTCGTTTAATAATGGTTGTAAAGATTCCTGACTAATTTAATGATGATTGAACAAAAAATAAACAACAAGATTTGAAATAAGCATTTTTAATGTTAATAAAGTGATGTTTTACAACAGGTATTTGTTGAATAGTTGAGAAACTCTTTGCCCTCAACGGGCAGTTTGTCATGTTTAATTTTATTTATTGTGTTTTATCAGCGTCATTCAACAATACACGACGACTCAATTTGTTATACCAATATTCTACAGACATAGGACAGTTTTAAAAAATTTTCTTCTGGATATCCTTGGGCAGTCGTGAAATATCTATATATATATATATATTGTTTTTCGATAATTCATAAAATAATATTGGAAAACAATGCGTATGAAAATTCTATCTACAGAGGCGCTGGCCAGATAGAGCAGGGAAAAAATTAACAGCGTCGAGTATTTATTGGATCGTATTTGAACATTTTTTTCTTCATGAAATTGTAGAGAAGAAAAAAAAACAGGGAAATATAAAATTAAAAGAAAAGCAGGACAAAGCAGCAAGAAACAAAGAAATTTGTAAATTATGTACCATGTTTTGTTTTTTTACACTTCACCGTAACATTTAAATGATTATTCTTATTAAACGATCGTGAATCATTATTTGTATGTAAAAAATTTAAACACTTTCGTATTCGTTTCAAGACAAAGTCGCACGTAGTCTTGAGCTGTGAAAAGAACTAAGACTTAACGATTAAGCAACATGAATAAAAAATATATTCCTAATACTATATTCTTCGTCAATTAAAGATTCCGTAGCTCTGTTTTTCCTGTTTTTCCTCTGCTTTTATTTTATTTCAATCAATAGAATTTCCGCATGTGATAAATATAGAAAAACTTATTATGTATCCAATCTGCTCCAATGCGTCTTCAAATTGGCTAACATAATTTTTATTCCATGTATTTTTTTTTCTTTCTTTTTCGTGCATGTCGTAACAAATGTAAAATATGTAACTATACTTTCTATAGTCATAATGGTTTTATTTTGTCATTTGTATATCCTGCATATCAAATCCTGCGCGATAAATGTCGATTTAAATGCCATAACCCATTATTTATTTTTTTTTTCCACGTAAAGTTATAATAATGTTATTGATTAAAATCATAAGATATAGAAAAAGAGATAAGCATTGTCAGCTGCTCTGAATTTTTAAAATACTGATAATCCACACTTTTGTATTATTTAGTTTTTAAGTTTTGATATATAAATGCAATTAGGCCATTCATTCTTTTGATCGTTGAACTTTGACAATCACTTCATACGATCATAACATGTAAATTATATGAAGATTGACACAAATACGAAAGTTGCTGTGGGATAAAATAAAATTATGTGGCATATGTGATATAAAAGAAGTTATTGGACAGAGAATGTTAAAATTAAAAGATCATCTTCAATATTGAAGTATCTTTGCCATTGTCTCGTATTTACCGATTTTTTTGTTGTTTTTTTTTTTTTCCGTAAATATGCTATTGCTTACATATTGTAATACTATTCTTCGCGTATAAATCTAGATTTTTTTTTATAAAATCTATTGGTAATATAAATTCTACCTATCGTCGCTGTGTACATGTTCATTTGTTTCCTTTTGTTTCATGTTGCATTTTTATCTCGGGGCCGGTGCTTCCTCCTGGTACTCGAGAGAAATTATGTCTTAATTTTATCTCTCAATACTGGGTATAAACAATTCACACCGCAATATGGGAGGGAGGGAGGGAATTACCATGGTTTCAACTGGAAGCGTTCGTTTTTTTTGTTGGGTTCTCTTATTGGTGTTTTTAAGAGCTGACTTCCTCAGCAGATTTTGATGCTGGCATTGTCGATTTTGACTTCTCAACCGTCACCGTAGTCGTTTGAACTTCCAAATTAGCTAAATCGGCTGCACTAATCTGCGAAAATAAAATAATGTTTTAATTTCACAGTATAGTCACTTTTTCGACATTTAAATACAACTAGCTAATCCAATAATTCACACATACAAACTAAATTTTAGACATGGTTGATGGATGTATTAACGATTAAACATATATAAAGCAAAAAGCGTGTAGTGAGTGCGGTAATGATTCATGCATAGTTGAGAATTAGAAACTGATGAGGAATAAAAATCATAATATTAACAAATAATATAAAATTAAAAAAAAATCGCCATTTGCCTGACCTCAACATTGGGCGGCAGGGTAATGGTAGCATGCGTCGTTGTTGTTTCAGTACCACTATGAATCTCTCGTTCTACCGTAGTACCTACAAGTAACAGGACAAAAATAAAATGAAATAATCATAATGATGAGAAAACAATAAAATAAATTTACCATGGAAGTTTTGGGGCAAGTACAATATTACTGAGAGCAAAGTGAATGTTCACGTCAACTAATATCATTGTGGAGGAACATAACGGTGAACGTTCCACATAACGCAACGTCGCAATTTGTTTTTAATTAATTTTTAAGAAATTACAAACACAATTCGAATATTTATTCTTTCTGTACATTCAATCAACGTTTATTCTAATTTTGTTACTGTCGGCAATGAATAAAAATAAAATTTCATTGAATGAACTGAAACGAAATTTCGAATTATACCTGTTGTGCTTTTTTTTCTGTTGTTAATTCACAAAAAAAAAAAAAAACCTTTTCTTCATGTCCGCGTCGTAGGATGATCCCCCTTTCAATTATATAAATTAGTAATAACTCACTGTTAACTTGTTGTGATTCGCTCGTTTGATTTGTTTCCACTTCACCATTGGTGGTGCCGTTAGTCGATGCCTGAGAAATTACAGTTGTTGTCTTGACAACCAGCGATTGGTTCTGCGTAGATATCTCAGAAGTGCGCGACGTGACTTCCATTTTGAGACCCGCAAGTCTATTATGAAGATCCTCAGATGATGTGGCATTTCTGAAAAGTGAACTGTTACTGCCAAAGAGAATGGCGAGTAAAATAAAAGAAAATTAAAATGAAAGTTCGTACCAAAGAAATGAATCATTGAAACATAAAGTGCGTATACAAAAAAAAAAAAAAATCGGCACAAAAATTCGTAGAAGATATATATCTATTTTTCTTTTTTCCTCTCGACTTACAGCAAATGATCCTTGACGCTGTCAATAGTAATATCGCCAATCGAGCTGAGATCTTGACGATCATCGTCACCGTTAACGTCACTCGTACTCGCTGCTGGTCTCAGCGATGATTCTTTAGATGTATCACAGCTACCCGCTAAAATAAATGTATCGAAGTGTTGCATATAATTGGACTATCACATATGCAGTTATTATTCCCACACTATTGATACGATTTAATTCCAAGCACTATTTTAATGTTTAATTACATATATTGATGCATAAACGCATATAGTGATGCATGAATGACGGACAGATGAAAAATATGAATAATTTGTTAGTAATTATAAAAGTTTGAGACAACACAAAAATATTAGTCCTTTTATCAATTGCGGTGGTTGCAGCGGTTCAACATATACTCTTAATAACTGAGGAAAATTTTCTGTAATAGTCCTAAAAAATACATTCCCTTAAATGCTCATCCATAACCAGATCAATTTTTATCTGACTGTACTCCATGTGGATAGGATTACTCCATGTCACAGCAAATCTGATCTAATACTTCTTCACTACACCAACCACACAATTCATCGATTTTTTATCTCGTTATTTTTTTTTTGTGAACGACGAATCATCCATGATTTTCTTAATATAGATAGTAGAACACTAATTTTATATCCTGTAAATTTCTGACTGTGTTGACCACTCCAACCCCGTCAATTTTATTAAATAATATGAAACTTCACTTACTTGATCCTGCCACACCATTCTCCATTATTACTTTTACAGTCGGTGTAGCTTCGTTCTCATGCGATCCCGTTTCCTTTTCTGACGTGGTTTCAACTGTAACCTCATCCTGAACTTCATCCACCTTAGTGGCGACAGGTTCAGGTGGTGTACGTGCATTTGGCGGTAAATTTAAGGCACAATGTGCTTTAGTTACTCTTGTAACGGACAATGAAATACGTTGGAGTTCAGAACTCGAATGCAAATACAAGGCTTCGCCTGTTTTAGTGAATGTCAACGATGAAATACCATTAATATCCTCGCGTTTTATCGCTGCGGCATTTAGCTGTCGTCTCAATTCAGGTATACCAAGTATGAGACAATCACCGAGATTTGTAAGGCATAATAGGCAAGTTTCTTCGTGTACACCCGCAGGTTCAATTGGACATGTAAATTTAGCAAAACCGGTTTTTCTTACACGTGAACCCTCATGCGCTGTCAATTTATATTTGCAAAATGGCTTCAGCGATGGTAAATTAAATATTTTAAATTGTTCTTCGCTAGCAATTACGACACGATGGGGCGCAGTCATATCCGGTCCAGCTGTCACACCTTTCTCCGCTTCAAATGGTTCGGGCAACGGTACATTTGATCCATCAAGTATTGTTATTGCAATAACAGGCGCACGATGCTTCAATTGTATCTCTTTACCCAATGTACAATTAACATCCTCTTCATTTCGTCTAACACCAGCTGGTATTGCCAATGTAAATACATAAACAGTGCCATTATTAGTGCCGGCCCACAATGTTGGTGTTGTATTTTGCATGCTGATAATAAAACTACGTGCAAAATATAAACTTCGAACCATTGAACCCAACGCATCGTCAACCGGACGTGCCTCAACTTGTCGTTCAATTGGTTTAACATCAACAGGTGACAATTCACCACTTGGCGACGATGCAATTGGCGTAATATCCTTTTTTTTATCAACCGGAATTGTATTACGTGATGGACTTGTATTTGTGCGACGTTGTGATCGACCTTTCCTCAATCGTCTGAATGATTCTCTCAATGACTTCTTGAACGATTTCCTACGTGAAATTGGCGTGTCACCAGATCCCGATAAATCATTTGGATTGAGTGTGCATTTAACAATAACGGGTTTTACTCTGATATGATCGAATAACGCGAGACCGTGTGCGGTGCCTGCAGCAATTAAACCCCATTCACTGTGGATCGCCAATGCAGTAACTGCCGCGGGTGGATAAAGTTGTAGAAGACTTTGTGGTTGAAAACCAACGCCAAATGATATTGTTGCAGTTCGTGCTCTCAAACTTTCGTGGCCCTTCCATACAAAACCATCACGATCATTTACAATATTCATCGTGACGGCTTTTATTTCTTTTGCTATCACATCAGCAGATAAGTTTGCAGTAATTATGTGTCCGGCAGTGCCAGCAACAACAAGTGTTGATGTCAATGGACACAGCATAACTTTTTTAACTGCAAGACGTGGATCGTCTGAGTACGGATCAAATGTACCAACTTTTCTGAATGGCGGCCATTCATCTTCATCGTCATCTGGACTGTGTTCAAGCACATCAAGATGATCGCCAGCAAATAGAATTGATGAATTGTATTTATACAATGGTGTTAATGCGACATCAGATGCATTCCAAAATCTAATAGTGCCGTCCTCGTGTCCAGTCAATAATAGCTCTTTGTTTTTGGTTTTTTCACTGAATATTGATTTTTGGCATAGTATCAAACCACCATCAATTGGCCATTCTTTGTCGGAGTATAGATGCTCGGTTTGGGATTTGCCTGCTGATGTTACTGCGTCCCACAATTCATCAGGAACATTGGACACGTGTTGTGAGCAAGTAACCTTGAAAGACGAAATAAAATATTTTTAGTGAGTTATATTTGTGTTAATTGGATAAGGATTAATTTAACCCTCACTGGTGAGTCATTTTTGTCCATGCTATTCCGACAAATATCGATAGAGAAATGAAGAAGCAAAGAATTATAGTTTTTTGGTCAATTATTCTATTTTTTTTTTTTTTTCTTTCCTCATCATCATTTACTCGGTTCACTGTATATATTTACGACTGTATATTTTTTATACTCACAGAACTTGCGTGGAGTGAAACAAGATACGGTAATGCCATCATTTTCCATTCAACATCAGTAAGATCAATCGCAATAATTTCTTCCTCAGCCAAAATCACCAATGCCTCGGGAAATTTCGACGAGTCTTTATTGTCCTCATCAATTTTTGGTTGAATGACAAAGTAGTCAATCACTTTGGACGTTAAATCAAAAACAACGTGTTTGGTTTTAGTTGTTGCGGTGATTGTATGACGATCGCCGTAGTTCGCGCGTGGCATTCCACCAGAGAATAAAGTTATCTCATCATCACTATAGAACAAAATAAAATTACATTTCCCTGACTGCTTTATCATCTCATTCTGAATGTGATGAATTACTCACTCCGCAACAGTGTAAACAAGAATCTTGGGTATGGCTTTGCATGGGAATGGACCGTAAAGCGTATTTGGCTCGGACGTGACATCATTGCCAGGACTCCAAAATGTATATGAACCATCATTATGAGACGAAACAAATCTATTCTCCGATACCCAATGGACTGACTCCAACTGTTGTGCAGAGACGAATGTCTGCGCACGCGAAAATAAACCCATCAGCTGCACACACACGTTCACCAAAACCACCAAAGACACAAAATGACAATCAGAATCGTTTTTAATATACAAAATAAATTTTTGCTCATAACAATGATTGTACCTCAAAAAAAAAAAAAAAATAATAAAAAATAACAATGAATAACAAAATGAAAATACTTTGTTTAATTCTTTTTCTTTTCGAGGGAAAAAAAGAAAAAGAAAATAACGTCAGCATGTTTTTGTGTTCTGTGTCACCATTTTATCAAGTGAAGCGGTTGGCTTGTGTTTCACAAATGTACTTATCAATCTATTGCATACATTTTTTCATTCTTATCTTACCTGTTGAGCACCGGGTGTTGCTTTGTTCCATAACACCATCAATCCTCGATTGTATCCGATTAAAATGCTGTCTGGATGACCAGGTTGTTCGGCTATTGCTTCAACTGCTCCTGGATTTTTTTTGTAATCCTCCGGTACACTACAAAGTGATAAATATTAACTGATTGACCATTGAAGTAGAAGAAAGACACTGGGAATTATTATAACTTCATGTTTAAATAATTCGAGAACATAAATTCTTCAACTTACTTTTGCATAACAACATCCTGATATATAATATTGTCTGACATTGTGAAAGTTTTGACATTGAGAAGGTAAATATTACCGCCTTCAGTGCCAAGTAATAAATGTTCACCATTTGATTCTAGACACATGGCGGAAATTTTCTTCAATTTACCCTCCAACGATAGTGACTTGGTCTCGACAACTGAATTTTCATTGATCTCCCATAAATGAAGTGAATTATCATCGCACAAAGAGATAACTCGACCCTGTATAACAAAAAAAAAAAAACGACATCAATTATTGAGACAGTCATAATATGTTTCAAAATGTTAACTCATATCCAAATTTACTTTTCTCCCCTGCTAGTAAGAACCATTGTTCTTTCATCATTTCCGCAACGGTAATACCTCAATATTCGAAATATAAATATAAAATCCCACCTAATCATGTCTCTTTAGTTAGTCGATTCAACAAAAATTCCCAAGGAAAGTGTAAGAATTTTCCCTCTACCTCATATAATATACGGATGAGAAATTTTCCTATTCATTGCTCAACTTTTCCTGTTTCTATGACCCACACTACACACATCTACTATTATAAACTTTTAAATATATATACAGTGCTCACTCGCGAGGAACGATGTAATTAATGTTATCCAATTGAAAATCAGTGGCCGCAATGTTGACTTTTCCCTTCTACATAAAACCCACAATATATTCCGCTTACTTTTTTTTTTTCTATTCTTTCTTCCTTCATTTTCAATATCACCATCACATATTTTCAAAATATTGAACATTCTTTTCTCTTCTCTTTACATGAATGAATCGTGACCTAATGAGGAAACGGGCGTAGATTTACAGGGGATGATAATAACATACATAAATAAATATAATGTGAAAAAAAATTCATGACAGGAGGTTTATCGCACGCGTGGCTGTCATGCACATCGGCGCGTATATAAACACACGGTTGAGCGTGGTATTTTTTTTTTTTTCTTCATTATTATTTAACACTGACATATATGTAGTAGTACTAACGTTGATACATATATGATTATGCGTATGTTAGTGTTTTGCAGTGGCTTGCTCGGATCTTCGGAGTTATGCAATTTATACTGCACTTTGTTGAATTCTTGCAGCCGTAACGCCACCACGACGCTACACCGCCATACATACGCGTGTGATTCTTTAAACAAACACAATATAGTAAGCAGTTCAGCCACCCCCTTTTGTTGCACTTTTCATTCGTTATTTACGTCTGCAGGAGGGAAAGGGAGAAATACTCGCACGCGCCATGCCACGCCGCACAACACAATGCATTTATTTGCAAGCTTGATTCCATGAGAAAAAATTAGAGAGTATGCCGCGCAAATTTATATCGCTATGTGTATGCCTATTTATTAAAATTTTTCCCCCTTTGGCACGTGATGAAAATTTTCATTTGATTTTTTTTTCAATGTAATATATGTCCGTTCGTGAGGATATACATCAGCGACTGACCGGATATTCACCGTTAGACCACACAGACAAAAGAATCAGCGAGAAATACCTAGTTCACCGAAAGAATGCAAAAAAAGAAACAATGAATGAAAATAAAATGTGTATAAACAAGTTCAATTTTAAAATAAAAATTAACGAATAAATAAATTATTATTGTTGATTTCGGGAATGATTCTTACCTCATTCGGCAATGAAATAATTTTGGTTACAGCATTTTCGCCACTTTCTGTTGAATGTTGTCCATAAAATTCAACTCCAGGTCTTCCAAAACTGTTGTTTTAAATTGGATATTTTTATCTTTGAGTTAAGTTACGTATATCAGTCCCGAAATGTTTATAAATGACAGATAGAGTTTGGAGTAACTCGCTGTTGAAAAAATATGAAATCTGGATTTTTTTCTGGAAAAACTATTCTCTGGATATTTTTGCTACTTTTGCAATGTTCAATCGAATTCGACGTTCCAGAAATATACAATATTTCTGGATTCCAAGATACATAGAAAAAAGCTGTCGAATAGACCTTGAAGTAAACTCCGATCTCATGAGCTGCGCGCATGAATAAATTATTTCAAAACGTTTTTTTTTTTTATTTTCTATGATATCATCGAAGATAACAAAATTTCCAAACATAATTTTCCGTCCAGCAAATTAAACCTGTCCTCTTGGACAATATTAATTAGCATAAATATGGAAAAACATACAGCGACGACGTGTGATAAAGATAGGAAGAAAAAAAAAAGGGGGGAAATGATGTTAGAGGAGGAAAAAAGTGAGAAATAAAAAGACACGAGTTGGCGAATATATAATGAAACAACTAAAAGACACGAACGCCAATGAAGCACATTGTTGCGCCTTGGCGTCATTCGATTCAGCTGCTGTTCCAAATAATCATGGTTAAGCCAGCGTTTCTCAAACGTATATAAACGTTAAGTATTAAATATACATTCAATATTATTTAATTGACTATATAAGAAAAGAAAATTGGAAGTATGAAATTCACTTCATCATCTATTTAATTAATCGTATTATTTTTTTTCTCGCCAACTAAACAAATACCACAAACATGAAGAGAAACTTTCCCTTTTCCTTTAATGGCTCCAAAAGCAGAATTATACAATCATAAGGTTGAATTGAGTCGTTTGAGAAACACGATTCTATATTTAGAATTACACACGTTGATTCCACTCAACCACAAAATATCATGGATATATAATGTATATCCATAAGAATTATATATTCCAACCAATGACACAAGGCGAACGCCAATGCTGACGTGAAGGGGACCCTCAAACCAACATCATCAGAAGGGAGAAGTGAGAGATGAATAAAAATGCGTGACAAAGTTGAAAAAAAAAAAAATAAATAAAACGAAAAAGGATACACTTTGATGGCTCCAGATGCCGTGCCGATGATCATCAGTCGAAGACTCGGATCCCAAGCGAGCGCCGTTGGTTTATTGGGGAATCCATGTTGAACTGTCTGCAAATTAAATAAAGAAAAATATATAAATATGTGTATGTATATATCAATAATAACAAAAACAACATTTCACAAGCTGTTAGAATACAAGTATATATAATGAAAAAAAAAAATGAAACAGGTCACAAATGTTTGAGCAGCGAAGGCAGACAATAATCTGGTATATATGGTTAAGAAAGGGGCATGGTGCTAATTGTTTCGGCGAATCCACCGTTATTGAACGGTCAAATGTTCCTCTCTATCTCACTCTGTTTCTGGAGTTGCATTGTTGCCAATGCAACGTTGTTTAGTTGAATTAAAGAGAGAAAAAAACAACATTTCCTTTTTTTTTTTGGAATAAGTACATAGAGTATATCTTCATATATCTTTAAAGTTAGTTATTATTGAAAGATAGAAAGTTGTGGTATGCGTAATATATCAATGGCTCATCGAACGGGTGAGTCAGGTTGTTAATAGTTCAACGATTACGCCACACCCTACATTCATTTATTTAATTATTTTATTTTTTCATTATCAATAATAAGAATATTAATTCAATTGTTTTATTTTCCCGCTGAATACAAACGGAGTTGCAATAATATGTTTGTTATTAAATTGCAGTTTTACGAGACATCGTCTCGAGATATATGAAGTATATATAAACAAACATACATACATGTAAGGATATATGTATATGTACCACCGCTAAATTGGAACTCAAGTGGCGGAGATTAGACAGATGAACTCATTGGTGAACGGCATGTAACGGAAGACGTTAAGAGGAGATAAAAATACAAATAAAAAAAAATTTTCACGAGTAACATCATAGCCGGGAATTTGAGACAAAAAAGTAATGTACAAAGAGAAAGTTACATGCAAAGTGTGTGTGTGTGTGAGAGAGAGAGAGGAAAGTGTGGTAGGGTGAAGAAAAAAAAAGATCCATGAGGGCGGAGGATTTTACATTGGCCAAGGATGAGTTTGTATTGAGGTAGTTCTCAACTGTATTTTGTAAATGCCTCGGTAAAATTAGACAAAGAAAATAATGTTTTATTCATAATTAATAAAATAGTGATGTATATAAAAGTATGAATAATTTTCATTACTGTTCTTTCATTGATTTAATAAGTTTCCGGATAATTGTCGTTAACTTCAGTCTTTCTTTCTTTTTAAATAAAATATTTAGTTTGTAAAATACGGTACCAAAAAATTGGAATTTTTATCCAATCTTTCGTCGGGTAATAGAACTGCCTCCACAAATATCATCTAAATTTTTTTCTACCTGCGAAACTAAATAAATTCTCCTCTGACTATAAGCGAATTTCTATACCTGACAAAGGCATGTCAAAGAGGAGCACCAAAAAATTTCTCTATAATTTTTTGAATGCGTTTTAGTATACATATTATATATAATATTGATTGTCCCTCATTTTTATTGTGAAAGAAACAATTTCTTCTTCCTCTATTTTATTTTTTAGTTTCACGTAATAAAAATAACTGAACCGTTTGCGCGTGCAAATTTTCATATTGATTATTCCGCGGTCGATGAAAAAATAGAAGAATAGGTCGACGAGCAAGCGTGACACATAATGCGGTTGACCGCATTTCATATTTCATACCAAATGTTTTTTTTTTAGTTTATTTGAAAAAACAATTCAATACCGTGATGAAATCCTGTAAAGAAATAATAATGAATGACAAATGTGTTCTAATTGTTATATTTACTACGGCGATAATGAGATAATAATCATCACTTATCTCGTAGAGCAATCTTATTCAACTACAATCGAAAGTTTTCATGTTTTTCTGACGTTCAAAAAAAAAAAAAAAAATTAAATAAAAAAAAAGATGAAATGATAACGATATATAGTTCTAAAAATCGAAAGATTATTCAATTCCAAGAGGCACCTGATTGCTTATCGATTCTGCTCTAATCAAACCTCACCCTCGGTACAAGTGAAAATGAATGAAAATAATAAAAAAAAGTTATCAACACGAAGGCCATGCGTAACATTTAAAATAATCAATAATAATTCAAAGCGAGTCATGGGGATTTAACGCACGAATACATATGTATATTTATATATATCACAAGCGTGGGAATATTTGAGCACCCAACTATCTAAAATTATTTGTGGTATACTTAGGGGTCTGCAGTGAAACTGAAGTGTGACGCATAGTGAAATGTAAAATGTACACATAAAAATCATACACGATGTCACGGATCAAACACTGAATCTTTTACGATACCATTTGACCTGATCGTGAATAAAGTTCAATTGTTTATCATCATATTTTTCAATATAAAATAAAAAGAATCGTACAAAATTTATCCATCCAAATATACTGAGACTTTGCAACTATGTCAAATGAAATTTCATTTACAGAATATCTTAGACCGATATATCGACCTGTTGATTCTTAGAGAACATGTGAAACGTGTACCGACCACACGCAAGCTTAATGAATAAAATATTAAAGAAGATAGGAGAGTCTTTCATCATGTGATAAGTATCTGGAATTGTTGAAGATTCAGAGACGTATGTTGTAGCGTTTACAATAATTATAATTCTATATTTTTTAATGTCAATTTTGTAATATTAAATGTGTTACATTTATTTTTTGTTGAAGAAGTAAATATTTGAATAAATTGCTGATTAAGAGTTGTGAAACACGACGGAGATACAAATAAATATATTGAGTTCACCGTAGTAGACTGTTTCCTCAATGAAATTGAAATTATTTGTATATGTTATGATTCAAAAGTATTCAGTAACTTTACACTTTCTCAAAATGTACTGATAAACGTGAAATAAAGATCAAGAATTTCAACCAAATTCCAGTAACAGCAAATAAGATAATGAACATTCCTATTGTAATTAGTGATTACGCGAGTGATGTAAACTCAAAACGTGAAAGTTAATGAACAAATATTGAAGGCACTTATTTCAACCTAATAAATTCTTTTCCCAACCAGTAACAAATCATAGACCTGATGGAAAATAATTTATCTAAACTCAGTGCACATTTACCAATAATTAACATTATCAACTATTCAAAAATCTATGGCAGTCTAAAAACCACAGATTATCAATTACAAAAACGAATATCTATGAAAATCTCATCGATATGAAATAAAATACGAATGAATCCTATCAACTTCACCCTTCCAATCTCACCGACACGAGAATTTCAACGTAGTAAAACAGCCACCAACCACTCTCTTCTATTCATAACTAAACTACATTATTGGTTAACTCTTCCTACAGTTAAATATTATATAATTTATTCATAATCCGCATATTAAAATATATAACAAATAATCATCAAAGTTATTGCGAGGACCTTAAAGCCGACACAGTACTTGTAAGCAGCGTGTCGAATTACTCTTCAAGAAAATTTATATCACTTCTAGAAACCTCATGTCTCAGACGGGGTTCAACAAGAAAAATTAAAGAAATACCTCATTCAAAAAATTTCCCTTTAAACAACATATAAACAATGAAGGTTATAGGCTCATGTTTCATTGTACAATCTCTTGTACTACGAGAGTGTAGTGTAGCACCTGAGAAAGCCTCTGTCTGACACACGATACACACACAAATGAGAAAAAAAGTAGAAAAAAAAAAACGAGAGGATTGGGGCGTCGTTTGCAAGGCCCGCCTCAACAATTCTCACTCTCGCTCACTCTCCAGCATTCCAATATACAATCTCCTCTCTACAACCAAATACAAACACACACATATATATATATATATATAAATAAAAAAACTGAACATCAAACAATACAATAATATACCTTTCTAAATGCAAAAAGATCCTTTTGCAGCTTCTGACGTTCTGCAGTGGGTTGTTGGCCCTTTCCTCTAATAAATTTCAACATTTTTCCCACACTCGATATATACAAACCAAAAGTTAAAAAAAAAAAAAAAAACAAAATAATTTATCAATCCGTTTTACTAATACCAAACGAAAAGTTTAACCAATAAATTTTGTTCTTTTCTTCCTCTCTCCAAATCGTTTTTTTTTTTTTTTCTTCTCGTTTCACTCACTAAGGTATCCAATACCTTTTCACTCCAATCAAAAGTTTTATCCGGATTTTTTTGACGTTCCTATTCTTCTCTGCTTGTGTCCAACTTCAGACCACATAACGTGAAAAAAAAAAAAAAATCCACTCACTCAATTCCAACTTTTTTTCATTTTATGCAGCTCGACAAATGTTCTGTGTTAACTGGAAGTGAACGTATTTCTTCTCAATTGATTGGTGTATATAATATTAATATATATATATATATATGAATTGAGTTAAAATTATTTAAAAAAAATTAAAATATTATTGAATGTACGGTGATTTGGTCATGAAGTAATGTACGATGTGGATGTGTTTGACCGTATACGTCCAATACACCCGCCACCCGCAGCATGTCGTTCCACAGTTGAGCCACCACAATGTTGTGTCAGCCGCAGCAGTGAATTTGGCGGCTCATTTGCTTACAATGATCGCAACCAATAGCTCAACACACAACAATATTAATCAATTAAATAAATAATAAAATAGCAATGTTTTGTTATTTTCAAACTAATAATTACACAATGTGCATTGTTAGTTTGAATAATTGAACCACAAGCGACACACAACACACAAAACGACGGTGTAAAAGCATGAAAGAATATATATGAACGACGAGCAGAAAGTCATTCCACGTCTTTTACGTGTGTCGCCTATCGGCCAATGTCGCGTCGTTCGCGTTCCTGTATAATAAACCAATTGCAATGTTTCGGATGAGGATCGTGAGTTGTCGGTTGTGTTCGGGCAAAGCTTTTTTTTTTTTTTCTATTGAATTTGTGTGTGTGTCTGGTGTTGGGTGCGATTATGGGTGCGTCCAAACGTACGATGACCTCTCAATTCATTGCTGCCAATTTCTAGTATTTAAATATCATATTTGCTTTGCCGCGTTTTTTGCCGTCTATGTTGGCAGCACTACCATGAAGGTGGATTTTCATTTAGTAGTAGCGAATGGATCACGTGATCAGAATGCACTAATCATCGTCAAAACTTTGATGTAATTGAAAGTCGGTAGCCAATCATTTACATGGGTATATGAAAAGGCGCCTTGAGGTTTGGATATTGTTCTTCGTAAGAGGGCAGCACATACCAACTACGAAAATATTTACGCGCCAAATTCTGTTTTTGGAAATTATTGTCCTGTAGAGTAGTGATCATTTCGTGAGGATTAAAAAGAAATCATTGCATTACAGATTGAGAATATAGTTATTGATATAAAATATGGAAGAGATCGAAGGAGTCATACTGCAATTTATATTGAAGGATGTACAAGTAAGAATTCATCTAATTATTGTTGTTTGATTCCGCTGTGTACATAGAGTTGAAAATAAGATACACTATATTCACCCTATTTCACGCCAGAAGAATTTTATTCTCGTAGTTTTTGAGCAAAATTTTGGATACATAATGTCATGATTTGAGTAGTCCGTGTGTAGATATGTCGGTATGGAATTCGATTAATTACAGAGACAATACGTATTGGCGCTAAATTATATCTCAGGGTCTCTTGCAACATTTTTCGAATAAATTATATATAGATTTGTTATGAAATATTCACATATATCCGGATTTTATTTTATAACACTTAATACTTATATTCTCCTTTTTGATTTCGTTCTGCGTATATATAATTAATTGACCTGCAATGTATTTGATTGTTCTCTATTATTTTAAGCAAGAACTGTATGGTACGTCCTGTTGTGAAATAAATTATATCTATTCATCAGTACTTGTGTCAACTGACGATGTGCGATCAGAATTTGAGTTTAAAGTAATCGGCAACAAAAACCCGAAGTATTTTATTCAAATTCTCCGTGGTTGAGATACTGATATTTTTCCTATTATCACCTGGCTCATGCCAGAACTGTGGGAATGGCGAAGGGATCACATGAAGAATTGGTACACCTGTAAAAGAAAAAGAATAAGATTGAAATAAAATTTTATTCAGAATATGGTTGCAAATGATTCAGTGAATCATTGATTATGAGCGTATTGTCTGCAATACCTCTGTTCATAAATGGTATGTGATCATCCTCAATGTAAGCTTGTGATGAAAACGGTTGGAAATACTGATCCACCTCACTACCATAAATATATCCTTCAAATGCTGAGATATTGGCCAACTGTTTCTCTGCCTCTATCAGCCGTATGTACCAATCTTTTGTATTCTCAAAGTAACAATAAAAACGTGGATCGGGTGCTCCAAGCAGATCCAATAACATTAGGATATCCTACATCAACAAAAACGCTGAATAATCAACAGTTTCACTATGTGCAAATTGGTTTAATCGTTCTAATGAAACTTTTGTACTCACAAGTCTGTCTAAATTCGAAATGCCACTTTCTCGTCCAAATGATTGTCGGGACATGTGCCACTTTTTAGCCAGATTTTTGGCTCCATAAATTGAATCTTTGGGCCCCCACTTCTCGAAAGCCTCTTCTCCATCGAAAAATATAAACATCAAACTTACGTCCAGCTGAAAAGAAGAGCAATCAATGTTATGACATCGAATATTTGAATAGTAATGTTAACAAATATTTATTCATTTATTTCGTCAATAAAGTCAAATTAATACAAACATTTTGTTGAAGTTGCTTCAATTCTTGTTGCATTACTGTAGCTAAATTAATCAATTGAGCACATGGCACTGCACTGTCAGTGGCACCTTCGAAATTACCATCAACAGTGTATTTTGAGTCATAATGACACGCCATTGCCAAGAATCTTCTAGAATTTGGATTTATTTTCGCTATAATATTGGTAAATTTCAATTTGTTTCGGTGAATTGGCACTTCTTGACTGAATTTATCTTCTTCAACAGTCCAACCAAGTTCCACCATTGACTGTTTTATATACTGGAAAAACACAAATTAATTTCTCCATCGATTTATCCGACGTTTGGTATTAAAAAAAAGCAGATAAGAAAATTGCTCTTCGTAGTATTAACAATGCTTGAGTTTCTCAATTCAAACTATTAACATTCTAATGCGCTTACATCTTTAACTCTCTCATGTTCTTGAGTTCCAACAACTCGTGCCACACAAATATTATCCAACACCTTATCCATATGTGTGATATCTGTTAGTGATGCGAGTTTTCGTATTTGTTTCTCAGTCAAATCTTGTCCTCGATGTAAAAACTGTAAAAATTGAATATTCATCTCAACAAACAAAAGTATAAAAAACCATAACGAAAAATTAACAAAGCCTGCTAAAACACAAGGTGTATGTTCATATTTCTTTCTCACAATCAAATATTGTGCAAGAAAAAATGAACCGCAAGACATAACTCAAATAATAAAAGTAATAATTAACTTACTTTTTCATTCCGAAAATTTTTTTCAACAGCTATGCTTGTTGATATTATCAACAAAAACAAACATACCCATATTCCGCACATTTTTTTAATTAAATTATTACAATAATACTATGTGTATTGTTTACGTTCAAAAATGTATGTGCAACATGTCAACAGAATGATAGATGTAATACACGTAGTGGCAGCCATTCTTGATTCCGTTCCACCACCTTTATATTCATATTTACACGCTTGCGCAGATATTTAATATTTTAATGTGTAGTGGGAGGACACGCAATGAGAAGCGCTACTATTATCTGATATCAATTATCATCCATTGATACTCGCATAATTTATAGACAAAAGGTCATATGTCAATTGATTATTCAACTCTGAAAAACGAAATGTTAGCATAATTAATTTTTGTTTCATTTTTTCAGATTCTTTTGAACGTATCCAGTTATTGTATTGTATAATACATAAATGGATGATAGAGAAGAGAGAATGAGAAAGTAAAAAGGCGTATACGTTCAGTTTAACATGCTCTCTATTATTTATTTTATTTTTTGGTGGTGCATGAAAGCGAATGCCAAAAAAGTGTATCAAGTTTTTAATACACTTATTCGTGTACATTTCGATACATAAAAAATACTTTTTTATCAATAGAACTATTAATATCCACTATATTCCTTGGAGATTTGGTCGCTACGTCCTTATCGCATTATTGTTGAACATTAGAAAAACCATCAATGCCATTCCAGCATATCAAATATTACGTATACGCCTATTTACGTTTTTTTTCTTTCTACATTTTTTATTTTTGGTATTCCCAGATTCATATCATTGTTGATTATAGTAAGAAAAAAGTTCTCTCCTGGCTTTCAACTCAGAAACTTTCAAACAATAATCTTCTCATTGAATAGGACTCTACAATCGTTCGAATTGATTTGAGGTCTTTTAATAATATGGAATGAAAAAATTCAACTGATTTTTGTCATTTTAAATACCGGGAGTTTGTAAAATCCATATTTACCTCAGTCACGCGATTTATATATAATCATAATTACTTACATAACTATCAATTGAATGCACGTAATAGTTATTGATATCTATTTTGCTTCCTGTGTTCGATTTTTTTTTTTTATAGCATTTCTCTATCACTTTTTCTTTATTTTATTGGGTACAGGAATGAATAATGCTGGAAATGATGGATATAAATTGATTTGAATATGATAAGTACACCTGGGAAATGGAAAGTGAAATAAGAGAATTGAATATGCTCATCACTTCCACCAGCATATTATCGGATCGTTCAACCACACATCTGACATCAACATTTATTCAATTGTAATAAAATTCTATTTTATATATAAAATTTAGAGGTGTGGGATTTGAAGCGTCATTCATTGTTTTGTAATTTATCAAACAATCACACACGCACATACATCAAACGATAGATAGGAAAGTGTATATTATAATGAAAAAGAAGTATTCTGTACAGTAAAATTAAAAGTTAAATGAGGTCAATCTTGATTTATAAATCAGATTTATTACAGTGAAATTAATTGAAACAAAAATTCAAAATATAACTATTTTATATTTATATTTTTTTCCTAGACAATTAAACTCTTAAATTAAATAAAAAGAGTTATAATTTATATATGTGTTTGTCTGTGTGTATATGTCTGTAACTGTGTATGTCTAATGTGTTTAAAGATAATGTCAATAGCACACAGAATAATATCGATGAATTATTTAAACCAGAGTGAGAGAGAGAGAGAGAGAGAGAGAGAAATAGATGAATTGAATTGATACGATGAAATAATCAAGAGAGCACTTAAAAGTCGTGTGTAATCGACATAAATATTGTTTTTTTATATTTGTTGATTGATTCACATACAACAAATGTTTATACCTATATCCACGCGTGTGCACCACGCGGACTTATCATTGTCCAGGCAGCTTATGAAATTTAGCACAATACATGGATTGATTATATTCATGGAGTTGTTACTTAACATATACATATGTAATAATATATAAATATTGCAGTAATTTTTTTTTCTTCAGAGCAATATCATACATATACTTGATCTTGGAGTGTAATAATATCAGCTTATCGAATCATGTGAAAATATTCGCTAACGATTGGAGATACGAATCAAGAAATTGACTTTATATTCAAATAATCATCGTCCCATTAACTTAAAAAAAAAAAAAATAAACTGAAATCTTGATATATTTATAAGTAAAACTCGTATAAAAAAATAACGCAAAATTATAATCGATATTACGATATATTCTATTTTTAATTATCAATTCGAATCTCTATCGTTCATCACGTGAATTGCATTGAATAATTCACGATCAAATGAAAATTCGGACAAGCTGTCATAATTAATTTGTGTCGTATTTTATTTATTTATTTATTTTTTTTTCATTTGTGCCAATAGATTGAATGGCAGTGAAATAATGGTTCCCGCATCTATGTGTATCGCTAATCTTTTCATTAGTCGAGGCGTGACACATATTGCCACAATATAATGCTGATAGTTTTTCATTTTCTTTTTTTTTTTTTCCTCATCCACATCATCAATATGTTTGTGTTCTTTTTATTTGCAGGGGTTCCCCCTGTGTGAGCTCCTTATCATATCTCTACCAGTCTTCATTCAATAATTGTATGGTCCGTATTGTGATCCATGATAGTAAGGACCTGGATACGCTGCAGGTGCCGGATATCCGGCATAAGCGTACTGTTGCTTTTGTGGATAAACTGCAATCACAAAATATATTTTTTGCTATTATAATTATATATTATTATGTTAAAATAGTTGGAAGGCAAGAGAATTTACTGAAAAATTAAGTTGAAATGATATAGAGAAAATTGTGTTATAAGTATTTTTACTTTTTATAATTTGTTTCATTTTCCTTTTTCCTCATTTCATTATTCATGTTCAATTTTATTTCTGTTTTAACGAACGAATGAGAGATAAAAAGAACTGTTTATCTTGCTGAATGAGTTTAATCATGACTGCTTATGCCTAGTGAGTAATTTAATTCCACGTTTGTGCCATCGGCCATACAATATATATGATTATGAATAAAAATAAAATAAAAAATAAATGGAATGGAATGGAAGAAAAAAAAATTATTCAATTGTGTGTTCACCACTGCGCGCTTCATGATAATGTGCATCGACACATATATTTTTCTGTATATCACGCAAACACTTTACTTTATTTAGGCAAGTATGTCACTTTCCATTTGCCCTGCAGGTTCCAAACTGTACATGTCTGACTATGTGTATGTGTGTGTGTGTGCGTGCTGGAGTATGGATGTACATAGTTATTTTATTGAGAGAGCTATACCGAAAATTGGCAATTTAAAAAGTTATTCAATTGCAAATTTTCCGTTGCAAATTGATGAATCGATCGATTGCACATGACGAGGGAGTGGAAAGAAAAAAAAAAAAAAGCACAAGATAACTACACGACATAGAAAGTTCGGTGCTCCCTCCATAGAGTTAGAGCGTGACAAAATTACGTTAATCTGCGCTCGCGTACGCGCTAAACAGAGCGTGTGGTGGCTGGAAAAGAGTAATGAAATAAAAAAAGAAAAAAAAGTAAAAGTACATATTCACGAGGAGGAATATTGGCTCTCACGAGGAGTTGTACTTTTTTTTATAATTACATCAACTAAATGAGTTGATGACAATAAAATTAATTATAACAATTGTTACACGAATCTGGTTTATGTAGAATTCTATTCCCCAATTTATGATACTGTTTAAAATATTTAGAATGATTTGTTGCTTTTAATTATTAAGTGTATGCTTATTTTATGCATGTACGAGTGTGGTGTAAAAAAAAACCAGTGAATCCAATTTTAATACCGGAAATGTCGACACGGAAATGAAATATTTCATCGTACAAATTACATGGTGCATTATAGAAATGTATGATGAAAATTCTATACTATTGCAATTTACCAAATGGAAATTTTTTTATGTTTTTACATAAGAAAAAAAAAAATGTTTTTAGCTGGTGTGTGTGTGTGTGTGCGAATACTGTGCAATGAATGACTATCGTTGAAAAAGAAATTTTCTTCTACAATTAAATATAACTATACTAAATCAATTGCCCATACATAAAAATAATTAATTATTTAATTTTTTCCAATTTTTGTTCGATTAATTTTCAATTCATTGAAATCGAAATGAAAGAAAAAAAAAAGTGTTAAATAGATTAAATAAAAGTTAGTATAAGCAAATGTGTTAAATGATTTTATACCAGGCATGAGATACTGCATGTTCATCGCCTCGTCACGCATTCTCTCGCCCCGCAAGCAAATTGCAGCAGCGCTAAATAGTATAGCGCTTATCAGTGACCAACCAACGCCGACCCAAGCCACCACGTACGACCAGTCGTACGAGATTATTGCGCTTTCCTTCAGGATCTAAGAATGCCATCCGACCCCCAGAGTGATGTCGATAAATGATAAAACAAAGAAAAAAAAAAAAATACGTGAATTAGTATATGATTTTGATAATTCTCTTTCACCTGGCATTATATATTGAATGTTTGCTGCTTGTTCACGTGCACGTTCTCGCCTCAAACACGAAGCTGCTATCAGGAATAATGTCATTGTTGCGAGACACGTTGCGACACCCAACCACGCTAAATAAAATGACCAATCGTACCATTGGGAAGAATTGTTCTTCAATACCTATAGAAAATTAAAATTGGCATACAAAAATAATGGTAATATATAAGTATGTATATACTGTTGAGGGAAAATATACATCTAGATTGGATATCTAAATAATTTATTTACCCATGCTGTATTTTATTGATATGATATGTTTTGGAAATTTTTATTTGTAGAATCGTATGAGTGCACGCTCTGAAAGATTCAAAACACCCTGCTGGAATCACGTTTAATTCTATATTATTCTGTATCGAGCTACTTGGTTCGGTCAGAAAGTCCTCAACATATTCTGACATATATTTCAGCAATTATAAAATAGTGTAAGCATGTCATTCTAATCATAGTTATTGGTTGTAGAAGACACTGAATTGTTTGCTTTATATTTTTTTTTACAAAAGTGGTCCCACTGTTTGCAAGGCTTTCGTTCATTTGAAACTAATTATCCAGTTTGTTTCATAATTGTCATAAGTGTGACTGTACCAACATACTGGAATAATTATTATGGAAGAAGAAGTGTTTAAGTTACTAAGCACTAAAGTAGAGTTTCGTGATTCGAGTCATTTTTTTTTTTTTCAGCTTTCACTATTAGAAAAACGAAGATGTTTTCAAAATATTGAGCTAAACCTGGTTCCCACGATAACCACACTTATGACGATTATAAAAACAATTGGATAATTCATGTCAGATGAACAGAAGTGTCACAAAGTGTGCAGGAACTCCAGCAGAAATTCTGTGCAGCCAGGAACTACATGGCTTCTACAACTAATAAGAGACATTAGAATTACATTTCACTACTATTATTGTTACTAAAAATATATAGAAGCATATGTTGGAACTTGATGTGCTCTCATTATGTTTTTAAAGAGGAAGAAACTTGATAATCAGTTTAAAAATGGCTTTCTACACTTGAATATTCATTGGAATAATACCATATAATAATATCTGTCCTTCATATTCATAATGGACCTCTATAATTGACTGAATATTACCAAAATCAACTACGATACCAACTAAACCTTTTCATATATTTGAATGACTATCTCATAATTTTTTCTCCAAGTCTGTAATTTAAAAAACAATGTCCTCGAAATCAATATTCCCTAGGCAACTTGTAAGTGCATATTTTCCCTCCATAAAATAAAACAAAGAAAGGAAAATAGAAGTGCTGGTTTGACAGACATCCATGTGATTTGATTCCAATCTGAAAGTGGCGCATGAAAAGTGCAATTCGAGCATACGAAAGTATATACATATACATACATATATATATATATATCAAGATGAAATCAGAGAAAATAATCCGGGCCAGCAACGTGCAATGACTCGTGAGAAATTCCCTCTTTCCCCGATCAACTAACATTGTTGTTGTTGTTGTTGTTGTTGGCAAAACCACAAAACTCTTAGGGAATAAAATTTATTATCTATTCAAGAAGACGCAGAAGTTTCTTTTTTTTTTTCACTTGGCTTGACAACTTGCCCGCATTTTTTTCTCTCTCAATAAATTTCCACAACATTAACATATCCATTCATTTGAATATATTAAGTTGAATAATAATTATAATGCATAATTAAAAATAATATTGGGTCATAATGACTTACATTGGTCCATTGTTGATAATATTCCTCGCCTACAATTTTCTCTTTCTCGAAATATTCAACACCGTGCCACAGTCCCATACCACCTGCGCTCAACAAACCTATTTTACAAAAAAGAAAAAAAATATATTTGTATTACCATTCACTGTTCTTGTATTTTAGTCATTTTTAATGCAATTGATTGAATAAAATTACAGGCAAAGAGCATAAGTATTGCAGTTGCTGTAATATTTCCAGGTGATCTCCGCCAACATCCAACAACTCCCGTCCAAAATGCCGAAAATATTGCCAAGAAACTAACCATGAAGAGAGCAATCATTGATCGTCCCATATCTGTAATAATAAATTCAGAGACAACAATTAGAAATTATTTAGAGAAATAATTTTCAGTTCAAATTGATTTTCAACTGTCTACTGATATTTTCAAACTAGTTTCCAGTTATATTCATTTCAATACTGTAAGTGAGAGCACTCTCTTAACGAGATATATAAATATGTATATATTGTAACGGAGTTGATATATACACTCTCTCATATGTATATATTTTTTTCACCAGTCTTGAGGACATAATAATAATTATTATTTTAGAATGCACTTCATGTAGCATTGAAACAACTTGATGAATACTAAATTAATTAGTTTTGGCGAATTTATGCTGTCAAAAGTCATAGTCATTAAGAAATTATTTAAATTTATCGAGCCACAAAGTCGAATCTTCTTCTGTTACTCTTTGTATTCAAAAATATCTTAAATATTCTACGTTATTAATGTTCTAATAATATTATATTCAGATGAAAAATGTTTTCATCACTTAAACACAAATATTGAATCTCGATTGAACAATATGGTGTACAAAGAGTTTTTTTCATAAATGTTGAGATTTTGTTTTGTCTTTCAAGAAAGAAGTGAAGTTTAAAAATGTAATTCTCAACTTTTAATCTTTTAATCTCCATAATAAACAGACTCACGTAATCGTGTCATAGCGTCTTCAGAAAATCCTCTCGTTTCATTATCCTCATCTGGGATGAAATAATCTATATTCATGCAATGCGTTTCCACTGGACTGAGATACGTCTCAACTGTAAATAAAATAAAATATATATTTATTTTTCTAAATAAAGAATATCGATAAATCATACTCACTATAATAATATGACATAAACATATAATTTGACACTCAATCACGTCGAAGAAATAAATAAATGAAACGAAAAAAGTGTACATAAATGCCGGAAGCCTTATACCAACCGGAAGTCTCAATGGAATGTCGAAACCCGATAAGGAACTCTCGGTCACAGTCAAACGGTACATCGCAAGTCAATCCAACATGTATCAGCACACGAACGAGGTATATTATATAGAAACAATTGTTTCCGTCTTACATAGCTTGCAATTTCACTACATATAAAGTTGATTTGTTTGATATTTCTCGTTTCACGATTGACTGAATACAATAGTTGAATATAATTAATTGAAATCCACTTTTCCTATAGAATTATTGCAACTGCTTTACAAAATTTTCTTATTTATACGTAATATATTGCCATCGATATTGATTTAATTATAATTACAGTTTAACTGTTGCAGATAGGGAGTTACTGTAAAATCAAATGCCATGACATCCCGTCGCTACAAATAAATATACACGTCACAATTAAGCAATCTACGTTGGTGCTAACAGTTATGATCCGGCCTGACGCACATACATGTGGAGAAGAAAAAGAAATTAACGGAATTATCTTCATCGTGTAACATAGCTAACGCATATCAAAATTTATAAAGAAGTGTGTAGGTACTCTAGGTATTTTTTTCCTTTTCTTTTCTCTATTCCTCATCAACATATATACAAATACAACTGTGATTGGGATCAAATGTTTTTTCTTTTTCTCTTTTATTGTTTAAAGACAATTAGCCGTACTCATGAAGCAGTAAGATTAGATAAAAAAATAGATGGTGGTGTATGTAAGGAAGGCCCACTTTCATCGGAAGATACGTCAGTGTCGTTGTGTGATTTCACCGCAGGATCGCGACGATACAAAGCTCATTAAACTTTTAACCTATTACGTATTTATGCAGTGATAACAAAATATGAAATAGTTTTATGGTAAATATACGTCATATAGAAAGTCCCACAGTCAATACACCATTGAGATTGACATGATAATTATTATTTATATATATAGAGAGTTTATTTTTATTTATTCGTTTCATTTATTAATTTGAGTTTTTACACATTTTTTTCTATCTATCTATTTCAGACAATGAATATTAAAAATATTTGTTTATGTTTCAAATAATAGTTTTAATTATTGGTGAATTGTTTTCGTAATTTATTCACACGTAGACTAAAAGTTTGGATGATTTTATTTTAGTTTTTAATTGAAATAAGTTAATGAGACCGTATACTGGAGGTTCCAGACTTCTGATCATCGGCTTTTTTTTTTTAATATGTTCAATTTATTTCATATATTTCAATTTTAATACTTTTGTTTCGATAAAACAGTTCAGATTCGAATTATTCAACTTACCATTTGGTGGACGTTCTTTAGGATAACATATCCTGAATAATCCCTGGGTTCTTGTGTAATAATAGAATTTTGCATTCATTTGCTCTACCAAATGATTTTGTTCTTTTTGTTCTGGATTTTTTGACGCATATTGCTGCAACAAAAATGAATTCATCAACATTATTCACAATATATTTGATTTGTAACTTTTCATTTTCACAAAACTTGAATAAAAAATGGTTGTCGTGGCGTGAGTGATAACTCTCTGAGAAATTGTCAGAAAAATAAAATCCAAAGATATTATTATTAAGTATAAAGGTGGCTATAGTGCTTTCTATCGAGAAGTAGTATGAGCTAAATTTATTCATAACTTTTTCAAATATCGTTGATGCTAAAATAAAAAAACTTGTTATAAGAAAAACGACTTTGAACTTTCACATTCAATCAATTTTCACATACCAATGAATTATATCTAATTTTCCAATTATTATAATACGATTAAACGAAAATATTTTAAAGAATACAAACATCGCGAATATGTAAATAAAAAAAACTCCATTCATTTATTATCACTCCAATAAACTGACCTCTTAAATTTCCATCTCAATATATCGTGGCTATTATATTCTTATTCCGTGAACAATTCAGCTGACGATTAAATACAGGAATAAATCACTCATACATATTTATCATCTAGAAATGGAATGCTACATTCAACGCTGAATGGTTCTCCTAGGTTTATTTGTCCTTCGTATATACTATACTACCAATTTATTGCATCATACACCTTCACGTTTAGAGGATGTTGTCATGCCATTGATTCAATCGATTTCTATCGTCATTGCCATATTCGTGCACATGAATAAATAATTCTTTCGATGGACCAGGAACATCTTTATACATACATATTTTTCTCTTCCTTTCTTTCTTCCTTTTTTCGCAAAAGAAATTTCTCCAAAAACATCAGACTAGTATTTCTGCTTTCACATAAAAAAAGAATTACGGTTGTGTACAACGATTTCTTTGACATAGAAAGGAAAATTCAGATACGATATATTTACAAAATGTACGTAATTTAATTATATTACAAAAATAATTTCTTCTCCAAACTGATAGAAGACAAAACGAAAATTATTAATTTGACAATTCTATAATTATAACATGGTTTATTTAACATGAAAAAAAAAGGTTCTGCCCCATATACATTCAGAGTATAAATGTAATTGTTATATTAACGTTGAGAATTTTTTTTTTTTTCTGAATCTAATGGAGCAGTAAATTAAAATTACTAATTTTATAGCTTTGTAAAATCAACATTTTCCCTTTTCTTATTTGTTATTAAATGGATGATGGATGTGGTCGTGGTTTTTGCACACACTCACGATATCATTGGTGGAGATCTTCTCAAGACTATCTTTGGAGACAATGCATGCAACCACGTATACATATATACATGATCTTAGCATATAGTTATCATCACTATCAAATTTATATTCCTGTGGAAACATTCTCTCTGTATTTTTTTTTATTTTTTATTATTCTATTTCTATTTGAATATTAGCTGATAGTCAAACACTTATGAAACTATATAATGTATATAATATGGATTCAGGATATCATTGCATTTCAATATTATATAAAGATACATTTTCAACTCTCTCACAGTTCAATAAACGTACACGTGTATATCTGTCTGTGTAATTATAATGTCATCGGGGAGTTTTCTCTTCAAGTCTACATTTTTTTGTACAACCAGACTTGAGAATATTTATTTCATTGATTTATTCATTCATTAATACTTCTTTTTTATTATTTTTCGCAACAACCAAATGGCAGTTGCGAGAACTGCATATATACAAATACAAGTCCATGCACACAACTTTCTTTTTCTATAAAGCTAAAATTCTGATAATAATTTTCTCTGATTTATTTATCAACTTGAATATGATTTACAACAACATTCAGATTAATTTTGTCATGCAATACGTTGGATAATTAATTTAATTCAACATATGTGTGATTGCGTGTGCAGTAAATAATTTTAATGGAGCAATATTTATTTATTTTTTCATTTTTTTTCAAGGGACAACATCATAACCCCCACGCATAATATTTAATTCATGTTTAAGGAATTCTTGAAGATTGTGCAGCTGTATGTACACACACCTGTACTCTTCATTCCTCCTCTACGGTTATAATCATCACGACTTTCTCAAGCATATATATATATTTATTTTATATATAAAGTCAAAGAGTTTGACGTGGTGGTGTAACATAACTGTTTGAATCCACACATGCCACACTGTGTATCGTCGTTTTAAATTCGTCTCCACCAATGTCGACCAACACTTTTTTTTCTTTCTTTTATTTTTTCTTTATCGCGTTCACATATTATATTGCCTTTGCATTTGTGTAATGCGAGTGCTGTCATGGCCATCGCGATATTTAAAATGCTAAATCATCAATTTGTTGCTTTGGTATACATACATGAATTGTAATATTAATTGTTTAACAGTTATCGTTGCAAAAATGGGAGCGAAAAATTAAATATTTAATTTATATAATTGTGAATGATGAAGTATGTTATTAAAAATATCGCAACTTATTGGGAAAAAGTTTGGCAATGATAAATGTTATACACAGTTATGAATAACAAAATATAAATTTGTATATTAAAAACTTGAAAATTCTATTTTATCATAAAAATTAATTTTTTCTCATGACAACCGTGTATGAATAAATTAATAATTGAATATATTGAATACACATAAAAAAAAGTGTCAAGAAATAATTCTGTTTTCTAGTTAAATGCAATCTTGATAACATTTTTATTTGCTGTAGAAATTATTTTGCCTGCCCGGAATATTTGTTACAGTTGCTGCACACTTTGTGACACTGCTATTCATCATAAATCAATAATCAAATTTTTTTTATAATCATCATTAATGTGACTATCGTATGAACCAGCATTATCTCAATATCTTAAAAACTTCTAATTTCATTGAAGCTAAACAAAAACACCAAAAATCACGACATAATTTTAATGATTATACCAATTAGTAACTTCATCATTTTATTTTCTTAATCTATTATTCATGTACTAACGACAAACAAACTCATACCAATTAAGGAAATAAAATTGGATAAACGATTCGAAATCAACCATAGTGTGGGACAGATCTTGCAAAAAATTCGGAACGAGAAATCGCATGGCTTCTGCAAACTAATGAGAGTCATTAAAGTTGCATTTCAACATTCCCTATGTATTGCTAAATATATATATATATGATACCATATGTTAAAACTTTTGTAACAAACGTCCATTTAATATTTTAAAACAAATTTAAACATCCATTCCAAATTTATTTGGCTTTCTGAATCAAATTATTCCATCGTGTCATAAAAAAAAAAAAAAAACAGTCAATGAATAATTGAGATAAAATATGGTGATCAAAGGGTTAAGGGTAACAATGTAATAGCAGCTAACAAATAATTCATAATATAGAAAATAAATGTAAATACCGTTAGGGAATTGTACAATAAATAATTTAACATTGTCTCAATTGAAAATATATATTCTAAACTCGAAACTTGTTGAGTCAACGTGCTAAAATGGGCGCGGCGAGGAATGTCGATCGCTTTGAAAGGCTCTCAATCGTATGAAAAGTTTGCGACTTCTATGCACAACGAATTTTAAATACATACATTTTTTTTTTTACCCTGTTCTATTTTTTTGTTTACAAATTTATCTACGTATAAATTCATAGCATAAGTTTGATATGTATAAAATGCCCGTATAGTTAATAATTATTAACGACACGATAACATTCAATAACATGCCAGTGTCAAGTTCACTGGAATTATTAATGAAGAAGTAAACGAAAAAAAAAAATAAATAGATAAATAACATAGAAATGAAAGAAGAGAAGTGGAAAAAAAATTGAATGAAGATTCCCTGTAATAATTATGGAGGAAAAAAAAAAAAAACCCTGGGGCCTCATTAAGTCTTGCGCGAGTTAAGAACACTTGAGGGAGAGATGAGTACAGGTGTAGACGTCAGAGACGAAGATGTAGAGAGATAAAGAAGTGATAAAAAAAAAAACAAAGCAAGAGAATAGAACTCGAGCACCAACAGTGAGATAACAAAAAATTATTTTATCGCAAAGGGGAGAGAAAATATCGTGGGCCCTTAAGACCCAGGACATTAACCTGATGCAAGGACGCCAGAGGATTCCACTTAAATCCAGGAAGTCTACGATTTTCTCTATCTATCACAATCAAGTTTTATCATTCATTCACACACAATAAACAAAGTAGAAATACATTTTGTACATTTGTTATGTGAAAGAAATTTGTGTTTCTTTTTTTCTTTTTCCAACATATTTTATTGCATAGAGATAATAGTAGTATCAACAAACCTGTATTTGGGCCCGTTTGACCTCCGTGTAGAGCCAGTTATCCGTGGAGAACGCAATCGAAAGAAGTGCCGTGGCTATGATGCCGGTTATGGTCGCCAAAGACAGCGTCACCGCAGAGCAAGGCATTGCAATTATATTATTTTTGCAATTCTTTTGTTACACCTTAACTATCTGTTTATTTACAGATTCAATTCACCTGGGTGAACGACTTTGGATACCACCCGAATACTCAACAATAATAGATAAATATCCAAACGTGTGAAGCATCCGGGATGAGACCACTCAATATAATCAGCAAGAAGAATAAATCAGGTAAGAGGAATTGAATGTGATGAAAATAATATGAAACAACTAGAGAAGAGAGTATTTTTTACTCTGCACACAAGTTCAATTGTTATATTTAAATAAATTATTTAAAAAAGTATTGAATGACATTAAGATGCAATGTTTCAATATGATTATTTTGTGTTAAAGCACGCAACAGCACATTATACTATTCTTCTCTCGGCAACAACACTAACGGCACGACTAGTTGTATATTGGAGAAAAGCAGAAAACCATCCAACGACTTCGTACGCACGGGAGAACCCGAGGAGAACTGAAACGAAAGGTGCGAGGGGCACACAATTCAGGTGGGGATTGCATACTCCTGTGAAGCCAGGTATATTGCTTGTTTTACCTGAAGGGGTTCTCAACCACATACATAATATAAATTTTAATCTGTTGCAGATGTGGATAATGTCAACCACACATAGCACAAAAAATTTATGAAGTTGGGTGAAAAATAATTATTTATTAACACAAGAGCCCTGAAATGAGAACATGTATAGTTAAAGCAAGCATGAGCAAGTTGGAGAGTTACCTGCTCTTCGAGTCTTCACTCCCATGTCCCCCTTAGCTTCTTCTCACTCTCGCACATACATTCTCTTTATGTACCGGATTATATCTGTATATGTTAGTATATATGAAAGCATTATACAAAGATAAAGTTGTGTAAATGCACCAAGGAGAAAAGCAGAGAATTCTTTGCATTCTGATATATTCTGAATGCCGATCTCTTGCGTTTTAAAAAGCCACAGTGGCACACACTCAGAGTGACAATTGAATGCATATATGGAGATATATGGGAATGGTGGTAGGAGGGGTGATATAGTGAAGAGAAAAGGGAAATATTGACAAGATATTCTTTCGAAATTAAATTGGAATAAAATTTTGCAACCATTTCTTACTATTTTTTTATACAATTGTTCATGCTCGGGAATTTGTACCGTTGATTGAGAATGGTATTTGTGGGAATTTGTGGAGACGTGGTGAGAGAAAAATTTTGTTGTTAAAAGCCCCCCTGTTGTTAAAAGTTGGACGTGAAAATTATCGAAGATGTTTTGGTTGAAAGAATTTTTAAAATAAATTATTTAGCGAAAATTCAACTGAAGGATTATTTGGTAAAGATATCGTGATAATGTTTTGCTATATGAGGACGTTCTTGAGTATTTTAATATTCACAATGGGGTTTTTTTTTTTTTTTTTCATTAATTTATTTTGTTTTTTCTGTATTGTCATTATTTTCCGAGTTTCAATTTCTTTTTGTACATTTGTTGCAGTACTATAGCCGTGTTAATTAAATTTCGTTTTCGTGCGTGTTAATGTTCTCGAATTTTGATACTAGCATATTTGAAAATAAAAAATTTCTAAAAACAACTTATTGTTCACAAGACTGACCCCTTAATCGCGATTCCATTGAGCAAGTCGCTTTCATTCTATACTCAATGTTTTTTGTTTTTTTTTTCTTTTTTCAACTCTCGAACATTAATTATTATTTTTTTTTTCCTTTAGTTTTGAGGTCGTCCAAGTCAATTCACGTTGAACTGGACATTCTGGTCATCGTTGAGGTACTCATGCGTTGATGGAAACCTGCAAATCCAGTAACGCACCATCAATACACAGAAAAGGCTACTATGAAGAATATACCGTAATATGAGTCTATGGTGTATCCGAAAAGGTGGAATCCACATCATTTCTCACGCTAACAACTGTTAGGTGTACATATATATTTTATTATACAAGGTGGACTCTTCTATATGTACGGATTTAAATATTACAAGAGTCTTTGACATTAAATACAATTTTTAGATAGATATCCATATTTTTTGATTGCTCAAATTTAAATCTCTCTCTGAACTGTTTTGTTGTTTCTGTAAAATCAACAATTTTAGCGACCACCAATTTATTTCAACTGAGAATAAAATCATTTTCAAATTGATAAAAGCCCAATGAAACTCTTTATAGATTTTTAAATACTTTAAATGAACCAAAAAATATTTAGCTAAAATTAATCACAGAGAAATTTTGATTTTAGAGTGAAAAAACAAAAAGGTTCCAGACAGAGTTATTGCAATTCAACAAGTGCAATAACGTTCATTAATCCAAAGTCTGGGTACCCATTCAAAAAAATAATTGTTATGTTGATTTCTCGAAATCTGTACTACTTACGATAAAACGGTTAACTTTACTGGATGTCTCCATTGACTCTTACAACTTATATTCGTATTATTGTTTTCTAAACTCAATAGATTTCGCGATGCTAAAAACTATCTCCAAAGCATTTATCTCGTCCCTTTTATAATAACGAATATATAAATATTCTCATTCTTCTATTTGTATATGATAAACCTACTGGCATTAAATTACTTACAATTTGAATAAGTAAATAGTTAAATGCTGCATGATCATTGAATGATGATTATCAGCCGTGTCATGTGAAAACTCACTCGTCCAAAGACGCAAAGGGAAATTTCGTAATTGTACTTCCATCGGCAGCAACTTATGTCGATCGTTTGTTACAACGGCGGGCTTTCTTTCCTTTCTAATTGTCTCTATATACTTCAAGTCCATGTGTCGCATTCACACAGATATATATGAGTTCTTAAACAAGAAAAAAAATATGCTACTGCTGATCATGATACAATTTTTGTCCATTTTTCTTTGACTTCTCATCTGACGTATTTACTTTTCATATAGTTAATTGATTAATGATAAGGGCAAAGATAATTCTGGAATGCTGACTAGATGAAATATTTGTTGAGAAGAATTTTTTTCTGGCCGCATTTGAAAATTAGAACGTCTAGACAAATCACCGATTAACGGTCTTTCGACTGTGTTTATATATTTGTGTGTGTGTGTGTGTCCGGCATTTCATTCACCCATTGCACTTTAATATTATTCATAAATAGATATATATTTTACTGTCAAAAAATTCGCTAACATTGCTAATTGATGATCAACTAATGTGTTATTTATTCACAAATTCTCACGTGTTTTGGTAATTTTGTTATAATTTTCTGCTTGTTTTTTATCCATATTTATTCTTCCATTTTTTGACAGTTTTCACTTGACCTGGTAATTTTCTGACGATGATTCCACATCAATTCTTGCAATTTCATTTGCTCACATTGTCCAAGTTCATCAATATCTCGTGAACAATCAATTTTATTTAATTCAATTCTTGGCTCACCAACTATTAAAGCTTCCCACCATCTCTCTTGATTTTTTTCCAGATGAATCTGCAGAATGAAAATAAGTATTAGTTTTACATTGAATTAATATTTTTTTTCACCTGGCCAATAGAAAATTACAGTAATAACATACATGAACATAATCACCCGGTATCATACTCCAAATCATTTCGTATTTTTTAATTGAAAATGATAATTCTCCTTGGAAAATTGTATTCCAATCATTTGAATCAGTGGCGCATGGTGAAAAAAAATTTTTGCGTGCCTCGACCTTGATTTCCTTTACCGACACGTGGACTTTGAGGTCACCAGGACTTGTCAGACAGTGTGGAATGTTTACGAGCACGTCAAGGTCATTTATAGTTTGGGACCAGGTGAAGTTATCATGGCTCGCACCATTGTAACTGTCTGCTGATTGTGATGGCGGCACATAATCACACATAACTATATTTATTATTTATTTATTTATTTAATTGTTGGATCTTTTTTCATTTATATTTATTCTTGAATTTCACGTTTGACACAAGTTTTTATTTCACGAATTAACAAATTGTATTCACGTCAGTTGCGTACAGACAAAAGAATGTGTATTTCAATTAGAGAGTTTTCATCACAAAATCTAACTCAGTTTTTTTTTTTCTTTTTCTTTTACAATATCATTTTTATTATTCATTTTCATGCTGCAAACTGAAGTACATCAATTTATAATGGTAAAAGTTTCACACAAACTTTTCTCTCTCTATCAATTCATGCATATTGTATTAACGATCGCTAATAAAATATACAAATGTTTTTGAATTTTTAAATGTGTTAAAAACATTTTTCCAATCTTCCTCATGCAGATATTGATGATGATTACGCAAATTCATTTGAAAAACGTGTTCAAACTGGAATGCTTGATATGTATTCCTTGAGACTTGTTTTTATTGAGACGATCCGTTATATTCATGATGAAAAATGTAAATCTGTGATTCGATCAAATTTTTTTGAGTAGTTATATTTTTTTTTTGTTTTCTGCGCATTCCATCATAACCATTAATTGCAGAATTAATACTCTTCTCTTACAGTCAAACTGGAAATAGTTGAAAAAACATTTCATAACATACATTTGTTCAGTTGGAATTTTATTTCACGAAAACTATACAGAAAAAAAGCATGAATATTGAGGGAACCATAATTGAAAAAGTTTTCCATTGTATACTGATGAAAAAAAAAAAAAAAATCCGCATTACATCTCCGTGAAGTTTCAATTGAAAACTATTTTAATTATACATACACGGAAATAATGAATTGAAAACGAGTAAATTTGTTAATATACATCTAGTCAACATTTTTTTTTCTTTATATTTGCCACAATAATTATTATTACATTCAGCAATCATTTTCGATGATGAAGATTTTATATGTTAAATGCTATAAATATGTTTATATTATATACAGGTGCTACTGATGAGTGAATGAATACATTTACTGAATGATAAAGTGTCAAAAATAAAAATTAGAAAAGATAAGTTAGTATAATTCATAGCAGTCAATGGATACATATTTCAATTAATCGCTATAATAATTGGATACATTATTATTCTCAAAGCTATAAATTTTTACGAACAACTTTCATTTGTAGACGAACGATTGTAAAAAATATAAATATATAGCCATGAATATTGTTGAAATTATGTTTCAATAATCCAATCTGTATTCAATCTATAAAATTGATTGCGCTCCCTACGGAATTATTCTGACTGGGGCATTAATAATATGCAGAAAAAAGAAAAAAAAAAAATAGCTTTACAACCATAAAATATTGAAGAACAGCATTGAGAAAAAAGGTATCACATTGTATCATTTATCGCTTATTAAATCTTTGACGGGACGCAAGTGAAACACCTTAAACACTAAAATATTATCGAGTTAAACTTGATTTTTTTACGTTTCTTGTACTTGGAGTTAATAAAACAATGAATAAATATTGATGATTAATTGATTACTAATATATGGAAGATAATATCCTGATGAGATAAACTCTATATTCCTCACTGGTACTGTCGCCCCATTTTCATCCTCTCATTATTTTTATAATAGATAGATTGTTCAATTAATAGTGCGGTAGTTGCAGCGTTTAATTCAAATCCAAGCGAAAAATTGGAGAATAAAACAATAACGTTCTATCGCTTATATTAAATTAATTTAAAGCTAATTTACCGATAATAAGAGCATTGAATCAGAAATGAGTGAATTTTCCATTTGACGGCGACGAATTTACGCGTGAACATATAAATTAATTTTACATATTAATTTTTTCCTTAATACTAAATTTATCATTGATAATTATAATAACTTTGAGAGCACTGGTAATAAATTCTCATCAATGATATACCAAAAATTAGGTTGGACCGCTGCAACCACCTAAAAGGGGTATTTTAGTCTAGAAAAATCTTTCAAGAATAATTTCTGAAATTTTTTTTGCAATAATCGATTGAGCGCACATTTTACAAGTCTCAACATATGTCTTTGTATGTTTTCAGCTATACTTATAGTACCTCAATGTGTAAAGTTGCACTGTGAATTTTCTCCACTTTGTAATGAGTAAAAAAATTTATGTAGATCACTAATTTGTTGAGTGAAGTGTGATGATATTTGCTATTTTTGTTAAATGAAGTTATGAAGATTATCAATAAAAAAAAAAGGGTCATTGATTTTTGATAAACTATCAAATAAGATCAGTTAAAAATGTGTTTCACCATTATTAATACACTGCTGTGAATATATTTGAACATATGTGAGAACTCCTACACCATGCGCTCATTCGATTCCATAAAAAAACAAAAATAAGTAAAAAATGATCACAACAATTACCTTCTAGACCATAGTACCCACTCAATTACATATTTGTCATTGTATTAAAACTAATTGTCAATTATTGCCAGGGGCTATTTCATCCCACTTACATAAATACAAATTAAAATTGTCAGTATTGAATTGCGAGATCATTATAATTACATACACAGTATTGATAAATCTCCGTTATTTTATTAATACGTAGTATCAAACTCATGAATACCAGGAATTAATTGCAATAATATATATGCGCGGACTATTAATTTTTCGGACGTGTGATAATAGATATTATAAAAAATTTAACTCTTTTTATTTCTGTTATATCAACGTTTTCTTGCATATCATAAAGCACTCCTGGTATGTCAATTGAAAAAGAAGCAATGATTAATTCACACTCATCATTAGTAAATACTTGAATTATTATCGTATAGATAAAAGTGTGATTAATCGTGAATGAATAATTTAATAATTTAAAATACAATTACGCAGCTGACCAATGTTCAGATCGCCAAAGTAATGTATACATATTGTGTTTAAGATCTTCAGCTATTGATTGATCAACAGGATAATCCGTATATCGTGATATTAAACTTCTATATCCCTGTCCAACTGTAGCCAATGCCAATTTTTTTTTGTCTGACGATTTTAGTACAATTATTTGTGATACTTTACCCTCAAACGGCCTGAAAACTGTTATTGGACGCAGTGAATTACACTCGGCAACGGCAATACATCCCCATGTTGTACCAATATAAAGTTGATTCATGCACGTTTCGAGTGCAGTAACTTGACATCGTTCAGTAGTTAAATTTTCCTCAATTGAAATAGATTTTAAACTCTCTGAACACGGCACCAACTTCGACATATCAAGTTTATTTATTATCTGTCTTGTTTCTACATCCCATTGATAAACAATACAACCTGGATAGGTATATGACAAGACAGAGTTCTCGGCGCTAATTAAATAAGTTGCAAATAAATTTTTACTCGTAGTTTCATTTGTAATATGAATGAGTTCACAATTATCAATTAAATTGCCATCTTTAAGAATATAAATTGTTATTCTACCAAAACTCTGACCCGTCCACAATTCCAATACACGTCTACGTCGTTGTACGGCTGCCAATGAATATGTTTTAATATTATCTTTCATTTGCGTTTCAATTTCGGTTTTCTTAATTTGTGTAAAATTATTTGTAAGTAAGTAAATTTTTCCACTATGTAATGCAACGGCAAATTGTTTCAATTGCTCTAAGTGTATTAAACCAATGACTTTAGATTCGCGATAATGTTCTGGCTCTAAATTGAAGCTGCCAACACAACCAAAATTACTACCAAGATAAACGTGTATCTGACCAGCATTGTCGCCGATCCAAATGTAACCATCAACACCGCACATTGCGTATGGAATAATTGGCGTTTCAATTCGTACATGTTGCAGCCAACCTCTTTCCGTTCCCAATAGCATATCCACTTCACCATTGTTATGTCCCAGCCATATTTCATGGCCATTAACATTGTCTTCCAATAATCTTGATGTAGCTGTTATTGCAGTTACATGTGTTCTCTCAGTCAACAATGTTACGTCAATTAAATGTGTAAATTCTGGTGCTGATGCAATTGAAACAATTTGACTTGCTGTTGGACGATCTTTTGGATTTTGCGCCCAACATATTACCATCAAATCTAAAACATAACACGGATAAAGAGTCTCACGGTAGGTCAACGGTGGTCTACCGCCTTCAAGTATACATTCTTTGACCGCTTCATGACCCTCAAATGGCTGCCTCAATGTTACAAGTTCATAAATGAACATTCCGAATGAAAATGAATCAACTTTCTCTGTATATTCCTCTTCGCCATTATATTTTATTATTTCAGGTGCCATGAAACCTTCAGTACCACCAAAACCTTTAGCACCAGACGGTAATGTTAATCGTGATATTCCATAATCTGCAACTTTAACATGTACCAAATGATCGAGATAATCTTGAAAAGGCAATGGCATTTGCCAAACTAATACATTTTCGGATTTCAAGTCGCGATAAATAACGTGCTGTTGATGAAGATATTCCATTGCTTTGGCAACTTGTAGTGTAATTGCTTGTAGTGTATATGCATCTAATTTAGCACCGGAGCGACGATAATTTTTTAAAACATTGTCGAGTGCACCCTCAGGCGCAAGATCTAACACAAGTGCCAATGGACTTATAACAATACCAACTAACGGCACAATATTTGCATGTCTCAATGTCAATAAAATATTTAATTCCTGTCTGGCTGTACAATATGCTTTGCATGCATATTGTAGCGGATCACGATCCCATTTGCTCTGCGCGGCTTTATATGCCAATACTGCGGATGGACGTGAATTTGGCCCGGGCGGTACTGGCTGTAGCATTTTCATTGCAACATCAACTTTCGTCGTGTTACCTGTAATTCTACATGTACCTTTGAATACGAAGCCAAATGCACCACGACCAAGCATCCTACCTCGTTTGATATCATCCGATTTAATGAGATGTTTAGCACCGAGATCCATAAAAATAATATCTGGCGCGACATGAGACAGTGGAATATCTAAATGCTTTGGGCAACCAATTGTTTTATTGCTATAAGCAGCGAGAATACATTCTTCCACCATCCATGAATAAGCGAGAATTCCCTCGAGTTTACAATACTGTCGTATAACATCGGGATGTCCTTCAAGCGATGGCATTCTACTTGATGTTGAGCTGTCATAACCAACACCACTATCACCATCCGATTTATAACTATCCTGGCTCTTTCTCTCATGATTCATAAAATACTTTGCAACATCTTCGGATGGATGTTCCTGATCGCTGACTTCATTATCATGCTCGTTGTTATTTAATAGACAACGTGGACATGGAATTAAACGTGTAACTAATAATTTTCCCTCAGAAGTATGTACGAAACGTGTTCCCAATGTAGGGTACCAATCTTCCAATAATATATCAATGTGATCGACAACAAGAGCGAGAAGTTGTGGCATACTTTCCGGCCGTGGTTCAACTACGATTGCTTGATATCCCATTGGCTCATCGTCCGGGCAATCCGACATAATTGGCTGTTTTATTACTAATGTATCAACTGGAAACCATATTTCCAATAGAGCAGAATTTTTTAAATCAACCGTACACCATATGCCGTCCTGTTTCAATTTAAATTTAAATTGTCGATAATCGTAGGGTGTATTTTTCAAATTATAATTCACTTCCTTCAATCGTAATAATGTTATACCTGCGTAACGTAATTCTAATCCAGTTTGCCACAGTATCCATTCAGCATGTGTATCCAATAAACTCGCAAATATATTATCATCTACAAAATCTTTGAATGGTGTAATAAATGACATAACTATTTCGACAATTGCGTCATCAGCTAGTATTCTCGTAATGAGTCTTGACCAAAAACCACTCGGAAAATATGACATCAATAATAAACGTGTGACTGAACAATCAAGTTGTGGCCTAGATGTTAATGAACACGGAGTTTTATTTTTATCACCAGCAAAAGACGGTGATGTGATTATTGGTGATGTTATTTTTTTTGATCTCACATGCCAACCACGAGTTTTTACGGGAATCCTTATCAATTGATTATTGCGAAGTATATCGTCCTCAGTTGGTAATAGTGACGGTATTAAAAGTGTACGATAATCCCATGTTAGAGCTACCTCAAATTTATTCAATAAACTGACAATATATCCTTGTGTGTCAACAGTTGATGTTGATGATGATTTAAAAACATGCTGTATGTCATCCAATTTCATTATTCCGGATCGTGCAAATGGATTTATTTCACGAATTGTGACAACATGTGCAAGCATATCGCACAGCCATTGTGGATCCAAAAAATATAAATCACGTAAAGTTGCGTCATCATAGTGAAGAATAATTCCATTTTCATGGAGAAATAATGTCGCTTGATGTAATTCAGCCGGATCGCGAAATGAACGATGTAATTTTAGTAGTTCATTATTTACCGCTGTATAATATTGATCAGCTTTCAACACTGGATCAGCCCCCGAAAGTTTTCTATCGTGCGCCAATTGCGTAACAACATCCTCAAGTGCAAGATAACTCGCAGGTACACGTTGTTCCAATAATAATTCCTTGCTTCCAGGTGACCGTAAGCTAAAAACAACGTCATAAATAAGATTGCAAAGCATTTTCATATTATGTCGGGTTTTGCAACTGACTTCTATTGTCTCCATGACTTTTGGTAATCCACATTTCTCAGCGTCAACAACATTAATAAATTTATCGCGTATATATTGTTGCATAATTTCACTCTGTTCATTTGAAACGTCATAATGTGTGCCAACAATAATTACCGGTGAATTGGGCGCACGACTTTGAATATTTACTAACCATTGAAATATTTCACTCACACCTTTCAATCCATCAGTTATCCGCCATACAACGAGATACAAACTACGTTTCGATAAGAAATATTGATGAGTAGCGTAATATTCTTTTTGCCCACCAAAATCCCACGTGCGAAAATATACTGGACCATGTGATGATTGACCACGCATTTTTTTTTCATATACCCAATCGCCAATATCAACACCAACTGTAGAAATTGTCGTACCACGCGCAGTTTTCATATTAATATTTTTGTTTCCCATACGTTTTGCCCAATGTTCCGATGCCTTTCTCTTATTTGGCACCTCGCCCTCTTGTCGCAATTGCTCAAGTAAACTTGTTTTACCAATTCCTTGAATACCAACAATCATCAATTTCATTCGCGCATAAGGTTTAGCATCTTCTAATACAGATTTCAAATAACCAACGACATCCATTGTCTTGTATTTCTTCGATTCAATCATAGACTTCAATGGTTCTTGCAATCTACACCCTTGCGTATTCAAATTCCACAGACGTGAAAGCAAACCCATTTGCGGTGGTAATTCAATAATCTCACTGTTTCCACTGATATTTAACACCGATAAATTGTTCAATTCATAAATATTTGGTGGAATGTCTTTCAATCGATTATTACTCACATCCAACATACTAACATTGGGAAATAATAAATAATGTTTGGAACCTGAATAAGTTATTTTGGTGTCTCTATCAACACTCTCCTCTTCTAAATTTGGTGATTCACCATCATCAACAGACGTTAGTTGAACTCTTGTCAATGAATTATTTGCCAGTACAAGTGTACGTAAATTTTCGAGTCTAAGATGCCGCCGGTGTGTGCAAACTGACATTAGCACAACATCTCTCAATGATGTCGCAGTTTGTCGATTATTCGGCACCATCGGTGATTGGATATTTGTTGCTGGACAATAGCAAGCCGTTGATGCTTGTTCCATTAAATCCGCGCCATCAACTTGTGGCAAACTTGGCCAACAAGATATTTTATT
Source organism: Zele albiditarsus (assembly GCA_958496275.1). NCBI lineage: Eukaryota > Metazoa > Arthropoda > Insecta > Hymenoptera > Braconidae > Zele > Zele albiditarsus. The sequence goes on from OY292411.1 coordinate 1,406,363, forward strand.
GTTTGATAAATCGAGTTGTTTGAGACTCGCTGGATAAGAAGTGATATGACTCATTGATCTTAATGAATTATACGCCATATTTAGACGTACAAGACTCACCGCGAGACATGGTAATGCTACAGGTACACTGGTGAAAGCATTGTGTGCTAAATTGAGAGATGCGAGAACAGAACGCGTTCCCGGCTCAGTTTCATCTGCTATTTTTTCCGTCACTTGAATTGATCCTGTCCAAACGTGTGGCCGCTCCAATTCAATAACCTGGGCATTTGCAAGCTTTATAAATGAATCAAATTCAGCCGAGTCTTCATGTTGTATACCAATTTGTGATGTGATACTACGACTACTTGGGCTATTGCACAATACATCTTCACGCTGTGATTTACGTGCGATATTTTGGGACACTTGACTTGGTAAATCTGATAGTAAATTAAATGATGCATTCAATTCTTTCAATTTTGGCGCTTGCCAAAGATTGTCCGGCAAACACTGTAATTTATTATTAGACACATCCATTATTTCGAGTGCCGGTAAATTCATTAAGAAATCTGGCAATTGCTCCAAACGATTATCTTGCAGGTACATTTCTTCCAATACTGGACACAATTTGTCACGGGGATTACTTGTTTCAGCTGTCAATGTATCAATTTTATTTTGCGCCATGTTTAAATACCGTAAACTTTGTAAATAAAAAATCATCGATGGTATTGTTGTTATGGAATTGTGTGAAATGTCTATTCGTGTAATAGCATAAAGTGTAAGATCATTATTTTTTGCATTTAATTTTCTGTTAACATGTAATACAGCGTCAATTAACCATTGTCCGCGTATTTGTGATAAACGACATTGTTGATCGTGCCAATTAATCATCGTCGGTGTATTTGGAAACAATGATGGATACGTTACATTACCAAAATTTGATAATGCTGAGAAATGTGATGTTTGTGTTCCCTCGGTCATTGCTTTTTTATTTATTTTATATTCAGGATCTGGATGTGCTTTTATTGATAATAATTTAGCTGTCAATATTTCATCACGATTTTGTGCAGCTATTTTCAATGCCTTACACTCATTATCAACTGCACCATGTTTCAATAATAAATCAGCTATCTTTACATCTCTATTGTGACAAGCAATTGTTAATACAGTTGAATTATTAACTTCACTGTCAGGTTGGTCTGTTAATTTAATCGGTAAATTTGGATTTGCACCAAATTGTAATAATAACGAGACAACGTCAGTGTGACCAGCTTTTACCGCAGCATGCAGAGCTGTTTCCGTATTATTGTTGCAATAAATATCTAAATTCAATGGACATACCATATTTTCATCTTTCTTTTCGCCGGCTTTTGATCGAAAATTTAAACTCGACATTAGTCTTTGTATACCGCTAGAAATTCTGCGCCTTGACACTGGTAATGGTAGACTATTTCCTGCCTCATCGTTTTTAATTTTCCTCGATTTCACTTTATGATTGAGCAATAAATCAACAATCTTTAAATTCCCAAGCATACTGACAATATACAAAATATTCTTTCCAGTAACATCTTGTGTATTGATATCAAAAGGCATATCATATTCAAATTCACCGGACGGATCAGTAAAATGTTGATTAATATGCTGTGGATATTCAAATTTGAGCAATAATTCAACAATCGCTGAATGTCCATTAATAGCTGCTGCATGAATAGGTAGCCATCGTTCAACAGTCAATGACTGAATTTGTTTTGGAAAATATCGTAAGATAATATCCACAATTTCGCATCTTCCATTGTAACATGCAATATATAATGGTGAATATTTAGTTACAGGATGATTACGGCAATCAGCTCCATGATCAATAAGTAATCTCACGATGTCTTTGTGTCCCATTTCACATGAAATAAAAAGTAATGTATTAGCACCATTTGGCGCCATATTAACAATACTATTCAAATGTTCAGCGCAATTTTGAATAATATTTCTCGTTACAACAGCATCACCTTGCATACATGCAGCCCTCAATACTGCGTGCGTTGCCAATTTTTCAATTTCATATTTTTCCACAGCATTTTTCAATAACAATACACAATCAGTGTCGTCATTTTTTTCAACAATATCCAATGGCGTGAAGTTATTATTGTCACGCACTGACAAATCCACATTGTACTCGAGAAGTTTTTTTATATTATCACTGTGACCATGCTCAGTGCATACATGAAGTGGCGTACGATATTGACCACGAGGACCACATGGAATATTCGGATTTGCACCCGCAGCCAATAATACACCCAAACATCTTGAATTTTCAGTTATTGCTGCGGCATGAAGTGGCGCACGGCCCCATGAATCTTGACTATTGATGAATTGTGCATGCTCACCTCTGAGAAGATCTTCAAGTAATTCTGCATTGTCCCACAATGCAGCTTGATGCAACAATCGACCAGGAAATTCCTCATCCACTGGTGTATAATCTTCCATTATTACTCCCTTCTATTTCTCCAAATCTATAAATGTAAAACAACGCATTTATTATTTTTTTTTTATTCACAATTTTCACATTTTCAATTGAATACATAAATGGATTACAAATACTCACTGTTTTTTACTCACCCTCGGTGATTTCGGAGTACGAGTTCATGATTATATCTGCATTTAAATTATGTGATATCTTGACAGTTTGAATTTTCAATTGAAGATTTTAAATGGAACAGCGTTCGAATTTTATTATTCTTATTGATACACATTATTACTGTCACCAGGTGTGAATTAAGCTTTCTAATAACTAGCATGATAATTTTACGTACATTATGATGGTATACAAAGACATAACCGCAACAAGCACTAGCTTTCCACCATAATTTTTACTCCTATTAATTTTCAATTGATGTAGCAGGTGAGTGAATTCGACATTTTGTCATGTTAATTGTCAATTCACTCCGCAATGACATTTACTATTTTTTTTTTTTTTTTCACGCTGAGGAAAACTTAATCACTGCGCGCACGGTATATACAACCATTTTATAATATATTTTACATTATCTCTATCTTGTCGACTGAGAACTTACTACGCGTGCAAAGTTACACAGTGATGAAATATACACACCCACGCATCCGTAACAAAATCAATTTCTTTTCATGGACAAACACAATATATTCAGATAAACCAATTGTCTGATTTAATTTCCGGATTGATTTAGCATAGAAACCTTGCGCTGATTTGAATGATTTAGTATTGTCAATTTATTAGGACAAAAAATTAAATTGAAATTATTGGAATTTGAGATTTATCGGTGAATTTAAATTGGGCGCTGGTTCACTGATGCAAAAAACTTATTAACTATGCTCCAGAATAAAGTTTCAAACGTTATTAAATAGTAATTAAATAAAAAAAAAATAAGTAAAATATGACTTTGACAGAGATATTGTATGTCGTATATTAAATCAATCTTTAACACTTTCATTTTTAGTTGCTCGCATGAACTCGAGTTGATTATTTCCCACGGATATTGATTCGGGACTATCTGTACAAATTATGAAACAAGTTTTTACACTAATACGCAGTGTTGTGACAACAGATAATCTCAATGATAACGATTAAATATTAATAGATTATTTGTATTTTATGTAATTGGAAGAGAGAAAAAAAAAAAGGAGTAAAAAAGTGGATTGTTCGTACGAAGGTTTTGATGTAAGTTTTCTTGTTATATATTTATGTATAAATGTTTATTGTTCAGCCTGACAACCTTCACTGTTCAATGCACGCGCTAAATTTCGTGCAGCCGCTAATCGGAATATTTCAGTTTTGTCTTGGAATTTTGGATCATCTCCGTGCTCCTCAATGCAACGCATTAAAATAAATGTATCCTCACTAGATAATATTACGTCTTCGGCTTCCAAAAGAGGAATGGCGTCCATCAACAAAATCGTCCAGAAACTGAAAACAAGTTCAGTTCAAAAGTAGTAATATAATCTATAATACATATTTATATACATGTTTGAGAAATGAAAATTAATTAATCCTTCGAAGTATAATGCCGTCTTGATATGTCACCCTATCCAATTTAGTATTTTATTTTTAACGCTTAGCTCGAAGTGGTACGCATTGATTTTACATGTATTTTTTAATTCCTAGAATGTTTTTGACTATTAAAAACCGATGACAATATTTTAATTCTCTATAAAAGTATATTTTCGATAACAAACTCGCAAGGAAAATGATATTTTCGAAGTATGAATGTTATCGTGTCTAATTTATAATAGATAACAATTAAAAAATGTGTCTATATATGAATTGGCTGGATCGTCGAGAAAAATGTTGTATTGACGTGAGAAATGTGTTATCCTTCAAAGGATTAATTGATATAATGAATATTTATGCATTTACTATTTTGGCGTCAAACTAGAAATGATTAGAGAAACCAAGAGTCGTGCAGCTTCTTTGAACTCGCCAATCTCATACATTTGATGAAATTCACAATACTTTCCTGAAAAACAAATAAATACATACATAAACATAGAATGATTTGTTAACAAGTTAATTTTATGTTTAAATTTTATTTTATCGAAGAAATTATTGATGATTAAGTTTTACCAAGGAATGTAAGTCGATCACTGGTTAACATGTATGCCCCCAAATTTTCTAACAACTCTCTGCATTCTAATTCACCATTTTCAGCGTAACGTTGAAGAAATTGATCAGCGATATATGTCGCGAATGGTCCATCTTGAGCTTTTATAGCCCACGCTAAAGCATTGCCCAGTCTCTTCTGCTGTATACATTTAATTCCTTGAATTTTACATATGCTGGTAACTAAAAAAAAAAAAAGCATCACCTTATTTTGATATGAAAAACAATTTTTGACTCATACTTTCTTTTATCTCTTCCAAATTCATGTTAGATAAAGTTTTGAAATTCAGCATGTGGCATATTATAGTATTGTTAATATTTTTAATTAACTATATAGCATTGCGGAACTTACCAACATTTGTCATACTGTTATTGCGAGCGACATTAATTATTTTATGAATTCGCGCTTCTGTGCCCAGAGGAATTGATTGAAGTAAAATTTCTAATCGAGCTAATCCTTGAGTAGGACAATGTTCAAGATAGCTTGCGCCACATTGCCATAATGACGAATGATCAAACAACGTACTGCCATAATCCAAAATAAGAGACTCATGTAGTTGCGCGGTAACGCTGCGAAAAGAAAGATATTTCATTACCGCTATCCGATATCATTTATTCAAATTGTATTATATATAAAAGTGAAAGGAGGATTTAATGAATTGGACTCATTACTTTGTTTGATCTTTGTCGATTATATTGAGCTTCTCACAACTGAAAAGTAAATCAGTTAAATGTGCGGCGAACCAGCCATTGTCATTCATATATTGAATCTCTCTTATAACTTTATGTAAATCACCCTCCATCAATGCTAAAATAACGTGATCTAAATTACGTCCAGTCGGCCATTTTTCAGCAATGTTATTAGCATGGTGTGCCAACTCTGTTTGTTTACAACATGGCGAGGAATAAAATAATTTTGCTGCAACCAATTCGTACCAAGCTTCTGCATTTTTTGCAAATTCCCACAGTATTTTTTCTTCACCCACGACTAACTAAAAAAAAAAAACAATATCAATTACAAATAAACGTGTGATTCAATCTATCAATGTTTAATGATTAAATTGTGTAACTCACCCTCATGAGTTCTTCTAAATTATGATCAATCATGAATGCTTTGTATTCTAAATTCGATGACAAATCCATTTGCCAATGTTTCCATCGCATTGTAAATTCATTAACTGAATAACCGCCATAGACATTGTATATTGGCATTGTTTTGAGAATATTATCGGCAGTGACAAACGCTGGATGATCAGCTTTCGTATGTAATGTTAAAAGTGCACGTACAACATCTAATTTTCCATGTAATGCACAACCTATCACAGCATCCCAATAATTCATGTTCTCTAATTCAGCGCCAATTGTTTTTCTTGCTAATATTTTCATTGCTTCGAGTTCACGTGATGGAAAGTGAAATCGTACCCAGTCAAGCAATTGTGGAAGAATAACGTCACCTATAAAAAACATTTACTTATTGAAAAACTCATTTGTGGGAAATCAGATTTCTTTAAACAATGAAAAAATTCAACAAATATTCAATTCACACAATGTTTATCCACACATCTGTGATGATAATTTCAACCAAACCAAGAAAAAAAATTCTCAAGTAAATTCAGAAACAGAAGCAATTTTACTTAAAATTCAACAACAACAATACCTGGAAGTGTATCGACATACAATATTTCAGTCAAATGCCAAACACACTCAACATTGTAGAATATTGTTAGAAAATTTTCGAGCAATGATTTTTCATCAGTGTCAGCACTCTCTGCAGCATCTTGTAAACTCTCAACACAAGCACGTAAAATAGATCTATATTGTTTGCTGTGTTTAACTAATGCCGGTCTCACCTCCTCCGAACTTGTACCATTTATTTTTCTTATTGAAAGAAAAACACCATTACTTTCATTTACTAATTTACGTAGAGTCGGTGAGAATAAATTGATTTCTGGTCGAAGAAAGTGTACATGACTTTCACACGGATATAAATTGCTCTTCTTATCTGTAATTAAAATATCTAATCATTTAAGAACAAACAATAATTCATAAACACATTTAATTTTATATGCAGATTGTTCAATAGAATCCAGTTCAGTCTTGATGTGAAACATTTGCATGAATCGCCGTGGAATGTGCAAGATATTTGACTGCTCCATTCGAACATAATTTTGTAATTAAAATGAAGTTGTTGTCATATATTAAATGTATAATACAGCATCCTAATTGTTTAAAAATGAAAAACACATACCGCCTGAAGATGAATTCACATGTTTATGTGCGAATACACCAAGTTTATTTCCTGTCCGCCAAGAAGCAGCGATTCCTGCCTGTTTGCAAACATCATCGGGAATGCCCTGAATATTAAGAATATATTAATGTTATAATTAAATATTATAAACATAAATAATAAAGATGTGTGTCCAAAGTGCCGGGTTTTGTAGGTTGGGAGATATAAATTATTAACCTATTTGTACTCACAAGAATTTGGAAATTATCTTCTTCGCCCATTGTTAAACGTACATAACCTCTATTATAGCAAACGTTTAAATATTTGAATATTTGATAATACAATAAGATTATTTATTTGATATTTGTTTCCCTCGGAAAAAAAAAAATTTTCTCCGGCGCTGTTTGTGTTTTTCGCACGTTAACTGATGTATCAAGGCGAGTTTTTATGTCGCATCATAAAGGTGCATTTTAATGCATCGTCATATAGAGCAAATGTTCGTACTATACCTTATGTCACGTGATCTGTTGGAATTTCGCCAGCATCAAAAGTCACCATGAAAATGCCGCTTGTTCTTCAAAAAAAAAAAAATAAGGGCGCGATTCGCTTAAATATACCCGAAAGCATTCCCTTCATTTTCTTGGCGCGTAATTTGGATTACGTAAAAACAATGCGCACGCGCCTTTCATAAAATAATAATAATAATAATAATAAAACATCCCATTTTTTCAGTCATTTTTATCACAAATAATTCATCTTAAGAATAATTATTTGCATTGCAAAATTAAAGTTCTATATTGATTATGGGTATATTGAAAGATAATTTTATATTGGCAAAATGTCGGCAATTTTATTATGAACGACAGAACTTCAACCATATATATATATATATATATTCATTTTTTTTTTGTTTTTTTTTAAACCTGCAATGAGCCCATCTAGAATTAAGTCGCATTTGCCATTGAAAGTGCAATTAATTTTTTTTGTTTTTTGTTTCTTTTTATTATTTACAAAGGATAATCAATATTCATTCAATTAAAATGTATTACATTTAATAGTTCTGCACGTTTGTCTGTATATTTGTCAGTCTTAGATTGTTTTGCCAAACAAAAAAACCACACTCTTGTATATCCCTGTACATATAGCGGATGCAATACGATAATTTGAAATAGAGAGAGAGAGAGAGAGAGAGAGAGAGATATAGAGAAAAAGAGATCGTGCGCCATAAAAAGAATGTTTAAAATTGAAATGGTGAAAATTTACTCATTGCTTGTAATTTCACGAGAAAAAATATTGCATTCACTGCACAAAATACATAATTTCATAGATAATGCTTAAAAATAAAGAAATACCTATAGGATATCTTTATCATGATCATTTGGATTGGAGGTGACAGAATTCAGTATAAATATAATATATATATATATATATATAGATATATATATAAAAAAAAAAAGCAAGCATTATTTTCTTGATATCTTGTTGAACACAATTTTATATAAAAGGAGAAAAATCAAACATGATAATTTTTTTTTCTTCTGTTTGTTCGTGATGATTCAGATAAAAAAGAAGCAAGGAAAAAGCTGCCTGTATAAGTACATGAGATGTGTGTATATGTATATGACAGATGTTTTTAAAAAAGATTCATGTTCATCGAGGTATTTAATCATTTGATATATCGTGAGAATTGAAAAATTGTATACACATTATTTTTCATTCTTCCATGTTTTGTTTTGTTTTTTTTTTTTTTCTTAATTCACTGTAATATTGCGATGATATTCACTATTTTATTCTATAAAATTCTATTGTTTGTTTCAAATGTGATGCCAAAAAGTATGTAAAATGTTACTTTTCTTCTTCTAATTGTTCAAAATTTCTAGATAAAAAATCGCTTTGATTTTCAGTTTTAAAATTCAGACTCTTTTCTGTATGTGTATATCCCAACAATTAAAAATAATATTTAAAAATGAACATGCTATCTTCCTTTATGACGACGTGACAGTGTTCTAACTGTGCCCTTTTTTTTTTTTTTACTTTTTTTTTCTTCTATTTATCATTCTCGCTTTTGTGTCACTCCTCTCTATTTTTTCATTCGCTTTCATTCCTTCAACAGAAATTATACCTTGTGATGATAATTCAATTTTACTCCTTATAAGTTATCAATAACATCAAGGGACACATTGTATCCCTAGCGGTATAATAACTAAAATAATATAATATTAATAATAATGATACACCTTAATAATAATATTTACAATTCTGATCTCAATACCCATATTTTGGGGATATTCACCCATTATAAGTTTCATTCCGATTCAATTACAGGTAAAATGGGAATAAATCATTTTTTTTTTTCTTTAAATAGCTTCCTTTTTACAAAATTACATTACAAACTGGCAGATCCAAATATTTGGGTATATAATCCAACTCTTCTAGCTGCCTAACCACATGTACATCTTTATTTATTTATTTTTTTCTCTTTTCTAAAACTTAACGTTACACGATGGCGCTTATGTTTTTCCCATTATTTTTTTTTTTTTGTATTTTCTTCTTCAATTATCGCTAATCTATTACATAGTGTACAACCTTGTGTATGAATAATTATTGCCATTGTGAAACGGGGGTGGAGGGAGCGGTACGTGGAAAAAAAGGAAAAAAACTTCTGACAATCAGGCGTACGCGGCTGAATTCAGGTGACACCATATTATGATTAAAAATTGGTGTCACAATAATTTCCTTTCTTTCCCATTTTTCAACTTCTCTTTTCCTTCATTTTGAAAGACTTTGGCGGCGATATACAAATCGTTCATCGATCAAGTCTAAATCGCGCCGCACCCTTTTTCTTGTGGACAAAAAAAAAGAATTGTGAAGAAAAAAAAGAAAATAAACAACAACGAAAACCAAAAAAAGGACTAATTATGTTGAACAAATGATTCAATTAATCATTGCGATTGTTCCATTCACACCCTATTTAGTCAATCGCGTATTCATTATTTGACAATTCGCTCAACATACTTTATTTGAGGAGGGTCACGAGCCCAAAATACTCCGAACCGCTTGATCAAGTACAGAGTCTTTGGAATCACTGGTTTGACTCGTTGTTGCACTAACAGTAGATGCACTCGCGCTTGCTGCTGTGTTTGACGGTCGTTTTTTCAAATTAAGAATACTATCAATAGCGGACTGTACCTGCGCCGTAATATCATCATGTTCATTCACATTACTGCTATCAATATCGCCTTGCAATGATGTTGGACATTGAACTTGTGAATGCAATGCCAAACTATCAAGACTGTCAGTGTCCTCTAATAAATCACGTTCAAGATCTGTTGCGCTACACCAACGTCTTTCAAGCTCCATTGCAGAGTCCGTTTCAAATATATTTTTCAATGTACTTGCAGCACTTTGTATATTCACTGAATTACCACTGCCACCACTACGACACTCGCCATTGGCACGCGTTCTTTCAATTTTCGATAATTTTGCCATTGTACCAGCATTAACACCACCAACACCACTTGCACTACTCGTAATGTTTTTATATTTTGATGTATCACCAGTTGTTTGATAAACACCGAGTTCCTTTTGTATTTCCAACCATTCATCATAATCACCGCTTGTACAACTTGATGGTTTTATCGTTAATTTGGAATCCGTTTCTAAACTAGAAAAATCGTCTTCCAATTCTTGTTTAACTGATATATTTGATAGTGATGCTGATGATTTTTCATCCTCGGTTAATTCTGCTTCGACTTTTGGGAACAGTGGTTTCTCTTCTCTCTTGAATTCTTCTGTAAAAATTGAACACAAAATATCAAGCATTAATTTCATTCATAATTATTAAATCAATTGTGTGGATAGGAAACAATCAATTAAATTATGTAATGATACGGGGGGGGGGGGGGGGGGGGGGGGGGAAGATAGTTCTTCTTCTCCTATATTAAAAAAATAAGTTACATTAATAAAAACTGATGAGTAATAAGTGAAAACTTAATATCATTTGTAATGATAATGGACCCATTTCATTGATTCTGCCCAAAAATGATCCTCATTTCCATGTTCTTGAACATAGCAACATCACTGTTTAACTATTGATTAATTGGTATGGACCAAATTCATGTTTCAGCAATTGTTCAGTCATTAATGATCATGAAATTTCATTTTTTCAAAACATTACTACTTCCAACGACAATGTCAGTTTTTACAATTCAATATTTTACTTTTTACGGTTTATATCATAACATTTTGTGATGATTGTTTGTGTAGGTGCCTAGAACATCAATGACTATTCGAAATCCCCACATGTGTTAGTGATAGACAATCAAGCTTGTGAACAACCTGGTTGTCGAACGCGGGAGGAAAAAATAAGAAATTCAATATTACGAAATAAAATTGAAAGAATCAATTGGGAGATTCAAATATGAGATATTTAGCTTGAAAATTCGAAATAATAATTTGTTTTACTCACCACTAGCTTTAGCTTCTTGTTCCCGCAATCGAGTTAGAATACTCTGTTCTTCAGCGACGAAAGTTCGATCGATCATCATCAATTCAGACGTTCTGACTTCCCGCTGGTGAAATAAAAAGATCAAAATTAAACATGAAATTATAAGTTTAGCCTTTTTTTAATTTTTCTTCTGGACGTAAGTAGTTCTATCACGCAGAATAATATTGTGCGGGAATTAATATATATGAGGGAATTTTTGGCTTGATCGTCAAGCAACACGCTTGAAATAATCTTCGGCACAAAGAGAAGAACAATTAATAGATATCGGATATTGAATAATAAATTGATATCCAATCTTTTATTTGGTGATAGAACTACTTCAAATGCCAGATCGATAACAACAATGTTATACACAAACTTACCATACTCTCCATAAGCAATAAATACGTATATTTATTCATCATGGAATTGAATTTACTGAGTAGATGCTTAGCAGTCTCTTCAAATATCTCATCCGCTTTAGCGAGATCTTTAGCACTGAGCACTTGTTCATTAAAACAGTGATATCTCACAAGCCTCTTGCACGCATCACGTTTACTGAGAAACGGAGTATTTACGTCCGGATTTATAGCGCCATTTTGATCAATTTTTAATTGTTGCTCCATTAAATCACTGCGATTAACTTGTCGACAGATAGGACTTGTTGCTGGTCGTTTAACTCCTTGTCTGGGACTCACTGCAGTGCATGTTGTGCTAGCAGGACTGACTACAAGTTGTTTTATTGCACTTGATGCAACATTTATTGTACTTTGAATTGTTTGTCCTTTCCCCGACACTCGTGGTGATGTGACAGTTGCAGCAGGTGATTGAATTTGACTTTGATTCGGCGATGGCAATTCTTGTTTAACCGGACTCAACAATTGTATATTTGGTTTTATATCAGGTGGATCGGTTTGACATTGTGCTGACTGTGTACAAAATTGTTGTGCATGCGACTGCGCTAAACTCGGAGCATTATTTTGAATTGATGGCGTGACAGCAGTGCTGGATGATGGAAAACTCGGTGCACTCGACGCGGACGGACTCAACAATTGACTACCATGTGGTTGATAAATCTTTTGCTGTTTAATGATATTTGATGGCAATGTAATGCTCGAAATACTTGGCATACTTTGGCCAACAATTGCATTTGTCATTGTCGAACTGCTGCTACTACTACTACTACTACTACTACTACTACCGGCAATATCTTTAACGTTATGACTAACAATTTGATTGTTTATTGTTGTTGTAACAACGACACTGGTAGAAGTTTGGGTTTGAACTGTTGACGTTTGATGTTTACACGTTACTAGTGGTTGTGATATTGAAAATACTGTTGGCGATGATATACTTGCACTTGTTGTTGTTTCACTACCAGTTGGAATTGTAATTGATGGTGCACTTACAACCTTACCACTAGCAACAATTTTACTGTGCTCTTGATAAAGTTTTGTCAATAATGTTTGTTCAGTAGGTGTATTCGTTTTTCGTCCGAGAATTGCTTGTATTTGCGCCTGAATACTCTTCAACATTTGTTGCTTTTGCACTGGAAGTTGGATGTATCGCGGTGTTCTTTGAACCACTTGGCCATTAGTTGAAACTGTTACTTGGACACTGGGTGATGATTGCACTATTCTATCATTACCAATTGTTGTCGTAGTATTAACTTCACTCTTTATTAAATTTGTACTGTGCGGTGTGAAACTTTGAACTCCTTTATGAGCACTGTCTACTTTGAGATTCGTTGTGGTTGATGTGGGAGTTGTTGACGTGACTGTAGTTGCAGTTGTTGATGTTGACGCTACCATTGATGGTCGTGAGACCGTTACTGTTTTAACTCCCTGTAAATACCCAGTATTTTGCGCCACTGTAACCGACACTTTTGTCCGCTTAACAACTTTTCTCCTTGTTGTTGTTGGCGGAGTGACTGTTGCTGTTGTTGTTGGGGGTGGTGGTGGTGGTGGTTGTTGTTGTGGTTGTTGATGTTGTTGCTGTTGGTGTTGCGGCGGCTGCTGCTGTTGTTGTTGATGATTGGTGGTCGGTTGACTATTAGTGAGATGTCGTATTTGTTGTTGATTAAGATGATCAATGAAATGGTTGGGAAAACCAGAATTTTGTATTTGAATTTGATGTGGCATATGCGATGGCGCAGCTTGTACAACAATATTTTGAATATTATTCTGTATTGTTGGTGCACCGCCCGAGCTATTTACAATTATCTGACTCGTTGGTGTATTTATTTGGACGCCCTGTAAGTTTTGTGTATTCGGATCAGTCTCACCAATAACAATTTTTTGCGGTTGGTTTTGATTAATCATCTGTCGTGGTGCATTCAATTGTCCAGTAAATAATTGCTGCAACAATTGTTGACTTATCACTTGCATTTGACCATTCGAATGTGCAATTAATAATTGATCATTCGGATTTAAATTGCTCAGAGTATTGAGAATTTCTGGTGTTATTTTTGGCGCATTATTCAATATGCTCGTCGCAGCTGAATTGAGCATTTCTGTGTTGTGTATCTCATGTTTTTGAGATTCATTAGCAGCGGTTGACATGCCGCCGATATTTGGATCATGAGAAAAGAGAATGTTTTGGTGGAAATTAGGTTGTGAAGCGACGGATTTTTGTGTATCGCATTGAAGTGTATTTGCGCAAGAAACATTAACTGTGATTTTCCGTTGCTGCTGCTGCTGTTGTTGTTGCTGCTGCTGCTGCTGTTGTTGTTGTTGTTGTTGCTGCTGCTGCTGCTGCTGCTGCTGCTGTTGCTGCTGCTGCTGCTGCTGCTGCTGCTGTTGCTGCTGCTGCTGCTGCTGCTGCTGTTGCAAGCTCATTGTATTCATATTCGAAATTGGATGTTGCTGCAGATTTTCAGTTATTTCTTGCTGTACTCGTTGTCCTTCAACAACACCTTGAATCGTTTGATCGACGTTTTGCATACTTCCGGAAGTTATAATATTCACTGTTTGTGGCTGTTGGTGATGATGGTGATGATGATGATGAACGTTATCATTAGATTGGACAATGTGCATTGTTGCCGGCTGCTGCTGCTGTTGTTGTTGTTGAGTATTTGTGTTGGTATTTTGATGTAAAGGATTTAATGAATTCTGGTGTTGCACACCCGGAACTGTAATTTTATGTAGGTTTTGTTCTAGTACACGTTGAACATTCACCGATTGAACAGTTTGTGTTGAAATTTGATGAAGATTTTGTTGATTTATCTGCTCATTACTTTGCTGCATTGTATGTTGCTCTTGTTGATTTTTCAGCTGCTGATGAATATTACGTGAATTTTTAACAACGTGAATGGTACGATTGACAGTTGCCGCTTGCGCTGTTGTTTGTTGTGTTGATTTGATAATATTGTGTCGTATATTTGTTGTATTAGCCCCCGTCGTAGTTGTGTTTTGTATTGTTAATTGTTGTGTAGTTTTCTTCATTGTTGTTGTATTTGCTGTTTGTTGACCAATGTGACACTGTTGATTGAGTGTTTTTGCTGTTGGTTGTTCAATATATTTTGCGCATCCAACTTTTGGCGATGTTGGCCCAACAGCTATTTGAATATTTGGATTCGTTAATTGCATTCCAGCATTCAATTGATGCACACTTTTCGTTATCTGCGCAACTGTTTGTGAATTAACGTTCATTGATTCATTTGCGGCTGATATTGACTCGACATTACGTTGACCAACGACATTTATTGTTGAATTACCACTTTGTGTAATGTTTGAAGTATTTTGTGTGTATGCCATTTTTGTACAAAGGTGGACCTGCTGTGGGCTGGCCATTGTTGTTGATGGTTGAGCAGTAGCATTCACTATTTGATTGAATGTCTGATGGCTGATGGATGGTGGTGTTTTAGGTGGATTTTTCGGACGATTCATTGTTGATTGCTGTGACAATTGTGTTTGATGTTGAGTAAATGTCGGCGTGTGACTGAGAAGTTGTGATATTATTTGTGAATTTTGTCCAGTGCCTTGAGTTAATGATCGTATTAGAGCTTGTGCCGTTGCTTGATCAATTTCTGGTTGATTCGGCTCGGGTGTATGATGAAGAACTATTCGGCCATCTTCACCCACTGCCAAACGTAGATGACCAGAAATAGTATTTTGTACAGGCATTTGTAATTGGGCTACTAATTGACTACCATAATTTTCGGTTGTCGTCGAAGACGCTTGAATATTCGTTGCGCTCGCTGCAACCGATTGAATAACATTCTGTGTTGTATTAGCAATTTGCGGATGCGGGGACAATTGACCTAAGTGTTGTACTGTTGTTTGTTCAACATGAACTTGTTGTTGTTGTTGTTGTTGTGAAGACTGATCAGTGGCATCTGGCATAATGTCAGTATCGAACATATCATCATCGTCACCAATACCTGATATTTTCATAATACTCGCGAGATCGAGTTTTGGTGGATCGTCATCTTTTTTCTTAGCTTTTTTCTTTTTCTTGGCTTTTTTCTTCGGTGGCGGAAGTAAATTTTGATCAACGACTGTTGGCTGCGGTGTTGTAACATGATTCGCCGTGTTCGTGGTGTTAACTTGAGTCATTTGTGGCTGTGGACTTTGCACCATAGCGTTTTGTATCACAATTGAATTGTTACCGCCCGAATTTGCTGATAGTTCATGAACACAACAAACAAAGAAAACGTAATGATTATTTATTTGTTTGTACAGACATTTGTTTATAGAAATATTTATCAAACTTACGCGGTGCAGGACTTGGAGTATGCCTCAATACAGGCGGTGCTGGTGATGAAAATCCGTTCGGCACGGCGAAAAATGTTGGCGCTAATCCTTGCAATTGCATCCCTTGCGCCGTGACAACCCTAACTAATTGCTGTTGAGTTAGCTAAACATTAAAGACAAAAATACAATTGGAAATTAATATAGAATACATTGATGGTTATTTCGTGCTTGCGGACAAATTTTTTCTTTGTTAAATTCTTCACCATGTAGAGAGGAAAGGTAAATAATATTTCGTTGGACGTAATTGATGAATGGAATCCAAAATATGTCTTGCAAATGTTAACGATTGCTTATATGTGTAAGTGAGATAACCAAACAATATCATAACATTTGTACACGTGTGCATGTGTGAAACGCATGAATGATGTAATGAATGAATGAATGAATGAGTGAAACCGTCACCTGTGCAGTATGCGTTTGCTGTTGAGCATTTGTTGGCGTCCGTAGTATTAGTTGAACGCCACCGGGTTGTTGTTGCACAATAACAGGTCCGGACGATGGTAGAACCTGTGGTACCAAAAAACCCAACAAAAACACCGTTAGCGCACCACCCAGAGCGAAAGTTTTTTTTTTGTTTCTCGCAAGTTATAATATGTGTGTTTAATAACGGGATATGTGCTAAGCATATTGGAATTAGCGTTAGAGACAATGGCAATATATCAGAACGTTCAGCATTATCGCAACCAGGAAATAGGTAAGTTTTGTTATTTATATCTGGGTTATAAAAAAAACACATGTACAATACGAAAAAAAAATGATAAATAAATAAATAAAAAATAGCCTCGGAGTTATCGAAACGGTGATAGCGATTACCTGATTCAATAAAAGACCTTGTGCAGTGGGTATCATTGTTGCTGTTGTTTGATTTTGCTGTGGGCTTGCTAATACAAGTTGTGGTTGCGTCTGCTGTGTCACCTTTCATTTAAAATTAAAAATCAATTGATCATTTAAATTTGATTATTTCGGTGTATCAGTTGTTAGACGTTGGTTGAAAATAAATTACCTGATTGGTGATTGTCGTTGTAACTCGTTGTTTCTGAGGTGTGGCGACACCCTGTTGATTCGGTGGTTTTGGCAATATTTGCGGCGGTTGTTTAGCCGGTTTAGCGGTGGCTATTTGGATTTGTTGATTACCAAATAAATGAGCTCTAGTTACTAACTGTGATGATGTTTGTTGATAGCCTTGCGGTGTACCAATTATTTGCAACACTTGCATTCCTTGCTGCAATATTGGTGTATTGGGCCTAACTCCAGGTGGTCCTGGACTACCACCAGGCGCTGGACTTCTATTATTCAACGTATTACCCGTTCCCAAATGATGTGGACTCTTAGCTGGTGGATATGGACTTGGCGCTGGACTTTGTATTGGTCCAGCACTCATTGGGCTTTGCATTGGACTTTGCAGTTGTATATTGAAATTAGAATTAGCATTTGATGTTGCAACTGGACTTGGACTATTTCTATTTGATTGGATGGAATTTGAGGCCGGACTACGAAGTAAAAGTCGATTGGGACTTGGACTTGGCGTTGGTGGTGCTATATTTGATGCTGGACTCTTCAACGGTATTGAAAATGGACTACCGGGTGAACTGACATTTTGCGTTTGCATATTTTGTACAGTTTTAACTGTGTTTCCTGTTTGATTACCACTGCCAATATTAATTGATCCACTCAAACCAGAATTTTGTGCTTGGATAAATTGTCGTTGTGTTTGAAAATTTGCTGTATGCGTTGCAATATGACTGAGAGTACTTATTGGATCATTGGCGGTGGTAAAGTGTGTCATATTGGGCACCGATGCTTGCGGTTGATTTCCATGCATTGCACTCAAATGAATACTCTGATTGATGCTAACATTTGGTGATTGATTTGTGCTGGCTGTTGTTGATAAAATAGGCGTACTTGATGTACTCGTAAATACATTTGAACATATCGATGCACCAGATGAGTTTGTGTGTTGTGATATTGGTACTTGGGCAACACTCGTACCAACCATATGCGACCCAATATTTTGTAAACTCTGTATTGTTTGAAATGGAAAGCTCGTATTGCATGAATTCAAACCGGTTGATGTCAATCCCGTTGCTAATACATTTAAAGATCTATTGAAATTTTGTTGATTGATATTTGATGTTGATGTTGAATGCTGATTGGAATTCATATGACCCAAATTTGATAGTCCGGAATCAGCGTCACCAACATTAGCATTCAGTGTTGCAAAATTTTGATTTAGATTTGAGTTTAAACTCGTCAATGTTGAATTAACACTATTCAAACCCGAATTGATATTTGATAATCCGGAATTAATAGATGTATTTAAACGATTAACACCTGAATTGATGGCATTTATATCTTGAGTTAAACCAGTTAATCCATTGCTAATACTGTTTGAGGGTAAATTGGAATTCAATGTTGAATTCAATGCATTCAATGTATTAATACCTGGATTAATGCTTGGTAATCCAATATTGAGCAATGGATTTGACGTTGTTATTACATTTGATGTTAATGATGTGAGACTGGTATTTAATAATGATAGTGGCAATCCCATATTAAGGCCCACCCCGAAAGTGGGGGTGGCCGGGGGTAGGCCCATACCAGTCCCCGACTGATTGATAGTATTTTGATTCAGTTGACTCAACTGATTCAAATAGACTATATGATTGGCAGTCGCCGATCCATTGCCCTGCTCTTGTCCATTATTTGATGACTGTTGCAACGTGAATGTTAATGGCTGTCCAGTTGAATTTTGTGCTTGTAATTGTTGAAGTTGTTGTAATTGTTGATGGGTTAATACAGCAACGGAATTACTACGTCGTGCGGTCGGGGAAGTTGTAGAGGATACAGAGTCCCCGAGGAGAGGGCGTGTCTGAGGCTGCTGCATGCCCACGCAGCGCCTCGTAATCTTAGGTAGCGAACAGCCACCTTTTCAGTCACGCTTTTGCCGCCCCCACCGATGTGTTTATACCTGGCGTAAATAAATTTATGAATAAACAAATGTGGGGATGCATTGGTGAGTGAATGGAAGATTTAAGGTGACTCAACTATTACCCTCGTAGTTATTTGAAATTTTGAAATTATATGGGAACATAGAATAGAAGAATTCCAATTTATAATAAATACACATTGGATTTTATATCATCTCATAACTGACCTATGTGAGCCTGAATGATCGCTGCTAATCTTGCAAATTTTTAATGAATAGTATGCCCATATTCAAGTAGAAAAATTGTCGAATAGGCGAACGCTTGAGAATTATCTCACGAACAACTAAACAAGAATGTCAATTGATCGTTAATAAATTTTTGTGTATCGATGTAGAGTATTGTATCGGTCTATTAATATTTTTTTCAATTATTTATATATTTTAATTCTTCAATTGATAATAGAAAATTCCATGTGAAAAACTTTGTAATTCAATTATTGAGATTGCTTCAATTTTAGAACTTCTGAAACTGTGTAATTGAATTTTACAGCTTCTATCTAATTTTGAACTTATCCATTTATCTATTGATGTAGTGCTATCCGAACAAGTCATCTATATATCATTGTTTTTTATTTGATATCTCGAAAATCGTCCGGTCAATTTTCATCAAATTTTCGAGTTGAATTTGATTGAAAATCTTCATTTTAAAATTCATCTAATAGGTGAGTTACCTCAAATATTTTCCAACTTTTGAATATTCAAAATCATACATCTATAATATCTCATGTTTCTCACCTCTGCAAGTCGATAAAAATTCGTTATTGAATAAAGATGTTGGATATTTTTGCGCTACGGCGCCACTCAACGCGTCTGCGACCCACGTCGCCGGCTCCTGACATTCATGTAACTTCGTTTCTTACCCACACCTCAATTCAATAGACATTTTTATTATGTTGGATTGTTTTTTTTTTCTTCTTTCTGCTTCGATTTGTTTGTTTATTCTTTTTTTTTCTTCTCCAACTGTATTCCACAGTGATACGTGTTTATTGATGAGGCTTTGAAACAGGATTTAGGGCTGGCCATATATAAATAACAATAATCTCAGGATTCTCAACATCGTTTTGTATCAATACCTTATCCATTTGTAAATAATATTGGCGGCAGTTTCAGCTGATTTATTGCAGTAATTAATTTTCATTAATTATTATGATCAGGTCTCTGTTCTCAAAGATGTTTCAGAGATTCTGTCTTCTGAATCAGGATATATATATATATGTATATTTACATACAATCCAAACTTTTCTGTGCATATACGGCTCAAATGGCCTATCCTAAATCTAAGACGGAGAAGTAATTCGCTGTCATTGTTTGATGAATGTTCAAATATCAATAATGGCACTGTTCATCACTGATATTATTTGGTATTTGATTTTGGATATCATCAGATATACTTCTCTGTATATTTATTTGTTTATCATTAATATTACTATTATTATTATCGTCTCCCGAATAATTGTTTCAAAAACTATCCATTTTCATTAATCATCTGCAAATCTGAAACATAACAAAATCACCATACCATTTATATATTTATTATTTTGTCTAACATTCGCAATCACAATTCTTAAAGATTATATAGACCAATATATATATATATACATATATATATATTTATTCATATACATATATAAATGTAGATATACACATGTACATGCATGTATAAATATGTGTATATACATATACATATATATATATATATATATATATATATATTTTTACTTCCTGTACATAAACGATTAAATGGTGCTTTAGCATTTTCTATTTTTTTTATCCCCTTTATTGAATGAAATAATTATATAGGCCAGAATGCAAGTATTCAAGGAAAGAAAAAAACTGGTTGATCAACATAATTTTGTGACATTAAAACTTCTGTGCATGCTGAACAAATAATAATAATAATAATAATAATAATAATAGTAATAATAATAATAATAATAATAATAATAGGAATAATGATAGTAGTAATGAAAAATTGTTGCTGGCAAATGAGAAATTTCATTAGATTATCATTAATAGTGGAGCAAATATAAAATATAAATAGTAATAATAGAGTTTTGCTGTAAAAAATGGACATCTGGAAGTGAATTTTGAGGTTATAAGCAAAGGGGGAGAAAGGATTTGTGTGTATGGGTAGCGTACGTGCAGTACAAGCGCGGCTTCAACACACATACACATACGCACATAACCCACAAATACGCACATAGACACTAGGTATAGCCAAGGTACCAACACAAGTGAAAGAGCATCACGTACTGGACCCAGTGAGCGGCGCGCGGTTACACACAACAAAAGCGCAAGTGACAAGGCGTAAACAAAAGAAAAGCCCGCTTCAATTGAATATAATATATTGTAAATAAATTGGGAATGATATCGATGATAATTGTGGGTATTGTGGAATGTATATAATGAAAAATATATGGATAGCGTCACGATGAAAAATCATCAATATTACCTCCGCGAACGCGCGTTTAGCCGTCCGTGTTGTGTTGCCTTTCGTTCACAATTTTTTAACCTTATCTCTTTATTGCTTATCCAATAATTAATTATTATTCATAATCCTCAATTATGTTACAACACAATGCAGTATAAACACAATAATGGTGTTGAAATTTATTGGGATGATTATTACAGTTAAAATTTTTGTATGTTCGACAGTTCCGTGTACGCGTTTTCACTATACGGCGACAACGGCCATCATATATTTGCCAATTCCACCAAATTTGCAACGGTAAAATTTCCAGGTGAGAGATATTTCATTTCCCTAGATTATGTTGGTATGACTTTATTATATATATATATATTTTTTTATTGTAGATGGCGCGTGGATGTTTTTGAGGTTATCGTGAGAAATTGCGAGCGGAGCTGTTTTCTGTACAATCGGAATTTTAAATCGGAAATTGGAGAGGTGAAGAGGGTACTCACAATCATCATGCAACAATTCAAAGTTGCGCGGGAAAAATATGATTTGAATTGATTCTGAATGGATCTCAGATCTGATAAGATTCGACAGGATTGAATAGTATTCATTGTTATTTAACATCACATTGTAGTAGATTTAATCGGATGTAATTGGATTTGATTAAATCTAATGAGAGACGATTGAATAAAATTATTTGTTTTTAACGATTATAAGTATTTTTATCACGATAAATAGAAGACTGTGTGTTAAAATTGAAATAAAACATTGCGAACACTCCAATATCATTGTAATACCTGAAGATTACTCATAAATGATTTATGTTTCAATTTGGCGTTCAAAAAATCCATATCTTCTGACGAATTTGAATTTTTCGAAACGTCTGTGATTGGTTGCTCTATACCATTCCTTTATTCCCAGGATTTTCATTTCCGAATCTGATTTCATATCTGGAATGGTAACTGCGTGGTTACATGAAAACTTCCTGCGAAATTTGATGAAATATTTATGTCAAATTCGCATCTTTATATATCTAATTCCCGAGACAAAAACAATTTATCAAACAATTTTGTCAATATTCCCATAACTGCAAATAAATAATTGAAGAATGTATTTAAAATTTTTCGAGAACGTCCCTCCCGTATTTTTTTTCTCAACCACCTCAACGCGCGAAATTCAAATGTTTTTAAATGAAATGAATACCGCAGTTGTATTTATCACTCCCATCTTTGACATTATTATATATTATGAATTTGCAACAGCAATTATCGAGAAATGCTGATGGTGATGCAGATGGTTGTGACAAAACATCTGTATCTGATAGACCGAAGGTAATCAAGCAGATAAATACTATGCGTAATACGATTTATTTATTGGAAAAAAGTTTTGATATATCGCGATGCCTCGAGGTTGAGCAATGGTCAAGGTTTCGTAGCATGAAAACGTGTAATGCAAAGCTATCAAATGATCTGAAAGAGGTCGAACAACGGAATACGACAATGTTGAGTAAGTCCACAAGAATAATGACATGTATGATTTATTATTATTTATTCATGTTATTCATGTCTACTTCTCTATTTGTTTTCATTAGATTTATTCAGGGCAAATGTCACAGATGAATTACCAGAGTATTTGAAGAATCAAGTCAGACGATCGTGGCAACAGAAATATGATGCATTGTTAAAGATGAATAATCAATTGAGAAGAGAAACACGTTTGAAAGATATAACGATTAGACGAAAAAATCATGAGGTAGATAATATCATCTGGTGAAAGTATTTGAGTGAATCTGATAAATTTTTTTTAAGATATTGTTTCGTCATTCTGTTGGGATTTGATAAAATATTAAGAGGGGAAGCCCTTGATGATGAGACTTAAATTTATAAATATTTTGTTGTAGAAAAAAAGCCAACGTTTACCATTGTATTTGAGAATTAGAAAAAAAAACTCTTCTTTCATTCAAACGGGTTTTACTTCATCTATTTATAGAATGCCGTCCTCCAGCAGCAACTTCTAAATATTGGTGAAAAATTGATAGAACGAGATGTGGCAATAAAAAATATTACCGATAAATATTCAAATTTAAAACAGAGAGAGGATGAACAAGAAGTTCTTTTACGTGGATCAATGGAAACTCTACAAAATTCTTCACTGTTGAAGACAAATAATGAAAATGTGAATACAGAAATATTACGAATGTCATTAATGCCAACTAAAGAAGCTCTATTAGCTTATGAATCACGAAGGTGCGATCGTTTAGCTCGTGAAAATTGTTTTTTACGTGCTTCACTCCAACAATCACGTACAAATTGCAAATGTAATCATAGTTCAGACGACGTCAGTTGTGCTTCGCATTTGTCATGATCATCCTTAATGTAAAAAAAAATAATAATAATAATAATAATGAAAAGGAATAAATTTAAAAGAAAAATGATGTCACTGACATTGTATTACGTTCATACGATCATCTTTTGTATAATTGAATCAATGGGTTACGCGCGAGATATTGAAGAGCTTCGTCCATTATACTTATAAGTCGTGGGATTGAATTTGCAAGATTTCGTTGGTGCTTTGCATCAGGAACATATTTTCCACTTGAATCTATTGTGATAGCACTATTATCGTAAGTGAAAGAATAATTTTAAAGTGAATAGAGAAAATAAACGATAAATATAAAATGTTTCCTACTTCTTTATTGCTTTGTGAATATCTCATTAATTTCCATAATATTTTGCAGATGGAAGCTTTGGAATTTAATAGTTCCAATGATATATGGAGCATCGTTTGGAAGACCTTTGAGAATGCATCATTGACATACGACCATGTATCATCGGGGAATGGAACGAAAATATATAACGTTGATGAAAATGGTTTTCTTGAAAGTCCAACCAAGTTGGGAATCATTAGTGGACTCATTCTCGCTTGGCTCGCTGACATTCATATTATTCCAGCTAAGGTACCTACTTGAATGAATATAAATCTATTGGATCTCCAACGGATTTGTTGAAGAGAGTAACTCCAGTAAAATGTAACTTTATTGCAAACAAAAATAACTATTTATTCATTTTGTAATCTTGGTTTGATTCCGATTCAATCCCAGTGAATTTTCCGTACATAGGAACCACTATTCGATATGTTATTTATTATATGAAACTAATCCGAAAGAGTTTTAATGTCTAATAATCATTTATCTATCAACATATCAATTTGTGTTTCCAGTTCGACCAGTCAATAGAAATAATAATGAGAGGTCTCTTTTTCATCGTACTCAATGTTGGTTGTCTTATACTATTGGCTCCAATTATTGCTGCAATACTCATTTGTTTTTTCATATATCGAAAAATAATTCATGTGGTATTGAAAATTTCAATTGGACAAGATTATGCAGGTTTGTTAGACGGAACTGATTGTGTATGGGCTGTCGAAGATTCATCAGCTCTATCAGTTATCAATGTCCTCGCAATTTTGGAGATAGCTGATAATGAATCAACGTCGACGACTAATGAAATAAATGTCCTCGAGGATTTTCGTAACTTGGTGAAAAATCGTTTAATATCGTCGGAGTTTAATAAACTCTTCTGGCTCAGGGAGAAGAGTTATGGATACTATTATTGGCGGCGTAGTAATTCTATTAATTTGGAGGAACGTGTACGCTGGTTGGATAATGATGATAATAACGACGATGAAAATGATGATGATGATGGGCATATAGATTGTGATGGAACATGTGGTGATATATCTGCAGAATATCTAAGAAAAATAATCGCCAAAGCGAGTAATAAACCACTTCCTAAAAATCATTCCTCGTGCTGGGAAATTTTAATCGCTAAAAAATGTTCCAAATCCACTGTCGATAATAATTCATTAAAAACAAGAGTTCCACTGTTGTTTCGAGTGCATCATGCATTGGGCGATGGTGTGGCTTTATTGAGAGTCCTGTTGGAAGCAATTGCTGATACGACAAACACAATTAATTATCAAAATCAAAGTCACTTGTCATTATTAATTAATCAGGAAATATTGGGAAAGCAAGATGTCATTAGAAATGATGAAATTAATAGGAGATGCGATATTAGCATGCGATTACCAATATTGCAAAAAAGTTCTTCACTTTATGGAACCTATCATGAATCACAAAATATTATTTATTATTCAACTGATTTGTTGGGTGCATCAATGCCATTTTCAAAAATAATTTCAATGCAGGCTATGTTCAAATTTTTCGAAAAATATTTACGAGAATTGGAGAGAAGGATTACTGCTTTTGTTCTAATACCCAGTTGTTTATTTCATCAGGCATTGCGAAGCATGGATTGTAGGTAGGTCGAATTTGATACGAATACTTGGACGTAGATAGAAATTGTAATTACTTTTTCTGTATGTGAGTTTTTGGTTTTAGCGCGCTACATGGACCAGAATTAATAGGTGATAAAATTATTTCTTGTTGGATGGAGGACGATTATAAACATACTGGTGACTACGGTTTGATTGAAAAAATTCGCGATATTAAAAACGTAACTGGCACAAGATTTGGTGATGTTGTTCTGGCTGCACTATCAGCAAATCTCAATAACTATTTTCTCCAGGTATGAAATATTTGTTATGTTTCATTTTGTTTACGTGAAAAAATCGCGACAAAATATTTTATAATTAAAAAACTAAATTTGTGCATTTTTTAGAATGGAAAGATATCACCAAAAACATTAACAGTAGTAATTCCAGCACGAATGACATCACCTAGTCAGAAGTTGTTGTTGAAAAATGGATTTTCCGTGGGTTTACTATCATTATGCATCTCTGAAGTAAATGGCGCATGTGATAATTACATTTCGAATGGTCCATCAAAAATATTAGATCGTTTGCGTGATGTATCTACATCAACGGACGAACTCAAAAGCGATCCTGATTACTTAGTTAACTATTGGGTAATGAAGTGGCTTTGCGCTGCTTTACCGGAATATTTTCTGAGGCCAGTTTTACATAGCAACAGTACTATGGTATTTAGTAATTTACCTGGACCACAAACAGTCACAATTATGGGGCATACATTGACAAAAGTTGCATTTTGGATACCGCACAGGTTTGTTACGAGTTACATGTTGATAAAATTATGCCCTTTTAAAATCGATATTGATATAAAATGGTTAAAAACTAAGAAAAATGGTTTTCCACAGAGGAACAACGGGCATTGGATTTTCGTTTTTAAGTTACGGTGGAAATGTTAGTTTCTCAGTAACAGCAGATACAGCTGTTATAAACGATGAGAATGTGCTCAATGAAATTCTTAAAGGTACTATTCATGATATTGAGAAACTTCATGAAAAAATCACTCTCCCATATTTCGAAAAGTAATTTACATTGTGCGGATAGATGCATCCACAAAAATGAGTAAGTCCTTTCATTTTATTTTTGCAATTGTTCACTATACTTCAAGGACTTGGTAATAAATCTTAATTTGATGTTTTTTTTATATTTTTATTGTTCGTAGGATTTGGTTTGCAGAAAAACTAGTCAGCCCCAAGATGATATTTTATATAGAAAAACATTTTATAGCAGTATATTTTATTACTCATGAAGTTGATATCGAAAAGTTTTTTCTTCTTTCTCGTCATCAGAGGACGTGCCTCACATATGTGTTTTCATGTACATAAAACAAAAATAAGAGAAAAAAAACCGAAAAATATGAAAAAAAAAAATAGACACGATGTAACAACTCGGAAGTATTATTACAAATAAATGTTTCGAGCACAAAATAAAATTTATCAACTATGAAATTGACTTAAATGTCGAATATTATTATTTTTTTTCTTCGTCAAATTATTTTTCTGTTTCAATAAACAATAATGGCCAACAGACAATATCAAAGATGGCGTCAAAAAAATTATACCTCTCATCGTAAACAGATTTTATCGATGTTTTCGCTGTAAAATTTGAATTTGATTGCGATAATGAACACGCTACATGCAATGGTTCACTGTGGAAGATTTTTCCTTGCATCGATGGGCTTGAATCAATTTCTGATGTCTCAATGTCACCCCAATCCGAACTTTTATCAGTACTTTCTTCCAAATTCTTCCTTTCGAGAATTATGACAGATATAAAACAATGAGTGCCATTTATCACAACTCATCTACTCAACACATATTCTCAATCACAACTTACTTCGGCGAAGTTCTGACGCGATTTTGTTGCAGTAATTTGGTTTCACATTTCAGACAGTTGGTACGTGAATGCCTACTATTTTCTGTCGATCGATGAGAATTTGATGACAATTTAATATTCTTCGGAATTTCTTTGGTGTCTAATGACAATTCAATTTGAATTTTTTCACATACAACTTCTTCAATATCCACTTCATTTATAACAGGTGACTCTGGTACTGGCAGATGTTCTGTAATTGGCTCTGTCAAACTCTGTACACTTCTAGTGGGAGAACTCGGTATCTTTATTAAATAATGAATAAGGGAAGCATTCATTTGTTCTATCAGTTTCACAACATAATTAATCTTATACGCGGCAAGCAGAAAATATAAAGCAGAGTATGATGAATATTTGCAGTGATATTAATTTTGATTATTGAAATATTTATTTGATTTTTGATTTCTTAGACATTTCTTGCGTTTGAATTGAATTTTACTTGCCACGTTAACAGATTTAATAATTGGATAGCGAACCGTGCTGTATTTGGCTTGCTGTAGTTTTTCGTGTGTCTTCGTGGTATTTTACTTCGTCTGATTAATTTTTTTGGAGCAATTCGGGGAACCTGATGAATTAATCGCGAATCACTTTGGCATATATTGTCAGTTGGATCTGGTGACTCAAATTCTTTAGCTCGTATCGCATCATCAATATATTTTTCATTAGATCTGTCAATACCAATATTAACATGACGAATATTTATTCCTTCGATCAGTGCTTTTAATTTTGAATTCGTAGGTTTGATTATTTGTTCGGGGCCAAATGTCATTTTGGGAGTGTCTGGATTTAATCTGGCACTGATAATCGCTATCACATTATTATCCTGCGTTTCTAACGACATTTTTGCATTGGATATATTTTTTTTGCTCTTACAATTTTTTAATTTACCCCAAATATTCACAATACTTTTTGACGAATTTTTCGAAACATTTTTATTAATTTTTGCAACAAGCCGATTGGAAGTTTGGCCATATTTCGTCATGTTTGAATCGCCATTATACATTTCACGTACTTCTTTTGTCTATTTTCATTCCCCATTTCATCTGTTTATATTTATGATTATATTAAAAACAATTTCTTATGTTTGATTTATTAGTCACGATAATTTAACTCAATTTAGCTTCATCTGTACTCAATTATTCATCGAGGGTGATTCTCATAGCTAATTGATTCGACTGAAGACCAAATTTCTAGTCCAAATGTATCAGGATTATATTGACATATGCCACGTTCAATTTGTATAATGGATGAAGAAAAAAATTTATTGATCAACGTATTTTTAGTTCCTAATAATGACTTTGTTACTTGGAAGTTGCACGAAATTATCTGATAATTGGCCTGTGTAATAAAAGAATTCGAAAGACGAATCTTGATATTTTTTCATAAGCTAAAAACATCAGTGCAGCTGTAAGAACAGTTTGTAATAATTTAGCCTCCATTCCTTTATATAAACCGGCAATGCCCTGTTTCTTCAATATATAAAGTAGAATTTGTATTGTTCCAGCATTTGGAGGTAGATTATTATAATTATGTCCATGTCGTAATTTTGTTTGCACTAATTGCAATGGATATGTTAATGTTGTGGCAATTGTCTTGGCTATTGCTCCAATTGCGAAGAAAACCCACGCTGGTGGTTGTGCACCGGCCAATGACGCGCTAACTTTTCTTTTGATACTCTCGTAAGTCATCATTTGTATTGCTGGATTAGCCACAAGTATTAAACTTGGCAATGTACCGGCCCACATTTTTTTAACACCGTCATATTTCCAAAGATGAATTAATCCTTCTGTAAAACAATATAAAATAAAAGAATTGGTATTGTCAATGTATTGTCTGCACTATTCAATTTACCAATATTAATACAGTTAGTATAATGTACTTAATGCATACGTCACCTAAAAGATTATTATATTCATTGTTGTTTCGTTCTGGGACGCCATTGATGCCTCTCATCTTCAAACGTGTATTCACAACCCACAATGGTGTCGTTACGAGAACATTTATTATACCTTTGTGAACAAACAAAAAAGAAAAAGGAGAAACACATTAGAAATGCTATTTATTCATTATACAATAACGAATGTGTATTTATGTATTTCCATACCGGCAATCGATGCCATGAACAAATCATGCTGGGCTGTTTGGTTTCGCGAATTGCGCATTAATCTCAGTCCATGAAATGTGTAGAAATAAACAAAATTGCTGGCACATAAACTCTGAAGAACTGGAATTATTCCTCTATACAGTGTATATCTGAAAGTTTCATTATTCATTTAGATAAATAGTACTATAGACTTTCTTATAATAAAACTCAACATTCTACTTTTTTGTAATTTAAACTATTATCAAAGAAATTGTCATTCAAGACATAAGAACAATTTTATCTATACATATTTGACGAAATTATTTGTATACATTTGAATAATCAATTGCCCAATCAAACTTTCTCTGATATGATTGGAAAAAAAGAGAATGTTTGCAAACTCTGCGATTGATTACAATTTTGTTCGTAGACAAAAGTATTAATTTTTCATACATTTCCCGCATTCCAACTGTTCAAAGAAGTTAATTTATCCTAATAACCAATAACGAATATAAATTTTTATTCAAATAACTCACGGTCCTTCTTTTGAAACCAAATCACGAATTGTTGCGAGGGTATTCTTCGCCTGTCTTTCCTCTTCCACTGTGAATGATAATATTAATTATTTGTCATGTAAATTTCAATAATAATAAGTAACATTAATATGCGCAGTGGATATGGAGAATTCAATGAATAATTCGTGAAGTTACATTCAAATAATTGTAGAGAGATAGTTTGGTAATATATAATGTGGTTCTAATCCACTCATTAGCAAGTATTAATTTTCTAACAACGTATTATATATAACGCTCGACTTTGAACGAGCTACATGATTACATAGCATAGAACCATCTTCATTATATGGTTTATAATAATATATTTACTTAACGTATGTAAATATAGCGAGTAAGTAAATTTGTCGAAGTTGTTAAACACTTTATCTTTTCATTATTACTATTCATGTCGAAACTTTTATGCAATTAAAAAAATTATGTTGATCGTTACAATGATATATAACTAACTACATTATATGTTTATATACAAGGTGTATCAGGAGTAATGGAATGCCTGTCAACTATATCAATTTAAATAAATTATTTATATCTAAACATAATTAATTTCATTTTCTTTTACTGTTTGAGGAAATTATCATCTAAATAGTTTGCAAGAGGTGAATACTGATGATGTTTGTATAATGTATTACGATGTATGACTTCGTAACGTTTAACTTCTTTCTATTTCTATATTTTTCATATTATTAGTCAGGAAACGCATAAACAAAAGTACTGATAAGCTCACGTTTCCGTGTATTTTGTGTATCGCTGACAAACGATGAGTCGTTAAATTATGTAATTTGGTCATGAATGGTTGTGAGGAAATGGTCATATGTATTTTGCGTGTATAAAATTATTATATATGTCAAACATTGAATACTATACAATTAAATATAAATTGAGCTTTCAAAATGGGAATCCCAATTAATAATACCAATAGTTAATTTCATTTCTAAAGTTTTTTCGATTAATAATAAATGATTTTAATGATTAAGACATTGAAAAACTATCCGATTTAATAAAATATATCTTGATTTATTACTAAATTCTACAGATAATTACTGTTGTAAATCTTACAATAGAAATTTTTAAAAAACTCAACGTAAAAGTCGCTAATGAATATCGTGGCATTTTCCAAATACCTATTTCGTACAATCCAATTATTTATCGCCTGCATATTCAATTGCCCGCTACGTGATAGTGTCTCAATACAGTTCTCATAAAATTATTATAATTACATTTTTTCTTTCCAACACAATTAGATATGTCTGTGATAAAATAAGCTACAAATCAACAACGAACTATTATAATTGTATCGAGCATTTTTGTAAGGATAAAACACGACAAATTGACATCAAACATAATAAATATACAAACTAAATCCTTTTTTTTTTTCTAACAAATTCGTTTCACTTCATTCGAATATTTTATACTTACATTGTAATCTGCTACGTACTGTATCCAATGGAAAGAATGTTGTCATAGCAACCACACTACCCTAAAAAGTGAATAGAATAATACAATTTAATTACAAATAAAGAGGAATTTTTTTCTTTCATTCCTTTTGTTTTTTTCAATTATTATTACTATTATTGATAATACTTACTGCGGCACCCGATATTGCGTGCACCAATGTTTCATATGTAAATATCCGTCGCTCTCCATGTTCCCCAGTCATTTTAATAATTATTTATAATTGTTTTCAACAATTATGACAATTTGGAAATTCATAGACAAATTTTTTTTGCTGTTTTATTTAAATAAAAGTTGAGCTTGAAGAAACTCCATTCATTACATCTGTAAAAATAAAGGGAGAAAATTTATTTTTTCAATGATTTAGAGTAATTATAGTAGAAATGATATGACGTACACAACGAGCGGTGGTGTGATGACAACTGACATGGAAAATTGTTAACTAGGCATGTGTAAGTTAATTAATACGTACATTATTATGTATATATATGTATGTATGGTGTGGTTGCTGTTAGTTGTCTCGTGTCGCAAGTTACACAGCATGAAAATATCCAATTATTTATATAGTTTTATTTATTGAAAGTGAGTTTTCATAGACACGACAATGTATTGTACATATTTCGTCGCACGCGACTTGAGTATCGGTGATTTAATTTTGAATAATGCGCGCGTAAACTTTGTGGGAAATATTTTTTATATAATGTACCATAACAAAATTTATTTGAAATATTTCCATTTGATTCTCGAGTGTGTCATTGTCATTCAGCTTTAAACAGACTTATTGAATTATTAATATCTTTTTCCTCAAAAATCACCTTTAAACAAAATAATTAATGATTTTCCAATTCTATCTATCCCTTTTTTGACTTTTTTCATAATTTATTTATCATTTGTTTTATCATCAGTCGAAATAATCACGTTCAATATTACCGACACCCATTAACTCATTGATACTGAGTATGAATAAAATTTTAAACAAGCAAACAGCTGATCATCGTTGCATGTCACGAATAATATTGTTGATAGATGGAACGATGAGTACTTCAGTAAAATTACCAACTAAACAAATTAATTTCATATACATCATTACTATTTTTTTTACTGTAACAATTTCATGGAGTTGGATCAAATATTGGATAGAATGATGATATTGTATAAATATTTAATTATGATTGATCACAGGATATTATTTAATGTATCCTTCATTTAATCTTCAAATAATAGAACAAGGCAAAATTGATACTGGAAATATTAGCTTTGAAGAAAAAACACATCTCTAAATATTGATCAATTCCATATTGATTTCAAATAGTTTATTTTTGTTTATCATAAATTTTTATCACAAGGTTTTTTTTTTTTTTTTTGATTATCATCACTTTGATCGTTTATGCGTTATTATATTATTGCAATACCTGTTACATATAATATTTATAATGAACATAGCCATTAGGCAGTGACGCAACAGCAATTATAAATATGAAGAGTACTAATTATGAACGAGTTAATGCATCAATCGATATCCATTAATTCACTGAAAATAATTGACGAATTTTATTATTCATAATTTCGACAGAACTTTTCAGTAAATTAATTTATTTAGGAATGAATTTTGTTTGAATTATTTATATAAAGGATCAATTCGTGTGTGGATTATTTTTCCTAGTGAACTATCATCTTATAATTAATTCAATCATACATTTTCCAAAATTCAGAGTACTAATTTATTGTATTAGTGCTGAACAATTGTTTCATTATAAACTTATACTTGTTCTGATGATTTCTTTACATATACCCAATATACTGCTACTACTTCATTCAATTATCGTCTTTGTTACTTCGTCGTGACATACACGAGGATCTAGGTGACACATTTCAAAATGGTTTGTTGCAAGTGCACCTGATGCTCTTGCGCTTATATAAATATACACATGTGCACCATCTCTATATATACTCTAACTACTTTTCACATTTCTCTTTGACAATTGAGTTTATTCGTCGTAGTTTCATCAAACTTAAGTTTAAACTTCAAAAGCCAATTGTAATTTAACGTTTTTTTTTTGTTTTTACAGATATTATTTAAGAGTTCCTGAAATAAATATTTGTTATAAGTCTGAGCTTGTGCTCTGATTAATAATGTTGCCGCCACGTATAATGTGATGGAGTAATCGATGGCTTCGTACCCCACGTGATGTCCAGAGCGCTGGCGCGTTTTAAAGGTTCAAGTACATCCTATAATTTTAATTTAATTATGTATTAAAGAATTACAAAGGGTTCGGTGAGATGGAAGAAAAAGAACAACTTTGCAATTGGATTTGTTGAAAAATTATGTGACTCAGCAAATAAAATGTGTGAAAGAGTTACAAACAATAGAATGTTTGGAAGTTAATATTTAATAAATTGTTAATTTTAATTTTGTGTGTTAGAACAATAAATTCGAATTCTTTTTTTTTCGATCGTTATCAGAGATTTTGTATAATTGAGAATAACTGTTCTATACTACCACTTAGAATTCAATTTACTATAATTCCAAGTGTGGAAGATGATAATAACTATTAAAACTTATTTTACTCATTGCATCTTTATTTTCACTAAGTCTCGTGTGATTTCGAATAAAGAATTAATGGAAATTCTAACGGAAGTATCTCATAATTTTATCAATTGATAATTCTGATTATGAATAAATGGTTGAAGATTGAAAAATTGGAAATTAAATATTAAAAAGTGATAAGAACGTATCTGTGTCATTTTAATGATATTTCAAGTTCCTTCTCAGCAACTGCTTGATGTTCAATCCTCCTTCTCCTCACTTCTCTTATGCTCTACCACTCTCTCGCCCATTCTCATTCCTTTGAATATCATTCATGATGATACAAAGTAGCATAGCATGAATGCCGCAATTTTCACGTGTCATTCGTGCCCCTTTTCTCCCCACCTCCTTGTCCCTCCAACTCAGTAGTCATTTTTCACTGTGGGTGAACACGATGTCAACGTGCCCTCCCCTCCAGTGTGCATTATTCACTGTCACATGCCACAATGACAACTGAAAAGGGAGAATGAAAATGAGAAAAATGTCAACATAGATATATATTTGCAATACAAACCAATGATTTATCCAATAACTCACTAGGGAAATTGGAAAGGTGGTGGGATAGAATGGGGGTGATGGGTAAAGAATTATAAATTCTTAACACGTTGTAATACGCACAAAACATTTCATATATATGATGGAAAAACTTTTAATATCCTTTATTTATTGCTCGAGGTATTTAAGATTTATATTTATATATTCATTTAATTGTTTGAACGTTCATTTATTAGTTGGTCGTATGTTTACACTACGTATGTATAAGTGGTTGATTTAAAGGGGTTTTTGCATATTTCACATTGAAAAAAAAAATAAAAAATCCAATTTTCCTCTTTACATTTTGTTTTTTAGGATCGTCCCTCAATACACAATTGTGAATTTTCTCTAAGAAGTGGGAAAACATGGTAGTTATAATGAGATTTGTGGTCAAGTGGGTGCAAGTGGAAAAAATGCTAACTGAAAATTTTAACAGGATTATTTTCACAAAATTACTTTTATCGAACTAGCGATCACAATATTTCGGAAACTAGTACACCTATTTGATTCAAACAAAGCTCATTCCAATCGTGAACAAATTTTCTATGGTCCTTACTAGCCGTTAAATAAACGATGGAGATTATCTATTTAATTTTAAAAAAATTAGAAAAAATCAAACATCTCTTTTGCCAACTAGACATTTTTTTCTGATATAAAAATAGTTTCGTTTTTCATTTCAGGTCAATACAAAGAATGGATTCATTATAGCATCGTAGTAGCTGTGTTATTAATTGTTCCTTTCAAACGTGCTACATACAATATGCATTATATAATAAATACATATAATAACAGCAACGCAGATTGATAGAAACAATGAAAAATTTATACTTTTGCGAGAGTTACAAATGCAAATACCCCTTTAAACTTTGTGTATGTATTTTCATATAAACAATTTTGAAATGATCATACGTATAACAAATGTAAGTTTTTTATTTTTACTTTTTTTGTTATGGAAATATTATTCCTCTTTTTTCATAGTTAATTTCAGAATTAATTACCTTGTGTTCATATTTATATACAGCACAATTTTGTTCGCCGTAATTTTTTATTCGTTCAATTTTTCTCTCCTTTTAATAATTTTTATTTCTTTCTTCAATGTTTTAATTAAGGCAGTTGGAACGACATTATCAACGATTATCATATCGTTCAACGTTATTCAACTATATATATATATATATGTACTTATTTATATCAAGAATTCAACATATTTCTTATATAGTGTTTGTGCTTTATTGTAGCACGCAATAGAAAGAGAGGTCAGAAATATTTTTTTTTTCTTCTTTACATTTTTTGTTTTCTGTTTCATTTTTTTCTTTCATCAATTCTTGCCAGAATTTATGATAGAATTTTAACGTCAAGATTTCACTCGTCAACATAAACAATTCTCGCGGTGTTTTATTCATAATTAACTAATATTATAATATTGTTCTCATTTATATATATATATATCTATAACATTATTTTTATTATTAATAATAATATATCACTGAATTGTGCAGGTTTTGCCAGGTTCAGACGATGTACGTAATGTTATTCTTGAACCAGGCGTTACATTCTCGCTTCCAGTGGCAAGGGAACACGTTTTGGTCCTCATAATCATCAGGTCAGTCCTAATGCTTGGACGTCGTACATTTGGCGCTACAACTCCACACGCGTCACTCAATCGACGCTTTATACTCAGAGTTGCTTTGTGTTTTGGCTGAAAACCAAAAAAAATGAAAAGAATAAAGTTATATTGGTATGATGTAGAAAATAAATTTTTATTTCTAAATCTAATCCTTAAATTTGTTTTATTTATTTAACAAATATTGTGTTGATCAATAATTTTTTTTTCTTTCCAACAGTTAGACCTAGATTCATGCAGTACGAGTGTGCAATTTTAGATAATCAACCCTTGTGTCAATAACAGAAATTGCCCACAATGTTTACTGACCGAAGTAGCCAACTGCCCCTTAACTGAATTTCCTGGATTTAGATATCAATGTGGATTTCTGTGAATGTATACGATGAAAAATAGTCACGCAAGGGTGCTTGACAGTCTCAGAATTTTTTGTTCAACCAGGCAATCAACTGATCCTTGTCCTACACTCGAAATTTACCTTTTGCTTCACATTTTCAACTGTTTTTTTTGGGTATATTATCAATAATATATGTATAATAAAAATAATAATACAATGTATTTGTTCATTTTCATATCTTAAGTGAAAGTCCAATCGATTTTAAATCGTTTGAATAATGGAAACCAGACTGTCGGAGATGATTCTTTTTTCATGCTTATTTTTCCTTCAACATATAGGAAAGAAGACGCTCTGGGTTATTGACATAAGGATTATGAAGAAGTAGTTGGGATAGAAATATTTTTATTTATTACCTCCTCGACCAGAAATTTATGGTTGAAATCAAACTTTTTTTTTCCTATGATTGATAATATAAAAAGTATTGGAGAAGAATTGATGTGGATTTATCTCTCGTGAAAGCCGAAGATAGTATACAATTTCATGGGGATACGAGATGATAGAAACGGTTATTGAATGCAATAAAATTAACGTTACCCTTAGCAGACTCAGTTAACTAGAAATTAACACTTAAATGACATTACTATCCCTGCTTGATGTATCCCATTGCTTCCAACATCCAGTCCCTTTGTTTCCTATCAAATTTCCGATGTAAATTTCCAATTTGCCAATAGAAATTCTAAATCGCTGTGTCTATTGGATCAGTGGCATTGCATTCTCACCAAGGATGTGTGAGAAGCCCACAGAAATTGGATTCAAATTAAACTGTGACCATAGAAGGAACAAAAGATGCTTTTGTTTATTATACAATAAAATTCTCACTGTATCAAATTGTATATTCATTATTTAGGTTATAATTATGCAATTGTTTTCCGGGATAAATAAAAAAACCCATCGGTTCAACGCCATAAAGATTTATCAGGTTTTTTTCATGTCTGAATGGAATCAACAGTGAATTATAAAACTCTGGATTAGATATAATCATTTTTCATCTCGTTCAATTGACAATTGTCCCTTTACAATAACCTACTTTTTGTTGTTCGTCAATTGAAATACCGGAAATTGAAGTACAATCAACGTTAACTATGATTGAACTGAATCCCAATAGCTCATACTCTTTCCTAGGAAAGAGAATTCCATGCATTGACAAGTTGTCCGAGAAAAATTATAGATAAATGCTGAATGTTTTGAATAGATAGATCAATTTAAAAATCAATCAGAGAGACTAAAGAATTGGAAGTGGTCGTTGAATAGAAACCGATTGGTAGAAGTTATTACTACAAATAGTAGTTAAGCTGCGGTCTAGACTTTATAGTAATAACAGTAATATATATTTTGGGTGGATAGCAGAGATTCCTATTATGTCCATATAAAATGGTAATTCTAGCCATCACATGAAGGTAAAAAACGCTATACTCTCTGGAAGATCAGATAAACTGTTGAAACTGAGTGGAATTGAAGTTTGTGTGAATTTAAATTTGGATGACGGTATCTCAACTGAAAATCAACCGAGAACGGGCCACAGTTATTATGTGTGAAATGTTGACTGAGGTAAAACTATTGCTATAACAGGCGTTACTTAAACATTAATTCCAGGTTATAAAATTGAAACTATACTGTAATTTAACTCGACGTTTAGTCGATCAATACAGGATTTATTTTCCGGTTCAATAAATAGGAATAAAACTTTGAATGAAAGGGGAATTTGTTGTATAAACGAAGATTTCATTTTTTTTGTGACTATCAAGTTGTGATTAAACTTCAAATCAATTTCAACATTATAATTAAGTGAAAATTGAGTCATGCAGAAGTTGGATTCAAAATAATTTCGGGCTGAGATAACTCTTGGGAACTTCGATCGAATTTCAGTTAGTTCTTCACACATTTTGTTATATAGTTGTGAAACAAATTTTGGTCAATCTATTTCATTAGGGTTATGCTTTCATTTATGTTTGCATCAACTATACACCCGTGATTGAACAAAAAATATTGACTTCACATTAAAGAATATGTATTTGAAGAATATTATTATTCATGATCAATGAATATTTTTTTCTTATTTCAATGCAGATAATAATATTGGTGAATATATTTGGTGAATAATTGAGATAGTTATATGGATGAGAGAATTAATTACTTGTGAAGGTGGTAACATTGTTGGCGATCCGAATGTTAATGGAACTTTACGATGATGATTTGGTGCCATTTCTAATGGGACACCAGCCACGACAAAAAGTTGATAGAACAGCTCATCAACGTGATAATTACGTTTAGCTGACACCTCAACGAAGATACAGCAGTCATCTTGGCTGGCGCAATATTGCTCGGCTTCCTCAACAGTCACGGCTCTGAAAAAAAAAAAAAAAAGGAAAACATCAAAGAGTTTCAAATTATTTCATTTATTTTTGGGTATGCTGCTAGATGAAGTATTTGTCTACTGTGATCATATGATTCTCGGTGGAGAACAGTTCATTTTGTTATTATATTGAAAATATGAAAGTTTTATGTGTTCTCATAATTTTCATCATTTTTATGATTTTCTTTCATCTCAAAACATCAGATTATCTCTTTAATCTCCTAAATCCAATTGGATTCATTCTTATCCATAATCTTCTTGTAAAATTGAATAACCAAAATAACTTTATACTTATCTTTATCAATTCCTAATAGTCTATTTTGACAAAATAAAACTCTGGAAATCAATTTCTCTAATGCTGAACAATGTAACGTACTAAAAATTTGACACTAATGACTTTTGGATGCGAGTAAATTTATATCTTGTCAAAAGTGTGGTATGAAATAAATCCCATCATAATCCTTCTTCATCTCACCTCGTGCAAAAGAGGCCATCGCGCAGAAAATAGAACGATGCATTTTGTTGTGAAAAGACTGATAATAAAAGCAGCACATCCTGTCAAAAAATTGCGGAAAGTTCGTGTGCAAGCAACATGATATACTCCAATGTTTAAAATGTTTCTCATTTCAGAGATAAAAAATGAGTGTAAAAATGGAACGGAAAAAATGATTCAACTCTACTTTATTCTCACCGAGGTACATCGATACTTTGAATAAATATTCATAACATAAAACTGCCATTGAAATTGAGAAATTAATCCTCAAATTCATATTCACAATATGACAGGTCTCTTTCAACTTGAACTGCTTTGATGTTAATCGGACTAACTAGATTTGACATGTTAAACTATTGTACTGAGATGAAAGCATTGTAACATTGTAATACATAATAATTGTAACATTACATCCTGTGTACACTCAAAGCACAATTATAATTGAAGCTTTACCCAGCAAGAAGAGAATGAGAATCTCTCTTATTAAATTAAGACTCTCATGACCAGCAAAAATGAGGAAAAAAGTGGCAGCTTCACCTTCAAGGTATTCACTACTTCAATTTTAATGTGTTGCCAATTATAGAACATAGTGAAAGTCACCACACTGTCTAGATTAATTTGATATTGAAAAGGAGCTAAAAGCAATTGAGCATGCGGTATAGAGAAACCGTTCCTATATGAATTGAACTGGTACCATGTCACACTATGGCTGTTACGATTCGACAAAGTAAACTTTACTATACTTAATTATATTCACAACGATTTAGCATAGTGAATTTTCATTTGATATTTTATACATAAATAATATTGCAATATTCCAATGATGTGTATTACAATTTGTCAACGATGGATTCAATATTTTTTCATAGTTGGTGCAAAACCAAGAATAGTTTATCAACTAAATGGTTAATAAATATAATACATTCAGAGTGCCATAAGAAAATTTTACATCATGGAATGTATATTTATAAATATTCATATTGATATACAAATTAATATCAATCAGCAGCAGTCGCATTATTATTTATATAAAATAATTGCAAAAATTATTCATTGCCAGAATAATTATTTATTTTCAATCAAATTCCTATGGATATCTATTTAATTCTTGTTTTTCCTGTATGTATTCTTCAATAATAGACCTCTAAGATTCCAATTCTAAATCAATAGATACCGGTTTCAATTTCTATCAGGAAATTAATTCATTATTTTCATTCCCACATACTTAACGTCACGATCACATTTGTTTCCCACGATGACCATTGGTACTTTCAAACTGTGATGACTTTTGCTCCTTCCTTTAACACTTTGTGTAGCTGTTATCTTTGTTTCCAATATTGCTTCACGCAATCTGATAGCTTCCTCAAATGATTCTCGGCTGTCCATACTAAACACCAGCACAAACAAATCACCTGATAACATGAAAAAAAAAAAAAGAAAGGAAGAAAGGAAAATTAATATTTAGTTATTAAAAAATAATTTTTTGTTCAATTACCTCTTTCTTCTCTATTTTTTGTTTGTTTTTCTTTTCTTTCTAGTTTAGTTGTACGTGATATTTTCAACTAGCTAAGCTCAAAGTGAGTGCGATTATAATGTACATGGAAAATGGGGTTGCATATGGCTATCGATGTGGTATACGTGAGTTGAGTCTTATCACACGCCCCTTTAATGTATACCATAATACATATATCCAGAGTTTCTGGTGTGCAGCTTACGCTCACGCAAATGCATCTACAATATTATTCTATGAATATTTATAATCGTAAATTCATCTTTACAAACGCGCACTCAAAGCCATGTGAATAAATATATTTTTTAACACATAGTTAATGTTTCAAAATAAATTTTGAATTTATTTTATTAATTTATATATCAATATATAAAAATATTAATCAACTTGATAATTTTAATTATTGTATATATATATATATATTTTGTAATTCAATGAAATGTATATAAATTATTGTCAATTGTATTTGCTAAAAATGTGAGAGAATATATTATACACA
Organism: Zele albiditarsus; assembly: GCA_958496275.1. Classification (NCBI taxonomy): domain Eukaryota; kingdom Metazoa; phylum Arthropoda; class Insecta; order Hymenoptera; family Braconidae; genus Zele; species Zele albiditarsus. The sequence continues at coordinate 1,448,140 of OY292411.1, forward strand.
CGACGATAAATATGAACCCTGTTATAAGAGTCATTCATATACTCGTTAACTGGCGATAAGAGAGTTCAGGTGTTCATATCCAATATTATTATATATATAAAAATGCCCTACAATTTTATCTTGTATCAGTTGACGTATATAAATGGAGGGAAAAAAAAAAAAAATACGTGAAAGTACCACGAAGTTACGAGCATGATCGTATAACTGAAAGATGTCATATAATGAAAAAAAAAAAACAAAAAATGAGAATAGATATATAAAATTATTCAGGTCTTTCTCAATGCTGGATCTTTTTTTTTTTTTTTTTTGTGTTAAAGAAATATATATTTGGGTGAATGTCTTGAGAATTGATAATTTTTAAACCCCTGACACAGAAGCTGAGAGGGGATTGTGCTAGCTATTTTTATGTTTCTGTCTTTTATTTTATTGGATTTTTGTGAAAAATTCGCTGACTTCAGAAAATTCACTGTATCAAAAAAATAAAATGAAAATTTCCAAACAATTTTTTTAATTTTAGTTAACACTATAGTCAATTTATCAACAGATCGAATGAATTTTCTTCGTGCTCAATCGGTGTATTTGTTTTACAGATATTACGTTCGCCAAATGGAAAAAGTGGTTTTGACAAAATTTTATGACATTCACGCAACTAAATGGAAACTTTATAGCTTCTCATATTTTCCAACTCCCGGTAGGAATTTTTCCACGTATTCACTGTAAAGAAAATGGTAGGAAGATAAAATGTAAAAAAAAAAAAATAGATCCCCCTAACTTGAAACTAAAAATAAAAATATCCTCATAAAGCTCTCATTGCATTCAACCCAATATGATGATTATGAAAGACTGATTTATCCCCATTTTATATCCAACCCTTTGGTTATATTCCAAAATAGCCTTTGGATACGATATATATAACAATGGTTTGAATTTGGTTGCTAAGTTTGTGCGCCAATGCAGAAAATAGAAAGATTCCACGGTCACGTAAAGTTAGTCGTCGTCATCGTTGTCATGTCCCTCTTGGTCTTTTTTACCACTGTGCTCGAGGGTCTTTCGAATCTTACGTATCTATCGTAAATTCTCCGTTTTACGAGCATTTTACCCAACATTCAGGAGACACCTGGGAATAACTGAAGGACAAAATATTATACCACAACTCGTCAATATATATTTATATATATCCATATATACTTTTCGATCTGTCCCGTTTGTTATCTGAATTATATATATATATTTGTGTTCACATCCATTCACATAATTTTTTTTTTCCGTAACTGCTAACTAAAAAAAAATATTGAATTCAATTTAATTTAAGGGAAAAAGTGCTCTAGAAAAATATTTTAGAGAAACAAATGCATTGAAATAAAAGAATTATATATAATTAAAATAAATTGAGTGATGGATTGCAACAATGTAGTTTTATAATTTTAGCATAAATACGACAACTTTTAGATGGAAAACTTTCTTTTGAATACTAAAATCTAAAATTCCTTGACCATGAATTTTATTAATATAAAAATTTGTTTCACAATGAATACAAGTAGCAGTTCAAACTTATGACTGAGAAATATAATATATAAGAGTACTGTTTACACTTGTTATTGACACATTGATGTAAAAAAAAAAAAATAGCTGTCGCACATTGTTTGGTTAGGAAAATACGTCATACAGCACAATGTTTTGTCTATATTATTTTGTATTGAAGAAACTCACAACTATTGTTTTGTGAATCGAGGTCAGCCACGTGTATTTTCATCATATTCATATATGTGTAACACACATATGTATACATATCTCTACGTTAAAAATCACTCATCTGCGTATCCCATACATATATTCAATGTTTATTTGTTTGAACAGAATTGGGATCACTATTTCCAAATGTGGATGGAGAAATAAAAGAAATAAATAAAGAATTGTTGATAGTGGGATGAATACTACTGAATGAAATATACTTGCATACACATGTGGAATATTTTCAATGCCCTGAATAAATATTCAAATTAAAAATTTTCCAACTTGAACTTTGCATATTGATTCAATGATTACTATTCATTCTTTGTTCTTTTTGTTCATTCGATTTCTTCTTTTTCTATTTATTAAAGGTCGCTCGATTACAACTTGTTGAACGTGATGAGGTGACGTTTATAACAAAATTAAACGAGATGACATTTTAATGAGCGAGTTGATGACAATGCCAGACAATGAGAACAACTGTACATAACCTTTTATATAAGAATATATATATACATATAGGGTGGGATATTTTAAATGACGATTTTCAATGCAGCAAAATCTATTGATTAGAGAAAAAAAAAAACAATTGTCAGGGATATTCAATAAAATTTTTTGGTTTACTGCAAATAGTTTATCAAAAATATGAGATTCATTTTTCAATTTCATTTCTCTTTTTGATACTTTGAAATTTTTAATCCCTGTGTATATTGATTGAGTTCTATTGCATCTACTTGAAAGATATCCACTACTGTCGTCGACTTCAATCAAATTCTTTGTGATAATTGCCTTTTTTCTTGAGAACTATCAAACTCAACAACCGAATATTGTTAACCTAGTTTTTCATTTCAATTGGTCTAATTCATGGACATTATGACACAGTACAATTTAACAAACTTGACAAAATCACGTATGACCTTACTTTCATCACATTTGAAGCTAACTATCAAAGCTCTATTGAACATGATACCACACGTTATTAAATGTATTTCTATGAAGAGTACTACTCGAAATGAAACAATAGTTACTACTAATTCACAATTACTGTAACAAAGTCATCGACAAATGACATTACGAATGACTCGGAATTCTTTTTTTGTAAATGCTTCACTGCAAACAATACTTTTCATATTTAAAAAAGAAAAATAGAACAAAACAAGAGACAAATAAAAATCTTCTCTTCGTGTTGAGACCTGATATTAAAAAATTTATTAGAGTTTGTATTGTTAACTGGCTATTTGACAATTGCTCTATGTAAATAAGAACATGATCTATGTATTTATCAATCAATTAATCAATCTATCTATCTATCTATTATGTTTGTAGTGTTAAAAATTGCTTCAATGCATAATTATCATCATTCATTGGAATGATATTTCCAATTTTCACAACTTATTTATACAAAAATAAATTTCACAGTAATTCTTTAAATTCTTCTGCATATATCAAAGCATAAATATCAACATCAAATCATCACCTGGAACTTCTCAACTTTTATTTCAAATTTTACTCTCTAAATTCAATATATTTTGTGGGTTTCTAATGAGTGATTCATCATGGCCCACCCTGTATATTATATTATTGATTAGTCTGAAAATGTAGAGCATTATTAAATGTTTTCTCGTACTCCAGACAACCCTATAAATTCTGTACATTATTTATATATATATATATATATACATACATATGCAGGTGTCATACGTTCAACTTGTTGAGTATATGTACCGTGTGCACGGTAACTCCTTCACTTTCAGTCCTCTCTGATCTCGAACTTGAGCTTTATATATACGTACGTGAGTTATACTCTATGACTAACGTTGCTGTGAGGTAGGAATAAGAGAGCTCATATTCATATAGAGAATCAAGTTACCAACAAAGTTAAAGCAAATGGAATTCTTTTTTTTTAATTATCCTCATTTTTCTATTTCTTTCACTACGTGGAAGGGCCAAATAAAAATAAAAAAGAGATTTAAAGCCAATATGGCAATGGCTTATGACTATTTATCAGACAACATATATGATCAATCATCATTGTCATTCTATAATTTATTTTATTTGATATTACTATTGATAAATTGATTTTTTAATTGTATTCTTTATATTTATTTAATTTTATATTTACCAGTGAGGAATGAAAGTCGTCTCATAGCAGGAAATGGATGATTCCCACTGGTATCCAAAAGATCCAATTGATATACCTCACCACGAATTCTATACAATTTTCGATGAAAGTCTTCGATTGTTGGTGTATAACTTTCTTCAAATTTATTTGACAAAAATCTGTAAATTAAATATAATTATTATTATTAATATTGCAATTGTATTTTATTAACATACAGTGTTAAAATTGATTGACAGACATTGACAACTTGCTCGATCACTTTGAAAGTGGTTTAATTAATTATTTTCATATGTTTGAGTTGTTATATCATCAATTAAATTTAATTGTGATATTATTGTTCAATAAAAAGCTCCAATAAATGTATAAATAAATGAAGAATTGAAAGGGGAAATTATTGGAGTACTGAGCCCGAAAAGTTTGCACATTTATTTCTCGAAATTTTATCGTTGAATAGCTGAGAAATGGAAAAAAATTAACACTATAAATTATAAAACAATCGACACTTTAAAACTTTCCTGGTGATTTTTTTGTTTTGTTTTTAAAAAAAACTTTCTCTTGTATACATAAAAACAAAATTGATTATATAATTTAATTATAACTGTTGGATGAATTTTGTATTTTTTAAATAAATTATTGTGATCATTGATATCAAAAAATTGTCCATAAATATTTCAAGAATCAAAATACCAAGTTCAACATGACAGACATAATATAAAATAATTTTCAATTTCCCATATTGAATATGTTATTTAAAATTCCAAGATTTTACATTCAGATTTACAATTGTTAATTCCAAAGAAAAAAAATCCATGTACTGAATTTTACATGACAATTCAACTGAATAAATAGAAAAATGTAGGGTTTATGGGGGTTAAGTAAAAAAAATACACATAAATGTAGGCATGACATAAATATTATATATGAATGAAGTGAATAAAGTGGATTTCGTTGGGACGCATTTCTCCATGGAATTAGATTATATATATATATATATCTGTGTGCTTATGACATTCGCCATGTACTGTGTTGAGCCTACCAAGGGATTGCTTTGCCAGAAAACAGTTTTCGTGAGAGGCCACCGAATCTGGAACGAGTCGAGCAGCTTGAAAACCCCTTGACTGTATATAACTAAACCCACTTCTCCACTTGCGCGCTTTCACTATATAGTTTTATCTGTCTTCCTCTGTTGCTTTCACTCTCATTCACCGCACTCTCTTTCCTTCATCGTTTCTTTTTTTTTTTTCACTCCCCACCTTTCTTATTTCACCGAGTACTCTGTGCAAATCGTTCCTCTTGTGACTACGGAAAAGCTCTTCAACTCCCATTTTTATTTATTTTTTTTGTTTTTTCTCTCACCAGTTTTCACCCGTTTCGATTTTCCAAGCGAATGAAAATAGAAGAAAATTGAACAGAGTATATGAAAGCGGTTTTAATCTTTTTACTGTTTATTTAATTCATTTAATTAATTCAATTATCATTGTAAATATTTTAGAGATTGATTTTTCTTTTTTTTAATCCTTTTGTCACACATATAATAATGTTTAAATATAATTCATGATAAATATAATTTACTGTCACATTGGTATGTATTCAATATTACTTAATTTATGAATTAAAAATTCCTGGAAATATTTCACTGTATAAACAGTAAATAAAATTGAAACAATGTCATCATATATAAAATGCATAATTGGCACAAATTCACAATCACTATCAACAGATACTATACAAGTTGATGTGAGTCACAAGTTTATTTAATTTATTATTGCAACACGAAATGTATATTAAATTATATAAAATCAAATACACCAACAATATCAGCACATTTTTTGTTTGATATTCAACAGACAGCAATAACGAACTGTCATATATAATTTTTAACAGTGACAATTGTGAATTTAAATTTGACAGGAACAACAGCACTGGATATTGTTCGTGCGACGAATGAAATAAATGTAATTGAGGTTATTCACATTGAATATTACGATATTGGATCTGAAATAAATTATTTCAATAGGTGAAACGCAATTAAAAAGATGCAGAATACTTCTTGGTTAACGTTCTTCATTCTTTCACTAATTTTTATGGCAAGTATTGAACATATTATATATATATTCTTGTTATAATTAATAATAGTTCATACATAAAGATATTAATTATATTAATATACAATTCTGTTGATCTTTATTTCGCAGATTGTAACACCATCGTGTGGACAAAGATTGAACAAAGGTGATAGAGAGCGACTGAAACAAATAGAGACGACATTAACGTCACGAGAACCTTCATCACGCAGAGATATTAGGCATGATCAAACTATTGAAAAAGCAGAGAAATTTAATACAATAATTGATAAATTAATGCAATTCATAAATACTTTAGCACAATTGGACAATTTTATAAATGAAAAAACTAAAATGTTGGTTCACAAACTTAACGCTGTTTACAATGCAGATGATGATTTTTTATTTTGATACATTTTTAAATATATAATTACATTATTGGAATCATGAAATTGAATATGAATACAATTAAATGATGATAATTACGTTGAACTGATTTTATTCTGAAATATTTATGGTATGTAGTTTGATTGCTACATATAGAGAAAAGACACAATCAATCCAATGTGGTAAAACACTGTGAAAATTGCTGGGAATTGACAAAAAATTTATGTAAAATTAAAATAATTATGAAGAATATCTTATATACAGATTGTGGATAGAAACTGTTCTTCACTTCGAATAATTTATCGTAATGATTTATTGTTATGCTTTGATTCTTCTTCTACTTTCTGAACAGTGAAATTGTCAATTGAATTCAAATATTTAACAATTGTTGATTCAATTTTTTTGTGACTAGAATCATCAACAATTTCATGTAAATTTTTCACCGAAAAATTTACTAGTTTACTTGACATCACAGTTAAATAATTGCAATTTATTTATGATCTTTTGTTTAATAGATGACGAATGAAATTATGAACATTTTGAGGTAAAATATTATTTTTCATTGTCATAAAATAAATAATTGGTTGGTATTCTGAAGTCAACGGTAAAAATAGTTTAGCTACATCTCAACAATATATAATAACCGGCTATTGAAGTTATCAAATCTTACTGATTATGACATTGTGCTTTGCAGCTATCACAATCATGAAATAACGCACTATTTATTTTTTGGTGACTCAATATCACCGTTCATGATTCTCAATAAAATAAAAATGATAATATACTGACCAAAGGTCACAAAATGCGGAAAAACAAAGTTATTATGATATAAATGTACACAGTAATACTCAAAAATATTTCAACACTTCTTTTTCTAATTCTTCTCGTGTAAGCATAAAAAATATTTTTGAATAGTTAACTAAAATTGGAAGTGTTATGCACTGACTTAATTTAGATGAAACTCATTCACATCATATTCAAGTTCTTCACAGTCCCTATAAAAATTGCAACGAACTACAAATAAATTTGGCTCTGTCTCGTCATATTAATATTCAAAAACTCAATAAAATATCAATTTTTAGTTGAGCATAGTCTCCATATTTTTTTTGCACCTCGACGACATAATAAATATACGATGAAGAAATACATAAAAAAAGAATTCTATCTAGTAAGTAGAATATGTGAAATAAAAATGCGATTTTCAACCAGGAACATTCGCTACAATTTCAGTTTTTCTTCCTATAAGAAAAAATCTGAGGATTATCCATGTGAAACTATTTTTTAGTGCTACTGTACACTATATAATTAGTCCAATCCCACTTCAACTATTCACCCACTTCTGTCAATGATTACACCTTCTACAATAAAAAATCAATTAAGTATGAGTATAAAAGCCCATGAAATTCGTTCAATAACATCAAGTTCAATTTGTTACTTCATTTCAGTACTATATAAAATATTGTTAACTACGACAATCATCATGTTTATTAATAAAACCATTGTATTCATTATTGTTGCGAGTTTATTCGCGTATGGAGATGCATGCCGAGGTTCTGAACCAGCCAAACCAATCCCACGTGATCCTATTACACGTGATGAAGTAAAGAATCAAAAATAAAAATAATTCATTAAATACAAAATTTTAGTTCAATCGAATAAAACAATTTTATTTCTGGTCTCAATCAATCATGTATCGTTTTATTGTTACAATAATTTTATTAATTTGAAATTTAATTTATTCTCTCATTGCAGTATATTGGAATATGGTATACTATAGCCACGATCAATCCCCCAAGAACCAATGCTCATTTCGGATGTGAATGGATGAACATAGCAAAGAAAGCCGACAGTACAAACGAATTTTGGGAAATTTTCCAAACAACAATCGATGGAAAAAAACACAGCTCTGCAGGATATGGAAACATAGATGATTCCATAGTGCGAGATGTAGTTTCAGCTGTTAAGTCAGGTATGTCAACAGCTTGAAATAATAATTAACACGAAATTGTTGTGTGGTCATATAAGAAATGAATTGAAACTAGAATATATTTCAATACACAATTCAAGTTATTATTTATCCAATTTTTAATTTATAATAGTTTTAAGTTGATTCAGTTTAGAATTCCCATCATCATAATAAAATGAAATAACATTTCTTAATGTTCAAACTCCAATATCATCATTTAACATTATTTATTATTTAATTTTGATCATTCATAAAAATTGCAACGGCAAATTTTAGGTTATTGTATTGTGGGTTGACATCCAATTTTATAAATATTCATTTCAAATAATAATTCACTTATACATATATGTGTATTTCGATTTCAGATGAAACTGTTTATAGCGTTACCAAGTTCAATGGTGGTAACGAATTAATTCTTCATCACCAGGACACAGTATTATATTCTAGATTGATATCTCGAACGACTACAGCTTCGGCAAGAGCAAGAGCGGCATTTGAAAGCAAAGCTGAAGAGGCTCGTGCGGAGGTTATTTATCACACTCAGGGAGCGTGCAACAAATCTGGATAAACTAAAATTTGAAATAAAAATAAAAGATATCACTATCCCCAACATGGTTTTATCTCAACAACTCATTTTACTTTTTTTTCCTTATATTGGATTTGAATGAAGGATTGAATAACTGAATATAAAGTTCTGTAACAATTAAATAGTTTATAAAAAAAAAATGGCCCTCATCAATGAATATTTAATGTGTTCTCCTTTAATTTTAATGATGTAATTGTTAAATATACAACTATGGGAGAATAAAATATTATCTCATTGCTTAATTGTTTTGGGCTGGTATTTTTTTTTCAACATCTAATTTTTCCTTTATTCACAGTTTAATCACAGTGAATTATTTTCATATCATATCAAAGTCGGATTCTTTCAACGAATCATTAATATAAATGACAAATTGATATTTAGTATCATTAAGTACAACAAATTAATGATGTTCTGACTCATTATTAAAAATAATTCTACCACGTTTACTCAAAATATAAAAGACAGTGAAGAACATAATTAACGAAAAGTAATTCTTTATTGTTTTAAAATAAGAATTCTTTGAATAATAATATCATCAATGTAAATTACAATGAATTATTATTTTATTCAATTTTTGTCTAAATATATTATTATGTATGTATACAGATATATTGGACATTAAATAGTTTATATAAAATAGTATAAGGTGGATAAGGATGAAGAAGGATTACAGAAGGAGGTCGTGACGTCACTAACTCAGAAACTAACTCACTTGACTGTATCAAAATTTATCGGAAATAAATGAAGAAAAATAAATAAATAAAAATAAACAAGTAAGTCGTGAATTTTTTTTAAAGAATAATCTTGAAGTCATACTGTACAAAGTTCAACTATAATATCAAATAAATAGATTAAAGTATATAGCATATATACAACAGCTTATCGCAATGAAACATGAAAACATGTTTCATTATTGAACAAGCAGTATTTAGAGATTAGCGGTGGAAAAGCTCACATAATACATGTGAACATTGATGCGGCACTGTATATAATGTCTATATAGGTATGTGTTGAATTCAATGAAATGTGAATTCGTCAGTGGTAATTTGGAATTGTATGAAACGGAAGCTCTTGTTGAACGATGAAGTTCAATGATGCATACCGTGCTAGTTATAGTATAGAGTTATGTACTCATGAATATTATTGATACATCCGGTGTATATGGAATATATACATCAGTTCATTGGATATTAATCAAATTCCATAGCACAGTGGTTACATGAATTCATCATTTCTGATATCGTTTAATTGAGGGTAATTAATATTACAAAATTATTTCCCAGTTTAAAAAAAACAAAATACAAAAATATTTGTTGAATTTTAGTTAAAGTAATGCTGAATAATTTCCTGATATTTTTTGTTCAGCTCTACACAAAAGTGTCACACAATAATCAATATTTCAAAATAAAATTTACCACACATCATTTTTACAGTGTGTACCATCAAGAGTGAAAAATAAAAATCGACTGTTTCCAATTGTAGCGTGACAATATTCTCATTTGAAAATGTCGACAACTATTATTATAGGAACTACATGTCAATTGTGGTAAAATGACATTAACTCCAGTAGTGTTCATGAAGATAGCGTGCTCAAATTGCAGAACTTCATATACTTTTTACTCTATTGATTGAAATTCAATAGACACATCGAATCCTATATAACAACTAGAAAACATTTCTATATACACTCCAATACATAGTATTTTTATTCCAATACTCAATTGATCTAAAATAATTAAACATTTGTTTATAAATATATATATATTACAAATTTTAGAACAAAAGTATTTAAATAATTATAACAGGGAAATTTTTTCCTACATTTTTTCAAATTTCTACTTCAATTATTTTCATTTCTCCAAATTATCCTGCATTCAATTTTCTTTTATTTCTTTTTTGAATTTAAATAATAAAAACACTGTGTGTTAATTTAAAGTGTTAAGAAAATTTATAAACTTGATTTGAATTGAATTTTGTTTCTTTTTTTTTAAATATATAATAAAATTTATATATATTCATTCTTACCGTGCTACAATTGCTGTTTTTCCAACACGTGCACTCCCAAGAACAACAAGTCGATAACAATTGCGTGACGGTGGTTTGCACGAGTCCTCCTGGGAAGATGTTGATGCAGGACTTGGACTAACAGGGACCGGTAGGATTCCATCCTCCGGGTCTGATGGTCCCTCAAGATCTTGAGCACCACGTCTACCTCGCACCGGTTGCCTGGGCTCAATCTCGTCAATTCTATTTCTACTTCCGCAGAGTCGCTGCACGCAACACAACAATCGGCCGCACGCCTCCAGCTGTAAAATTAAATATATATTATATAAATAAATGTCAATTAAAATTCATTGAGAAAATGTTCTATTTATTTTTGGTTTAATATGAAATGAGTATTTCTAAATAAAAAACACCATGATTGTTATTTATCAAAATCTCTCTCTCTCTCTCTCTCTCATTCTCTTTTATTTATTCAAAATTTCTCAATGCTAAATAGACTATGATAAAGTTTTAATGAAATATCTTTTGCAATTTTGAATACAGTGTCTCTAGCGAAAAATGAAAATCATATATTGTTTTGTAAGTATGAGGAATAATCGATAATGATTAATATTCTATTTTGAATGCATTTTATACTCTGTGAAGTATAAAGAAAAAAATTATTGTATGCATTATGATGGATTGTTTAATATTCTCGTCAATTATACTTTTTGTATATTCTTCATAATTTTAGTCTGTTGATAGTTGAGAATTTAGAGAAAGAGATGAAAAGTCGGATTGATGAAGTAATTCACCATTAACTTTATCGCTATCGAATCAACCAACATAAAGAGAGTTTATATAAATTTGTTTCATCTCTTAAAAAAAACTTTTTTCAACCATTAAATAATATAAATGTAAAACCTCATTCTTTTCCACCTTACATTTAATATTATATCAACATTTCACAATCATTTATCATTAACCATAAGTATATATATATATATATCATCTTAAGCACTATTGTCACGAAACTTTTAAAATTATATATAAATTTTTGTTTGTAAACTACACTTACTGATACATCAACCCCTTACTCATTGTATAAATAGTTCTTGGACAAACATTTCAAATGTTAACTTGTAATCATGATAAATTTTCATGAACATAATAAATATAGACATGATGAATTAACACATTGTCACAATCACAATTACTTTATCTCATGAGATATTATATAAAATTCAATATTATTTTTTTTCATTTATAACAGTGAAATGTTTGTGTTACAATAATAAACTGTACTGATTAGAATTCAACTTTTAATTACTCTCTGGATATTTTAAGGTATAGTAAAAATAGCTGATAACTCTTTTTTCTTTTTTCCAGAAATATCAAACACATACAATACTGTGATAATACATGTTGATATTAGTATACAAACACATATAGCAAGTTGGGGGGGGGGGGGGGGGGGGGGGGGAGGTTACTACCACATATGAAAGCTTTTCATCATTGCAGTGTTCTGAAGAATATTAATAGTCTCGTTAAATTGCTTTGACCATTCAACTCACTGATGAATTTAATCTCGCATGAATTATTATCCCCAGTACTTTAGTTATACAGACATTGATTACCCTACCCCCCCCCCCCTTCCCCCAACCCCCAAAATTCATTTACTTTCCATCCCTCTTTCATCTACACCATCCATATATAATTAAACCCCAATGCCTCACTTCATTACATACCGCACTAAATAAATTACTCGACCCAGGCCAATAAAAGTCATTCAACAAATTATCGATCGAGTGATTTTAAGTGAATGCCATCCCTTTTTGATTACTCGATATCGATCTTGATGAAAAAAAAGAAAAAAAAAAAAGGATTCATTAACCACTTTGTCTTTTTTTCTTCTTTTGTTTATTATACCCATCTCCATTCTCCTCACTCTCATATATTGTTAAAATTTGGGGGGGGGGGGGGGGGGGGGGGGGGAGAACAGACGGAAGTGAAACGTAAGAATAAAGGAAAAAAAAAAACAAAAAGGTGAAGGCGAGAATAATCATCGCAGTCTGGTGTTTGGAAAAAATCGTTGGGATATATAACCAAGTATATAGAATGTGATGTTCTCGAAAATGTATAAAAAGAGCTTTCACAGCCATTGTCTCCGACAGAAAAGCTGCACAGAGCGTCTGGTAAGTATTAGGGGGTAGACGAGAGAAGTAGAAGGGTGTGAGAAGAAAAAAAATTAGGTTTTTTTTTCTTTTTTTTTCCTTCCATTTTCCTTTACTTTTTTTTTTCTTTCTTTTCTCTAAATTCGTTTTTCTTGCCCCCCCCCCCCCCCCCCCCCCCCCCCCCCCTTTCTTGCCCCCCCCCACATTCACTAACTATTTTCGTTTAATTATATCGTTGCTTTCAAGTCTGGTTTAAATTACTATATATTTGCGAGTTTGAAGTGCTTTTGCCATTCAATTGAAATAATATTTTAGAACGTGGTGGAAAATATAAAAGAAAATATGATAATAATAGATAAAGTGAAATGAAGAGTGTTGATTGGTGTTGTCTGGTATTTGTTGATGCACTATTGATTTGAATTTCTGTCGAGAGCTATGAATGAATGATAATTATATTAAATTAATGGATAATAGTGTGTTAAATGACAGTGGCTTGTTGGAACGTGGCTTGTAGTTGACAATCTACACGTTGTTTATAATAAATTAAATACCGATTAACTATTTGATATTTCAATTTGACATAATTATATCAGCAATTAATTTATCTTAGTTGTTATTATTTATAATCAATTATTAATTTAACTGTAACATTTATCCAATACAATTGATATGTTTAAATTGACAAAAAGAAAAAATACTCGCTTGGGAATTTAATCACGAATATATTATTTATTGATGTGTATATTAATTTTATCTACAAGTAGAAGTTGTAAAAAAAATATATATAAATAATTAAATGATGAAATGAGATGAATAAATAATAATGTTCAACTTTAGGGTTTTTATTGAAGTGTTGTAACTCAATAATAAAATAAGTAATGGATAAAAAAAGTATGGGGAATTACCCAAGGGGATGACAAAAATGTTATGAACGTCACGCAGTTAGTTGCCATGAGTCTATTGAAGTACTTTCACTTTTATTGTGGACACATAACAAATTCATTTATTAAACCACACCATGTATTCGATGTGAGGGGTTGAGAACAGAATATTTCCTATTAGACATATATTAAAGTTCCCAAAATTGTGTAGGGAAGTAGAAACATATATACTTATATACATGTGTGTACATAAATCCATATACATTACTACTTTTATCATCTCACACAATGAGGGGACGTGTCCAGCAACCATACTGAGTGCTAAAAATATTATTCACAGTGGGAATAAGAGTGTTTCCTAGTTAATGGTAAAATAAATATACATACTTATATAGAAGGGAAAAGTTGAGACACTTAAACAATTTGGACACCACAAGAAAAATTATCAAGTATTGTTAAATTAAATTCAATTCATCTTGTTTTTTATATTCCAATAAATTTTACATTCATTGACATTTAATTTGTAAAAATTATCCAGGTGAAAAAAAAAAAAAAAACAAAAAAACTTATCATTAAAAATGTTTTTTGAATGCAAGTAAATGAGGTAACATCCAGCTAATTTGAAGAAAACTTCAGTGAAAAGTGTAATTACAGCTGTGGGTATATTAGCTCAATTTACTGAGTTGAGGAATTAAAATAAAGTTTGAATTATTAGTGGTTGGGGAGGGTAGAAAAAAAAATAAATAAAATCACTGAATACTCGCAGTATTTTCAAAATGTTTTTGCGTATATCATTAGTGTTTGAAGAGAAGATGATTGAAGAACACAAATCTTCAATTAAAAGTCGACGAATACGTTGTTAAAATTGTAAATGAAATTGTTTATAACTTAAAAATGTTGATGAAAAGTGTTGAAAGAAGTTGAGAGAGTTGGAAGAAGTAGGAGCAATGAAAAAGTATAAATATGTCAATTTATTAAGCAATAATTTGTAATTCAAGAACAGTTGACAATTTTTCAGATATTTTTACTTATATATTTTTATTCTCATTGTTACAATGATTTATAATAATAAGAAAACAGAAAATAATAACTGTCAAATCATTAACCATTCTTGAATAATATAATTAATTCAATTGCCTCAAATACAGAATCTTTTTGATCATAAACAAATTATTATTTAATCATTAAACAATCGAGTCAATTATTTGCCTTGTTCAATCCTAACAAAATATTTATTTATTCATAACGAGATAGATGATTTATTTTGCTATAAACAAATCTTGTTTGTGACAACACATTTATCTTTAGTGTACACATAAAAGATATCACTTGAGACGACTCACATGAAATACTCACGTTGTTCAGGGTTGGGACTGCTTCACCCAACTCCCCCACTAAATATATTTAAGATATATATATTTTTATATATAATGGCTTGTACGTTTCGACAAAACGTAAAATTAAAGCAATAAGGATAACTATTAAATGTGAAAAGAGGTACTTGTACGTGATAATGGCTTTAAATTTACACGAGCCATTCAGTGGCATTGGGGTTGGTTTATGTAAATCCATAACGATGTGAATGTGTATTTAGCCTTGATAGAAACCACAGAAACGCGGGCGTTATCTCATATCCTTGGTGCCATCTCACTCACTATGTGCTTCTGATGCTTCTGCTGCTGCTGCTGCTGCTATTGCTGCTAAATAAATAGCACAGCAAAGCGACAGCAGAGAATTGCGGTGGTGGACAACTGGAACCCAGGACAGAGACTGATGTGATTTGCATTGTTATACAACTTCCAAGTCCCCAATGGTTTGTCAGCCATGTGAAAACAAAATTTTGTACTTAGAATGCACGTTTTATTATTTTGTTTTATTTTTTCTCTTTTTACTTCTGTATTTTATGGAAAATAAGAAGAATGAGAATTTTCAAAGTTTGTATAAATGAATGAAGATAAAGTGTTGGGCGAATAGTGATAAGGTTCACTATGAAGTTAGAGGAAGATGTATGTATCTGGGAGAACACGAGAAAATCGATTTTGTTGGCGTTTAATTTATATATATATAGGGTTGTACTAATGATCACGATAATAATTCATTGGCTGGTGTAAAGAAGATATTAAACATGAAAATAATTGGTTGGAAATTTAACTTTTATGAAGAGCACAATTTTTTGGGAGGAATTTAATGTTTTTTGTTTTACTATTTGAAAAATTGTTATTGTGTTTTTGAAATTAGTTATGGTACATGTTATATTCTTTAATATTTTCTTCTATTTAATTTCCTATTGAGAATCAATGACATGATGTGCGAGAAATGTTTTGGCAATTGTGTAATATATTTTGAAAAATAGAAGACATTATTGAACACTAAAAAACCTATGGTTATTTTTGAAGGAAAATTGGACATTTTTCCTTCCATAGAATGTACTATAGTCTCACTCATACGTGAAAAGAATCTTTATTGTTTTCGTGATTCAGACTATTTCCCAAAAAGATATTAAACACGCCATCAGAATAAAAATGATTAATTTTCAAATCAAGCAAAATAATTAGTATAAGTCATAATTATCCACTTTCCCACCTCAATTTCTCCAAGAAAGCTTTCTGAAGCACATGTCAACATCTTTACAAAGTACGGACCGAATTACATCAACGAATTGAATGCAAAAGAAAAGTAAAAAAAATCCAAAGAACATCGCAACTTTTCAAACAGTTTTCAAAGAATTAACTTGTCAATTACTCGTATTTGTCTTTTTCACTATTTCATCTCAACAAAACCTTCTTCATTCCACATTTCAAACACTAATAGGGGATGAAACTTAATTACTCTGAAATAACATAACGAGCGTTTGTCAGCCAAAAAGCTTCGACAGCCCGCATACAAACACACAAATACACACACAAAGTGATATGTTCGACAGTCGAATACCAAATGCCATGACGTATACCCTTTCAACGCCCACACGTGATTCACGTACGAAATCTTATTCTCTTCAGTGGATATGCCGTCAAATATACTCGCTCGTTTATTGCAAAACGTGAATGGCACCTTTATATAGTAGTTGAAACCATAGACCATTTGACAAGAGAAATATTCACGGAATATTGAAGGTGAAGCAAATAAGTGTATGGGGATTTTTATTCACATATATGTGACGTTTGAATGCAAGTAAGAAATTGCCGAATAAAGTCTTGTGACATTAGACCCAACTATAAAAAGTTGAAGAAGAAGAAGAAGAAGAAGATGAATAGAGAGAAGGATAAGAAGAAAGAAATGAAGGTGGTAAGAAACACGATATATAGTTTGTAGGTTATCAAAGGGAAAACTTCAAGATTTTTCCCACTTTTCTTAACAGTAATTTTTCTTATTCAACCCTCAAGGGCTTCACAACCACTTTGTCTCCTTTGTCTGTACTAAAAATCTATAACTCTTCTTCATTTTTGTGAATATAATTCTCTGTTTGAATCGATTCATTCTCGTAAAAGACACATTGATATTTATTCACCATTTCTTTTACTGCATTTTTTTTTTTCTTCCCACCACTACTTGAGAAGTATAATTGTATCGAACTCAATGCGGTCAATCATTTAATTGGTGTGCACGAAAAAACGTGGGTTTTTTTATTATTGCTTATTAAAAAAGTTTGATGACGTTATTCCATGTCTTGGCAAAGAACTTTATTTTTTTTTTATCCTCTTTTCCATTCATTTTATTTATTTATTTTTTTTTTTTTATGTTTTATGTTGCTCTCAATCTGTTGTTCACTTGTTGGTTGAAGGTGGCCGGCGACTTTCCGCCATTGTTATACCGGCATCCTCTTCCGCCATTATTTTCTCTTCAAAAACAAATCCCTTCATTTTTATGCTCTTTTATTTTGGTTTTTTTTTTTCCTTTTTTTCCTGGTCTTTTTATTTTTTTATAACTAAATGCTTTCATATATATGTTTCGTGATATAATGAATTTCAGTGGGCACCAATAACACATTGCTTTAATTCATGCTATCAAACAAAAACTATTTTTACCTGAATGCAATTTATAAATTGTTATGTAGTTTAAAAATAACAAATCATTTAATAATTGTTTCATTCACAAACACATAAATTGTTGTACTGTAAATTAATCTGTTCAATAATTATATTGACAATGTGATAAAAATTAAATAGCAGATAATAGTACAGTAGAATTTTTAAGAAAACTCTTTTTACTGTTGTATATTTTTAAAAGTGAGTAGTTGAAATAAAAAAAAAGTATGTAATGTAATGTAATGTCAAGGGCAGTTAAATATTATTTTTACGATAATAAACATGATTCAATTTGGATTAGAAGTCAACTGGATTTAACAATAGTCAAAGTTTGATTGTATTTCTTCCAAAGTTTGGAGAGAAATTTTTTATATTAACTATTTTTCATATTGAAATTTTGTGTATTAATAAATCAAATATAATTTATCATTGCCGCTTTAACTACTATCATGTTGAACAATTCCCTTTATATTTGATAGTAACAGTTAGTCACTGCATTTCAATTCCATCTCGATCAGAGGATTTATCTTATATACATATATATCTGTACAGAGAAATTTCAGGCATAGCGATGAATTAGTACGAAAATTAATAGCCCGTTGGGAGTACTAGAATGGCGAACCAAAATACTGAACTGACCTCGCTTTGTAGCTACAAAATCTCATGGGAATAGTGAATATAATGAATGAGCACACAGACAGCTGACCAATAATTCATTTAAATACAATTTGTAAAATTTTAATTGCACACATTTTAATGTCTTGTATATTTTATCTTTATTTTATTCTCACCCAATTTATCATTTCTTTTTTTTTCTCCTTCTTCCGCACCATCAAGATAAATATATATATATGTAATTCAAATAGTACTCTTCTTCTTGTGGTCAAAACCAGTGTTCCACACTCTAATACTCAAAGATTTGAATTCATAAAATTTATGATAGCAGAACAATGTCCTGTCTGCGGTTGAGAATGACAGATGAATTGTTGCCCACAATGTATTATATGAATTTTATGAAGAGTGTGTCGACATATACATGGCAATGTGATTTTCACAATGGTGATTTAGTGAGTGTGTAACTATATATCTATTTTTATAAATTAAAATTTAATATATAGTTTTATATTTTTAAATCAATAAAATGTAAAATTTAAAAATTAATTTGTGATAAAAAAAAATTTAAAATAATCAAAATAATGAAACTCTGAATTATAACCATAATAAATAATAATTAATAATTTATTGGTAAATAAAATTATCAATATAATTCTGATAATTCATGTGACTAATAATGATAAAATCCCGAATTTTTTTTTCCACCACTGCTGATAAATATTATACAGTATAAATTACAATGTATATATATCTAGATTCATTTATAACGACCCGTAATAGCATCAGAGATAAATTAAATGTGCAATCAGATATCATTGACGATATAAATAATAAATCGTTGCCAGAGAATGATACGCTATCACGATTAATCTTGGAAGTATACCCTAACGTCAAGTCGATTATACTATTCCAATTCCAATTCGTTAACAAAAGCGTTCTACACTAAAAAAAAAAAATAAAAATCAATTCCTCAATGAAGTTTTGATATAAATACTATAATATTTTTTATCTAATTATATATATATATTTGTGGATAAACTATAGATAATTCAAACCACAAAATAATTGAACCATTATAAAATTCAATAGCATCATTAGTGCAAATAAACTTGCTGCCTCTAACAAAATTAATTATCATATTAATTAAAATTCTATTCACATTGTGGCTATAAAATTTCATCGTGGATTAAAAAATTTTTAATTAGTCATTTATAAATTATCGTTTATTACTGTGAGAAAGTTTTTTACTTTCTCACTTCACAATGTGGCTGACAGTATTCATCCACCACTACTTAATTCATTTTATATCTGTCATATAATGTATTATGAAACGTACAATGATATTACATGAGAAAGTGATGATACAAGAGGACGATGCCACCCACTTTCATCATTGGCAATATACATATAAACGTATTCATTGAAAATTGCCAATTTGCTAATGCTCTTTGTTATATATCACGTAACATGACTATATATACATGTGTCTATGTGTTTTATATAAATATAATTGATATTGACAAGTGTATTGTATCAACTAAAAATACAAAATAAAATGGTTTTCACATAAAATGTTTAACTATTAAAATGTGAATTTTACAAAAATTAATTCACATGACTTTCATTGTGTATAACTTGGGGTGAAATAGTCCAATTTTAATCATTAACCAGTGTATTCTGACGGAAAAACGCTGAGTAATCGATTGGTGATTGAAAAAAAATTTCAAACACTCACCGTATCTCACAAAAATAATGGATTAAATGACGTAACATATGTGAAAATTAATTGTATATTTTTTCCTTTGAGAAACATTATTCTAAAAATATAACTGGTGATGTTAAAAAAATTTATCACACTCTGTAAATATTTTTCTTCATAAAGAAATACATTCAATTTATTATATTGAAATATATTTTTCTCAATAATTTATTTGTAACGAGGAAAATAAAAAAAACATGAATACAAAAAAAAAAAAAAAAAAACGTTTTCTCTGAGTGACAATGAAGCTTGAAGAGATTGTTATATTCAGTCTAGTGAACGCTATGGTGAGCGATCAAGCCTGACAAGAACAAGCGCGACTGTTCGATAGATGGATTATATAGACATCTATATAGCTTATATAGTACAAAAGGCCTATAACAATATTGGTGGTGGTTTCAATCCTTAATCAGACGATAAGCGTTCATAATTACTCATGGCATGTGGTATTGAATTGTGTACAATGCTCAAACATCCATCAAATATTTATCCTTAATTTATATTCATATTAAATAATAATAAACAAATTTGTTTTATACCATTGTGATAAATTTTTGATTCCACCTCATCACAATGTATGTTTACAGATAATTATTTTCATGAATATTTAATATTAACACCGTGAAAACAAAAAAAAAAAAAAAAATTACATGAATGATGTAGTGAAACAGAATATTTACAAAGCCTGAATAATAAATGTAAATAAATTTTTTTTATCATCGACAACATGAGGGGGAACAAAACCACTCTATAGACAAAATAACAAACAGAAAAATTAATAAAAGTTAAATAAAAATGGACAAATAGAATTTAATTTATTTCTCTTTGTATGTTACAGAGAATATTTGGTTATTATTGATATTTAATTTAAACAATTCACCATCATACTCTATTTACCATGATGAAAGTATTTTTTTTTTTTTTTTCTTAACTAATTTGTTGTTATAATAAAATGGAAAAAAAAAAAAAAAAGTCCAGATTCGAATTCCGTTTCAAATGCTATCCATTATTTTTCTCGAATTTCATATAGAATATCGGGAGTCCTCGTTCCATTCACTCCCCTCTCCATCACGATCTATCCCAAGAGGAGAAAGAAAAAAAAAAACATGAAAAATGGCGAAACGCTTTACGCCAAATCCCCATTTTCTTTTGTGCGGGGAAGATAAAAAAAAGATTTAATAAAAAATGTTGTACACTTCACGAATTTTCGTGTTTGATCACTCATTTGTCTGATACTTTTTATCTCATTAATCAATTAAACATTTAACAATAGTTATTATTATGTTTTATAATATTTTACTGCTATCAAACATTTTTTTGTTTTTATAATTTATACACGAATATTCATATCCGTTATACATATACGTTACTTTTCATTTCTCGATTCATTGACTCTCAATAGCGTTGTTGAATTTCGAAAGAGAGAAGAATAAAAAAAAAAAAAAAATGAAAAAATAGATCATATTTTTTTTTTTCCAACATTTTTCTTCTCCTCTTCAATAAATTTTTGTACATTATATAAATCATACACAAACTAATACACATTATTGTGAGTATTGATGACGTATATAGTGATGTGTTGTAGGTGTATATTTATATTGCACGTTGATTCCCAAGAGTGAATAGAAATAGTGTTTCCACTCTCTAATGGAAAACCTTGGTCATAAAAGGGGTGCAAATATTCTTCGCTTTGATGTGAGAGTCTAGGGAAAAATAAAAAAAAAAAAAATTATATACAACAGGCTACATGCGATACAGCATGAATTTTGCAATATACTGAAAATATGAATGTATAGGTAAATAGAAATATTACATGACGAGTATAAGGAAATGGACTCGCTTATATTTGTGTATTTGTACCTTTTATATATATATATATATATATATATATTTCAAAGCTTTATATGGTCTGAATGTTGAATAGAAAATGCGGTAAATATAAATATATATTGAAATAAAATGGTAGTGGATATACTTTGATATCAACAGTAGTATATATATTTTTAGTCTATTTATTTTTTAATTATTTAACAGATTCTATCACTAACCAATATTCATTGTATATATACAATATATATGAAAACATAATTGTAGAACATATTTTTATTGCATATGAAACTAAAACCACTTTGATATTGATTTTCAATAATGTGAATAGAATTATTCATAGCTGTGTTGGATAAAATTTTTGAAACAATTTATAAATAATCATATTTATTGTATGAATACAAACTGAAATAGTGTATTGAAGTGTGATATTTAAAATTTGATAAATAAATATAAATACGTTTTAAATAAGTCATTTAAACAATTTTATAATAAAATTCTAATTGTCATTTTTGCATGACAATAATTGTTATCGATATAAAAATTTCACCACAATTAAATTTAAATAACAAAATGAAAATAAAAATGGTAAATGTAATTACAACAGAAATATAACAACATTTATAAATAAAAATATTTTAAGACATATATATAACAAGATAATAAATTGAAGCCATGTATTTCTAATAATTCAATGTTCTACAAAAAAAATTTGATTGAATTAAAAAAATTGCACAATATAGTACTAAAAACTCTCTCTCTCTCTCTCTCAAACTGTTCATTGTATTGTGCATATAAAATTATAACCGAGTTCTAAATAGCGTACATATATAGATATATATGAAAGATATTTGTTTGAATGAGTTCCAATATGGTGTCTATCAATATTCAATAAATTAATTATTGAACGAATATAAATCAATATGTCACTTCGTTAAGGAAAATATCACAGTCTCTTATGTATGAATATTGATGTAATACGTTTGATATATATTTAAAGAATGATTAATTTAATTTCTGTATTTTTTTTCTTTCAACAAAAATGAACAATTGTATTCACAATTATTCTAGATTGTTTTGGATTTATTATTCCATACATGAGTTCTATTCATTGTAAATCTTTGAGATTCCACTGTGTAACGAGAATATATTGTGTCGATAAAACTAGTATCCAATCTTTATTACACGCCCTTTCGATATGATGATATCTGAAAAATTAAAGGAGATATGAGGGACTAAAAATGTTCTCGTTTCATATAATGTAACTGAACGCAAAACTTTATAACTATTTGTCTTGAAATAAAATTTTTTAACCTGGCGTAAATAATATCTCTGAAACTTATAGACGTATTCTCATCAAACTCGGTACAGATATAAAGTGAACATCTTGTTATAGTTTGAACTACTATTTTTCTAATATGTCCAATAGTTTTTATTTAACACGAATTCACCCAAGTCGATTTTTCAAGTTGAAATAATTTCTTCTTCAACACGACAACGTGTTTGGTATTTTTATTTTCACCTGCATTTTAATAGATAGTACTGAAGTAATACTTTCAACAAGAAAAGAGAATGTCTCTGATTTTATCACTCCTAAGAATTTTACATTAAGTTATCATTCATGCAATGTAAAAAAATTTTTCTCTACAAGTTTAATCAAATCATTTGTATGCATCATAGTATTGAACTTTTTTATCCAATTTTTCTGTAAACTCTTTACAAAATATATTTCAACATGCTCTAATGAATTTTTCATTGGCATTTCTCTCAATAGTCTTTCAAATAAAAATTCCTCAAGAGTACATTCAAATATATAAATAAATAATTGGATAAAATCCATTTCGTCCAACCAACTCCTACACATATTATGTCTATGTATTTCTTTGGCGGTGCAACAAGTCGGGCAACAGCTGTTTTCGTACAGACAGCATATACATAGTTGAGTCGACATTATAGTTTCGATTTGGCCACGGTCCAACATTGGCGAGACTAGAGTAAATAATGGAGATATAGAACAAACGAGACAGCGTGAAAGTGACTGAGTGGGTCGTCGAATTTGATTACAAACTAGTCGAGATACATCACTGATAGCCTTTGGCACAAATGTTTCAATTCAATTGAAATCAATCGGGTTCTTGTTGATTGTCATACTTATAAAGTGAACCATTACCAATTATTATTATCGAATCAAATAATTCCTTGAGCTATATTGATGTCCATTAAATTTTTCCCTTTTTTTCTGTCAATAGTTATAAATAATTACTTGGTATTCACAATATGGAATGATCGAAATTTAATGATAAGCTACAAATGAAAAAATAAATGAAAGAATTAATCAAATTTGCCAATAGATTTGAATTTCTATCGTAGCTAAAAATATATTTCTTGAGATGGTAGAGAGATCTCGCTACGAGATTAATTTCAAAATGTTGAGAATGGCGTGTATAGGTAGAAGGGTGAATTGCTTTTGGTTGGGCGTTCCTACAGCTTGGAAAGCCCTCACATTAACGATCTCTATTCGGAGTTGAGTTGCAATCGGAATCGAGTTGTGGAGGGTGAATTTACCACACAGTGTCGTCAACAGCGTCGTCGTCGTCAAATTCTATATCCACATGATTTCATTAAATGATATAAAATTTCATGTAGAGTAAAATTGTAGGTGGACAAAAAATGAAGAAATTTTTAACGAGAATGAAAATTTGTGGGAAAACACCAAGTGCGAAATTATGGAGAAATCAATTTTTTTCTCTCTATTTATGTGTCGCAAAGTACTTTCACAAACACATGAAAAAGATATTAATTTATGATAAATTTAATAAATTGGATTTAAGATAATCCAAGCTCTTGAAGTGACATGGAAAATGATTTTAATCCTAAAGTAATAAATTATTAAATTTGATTTAAGTCGGAAAATATTTTTAGTTTAAATTATGTGTTTTGAATTTGATTTGAATCTAAAAATGTTCTCAGATTCTTCAGTGTGATTTCTGCATTTTTATATTCCACATCTAAAATGTGAATCAGAAGTATATCAATTTCGATAAAGAGTATTCGAATTAGTTTTTACATAGGTAAAATAAAAAAATACATCTATAAATAATTTAATCATTGTATGTATAACTTGTATAATTTTTCAATCTAGAAAACAGTTGATTTTGTATCAAAAAAGTTTATCCACATTGGCAATTAATGATTTGGATTTGAGTCATTTGAGTCAATACCAAAATTAAAGACATTCATTAAAATCTCATTGATTATATCAATATAAAATATTTATATATAATGTTCAAGTTGTTGAAGAGATCGAATAAGAAATGTTATCTCTAAAATTCATCTTATATAAATATTTTATTACCTCAGGAATGTTGGCGAAGCGGTACAGGGTGAAAGTCTGGTATTCAAAGGCTGAGACATGCACCGTGCCGATGTCAAGGACCCAATAGGTCCTTTGTGTATTACCTTCTCTATGGTCTATTTCACAATATCAGTAGAATGAGAAGAAAAAAAAAAAAAAAGAAAAGTAAAATATTGTGTTGAAATCACGGTGCTAAAAAAAAAAAAATCACAGAGTCAGCTTCTACTCAATTGTTCAATTGTTTTTTTTCCTTCAACACGATTAATAACTATCACTCTATTCCAATACAACTTCAATTGTATTGGAATGTTTCAATTAGTTACAAACTAACATAAATGTCTCGTCTTTTTTTTGTATTTCACTCTTTTATTTAATCTAAATCTTTTTATTGGTAAATATGATCAAATTGTCATTGATCAAAGTGAGGGCTGTCGAACGTTCAAAGCTTAAACGTATACACACAAGAGAAAGCCGAGCCGCCGGTGCGAACCGTTGACTGAACTACTGGCAAAGGCGCGAGGGATGGTGCGCTATGCCACACATGCTGTACTTCTATACTACATAGTATGCCAAAGCTGATGTGCGCGATCCTACGATCCTGCGCAATGAACATTTCATAGTGTTTTATATATTTTTTCCCTCATTTTTTTCTTTCTTTTTCTACAGTCTCTTGTTCTCTACCTTCGTCACTCTTTCTTCATTTCCATCTGCTCTTTGTTCCTTGGCTTTTCACGACCTTCACACATTCGTCCATTTTCTCAAACAATGAATACATCTATATATTTATTCCAACGATAGAATCTTTGACAAATCTTTGGGGAAATGAACCAAACTTGGTGACTGGTTCTTAGTGCAGACATGAAATATATTTCTCTGTATGTGCGAGTGCGTTGGGAACTAGCACTTTGTTCAACTTCAGTGATTGTCATTGTTTGCCAAACGCAATTCTATTAGTCATTGTCTTTTTCGTTGCATTATTTAAAGAGAGTATTTGCATATTTCAAGTGAACAAAAATAGTTTTCCGTTGTGCATTTTTTTTTTCCCCAGTATTTCTTCTGTGGTATGTGAGTCTTGGAATTTTTTCCCGAAGACGAAGAAACATAGAATTTATAACTTGTAAATCAAGTGTACAATTATTGATGGAATGTTATTCAAAGACTTTGAGCCTTTTTTTTTCCATAATATTGTGTTTTTCAGTAATAGCTTTCATGATATCTTGAAAACTAATGGATCAATTGTGTTTTGGAAAATATTATTCGATTAACGATACAATTGTTCATGGCTTGAACTAAGATTGTATCGATACATCAAACATTTTGATTTTTTCTCCACGATTTTCAGTTGAAAAGTTAGTTGGAGAACTAAAACACATTTTACTGTCAAATTTTTCATTGACATTCTCTGATTTTTTAATAATCTTATTTCAGGATATAGCGACAACGATCATTCTCGCCATTATACAAATGGAAATTCCTCTTCTTTCAATTGCACGCAAAGAATATTATCATGTCAAATATCACATCAGAAATATTCTATTAAACAAAAATGTCAGTGCTGTCGTGGGGCAAAATATTAAAAGTTTTTCGAGTTAAATGTGACAGAATACTGCCTATAATATTTACTCTAGCATTGTTGTTGTTGATAATTGATAGTAAAACATGAATATACTCACCACAATATCTCTGTCTTGCTGCAATTTGTTTTATCACATATTACAATTCATAATAATGTCATATAAAAATTCATTTGGAATCCAATTTTTTACACTGATACATCTGGATTAACCAATTTACCATGAACTGTAAAAAAATAAAAAATTGCTGAGATAGAGAAATTACAAACGAAATGACAGCAAAAAATTTGCACAAGGTCAATATTACCATAGTATGTTATTTAAGGTGGTAAAAAGTAGGTGTGCCATTCTTTGGGTTAACGTTCCAAGTATCTCTGAGCGTCCGTAAATTTAAAGTGGGCTCGCAGTTTTTCAACCATCCCTACGGATTTTTACAACACTGAAGGGAAGAAAAAAAGTTGTGTGATTTTTTTTTAACTCCACATTTTCTCCTGACTCACTCACAATAGTAGGATATTGCAGGACTTTCGCCATTATTCTCATGTCGTGTTCATTTTTTTATCTTTTTTTTCTCTCTACTTTTTTTTGTTCCAGTTATCTGTTGACTCGCGTCGTTTTCCACAGCTCGTTATTCTCATTTTCAATCTATGTCCAAATTAATAAAGATATACGCTTTTGTAGTAATAATTCTTTTTTTTTTCCCCTTTTGTTATTTCAATTGTGTCTCATTTCACTTCTCAATTAACAATTCAATCTACAACATGGTATAATTGTAGCGAATCACGCTTATTATCAAACAGAAATACATCACAATAAAAAACAAAACGCAGCCACATGTGAAAATGTCCAAGCAAATGGAAAGTCAAAAAAAAAATCAAATATTATTAACCAAATATTATTATCCTATTTCTTTTATCTTATTTAATATCATTTACAACATTTAGTACTTACTATTTGTTTAAAAAATAAGTAATGTCGTCCAATTGAAAGACCATTGAAGATTGTAAGCATCAATTCCGATCAAACACTACACAAATAGAATCAATAGAATCAGATAACGATCCGAGTTTTATAACCATCACTTAATTTTTTCTCTATTTATTTTTTATTTCTTTTTTTTTTTTCAACGATATAGCAATCAGGGCTTCTATTCCATATAGCAGCACCGTGAAATCAATTTAGTTATACACACAGAAGCCTCTGATATTCTATATGGGTAGCGAGAGTCGAAAGAAATCGAAGAAGAGAAAGGGCAAGTTTAGTAGGATGACCGTACAATATTGAAGAAACCCAACTCGGTTCTTTTGATAGCACTCTCGAATAATGGCCTTTACCCTTTTGTTTTTTTTTTTCTTCTTTTCTTCTTTCAATTCGCTGACTCCACAATATTCTGGCAATCCTCGTCTTTCGTGACACCAACTCATGATCGATCACATAAAAGTGTACCCTTAAATGTAATAAAATTAAATTAACATGTATGTTAAAATTTATTTATATCATTTCACATTTTTATGTCAAATAATTTAGAACAAATTTTTCCTACGAATGCATTTGAATTCAATGAGACATTGCTCGTTCGTTAGCTGAATTGTCTCCTTCAATTTATAGTGGAGAAGCACGTGAGGAAATAATGTAAAATGTGTGCGAGGCCTTCAGAGCGTGAATTCCCATGAGTGAATATAAAAAGACGAGAAGGTGAACAACAAGAAAAAAAAAAGAGAGAAAAAAAAATACAAGACGAAGAAAAGTATGAAGGGCGTCATCGATCCATCGACGAGTTTATGTATATACGGTTATAAAAGTGCGCTAACATATATATTTTTTCAAGTGTAACATATTTGCAATCTTAGAAGGGGAGAAAAAAGAAAATAAAAATTATTGTAAGTCTTATCATCACTGAACCGCAGCTATATATTTTTTTTTTTCTTTTTTATAATGATTGTATAAACGGAGTATTCTCATCTTCTTGTGTCAATCTTCACAAAGAATAATAAGCTCGACGAAGATTAAAAATGGTATTATTATTGTGAAATAATTGATTGTTCGGATAGTGAATATTATATCTAAAAAATTACGAAGATAAACAGAAAAAACGTACGGTTGGAGGCAGATAAATAAAGAAATCAATATAATCATGATCATATTGTAAAATGAAGGGGACGAATACATGGTATATGGTCGAATGAACTTTATAACAAAATAAAACGAGAATCTACTCGAGGATAATTTTACTTTACGATATGGGGAGTGCACTATATGGAAGGTCATTTTATTTTGTAAACTCAGACTATCATTCAATTTAAAAAGTTATAAAATAAATCATTGACACTTTTTATACATTGAGATGAAGTTTATTTTTATATTGTCATCAATGTTTATATTTATTTCATTGTTTTTTTTTTGTAGCATTCAATAAGAGCTTTTTTGTTAATTAAGATGTTTATGGTACATTATCATTTTATAGCGTTGTCTTTGTGGAGATTTAACGTACCGTTAAGAAAGAAATTATCTTGTACGTTAACGAAGGTAAACGTTAAATTTTCTGGATACAAGATTCATGAATCGTAGAAGGATAAGACCTACTAATCATAAATATTCATCACTAGTCATCAAGTCATCACTTAACACTCCAAAATTATAGTTTTCCCAGTATATTTTTAATTGTTGTCTGAGATTGACCAGAGAGAACATGCGAGTTGAAATTGTACAAAAGTATATTCCGAACTATTTTTGTGCTCTAACAAAAATGATATCGTGTTTATTTTTACCTTTTTCTCTTTGTTTGTCTGTATAACATAAATGGAGTCGTCTGGATTTTTAATGGTATTGATAACTCTCTGTTTTATTTTCCCTGTATATATATTCATGAATATTATTCTGGTTTATTGTTATGCTCTAGTTCCTGTACTACACTTGTCTCCAACACTCGACCTCTCCTGTTGTTCTTGTTATGGTATATATATTGGAGATACCCGATGGGATGCCAGCATGGCGTTGATATGTCAACGCTTGTCCCTTGGGTTATCTACCTACACACCCCTTTATTCTTCTCGTACGATCAATCGAGGATATCCTTATAATATAGGAATATGAATCAAACATAAATTCAATAACACTTTGTATTTATTTCCGTTTATCAGGATAAACCACATTCACCATCCGCATTTATCACAAACCAAAGAAAACAAAAAATGATTGGATATATCTCATATTTTTATTGTGGAATTGGATACAAACATTCGTTTATTTGTTTGTTTGTTTTTTTTTTCCCCTCCTACTTTATCTCCTCATTTCATTATTATTTTTTTCTTCGATACTATTAATTCTGCCACTGCTGTTTAAATGTATCATTCCTCTAATAATCCATTCCTATAGGCCCACGTTTAATCATGGTTACAGCAGGATCGTCAGGTCTGATGACTGCAATGAAAGAAACGTTTTCCGTTGATTTGTCTGTTTATTCAGCTCATGATTATGAGTATTTCTTATATTTATCTTCAAAAAGTGAATGGATATTATTTTTTGAGAGTGTAGAATTTTAAATAATTGGAAAAGAATATACATAATTCTTTTCCAGATTTGAGCGCTTTGTGTTTATTATAAAAGGGCGAAATCATGGATACTGTTATTAGTTTTTTTCAAGTGATATTTTTCAAATGGTATATTCGAGATGAAATAAAAATATGCTAAGAAACCAAAGGCGCAGGATGTTTTGTCTGTGGGAGTATTATGAAAAACAGGCAATATTTATGTATTCCTTCGTATAAATAAAAAAAATACATTACACCTCGACCCTCTTTAGCATATTGCGATTGAGCTTCTAACATTATATCTTTGATATTTGGCTGAAAGTAAATCGATATTACTACGACTATAACACTAGAATTACAACCAAACAAAATATTCCTGGCCTAGCGTCTGGAGTAATTACATAATTATTTGAAAATATAAAAATAATGATCTACTTATTACAAAGTTAAATCAAACAAATGAATAACCAATTTTTTTTTTTCCATCCCTAAACAAGAGGGAAAAATACCCTCTCAAAGTACAACACGAGCACTACATTATCGGCAAAACCGAGAACAAACGACATGATCATCACAGCTGGAAAGTGAGGTTAGGGTTGTTACGTCAATAAAAGAATCAAATATATATTCTCACTCACCAATAAAATTCTGCTTATATTTCGAGACACATTGCATCCTCTTATCTGCTAGATATTCTCCACGTACCACGAAAACAGACACCACCCCACACATCAGAATATAACTAACAATGATTGGATGTTTTGCATGATAGGCTTTGAAATTGGTGAATAATCTGCCCACTATGAACAAATGGTAAACAATTGTTTAAAATACATGACATGAAAAGAAAGAATGTACGATAAAATTCAATAAACAGAAATATCTTACGCATCGATTGATTGGTTTCAGTTGCCATCGTATCTTTCCAACCAACAAAATCTAAATGTAAATAAACGTATGATGAATCAGAATACTCCCATTCGACTTCGTATCCGACTTACGCAATGAAAATATTTTCGATGCAGAATAGACGTTCTGAATTATTGTGTAGGTATTTGTTGGTCAAATAGGAGAATGTTTTACCAACTGAGTGAATAAATAGAACGAATAGGAATGCAGTATGGCTGCTTGGAATCACCGCAAGTGATTGGCCCATTCTTTAATTTATTTTATGATAATATTATCTAGTTTACAAATGAAAATATTTCTTCTGAATTTCACAATTCAATATTGAGCTGGGAAATGATGAAATCATAATTATATTAAGAAGCAAGAAATCACAATTGATGTGAGCGAAAATTTGTGGTCAGCAAAAAACGAGGTAATATTATATGTAACTGCATGATTACGAATTAATGTAAATCACAGTGGTCTAGACTGAAGAATAAATCATCAGGTATAACTAATTATTTATTAAAGAAATCAATGTAACTCGTTGAAGAATAATAAAATATTGACATACGTGGATATATATACATGAGAATATAAATTGTAAATAAGCAGCATTATGAATAACGAAACAATTTAACCCAAGCCATCAATAAAATATTGTCCATCAACTCTATCTAATGAAATGAATTCATTCCCTGTTTATTAATATAAGAAATGAGAACCATTGTTCGAAATAAAATATCCTCATAGTCACAACTTACATTATACCACATAAGAATTAATTCTAAACTAAAAACAACAAATATCTGATAAATAAAGTGAAAAGATATTTAAATTATTCGCGGCCATATTGTTCGTCGTTCTACAATGTCTGCAGATAAAATAGCGATATCAGGGAATGAATAAATCTACTTACCGACAGAGACTTTGTGCAATTGGATGGCGCATGCGCAGTGACCATGCTCAGTAGGCCATGCTTGTCGGCAAGATGGCCGCCTCAGTGAGAACTTTAATTAGTGACAAGTGAATTTATCCACCGTTTTTTTTTCCTTTATTTTCGTTGTGTACTGTGTCGTGAACGAGAGGTTATACTGTTTGACGATGAATAAAAAGAGTTTGACGGGGAACCTGCAGTAGGTGAGTTTAGAAAATTAATTTCATCTTGTATTTTAATTGCAAATATTCGTGTCAATTTACACATGGTTTTATGCGCCCACCGTCGATTTCCTCTCTCATACTCACCTTTACCACAATATATTGATTAATCTTAATTAATTTAATGTTCCGATGTGTCTTTAGATTTATTTTATGGACTATTATACAATGATTAATCATAATATATCCAATTTAATCATTATTGTTTACGAATAATTTTATTGTCTTTTATATCGTGCTGATGCAAAAGTTTATTTGTATTATTCTTGTATCACAAAGTATTGATACAAGAATTGATTCAATCTTTATTCAAATGTTTCAGCTTTATATCGTGACAAGTGATGAGAAATTTGATGTTTCTATTATTTAATTAATGTGCAGTGTGGAGAGTGTTTGAATTTTGTTGAAGAATTCTTGTGGATTTAGTCCTTACTGAAAAGGGTTAAGTCTGACGAACATTCACAGCAATGCCCTGTCGGTCAATAGCATTTATATTCATTCAAGACTCGTGTTGTTGCTGGTAGAGGTCAGACACGTATCAATAATTGTATTTATTTATCATTATTTGAATATGAATATTGATAATGTACAAAAGGCGGATTTTAATTTGGCAAATCTTATGAATAGTGATATTAAGATTTTGGTTTTTTTGATGAGTTGGATGAGGACATGTCTGGGAAGCTTTAACATATGATTTCATTTATTGTTATCCGTACACAATTAATAGTGCAGTGTAAACATGATAATGATAATTGTTAGTTACAGATGTTATGGAGTTTATTGATGAACGATATGTTTGCTAGAGTTGCTTTACACTTTGTGTTACGGCTATTCATCTGAAATTAATCATCGAATTTTTTTTATGATCATTATAAGATTGATTATCTTGGGGACTAGGATTTTTCAAATGTTTTGAAAACTTAGAGTCCATTTTTGACTAGTAAGAGCTAAGCTGAAAGAACGAAATTTGTCATACTCCTGTTTGGTGATTAGTAACTAGGATAAATTCGGTTTTTTCTTTTGATAATTATTTATGGATGAATGATAGAGATGATTGGCTATCTTAATTTAGCATAAAAACAAACATATACATTGGAAGATTTCTAATTTTTTGGAGTTATTGAATGATTCGTTCATTTATAAATATATCAAGAAGCATGCGAGAAAAATTAATGCCATTGAAAATAAATATTTTTAAAATAAGTGCCAGTTCCACCAACGGTGGAGACAAAACAGTGGTGAATCTAATATTATAATCTATTATTATTTTTCATCTCATTGGGTTTATGAATAACAGACGCATAGTTTATATTTGGAGTATCCTGTAAAAAATTAACATTTGACTCTGGTCAGGTCGCCAATTTTTTTCTCTTCTTCATTACATTCTCCATCGTGTTTTGTATGAAAAAAAAAAAAAAGAAGAGGAAATACGTATTTTTAAGTTTGGTTATTACATCATTTCATTCTTGTTGACATTGGCACTGTTTAGAATAATGGGACTATGTTAATAAAACTCTACATTTAATTTGGAGCAGAAGCTTCGAGAGAAAAAAGGCAATCTAACTTCAATGGATAGATAATAATATTATCAGTTATCATACAAGCAGTCATATTCGATAAATGAGTGTATCTATGACAAAAAAAAACAAACAATCAAACAATAGAGACTGAATTTGTTTAATCATCATCTAAATGATTGAATTTTTTCATAATTGTTCAGAGTAATCCAATACGAATTTTTGTACTATTAAATAATGAAGACTTTATTATGTTTCTGTAATTCAACAGCTAGAAAATTTGTGCGAAAAATTTTCTTATCTAATTATTCTCTTGATACAGTCACTCATTCACCAGATATAACCGTGTGCAAAATAATATCGCGTTCATGTCTATTATTCCACGCCAACTCCAATACGAATGGCATGTTCACATAGCCAAAGAGAAAAAAAAAAAAAATACGTATCCCTTCTTTGTTTGTGTCTGTATAGAATGCGATAAAAAGTCGGGACGGAATATAAATTTTCACCCAAATATAACATCTGAATATAAATAGCGTTGAGCAAAACAAAGATTTATGCATTTTATTTTTCTCTCAATCGATAAAATAAAGAATGTTCCCATTATAATTTAATGTTAGCAGCGACATACTCGTGAGTTTATTCCAAGTACGTTAAGAAATATACAAAAACAATTCTACTATCACATTATAACTTGTTAAATTCACATCCACGCCTTTTTTATTTTATATCTGTTGAGAATGGGCGAGTGAACAAAAAGAAGAATATAAAAAGACAACAGACATTGGTCAAGGGTAAATTTGCAAAACAATCTTCACTGGAAATAAACTGTATAGAATTCCTTCTTTTAACGATTTAGCAGAATAGCATTTTTGTTATACACATTATGTTGATACTGAATCACAATCTGAATTTGTTTTTCCATGTTTTGTATAAATTCACCAACCCTACAAATAATGTCAAAGCACTAGTGGCAATTAGGCACGTCGTTCAATTTCGGAAAAATAATTCTTGAGATAAATCTCAAGTGGCTAAAAGGCGAGAGAATCCCCATTTCTCGTGAGTGTCACGATCTTTAGCTTAATGTGTGTCGCGCGCGCGCGAGCAACTTCCGTATTCGTGCGAGCTTGCACGTATTTTCACCTCACTCGCACACGCGTCTCTGTGTTTATATATCAAACTTAAATCAACTTCAGTCCCACTTTATCTTGCTCATTCATTCTCAATGGTGGACATGACTTGGATGGTGCTGCTGCTGCTGCTGATGATGATGATCAGAAGCCAGTAATATTGATCGCCATTTGATTGCCATCTGGGGAAAGATTTAGCGATAATTGCAAAGACTTCTTGTGCATTGCTCGCAGCCAAATTCCATCGATCCTCTTTTGGCACTTGAGGATCTGTCTTTATCATCAATCGTTTTTATATTATTTATACAAAGAAATTCTTTATATTCTAATCAATCTAAAAATTGATAACATAAATCTAAATTATTGTTGATATTATTTCCAGTGCATGAATTGTTTCACACTAAATTTATGAAACTTAATACAAATGATTTCCACCTTCTCACCATAACAATGACAATAGTTCATTCAACATTATCTGAAATCAATCATTATTATTAAAATTTACATTGAGATTAATATCAATACAAAACTCGTACGTTACTTAACGATATTCTTGCATTTTATTTATCATACATCTGATAAAAGTGCGTGAATAAAAGATGAAAGAAAATTGAGAGAAACAATGACACAATGAGTTTGATTTAACGTATCGATATCACATTCTCATTGTATATGCACTGCACACACACACAAACATCACTGATTTTGGTATTTGCTGCCAAAAAGATTCGCACACATCAAACGCGCACAATTCTCCACTGTATGTATCTCATCATAGTGATAAAAAGATTGCTGCATTGCCGACACGTGCTTCCATTGCCGCGCGCGTTTTACGAAGACCACACACGTGGTTATATAGTAGTTTGTTGGATGAGAGAGGAAGCGAGCAACAACAACGAAGAGAAACGTCGTCGTTCGTTTGTTCGACGGACAAACCGAAATACGAGACGGTGAATTCCACAGTTGTCTCTTCTCTCGCCCTCGAAAATCGCTTTCTCTCTTTCTCCCTTCTTCACTTTGCTTTTTTTTTCTCCTTTTTTGTTTTTTCTCTCTCTCTTTTCCAATGGTCTTTCTCTTCTCGCGCGCGTACACGCACACGGACATTTCACCGATGCCTCTCGATAACGTTCCTTTGCGCGTCCTCTTTCCTTTTTTTTTTTGTTTGTCAGTTTTTCTTTTTTCTTTCTTCCCAATCTCACTCTATCCTTTGCTCTTCGATTCGACATAATCGCACACACTGGATCGCCATCGATCCTCTTGGGAGAGACACACCGCGAACTCGCGATACTCGTAACTCTCATACACCGTCTCTTTCAATTTAATAAAATAAATAAAGTAAAAAAAAATGACGCAGTGGAGACATGGAAAAAAAAAAATATAATAAAGAGAGAAAATAATCGAACAGAGATGGGGAGGGGAAAAAATAAAAAGAATACAACAACCGCTATAACCATGATATATTAATTAAAAAATTTTTATCGACTTTTAGAGACTTGGGTATTTTTCGAAGGAACATTCTTCGCGTATTCTCAATGCTAATCAAAGTCATCGCAACACTCGAGTTGGTGTAGGTTTATATAGTTACTTGAAGAAATAATAAAGAGTTAAAAAAAATTATTAAGACAAGATAATATATATATATATGGGTACCGATATGTCCAGATTGCAATCAGTGTGCGCTGAATATGAATGTATGTATGTATTTGCAAAGTGCGAGAGACGAAAGTTGATTTATTCATGGCTCAACCAGCCCACGCGCGCTCTTCTTCGCACCTGCGTGCATTCTTCCTGTCAACGATTATGATCTACGCATCACACACCGGTGGCTCATTCAATTTTCGAAGAGTCTGCGTGGCACAAGGGGATATATATCTACTACAGTAGTACTTTGGCCTCTTCATCTCTCATACACCGGAAGTCACTAATATTCTGTATATAATGAGAGTGCCTCGTAAAGTTATATGTAAGAATGATCACTTGCCAGTATTGATGTGAACCACTATCTCATTTTTATTTTCATGTTTTGTTTTGTTTTTTTTACGTTTGAACGTGTACATTTGTGGATGATGTATGATTTTTAATTTAGTTTTAATTTTATATGTTTATTGTTGTGTTGATGGAGAGAAATGTTTTTGGTTCTTTTGTTTTGTTTTTATTATTTTAATTCTGGGATTTTGCAAGAATTATGAAAATAAATGTTGGACAATGTTGAGCTGAGGTTGATGATATTTAGGGGTACTTTAAGAGTTAGAAATGAATATTTATGAAGCGAGAATTAAATGGAATGATTTTGTCATTGCTGTATAGGATATATTTAATCTTGAAAAATTAATATGTCGATAGGATATTTCATGTCTGATGTGATTTTTTTTTATTATTTGGCGGCGCTACTGAATTAGGTACTCTTTAATATTGAATGAAGTTACAAAATTTGTTTTTAAATCGTGAATAAAATTTATTTTTGTTTCAAGTGCGAAAAGAGTCCTTGGATCAAGAATACATTTTTTTCAGTGTCACACAAATTATATGCAGCTGTCATGCTCCAATACAGCATTCAAATATGTAGGGCAAGATGAGTTTCACCCCCGAGAAACATAATTATAAAATGTAATTACTTCAAAAATATTGTTTCATCATTAAATTTATTGATTCATTTGATAAAGTAGATATCTAGATTATTTTTTTATCAAGATATTTTTTTTTTTTTTTTGTTATTGAACAAAGAAAGTATAACATTGAATAACAATAATTCTTTTGGTTTAATCATTTTTTTCTCGACAATCCCAACTAATCCGACTCTTTTCAATATCTATACATTAATAAAGTTAAATATAAATATAATTCGAAATAAAAGTTCTATCTAAAATATGCGTTGCCAGATTGTTGGCAATTATAAAATGTAAATGGATAGATGAGAGAGAGCACCGGCCTGTAATGCAGTTATATGTGCAACGAATAGTTTAACTGAGCAAAATATACGTTCGCCAAAAAGTCTATACGCAATAATGCTCGCGTACAATATTCGTGCCAGTAACCATATCGTGCAACTGTCAACGATAAATAAATAACACACACACATATATTTAAATTCTCCTTATAAACATAGCAAGATTAATTGAACACAAAAACAAAAAAAAGATTAAAAAATATTTTATACATTAATGAATTATAATGACATCCATTTTGTTTTCCTTTTATCATAATATATTATTTCTTTATTATTTCTATTTAGTTAACAAATTTTCTTGTATTCATCAATGAATAACTGTTAAATTTGTTGGCATTTTCTAAAAATACAATGTCATGTTATAAATAATAATTTGCAACAATGCATTCAAGTTACATTCACAGTTTTTTTTTTTTTTCCTTCATACCTTGTTAAAAATTGTTTTTTGGCTTACAATCTGTGCTTACAATGTCGCGTCTAACGCTGATGATGTTAGAGTAGTTGAGCAGCTGTTTGTATTTGTCACTGTAGACGAATTATTAACCCTCACACTTCGTTCATATATTTTTTGCACGTCCTTCACACTTGACGTGTGATTACTGCAACATTTACCACTACCTAAATTGTATAATACAAATCGTATACTCTATCTATTAAGTATCAGTGTGTTGGATAAATGAAAATATGTTTCAAGCATAAAATGCTAGGTGAAAATTGGCGTCACTCATAAGCACAGTGATGCCACTGATTGTCTAGATGAAAGAGTCTCTTTTATGTATGTTTATAGATTTATTATTAGCATACCATTATTATGTATATATTCAGTGTTTTTGCATAAATATAATTTGGCTAGTGGTAGTGACATTTAGACAACTAAAATATACACCGAGTAGAAGTTACGAGTGTGAAAATATTTAATCTCGTTGATTATTTAGTTAAATATTTTTCAAGTAATTTAATTATTAATTTGTGATTTTTAATTTTTTCCATCAATTAAACAATTTTATTGATGTGTTGTCAATTAATTTTTCCAAAAAGAGATAATAGCTTAACAATAAATATTTACATATAAAAGTGTGAAAAATAATTTTGCACTTTCAAAATTGTAGAAACAGATTTCATTGTAAATCTATTTGATTTTGCCATTCGTTTATATATATATGTATTTATTCAGTATATATATATATATATATATTAAAAACCGGATCACGAATCACGATTCCAACTGCATCGAGGGCTTAACGGCCCCGCGATTGCGACGATCTCTTGTCCGTTTACGATCAAGCGTGTCGGCTGAATTGCCGTTTGCCGCCACGAAGGCCTAATGATCTCGCCTCCGGTGCTTTGAAAACTTCTTTTCGTTGTCCTCGAGCCACCTTGATTAGGAATTACGGACTTAAACGTGTGATAATCATATAGAGTTGCGCGCGAATAGCTATAGCAAATTATATATATATATATTTTTCACTGTTTGATGCTGATGTCTGTCGACTTTGTGGACATTTCAACGAGCTTGTTTAACCAATTCTTTTCTATTCTTTTTTTCTATATACGTATATACTTTTTTATTGCCATCAGATACACATGTAGTGCGAGAAATAAAATAGGGAGAAAAAAAAATAAAAAATATATAATAGAAGGAAAAATAAAAATGGAAAAGTAGGAGAGTAAATGTATAATGAATGAGATGTGGATATATGTAATCCAGTCTCTACACGAATCGTCATTACGTCAACTCAAACGTCAAATAACAAGTTAAGCTGAGATTATAATTCTATATGTATATGTATATATATAGAGAATCTGTTGTGGTATAATCCTTTCATTCATAAACCATCAAGTGAATACCTTGTGTAGATGTAAAGGAAGGGATGAATAATGTTGGTTTAGCAAAGAGAATATCTGGATACAGGTTTTAATCGAGTCATCCCTGATTTTATAAATATATGATTGATGGTTAATATATGCTTGGAAATAATTTGGTGCTAATATTTTATGGTGTGCTATTTGAGGTTAATTACATTATTAAAATATTATAAAACAATTTGAATGAAGAAACAAGGAAAAAATAATGAAAAATTGATATGTTAATTTGTGAATTATTAATTGTAACATGAAAATGTACATTCGTCACGTTAAACAGTATATGTTGAATAGTGAAACAATTGAAATTATTTATTATTTTCAAATGATATTCGCTTAATACTATATATCTACAGACTCTTGTAAATAAAATTGTCTATTTGAATGCACAACATAATTAACTTTGATGCAATTTAGAAAATTGATAAAGTTCAAATTAATTTATATTATCTACACAGATTGAAATTCAAAGTTTCTATTACAATTATTATTACTAGTAGATTAGTTATCCATAATTTAAATTCAATCACGTTCATTATTCATGGACCAATTGAATTATTTATTCATATCTTCAAATAATCCTATTATACTTGTACTCTCGTTGCTGTGTAAGCTGTTTATTATTAAACCTCGTTGGATTGAATTTTCATTTGGTCTTTTCTCAACGGCTTAGTGTCACTGTCACGTAGAGAAATTCTCTATCTATAAACCATCAGTGAGTGATATATATATATATATATTCATATCACTTAATATATCAGTATGATACTGAGATATCTGTCACGTATTATTTTAATAATATTTCAAGTTCACTTTCATTAATGAAAAAAAAAAAAAAAAACAAAAATCAAACAGTGAAGCATAAACAAAATCCAACAATTTTATTAATTACAAATCATATTTGATTGATAATTAAAAGAATATTGTTACAATATATTAATTAAGAATTGAAACATAGGAAAAATGATGAATTTTATTATTTTTTTCTTGGATCTTTTAGATACGCCGCATTCACTGTTTGTTTATTTTGTTCATTTATGTTCATTTATTTTATTGCTTTAGGTGGTGGTCCCACTTGTCCCCCCCACCACACCCCACACCATTAAACTTTGTATATGTACATATATATTTAACTTTATGAAATAAGACATTTTCTCTCAACTGGACATTGACAAAGTACATGCCAAATGGTGTAGACGCGGTCAAGTCGATATAACTCGCGCAAGTATCCGATCAAACGATCGAACGTTGGCGCGTGACAATTTTATTAAGACACTTTACCCAACCACGAAGATAGTATAGTCCACACTATATTTATATATATATACACATCGCGTAAACGCGGGCGCGCTCATATATGCCGTAACTTTTTGACAGAACATGGAGTGAAGTGAACACGAATGATTGTAAAAACGGGTTTAGAAGCTGGTTTGTTCAACCAATCTTTTGTACTAAATACACGATAGCCAATAAATTTTTATTTTAATTTATCACTATACCAAATTATTTATTTCTATATGGTGGTGTGTTTTTTGATTAATTTCATTACACGTATTTGAGGGTTGTGATGTTGTAAATTTATATTCAGCTTTGATTGGAATGCCTACTTTCTTTATTTATTTATTTTTTGAATTTTTATTCTAAATTAAGAAAAAGATTGAGTCATGATTCAATTTGTAATAATTAATTATCAGAGAAGTATCATAGTGAAATTTGGAAAAACAAAAATAACTACTTTATCGAAATACCGAATGTTTACAAAGATATACTGATTTGAATACACCCAATCAACTCTGTGTCGTACACGTTGTTTCTCGTCATCTACTGATGTCATCGTACGCGCGCGGCACGTTTGAAACACAACTTATGAAACTCATTTAACGAAACGGATGTCTTTTAACACCAGATATATATATATATATATATATATAAATAATAATAATACAAAGAAATGTCACTGATATACGTGATGCAAACGAAAGAAAAATGGTAATGGATAGAAAAGAAAAAAAATAGAGGAAAGATAGTGAACAATTTCATACGAAATTTCATCATAATTATGAACAAGTTCCAAGAAAAAAATGTACATTTCTACTATTTACTCTACTAGCTCTGCTTTTACCACGAACATTCCTAAATGTATACAAACATAGAGAGACTACATACACGTTCGTATATATTATAAGTACAAGAATTATATACATCTCTGTCAACATATTACCATCTCGCACAATAATTATATTTTGTAGGGGATGTGGATGGTTGCTCACAATACGATAATAAATGCCAATGTTGTTTCACCCATACTGTGTCTCCACATTGGAAATATTAAATCAATGTTATATTATCAAAGAAACGCATCCACATGTTGACTGGCGTGAGCACACACCCGTTGCCAATTATACAATATCATTTGTATAAATATTAAATTTATGTATAAATATATTGCTATGTGTTTATAAATACTAACACGTTAGTTGTCACAATTATCGATATAGATTAACATGTCTTTAGAACGATTAGAGTGAATGCATATAACCTATCTCTCCTAACTTCATATAATATTTATGATGTTCATTTTCATAGACTACTAACGCACGTGCGAGATTTCTCAAGCACTGGATCATCTATAACCGTCCACACCCACCGTTGTTTTCAGAGATAGGAGACTATGTTTCTTTCCCTTTTCCCTTCCTATCCCTCGGCCTGATTCCCCTGATGATGTTGACAAAAGTCTAAAATTAGTCCACAGTTGCCTGTACCCACACACACAAACGCTTAACATACTGACTGACTGACGCTTCGTCTCTTCATGCAACATGCGCCTGCTCATTTGACGTCTTACATGAGAGTTTTCACTCGTGCCTGCTCTCCATTTCTCTTTTTTTTTTTCTCTCATTCTTTTGTTTATTTCTACTGATGCGCGCCGCCTTTTTTTTTTCTTTTTCTCACTGCATAACTCTCTATATCTGTGTGTGTATGTGTGTGTCTATTTATGATAAATTGAATTTTTACAGTTTTTTCCTTTTCCGCTTTGTGTCGAATTTCTAAATGACATGATAATGAGAATTTTCACGACAATTATCTTAGACCGGAAGAAGAAGAAGAAGAAGAAGAAGAAGAAGAAGTGGAGAAAGGAAAAATGTGCAATGGGGAAAATATTTTTGTTTCATTGAATGAACGTATTTGGTGGTGGCCTGGTTTGACAATATATATTTGTTACATTTATTAAAATTATTTCTAATACTTGATCATTGAATGTATTGATTAATTATAATATAGATTAATGACAAATTACGGAATAGAATAATTCCTTGATGAGTCATGATCATTTAACGATAACCTTTTACTCAAAAACACTTGGAATAGGGTTTAGAATAATTCTGTTATCAATAAAAATTGTACCACCATCATATGACTCATTGTTATCAAAGTCTAATTGTAATATTAAATTAATTCGTTGAATATCAATTCAATATTAGATTTTTCATAAGACACACAACTCCTTAAATAGAATCGTTGATACAAGTCATTAAACTAACAAAGTTTATATTGAATTACAACGAAACTGTTTTCCCAGCATGATGATAGTGATGTAATACACAATAAGCAACAAACAACGCCATGACCCAGAGGATAATTGGGCTGAATAACGTCATCCAATGCTTTCTTTTGCACTCTCATGAATCGAATGAGTCATATCTCTAAGGGGGATTATCATTGCATACATATATATATATATATATATATATAATATTGGATATGTATTTGTACAAGTTACAAATTCACAGTCTATATAAAGAATAATAACTGCTATACAGTGAACGGGATCTTTTTAGTTGAAGAGTAATTGTGCAATGGGCGAATAATTTTCGTCCGTTCAACAATTCAAAATGCATCAACAGCGCATATTGCATCTCCTTATTGTGCTTTTGCACTGTCCTCTCACTCACTCACCTTTTTTTTCTTTATAATTCACTCGATTGCTCTGTAACTCTGGATGGATCATACAACCTGTGTGTGATTAGTGGAATTATCTCACCTCTGTATTATCCTCAAGTATAGAGGCTTTCACGCCCACACTTGAAACCATTATGATCTTTCATCTTTCATTTTAGCGCAACATCACAAAAGTAAAATACACATTAATACACAATACACATACACATGGTAACTATATAAACGCCTCCGCACTCATTGCTGTCTCAATAAACAATATATTCTTTGTATTATTTCATTATGCATTAATTCAAACGTAAATCATTGCATTTTGATTTTTGTTTTTTCTAATCTTTTAATA
Organism: Zele albiditarsus; assembly: GCA_958496275.1. Classification (NCBI taxonomy): domain Eukaryota; kingdom Metazoa; phylum Arthropoda; class Insecta; order Hymenoptera; family Braconidae; genus Zele; species Zele albiditarsus. The sequence goes on from OY292411.1 coordinate 1,492,521, forward strand.
TTTCTGCACTGATTTATTTACTTATTTTTATCTGTAATTTATTAATTTCATATTTTTTCTTTGCGGATATGTAATACATTTAACTCTCTGTCTTTCCAATTTTCATTCTGATTTATTGATTCATTTATCTTTTTCTTTTTCACTTTTGTTTATTGACCATTGAATCGTTCATCCATCATTCTTTCTGCTACATTTTTTGATGAGTGTAAAAAGACATTTGATAAACAATGTGTGTGTGTGTGTGTATGAGTTCTTGTTTGCGAGGACAATATGTGTCGAGTGATTGTTCACAGCATTACAGTTGCGAAAATTTTTACGTTGCATATATGTATGCATTAAGTTAATGTGTAAACATTAATTTATATATATTAATGTATGTGTGTCTGTATGTTCAGTTGTATGCAGAGGAAAGAGTGACGTTCGGGATTTGTTGTGAATGTAGGCAAGGCGTTGTGTATTTCTGGATGTGGCTGACTCACGCCAACTCCCACACGCAGTTATTTCACATACAGGTTACATAGCCGCCCGCGTTACCTTCGTACATCGTTTGTCGTCGTTGTCGTTGTCGTTGTCGTCGTCCTCACGCGTACAATATCGTCTTCGTCTTACAAACGAAGAGGAAGGAATTTTTACTGGTTGCGCATGCGTAATTCAAGTTACATTCTTATTTCACATGTATATAATTCAGTGTCCAATGGTTAAATGTTCAATTTTTTTTATGCCATCCTACTGTCATCCAGTTATTTCAACGCTCCGTAGATTATTTCTTTGATATACGCATTTATGTGTATATTAGATAATTCTGAATGTTGATTCAACTATTGCTTATAGTCTGATGATACAGTTTTATTCTCATCTCCTTATGTATAGATGTTTTAAATTACTCAGGTTTTATTTTAAGATTGTTTAAAGTTATTAATAATTGTCTTTTCATTGTTTCGCACATGCCACTTCTATTAACAGTGTATCAATCTTTGTGTTGCAATTTATAGAAAGGTTGTCTGATCTGTTGTATTAAAAGTGTGATGGTTAAAATATCTTAAAAGATTTAAGCCGAGATTTATTGGGCGATGAATTAATGCCATGTAATTGGAAAAATTATATCGATTGATATTGATTCTCTAAATTTTATACTCTAATAATACTTTTACTATTTATATAATACTTTAAGAATTTTATGACTTCTTCAATTGATCTTGTGCATCGTTGAAATTATATATCTTAACTATTCAATTAACTAATGAGATCATTGACAATACTAATAATAGTAAATTCGCAGTTTCGCACATTAAATAAATGAATTAATTCATGAACTTTACTGCTCTTGTTTGGATGAAGTCAGCACATATTAATTGTCCAAATCGAAAGTTTCCTAAATACATACTCCAAGTAAGATTTATATTAAAAAATATTGATAAGACTTAAAAACCTATGTCTACAATTGTAAGTCCTAACTAATTAAGTATTTAAAATCATCATTATGTTCGGATTTGTATCAACTCTTTAATATTTCACTACAAATAAAATTAACGACTATTCTACGTCAACGGCTAAAATTCTACTGAATCCAATTCTTCAGATTTAATTTAAATCACGTCCTTTTGCTAAATTCTACACTTTTGTTTATGCTCCACATATATTTTTAAATTCCACCTTCGTTAAAGTTTCTTCTATCATGGCAATCGTTTCGTCGCAATTAATTTTATGGTTGGACAATACATAAATGCATATATACATACACATAAAAACACACATATTTATATAAATATATACATAAACATACGGTCACGTCTTTCTAAATTGGGCGTCGATCGTAAATTAATCCTGACACTAACCAAAGAATTAATTCCCCAAAAGTGATTGGACAATGTACAAAAATTGAGAGCATAATTAACTTTGCATGTCGCGCATTGATTCTGTTTGTCACATAGTGTATTGAATTTGATATATACACAATATTCGCATAATACATCTGTCCAAAATTGTTTGTCATATGGTATTTTTCTCCACTAAAATTTGATCTTATTTCAAAAAATTGTTTTTTTTTTCTCTCTCAATATAAATTGAATTGATTTCTTTTTTTTCGTTACATTCTTCATCTCTTATTTTCCATATGGATATATAAAATGCCAGTAGATATATATATATATATATACATGCTTTCAAAGTTTATGTCTAGAATTATTACATGCGTGAGGCGTTGGCGTATAGGGTAAGCACAGGCACGTCGGCGTAGCGACTCGCGGGGAATTAATCACGGTATTATTGCCGGGGACGCCGCCACAGCGTCGCTTTAATTTTGGATGTTTGGCCCGGCCCACCCGGTAGAGGATAGCCAACTATCATGATTCGGTCCGCTGCTCCCGCTGGCTCCTTGTCTCACAGTCGTAAAACTTTTGTTTTACATCATTCCACCAATCACATTGTTTCTTTTTACACATATATGTATATATATACATTTGGTATAATTTTATGATTTTTAGAAATACCAAAAATGCTTCTTGTCATGAAGCAAATATGTCTTTCACGCCTCAATTTATTTGGCCACTAATTTTCTTGTTCTTTAACATCTGCTGGTTTTTGCCTTATTTTTGTTTTTTTTATTTTTCTATCACACGCAAATTGCTCATGATAATTTATTGATTGTAAATAAAGGTATTGAGAGAATTCTTTTGCAATTACAGTTTAAGTATTCAGATAAAAAAGAAAAAGGAACTTGAATTTTAGTTCAATATGCCAAATGTCTAGGAAAACATTGAACAATGTTGTTTATGGATTAAAATGATACGTGACGGAATATGTGTGATTTTTTGATGTAGAACATTTGGAATATATCGAAATATGGTCTTTTTTTGTGCGTCAATGTCTGCTCTATAATTTTGTTTTGATATATCTGTTGATATAATGGTTAGCATTAATGTTACGGTATTTAATATAAAATAGTAGATGAAAAACTATATTTGCGTATATGAACAGTTATCGAATTGCATTTACTTTTAATGTGAATGATAGGTATAAAGAAACTAGTTCATGATGCGATTATAATCAGGAGGGTGAAGATGTTTATACCCTTTTTGCAAGTGAGTTGATTCACAGTTTCCTGTATGGCGTATGTCAGCTTGATTCAATTTTACCACTTATTTTCATCTGTTCATATGTTTCTCTGCTGTTCATTATTTTCTTTTTATTCTTTGAACACATTCCATCTCCATTCATTTCATTTTTATTTGCAAAATTGTTGACACTCAGTTTTTAATATGCTCATTTCTTTCGCGCATTATATAAAATACTGTTATAAAAGACATGAATGTATACGGAATTGAAAAATATTAATATAAATATGCGAAATATTTATCTGAAATGATAAATAAAAATAAATTGCATTCAACATGTGATAATGAAATGAATAAGAATCAACAGTGCAATGAAGTGAGGAAGGAATGAATAAGTGTGTAACGAGAGGGGAAAGTACACAACGAACGAAATTATGATGGAGGCAAAATTTTGTATCTTCATTTTTCTTTCGCATTCATTTAGAAAAATAAAGTGCGAATAAAGTTGATGGATGCAGTGAAATAATTTATTGAGTGTGCGTTGAGTGAAGTCGCGAATGAAAAATGGCAACAACAACGTATGAAAAATTATGAGATTTAAGAAAGGCAGTTTAATGAGGTTTATTATGACCCAGTTGCATCCGGCATCGTAAATAAAATTTCAAAACGTTTATACACCATCGTGTATGTTCGTATTTCACATATATTTAACGTTGTGATCCACCGTCTGTCTCTTCTTCGATTTTACGTAAATACAATGTGGAGCAATTATTTTTTCATTTCATTTTACTATTTAGTTTATAACAAAAACTCGTTTTTTCAATATTAATTATCAATTTTCATTTCTAATTTTGCATCACGTCAAATTCCAAAAATGAATTCTCTCTTAAAATTATTTTATATTAAATATCAAAATCACAAATTTATCTGGATGAATTGATAATACGTGACAATCAAATAAAAGAAAAAAACAAGCAACAGAATCATTCTTCCTCAACGTCAATACAAAAATTTATAGTTATCTAAATTTGAATGGTCCATTTAAAAATAAAAGAAAAAGAAATTTTTTCCACCAGTGTATGCAATACACACGTAGAATTATTATTGTTTTGTGGCCTTCCTGTCAACACTGTATTTACGTAGGAGTGTAGAAAAATTATCCATCCAAAAGTAACGACTTTGAGCGAGGTGATACAAGGAGAAACAGTGACGAAAGACGAGAGACGAAAGACGCACGTAAGACAACGCATAAATGCGACGAGTGTGTTGAAGGTCTTTGGATATGGGACAAGCATTCCTCTCGCCCCATCTTATTTCATCTTGTACATATATAGCTTAACATGTACATACATGTATATTTATACAAAACGTATATACATATGATAACTCCTGACTCTGTTAGAGAGTTGATTTCGATGATAATGGTCACTGTGGCCCGTTTTCCTGAACATCTTTTCAACTGTACGGTCGCTACAAAGGCCATCTGTTCTCTTTTAAGCTTCACTGTCTTTATACACCATCATCGCCCAGTGACGCCATTCTCAAATGAAACAAATCGAACGTGCTTATAACACACACATATATATATATTTATACACTATACCACAATATATACTTTATGCTTTGCAATAAATTTGCAGATATTAGTTGATATTTTTATGTTTATTTTTATTGAGTATTATGTCGAGTGTTGTGGTGGCAGCTCACGCCAAGTACATGTCCGTGAAATTCACTACCGTTATACTGTAACAGCTCACAGGAAGGAGACAGTTGAATTGGTCTTTCAGATCACGGTAACTATTTTGAAATTGTGTGAATCATTTATACATAGTGTGTATAAATCAATGATACTTTGTACATTGTAAATAAAAATTAAATTATTCTGAGGAATTATTGTACGAAATATCTTCTTCTTGTGGACAGAATTATGTTAAAAGTCTACAGTGTTTATTATTTTTTTCAATAAATATCCAACGAATAATTACTTAAAATCGTAGGAAAATAGTTTTGGTGTTGAATATAGTATCAAGTACATGTTGTGTTATGTTTTTGTTTTTCTCAGTTACAAAACTACATAACAATTTTAATGTCACGATATTCCCTGCAAAGGAACCAACTTTCTAATAGTGAAAAAATTCTCCAAATTGGTTAAATAGTTTCTTGCCATTATCTCATAGATACAAACAAGCAGGTTCTTCATCTCTTCCACCGCCAAGTAAATTCTCCTCTATATCATAATCAATAATGCTAACTAATAATTAATAATTTGAATTCTTCCTTCAAATTGTAAAAGATAAATTGATGAAACACAACATTCTACAGTTTACATTGTAATGTGATTGTGAGAACTATGTTGTTTGCAATTCGTTGAGCAGACACTCTCAAGTCATTGCCGTCGTTGTCGTTGTAGTCGTAGTCGACGTCGTCGCTGTCGTCGTTGTCGACAACGATTGCAGTTGGCATGACGCCAGGCGTCCCGACGCTACCCGAAAGGGTGTATCCGATCACTACCGAAGACGAAGGCGTCCCGGCGTCGTAGCGCGCCGTCAGTGCGCGTGTGAGATGGCTGCAAGGCGCTGTTCACCCGACACAAGACGGCCTCTTATCGCGCGGCATGTAATCAATTGTGATTCGCGCAAAATATAAATAATATAACCGCTATTTCATTTATTTATTTATTTATTTATTCATTATCACTCACTATTCATACCGAGCAATTATTATTAATTTGTTTATTTAATTCAATGATAAATATATATTTATTTGTAAATGTTATTCATGAGGTGTGATAAACGAATACTTTAAACTCCAAGACTTTGACATTGACAATAATATCGGTTGTTTTTTTTTTTTTTTCTGCGTCCTTTCTACTGTTTGTTCATCGCCAATACATTTACTTTTAGTTATGGCACAATTGTCAACATTAATTTGTTGTTAGAGTAGAAACTGATGATTTACAATGTAAATGTAATTGATGGAAAAAAATGTTGGTGATTGATTTGTGGGTGCAGCGATGATAAGGTGGCACAAAACATTGCATCATTACAAAGTGAATTAAAATTATTGAAACCACTAATTATGAATCAAATGCACTATATTAATTATAAAACAAATATATAAACGTAAATAAACAAAATACAGAACCAACTACTGACGTATCATTCCCACATACAGCGTTAAGAACAAATGAAACGCTGCCATTCCCCATAAATAAATTATTTCAATTATCAATGATATGTGAAAAAAAATTGTGAGAATAAAAAAATTAAATTAAGAATATTTATGATGCAGTCAAGAACTTGATGATTAATTATTTATTTAAATATATTCAGGAACTGTAGTAAACCTCGATAAATAATTATATTAATAATTTTATAATGACTTATGTTATTAATGTCTGTGGTGGTTTTTTGGTGTTGGTCAATTTACTTGACCATTACAGATAATTAATAATGGGATTTACTATTAATCCAAAAGAACAAGTGAAGTGTTGATAAATATTTTAAAAGTCCAACATTAAAGTGAAAGAACGAGAAAAATATATTTATTAAATATAATTACATTGAATCTCAATTGTGTTATTGAACGAAGATGGAATATCGGTGAGATACTCGAGGAGTCACCACAGAATGCCTGAGCCGAGAGCAAAGCGCTGTAAACACTGTGACGGTACGCCACACATTTTAACTACACAAAGTGAAACTCTATGACATTATTATATATTTGATATATAAAGTGATTAACTAAATTTTGTGATTATGACAATTTTGCTTGTTTAATTATGAAAATTAATTCATAGTGTTGAGTTGGTTTTTTTTTTATGTGAAATGTGTGTGTTTGTGATGTTTAATAGCCTATTCTTATATTCTCTAAAAGACTAACACCTACATGTGTGGCTCTCAGAGGACATATTAATGACACTATTAATTTATTTAGTGTTGGCTTCCATTATCTCTAACCACTAAACATTTATGTAATAAAAGTACTATTTTAATCTTAATTTCATTGACATATTTAGAATTATATATTTACTCTATCCATATTTTTTCTCAAATATTCAATCAATGATATTACTCGCGGATACACAGACAATCTTTATCATAATGACACAAAATTTCTTCATTGTTAAATTCGAATTTTTTCAAAAGTTGTATTTGAAAAAAATAGAGCAATAAAATTCTGCAACGAATAAAAAAATTCCATTTCATTCTTTCAATGACGAAAAATTCACAATAATTATTCATGTTTGATGAACCTTTGATGAGAATACTCCTTCAATTAATTACTCCAACAATTAAAATTAAAATTATGATGTCTAATGATTTTTTACTTTTAAATTTCCATAAATAATACTAACAATAATGTTTTTTGTGATTTTCCAATTGAATAGACATAATAAATACATAAAAATTGCAGTATGCATTGCTTATATCATTATATTATCATAATAATACTATTCCACAAAATTTCTATTTTAGTTTGCAATTAAAAACAAAATTGTTGAATTTTTGGCATTGATGAAACATACGTGCGTTGAATAAGTGCGTAACGTGAAAGTGGGACATTACTTTCAGTGAAAAGTCAGTCTTAATTAGTACCAGAGCTAGGCCATTTTATCTCTGGGTCATTGATTCGGAATTGTTGGAGGGCTGCTACTTCTACTTCTACCACATACAAAAAAATGTATAGTGTATAGTAGTGCTGTGACGTGCACGTCTCAGTACGCATTCCAATCGAGGTATAGTCCAATACCTATAGTTCAACTTTTGTTCATTGCGTCGTATCCTCAGTATTTTTATCTTGGGTTATTCACCTGTACTTTTTATCTGTGATTAATGACATCAAACAACTGATGTCATATGGCATCTAATTAAAAATTATATTCATGATAAATTGATGTATTATTATCAATATTGAATTAATATTTTGTTTTCACTGTTTAATTTTATCAAATTATTTATTCGTATTGTTTTTTAAATTGTTTCATTATTTTCCATTAGTTTTGATTGTTTGTAATTGTGCTTGAAGAGATGCAATCTCTTTTTGAATGTTGAACTCTACATCGTTCACTGTTCCAAATACCACCTTCAATACTCACACTCTTCTTCGTCCTCTTCTTCTTCTTCACTACTTCGCTCTGTGGTCTTTTTAAATCTTGCCACGAAATTTTGCCAGGTTTATTCTATAAATAGACACTGAACCACTAATAAAAATTCATTAAAGAAAAGAATTGTCAGTGTGTGATAGTTGACTTTACTTTCTTTTACGCAAAGTCTCTCACTTCTATTATCAATTATTTTGCGTTTTATCCATTTGGATTAATTCCAAATTTTGCATATGTTATATTATATCTTAGATGCTATATCAACTGACAATTGACGCGCCAAAATTCAATCTGACCATCAAGCGTGGAGATATTATTTATGTTTGAAGTTAAAATGAATTAGGAAATTAAATATATCAAAGATTGTTTGCACTTGGACTTGAAATTATTTATTGTTGGGAAGAGAGATGAAGAAATGTGTTAGTAGCAATTGCTTTTAATAATAATCATTGTATAGACAAAATTATTAGAGATGATTTACTTGATACAATAAATTAATTGGATTATCCTTTTACAGTGTTGTATGATCACGTTGGATAAAATCAACAGTTTGAATTTCATGATTAATATCTGATGATCAACCAACATCTTTTTTTCTTTTTTATTATTATTAGATCGAATTGTAATTCAATATAAATCAATGATACGGTATTGACACAGTTCTAAATTATAGAATTTTTATTTTCTATATTCATTTTGATGAAAAGAAAAGAAAAGAAGAAAAAAAAAATGTTTTATAATTCTATTTCATACATCAAGGAAATTCTATATAATACCACTCTCGTCTTTGTGGTGTCCCTAAACCGGAAATTAAATGGGATACTTGGAATTTTACTCTCTTGTAGTAACCTCAACAAATTCTTTGTAGTAGTAGTAGTAGTAGTTTGGTTGGCAAGTCGAAATAAAGCTCAATCGTAGGTGAGTCGAATGGATCGTAAACATGAAGTCCAACAGCTGTCGATGAAAAACGCATGCTAAATATAGAGCGCAGTATACATACATATATATATATATATATATATAAATACATAATACCAGATATAGAGTAACTAGGATAAAGGCTGAGTTATTTTGCCCTGGTCTTTAGCAGATTGTGCGCGCCCTTTTTAAATAATTAAAGAGAATAGTAGAGAAAAGAGAAAAGAATAAAAAAAAAATACACCAATTCACTTGTTCATAAAAAATATATATGCAGAATATAATAATATAATAATTCAAACAGTGAACCGGGCACAAACATTTTTCTTTTATCATCTCGTTTTATTTTCATATTTTTTTAATTTTTTTTTTTTTTTTTTTTCCGAGCTAAATAGAAATGTTTTATTTTTTAAGCGCTCGAGAGACATTGAACGACGCAATATTGTGCTTGGTGAATTCGCGCGAGAATGTGATAAATTCGCGATGTTGGACATCAGAAGATATGGCGAACACTGGTTGAACGAGGTACGCAAATAAATGTCTACCAGCGAAATCAATTTTTCTTGAGCCCGTCTATGTTAATCTCACTACTTCAATGTGGTAAATGCGTCTTAGGTGGATTATATAATACACTGTGATTACACAATTTTTTTTGTTTTTCTCTCTCTATAATTCTTGCAATAATGTATATGTAGAGAAAATATATAAAGTGAGGGTGGAATAGTTCATTTGACAGAGATATCCAGTGGTATTTTTTGAATTTTATTTTTAGCGTTTCGAATAGAAAAATTGTTATCAGGATATTTTATTTATTTATTCATTATGAACGAACAATTTGATGAATTATTTTTCAACCTTCAGAATATTTTATTTCAATTTTTACAACCAACGCGCTTTTTTTTTTTTTTAATTGTTTAGGTGATTGTTTGTTTTGTTTTTTTTTGTTTCTATTTGTTTTGCGACTAAAGTTGGTGGAAGTTTGTTGAATTGTGTATTTATTTTCTTCTCCACTGGTGTGGTGTGGTTCATCTGTCGTGAATTCTTATCGTAAGAATAATAGTTCATTAATTTTTGTTGTCAAATGTGTAGGTCGAGCGCACTTTATTGCACACAGATAGATAACTGTGGCGCCGAGGCCACTACGAATCAACTTTCACTGAAATAAAATTGAAAATATTCTCGATCATAGTACTATTTTTGCAATTGAAACAGCAATAAATTTTATTCTCAATTCAAGTGTAGGTTTTGAGACTTTGTACAGTGTTGAGAGATATTGTATACGATTTAAATTTCACTGCAAAATAATCGATGCATATAAAATATCAGATAGGACTATTAATTTATTATGACAAGGAGAAGAAGTAACAAAGAAAAAAAAAAGGAAAGAATTTAATAATTGATTATTATATTTGGCAATTGGATGTTATAATATTTTATTAACGTTTGCAAAATAAATTCTTGATCCAAGAATATACAATAACAAATTTGCTCTGAATTTAAGAATACTTTCCTTTCAGTGATTAAATATTTTCTCCTACTGTTCTCAATGATATAATTTAACTTGCATTCTTTTCATTCATCTGGCAGACTTTGCTATATATTACAAGCTGAACACTCAGGTGTACATAGATAAAACTGTGACGCAGATTTTGGCGCACAAAATAAGACTATACAATAATAAATTTGGAACATTTCTTACTGATTTATCAGAGACACAATTTTAGTTGTCTCTGTCCAAATCTTTAATTCACCACATCAAATTCTTCTCAATCATTATTTATTTTTTCTTCCAGTTTTATCAACGATCATTTGATACGTATAAATAATTATATATATACATGCTAAACGGAATGAAGATAATCAAATTCCACCACGAGTTTAACATGAAAAAAATTTAATTCCACAAATTCTTGGAATTCTTTTTGCCATTTAATTTTCAACACAGTGAAACACCTCCACACTTTTATTTCATTTTAATCTCTTTATTTTATACTTGCGCCAAAGAGGAAGCACCATCTGTTTTCTTCCCTTTTATAATCTTCACCCTTTGACGAAAGAGAAGTGCTGCTTTTTTATATTTCCTTAGAACCTCCCTCCTCCAATACCAATAACTTCAATCATTTATTATATTAAAATCATCAGACATTGATATCGAAAAATTGAAATACAGACAAAAAAAAAAGAGGACATGAAGATTTGATTGATTGTACTAATTTGAACTAGACGATCAATCCATAAATAGAAAAACGATTACATAAATATTTATCCAACACTACATTCCCATCTAACGTAGAATTGAATTTAAAAAGAAATATATCCAATCTTTGTATTTTTCTTTCTTCAATCTAAATATTATACTTTGACGCAAATTCTATCAAAAATTTTAACACATTTTCTGACATTTGGAAACACTATGACTCCTCCATCTGCAATCTGGATTTTCCAAAACACAGACTGCAGTGTATTTAGATATAAAAGAGTGAAAATAGGAATACAGACGGTATATAAATCGTGACATCAACTTATCCTGATAAACTAAGACCATCACTATTTGTGTAACAGTAACAAAAGTCAATATTCTCTTGGAGTGTATTTTTTCTTTCACACTCTCATAATTTCTATTTCCAACGGTGCACTTAATATTTGTTTTTCTTTTACACGTCTCGAAATTAGCAAGATATAATAGAATATGTTTGTTCTATTCAACCAGACAAATTAATCCGCATTTTCTTATATAACTAGTATATGTCTGAGTTCTTCCACTCAATATTTTTTATTCTTTTCCATGTGATGAGATGCAGACTGAAATGAATAGGGATTTGATGCAACTGCAGCAGCAAACACAGAAACAGACAATCAGAAGCGAAACGAGTTTGACGACAATCGAGGCGTGAAAGTTGAAATAAGCGAAAGAATATATATATATATCAAGTGATTTAAGCATACACATATATATTTATATATATGTGGAAAATAAGTGTCTCTTTCTCTCTGTTAGCGAAATGGATACTGCGCAAGGCAGAAATTCGTCGGCGTCTTTTGGCAAAGCCACGATTGGATTATTTATCGTTACGGTATGTGCGTTACGTGGGCGTAGTCGCCCCTCTTTCCTTCCTCCCTTTTTTTTTTCCCCCCCTTCTTTCTATCTTCGAGTTTGTTGGCTGTTGTCCAAACCGGCGACACCTTACACCCACAAAATCCGACTTGGGACGAATGCTTGCCGTCTAGCTCACTCGCTCTCTTTTCTCTCAAACAGTCGCACGCGATCACTATATACACAACGAAATGCGACGTCGTCTTCGTTGACGTCGTTGTATGTAGTATGGATTATGCGTTACACACACACACACACACATATAATGTCCATATCGCTCTTGCGAACGTCCATCTCGTTATACGTCCACGCTACAACTGCGTCCTCATTCCTCTATGTCTTCAATCTTTCTTCTCTTCCGTTTCGCGTCTGCTTCTTTTGTTTTCACTTTATTTAGTTGTTTATTTTTTTTTTTCTGTCGACTATCTATTCTCATGTATCCGTGGACAGTTATTTGATGCATGAGAAATACTAATAAGCAGCGAAATGAAAGGAAGTGTCGTGCACATTATTGTAAATATAGTGAAAAAAAAATTAATTAAATATAATTTTGACAAGCGATGAAAAATTGAAATTTCAAGTTGGGATGTAATATATAAATTGATTTATCTACATGGTCAACAATATATAATTAATTGAAGCGTGAAATTTAAAATTCTCAACAGATTGATTGATTTATACTTTTTTCCCCCTCAAATCTAATCTCAATTAACTCTTCATCGAGAAGAAAAATAACAAATTATCCTATATCAAAAATACAATGGCATTAATTAAATAAGTAAACACTTCACAATTGACAGTTTTGAAATAATTCAAACCTCATGAACTACTTGAAACAATAATAATATTCCATTCGACAAGTTAATGCATGAATGATGCAATCTCTAACTGCGAAAGTTATTTCCGTTTGCGGAAATGTAAAGGCCAAAATCGAGAAGTACAGTACCATTTACATATATTCATACATCATATACATATACACCAAATTTCCGTTTCATTTTGTTCATTAACACTTTATTTTTATACGTACTAATATATGAATTGTCTCTACGTGTTTGTCGTTGATCATCTATCACGATCATGTCTACGTTAATCGGGCGTTACTGACATGACCTGTCAGTCTTGAGCTACATTGTTTAATCTCTTACTGTGACATGTATTTCAGCCAATTCAACAACTAAATGGCCTAAAGTTTACGTAAAATATATAAGTAAAATAATTAATGATGTCACTTCCCTTGAATGTCGCAGGCCAAAGTTAATTGCCAATGCAAACCCCAGCAATACAATAGTTAGTCCAAGAATTTGGTCTAGTTTTAGTTACTTTTGCTGTCTCTGTGTTGAATATGTATATGTGTTTGTATGATGGCGCCGTTAATGTCGGCATTACCTAAAGATTCTAATACTGCTATATAATGATTTTTGTTTCCATTGGCATGAAAATATGCGAATATACATACACATGTTGAGGGTTTACGGTCTAACAGCTGCTGTAACGTCCATGAGTGCTTTCCTCTCGTGCAAAACAGTGCTAATGGACCTGACAATCCTCACCTCGACTCTGGTGTATGTATATTGTGTGTTGCAGCCCACTCGCATCTCGTCTCTCGTTGCATAAATATGTACATATATATATATATACAGGGTGGTGTGTTTTGAATCAAGTAGTTCAATAATTAAAAAATTTATTCGTGCACATAATGTATATTTCATGCAAAAATATTGTTATTCTATATTTCTTTTGAAATAGCTCACCTTGTATATAAATAAAAATATATAGAGGTGTAATCTGTTTTTTTAAAGTCTACTACGTCGACGATGTTGTCACTACCGCAATGTGTGACGTCCTACGGAGTGAGAATTTTTCATTATTATTCCTTTTTTTTACATTTCAATATGTCAAACTGTGAACAAAGTGTGAATGTATGTATTATTTTTTGTTTCATTTATTTATTTTCCATTTTTGACAGGCCCACGCCGTCTGGCCGTGAGCATAATCATATGTATATATAGTATATATAAAGTTCTGTGAACTCTTGAGGTGTCTGACACACACCATCGATGCGCAAAGATGACGCTAAATATTCACTCACGTGTGGCATGTTCAACCCTGGCATTGCCGTAAAAATAAACGAGTTGCGATGTTGGGGGAGTTTGTTTGGGCTGTGTTAGACCCCCCTTTCACTTGTGAGCGTGCCATTTTCCGTGATGTATACATGTACATGTGTGTATGATGATGAACGTATAAATTTAAAGAATGGGAGATAAATAATGCATGAATAAACAGAGTTTAGTTATATTTTTCTTCACTACAATATTCTGTTTTTACGCATTCGACAATTTTTTCAGTAACAAAATAATATATTTTTTTACATTATAATTGTTTGTATGATTGATATTATAGACAGGAGGTTTTATAAAGTAGATGAGAATTGCAGAGGTGTAGCATTGGTTGCTGGAATTATTTAAAACATATTTATATTCCAGTTTATTAATGACAATATTTTTTTTTGTCTTAAACAACTGAATTCGTTAGTTGTTATTACTGAAACAACGAATTTAATCAGTAATAATAAATGGTTTGAATTCATTTACGAGAATAGTCGCCTCTTTGAGACATACAGAATAAATTAATTTCAATATAGTTGGAACAAAAAATAATGTTCGTGTTATAAAAAATATTTTTATCCTCCATACAATTTTTTTTACGAGTTTTCCAGGTGCACTCTATTTCACTCCATGTTCTGTGTCATCTTTTCGTTGAATTATTACATTTGTTACGACCGATTTAAAACACCCTTGTTTATAATTCATTAAAGCTCTGATGCTGCACACGAAAAACTCATTAAATTGTCATTGATGATATAATTTGGTTTCATTTTTGCACCGTCGGCAAGATTCATATGTATGTCAAACAACAAACATCTCTATCTTTATTCTCTACATGAGTAAATCTTATTTTATCATATTTTTCTATATATATATATATATATATGGCAACGTCGTACTGATCTTTTTGTTCTCGACAATTTTTGTTATTTAGTCACACTGTTTTTTTTCTTCATCATTCCTTTTCTATTTTTTTCCCCACTGTCAGTTTGCATCGTTTCCTCGCACAACGCACTGTCAAATTTGTTACAGTGCTTAAAAGTGTACGGTGAAGCGAAGGTTTTACATATCACTTAATCGGAACGGGAAGGGATGATTATGACAAGACAAAGTTGATGGAAAAGTAAAAAAAAAAAAAAACAGTTTGACAAATTTTTCTGAATGATTATAAATAATTGAATACAATATTACTGATATAATATTGTAATATTGTATTTTTTTTATTGAATTATCATCAACAGGAAGTTTAATATTAAATAATTTTGTGATCGTTGATTATATTTTTTTCGACAACTATCTCTTTATCAATTTATATTGTTTTCATAACTGTTCTATTTATAATTCAGACAAAACAGAAGTAAGTGGTATTCATATAGTTGATAATAAAACCCTACGCTTCACTAAACAATATTTAATACTGAAATAAATTTATAATACTCATTTTATTTTACATATATGCACTTTTGTGGGGACATTAATGATAAATCTGGCGACAGTATATTTTGCAAGAAGCTCGCGTGGCCTTTGGCCCGAAAAGCTTTACAGTTGGCGTCGTCAGTTGCCACCCGCGTCGACAACGATATTATATATATATATATATAATAAAAAGCACACTCGACAACGACCCCTACAAACTTCCAATCTTGATTTTATATTTCCGCGTGCACTTCACTCGTAAATGTGAATGAAAATTTATTCTCTAATTAGCCAATGATTCAAAAAATACAGAATTTCTTATGTCATTCTTTCTATAGTCATATGCTAATTTTATATTAATAAACATGCAGACACACATGACAGTCTATTGATATAAATTTATTTGTATATAATGAGTCGTGTGAATATTTTTGGATATTCTATTTTATCTACCTATTGGTAATGAATTAATTTTGTTAGTACAAGTAAATTCTCTTTGGCCTTTTACTCATCCATCGATTATGCCAGTGTGCCAAAACGCCCCCGACAATAAAATAACGCAAGCTTTTAGAATGAATAGTGCAGTTATTTATTGATATAATGACTAATAAATATTTCAATATTCATCAAACATTTATTTTAGAATTGAGATATTGTAAAAGATAATTATACGGTGAAATTTTTATATTTAAAATTGCCGTGATTATATTTTAGTTACCAAAGTATATTGACAGTGTGATAAGGGATTTATTTTATAATAAGGACATTGGAATTTCCGGATTGAATTTTTTTTTCGTATAGTGTGCAATTATTTTACAGATATTACCAAACACTATTGAAAAAATTATAATTTATATATTCAGTGGATAACTATAATTGAAATTCATCAATTGACTTTACAATAATTCTTTGGAAAATGGAAAAAAAAAAATAAATATATATTCGCACTTTATAAAAATTGTATTTCAATATCACGCAATATTAAAATAATATTAATATAATCTAATTGTAAGTCAACATTATTTATTTATCGATAAACTTTTCATTTTTTTGATACTGATAATAGCAAAAATTCTCTACAATACTTTAAACAAATATAAAAAAAAAAAAAATTCATAATTTATGCATTATTATAAAAATTCATATACGTATATAAAATAATATATTGTATGATTATGAAAATAAAAGAATGTGAATGAAATACACAGTTGACATTATCACTTTCTGATCATCTATAAGCACAAGCTTGCACGTACAAAACCGAGTAGAAATCTTTACGTATCCGCTACTAGCTTGTCCTTGCATTCGGGATATTTCTGTCCAGAGTTTTAGCCCGTAAAGACGCTCCCCTACGCCATTCCCGAAATGGCCAGACGCCGACTATGCTATGTAAAGCACTGAGCCAGTACGTATGCTGCCTACTTTTGTTTTTTTTTTCATTCTTATTTTTTTCCTTTCTCTTATTTATTTATTTATTTATTTTTTTTTTCGTTCTCTTTTGACTTTTACAGCGACGCACAGCAAAAAGCAATTCGTGTATGTGCGCGCAAGTGCTACTGCTTTTTGCCATAATACTTTTATCTATCATCACCACACTAGTATGTATATTCTTTCATCTCACGTTCATTAATATTTCATCGTATGTAAACAATAAATATTCAATTTTTAATTTTTTTTTTCAGTTTTATGATTTTTTAATTTATTCTTAAACAATATATATATTTATATTTAATTGTACTGTGTATACACAACGTGGGCTATTAATGTTTTTAGTTGAATTTACATTTATTTACCAGATACGGTAAGACTTTTTTAACGCACGAATATTGAAACACTGATGCGAATGTGTGTGTGTGTGTGTGAAATGGAAATACAGGGGGCATTTATGAGTTCATTTTTGCAGGCACATTATCTCACCCGTGAGTAAACAAGTTACGGCAGCAGTTTTGGTGCTGTATATGTATATGTAGATATATAAACGTCATGGGCACTTATGTGCTAAAGTGAATGCGCTATTTTGCTCTGTTTTCTTTTCAATATTTACTCATTTAACACCTTTTTTTTTTCTACCATGCGCGCCAGGTGCATTGGAGAGAATTATAAATATTTAATTTAGTGAATGACATTTGGATGTAATAGTTGATATTAACTGTTGAAATGATTGTACGATATTTGTACTGAGATTGTGAAAATTATATCAATATTATTTTTCACTATTTTCATCACGTTTTTTTTTTTTTTTTGTTTTATCATCGAACTTTATTATTAATGATTCAATAAAATTAATATACAAACTAAAATATTCACGCGATCGATATACTGTATCCAATGTTACATTGGACAATTTGTATAAATTTTTTTTAACTAATCTGATGTTACAATTTATGAATATAGATTGATAGGTATACAGGTGTATATAATAAGTATACATACATGTACCTCACTATATAATATATTAAATAATATGGTTTATGATATATATTTGCGATTTAATCCGGTAGCTTCGCGTTCGAAAGAGTTATAACAGATGCATGAATACAGAATTGCACAAAATTATGGGTTTGAAAAAAAAGTTACGATGTGCTTGATGACAAAATTCAATGAAATATATTCATATCGCCAGTGTCCATCGTGTATAAGGCTCGAGCCACAAACTACAAAATAATATAAATATATATTTTATATCCACAAACACAAGACACACCGATTGGTCATTTTTAATAATTTAATTAGCGCACCAATATCAACATTTTTATTTCATTAAATTCGTAAGAGAAATTTCGTTTTCATAATTGTTTTTTTGTTTTTTTTTTTTTTTCCACTTTACATCTTCTTTCTCTCAGTAATTATTATATTCTACCGGGAGTTTTTTTTAATTAGAACGACCGGCAACAACATGAATAAAAAGCCATCATGAAAAATTAACTCGCGCTGTTATTTTTTTTTTTTTGCAACAACTTCACGCACGCAAGAGAAAAAAAGACAAATACATCCACGAGATATATATGCACACATGAATATACTTATACTACATGATGCAAAATTATTCCTACTCTCTCTCTCTCTCTCTCTCTCTCTCGTTCAACGGCTATGTCAATAAATTTTCGAGTTTACGCACAACGACGACACGCTCGTGGGTTTTCGGCTCGTGGCAAAGAAAAAAATAAAGAAAAAAAATATAAAGAAGCAAAAAAGAAACACAAGTTGGAGAAAAAAATAAATGGAAATAAACAAGGCGCAGAGTAGTCTCTTGACAAACACAGCACTGGGGAATTACGCAACAAGGTAAACCATATTTGTCCTGCTGTGTATGTATGTATATTTTCATGTGTAAAAACACATACAGTTTTGCTGAACTGTTGTGTTCTTCGTCCACTCACAGCCAATTATTCCAGAAATGAATGCACATTTCATCTGACCAATAGCTTTATAACGATTATATTATACACGAATAAATGTGAGACAGTAAGGAATAATGAGAAAGAAAAAAAATTATTTCCACCCGCTTGTATATTAACTGTATTGTACACGTTGTTACATTTACCAACAGAGTGAATTATCAGTTTTATGTATCAGTATATTTAATTATTGAAATATTATTATCATTGATTTATATGTGGAAAAAATTTGGCGTGAAGAAACATTTTCTTGTTCGATAGTTATACGAAAATTAATTAAATTTATAAAAGATTTATTATATTTTAGAGGACAGACAATTAGCATCTTGTTTCTAATGATATCTTCACCTGTCTACTTATTTCTATTATTATTTAATCAATAATAATATCAATCACAGATGAAACAAACCAATTATATATATTTGATAATTTAATATGAATATTTAATTAATTGTTCGTTCAAATAAATAGAGATTAGACATATGACTAATTTTGTATAAGAATAAAAGTCAGATTGTGACTTTGTCTTTATTAAAATATTCATTAATAGTTAAAAGATCATTAATTGATATTAATTATGTGCAAGTTATATTAAAGTTAAATATTATCTTTTTACAAAACGTTTATTATGAAAATAATAATGAATTAATTTCTATTCAAGAGCTGTAATAAAAGAATTGATATTACAAATTCACACTCGAGATTATTCACAGCCACTATTACAATAATCTCTTATAAGATTCACTATTGTAACATGACAGCGTGGACTATTTCAACTGACTTGTAAATGTTGAAAATAATGAAGACATTATCATTTAAATGATCATAAAACATTGAAATTTAAATGAATAATTTACTATTTTTCCTGGCCCTCTTTTTCACCTCTACTAATTGTCAATGTTTTAAATATTGGGTATAGAATTGGAATGGACGAATTTAGGGACACCGTGTATACGATTCTCGGCACTTAATTTCTCGATGCTTTAAGTTTTGCCTAGCGAGTCCGTTAGGCTAAGTTTGGCATGCTATTTGCGTCTTCTCGACTACTCCAAGTCTCATTTTCTTTCTCACTCTCCTTTAACACTCCCTCTTTTTCTCTCATCGTTTTATTCTTTTTTTTTATATATGTTTTGAACTAGTATGTGCACTGCGATTGAAGGCGAAAAACATAAAGTGTAGAGATTGATGTGAAAATGAATAAATAAATAGATAAAATTTAAATAAGAAATATTTTATGTGAAATTTGACAAATTAATTATAGTGGTAATTATTTTTATATAGCATATTGATTATTTTATTTTATTTGTTACAGGTAAGCTGGATGATATCTCTCTCTTTCTTTTTTTTTTTTTTACCTGCTACACTGGTCATTGAACAATCAAGTTTGCAAATTGGGTAAGATGTAGAATTAATATAATATAAAATACTGATCAGTACAACAAAAAGTTTATTCCAAAGTTTGACTGAATAAATAGAATTAATTTAATAGTGTTGTACTTGTTATAGACCGTACAATTATTGTACACAATTTTTATTTCGTGCTACAGTCTCTATATTTTATGAAATACAATAAGTTTATATTAGAAACAACCAATATTAATATAATATTAGTTGTCACTGCAGTTATGAAAACATAAATTGAATCATATCGTTTATAAATACATTGAAAGTTATCAGAGGTGATGACATCACTGATAACCGGTTATGTTTTGTAATAATTGTATCCACGAGTTGAATCAAACTTGTTCAACTCTATTCCATTTAATCCTTATGAAGTAAACAAAAGTGAAAATATCATCCGGAAATTTAACTATAAATTATTCTAATTGAAATTCCAACAGAATAATATTGTAAAATTGGTCTTGACGACATGTATTTATATTCTGCAATGAAATAGATTTCATGGAGGATAAATATTAATTGAAAACCTGACCTAGTTTTAGGTCTATGAAACAAATGTAACCTCTCAATCTCAGTTAAAAATTCTCTTTTTTAATTTTCTCCATGTATACACATTAATGTATTTGTGCTTGAATATCACATTGCAAATCCATGTATACCAAGTTCGATAGGTGAACCATCGTCGTGTGGGTCGTAATAGTTAGAAAGGAAAGTCCTTGAACAGTGGTTGGACTCTATGGCAGTCATGACATCTCTTTGATGGGTTGTAAACCGCAAAACACTTTACTTGTAGACTGAGGGCGAAGGACAATCTCATAGTAGCGACTTGTGTAAAATAATTGATGTAATTCTACCAGCTGGAGGTTGCCTGTAGATAGATTGTGAAAACCAAACCATTACATGTCACATGATATCTTTTTTATTCACAAATTAATGAAAATAATTTCGATCAATGACTTGACTAAAATCAAATATTGAAATAGAACATTAATTTTATAAATACCATTTAAACCAATTGAATGTAAACTCTGTTGCTAGCTTAATTTTATTGCATAACTGTGTATCATTTATTGAGAAGTGCTATTATTTATTTATATTTATTAATATTCATCACAATTTTTATAAATATGTTTCAGATACAATTTGAAAATATAAATAAAATTCGTAACCCAGAATGTTTTTAGATTCAAATCGCGATTATATTCAGCATTTGACTAAATTCTAAAATTTTTCACTTGAACTAAAATTATTTTTTATTCAACTTCAACTGCGACAATCACATTAAATCAAATTTATGACTTTTCATTCGGTTTATCCCCCCCCCCCTCCCCCAAAGTGTCGTACTAAAAAAAAAAAATTATAACGCATTGAAATTCTTGATACAAAAAAAAAATAGACGATAAATTCTCCGTCGCTATTCAAAATTCGTTATACGTGTGGAAATGCGGTTGCGTCTTGCATAAAGCTCTTGGACATTATGAAGGCAAAATACATCGAATTAAATGTTTTCAATCTTTTTGTTAAGTTGAGTGATGAACATGGCGGCGACACAAAACTTTATATATTGTCGTTACTTTTTTTTTCCTCATATTTTGTCTGACTTCTTTTTTTTCTTTTCTTTCTACGATCTGGTACTTGCAACACTCATTCATCACTTTGTTCATTGTTTGCAAAATTCATATGACTTGTTGGTTATGTTTTCATGGGTGCAAAAGATGTGTGTAGTTCACCCACGCATGTTTGCTGCTGCTGCTGCTCATCGCAATAATTTGGTCGCACATACATTATATACACTTTTACGGGGGAGTAGACACTCAATAACATAAAGAATTAAACAACGTATTTAAACACCGGCAGGTGATACAAAACTTATCTCATTGCATAACGCGGACGATATAAAAATCATTGCGACGTTGAAATGAAAAAATAAATGTTCATATGAAACGTAAATATATATATATTGTAAAAGCGCAAGAGTAATAGTCATGATTTTTAAAAAGCAATAGGTTACCGTGGCTGTGTATCGTCAGTGAAAAAAAAATTATCTCTACATAATCTCTAAATAAAATTGAACGATAAATTACGCCTACTTACTGGACTTGCTTGAAAGTCGCGACCTAGAAAACAAAAAATCCAGCGTGAAAAAGAAGTAAAAAAAAAAAAAGAAAAGAATGGCGCGATCAAGTATAATAATTGTGTAAGCAATTCTTTTCTACAATTTATTGTTTTTACACACATTACTATTTTATTGGAACCTATTCTTGGGATATAGTCGGATGATGATGAAATGATTGCAGTAGTAGTCGCGGAGAGAGAAAAAAAAAAAAATAAAACACTAATGACGTGTCAGAGAACTGGGTGACAGTTTCTATTTTTGTTTATCCGGCAGTGCGATGAATTCAATACTGAGAAAGACTATAGGCATGTCTATACACACACACACACACACATACATATATATAAATTGCTATTACTTAATCTTGTTGTGTTTTTTTATTTCTTCGCAATAGCATTTTATATGTGAAGATGAAAAAAAAAAAAAATTTTTTTTTTTCGGAATTTCACAACTCAATTTTTTTCTATTCAAGGGTTGTTAAACAGTGAATGATATATATCACATCTCGTGTAATCAAATAAATTCTTCATTGTGAATGTATTGTGAATTAAAAATATCAACAATATATTAGACTTAGGAATGTTCACCCCCACAATAGCAAATATAAATTAAGTCTTATACGTGAAAGTTCATCACCAAGACAACTATAAAATACGACTTTTGGAGTATCCGCATATAGCATTGGCACCAAACTACACTCGACGATCTTCCTTCTATTCGTGGTGGCGTCACACAACCCGTTATGCAACCAATCCCCAACCGGGGATTGCACTACCAAACATCCCAAGTATGTTTTCTCTGGGGCATTCCTTTAACCCTGGCAGAAAGTTACATGTCATGATAGACGCCCTCTTTCAACCTCTCGAATTTTTCAATCCAACTGGACTTTGTTGGTTAACCATTTTTAATTTATTATTCCCTTTTGTTTTATCACGTTTCTATTCAATAGACATAATTTATTTTTATCTTAATAATCATAATCACAAAACGTAAATAATTATTTAGTTTGATTTAACTTGGTGGTGCTTGAAGTGATTATTAAATTTACGGTCACACCTGGAGGCTTTGGATCAAAGCGATATGGTATGTTGGTAATATCCACTACCACTATGCACAGTTTAATAAGTACGATATTAATACACGAGGTGACGTTTCTTCACGCGAAATATTACTGCTTTCGAGTTGCTTTCACACTACCATGTTACTTCATGACACACGGTGTGCCCTAATTTTCATACACCACTCAGTTTTATTTATATTTTTCATACATGACATTTGTATATTAAATTATTCAATAATCTTGTCACGGTAATTTCTATTTTTTTCTCTATAATTCTACGAAAATTAATCCATAATATTCAATTGGTAATATCGTTGAAATGATAAACAATTATATTCCGGATTCATTTAATTATACATTATTTCACAATGATTAGGCTGATAAATCGTTTATCAGTTTTTGTTTTTAAAAAAGAACCAAAACAAACTGATGTAACAATGACATAATATTTCAATATTATCTTTATCCTCTTAATTCTTACAACAATCTTAGATTGTCGGATTTTTATACACCCTCTTTGATATCTCCAATATGAAAAGAGTGTAAAGTGGCGCGCATACGATCTTTTGGTATTAATCACGCGGGAATAAAAATAGTGTTTAAATTAGGACGCACGAGAAAGTTCGTTACATTGCAAGTATTGCAAAATCATCAATGACAAAAATAAAAAAATAAAACACAAAAGACAATGAGACAGAATGGGGAGACGAAAACAAAAATGGGAGATTTTTTTCTTCTCTCTGTTTTTTCTTCATTCTAACTTTTTGCTTTTCCACTCTTTCGCACACTGGTCACAGCATACATATCGATACGCGCAACCTTTGTCTTTATGTGTGTACATAGTCTTTAGTTAAAAAAAAAAAAAGGGGAGCCATCAGTGCTCTTGGTTTTTGTTCTCTGTGTGTTTGTGTATGTCGGGTACAACAATGCGCCTAATGAAGCCCAGCCCCGTGTCTTATTACCGCCGTTAATCTCACGGTCGAGTACTCGTCTTCCTTCTCTTCCTCTCTTTCATTGTTTGATCTTCATCGTGCAGCGTCGATCGCATATAAACTTCATGACCAAAACAAAAAAAAAAAAGAAATATAAAAAAAACAAACAAATAAAACATTTCCCCATTGTAAATGCGTTAACGAGTACACAAGTTCCAAAATATATTTTTTCTACCATTCAAATAAATACACCATTCATGTTTATCATTTATTTATTTTCATTTTTCATATTCTCTTGGAATAATCGTTGATTAGAAACGATTGAAAATCCGTTGGGGTGATTAACACTAATGCTTTATTTATTTACTTCATTTAATATTGACTTTCTTTTCATTTTTTTCTTCACTCTTCGTCGAACAATAATAATATCGATGAAAAAGTCATGTAGTAACATTAATTTGTTCTCGGCTGTTGTTGTACTTCAGCAGCTTCTACTGGGCGATAATAAGCCGGAACGAACGATGTGGGATTGCCAAGGAGTTATTTAATGACTGTCGCGTTGGAGAATTCGTACAACGCCACTACTACTACTTCTACCATCATTCGACAGATGCTATACCAATTCTCTTATACCACTCTTTTCCTATCTCTTTTTCTCTTCCTCCTACTTTCGCCACGTTTTCACTCACTCACACATATACAAACAGAGCATGCGTGTCTGCTCATCGGTTGCCTTAATTAGCAATTAAATGGCCGAATTATTGTAATAAACCGCTGTGTAAACGCGTGCATATACCTTATATTCACCAAGTTGTCGAGTAGCATGTGGCGTCGATGAGACATTTTTTTTTTTTCTTTTTCTTTTCATTATTTTATTGACAATAAAATGATTGCTATTCAGTTCACGTTCATCCCGAAACGACCCTATCGTTATCTATACTGTCCCATCACATCTGTATATACAAATAAATAAATATATATATATATATATTCAACGATGGAATTTGCTTTCACTCACGATCGTTCATCCACAATAAATGTAAGACTGTTATGGTATCGTTTCGATTATTTTTGTTTGTTTGTTTTTTTTTATTATTATTAATTTAATAAATGTTTATTACTTTTTTATTTCATTCTTTGTCTTTTCATAATCGAGTTATTGAGGTATGTGTAACTGCTGCGAATGTATATATTGTATAAATATCCGATGAAATCACTTGCATACTTTGAGACGTGGAAAAATGAGTGCCAAGTGCTATAGGTGAAGGCCACAAAAGTGTGAATATATATATCAAGAATTTTCTACTCCAGTTATTTACAATGTTATAAACTAATTTTAGAAAATTAACATAACTGAGACTTGGTGAAGGAATTATGTGGGGTTAATAAATAAATGTATATGCAAGAAGAATATTAGTTTGGTTTGAGATTATTTGTAATTTTAATTGAAAAATTGAAACTATATTTCAAATAAAAATTAATTTAAATTTAAATTAATATATTTAATTTACAACACTCTTTATATTTACAATTATTTTTTAAGTAGAATAATATTGGTGATATTACCATTTCAATATTGATATTATTATCATAACTGTATTTATTCATAGCAGCGTTAACGAGAGTTAAGTGTTTCAATGTCCAAACCAAAAAAAAACGAAATAAATTATTGTCACGTTTCAAGAAATGAACAATTATCATGCACTGCTATATATTGATGATAGTAGTCACGATGAATTAGCTGTTTCCCATTTGGAAAATCTATTTTAGTACATTTTCAAAACCGACAGTTGATTGACGTGTGGCAGACTGGGGCTGCTGTGAGAGAGAATTTTACTCCTTGCGTCGCATCGCTCGCGGTCGACATGTCACTCTTTCTCCACTCTTCAGATGCAAGGTCGTGTGCTCATAGCCATCATTCTTGTGTATAGTACACACTAATAATATGAGAAATAACTAACTCACTGATACATCAGTGGAAACTATTATACCCATACAATATATATATACATACTGACCGATATATTTTTGAAGATATTCTCCATCAATTCGTCAACAATATTTCTACTATGCTTGTGAAAATAAAGTGGTTCTTATTCTACTTATAAAACTACTGAAATTGAGATTGACTGTTTTGAATGATGAGGAATATCACGTTGAGAAGGTTTTTTTTGTTTTTTTGTTTTTGTGAACTGGTGGTTGAATGGTCTCAATTGTAGATAGATACTTATTTCTCATAATGAGATATAAAACACTACAACACAACATTTTTACATTGTCTATTACGTAGCTCGTGTTTTGTTTACAAACATGCAGAAGAAAATCAACAGTGAATATTCGTTATAACAAGAGTTTTATATACGTCTTTAAGAAATACATTTCAAATGATTGTGGAATTTATTGAGCAATACTTTTTGTTAAACAAATTATCACATAGTTAGGGTTGTGTATGGAAAATTAATACTCTGCTGAGTGTGTTAGAAATTACTATGATGCGTTGACATAGGGAACAACACTTATACATGTGTTAAAATGACACAATACAATTGTCAGTGATCGTGAAATGTTTGAAATAACAATTAGATAATAAACTTGAGAGTCGTATCAAATATACGACCACTTAGATTTGGTTCGCCGCTGATGCTCCATATACGTGAATAAAAACTTTGTTGTCAGGAAGCCAGGTGACATAGAAGTCTGAATTTGAAGTTAATTTTGAAGTTCTTAAGAGTGGTTAAGAGTTGATCGAAGAGTGTTGTCGTGCAGTGAGACAAAGACGAGTTGCTAACATAACGAGAAATTCTAACAGTCAGATTTAAGTCTGGGAATGAGTCGTTGATTTTATAAAACCTGACTCATCAATTTTAATTCTTCACACATGGAATATAGAAGAGTTCTGATAGGCTTTAAACAAATTGTTGTTATCATTGGCCGACGCATCAGGCCAGAACTATTGCATCTCATTGGTCGGGTTAATGAACCGGAACGTTGATCTTGGGTATATAACCACCTGTATTCCAACCGGACAATCATTCACAAGCTTCTTTGGCAATCAGCAACAACCATGGAATCTTTCGCAAAGCTCATGAGTACTATCGGTACATCAAGCGATGAACAGGATTTGGTTGCAATTCTGCCACTTGAAATAAGTGAAATTATTTTCAGGCAATTGGATCCCAGATCTCTCATGAATGTTGCCCGTGTCTCCAGACAGTGGATGAATGTATGCAAAGGTGACTTTAAACTTAGACACACTGCTAGACATCATTTACAAAAAGAGACTGAGCAATTGTTCGATGTAAAGATTACGGTTCCACAATTGAAAATAAATCAATTACCATCGCGGGTTAATCGTCCCAAAAATCCTCTGATTGTTCCCGCGACATTTTCCTTCAAATCAACATCTGGTGTTTTATCAGGTATTTTGACTGGGCCAAAACCAACGAAGAATCGTGGCTCTAAAGTGGTTCCTAAACGAATCATGACTAGACTAAGATAGGATATTAATACTAGAGACTTAATTAATAAATTTTGAATAGGATTAGTACACACGACAATTGCTGGCCAGCTCGCTAAAGATAATAACTAATTGTATTTAATTGCTGACTGAGGTGGGAGAAAAAAAAACCACTTCTACTAAATTTCTTTTATTTATACTTTCCAATATACATTGATCAATTATCTTGGATAAAAATAATTACACTCTTGACTTAAATATTGCATACTATTCTCAGAAATAAATATAGTATTCTGGCGTGTTCTACCAATATTTATTCCCAAACTTATTTCGTTATTAAATATTCTCACTTTCAACATTAGATATACAAACTGACATATGACGCTCTCAATGCTCAACAGTACTATTCCAATTTTCATCGCATACATCTATTGATTACACACTTAAATATATTTGAAAAAAAAAAAACAAAGTGCAATGATAATTATAATGTGCCAATAAAATTTCGTGCAAACAAAAGCGTGATAATGAATTTGACATTGCACAATTAAAACTCATGAGTTTACACGACATGATGAGGAGGGAGTATCCAAGTGAGGCCGTAATGGCGCTTGTTCACGATCACTATTGGTGGCATCATCACCCCTCGCGCACATTTACATGTACACATAATACAACAGCCAAACTCTACCTCACGACAAACTCATCTGTTACATAACTGCAACCCGCGCGCTACTTCGACATCCGGCAACGGTGATAAAATAACATGAATTCACCAGAGCTTCAGGATGCAACAGAGACTAAAAACAAAATACGGAAAAACAAATTGGTGGAAGAGAAGAAGCAAAAAAAACAAAACAATAATATAAAATTTTGCCCCAAGATATATAGGCTGTGTGCTTTTAATGACGCAGACAACCATCGAATTCTCGACGAGCCCAGACACGTTCACTTGGCAGAGATCATTTTGTTTCCGGTCTGATCATATATACAACATCACAGGAATTTCATTCTAGTCGAAAAAGCATTGGCTCGCACACGTGCCAAATGTGTAGCTTTAAATTTTCCTGCTCAAAAAAAAGTAAGAAGAAGTTGGGGGGAGGGGAAAAAAAAAATAGCCCAAAAAGAATAATAAAGTCTCTCAACATATTTTACATAATACAATATTATCCAATACGTATGTGTATATCAATCAATGTGTATATATTCCATTCTCGTGTATAATTTCCGGCTGTGCCAACGATCTTGCAAAGATATTTGCAAAAACATTCTGCCTAAAAATATTATTCAAAATCTGATTCATCAGACTCCATGTAAACACATTGTGTGCGAGAAAGAGCCAAACGTAAAATGGTTCAACTTAGTTTTATTTACCCATGTTCAATTGCTTGCATTCTTTCCCATCTTGGATATTATATATGTATATAAATATATATATTTATATCTACATATATAAGCATATATAGTGACCGCCCACGTTTTGAATGAGAAAATGTTTAGGACCATTGGTTATATCGCTTCATCGTTCAACACCACTCGCGGCGTTCATGGTCGATCGAATGACGCGTCTATCTGTATGTTCTTCTCTCTATACATTTGCTTCACCACCGTTCGCTATGACGTTTCTTCATTCAAAATAGTGTAGAAGAGAGAATCTACTAGGCACGAGTGACGTATAATGTGTACTGCTGCTGCTGCTGCTGCTGTGATTCATGATCCCGTAAATCAGTGGAGCTTTTCCCTCCTGGGCAAATTCTCTTAAGCCATCAGTTAGATCACAGTGCATCGATAACAAAACCCAGCCGCTTTTCTCAACGCTTCTCTCATTACACGCGTCGACAGACTACGATATATAATACAAATATTAAATAGAGACAAATCATCATCATTCAAAATGGATTGTTGATTAAAAAAAAAAACAAGTGTACTATTTCGAATTGTGTCATGAGATGTCACTAAATTATTGGCTGCATGTATATATATCTCCTTGAAATTCCTACCTGGATACCTTGTGTTTGTATATATAAATGTTATTTACTGTTATGTAGTATATAGAAAGGAGGCGTGACTCTTTGTGAAATAAGTTTGAGGCGTCGATCGTAAAGCGTTCGACGTGCGTCGAATTGTGTTTACTTTGTAACGACGAGAAGAGACCACTCTTGAGCACACCAGATACTACATCGATCTCTTGAAAGTGAACGGCGTCATGAAAACATTGTAACCCAGTGTCAAGGCATTCGTGTACTTAATAATTCTTTTGCTTCTTCTTCTTCTTCTTCTTCTTCTTCTTCTGATACTTCTTCGTCTTCTTAGTTTTATATACTTTTTATTTGCAGTCTTGTTATTTGAACTGTATCTATTATTGTATTATTTTTATTGCTATTGTGATGGAAATTGAACAAGAGAATAGTTCTATCAGAGTCATGGAGATATCATGCACCATTATTATTTTCGAGAAAGTATCAAGAATATATTAATCTTAAACCGGGTTACAAATATTTTATTTAAATAATATATATTTTCTTCTTACAAATACACAAAAATGATCTCTCCGCTCACAAGAATATTTTTCTTACAATGCATACATTTATATCTCATCACTAATACAATGTTTCTCACAGTAATTTTCCTAATAATAAATCCCTGATAATTTTTCATTCATAATAATTCTCTACGTGCATATACACAATGTTCAATCTTACATTTCAGACCACTGTCGATGCATGACGGGTGGTCGTGCTTGTGTGTGTGTGTGTGTGGGTGTAGAGCAGTCCCAGTGAAAAAAAAAAAATATATATACATAGACAAAAAAAAAAGGTTTAATAAAAACAAACGCGCAATGTGCGTGCGCCACCTATGGCGATCAGCAGGATTATTTTTTTTAAAGAAATCGATTGGCATATGTATACATATATACATAAATATATATATATATATATATATTAATCTCATTCCCCAGTAGTAATGCGTAAGCAACACATGTTGAATGTTAAGAATTTTTATTTTTAGCCTATTTCAAACATTCCAATACTCTTTATCAGTAAATTGTCTATAAACATATATTTTCACATTCATATAAATAAATATTGATCGATTTTAATTTTTTATTTGCGCGCAACAGTCACGATAAGAGTAAGAATAAATGAGAATTTTATTTGTGACAATATGTATTTCACGGCCCATGATCATTTGGTCATTATTAACTGATAAAGACTGTACAAACTGCTGCAACATTCGCGTAACACTCATACATATTATATTACACACAACATTTCGCAATGCGAAACAAAAAAAAAATTGTCCCGCTTTCCCCCATCTCCGCCGACGCTTCGTTCGCAATCTTCATTTCTCACTGGTCTTTTTTTATTTTTCTTACTTCTCCATTTCTTTTTTTTTTTCTTTTTCATTTCATCTTGTTATTTATTTTTAATAGCTGGATACTTTGCGATTCGTTAAGCTCACCTACATGTATTCATCGGTGCAGCATACGCTTCCCATCGTTACAGAACAGTCTCGCGTTGAGATCGGTAATTCACCAAGCGCAAACACAAATTCTCCCGTTCGCGCACCGGTTTTCAACTTCACGATATCTTTATTCTGAAAAATTGTCGTCGCGCGAGATACACATACAGAATATATATATATATATATATATATATATACGCTCCATCCTGTGGTGCTCAAGAAATAAATTTTTTTGTATTTTTATTGCACAGTTTGTTTGTTTTTTTTTTTTATTTTTTTCTCTCATTTTTCATGAGCGAGAAAGCAACAACAAAACGCACGCATTGGCGCTCGCGCGTTCAAGCAATAAAGCGAGTTGTACAGTGGATCCGGCGCGTTTGCACATCGTCTCTCCGTTTGTGTCTCTTCCACCTCGTTGAATTATTAAAAGCCGGTGGTTGTGGTCAAGTCACAGTAACGCGACATTCAATCGCGACTTAACGATCAATGTGCTGCTGTGCACTCATCGCGTGCAATTGCAAGCGATTGCGCGCGTGTATTCTCAACCAACAATCTTTCTCAGTTCTCAGTGAATATCCAAAGTCTCTGGTGATCCACGTCGATCTATCACAAAGAACATCGTCAACGTCAATACGTAATTGGATCGTTAATAAATTAGTGATTTAAAACTATTCTGTATATTTGATTTTCTCTATCTAATTTCATGTTCTTCATTTCTTTTTTTTTTTTTCTATTTCTCTTCTCTTATATACATACAATAAAATATATCATATATTTATCATTCAATAAATAAAAGTTTTTCCAATTCTCACAATTATTTAAATGAGTTTATATTACAATGAACAAAACAACTATGTTTACGATATTACCAATTGAACATTTGAAAAAATCCTCTACTCCTTTGTATCACAGATAAGAATAATTAATTTCGATATTTAATTATAACATGTAGAAAAAAAAAAAAAAATTGTACGCTTACCACACGCCCCCATGAAGAACAAATTATCGAGCCACGATGACTAATTACACACTGCTAATTGCCGACGGTGGGAAGAGAACTAATTAATTAGTCAGTCACTAAATCGCGCCACGCCCGATATGGGTTTGTATATATATATATATATATATATATATGTTTGTATGTTATGTGCGATCTGGAGAATTAGTACTCTCTCATTCTCATGTTTCAAAATTTAATTTAACAACAACTGTTTATTACCTAATATGTCAGATTATTATTTGCTAATTGATTGCAGTACAACGACTAATCATATTAAACATGTGAATTAATTATTCTAATTTTAATGCAGTGGTATTTATGTTATTAATTTTTGTAAATAATACTCAACAATTACCGTGTCCAAAAAAATATCATTAATAGATGAATGTATCATAGGAAAATTTATAACATGAAATTCACAAATAAT
This sequence comes from Zele albiditarsus, assembly GCA_958496275.1. Taxonomy (NCBI): domain Eukaryota; kingdom Metazoa; phylum Arthropoda; class Insecta; order Hymenoptera; family Braconidae; genus Zele; species Zele albiditarsus. The sequence continues at coordinate 1,525,470 of OY292411.1, forward strand.
ATTTTCAATTGTTAATGAATTCGCAATATATATATATATATATGTAACTAGGTTTCATTTATATAAGAGTTTGTCGTGGGATCGTTATCGATTCCTGAGAATCGAGAGTACAACAGTGGGGAAAAAAAAAAAAAAATGAATATAAAATGTGAAAAATAAGAAAAAGTGCAGAATAAACAAAAAAAAAAAAAAGAGTTACGAGCAACAGAGTGAGCTAAAATAAACGAGTTGAGAGGTAGTAGGTTAAAAAAAATAATGGGTCGAGGAGAGAAGAGAGAAAGAATCTCGCGAGATCTCTTTGGTTTCCCATTCAATGGGTTCCCTTATCTTCATGGAATCGTCTTAATAAATTGTCAGAGCTCTTTCGCGCTCGTTTTCTATATACACTTGCATTATCTTCACATTCTCTCTCTCTCTCACTCTACATATTTTATTTCTCTTTTATTTTACATATAAAAAGAAAAAAAGAGAGAAACCAAACAAAACAAATGAATAAAACATAATACTGTGGTTATTATCATAATGATTAATTATATTGCCAATAACTTGGAGGATAAAATCCCACGTTCTGTTACACTCAATAGTCAATTTAATTTATATATGAAATGATCATGTGTAGAAACACGCGCCAAGTACATGCCCTCGTGATTTTGGCAAATGAGAAACAATATTGGGTAATTTGTTCAATTTCAAGGACACAAAGAATTCAAAATCATTGAGAAATGCCAAGCATTGTTTTAATCTATAAGTTGATTCAGTTAGGTGGCAAATTTGCTGCAAAAAATAGCATCAAGTACATTCTATTATATCATCAATGGAACTCTACTGATAAAATAAATTGAAATTAATAAATAACAAAACTCGACATTAATTTTTATTACACCAAATTTGTTTCCACCACAAGCAAAAAACACACATCATTATCATTAATTAATAACAACATTCTCAATAAAATAAACCATTAACAGAAAATGTTTTGCTCGCTGTGTTGTGACAAATTGCTACACGCAATTCTTTTATATATATTCACATCATCGATATTCTTCTCATTTCCTTTCACCCTATCTGTATACACAATTAATCAAAACTCGATTGTTTCAAATCACCCATTCCAATGTTCATCGTTATTATACTTTAAAACGCATCTTTTTCGCATGCACACATAACCAACATACACAAAAGCACTTGATCGCACGCACATACTATCATATACACTTTAATACAATTGTGTATGTATATATGACACCCACGTTTAACCATGACCAACACCCACTTTCATCCTGCCATCAGGGAGAGTGGATTTGCGCCATCTTCAAGCGCATTATCGCATAGTTTCTCAGTCAGTTATAGTCAATGAACCACCACTTGGCCTCTCTCACTCCCTTCTACTTCTATACTTTTTTTTTTCTTCACACACACACACACACATATATATCAATAACAATAAAGAAAAAGCGCTTCAACTCACACTTTTGAATAAGCAAACAAGTTTATTTTCTTATTTTCGTTTGTACATATAAACAAAAGACAAGTATATTCCATCTTAGCTCGTAAATTATACAAACAATATTGTTATTAATCCTTGGAAGATTAATTGGCGAGTTCTGGTACACATCATCGAAAAAAGAAAGTCTATGAATTGCATCGCGTTCAATGAGAGATCGTTGAATAATAATGTGCTCTCTTTTACCCACTGCTTTCACTGAATACTATTTTACTTTTGTTTTTGTATATAAGATGACGATATATATATATATATATATTTTGATATATTCGATGGTATTATTTATTTTTATGGATATTTATAATGTATCAAACAAAAGTGTGTGCGGACACAACAGACGAGAGAAGAGCAATGGACACACGCGTTTATATTCCACTCTCGGTTATGTATTCCTATTTTGCCATCAAGGTGATTGCACTGTGTGTGCGCGGCACACACAATACGTAGGCGTACTTGAAGAAAAATAAGCGAGCACCATTGGCCATTACATTATTTAGCAGTCGCAAGAGTTGTTGTTTGTATGTGTGTGTGTGTGTGTGTGTACGTTTGTGTTTTGTTTTGCCGCACTGCTGGCACAACTTATCGGTAGAGTAGATCTTTTGGTATACGGAACGGCCAACTAAACAACCATCTTTAAAAGCGCAACTCAATTATTCTTCGGTGGGGTACTTATATCGCCTTTGTCTCCGTGCAATTGATCGTTGAGAATGATAATCCTAACCACCAGTGCAATATTGGCTACTGCATTAGCTATTTATATTTATTTTTCTTCTTGTATTTTGTATTGTTGTTTTTGGACATATGTCAGATGAATATTTTGTTGAATTTAGAGTATGAGAATACAGAGGCGATTTTCATTCACTCATTGCTGAAGTTAATTGTCGATTTGAGAGTTATAAATAATTGAAATATTGAGAAGAAAGTATTGAATGGAATTTTACTGTCTCAATTTCAACATGTTACATTTATTTTCACTGATTTTCTTGAGTCAAGTGTAAAACTCTTCGCTATCATCTGCAATATAAATATATTTTGCGACACTTTTACCCCTCAAATATTTAATCGCTTGATAAAATTTTTATAACTGATCGCCGGATTTATAAAAGTGATAAAAAAAAATATATATATATATATTTAAAGGTGTTACGATAAATTCATCGTGTTCATTTGGTTGTTGGTTAATATTAAATCATCGCTATCCAAGTGCTTTATCTCTCAATGCGGAAAGCCAAACGACGGGCTTGAATGCCAACCACATATATATGTATATATATATATGTTTATATACACCATCACACAACACACGCAAAAATTTTGTGCGTTGATATATTACGCGGGTGGATTTAATGCTGTGCGCCAAACGAGTAAGTGAGTATATATACGCGTGCCGTGCAATTCTCAAGATGATTATCGGTGCGCGAGAGATAAGAAATGTAAAAAAGAGATGAAAATAAGAGTGTATTTATTTTGATTTTTATCTATGAAGAATGAAAAAAAAAAAAAAAAACAAAAGTGTGATAATTGTCACAATCTCTTATCGGATACAAGTCAACTTGTATTTTTACCACCATTTGTCCATTTTTTTTTTTTTTTTTTCGCCAATCTCACCCTTAATTTAAAATACTTTGTAACGAAAAAAAAAAATTTTTTCTCCACATCTTCATCATGTTGCAAATATGAGGAGGGCATTAACTGGTCCAACTTTAATTTTTAGTCACGCGATACGGATATATATATACATATATTTATATACAAGGGTAGAACGTTAGGGACGAGGGAGTCAAGAGGGTGAGGGAAAAAAAAAAAATAAATAAAAGGTAGACAAGAAAGGTGTTGAGGAAGGAATGCAGTATTCCCATATCCAAAGCTGATGTAACTTTTGTTGGGCAGTGACCTAGAGACGATCCCCTTTTGCGTTCTACTGAACCTCATTCGGATCACCAACATCGTCGTTTCTCTTCTCTCTTTTTTACATTTAGTTTGTTTGTTTGTTTTTTTTTCGTATTCTCTCTCCCTTGTGCCGTTTTATTTAACATTACTTCATGCACAATCTCACACACAAGTTTAAAGAGTGCTTCTCTCTCTCTCTCTCTCTCTCGTTCGTTCAAAAAATTTTACCTCAATTCTCTTAAATTTTCTTTTAATCGCTTCATTTAGTCTTGACGGTGCGGTGGCCAATCAGGTCTGTATCACTAGTTCTTTTTTTTTTTTATTTCAGTTTTTTGTTCAACTATATTGCCTGCGTAATTCAATCCAATCATTTCACCGCTCAATTAAGGTTAATGAGCAATTTTTTTAATTATGACCACTTATGACAACGTATATTTATATTAGTTTCAACAACATCCATGTTGTGAGAATTTCTCCAAAACTGAGGTCACTATATTGCTTCAACGAGAAAAAAAAATATACTCACAATAATAATTATGAAATAACTTTAATTATTGTATAATATATTTTATCGTTTGAATAATTGTTGACCAATTGGACCACCGTATTGGAAAAATTTATCAGAGAATGAAGGAAAGAAAAAAACCATAAATATAACATTTCTTTTTTGAGCTAATTAAACAGATTAATAAGAATTTTTTTTCGGATCATTAATTATGAATTGAAAACGTCATTTTTACAAATCAAGAATAAATCATTGAATGAGAATATTAAATTTAGTGTATGAGTAAATGTCTATGGTTTTTATAATTTACATTTGTTACTATCGTTTAGTACTTATGAATTCAATATAAATATTATTTTCATACATCAATTACTACAATACCAGTGGTAAATGCTGTTGTAATGTAATGTAATGAGAAAAGAATTAAATATAATCCAAGACAAAATTTTCATTCACACTGCGAAAGTAATAATTGAACAGACTTTATATTCATTCTAATTGCTTAGAAACACCGTAATCAAAGTAAAATATTTTTCAAATTAAACTCAAAGTAACAATTGATTGAATACGAATCAAGCTACACCCTTGCTTTTTCTTAGTAATAAAAAATAACAACAAAAAAAAATGAACGAAAAAAAAAAAAATTAAAAAATCCTAAGTTACCGATATAATTGAAATAATTGCATAAAACAAAAGCAGATTGTATGAATTAAAGAAACAGAAAGAAAAATAATAATAATAATAATAGCATGAAATTGAGATTAAAAAAAAAATTCATTTTCATATTTAACAATAATATTTTTGCATTTTGATATTGTATAGCGCCACAGCGTTCGAATAACGTTGTAACATTGCAGGAAGAGCGACGTGGCTTTGATTTATGGAGAAATCGAGGGGACTCCGTGTTACGCGCCAGCCAGAAGCGAATCGGTGAACATGAGGTAATCTCGGCGTGAGATCATAATCGAGTATCTCGCCGCCGACACGCCCGAGCAAGTTGCACACTACGCCTCCTTCTCCACCACCACCTCCACCTTCTCCTTCTTCTTCTTCCTCTTCGTCTTGAACTCTTCTTCTATACTCCATTCCCTACAAATATACACTACATTTTGTAGCACATGATTATTTGTTCATTCCCTCTTATTTCTTTTCCCATTTTTTTTTTGTTTTCCCCTGTACGTGTTTCTCTTGTTTCTTACACCCTCCCCTGGCCTTCTCTCTCGGGGCCCAAGATCACTTATCCAACAACATCTAGATTTATCGAAAGACGAAACAGAAACACAAACACACACAAACAATGGTGACTTGAACCCTCAGTCCATCAATCGATTACTCCAAAAGTGGAATTTACTGATAGATTTTACATAAAAATTCACTGTGAGACGTTTTTAAATATAGTAAAAGTGTCTAATATAAGTCTATGATAATGAAAAATAAAATAATAAACCACTGAGGTGAAACTTCCGTAAAAAAATCCAAACGGAATAAAATGTTTGTCAACGTGGGAGTTATAGGTTGATGTAGACAGAATGAAAAGAATAAAGAGAAGCGACATAACAAGGTCTCATTCTTTTTTCTTATTCATCTCTCACTCTTTCCCACACACACACACACACACATTTACAATGTTTTCTGCATACAGTGCCCTTCGTTGGCTTGCGTACACCCGCCCCGTTCACAAAGGCATCAGAGATAGATCTCTGATAGGGCAGTAACGTCGCGGTAAGACTACAAAGTGATATCCGACTGGAGATCGTGTGTGTGCGCAATGTACTTGCCGATTACGTAAGCATACAGTTCATACACTGGTGATTCACCGATTCACACATGTGTCCACTCGTTCAAGAACATACATTTGTGAAGTAGACTAAACTGCACGCGCTGCAAAGAGATGTTTTGTACAGAGAGGTGTTGGTGATGATGCAAACTTTTGAATAATACTTTAGTATGTAAGAACTCTCTGTCTAAAGTTTTTCTTCATGGTAAGAACTTGACTGGGTGTTTAATATTATCGACGAGAATCATTGTAGATGATCGTAAATTTGAAATTTTCCTTAGAATCCTCACTAATGTAATCCTAACATCACCAATTTAAATCTCCAATTCTATGAATCAGGATTGTAAACGCACTGACTATATTTGTAGTTCGGCAGAGCTTTATTACATTTTGTTACTGAGGAAGTGCAAGACTGTACCATTGTTAGATACACAGTTATCTGAATGTTGTATATTTTATTGTTTTCAATTGTTGCAACAACAAATTCTTGTCCTAAACGCTAATAAATGTATCAAGTAATGGAAAGCTACTGTCACAATTATAACAAATTCCTGCAGACTCTTAGTTACTCATTGGATGTACAATAAGGCGGTGTTTTCCCCTCGTTGCTTTAAATTAAAGATATCATCCATGGGAAAAAACAGGAACATCAACATCTCATAAAGAATTCTTAAATTCCTAACGTAATCATCCAAATCCATAAGTTTCTAGCAGAAAAATGCTTTATAAAATTGACCGGAAGTTGTAAATGCAATTTCATATTTAAATTCTAATAATTGAGGATGAATCACCATAAGATATTTCGTATAATATTATAAATAGAATGAACTTCCTCATATCAAACCAAAGCAAAATGCAGTAATCCATCTTGATCCAAATTCAGAAATTAAAATGCAGTTGACATCTTAACGCTGAGTGTGCGGGCATGGATATTTATATTTATAAATGTTATATATACATATATTCAAATATACATATTTATATATACGTGCAAGCATGCGTTGTATGCAAACCACCTGTCTCCAGTTAGTTGACTGCTCATTAATTCGCTTTTTTTGCGTTTCTTCTGCTCCGCCCTCTCTTGCCCAAAGTTAGCGATGGCCCCCAAGTGGGAAGTGACTGAACCCCATATTTCACTTGGCATTCCGTTTATACTTCTTCTTACCTCACTCTTTACCTCCCTCTCCGTCTATCTGTTTTTTTTTTTTTCACTGAAACCCTTCGTCACTTTCACGCCGTAAAGCATATTGTATTTTATACACGTATCCCAAATATAGAAAATCATATAAATATTTCTTGATTATTAATTCATTTTCAATTATGATAATACACTGTTGGAAATTAATTCACTCTTATCTTTGCTCTTGTGTGATTGACTGTTGGATTACATATATATATATATAGTTTTTTTTTTCTTTCTTTTATTTCAATCTGTGTTCTGTATACCAAGGATATAAACACATATACGGTAATAAAATAAAAAGAAGTGAATAAGAAAGCCAATGTGTGTTGTACTATGGTGAAGTTGCGCAAATATCTCGAGAGTTCCCTCTCACTCTCTGAATACTCTCCAAGTGTGTTACGTGTTTACGACGCGTCAATCGAACAACACCATGGTGTTGTGGAAGTTTAACTGTGTATGTTGTGTGTGCACACGAGATTATGTTTGTCCGATGGATCGAGCCGCGTCAGCCGGGATTCATCGATCAATCCTTGGAGGTTGATTTGCGTTGCCAACTATCTTTGGGATCGATCTTGCATGAGTCGTGTGTTGCATGTATACAAGGCGTATATACACTTATATATATATATATGTGTACTTATACAGGGTGGATCATTGCAAATAGCAGCATTTATTATTGTTATATTTGGTATATATATATATATAAAAAAAGATTTGGTAATAAAAATTGTTGGGATTTAAGGAAGCTATTTGATTAATTTTATTGTTCTATTGTATGTTGAATTGTTTTTGAAGTATCAGCATATAATTATTATTCTATACAATGCGATTTTTAAATGAACTGATGTGTTGCTGTTTATAAAATTAAAATAATTTAAACTTTATTTATAATATTTAATTCTGTTATTTGAAACAGCCCACTCTGTATATTCAGTTGAGAGAAAATTCAAGTTCATTTGCAGGTTGCAACACGTTTAACGTTGTTTGTATGTGCATATTTATTTTGCTTGAAGATAAAATTAATCTGCCAATGTTATAGCATCGTTTATATACACTATTATAACTTTTTTTTTACTTATTTCCCTGGTTCTTTTTTCAATCATTATTACACTCTCTTTTATAATTACATACGTTCTTTTTTCTTTTTCTTCTAACTGTATACACATATTTGTTGACTATACAATTTTATGCACAACAATATTAGTGTGCGAGAAAAAGGCGTAATTTACCATAACGATTTTGTAATTAATCGTTGCTAATGAGATCAGACTGTAGATCATATTTTTTAATTGTATAGAGAGAGATTTGCTGATTTTTTTTTTGTTTTTTTTTCTTGCTTTGTAATGCGTATTATATTCTTGTGTAATTAATATTTTACACTTTCACCCATGATACGATTTACATTTATATATACCATTTGTAAATTTATTCACACCGCTTTGGTGTACTGTGGATAAAATCGATATACACAAATTTAACGTGAATTGCCGACTTGAGTGCTTTTAATTAGTTGATTGTGATTAAATTTTTTGTTCCACCACGTACAATTGATACTAATACGCGTAATACGCACACTATCAGATGTGTATATGAATATAAATTTTTAAAACTCCCTTGAAAGTGCTTTAAAGTGAAGATACAATGATTATTTATATCGCAAGAAAATTAATACAATTATCGATATCTATAATTATTTACAGCCATTAATTCAACGTGTAATGTATCCTTTTTTTGTTTTTTTATTTAATTTGTTGTCAAACCACTATTATTATTATATATTTAATTATAAAAATTTTGTGACTTTATTCATCCAAGTACAATATTTTTATTAAAATAATTAAACACTATTTCCCTCATGCCAAATTAATAAATACATTTAACTGATGTATTAAATATCCACAACGGCAATTGATGAAAACGATTGACTACTCTCTCAATACAGTTCTATTTTTATCCAAAGCGTTGAGATTTACGACTTTGATGATGGAGGGAAGTGAAAAAAAAAAGAAAAACATTCATGAAGGTAAAAAGACTTAGAGAGACGATGAGAGTTACTTGGACAGTTAATACCATACCTGACTTGTGATAGTCACAACGTATAGAGACTGGTGTCTGTTGATACATCGTTCACTCTATCTACGGTGGAAAATTCGCCATCTGCGGATTATCCAGTGCGTTGTCACTGGCGCGCGTCGTGGAATCCAATCCACATCGTTGTCCCCACGTCTCCGTTGCAATGTGCCCGCGTGCGCGCTCTCACTTACATTAAGAAAGAATAAAAAATAAATAAATAAAAATGAATAAAAAAAAAACGAGTCGCGTGTGCCGCCGATTGCGCAATTAAAACACTCATATATATATATATATATATATACACAAAAGTTACTTGTATTTATACTTAAGTACTCTAAAGAACCAAAAAAAAAAAATAACTTTAATAATTACCTCCGTTAAATTATCCAATTATTGCTTAACATTTTCATCAATCTTTCAATACCATTTATACTTTTAATTCCCATCTTTATATATTCATATTTATTCCATTTATTTATTTATTAATTTATTTTATTTATTTACTGATTTCAGGTAAGAATAATATGATAAAAAAAAAATAAATATATTATCTACAATTCATGGGTTGATGGTTGAGTTGGAACATCTATCAAACAACACAAGTAGTAAGTGAATGTATATAGTCAGACAGAACGGTCTCAATGTGATTCATCATTACACAATGTATAAAATATTAATACTGTTTATTTACAATTGATGACATTGTTGCAATTTAGTTAATAGAATTATTGTAAAGAGATTTAATCAATTGAGGATATATATATTGTTATACATCAAGTGGGTGGATTAATTTATTTATGTTAAACAATTGATTTTAAAATTGATTCTTTTTTCTCTTTTTTTTACAATTGGTTCGAATCATTTATAATTTCGTGCGTTCACTTGATTCTTCATCAGGTATATTTTTATCAGGTGAAAAAACGGGATAGTGTAATGCAATGAACAGGACATTACGACGTGATGCAGCGTTTTGTGGGGTTGAGACTGGGAATAAATTAAGAAACGGGTTCTCCTTGTGCTCCCGCACGTATAGGACCTCATTACGTCTGTAGTTGGTTTGTTTCCATTTTTAATCGGCATCTCTGCTTGGTATAAACTCTCCCAACAAGACCCATATGCTTACTGCAATGTGTGCAGAAGCGAATCAGTGCAAATAACATAGCACACACACACACATATATATATTGGTACTGTATCTCGTTGGCTCGTGCGAGAATCGCCAAAGGCGGGATCATTAGATATCCCAGTGGACTCTTTTATCGATCGTTTATTTTACGCACACAAGATCTAAAATTATATATACGAATGATTATAGATAGTATAGAGAGGTAAAATAGAAAGATAGTTTGTTAAAAATTATCTTTGGAAATTTATTTTGATATAAGTAAAATTAATTTTGAATTTTAGTGTGAAGATGAAAAAATTAAATTAATAAAAAAAAATTATTAATAGTATTTATTTTTAATATTTAAATTCTACAGTATATATATATATATATATAAATTTATGTTGTTTAATTATTTTTATATTTATTTTTGTTCATGTGATTTTTCTCTTTTTTGTTTATTTCAATTGCGATTGTGATAAATATTGTGATGATTAATATTAGGAATAAAATTAATAACAAAAATAATAATTTGGCCTTTTTTTATTGTTATTATCAATAATTATTATTTAATAATTCAAAAAAAAAAACTATAATTACAAAATTCAACTGTGAAATATTAGTAAATCATAATATCATAAAATCATTATATAATTTAAAAATAAATAATTCACAATTATATAAATACATTGATATTATTATTCTTAAATATTAAAATAAATAAATTACATTGATAAAAAAAATTTATATATATATATATATTAGTGGTGAAATTAAATAAAAATAATAATCTCCAATATTTATCTATTTGTTGTATATATGTGGCATTGATGTTATATTCAACTCACGTTCGACCTATCGATTTCCACGTAAATATAACGCAATCATGTGCATACACACACACACACTTAGTCCCCGCGCGACATGTCAGTCCCACGGAATTAATTTCTGATTAAGGTAGACGACAAGGTCACCTATACTTTTTACAGATAAATCAGTGTAGTGATTCTTCATATGAAAAAAAAAAAAAAAAAATAGGTAATAAGAAGAAGAAAAAAAAAGCAGAAATAATACAAATAAAAATAAAAGTGGAGGAAAAAAAAAAATTTCATATATATATATATATATAAATAAAAAGGAATAAAAATAAATGAGTGGTCCACTGACGATTAAGGTAATGGTTTTTCTCGTTTAAGAATTGCCTTGATTATCATCGTGCATCGATATATATATATATATATATAATAGCAGGCAGTAGCTTGTGATTTCTCCATTTTTTTTTAACCCACACTACCGACAATAATGGCGTCAAGACCGGCTATCCCACCACGTCTTTTCACATCGCACGGACCTCCTCTTTATTTTTTTTTTTTTCTTCTTTTTTCTTTTCCATCAACTGTACAATTTTGTGTTTTGCTTGGTTGCTTTTTTTTTTTTTTTTCTTTTTCCCACCCATTTTTCCTTCACGCCCAATTCATTCGTTGTGAGATTCTGTGTTGCGTCCAATGAATCTTCTCGGTTTTTTTTTTTTTTTTTTTTTCAATATTTTTACCTATTTTTTTTTGCTTCTTTTTTATTTTTGGTTCATTTTTTTTTTTTTTTCGCGTTGTTGTCTTACTCTGCACTATTGTGTATAACATCTTATTGCCGCCCACATTATCAAAAAATTAATTCACTGATCACGACAAATACAAACATTTATAAACATATATTAGTAATATATGTGCAATTCAAATCGCAACTACGTCATACAGGTGAAACTGCGTTGGCGTTATTCCTCCTGCTGTTTCATAGATGTGCATTTGTATAGCACACATACACACAAACACAATATTCTCCCTCATTCACCATAAACTATAAAAAAATAAAATACCAATGTCCAACGGGTGTGAACATTGAAATACATTTATTAATTAGAAAAAAAAAAAAAAAAAAGAACAAAATAAATAAATTAATTACACATTATTATTTTATATTTTATTCTCATTGCTGCAGTGAAATAAAATAAAATATTGAGTAAAAAAAAGAAAAAAAAAATTCAATTAAACAATCGTTATTAGCCAAATGTTGTTTCAAGTTAATAATATTGACACCCGTTATATTAATTTGCGGAGGTAGAAGCGCATAAATGATTAGCGTGGGCTGATGTGGTCTCGGCCTTCCTAGCACACAAAACACGTGCGCGCTGTTGTATCCACACAATATATATTATGTCTGTATTTTTTATTTATATTTATTCACGATTTAGTATTGTAAAGCAAACGATGTTGAATCAGAGTTTGCTCGAGTTAGTTTTCGTTTGTGTGAAAGTTGTATATAACATTTTTGTTTATAAATAAATATAAAGAACTTTGGATGTGCGTTACCATACCATTAATACTAGACAACGTAATTCAACGCAAATAAATATATTTATACATATACACAGTGTGGGAAGTAATGTGTGTGTGTGTATATATTGGCCCTGACCATTCTCGTATCAACTTCCGTTTTTTTTTTTTCTTTTTTAAATATATATATTATACATTGTGCGAGGTTGTGAATGCCGTGAAACTTCCGTTTGCAATGTAGACGTCACAGTAATGTACATTGCCCTCTTTGCACAGTAAGAAATAATATAATAATTAATTATTATCTTTTCCATGTTTTATTATACTATTTATTTTATTTTGTTGTATTTTATGCAACTATTTATAAATTAATTACAAATTTTTAACTCTTATTATTATTAATAATAATTATATAATTATTGTGAAGAGATTTAAGGTGAGGTAAAATTATTAAATATGTTTAACAGTTTGTTGTAAATATTGACTATGTCTAGAAAAAAATTTCTGGACAGTTAATAAACAACAAGTATTTATATATTGGATAAATTAATTTTATATTTATTATAATTGTTTGGAAAATAATAGATACACTTGGTGATAAATTTGTTGAACTGTATATATATTTATTCACAGTTGATTCATCGTATTTAAAATTAATATTACTGAGTATCAATTCAATGTCACACATATTAATGAATTGAAAGAAAGCGTGGCGTCATTAAACTACGTCAGAATGTCTCATTGTTATACGACAATTTTACATTGACTATGCAATGAACAGTGAATACAATTTGTGAATAATAAAATATGTTTAAATTATATTTAGATGATGATATTTATATTATAAAATATTCACAAGTGCTGTGACATTGAAATTATTATTTATCTATCTTATATACAAACGTCAATTATTTATCACTGATATATAAAAATTATTTATGCAATTGTGTCCATTTATCTGATACAATAAAATATAGAAAAGCAAAAGTTTAGTGTTGAATAATAGTTAAAAAATTTAATTTAATTAGATAAATATAATTGTAATAAATTTTTTACATTGTTTTCTGTTACACTTGACAGTAAATAATAATATTTAATTTTTCTTATATTCAAACTAGTCAACGAGAGAAATTCATCGACAAACAAAATAGTCCAAAATAAAATCACATTATATCAATTATAAAAAAGCCTAAATGCCAGAGAAAAAAAAAACAATAAAAAATAGACATTATTAATTACTATAAAGTACAATTGGAATATTTCCAATAATTTACTTGCCAACATTATCTTATTATACAATTTACTATTATTACTGATTACATAACCGTGTCAAGTAAAATTTTTGTTTTTTCTTCATCCCTCGTAAATTAAACACAGTGATGTAGAATAATTCTACAATATTTTTTTTTTTGATTGATAAAATCAGCCGATGGATATAAACACAATATTTTCTCATCACATTAATACTGTTTTCTTTTTTTTCTTTTTTTTTCTTTGTATCAGTTATAAATCATCGTATTCTATATTAAATAAAGATAAATAATAATAATAAAATTAAATCTCATATCATTTGATTATATTACCGTGTTGGCATGAGGTGAAAAAAAAAAAAAAAAATAAGCCACATCGTTAATATAAAAATTTGCCAACAAATTACAATTGAAAATTTTCAATTCGCCTCGAAACATTCTCACTCTCTCTCTCTCTCACTCGTATTCGCTTTTATAATTTTTTTGTTCAACTCACTGATACTGTTGACAGTAGTAGGTCGTAAAAGAGAAAAGAAAAAAAAAATACAGAAAGAAATTGCAATATGTTATATCGCAAAATTTATAACGTGTTGTGGATCATTATTTTGACGGGTATCCAATTGTCGATGAGGGCCCCGTTGGCATTATTATTTCATACACATTATAATACTCACTGAAGATCAATCATGTAAAATATTTTAAGTATTATCTATATATATATACAATCCCAATCACTGAATTCATATTGACGTTACACCGTAACGAAATTATAATTTGTAATAATCCTCAAATGAAAATTTTTATAAATTCTCAAGTGAACTTTGTCATTATATATATAATGTTGAAAAATTTATTTATTTATTTTTTCTCTCTCATCAAGCTCAAATGCAATTAGCCAATATGTACCACCTACTCATATATAACACATACACATAGGAATATAATAATAATAATAATAATAATATATATATATATATATATATCTAGTGTACTTATCATGAACGAGTCATAAATTCAAACGACGTAACGAACCTTACTGTCAAAAGATACTTGGAGAGTAAACCGTAGTCATTTCTTGTTTATTTTTGTAATTTTTATTTTTTTTCTTTACAACTACGAGCAACATTGCATGCAATATATTTATATTATATTCATATATCAGTTGTGATAAATCAAAACGCTAACCCTTGCCCACAACTATTTTTATTATTGCATTTATGTATATGTATATATATGAGTGCAGGAAAAAAAAAAACAAATAAAAATAAATAAAAATTGAATGAATAAGAAAAAATGAAGAGCGATCGATGAAAAAAAAAAAAAAACATCCCACTCACCGCGCTCAATATGACGTCTATAAATTTAGCATAAATTCTCGAGTTCTTTTTATACATTGGATATTTCGGCAAGGGGGGTAATTACTATCGAGTGTGCACTCATGTGCATTTTTTTTTCACGGTAAAAGGATATATAATGAGTACGTGAAAGTTATAGATATATATATATATATATATATATATATATGTTAATATGTATATAGTGAATAAGGCGAAAATAAAAGGGCCTCTTTAAGGATAAATCATGACGGCAACGTAAATTAAAGTTAAAATCGGCAAGTGACTTATTGAACGGGTAAAGGAAGATGCCGAAGTGCAGTTAGTGTCTTATATCTTCCTGGAAATAACTTAACTCATAAATTACACCTGTCGCGCGACAAATTGTATCAGGTCACACGACAATTCGAGTTTGACTTTCCAAAATAAAATAAGGGTTATTAAAAGCCATATTTAATTATATATCATGTGAAAAATTGTATTCATAAGATTAAAAGAGAAAGAAAAAGGAAAAGAATAATGTAGTGATAAAACAATAGTTGAGTTTATTATTATTATTATTATCTCATAAATTATTAATAATAATACTAACAGTAATTATCGTACTATGTTTCAAATAAATAGTCAAAGTGTTTTTTTTTTTTATAACACTTAAACATCTTCACAGTGGAAATTAATAATCAAAGTTGTTTTGTTCTTATTCAATTTATCATTGAGATTACAGTAAAACGTTTCAATTCATGAATAAAAAAATGTTGATGGATACATTTCTTATTTTATAATACTTTATCTCAAAATAAATCTAGATACCATATATTTTGTTATTTGTAAAGAGTAGAATTATATCTCAAATGAAATATAATATTGACATTGCTTTTCCTAACTGATCACATCATCATAATCATCATCATCATCAGCAGTAGAGTCATCTCGTAAATTTTTATTTCCTTTCTTTCATTTACATTATTCTTTATTTATATACATGTCTATTAAATATATATATATTAGGAGATAACGTCTGTGCAGTTGACCATGCCGCTTACTGAATAAGACACCGCTAAATATACTCTTAAACATATATATATATATAATTGCCAACGTGTCAACCATCGTAAATCAGTACCAACTAAGGACCGTTTATAAATATCCAATTAGGAACACCTGTACATACATACCTGGCAAAGAGAATCCACAAGTTAATAATGCATATATATATATATCTTTATATATAACATTACATTTGCTGATGGAATATAGTCCATTCCCATTTATCCATACGAGAAGCGTCATAAATTGGATGGTATCTCCAGCAATGTGAATATATACTATGATAAATGGCCCAATCGAGTCAAGCTATCATGGTCGATCTGTCATGACGTTGCTCGGGTATACTATTGCAATTTAACATTCGATAAACTTGCTACATATGAATAAAATTGCTGTCGGCAACATTGCCAACGAAATGAAAGAATGAAATAGTTGTCGTTCAATCAATATATATATATATATATACGGAAGGAAGAAAGACAAACGTTTATATTGTATATAAACTACTTGATATCTAGCTACATTTGTATTTGTATACATTCATGAAATAAGTATAGAAATAGTAGTTGTAGTAGATTGTGATAGTATACGAATTACTATACGCAATATACTCACTGTAAATCGTTTGTCTCTTCAAGAATATTCCTCAGGGTTTCGTCGTTTTGCGGGATGCACAAGAAGCACAGTGAATTAATGAAAATGCGTTCCCACGCATATACCCATCATCCGTTTGCCGCTAACTCCAATACTTTTTTTTTTTTTTCTCAACTTGGTATACGTTACCCACCTGCACGTATTTCTTTCTGCTGCTGCTGCGCGCGCGCGATACCAAGTGTGCGCGCGTTCTCTCGCTCCAAGAGACTTTTACCGTTGCTTTGCTCACTTGTTTTTTTTTTTTCTTTAATTTTTTTTCTCTACCCCCACAGCCAATCTCTTGCCACCAAGGATTATCCGGTTATTTTTATTTATAAATCATATACGACGTTTTTTTGTTTTTTTTTTGTTTCCACAACATTTGTTGGACAGTATGTCATAATCAAATGTGCATTAATTATATACTATAAATATGCTTCACTCATTCTATATTTGTGATATCTATTTAATTTCCGTGTTGAATAGTTAAGGAAAAATATGAGTGTATGTGATAGAATCACTTGTGAATTTATACGAGTATAATCAATATCTAGAGACTGATGATTGCCGGTAGCCGGTGTAGTCAATTTTTTCTTTGCTCCATACTTTACTTTATTTTTTATTTCATTCAGTTATATATTTATTATTTTTTTTTTTTTTTTCTTCCATTAATGTAGGGCCGAGTAATGCGCACGCGCAAGCACGCACCTCTCACAGTGCTGATGAACGAGTTGTTGCGTGTTTGTGCGTTCGCCAACCCATCGAAACACACACAAATCTGCGCGCCGCAACAGCAAACAAAACTCACGTTTGTATTATATATATATATCGATAAGAAATGTGACCGCGGAGATGGGGCCGTGGTTTCATTTGTTGCAAAGAAAAGGCAAGACAGAGAGAAAGCAGCACACATCACATCGTTTCTTACCGCGGGGTGGCAATTTTGTTTGAACGTTTGACAACCCACCGTACTCACAGAGTGAAAAGGAGTATCACTGATCAATTCTGTCATCCACTACTCGAAGAATTTTTGCTACAAGGTCGTGTCAGATTTGTTTCGACTTGCTCATATATATATATTTATTTTTTTTCTTGTTACTGTACTACTACTCCACCTTCTCTTTACGATTCTCTCATCATCTTTTGTTTGTCTCATCGTTGTAACGAAACAGTAATATACCTCACGACAAAACAATAGGCTGTATGTACTGTTGAGGATTAATATATATTGCAATACTACAGAGAAGAGTTAATCTACATACTTAAATACGTACCGATAGATTTCACGGTGTATTTTATATATTCATACGGATAAACGTTTGACAATGGACTGGCGTTCATGAAGGAAGGACAATGAGCTGGAATTGATAGTCATTGTTGACTAGTTTATATGGCAGAAAAGCACGCGAAGCAAGATAAAATACTCAAAGAAAGCGTTGTGGTGACAGAGATTAAAATATACGAAAAAAGTATTGTGTTTATTTTATTCAGTTTTTTTTTTAGCAAAAAACATTCGTAGATTGCATACAAATGTAATTATGACAGAAACAGTACTGGAATTATTTACAATTGATACAGTATTTTGATATGTTGCTAAATCAATCGACCTTTCTTTTTGCTCTTCACGTAAACATACAACTCAAATTTATCCAAACGGGAAATAACCAGATCATCGTTAGTGAAGAGTTTTTTATGCGACCCCGCAAGGCTTTTCCTCAAGTGGTGGAACGACGACCTTTGAGGTCGATGTACTGCTCGCTCAACCAGCGTCAAAACAAGACCGGGTTGTAACTTGCTCCAACGATTCGTTCCCACCGTCTAGTATAACGTAGCACCCCTTTGCTCTTCTTCTTCCTATTATACCTCTACATTATTGCTTTCCCTCTCCCACTTCTCTTTACTCCATCATTGCTGCAATTCTCCCAAGGGGGAAGCTCCTTCGTACAATTCCTGGAAGCTCGTGGAGGCGCAGTGCTGTCTGGTACGGCTCGGGAATAGTCTGCCCTTGCTTGAATGCGCATGCGCGCACGCGAACAAACGAACAGACGACAACGACGACGACGACGATGAGACAAGAAGAACGAGTCAAACCAGAAGAGCTTGGTAGGGAGTCCCGCGTGCCACCACTGTTTTCAACCAAGTGGCGACGAGGTACCTCATCGTTTCTAAGTAACTACGTGATGAGCGATAATAACGCGCTGCCACCGTGGCCACTGCGTATCTACTTTGTAGTCTTTGTTGTCATCATTGTCCAGGTAGAAAACAAGGGTTTCTATTAAACACATCACTTGTATTATATTCCATCTTAGTAGTCTTTATAACCGATGGCATGTTACTCGGTCAGTTTACCTGATGAGCAAGTGCGCGATGTTTCTTTCTTTCCGTCTTTTTTTTTTCTCCTTTTTTCTTTTCTTTTATTGCATGACCAATAGTCATATGGTTGAATAAATGTTTTACCTCCAAGATCTTGAGTAGACACATTGCCACCAACCAGTTGACGTGCGCGTACGGCTGCGAAACCTGTCCCATTTCCCGGAAAAGAAGTTGCAGAGTCAATCTCGCGAACTATACACCTGTTGTTGCTTCTTTGGGCGTTTCTTTCAGAATACCAGATCACCACAAGTCTCATCCACTTGAAGCATCATCGAGTGCAGTTACCACCCGCAAAACTCTGTATACAAACATTACTACGAATAACGCCTACTTTTAATTACATTAAATTGATGTAGACTCATCCACATTCAATCGTTCTTGCTATTTAATTTATTTCATTTGTTTTTTTTTTTTTTATTTAATCATGACTCCGCCTCTCTCGACCAGCTGAACTGGTTCCTCCTCGTCGTCGGCAATGTCCCCGTCCCATGCGTTCAGTCGCTAATTCAAACGAGTCCCTAATTTAAGAAGTCTCGTTTAAATGCTGATGTTGATTGGAAAGAAATTGGTGGGTACCTAAAACCTTTCGCCGCACGATTCATTCTTATTGGTACTATACAATATACACTCCAACACGTCTCGTAAATGTTGAGCAGGTATATAACCCAAACGTACGCGCGGGTGATTTACTCAACAGAATGCAAGACATTGTCGTGAACGACTACAGCCTACTACTAATGATATACCGCTTAATTGGCCTCATTCCTCATTCTCGCCGGATCTCATCTTAAGTAGAGTATTTGATCGAAAATAGATCTCTGCGTGGCACTATGCAGACATACATATCCGTTTGTGACCACTCGTCACTTCGGCTACCGATTACAGAACGCAATATTTTCGGCGCTAGTCGTAAAATATCATGCATCGTTTCTTTTACCGCCTTCGAGTTTGTCCAAGTGATGAAAGACATCTCTACTCCATCTCTACAACATTGTATAAGGAACACACATCTTTCTTCGTCAACCGTTCTCAATCATGAGTTCCATCAATAAAATAAAAGAGAAGAAATTAAATGGCATAGAAAATTAAGAGAAAAAGAAATTCCCCATTGAACATTATCGCGATAATGGTGTGTATGTAAATGTCGTTTGAAAGTATATATTATATACCTCCAAGTTGAAATCACCAATACAATAGGCGGTGAATCGTTTGTATCCCGCGGCGCGCAGTCTCCTTGCGGAACATCCGCGCGTAAGCTTGCGATTCAAACCGTGATTTTGCCCGTTGCACGCTTCCCGAGCACAAGCAGAAGTCCGGGGATTCCGCGGGAGCATCCATCAGGTCTCGTCAAACCAGCCGACGACAACGCATCAGTGGATCGGCATTCATTGGCGACAGTAAGGAAGAGAGGGATCTGTGCTCCCGTCCAAGCAAAACCTCTATACCCACCTCCTCTGTTCTCTTCTCCTTCCCTTTACCCATCACCCAAGCCCCCTGCGTCGTTGAGAAGAGTGAGAAAGGAAGAACGAGAGAGGGAGAGAGAGAGAGAGAGAGAGAGAGAGAGAGCGCTTGACACGCACAAGACACCGACTCAGGGTATATGTACAAGACATATATACATTCCCGCAACGACGAACCTCTGTAAGAACCTAGTAAAAATACATCGGTACAATCAGCTGACGCATCAGTCGGCGTAGTAAATATTCTCATCGAGTAAACCTTTTCTTTCTCACCCTACAGAAGAGAGCGCTCTTTACTCTCATATATGTTCGTTTGTCCACTGACAGTGTCACGACTCATGTCAAAACTAATGATATTCTTTTTTTAACGTATTTTGATACCGACTCTCTCTCTCTCTCTTCCTCTCTGTGTATTGATTATTTGCTGGACTCAGGATATATTCGCGCCTCGTCACGATTTGGCAACTGCGTCACTGGGTGAGGTCACAGCCGGGATCAAGAATGAAAAATCTTTGTGTGGTTTCGTTTGTGTTCCCATGTGATATCCAACTCTAGAGTCAAATTGACATTTGTTTTGCAATGAATATATATATATATATATATATATATACATTTGGACTGTGCTAACAAATTTAAAGCGGATACGCTAAATTAAGGAGCTCACCAACCCATGATAATAGTTCTGCATTGATGATGGGAGCGGTTTTGGATGTATGATGACAGGTGAATTCTCTAATCGTTTTGATGCGGCTGATGACTCTACCGCACGCTGACCAACACAACCATTTTCCCAATCTCTCTTTGACTCTCTCGCTCTTTCCTCCTCATCGCAACTAAATGTCAGAGCGCAGCAGCAACACTTGTTTTACGAAAATGCCACTGCTAGTGCACTGTGATAGGGACGCGTGACGAAAGCAACCTATGATAGCTGTAATTGTGCTAACTGCTTGATGGCCGGTAAATGGATGATAATTGTGGCAAAGCACAACTCAAGCTACTCGGGCGCGGTACAGGTGCTCCATCATTCTAGCTCATCTGTACATACATGTATAAGTATAGAAGACACGCGTGAGGGAGTGGAGGACTTTGGTGCGTGCGCAAGAAGGATAAGACGACAATAGG
Organism: Zele albiditarsus; assembly: GCA_958496275.1. Lineage (NCBI taxonomy): Eukaryota > Metazoa > Arthropoda > Insecta > Hymenoptera > Braconidae > Zele > Zele albiditarsus. Next base: position 1,547,056 of record OY292411.1, read on the forward strand.
ATGAGCAAGAACTACGACGAGGCACGCAGGAAGAACGCGATGGAAGTGGAACGGTGAGAGATGTAAGAACTACTTTCGCACGGTTTGTTAACGTCTGATTTCTACCTACTCTTGCACGTGACGGTTGATAGTATTAGTGCTCGTGAGAACCGGAGAATCAGGAGACTGACCACGCGAGCGCAAAGCAATGAGTATATAATAGTGTTCATTCTTCAGTACATTTATATACTTATAATCGATGATCTACGACGCACTCGATCACGCAGCATTTCCGATTGAACGCTCGCGTCATTTTTTTTGACTGTTCCCCTTCCCTGTGAATCCAACGTGCCAGCAGCTTAGTTGCCTCTCGAAGCACGTCGTCTCCACTGTAACCAAGTACTGAGAATCCATCCAGGAGAGCGATCAACCATCACCCGTTTTCCTTCGTGGCCTCGTATCAATATCAACGTTACCAGTATTCGCGTCCTTCTATACTACGTCTTTTCGCTTGAACGTCAAGTTTAATCGTCTTGAGGAATAGCATACAGGGAATTTAGTTTTTGATGCCACCGTCGATATACCTTAAGTAAGCAATGTTATAAAGCTGAACACCCGTTATAGATATTACTGATCCATGGAATCGATCGTCATTACATTCACTGTTGGCACGTTGTGGATCGCAAAATCATCGTGGGTGTCTTTTTGTATTTGATGTATATAGAAGACGACGATGAGACAGAGGTCGCAGAAGGAGGGCGAATAGAAGGAAGAGAAACTTGAACAAACAAATATTTCGTGGGTTCTAAGACACATAATATTCAGTTCGGAACTCGATCATAAATATGATACACGATTCCATGCAACTGATGAATATGAATATCCATGAACAATAGATAAACAAATTGAGATGTCTTATTGAATACGATAGCAATATAGCTAGTGTGGGCTAAATGGATTTCTCATTGCGCTTGTGAATATGAAACACTCACAACTACTTAGCCTGTATTCAAAATCGATATATACAACTCATCAAATTATATTTCCGATTGTCCAATAATAAATCTTACAATGGTATAATATTTGATCGAGTGATATTTCTCTACCTTATTATTTAGCAGTCATCAATTCCCATGATATCCTGCCGTTATACCATACCGTAAAGTTCCATTGCCAATATCGATTGTTAAATTCAACAGACAAAGCTAAAAGCAATGTTGGGACATATCCAAGTGGCGTATATAGAAAGTACTTTCTGATGAAGGATAATACAAATTTTCAGGAGAGTTTTATCTTGTACCACTGAATTCAATAAATATCTTTAAAAAGTAGGGTTCAAAGTATATTACATCATTGATGGTATGTTTGGCTGATCCATTGTTTCCGATGGAAGGTTCATCAGTTGAAGGTTGCGTTCGCATACAAAACACAATGCCAGAATGAATTTTCGGCTTTTGATTCTTTTTCGTTTCATGACGTGGGATGAGGGGAATAAATACACTTGAACGGTTTGTTCTTTCTTCTTTTTTTTTTTGTTTTTCACCGCAGTCGTGAGTGAGCCACCTCAATTTACGATCCTCTGAATCAACGGCAGCAAAAGAAAGAAAAGAATGAAAAAAAAAAACAAAAAAAAAACAAAAAAAAAGATATTGGAATGAGAAGAGTGAGCGAGGGAGAGAGGAAGGTTATCGAACGATCGATCGATTTCGCGGGCCACATTTATAGGTACTGTTCTTCACCTCCCGCAGTGAGCTCTCACGCGCACGAAACTGCAGCCAAAACTTTTCTCTTTATCGGCGTGGCTTATAGTTTAATTTGTTGCGCCAAATATTTTATTAACACTTACTCTTACTTGGTCGAGGGTTTTATCTTTTTTAATGAAATATTAAACGTATTATAATGTTATTAGTGTAGGCCCCTGAAAACAACATAATTCAGATTTTAGCATAACTCTTTTTCTTCCGATAAATATCATGCATTTATATTTAAAAAATAATCTTAATGGACAGAATGTGTAAAAAAAAAAAAATGATTCTTTCATATCTGTCACAGTAGCATTACCTCTTACCATGAACGATAAACTCCCAGCTTGCGTTTTAACATCCAAAATACAAATAAAAAAAAAATTAATGTCGACCCACTTCTCCGCTTTAAACCAGATGCAATTATATTTTCCCCAACTAATTTTATACTGCGTCAGTGGTTAAATCAAGTATCACACGTATATACCTTAATTAGAGAGCACAAGTGCTGGTTGAAGATTTCTAATAATATTCCTCTGATTCTAACATTTGTGTAGATGAAGTTGCAATAACTACGCACGAAAGTCCACCACCATCGAAGCGGGAGCATGTCACGCAACATGTACCAACCTCAACATGTCCACTAATCTCTGCAACAATAGTCTTCGAGACACATAACTGCACTTATATTTAACTTCCTAAACTATAACCTGATCGCATCACTTATTTTTTCATCTCATTCAATGCCACCGTGACAATTGAATTTCATTATTTTCGTTTTTTTTTTCTTGCTTAACTGAGACCATGGACTAATCGAACGTCTAATCGAATGGAACTCCATCAATAAACGTCGAGTGCCTCATTATCCCTCGTTGGCCGATTATTTGTATCCGTCTCCGAGTTCGGTTGGGGACTCGCGTCTACTCGCGAGAGACATGACCATCGGGCATTGAGAGCATTGGCGACGCCTGCTCGAGTTATTCAGCTGAAGCGCATTCGTCCACGCAATTAGTCATTCGCGACAATGGTCCCGGCCACACGCGGTCCATCCTCGTGTGGCTGATTGATAGTGCGTCTATCAACGCGTGCGCAACACACACACATATATATACATCCAATACATAGTTACGCACACCAGATTCTGCCGCAAGAATCGACTACCCACAATAATTTCTCTTCTGCTGCATTGCAGAGAGAGGGAGAGCGAGAGTCAAAGAAACCGTGTGATTGATGCCTCTCCAAGACTACCGGGCGATATACACACGGACAGTTTGTGTTCAGTTGAAACCGCTGTATATACGCGTAGGGGTTTCATCAACTCATCGGGATTGTTTTTCCCTCTACCTCCATGATGTGTACACGCCCGTTTGCGTCCACCTTCATTGGAATGGCCATCTTGCAAAATCTTGTCTCGTCGCCCCACCCTCCACTGAAAAATAAAGAGTGTGGTCTACTTTCTCCCTTGCAACTTGCACAGGCGCACAAAATACGCGGTGGACAGGCACTGTACTCACCTCAAACACACTTTGAATCCAGGAGAGAAGGACAATGTATATATATAGTACTACACACACACACACACACACGAAGAACATCAAGAGATCAAATTTAATAAATGATATCACAATATCTGGGTTAAAAATACTAAACAGATAGTGAAGTGGTACTAGGTTGACTTTATGCACAAACATTTCTCACCATTCAACAACATTATTCTATTTCCATGTTAAAATTATGATTATCATGTCATTTTCATGAATATTTGAAACAAGAATTAATTCTAACATATAAAATTCATATTTGTTTGAATGAATGAAAGAAAAAAAAAGCAAGAACTATAGTAGCATCATTTACACACAAAAAATAAAGAAATTTTACCATAGAACTAGTCATTATCATTGGTTAGTGACAATTTCACACTCTAGTGCAAAACTTTTAATCCAAAGATTCAGATATCATTCACCATACTCGAGGTGTTGATTATATTTTGTTTTTTCACAAACCATAACACACAACAATAAATCACAACCAGAAAATTTAGTGTTGCTAAATATATACAAGCTTCGTCATCATCATCATCATCATCATCATCATCTCAGGGTGTTTCTGCATCATTACACTGGAGCAGTTTCATGTAATCAACATCACAAACAACAGAAGCCCAATCTGTAGGTGTAGGATATATAGATTATATACACATATATACATTATATACATATATATATCTGATCGTGAGCAATAGTATCATCTGGGTCAGCTGAATGTTGACGAAAAAAAGACACACTGTGGCATTGTGCATTGCATCAACGAGTGAGAAACTCAATTCTGTGCCCGAGGCATATATACTGTATGAATACATATATATATACAAACATGTATACATTGATGCATGCTTCGGTTTGTTATATATGCCAAATTTTAATATCCTCTGCCGGCAGTAATAAAAGCGACGCGTTGTCGGCTTTTGGAGCTTCTGTACTTGCCGACTGCCACCAAAATTCGCTCGAATTTTTTTATTCCAACAAATTCTTCGCACCATTAAAAACACATATATATATATAAACACATGTATGTTATCTACATACGTCAGAGCACATTTATCATACATTATATATTATAATTCACTAAAATATCAGGACGTGAAATAAAAATCTTTCACTGCTTGAATTATTTATTTATTTTTTTTTCATTTCTCATTTCATATAACCTGAATGACGTCATCGATTTATTCAAATGTTCTTCATTCGCCTCGTACACGAGAACGCCGTGACCGAATTGTTTTCCTTTTCATTTGTTTTATATCATTTTTTATTATTTTGTATTTATTTATTTTATTTTATTTTTTTTTTGTCTTTCATCTTGCATTTTGTTATACATACATATGGGTGCAATATCAATGTAGTGAGTGTGCAAAGAGCATATAGCAGGATTGGTCAAATCCTTACTCACGGATATATATCTCAGCTACTTTGTTCGCTGCACTCCTCCTAGTCTCGACCACCTTGGACAACAACGACAACGATTCGAGAGAGTACCTGCTTCGCTTCTCTCTACTTCTCCCGTTTTTTTTTCTTCTTCTTCTTTTCTTTTACCCATGCGCATACACGTTTTTGTCTCTTTGGTGAGTCACTTGGAGGCGAGTTGGCCCCGGGGCAGCCACTCACAGAGAAGTCCAAGTCGCATTGACTGGCGCCAGTGTTGCGCAATCATCACCCCCTTTGAAAATCAACGATTGCGCTGATGCCACGCATACACCCGTTTCGAGGACGTTCAGTTATATACAACTTCAAATATATATATATATATATATATATACACTTATATGTATATGTATAAATTTGTTTTCTAAAATTTTACAGAATATTGGAAATTGTCGTGGTAAATTTATGATATTGGGAATTATTTACAGGTGATTTTGTTTCTCGAATACTTAAAATCAAAAATATAAGTAATATCAGCAATATTCATGGCAGACACGAAACATTTGTTAAACGATGAGAATATCTTGTGAGTATAGAGAGGAATCGAGTACGATCACAGACTATAGGTGGTCAGAGATGGTCATAAATCTTTGCCTAACGTTACGCCGGTTTATTACTTGTAATCAAGCAGCCATGAATTCTGTTTAAATCACCTACATTGAAGTCAGTCGCCCCGCACGACCCTTCACATATTTATATACATATATACAATACAAGTATGTGTTCAAAATATCTTTGTACATTTTTATAAACAACAAAAATTAATAATACACTTGTACTGGCTTTCACACACTAGTGCAATTCTGTTACAATTTTTTCACCCAAAAAAAAAATTAGCTGATTAAATAAAATATGAAATATTTCAGATAGACACGTCAATATTTTATTTTTTGATTTTTCTACGTATTCTCATCGCAATCGTGTCGTACACTTTTATTTTGCACTTTCAATGTGGAACCGCCAGGCCACAACTCGACGATGGTCATTATTTTTACGAGCTATCGCGCACCGCTCATTATCTTTAAGAGTCGCGTTACACGTACGCGGTCGTTACTCGTTACAAGGGATCAGTTGCAGATTTACAAAAAGCCCCCCAAGGTACAACACTAGCATGCAAGATTATGCCGCAAAATAGTATCAACACAGAATCTTCAACAACAATCAAATATATGTATATATTTTTATTTTATATTATTAATTGTTACAATTTATTCTATACAAATTTTATGATTAATTGTAGAATATAAATTATATTGATATTAACAGTTGAACATATGTGAATATCACTGATTATGTCAAATTAGAAAATTATTCCAACAATAAATTAATCAAATCTTTAAAACTTTCTCTAAACACACATACACACATGAATGTGTACAGTGACTTTAATCGTTGTTGGCGGCTGCACAGTCTAATAACAGACAAGTTGTATGAGACATCAAGATTTAATTAATATTCCCCAGTTCCACTAGCGATGCAACTGCCATCACTCTTTTATTATTGTAAAGAACGTGTCAGTATATTTTTGGCTATCAGCACATCTGTCATCTCAAATGATATCTTTCTATTCACATATATATATAGTATAGGAATAATAATGATTATTATCAGTGGATAATTAACGATACCGTTATAATTTGCGTTGGTTGCTTTCATTGACACGTGGCAACGAATCAAGATATAGTTTGCTTAAAGGTCGTAAGTAATTATTTAATTAGTATCATGATTGCTCATTAGTCACTTGGAAATTTTCTTGAGTTAAAGGCTGAAGATATTGCCGGCCTCTCTCTATTCATGGTTTAGATATATATATTTGAGCCTGCTATTTTTATTTTTTTTATTGTTCTTTTCTTTCATCGTTCGTTCAGTGTGTAGTGAAGACAGGGAGTCACGCCTCTGTTGGGTAAAGCTGAACAGCGCGCGTTCCCGTATATACAATAATCGACGATAATATGCCTCTCTGGATTCTTTCGTAGTCGGTAATTACTAACGACTCCGCCTACTTGCCATCTCTAAATGTGTACGAGCTACCGCAGCCTAAAAGTTTCACTTGTAGTTGATTTTTTTTTTTTTTTTTTCGTTTTCTTTCAATTCTTTTGCTTCTTTTATTATACTTTATCACCGTTCTAACATGCATGGATTAGTGGTAATTGATAGTAGTTTACGATTTATTGCTCTATGTAAAAAAAAAAAAAAAAAAAATTGAATAAAATAATATTGAGAATTCTGTTATTTATTTTGTTTTAACTGATTATGTTTTTTTTCGAGATTGTTTCAATACTTTGTTTGGATTCATTGACAACGTGAATGACAAACAACGATGACGTTGGCGGTATCTTTTGTCTTGATTCTTCACGTGCGAATGAAAAATCGTGGGAAAGTTTATGAGTGTGAGCTGCATCGACAATTCTTATGTCGCGCAACACTATGTATATAATATAATAAATATATATATATATATATATATAAATGTGAAGCCGCGTAAAGAGCGGGTGGCTGTGTGCGATAAAAGATGGTATTGATTTCTCTCACTCTGTATCATTGCAATCAAATAGCAAAACTAAAAGTATTTACAGTATATACAGAGAGTGAATGTGTGACTTTTAAAAAAATGCCCAAGGCAATATTATCGATATATAATTGACAAATACTTTTCTATATAAATTGTTGTCACAGTAAGTGAGGGTAAAAAAACATATACACTCTCAATTGATAGATATAAATATATATATATATATATATTTATTCTCTTGAATCTTTTTTGTATATCAATAACTGTATATGTTGATCAAAGCAATGATATTTAAATGTTGTGCAATATATATTTGTAAATATGAATTGAGGAGAAATTTTTTGTGATGACGAGCCAATTTGAAGGAATATTTTATGGACAAATTTAACGTACACTCGTCGACCCTGAAAAAGCAATTGAAATATATATATATATATTTTTTTTTTCATTTATTATCACATTATTGAATTTATAATATTGTAAAAATATTATTGGTATAGATATATATATATATATATATATATATCTATTTATATTTATACTTAACATACATACAACTTTATTATTTTATGTTGATAATGTTTTCTATAATATCTCAATTTTTGTTTATTACCACTTTGTGCATACTCGATTAGATTTGTATGTAAGGGTCAATCGATGGATCACAGTAATTTTGTGTTGTTGGTATACTGTTTGAGAAGGGATATTACACAAGAGAGAGAGAGAGAGAGAGAGAGAAAGAGAGGTGAAATTTCTCCTGTATGTATGGAAGAGTTTCGAGTCATCACCCACGCAGCATAAAATATTCTCTGTTGCAAGACAGAATGAAAGAAAAATATAAATATAAATTTTATTAAAAAAAAAAAAAAAAAAACATTTCTGCTGTCAAAAAAAAAATAAGTATATATATATCAACACCTACAGTATTCATCAAAAGTTGAGAAGAAGAAAAAAAAATCTTGAAGCAGTATTAAGTGATTTTTTTTGAGCTATTTCTTTTTCTTTTTCTTTTTTTTTAAATTTATTTTATTTTATTCATTTTTTCTTTTCGCAGTACACAACAAAATTTTTGCAATTGTTCTATATGTAAGTTGGTATATTATACGAAGTGTTTATCGTTGCTATACGTTGTACGATCAGATCAATCGATCGACACGCGAGAAATCACACACGCGTGTGGAGTGCGCAATGACGATGACAACAACGACGACGACGATGGTAACGGCGGTGGAGAGGAACCCACACACACACACACACACACAGAACTCTCAAGATTGCAGTAAGATTGAAGATAAACTCTGTGCAGAGTTGCGCCCGACAGAAACATCTTCTCGTTTGTGCCGATCATGTCGTGAAATCGCGACGCTCGTAACACGCCGAGTAATAGTCCTAAAGCGTTTGACTTTAAACAAGATCAGCAACAACATCACCAGTTATCTTCTCAAACTCAAGTTCCCATAATAATGATGTTGTATGATGGTATATTATTACAATGAAAAATTAATAATTGACGAATGAAAATGTAATCAGTACAATTGAATTTGATTTTTCCAATTTCTAATTTAATAATTTCAATTCATCATCTATTCAAATATTTTTCCACTCAATTATTCCAGTATTATTTACTCAATTACACTTCACTATCAGTCTATCATCCATTTATTTTTCATATCACTGGACAATTAATGATATCATGTGTAATATGTAATGGTAAAAAAAAAACACCTGACAATTGTTGTGAAAAAATAACAATGACGTACATAATGACAGGATATACATCAATGAGACAATAGTATATATTGCACAATTAAAATATACCTGAAGTTGAATTGAATCGATGCGAGACAGGAAGGTCAATGAATATAATTGAATTGTACGTGGGACAAATATAAATTGTGAGTGTGGGTAGTAAAAATGAAATTGGAGCTCAGTAAATATAATAAAGAACAAGAAACAGTATTGTTAAAACTTTGTTTGCGGTATGGAAACAAAAGATTTTCAATTTTAAACAAATAATTAACCAAGTTACAACTCATCAATGAATATAGAATTACTTTTGCGATCATCATCAGTGTAAAATAATGTATAAGAAAAAAAGAAACTCAACCAAAAGACTATCATACAATTTGCAATGACACATGACAATTTAAATCATCATCGCTAGTTATACTTCACTACAATAATATATAATTCACGTCAATATTTAATCATATTTGTAATGACGATGACATTTCTTATTATTTCAAATGCTCCCGGCATTCAGTAATTTATTCCATTCATAATATTTTTTCATTACTTTCATATATGACAATTCAATCAGTCACCACCATAATAAACAACTTGACTTTATGCTATGTGTTTAAATAAAACAGAAAATCACAAGTGAATTATATTATTCCAATGTGATCACTCGCATTATCTATCTCACTTCTTCCTCACTGACAATTGCCGACGAGATCGGTAAGTGGTTTTGTAAATCGTACGCTCACTTTAATCTTTGCGCGGCCACGTCTGATTTCAGTGTCTATGTGCACCACAAATGCAATGGCCGTGGTGTTTACAGTGCGATTTTCAATTTATTTAATGCTTTTCTTCTTCTTTTTTTTTTTTTTTGTATTTACTGATTCTCACTAAAGCCGCGCGCGCGGGGTCACGGAGTCACGGACACGGCAGTGCACGCGGGTACGTGGCGTAAATTCTCCATTTGAAATTCGTAATCAAACAAATTCAAAATCGATGCCGACTAACTATAAACTTACATACAAACTAGGAACTCAGTAATTTAACATATTTTATTTCATCAACCCTGTAGATTTTAAATACTTGGTAAATAATCAAAAAAAAAAAATAAATAAATAACTGATTAAAACGACAGTGAACGGTGTAGCTAATTATATGCGTGAAAAAAAAATCGAGATTTATCACACCAGTCGCATCGATGTAGCAGTCGCGTGGGTATCATTCACGCCACTACTTCGCGCGATCACATCCGGTCCCCACTCTCACTATTTTTTTTCTTTCCCATACAGAATCACGCAAAACTGCTTCGCCCTTATCCAATTTGATAACGTTTCAATATATAAATGATTTACAGTATGAATAAATTGGAAATATAAAATTTTTATCTTGAAAATGTAAAGTAATAATAAATAGTTTGGTGTTTTTTTTTTTCTTTCTTCTGATTCACTTTGATAATACAAAATGGCGCATCAATTGATTATCGAGTTATTTTAATGTATTCAAGTTACTTGCGCCAAGGCGAACAATAGACAATGCAGACAATAGTGACAGTATAGGGATAAAAAAAGATATAGAATATAAGTTAAGTAAATATTTGATTCAAAGAGAGTATATGTTAAAATGGATATTAATGATTGAAAGTATTTTGTGCAGTGAGAAATTAAAATCGACTGACTAAATTCAGTAGGAATAAGTTTATCGTGGAATAAACATGATAATATTATGAGGGATAAAATAGAAATGTAGAGAAATCAAATTGTGATATAATTTCCGGAAGTCTGAAGTTAATTTTGGAAGCAATGAAACAAGACGTGAATAAATTGATAGTATATTTAATTCACACCATCATCAATTCATCTAGAGAGATTAATGGTCAAACGTATATGAGAAATGTATTCATTAGAGATTTACTCCAGTGATAATTGCTATGTCCCCCCCTCCCCATCTACTTTACATAAATTTCAATGATATATTTTATCGTGCTTATATTAAATTGTTAATACAGAGTTGAAAATAATTTTAGAGATGTGAGAAAAGATTTTTAGCACCGTAATCCATCTTGTGGTCTATTCAAAAGACATAATTTAAATTAATAATTGATATGAGAACAAAATTCAAATGTCATATCTGATTTGTGGGTCAAAGAATTATTGTCTATAGTGTCAACTATCATGTTAACCCACCTTGACAATTATCAACGAGATATGACAAGGTAATATTTACATAATAATATTGCTGGGTAATGAAGATATTTGCAAAGAAAAAAAACGACGACAATATGTCCAACAATGTTTCTGAAGGGTGATAATAACAATAACGACGATAAAATACAGTGTCATAAAAGTGGACATCAATATAACACACCATATCACACCATGTGTGTCCACCTTTTTTTTCACTTTCATTTTGTTACCACCATGGCCATTATTATATACCCAATGCTTGGCAGTGTCTTGTTGCGTGGGCAAATCCAAAGGCACGTGCCTGAATGATGCTGTGAAAATTCCTCCCACCTGTTGTATTCATTGATATTACCAGGCGATAGGTCAAATGTTTTTAGACTTTATTGCCAGCATTTATAAAAAAATTTGAATTATAAATATTAAAAATTGTTAGCGCGTTCAATCTAATCAGACATTAATAAAAATCACGAGTTTACAATTGTCTCTGAACCTTCCTCGAAATTCATTTGTGAAAGAAACATTCCAAATATTCTTTTTCACTTGTTCACCCGAAATTCAATCTACTGTTTTTATTTTCTCTACATTATTATCGTCGCTTCTACCAATTCACGATCGCATCAAGAATCCATCAAGTTTGAAATATCTGCGACGTCAACTTGTGTGTATATATGTTCATATATAACTATATATATATACTCTACGCTTATACATTATTCTGAGAATAAAAGAAGCAAAAATCAAATGACAAAAGTAGAGCTATACTCTCGCACCGATTTTTACGACGAACCGTATTCCTTCTGTAGAATTATTAATTAGTCACTTTTTTGACAGGTGTTTTTGACTCGCCCAAGGGATATAAAATTACCAATTTTATTTGCCGCATTCGCCGCAGCTGAGAGTGTTTTTCCACTTGAACAATTCCGAGATCGGCGTCAATATCGATTAAATCGAATCATTAAATTTTAGAGATCTCATCAGAAACTCTTTTTCTTACCAAACATTGTGTGTTTCGCTGCTTCGATTTTCACATGAAATACGTAGAACAAATAAACATTATCAAGAATAATTTCTTCGTACGTCCGGTGTTGATTAAAGTCAATTTTTTTTTTTTTCTTTCACCATGAATAAAATGTCTTGGTGGCTAAACAGTTAAATGATTTTATGTTAAAAATTTAAATGTTCCAACTTTGTGATAATTGTGGTGGGATAAAAAATGCGATGAAGAATCAAAAAAAAAAAAAAGAAAGGTATTGCCTAAATTTAAGTGGAAGTCAAGTGGCGCAAAGAGAAATAAAATAATAGTAATATATAGACAGACCGGTAGCATACGATTAGCGAGTTGTTGCGTGGTACCGCGTCATCTCACGGTTGGCTAGTTACAAGAACCGTGTCGGTTCTCTGTGGACACGCGACCCACACAGCTCGTGGCGCACGACTCTCTCTCACTCTCTCAGTTTTCACATTTCTCACTCTCAGCATTTACTTGTTGTCACTCTTGGACACACAGACACACACAACACCCATATAACAGTTAGAAAAAGAGCAAAAGCTAAATGTTTGTGAAATGTACTCGCACTCGTTTGCTGAGAGAAGAAAAGATAAGATATAACCACTGCTGATACGCCTTCGTGGAGCGATTACGCGCTGAGGTGTATACCTGAGATTGCTGATGATGTCATTCTCAACTGTATAATCCCCACTGTATCGTCTTGCCATCAAGTGCGCGCCACAGAATACTGGCTTGATGTTGGCACGAAAGAGAAAGACAATTTGAAGAATGAAACAGTGAGAAACACTTGACGCCGTGGGCGCTATATCCTTTTCATGAACGAGTTCGTATCATAATCAACACATTATATATGATACTTTATTTTTGAATAATCTGAGAAATTTTCTGTGATACATTGGTGTTAAGTTTAATACTAGATTCATTGTTCGAAACTCAAGTGCGCGCGTTAGTGTGGGATTAAAGAACCACACCTTTTCTGGGCTGACCCTCATTATTCACAACCCATTTTATTGAACAAGTTTGCGTGGACGATGCTGATGGTACACAGGAAAATCGATGGAAGAGCCATGCATATACTTATACCATTGACTTCTAGCCCTCAGCTGAAAACGAGATATACACATCGTTGGGTCGAAGGTTAAGTGGCAATGGAGAGTATAGTGCCCTTCGATGTTCTCCGGCTAAAGACAGAGCCTGTTACATTTTCCAGGTGCATTGTATATATGTACAATGTTGATACGGCTTTTGTACTTGTACACATGGTGGCCGGATATTTATTTGTGTGGGTGCGTAACCAAGGATCAACAATGTAACCGGTCACGCGTCACGATGCCCACGTTATTTTACTATGCATCAAGTCAGTATACCCGAATGGCTCAAATGTAATACGCAATTTATAACCGTACAGAGTTCAATGTAACACGTGGGACGGTATGAAACAAAGTATACATCATTGACGTGTATGTGAATGGTATAATATAATAATTTATATGTCTTGAATTTTTCATGCAGAAGCATGTTTGCAAATTTGTTCCAACACATTTAAACAAATGTGTTGCACTTGAATTTTGTAAATGATGAACACGATCTTCAGAATTTTGTACGGCTTCCGGATATTTCTGACATCGATGCTATCAAAATACGCGTGGGTGTGTTTGATATGTGGTGTGAGATGCACTGCACGAGTGTCCCAGAAATGTTATCGTAAAATTGTGCACAAGACCAGTTTCATTTCTCAAGTAAAGGCAATTTACCAGCTCGCCCAATTCGTGCTGATGGAATCATGATTTAAATTCTCTAATTGTTCAAACCAATTCTCATCACTGTACACGCAGTGTCATCTTGAATAAAAGTGTCAAAGATCGCAATCATGATGATGATATGAACAAAGATGGACAAGTTTTTTTCAACAACACAAGACACGCCTCACGCGTTTCACATTTTTGGTGGAATGTTGGCAAGAGTATGGGGAATTGATGTAAAACGTTCCACAATTTTTTAATCTTTGTGAATATGAAGGGATAGAAGGATGAGGTAAGTGTCCAGCTATTCACCAGTAGGAATAAGAGGAAGAATAATGGATGCTAGATTATATCCGATAACTCCCCATCCTGATAACCAACCTGATGACCAGCAAAATAGCTACATCGTCCCTATCGTATGCTTCTGCAAAAATATTATTCAAAAATCATGTCCCTTTTTATTAGTACTTTTGTTCATAGATTGGATTTAAAGTCAAACGATTTGAGGCAACGAGGAAGAGTCCCGGGACGCTTGTTCGGCAATTCTGTGGAGAGGCGCGATAGAGAAAAAAAGGAACGATGGAAGAGAAGGAAAGAGGGTGAGAGAGGGATGAAGAAAAAGAGAAACACATGGACATGCCAACGACATTCCCCAAGTGCGGCCAAGTTTTTCGCAGCTGTATAATTCAAGAGGTGGATCTGACAAGTGACTCAGGAGTAGAAAGAGAAATAAAAAAGGAATGAAGAGAGAAAGGGAGAAAGAATCGTCTGAGTCTCACGCGCGTCATATGAAACACGGAAGAGTTGCAGACTGCGACGTATTTCTGTCACATAATTATTATTATTCAACGATTTTTCATATCTGCCTGCCAGTGATTCGACTCACGGTTGAGCAACGGCCGCCGCGGATGGTTTTCATGTCAGGGAGAGTGTATACGAGAAGTGAGAAAGAAACTGTCGAGAATCAAAATCAATGTATAGAGAAGACACGAGATTTATTTGCACGAATTTCATTGTGGATACGGTTGCTTGCAATGCCATTGCCTCGGAATGCATTTCGTATTCGGAAGATCTACCACACGAATATGCGTGCAAGAGATTGAAGAGAAAAGAGAGGAAGGAGGTATAGAACGATGGAGGTGGAAAAAAAACGTCAGCGGCCTTCTCGTATCGACAGCAGAGGACTGCACCCAGTTTGTTATTGTTTTCGTGGTTCGAAACCGTTGGCTTTTTGCTCAAGGTGAATCGACGCCGCGCAATCGTGAACAGACGAGAATCAACTCACGGGTAGCCGCGACGGAGTCCCCTTACGTATATATGTATACGCAACATGGTCAACTGGTCGACGACCTGGAAAGATCGTCTCTTGCTGTAAGATCCCCAGGGGATATCGATCAAGCGGGATGAGGATTTTATTCAATCTTGGCTCCTGAATGTCGAAGAAATAATGTGCATCACCGCAAATATGATAAGGGAGAGGGAGGTGAAAAGTGTTGATAAATATCTGAAAATTATCATCAATATATACAAATTATACATTATATATTTGCGTTGATATTGCATACATGTTCGTCAGGTGACAGTGGCCATTGGTGTGGTCGAAAGAACTCACTTTCATCTACTCCCTCATAAAAGTATTTGGGATGAACCTGAATTTGACAAAACGTCATTTTTACATAATTGTTAAGAGATTTATGGGGATAAGATTGAATTACAAAAAAATGAATATAAGTTTTTTGGACAACGCTACTGGACATATACCTACATTTAGTTGACACTGATAGACTGAAGTCCCGTTTAGTGTCAAGCGAGAGTGAATCACGCAGTGATTTACAGCTTTTGTGCGACGCATGTCATCGGTTTATACACACCCATCATTACTGATTGACTGTTTGTACAAGTTCTCAACACACTGCAATCAAATGAAATTAATTCTTATATACATTTCTCAGATCAGGGTAAAAATTGTTGTTTGATGAGAATGAAAAGACGCTATTATCCATGAAATATGAAAATTGCTGGACAAGCGTTACGGATTGCCGCGTGATTGTTTTTATTAGATTGGTCTCCATGATGGTATGCCAGTGCAACGCGACCTCTCGCACTCACAATGCTTCTCGCGATGCCTCGAGACTTGTGTTTTCTGCCCATACGCGGGACAGGTTTGAGTTGCTCTCTCGTGGTCCGAAAGTCTCCAGAGAATGAGAGAGAACACCTTTTCCTCTCGTTCCTCGTCTCTCTCTAACTTATCCTCTGTCTCTCTTTCTTTTCTCGAGGACGCTTTACCGTCGCATCGATTTCTTGATCTCGAAGGCAAGGCACGCGTCTCGCCCGCCCGTAGAATGTCGTCGTAACGAGGTCTTCTCTTCTCCACATTGCCCTTTTCCCTCTTCACTTCTCTCTTTTGTTTTATTCTTCTTCTTCTCCTTCTTCTTCCTTCTTCTTCTTCTTCTTCTTCTTCTTCATCATCTTCTTCTTTCACTTCTTCTCCTCCGCGGTGGATTCAACTCGGAGGCATCACCATCATCGTTGATCGAGAGCTGTGTTCATGGGTATATCTAAGTCGTATCATGTTCACAAGGTGATGGTAGTAGTGTGGAGATGGCGGACTCTTCAGTGTTTTAACAACCATCCGACGTTTAAATTAGACAAAGAATCCATTGGAATCCATTGAAGAAATCAACTACCATAAATTCTTTGAGATTTTGATACGCCCCCGTTAGCTATCGGTCATCACTTCAAATTATTAAACGGTTTTTACATAGCAATTTGACAATTTCAAGAATGTTTCAGACTTTGATCAGCTATCATCCATACTGTAATTGAACACAGTTCCACAGTTTCATAGTTGTAATGTCGTTCTTTGATATAGAATCGTCAATCAGATGTGAACAGATTTCATGATTTTACCTCAGTAGTAGCAATGATTAATTTACCATCATTTTCATTGAATTTTTGCAGAGTCTGGCCACAGGTTGGACAGCGGCTCCCCGTTTTGGAGAATACAACTAGATCAAGACCTTTTGGACACTATTAGTGCTATTTATCCGGAGTGGTTTAAGGTAATTTGACTGTGACATCATTTAACTACAATTATATTACCTCATCAATATTATTATTTAATTACTGATAAATTATTTGGTGATTTCATGAAAGGATTATACAAACACCAGAGCCTCGGCATCAACATTATCATCAACTTCAACTATCAGTCGTTCTAGCAATGATGATTTAACTGCAGTTACTAATTCAACTAGCATCATTGAGAACCAAACTCACAAAACCACGGCCAAGGTCGACAATAAGCCCAAGTCCAAGGGTAAAAGACTCGACGGGCCGCGAGATAGAAGGGAAAAGCGTCAAATTAAAGAAGTAGACAGGTAAGTTGAGTAATTGGTGATGCTGGCAAAAGTATATAATCTGCCGCAACTCAATGGAATTTACTATCACTTAGTTTGAATGCTCAATCATTCCCACCGGAAGTAAATTGATTGCCCGACAATCAGTTGGATATTTAACTACAGAATTATTACCACATTTTATTATCCTCCAAACAGCAATAGAATCCCATGAGTAAAAGTGAATTTGAGAAATATTACAAAATTAATATTGATCAGTTAAATTTTATCTCTATATACATTAAATTATTGTATCGAATAAATCAATTATAAAAATAATTGGTTATTCAACAGGGATCGTTCAACAGAGAGTGGTGGTGACAAAAAAACATCATCAAAGTATCAGACATCACGAGGCGAAAGAACGTCAGAGAGATCAACGTTAACGGGAAGAAAGTTGGCTGCGGGTGGTGTTGCCAACAACACATCAGCAAAATTTAGAGGAGACCCGAAAGATAATATGGCTGAGGGCCATAGATCTTCACCGCCGAAAGCGGAAGTTGACGATTCACCATTACATAACGCCATGGACCGCAACAAAGAATGTAAGTAGACAAAGATAACTATGTATTATTTATTTTTTTATCTAATTTTCCGAGATGTGAACGCGCAACGCGAATGTATGCTGTTTGTCAAATGCAAAAGAAACGTCGTCGCAGTAGTGGGACGTAGTGTAGTGCTCGGAATAAACGATGAAAGCGACGCAGGTCACTCGGCCTCACATTTAATTATTATGCAGCACGGTATGCATTGCACCAGTGCATAAACATCTATTTAATCTATTATTAGAATTTATATTTTTGTTTCAACTGAAATGAAAATTAAATTAAATTTGTGATTAGAAAAAGGGTGGCACCGAATTGTAAACCACGTTTAACAATTCTATATCATTTTTGCAATAGCAAAATTTTTAATTTCCATTCATGAAATTCTTTGGCAATGTGTTCAACACACATATGCTCGAAAGAATTAAAGATAAATCACCATTATGGACTAGTGTGCTTCACAGAAGTGAAATTCAAAGTGTAATCACACAGTCAACTTCAGATCTTGCGCTAACCGAAAAGAATTGTAAAAAGAATAATAAGTACAAGTTTGAATCAGCATCAGAACAACAAACAAAATGTTATTCTTGAATATGAATTTTTTACCAACTGCAACAGCTTATTATTTAACAAAATTATATTACGATTTCTTTTAACTAAAAGTATTATCCCACACTGAGAAAAATTAATTGCCTCATCTCATTCCATCTTTCCAACCCTCATTCTTTAATCACTTTTACCTGCTAATTCGCCACATTATAGGTGATGATTATGCATAAATAATGAATAATAATTGACCTCCCATATTGTGCATCATGCACCCGCTGATCCAATCCAACAATGTTGCATTTACACCATTATCGCGCGCACACACGAATTGTTACAAGCCAAAGGCGCCACTATAATCCAAGTCATGTTATATTACTCGTCGGCCAAGGAGGCTCTCTCAGAGATTCGCAACGTGCCATTATCCCCACGTCCATAATCATACGCTCGTTTCGAAGGGCAGTCGAAGTGCCGACCGGCACTATACAACCGGCCAATGAATTATCGATTCGCAATTTCTCCTTTTTGTTTCCTTTATATTTTATTTTATTTTTAGTTTATTTGTTTCTCTTTATTTTTTTGTTTTTTTTTCTTGTTTCCAAAAATTTTTTTTATTATCTCGTTTCACTGTGCTCCTCTTTCTCTCTCTCTCATCATCCCTTTACTCCTGCCGCGCTTATTTATTTATTTTTTTTTTTTTTTTATTATTCTTTCACTTTTATTACATAATAAAATGGACGCTTCCTCGTCGCTTGCTCGGGGCTTTGTAATGAAAGGGCTTCACGCGTACCCTCGCGTGGTGTGATTAGTTGACTTTATCACCGTGCATATATATATATAGTTCACAAGGGAAGGGGCGGTAAAAGTATTTGCGGGGTGAGAAAGAGGACAATGAAGGTGAAGAAGTATCTTTTATATATACGTATACACTTCTTTGCTTGGGTTATTTTGTGTTCATTTTTTTTTGCCGAAAATATTTATATTGCGGCAATGTTTCATGTATGGTACATAAGGTAAAATGTATTTCACCATAATAATTACTCAACATTTGATAAATAATATCAATGATAATATGATGACAATTTTAAAATTTAATTAAGTGTCGAACAATTAGGTGTCAAATAGTTGAGTTAACGAAACTTTTCATCGGTATAATATATAGATAAATAATATCCAAAGTTGATAATTCAAATTTTTGCTTTTAAAAAAAAAAAAACATAATTCTTCATAATACTCCATGACAGTTCCAAGTGTCAATTTTTATTTTTCATTTATTTTCTATCAACTCCATTTTATTTTATTATTTTTTTGTTTTCTTGTTGCTGTTGTTTTTTTTTTGTTTTTCATTCTTCATTTTGTTCAGCAATTACTTTTTACCAAGTTGCCGCAGCAACAGAGTGCATGGCCCCGCGTTCACGCGCGCACGCTCACGTATATATATATATATATATATACATTGAGAAAAGAGAGTCCGTGACTTTACGAATGGCTCGCGCGTATATACTTTCTTGTGCACTATCAACATACCTACACGCAAAAGTACCATCACATATATATATATATATATATAAATATATGTATACAGTATATATACTTGGACATAGGTCTGTATCCACGTCATTGAATTACGTCGGTGATATTACGTTGTGTCAATTATATATTTATATATATATATATATATATATATATTATATCGGGCGCCAATGTTTTTATTTCATAAAGAAAAAAAAAAAACCATCATCAAAATAAATTATGTGTAGGTAGAAGTGATGGATTTTTTCCAATCCACAGTTGGAGAAATACCACTTACTCTCATGTCTCTCACTAGATTATGTGAGATGGAGAAAAAAAGCATTGAAAAAAAAAAAGAAAAGAAAATTTGGTGCAATGAAAATGAAATTTTGTTTTTTTTAAATTAATTTGAATATTTAAATTTGATGTATAAAATGTTTACATATTATTATAGTATTTATTTATTGTTTGGTTATATTATTAATATTATTATTATATATATATATATATATATATATATATATATATATATATATATACATTATTGTATTTGATATAAAATATTTATGAACATTTCAAACACATGGTGTATAGTAAAAAATTCATACCAGATATAATTATAGACAATATAGCATGAACTATTTTTTTCATATTCACTGTTAATTAATTAATACAATAATTAATATTTAATATAGTACAATTTAATATTAAGTGATGAAATCACATCACCCTTTTATATAAATAAATAATAAATATAATTGAAAGATGAAACAAAAGAATTGAATATAAAATTTGATTTAGTGAATAACCTACGTCTATAAATGTCTGTATATTTTACTGTCAAATGGTTTAATAGTTTTCAATATATACGTAGGTGATCTGCAACTATCGTTGAAGTGTTTTAAACGTAATATATATATTGTGCATATATGAATTGAAACGCAAACATGTATATATACAAACGTGTGTGTGTGTGTGAAACACAGGAGGCGTACCTATTTATAAAGGTGATATCATCGACGATTACCTACGCTTTCACATTGGCAATCGTAAATTGTCTTTGGTAGAAGGGTTTTGTTTTGTCGCCCTGGTCACGACGGGATTCTACATCTTTTATATCAGTTAAAAATTCTCAACAATATGTGTATATACATATTGTTATTGCAGATTCACTTTTGATATAAACAATAAAAGAAAACGTAAAAAAAAAAAACATTTTTATTGTATTACACCTGTATAGTTAATCTTTAATAGCATACTGTAATTCAATGTATACAACTCTGCTTTAATCGTGGAATAAATTATAGAAAATTAATGAAAAGAAAAAAAACAAAAACACATACACACACACACACATTAAATAAATTCTCGGGGGCGCTCGCTCCGGATATCGATCGAGTCGTGACGAGTTCCGAAAGTAATCGGTGCAACCAAAACGTTAACGAGGCGTGACTGCGCGCGAGAGGAACGAGATACTCATTTAATTCCACATGTGTTAGTATATATATATATATATATATATATATGTTGGTATATAGTCAGTGAAGTAAGGCAATTTGAATCGACTATATCGCACGATGAATTACCATGACCAGGGAGAATTTTATTCATAAATTTCTCATTCATTCATTCATTATTCGTATACCAATGTGGCAATATCAACGCAACTATACACATATATTATTAAATAAAATTAAATATATATATATATATATATATGTGTGTATTCATGCATTAAATGTTCACCATATACATATTTATATAAGATTTAATCGAACAATTGGGCGTGTGGTATAATATAAAATTTATCGAGATTCTTGATACATTGAAATTCATCGTTTGAGGAAGTTCGTGACGACGAGTTTTAACGAAATGAAAGTGCTACTACATGCACATACGTTAATTAGCTAATAGACATGAATATATATATATTGATATATATATATATAAATAATTGTGAACGAAGAGGTGTGATGGTGACAATGTGTGTGCTCTATTAGTTATTTATTTTTATTTACGAGAATTTGAGAAAAGTAGATGGAAATTTTTTTTTCTTTTTGTCAAGGTAATAAACTATGATTTAATTTTATTTTTCTATGTACTGTTTCAAATTACTATTCAATTTACAATGTATGTAATTGTGATGACAGTTGATGATAAATATTTTTTTAAGTATAAGTATTGTATTCATGAGAATTGAACAAAAATTCATTACAATTTAGTAGAATAAATGTTTGATTTTTAATCTGTATAGGAAAAATAGTAATTTTTGATAAATCATGGTATTTCTAGTATCGACATTAAAGAATTCAAATACAAATATAATGAATTTTGTTGAAAATCGATTGATCAATTAGTTTGCAAATTATCGTGTCAGCGAGGTGAAAAAAAAATTCATAGTTTCTCATCATTACAAATCTTCATGACTTTCGTGATCTTCAAACTTTTCAACTCATCTCTGTCACGTACTTGTAAAATAATCAAATATAAATAACACACATATATATATATATATGTGTTTATCAAAAATTGAATGAAAGAAAAAAAAATAAAGACTTCTTTTTCCATCATATATATATATATATATATATACATATTCTTCACTTATTTTTATCTCTCTTTTCTCTCCACAGAGAGAAATTAATTTAACAAAAAGCAGGATCGTAATTTTTAGCTTCTGGCCGTAAAACTCCAACGTTTTACGGCTTATGCAAGAGCAGGAAAAAAAAACCAAAAAAAAAAACCACAGTAAAAAGAAAAGGTGGGAGAGAGAAAAAAGATAAGACGCGATGTGAGGGCAAAGGGGGGTCGAAAAGAAACTGAACTGTGATGTGTGCTCCGGGGGCGAGCCAAACAAAAAATTCACCGCGGGATCTCAAAAATTCGTTGTTATTTTTATAATATATATTTGTGTTTTTTTTTTTTTTTTTATTTTTTCAAAAAATATATTGGCAATATAAAATCATTTTAATTTTATTTTTCAACTAACGCGCAGTGAATATTAACATTTTTGTAATTAAATCTAACTGATATCAAAAATAATAATATATGTAGAAATGAATAAATATGAAAAAAAAAAAAAAAAAAAAACCATGAGATAATATTGGTAATAAAATAAAATAAAAATATTCTGTCGCAGCAGGATGTTATAAAACGACGTCCAAAACGCGTGGGTAGTCACGCGCTTTTCTGCAAACACATATATATACATATATATATGTATACTTTGTCCTCGAGGCACGCACACACACGATCTACGAATTTCTTTTCTCTTTATTATTTTTCTTGATCTGTTTTTTCTTTATTATATATCAATTTTGTCTTTTTCTCATTTGCATTTAATTTTATTTAT
Organism: Zele albiditarsus; assembly: GCA_958496275.1. Lineage (NCBI taxonomy): Eukaryota > Metazoa > Arthropoda > Insecta > Hymenoptera > Braconidae > Zele > Zele albiditarsus. The sequence continues at coordinate 1,570,297 of OY292411.1, forward strand.
TCAAACGAATTATTATTTTTTTCATTTTTTTGCTTCCTTGAATTTTATTGGCACTTTTGTATATGTGTCTCTGTATATATATATATATACACGCATTTGAATATTCTGAATACAAAATACACGTGTGTATGCAAATAATATATACACACACACATATATATATATATATATATTTATATTTAGAGAGCTCAATGCCTGTGATGTGAGTGTCTAGCGCCGCGATTTCAACGCGTGTACATGACACTTACTTTCCGGACTCTCGGCGGCGGCGGCGTGCGCGATTCGACATATCTCGATCCGGTTCGCCCACAGTGGTATATATATATATATATATATATATATATACTTCACCCCCTTCACATTCGTCGCTCGAGTTTTATATGAATATGCAACGATATAGACACAACGATTTATTTATATCCATGACGCCAAAGAGATCGCTCGTTAGGAGTTATATAGGTTGGACCTCTTATTTATATATGTTATTATTGTTATTATTATTATTATTATTATTATTATTATTATATATATATATATATATATATATATATATATATATATATATATATATAGGGTAAAGAGGAAATGAATGGATGAAATATATAATTGTTGAGACATTGAATGAAATTAACAAACTCTTGATACTGAATGATGTATTAGATTGTAAGAAATAAATAAAAATTATTTCTCAATTTTAATTCATGACAGAGATTTGTGTTTAGTTTTATTTATTTATTTATTATTATTATTTTTATTTCATTCACAATTCATGAATAAAAAATGTAATGCACATTGGCACGTGGCGAGGACATCACGTAAAATAAACGAGTTGCGAATATTGTATTGAAATATTATATGTATTTGATTTGTTGTATATGCGGGGTACGGAAGTGGCATCCACACTGCAATGATTAACGCGTGCGACTATAACGGTTATTTGCGAATCTTTCCGGTGTCAATATTGTTTGTCCGTTGTATGAAACAATAATGCATGTCAATCGTTGCAATGTCAATTGCATTGTTTTTATTTGAAGTGTGAAAAAGAAATAAATTGTGTTAGACATATTTGATACTATTTGTGAATAGTAATTATTAAAATTTGTCATTGATATTTGTAAATTGTTAATTTATAATTGTTATTGTGATAATTTTTTGATAAAAAATTGTATTTTGTAAATTTAAATTGTTTGGTAATTTTTTATTTAAATAGATATTATTTGTTTGTTATTTATTTTATATTATTATTATTATTATCTATTGTTGTGTACTGTACGAAATTTATTACAGTTATAAAATTTTATATATGTATTAATAGAGTTTGAGAATTTTGCCATTCACACGCAGTTGCAAGTGTATATGAAAACACAGTTAAAAATATAAGTTAAAGTTTTTGTGAAATAATGAAATATATATATATTCAACGAGAACTTTAACTGTTAACTATCGATCAATTATTTAATTTTTATTCAGAATAAAATAGAAAGTATTTTTTATTAATGTTACATACTTTGATACATATTTTTAATTTAATATATTTTATTATTTCTGTTTAATAGAAGTGTTTAAAAAATATTTGTAATTTTATATAACGAAATAGCGTTAGGATATTTATAACTATAATTTTATAAATCCTGTTTTCGTAAAATATTTATACATTTGTTGATCTACAACAGACAGAGTATATACAGGTTAGCAACAGTATAAAAAATGTAATGAGACTTAATATCAATTAAAATTCATTGTATAACACAGTGTGTGACGGAAAGCAACGTCGTCGTCCTCCTCCTCCTCATCATTGTCATTGTCGATCAAAAGAGGAAGGAAGTGAAGCTAGTTGTCATTCTTCACTCGATGATTGAAGTAAAATCAATGTGTCAAACAGAGAAAGAAAATAAAAGAAATATATATATATATATAGAAACAAATTGTGTTTAAGCCAAAGAACTCCAATGACCGAGTGATGAGAGTTATAACGACTGTATATTTCAGAATTGCTCGTCCGTCAACGCCTACACGTAGCGGTTTTGAACGGGACATCCTCTCTTCCTTCCGTGATCGATCGTGCCCAAGTTCTCCACACACACACACACACATACACACACACACTCTTCCCTTCATCTATCACTCGTAAAATATTTATTTCTCTTTTTTATTTCATTTTCAATTTATTCGAGACTATTAAATCTCATTTTAAATGAAATACCAAAATAACAATGGCGTCTATTAGATACATTAATCTTTAAACTATACTTTATATATATGTGATTATGAAGCGAGTCAATTCCAATGATGAATATATATTTACGCCTACATGTATATTGGATTGTGGAATATTGATTAAACCAAAAAAAAAATACATATATATATTTATAAATAATGGATGAATGATGATGGATTTTAATTTTGTAAAATCAATTGATTTTAGAAGAAACAGTTGTTAGATTAAAATTCAATGACAATATCAATGATGGATACACAATAATTCACATCTGTATTAATTATTCAATGAATTGAATTATCTCCAATTGGAATAATTATTATTGTATACAATTTTTAGAATCATGAAGAATATTTTTATTCAACAACTATTATTTGAATTCATTATACAAAAATCAGTTAAATGTCTCCTTTAATATACTTTCACAAATTAATTATTAAATATTACCAATTTTATATATTTAAACAATATATCCTAGTTATTTATACATTAATGATTAATTAATTAAAAATATTGTAGTCGATAACTAAAATTTAGAATTTAAAAATGCTATTGTGTACGTGTGTTGTGTGTGTGTACAATAAGTATTTTCAAAGCCAATTTTGGTCACTGCTTACATTTTCTATATATAAAATATAAATTATAAACATTAATTCCACGTGTGGCACGTGGCCTTCCACTATAATCACAAACAATTTAAGTACACTATCGAGATACTCTATGATGAGTCCTCTTTCGTGTATAAACTTGCATTGTTTTTATATAAAAAAGACACCTGATGTTTCATGAGGGACAATATCTTGGCCACAATTTTTCCTGCACCTGAGTCTCTCAGTTATAAACATAGAGAGTGAGAAAGAGGAATTACAACTCAACTAACTGCACATTGGCCTTTAAGGTTATGCGAATAGATTTTGTGCACGGTTATATTCAGGGCCCGTTAATCGACCAAGGACAATTTTGTTCATAGAATGAAAAAAGAAAATAATAAAAAAATACAAGTTAAGTTAGTCAGGTGGTTAAATACAAAATGTATTATCTGAAAGAAACATGGGCCTTGATACATTTCGCCTACGCTGTTTCACTCCTGCCAACATCTGAGAGTGACAAAGATTATATACAATGAGCAAATAAGATAGAATGATTTTTCCATCTTCCGCGTGGTTGACGCGCCCACGCTTTCATTCCTTCAAGGACACAATATGTACATAAATATATATATATTGATTTTGTATATATACACATACATATAAATGTTGGCTCATTGTCGCAATGTAACGCGTTCATTCTCAACTCTAACTTCAATATCATTCTTATATACTTATATATATATATTTAAATACAAATATGTGTATGCCCACCTGCAAAGACATAACGATACACAACGAGGAGACAGAGCGTAAACATCGTCCTCCGCGTGTTCTCATTTCATCGCTTCAATATATATATATATAAATATATATTTCAAACAAAAGTTGATTGAGCGACCAAGTGATCTATTACCTATCAATTGTCATTCGCATATTTAACCTTGAATGCCATGACAAATATAATAAATAATGATAATGATGATAATGATTATTATTATAACTATTATTATTATTATTATTATATATTACTTATCATTATTAATTAATAATTCATTTCATTTGTATTACAATTATAATTGGCATTTATTTATAATTATTATATTACGTATCGTTGATGTTATATCAATTGCAAAATATTGTTTCAATTGACAAAACCCACAGTATGCACTTGACACAATTTTTTTACAGCGCAAAACATTTCTTTAAATTTAATTGTCCCATACGTCATTATTATTATTTCTAACACATAATTTTTATTATTATAAATTGGAGCAATTATCTAATTTATATTTGTAAATGTTGTGGGTGTGGATAATAATCGCGGTGTTCGCGATTACACCTGCTAATTATTATTGTACTTATTTCTCAAGTAAAGTTATTATATCGTGAAATTACAAGAGATAAAAAGACGTATATGTATGGGGGAAGGTGACGCCCCATTTTTAATGTATTGTATATGTTTGTATACATACGTTTATATTCACGATTATTTTTACTGATTTTATACTGTGGCTGTGGGTCACGATAGGTCTAATTAGCAATCAGCAATTTATCTCACTTGAATCGCACACTTGGTGTTAGCTTGTTGCAATAAATATATATTTCGTCGTTCTCTTTCACTTCTATAAAAACTTCTTTTTTTTTTTATTTTTTATTACACTTTCTCATACAAACTAACACTCCTTCACTTGATAATAATGTTTTTGATGCAATATATATATATATACAAATAGCGATGTAATACAAATTTACATTAAATATTATTTATTAAAAATATAAATAAAATTGTTTCTCAATTTTTTTTTTTATTTTATTTTATTCAATCTGACTCTTTCTTTCGTGTTTTATACATATGTATACATAATACATGTTGTCGTCATGAACATCGTCTTCTTCTATATGTCGTTGTGCACATTGAGCGCGTGCGTTCTCGCGAGGTAAAAGAAACGTGGGTGAGGTCGAGGACACAACTTGGCGGCTCTCTCCAACGCGAATTGTTGAGTGTCTGACAAGAATTATTTCTTTTTTTTTATTTTCTCTTGCACAGTCGCAACACTCGATCATCTCTTTCGGTTACAAAATTATTTATTCATATTTATAACGCTGCACAGCAAAAGTAGCGTCCCTTGTTTTGTCTCTCGTCGCAATATTCATGTATACATACTGAAAGAAAGTAAAAAAAAAAAAAAAATAGAAACAATATGATTTTATATAAAATAAATTTGACATGTTAAATTGAAAAAATTATTTTTGTATAGTAAAAATAATTTTAATCAACATTTTTTAATTTTATTTCAATATTAATGTCACATTGGATTTAATACTGTTTACAAAAATAATATTTCAAATCAAATTTTGCAGTTGCATTAAATAAACGAATTTCAATATTTTTTAATACACGCTGAAAAATTGTCACTTAATTAATACAGAATACGATTGAAAATTTAAATATTCTGTATGTATTAAATATAAAAAATACCTACACGATTTTATAATGATGAAATATATATATAAATGTATTTTTTATTTATTAAAATTTTTTTATTAAATTTTATTGCAATATTTATTTTATTTATTTTTTTTTTTTGCGTATTCATTGATGGTTAATTTAAAAGGCAATTTGAAATAACTGGCAATGCCATGGAGTGCGAGTCAAGATATATAATTGACTCTTTGAAATTCGAAATCGACGAAGAAAAATTGGTAAAAAAACATATATCTATATTGTACATATTTATATATTTATATATATATATTTTTATTCATGTATATACGAGATATAACGGCCGATGGTAGATGAGAAAAATTAGCAATTAACTTACTGGCGGCGCGTATTACGCCAATGTCGCGTCGGCGGTAATTGCTTTTTACTGAAAAACCTTTTTCGTGTTTTTTGCATTGAGGCAAAAAAATAATTTGCATAATGCGCCGAGCGTTGAACACGGTACCGATCGATCGGTTAATTTAAATACAAAATATATATAAGATGGGGCGGTGCTACGTGAATTGCACCCGCACGCTCACAGTCCCATTAGCTCGTAATTATCGTTACTTATTGCTGGTAAATACCTTGGCGGTGTTGTCCTCGCACGCTTACAATATGCGCCACACTGTCACGTAAATTCTCCATCTAATCGAGAATAAAATAAAGAAAATAAAGTAATAGAATATATATATATATATATATACATTCAATTATTAATATAATACAAAAATTATATATATATATATTTATGTTTGTTAATATTTATTGTGGAATAAAGTGATTGTAAAATATTGTATTTCAACTAGTCTAATTCACGAGTAGTGTGGACAGAGGTAGATGAATCTGTGTGCGCTGGTGCACACGCGTGTGTACAGATTTATTTTAAACCGACAAGGACCAAGCGGTATCTACACGTCGGCACGTCGTCGGGGGGCCATCGGCAAAGGTCCCGCGCACGCGCGTGCACACACACACACGCCCCCCGTAGCAAAAGATATACCAAAGAGAACTCGTGAGAGGTCGTGAGTTGGGGTCAGACACGCGGACATTCGTGTATATACTTGTGTCATATGATATGCCGACCGTGTATGTTACGTTATGATGTTGGTGTTAGAGGATCCGTTATTGTCTTCTCAGTTGGCGCATGATGGTTGTGTCTCGAAAATATTTTAACTAAAGTGAACGTGAACGCGCAGCGATGAACCTGCTCAATTGTTTATACGTGATTATTTTTTATCTATATATGCTTCGCCACTATTTTCCCTTTTTATATTTATATATATATATATATATATATATATATTGGAGAAATATCATCTTTTAAATTTATGTAATGTTAAATTTATTGCATTAATTATTTGAGAAAAATACGAAAATTTTTTTGATGTTAAACAAATTATATATTTTAAAAATTAATTTTGTATAATTTTTCATAATATTTATATGTAAAAGTACACAATATCTCATTTACTTTTATAACTATAGGTATTATTATAATAATTCTATGATATTTAGTATAATATAATGTCCTATCAAAATTTTATTTCTTGAAATTACTTCATATGTTTTCTTAAACGACTTCATGTGTGCATTTAAATTCTCCTTATATATATAATTCCCTTTTACGTAACATCACTTTGAAAACTCAATCACATCACAACTACTTATATTCTATCATGATAATTTTATTTCATATAACTATGTGGTGACTTTTCGAGATATTTTATAGCGAAATAAAATTTTTTCTAAAGTTAATGTATAAATAATTATCATCACACACACCCACACATTATCTACCACATAAATATTCTTTATCATTGTATATCTAATAAATATATTTATATATTTATTTATTTTATTTTGTTATATATACATAAATATATATTTTTAAAAATTCTATAAATTTACCACAAATTTGTTTGACAATATATCTTAAAAAATGTTCTCTCACAAAATTCACAAAACTCTGTCGCGACTACAACATTTTTCACTGTATAACCAACAAACGAGCGATGCAATTTTTTATTGCGAGGATTCTCTCACTAAATCGCATCGACACTCACCCACAAACCAGACTGGGTTACGTCGATGCATCGTTTTCTTTTTTTTTTTTTTCTTTTTCTTTTTAACATTTATTTTCTCAATCCTTTTTTATTTTTTTTTTTTTCTCTCCACCATCTTCCTCTCTCTCTCCCTCTCTCTCTCTCTCTCATTCTTGCACTGTACAAAATGTGCATCGAGACAAATTTATCTTTGTTGCAAACTTTCACGCACCGTAAAACAGAGCCTGAAGGCAAGCAGATTACACATACATATATACTTGTACACTTTTCACCAACTACAGTTACATATATATATATATATATATACTCAAATCACCTTCAATATGCACAAATAATATTTATATATTCAAAACTCTTACGAGAGTACACACATATAGTACTCTTTGAATGCATATGCACTTTAATAAATGTAATTCATTTCAAATGAGTTCACAGTTTTATTTTGCTCACATGAAAGTTTGTTCAAGGGGAGGGCTCTCCCCTTTTTCACAAGAGCATTAGATGAAAAAAAAAAAAATGATTATTTAAAAATACATGGGTTTATTAATAAAAATATGATAATGAAATTTTATTTGAAATATAATTACAAAAATTTCAACTAAATTATAATTTTAATTTATTTAAATATTATTGACAAATATAAGTGTGATTTAAATGTGAAATAATAATTATAAACACTGTGTAATATTTTAATATTTAATCTACAATTTATCGTTTATTTATAATCTTCATTTATAACTAAACTGATTATTAATATTCAGTAGCAGAACTCTCTCACTCTCTCTCAATCCTTATAAAACAATTCGTGATATTTATAAAGTAGGTAGAAGAATAATTTGATATTGTAGCATTACACATTGCCCAAGTCATCGGAATTTTATCGGCAATTTGTCTGGATTTTATTATCGCTAACTAAAGAGCACACATTATATGCTGGTTGATCGAGATAAGCCGTTTAGAGACTGGGCCACACGTCGGCAAAACCCGTGCGGCATTACCTGTTTGCAAACGTACGTACACAGTATGAAACAATGGTCGTTCCACCATGAGGCAACAACCAACAAAAGCAAACAAAAAAAAAAAGGAAATAAACAAAAGTAAAAAAATAAAAGAATGAAGAAAATGCAATGGTGAAGTGAGTATAAAACTCACCCGTACTCTCTTTCTTCCCTTGTATTTCATTGCACCGTGTCTGGTGTGTGTGTGTGTGTGTGCGCGCACCATTGTCGATCCTATGACTTTATGAGGCTGCTTGGTACACAATCCACGTTGTACAAGCGAAAGCCATAAGCCTCAGGCCCCCCCCGAGGTATATAGTGGACAGCGGCGGCTAACAACAACCCCGCCAAACACCAACAAATTTAGGATCTCTCACAAAATGCCACCGTAAATATTGTATCGAAGAAATAATTAATCAATACAAATAATACATCTATATATCAAGTAAAGTATATATGTAAAAGGGGGGGAGGAGGAGAAGGCTATTCATGTTGTTGTGTGGCATCACAGAACGACTTTTGTATCCTCTCTCTGTTGCAAATCCGTTGCCAGATACGATATAGTGACACTGGAGAAGAGTCCAGAGTAGAGCTCTCGATCTCCCAAGGCGCGCTTATATTCTTTCCTCGTCTTGCTTTTATATTCGTGCGCCTTCCTCATTCCTAAAGAGAAAAGTAACAACAAAAGGGGGAGCCTCCATCACCGATATAGAGAGAATATACCCGCGCGTCGTTGCCGCCACTGCACAACCAAACTGGCGGCTGCTCTCGCTTAAACAGAAGAAGTGGAAGACACGGCAAACGGGGATAATAATAAAACGAGATATCTCTCGTACGTGGGCGGTCGTATTGTTAGCGCAACGAGGTATGTGCGCAAACGCGCGTCCGCGCAGTAGCGCGAGTGAGAGCCAACCAGTACTAGCGCGGCGCTTCTGTCTCTACGAAGGGAGCCACGTTTGTATTGCGCATGCGTCCGCGCGCGCGCATCCATATGTTGAGCGAATGAGAAAAAGTAGTAAAAGCGATATGCAAACAGTAAAGTAAAACGAAGAGACAATGATATTATAAGAATAATAAAAGCGAGTAACACGAATTGGTATTGCACCCTCTCACTAGTTTTCTTCAGTTCATCTATGAATGTTTATACGTTTAATAAAAAAAAAAAAGTAGAGATATATTATACAATCGCACGAATTTCACACGAGACCACATTTTGTATTGGTATTAACGATTCGCGCATTTATCTTTACAAAATGCGTTGTGATGTGCTGCAAGTGCACTTTTGCATGTATGCGCACAAGCAAATATACAAATATACGTAACAGCGAGTGTATGTAAATCGCAAGAACGACGCGCGAGGAGCCATCTTCTGTTAGTATATACCGTGTTCTCTCTTCCGTATACATGCGCGCACGAGCCTCTATATACTATATACATTTGCTATTTTATATCTTTTCTCTTTTATGTTCTCATATCACCCCCGCGCGCAACGACGTGAGCAAAGAGAATGTTAGAAAGGAAGAGAAGTGGGTATATAGTTTCCGGATCAAAAGCCAATGCCGCCACGATAAACACGCATTATTTCCCTTTGGTATAAGCTATGGTGACTGCGGATGGTATTGCGCTATCGTTACCAATGATGCCGCGCATCTGTACATTGTCTACTGATCCAAGCACCCGCGCAATCCGGATTGTATTTGTTGTCACACTCTCATTGTGGCTAAAACTTTCATTGCCTCTCTATCATCAACCAACCAATTTACTTCAGATATTTATCTATTTATATACGAAGTAAAATTGTAGCATTGGATTCTGTGGAATAGGCAGTAATAGATAAAAATAGAGAGGTGATTTAGTAAAAGTTAGAGTCATACGAATTTTAGAAAATTTCGACGAATCCACAACCACACATTGACGTAATTTTTTTATTTTTAATTCACGTAACAAATTGTTTAGAGCATTTCCTTGATGTCAATCGACAACAGTTGCTACCTACATCAGAATATTCTTCAGAATCATAATAACACGTCGCCATATACATAATCTAATTCAAATTAGAATATTGACTGGTTATTTTAAATCAAGGAAGATTCCACAGGCCCCAAATTCATCTTACAGTAAATTATAATGAATTACAATGAATCCTTTGTTCATATATTGTTTTCTTCTTTTTTTTTTTTTCTACACATGTTGTCCTTTCAAAAGTCATATCTCAAAGCTACTTTATATCAGAATGAGTAGCACAGTCATCCAAGTATGAAGATACCGAACTAAGATCAATCAAAATTTACATTATTATCCAGCTGCGCAAAAAAATCGTTGTGAAGTTTTGACAACTGTACGCGCGGCATTTCTCTCAAATATATAACATATTAATAATATTAATAATAATAATAATAATAATAAGCATAAAAAAAAGAGGAAAATGAATAAATAATATATGTGGAGAGCTGTATATGTTAAGTAAAAACTTTCTCGAGCAGCTGTTGCTATATGTGAAAAAAAAATAAAATAAAAGTAAAATAAGAATTCATACTGCTCAAGTTTAAAGATATTTATCGGTAAAATAACTACGAACGATTTGCAAAGTGTATATGGATTATAATCGTGAGTCGCGCAATAAAACCGCGTGCTGCGCTTTGGACTATTCGTAGGACGTTGTGTATTGTGGGTTGTGGTGTGAGAGTGTGTGTGTGTGTGTGTGTGTAGGCAAAATGAGGTCTTGGTCGGGCTTTGAATATCATGATTGTTAGTATAAATGTGACGTAGTAGGTATTAAAGGGAAGCGTGCCATTCAGAAAAATATTTCATAACAAAGGAAGTCGTGTGGTTCACTATTATATTCTTTCAAATAAATAATCAACAACAAATAAACAAATAATATTCTCAATCTCATTCTCAAAATTATACATAAACTTATTCATTGATTAAACATCTTTTATCACGTAATATTTGTTAATTGTGTAATATAAATCGTTTAATTGTCATCCCGATTGGATCATGTTAAAATAAGATAATTAGTAATAAAATTGTTACAATCGTGGGAATCAGTTAGAAAACGATTGAAGTTGCCGTTTTAATATCGCACCTGTGCGCTCATTTGAAGGCGTAATATCACGCGTTGTGTCAGCATTAGAGAGAAATAATCGTTTCATTGATCGCACGAGCTAAGTGATGACATCAGGGAGTGCGAGAGCGAGACGTGAGAGACGGGGAGGTTAAATAAAAAAGGAAGAAAAATGATAGAGAGCGCGAAGGAGATGAAAGAGGTAAAGGAAGGTAGTAAACAAAGGTGTCGTAATTGTCGGCGTGTCCTCACTGTGGACAAAGCATCGGCGGCAATAGAGTATATGTTGTGAGTGTGAAACCCTCTTTGTAAAAGAAGATGAAAAAAAAAAAAAGAAAGAAGTAACGAGGAAAGGGGCCAGGAATATAAATAAATAAATGTAAGACTTTTCTGTTCAACGAGAGAATGCGTAAAACGAAAGGTCAGGTGACAATGATTTCCAGCCCAGGTGCTGATGCTATTGCTGTTACTGCTGCTGCTGGTGATGCTGGTGCTGATGCTGATACTGATGCCGACTCAGAAGCTGGTCGTCCTTGCCGCGCGCGCGCGCGCGTTTATCCTGGCAGCGATCGATCTTTGTAGTATCGAGACTGAGAAAACCAAACAGACATGCACGCATGTAACATCTCTTATCGATCTACGTATACCTGAATCCACGCACAGGATTTTATTTATTCATTTCCGTTCTTTATTTTTTATTTTATTTTGGTGTCTACATAACCACAGATATTTCACTACAAATTTAAGTGGGTATTTTTCACACACACACAGACCTTGCTATGTAGAAAAAAATAATACTGTACTTAACTTTCATCAGTAGAGGAAACTTGGTTGAATTTAATTTGAGCAGAGTCCCAATAATAAAAATGTAGTTATGAAGAGATTTGGATAGTGATAATTGTTATCAATTTCTTTTCTAGATTGGAATTATTTTAAAAGGACTTCCTGGTCCATCCTTGATACCAACCTCAAACTTTCATCTTCAACTCAACTCCCTCCAAATGAATGTATCATTTTCACCGCAGAATATATTCACAGGATTAATCAACACATCTAAGTCTAACACAACAAATTGTAGTTTGTTATTTTATTAAGCATTGTATTCATTTCTAACACACTTAAATTTGCAGTATACCGATCCATATCTAGTGTCATTATTAGAATCTCACAAATAACATTGAAAGAATAATGTTCCAAACATTTCCATCCAAGTTCATCATATAATCACGTACTTTATCCATTTGTAAAGCTAAAAAACCCATCAAAGAATTCATTCCAAGACTCGTTGTTTTTGGAAAATGATAATTTATGGGGTTTAGTAGGTTGTTCTTGGTTTTGGATGACAGCCGCACCAGGCGTTTATCCACACGATGTTCTATTATGAAGCATGAATATTGCGTGCAACGGTTGAAAAAGATACTCGCAGCTGTTTAGCCCTGTTTAGCTCCACGTCGTCTCTGTTATATATAATATATAACTGTGACAATCCCTCTAATATGAGCTCTCGACCTGCGTTATATATATTTTTGATATCTATATATCAAGTATATAGATATAGGTAAACTCTATAATACTGGCTCATAGAAATAAGGAGTATATATAGGGAAAAACGATGTGAGTGCAAGCATTAATAAGACGGCAACATCGGCGTCGTGCGGACGGACGTGAAATAGCTCTCGGAATAGACTCTAACCAACGGCAGTAGGCCACGCTGCAGATTATCCCCGGACCACAAACGCGCACTGGTGTTTTCCTTTGTGCAAATACCACCAACACTTTTGGCATGCGCTCATCTATCGTTAAATACAGCATAACATTATTATTTTTTAAACCCTCGTACAAACATTTATGTGATGTTTGGTATTGAGAATATATGTATATCTGCAATTATGTTTGTGATAAAGCAAACGTAAGAAATATAATCGTATATCCAGAGTGGAAATCTAATCTTGGTCAGTGGGTAAAAGCCAAAATATTAAATAAATCAAAATGATAATGGATTGAATGATTCTCGAAGGAGCGTTTGGATACTTGAGAACTACATTTAGTTCATGTTATGATGAAATCTTTGGATATGACATGATTTCGAGGAAATGTTCCATAGATTCCAACGAAACTCGAGTTTTAATCATCAGCATGTGATTCCTTAATGCTAATCAGTCTCTATAAATCATCAAGTGATTCAAAACATGACGTTCTTGAACAATTGTTGTAAACTACAGTAGAAAGATCAGAATTCGGAATTCAAAATTCTGTTTAGAATTCATTGAATTGGGTGATATTCTAAGTTGACAAGTATGATCTTAACCCAAACGAGTTTGATTTGTTTTGTCTGATTGTCGAATCAGAATCCTTACCAAAGATTATAAATAACAACTGTCCCATTAATGTCAGCTGAAATTCTGAACATAGATTCCAAGTGAAAGTAATTGTTCTTAACTCTAGCTAGGATTCTAATCCGAATTCATGAATTAAAGTCGCCACAATTTGTCTAGAAATGTCAAATTAAGTTTACGCCATCAACATCAACCAAGACCGTAATGACAATTGCTAAATCAACATTGTTAAGAGCATTGAATATTAAAAATAAGGAAATTTCTATCCAATTCCTGATAAGTTTTACATAAAATGGTGGAAAAAAAAATTTTTAAAATGAATTATATTGATTTTGTGTAGTGCTCCACCCTATCTTCTCATTCACATACACCCCAGTTTGTACGACAGGAAAATATATTAGCTGAATTGTAGCATCGGGCGTTGTGCGAGTTACTTCCGACGGCGCGGAACCGATAAATTGGCATTCACGCGTTCACGCGCTTGCATTTAAACATACATACACACAAATACAAAATAAAAGGACGTGTGCTTGAATTCTGTTTTGCGCTCATGCTTTACACACAATTTTCAATGCAAGTGTGTGCGCGCGCGCGGTATCTTTTGCGTGTGAAAATAAAATATTGCCACAACATACAACCACACATGAGTTAACCACAAGTGTTGAACGAGTAGAGAAAGAGTGAGAGAAACAGTAGCGAGAGGGCTTATTAACATTTCGCCAGGATTTGCAGCAAGATTAAATTGACAGGAAGGATTTGCGAGTCGTTTGTTACCGCGCGAATGCGCGCGGATGTCTTTTCCTTCGTCGGGTCGGCGCGCGCGGGCTCTTTCTCTCTTTCTCTCTCTATCTCAAGACTCCCACAAAGAGCCAATCTCTCCTCTACATTGAGCGAGATCTCCTTTGGGTTATATGTACTTATACAAATGCATATATATACATATATACACGCTATATACACCTATATATAGAGAGAGAGAGGGAAACGGGAGGACTGGATGAAGCGGCGCGGCATTTTCTCGCGCCGATCCGATCGCCACGCACTTCCAATGGCTCGCAACACCCGCAAAACCGTCTTCGGTATATATCTTTGCCCTCCATCCCTCTCTCTCTGTCTCTCTTACTCCCCTTCCCTTGTTTTCTTTTATTTTTTTATTTTTTTTCTCTTCCACAAGCAGAATATTTACGCGTGCGCACACAACCGCCCAAAGATTTACGATCGAGGATATGCGGAGCACTGTACAAGATGCAGTAAATATATTTGTATACACATATTCTTATAATATAATAATTTAATTTATTTATTTATTTATTTCTTTCTTTCTTTCTTTCATTTGGACTTCTGTCTATTTTTGTATGGTAATCATTTGGTGAAATTTAGTTGGTGTCGCTGCTATTTTTGCCCTTCCAACTCGTCATTCTTCCTGTGATTTGGGTCAACATACGCATTAGGGTCGGGTCATGTCAGTTCCCCGTCACCAATGCGAGAAGTGAATACGGAAGTCGTGGTATATATTGTTATAGATACTTTTGTATCTATTACTGTACAAGTTTATTATCGTGTAGTTTATATATTGGATTTATGTGTTTAAGAATGCACATTATATTAATGCATTGATGTATTACTATTTCCAAAAAATAAAATATTCACCAAAAGTTTTATGAGAACATTTAATATTATGATGTATATTAATTGTGACGTTAAATAGTGAAAAATTCATCTGCACGGCGTGTATGGTAATTAATTGAAATATTTATTTAAAAATAAAATGAAAAAATCGTATTATACATTATGAACAATTTTATAGTTGGAACTATGGAAAAAATTATAAAATAAAAAATTAACAATATTGCGACATAATGAAAAAGTAGTTGGTATTATTTTTATCAATGTCAAACTAATGCCATTTATTGAATACAAATTTTTTTTCCAAGTCTCTATAAATATTTAAAACAATATCAAATTTTCCAACAATATTTAAACAAATAAATGTCAAATGAATGTATACATATAATATATATTCATTCGTTCATTCACAACTGACTATTAAACTTGATTGATTTACACAATGACAAATACATTTATTCCCATAACTCTTTCATGATGATTAAACTCAACAACAGTTATTTAAACCTTGCTCTATAACAACGAACGTTTAAATACAAGAAAAAGAAAATGGAAAATATAATTCTGATTATCTCTTTCATATCACCCTGTTTCTACCATACACTGAATGAGAAAAAAAAAAAAAACAAATAAGAAGACAAATATATATAAAGGCCTTGAAGTGGCAGTTGCAAACATTTGGTATCACAGATTCCGGTAGTATTATCACAATGCGGTGTATTTTGCGGTCTTTGAATCTTGGTCAAGTATAATATATATATATATATATATATATATATATATATATATAACAGCATAAATTTTTGCAGCCAACTCCTATAAGAAAGGTCGCGGAACATGCACTCAAAGTTAGATTATATAAATGTGTCAAAAGTAAATAATAAAAATTATACAAAGTAAAAATACAAATATTTATAAATAATATATATTTTGTTAATCCACCCACACATTCACACACGAATTAACCAATTCAATCAAATAAGTGTCAAGAATAATCATGGTAGGATTATGCCTAATGTATAATAATAAATAAAAAAGAAAGAAAAAAAAAAAAGGAAAAGTAGGCGTAAGATGAGGGTATCAGTTTGTCATCGAGTAGAGAAAATTCTGTGTGGGGTCTGCTAATCCACCAGTTGAATATCACTGACACACATACACATATTAACAATATATTGATATATAAATATATAAATGCTTGACTTGTTTTTTGGGAACGTGAAGTGTCAAACGATATGCGCCCTCAAAATCAACATTGGCATGTGGGTGGATAACCGGACGTAATGTTTCAGGCAAAAGCATTTCATATCTTTTCTTTTTCTTCTTTCTTTTTTTTTTTTTCTTCACTTCTCTCATTCTCTCGCGAGCGCATTCTCCAATACTCAAGATGAGCACATATATATATATATATATATATATGGTTTTTATGTATACGTGGGCGTTATAGACAGGAAGGCTCCTCAACAGTTTTATTCCGAAATCGATGAAGACTCTGTGTGTATATATGTGTTTTGTATGTTTCAACACAACACATGAGAGAGTCATCTTATAAAATGATTGCGCGACGTAGGCGGTAAATATTATCGATGAAAATATCAAGTAAATGAATGAAAAAAACAAGTCAATTGTGGAAGAATAAATTGAGAGAAAAAATGTTTGAACGATTAATATTGAAAGTAATTAATTCATCCATTTTATTTATTTATTTTTTTTTTGTTTTTTTTCTTACTATTATAATCATTTATATAATTGATTAAGTGCCACTGTTTAGTTCATTAGCGAAGGATTTTGTTAAATATAAAACAAATGAATTTATTGAAAAATTTTATGTAGATTTTTATTCACAGTTAATAGTTATTAAACTACAATATATAATTTATTAACTGTTGATTGATATCAAAATAAACTCTACTCTCTGTTGATATAATACAAAGTAGTAATATTATTATTACCAAATTATAAATACCTGAACAACAATTACAATTTATTAATTCCCTAATTAATTTTTAATGCATCTGAATTATTATTATGATTCCATTTCATCGACAAAACACACCAAACATAATTCACGAAAATAATGATAATTATAATAAATATAAATAGTTATGAATAAAATGGCAAAAAGACTAAACCAAAAAAAAAGAAAAATAAATAAATAAATAAATAAATAAAAGAGAATAAAATGCGTTGGCTAATCGTTGAGGCGAATCCTCACGACGTTGACTCGGGGCACGCGCCCGCGCTCGATCAAGCTATCCCCACTCATAGCCAATTTCCCTTTCTCTTTCTCTCTCTCTCTCTCAATCTCTTGTCCTCACTCTCAACGTCTCCTTTTCTTTTTCACCTAGGTCCCATCGAGTGTGTTTGTAGTGTGTGAGAGAGTCCCCGCGCGCTTAGTCCTCCCCCCACTACTACTATACAAACTACTGGGGCCTCACTGACAATAATCGCCCACACGTAGTTCCCCCCACTCTTACTGAAATATTCTCCCACCAATCGCAACGTGCTTTTCTCCTTCAATATTCTTCATTTCTCCATTTATTCTCATCTTTTGTTTTTATTTGTATTATATACAAGAGCCCTTCACTCTAACTTTACTGTTACTGTATTATATTATATAGTAAGGCCCCCAAAAAATTATATTACCTATATATATATTTTCTATCCAATCTTAAATAATTATTCTCACTCATACTCACATATTGTATACGTATATTAAGTGGGCAACCCACCGCAACGCCGCAACAGCGACCCACACGCGGTCCCTATGTGCCTCCCGCAGGGACCGTCTCACGTGGCCCTCCCCCCTCCCCTCTCTCTCTCTTTCGCTCTTCGTTGTCTGCCTGCTTGCGCACGACTCGCGCTCGCGCCCGCGCACACACACCCTCAGTCAGAGACGAACCGAGAGACCGGCTGCCGGATCGTGTAGACGAGAATATATCGGCGCACGACGTAAAATCAATATATATTTTTTTTTTTATATATATATTATTATTTTTTTTTTTTTTCACGTGTGTGTATTATATGTTTTTGTATACGTGCATTGTGTGTTTCATTCGCTGTGTTATTTCAACGACACGATACGTCACAATTATAAATATCAAATATATATATATATATATATATATATATATATATATATAGATAAATAAATAGATTTTGTTATTTTAACACTGTGGGAAATTTATTTTCTACAATTCCCATTATTTCAATTTTTTTTTTTTTTTTTTTTCAAATATAAATTGTTTATTATGTTTATTTATTTTTATTTATATTGAGGATTTTATTATTTGTTTAATTGCCGCGAAATAAAGGGTCTATCTATCAGACCCACGTGTGCATTATTATTATTATTATTATTTTTGTTTATTATTTTTTTTTTTTTGTGTTACTGTGTTGGAGGGATATATGTGTGTCACTGTGCCACCGATTAATTGGAGTACTGTGCAGAATCTACGTCGACGTTGTTGGCTCTTACGGATCGAATCAAATGGTGTGGATATGAGAAAGAGAGAGAGAGAGAAAAAAAAAAATATCTCTACAAATTAAATAATATCGAAATATTGCAATGTCGTTTGTTCCAATTTTTTTAATAATGAAGGGAAGATTTTTTCTTTTTTTTTTGTTTGTTTGTTTGTTTTTCACATTTTTTGTTTCGTTTAATTATTAATTTATTGTATATGATGTATTTTTATTTTTTTAAATAAGCAAACAATATTTGTTGTTTATTATCAAGGGCGTATTTTAAGGAAAAAAATTTTTTTTTGTTTTTTTTTTTTTCATTATAATGTAAAGTAAATTTATCTGTGCGAATAATTAAAGAGATACTGATTGAACGATTTGGGCAAATGTTTTTTTTTATGAAGATGGGAGAGCGTGAAACACGCGGAGATCCAAAAGAAAAAAAAAAAAACAAAACGACGAGATCATGCGTGTTCCACTTTAGTTGATAGTTGCTGCTGAAGTACTGGGTATCCAATGCGTCTTAATGAAGCGATTCCTATCAGCTCGTGAAATCTGATAATTAAATCAAGTTTGTTGCACGCGATATTAATCAAGCGAATGTCGGCAGTGTTACTGAAAACGAACATGTATTGCTGTTGGTGATGGAAAAAAAAGAAAGAAATAAAACAAAAATTATCATTTTTGTTTTTTATTTCTCCCAAGTTTTTGGTGATTTTTATTTTGTTTTTTTTGTTTTTTTTTTGATTGAATAAAAATGAATGAAACATGGGGAAAATATGTTGTAGAGTTTTGCACGTATATCTATGTCAATTGTTGTCTGTTATTATGATATTTTATTCTTTTATAATTGTTCGTTAATGTACATGTGAAATAAATTTTTGTATACAGTTAAATTGTATGGGGATTATAGAGGTTTATATGTTGACGCAAAAATGTTAAAAACTTTAAATGTAATTTGGTTGTTTTATTGTTTAAATATGTTTTTCTTTATTTTTTCGTTGGATGATTTTATTCAACTGAAACTCTGTTCAAATTCAATATTATTCCCACAATTATTCAATATATATAAACCCCAACAATTTTGTAATACAATTCTCGCGATGAATTGTTTTAAAAATTTCACAAAATATTTCCATTTCATTTATTCTATTCCACTGAATACATTTATCTGTCACCTCATTACATATACATATCTATTATTAAATTATCAATACATGCTTTCACTTATCTCTATCGTTAATACAATAATAAAAATTCGATATACAATCAAATAAATTTTTTTTTTTCCCCTAAGGCAAAACAAAATGGTTGTTTGGAAATAAAACATTTTCGTGATTTATTCACAGTGATAATTTTGTTCACACATTTAATTCACCAAATTGACAATATAAAATAATTTTCATATCATTATACACAACAAAAATATATATTGCAAAAATTATTATTACTCTCAGTAAATTTTTACAAATTCATTTTAATTTAATATACATTGTCAAAAATATATAATTCATTTATTCATTTTTAAACGAACTAAAATAACCTTATAAACAATAAATTAAATAAATATCCACTAATGTTGATATAAAAATAAACAAAACATATTATTGCAACCATCAAGTAGTTACAATCAAAGAAAAAAAAATATATATATATATATAAATATTAGTTTTCAAGTATCTCATATGTCGTTTTTGTTTTTTTTATTTTCTCGAGGCCAACATATACACAACGTTCAATTTTAATTTCGTAACTTGATACGTCGTTAAAATAATGTATCGTGCGATTAACCCCTCCGGCCACACGGTTAATTAACAGGAGGGTTTAAAAAATGAAAGAGAAGTAACGCAAATTAATCAAACCACATTTATACTTATATACATTTTTACTTGGTGCAAATGAAGTTTGTGGGAATTATAAACTACGTATAAAATTGTATATAAATATATATATATATATGTTCAGTAGCATGATATTCGAATGTGGCGCCGGCCGTCGCTTTATTTTGTCAAAGAATAACTCGACCTTTTTTTATTTTTTTTCTTATTTTTCCATTTCATTTTTATTTTACACTTTGTACAATTTTTCTTTTTTTTTTTTTTTTTCCCCCCACACATTTTATTATTTTTTATTTATTTATTTATTTTTATTTTGAAATGGGGTCTCTCGCGATTCTCTATATATATATATATATATCCCGCAGTGAAATTATCGTGACTCTTGGCGATAATTAAGAGTGAACGACGCGTGGGCGAGTAACGGGTGTCTCTCGAGGATTTGCGTCGCAAGATATCCTTTATACTTATGTATACTGGCTTTTCTTCTTTTATTCACTATGCGCATGGTGAATACTTTATTCTCTTTAAATTCATTGAATGAGTGAAAAAAAAAAATTAATAATAATAATAATAATAAGAAAAAGAAAATAAAGAATAAAATGAATAAATAATGAAAATAAATAAAAATGTGAAGATACAAATTTTGTTATAATGAGACGATGAAGAATTTATAATTGATACTTGTTAATATATATATATATATATATATAAAATATTGATGAAACATTCCAATGATTATATGTCAGTTATAAATGTAGTATGTTCTATTAAGTATTTAACTATGACGGCTAATTAGATGTTTTAGCTTCCATGTATATCAATTTAATTGAATTAAAATCAATTACACTCGCGGCAAATTGTCGTATTGAGGCGTTGGGAAGATCGATACGTATATATATATATATAAATAAAATAATTAATCTCATTAGTTGTAAATTATATTTATAAATATTTTTATACTGATAAATATATTTTTGAATTAATCATTCGATAAATTTAATTGATATTTAATTAAATATATATTATAATTATTGGAACAAACGAGATTGCAATTGCGATAAAATAGTCATCGACAATTTAAAAAAAAAAAGAAACGAAAAATATCATTGAATAATTTTTCAGGAACCGAAAAACATCGTGCAGCAGCGTTTCGCAATAGATAAATAATGAAAATTAATAGAAGCATGATAATGACACAAAAATAAATATATAAAAATATTTTTAAAAAAATATATATATATATTTTCGTTTTTTTTATATATATATAAAACAAAAATGAAAGTATACCAGTGACAGTTATCTATAATTCCGTTGCATTATCATCTAGTCAAACGTCTATGAGAAGAGAGAAAAAAAAGAAAAATCAACGTAATAAAATGACAATATGAATATTATTGATCTGTGATATCCTAAAACAAAAAAACAAACATAAAAAAAAAGAGGTGTGAGAATAATAATAATAATAATCGGGATGAAGAGACACTCATGACAATTTTCATGTGCAAGAGAAAAAGGAGAAGAAGAAAATTTTGAAATCAAGAAAACGACAAAAATTTTTTTTTTTTTTTTTTTTTGGTTTCTTATAATTATTTTTGTTTTTTTTTTTTTTTGTTTAACGACTTTGACCAAGTGCAATCGACAGTAATATAAATTTAATACAGTAATATATCAAATGGACATATACGCTTGGCAGTGATAAAAAGAGAAAGGAGAATAAATAAAATAAAAAACGGTGGAAAAATAAAGAAATAAAATAAAAATAAACTCCGAGAGCAATTAATATATAATATATATATATATATATATATTAAAAATTTTTTAAAAGATAAATTTATCATCATGGTTATTTTGGATCCCGAGCAAAAGCTCGAGAGACAACACTGCGGCAGACGAATGTGCGCAATTTGTCGACGCATCAAACGTGATAAAGGTAATAATGAATTAATATATACATTATACTTCCACCTAAAATAATGAAAAAAAAATTATAAACATTTATACACATGTATATACATGTATTTTTATATTTTTTATATATAAAAATAAAATGATCGCGTGTTCACAGTTGTGTTTAAATGCAAATGGCTCGTTAGTGGTAACGTTACACCTGAAATTTTTTTTGGCGTGGGTATCATCATTGTCTTTCAATAGATTTATTCATCTCCTCATTTTAATTTTTTTTTTTTTATCTATCTCACTTGCTCTGCGACAACCCCTCTATTCACTGTGTCATCATCCACTGTATATACACATTGTCACACGACAATGAAAGAGTCATCATAAATTTTATAAATACCATTGTATTGTATATATTAATATCAATAATTTCAATTATATTCTGATGAAGATATAAATATAAATTTTATTATTTGTCAAATAGTGAATTAAACAAATTATATTAAATTAAATTAAAATATATATGACATTATACAACAGTGGAGTGTTAAGAGTGGGTATATAATAATATAAAATAAAAAATAGAGGGAGAGATAGGTGAGGCTATGTGAAATGATAAAGTGTAGTAATCTCTCTTTATATTTATATTTATATATATATTTTATGAATGCAATAGCAATGTGAGTGAGATCGATTGCGTGTTGAGAAAGAGGAAGAGAATTTGTGAATGAAATAATATGAGAGTGAGCGAAGGGCGCGCGTGGGCCGATCAACAAACCAACGACCCACACATACACACACACACGCTCTATCATAATATCAAGAAAGAGAAAAAAAGAAAGACCTCCGGCAACGCGATACTGTGCCACAACATAACAACTCAAGCTTAGAGAGAGAGTGCGCAAGGTTGTCACGCGCCATCTCACCCATATATATATATATATATACACATGTATGTATATAATAATATTGATGTTATCGATGTTGCTACTACTTTAAGTTCTTTAGATATATTTAGTGAGACAAGAAAAAAAAATGTGATATGAAGTTTGGATTTATTCAAACATGATTTAATATTCACTAAATATTCACGCGCATTTTATTTTTCATTTCTAAATTTTGTAAATGACTTGAATTTTAATACTTTGATATCATTGGATTACATAATGATTTATAGGGAAATTTATTTGTTTGAAATATATATTATATATTTATTTAATTATGAGAGACAGTGCTTGGTTGTTGTATATAAAAGCTCACACATAATTGAGTTATAATAATTATTTTGTTGCTGAATGTATTATGTTATTTTTATTTTTTTTTTTTCATTATTATTCGAAATGTTTTGAATGCAATTGACAATTGTTATTTTTCGTATTCTTTGTGCGATTGTTTATATATTATTTATTAGTATTTATCGTGTCACAGAGAATAAGGGGGGAAAATATTGAAGAAATGTATAAATGTGGTTTTAATTTTTGTAGTAATATTTAATGCAATAAATATATATATATATATATGCACATACTTATATATTACATATACGGTAAAGATCAAGTTTCCAAAACTATCATATGTGTATTTAATGTGCCAATGAAACGAATCCTGTATTTATTTACACGTGATGATGTGGTCGGTCTATTTCTGGACTCTTCATAAATAAATACTTGTTCACCATTGACGTGATCAAATTAATTAATTTTTTTTTTTTTCAATCCAGCCATCATTGATATTTAAGGGAGTGCTGTTAATGCAAATGTAAATAAAAATGTGAGTTTTGTGGGTGTATAAGAAAGATTAAATTAATTTAGTCGAGTAACAAATTATGCGGTATTTATAATTGATAATATTTCTTAATTTTTTCACTCTCCAATTTAACAATTATAAGTGTTCAAAATATTTATCGTAGTGATAATTGTTCGGTGATATTATCAGATTACATATTATTGCTTCACTTAATTCATATTTAATATTTATAAATTCCACAAGATAATATTGAACAGAACATTTTAATTTTCACCACGAAAATTGTAATGAACTTTCTTCCAAATAATTTTTCAAATAAATATTAATATGTGGAATATTATTTCGAAAATTGTTCTCTCATCTTTTATTCAATGTTGAAACGACTTTATTGTATAGTTAATAAATGAAATAAATATATTCCACAAAATAAAAACCATAAATAACAAAATATAAAGATATGCAATAGAAAAAAAGAAGAAACAAAAAATTCATTTATATAAAATACATCATCAAATGTTTGTTATATGTATTCGAATTGACGGATCGGAATGAGCAAGTGAAACAGGAGTTATATAAAAAAAATTGAGATGAAAAATGAAATAAAAATAAAGAGAATAAAACAAGAAAGATATAGATATAGAGTGGGAGAAAGCAAGAAACAATTGACATTCTGTGCACACGTTTGATGAAAAGAGGGAGAGATTATGGGAGGGATCGTCCTCCTCTTTCGTTTCAGATAGGAGGGATCTCTCTCATCCAGTACAAACACACATTGAAAGAGTGAATAAGAAAAAGAAGAAATAAAAATACATTGACAGAAGAGCGAATGAGCAAATGTGAGAGAGGTGAAACAGAAATATAATACAACCAAGTTGCCACCACACTAGTGGCATGCACCTGTGCATTGCCGCCATATATGATACAGAGTTATGGCGTTTTTCCATGCCACACACTCACGATCGTATCTTTTACCAGCGAAACCAATTCCATTTGTGGAAAGTGCACAACCGAACGAGCGAGAGCGCGAGGCCGAAGAGCCAACGTATACTCCCCGGGCTCGCGCCGTTTTTTTTTTTTTTTCCCCTTTGTTTTTTGTTTGTTTTAAAACGCGTTGATGCCTGCACGACTTCTTGTCTTTACTGCGTATGTATACACTGCCACTGGGATGAAAAGTAAATTAATTATCGTACGGGACTTGTTGTTATAAGCAAGACAAAGATGAATTAACAAAAAAAATGATGAACTAACAGAGAGAGAGAGAGAGAGAAAAATGTTAACATTTATATTGAGGGTGTTCTCGGGGGAGATGAGAGAGAAAATATGGCATCACACTTTTATTTATTAGATACGCCACGTTGAACGCGTCTAGAATCCAAGAGTGTATATGAATTCAAACACAACTAGTTATACTATGGGCTTTTTTTTTTTTACTCACCGTCTTCCTCTCTGTCTGTTAACTATAACTATATATTTATATATATATATATAATGTGTACACACATATATATATAGATATTTGCCGCAAGTCAACATGCCGCCGTGCTGTCTGGAGTTTGTCCCGTGTTATTTGTTGTGTTATGTGCACTGTGTGTATGAGAGTTTTATGCCATTGTCTCTCAGGATATTTCCCGCCGTTAAATAAAATGTGTATGTCAGTTATATGGTGAGTTTAATATAATGACAAAGAAAAAATAATATCACAAGAATATTGGCAATATATGTAAACATAAGTGAAGTATTGTAAATGAAAAATTACGAGAAATTTTGTGTGCGACGCCCTGGAATTAAATAATACACATTGTTCATTTTTATATAATGAAGTTTATTCATTCATGTTAACAATTGAATTGGATATATATTATTTTCTTATTTTGGTATATATAATGAGTTATGTTTGGTGTGTGTGTGTGTTTTTTTTTATTTATATATATATATTTTAGTTAAATAATCCTAACTGACTTTAGACCACATGAGGAAGTCAAACTTATGGGAAACGTGCAACTCTCATCACGTTCATCATTAGTATAAACATACACTAACTGCTCTTTTGTTTGTTCTCAGTTTTGTTGTTTTTTTTGTTTCTTATATTTGTTCATTTTCTTCACTCTTTTTTTTTTTTTTTTTCTTTTGCTATCTTTTGCACGCATTCAATTCATTTAGAATTCAACTTGAGAGGGCAACTCTCGCGCATTTCAACCATATGTAGTAACGTGGAATCGAGAACGAATATATATATATATATATATATTTATCAGTGTGTGCGTGTGTGAGCATAGAAAAAAAATTTATTAGCGAAGAGAGGGAGATAATTAGTCCTGAGGGACAGCAGCAATGAAAAGACGACAACAACGATGATAATGATGATGATGACGACAACAACAACAAACATTTATACAGTACATACAGAAAGTAATCGGAAAAAAAAAAAGAAAAAAACAAGCACTTGAATTGAGAAAATATTACTTGAATAAATGTGCATTGACTATCATCAAAATTGTTGACGTACAATAGAGAGTTTTTAATTGTATATAAATTTAATTTATTATATCAACAGTGAATTCATACTCAAAATAATAATTCAATATGTTTCTTTATTTATTGGCTTTTAAAATTTTCATTTGACAAAGTGAACATTCATTCTTATATCTACAGTAACAAAATTTAAATAGTCATCTGAATATCCAAATTATTCGTACAGAGTGTAATAAAGTTACAGAGCTTTTTTTATTCAATTTTTCATTATGATGTATAAAAAAATATTTCAATTTAAAATTAATATATATTAACAATGACAATTTGTCAATAACCAAAACAGTGGTTACAATATAAAACACCAGACTAGTCAATAAATAAATACAAACGGAAACAAAAAAGAATAGTCCTTCGAAAATTCAAACAAAATTTCCACTGTGTCTACAATAAAAATAATTTTACATTCAACACTAACTTTTTAATATACAAAGAAATAAAAGAAAGGAAAAAAACCCCCCCACCCACCCTACCGTAGGCCCTTTCTCTCCAACAAACATTTAGAAACAATCAAAATTAATGTACCAGGCAATGGAAAAGTAAAAAAATTGAAATGTAAAATGAAATAAATTATAATGATTGACTGTATGTCACAATAATCATGACATACAGAATTGTGATTAGGGGCCTGGTGTAGCACGCGCTCAACGCACGTTCCTCATCATTCTCTACATCCTTGTCTCGTACATAAAACCATCAACTATTATACATATATATATATATATATATATATATAAACTAAAATTATATATCCACGTGTCGTAGCAAGTTTCGTTTTCATCCTGTGTGTGCCACACGTTCTTTAGTGTTTCTATGGGGGCCTCTCACGCTACATTTATTCATTCGTAGGTGTAACCAGTTTCTGAAGGCACACACGAACTGTCAAACCCACGTGGGCCGCCCACATATATACATACACACACATATATAGATATATATATATATATATACATTCAATATATGACATTGGGAAACAGAGAAAGAAAAATAATGAATCGTGCAGAGTGTGTATATAATTCCACGAATAATAGTTTCAGACACGACTGAAGAAATAAAAATAATGAAGAAGCGGGTGGGCCAAATATATACATGTATACATGTAGCTATATATATATATATATAAAAAAAAAATGATTGAAATCACATCTCATAAATTTGATATAAAATTATTTTGCCAATTTGAATTAGAATGAAAAATAAATTGAATTCATGTGACAAAGTTTTAGATTTTAATCATATCTGTAAAAATAAAAATATAATCTTGATTTAAATTGCACATTTAATTGTTATTTTTCATTTTTTATCTCATATTCATTTAAATACAAACTATTTGAAAACTACCATTTATATTAATATATATATAAATTCACTTTACATGAACACGAGTTATTATGTTAAAACGTTATTATGTTGACGTTATCAGATCAGAGCCAATTTCGAATACATATTGTATATATATATATATAGGTATTTATGTATATATATACAATGAAGAGAAGTAAGAAGCAAGAAGCGACGATTCACCAAGCTTGAAACAATGCCAATGCATCGTTAACGTCTCGCTGTGAGCACACGACACGTGTAGCAATTACCATAACACGAATGTATACCAGCTGCTAGATTATATGCGATCAGGAGCGGGCGCGAGAGACAACGCGAGAGTGCTATTGCAATGTTGTGTGTGTGTGTGTGTGTGTGTGCGATTGACGCGATGGGGGCCCACACACGCAAAAAAAAAAAGTAAAATAGAAAAAAAACAAAAACAAAATTGTCCTAAATTATATTTCACTTGAAATGAAATAAAAGATTTCAATCAACAATAATTATTTTCGATTTATTTAAAATGTTTATTTTTTAATAAGAATCAATACTAAAAATATATATTTAATATAAATATTAATCTTAATTCTCTGAATTAAATGTGAAATTTGTCACTTGAATTAATATAATATTTTATTGTAACTTCAAAAACATTTTAACTCAAATGTGTTATATATATGGTTCCAATTTAAAATATTTTTAGGATGCTGCATGAGCATATGTGAATAGAGGCCAAAGACCTTTTTTAATTTACCATCTTCATACGGAATATATAATTCTGTCGGAGATGGTTGACACTTTTGTTTTTTCCAACTATCGTTGAAAGAAAAATGTTATTCGTTTGTCAACAAACGTTTTTTCGCCGACATTTTTATTCCACTGTTGCTGCAAATTCATATGTATATACATAGCTATAAAATATATATATATATATATAAATAAATATAAATAGCGAATGAACTAAAAAGGAAAAATAAATTGTCTACAGTTGGGGAAAAGATAAAAGTAAAAAAGTGTCTACCAAACGATTGATATAACGCCACAATTTTTTCTTTTCTTTTGTTTTATTATTGTTTAATATATATATATATATACACGCTTGTAAAGCTCCACTTGATTTATAATGACAAACAAAATAAATTAAGTCGTGTTGTTAACCCTGTTTTTAAAAGTTGTCTTGCAACAACCGAAGTATATATATATGTTTAATAATTTTTTTATCACTGCATCGTTTTATTATTTCTTTTTTTTTTATTCAATTCTTTACTTTCCATAATTTTTCTATTGTTTATTTTCTTTCTTTTTTTTTTTCTTTCACGTTTATTTATTCATTACTTTTATTCTTATTTATTTATATACTGACAAGTGAGGTTTTTGGTTTTTTTTTTTTTCCTTTTTTTTTTTGAGAGAGAACACGCGCGATATATAAGTATGTATATAAATTCGTTAGTCACGCGAGAGTATGTCTGTTCGTGACTCGCCCCATGACACGACAACGCTGAATCGAGAGAGAGAGAGAGAGAGAGTGAGAGAGAGAGAGAAAGCGAATGAGATTAAAAATACTGACGACGGGGGCGGTATAAAGTTGAGAAAAATATACAGAATATTTGTGGTTGAATTCGACTGTACTTCGTGAAAAATAATAAGAGGAAGCAGTGGATGAAGAGGAAAAAAAAAAAAAAATTGGTACCAAAAACAAAATGTAAAAAAAAAAAAAAAAAAATGAAAATGAAAGAGAAGAAGAAGACGACGTAGAAAAAAAGTGAAAAAAGTAAAAAACAAACCAAATCGTGAGATATATTCAAGATTGTGCACGTGCGCTGCAGTAAAATAATCCAATGAAAAATTTGGTTTGAAATATTTTACCACATCTTTACCACATATATATATATAAACGTGGAGAAATATAAAATTAAACTGATTTCACTTTATTTTAATTTAATCGTATTATTTTTCTATTGAATATTTCTGCAAAGAAAATAAAAAAAAAAAAACAAAACAAAACAACTTCATATAAAATTTAGTTGATTTGATTTAATTTCTTTTCTTTTTTTTTCATTATTACATTCAATGCAATTTTAAATTATGTTATAATGAATTGGGGGGAGGGAGAGTAGTGTGGTGACAAATAAAAATAATAAATTATGTGATTTAAGTTGCGTGTTTCAATTAAAAGGCGTGGCTTTAAGTATGGGCGTGGTTTTGTTCAATGCACTTTAATGTAACGGAGAAAGAGTGAGAAATTATTTCAATGGATTGTTCACCCGCACATTTGAATTGTCATTATTATTGTCAATAATAATAATAATAATAATTTTAACTGTGTATTAATATTGGAAATTATTGTAAACAAAAGTTTACAATGTACTTAATTAATAATAAATTTTTTTTTAAGTATTAGATAAATTTCTATGCACTCTCGCAGCATAAATTTATCTTTTCAATTAATTAAATAAAATATCAATGTTGATTGGACAAAATTGTTACAGTTAAAACATCTACAGAAGAATAATTATAAATTATTTTTTATCTACAATTAATTTTTTTACAGTAACTTTAACTATGAATTTATTATTAAAATCAATTATTATTATTCATCAAAGACAAATGGATGAATTGAACAATCTTTTGTTATATTTAAAAATACGAATATTTATCTTTAATTAACATAAATAATCATGATTCATAAAAAATTGACTTATATTTTTTATTTTCATTCTAAAAAAACGTAAAACAAACAAACAAATCTCTCTACAAATAAAAAGAATTTACATTCTTTATTATTATATATTTACACGTACAACAATATAATTATTCTTAATTCAATAATGATTTTTTTTTCATTCCAGTGCTAATTTTAATTAATTTTCTTTACTTTTCATCAAATACCTATCACCATACTCTGTAAAATATGACGCACAATTTTGCAACGAATTTCAAGCTAGGAAGAGAGTGAAGCGTGAAAAACATTTATGTATGTTCGTCGTGTGTGTTTATATATATATACATATATATATATATATAACATTTACTAACGTACGCGGCCATTCGGTGTAAAATGCCTGCGTCCGACCCACCACAGTCTCTTTCACTGCCATAATAAATCACAATCTAGCGCCATTCAGTTTGTTTGTGGGTCACTGAGCGGTGTCATGTGAAATCGCAACGTCCCAAGCGACCATTCAACACCTATACAACACATATATATATATATATATACATAAAAAAAAATCCTGTATAATCTTATTTGACAGTTATCATTGTATTTTTGTTCCCTAAATTGATAGAAAAAAAAATTGAACCACTATTTTATTATCTAATTTTATAATATCCCATTTGTGTTTTGTTTTTTTTTTTAATTTTATTTATGAATATTTGAGAAGACGAAATAATAATAAAAAATATTAAAAGAAAGAGAGTGTAATATATATAGAAGATGAAGAAATAGACACGACACTTTGAATCTCCCGTGACTCTGAGGATTTATTTATACTCAAAGCTCTATGTATTATTGGATATCACCCCCGCGACACTATAGTCGTTATACAGTATACAGTGTGTGCTCTGTGTGCATATGTGTTAATATGTCTTATCTGTCATTCTATATTTCTTGTGTATTTCTCTTTTTTATATATGCATATAAATATATTACCGTGTTAGTGTGTACGTTGATCCTCATTGCGTTATAACATTCATATATATATATATATATATATATTTATATATATATAAATATATATATATATATATATATGTACACGCGTTAACCAGAAATAGCGTGATGAAAAGACGCAAGTGTATTTTTTTATAATCAAAATTATTTTTTCATTATTTTATTCATTTATATATGGTCGTTTATAAAATATTTTTTAAATTCTTTATTTATATATAGAAACACATTCTCTGTTCATTTAATTTAAATAATACTCTTTGTGTATGGTGGAAAATTTTACTGATTAATTTCACTGTGATATTTATTTTAATTTAGAATACAGTGTTTAATATTTATTAATTATATTTTGTCATTGAAAAACAGTTTAACAGACTGTTATTCACTTGATAGTAATTAATATACCATAGAAAATATGGAGAAGTAATTTTTTATTTGTATCTAGATGGGAAAAAAAAAAAATTTATATAAATACTGAGAAATTTTTTAATAACACAACTGTAATAACACCAATAATATAACAAGAGTATTTAAAAAAATTGAAATATAAAGAACACGAAAGGAGTGAAAAGAAAAAAGAAAAAAATTCCGATTTATCATTATTAAAATTACGTTTAAAATTTTATCTTCACAATCGAGATGTCTGTCCACACAACAGCCGTAACTACTGGCAAAAAAATCCAGTTCAAACACGTATATTTCGACCGGATTAATCGTTGTAAAAATTGTATCCAACATTTTCCTACAATTTAAAACAATCACTAAAAATATACCTAAATAAATTTACAAATACATATCATCACAATTGTTATTTACATTTCCACAATAACTTTCTCTCCAAATAAACAAATTCAAGTATACATTTCAATTCACACACTTCTCTCAATATCCACACAACGTGTGCGGTCAAATAAATTTAATTGGCAAATTAACAATCAAGATAAAATAAACATTTATCGAGTGTGATAAAAAAAGAAATAAACAAATAAACAAATTAAATACACAAACACTGAAAAATATTTGAAGAATTTCCAATTATACTCAAGTGAATTAAATTTTTATCGCTCTTTGTATGGATATATATTTTGTACAAACACACACACACACACACACACACACTTTTACATTCCAGCGAGTTTATCAACATATCTGACGTCCCACGCGCATCGGTAGCATTGCGTTTGCGTTCACGTATATAACATGGTGTATGCAATTTGAAAGAGTGGAAGAAAACAACATTGCAAAAGAGCAAGCGACCCCGCAGGTATTTCGACTGTGCATACTTTCTGCTGTTGCTGCTGTTGTTCTGTTGTTACACTGCTTTGAATTCAGATTGCGGGCATACGATTCGATTGGTTTTTGTTTTTGTCCTTTGAAATTTATGCAATAACCTGCAAACAGAAGGTAACCACCCAGCACCCTCCATCTCCACTGAACACATACTCGAAATCCAGTCTTTTCACTCTACCCCACTCTCTCTCTTAACTTGTATATATATATTTATTTATATCCACGGCTTCTTTTGTGTGTTAATTTGTATGGTGGTTTTATATATATGTATATATTCCAACTACTCAGACGTCTTTGAAGCAAGTCAAGACAAGTTGAATATATTTTGGGGCAGCAGTTATCCACTATTATATTTATGTATATAATGCAGCTATGTGAAATTTTAAATTCTTAAATGTTGACCCCTTTGACTCTGGATCTCAAACATCCTCTCCAATTAATCAAATTATATATATATATATATATATATATATATATATATATATATATATATATATATATATATATAAGTTCTTCTTGTAGAATTGTTAGAGATTTGTAAATGTAATCTATTTTTCTTCTTGTTTTCATGTTCATCATTTTTTATAATAAAAATTGAATAAATTATCAACGTAATTGTGTACAATGTTTTTTAATTTATTTTCAATTTTTCAAATCCACAAAACACAATATTAATATTCACTGAATGAAAGTGCAGTTAAAAAAAAACATTAAAAAAAAAAAATATATATACTACGTATTAAAAGAAATAAATGTGAGTTAAAAATTGAAATGTTGAAATATAAATCGTCGCACTTTAAATACAACAAAAATAAATCTCTATTATTATTAATACCCATTTTTTTTTTTTTTTATTATTTTTATTTTTTTTTTAAATATTGCATTTATAATCATAACGGGGACACACGCGTGTACTAATGAGGAAAGAGATGCTATACACGTAGTCATGCACAAACGACGTCGTTTGTGAAAAAAAAATTAAGAGCTCCCTTTATCTCGATGCATTTTTCAGACAATTCGAAACTCGTATCACCACTCGACAAAATATTCGCAGTATACATATTGCAGCGGTCAAAAACAGTATAGAGAGAGAGAGAGAGTTACAAAATTTATATATGTATAAGTAACTTGTCGCGCAAGAAAGAGAAAGAGAGATCATTATCGCTGTGACAGTGTGGTACAAAACCAAGCAGCGACTCTTTCACCAAAATGCTGCCACACAAATATCTAGAGCACTTTTATCTCTCTGCAATAATAAATTTTTAATTAGCCCCCGAAGAAAAGATGACAGAAAATTAAATGAATATATATATTTGTTTGTTTTTCAATATTTAATTTTTATATCTTTCATATTTATTTATTTATTAATTTTTTTTCTATTATTATTTGTTGCAGCATTGAAGGTGAAATTGATGCTGAGGCGACCAATCAATCAGCTGGTAGCTCAGGGTATAATGCCATGTAAGTATATCACTTTAATTACTAACAATTAATCTATATAAATTTATTTTATTTATGAATACAATAAAAGCCAATTGTATTGATTAATTGATAATTGTTAAAGTGTCCTTGTGCAATATTGGATCAATTAAAAGATCCACTTGTTATTTTTTTTTTTGTTTCTTATATTTAATTCTTCGCTTTATCACAAAGTTTTTTTCCATTCTGATCAATTTGAATTAATTGATTGATAATTTGTCACTTTGGTAATAATTATATTTAAGTTGAGAACTATATTGATGTACTGTATGTGTTGTGTCACAGTGAATGTGATAATAATGAAGTGGAAAAAGAAAACAAAAGTCTCGGACTGAGTCAGAAAAAAATCTCTGAAAAAATCTAGAAAATTATTTGGGTCACAACCTGATATATATATATATATATATATATCTTTAATGTCGTGTAACTAACGTTTATATAACACTTCAAGTATATATGTACATAAGCAATGTTTATATAGTGAGACGATGGAAATATACAAGTAGTCAAAACGTTTTATACATATACAAGTATTTTATTTTTCTCTTTGGTCTAAGTATATGGGTGAAATTTTTCACGTATATAATTACTGTTTATTTATATTAATAGCATAAACATATTGACATTGTGATGAGAATAAATGTAACACGATGCAGCAGCAATTTTGTAATATACTGAAATAATTATTTAAAAGATATTCAATCACTTTAATAACGTTATAATTAATGAAAAAAAAAAAAATTGGTTTGAATATTCTTGGGATTGGAGGTAGTGAAGCTTTGTAATTTTTAATGTGTAATTTTTTTCATCGAGAAATGTATTTAAATGTGATGGTAGAAGATAGAAAAAAATTTTTTCAGTATACTTGAGCGCTGGAGTAAAATATTATTGAATAAAGTTGATGTGTGCAGGAGAATAAATTGAAAAATAAAACGAAATGCAAAGACTGATGAATGTTTGTTTGATTGATGTAACGGTGTGGCAACAAAACAAATGTCCAGTTGAAAAATGAATTTGATGTAGATGAAAAGAAGTAGAAAAAATTTAGAATGATAGTCTCAACATGATATTGAAGTGTAGACAATCATATTTAATTAAATATAATGCACAACGTTATAACAATTTGATATAGCTAAAGGGCATGTCATTATATATCCATTGTTCTCTAAGAATGTAGATAAGACAGTGTTCATATTGCCCAGAACGAATTTATATATAGGTTGTGGTATGTAGACAAATGGAAAATTGATGTATTTTAATGAATTATAAAGTAACGTCGTAATATTAATAATATATTGGAGGATTTAGAGAATTTACACTCGCCAAACGACCTCATTTTCTCATTATTATGACGTGATGCGTTGTTATATTCATACAAAAAGTGAGAATAATTTTGGTATGTAGTGGCGTATTTATTTTGAATATGTTCGTTGTACGTAACATGATGAATTGGCATGAGTTTCAAAGCCACCACGGACTATTAAAAATATATTGATACATAATAGAATGAGTTAATATAAAGTATTTGCAATGAGATATTAGAGAATGTTATTCTCTCGTGATAATTTGCAAATGATTACAATACATTTTTGTATATTTTTATAGTCTCAAATCTATTGTGAACTGAAAATGTGTAATTTATCTTGAAATATGATATTTAAAGTTGGCGAGATTGATATTTAAAAAAGTTATTGTCACATTAATTTTATATTTTGCACAAATATTGAACGAATAGCGAGTTATAGTGTGTTCTATCTTTTTTTCTATATTGGTCATTGTTCTTTTGAAATTGTAATTTTTTTCCAACACTTTCACATCTATGGAATCTAAAAATGATGAAATGTGAACAGTTTTACTTTTTTTTTTGCCACCAATTTCCACAACATACTATGACACAACTGTGCGTATTAATCATTACCATGTTCATGAACAAAAACAAATATTTTCACAATTGCTCATGCAGTATATCACATTTATGAATGTCTCCAGTTTTATTTCAATTATCTAAATTTTGTTCAGTAACTTTTGCAATAAACTTCTTCCAATGTTATATATTTTCCCATATCATTATATAAATCCTTGTCATAATATCAATATAATGTGCTATTAATACATAAACATATACATAACATTATTTAATTCAAGAATTCTTTCGTCCAATCAAAGATAAAAAAATCTACTCGCTCAAATGAAAAGTGTATAAGTAACAGTATAACATACACACACACACACACACACAAGATGAGACACATGACGTATGATGTAATATAATTAAGTATATATAACAAGTTATGATGAAATATTTTGAGTGTGGTTTTGGAAAATGCGGGCGGCAGCAGCAGCAGCCCGTGCGTATGCATCAAAATTGTTTACTTGAAGTCAGATGAGCTGTTGCAGTAGCTCGTGCTCGTTTTCACTTCACCCTCAATATAATCCAGTTGGCCAAGTCGAACATACTCTCTCATTCGCTAGGTATCTCACGCATGTACATTTGTGAGCTGCAGTGTCCCTCCAATTACGCTTCGGCCACCTTCACTGACGCATTATATCTTCAAGAAAAGAGAGCGGTCACGCGCACGCCACCTTCTACTATTCGTATATATATGCACAACGAGACTGTGACTTCGTCGTCGTACAACTATTTTAGAACACTAGAGTCATCGTCTTCGTCGTCGTCGTCGTCGTGCAAGTTGTGACAATAACGACGCAAGCCTGATACAATTCATCAAAACTATTAGACTAACTTCTCTGAATGTCTTCTGAAACATAACGATTTAATCCAGGCAAAATGTATCTAATTATAACTATAATAAATATATTATGTGCTTGAAAACAGGTGCATAGATTTTAGTAAACCAATACATCATGCGACGGTAAAATTAATAATACTAATTATTATTGTTTTTGTTTTTTTGTTCTATGTATTTATGCAGCCCTGAAAACACCACCAGCCTTTCATGAACAACGTAAACAGCTGGAACGTGCCAAAACAGGCGATTTGTTGAAAGCAAAAATTCAACAAAGACCAAATCGTGATGTACTTGTTAGACAACATATACTAGAGGATGTTGGCCATGTGGATCCAAGTCTTGCTGAAAGACAACGTATGTTGAAAAAAGCACGATTGGCGGATCAGCTCAATGACCAGCTCAGTCATCGGCCTGGACCATTGGAATTAATTCAAAAAAATATTCTTCATACGGAGGAGCCCATTGAAAGAGCAGTCAAAGGTGAATATCTATTATGTTATGATTTTATTTTTAAGCATAAGAATGAATAATTCGTCTCAATGCGAATAAGTGAGAATAAGTGAAATTATTCCTTGATAACTTAACATTGATACACTTTAATGCAGTTTGTTGATTGTACAGGATCATAATTTTGATTTCTGTTTATTCATGTTCAGTTATAAAGTACAAAGATAAACAAAATACCATGAAGATATATATAATGTTCATTATAGTGATATGTTTCAATTTTCTAGAATTATTGAACAAATTGTTCATACACTTTCCTCACCCGACCATTTATTACGGAAGCAAATAAACCAACTGTCTGTTTTCATCATTATTATTCATTACCGTTTTTATTCCAGAGGGCCACATTCCGTTTAAAGCAACGTGCGAGGGCCAAGTTACAAAACCTCAACCACCTGACCATTATGTCACTTTTGAGGATGATTCACAGAGTTCGGAAGGTGGTGCACCCTCGCCACCAGTCGATCCACCACGTCCCGATGTTCTTGAAACTGCCGCAACATCAGCGGGAATTGTTACCGTATCACTCAGTATTCCAACGACTGGCGGTGCTGTTGTTGTATCATCAACATCACCAGTTTTTCAACAAGCAACCACAAACGAAACGACCATACAAACATTTGCTGAATTATGCAATAGTGTTGTCGGTAATCAACAACAACAGCAACAGCAGCAGCAGCAGCAACAACAACAACAGCAGCAGCAGCAGCAACAACAACAACAACAGCCACCACAACAACATAATCAACAACCACAACAGTCAAATCAACATGGTCAACATCAAAATCAACATGTGGTCTCCCAAGTATGAACTGAGAATTATTAAATCCATTACGGATTGAATTATAATGTGTGAAACCATTGATAATTATTATAAATAAATATGTGTCATTTAATTTTAGCAAACAAGCCAAACGAATGGACCCATTGCGACATTGCTACCACTTGCACCGGCACCCAGTCCTATGTCACTTGGTTCAACAACATCTAGCCTGAGTCCACTGTCAAATATATCAATAGCATCACCACCAGCACCACCACCTGCAGCAATAACACCACGACCACAACCAAGTCCAATTGCTGCATCATGCCAAAGGAGCGATGCACCGGGAAAGGATAAAAATAGAAAAAAATCAAAAACCAAGAGTCAACCTAAAACACGTACCATCAAATTTCACGAATACAAGGTAATTATATTTTTTTCATAATATATTTTGTAAATATATTGCCAACAAATTTTTGTTTCTTTCTTTTAATAATCGAAAAAATTCGCCGAATGCTCAATAACGCCGAGAGTTCGCTTGAGAGTGCAAATAAAATGAAAAACAGAAAGTACTCGGGGCCAAACGGGAGCCATTTGTAGTGAGTGAAAAAAAAAAAGGGGCAAAGCAGAACGGGATAAAAATTTTTTTAAGAATGGAGAAGTAATGTCACGAATCCCAGTTGGTTGAAACATATCCTCTTGGGTTGGTTGGTGAAAAGAGAAGAGAAAAAAAAAAAAAACAAAAAACATTGAGATGAAGGAGCGATTTTATGTCCTCTTTCCACTCTTCGGTCCCAAACGCGAACATCGTCGAGAGAAGTAAGGGAGATCGGACCCAATGATTAAACTCTTGCGATCTTGTTGTGTCGCGCGCGGACCACCTCGTTAGCACTGAGTAATTCGAGCACTAATTGCACTCGTGAATGTGCACGAAATACGTGCGAAATATATTTCTTATATATGAGATAAAAATTGAATTCAATGGGGTTGAAATTTTGGGATAATCATTTTTGTTCTGGTATACTCTCAAATGATATTGGAAATCATTGTAAAAATATTTAAGGAATTAGAGATATTGCCATTTATGTTTGAGAAAATGTCTGAACCTTTTTCAAATTCTGATCGTATTTTTTGCAATCGGGAAAATTGTAAACGAAGAATTTAATCAGCATATTTTTCATATAAAATTATTCGCAACCATCAATGGAAAAATTGTTATTTTTTTTTTGCTTACCAACGCCCTTTTGTGAATACTTTTTTTCCAACCAAACTAAAATCAATTTTAAATTTTTCAATTGTG
The DNA here is from genome assembly GCA_958496275.1 of Zele albiditarsus. Lineage (NCBI taxonomy): Eukaryota > Metazoa > Arthropoda > Insecta > Hymenoptera > Braconidae > Zele > Zele albiditarsus. Next base: position 1,610,227 of record OY292411.1, read on the forward strand.
TCAATTAATAATTGTGCGTGCTAGGTGATCGAGAAGATAATCAAGAATGAAAAAATTTAAACAGCATAACACTTTATATATTTGTGATTATAAAAAAATGAAGAAAATAAAAATAAATGATTAAGAAGATGGTGATATGTCAGATTGAAATCTTGAAGAAAACGACATAGAATATGGCACATATTTTAACTACCTCCTGAATGCTATCTCCCAATTAATTGAGCTTTAAATATGAGCAACTCGCGTACCAATACTACCAAATAATTAATCACAAATAAATGAATAATAAAATAAAAATTAAAAAGGAGCGAAATTACTAACGGTATAATCTTTGGCAGGGTCCGCCAAACGCGCAAAAGACATCGGTGTCGTCTACTACGTCGGGTCTCGGCTCCGGGCCGCCTGGCGAGACCAGCTATGAGCTGCTTCTCCAACAACAACAGCTCTTTCTTCAATGGCAACTCGAATGGCAGCACAAGGTACTACAGCCAATGGCACTAATAAAAACATTCATTCTTCTTTCATCACGTTCTGTCTCATTCCAATGCCTCAGCAACAAGCGATTTTAGTAGTTGTTTTTTTTTTTTTCTCCGTTACCAATTATTACTTTTTTTTTCCTTGACATGGAACATTTGGTTGAGGTTTTTCTTACGACGGTACATATACAAATCAATTCTTCGCTAGACGTGTCCCGTTTTTTTTTTTTTTTCTTTTTCTTCATCGCTTCTGGCAGTGATGAAAGGTTAATGCTTAATATAGATTTTATACCCTAACTTCTTGTTACATTTCCCCAAGCTCACCTTAACACACGCACACACATTTACTTATACATACATACAGCTGTGTTGAATGTTCTATTAACCAGTCCACTAACTTTTATACCGAAATATGAAAATCGGGAAAAAAAATTTCGCTATGAAATAATTATTTTTTGCTAATTCAGTTTTACATCAAATAATAATAATTCATTTTATTTTCATTTTTTTCCTTCCAGTATCCGCAGATAATTTTACCAGCTGCACAAAAACCGCTTTCATTAACGAGCAGTGGTGCGAGTGATGCTGGTAGCGTGAGTGGCGCTAGTGTAAATGCACCAAGTCCTGCGCCATCGAATGCATCAAATAATCCGTCAGAGCAACCGCCATTGAGGCCTCTTGGCAAATTGGAAGATATGAAAGTCAGTGATTTAAAAGTAGAATTAAAGCGGCGAAATTTACCAGTCTCCGGTCCAAAACCTCAATTGATTGAACGTTTAAAACCATTTACGGAACAATCAAGTCTCAATTCTTGTTCAACGGGCAACAATTCAAATGGACCACATATGACTCATATGGGACATATATTGATGGACACACCAGGACCAATGACGTCTGATGACTCAAGTTCGCATGTCAAGAGTCCTGGTTCACCAATTAAAGATGAGCCACACAGTCCACGAATGGATTCATCACCGCATAATAGCGAACATGATGATCCATCGAGTCCACCTGGCGATGAAATAATAAAAGCGCAGCGTCAACATATTGAACAATTGCAACGTGAATTATACAAATCACAGCAGCAACTGCAACAAATACGTCAGACAGCACCGGCAACAGTTCGAGCTGAAAAGCTCGTGCTACAACACCATATACAAAATAAAATGCAACAGCAACAATTGGCAATTCATTTACAACAATTGCAACATCTTCAACAGCAACAACAGCAACATCAACAGCAACAGCAACAGCAGCAGCTGCAGCAAAATCAACAGCAGCAGCAACACGCAGCATTTCAACAATTAAATGCGAAAGCAAGTCTCGCTGCATTTCTTCAATCCCAGCCAAATAATACCGCCGCAATTCTCGATTCAGCAACATTGACAGCGATAAATAATAAGAAAAATCAAGTCAAAAATAATAATACAACAATGCAACTGCCGGCAATTGTTCTGAATTTGGCTAAACCAACAAAAATAAATGGTTCGTTACTTGGTGCGCTGGTCGCACAAGCTCAAGCTCAGCAACAGCAACAACAACAGCAACAACACCAACAACAACAGCAACATCAACAACAGAATGCAACAACTACGATGGTAGAGGAGGAACGAAAAACTTCTACTCTGCCGCATTATGATGAAGCTGCGAAATTGTTGAAGGTGAGTAGTTTCAATTTGTTCCGACATGTACACTTGGATATTTTGGGTGAAAAAAACACACTGTTCAAGGGTTGTGAAATTATTCACTTTGAAGCCAGTTCTTCTCATCACATTTATAACTGTGCCATCACGAAAAAGAAAAAAAAAACATTTTACTACATTTACTCAAAATTTCTTCAATTATTTCAGGTGAAAGTCGAACCAGTCCAAAAGAGTCACATAAAGAGTCAAGTTGTCGACGATGTATTGGAAATTCTTATAAAAAATGGTGAACTTCCACCGAGCGCCGCGCAAGATCCTGCAACGCCAACAACGCCAAATCGTCAATTGCAACAAAATCTAGTTTTTACAGCGCCGGCGGACAGTGCTGGAACACAACAGCCGCTTGTTTTTACAACAACAAATCCAATTAGCCCAATGGCAGTAGATGTAAGTCAAAGTGGATGTCCAAGTTCACCATCACCTTCAATAGCTCCACCAGCACCACCACCACTGCCATTAGCAACATTTTCTGTACAATTACCAAGTGAACTTCAACAGCACCAACAACCCCATCAACAATCAGATGAAATTCCATCGTTTACCGCGGATTTATTGAATTCTGATGCTGAACTTGATGCGTCAATGTTGCTGAGTCCACAATCGGCACAAAATGGCTCACCCGATCCTCAACCACCGCAAGAAGTCACATCTTCAGACAATACACATCTTGATTTGAAGGTATTTTAATTGAATTTTCGTTATTTCATGAATTTTTACAAATTCATTTCATATTAATTTCGATTATTAATTCATCAATTTTTAGTCTCATTTCATTCAGGAATTGGGCTTGGACCTAGAGACACTGGATACAATGGACTTTGGTCAATTGGATTGTGATTTAGGAGTAAAAATTGAAGCACCACAAGAGTTAATGGATATTGGCGATATGCCAATGGATATGGACGATCCAGATTGGCTCGATTCACTCATGCCACAATCACCACCAACATTGTCAAGTACCTCAAATCATCATCATCATCTTCATCATCATCATCATCATCATCATTCACCGCCGCATTCTGCTCAATCAACTGTAACTGATCTGTACGATCCACTTCTTGCCAATAGTCAAGATCCCTTTGATCTTTTCAATATGGAAGACACGGATTTCAAAATGTCCACGGATCTCACGTTGACCTGGGACAAAGTTGACTTCACAACTTAGCCTAAAGAAAAAAGGAGAATTGATTTACGAACATTATGGGACATGGCCATTTGTACTTAGCAGTTCAAAGACAACATTTTGGTTCTCTTTTTTTCGTTTTTTTTTTTCATTGTTTTTCTGTTGTCAAGTGTTCGCGTCGTGGGACAACAATGACAATGGACATACAGTAAATTGTTCTTATTACGCGTCACAAAGTGGTTGAAAAATTGTGTACTTAAAATACATAAAGAGAAGGAACAAACAAAAACACATAAAAACTGGAGAAAAAAAAAACAAATAAACGTTTTTGAGCTTGAAACGCCCGTGTGAAAAATGACGGACGCTCCAAACCGGTACTAATTAAACTTTAAGATTAGAAATTAAGGAAAAACTCAGTCAATCTTACGCATCACGTAAGAATCCGTACCATTACGTGCGATATTTAAACAAACAGTTTGTAGAAGAAAATACTAAGAATGTAAACGGTAAAATGGAACGCGTAATCGCGAACCGTGACTGGAATGTAGAAAAAATTACGAAAGCACCAAAATTACATTCATTCACGAATGAAAAGAGAAGAAAAGGTTATTGTACACAGAAGCCGTTTGATTAGAGAAAATGATTGAAGCTTTTTCTCTGTGTGAGATAAATGAGCATCGCGCAAATATTCAAATATAAATAATGAAATCGAGCAAAATAATCACAGGGAACAAAGAACGATGATTGACATCAATTTGAAAATGATTTTAATGAAATATGGAAGCGGGGGTGTGTAAAAAGAGAACGAAAAGAGAAAAATATTGTATTGCTGTCAACAATACTTTGAAAATTCTCCAAAGAAAATTCCTCTTTGAGGTTTTTTAGAGCTAGTTCTAAACCACTATCCAGCCTTCTGTTGTGTGTTTTGTTGCTTGAGTATAGATATCTGCAAGTAACGTGTGTGTGTGTGTGTCTGCGTGTGTGTGCTATAAAAAAAAACAGACTAGGGGACTAAATCATATTTTCCAGAGAAGACAAAAAGCCGAAAGAAATCATGAGAAAAAAAGAATAATTGAAAAGCAAAAAAAAAAAAAATATCCAAAACCTCCTTTTACCATTAAATCCATCGTAATAATAATCGCATAATACATCATAAAATAGAGAAAAAAAAAAACTAATATAATAAATTAGCATGATCAATCGGCCTGCGCCCGACAATTATTATTATCACTACTAATTTTATAAAATATAGAAATATCCATCGATTTTAATATTTCATGTCATCATTATGAGCGCGTGACCTTATCGTTGATTATTGAAAGAGAACAAAAATTAAAAAAAAAAATAATGAGTTATTTTATATAAAAATTCTCGGGTGCAGTGACGAATATCGTTCGAAACCAGAGATTTTAGATTATATACATGTGTATATTTAATCATATACATAGTTTAAAATGAATAATGAAAGTGTGAAAGAAAAAATTAATGCGCATATATACGGTGAAAAACAAGAGGAAAAATCTGTGTGAGAAAAAATGGAATAATGATGCAAAAAGCCACGGCACGATTAATCCATTTTTGTTTGTGTTGTTCTTTTTTTTCTTCTATTTTCTATCCCTCCTCCAAGGATTTATTTGTAGTTTTGTGACATTCCATTCTTCCAAACTTGTCAGATAGGAGGGAAAGAAAAAGATTAACCCGATGGACCCGTCATATTATGTCTGGATTGATTTTAATTCTGGAAATTATAGTGAACAAACGATAATTCAATTTTATATCAAATAAAATGTGGGGGTTCGGTGTTTTTATCATACACGTATACGGAGACTTGTCGTGCCTGACTCAATGCAAGTGAGAGAGAGAGAGAGAAAGAGAGAGATCGAGAGATCGAGTGAAATGACAAAACATAATTCGATTGCAAAAAAAAAAAATAGAGTACATAAGTGCGTTGTGTTCTAGTGAAAATTGTTTTGGGTTCGTGTCAAAGGAATTCTCAGTGTAACGTCTCGACGGAATACGAGAGAAAAATTTTCAAATGAATAAATTAACAGAGTGAATGAATTATTGCGAAACGATATTTGAGTAAAGAATCGGTAGCGCAAAAAATACAAAAATTGTATGATTATGGTGCTAAAATGATTTCATTATTGATTTCCGTATTATATTATTTATTGATGCGTCGTGGGCAGTAAATATCCGTAGTGACATCTTTCTATTCGAATAAAATGTTCGAAGAACGTTAATTAGGATTTATATTATTAACTAATTGATTGAGAAAAGAAAAAAAAAAATAACAGTTATTGATACGAAAAATTATGTTATTATTGATTTTCGTTTGCAATATTTTACTACTCGGATGATGTACATCATTTGTAAACTCTAGAAAATCACAATGTCACGATTCTTGAACCAGTACTTTTGTTTTTCGAGACAAATTACATTTATCGATGCATCCAAAGTGCATTCAATCAAGTTTTTCAGTGGTATTACATTATGATTTGAATTTATCCGTAACAATGTTCGATTAATCGGCGTTTTTCAGCCACAATCCACTGGTTAACAGTGCAAATTGATTGATTGAATTCGGAGATATATGTGACTAAAGTCAACGAAATCAATTTGGTTACAAGGGGGAGGTGATTTTTGAAGGGTATCAAGTGAAGCGTAATGTCTGAGAGTTGTTTTTTAGAATCATTAATTTGAATGAATCACAATTATAACGTGAAAATAAAGAAAAACACACACGGATAATGATATTGTTGTTTTCTTTTATCATGCATTCGTATTCTCATTCGTAATCTCAAAAGGAACACGGACAAAGTAGCAACATTCCAGATACACGTCATGTTCCTCCATTTTCGTTCCATCATGTCAAAATATTTTTAATAACTTCATGCTATCATATATATATATATATATATATATTGTTGAATCGCTAATTCAATCAAGAACAATGCATTTAAACGCACGCGATTTTGTCCGATTTGCAAATAGATAAAACGCATCATTGAGTTGCGGAAAAAAGAAAAAGAAAAAAATGTTTTTTTAAACGCATCTGATCCAAATGAATATTATTTTAAATCTTGTTTTGAATTCTCATACATACTCGCCTACTTTACTCATCCGAAAACGTAAATAAGTGCAACGAGAATTAATAGTGAAATAAAATTCATAATAAAATCTTTACTTCCTTTTTTTTTTTTTTTCTCTCTCTCATTATAATTTCAACAAAAATGAGCTTGACAAAATCAATTCACTCATGGTAATTTTGAGGGATAAATTGATTCGATTAAAATGAAGTAAGAAATAATAGCGAAACACAAGATGAAAACATAAGTCAGGTACAATCAATTGCAATTAACCAGATGTGCCAAATAAAAAATAAAAACACCTTTTCAGCCACACATATCGCTTTTCCTTCTCGTCAACGCCCGTTGCCATGACAATAAAAGTTTTATTGTTTTGTAAAATATTGTAATATACTATGATATAAAAGAGTAGAGAGAAGTAGAAGATGAAAGGAAAAGAGAACGTTAGAAAAGAACACTGAAACTTTAGTGTGAGAAAATAATTTTAAACGCAAATATTATTAGAATAATTGCATTACTCAGTGGCGAAATACAATACGATGTATGACTGAGAGTTGCAGTGACGATCGTTACTTTAATGTGACGTTTCTCCCACAATAAAAAAGAAAAAAAAATAAAAAAAGTGGAAAACACAAAAAATAATTGAAATAAATTAATGAATAAAATAAATCTGTTATCAATTCAAATACGTGAACGAAATATGAATGATTGCATGTACATTTAAAGTCAATTGGTGTTTATTCATTTGATTATTGGGCTGTGCGAATCTGGTAGTCTTTGTCACAATGAAAGTCGAGTGTCTTTTTTGAACGCCATATATATACAATGATAATTTATGTGGCGTTTATACGCAAGAGCTATTGCTTAATCTTTCTATTGAAAAAAAAAAAAACGAAAAAAAAAATATATATAACAAAAAACGTAAATAATACAAAAAAAAAAATACAAAAATATTTCTCTTTTTTTAAACTACTATATACCAGACATAATTATAAATGAAAAAAAAAAAAAAAAAAAAAAAAAAAAACAGAACATATTTTATATGGATAAAAATTATTGTACATGAATGGATTAATTTACAATTTGCGCGTATTGATGCGCTGCGTGTGTATTCGTATAAGTGATAGGTAGTCAAAAGTTTGGCAAAAAAAAAAAAAAGAAAAAAAAGAGAAGAAAGAAACCGACAACAATTACTGAATTTTATTTATCGATATAGTTTTTAAGTAACGATCGATTAATTATTGCTAGAGAAAGTGTTATTTATTTTTATTTGTTGCAAATTTATCGATTGCCTTCCATTTGAGTAAATAAATAAATATAAAATTAAAGGCCATGTTGTTTTTATTAAAATCTCTATGTATTTTTATTTTACATATCTCCAGGTTTGTTCTGATAATTCTGTTAATTTGTAAACATTATTGAAGTAAATACGAAAAAAAAAAAAAAAAAAACATTGTCTTCAATTTGAGCGATTAAAATTATACCGATACCTATTTTTTATTTTTTTTATTTTTCATTATGAATATATTATTAATAATAATATATATAAAAGTATGAACTTCACAAAGCATACTAAAAATTTCCAGAAAAGTCGAATGAACGGGGTGAATTATTGGAAAAAACAAAGAATAATTTTTCTGATTAATAATAAGTTTATAGAACAGTTGATAACCTTTTGTATAACTACCGATTCATTGTATTCGTTAGTTAAAATTCAGATTTATATCTACGTTTCAGATAATCTCTTAATGGTACCCGGATACTGCTACTATTCAACAATATGAAAAATCCCGTGCAATATAATGCACAATTCTGTAAAGACAGTCAAGAAATAATACGATATAAAATTTAAGATTGGGACTTTCCTGGCTTTGTCAAAATTCAATGAGTAGGTATAATGTATTCATACAGTAATTTCAAGAATATTTACGTGCACCTCATTATCAAGTGTAAGATTTAAGAGGATTTAGTTGACCCACCGACCCTCAATTATATGCTTTAGTCCATTCAAATTACTTTACCTGAGAACCGGAAAAAATTTTCATTGGGATTATGAATGGGGCTTTTACTGGACGTCACATACCAATTAGCAATTGTCTGCAGCGGGCAATGGAGCCAGTAACTAAATAAATGGAGATATGAAGAAAATATTGTTGAAAAGTCGTCCCACAAAAGCAATTTGAATTAACTCTGTCAGTTACAAATATTAACTTACTTTTTGTTAATTGTTGATAAATTTTTTAATTTGATGCACAGAACAATCTATATTTGAATAAATAATACTTACGTTATTATATTTCCTGCATTGTTCGTACTATTATATTAATATTCTATGAGACTTCGGAATGACTTGTAAATAAATTTTTTCACACATTTTTATTATTCACTTTCATAACTCAACGATTAATTTTCTCAATCGCTGAAGGATATTGCTAATTGAAATCTGACATTGAAGAGTAAAGAGTTCGCCTGGATCACGAGTAAAATCCTCCGGACTAATTGTATAAATTAAAAATGTAAAGGAAGGATTTAGAAAATAATGAATCAGTTATATGGTATTTCGGTAAATTTATTATAAATAAATTTGATGTTGATGTCAATACTTTTTAACATCTTCATCAATACGTACTATTCACAAGAATCTCTTTAATAAAGTATATTTTTCTTTTCTCATTCATGGTTCTTAATGTAAATGAAGTGATCTATGCGCAAAATAATCAGTTTCTTCTTTTTATCATTTTCTACATGCACTTTTTCATATATTTTTGTTGCGTTTTTTTTTAATTCACTCATTTTATTTCTTCCAAATCAAATTTTGTGATGTGCTCCTCATCTTTCATGTACATGCAAGTACACTAACTACGTACATTTAATAATACTGCGGTTATAGTTGAAGCCTTCGCTTGTATCAAAACAAAAATATAAAATAAGAATGAAAATGAAAGAGAAAATGAAAATATAATAATAATGATAATTATAATAACAATAGTAGCGAGACACAATAGTCATTTGGAGATTTACAAAAATTTTGCTATCTGTTTCTGTGGCATGCAGATATATATTCATATATGTATATATATATATATATATATTCAAACATCTGGCCATTTCATTTTCTTCTTATTTTTTTTTTTTTTTTTGAGTAATAATCGTCATATCTACGGTATATAAATTACACAATTGAACTATTTTTCTTGATAGAACAGATGTGTATATTTACAATTTTTACCCACTGTTCTATTTTTATTTTTTCTATTTAATAAATTCTAAAGAAAAAAAAGAAAGATATCCATTCGGTTTATATGTAATTTCTGAGAATGCTTACTCGGAAATATATATATCTATAATTCATCATGACGGAGTGTTCAAATTTTTAAAAGTCTGCAGTTCCTACATAAAACGTAGATCGAGCAAAGTTTCATATCTGTTTCATTTCTTTTTCATCAACACACTTGAACTAAATAACCGCCATGACAAATATAAAAGAGAAAAAAAAAAAAAATTGTCACGCGACAATTATAATTTAGGATGGAGAACAAAAATGTAAAAAAAAAAAAACGCTATTTCTCACACGCAACCACACAAGACACCCACATATATATATATTTATATATATATTAATTCGCACTATTTTATAAAAATAAATTTTTTGGAATTCGAGTGCCTCACAAACTGCCCGGGACGTTCTTTCTCGCCCGCCCGCACCGTACGTGAAGCTTGTAAAAGCGGTCATTTTAACAAAGCCACTGGGCAATCGGGAACAATCATTAAACATTTATGAACAAAAAAAATTGCCATTTTTAACGATTTTTTCGAGCATTGACAACGTCATACTTCGCGCATTTTGTGAGACACAGAACACCAAATATATGTTATAATATATATATATATATGTATATATATGTATATATATGTATATATATATATATTAATATATGTCTGATTGAACATATATTTTTACCCTGTTTAAGTCCGTATACTTGGACGTATGAGAAATAACGTTTCTTTATTCATCTATTGAAACAAAATCGAGTCGTCGAGTCCAGATGAATATTTATAACCGACTTACACTTATAAACAAATCTAACAAGACTACAAGATTTTGATACACACGTTTGTTTTATTGTTGTTCAGTTTCGTATTTCTGCCATTACCTAATGTGTGTATGTGTATGTGTGTGTGTGTGTGTGTGTTTTTTTTTATCTCAATATATATGGTTAACTATGTACATAACACCTTTTTTTGTATACGTGAAATTTACAATATTTATACAACACAGTGGACATTGTAGAGACTCGATTATTTGTCGCGTGGATTTTCCATTTTTTTAATTTATTTTCTCATTTGAAATTTGTTTCGTGTAACATTCTCATTGCATTTGGATATTTCTTTTCATTTTTTTCTATTTATTTATTTTTTTTTTTTCTTTTTTGAACACGGCAGTATTATATTTGAGGTAATTAGAATTTTCGCCCCTAATACACGATAATATATCAGACAGCGAATGCAGCACGAACAATTAATTAATTAATTAATTTATTTATTAATTATTTAGAACAAGAATTTGTATGATAATTCATAATAGCGATAACAATAATACTAGTTGCATTGACACGTATGAATAGATATAGTAATTTAATCACGAAATAAATAATTAATGAACATGAAGATAGAGAGTAATGTTTTCTTTGTTGCATTTTACGATGAATTAAATGATGAAACGGAAAATTAAACAATAAAGAGACGAAGAACAGTAATGAATTGAGAGTTTTTTTTTTTAACCATTTTAGTGATACGTCATTTTTTTTTTTTTTCGACATTCAATACACGAGTGAATGACGGGAAGAAGTATATTAAAATGCAATTAAGTAACTTGTGTGTGATACATAATAACGGACGATTGACATTAAAAATTCAATAATATGATGAAAATACTCGGAATTAAAAAAAACAAAAAAAAACAAGCGATATTTTATTCCTGAACGAATTTCGATTATAACTTAAATCTAAAGGGAAATTCGTGTTCAGAAATTGGGTTCAAATCCCATTGTAATTATTTAATTTACAATTTTGGATTTAGCTATTCGCGTTTTTTTTCTCCCCTCCACTGCTTTTCATATTTTTCGATTCGTGTTATGACGCGCGATGAGGAATTGAAAATGATATATATTATCCCGTGATGATAAACAACAACAACAACTATCATTATTATTATTATTATATATATATATCCATAATTTCTATTGATGATGAAACGGTTCAATGGAGCAAAAGAGAATTCCTCAATATTTTACTGACTAATATTTACATTGGGGCATCTCTCAAAATTGGAACATTTGAGTGGATAGCAAAAAGGCAATTCATATATACAAATATGTACATGTATGTGAAATGAAACGGATACGAAGCGAGTTGAGGTACACTCAAAGGACAAGGTGCACATCTCAACTGGCAACGTATTATATTAAAGCTGCGAATATTGTTGTTGTTCATCACGTTATCGCTACATCAAAATAATATTCCCGACTTTCGAACACCTCTTGCGCTTTCGTCTTCATCAATCTTTATCATGTTTCCGTGAAAAATCGCATTCAAATAAATAAATTAGACGCATTCTTAACGGGATTAGTTTATCGATAATTCACGGATATCGAATCGACGCACTAGTTTTTCATTTTTCTAAACTGTCATTTTCATTTTGTTTGATCGAGCAAAATACTTCTCTACTATGATTTTATAATCAGATGTATGGTAAACAAAAACAAACATATTTAACTGAAATTAATCCGATGTTTCAGGCAAACCAAAATAGTGAACCCGCATTTCTTCAATAGCTCGGCACCATTCCAATGCAAATCCTTCAGCTTCCTCAAGATAATATGTTCTGTTGGGCTGTAACATGGGAAAATAAAAGAACATAAATACCAAGTTATAGTCAAATATTCATTGAAGTAATATTCCAGAATAATAATCCATTTTTTGGGATGACTTTGAGAATGATTCGCCCAACGAATTGGACAAGTACAAATTACAGAAGTTTCATCATATGTTTTCACGTATTGAAAATAGACAAGAATATATAATAACACCACTATCATGTGAAAACATTTAATTTCGTGAGGGAGAAACGTAATAAAAAATGAATCCCGATTAAAAATTAATCCAAAGAATATAACAAAAGAATTAATCCTTACCGTGTGAACGAAGAAGATTTTGAAGTTTTTCGGTTCAACTCGAAGTTCAGGACTCCATGGAATTTCGCCTTTCAACGCCATATTGACTGGATCAACGTAGTATAAATGCGGTCCAGGTGTCAATAATAACATTCTCCTTCGTGCAAATAATCCTTTTCGTTTATTGACAAATCCTTGTTTCAATATTAAATTATCATCGACAAATGCATGCCATGGATTTGATGCACGTTGCACGTCCAATCGTGCTTTGATTTCCTCTTGTGTTAAATCATCAATACCCGTCCCCCTACGATTTGGTTTTCTAACCGTAGAAACTGGTGTTACAGTAATAGGCTTTTCCGGTATTTCATCACCACCAATGCCAAGACCCAATAGTCTTGTGAGTTGTTTGTCATCAAGACCAGGTTCTAAATGATCTGGCACACGATAATGGGAACGTAGTTCTTCATGTTCTGATGTACCGGGTAAATACGGATAAATTGGTGGTGGCGTTTGCTCATGAAGTGTTTCAAAATTAACACCCTCAAAGAAACAATGTGCACGAATACTTGGATAACCTGAACCGTGTTCATCCTGAGCGCCAAGCCGATCAACAGAATTTAACACCAATAATTGGCTGACCAATGATTTTGCCAATGGACAAAAACCATCGGGTATTTCATATTCGAGTTTGAGAATTTTTTGGAATATAAGATATTCACTGCGCGAACGAAATGGTGGAAGTCCCGATACCATTTGATAAATAATACATCCAAGTGCCCATAAATCAGATGATCGGCTTGCAGTCTTATCGGTGAGTAATTCAGGTGATACATATTGTGCAGTGCCAACAAACGAATTTCGCCTTTCACGTTTGCATGGTTGCTCATCTTGATCAGTTGCTTCAGTATTTGTTGGTTGTCGCTGTTGGTGTGACATTTGTGGATCGTCTTTTAGAATTTTAGCGCTGCCAAAGTCAGTTATGAGTATGTGCATCGTTTCATCGAGTAGAATATTTTCGGGTTTAAGATCGCGATGAATTATGCCAAGGCCATGAAGATACTCCAAGCCTCTTAGAATTTCAGCTGAATAGAATTTTGTACACTCAATATCGAATGAACCGACTTTGTTTATGTAGGGCAGTAGCTCGCCATTTTTCGCATAAGACAGAACAAAGTACAAACGATCAATATCTTGGAAGGTGCAAAATAAACGTACAAATGAATGTTTTGCTCCTGCCAACATGTTGAGAACTTCCTTTTCACGTTTCACATACTCTGTCTTCTTTTCTTTGATTATGTAACGCTTGTCGCACACCTTTATCGCATACTCCCGACTTGTGTGAATGTCTTTGGCAAGATAAACCTGAGGAGGAAAAAAAATAACATATGTCAAAATATCAAATATTTATGTTTAAAATAAATGTTAAATTGTCAATTTTTAATGCATGTTTAACTCGTCTCCAAGAGGCTTTTATGATTCAATTCAAAGTTAAACAGGAAACACAACTTGACAAGAGTGAAAAATTATAATTATTCAACTAATTAACACTGAACATTGATGAATTAATCCGAGAACAAGATAAATATGGGAATGAGAAAATAATAGTAAAAAGCCACAAGATTATCGATCTCTCTATATCACAGTACTTTAATATTTCAAATAATAAAATTTAATAAATTTCGACTGGTAATAAAACTGATAACATATAAAGAAGATGAATAATAATATGAATAGTGAAACAATTTTTTTTCCGAGAAAATTAGAGAAAAAAAAATAAATATACAGTTTCTTTATTTATTCAAGTGCAAGTCAAACAAAAGAATAGCAACGAGTTCGACATAGTGATCAAGAGAGTATTGTAGATATCAATATTGTCTCTGTCTTGAGTCAAATTTAATACATAATATTTAAAAGATTCATGAAATGCCAAAAATTATGACTGAAAAAAATAAATAAATAAATAAATAAATTCCTCTTGAGAACTGAGTTCAACTTGAGTAATATTTTTTTTTTTTCCTTCTTCTGTTCAAAATAAACATACATATAAATGTATATAATAAACTTACGGTGGAAAAACTGCCTTCGCCAATGACTTTACCAAATATAAAATCTTTTGGGGTGCGTTTGTGTGTAGATAGTGTGGTGAGAGTTGGATTTGTGGTAGTTGGAACCCTTGGCGTTAAATTATTGGGTGGTACAACGCCCACACCATTGGTCACATCGTTTGTTGGTGGTGACATTTTGGATACCAACTCCTCCACCGTAACTGCCGGTTGTGGTGATACGGTAAGCACCTGATTTGCCACACGCTGAAACATAAGAAATAAAAACACATACATACACATTATAGCTTACTCCAATTTTTTTTTTATATCATCTATTATTTATTTCTTTTTTTTTTTTCGCGTCGCCAGTTCATGAGTAAAAGTTGAACGAAATTGATCAATCAGACGCGTGACGACAACGTGGCGCCTATAATACTCTGTGCGCACAATGTAAATCGATCAAAGCGTCGGATTAATATTTACCCAATTGCTTCAGCGATTACACTCGACACATCCAGTCTGGAATTTCGCAGACACAAAAAAGAAATGAATGTAGATGTAAATTATGTATGTATATACAATAAAAAGAAAAAGAAGAAGAAGAATAAAGAAGTGGTAACGAATGAAAGTGGACAGTAGCAGACGCGATTGAATATATACAAAAGAAATGAGATGACAAAAAAAAAAAATCAATATCGCAATATACGCATTTAAATAAAAATAAAAGGAGAATGAGAAGAGAAGTAGAAGTCGAATGAAAGAGATGAAGATGAGAAAGAGACAGAATGGGTGTGTCACGATGGGTACACACTCTTTGGAAAACGTTAACCCTCCCCCCATAGCCAAAATTGTCTCATGATACGTATATCCGGTATTTAATGATCATATATAAGTAACACAAGGACAAATACATACTCATATCCCCCCCCCCCCTCCATTACCCCTTGTTGGCAATTCTAATCATTTTATTTCCTGTGTGGTGAAATTTTTGTAAAAATTTAAATTATCAATTTTTCACATTCTCTATTATTCAGTTACTGTTTTACTTTAAGTGTATGGACAGGGTGTTATTAAATAAAATGCTAATGAATGTAAAAAAAACCAAAACAATTTTGTTGTTAATAAAATGACTATTTAAAAAATATATGTTTTCGTTTGTAAAATTTGTCCATAACCTACTTTCAAATGATTTTTTTTTTTTTTTATGTAAACTACTCTGTTATATTTTAAACATTAAATCACAAGCTACAATTTTTCTCTCAATATTTATTTGATATTAGAACAAATTTGAATCAGTGACATCATCTTTATATATAAGTTTTTTAAAATTATTAATGTGTTTTTTATTTTTAATTTTATGTAATACATTGATAAACTGTCTGTCTCGCCGCGTGCGATCAATGTATACATAATATGAAAGTAAAATTTATATATGCACATATATATATATATATATATATATAGATTGCGCTGTTTTGAAGGCTGTCGCGTCAAGCCTACCTCATAGGCCATGAATTGCCAGAGTACGATCGACCTGTTTCCGGTTTTCAGCGATCGAGGCCGTGTGATGTTGGTTCGTTGGTTAGTAGTTTAATACATAAGGCAAAGCACAGTGAGAGTATATTATTTGAGAGAAGAAAACGAACGAAGGATAGTGGTGTATCTATGTATGTGGTATATATATATATAAAAAAAAAAAGCGGCAAAGTTTCTCGTAGTCTCGCTCTTGTTTACGCGTTGTCGGCCTAGCAACAGCTGTTTGGCATTGAGGAACCGACACACACCACTAATGTCGGCCCACGTCAGTAGTTTGGTTGATCTCACATCCATATACGCATACACATTCAACACATCATCAACACCACCACCCAGCCATACACAAAAATGTCGAATATATTTTTTTATTCCACAAGAGATAATTTCAAACGCAACGACAGAATGTAACATGTAAAAATGCGATAAAACAAATATTTATAAACTTGTAATATAGAATTTTACATCAAATCACAATGAAACAAGAAAAATAGAGAACAAAAAATGAAAATATACATTTTAAAATTCAATAATAAAATATTGTGAATAAACAAAAATTAATATTGAGTGAATGATAAATGATGTTTTGTGTTTGGCTTATTTCTATTGATATATTTGTAGTATAGCCAATTAACGTCAACGTCGTATTGCAATCCACCCCTGATGTTTATAAAAGTCTATTGCGTGCAATTGTGTAATTCATCTTTATACACAAAAGTCATAGAACAATCACGACAAAACAAACAACAAAGGGCAAGTAAAAGAACATTTACAGAACACATAAATATGTTTGTATGTATATTGTGTTTTAAAATTGTCCAAGCGACAATACGTATGTTGAAACATTGAATTTTAATAGGAAATATTTCAAACGTACAATAAAAGGGATAGCTATTACTAACACAAGATAGACATTTAGAAGTTCGATGACTCTTGTTTGTGTGTATATATACATATGCAATACGAAACGCACGCACTGTCACGGGACTATTTATCGCAGCTAACAAACGTACATAGATATAGTATATATATCTTGGAGTGTGACGTACGATCAATAAAATCGCACAACCACCCAAAATAAACTTATACATACTAGTCTTGGGAAAAAAAAAAAAAAAAAACATGAAGAAAATATACATTGTGTCGATCAATTTATTTATTTCAATATGATTCATCGTCAGCATTCGTATTATGCAATCGACTTTCAATAGAACGAAATTTTTCTTCCAGAATATTCCAAATGAATCTTCGAGATGACTCAAACAAAAGTACAAAGTCGAAATTCAGAACCACCCTAACATATATATATATATGAGGACAAGTGAAGTTTTGAATCAACTCTGTTATCTCAATATTTCATCAAAAATGATAAACAAACAAAAAAAAAAATTAATCATAACCCATTGAAATATTTATTTAGTTTATCAGACATTTTATAAATTTCAATCTCTATATCTTTCTCTATCATTTTGTTATTTCACTGGCATACCACCTCTCTCGCCCTCTTTTTTTTTTTTTTCGCCTACGTATCACAGTCTTCTCCTTTTTACCAAGCCAGTTAAACAAGTGAGACGAGAACCCTACCGGCGTCAGCCATGCGTGTTAGGCCGTCGACCTCGTCGAGCATTCGCCCGCAAAGCCCACCACCGAGTCCCCCAAGCTCTTACACTACTCTCGCCTTGCCCTCTCATTTATTTATTTGCTTATCTATTTTCCCCCTTCTTTCAATCCCTTATATTCTATCCGACAACATACACACACACACATATATATATATATATATAATATTTAAGCACAGGGAAGTACCATCAAGTAAAATTGTGAGAAAGCGAATATAAAAGATTGGAGAGTATGAGAAGAAGAGTGCGGAAGTATATCCAGTATGAGTAACACGGCCACAAAGATGACCGCATAATAACTGGCAATTAAAAATTACAACGAGTTACATATTCAACACCGTGTGAACGCACGTCTTGAATTCTATCTCAATGACACATCATTGCAACATATAGTAAAAGAAAGAAAAAAAATAAATAAATAAAAAAAACAACAACACTTATGTTGATTTAATTTTTTTTCTGTTCTTCTACATTTCCAACAGTCATTTAAAACGACACGAGTAAAGTCTTTTGGGTGAATAATTATTATTGGAAGCTGATTGAACATATGCGCGTGTGGCATTACAACACAAAGTGAACTCGTGGGATTTTATGAATGGCCATTTAGTGCGCGCTATCGCTGGTGAAACAACTCTCATGACGCCAACCGTTGAATAACACACACACACACTCACTCTCACGCTTTTATTTCTTTCATTCTTTCTTGCTGCTTTTGTACATTTCATTTCTCACTTTAGTTAGGTAGTGTTAAACAGATATACATCCATGTACATATAAAAATATATATATATATAAATAAATATATGTGTGTATGGTTAGAGACTACGACGTTAATGCCGGCGCCTCTTTTTTAATTCCCTGCGTTGCAATATCCAGTATGTATACACTCTATACTCACCAGTGTAACATTCCAACGACTATTCTAATTTTAGAATTTTGCGCATCTCTGTTTTACTCATAAGGTTTTTTTTTTTTTTTCTCTCTTTCCTGTATCTCACTCATTTTTTCCCTCTCTACCACTATAACCTCCCTCCTCCTCCTCCTCTATCTCTGTTCTTAGTCTCTTCTCCCTCGTGAAATTCCATGTGCTGAGTTTGTGTATGTGTGTGGTGTGTGTTTCACTGAGACTTTATCCCGTCAACTGTAGAAATGCCACTCTACTATTTTCTTTTTTTATAAAACGTAAAAATGTATATATTGAAAAATATTTTTCACCAATTGTTTTTAATCATGTATGATTGATAATCAGATACAACATGAATTTATATTTTTGTTTAATTTTAATTGTGAATTAAAAATTGATTGAGAGTAAAATAAATGTCAACATTTTTAATTGTATAAAAATAAAAATTACACTTCTATACAATTGAAACATGATATTGTATTATTTATATATATATTTTTATAAAATTTAGTATTTAAAAATGTGTAATGAAGATATTAAATTTCATTTATATATTTCATTTTTCATTCAAATATTATTTTAAACTCATTTAAAATTATTTATCTTCTTTACTCTGATGTATGTGTATAAATGTTATATATTGTATAATATAATTTTTACGTTCATTCAAGCGGATTAATGCACCAAGCGGCGCGACGTTTGACCGCCCATGTAGACGCGCACACATACTTTTACCATGTGAATGAGATGTTTTGCATTCGCAGACGATGAAATGTGCACAACGGCCTCCGCACAGTGCTGAGGTATATAATATTGCTGTAGCGCGTGGGCTAAATTGGAACGCAAGCACGCGCTCACAAGAGAGCTTTCTCTCACTATATTCCAACCAATATATATTTAGTTTTTTTTTTTTTCCCCATACATTATATGATTTTTGTATTTATTTTTTAACACAAAAATAAATAAAATAAACTAAACATCATTATCAATTCAATGTATATTTAATTTAATGTTTATATATCCAACAGACATTATAACAATTTATATCTGTGACCTTCCAACAATATTAGATAGATAACGTTTGTCGGTTGGGTCGTTACATTTATATATAAATATATATATATATAAACTTCCGGGCGTTTTCGATCGATTGTCCGCGTTCTCCCTTCTCACAAAATCCATTCAAAGTTTGTTATATTTTACTCGTTACAAGAAAAATGAAAAAATTGTATGATAATAAATATAAATGTAAGTGTATAGCAGAAATGTTAATAGCATTTTTTATTATTTCAATGAGACATTTGAAATAATGGGAAAATAATGAAAACATTTCTGGAACACAGTCATTTATATTATTCCAGATTTGTAATTGTTTCAATTATTACAGTGTAACATATTACGTTCATTCTTCAACAATACAACAACAATAACTACTATTACTATTACTACTGTAAACATAAAATGGTTGAATGATTAGGTAGCATTTGATATAAACTACTATGCAAGTTACAATGTCGTAAACTAAGACTACAAAATGTAAACAACTTTCCAAGCTAATATCCATATATGTTTGATGTACTAGAGTACAATAATATAACAAAAGTGTATTAACTTTGTATATCTGACAAACAACAATATAATATTAAATTTAATTTAAAATTCAAAGATAGTAATAGTTATTCATATGTTGCAAGTTAGAGAATTTAATGTTAAATGTGTCTATTAACATTTGTGAATATTTCTTGATTGATTGATGTATATATTGTAATAGATTTGATCATTGGTAATGTTATTGATTGTGTATGCTTATGTTTATGTTTACATAAATGTATTTGGACATCGCTGTGACTAGATAAAATTTGTGTAATATCGCATTGCTAAACTTAAATCTGTGCGCGTTATTTCACATTATACTTTTCTCTCACACATCTTTTCTGTTGAACTGATATTATTTATTGAAGTTGAAACTCATAACTCTCATGAAATTAAACGATTGTGTATATTGCCCTGAGGCGAAAAACATGAAAATAGGTCGAACGGTGAATTATCTTTTTCTTCTTTCAACTTGATAAATATCTCTCATTCATTCTAAAATATTTTTGGCTTCTTCTTTTATTATATTCTTATATTATTTTTGTTTCTTTACTCAATTCCTTCAATGATGATTAATGACTATAATTGTATTGATTAATGTTATTCCATCATTCACACCTCAACAAATATATATATATATATATATATTTTATTGACAACGAAATCACAAATTTTGTGAATGTTTCATTGCGATAATGACAATCTATGTGACAATGATTTGAATTTAATTTGAAATTTGTATTGTATTCAATAATAATTTTATCAATTAGATTTACTTCACAATAAACTTTTATATATTTTTACGTATATAACTACAGAATAACTAATGAATTATGAAAATATTTCATTGCAATAAACATTTTATCAAAACTGTGAAGCCGATCATTGTTTATCTTTTTTCTGTTTTGTTCCTCTCATTTTCAAATGATAAATGGCAATTATATTAATGTAATTTGCTTCACCAAACACACACACACACACACACACACAAACCTCAATACAGATATATAATGTGTTTACAGTATAAAAAACAAATTAAAAATATAAAAAATATTTCAATGACCTGTCGTATCAAAAAAATTCGAAACCAAATTGGAAGTAAACATTGTGTTTTTTTTTTTATTCCATTTTCAGAAGATTAAAGTCAATTATATCAATTAAATTAACTTCACAACACGTCTCCCCCCCCACACACATATATATATATACATATATACATATATATATATATATATATATAAAATGTGTTTATCAAATAATAATAAATTTGAAAAATACTCTGATAACAATTCTTACATTGGAATTTCGAATCAAACTGGTAAACATTTTTTTTTTTTTTTCTTTCCTTAAATGTTCACAACACACTGTAACACATTTATATATATTTATATATATATTTGCAAAATCAATAACAAATTCCATAGATGTTTGATTGCGATAATAATAATCCATGTGTGTATGTTGACAATAATCCATATAAACAAAAGATACGAATCAAATTGATGATTCTTACCTTGAATAATTTTTTAAGCCGCCTATAGCCGCGATTTAATCGCGACATGTACTGCTGCTTGTTGGAATCCAGTTTGATTGTTTTAAAAGCCACTGTGTGCGCGATACATATATGTATAAATATATCAAACGACAATATTGCGTACTATTGATACTTTGATAACCATGAAAAAAAAAAAAAAAAAAAAATGAAACAAAAAAACCCCCCGCGAACGCGAAAAAAATAAAATTTAAACGATGAGAGAAAAAAAAAAAAAATATATATATATATATATGATGAAAAAATTTATTTAAATTTGACGAAATTAAACTTTTGAATATAACGAATAATAAAACTGTTACTCTCTCGATGTGATATAAACTTATTTATATTTTACAATCAACACGTGAATTTCTTTTTTTTTTTTTCTTCTTCTTCTTCGTATTGAAGAACAAGAATAATAAATGATAATGAATTTTGGACTTGATAGTTTATTTATTATTTAGATTGGACAAAACTTGGCACGAAAATGATGTACATCTTTACCGTACGAGAAGCGTTTGCTCACTGAATTTCTACGGACGTAGTATTGAGGCTGCTTACCCGCGTTTTCTCCCACCATCAACAATTTCGCCCCTCTCATTTTACCGCCCCAACGTCGTAATTCTCCCACCACTATACTCCCCGTTCAAGCAATACATATACTGTTGTATACACACTTTAATTCCCCACCACTTGATTTTAGACACTGCCCCCGCAATAGGCTTGCAGCAAAACTTGCGCGGGCATTTTCATACCCACCCGAGATTTTTCTTTTTTTTTCTCCCTTAATAATAATATACATATACATACACTGACATATATTTATTTATTCATCTTTATAGCACAATCCTGCGCAATAAATTTAATGCTTTGTCATTGGTCATTGCTTTTTTTTTTTTTCTTTCCGTTCACATATCCTTAAGGAGATGATGCACTCAAGTAAAATTGTTTCAAATTATATGAATTGAAAATTATTATTACTGAACAATTGGAGATATATATATATATATATATATATATATATATATGAAAATAAATTTGTTATAAAAAATTATTTTCACAATAAATATTAAAAATTTATATATCAATAAACAATACTGCACTGTGAATTATAATATTTATTTATTAATTTATTATATTTGTGAATTTTCATTTGCATGATTAAAATTCAAAAGGCATTTGTGGCATTCTGTGATTGCCGCCTTTTTTTTTTTTTTCTTTTTTTACAGTACAACACTCTGGATAATCTGTCGAGTAAAGTAATCAAACAGGCATGAAGGTAGAAATATGTTGTGTGAGTTGGGTTAGGTAGTATTGTAGGGGAAAATTAAGATATTATAGTGAGGAGGGGGGAGGAGGGAGGGGATTTTTATAGTATTGGTGATAATTGCGCGCGCAACAAAGCAACAAAAGTGGTGGGAGAATTTTTTTTTTTTTTTTTTTTTCAGCGACGGCGC
The DNA here is from genome assembly GCA_958496275.1 of Zele albiditarsus. NCBI lineage: Eukaryota > Metazoa > Arthropoda > Insecta > Hymenoptera > Braconidae > Zele > Zele albiditarsus. The sequence goes on from OY292411.1 coordinate 1,633,479, forward strand.
CAGAAATCTCCCACTTTAATAAACCCACGTGCGTACTGTAGTGGGGAGATAGAGCGAGCAAAGCAGGAGGATCTGCGCCCGCGCGTACATTCTTCAATCCACTTCGTTGTGTATTTGTTTGTTTATAGGTGCGTTCTGGGAAATACTCGATACGAGAGTAACGGTCAATGATGGTGTGTAGAGTGTGGCTTGCATTCCCATTCTGGTGATGTACTCACAACACATCCGGTCGATTCTTGGATTGGGCGTTGTAAACGTTCATTTAATTCTTTATTGTTTTTTTGTTTTTTTTCATGCCATTCTTTCTCAATAACAATTTGCATTGAGTATCTATTGAATGAGTAGATAATACTTTTTTGTTTATACAGTAAGACGGGGGAGAAAAATTAAATAAATAAATGAATAAATAAATTGCGAACGTTGAAATTGAAATAATGAATGGGAATTTTTTTTTTTTTTTTTTTTCTTTCATTTGTTATTTTTATAGATGTGAATTGATAGATTGAGTATGGATGATGTGAGATGTGGATTAGTAAATGTTTGATATTGCGTGATTTTAATTTTTTTTTTTTTTTAAACGTAAAATCATGTTTTTAGACAGAATGTTTAATAAGAATTTGATAATTAATTATCCGAAAATAGAAATCTTTTGTTCTGTAATTCAATTAATCTATATTGATAAATATATTTTTATAATTAATTTTACCGCTGATTTATCGATAAAAGATTGTTTAAATTATTAATAGTAACTTTTTGGATAATTATTAATGTTTGTCAATATTCGAAAAATTCTAATAAAATTATTTTTTTTATTTATACACTGATATTCAATAATACATTATTAATTTAATGTATTTTCTGATATTGTCAATAATTAAAATTATATTGTATAATTATAATTCTCGTGATAAAAATTTAATACAATTACAAATATTTTCATAAAAAAATTCCAAAGAATGAATAAATTTTTTTTTTTTATAAATTTTCTTCCACATACTATTATCACGAGAAAAAGAAAAAGAATATAAAGTTGCATACACACGACATAAATATTGTGACAGATGATGAAAATCATGACATTATATTTTGAATTAATAACTTCATTGACCCCATTTCAATATCATTCGTACTTTGTTCCCGTCATTTTACAATATACCTGTGTGTATAATGTTTTTATAAGAACTTGTCGCGCACAAAAGTAACAACGCATATATATATATATATATAAAACACAACTACAAAGTCCAACTTTATACGCATCAACAGTGGTGAAAGATTGAGAAAAAAAAAAAAGAAAAAAGAAAAGAAATAAATATACCAATGAAACTACTACCTATATACTGCACAATATTAAACATATATAATAAATGTTTGCCTGACTGTCGCGACATTTGTCGCAAAAAAAGAGACGAAAATTTTGGTCACGATTAAATATTAGTTTTATTTATTTAAACATACATTATATATAAGTCACAATTAATATGACATGGCACTTAATAACATGAAGACTCATTCAATGTCTTGATTAGACAAGTAATTAAATACTTTACTGTATCTATATTTGTTCATATAATGACGTCATTCATATTAGGCTTATTTTTTATGTTAATTTTATTATTTTGTTTGCTTGCGCTAAGCCCAACATGTCCTCAATTATAATTTAAATTGTATTTAATAATTATTCAGCAACAGTTTGCAATAAAATAGACAAAATATTTCTTTCACAAATAAATACCGTCACGTCAAAAGAAAAAGAAAAAAATAATAATATAAATTTTAATTTGTAAATATAAAAATAAAAAAATATACAAAGGTGAATAGACCGTCTCAATACGTCACAAACATGTCAACAAACGATGTATATACTTTTGTCACACAACGTTCGACATGTACCAACGGGTTTGTGCAACATTCCACTTGGTGTTATTTACGCGAATCTCTCGCCTTTGCTCCTCCAACAAGTCAAGATAACCAACAACTAATGACGAAAGGCGTCAAAGACTGACACACACACACACACACAGAGTAAAACCATGCGCGTTGGATACCGGAATGGAAAGCTACCCATATATACATATACTATACTATACTGTCTAGACAAACTTCCTTGGAAAATTTATCGAGGAGGTAAACAAGTTTGTCACAGCAATAAATATGCAGCGGGAGGAATTTAAACTGTCATCGATTAAACAATCTTGTCGTTGTGCTATTTTATATATATATATAATGTAGTGAATTATTTATGGTTTCATGGGATATATATATATATATTATAGTAAAAGTGTGTATTTGTAAATGGGGGATGATACGGTAATTGTGAAAAACATCGAGTTCAAGTATGGATATATTATATACTATTAGCTAATTATATATGTTAACGTCGCGTGTGCGGCATAAAACATAGAGGGGAAAAAAAAAAAAAAATAACAAAAACTATTCAAATATTTGAGTTTAGTAAATAGTATTTCAAATGTTTGGGCTTGAAATAATGTACAGATAGATCAAGTGAAACTAGAAATAAATACTGTGTTGGGTTACAGTAAAATTTCGTTTTGTTTAAAGTATAAACAAAAATATATTACAGTAGAATAATGTTTACATAAAGAGAAAAATAATCTATTAAATACTGTGTAATTTTCCGCATTGTGTGGAATAATTATCTGTATATAATTTTATACCTTGCTCTATATTATAATACTTCTTGTAATTTTAACTCAAATATTCTAGTACTATTTACTAAATTCTTGTAATATTTTTTTTCTTTCTTTCTTTCTTTTTGTGTTGATATAATTAAATGTGGGCTTCTTTAAATGCGGAAGCGCATATTTAGCACACACCCGGTATATATGTATACGTATTTAAGTGGATGTGTTTGTATGTATGTGTGGTTAGGTAGGTGTCTCATCTCGCGAGCACTTTTCTATTTTTACTTATCAGTGATATATATATGAACTAGAATGCATTAAAATAGTTCGTTGTACGGGATTCAAAATAAAACTTTCTTTTTTTTTTTTTTGGTTTCTCTTCTCTGTTCTCTTCATTCTCATATATATATATATATATATATATGAATAAAAAGTTACTTGTACCATAATATAAACAGTGAAATAAAAAATTTGAAAAAATAAAAAAAAAAAATTATAACACATTATTTTTTTTTCTTTGCCCTTTTTTTTTTTTTTCATTAGTGTTAATGTTGATGTATAAATTTGTAAATGATGTGTAGGCTGACAAATATATGTGTATGATAATGTGTTTAGCAGTGAGAATATATATGTGTACAAGTTCCGGCAATACGAAAGAAAAGCAATAGAATCTCCGAGGTAATGTCGGTGTATAACGTCAGGATGTCGCGTTGACTAGCAATTAGTTCGCACTTAGGAACTTCCTCTCTGCAATTCGAACAACCGGATGTGCAATAACGACTCGTGACGGCGCTTGATATCCACGGTGTGATGCGCGCACACGCGCCACACACGCCATCCTGTTATTCGTGTACTGTGCCACATCAAATTATTTTCCCATATCCAATTTATGGAAAAAAAAAAAATAAATAATAATAATAAAAAATGAAAATAAAAAAAAAATTTTTTTTTTCTTCTTATTTATTTTTAAATATATTATCAATGAATTCGGACGAAATTTCATATGTAAACAATGATAAGTGTATGTTTTAATAGGTTGATCATTATCTGTTTAGATTGGGATGAAATAAGTTGTGTGATATTGTTGTGTAAATATTTAAAAAATGAACTGAATTATATCATTGATATAATTTTTTTTATTGTTTTTATGTTTATGTATTTATATATTAGTTGAGATAAAACTATTAATTATTTTTGTATACGAATTTTATTTGTAATCGGTGGTTTATAACCTTGCTATTTATCTGTTTATCGATTGTGAAATATTAAAATGAGAAATGAGAGGAATGAAAATATATATATATATATATATTTTTTGTTTTTGTGATTATATGCACGATGTCTGATGATAATTGTCATTGCATGTGCTTGCTTAAATGATATTCACTTGTTTAAATCGTGCAAGATATTTAATTTTATAATATTCGAGGACAAGAGTTGCGTTAAAAGACAAAATTGATAATTGATAAAATACAAATAAATTTATAAACAAACGAGTGACAGAATCACGAGAAATGAAATTGAAGCAATGAAACATTTATTTTTTAAATTACAAACATTAAACAAAAGATAATAATGGAGAATTTATTAATAGGTTGAATAAAATTATAAATATAAAGAAAAGAAAAGAAAAAAAAAAGATACAGGCAAAAAATTTAATGTGAAAGTTAGTTGAATAAAAATATTTTAAAATGTATAACAAAAAAAAAAAAACCAACTACTTAAAATAATAATCAATTATATTAGTATTAAATTATTCAATAGCAAATAAATGTTTACCATTATGTTGTAGTGATAATCGTAATTGAAATGTGCCAACAAAAATTTTGGCAACAGTCAAAAGAATGACACGGTCATCGTTGCAGATATAGATTGTAATTTCGTACATTTTCACGCGCACCTGACATCATACAAATTTATATATATATATATATAATGTTGGTTTTGCTACGAGACGTACACGAGTTTAGTTTTAGTCACGTGGAGCATGCGCTTTTATATTATATACACGCGCAAGTCTATTTTTATGGGCAGCACACGTTTGTTTAATGACAAGAGCACGCGCGTACGTGAGCACTCTGTGGCGATTATCAAGCGCATATATATTTACGTATATATATATATATGTACTTGGATAAATTTTTATAACTAAAATTACTATACTCGTAATACGAGTAAAGTGTACCAAGTCGACATTGTCACGAGAAAAAAAAATTAAAAAAAATAAAGTAACAACTGTAAAACAAAGAATTAGTTCAAGGTTTAATATTCGTGTTGGTAGAATAATTTTTGTAAACATTATAAATTTTAAATGAAAATTTGAATGAAATGTAATCGTTGTATTTCCATCATTTCACAATGTTTGTTCATTTATTTTGGCACGTGATAAACAAAAATAAAAATAACAATAAATATTGAACGAGAGTGGAGAAAACGTGGATAAAATAATTCTATCATTTATTATCGCGCAACCCCCCTCAATACATATTATACAACAATTAATCATCATCACAAAATATTATGTATATATATAAAAAAAAATGGATCGTACTTCTATTTTCCCTTGGGGGGGATTTCCATGGCCATACATAATATAATATAAATATATAAATATATATACATATATTTGTATGTACATATATACCAATAGGAGGAACCTGATAACACTGTTATCGTTCGTAGGGTTGACGTGAATTAACGCAAGTCGTAGCCAGATTAATATATATGTTAATCATTGTACGATTGTGTTGAAAAAGAAAACGGGAAAGAAGAAAATAAGAAAAAAAAAACAAAATTGAAATAATATAATAAGATAAAAAAAAAAAAGAAGAAGAAAGAAAAGAATATAAATAAACACACAAACACACATACACATATGTTTCAGACATGTTGATTGATTAATAATTATTTTTTTTCCTCCATGTGTGGTAAAAATATTGTGTTTATTATTTTACGAATATTATTCAAATATTAATGATGAATATGCCCTCTCTTCTTGTGCATTATTGTTCATCGTCTTTTTTATTTACATTTATAATTCACGATCAATTTAATCGTTATAATGACAACGAACGTCAATGCATATAACAATAAATTAATTCGTAGCTAATATATATATATATATATATGTAAATATATGTTTAAAATATTTTTTAGTAAATTTCACGTATTAAATTTTTATTAAATTTTTTTTTTCTTTTTTTTTTTCATCTAATATAGCTGTCATTAAACATTCGTTGAATACAACTTTGGCCTTGTTGACGCCATGTGTATACATGCGCGTGTTTATTTTCGTTTCGTAAACATAAATACGTATATATATATATATATATATAAAGCCAGGATTTATTATATAATATATTGATTATACAGGTGTTTGTAAATCTGTAGGTCGCAACAGCGCACGTGTAATAAACATTTGTATGCATACATATATATATATATATATATAAATATATATATACGCTTGCACGAAAATGCAATTTCGAGGTGAAAAAAAAAAAAGAAAAGAAAAAAAGACCTCGATATACGTCATAACTGTTGTCAATGCTAAACGTGTAGATTAATTTTCATTTTTCCTTATCATTTTTATGTTGTTGTTTTTTTTTTTATTCATTTCTTTTTTTTTTTCACTCTACTTCCATGTAATATGAGCTTTTACCACAAACCGATTTTTATTTTGGCGCCAATGATATCGTTATGACTGCGACGTAGATAATAACTTATTTCTTTGTTTTTTTTTTTTTTTGTTTTCTTTTTTCACTATCTTTTTCCCATACCCACTATGACAATCTATATTATATTCATATAACAGCTATTATTGCACTTTAAATGCAATAATTATTGAACATAAACAATAGTGACAATGTATATTTTGTAGTGGAGGTAATGCGATAAGATTGAGCGACACAAATGAACGTGGCCTTTCAATTATCTAGACTTATTTGTGATGACATTATGACCCTGAATGCTTGTGTTATATAATTGCCCAATGGCATTCACTACTAATAACATTTATATATGTATATATTTACTTGGATAACTCACCGAGTGTATTTGCCTGGTGACATTCACAATATATGTAGATATATCACGACGATATTTTCTTGATGATAAACACTTGTGTGAAAAAAAATTGTAAGATGACATAGTGCAAATGTCTATTTTATTATAATATAAATTTTTTGTCACTTGATGTTCAACGGTTCCGAAGTATATGTGCTTCATAGTTAAAGTAACACTCAATATATATTAGCTTCTTTCATCACAATATTTATATGTGTATATACGTGTGTTTATAAATGGTATCAATAGAAGTGTACGTCATAACTAGAAATCATAATCCATTTTTTTAATCGTTTATAATTTGTTTTGTTTTGTTTTGATTTATTCTTTTCTTCGTTTTATTATTTTCCTTTTTTCTTTCACTCTTTTCATCTTCTATTATTATTTTTTTTTTTTTTTTTTCATTTCATAACACGTCAATGCAGAAATGTTTCGTTGTGTGATGACGACGTGTACGTCATGAATGACGACAAAGTTTTTTTTCTGCGTGGGTTTAAATTGTGATTGTGTGTCTGAATATATAGATGATGCTGGTGGGTGGGTTGGTTTGCATTGGATATTGTTGTATAACGTTGACGTCTCTTATCAATATTGCAAATTGATATTAATAATTGAATATTGCACGTAACCCATCATTATTATTCTTCCCACGCGTTTGTAATTAAATTTTTGTTAGGTATAAATGTTATGTAAACTTTTTAATATTGATATGTGAACGTGAATAATTTGTATAGTTTTTTTTTTTTGAATAACAATATTTAATTTGGAGATTAGAAAATGTATTTAATAATTAGATAATTAATTGAAAGTGAATTATTATTATTGTATTATTTGATGAATATGAAGTGGATAATAATATTCTATTGTGTTTATTAACCCTGGTTTATTATTTAATTTAATTATATTTGAACAATTCTAAATAATTTAGAAAATGTAAAATGTTTTTTTTATCAAAAAATTCCCCTATTATATATTTAATAATTGTTTTGTTGCGGGAGTATCATTCCTTGAGTGGCGCGTCTCCAATTCCTACTACATACAATAACACAAAAATAACATGTACTAAAATGTAGATATGAAAGTTGCGCGTGGTAAAACCTAAATATAGCAATGGGATTTCTATGCGTAATATAATGTTTGTATAGTTATTTTGTCAACTGGTAGGAGACAAAACTCACAGACAAGAGAGATTCCTACATAAATATATATATATTTATATTTCTTGTGTGTGTGTGTGTGTGTCTCTTGACAATGTCCAAGTGCGCGGGGGCCATGGGTATGTGAGACCGAGACGCGCGCGATGTCTTAGCTATATTTATCCGTAGAAAAGCATCTTGCCAACTCGAGTAGGGTGTCGCCGCCGCCATCCATACTATATATATATTTATATATATATATATATATATATTGCATCCCGTGTCGCGCCGGATTAATCCGGTTCTTGGGACTCGAAGACTATACGACAATTGCAAACATTCACATATACTCATATACATTTATAAATATATATAAAGTATACAAATATATTTTATCATATGATTGTGAATTCGTTATGAAAGCCTTTCTCGACGTCAGTAAATATATATTTTTATTGGGTGTATGTATAGTTGGTATATAATGATTAGAAGAAATTTAATAACTTTGAAGTACTCGAAAATAATTCTGATGATTATTTTTTGACAATTGAAAAGCAAAAATTTACCTTACTTATTAGAATAATTCTAATTCTCCATCTACGACACCAATTCTAGTACTTGCAATAGAGAATCTTTTCACAAATCAAATGAGCTATACAATAATCAAATCGGAATGTAAGTTTTCAAAATTTTACAAACACCAATTGATAAAAAGTGTTTTAACATAGAAAAAAAAAAAAATTTTCGAAATTTTTTAATAACTATTATTTGACCTTCACCCACTTGACTATAAACCGTCATAACTACCATATATATATTTTCAACATTTCAACAATATTCTTCGACCCAAATACCAACATGAAAAATAAAAAAAAAAAAAATAAAAAATTGATATTCTTGTCTCCTTTAATAACATAATTTATTCACGCCATAATATTTAGTTTCACAGAGTTATGTTCTCAGAACTTTCTCACAAAAATGCATGTCAACATGTCTATAAATTTTTCAGATTGATTACTTCGACAGTTCTTTATTTTAAAACATTATTGCGATAAGGCACCTTCATTTTGACATTTATAAAAGACCAGTCCATTAACAAGAATATACCTGCAAACACACATATATATATATATATATACAGCAATAAGACATTGGCGTTGTGTGTGACAATGAGAGCAAAAAGAGTAAAGATAGACACGCGACTGCACAAACATATCTCTTGGGTTAGTCGTCCGGTGACGAGACACAAACGTTACCTCGACGTTATTTTCGTCATCCCCTTCGGGGTTCGCGACCTCTGGCCCAACGGCTTTTACTTGTGACGTAATTGTCACGCGTGGGGGAACAAAGAGGTATATAGTGAAAGAAGAAGATACAGATGAAATGACAGAGTAGGAGAAGAGAGAAACAAAAAAGAAAAAAAAAAATAAAATACAAAGATATATTTGAAAAGCTACAAATGCATTGCGGTAATAAAAATAGTTGACCCAAATTTGTTGAGTAGATATTGGAGAGTAGAGAGTTAATAATTGATGACAACATTCTGTTTCTTGGTGGCACAATATATAATAATAATAATGGTGGAAAAGATTTATAAAAGAATAAACAGAAAGTACTGTAGCCAGTTTTTTTTTTTTTTTGTATATAGATTTTATGATTGTAATTGTATTTTACAAATGTTTTTGCTTATTATTCTTTTTTTTTTTTCCTCTCCTCTTTTTCTTTTTCACACATTGTTTTTACATATGCCTTGCGCACTTTTGTTTATAGACAAGAGAGAAATGTAGTCGAGCAGCAAGCACACATTTTAGTCAAGGGACAATTTTACATAAACAAAAGAAATTATTGAGAGACATTTTTATTCTTGGTAATTGTGTAATTTTTATTGTAGAGGCAATTCAATAATTGGAAAGAAGTGTTGAGGACATAATTAAATTTGATAATATATTCTATTGAATTTGGTCAATATAGAAATTTTTTTTCGAAAAATCACAATAATCATTTATCAATAAATAAATACATATATTCAAGATAAATAAATTCCACTGTTTATACTAACACTAATATCTATTCTCATATAAAAATATATTCTTGTATATATTTACAATTGCAATAGTGAATTATCTGTTGTGATTATCCAATGATCTTGTAATCTTTATGAGTGAGCGCCACTCGATCATTGGAATGTAAAATTATTATCCTAAGAAGTGGAAGAGAAGAAATAAGTGAAAAAAAAAAATAAATAACAACAACAACAACAACAATTTATGAATAAAGAAGAAAAAATAAATGTGATAGAGTGAAGGATGAGATAAAAGCTCACATCAGTTGGGGATGAAGAATGTTTTATGGAATTTTATTTGACGCATGAACGCACACACACACACACAGTCACTTTTGTATGCGAGAAAGGAACATCAAAGTCATTGACGAAGATATGCAGCACCCAAGAACACCAACTTTACAGAGTAAGCGCGCGCTCATCGCAGCTGAATTGCCATGAAACACCATCACCTAGTAGCGGCATTCTGAAAGAGGAGTCATTACCTCGGAATCCTGATTGGCGTTTCCCCTCGCACCTTGTTATTTAGCTTAGCCGTATATATATATATATATATATATAGAGGAGAACACCTCATACACACAACGTTCATTTTCTTTCTCTTCATTTATTTATGCATTTATTTTTTTTATATATGCACAAATGTTTTTAGAATTCGAACTCTTCATGTTTCAATTTTCAACATATGTCTCATTTTTCATTGTGACCAAAATATATTTTTACTTTATGGTATTTTTAGATATTAAATTTCTACGTATTGTCACATATTAAATTATTATTATCAATGACATGGTGATAATTTATAATACAAGAATGATAATAATAAAAATAGGAATTGATATGTTGATGTGCAAAAAAAAAAAAATTGAATGAAGGACATTTGAATTATTGGACTGTGAGTGATGATTTTATTAATTTTTCAAATAATTTTATAATTTAAATAATATTATTTGGAATTTTTGGATATAACGTAAATTTTATTTTTGATTACCGCATTTTCTGTCATTATTTTTTTTTGCTATGAATATTTCTTCGTCTCCAATACACAGTGTAATATATTTTTATATATATTCGTTTTAAATTGTTTTTTAATATCGCAATAAATTGATTTTACATTAATAATAAAAATTACAAAAATTGTGTATTAGCAAAATTCTCAAAAAAAAAAATTTCACAATATATATATTTGTATCACGGTGAGTAAGAGAGAAAGAGAATTGTTGTGAGGCCCCAACGCCCCACCACTGCTCAATATTTCTTGGGGCCCATGGACTCTGCGCGCCGAGCGTTGGCCTCGAATAACTGTGCGCGCGCGCTTTACCAGCGCTACGTACATTCCGGTGCGCACTGCAACGCGCCGTAGAGTCGTTGGAGTTCATTATTTTAAGAGTTATTCCGCGCGTCGTTGAACAAAACAACGCGTATACGTTTCATTTATATATATATATATATATTATATTTTTATTATTATTATTATTATTTATTTTTTTTTCCTTTATCCTTTTTGCATATATATTTTTTTTTTTCCCCTTCTTGTCTCCATACATACTATTCATCAGTTTAAATATACGCATCGTTCATTCGTGCAAGCATCTCTCATTAACAATTACGTTGAAAATATAATGATATTGTTATTTATGCATGTGCACAACAGCTTTAAATAGATATTGTACTTTTGTACCTGCATGGTACAAAGAAAATCTTGTACATTTCATTTGCACCACATGTGTGTAACAAATTTTTTTTTTTCGTTGAAATGTAACAAATGTTGTAATTGTTTATAGGTATTTAGTTAAATTAACTAATTATTCGTTTCAATGTATGAGTTGAGTTTGTAAAATGAATAAATAATGTTGTGGAATAGTATAGACTAGTTAAAATTGAATAGAAAAATTTGTGGTGTTTGTTATCTGGATAAAATATACAATGGAGAAATTTCAAATTTAAATTCAGCATATTATCCAATTATTATTGATCTATTTTGTTATTTATTTCATTCTAAATTAGCAAGTGAGGGCAGTTGAAAAATTTAGATTTGAATTAGAATTAAGTTATAGGATTAATTAATTTTTATTGTTTGATAAATAAAAAATTTTTCATTGATTAATTCAATTATTTCAAAACATTTTTTTTTCAAACACATAAAATTTATAATATTATTATTTTAAATAAAATCCACAATCCAAACTTGAATTGAAAATAATAAATATAATTTTTTATTGCATTAAAATTAATTCCAATAATTAAATTTAACACACAAAAAAAAAAAAATATATATAATAACAAATAACAAATCAATGTCCCATAATAAATATTCAATTCTAATTCACAATCATTCTCTCTAAAAATCAAACCAAAATATTAATCAATCCTCAAAACCAAATTTGTGTGTACTAAAATTAAAAATAATTTACTATGCAACATTTTTCATCCATAAAAATGTGTAAATTTTTAAATAAAAATTTTACCCGCCTGTACATAAATGTGTATACAGTAAAATCGTCGTTAGTTATATATCCTGGCGCACGGACTTTCATCACTCGACTCACCGGACCCTCTTGACGTACCTATATAGCTTCACAGAACCAAGTTGCTCTGGGTTTTGCCGACGCGCAAAAATAAGAAAATACCAAGAAGGTATTCCGAGAATGCTGCTGGGTAGGAGCGGCCTTTGGCAACCGCTTGAACACAGGACCACGGTAGAGGATAATCCTCTCTCTCTCTCTTCCTTTTTCTCTCCCTTTCCGTCCTTTTCTGTTCCTCGCATCTCATCATATCTTCCTTTGTTTTTTTTTTTGTTTCTATTTTTTATTTTTGCATTTCTCTTCTTCTCTATTTTTTTTTTTTCTCTCATCTCTTACTCGCGCACACGCCACACGCTCTGATCATTCTCCACTACGACATCATTTATATATTCACTGCTATGCCACCATCGTTCGGCGTCTCTTGTTATTGCATACCAATTGCATCCCCTCTCACTTTTACATAGTCTCAATAATAATTATTTCTTGAATATTAGAAAATAATTATGTTTTATTTATTATTATTGTAAATTAAAATTATTCATGTTATATCATGAAAAGAATTTACACTGGCGAATGTGACATTAATATTATATAACTGATATTTATTAACTATTTGACTACTGAATAATTTTTCAAAGTCAAATTTTCTTTGTGAATTACGAAATATTGTTTGTATAATTCCAATGATATTTATTTAATTAATAAAAAAATATAATTAACAAGTGTGTAAATAAATTTAATAATAAAATATCAATATCAACAAATATATCTCAATATATTTAATGATATTGAATTATTTTTTAAATATATATTGTACAAAGTGAATTGGTCTATTTATCAAAGTAAAAGAACGTTGCAGGTGTACAATACAGTGTTGAGAATCAAATGTTTATATATTATATATATATATATGTATATAAATGTGTTGGTTTTGTATTTGTGTGTTTATATATATATATATATATATGTGTGTGTGTATGGTGGAATGTACGTGGATCCTGAGAAAGGCAAAGGCTTCGGTGAGTTGCACAGCGACCTTCTAAGGCCGTGACGAGTGGAGCAAACGCGCGCTACACACTCTATACATTCTATACTCTTTCCTCTTTTTACTTGTGCAACTCTCCATCGAGAGTTGATATAGCCGACGACGACGACGACGATGTACATTCTCTCGATATATACACATAGTTGCAAGAAGGCCAACAGAGTCCATCGGCATCAATGCAGTCTCGTCTAACAGACATGAAAATAACAATTTTTTTTTTTTTGTTCCCTATCTCTTCTTCTTTCTATTTTTCTTTTGTACACAATAATAGAAACACTTCTTGTGTTTTACTTGTTACTAAACATATATTTATATTTGAGAACTGTGTAAAAGTTGAAATATTATAAGAATTATCAAAATAAATTATGTATAAGAATGTCATGAAATAATTTGTATTAATAATGAATAAATGTTTATGATTAATTCAATCTTTTTGAAATTAAACACATATATTTTACTTTAAAGAAACAAATGATATCAATTAATTAAACTATTGTTTACATCTATTTTGAAAAATTAATTCGCTAAATTTTCATATAAACAAATATTAATGAAGATCAGGAAAATTTTATTGTAATAACTAATTGCTGTCACATAAGAACATTAACACAGTTCTGTATGCTAAAATATTTCAGTCCTTAAACAACTTTGATAATAAATTTCTTCACAATGATGTAGACAATTAATCGCTCACCACAATTTTATTTATATTAATTAAGATCAAGACACATAAGTAGATAATAATTCTGGATAAATTAATTCATTACAAGCCAAATGTACCCAAATAAATCTCTCCAATATGAGAGCGCGATAAACTTGGCCACTGCACACTGTACCAACAATATTTCTTTCATTTACAAAAACAAACATTTTATATACTATGAATGTGACATTTTTATTTTTTATTTGTATTTCATATTAAATATTTCTGAATTGAAAGGAAAAAAATATAATTTCATTTGATAAATATCTCGTTTTCACACTCTCTCATTTGATAATAATTCCAAGTGCGTTTTCACACGAATATAAAAGAAAAAAATCACAATATTTCCCAAGTTATTATATATAATATTTATGTGTTATTATTTTTGTTTGTTTATTTTTTTTCTCTCTCACTTCGGACGATTTATATTTACACAGTTTATTTATACATATAGCAATGGCGCGCACGTGCTGTATGTTTAGCAATATTTGCATTCAACTCAAGTTTATCTTTCTGATGTTGGTATATGTATATAGAAAGAGCAACTAAAATGAAGAAAAAAAAGAGGGGAAAATTCGATTTCGCATACCAGTGCAGTATTTTTCACCTCCTTTTACCCCATCAGCTTAACTTTCCTCTTTCCGCTTTCTCCTTGCCTCTCACACAACACTATATATATATATATATATATATACTATGTGAATGCATTATTCTGTCGATCAGTGAGCCAAATACACATACAGCTCTTTGACTTTTTTCACTGTCCAAAGTGAAATACAAAAATTCTACTTATTTACTCATAGTCAATTCGTTGTGAATTTTAAAAAGCTTTCTCGACACTACAAACATCGTTCTATTTACTATTTTTGTATATATGTATCTGTCTATGTGTATATGTAAAATCAATAAGGTCATGTCAAAATATTTTACTTAAGCTTAGTAGTTAAACTCTTAAAGGTTAACTATTAGCTAGAATCTTTTGACCCTTGTCAGTATTGAAAGGTCTTGTGAATTTATTTTAATGGTAATATGAAAATTGGAACACTAATTATAATGAACTTTAACAAAAATTTTCTCAATATTGTTATTATATATATTGAAAGAAAAATTATTGTAATATGAATTCAAGAATTTTTAAATCTATTTCTGCATTTTTTACTGTTTCAATAGCAATAAATAATCGTTCTATGAATAATAAATATTTATATACATACAGCTATTATTACTATTAAATATTTTATATCCCTGAAAATTTTGGGAGGAACAAAAGCGTTAAAAATTCACCATACACCTCTCATTCTTTTTTCTGTGTTATTAATGTCCATTCTAAACAACCTTTCAATTGTTAAATTTATCATGACATGTTTAAGAATGTGTTCAATAATAAACTTTGATTTTTAGAATTTTCTTAATGGACATTCCACCATTAATGATACAATAAATAGATACAGTACAATGTTAATTGAACTGTCGACATAACCTATACATTAGAAATAAAGTTGTTTACCAGTTGATAATATCATTCTCAAAATGCTCGACTCGCTAATGATTTTGTTTTGATGTTATTTCAAAAAATCTAATCAATATCACGATAGATATAAATTTTTTAACATTTATTCAATTTCATCATATTCATGATAATGATAAAATTATCAATAGCTTTATTTTACAACATATATAACACACCCACACACACCCCCACCAACATTGAAAATTTTCTTATTATTATCATTTCTGATAAATCATCAATAAAAAAAAAAATAGACAGGATAACCTTTGAGATAAACAAACGCAATAAATAAATAAACCAAATATGATTAATAAAGTAGAAATAAAAAAAAAGAAACATAAACATATAATAGCAAGGACTTCCAATGTTTCAATGAGCATTTTAAAATTTTTTTTCTTCACATTTGAAGCGTGGAGTTCACAGAACTTGTTGAAACATCTCCCACGGGTTGGTCTGCTGCTCTCGCGTTTCAATGCAGCAGCAAACTTCAGCAACAGCATCAACAGCATCAACAGAGTGAGAGCGTTAGCGATACCCACACGTGCGGTTGCTGATGCTTCATACACAATCCAATAATACATGCATATACATATACACATATCCATATATATATATTATACATTGTTGAAACTTGTATAGTAGTAGTGTGTCCAAGTCAAGTCCGAAGCGGGACATAGTGGAATGTATCCAACGAAGAAAGAAAGGAAGAATGAGAGAAGACGAATGAATAAGTTAAAGAGAAATGAAGAAGGTAAATGCGGATCCTGAAGTCGAGCCTTATACGAGGCGACAGTGGCAACAGCAGTTGGGACTGTGCTGCTGCTGCTGCTGCTGGACTTCATTCTCTCTCGCAGTCCTTTTGCCCTTCCTCTCTTTACCCCTCCTAACGTTCGATAGTTGTGTGTGGGCCGGACCAGGGTCCGCGAGCCGGCCGCCAAAGCGTGAGAGAGGAATGCGGGATGCATAGCATGAACGCGGCGACGTCGTTATACAGGCGCAAACATTGGGCCTCAGCTCTTTGCTGCTCTCCAGAGCTACACACACTACTCATGTATATAAATATATAATAATAATAATAATAATAATAATAATAATAATACATTTTAATATTTATTTTGTTTATTTTCCTCTTTTATTCGATAACATTTATTATTTATTATTAATAATTTGAATTAATTGCCGTGTGTGGTGCGGTTGATGTAGAGGTGGTGGTTGGGTATGGAGAATGAAAATTATACTGATCGGTCCAACCAAGCATGTGTGTATATATTTATATGTATGTGTAGTATATGTGTAGAGTTGCCTCTTTTTACTCCTCAATCGCCGTTCGATAAGATTGCGTCCGCCATAAATGTCCACGCGATATAGTTTATGAGGCATTCGAAGGTATATAAAGAGTACACACTCGAATCGCGCGCCCCGAAGGCCACGCAAACAGCCACGGCAATGCGGCAGTGAGAGAAAAAATTGAAACAAAAAAAAATAAAGGAACTGAGAGAGAAAAACAAAAAAAATAAATAAATAGGAGGCGTCATCGTGCGCGCACACGTTGGAAGCGCAGTCAAAGTCTGTATGTGTGAGAGAAAAGATTAGTGTAATGGACTTTTGATATATGTATGGATTGGTGGAGTATATTATACTATTATAATGGCATCGTGACGTAAATTTTTTCAAATAAAACCCCAGTCGTTACAGTTTATACTGTTGAATGTTGATAAAGAATATACGCACGCTGTTGAATAATCTGTGGGCGGGGAATTGAAAATTGTTAATGGTTTTACTGTTGTTTATGAAGATGTGATTCGTTTACAGCTGTTGAAATTTAAATGTTGCAATGGTTTATTTATTTATTTTTTTTTTGTTTCATTCGTTAAATTTTCGATACTGAATTTAGTTTGTGATGATTTTACGATGATATAATGATATGATTTGGTATTTTTACTGTTACCATTCGTTTAAGCAACGTTTTTCCGTTAAAATTCACTGGTTATTGATTAAATTTGGTTATTTAGATTCGAAGATATGAACAATTGAAATTGAGGGAATAATTTTCGTGTGAGATAATATTTATTAAAGTATTTGTGTTTATGAGTCTTGAACATTGAAAAGATATTGTTTTCAATATAAAAATAGAAGAATATTATTGTATGTTTATTAAACTTTTGAACTCGCTTATTAAAGTTTCACTCAATCATAAATACAAAAAGAGTAAATATTAATCATCCATTTCAAATAGTTCAATAAAATTAAATATATTCATAATACATTTAACATTATTTTATCTTTGTTAACCCTCCTCATTCATACACACCTTCTTCATTTGTTTCTTACTGCTTTGACTGTTATTTATTAAATTCAAAGAACCATATATTTTTTTGTTTACTACTACTACATTAGTAAACACGTGAATTTTATATGGATCCGTTGACACGCGTATGCGTTCATAATAAAGAAGCAAACTGTTTGCCTCGCGTGTATGCCAATGCGAGCAGAGCGACGCAACCAAAAGACACAAACAACAAATGCCCATATAATGCTGTTGATGCCACCACCACCACCACCACCACCACTACCACCGATGTCGTTGTCTATGTGACAACAAAACCTTGATGATGCACGCGTGCATTATATATAGCCTTGATCTCTCCCTCTGCACATTTGAGAGTTGCACAGGGGGTTCGTTAGTGCAGCTAATGACTATGCCACAGTTGTTAAAGGACCACTATGAATTTTTATTTCCAATCCTCTTCAGTCATTGTACAGTATACAGTAGTACATACAACCAAAGTTACATCCAATGTCCATCATCTTCACAATAAACTCGAGCACATACTTCAAGTGAACATGGTGGGCCGCGTAAATTCACAAACTCACTCAAATTTATAACCAACTCTTGAATATCCCACTTCGTATATATATATAAATGTATACAGCTATGAAAATTTAATTATTGGCAAATAGGTATATGCATCAGTTAGCATATTATTTAGACATGAAATTTTATGCAACTTGTATAGATAGAAAAAAAAAAAAAAGAAAGAAAAATCAATTGCTTGATTTTATTAATTAATATTTCTTAAAGTGCACATAAGAAATATAAAAATTGACATTGTGAATAAAATTGATTTAGTATGAAGAAAAAAATAAATAAATTTACATGTATACTAAATATATTTCTCAAATGATTCATAAGTAGTTTATTGGCGCCACAATACGAGGAATTATGAATCATATGTTCTCTGATTGAGAGAAGTGAAGCAATAAATATCATCTGTGCAATTAATTTCACACTGGAGAACGTGATAAAATTTATTTGTACTTTTCATAAATAAATCATTGGGTGGGGGAAATAAAAATATATATAAATGTTTATAAAATAACGACGAAACCTTTGCATCAATTTTTATTATTCTATGTTAAATTATTTTAGAGATAAAAATTCATACATACAATATATACATAAATGTTTATTAGTATATTTATACATTGAAATAACTCCTCGACAATAACAATGGTCTTAGCAATATATATATATATAGTAACTTTATTACACAAACACATATACACATTGCACTTGTGCACACTTGTGCAAATATTTTTCCCACGTTTAAGCCCACCCGACACGTGTCGTTTGAAGATAAAGCAAATGACCGCGAATTCCTTTGACTTTGTCCCACTCACTGCACGCGTGACGCTTCTTCCAGTCATATAAACATATACTCAATACAGTGATGATAAAAAAAAATAAAAATAATAATAAACATTGATGATATATAATTGTACGATTGATTCAAAACCATTTGTAATTTTTATGTTTTAAATGTAAACAATAATTATATTTTTACATTTAAAAAACTCATTGTCTGTACATTAAATAATTTAGTAATATATATTTTTAGACGTGCTGTAATATCACAATGTATATTTTTACTAATAAACAACAAACTATGAAAATTGTTCAATTAAAGAATGTGAAAAAAAAAAAAAATTGTGTATAAATATTATACACAAAATAGTTGATGTTGTATATTATAAATTTTCATTGAAAGAACTTTTGCCGGACAGGCAAGATCGATCGAGTAATGCGAACAGAAGATATGATGCTGTTCACAGAGAGTTTGTAAGAGGAAGGGAGAGAGAAAGGAGAAAGGACATACGGTGCGAGAGGATGGCCTGGTAGGTAGAGTGAATAGCACAGCGTTAAAGAAAAATAAGAAGCAAAAGAGGACGCGCCAGTATATGGTTGGTATACTCTGTTGAGTGCGGAGGACATCGAACTGAAATGGCCTCTGGGAGCGCATTCCAGTATTCTACTCTCACTATCTCACTTCTTTACTTCATATCCTCTTTCTCATTCTTCCTTTTTATCCATCGTCTTTTTCGTTCGTTCTTATATACATGTATGTATGTATGTATGAATACCACTCACTAACTCTATCTATGTCTTTCTTTTCTCTCCTTGTTTTCCCTCTTCCGGTCGCATCATTTTATTATTTCATTTTTGCATTCTCAAGTTTACGGTTGCATCGTGGCATCGTGGCATTCTCACTGACACACCCGATTGACTCGGTTTGAAAAAGAAAAAAAAAACAAAAGAAGGATATTTCTCGAATATGTAAATTTTTATCTATGTGTATTTAAAATTATTCAACTTTTTAAGACAGTTTTTGTTCTTTTTACTTTTTTTTTTTTTTTTTTCTTGCTAATTTGATTATTTGTTTGTTTGTTCTGTTGATGTTTCAAGTATTTGGAATGTATGTGTTGTTGATTAATAAGGTGGTTATTTGAAAAAATTGATAAAGATTTAAATTATTAAAATTAGTTGAATGTAGATATAGTAATTGAAAAATAAATTTCAGATGTGTTTTTCGTGAAATGAAATTTTTACAAGTTGGCGTGGACAATATCTTGAAGAGTTATGGACAGATTGACTTGATGTTTTGCACAGATATTAAATGGATATTATATTTTCGTGAGTTCTATTGATTTTGAGATATACGTAATCTTTCAAGTCCAAATATTAATTAAATTTTTTTATATCTATTTCTTTGTTATTTGTTGAATAAAATAATTCTCTTCACTTCCATTTCATACATATAAATTTCACTCGCCGGTGTTGTGAATATGTTTGCTAATATCACAATTCATTTCATTAATGTTTCCCTCAAATTGAAACAAGGCACAAAAAAAAAAACAAAACAAAACAAAGTGTCTACAAAACTGCTTTACACAAAATCCCAATACCTCTTTTATTATTTCACATCTGTCGTTCAAGAGGAATTGAAAATACAATTTGTAATCATGATGAATCGTCTCATCAAGACACAAGTATTATCAATTATATATAATAACCATAAATCAAAAAAATATTCTTTTTTTTCTTCCTTGATAGGTAAGTTACCATAGCTACTCATAAATACTCACAGTACTCGAGCTGAATAAATATTATTTTCATTTCGGCATTTCAAATTTTCGATTCAAGGACATTTACATCATCTACATCATGAACATGAGTTTTTTTTAATTCAAATGAACAAATAACTACTTGACTTATTCTTTTATTTATATATTCTTTTCGCATGTACGACTTTATGCATTGTATATAAATATATATGTATGTGTGTGTGAGTGAGGACAAGTAAAAGAGCAATGAAATATTTATTTGTACATATATATATATATGTTTATTGTGAAAATGATGTGTAAAAGAAAATATAACCCACGAGATATCCCTTGCGTGCACCTTACACACGCGCGACGTCAAATAACTTTTATTACTTGGACGGTTACGACCAAGTCGTTTACCACGCGCCAACCAGCAACCTTGGCACGTGGAGTATACTGGAGAAGAGGATAGCATATATATACATGTATATGTATATACAAAATGTTTAAACATACACATATTCACATATGTATATATACCTATAGAAAGTGCGGAAGAAGAACATTGAACAATTGCCCGAGAAGCGAAATTGAACGTGTCGCGTGAGCGAAGAAAAAACCAACACACAGTCCCATGATATATTGAAAATAGATGAAGAAAAAAAAAAATAATAATAATAATAATAATAATAATAATAAATAATACAAACGAAAACATCACTTTATTTTTCTCAATCGTCAATGTCATTTTATTCAATTTCATAATATTACGCAATTTATTTCATTTTTCTTTTTTCAACAACATGAAATTTTTTTGTTTTTTCTCAAACCAAACACATTAATTTTTATTTATCACTCTGTGTATATTTAAAAACACGTGGCTTCATTTATTTCGTGCGTCATTGATATGAGTATTAACAATTGTTAGAGAGAGAACAATGATGGCCACTTCAATAATAATGAGAATGTCAATAGAACACAGTCGTGATGGGAAATAATTTGTCATTAAACAACGTATTATGGGAACGAATGAAAATAAATAGAGTGGAAAAATAGTTATTGATGTATATAAAACTAGAGTCAACCAATATATTTATATACATTCAGTAATAGAATACAATTAAATGTAAAATAGAACATTTTCAGACTTTATACGTTGTCTTAATGGGATTCGATAATTATTAATACTCATTTATTTTTTTTTCACAAATTGTTTCAAAGATTGTTGAAAAATAGATGGAACTCTGATTTATCTGTCTGAAGAGAAAGGGAATTGATAAAAAATCGTTTGTATTAAGGGACCTGGGATAAAGAAAAAAAAAAAAAAAAGCCCCATCAAAATTTGTCGATTAATCAAAAACTCTAGAGAGTCAAATCCCATACCCCAAAATCACTTTTCTCAACTTCACTTCGTCATAATTCAACTCCTAATGGATCAATTTTCATCATCAACCAGTGTACTCCGTCAGAAAAACGGTAAGTAATGAAATAACAATGTGAAAAATGTCGAATTATAAAGCAAACTCATTGAAAAATAGCAAGTGCATTGAGTAATCAATTGCAAATTGCTTTAAGCACAAAAATACATTACGTTAATAAATTAAAATATTAAATAGAGCTAACAAATTATTAACGTTATACTCATTGATGAGAATACATTCTCCATTGACAGGATATATTTGTGTGGTATATATTGAATTCAATGTGTGTGTGTGTATGTGTGCCATGAAAGAAAAATAATAAATAAACAAATAAGAATGGTGTGTGAAGTGCAAGGTGCATACTTGAATTCTCTCTCTTTCTCCGCGTGTGTGATCGTCGTTGTTGTCGTTGGATTTCCAGTGGCAAACGCCATGGAGTTAACGGATGTGCCGTTACGAGGCCGCATTCTTAAAAGCCACGCATGCGCGACACGACACATTCCATTGTCTGTTACATTCTTGCGCCGCGGTATAAGTGCGTTGCTCTCTTCTTGGTATTCTTAGCCGCACATACTTCATACGATATTTCCGTTTTTTTTTTTTCTTTTGCGACATCTATCCGTATTAACATTTATTATTATTATTATTTTTTATTTGTCATTTACTATTTGTATACTCACGACAATCTAATAAATAATAAACACTGTGATTGATTAGGTCAACATATCCATATACATAAATACATTTATGTATAGAGAGTGCAAATGATTATGAAGTGAACTAGTTCAGCGAGGAATGGATGGATAAAAAAAAGAAGGTATAAAAGTATACAACACACAGCAGAGTTTGACTCAGCCTCGACTTCATTGGACAGAAAGTGAGTTGTTGCGCGCATTGTATATATATTTTTATACTGTGAGTCGCCAAGTCTTGTCGCGACCAATGAGTCCCACATGTGTCTCGCCAAGTTTTGTATACATACTTGAGAATTTGAAGAACCGTTAGATTGGCACAAAGCATTCTTCAATACTTTCATATAAAATTGCAAACATATCTATATTACAAAGTACTTGATGATGCCAACAAATTGTTTCTATTATTATTTTATATATATACAAATATGTTTGTGTATATATAATGTCGATGCGCCACAGTGGCGCGTACCTTTCTAAAGAATTGTCTGGCCCGAATTCCACTCATAACGACCTTCCGCTTGTGTGTGCGCCTACTTGGGAAAGCTCACTTGCTCTTGGCAACGTTTACGGAATTTCCACGATAGTGTGCTCTTAATAAATATATATATATATATAATCACTTGAGAGTGGACGTGATTAATTGCGCAAACTTATTTTATTTTCCTGAATTTTAAGTTTACAATTTAAAACTAAATTATTTATATTTGTTTTATCCAATCATACATCAAAATACAAATGATATTATAATTGATTATTATTTATATTCTCTTTAGCTATCACTTTTTTCCCCACCAATTTTTTAAAACACACTTCACCATCAAAAATCAACAACAATGTTGGTTATATATACAAACATGTGTAAGCACGCATATACGCGCGATATTTATCTTTGCCACAAGGAGAAAGTGTACCATATATACATACATATAATATAAATGTATATATATATATATATAAATATATGCACATATATAAGCGGAGGCGCAGCAAAACAGCGAAATAGATTCTTGCCATTTCATAACGTCACTGACCGACATTCCATGGAATTGCACCACTCATAATGCTGCTGACATCACTACCAAGACTTTCATGTATATATACCAATACATATATATATATATGTATATATATCTCACTCTTTCATCTGTAACGCAAATTTGTAAATAGTAGATGCGCTCTCCTTTCGTTGTACAGTTCTCGTTAGTCTAAAAATAAACGTGTTCCCTTTCTCTGTTTGCGATCAATATCACATATCCTGTTTCATTGGAATTGCGGTATGGCTGACGTTATATTGCCACAACTACAAATATTTACCAACTTCAATCAAGTTTACAAACTTAACGGCCATTGAGCTGTTAGATTATTGCGTCATTTAAACCAAACATCCATATTGGAATAATAAATATATATTGAGCGAAATTATTGTTGTGTACTTTGGACTATATGTCTCTTTATATTCCTCTTCTTATTCTACTTCGTTGATTCGTTGAAAGATAGTGGATAATATTGTAATGGTGGTTGGAATAAATTTCTATATATATATTTCTAATTTTTAATTCACATTTGAAAACTATTCAATGATAAATATGATGTATCAAATTGAAACAGAGAGAATAATGAAGACACAGTTGTGATCCAATCAATATTATATACATTTGTATTTATTATTTTATTTATTTTTTTACCAATAATCTTGGGCGTGGTTAATATTTATCCTCGAGTAAATTGTCCGTGTGACTCTCAACTCGATGGCCAACAACAGAGGCAAAAGTTTTAAAAGTTTCACGCGCATACCAATATACAGGAATTCACTTTCACGTTATTTATTTCGTTCACACGGTCTTTGTCGCGGTTTATTTATACATACATTTATTATTTTGTCATGTCAATTTAACGGAATTCTTTTCTTTTTTTTTCTCTCTCTCTTTTTCAATAACGTCATTCGCTTTATCGATTATTATTCGTAAACAAGATTCCAATTGCAACATATAAAGATCAGTGATATTCATTCATGCATACACATTGTGTCAAAATAATTATTTCAAAATAATTTGCGTGTAATAAATAAGGAAAAAGCAAATAAACTTTTGTTTTTCTCTCTTTTTTTTTTTCTTCTTATATATCTTCATTGAAAACACGATAACAACAACAATGTACGTCATGTATATACGTAAATAACATGTTGATATATACCACCTGAAAATAACCCAGTGATTATATAGCCATACTGAGAATTGCGATTACTATATGGAAATGTTTGTGCGGTTAAACCACATTTCCGGGAAAGTCAATTTACACCAATATAACCTCTCTCTCTCTCTCTCTATCTCTGTCCGCCCTCTCTTCATTTCAGTCTATCGCACTTTTTTTATTTCTCTCCTCTCTAACATCTTCTCCATCACCCTTGACATTCACCTTTCCATTGAAAAATTTCGCAACAAGAGTTATTTCAAAGATGTTTCTGTTGTTTTTTTTTTCTTTTACAACATCACAGACACACATAGGCGAATACAAGAATAATTCACGCTATCAGATACATACGCCCCACATTGCTATTTATGTAATGCACTTATATATCACTGTTTGTGAATTGTTTGTCGGACGATTATGCAAGAGGACAGTTTATGCATCAGTGTATAAATATATATATGAATAGATAAGGTATAACTATATAATGTCGTGTATAGAAGTCCCTTCAATTTAATTGTGTTATGTATACAATCCCCCCCCCCCCCCCCCCCCCCCCCCCTCCCTGAGGCAACGAGGGACCGTTCATTTGACGTCACACATCTATGTGTGTGTGTATATATATTTGCGGGTATTTTTTTTTTTGTTTTTTCCGTACGGAACTCGCTCTTCCTGCTGCGATCCACGGGAGTTTCCGGACCCTCATCTTCCCACTGCAATAAATGGATTCTCACTCAAGACGACACAGTGTATATACGTATTTACAACTATACATACTAACACATTGTACGAAATCCCATGTGAGTAAATAATAATATAATTAAAAGCTCTCAGAGGGGAAATCCATTTTTTTCCTTCTTTCTTTTTGATAAAACAGTCATGTTATTTTTTTTTTTTTTATGTTTACTAACTATAATTATGGAGTTTGTTGATTTGAAAATTTGTATTTGTGTTTATTCATTATCGATACAGTTGAGATTTACTTTTTTTTAAAAAGACTTAAACAGACAATAACTTCTTGAATGGGATGATTGATTGCAGAAGTTTGAAAATTAAAATTATATTTATAAATATAGAATGAAATATATAAATTTTCTGTTCATTGTTTAAATTCTAGTACACATTATACCGCATTTGTATACGATTCTAATGAACATTGTTCGAATCAAATTGATTCATTAGTTATCAAGATAACATCAACGCCAGCAACAAAAGTCATGTTCTGAGAAAAAAACAACTATTTCAACATATTCCGTCACCTCCACTTGTACATTCGACTTCAAACAACCTTGATAACTCTCATATTTTACAACTCTCTCAACACAATCCCCATACTATAAAACAATGCAATAAGAAAAAAAAACAAAAACAAAAATACATATTTTGTTTTTTTTTTATATATTTGATTCTCAGTATGACTGGGCGCGCACGTCAATGATATGAAAGTCGCCAACGTTGATCCTGACGATTGATTTCACACAATAAATATATGTATACACACACATGCCTCTGAATGGTGTATAGACTGTGGCAAACAAGCGACCAAGATAAATATTGAACTTTGAATGAAAAATGGAGATTGTGTATAAAGCGCGCGTCGAGGGAAGTGTAGTCACGATCCGTCGCATGAACATTCCATGAATGAGTATATCTACGAATTATATACACATATATAATATGAATATATATATATATATATATATATACATAGTTTAAGTTATATGTATAGCTGTCTTATCGGATGAGAGCACGCGAGAATACCTTTCGCAATTTATGTGACGCACGCAACATGTACATATATACAACGCAATTCCCATGAGTTCACACATAATAATTGTTGATGATGAGTTCTATTTTTAGAAACACATTTCCTCAATAAAATATTTACGTTTTACTATTCTACGCATTATTTATCTTTTATTATTATTATTATTATTATTATTATTTTCTCCATTTACATATTTCCTTCTTTTACATTTCACTATCTTTTTTTTCCGTATTCTTTATCAGCTTTTTTCTTTTTCCCCCTTTTTTATTATGTATTTTTTTCCTCTACATTTTTTTTTCTTTTTACTTTTATTATTCCACAATGTGTATGTTTACAATTGAAATGAGAGCTCTCCTGAGAATATATACGGCTGTCCGAGAATTCTTACGTAAAAGGTGTAAAACTCGTTCTGAGAATATATACGAAGAGTTGTTGGATTTTGTCGCGCGTTCGAGCAAACTTATTGGATGGTAGATTCCATGAATCGCAGAGACTTCTCAACAAGAAGTGAATATATATATATATATATATATATATATATGACTATTATGAATGTATATTTGGTAGAGTTGGAATTACTGCGAATAATTTAAACCTGTAAAAATATAAAAAAGTACTCACTTTGAATGTGAATATTTACATATTTACATTTTAGTTTTTTTTTTTTTTTTGATTATATTTTTCATCATACATTCACACGATTGATAAAAATATTTTTTAATAATTCTATCTTCTATTTTGTATAAAGAAACAGGTAGAATTCTATGAATATATATATATATGGTGGCATCAAGAAGTCGAGCGATGAATTTTTCTTCGCGTGGGACAGGTGAGATCAGACGTCTCGCATGACCATAACATCCGTTAAATCCTCGCTCTCACTCACACATGTACAAGAATGAATGAAAGAGAGAAATAAAAATTGAGAGAGTGAGATTGCGCTTGAGGTTGTATATACACAGTAGACATAAGAAACAAGATGTGTCGAGATGTGTATACTGTGTATCGTGCTCGTTGAAAAGCTCCACAGAGACGTTTAACAACGTGACTCATGGGCCATGCAGTTATATAGTGAATATAATGTAGCACTTCCCCCCCCACCCTACTTCTCTTGCACAATGTTTTTGCCACACCGGAAATGATGTATATAACATATAAGGAGCGAATAACGGGACGCACGTGGGTATATATAATTCCATTTGTGCATTTGTGCTGATGAGAAAATTCAAGTGGGCCGTGGCATATCTTCCACTCTTTCTCCTTTACTGTTTATTTTTTATTTCACTCATTTGTTTATGTTTATGTTTTTGTTTTTGTTTTCTTTCATCAAGTTCTTGTATACTCTTTGATATTGTTTTTTTTATTTTACCTTGTAAATAAATTTGTACAGTTTTGATTTGTACATTATGGCATTTTATTTTTTGTTTTACATAATGTAATATCTTTTTTTTTTTAATGATACTGTTTTGAATGTTATTGAATTATCATATCATCAATGATTATTGAAAGAATTTAATTATTATGTTATTATTTGTTTACAGTTGTCTAAGACAGTTGAACTGTGACGATTAAAAAAATTGTTAATTTATCTTTACTTTAATATAAATGTTGGTGTAATATTTAATGTTGAGAAGATTGATTTGGTTATTTCATCGAAATTATTTCACTTTTGATTCGACAAAATATGAGAATTAAATTGAGTGTTACAAAAGATGAGATAACAATGCAAATTTTTCATTTTCAAATTATTTACACAATCTCTATTTTTAAAATGAAAATATTAATTCAATACCATAATGTATATGTTAACATTATTTTTACAATAATTAAATAAAATACAAGAAGAATCTATACGAATAACTGAATAATAATATATTATCCAATATATTTATTATATTTTCTTTACTTTACATTATCATTGTTTATTTAATATTTTGTATATGAATTTAAATATGTATAAAAATTTATCATACCGGTGCGATAGTCTCTCGTTATATTTCGAATTATTTGCGTGACTGTTGCGTGATCGCGTTGTGGCCCACTGCGTTTCTTATGTTTCTGCTTTCTTTTCTTTTTTTTTTTTTTTCTTTCTTTATATTTCGACTCTTTGCATACGAGTGTATGAGTTGGAATTATCTCTGTGATATTGCCGCAAGACAGTGTGTAAAATGACAAAATTAATATGCCATATAGACACACACACACACACACACATAGTAAAAGAATCAAAATTAATGGGAAAAATATTAAATTATAACGTATCGTCAAAATCTTAGTTTAAATTATCAAAAATTCAAATACAAATTGAATAAAATTTGTATGAACTGAATCTATTCACTAGCTGTTAAGATATCATGTCAGCTAGTTGAAAAAACATAGTACAAACACACAATAAACAAACTTCGATAATTCCCATAAAGTTTTCAATTAAAAATCAAAAATGATAATTAAATGCAATGTAAATAATGTAAAAATAGAATGAGATATCATTGGCACAAAACATGACAAGTAAGGAAGCAGGAAAAAAAGGAAAATAGAAATGTTATTCTATGATTAATTGTAGCAGTATACTCATAACATTTATCACTAATGAATACTTAACATATCCACTTAATGAACATTGCAGTAAATAAAAAAACATATTATATACAGTTGAAGATATATATATATTCCTGTCTGGGAAAAAGAATATGCGTCAATAATTTTAAAAATAAACTGTATAAGCGGAAAATACCGTAGGCAATAACAATGGTTACCAGGAAATTATAAATATTCAATACACAATATATAATGTTCACACAGTGTCTTTCATTGTGCGTTTACATATATAAATAAATATGTATCCAAGGGATTCCTCTGCTGTTAAATATTAAACTATAGTAAAATATATTTACCAACCGCACTCAATTGACACACTCACTCACGCCAATAAATTATAAATTCATATACAAATATGTACACATTAAATTTCGCAAATTTATAGATATATATTTATATTTGTGTTGCGTGTCAGTTTGTCTGTTGTCGTCCTTGGATATGAATCCTTCGAATGGGTCGTGAGAAGTCTCTCGCGATGATTCGCTTTCCGAATCGTGTGATATGTATGGTTGATGTTATTCCCATGAAATACCCAACACTGTGCGCGCGATTTCCGTCTCTGATGTGAATAGAAACAGGATGCGATGACTATGAAGAATGAAAAAAAAAAAAAGAGAAATTGGGCATATAGAAAATGGATAAGTGACAGAGAAAAAAAAAAAGAGGAATAATCGTTGAAGGGATTTGGTGAAGGATTGTGAAAGAATTTATATTTATTTTCACTTCTTTGAAACTTCAAGTCTTCAGTTTGTCCATTGTCTTCTTCTATTTATATTTATCGATTGTTTTTGTATTGCGAACGTAATGAAAATATAGAAATAGAGACTTTTCAAGGACAGTAGTTCGTTGAATTTAATGCATTCGATCATAGTTCACCATATTTTACTTTGATTCCATCACTAAATCTTTGTATTTTTTATATTACTCATACACACATTAATTTTTTTAATATAAATCTAGTGAAAATTAATATTTACATAGTGAATTTTGTGCATGAAATATTATATTTCTGATCATTATTAAGTGTGCAAACAGATTAGGACACATTTAAATGATAATTTTTCTTATAACATTTATCGCCGTAAATTATTTTGGTTTGAAAAAAATTTTCTCCATCTTCCAAAATAGCTATTCTGTCAGATATAATTTATAGCAAGAAGTTTTTCATCAAGACCCACATCCAGAGACCCTCATAACTCTGATTATTATATTGAATAATTCATAATAGGACGCAGTCCGAATATTCTAGAAAAATCTTTGTATATCAATATTGAGTGAAAAATTATTGAGAAAAGATTAAATTTTGCACGCGCCCACATTAACAACTACGTTACAGCATTTTTGTCCTGAATTAATTCAATAATTTCTTTCAAATACCATAATTCTCGTAATAAAATAAATCTCCAAATTATTTTCAACTCTGTATTCACATTTGTAATTAACAATTTCAAAAATCTTAATAAAGAAACTGTTAATTTTTAAACTCTCATGTATCTTTGTTACAATTACAAATACACTGTTACCATTTGTTCATTTATATTGTCATGTAAATAATAAATGACAGCACAATTGAATTGTCCCAATATCTATTGATAATATAAAAATCCAAAGATATACAAAAACAAACATGTAATTTATGATTTAATTAATGAAATGATTTAAAAAAAAAAATAATAACTGTAACAAAGTTTGTAATAATGTGTTTGCAAATAATTAAATCATTCTCCAATATACAAACACCAAATAATTAATAATCCATAACTCATTCACTCAAAATGCCAATCAAATAGTTTCATAAATATAATTTGCTACCAAACAATACACCGAGAATGGTCAAATAGGTCAGTCTTGTCGCGCATCAATTACATAACGACACGAGGGGGAGAAAGTACCCTCTATATATTGTGAACAGTTGTGTATATAGCTTATATACATTAAACTCCCCCCTCCTGCTTCAGTCCCGACCCAAGTCAACATAACATTCTCTGTTTACAAACAATTCTACCATCTTTGCTATGTTGCCACGACCTCCAACTTAAAACGGCATCACGCCGCTCTCAACGTTTCAAAGTTCTTGGATATGTATATAGTTGTAAAATTGTAAGAGTATAAGAAATAAAAAAAAAAATTTATAATAATAAAGAGTGAAAAGAACTTGGTGGTATATAACGCAGCGTCAATGGTAATGCGGTGAAGTTAAAAGTGGTATTTGTAGTACCAGTGTCAGTATATATATATAGTTGGTGTTGGTAATGGTAAGAAGGTAAAACAAGGAAAGACGAGGACGAGGACGCGATTTCCATCACCAGTGCAAGCATCAGACCCAGACTGCATTGCGCAAAATTGCAGCAGGCAACCGAGCAAAGAAATTCACGCCGCGCGTCTCTTACTTTATGTGTATATGTATGTATAAATAAACTTCATGGAGAAATTGACTCTTTCTTGCTTTGTTTATTATACTTCACCGTGGAAAATTGGCTTAAGTCGCAACAGAGCAATGAAAAATATACATATATAAATATATTACTGTATATAGAATGAAAAAAAAAAAAAAAAGATTGAAAGAAGATGTAGAGACATTCACTTTGCTTTTTTTTTTGTTATTATTTCCTTTTTTCTTTCTGTAACAATCGTGCGCGTTCTACATTCCTCACAATTCCGACATTAATATATATATATATATTTACCTTTTGTCATATAACTGTATATATTTAATTGTTGTTTGAAATCACGATATTATTTTTTTTGTTATTTTTTGGCTTTTTTATATAGAGAACACAAGAGTTATTTCGATTAAATGAAACATGAACACTTTTGTGTGTCTGTGTGTGCTGTGTAAATATTTGTTAATTATGAAAAAGAAAAGAAAAGCGAAAGAGGAAAAAAAAAAGAAGAAAAAAAAAAAAAGGTTTCATAATTGAATTTTCCATCACGCAATCGAATTGTTTGGCTGCGAATTTAATGGAAAGCGGTATATATATATATATATATATATATTTATGTGTGTCTGTGTTTGTATGTAGAATATATATATATATATATATATATATATACAAGCAATGTTATAAAAGAGAGACACCGCAGACACAGTGGCCTATAGACAAGTAGGTCGCGGCGCAATTCTCTCCGCATGCTTCTCGTGCATGGCAGCGCGCATGTGCTCGCGATCTCTCTGGAGCCATATTGTATATATGTATATAAACATATATATATATATATATATATATATATATATATATATATATATATATATATATTATACAATAGAAGGGGAAAAATTAGAAAGAGAGACGAAGAAAGAGACATTATTACATAAACAGTGTCATTTATTTTTTAATTTTTTTTTCAGTTCTTTTTATTTTATATATATATATATATATATATATATATATATTTATCATTTGATAATATATATCACATGTCTTTGGCATGTCAAAAATTAAATACAAAAAAAAATTTTGACAAATCAAATAAAACAGATAAATATAAAAATGGCATGTATTTATTTATGTATGTCTCTGTGTGTGTGTTTGAGAAAAAAAAAAGAAAAAAAAATTAAGTGTATGACGCCATGGCGCCATAAATTGCATTTAACTGTGTGTCGAAAGTTACGGTGAATTACTGCGTCGCAATATCTAGACGGGGAAGCCCAGTCTATCTGGCCTACTTCCATCTTTTTACTTGCGTGCACACGATATTCGCTTTTGAATACAGTTAAAATACATATGTATATTTATATATAGTTTTGTATATGTATATATTTATGTGTACATATATGTGTGTGTGTGTGTGTTTATACATTGACAAACGATGCAACCAAGATGCTATTCAAGAGTTGAATTTAATTTATATATGTTTGCATTGATACAAATATGTTAGTTATAATTTTATTCGTTTTTTTTTTTTGTGTTTATTATATTTTATGAAAATTATAGTCATGTTATTTGAGTGAATTAGGTAAACTTGAAGTTTGTTTAAGAGTAAGTAGTTATTGAGAAGTTTAAATAATGATACTGATGAATTTATTTGATGATAATTGAAGAGAAATTTTAGTTCAGTAATTGGGAAAAATTGTAGAATTAATATTGCTATTTTTATTCTTGATTGAAGAATATTTATCTGATCAGTGCAATAATAATTAATTGTATATGAAAATTTATCAAGTGTTTAATAGTTCCTTTGGCATTTAACAATTCAAAACTGTCAATTTAATTAATTCAGTGCAACGCAAGTTATGAAAAAAACATAATGTTTATATGATTTTATTGTTATTTCTATTATTTTCTTTGTTTGTTCATTTATTTAAATAAATGCGAGCACAGTGGAGACAAAAGTGATTACATAAATTAAATGTTCATACATAAAGATTTTGTTGATATTAAAATTATAATAGTAAAGGTGGAAAAATATTAATTAATAAGACACAATTTAAAAATTTACTCAATAGGTTAATCCATTTGTTTTTAATTCACAGTTTATATTGACATCATATAAATCACTCTATCTGTATTTGTCATATTATCATTGTAAATATTATTCAACAATAGTATTATTAATCCCATTAGCTAAATTATTCCACTGGATTTATATAATTTTCTCTAAACTATGAACTTCTTTTTGTTATCTTGTAATTTTTTTTTTTTTCTTTCTCTAATCTTTCATATTAATCTATTACTATTGATTAGAGTTGTAAATATTTACGTGATAAACATCAATCGTAGAAAATATTCTATACACACAACAATAATATATATTATATTTTTATATATTACACACAAATATTTATATATGGAAAATATTCCAGAGGGTGATAGGTAAGGATACAGTGTAATAGAGAGTAAATAAAATACACATCAACAACGTAAAAGCAAATGCGGAGATTTTGTAACGTGGTGCAACCTCGAGACAATGCCCGAGAGAATAAGACGGGGAAAAAAAAAAGAGAATAAAAGAGGAGAGCGGGAGAGGTCAAGCTACGTTTTGTTTCCTTCCGCCAAGCAAAGTTTCTAGGCCGACGTGAAAAAAAAAACCAACAACTATAGTCGTGTAATAACAAAGCCGGATTCATGCTTTCGCAAGTTCACGCAATTGATTTATCTATTTGAGATTTATATTTTCAATACACAAGGTGAATTAAATTATTAATGTAATAAAATGTGATGCGTTACATTTTTAATTTAATGTTTGTGCATTTCAAAAATAGTGGACTAATTATTTAAATTATGGATTATTAAGTCTAAAGAATATTTATTAATATGAATAATGGGCAAATTGAATGAATATTTTTATTTAATTATTTATTCTTTATCTCATTTTATTTATTGCAATAAAATTAATGAGATTTTAGCTTTTATGACTTTGGAGAGTTCATCCCTGTCAATCTTACGAGTTTACATAATCCAATTATCCAATATATGTATATGCATTGATACATATACATATGAGTTAATCTTTAGAAGAGATATCAAACGTACCAGTATTTTTTTTTTATATATAATTCTTTAAGTGTCCATGATTTTATATGCTTATTACGGTCAATTAGACATTGGGTCATATCATTTTTATCGACATGGTTTCGAATAATTTTTATTTAATCCATATTTCTTTATACAAATTATATGGAAATATAGGGCCAATATAGAGATCAGTTTTGCGTAATATATAAATGTTAAATTGGATTAGTTCACGTTCTTCCATTCTAATCAATTAATTTAGCAATAATTCTGCAGAATTTTATTTCATTTTATTTCTAAATAATTTTATCAATCAATATTGTATATTAACTATTGCACAGTGTATATTAGTATAATAACTTTTTGAATGTGTAAATAGTAAACAAATCAACATTCTTTATCTGTAAACATGTCCGTTATGTGTTCAAGAATAAAATGGAATATTAATATTTATAACAATAACACAAATTCAGACAGAAAAATTTTTCTCTTCCACCAAAGAAAAAAAAATAAAATCCATAATTGTTTTATCAATAAAAAAAAAAATTAAATTTCCAATATTTTCCTTTCATTCTAGTACCGACGATAAAGACAACTCTCCGACACATTTTAAGATTACGAGAATTGAAATTGTTCAATTTGAACATCGTACAGCACTCGCGCTAACGTGAAAAACGTGATTCCAATAAAAGCACGTTTCATATTCGTAGCATTCAATTGAATTTTGACATAATATAACTGTGCAAGCTCGTTGCTACGGCTTGTAAAAATATCAATCCAACATATTTCAATTTAAAATCCTAACTCTATATATATATATATATTACCTATAATATTGCAAACATAAAAAAAACTATTAAAAAATAGTAAAATAAAAAATAAATTGTTTATGCTAGTTTATCCATATTGAGAAAGTGTATGCGTGGGTGTTTCAATCACTGAGTAATTGAAAGCACTATATACGTAGATATAGAACTGGTCATGTAGAATCCATCTATGGTGCAGTGATTTTAATGGTGTCATTTCACATTTTCATCAGCGTACAAACGAACTGAATACGATTCTCAACACAACTCAAACATTCTCAGGCGCCGAATTAACGGCGTCGTGATATAGTGTCGCACGTCGGCAACAACGTCGGTGGGCACATGATGCGTTGGTGGTGAAGCGTCACGCCAACCGTGTATATATTTTTGTACATATTCGTGGGTAGTATAGAGACAGCGCATGTTTATGTATATACAACCCAAAGTCATTTGGTAACGTCGCTCGGTTAAGCGACGATAAACAGGTTTATGACGTTTCGCGGAAGCTCAAATTTCGCATCTTTTGCACGCGTTTCGCATACAATCTATATATATATATACATTTATGTATGGATACTAAGATAAATATAAATATGTATAAACATATGACAATTTGCGATTAGTAAATACAGTTGGAAAAAAAAAACAAAAACATCTTGACTAATGTGAAATATGTTTTAATTATTTAATGTTTTGATAATGTGTGAAATTAGGTTTATCTAATTTTTTTTTAACAATGACAAATTGTTTTATTTATCTTGACACAAAAATTATCCATTGAAATTGTCGACAAAAATGTTATGTGAAAATATTTACAACATAAGTTTTGAAATAATTTTGAAATTAGACTTTAAACTATATGCACGTATTTATTTATGTAATACGTGAATAGAAATTTCAATTTGTATATAAATAAATTATCAATAAAGAGAAAATAAATATATAAATTAATACATCTTTACAATATTTTATTGTTTGAATTATTTCATTTATATATTATATACATAATTATAATAAATCTAATAAAGATATTGTTTTCAGTTGTATAATGCTATATACAAATTGGTGTGTTGACAGTGACTCGAATGCGATTTAGCATAATGGCGCCAGTCAGACGGTCGACCAGTCCAACAGTCGTCATACAGAGGCCGTTTTACTAAGGTTTCCGTGTTATTGGCTAACCATCGGGTTACCGTGTCAGGTCTCGAGACGACGCGGTCACCATAATTGTGACCTACCACATGCAGTTTTACATCCATCATATATACAAATTTAACTATTGGCATATTGAATATATTGTATACAATTTATACACGAGACATTTTAACGTGATATATATTGTCTTGAGCTGAAAAATTTAATAGAAATAATGATGAATGAAATTAAATGAATTTTATCCATTTTAAAATTTGTATTTAAAATTATTTGTACAATTTTACTTCACTTCAATATTGATGTAATAAATTTTTATACATCAAATTATTTATTATGTATTGAATATTAAATTAACACATTCAACTTCGCTATTATTTATTAATTAATTGAATAAGTAATTAGACAATTGAGAGAATGAAATTTTAATGTTAAGTTATCGATTGTGTAACAATCAAATAAATTAATCAAGTAATAAAGTTAATTAATTAATAATTATTGGAATTGATTGATTTATTTGCTCTAGGTATATATACACATTACAGAATTATCATCCCCTCAGTATACTCCATGGATTTTTTTTTCTATCAATATGGTATATGATAAGTCAATGGTTTGTCAAAATGTTTTATGGATTTTTAATTTTAATTTTCATATTCTGTATAGATAGATTAATTGGCTTATTTTTATTAATCTAAACTAAATTTAAAAAAATAGAAAATGAAGATAGAGGAGTGTTATATATTTTATTGAACAATATTTGATGACATATTTACCCTTGACAATTTAAAATACTATTACAACATGTTGTTACGTGGGTGTTGAATACAATCGAATCCAATTTAGAGCATTGAATTGTATTAAATAATTTACAGACATATGAAACAAGTATATAAGTTTAATTTAGTTATGCTTCAACAAACTAAACAGTCTAAAAAATAATTATTATATTATATATAATAATATATAATTAATAAATGAGAAATAAAAAAATGAAACAAACTTTTGTTTATTCTCCAACAATTTGATTCATAAAATGAACTATTGTTATTCAGACAATGAATTTAAACAATCAGATGTAACATCCAATTATTATTCAATATTGAAACAATTATCATTCACATTATTAATTATTAATCAAATAAAATCGTTTAAATTGTACAATCTATTATGAAATAATATTCATATCGGTCAATGTCCCGTCAATACATATAAACTTAATCAGATAAATATTACAGTCCAATATATTGTACATACATAAATACCCAACTATCAATTGTATGCAAATATTTATCACAACCAATATCCCTTATATACCCTAAGGCGTTATATAAAAAATATGAAGAGCAATACAAAACCGGATGTACGCTCATTGACATTTTCACGATTATATACACACTGAAACAATCAATTATTTAAAGGCAATACATAAAGAAAAAAAAAATAAATAAATAAATAAATAAAATAAAAAAATTCATATCTATCAACCATGAATATATATCGATCGTTAAATTGAATAATATGAAAATTTATCGACTATAAATCCTTAGACTATAAAAATTATTTTTTTATTTTTTTATTTTCTCACAAATTGATAC
The DNA here is from genome assembly GCA_958496275.1 of Zele albiditarsus. Lineage (NCBI taxonomy): Eukaryota > Metazoa > Arthropoda > Insecta > Hymenoptera > Braconidae > Zele > Zele albiditarsus. The sequence goes on from OY292411.1 coordinate 1,672,233, forward strand.
AGTTGCTGAACACTTTGGTTATAAATATTCCATACAATAATATTACCAATAGAATAATCCAATAGCTATATGGGTGTGACAGTAATGCAACAAAACAATTTGTAAAATAAAATAAAAAATAAAATGAAGCAAAAAAAAAAGTATAACAAACAATGAGAATTTTTATAACGGACATAAATGACAAAATGAAGAACGAAATAAGATTGAAGGGATTGTGATTGTGATGGAGAATGAAGCCGGATGAGAAACATCAATGGCAATGGTGTATCAACAACAAAACGAAACGAGACACGTGCAATGGGTGTGTGTGTATGTATACACAATATATATGTAATATTATTCTCGTCGTCGTAGTCGTAGTCCTTATCGTTATATCCTCAACGTCGTCCATTCCGCCTCGTCGTATCCGGCGTTCACATACCACCCTAGCACCTTTTATATATATATATAATATAATACTCGAACAACGCACAGCGTCTTATCGGTCGTGTGTGTTCCACTGTATTCCCTCTCTCATATATATATATATATATACTGCATTCTTTCTCTTATTCTCTCTGTGAACTATCCGCACCCACTTACATTTTCTCCGTATCATTGACTCGAATTAAATGAGACCGTAAAGTTTATTGAGGTGTGTATATGTACTCATTTCTTTATGTATATAAATATATATATATATATTTATATACGTTTAATACTATCGGCCATGATTTCTGTCCCACCTTTAGCTTCTACTTTATATACATGCCAGTATTTTACAGCCCGGAAATGCAACTTCTATTCACACTAACAATTCACAAAATATTTATTTTTACAATGTGAATAATATTTTTATTTGTATTTTTTAATTTTGTTAATTGTTTAATTATATTTTCTTTTTATTCTGTGGTTAATATTGTAAAACGGAAATGTTGGAATATCAATATTAAAAAAATTATAAAGATTTAAAATATTTTGTTGGAACAATTTATATTGCTTTAAATTTTTACTCATTTCAATTATTTCCACAATTCTGCTTAAGTGAGCGGTTAAATCCCTCACTTCCCCCAATTTCCAATGTATATTTATGAACATATATATATATATATATATATTAAACAGAGGGAGAATGTAGTTAATGTATTTTGCTTACAATTTTTTTTTTTTTACTCAAGCAAATTGAAAAAATAAAAAATAAATATGACATGTGAATACTTTGGCCCCTAACATAAACACACGCCTATATATAACTGCTGTATATATCAAATATACATATATATATATATATATATAATTGGATATATACCACTGCAATTTGCTTGTCGTAACTCATTTTTTCATGGCATTTAGCGAAAAACCAGGATGAGTAAAAGAGAGAATAATGGATTATACACGCTTTGTCTGGCGACAGTAAAATTATTTTATAATAGACGATTGGCAATGACAACATTGACGGCTTAGCGCCGCTTAAATTCTCTTGGTCATGTTTGGAAAATTTATAAAATCCCATTTCTGTACAGTATATTCACAGTAGAGTTCACACGCCCAAAATCAATTTTATACATTTGATCAAATATATTTTTTCTTTCGTGTAAGCTGGTAATGGATATATATTTATAAATTTAATAAAATCATAGAAGCAATTTATTAATAAAATAGTATTAACCGCTATTCAAATATGGATACATATATATTTAAAACAAGTTGGAAATCGAATACTTCCTGCTACGACTGGTCCTCGTTAGCACAAGTATACATAAATACAAACCATATACATGTTTGTTATATAGTTTGTTACTACTTCTCTATAAATACATTGTATATGTAATTACAATATCTATGAACATAACAAACAATAATAATAATAATAATAATAATAATAATAATAATAATAAAACAAGAAAATAAAAGAATAACAACACGCGGTTTACCGTTACGTCTTGAGTCTAGAATTTAACCTCACGGCTTTTGGTTCGAGTAATCCAATCCAGGATACTTGGCTTAGATAGAACACACATATATATATTTATTATATCTATATGTACACGTATATATATATTAGCACTAGGACGTGCATAAATATCAGTGGTTGAAACACCTAGAGAATAGAGAATTGTACGCGCGTTATGTACAAGTACTGATATAGTCTCGACGGAGAACGGATCGATTTGTTTTAATGCTTCATGTACCACCGCGGGGCTCTTTGGTTTGACACTCGTGGCTTTACACACACACACACACGCATATGTTATATGTATATATATATATATATATATATGAGGATTAGTAATTCGTATATGTGAATATATAACATGACACTTTTAACAAAAATATTATATATTCTTCGTGCACAAGTGTATTAATATATTTGTTTTTTAATTTTTAAATCACAACTTTAAATCTTTGTCTGTGTAATAACGGTTTTATTGTATCGTATATGTAATTTGGATGACAATGTGAAAAATATTTATATTCATTAATAAATTGTCTATAAAGGTGTTATATATTTAACAGGTGAAGTGACGTTATTATTTTTTTTTTCTTCATTCCTTTTCTATTTTAATCATCAAATTGTCGTGTTACTATTTTTATCACTCATTCTTTTTTTTAATAAGCTTTTTTGCATTCGCCACATTTTTTTTTTTACGTCTTTTTTCTCAATGGCGATATTTAATACACAGCTGTGTAAAAAAAAATAGAAAAAAAACGTTGGGTAAATGCTAACGCAAGATTTTTTACTTTACCTATAGAGAGAGAGAGAGGTCATTAACCTCCTCTGCATCAACCCCAACATTGTCGTTACAATTTATATATATATATATATATATATATATATATATACAACGTTGTATCCAAAGTGTTGGGGATTTTTTTTTTTTTTTCATTGCACTTCACTTCACAATTTAATACTTATTTTCTTTTATTATTTTATTGCGCCATCTCATTTACCCAGATGTATTTTTTTTTTTTTTTTTCTTGTTTATTTTTCACAAAACTTTTGTCATACTTTTTTTCTTTCTATTCCACTTTTTCCACTCGTCGTTCTATCACACTTTAGCTCTTGTATGATGTTTATTCTTTATTCCGGTTGTGTGATGTGCAAATATGTTAGCACCTGAAACGATATAGAGCAGTTTACTTTTCGAAGCGGAAACTGCGGGGTAGCTATATGGCTTATCATATATATATATATATTCATATATATATATGTACATTTTTCGTGTATATATATGGAAACAAAACGAGCTTGCTCGCCATATGTTGTCCCCGTCCAAATGAATTTTACACATAGTATAAAAAATGAGAAAAAAAAATTAAAAAATGTATATGTATGTATTGGTTAATTTGTTTTTTTTTTTTTTTTTTCCCTCCCTGACAGAAGCGTAAAAATAAACCAAAAATAGAAATATAAAAAATAAAATATTGTAATTTATTTATAGTTTAATTGCATTGACGTTGATGTTAATTTTTTATTTCCACGAATTTTCATACACGAATAATAATTTTTTACATTTATTTACATGAATTATTAAAATTCAATAAATAAATGAATAAATATCAATATTGATATAGATTTTTATTTATGTATATAGGGGAATCCCCACAGTTATAATATAATTATCACAGTCACGCATCTTAAACGTGAATCTCATACTGTTTGTTTGATTAAATTCTCATCGTTATCAAATATTATTGATAATATATATATATCGTTAACGCATGAATGACTTCACAGTATTTATTTATTATCTAAAGAAGAATTTCTAGTAATCAGTTAATTGGAATGCAGTACATACACGATAGTCTGATATGGAATAACGGTTTTGTTCCCCTCCCCACTTCCCAAGAACTGTTAATGTAACCAAACTTGTGAGAGTGCATATAAACTGAAATATTTACACGTAAATACATATAAATTTGTAAATATATATATGGCAAGTAGAATTTTTTAAATACCATTCAAGGACTTGTGCATATATAAATGTTAAATGAAAAAAAAAAAAAATAATAGTATAAGTGGTGTATATAAAACAGTTGAATATATAAAATAAAAATAAATGACTTTTAGAAATTTATCATCTTGAGAAAGGAGCACCAAAGTTGCTCTAAATATATTTATAAATATATTTATATATACATATATATATATATATATATATAGTATTATTATCAACAGTGAGAATCGATGTCAAGGAGAATGAATTACAATTTCAGATCCAGCGAATCTCAAACCTCTAATTAATCAAGTATTTCCTTCTTTTTTTTTTTTTCTCTCTATCTTCTTTTACGCACGCGTGTCTTTATAATATGTGTATGTTCTATTGGGTTCCTCACTCATGAATTTTGCCACGATTGCGATATATAACTCGGTCGCCAGCTCACCTGAACTTTGGAACTGTTTACCATCACGATGAACCATACGAATTCACATTTTATCCTGACGTCAATGTAAGATACATGCATTTTGCACGTGGATCAATTGTATCATGTATTATTATATATATGTTTATTTTATTTTATATTTTAATTATTTCTGATGCACATTATTTTGTTTGTATCAATTTCCAATACTGTTTAACTCACTGATTTTAAATATATTTATATACTTGCTTTATGTAGAATGTAATTAGCCAAAGAATTAAAATTAGCTGCAGTACTAAATCGATTATTAAAATTCTATTAATGCCTGATGCATCTTTGCTAATTAACGATTAAAATCCAATAAGCAATAACTTTGTTGATATTGATCACAACTAGTTTGTTCAGGTCACATTTTCCTGTTTAACCTCACTGCTTTCACTATCACCCAATACAAATTATAATTCCATGCATTTTTTTTTTTTATATATAAAAAAACAACCTACACAACATTAAAGTGCAATCCATTAACTCCAACAACTCTTCATCACATCAGCAAGATAAAAATCACAAATGAATTTACCTGCTGAAATTTGAAAGGGAATTTTTTTTTTTTTTTTTTCTCTCCTCCACAATTTCAGCCCACGTTAAATTATTGTGCAATGATTTTTGACCCACTTATTTCCTTATGGTTTGTGGTTGTCGAGCCTGTTCAGATCATAAAACATGTCTACTGGGGGAAAAAAAATTTAATTGCATTTTTCACAAAGCTACTTTTTATATTTTTCAATATATTTTTTCAATAGTGATCCTGAAAATTATCACGGCAATTAAATTTAAATGAACTTCATTTGAATATTACACAGAAAAAAAAAACAACCCCAACGTATTAAAATTAAAACGACAAATAAAAAGAATCTCAATCAAGTAATTTTCATCCCTACAAATATGACAATTATCTTTATGATAAAATTATCATATTTCAGCATTTAATATCAACCCACTCATACACAAACACCCACATATATATATATATATATATATATAATAACATACATCTTTCCATATATGAAAAACAATTTTATTTGAAGCATTTAACGATAACGATCGTTGGAATATAAATTAAAGAAAAAGAGAAGAAAACAAAAAAAGGATCAAACAAACGAGTTATACATGTAGAATTTAGTTAAGCCAACAAACTCACTCACACACACACATATATATATATATATATATATGTAGACGTTAGCTCATTTCACACTTGTCCAATTGGTAAAGTCGTTAAAGAAAACGCCTCCTCTATATACTGAATAGTTTAGCGACGGAAATGGAAGAGAAAAAGAAAAAAAGTAATGAAAGAATACTACAATAATATAAAGAAAAAAAAATAATAATAAAACTCGTGGGGGCAGCACAAGTGATAGAGGAAGAGAGATGTATATACGGTACTTTTATCACCCCATGCTCACACACAGGAGATAGCACAACCAAAGTGATGGAGAGTAAAAGAGCCGCCACTCACGACGAAGAGTCGGTTGCAGGTAGATTCATTCACAAGACCCCCGCGGCTTCCATTCCACTCTCAGACACCAAACTACTCTCTCACTCTTTCTCTCACATATACACACATACACAGTCATTCTCCACTTTTCTCTCTTCCAGATGCTTGCACACGGTCGCAACTATTTTATATATACTTTACACAGGGCACATTCCACAGTCCCAGGACCACCGACCAACCGTCCAAGAATTCTCTCTTCTTCTCCTTATTTTCATCGTGGGGGTTTTTTTTTTTTTCTATTTATTATTTTTTTTTTTTCACTGCCCACCTTTCTCTTTTTCTCTTTCAGTACAATTTTTTTTTTTCTCCTTATTCACTTCATTGTGGATCTCATTCTATCTTATATAAATGCCAATTCTCGCAACGTCATTTGCTCTTTTGCTTTCTCAGTTGTGTGATGGTGGTGTGCTTTTATTATATATTCGTGGGTTGATGGTGAAGCAGCAGCGCCGCGGCTCACACTTTGTTCGCTTCTTATCCGTCTGTGAACGTAGACCAAACAAAGGAAATGCCGGCGGTGGCCGTGCGCGTCTTTGGAATTTTTGTTTGGTGTATGGATGAGTGGAAGCGAGGCAGAGAAACAAAGTGGTTATTATTTTTTTTTCTTCTTCTTCTTTTTCCTTCCTTGGTGGTTTTTTGATTATGTATGTTCAATATTCAAGTATACTGAACTACGACGCCATTTTTGTACTACCTATGTGTCAATCACAATCTGACTTCTTTTACTGGTACTCTGCTACTACACAACTTTGTATATGTTGTTATTGTATTTGTGTGTGTGTGTGTGTGTGTGGGTACGTATTTCATTTTGGTAAATGAATTGTAGCTGTCAAGTGGTTAAAATTCAGTTCACACTTTATTATCATGACAATGCATTATTTTTCAATGATGTATTAATAATTGTAGTTAGTTAAAATAGAAAAATAAGTGAAGAGAAAAGAAATTGAATGAATATGTAACAGTATTTTGTTTTTTTATTTATTTATTTATTTATTATTGAGTGTAGTATTTTACTTATTGATATTTATTTAACATGTGTCGAATTTTTGTCATTTTTATATTTAAATTGTGAGTTTTGTTATATATATTTTGACAATTTTGAGGGGACATGGGAAACTAATTGAGAGTTTGGGAAGTAGTTTTGGAATATATATGGGTTGAGAATACTAATGTAAATACTTTAGATATGTATAGTGGTATTTGGAGATGGATGAGAAAATAATAATTGATGATTTGTGTTAACGGGGGAGGTTTTTCAATAAAGATACTTTTTGATTGAGTAACATTTAGGAATTTTTTGCTTGTTAACAAAACAAAAAGTTACAGTTAGAATTTATTTCTTAAATAAATGAATAAATAAATATGTGTGTGTTGTCCACAATTTTAATGTGCATAAATAATTCATGATTTAAATAATTCTTTCTACAAAACAGATTCCCAGAAATCATCTCATTGTTAACTACAAAAAGTTGCCGCCCAATAAAAGAATATGAGTGTGACATATATCCATTCATTTTTCACTCAATGAAAAATTGAATGAAACAATAAACCTTGAGGGATTTAGGAATGTTGACCTAACTGGGTTCTCTCATCTGTTCTCCATTGGTCATGGATTCACATGGCAGTCAAGAATATTCTATCGGCTTTCAGACAGGTCCTTATTTTTTTTTTTTTCTCTTTTCAATGTTTACTTTTCTCAGCCCAACACGAAATTACAACATACTGATCAGGTTATTTATAGAATGTATTCTTTCACTTATGTAAAATTCAAGAGAGTATTTTGTTTGTCGGGAACACAGACCTTCTTAGAAAATAAAAAAGAAAATGTATAGAATTATTAAGGGAAAATATATACATGGTGTACAAGGAATTTATTTATTTTTTTTCCCCCGTTGAATTTTCTTGAGAAAATTGTTGTTATATTCTGAAGTCAACTGAAGTTATCCATTGGGAAATTCAACTGTAGTCGTGACAACTAGTACTTCAGGAGTTCAGGGATATATTTTTATAAAGGTTCATTGTATTTTTGATAATGAATTTTTAAATAATAGAAAAGATATTTAGAAAAGAATATTTGAGAATTGTGTCACGATGGGTTTTTTAAATTTATAGATAATAATATTATATATAAACAAAGTTATTCGTAAAGTGCGTCCACAAATGCCAAAGAATTAATATAACACTTTGATATTTGTAATTCAAGTTAACAGTGAATTATCTTTATCCAAAGGATCATCAGTTAAAATATCTTTTTTCCTAGAAGAACAAATGTCTTCTTTTCAAAAGCTTATTATTCCAACATCATCACTCATTTTGAAATGTTGATAATTCCATCGTCCAAGTCAGCGTTTTGCCTTTCTCGGGGGGAAGAAAAAGAAAAATATGTCAAAAAATATGGATTTTTCAAGAAGATATTACGAGTCAAAATCAGCTGCATTTCACAGATCCTGTCTGTCTAACAAAAGTGTTTGTCTTTTACCGACCACGTTACTGGAACTCAACTGTATATTTATAAAGAAAAAGAAAAATTATTCAATTGTTGCGGTAAAAATTTTGTTAAACAGTAAAATTATATTTTTTGTTTTCTTTTTTGTTTGCAATATTTACTATTCGTTCAACTATATTCCCCTCGATTTTTCCCTCCCATCTACATAACCATAAAGATAAAAACATTGACAAATACGTGGCTAAGTAAAAGTTTCTTGTTCAATCTGTAAATAAATAACTGATAAAATATTGATAATATTTATCATAATGAGATATTTTGAATTATCAATTCAAAAGATATTGTCTCAGTATTGAAATCATTGTTCAAAAAAGCATTGTCAGTTATCAAAGCAAATGGTTAATCCATTCATACAATTTCAATGAAATTAATTTCATTTAAATTGTCTAAATGTAAAAGTATTTGCTTCAAACTATAATAAATAGAAATTTAATTAAATGTCAATTTTATATATATCCAACTTATTAAGTAACAGAGAACTCAGGTAGAAATTGTCCAGATTGAAATGTAAAAATAATATTCTCATCTAAACCGTAATTATTCATATGTCTTACAACAAACAATAAAAACATTTATACAAATAAAATTCATCAGTTCTCCCATTTTCAAAATTACTTAGTTCTAATTATATCACCAACGACAGTCAGACATACTATATAAATAAAACGGACATTAGGAACGGACAAACAAACGCACTCACAGATAAATTGATTGAGCAATTTAAAAGTCGTAAATATTTGTTAATATTAGATGAACTCAAATTTAAGTGTGAACCAACACGATTTGTATCTGTATACGAGATAAATAATTATAAATTATTATTATTATTGACAGTTAATATTTATTTAATACGTCAAGATTCAAAATGGTGTAGTGAGAATTGATGAGATCCAGTTTGAAAGCAAAGACAGTCTTCACTAAATATTAGCTTAAGTGGTATATTCTTCAAACATTAATAATGATCATCATGTAAACAACGTACACATTAAGTTGTTAATGCTTTAATTGCATTATAATTAATTCACGCTAAATATAGACGATATGAAAGACATGGAGACAAAAAATTTTGCATGATTTATTACGAGCTATTTCCTCATAAAGTCAATAGATAATGTTGATGTCATCATTTTATATTTATTTCTGTATGGAAATATTTTTTTTTCAAGATATTAGAATTAGTATTAAGTGAATATTCAATCTATATAACAATTACACATAGCGTGCAAAGGAATAACAGAAGAAAAACAACATCACAAATTGGTGACATAGCAAAATAATGATTTATTAGATAGATACCTGTTTACTATTTCTCCAGCGATCGTCTATTTTACATGTCCAATAAATATTTCTAGTTGTGTTTATGGATTTTAAAAAGACGTGTTTAGAAAAAAACGACCGCGCGGTCTCTCAACCCAAATCAACCTCTCGTATCTGCTTTTGTTTTCATTCCAAGAATTGCAAAAAGAGACAGAGCCAATCGAGTATGGGCTACACATATACTTGACGATACACAGTGCCATCAAGCACGAAGGTTGCTCGTTATAAAATCTCGTATCCAACTATCCGACAAAGAGAGTCAGAAGAACTTGGGATCCATTTATCTCTTTACCCCACTGTAGCCATCTCAACATCGTCGCTACCATCACACATTCATTCATGCAAATTGTCATTTACTCGTGAGAAAATTTCAGGGGCGCCAACTACCTGGCTCTTTCGGCTTTTTGTATACAATTCTGACAATCTTCTCACTTCTGCATAATCCATATATTATATGTACGCCTTTCCATCTATTTCTCGATCCAAACTATTCTTTGTCATTTATGAATTATGAGGTGTCTAGAAATAATATTGTGTGTGGATTAGTGAAGGCAATGTGTTTACATCTGACCTGAAAGTAAAATTGCTAAAAGTAAATTTCTGTAGATTGTAAAATTTGTGGATGTGTAGAAATTGAAAATGATTTATTGAAGATATGGTTTGTCCTCTGGGAAAATCCCCGTTGAGGGTTGGTATTTTCATTCTTTTATTTTCTTTTTTTCAAGCTCAAGGTCTGTTAAATTTTTTCAGGAAAAATTATTCTTGGAATTTTAGTAATATTACCGACACGTATTTGTTTGTGGGAATTTGGAAAGTTATTGTTTTTCTTTTTTTTATCAACAGATAGGGAGAGTTGACGTCAACACAACGACACCATGTTTGTGTCCCATGTATTGTTATTGTTGAAAATAGAAAGTTTTATGCATAGTTTTATCGATTTTACGTATTTGATTAATGCGATAAATTAATGATGGTATGTGATGATAGGTATGGAGAATAATGCTTTGTTAATGTTTGTGATAAGATGTGAATGTCACAAAATGAAAACAACAATTGTTTATGAAGAAAAGTAATTTCAAGAAAAAATTGGTGATAATTTTATGTTTTTCTCCTTGTTAATTATTTCATATGATGGATGATAAAAGTCATAAACAAAAGTACTTTAACAATTACAACAAGCAACCAAGAAAAATATTCTGGTTCTTCTGATCGACAAATTGAAAAATAAACAGAAATGAAATAGAGAAATAAAAATAATATTTAACTTTCTCCTAATTCAAAGAAGGTATACATATATGTTAACAAAATTATTATATTATCCTTCAATCAATGTGGCAATAAAAAATATTAAGAATTCTATATATATATTTATTCACAAGATGAGTGTGGCAAAATTTACGAGGTAAACTTCTTGCAAATTCTTTTTACATGCGATGCGTCCGCAATCCCGGGACGATATTTACGACAGGCAAACGACCCTTTTTCGGGGAAGATTGTGAGACTGCTAGTGGATGTGAGAAGAGTGAAGTGTTAGTATAGCAAAGCAGAAATATTTAAGCGCCGTTCCAGCGCCCCCTGTCAATCTTTGAACAGCCATTCACTGACCGGTATTACGGACCTACCCGAATCTTAACCTAACAAATTCTCACAATTATACAGATTATTCCAATTGGTTTTTTTTCTTTTCTTTCTTTCTTTTTCTACAATATAGAATTATTGGGTATTTTCAGGTTCAGTGAATATACATGTGTGGCATCACTATGCACAATATTATTATCTTCTTTGAATGGATGAACGTTAGTATAGGGATAATATGACACTGATGCTTTCTTGAAATCTCGTCTAGACGCCACATTCATTTTGCTGAGCCATACACTCTGTTTAGCAATCTGTATATACTTTTTTATCTAAACTTTACCAGTTGAAGATATAGAGTTTGCAATTCAATGACAAAATACACGTGCTATGTATATTTGTCACCTCGAATAATGAATATTTTATTTTTTTATATCAAGTTATTTTTGTCAATTTTTTATTTAATTTCATTGAAGGTTAATAATTTTTTTTATGAATTTAAGATCATGAATAAGTAAAAGATACTATTTTAGAACAATTGCCGAGGTGGTATTAAATCATTTTCTGTAAGTCATTGTAATTTTTATTAAATTCTAGAGCACCATTTTCTCCTTGCACAATATACTTTTTCTTTTAATTTCACCACAATGCATAAATGAATTTAATTTATGTTAAATTTCTACACATTTTTACATGTTTTAACGATTGCATAGTACAATATGACTAATGAAAATCAATAAGTCCATTGACGTACGAATATACACAGAATGACGTTTTTTTTTTTTTTTCGACGTCAAATACACAAGAATTAAAATTGCAAATTTAAAACGCAATTTAAGAATAATCAAATGTCATATAACATTCAATCGTTTTTCATACGTAAAAATGATGTATTAATATATACAGTGAGTGTGTTTTCACTTTAAATTTACACAAACATATTTATATATACACACGTCATCATCATGCACACGCTCGTGCAAATGCGCATGACGATGAGACCAATTGGACTCTCGACCAGTTCAATTGCTGGATCGTTGACTAATGTAACGAGAGACAGGATATGTTTCAGAACATTCCATACACTCGTGTCTCATTGTATATAAATTTATATTCATATTCATACTGCGAAGAAATAACAATATTATTTTTACGATTCAGTGACTGCATCGAATTGATCAATGTAATGACAAAATCATTATTATTTTTTATTGCATGACTAAAAAAAAAAATGGGACTTGACGCAAATCAATAAATATTTTGAGGCTCTGAATATTTCAAGTAGTAAATGAAATTATTATTATCGATTACAGAGTTGATCTTGATTTTTTTACACAACAAGGAAATCATAAATGAACAACAGGATTAATTAATTAATTAATTTTATCTTGAATTTATCTTTAAACACAAAATACCATTTCATAATTTTATTTAAGATTGAAATCACTCACTTGGATATTATACAATAATAATTATGGTGGCCGAATTATTTTATTAGACTATTAAATTTCCATAATAAGAAATGTTAAACTTGAAACAATTAGAAAGATTAAAATTGATGATCATAAATTACAAACAAATGTTACAATTTATTCCAAAATCAAATTAAAATTCCAGCAATTTTCTTACAGTCATATCAACAAATACTTAATAATGTATATAACTTCAGAAATGTTTACACGCTGATGAGACACAACTGTGCAACAATTTGACATCAACAAAAAAGAATAAATTAATATGTTACACTTGAGAATAATGACAACTATAAATTTCCCAATTGCCAAAACTATTTTCTTCATTCACTCTACATAATGTGTAAACAAAAATATTTATTATTTGTATGCGCCAGTAATAATAAAAATAAATTAATTATAACCAAATATATTATAATGATTGGAGAAAAATAATGAAATTAAAAATAATAAAACAACTGTTTTGGTAACGGGCGGTAATATATTAAAGTTATATATACCAACATACAGAGTGAGAACCAGGCCAATAGCACACACAACTCGGTCGGGCCCGTGACATCAATCTTTTGCTTCTATCCATTGCGTATATACGCACTGTCATGCATATAACTCACGTTCAAGCAATGCAAACTGCGCAGTAAACTATATACATTCATATACGCACTCAAAACATTTATAAAAATACTAGAGATATTCACAGATACATTAACAAATATCTACATTCATTAATATCTGAAAACAAATATTCTCCATTTCTGATAATAATACAAAATTAATATATATATATATATATATATATATATATATATTAACAAACAAACAATGAAACAAGATGAGTATATGTTGAATAAAAGATCTTTGAATTGTCACGGAAATTGTGACTTATGCAAGGCCACTTTGTCGGTATTATTTGCAATAAAGAATGAAGAATCAGAAAATAAATGAGAGAATAAACATTCACAAGAGGGAAATACAAAGGGGGGGGGGAATGATGCGGGAGAGAGGGTGATGGAAGAAGGGAGAAAAGAAAATAAAAAGTGAAGGTAATTACACTGACTGGCGCCTCGTAATTGCACTTCTGTATATAAATACTCTGGCGTTATATTGCACAATGATTATAATTGTTTTTCTCGTGGTTTTGCAATGCAAGTAAACATTTGTTTATATACATTTTATATAGATGATCGAGGGGGGGGGGGGGGGGGGGGGCAAGGAAACAGTGCAAAGAAAATGAGAAAAAAAAAAAGAATGAGTGTTGGAAATAATTATGAAGAAAAAAAAAAAAAGAAATGTTATATACCAATGGAATTCCACGGGTTATGCATATTTATTAGCGTATATATATATATATATATATATATTTTTTTTTTCTTTTTTAATGCGAATAAAGAACTTTGTGTGTAATTACGCAAGAAGTTATCTTTTATATACGCACAACTTCCGGCCAACTTCATTGAATGCTGATATGTTCGTTGCACTCGGTAAAACACTATATTAACATGATTGATGCACAATGTGCAGGTGTATTTTTTTTTTTTCATTTATCTCTTTCCTCACATTTTTCTCGCTCTTGCACGTTCTCTGCTCCCTGCTTCACTGTTTAATGGTCAGGTGGATAAATAAAAAAGTTTTATTATATAGTATATGGATTTCAAGAAGAAGAAGAAGGATTTTTGAAGTGTCAAAATTTTTTTATAGACGTTATATTCTTAACCACAATTGACACAATGCAACACGCAAAATGTACCGCATTTTGTGTGTATATAATATGTATTGTAGATTATATATTATAAATAAAAATGATCGTTAAATTTTGTTGTTGTCATTATGTGGCTTGTGAACGTGAAAGAATTTGAGAATGGATGAGAAGGTATTGATGATTTTATTGCGGGCGCAATAAATTTGTTTTTTTTTTTATTTTCCATCTTCTCATGATTTTTTTAATGTCAGTACAGGGAAGAATTGTTTCCGGTGTGTTGAAAAATATGGGGGTCATAAAACATTTTATACAAACGAACAGATTTTTTTTAAGAATAAATTTTCTTTTTTTAAATAACGGTCATGTTATTTCAAACAATTATAGTCCAATTAGAATCAAAGAGAGCGCCATCTATTCGTAAATCAATTATATACAGTGTCCATTGAACAATGTAAAGTTATTTTAAGATATTCAATTTTTCAATTTGACATATTAAAATTCAAACAAATTAATGACATAAAATATCGTTCTGTTTTGTTTACAATGTCTCTTTATTTTCGTTTGAATTGTGTCTAGAGTAATATGCAAATAAATAAAATTATTTGTAAATTTTAATTTTAATTATTATATTTATTACATCAATTATTAATTAGAATTTTTATGTAGCATGTATGCATGTGTGATTTAATTATGTAACAGCCCTTCTTTATTATATCTCTCGTGTATATTCTCATTACATAAAACTCTTTCAATGTATATACGTTCTGTACAGTCCACTCATTCGTCTGCAGTGAAAAGTTATTTTTCTTTTCCCCCAGTCTTCTTTTCTTTTCTCAAAGCACACGTGATATATTGTACACTTGAAGGACAACGTTAAATGTGGAATTGTACATATTCTTTTTTTAAAAGAGACAAGGCAAGTTAGTATATATAGCAGAAGGAATTGTATATGAGGGTAGTGAGTGAGAGACAGGAAGAGGGACGGGTGAGAAGGAACAAAATGGGATCAGAAAAGTATACAGGAGGATTTTTTTATTTTTTTATTTTTCTCCATGGGTGCAGCTGTGTGGCAGGACTCATGGTGTGTTCACCTGCTCAGGCCACGTGCCATTAAATACAATTCGATTGCACGAAAAGATGCGAAGATGATGTGTGCTACAAAGCATGTTATTTTTCAATATGTCTCCCGCAATGCACAACTGCTGCGCGTAAAAACACAACTTTGTTCATTTTTGTGTTTTCCAATTTGTATTTATATTTATTCATGTATTTATTTTTCTTATTTAAATGAAGATGAGAGAGAAAAAAAAAAAGACACGCAATATATGCATGTGTCTGTGGTCAAGGTAACGCAGATGTTTGTTATATTTTATTATTTTGTTTTTTTTTTTTTTTCACTTCTCCCACATTTTATTTATTTACTTTGCTTTTTTTTTTTTTTTGAAAAATTATTACGCAGCTGCTTTTGGACAACGAGTGATTTATCTACCTAAGAATATTGCCACTGATCTGGATACAATTGCGCTTGTATAAATAGGGTGAGGGAGATGACGTAAAAGTGCGCGGCCAGAAAAAAAAAAAAAAGAAGAAGAAGCGAAAACAAAAATCGATTGTACACACATATGCGGATGTGAGACGTGATATTGAACGGGAATTTTGTGTGTACATATCCAGAGGACAACGTTCTTATATTAGGGTAAAAATACCACGACAGCTGTAGCGAAAATCAAAAATGATATTAATTCACTTTTGAGTAATGGATGTCGCTAGCATGAGTGAGGAGGTTAATAGTTTGATCGTGTCTCATCTGTTATATCGAATATTAAAGTAAATATTTTTTTTTTCTCTACTTCTCCTTCCAACATCACTTCTATTAATCTCCAGCGTGTATTTCAATATTATTCCCTACTAGTGTATTACAATAACGTAGTTAATATTATTTTTCGTATGGATGAGTAAATAAACAAAAATAAAAATAACCAACCACAAAAAAAAAATAAAAATAATCCATTTATATTTTTTTTTCCATAGTAATTACAATTTTTTTCTCATCTTTCAACTTGCGTACTATTCGTCCTATCCCATCCTTGAAGCGAGAACGTATGGATTAAGAGACCGGTGTGTGGCTGGCACGCAATTAACCGTGGGCCAAAGCAGGTGGTATCTTGGCGTCGCACAACCCCGCACGCGGTTATTGGCCACAAGCCGATTAAAGAGCATAGCTCTTTTGCCTCCGCTCTTGCAAACGTCCAACCCAACAGAAGAATGGAAGAGACCGGAAAAAATAAAAAAAAAAAAAAAACCAAGACTTAAGGTGGTGGTACGGCATGCAACGTACACGAGGATTCACAGACCACCTGCTGCCGTTTGCATTCACCAAAATGTCTGACTCGATTTTTGCTTCAATGCCCTGTATTATTGTAATTTTTATGGTATTTTTATTTTTCTCTTTTTTTTTTTTTCTTTTCCGCCCCTCATAAATTATCATGCAACAAAATATTTTTTCACAGTTATCATTTGCCTTTGCATTTGTGTATAATTCACAGTATTTTACTTCACTTATAACTCCAACAATATAATATTATGTTAAATTCTCTTGTGTTTGTTTTTTGTTTTTTTTGTTTTTTTCATATCATTCTTTCTCTCTGTTCTTCCACATAATATACACATGAATCGCGCCCGTGCGCGTGTACAAAAGTGCCGAAGCCGTAGGGCCTAAAAGACGCACGATGAGCCACCTGCCGACAGATGTTGGCTCTAACGAAACCTTTTCTTTACCTTTTTGTTTATATATATATATATATATATATATATATATATGTGTGTGTTGTGTAGTCTTGTTGTTTTATTTTTCTTTTTTTTTTTCATTTCATTTTCCTTTTTTTCCTTACAATTTATCTTCGTTATTTTTTAAAATTATTTCTATGGCACGCCGATTTTCACTGACTCACTTATCAACCCATATCTTCAGATACAAATCAACAACAATGGAACAGAAGAAGTGTGTTGTAAACACTCGTTTTTTTTTTTTCTCCCGCACTGACAATAAATAATATCAGTCACGCAAATCTACGGAATTTTATGCGAAGGAGAGAAAAAAAAAAGATCAAGAGCTTGTATTTAGTAAATATAACACCTGTATATCTGGGTTAGAAAATAATAAATAGATGGTAAAATAAAATAAAGATGAAAGGATAATTCGTAATTACAGAGTGTATACAAAAATTACTGATCATATTTACAAAACAAAACATTTTGTGTTCTTTCTATTCGTATATTGCTTACACAAACATCCAAATATTACAAAAGATAATACAATGTTTGTTATTGTATTATAAAATCGTGCGCACGATGTCACTGAATTATTTTACCCGATACAAATTCAACATTGCATTGACAAATTATAATGCACTTGGTGAGAGTTGCGGTGCAACATTTCATTCTGTCGCGGTATTATAGTTTCACTTTCTCTAATGCGTCGTCATTTTGGATTTTCTCTTGTCCGCTGAATATTATATATAAATAAATAATTTATATTGCTATAGAGCAATTGGAAGTAAGCGTAATTCATTGCGACGTAATCATAAACACGATCCTTTATATTATACATCTTATATTCCAATATATAAAAAACAAATTTCACACAAGTCCTTTACATAACCGCATATCAACAGATAAAAATTAAGTGTGGTCCGATAAATATCATTGAAAAGAAAGGAAGAAAAATAAACTTTCATCCATGTTTTTATTCTTTTTCTTATTCAATCGCAATATTATATCACGAGACACAATGAACTGAATGCGTTTCATGGTGGCCATGAGAATGTATTAGTTCTTATATGTCCTTTAATATCAAAGATGAATGCAGACGAACATGTGTATGTATATGTGTGTGTGTGTGTGTGTGTTGGGTTATAAGGACAACGATGGAGCACGCGACTAGTAGACGGCAGGTGTTGGAGGTTGTTGCGCCAGGCAGATGTTATTCGCGTCCTCCGTCCTTATAACCTTCTTTACCTTCTGCGCGTCCGTACCACTTATAAGAAATGTTTTTTTTTTTTTCTCTCCTTCTTCTTCTTCTTCACATTTGCACAATGCAACGCGCACAAGATCCATCATGTGGGTAATATATTTATATAGCGGGGAAAAAGAGGAAAAAGATTACATGTACGCTGTTACAGCGCAGTGTTGTATAGTTATATTATTGGATGTGTCATTGTATATTTGGGCCAGGTGATACCAATTTAGATTCACTGTGGTGTCATTTTCTCTTGGCGCCACACTGTCGGCAAAACAACACAAAACAACATAAACAAACTATTAGGGTTAGCAAATAGATTATAATTGTCACAGCATTTATCTAAATAATGTTAGTTGGAATGTTTTGAAGAGTTGTAATTTATATGGATGGCATATTTGTATGTTGATGATGATGATGATGATTATGATGATAGTGATAATGAGAAGTTAAGAAAAAAATAATATTGTAAAGAGGTTTGTGTATAGAAGGGAGGCAACGGCCTCGTGTCTTGTTGTTGATCGTTACACGGACGAATGGATTTGAGAGAGTCACATTGCGTTGGCACACAGTGTAGATGTCTGTCAGCAACAGTATCAGCAGCAGCAATACCAACACTATTTAACAACACACAGCATAACGCTTTCTAAATGCATCTTTTCTTTCGGCACTTTCTAAACTCAGCCCACGGCACTTGAATGCAGAGGAAGAGAAAAAAAAGAAAAAAGATAGGCAGAGAAACAAAAATAAAAAAGGAAAACGGAAGTGTTTGATTGACAAAGTTATTTCTAATCATGTGTGATGACTTTTACATTTTGTTTCAAATAAAAAAAAATAAATAGAGATATAATTTTATTATTTATTAATTCTATTTCATGCGTAAATTATTCATCAATTCTTATTTTGTATATGAACATTTAGGGTTGGTGTGCTTTGAAATAATTCCTCAGTATTATTTCTGTTCTCTCAATGACGAAATAATATTTTATTTGTGTGTTTGGTGTCGGTTAAAATAGATTGTAGAATTAATAATAAGTAATGTTACAATAATACTTTTGCTCTATGTGACGTAGTACGAAATAATATTATTTTACCGTGAGAGAAATGAAGAGTTTTTATTTATTAAACAGTTCATTAATATCTCTGTATAATTATAGTTGTATAGGTTATTGTGAAATCATAATATAAAATATATTTAATTGAACTATCAATGTTTTATTACAACAAACAAATAAACCAAAAAAAAATTATATAAAATATCTACATCTATCCACTTTAATCAATCAATCTATTTATTTATCTATACATTCAATACAATAAGTGAAACGTATGTATCCGTGTTTACATATATCTCAAACACCAATGAATCATTTTTCCATTCATGCTCATATGAGTCGTGTACTCGTCACAGTCATCACGCACATTTACGTAATATACAACAAAACACGTGACATCCCGCTGAGAATGTTTGATATATACCTTTCATTGCGTCAACGAATTAAATTCCTAACAATATAATGATCATATACCATGTATGTATGAAAAATAAATAGTGAAAAAAGAAAATATATTAGTTAAATAAAATTACGAAATAATCGTGTATGTATATGAGTCATTTTGTATAAAGTGAGTGTCATGATCAACCGCAATGATGAGCCAAAAGTGTCAGAGAAGCGTGGGATATACAACGGATAAAATAAATATATAAGAAGAAGAAGAAGAAGAAGAAGAGGATGGTAGTGGTGGTGGTAAATGAATCGGGGACGCGCCACTAGCCCCGTTGGATTTAATTGCTCTTAATTTATCCAACAAATTCCAACGGATTTATTCTCGTGGTTTTGGCACGAGTTAAAAATAACTTACGTGTCCACTTTTACGACAGCAAATAATCGTCATTTAGTTTTAAAGTTTGTGAAATAGATAAATTAAATTGCAGTAAAAATAATAAAAAGAATTTTTGTTTGAATTGATTGTGTAACAACAACAACAACAACTGACTTCCTCCCACGTATACCGGAATTAGCCGAGCGAGACAGGAGAGTGACGGATGCGCGCGCCGGAAGTCGCGTGTGTGGAAGAAGTGAACGAATAAAAAAAATGCGGCCGCCGTTGTATACTCTCTTGCACGTAGGTAGACACTTGATTCTCTCTCCCTTTCTTTAATTCTCATATTCTATCTCTATTTCTCTCAATCGTTTGCTCTTGTGCTTTAACATAAACATATATGGTGTGTTGCACGACGTTTGCACCTACACGCCATATTTCCCACACGTATATACAAGGAGTGAAACGCGTGTATATTGCACGCCACAGTATATATACAACTTCCTCTCTCGCACGGTCTCGTGGATTCATGAATGATCGTGTGGGTATCAATGGGGAGGCAGCAATGCAAACGCCCACTATAGCTTGCTTTTTTTTTTTTACTTTACTTTCCTAACTTGAATGAGAAATGAAAGAAAATAATATTAATAATAATAATAACAATAAATAATAATTTATATTGATGTATTATATATTTTATTCTGATTGAATAATGTGTTATTATTGAAATACAATTTATTTTTATATATAAAACAATTAAGAATTATATCCAACTTTACACCAACAATATTACTACATTTATCGGTAATCAATCATACTCTCGCAGTCATTTACATTCGATTGTGAAAACCCTATCCGAGTTATCAAGATATATATATATATCTTGAATGCGATAAACACTTCAACTTTCGATTGATATCTGGATAATTTTTATAACTGTAAAACTGGGTCACTACCCACATTATTTTATCTTTTAAAATTCTTATTTTTTATACACTGAAACATTTATTATACTTCATTATTAATTAAATTCACTTCAAATTAATCACAATAATATAATTTAATTTAACTAATATAAATGAAAGAATTAAATTCACATTGAAGAATAGAAATAAGTAAATGAATAAATAAATTAAAGAAAAAAGATAAAAATAAAAAAATGTAATTACAATGTATATACAATGAGATACCGGACATGGCAATACCTCTCTGGAAATTGACATTTCCATTATATAATGGTGGACTTCCGGTTGACCGCGAGAAATGACTTCGTCCGCTGACAATTGATGCACGGAATATACTCTTATTCGTTCGTCGCACTTTTCAATACACATCATATAACAACATCAGTTGTGCTTTAAAGATGTTGAATAGGGCTCTCCGACTATAATGCGATCAGTGTCGCAATCATTTGTCAAACGAGAGTATAAGAGAAATGACATTGGTATATAGAAATATACATCTATAACAATGTAGTAAAATAAAATGAAAAAGAAAAAAGAAGAAAATTGACAAACAAACTAATATTTTTGTTTTTTTCACACAGAAAAAACGAACAGCACAAATAAATAGTGAATAATATTTAAATATATTTGTTAACAAATACTTATTTGAATAATAAATATCATCCAGAGTAAACTGACATAGTAATATTTACTAAACAACACGAAAAAAAAAAAATAACAAAGTGTTTAGTCAATTTTTAACATTTATATGTTTCTGAAAATTATATGTACTACAGTTGAATATTACTGTAAATATTTCATACTAAATTTATATTTGTAACAAATAAGTTTATATATATATATATGTATATGTGTGTGTGTATGTGGGGTGCAACTAGCAAATGCGGTGGACACAACATGAAAGCGAATAATTTATTTCATCAAACGGATTACAGAAGTGAATTTGGCTTCTCAGAAATTTAGAATTGAATTAACAATCGGTAAACTTCAACCGAAATCTATGGAGTTTATAAAATACATTATTTAAAATACGTCAAATTTTATAAACAATATAGTAACATTTTTATTATATACTTCATTTATGAAATGACAATAAAAATTCACTTGTACTTAATTCAATGATGTATTTTTTTTTTTTCATTCATTTTCATCAATAATTAATTTCAAATATTATTTGTTCAGTTTCTCTCTATTATAATTTTGTTATTTTGATTATACTTCACATCCGCCATCTTGTGTTCGTGCACAGTCGATGATAATCCAAAATTTTTCACTGCACAGTTACATTGTTGTTTGATGAACCATAATGCGTCACACATGAACGAACACTGATGTATAATCGATTTATTTTTTTTCCAAGAGAAAAAAAATAATACAAATCTCACCGCTATTACTGAATACAATGTGTCTATATGGTAAAGAAGGTCACGCTAAATTTTAGGGGATTAGGGCTCGAAAGAATGAGAGAAAGAGAGAGCGAGGGCGAAACAATATAAAAAGCATAGCAAGAATAATCCAAAATTGATCCAAAGTGTCACTTTGAACTGGCGACCCATTGCCTCAAGCAATTCTATTTACACAAATATATATATATATGGATGCGTGCGTTTCATGTCACACAAATGAATATAGATGATCAGAGAGTTAAAACCGCACAAGGGATAATGGAACAATCGTGAGATATCTAAAGTTATTTTTATGTATAAGGGAACTTGGAGAGTTTTTGCCACTTACTTATCAAGAGGTATTTTTATGTTTTAGATTAAAGATAATCGATGTCTTTGAGCTTGTTGTTTATGCATTGAATTTTTTTTGTAATAAGTACGTGAAAGAATTTAATGGAAAGATACAATATTAAATAAATCTTCGTCGTTTTTCCAATTTAAATAATTCATGTTTCAGTAGTTGGCAATAAACTTCTTCAAAAGTCCCACGAGAGAACGGCCATACTTCATTTATTAATACTCATTGGAAATAGTAATCAGTTATTTAAAAATATACTACAGATTTTGAATAGAAAATTGTGAAGAAACATTTTTATTTCTCGTTTTCTTACATCAATCATAATTTTTTAAAGTAATAAAACTCAACATTACATTTTCTAATGAGTCTTTTTACTGTTAATATTTTCTATATTTAATTTTTGTTCAACATGGACCTTGAAAATATGAATGACAGGTTTCACTAACTGAGCGGTAAACCATCCAGTTCTTCAATACACATTTGCAACATACACTGCTCTCACATACAATATTTGTGATTCAATTTTATATGTGCGTGTTTCAATGTGTTCTATTTTCATTTTAATTATGCAATGTTTGTTTACGGCGTGCATCGACGAAGCGTGTGCGAGAGAGTGCATGAATGCCAATGCGATCAGCATCGTTGATGATGACGCCTTTTACCCAGGACGTGACTTGGCTAACTTGAGTCTTGCACTCGACCGAGTTCGCTGCGTCATGTCTAGATGCTTCATCGACGTCATTGTCCAAGCATCGTGCACCATCATCCACAATGCCCTCAATTCTCCCCTTATATATATATATAATATACATATATATATACCTATGTATTTGTATATATATTTATATACCACTGACAATTCAACACGCGTTCTCATAGTACATATTACTTCATATATTTTTACTGCGATGTATAGAATAAAAATATTTATTATACAGCACGTGTTTTGTTACGCATTACTATTATTTATCTTTTACATATACGAATGAAAAAGTGATGGGGGATTTATATTGAACGTAATAAATATAATAATTCCATTTTTGTTGTTTTAATAAAATTCTTAAAAATTATATATCTCATCATTTTCCGCCAGGAACAAATAAATATTATCAACATCACCGATTGTACATTCTCGTGTTGATTCATCCATATTAGAAAAAAAAAAAAGTAAAAACATTCAACAAGATAAACCCAAGAAAAGAAAATAAAAACACCACCTCACAAACTCATGTTACAAAAGTGAAATTTTCGTTGAATAACATCTTCAAGTTGTCATCACAAAATTCATAACTGTTCCCCATACATAACCTCCAAAACCACTAAATATTATGCGCGCGCAGTGTATTTACACGTGAGAATGTAATAACGAGGGAGGATGCGATAAGTGAGGTGGGTGAAAGCAAAAAAAAAAAAAAATCAACAAATATGTGTGTGCGTGAGTGATAAAAAAAAAAAAAAAGAATATTAACGGAAGAATCTGTTTGCCAGCGTGGTTATGTAGAAGTGATAATGGATCTTGTCGAAGCTATACGTCGTATAGAATCCCACGTTCACTTATCTGTACACATTTATGCCTATATATATATATATATATGAACATATCGCGCATATACAGTCTTTGGATGACTCGTCCAAAGTCAAGCGAGTCGACGGCCTCAGTTTCCGGTGCCGGATATCACGACGCGGACAACGAAGAAGCACGATGCATTTCCATTATTGGCCAGTTGCCCACAGGAAACTCTTTCATCGTCTCTTTTACTCCCTTTCACTCTTCCACTATCTCTATCCCTTTTCTACTCTCATACACACACTTATATATTCGGTTACGATCGTAACAAAATGCGGCTACTGCAGATCAAAAGAGAAAAAAAATGGCATTAGAAAAAAGAAATAAATAAAGGAGTTAGTGCAGAGAGGGTGTATAAGTGCTCATGCAATGATGTATATTTTTTTGTACACCCTCACTGCATTAACCTCTTTAAATTAATGTGGTATAATAACCACAAATTTGTGTGTAATAAAAAAAAAATGGAATGGAAAGAAAAGAACAAAAATAATGTGTAAATATGTATGCAATATAAATACATCGTGTTATCGTGGTATGAAAAAAAAAAAAATTGTTCTTATATTCTCATCTATCTCTCATAAAACAGCAGCGACGCGACACACTTCTGTTTCAATGTTTACACAATATATATATATATATATATATATGTATATTCAATGCTATAATATTATTTACGTATGTATTTCGTCACTGCAACGTAGACTGACGGTATATATTGTTATGTACGTTATTATTCTTTCTCATCGAGTAGGTCGCGCCAGTCGTCTACTTCTTACCTATCCTATCCAACATTCTCTTCCACCCTTCGTCACTCTTATTTCTATTCTTTGTTTTATCCATTTCTATTTACCTTCTTTTATAAAACTTTAGGTTTAATATTACAACTAGGTTAGTTAATTAATTATCAATAGATTGTGGAAATTATAGAATTGAAACAAAACTTGAGATCAAAGATATGTTCCTGGGTGGAGTTGATGTGGCTTATTTATTTATTCATGGAGTTATATGGTGGTAGTTTTTTAATGATTTTTTTTTTATCTTGGTAGTTGTTTCATTGTTTAACAAAACAGTGAAGAAAAAAATTATTTATTGATGTAAAGTTCTTGGAAATAATGATTAGTTGATAGAAAATATTTCTAGGCAATTTCACAATTTTCGAATGTATTTGCAGAATTTTTAAATAGCTTTAATATTTCATAATTTCTCTACGTTATCTGAGCTTTATATTCTTACGTTTATATCAATGTTGATAATTCTTTTGATAACTAAACAACAGAAGTTACGTGTCGCATTATTCAAAACTAATTGGTTAATTGATAATAAGGAAAAGACAGGTAAAAATAAAAAAAATATTACGTTGCAAATGGAAGATTACATAAATATATCTATTAAAATGTTAGTGGTTGGTGCATAATGGGAGAATAATTTTGCGCACGAGTAATTCATTCAAAAAAATTACTGGCAGTGTAATAATTATTTAATTTTGATTTATATATATATATATATATTGAGATTTGAATTCATGAGAAATGGTATTGTCAATCTCATCTTCTAAATGTTCTGAATAGATAAATATTATTCTTTAGAACTATTCCCTGACCAGCCTTCTCTTTTTTTTTTTTGTGCTTAGTAAATATAGTTCGAACTCACTGTAACTATAACGTCTATAGTCAAGCATGAACACAATAATTTTCTATACCATTGAGGTTAAACTACGCCCATAAGTTAACTCTCATTAGTCTCATACAAATTTATTCGTCGTTGTATCTACATCGCTCGATAACGTAAATGTATATTTAATGTTGAGTTTAAGTTATACATATTTTATTTGTCAAGTATTTTCAACATTTTGACTTTATGGGATGTGTAATTAATAATTAATTATATATTAAATAGCTTTGGGTTTATGTGAACATATATATGTTCGTTTAGTCTGATGAGAATTCATCTATGTATGTATATTATTCTCATCAGATAACTCATGTCATTAAAGCTGCTGCAGTGTTATTGTTGTCCTACATTTCGAAACTTTGGTAATTATTATGGATCAAGTGAAGTGGTGGATTCTACTGCTAATTCATGTTCCGCCAGAAATGTAAATTAAAAATTATCAACAGTGGGATATAATAAAATATATAGACTGAAAGAAGAGACTAATTTTTGCACCTGAAAGCAAAATAAATTTGATTCCCAAGTCAAGTAGTATTTTCTTGCGACTTTTGAATATTGTCAACTCGAGTTGCACTTTAATATAATCATAGTACATTAAATAATTTATTGAACAATTTATTCTTGATAATGAGGGGCGGACTCAAAGAGTGGAAAAAAAAAAAAGAAACTAATGATCATACTAACGAACGGATAGTTATCATGTTCTATTTATATTCAACGTATACTTTATTTCTGGATCGAGAATATACCTGTAACTGAAACAAAAATATTTATTCTTATCGAAGAATTTAATGTCCAAATGTATACTGATAGGAAAATAATATATCATATAACAACGAAAGATATCTTATATATTATGAAATATCTAATCTAATCTAATATTATTGAACAAGCAATTCTTGTATATTCGTTTGTCATTATTATCTTAGGAACAGGCCTAACAACTTATCATTGCGTCAACTTTAAAGAATTCATTACCATTACTTTTTTCAGTTATTATTTTTTAAATTCAATATTACTTGAATATAATACAAACAAATGAAACGCAACATTAACTCTCAATTTGTTCTTCATCAAAATGTCCAAAGAATAGAAACAAAACAAAATTTCATAGCATCCATTGTCCAAATTAATTTCGCCTTTTCATAAAAAAAGTTAGCAATTTCATTTAACATTTTATGTACCATATAATTATTGCAAAAATACTTAAAAGCTTCAAGGATTTGAGAATATTTTCATTTCAAACAAACTCTCAATATAAACTTGAACTAAAAATAATAATTTATTCCAATTCCAAATAGACACATAGTCATAGAGTGAACAAAACTCTTTTGTTTTACAGTGAATTCATTGTGCATTATTTATCACCATTTAATTTATCGAGCAAAGCACAATCTTCCAAGTACTGTAAACAAATAAAAAAACCACAGTAACAACATATTTCCTTTCAAAATTTAATACATATTAAAACAAACCCTATTTACTCGTCCGAATAAAAATTAAAATGAATAACAACAACAACAACACTATTGAACATAACCTTGTGTCTTTACACATGTACAAGTGTTCCAGAAAACAGTAAAAATTGCTTAGACAAAGAAATATTTAATATTCCAAGTGATGCAACTATATACGTTGCGATGTTTCTCTTCAATCTTCTCCTTCCTCTTCTTCTTCTTCTTCTTTTCTACCCCACACTATATCTACATCTATATAACTACATCTCTTTCTTTCGTTTATTTTGCATTACAACCTGGCGGCCGTTCAACGTTCACGTCATCGATAATGACTATTGCAAAGTGCCGTGAGGCCTGCAGCTACTTATGCAATTTGTTGTCGGACTTTGTGCACGGCCCAAGACTATAGAAAAGTAAGATAAAAAAAATGAAGACGACCATTGTAACGCCTTGACCCATTTATCATATTCTCACTGTATTGCTCCTAAGTCTATAGCAATAATTCCATCAACACCTTAACACATGATTACACACAATTGTTATTACTATTATTACTCGTGTCAGCAGAGACTCAAATAAACCTGTTGTATATATGTGACTGAATGCGTTTGGTTTTCTTTTATTTTTATTACAGGTAATTTAATGTATTTTTATTTTTATCTTCTTTATTCTTTTTTCATTCTAATGTGAGTTCATATTATGTAAAGGGTTATCGAACAACGCATTTGATAGTCCACGCGTGACACCATTTTCACGCTTGTTAAGTGTCATACGTATATACGTAAATATGTTAATAATGTGATGACGTCTGTTACAAGTATTGAAGATTATATTCATTTGTATTTATTATTGTTATTATTTTTTTTAATTTTTTATGGGAAATATAAATAGATGAATTGTTGTGTCAAAATAACATTTTTATACTGAATTGTATTATCGTTAGCACAGCTGTATTAAGTTTAAGTTTATTTAATATTACGTATAGTGTAACAATAACAAATTTGTCACTTGTAATATACGTATTGCATGAAAAGATTTAACTCATATTCACATTCAATAATGAATTATGATTATAATAATGATGATAATGACGGTGGTAGATCATATAATTGGCATTTATTTTCTCCACACGCATCACGCGCCATTTCTACCATGAACATCATGAAATAAACAGTTAAAATTAATGACGGATTGAAATAAAATATATAGTTATGTATATGGTGAATAAAATTCAATATAATATCTCGAACATAAATAAGTTATGAAAAAAAAAAAGAAAAAAGAAGAAGAAAACATAATCGTTTAATCATAATAAATTGTTCCAAGAAACAGTTATGCGTCTACAATAAACAAACATATTAGTGTTGTATTATTGTGTTACAAAGATAAACATCTGTGTGACATAAGGCTATTTTAATATTCCAAGCTTTGACGTTAGTTGGAACAATGAATTGACGTCAATGGCTATCTCATGCAAAGCTGATAAAACAGTCTCATGATTTGATAAATAATACCCGATGTTCTATTTTGAAAGATACATAAAAATTTATGTAGGAAAATTATTGGTTTAGAAAAAACAAAACAAAACAAAGCAAAGTAAAATGAGTTTCAAGTTGTATTTATTGTATTATTTTATTTTCTGTTGTGTCCTGGGTTTTGGTGAAAACATAAAACAATTTGGAATATTTTAAGGTTTATTGAATGAATACTTTGGTGAGTAAAATTAATTAAATCACGACAAACAAAATAATTAATGATTCGTATTCATTCTCCATTATTTTTTTGCTTCTGCTATTACATCACAATCTTTAAGTCTTCAATGTCACTTTGGACTCGTGAATAAACAAAAAGAAGAGAATAAATGAGCATGGGAAATAAGACATACGTATAAGTGTACGTAACAGGAGATTCAGTTTGAAATTAAGGTGGTGGATTTGTCGAATATATTATTATCTTGAAACTCGGTTGGAATTTAATTATCCAAAAAGGGGAGGAGGCAGTCATGCACAGTCTCGAGGGCTCTATTAATTTGTGCTGGAGAAGATAACGAGCCATATACACACACAAAATACCAAGATAATATCCATACACACATTAATTTATAAAACTTGTAATTATTGGAAATATACATATTATATTATTCCTGATTATAGTGAATATATACATATGTACGTTTCTAATTGTAGGAAAAATGGATAATGAAATAAATGATATAGTAAATGAAAGAATAAATAAATAAATAAAAAAGAAAATAAAAAAAAATGTTTGATGACATGTGGATGAAGGGTAAATCGATTGTCCTTGTACGTAAACGTCAAGGCTTCTTCCGGAGCAGGGGATGTCCAATACAATTTATCGTCAACACGCGCACCAACATACTGTAATAAAACGTGACGCAACGTTTCCCCTTGTAGTGTCTCTATGCCCACAAATAATTTTCCGTTACTCTAATGATTAATTATCAAGATAATTGTGAACACTGACATTATACATATATATGAATAAATATGTCCACATGTATGGCGATTAATATAATATAAATATAATCAAATAATGGCGTTACGTGCATCATATGTAGTTGTAATATTCAATTAAATTTGTTTAGTAGAGAGGTGCATGGTGGTATAGCAATTCTTATTTTTTTTTTTTCATATCATTGACATGATTTACGAAATTGTGATAATTTGAAAATCGGTTTATCTGCATTTATATGTGACGTACACTGAGAGAATAGTATTTTTTCTCCCGGAATGTTTCTTGCTCTTGTAGCAATACTGGCATCCTTATAAAACAAATAGCACAGTTTTTTTAATAGAGGGATATGTATATTTACCAAAGTAAAATTCAGTATTGCTGTAGTGTCAGTACCAACATTGAAATAAAAACACTGCATAACCTCACTTTTGTTTACCTAGATATATATGTCTGGATAATACACACAGTAATACTCGCGGGAACAGTTAGAATTTGCTATAGTATGAGAATTTAAGCTATGATGATAACAAAATATTTGTTATAGTTGAATAAGTAGAAATTTTTGAGGTTAGTAAGTAAACTCGGTATTTTTTTGGCTGAAGTAATACCAATATTCTTGCATTATTGAGGATCAACTAATGATGGTAATATGTAATTCATGTAGAGAACAATCATATAATTGTATACAAATTTTGTCTGGGTAAATTTTGATTGTTAGAAAGATCTTTGTAGCTAAATTTACAGTCAGATTGTGTTGTAGTTATTAAACATTCCTCGAATCATAAAAACCTCCATTTATAAAAAGTATATAAGTTTCAATTTTCTAAACACCCCAAATCAATACTGTCTCACAATTGTAATAAAATTTCATATATATTTCAGCAAATGAAAGATAAAAATACATTTTTAAGATATACCACATCGTGCCACGTTCTCTTTTCCATTTAAAAATAGAATTATTGAAGAGAAAAATGAGGACAATTATATGCAACATCGCGGAGGGAACTATTTCTAAGTAAGATATCTACTGTCAAAATAAGCATAAATTATGATCTACTATGAATATACCTAATTAGCATCAACTCTGTCTATATTCTTTTATTTCCTTCCCTTTTTTTTCTTTACTTTCCATTGAATTCCAGTGATATTTACTCAAGTGACAATTCAATAGGGAATTATCAGAATATCCTCTTTTATTTCACTTTCTAACTATGATGAATTGTTTTTTTTTTTACCTCTTTACATCATACATCAGATCATATTGGCATAGCACGATGCCATAAATCAATATATCAATGCTACCAATAGTGATCAATTGTTTTCCAATATTATTCACTATAATAATATACTGTGTCACAATATTTTTATCTCACAGTTTAAAAGAAAAATACCTATCATTTGTTTTACCACAGTTCTTTTCCACAATCTAATTGAGCAAATTATAAATAATATATTGACATTCAATGTTTCAAAGCAAAATAAAATTGGTTGAGGATGTGATTTTTAATATGTATTTATTTCTATATATATATATATTTTCTTTTTTTTCTTCGTTCCAAGGACAAATAATATCTACATGCACATTATTCCAACGGACAAGCAACTGAAGGTGGTGCATCGTGGTATATTTTCTGAAGTAGACAGGAAGTTGATCCGGTGGAGTGCTACGGCATCAAATAACGCGCTCACCTTTATTTCCTTTTACGTCTTTTTACCGCACACGTGTTAACGTTTCATGGTGTCCCCTTGGTGTTTAAATTGTCCGAGCATGAATGCGCAAGGTGTTCCCCTTGTTTAACAACGCGTGGACCACATCCTCAACTCTTTCATCGTCATCACGATATTGTACATTGGCTGTGTATTTATTTCATATAAATACGAATACATATATGATGGTTGTCCGCTTTTTAACGTAGTTATCGCGTGACGGTAAGTATGTAAGAATTTGTTTGAACTGGTTATTAATTGATCTACTATCTATGCACTCCAACAATTAGAATCAGTTTGATCATTTCAAAACTGAGATAATTACAATGATAATTTTGTGCATTTAATGTGTTGTAGTACATATAATTTTGCTTTTAACATTGTTCTTTTTAAATTTTAGCATCCGGACTGTATTTTAAATGTTTGAAAAGTCACAGCAACTGTTATATTATATTTAAATAGTCGAAAGAACTGGCTGAAGTTTAACGACAACATCTAAACAGTTTAACCGATCCAATAATACTCAATCAAAGTGAAGATGTTTAATATCAATATTTAATATTGATTATCCAACAATTCACATTGTATTTTCATTTATCTATCTTCAGCTATATTCCAAGTGGATAAGAACATTTTCAGTATAGCACCGTTGCAACAACTACTTTGAATAGTGGAAATTATTTCATATTCATGGAATTAAAACGTGAAATCTTTATTGTTATGTATGAAATTATCTCTATTGTCGTTGCTATTACGCGAATTTGCCACTGAGTAATTCAAAGCAGATGTCTCTTTTCAAACGACCACCTTCTAGAATTTAGTTTCACGTTTTTTACACTCATGAATGCTTTGCTAGTTTGGCTATATACTAATGCAAATTGTATTCCTTGAATCATGGAGAACTCGCCCAACATAATTCAATATCTCACGAAGAGCATGTTTGAAACAACCAAGCTGTGAATAAACTATCATATAATATTGTTTTGAATTTATGTTTCAGTGGATTAATTGGAAGCTTGACATTTGTAGAAAATGGTTTTATATTACCAATTAGATATAAATAAAAGGAGAAAAATATTCTGATGTACTACAAGCGTTGAAGCATCTCTATATACGAAATGGATAAAACTCACGAAGTGTGCGTGCACCAAGTACTTTTATATAAAATCTTAATGGTCATTGTCATAAATTTATCGTAATGATATCACGACTGTATTTCTATGAGAAATGAATATGAGAGGCAAAAGAATGAGGAAAAGAAAATGAAGAATAAAACTAAGAGGGCAAAAAAAAAAAAGAAAATAAATATGGTGGTAGTGATTCTCTGTGTAGCCTAAGGCATATAGTGCGATTGTCGAATCGCTTTTCAGAATAAAGTTCCCATGGCGGATGTTTCGTCCCCACTATTGCAGACTTTAGGTTATATCAAAGCCCAATGCGCCTGATATTCGATAACTCCTGATCCCTCGACCCTCGCCGCATCTTTTGTCAGCGAATAAGGAGAAAAATCTTTTAGCCCTCAATACACATACACTGTTTCCCATATATTTTATATAAGACACGCCTATATATATTTATTTATTCCATCTTTCACTCATTCTTTTTCATTTCTAACTATATACATATACACACGTATAAAATTAATCTTCAAGTATATACCTATTATTATATTTAATCGCCTCTATATATATTTTATATTAATGAATTTATCAAAAATGGATTCTTCATTATAAACGTAAGATATAATCCGCATTTATACAATATAATATTCATGATCCATTATTCTTTTTTTATATATAAAGATTCAGCTCTCACAGTTTACACATACATTTTACCTTCACATGGATTACAAATACAAAATGTCGGATAAGCGCATTCCCAAGTTTAATAAGTGTCACACAAATGACATTGAATTAGTTCAATATGTCGGAAGCGACAACGCAAACGACAATTCAGCGCGTGGAGGACACGAAAGGGGTTGCTGATGCTCATAGCGTAATTAAAATTACTCGTCGCATCATATACTTTACATATGTATGTATATATACATATATTCACATAGTATATAGCATACCAGAGAATATATCCATCGTCTACGACCTCAATTACGACCTCAACTTCAAGACATGTGTACATACATGTGAAGAGAGAAAAAAAAAAAAAAAAGAACTATGTGCTTGAATTTAGTACTGATATTTGAATATTCAGGTGGAAAATATCAGACAGGTATATAGTAAAGTGGAACTATAAAATGAGAAGATAATAGAATTCATGAGCACATTCGAAAAATTATTAAGTGTGTAATTAAATTTTGTTTATTGATATGTAAAAATTATATTTATGAAGTAAATTCAATTCTCCATCATGTTGTTTTATTCTTCAATAAATTATGAATATTTTGAATCATTAATGTGAATTCGTATATTAAACATTTTCCAGAAACGTTCTTTCATATTCCACAATGACTTTGGAGAGATTTAATTTAAAAATTGTTTGAAGAAAATAGATTTATTATTGTGTCAAGTTGATATTCGTCATTGAAACAATATTTTTCAACCAATTATCCGTGTATTATTCATCCTAACCTCAAACTCCTGTTTGTTCTCACCAGTATCAATAATAAAATAACGTGTGAAATAAGAAATTAGAGTGGTTAAAAAAGTCAAAGTGTATCTGATCTTGATAGAATCAAAGAGAAGTACTTTATAGGCAACTGCAGTTCCTTCTCTTGTCTGACTCAAAGGTTTATCGTCACAGCCACATTCACATCCGCTACTATATAGTTCTCTTTATACACTTGCATATCATTTTCTATGTACTACATTTTATGTACATATATGTACAGTATTGTTGCTGCAATGCGACAAGGAAATCATATACCCTCTTTATCTTTCTCACACTCGACTAGTCTGTTTCATTCTTCGTTACTATTTTCTTACTCCCATCCAACTCTCAGTATCTGATATATATATATATATGCAACGTTAAGAAGGGTGCGAAAGCACACGCTCCAAGGGGTGTCCCACTTTTGCTCTATCGATGGACATCCCTGGAGAAATTGACGCCCAGTCGCGCGCTCTATGTATATATGAAAGAGACTAAAAGTACGAGAACCCAATCGATTGGCAAGTTATTTTATTTCTATATATAATCTCTTACCTTTATTGGTGAAGTCTTTGACGTTTTACGATGCACAACCTGTAACAAATATAAATTTTTATTATAGTTTATCATTATTTACAATTGATCAGTGCATTGAAAAATAAAAACTTTGTTCATAGGAGAGAAATTGTTTTATATTCATATTTATTCAGAATTATTTATTTGTCCCAAATAAATTCATCAGTTGGAAATTAATATTGTGAAAATTATACTGACAATAATTTTTTGTAGGAACATTTTGTTGCTTTATTTTTTTTCTTCTCTTTCTATATCGGAATGGTAACTGTCTATTATTCTCTAATCCTTGTTCTACTTCACTGTTTGCTTAATATTTTCAACCCAGATATTCAAGAAGTACTGATTAAACTCAAGCACTCAATGTCTTATTTTCTCTTTTTTTTCTTTTTCCTTCGTATAGGTATTGTGTTTCTCTTTATTAATCCGTCCTAACCACTGTATCATGTGATTCTATATGTCGACAAAAGTGTTGATCATAATCTAAACTATCTGAATGAATATTATATTGGAAAATAAATTCCGTAAAATCATGATAAATTATTGTTTGGTAATTTCAACATTATTATCACCATGAAAATTGGAAGAAAGATAATAATTCAATTTCGATCGCTAACAATAAACTTGAAGCACTGTATTGTTATAAACATACAACTTCAATTTACATGCATTAATATAACATTTACTAGAATGATAATGAGGACAAATGTATTACTATAAAAACTTCAGAGTATAGAGAACATTATATAATGTTTTAACTTGTGTAATAAATTTATAATTATTGAAATAAATAATTGAAAGGATCCATGGTACATAATAAATATAATTCTTTGTTGATGCTAATTTTTGACATTGTTTTTATTTTAGTTTTTTCATAAATTTCGCTACAGTGAAGAGAATGATTTCATAAATTCTGTGTTCATTCAGGAACATTTAAATTCATAACAACCTCTACACATTTGCCTACATAATAAATATGTAAATGTATTTATATATATATATATATATATATGTATCTGAATAACAGTAACAGTAAATAGTCTGGGTTTGATGTCTGAGCTGAACAATTGATATGTTCCAAAGTAGTTCACTGCTTTTAGTGAGAGTGGATGACGTAAAAATATTTGACAATTTCAATTTCAATGTTATTTATTGTTATAACTCTATTTTAAATATATCTACATTTTTAATATATTTAGATTTGAGTTTATAATTTGTTCTATTACTTGGAGATAAGTTACAGTTAAGTTATAATAATTTAGCAAAAACACAGTAGCAAAAATACATTTTTCTCCAGTGTACATATTCCTATTGAAATTCAAACAATTATGTGTTGTACTTTGAAAGGAGGATCAATAAAAAATGTAAGTAATAGCCAGCAAAGAAAAAAAGCTTTCGCTTAAAAAAACGAGTGTACACTATTACGTTTTGTATATAACAGTAATGCGTAGAAAAATTGAAACTATTGATTATTGACGAGCATACATGATCATAGTATAGGGAAGAGTTTATCAAAAGCGTTACATAACCTATAACAATAGTGAATTGTACCGTAACACGTAATATACTGCTAAGTTATTTTTTCCCATGTCAGAATCATGCTTGGTCATAATTAATCATTTCTATTCTTCTTACATTGGAGTTATGTGAATGACATAACATTGTTCTTGATAGTCAAGACCACTTATGCACACTTGTATATATATTTTGTTGTATTAATTTTCACATGGTATAATTGTTAATAAAAATTTGTATGGTATTTAGTGAATTGATGCATTAATTCAATTACGATATGTCAATCATACTTTGCCCTTATTTATTTCCCTTCATTGCATTTGGACCCCCTCATCTTCCCACACTCAACAAAAGTGAATTATTGAATTTATCACGCGTTCACGCAATAAATTTTCAAAAGACACCAAATTAAATTGGTAGACATGCATACACCCTCATGAAATTACTGCACAGTAGGGGAAAGAAAAAAAAAAAAAAAAGGGATGTCAAGAGAAATATGGATTATTAAATTTTATATTCTCATAATTCCAATGCATTATTATTCGCAAGCGTGCAACCACATCCTCCGAATGTTATAAAAATATTCTTAGAAAGTTGATACACACGGTGGTTGGTGTTGTAAAGTATAATATATATATATGAAACGTTAAAGCAACCGAGAAAATTTTCTCGGAAGATGGATGACCGGTACGCGCGCCACAACTTGAATTGCAGTTTTTTTTTTTTCCCCCCCTCTTGTCATTGACGTGGCAAAGCTGCGCCAAGGATGGAAATAAGTTTTTGAAGCACGAGACGACGCGCCCGCACGATGTGAAGGAATAATAACAGAGAAAACGAGAAAAAAGGGGAGAAAAAAAAAAAAAAAGAAAGAAAAGGAAAGACTGTGGATGAAGCCACGGGGTTGAAGTATAATAGGAAAAAAAATGTAGTTGTCGAGGAAGGTATATGGAAGTAGGAGCAGGGGCGCCAATACGTGCGCAACATTGTGAACTCGTTATAACCCCCACCCCCCAACCCCTCCGCTTCCTCACTCTCTCTCTTGAGGGCGCGCCGCACCCTATACCACCCAAAACACTCCCCCCGAGTGGTCATGGTCTTGTGAGTTGATCATACAGGCAGATGAATTTTCACTGCAAATGAAAAACTTTTAGGAATGATGTGGGACAATTTATGAATTTTATACATTTTTATGCGGGTCCTATGAGTGTTATAGAAGCTGAAATAATGACGTGTGTACAACATAACAACGATGAGAGGGCGGCAGAATGAGTATGGATGAGAGTGAAGGAAATGCGCGTGCGCATATATGTAGTCACATCGTGCGTAAAAGCAAGATGAGGAAGGCCAGACAAACACATATATATATATAGACATAGACATGAGGAGAAAGTCCAAGGACTGGGCACATGCCTATAGCAGAGCGAGGCCGAGGACCCTGTGCGTCGATATACATGTGTTTTTGTATGAGTCAATGTCTGTGTATGTTTTCAACATTTCATACGCGTATGCGTGGTCCTGAGGTTTGATGCCCTATTCGAGTACAAAAGTGGGGAGAAAACGAACGACGTGTGAGGTGAGACAGTGAGGGGTAAGGCACGCAACTGCGCGCGCATTGTGGCGGGAAACGAAGGCGGGAGAATAAACCAACGGTCGGATTGCGTTGGCTTGACTATATACATATATACATTTAAGCATCGGCTTTTTTTTTTGGCTTCATCCCTGCCTCTTAAATTTGAGATCCAACGAAAATTCTAATGATTCAATCTCAGCGCAAGTTGAACCCGAGTATTATTTTTTTTTCCCCCATCCATTTCTTCTTCTTCTTCTTCTTCTTCGTCTTCTTCTTCACTTTTTCCCGACGCTTTCCACTATTCGTTGAGGAGGGATTTTTTTTCGCTGTCTTCGTTTCTTTTTTTTTTCTCTTCATGGCACGGTATCTTAGAGTACAAGCGGCATCTTCGGTGTGAATAAAACCCGTGTAAAATATACGGCGCTGTGGCTTCAAGTTAATCCCTACTTAACTGGACTGCGGATGGACGTGAGAGGAGCTGCAGTGGGCGTGGATGATCCAACGCCGAACATTAAAGTAGGGGTTGGTGGGTGCCAGCCGGCCGGCCGCTTGAAAGTGGTTCTGGCTAACGATGATTGTCCACTTTGGTCGACATCCTGTTATCGAGTAAAAGAACGCCATAGTGAATATTGCCATACATGTATATATTATATACATAAGTGTATGTACATTCTGAACCTAATCCTCAATCTAATGTGCGTTTAAGTTTTTTCCCCCAGTCAAAGGTGTTATCAACATTTACGATAATGTGATACAGAAACGTATTGGGCCAGATTCCCATTTATTCGAAAGGACTATTATCACTGGATATAAACAGTTGATTAAACACCCATATATATATAAACATTATTTCTAATCTCACAATTAATCTAATCCTGACTGTGGACATGGTCGTTAAAATTGAAATTATATACCAGACAGGTCTTCAACCTATGTGGAGTTAGTTTTTTTTTACAT
The DNA here is from genome assembly GCA_958496275.1 of Zele albiditarsus. Lineage (NCBI taxonomy): Eukaryota > Metazoa > Arthropoda > Insecta > Hymenoptera > Braconidae > Zele > Zele albiditarsus. The sequence continues at coordinate 1,711,350 of OY292411.1, forward strand.
TCATCACAGTCTCGACTATATTTAAAAGTGTCCAATAATATTAGATTTCAATACAGAATCGCAACTATTCCCATACATAATGAAGATGTTACTATTATTCAAAGTATAAAGAATCTCATGAGATAAAATCTGTCACAGATTTACAATGTATTCCGGTGATGGTAATGGTAATTCTCGTCCCTCCGTATATATAAACAAAAATGGATGACCGGCCATCAAGTAGCAATATGTCTGCAACATAATTACGTGATATAATACGTCCTCCAAATCATACTCCAATCCATTCTTATTTATATATACGTGTACTTGAATGGATCCACGCGATTGTGGTGTTGAGATCAAATAAACGCGATGGGTTAAATTGATATCGAGCGAATGTCAAGCAGTCACCCATCCATTTCACCAGGTGGTGGGTGGAACGTTTCTCCTCGTGCTTTTCTTGTTCTCCTTTCTTCTTCACAGCCATATATTCATCCGCAGCATCGCGGTCTCTTCGTTCACTGCGCCATCCTCCTTCAACCGAAGGAAATTCCACGCCTCTGTGAGTCGCTTGGGGGCTCCCGTGGTCGACAACGAGGTATTTGAACCCATTCCCCGTCCCCACGCGCGGCTGTCTGTAGACCGTCTGTCCCCCTACCCTCCCCGTAAGTAAGGGGGTCGGGGGCGAGGAGTGAGACACACACAGTGTGCTAGAACTGAGAGAAACCGCACTCTCCAAAGAGGACTACTCTCGAAACGCCAACTTTGATACCCCCACTCTCAACACATATATAATACATACAGCACTTGTCCATATATATAAATTATGTATATGTATATACTACACAACGCGCCAACATCACTATAAGTCTCTTTCTTCCTCTCTCTCTCTCTCTCTCTCGTTGGCCTTCGTCAAACTCCCGGTGAGGAAGCTTGCAGTGGCGCTGCACAAAGACCCGCGCGCGCGGTATAACAACACAATAACACAATATGCGAATGAAGCAAGAGAGCGGAAAAAAATATAAATAAAAAAAAATAAGAAAAGAACGAAAAATACAAAATAAAAATAACAAAAACAAAAGACAAAAAGAGGTGAGGGACATCTTGTCTGCGTGTTGGCGGGAATATAAGCACACGTGATTTTTATAGCGTGTGTGTATATATACAACTATGTTTTGGCTGACAAAACAATGGTGATGTTATATCGTGCTATATTTATCGCATATAATATTGTGGAATTATATAGACACAATTGAGAGATGATTGGAAAAAATTGTCACACGGCTCAAATGTTGGCACACTACTTTGTTTAGCCGCAAATATTTTTTTTGTCATACAATGTAAATATGATATATGCATATGTTTGTTACATGTTGCGGTAGGTCTGAAATAAACCTGAATGGCGTCATGGGGACGAATATGTCTAACAGAAGCCATTGCTATTGTATAGATGCATAATATAATAATATAGCTCAGACATATATATATATATATACATATAGTTAGTTGCGTGATGTGTATAGTCATAGTGTGTAGTGGCAGTAGACAGACAGGACCTACGGGTCAATTCAGCGAATGCAGCGGCCTCTTTGTGTACCCCTCGAACAAATTCTCGTCTCTGTATGTATATACACCACTTCTGTTCATTCTTTCTCACTCACACTCCCCTTGTGGCGCTCTAGCCCAATGAGTCCCCTTACCTCTGTCTGTCCTTGGATTGCGAATATGGCAACGGCGCAGAGACGTGCAGACCTACCGCAACGACTAAACCGTCATGTGGTCTGACTTTTGTATGTATACATTCGCACGTCTTTCATTTCATACAGACTAAATAACAATAATAACAATAACAATAAAAATTATAATAATATATAATGATTATATAAGATTTCCAAGACTGTTTACTACGAAACATATTCGTGTCATCAAATTATTTCGATTAAAAATCATCTCACATGTCTGATGTGTTATTGTAACCGACCAATTATCACATATGGGCATCAATACTGTATTAAACATAGTAAAGGTGGTGGTAGAATGGTAAAAACAGAGAAGAAGAAAGAGAGATGGATGAGAGAGTAAAAACAAAACAAAATACACTCACATGCAATATAATACTACTATTTTAACCTTGAACCTATACTCGGCCAAATAAAAATATGGCGTCGAGTGAAATTTGGCGCGAACGTGCTCTACACAAACTCGGGGGATTCCTGGAACGATTCTCATAAAAGCGGCCGAAGGACGACGGTCAATTTGGATGGAAGTCCCGCAGCTCAACCGCAATTTCATGCGACGCGACGTTAACGATCTGAACAATGAAATTGGATGTTGGTGTATAGTAACGTTTAAAAAGAAAAAAAGAAACTAAAAAGAGAATCATAATAAAATAATGCTATATGTCTTGTCTATGGGTACACTTACAAATGTTTAATACGTTATATATACAAGTGTGCATTATATTTTTATTATATTCTCGACGGTGCAATATAGATTAGTCGAACGTCAATATATAGAAGGGAAGTTGTCGCGTCTGGTGGCATTTAGCGACCTGAGGCGACGCGTTCTCTCTTATGGCGCGCGGGAACGCTCAGGGTCAGAGGTCACACGAGCCAATATACGTGTGCAAAACACGCTCTCAAAGGCGCGTTATTTGCGAGACGAAACGACTTGAAATAAACTACGCGTCTCGCTCGCATACACACACACTTTTTTTTTTTTCCGGAATCATAATAGTATATGTGTTCACGCTCGACGATGCAATAGACGGAGAAAGAAATATGGAGAGCGCGGAAGTATTAGTGAGCGCGTGAAAGAATGAGATGGAAGAGAAATATACGAATGGAATACTCCCTTGTTGCTTTCCCGCCACTGCCTCCTTCTCGATCTTTCATTCTTTCATTCTCTCTCTTGCAATCTTTTACGTCGTCGTCGAAGCCTTTCCTTCCGTCCAACGTTCCCCGCTTGCTAGGACAACGACCCCATCGGCCAACTACGACGCACACGACCCAGCCCAACCACACGCTTTCTTCTCATTCTTTCATTCTTCCACTGTTTCCCTATTGCGCCCTCTCAGTCCCTTCATCACTCAGCAAATACATCAAGGAGGCAGAGAGCTATTGCAGATCGTCATGGGAAAGATTTTTTGGCATAAAAGAACATAACCCTTCTGTTTAACGCTCTCACTCTCATGTGGTTGTATCGCACGCGTATAAACATTTATTTACTACGAGTTTTATCGTTCATTCTTCATGGGAGTGCTGTATATATCAAGAGTATAGATTGAGCGTATACATATAGACGCTGCGGCGTAACCGCAAGAGCCATAATAGATCCGCGAATGTCTGTCTGGGTTGTTAAACTCTAAAACCTATCTTTCTCTTGTGGCAGCCACCACCAGGCAAATGTGCAGAGGGAGCAATGAGCCGCCGCGCACCTTTGTCTTCTTCGGTATCTCGCACTTGCTATTTCATTCTCTGTGCTATTGCCCCGTGCGTTCGCCCAGGCTGAACTACCTTAAGAGAAACCGCGCAATGCATACAGTTCACGGACGATCGCCCAAAATAACGACTGTGCTGACGTTACGGTAGAGCGAGAGAAAAAGTGAGATAGAAAGAAGAATGGCTCTCTCGCGAGAGAATAAACTCAATACCTACTTGTATCCGGTTAAAACAACCTGTATTATTTTCTGCAGCATAATCATCGCTGACGTATTTAAAGCTCATGTATTTATGATATGATATTTAATTGGGAGAAGTAAGGTACGAGGTAAATTTTGTTGTCTGATACGTGGGGATGATTGGAGGAGAAGTGGAGTTGAAGAATAGTGCGTGTGTGTGAGTTCACGGACGTTTTCCGAAAATACACGGGTACGGATGACTCGTCAGTCTGGCTATGGCAGTTTGCTTTGCCTCTCTTGAGTCGTATTTCATTCAGCCGAGAGCGATTCCGTGTCGTGATTGTCGTCGAGGCGAGACACTACCAGAGTCGATGGATTGAACGAAAGCAAATACACAGACCCACTTTTTATCTTTTCTATATACCACAACTCTATCATGCGTGTGAACACGTCAATCTATTACTATTTACAATACTTGAATAATTGCAAACTCAATTGTCTTGAAAGAAGAAGAGTGACTTCTTGGCGCTGTTGATTATTCGCTACCGAGAAAACTGTGCAGAAAAATCAGCTTTACATCAAAACACTTTGGGTTGCGTTATATAAATTCATGTGGGAAATTTTTTTACTCATTCTTCGCACTGATGACGTTGTTCAAAGAATTCCAATTTTGACAGACTGACTACTGCGTCTTCGTAACTCCGTGTTAAATGAATCAATATAGAAATTATGATAATTTCATGATAGAGCAAAGTTTTGTATTCCAATTTAAAGCTTGATCAGTTCTCCACTGATGACAGTGATGTCCAGATCGTTTCGAGCAAAGCGTTAATTATAAGTTTTATTCCACTACACGTCAATGATACAGCTGGGTGACGAATTCCTCGAATTGCAAATACGTACAGGAATTCAACTTCCAAATTCCACATCAGACTGTTTCTCAATTTTTTACGTGAGGAAAAATTGTCACAGTCACTAGCAATAAAAAAGAACTTCTGTCTTGTTGCAAGATGACCTAGTGTATATATGCATATATATTATTGCTACATGCTTCCTGTGTTGCCATACCAAGTATATGATACAGTGTGGGTTTGCAGTGCTGCAAGAATAAAGAACTAGGCTGCCTCTCTAGGAATAGATGGTCCATCACTCGACGTTATTCTCAGTCTCAGTTGAAACTATTAATAAACCTCGACACTCGACACTCTCGAGACGCCATTCGTCATTACGTGACTCATCTATCTTTTTCATACGTATGCGATATAAATTAAATTGTATTGCATATATAGATTACTCATTACAGTGTATGAAAAGTTTGTATCTCACATGTAAATAAATCTGTATTCTAATATAAATACTACTGAATTGTACAATTTTATATACCTAAATGTTTATCACTACTTTACCATCAAATAAATTATTTTTAATTAGGAAACAAAAATCTTTGGGTTATGCTGTAGTGGTTCATCTTGGAACCCAATAAATAACTCGCAACTTACGGCGTAGTTCCTTTGTTCGTTTGGCGCTTACACACACACACACACACACGTGTCCGCGTACGCCGAATTTTTATCTTTTTCCATTCTTCTCATTCCCAATTTTTGTCCTTTTTATCATACCGTTCGCCATGTTTCGATATTTTTTTTTGTTTTCATAATTTGTTTTTGTTTTTATCGTGACTGCGTGGCCCGGGCGCCATAGAATGTTGTTGTGAACGCGCGGTCGGCAAACCCGCTTCATATCCAAGTATTATATTCCTTGTGCTCGAGTTTTAGGCGGCTCGAGACCGCCGACAGATTCTCAGAATATACATCACATTAGATGAGGCCCAATGGTAAATATTGCAAATGTTTCGCTCTGATCTCTACACTTTTCTATCGTAAATTGAGAATATTTATTGGTCTGGCGCTATCTTAAATTATTTATTTTTTTTTTGTTAGTCCCACCAAATGTCTTAAGTAATTTATTTCTTTTTCAACTACGACATATTCTACAAAGAAGAGGTATTAACGTATAGGGTAGTTGAGATATACCCATTTGTAGTTGGACGCAGGTGTCTGCCCAAGCCAACTGTGTTACCCTCCCTTTCACTCTCTTCCTCACTCCCTTCTTCTTCTTCTACTTCTCCGTCGTTTTATTCCATACCCCTTTACTCCACTCGTCTGTCTGGCCCCACACCATACAACGCTTTTGCTCACCCCATGCATATATCTACATCCCCCACTCTCTGTCTATTTCTTGCTCTGCACATCTGCATCTTCGACTGTGTATACATATATTCCAAGATCGGTTCTCATGATGAGAACCAAAAAGAAGAAAAAACAAAAAAACAAAGTTAAATAAAACTGAAATCCTGACAAATCGAAAATAATATGTATAAAAACGAACAATTTTCAATTGGATTTGAGGCTCAGCTTGAGCAAGTAAGTATAAACAAAAAGATAATGAAAAAATGTGCGCTGACAGTGAAAATCGTATTTAATGAAAAAGAAAAAACCCTGTGTCAAGTGATTCTTCGTTCTTTTTTCATCACTTTGACACAGAGGGGATGAGTTAATGGCAAAATGGAAACTCTTCAGGATTGACGAGAGCTTCACATCTTGAGAACATCTAACTTATGTTGGTCTTAAATGGCAATATATTTAACTTCCAAAGTAAAACCGAATAAATTCCTTTACAATATTAATTTCCAACATTTTTCATACAATTTTAATATTACCAATTATCTCCGGGTATTTTATATATTATTGTCGTTGTCAAATTCGATTTGAGGAGGGTTGAGTGCAATGGTTCAATTGTATAGTTATGCATAAATCATGATTTTCGAGTATTTCAGAATAAGATGGAAAGCTTAAAGAAGTTTCATGTTTTCAACCATTTGGAGTATCTAACACCGGAGAATGAGTCCGTAGAGGGATGTAAAAAACGACAAGGGCAAAGACCTTAAACCGATTTGTAACCGAAGGGGGTTGAAGCGTGAGGAAGCAAACTCCCAAAATGGGGGCTTATGTGGGGCGTGTCAATGCTTGCTTCAATTTATGGCGTTAAATCGAGCGTGGTTGACTCCAAGTCTCTGGCAACAGGTATCAAATACATTTCTTCTAATGCTCCTGATCTCATATCATATATGTACATATATATATATATATGTATGTACATAACAGCTATGTTATGTACAACCTCAAGTGGTCTACTGGCGTATGTGATACATTCACATGTGGTTCATCATTTGTCAATTCGTAGATTCCTAATCTGATGCCACATCACTGAGGAAATGAATATTGAACTCTCCGAGATCTGTGTAGGATTTTTAACAATTCACCATTTGTCATAGGGACACTGGAATTCAATTGATATTGTGTTCAAACCTCATGCAAATACAATATAGGATATATATATATATATACAAACGTTTCCCAACAAATTCAGTCATTAACTCGATATTCTTCTCTTTCGTTTTTTGTTTTTTCCCTTATTGTCGGAATAATTGTTGTCTGTGTTCTCAAGCATATACAAAACAAAATTCTGTTTGTCTCTTCCTCACTTCCTGACGCCCGACGGCTGATTGAGTTAGTACATGGAGTTTGTCCCCAGGTTAAATTGCCTTTGTGCAACAACAGCGACGCTCCTCGTGTGTGTGTGCAGAATTGGCGGTGAAACCGCTTCTTCTGAATGAGGTTACATCTACGTATACCCAGAGGCTATGTTAATTATTGCCGGGAAACAAACATAGAGGTTATGGATGTACACTCGATGGCTATGTCACATATCAGATTAATATATATTGATTCTTTGGTGCAATTTTTTCTTTCCAATTCCTAAATACAGGATTTGTGCTATCATATAACTGTATTAAACAATATTGTATTTCACATTTTCTGATAGAAACAATATCGAAAGCGCGTGATATCAGTCAGTATTGAGTTGTTTGTACACGTAGTTTATATTTCTCGAGATTAATGTACACATTTTTTAATATATTTCAATGATTCCTTCAAATTGGTGAGTCCAGTTGAACAATGAATTATCTACAATAGTATACAACTCCAGTTACTCATATATACAATACGAAAAATAGAATATAATATTGAGATATATGTTACGAGTTTTGCCAGGCCTTCTATTCACAATTGTGTTGTATTACCTTCACTGTATATCTCCAAAAAATTCTATAGCATACATACACTATCGTTCAGAGTTAATCAACAATGTACTATCAATATGAGAGGCGAATATATGGCAGATAGAAAATGAACCTTTTTAATTTCATTTCTTAGTTCAGGTCAATGCTGTTTCAAATTTACCAAAGTTCCGGGTAAACCTTACTCAATATTGAACAGTATTTCCTACGTATGATATAAAAGCAGAATGTTATTATAGAATGCGAATGTCGATAATCGATGGCGTGTCGAAGAAAATGGTACGGTTCACTTCGTAGAAACTGACATCAATTGTGTATGTATGTAACATATATATATGTTATGATCGCCGCGGGTGGGGTACACAACTCTGTGCAATTTGTGTCCCATAAAATCTGCATTGATCGTGTATCAAGCAACGATACTAAATAAAAAATGCAATATAAATTTGGAAAAAAAAGGAAGAAATAAGGTGGAAAAATATCAACTACACCAGTGGCGATTATTGACAACGTAATCGATACAAAAATAAATAATTTACGCATTGAATATATAATAATAATAATAATAATTGTTAGTAAATATGTGAGTTCATTGACCGTTTACCACACAGTGTCTGATATTCTTATTCACCTGGACTGGGTGGGGTCATTCTATTTAATAGTCACGTCAGTGTATATGAGAAGCCAAATGGTTTAGGACATACAATCCCTCGACAATTCCCACACGTCTGTCCAGTTAAGTTTTCTAACATTGATCACCACTGCGTGAAGTATATATACGGGCAACGGGCCACAATTCCCTCCACATAATGTTTATATATATATATATATATGTACATATATAAAAAAGGCGAATGGGGTGCTCGACTGTTGTGTCTGGGAGCTGGACCCTTCTTGGGTGAACGCCCTGGAAGCCCTGCGCAGGCGGAACCTTCTCGCCCTCGCACTTTCTCTACCCTATACATTCGTGCCAGCAATTCTATAGTCTATGAGGTATCTGGACGTAATGGTAGTCGAAGCCGATGAAGGTACTTTGGGTCCAGACTATATACATCTATGTATTTTTATCTCTTTCTCTTTTGACACATTTATATAAGCGGTTTTTTTCTCCTCAAGGGGATTTATTTTATTCCCAACGGCATGTCTGCTATGTGACTCTCATTCTCTCCTGTCTCCTCCATCTGTCTAACGGTGGACAATATATATTCACAGATTTATTCGTTCCAACAGCCAGTCTATCTTGGATTTTCCAAGCAAACTACGTGCTTGAGGCGATAGAAGTAGATAATCTTCGTGGAAGAATAGGATCAGGTGCAAAGATAGATGCTTAAGAATCAGTGGATAGTGAATGGACTATAGAATTGACTTGACGCAATGCTGATTTTTATATATATATATATATATAAAAACACCTGTCTCTATACACAAGGTTATCAGACTTGTCTTCAGTATCTGAACAGTAAAGCCATTTTGAAAACGTTTTTTAAAATCATTGATAGTCTTCAATATTGTAGTTATAAACACCATTTTTATTTAAATGTTTTAAATACTATGTCTACAAGGGCATGCTCTCATTTAGATTAATTAATTACAACATATTCTAATTGTAATTGGACAAACTCGAAGAAAATTAGTTGTCTCAGGTTGATTTTGAACCAGCGATAATCTCCTTAAAATCTGCTCAGACGATTTAACCACTAAGCTAACCGGGTAACATGTCTTGAACTTGTGACTCTACGAATATATTGTCTATGTTGAAATGTTGTTATGTCATACACAACTCTCCTGCACTGTTGATTTAATCCCTTTCACCATCAATCCGTAGTTAGACATCAAAGTGATTGTCAAATAATTACAATTAATTTTCATTGTTCCTTCTGATATATAAATAACTATCTAGTATTGTTAATCCAAAAATAAATATTCTTTTGTTTAATCTTATTATTATAATCCCAATGATACATAAACAATTATCATTGAGAAAAATAAAAAATTCTGTCAATTATGATAATTTTCTGATCCAACAGAGACACTACTTTTGTAACAAAATTATATTTGCAACAAAGTATTATATATTGTGTGTGTGTGTAGGGCGTGGTCGTTGTAATTCTACATGTACATTGTATATGTATATCTTGATATGAGAAAGAACGTGCACACTATGGTAAAGTTTGCCCGTAAATGCTGGCGATTTATGAAAACTCGTATAACACATAAATGCGCGAATGCAACTTTACACCAAGCATCGTAAAGCGAGTCAAGGGGCTGTGCGCGGGTGATAAAGCAATGTTGAAAGGGTGGAGTCTCATGAGAGAAGGAGAGAGAACAGAGTGGACCAAACATAGCAGACAGACAGACGACGTTAGCACGCACCTAAAACTTTTTTTTTTGTTGTTTTGTTTTTCTCGTAAGCCAAACAAATGATGCTATAAATATTTTGTGAATTTTAAGCTTGCTTAAACGAGTTTAATGTGTTCATTTATTTTTATTTATCATTTCTTTATTTTCCTCTGACATTTTTAATCATTGAAATAATTATTACCCCGAGAAAAATTGTTGTTCTACATTTGTAATACAGTATCACAATTGAATGTAGAAAATTGTTCGCACGTACATTTGACATTTTTTCTTATTATTTGGTGGTTTTTGTTTTTTTCTATTTATCTCCTTTTTTGCTTTTGTCAGATAATGCCGGAAAAACTTTTAGTATCCATGGTGCACTTTAATGCTGTGAGTGTTGGAGAACATGATTTTTTTTTTTGTACTTTCTTCTACGTCCATCAACCTTTAATCCCAGAAAGCGCTGTGCCTTTTCTTTCCACAATATCTATCTAACATTTTTCCGTCTATCCAACACCTTTAGCCTCATTTTATCCAGGCTCACCAACCCGCACGTTCATTCCACCATTTTCTCGCACTATTTTATCCACTTTTATACAATAAAAAGAAACAAAATACCAGTAAAAATCCAACCCACAATGTTGGATATTAATGAATTGAAAATAATTAAGAATATCAATTTCATATCCAATGTGGTTGTTCAAAGCTTTAAATCAAATTTTGTCACACACATATACTTAACTTTTAACGCTTCTCTTTTTATATATCAACGAAATCTTTATCACTCAAATTTCTTGCTTCACAGGGATACATAGTTTTTATAAGAAAATAAAAACCACCAACATGACTGTGTATAGAGAAACTCTTCACATTTATATATTGAACTTTATGAAGTGAAAGATGATCCATCTCAGCAACACAAATGACCAGTCATGTCTTTGAGACTGATTAGACTCTTGAAACTTTGCAAAAGGTTTACTTTCGACCAAATCAACTTCCTTTACCATGTCCTTATTCTTCGTCACCCTAAAGATGACGTTGGAATACGAATAAATGAGGAAAAGTTTGTCGAAAAGTTTGTTTTATGCATCAGTACCTCGTTATTCCAGTGACATTATTAACTGTTAATAATTACCAGTAGCTGTAGATTGGTAGATCTTAATATATTTTAATCCTTTTCAATAGACATCTGAAATAGACATGGAAAGTCTGTTACAAAGAGAAAAATTGAATAGAATAATGTTAAATATAGGAAAATATAATATTGTAGTGTGCTTGTATGTATGTATGATGTTAGTGGACTTTCAACCCTCATGTGGGTTCATTCCCTGATGCCTCTTTCGACAGCCATCTGTCACTCGGAAAAACATTGTACAGTGAGGGGGAGGGTTGAATGTAATGAGAGAAGGTGTGAGCACGAATAAGGATAAAGGAGGTGTGTGGGGTTGCAAATGTAAAAGGAAAACCATGACAACGCTTTGTACAATGAATGTGTACGAATGGAAGAAAGTCAAGAGTATACGATGGGTATAGTAATGAACAGCATTTGGCAAACACGTTCGACACCATCCATTTGTTACAAACGAACTTTTTCCCATCACACTGAAGTTTATAAATGCTGGGTAGTCAACTAACTCTTCAATACTGAACAAAACAAATAATTGACAATAGGATCCCAATCATTTTTATCTGTTTCTATTCTTTCAAATTCAAGTATTTATTATTTTACTTTATGGCTGACCAATGGATGAGTTTAACTACTACTGGTATAATTCAAATCATTTGAGTTTTATACAATAAATGAAAATTAACGATAGACAATATCAAAGTGCACTTGTTCATAAGTGCAATGAATAATCAGACACATTTGCAGTAAATGTTATCAATTCATGAACAAAGTGATATGCAATTATTTCATTTTTATAAATATGAAAATTTGATTATAAAACTCAACAATTATGGATGATATTTAGAATATATTTAATTGCACAGTGGGTATTAGATTACTGCAAGAATATCTTTTGGAATCAATCAATAACTAATGGTTTGCTTCATTCTACAAATCTCTGAATTGTACTGTCGCAACTGACATTTCTCACAGATAAATCGACAAAAACATAAATGAGATTAGTCAAAATTGAATAACGTCGGAAAACTGATGGATACAACCAATACAATTTATCTTATCAATACATCATGAAAAGAAGAAAACCAATGGATACGATAGATTGTATATCTCTGTGAGAGTGTATATCTGTAGCTCAATCTCACCATCCATGATGTAAATTTCATTTCGTCACTCTTGAGTGCTTTTCCATTTTTATCACTTTTTATCTCATCATCATCATTCCACTTTCAACATCCGACAATATTTAAACGTCATCGTCCAAACTCCATGACAACGTGAGAATTAACGAAAGGTAGTAAAAAAAAATCTCTGCAAGCTCATGAAAAAAAAAAAAAAAAAAAAGAACAAAAAAGTTACATAATGACGAAAGAAAAAAATTAATACCTGTAGAGTAAAACAACAATAAAATTGTTAATTAAAATTTTTGTTCTACTGTTCCACGTACTCGTTTTTCAATGTCCTCAAAATATATATTCATAAATACTCAGTATGTAATTTTACAACGTCATCATCGTTGGCATTAATTCTACCTACGTTTTATTTTCATCCGAACCGAGCCTATCCCACTAACATCAGGCAGAGCATTTGGGGGGGGGGGGGGGGGGGGGGGGGGGGGGGTTGAATCCTGATGGATCAATAGTCCCTGTCTGGCCTCATCCTCCTCTTCTGAACCTCAGTGCCCTCATTCGCCACCGCCTCGTTGCTCGAAAGCTCTACTCCCGCGCATTTTCATATCTATATATATATTTATATGCACGTGTGCTAAATATACATGTATATTCAATACTAATACCAAGCGACACAGTCCTTGAGTGTGTGTGTGTTCACACAACTCCGTAACAATTCAACGAGTAAAAGAGTCTTCATATATATATATACATACGTAGCTACTCCAACCCCGTCAATGTACGAGAAGTGACCTATTTTTTATTTTCACGTTCCACCTGTTTCATTCCGCCCACTACTACAGTCCCCTCAACACCATCCAACATTTTTTTTTTTTTTTAACAACTCCAGTGAATATACCTGCCAATATAGATGAATATATATACCAAATTTGTATACAGATGCTGAGGGATGAGTGCAATCGTTCTGGATTCCAATCAACATTTTACTGTTTGTAAAGTTGCCCCATTTTCTAACATTGCCAACGGCACAGCTGTCTTTGAGCTCAATCTAATAGTTTGTTCTGTATTATATACTCACATAGCACAATTAATGTTGTTAAAGATACGTCGAGAATTATATACTTGAATAAATCATGAAAATGTTTATTTATCTATGGGGAGAATATTTTTTCGTCACACATATTATAACGCGTGACAATTGCATGTTCTGCACTGACATGCGGAAAAAATTTCACAGAAATGATTAATAATAATAATAATGGTGATAGTTTGTTGTTCGGGGGTTTTTTTTTTTTTTTTTTTCAGGTTCTGTTATTGAATTGTGTGAAGGGCTTTTTTTTTTTAATACAAAAACATAAGTATGATAATTATAGTACAGTATAATTGCATAAGTCCGTCACAACTGTACACTCAACTCCCCATAATTTTTGTCTCGTTAATTTTTGTCTGAGCGGGTGTTTACGGCTCAAAGAGGGAGAGTCATATCTCAATTATTCTTTTTAACGACCTTTCTCTAACAATAGAGTGGTGGTAGTTCGACAATTTTGCAACAGCCACATGAATGAAAATTAATAATGAATTGTCTGTATTTGAAATAGCTTGGTGATGTAGATGGATATAGTTAAAATAGCAACACATTATTGTGACATTTTGTGGTGATTGCGCTGTAATCTAAGTTGAATTTAGATATCAATCAGAATTGTGTTGCCTATTATGAATTTCATTTTTCCATATCTTTGATGGTTCATGTCTCGAAGGACATTCAGTTTGAATATTAAGAATGCAATTTTTACTCGTTGCTTCTTCAGCCGTGGGGGCACTTGCTTCCAGAATTGGTTATTTACACAGGATGACAATCGCCCTCTCATGAGGTTCGCTTTATTCTTCAGGTAATACAATAGGAGTGATGTTCTTTGGTTTAATTCATCAAAATAATAATTGGGAAACAGTTCATGCAGAGTGATTGATGTCAATTTCTGATGAAGATGATTTGACGCGGATGCACTGTTTACTCGATACGAACATGGCGCGCCCACTGCTCAATAATAATGAAACTAACTTTCTTACCGAGTTAGTATACTCAATGATAAGAAATTTTATATTAGCTCGGGCGAAAGTTTCATATTCTGTAAGGCGGATGGGCTGAAATTGTTTGGCTTAACTACGAAAATGAATAACCAGTTTGTGACTATAAATGAATTTAGCAATCTTGCAATTCGGAGAAGATCAAGTCATTTTGATTCAGGACTACAGGATGTCGAGGCTTCAAGGAAACAATTCTATAACCACAATTAACCTCTTTTAAAATGTCAAAATCCAAACCAAGGAGCAATTCGTATCATACCGAATTCCAATTGATAACCAATCAAAATCGTTGGAAAACGATATGAAAATTCGAAGTTTGAGATATTCAAACAGAGCCTCCTTTATCAGGATTCGATGTGATGACATAACAAATTGATAGCTTATTCCAACATACAAATCAACATGACGAAAGTTACAATATAGCGTCGTTGTCATTGCATAAACGATGCCCTTTTATCGTATCATGTACTGTCAATACACTTCACATGTTCTATAATAGTTATCGTTACAATGTTATATTGAATTGGATGTGTTTGTACGATCAGCTGTTGATGTTGTACTCGTGCAATAACCATAGCCAAAATGTAATAGCTGTCATCATAAAATTATTTTATTGTCTGGTTACAACTGTCGAAAATTATACTAACCGTTCCCATCAAATTTTCTTCGTGTACAATAGGATATATCATGAATACCCCACTGATCGATAGATTCATATTTCCGGAACTACATAACGTGTTCTGACCACGGAAATTATTCTGTCATTCATCAACCCGCTGTACAGATGTGTAGGTACATACTTGTATCGCTCACTGGAATATACATCCTGATGCCAATGTTTACGTGAACATTGACGCGATGAATAGAATGAAACACAGGAATGTGCATTCGTACATACAGGTATCATCATTTGATTATGTTCTAGTTGAAATGAATTTGTTTATTATATATCTTCAGGAATGTGAGAGTTGTCAGTTGATGAAACACTGTCTGTTTATATGATGTTAATGTTTCATTCTTAATGATGCTCGCCATGCCAAATAGTTTTTCTATATTTTCGCACAAAGGGTGAATCAATCCACCGGGTTTTCATCATCCCAATTCATTCATCTCATCACCATTCGCAGAATCTAACTTTTGTGGGAATTGGAACTAACTATTCGATATCAATCATACATTAGTTTATCGATTATTAAATGTACTCCAGATGTACTCAAATTTATTGATATAAAACTGTATTTCGTATCGGCAAAGAAAAAATAAAGAATAAGATAAAGATGAGCATTTCTTTACTCTTTTATTATCATTATATTTCCCTTAGCTTTTATTTCATTGCACGAGCAACGCGTAGGAAGTTTCACTCTAGATTCAACGAACCTAGCAAATTGAACGACCTTCATTCTTGCCCAAGGGACTCAGCTTCTCGACTCCACGTTTATCTACAAAGGGAATTCTAGTTGAGAAGTACAAAAAAATAGGAGAAAAAAAGAGAGATAAGGGAAGAACGTAACAGAAAGAAAAAAAGCAATGATTTACATATATATTCATATACATATCTACTGAGAATTAAAAATAATTTTGACATATGTCAAAGTTGGAATACATGACACACATATGTGAATAACATAAAATTAATATTGATGACTTCTTTTACACCAAACATATCTATGTATATGCACAAATAATTCGCTAGAATAGTCTGCTCTTCCTCCACCAACGAAAAGAATCGAGAGAAAATCCAGTCGCGACTAGAACCCATTTATATATACATATATATATATATACAACAGCAATGACGACAGTGCTTGAGCATTTTATACGACGACATGGGGGTGAGCAAGGGTTTTGCTTGGTTGCTCGCATAGTCCACCGCTCTCGCGAGTTCGCCGAGCGAAAACAGTAAGCAGCTTTACGACGACCCGAGTGTCGTGAACGTAACTCCTGTGCCCTTTTTTTTTTTTAACGTTCTCTCACTCCATTTCTTACTCTCGTGTCGTGTTTTTTATATTTTGCTTTATTCTTTCTTTCCCTTTCATATACATTCACGTACCCCGTTTTTTTCTTTAATATATATATACTTATACATTTAATACGTATAGCACAAGTGTTTTTGTCTTGAACTACAGAACTTTAATCTACTAACAGCACTGGATGTAACTTCGGTATTTTCTTCTTAATGTAAAAGCCATTCGTGAAAATTAGTCGCGTATCAATGGAGAATTGACATATATAAATATATAGTGTATGAACTGTGAACTTTGCTCTCTTGGTTTTCCAATGAACTACCTTTTTGACCTGTGAACTTTTATTTATAATATACTATATTTCCAACCAAATACAATTACATTTACTTGTGCCCTATATATCATCCTCGATGCTAAAATCGATATATGTAATGTCACGTATCTATGTATAGAGTCACGTGTACTTCTACGATGATTAAACTTTAATTCAATTCGCATGGAGATGAAGGTGAGTTAAGTGGAAATATTGCAACGAATGTATAACTGTGACAGTAATATCATTTGGCTGTTCCAACACTCTGAAGTATAGAGTGATACGTTATATAATACATTTATCTCGGTACAATACTTTATAAATAGGATTTTGATAATTGTATTAGTCATAGGGCAACGCTGTAACAGCAATCTGGACGACTGTGCTACATTTATGGAAATAGATAGTTGAAGAAACTTTCTTCAGTTACCCAACAGGAAGAGGATAGTTTAGCCGTTTCGACAATAGTACTCGAATAAAACTGACGATAGTTGAATTTTAGATGAACTATTGATCGTTAGAAAATTACCCGAATATATTTCCTGGTAATATTACCCGGATTTTAATATATCACCTGGATTCGGGTAATGTTCAAATTGATGTGACAAAAATTCGATTAACTGAGAAAAATACGGAGAAATAATTGAGGAATTAGGAAAAATTACCTCAAAAAATTGAGAGGATAAATATTGAAGTTAAAATACATTTTGAAATATTGCAGCAACACAATATTTTTAGTAATTTCCAGAGCATCATCACTATTATTGAGATCAAAGCCATCAACAATTTATGTTGAGCTAGCAACCATATTAATGTTCAATATGTTTGTATAATTTTCTTGTGCACTGATAAACCCACACGTACAACTCTACGTGTTTCTATTGTCCGAATTATTCCCGCTCTGTTTCATTCTAGTCGAAATGTATGAAATATACACAGCCAAACCAATTAAAGTACACATTGTATGTAGCAAAATCTCATGCAGGAGAATTCGATACGAAAAAAAACAAAAAAAAAACAACGCCACCTGCCAATAATTCAACAGAACGGTTCACTATCACTAATCTAAAAATACGTATTGTTATTTGAACTATCTACTTTCAGCAGTGCCTTTAGATTTCTATGAAGACCTCACTCTTTTGTTCTCTATGGATACGACAAAATATATTAAAGAATACTATGACGGGAAATGCAGCCATATGTCTCTGATCTAACGTATATCTATAGAGATCTTGGTGGTGACGTGCATCTAGCCCCATCGCAGGCGTATCGATGCATCACTATCATTCCTTCGTCCGGTATGGTGGGTTACTGATCGATCGTTGCACACTCCACACTGCGGGCGCGCGTGTCCGCTCTCGTTGAATGCCAGACGTTTTGCTTCCCCCTGCACAATATTCCTATCTCACTTTTGCTCATACGCTTTCAACTCGATCGTTAGAAATTTCTATCTAAAATCGACCATGTCAGTGCCGTTGCTGATACCCACTAACCAATTACACGAACCCCAACTCTATTACATTCGTTTGCCCTTTTGTAAAGCTCAACTCGCAACCTTCTTGATATTTTCTCGAACTCTATTTTTCTGTAAAAGATATAATCACTGCGGGATAATAATAGTGGATGCGATACTGGATAAATAATTGAATGATATATAGAGGAGAAAAAAGAAAAGGTTATATTGAATATATATATAATTGTTATTTTTACTTGATCTATTGAGAACAAAATAACAAATTTTGTAGAATTTATTTTGTTCCTTTGAGAGATGGGAAATAAATGAGATTATATCTCAAGTGGCGAAGAGTCTATAAACAATTATATTTAATAGAAAACTATATTATTATTTTCATTTGCTGTAATGATGATAATAATGTATAAAGTGGTGAAAGGTATTCTGTTGCAAATGCGATACTGTAAAGCTCTCGCGTCTTATTTCCACGCGAATATTAACGTGAGTGAGCTGGTTGGCACGCGATGACCCAGACAGGGTGGCGACTGGCTGCCAGACCATGGACGCCCCCTTTGCTATATATTTGTCCGATCAGACCTGTACAACATCTACTTTATACATTTTTATTACTTATAACGATTATTTTTACAACAAACTATACCCAGTAAATGCATATAAAAATCACGTCATGTTGCAATTCTCACATAACTTAGAGTTACATTATCGCTATGGTTATAACGAGACATTGCGTCGCAATTTCCGGGTAATGATATCCTATAAATAATCCTCTACAGGAAATCTCCAAGACTAATAATCCGGTTCAAGAATAGTCCCATTGTAAAATAAAAAGCCATTGAAAGCAATTTTTGATTGACAAACAGTAGAATGTATGAATAGTTTGAGCTATTATAATGCAAGTTATTAGTAGTTTTCAAACAAGAAACTTCTAGATACCCGACAAAATTTATAGACGCCAGTATAATCATCGCATAACTAGCAACTTTCACAGATGCTTTAACGATAATTATTGCGATCGGAATTATTTAGATTTGTATGCTGTAGTCATGAAATTATTACACCCTTCCAATTAAATCTCTACCTTGATTTAATAACTTAAATCCAAATTGTTTATCAGAATTTACTGAAATCAGTGACACATCCAGCAGTCTGTTTATCTTTTGTCAGTTGAATTCAATAAATATGCCATAATAAATATATTATAAGAATTTGTCTGTGGATAAATTGTCTTGGGAAATCATATCCAAGGTTATATTGTCCAAGGACTTGGTTGGTTGCGTAAACGATAACAATAGACTTCGTTTCATAAGATGGGATTTGAAAAGGGAATGTAATTCATCAACAGACTTATATAAGGTTTATCACAAGCATGTCCCCAGTGTTTTGGATCTTCAAGGATAAACATTGTTATATAAAACTAATTATAATGAATCTACGCTACAAAGAATTGCAGTTTTTGCAATTAATGTGTTGCCCTAAACAACGCTGCCACTGCGCAAATGGTGGTGAATGACTGCTTTTAATTTGCCCAGATTTGCCCATAATCACTCAATACTACATCATTTATCCCTGAGAGCTGACTGAGGGCTACCTTTGTCTCTGCCAAGGAATGTGCCAACGTTCAGCGGTATTGGTCGCCATAAATTGAAAAAAAGGTGCTATCTTTACAACATTTTTAAGTATTGCTGAGAGTGGATAGTTAAAACAATACGTATTGTTGGATTCGTACGTATTAAACAGTTATATTATACAATTTAAGTTCCATTAAGAGCAGCTGCTCATAGCAGTCGTACTGCTCCGTTCCGAAGGTAAACTCTGTAAAATTACTGCACATAAATATTCCAGCGAAGGGTTTCACCACATAATCAGTTGTCGAATTGAATAGAATGTGCACCAATGGATGTAAGTGAAGAGGACAGTTTATATCCAATGGTTATTCGTTAATATTTGTGTTTAAAGAATCTTGTTGAATACATTCACGTCGCAATAACAAATTTCAAACATCAGCATTGATGGTGATCCATAATTTGTACCTAATCGATCCTAAAAATGACTATTTTCTAACTAGTTTGATCTATCCGAAGGGCAAAATATGAGCGGTGATGTCTAAGGTACTATCTACATATCGGCAACTATACATTGTTCATAAATTCTCCAGATGTTCTTGCATAGTGATGTGGATAAAAGATCTTCAATGCAATTATGCCCTCATAATGATTGTATATATTAATTCATTTGATAACTGTCACTGATACACATGCATTATTAAGTTTGGACTTTAATATGGATAATTTAGTGCATATACTAATTGGAGAGTACGTCAGCGCTTTGAAAATGCATACATGTTTACGTTAATTTATGCACCATGATATTATCAGATCTGCTCTGGACATATCCAGGTGTTTGTGAATGACCTACTGGTAATAATTCTAAAATGAGAATTCCTACATATACATTTATAATTATAGTTCTTGTAGATTCTCATCGGAGTATATTGTTACAGTATACTTTCATAATTAATAAACGCTATAAGGAATTTTTTCACGGTGATAGTTAAAACTATCCAAATTCATAATACAATACGAATTTCTGTCAATATTCAAGATGAACAGCACTTTACTACATATCTATTGGTAAAAGATTGCTAAAAATCGCATAATCGACATCATACCGATTTTACCTACTGAAGGTATTTTATTAGAAATTAATGTGAACAGTAACATATACAACGTTACATCAAAAATCTTCCATAGCCATCTAGAATTCTATACGTCAACTATTAATAGATAGAACAATTGACTTAAAAGTAAAATATATAACTGATAATCGATGAACATTTGACACAATGTTGTTATTTTCATACTCAATCCCATTTTATTTCCAATTCAATTAAATTTTTCATTTCTGCTCCAATAAACAGTTTATTTTCAACTAGATATCATATTTTTCTTTTTCACATCTATCAACTAAAAATATTCATTTTACCCTGACAAACTTTTCACTATGCTATCAACTTTTCATTGTAAATGTCAAATAGAAAAAACACACAATTATATATGTACACATTAATATAATACCGATATGAATATAATATAAACTCGTCGTACAGAAAATAAACCGATGATACTTTTTATCATGGATGAGAGATTATAAGCAGCTTTGAGAGAATGAAAAAAAAAAGGAATTAGGCCATCCAACAGGGTGAGAGAATGAGTAGCGGAAATGAGGTAGAGAGAGAGAGAGAGAGACAGTATCAGCTTGGTGCAATCCAGGCGCCCCGAGGTATGCTGAACGAACGAATCCCTACTCGCACCTGTTCAGGGGGTGGCGTAGTACTCGAGAAGGAGAACGGAGTTTATCGACCACTGACGTCATTCGGCCTCCTCGTTCCCCTTACTACGCTACGTCACGTATATACGATTGAAGGGTGCGGGATAGAGGGGGAGGAGAAATGCTTGAATCAGGAGCGCCATTTGCTTTATCGTTACCCTGCAACAAATCCGCCATTTTGTGCAAACAAAACAACCAACATAGTCAAATTCATTTCTATATCCATACAATAATTGTTTTGATTCCTTCAAATTCACCATTTATATTCTTCCATTCAATTACAAAACTTTAATTATCCACTGCATATCTTAAACTTTAAGTATATAAATGAATTTAGATAGTTTTATATTTTTTATCATATGTATAAGTAATAATGACAAAATATGCTTTCGATAATAACATTGAATATTTATTTATTTAGAAATATTCTGTGAATACTACAATTGAATTTGTTCTAAAGTAGACAATAAAATTTTATTTTATTCGACAGGTGGGCACTGACACACCCTAATTTTATGACGATACTGCGACTAGCAAAAGCCCTCGAGTGCACGAGTATTGATCGGCCCTGATGCTAACTTCCCCTTTGCCGCTGGAAACCGCGCGCGCTTTACTACTGCTTATGTAACCCCTCCACTACTACTATTACTACCACCACCACCTTCATCATCATCACCACCACCACCATTGCCACTACCAACATTGCCACCACTGCGGCCTACCATTCTTCAAGCTACGAACGGTCGAACGCGGGAAAGCTCACCGCCATTTTTTTCTTCTCAAGGGATATATACATAGCTCCTTGCATCAAACTAACGCCCTAAGATTGGAGGAAATAAAAAAAAAAAAGAAGGAAGAATAACGTCTGGGTTCAACTTTTATCCCGCACTGTTACGAATCTTGTTATTCTACATTGTATTTATTTCACTTATTATCCGGCATGCACATTTTGCTTTATGCAAATTGAATTGATATTTTTGATAAGATATTCGTGATATTCACACTCATATGCGAATAAATGTTATTGCTGAGAGAAATTGGGAACAATTTGGAATCAGATATGTTTATAGTTTTGGTAATTTTACGGATAATTGTCTAACGTGATTCTAACCTAGAAAAAAAAATTTACATGGCAGTAAAAATTACGTCTTGCATTACATTTTTACACGTAACATCAAATTGTTTTTGGTTAAAGCTTAACCAATACGAGTGTAATACTTGGCGCTTTTTATTGTGATTAAGTTATTTATCCTGATATAAATGCAACATCGAGATTTATTTATTTAAACGTAAATCGTCTTGTGAATTAATTTCAATGCAAAATAATTGTTTTTAAACACTGATTTTTTGCAGATTCTTCTAGAAACATTGTAACTTTGTATCTATCAAGTGTATAATTGATTATTATCAACAAATCATTTGTTATACTCTACGGTATTATGTTTTAGTTTATAAATATAATTTTCACAACTAATATTAATGGATTTGATTTTAGATTTTGTGGCTAACAGATATAAAAATATGAGAAATGTTTCGTACTAATTGGAATGCAGATATTACCTCATTCAATAAAATTATTTATTAACAGTTAATAAAGTATATAAAATATGAAGACATGGTTTTCTAAGTGTATATACAAGTTGGTATTTGTGCAATGATTGTACAACATGGAATAACATTCTGATGAGTAAACGCATGACTGCGAGCTAGTTATGACTTTATGGTTATGGCATCTAATTGATTATTCGTGTTTATATAACACAGCCATAAGTGGTTTTAAAAAAAAAAATATACATATGGATTTTATTCCATTGTTTTCAATTGATATAATCTCAAATGGTTTTTTGAATAATACACTGTGAAAGTCGTTACAATTGATAAAATAATTTCTAAACGGTCAATAAACCTAATTGAACACAACGAAATTACTTTCAGTCGCGCTGTTCTAGTGCACCACCGATGCAGAATTCCTGTTCAGGTTCATGAACCTCACATCAGTACAGTGAAATGACTTGGGATTTTTAATTCCAAATATTCTTTTGAATCTACTGTTGACAATTTTGATGCCTGCTAATTTTGACAGATACAGAATTTATTTGAAATAATTTTAAGATTATTTCAATTAAAACGATTGCAGTTGAAGAAATAATTGTGCTGTAAATATTTATTTGAACAGAAAAGAATTATAAGAAATTAAATGTTTAGAAAATTATGAAAATTTGATGTAAGATATTTTCAATGTTTAAATTTATTTTAAGAACTTACACGAAATTCAATAAATTAATTCATTGAAATTTATGTGTCATACACTATTACTCATAGGAAGTTAATAAAATATTATTTCCACCCTCGTATTTCAATCTACAATCGTTCAATTCACCCCTATATTTTATTCTCAATTATTTTCGAGATATTTAATTTCTAAATAGTAATTTTCATTCAAACAAATACACGTGTTATCTTTATATTATTTACTGTGACACAAATAATTGAATTGATTTTCATTCTCCAACACTTATTGTATCAACAAAACCGTATATTTCTTTTTGTTTAATATTATGATAAAACTTTACGATAAATTGTGTCGTAGAAAATGAAAAATAATACCAGTTATTATTAATATGAAATATTTTACAAGGACTCATGAACGATTGCGTGTAATATAAAATTTTTATATAGTCATAATTGACCAGAACCTACCAGTTCATAAGTAAATATATATTCACTATGACCAAGTTTTTAGTGTAAACATATCAACGATGAATATAACTCAATTTCATGCCATAGAAATTCTCTCGCTCACGATTTTTAATTATAAAATTATCACTGGAGTGTGGTAAATGTATATACACACACACACACACACACATTTACTTGTCTTTATGTAGGGCAACTAACGGGAAAATTTCCATGGCCGCAATTTAATTGCCGTTACGTGAGAGTGAGATTTCTATCATTTATTGCGACGCCGAATTTCGTCACGTTCTGTACAACAATGTTGATATAAAGGAAAGTGAATAAAATGACCATCAGGTTTTTTTCTCTCTTTCAATCTGTCAATTGTCATTGAATTGTATTTTATCATTACATTGCTACACGTGTATTCAACTAAATAGCTGCATATTAAAAAATGCTTTGAGAATTATTAATTCCAATGAAAAATACAATTACACAAAGAATTTTTAAATCAATTTTCAGAACACTCAAAGTACAATAGTCAATTGAAATCAAGTGAAATAACCAATGTACCATTTGTACTTGAAATTATTCAATATTTATGTTGAAATATACAAACTATTTACAGTTTTAAATTTTTACTTTATGACAAAAATATTTTTTCAAGATAAAAATTATCTACAAAAGTTGCAAAATATTCAGGTCATTATTCTCAGTATCATCCCTCCACACATCAACATGAAAATAAATAATAATAAATCATAGAGCATCGTGTAATGAGCTATGATACTCAAAATATGTGATCTATTATGTCCGGATATTCATAATCATTTTCTCAACAACCACAAACTATATTATATTTAAATATATGCAATTTACAACAATGTTTCTATATATATGTTCAGTGAATGCAACTGCCACTATACACTCTGTGCTAAGCCATATGGAAAATTATAATTTGACAAAATGAATACATATATTTTTTATATTGCACTTTTACATTGTCATTTATTTGTAAATGTATCAGATAATATGCATTGCATTTATTTCTTACAAGATGGAGCCATTGGCAAAAATTCTCTGTGCTTATTGTTTATGTTTGGCATAAAGCTATATAGAGACAGTAAAGCTATGAATGACAACAGATATTTATATATATATTGTATATCAAACAGTGGCAGTTATTGGTTGTGGAGAAGTGAAGCTTTTCAGTTGCGAATAAAAATGAGGGTTAAAAATACTTTTGTGGACAATGTGAGTCGGGAGGTGGATCGTTTTTGTTCCTTTTTTGCACGAGAACAAAAAAGAAAAGAAAAATAACACTGGCGAATATAAAGAGGAAGGGAAAGTAACAGAAAAGTAAAAAGATGGAAAAAAATATATTTTGCTGTTCGATACCGCTCGGTCGCAGCTCGAATGAAGGAAAGTGGAGTGGCCATTCACCCCTTTCGGGATGGATCTGAGAAACCGTACAGCAGTAATGATAAAAATAGAATAGAACGAAAGTAGGGAGGTTGTGTCTGCAATTTTGTTTTTGTACACTTTTATAGATATATATTTTTTATTCCTAATTTTTTTTTTCCCCCTCTTAAATTCCATAATTTTTCCTTCCTTATTCTGTTACTTTTATCTCATCAATTTTCCTTTGACGGAATTCCAATTAATACATAGTAAAAATAATGTTAACAAAGTTTCATCTATATTTTTTACTTGAAAAATATTTTTCTTTTTTGTAATGTATGTGCAACGAAATTTTTCTTTCGTATCAATAAACAAATATATAAATAAGTGAATGAACAAGGTGTGTGTGTGTGTGTGTGTGTGTGTGATAACGATCGTAACGGTTAATTTAAATACGGAAATTGTGCGTGTTCAAACTTGTCTAGCCAAGATGGTACTGATGTTATAAAACAAATACAACGGAAGTCGACAAGTAAAAAAAAAAAAAAAACAAAATAATGATAATGAGGAATAAAAAATAGAAGAAAAAATAATGTAAAAAAAAAAAAAAAAAGACAAAATGTCAAAAAGTGCAAAGTGGGACATGGGTCGTGTCGCATTTATTTCCGCGCCAGACGTCCCGAGCGCGTCGAGACATACCGCGTCGCGACGAGGGTTAAGAAGAGTGAAGAGAAAAGAGACCGCAACATGGTTGAATGTCTAGCCGCTACGAATGCTTTTCCTGTCAATCCAAAATTAGAGTGAATCATCCAGACTGTACTTACATTTGTATAATAAATACTTGATAATTTATATGAATATAATATTTAAAATTAAAGTTATTAATGTTAGAGTATTTTTATTGAGATCTATGATGAATAATTAATGGATTATAATCAATTTTATTTGTCTCTCTGATTTTTATTCTATTTATGTAAACCAACAAGTGGCGAAATAATAAAATAATTTGTAAACAATACAAAGGATGTTTTGATGAAAAAGTTGTTTTTAAATAAATTCAAATCACGCCAAGTTGCGTGTACAATTTCTAATCTATTTAAAATCATCACTGAGGGATTGAGTTTCCGTTATTAAAATCTCGAAATATTATATATCTATTGTCACATTTGATAGATAAATATTTAAAAATAAAGTATTTGGTTAAAAAATTTGATTGATCTAAAAGTCTAGAGATTCTTTATTATAACAATCATGCATTGGATCAAGATAAATTTAATTATTAAAAAATCTTCACTTAACAATTCTTCCTTCGGATTCATTTCAACTTTTCAAATAATACAATCGCATATATTCTGCGTCATAATTATTTAACAATTATCCAATAACAATAATCATAGATAGAAAAAAAAAAACGAAAGAAATTGTTGAGAAATAAATTTATGCAACTTTGATTGGGGGAAAAAAAATAATAATAATTGTAAATATACATTGTAAAAGATTGTATATTAAAATATTATGTTGCTACATATATACACACACTATCCAATAGCTGTAATATAAATGTGCTTCCGTCTGTAATATATATGTGTATGTGTACAAATAATATATCTCTATACTATTCATTCCAGTAACACACACGTCCGTTTTACATGATTACCGGATACCGCGAGTTTAACATCAATTTTACCTCTTCTTTTTTCTTTTTTTTTTCATTTTTCCTATTAACACTTTGTTATTAACACTAGTGAATGTGCTTTTTTATAAAACCGAATACAATGTGAACGGTCACGGTACTGATTTCCCACGCGATGGAATGTCAGTTTACGAAGGTATAAAATCATCAACGTATTCACATTTACGTGACACTTTAATATTTAACATTGAAAACGTATGACATTAAAAATTTTTTCATACTCATATATAAAATGAGAATAAAATTATTTATTATTATATTTATTTGGCAATATAGTGATAAACATTTAACTGATGGATTTGATGGTTTGTCAAAATTATTAGGAACAAATTATACAAAGTAAAATGAATGAATTTCATTCTGAAAAATATTTAAAGTAAAATTTACAATAATTAAATAAATTTAATAATTGTTGTTTCTATTTTTTTTTTTCATTGTTATTCCATTTACAATTGTGTGGAAATAATATGAAAATTAGTATAAAGATTGTTCAGTTACTGAATCAACTGTGTAGTGATTCACAAGGTGAGGATTCACTAACCAGAGATGCATGTTATGGATGTTTCTTCAGGGCGACAAACAAACCCTTTGGTTATCCAATGTTACTCTCAATCTCATCTTGTGCTGAAGTTTATTTAAATGACGAGATTTATGGACATTGTCAAATGTATTTAAAGGTAAATAATATATAATAAAGTTAAAATATTGTCAATTCTAATTCATCATTAAATTACCATTTTTTTTCCCCATTAGTTTTATCGAATCAATCATAAATAAAATTAAATAAGAGAAAAAAACAATCCCATAATGCATTTGCATATATATTATCTATTACAATATTTAAATTATTAATATTTAATAATTATTATTTAAGAATGCCACAACCAATGCAGAGACTGGAACAAATCCAACACGAATTTACTGCACTTTTTTGGAATGTATTCGTGAAGTTAACAAAAACACTTTGGTAAGAATAATTTTAAAGCATTATTTATAAATCTCACTCATATACAATTAGTGTTCTATTTTTCTTCACACTAATCACTATCCACATTCACCATTCAGTCCTTGTAGTTCTAACAGTACATGAATGTGTAGAAGAAAATAAAAAAAATATACACAAATGATATCAAAATAATATTTATCAAATAAAAATTAATTTAGATATTTTTTTCTTCAGACAAATTAAATAAATCAAATATTAAAATGACAACCGTCAATCTCAAACCATTGAATATTAATTAATGTATATGACACGACAGCTATGAGAGAATTTTATCTCTAATGAATAATTTAAGAAAGTCGACTTATTTACTATTAAAACTTTAACGATGATATATTTATCTCTATAACACACCACAGACATTAATAATCACAAAATTGTATATCAACATGTATATTTCACTGTAAATAATAACTATAAATAGTGTATAAATGGTGTAAATAATATGACGCAGGATGCGCTGATGGATTCTACAAAAAATTTTCAATTAAGAAGAACCAATAAATACAAATCCTTTTTCCTAATCCTCACACGTTATGTAACTATTTCGAGAGCCACTTGTATAATACAACCAAAGAAAGTGAAGACTAATACTGTGAGACCCGGAGCAGAACCTACTTTTGATCCTCGTGGTATTATATATTTAATATTATTAAAGAAAACAAAAAAAGAAAATTAGAAGATATAAATTTAATTAACAAACATTTTTCTTTTGTCTTCTCTATTTTAGATTCAAAATTGCGTAGCTGAGGCCAATCAATTGTTTCATAATTTAACAACAATAAACAATATACAACAACTTGCCAAACTATTTGTCAATACAACAGCTTGTATTCTAGCAAAAACTCGATGCAATGGACTCAATCCAATTACTGGAGTATATCAAGATAATAGTGATTCAACAAGTAAATTTACAATTCCAATTATGAATGCTATTCTTGTTAATACTAATTATGATATTAATATTGTTCAATTACCATTTGCAAATGGTGTAATTGATGAATGTGCAAAATATCGTAATATTGAACAAGCTCGTTGGCCAAGTGTTCAATGTTAATAGTACAATGAGATAATTCTAGTGAAAAAAAAAAAAAAAAAAATTTATATTTAACATTAATCCAGTTGATCAATTATTTAAAATATTTTTTCTAACATTTTTGTTTATTCATTCACATTCACATCTTCAATTGTAATCATGTGAATTAATGAAATCTTTTTTTTTTCTTTTTTTTTTCAATCCCAAATCATTTTAATATTACTTAAGAAACTAATTATCAATAAACAAAAGTATAATTGAATTATTCTTCAATCAAACAATCAATATTCATTTCTAAATCATATACCAATGTTAAATTGCACAAATAAAATAAATTCAATGCAACATATATATAAGAAAAAAAATTGTCTGCATGTCAATAAATATTTTCTGTATTAAACTTTAATAATTATTACCCTTCTATTTCGCTTCTTTATTTCGCTGTATGTAATTATGCAGTTAGAATTTTCTTAACGAGCCATAATAGGGGGGGAGGGGTCATAAAAAAAAAATAACAACATACATATACGGAAGAAAGTGGATCGCGCACCATTTTCTTTTTTCAAATAAAAAGAAAGGGGAAAAGAAGAATAAAAAAGGTGGAGGAACACGCTCGAGTTGGCCCGCGCGTCCTCACAATAATTTGAAATATGCAAATGCACGAAGAATGTGCGTGTATACAATTTTATGTTCGGTGTTTTGAACGTGAGACGACGTGATATGAGCGCAGTTGAGAGGAAAACGCCGCCACTATACATATATATATATACGCGTGCGAATATTATACCAATATATATATTCGCAGTATACAACTCACGGTTCAGTTCACTCGGAGCCAATTTAACTTGACATGCAGATGCACTACATATATATACAGAATTAAGTGACAGAATAGAATATGTATACATATATCATAGAAAACATGAAGAACTATAATAATAATAACAATAATAATGATAATAATAAATGATGAATAGTAATATCAACTTCTATTCATAATTCTTGTCAATAATTTTATTGCACACGCTCATTGAACTTTGTATTTATATTATTAACATTAATGTTAATTATTAATGATGAACAATTTATTAATCGACGTGAAAATTGACTTCATCGAACGTATACAATAATATTAATTATAATTATTATTTTACATATTGTGATTAATTAATATTCATTGCTTCTCTAAATTTGTATGTTAAAAAAAAAATGTTTGATTGTAATTAATATCAATGTTTGCTTTATCGCAATTTATGTTTCAACACTGATGAATCGGTGAGTGAAGATTAATTTTCATAATATTACTTATTAGAAATTGTTTCAATTCATTATCATCAATTTAAAATGATAATGAAAAAGAAATTGGTGTATAACAAAGTTGAATTGTAATAATACAGTTTAAAGTTCATTAATTTTGTTTAACCTTACTCAACAACATGTATTTAATTGATCAAAAATTTATATACAATTCTCACATTATTGCGATGATACTATTTACAACATCCTCATAAATTACACAATATAATTAGTGAATGAATAAAACCGTCTTAATATAGAAGAAGAAGAAGAAGAAGGAAAAAAAAAAATACATAAAGTATCACACGGTTTATATAAATATATCTATGTATATGTAAAGAAAAACATTATTTCTTATTAAATGTATATTCAAACACAAGCGTCATTGCAACTAAAAATAGATCTAAAGATCATGACTGTATGAAATCATCAGTTGGCGAATGAGACATGTATATGTTAACGAATTATATACTAACACGAAGAGAAATCGCATTATTCCTCTATCAAATATATTCTATTTTATGATTAATATATACAATATCTATAAATTATTGATATAAAATTGACACTTAAGTAAATTAACAAATCATTCAATATGAATAGAATTCAATAATAGATTCAATGTATCATAAATTTGCGTTAAAATTGAATGTTTATTATTAGAAATAACAATCATTGCACTACAACGTAAAATTATTCAAGAATAATTAAACTTGAGAAAATAAATCACAAGTTGTGAAAGATCAAGTGTCACATAATTATGTGAGTAAAGTATGTCATTTTATATTTATATTATTATTATTATTGTTTTTATTGAGGAACACTGATATTCCAATTATTATTCATAAATAAATGTATGAATTTGATAAATAAAGAAACGAAATAAGCCTATTTTACAAAGTTTTATTAAACCCTTTCACTTTTAGAAATTAATCCAATCAACTATGAAATAATGTTTATATGATAATTTATAATTGATTGTATACAATTATTGTTACTTTGTCAATTGAATAATAAACAAAATTAATGTGCTAAATATAGTGTTGTTATTATTCAATGTGGAATTTATTCAATGAGTTTTAGTTTGAAAAATAGGGTTTCTATAAATATAATAGAATTTTTACCGGAAATGAGTCAGCCACAATCACAATTTTGAAGGTGAAATAAATAACAATTGTCATTTAAATGTAACCCCATCGATGTAAAGGATTTAAATGACGATATTCATCAAAATTATTGTATGATAAATAACTGTTAAATATAATTGTTATCACTGTTGTTTACATTTGAAATTTGCAATAAATGATTTTTTGTAAACTCGCAAACGTTTTACTTACAAAATTATTACAACTCTCAGGTATTTTGCACATCCTGAAAAATTCATTCCTTTGTCCTAAAAAAATTATACAAGATAGAGAAGCAAAATATATATTATCAATAGATTAGAAAAAGAAAAAATAAAATGAAGATCAATATCACTGAAGACTCACAGTAGCGATCCCATTTTAATTAGTCGTAATACTGTATCTCCATTAATCATTCTTAATGCGATTTGATCCAATTGAATCCCCTGTATATTAAAGGAAAAATTCCAACGACACATTCTCTCTTTCATTTCTGGGGAATTTTAAACCCCCAAAAATAAAAAAAATAGAAGCATAATATTTGTCGTCACATGACTACGTCACACAGTTCCATAACAGAAAGAACGTGAAAAATAAAGGAAGAAAGAAAAGAAAAAAAGAAAAAAGAAGAAGAAGAAGAAGTAACACGTGAAAACAGATGATGAAGAACGTCAAAGAGTGACGTCACACAAAACCAAACGGCCAATGAACCATTTGCGTTTGCGCATTATGCAATAATTTTGTTTCTCTGGGACGATAGCAATGCTCGAACTTTCTCATTGTTAAATAAATATATTCCATTGAATATACTCTGAAATAATGATAACTATTATTCATACACAATTATGATTAATGATGTTGTTCATTCATCATATAATTTCATTGTCAGAAAAATTGATTGAATAACCTCTATACGAATGTGCGAACGTTCATCGCGCAATCCTGCCTGTATTATTATTTTTTTTTTTTTCTTCCCTCTTTTATATAATGAGATAATAATTGTCATTACTCACAATTGTCGCCGGTCGGTCAGTCATTATCTTCGCAATTATTTTTGGCGTGATAGCCTCACGGCCACCAATTCAAATAACTTTATTTAATACACAACACTCGTAACACCGCACTGCAATAGAGAAAAACTGTCAGCCATGATGAAAATCTCCGCGGTACATCGATCCATATTATTTTTCGTTATAAAAGTGAAAAAAATACGTTTGATCCAGCATATACACGTACGACTTGCGACATCTGTTGAATTTATTTACAACTTTTTTATCGACTGAGCAGTATTGTGTGGTATATACATACGGGGATGGAATTTTAGGTTAGGTTGTTAATTAGGTCTGGTTGGTTAAACATTTTATGTGAAACTACAATACCGTATCAGTCGATAACAATTCTGATTACAATGGAATCACAAAAGTGGTCGGTAATATAGAAACGGTGATGATAAGTATGGTGTATGGATTATTTATATACAATGGGCTTTGCGCGCAATTTTGAGAAACATAAAAAAATATATTCGAATCATAATGTTTACAAAAAATAAAACAACTGTATAAAATATATAATAAATTTAATAAAAGACGATGAAAAATCCATAACAATTGCAAACAAAATAAAACAATGAAGATCAAATTGATCATAAAGACATAGATAAAATTCCCGAGAGAAAAATTATCCCAAAGCGATAACTATATACGAAGACTCATGCACTCAACCAGCAAAGTAATAACATTCTGGAACTAAATCAGCGACGCTTGAATTTAAGAACAAGCATACTTATCGTAAGGAATATTAAAATCCAAATAATAGTTGAGATGAAGCCAATGTATACGTCAAATTTCATGATCGACCATCCCCTGGTCATCATTGAACGTAATGAAGCTGTAGCCAGTGTCAATGGCAATACGGTGGAAATATATTGTAATATCATTGGCATCCCCTCTGCAGGCCACATGATACCTATAACACAACATAAAAATGAATCCAAATATATTATAAGTGCAAACATACAACAGTTGTACATAACCACATACCACTGAGCAATAATGACGGATAAAAGCTGCCCATGGCCAGCTGTGTGGCATTCCTTTCCATTTCACATACAGATGAAATGAGAAACCCTGTAATTAAGATTATAATGAAATAAACATTGATGAAATTATTCTAATCTAATACTGTATGATTACTTACCGAAACACATTCCACAGAAACCCTGAAGAAGAGTGAGGACGACAACCCAACCAATATCGCCATTACATTCTACACCATATACAAGGATAACGAATATATGTACGAATACAGTTTGAATGGTCATAACAAAAAATTGTGTAACAATGTGGGAAAAAAGAATTTCACCAGGCGAAACGCCAGCAACCAAACTTCTATCTAGCAAACCTTCCAATCGTTCAACTATCATAGCGGATGAAGTAAGTGAAAGTGCAAGGAAAAATATAATTCTGAAAGATATTCAATGAAGATAAGAATTTTATCATGTGTATCGAACAATAAATTGTCATGTTCCAATGACGTACTGTAATATAATATAATTACGATATAATAATTCCAGGCGCCACGAAGCTTGTATGAGTTGTGTCTTTAGATCCATAAATTGGATCTTCAAATTGAACTGGTGAGTGTGGCAACACGATATCCAAACTTTGAACAAAATCCCGAAATCCCAATTGAAACAGTCGTGTGAGCGTAAAAGTAATTTGTTGATCTAGAACAAATGAAATTAGACTTGTATATATTTATATACATGTATACATTATGATACTAGTTGTTATTGGACCAAACACTTACTTGACATGTCCAGCCACACACGAATATCACTATGTTTATCTGTGTCATGTGGATTCAGTGCGCCAAACAACAGATTTCTTGTGAAATTTTCGGTTATATATAATGTAGCCCATGCATTACCTTCTCTAACTGCTTCATTGGCAAATTCTGTTGTCTCATAATATTCCTGAAAATGGTATAAGCTAAAACATGATCATACATAATTATAGAGTATATTCATATGATATATATTAGACGTTGGTTGAAGAGAATATTGTACCTTAACAATTGTTTCATTGCTGAGATAACTAATATAATTACAACCCCATTTGTAAGATGGACAAGATTTATTTTCCCAATTCATTTCATGATTCACAATGGCTACTTTGAGATTTACTGCATCACGACCAATTGACAGACAGAATACATTTACTTGGATCACCGGCAAGGCAAAGATGAACATCATCATACTTTGATAAATCATAGATTTCATCATTACATTTATATTATTTTCCCATACTATTATATTATATTTGACTGATAATTACTATCCATACATACCCTATATTTCTCCACATGCTCATAAAATTTCTGTGTAGCAAAGCTTTTAGTTTTCCTGTGCTGGTAAAATTTAAATAACTCGACAAATTGGATTTGCTCGACACCCTAATTGAATTTCTTTTACCACCACCACCATTCGATGATTGCGTTCTATTCAACTTGAATATTAAAAAACATTATACAAATATAATTATCAATTAAATTCACTCATAGAAGTGATTATCGAAGATGATTTTTGTATCATTTTGGTATTGAGACTCTTTCTCAGTAAATGAGAGTCATTGAAAATGAGTTCTTACCGAATTAACATAATTTAATGTATTCCCTTGAGTAACAACACTTTCACCTTGATGCCTGGATAGTTGAAGAAAAACTTCTTCTAAAGTTAGACAATTGTACATTGTCAAAAGAGCTTGGGGTGATTCTTCAGCGAGCAACTTTCCACTTCTCATTAGGCCAATCTATTTATAGTGTGGAATAAATATTAATATCAATATACCCAAACATTATCGAAAATTCTGTATACTTTAATTAATTATGCTGCCCAAAAATTGTTTATTACTTTATGTGCTTGTCGTGCTTCCTCAATATAGTGCGTTGTTATAATGATCGTTTTGTTTCCAGTTTTCGTTAGATGTATTAAATGATCCCAAATGCTGTGAATTAATTATGTTAATATCAGAATATTGCCAGTTAATTAGACAATTGATAACTTGAGTATGAATTATTCCCTGCTCGCAATGCCATTTGTTTAGATAACAAATAAGGCATTTGCAAATATTCTTTATAATAATTCCATTATTGTTCGATTCACTAATTCCACTCAAATGTTTATATGTAATACACTAATATGTGACAATTTGATCAATAAGTGGTAAATAATCTGTCAGACAACTCTTAAAATGAAGATTTATACAATACGTACTTTTGACGGAGTAGAGGATCCACACCCACGGTCGGTTCGTCCAGAATCAGGAGTTCAGGATCATGTATAAGTGCTACAGCAAAGGACACACGTCTCTGCTGACCACCACTGTAATTATGAACCATGTCTATATAATGATAAACAACTAACATTCACTCTGTCAAATTATTCATAAATATATTTTGCTTTATTCTAAACGAATATGTATTATCCACCTGAGATTTTTTACGAACTGTTCCTCCGGAGGGAGGTCCAAAAATTTCAATAGAAAATGCATTTTATCATCAATCTGGTTAGTCACCATATCAAATATCCATCCAAAGTACATCATTGTTTCACGAATTGTGAATTCGCCAAAGAGTGCTATTTCTTGTGGCATGTATCCAACCCTTTTACCAGGTACACCAGAACCTTTAGTTCCTGGTTTACTACCCAACACCAATATCTCACCAGAATCAAGATTTCGCCGTCCAACGATGCAGGAAAGTAATGTGGTTTTACCACAACCACTAGCTCCAAGAAGTCCGTATCTATATAGAGAAATAATATTGCTATTGTTATTGTATGTACGATAAATAGTTGTATGAATATATATATATAAAATCTGTACAATTATATTCCTACTTACATTGATCCCTTAGTCACTATCATGTTAAAATTTTGTAATATTGGATTTGGTTTCTTGCTGCTACCATATGCTTTGAAGGCATGACGAAGAATGACAGCCGGTTGATGATCCTTTGTCATGTCATGTAGACCTGGTACCGCTAGCACTGTATTCGGTTCAGTCCAGTTATGCTCCATATTCAATTCAGTATTTTGTATATCATCTACTGCTGGATTTACAAATCCATTGCCTGGTAAAATATCCCTGCAATAAAATACAATAATACACAAATGTCAATATAAAAATTGAATACAAAAATACAATAAACAATTTAATATTTTCAGATGAATATATTTTTTTTCTATTGAATACATAGAAGGCTTACAATGCACACGTATTAAAAACTATCATAAACTCATCAATATTATGTCAACAAATAAAATTATATTTTATTTTCACTTCAATTTGAAATTCCAATATGAAAAAAAAATGTACAGTTTACTTCAAAAAAACATTGAAATAAAATACCTACTTTTAATAACCACGATTGCCATCACAAATGCATATATGTTTTTGTATACCAGTGAACAAGATAATCGCTGTATTGTGTCTGATATAAAACTAAACGATTGTGTCTTGTCAATCAATGACCCGAAGTTTATAACAATAACAATAATCTATTCTGATATAACGTAGCAGTATTGCGTTTTGAAAGAAACTAGAGCCTGGCCAAGGTGAAATACACATTGCAAACAGCGTACATTATAAATAGAACAAATTGATGGCAAACTAAATGATCAGTTTCACCAAGCTTTTTTAATTCTGATGTTCAAAATAATTAATAAAATATCTATATGATTGATACATATCATCGTGATTTGTAGTTCATCAATTATATATATATATAAACAATTCCTTTCATCAATTTAAATATATATATATATTTGTTTTTATTAATTGTATGTATGACTAGTACTTTTGCTTCATTATAATATACGTCTTACAGTTATTTAAACAAAAGTGTTTATTTCTTGCAATGTTGTGAAGTGAACACTCAGACGAACACGTTTTCCTTTTGTTCACAAATACCGTTGAATAATTAACTAACTTAATAACTAAACAACGATGATAATAGCAATAGAGTTGAGTAGAATAATTTCTCTGTCTTTAACAATACTTTCTCTTGACTTAAAATTCAAAATGTGTGAAATAAAATGTAACAATAAATGAATTATTCTTATGATATATTATTATATATTATTTTTATTTTTTAATCAATATTGTTATACTGATTAATTAAATGAGTGTATATATATATGATTGTGTATTAAATATATCATTAGAATTTATCACAATGACACAGTCAGTGATACGATAACTTTTTTGAACTAAAGTAGTGGAACTTACATTTGTGGAGATGTCAAAACTTTTATCTCAGTCATTTTAGTTTTTTTATTTCGCACACTTTTATTTTATTATAATGATCTTAATCGTAAACGTCCAAGTATTGTAATACAATAATGAATTAATTCACAATAATTTATCCCACAAGAAGTATAATTTTCACTGACACTCAATCAGAATATTTATAAGAATATATGAATTACAAATAAAAAATTGTTATACAGGAGATAGTTGTTTATGATTTGAGTTCCCAGTATGTCTTGTTTCGGTGTCGTTCACATGTTGAATGTCACACGCCCGCTTCGCGGCACAATTTTTCTTGTCAATTATTCAAAGTGTATGGTCTTGTTATACATGAAACGCATGCGCATCAGTGAACATTTGTCTGATATAACATCAGAATTGTTTCCCTGTTTTTGTTTATCTTATTTGACAGTGAATATACTTCTAAAAAGGGATATTTTAAATATAAATTAATTATATCACATTGAATATGCAGACCTTGTTCGCACTATAATTGATAGGTAACTCGTGAGAACTAAATATTCCTACGCTACAATAAATCGACACTTGTAAGAGGATGATTCTATGAACAGGTGAATAAATCATTGAAAAAAATAGTTATGAATAAATGAGGTCAATAAATTGTCTTGGAGACTTTTCTTTATTCTATTCGGTGATAAAACACTATTAAAGTTTAATTAATTATTGTATGTCAATAGAATATATACAGCTAATAACTAATTGGAAATGACTAGAGTTCAATAGAATCTCTTAGGTGAAAGTATGATTGCATTTTCTAATGAAGAAACGCACGAATCTAAGTAATTCATAATACATGAAGGACAAATGTGAAAATGTTCTCTTATAATAAATATTACATGTGAGATAGTGAAATACTGAGACCATTAGTTTGCATGCTTGCGACAATAATTTCATATGTATATTTAAACCCACATGCATATTGGATGAAAAAAACTCTTATAAAGTCCACGAAAACCAAATATGATATCATAATCTACGAACTTCCAAGGCTTATTGATTCTCGATTATATTTAGAATTTTTGAAGGTCTTACATTAAGAACATTTCTGTGTTCTCAATGTGATGTTAAACAAAAATCGAGAACAAAAGAGGACTTTGATATCATTCCATTTTATTTGATTTAATCCTGACGCAGCAGCGAAACATCTTCGACTGTTATGATATAAAAAATCACTAACACAATTGTCGACTGCAAAATTTATTCTTTAGTTGATATAGTGACTGCTGTTACGGAGAAGAACAAATTTTTCTCAGTTGTTTTTAGTTCAGATTGGGAATTATATTCCTGATTTTTCTAACCAATTTTTTGTATTCGGAGATAAAAACAACTCTGCTCTGAATGATGGAATGAATATATTCGGATATGATATATGACCAATAATGAATATATTAAAATAAGTGATTAGCTACGTTTGAATTTAAGAAAACACATGCTCATCGTTAAAAATACGACAATCCAAGTTATCGTTGAGATGAAGCCAATGTATACACCAGAATCTGTAATCGACCATCCTCTGGACATCATCGAACGTAATGAAGACGTGGCCAAAGTCAATGGTAAAAATTTGGAAGTACATCGCAGTATCATTGGCATCCCTTCTTCAGGCCAGATTATACCTATAATACAATATCAGATGCATATATAAATATGATACATGGGTTCCATTACTGTATATGTTTAAACAATTCATCCGGGTGACAATGAATCCAAAGACTATTTATCCAAGGACTATATTCATCCTCATGAAATAATTATTAGTGAACTACTATGTCTCAATATCATATCATTATATAATTGCGTATATTATGATTTATTATCATTTCTCAACTTTTATAATATATCATTTATACCTCGTCATATTTTTATGTATTACTATCATCTATTTTTTCATAATACGGTAGGTATAAATGAGGTTAGGTGAGATTAGAAGCGAAGCGTTCGACAATTTTCTAGTATTTGTGGATGTGGTTGAATCGGTTGGGGGTAAATGAGATATAGATTCTGATGTTTACCGAAGAAATTAAAGAAACAATAATTAATAGTATTGAACCTGGATATAAAATCACGTATAATATGTCTGAGAATGAATATTGCCATAGGGTGAATCCATCTACGATTCAATTAGTGTGGATAAATTGTCTCTAGACTTCAATTAACATCATCCAATTTTGTATACATACAATAGCTGTAAACAAAATCACTCACCACTGAGCATCAACATAGGGTAAAAACTCCCTAGTGCCAGTTGCGTGGCATTTCTCTCGTGTTCACATATTGATGAAATAAGAAATCCTGCAAAAGCAATCATAATGAATTAACAGCGATAAAATTATTCTATTCAATGTTTATTTAAATAAAAAAAACGAACTATCCGCAATTAATCTGATACTGTATGTTTATTTACCGAAGCACATTCCACAGTGGCCCTGAAGAAGTGTGAGGATAAGTACCCAGGCAATATTGCCATTGCACTCAACACCGTATACAAGAATGACAAATAAATATATGAGCACAGTTTGTATACATATTGTGACAAATTGTGTAATAATATGGGATAATAAAATTTCTCCGGCGGAAACGCCTGCAACCCAACTTCTGTCTAGTAAACCTTCAGTTCGTTCAAGTATTAACGCAGATGAGGTAAGGGAAAGCGCCAAGAAAAATATTATCCTAAAAATAATAAAAATTTTACAACAAGTCAAACACTATTATGACGTAGCAGAATATTATTTTTTTGTCATAATTACGATAAAATAATTCCAGGTGCTAAAAAACTTGTGAAAGTTGTGTTCTCCGATCCGAATATGGGATCTTCAAATTCAACTAATGGATTTGAAAACTCAATATTCACATGGCATGCTTCAGAGAAATCCATTATAAAATTCTGATATGCAGACTGGATAATGCGTGTCAGGGAAAAACCAATTTGTTGATCTAAAACAATGAACATGAATGTATATATATATATATATTCATACTTGTATACATTATAATCCAAGTTATCAATGTGTAAATACTCACTTGATATATCCAGCCAAACATGGATATCACTTTGATTATTACTATTTTTTCCAGATAGCATTATGAGATTCCGCGTGAAGTTTTCAGTAATATATAAAGTACCCCACACGTTGCCTTTTCTGATTGCATCATTGGCAAGTTCTAATGTCTCATAATATTCCTAAATATAATAAGTTAAAGAATAATGACAAAGCAACATAATATTAATATTAAATATAATTGTATGTATATATTGTATAGGAAATTACATACCTTAATAATCGTTTTGGAATCGAGGTTATTCAGATAAATACAACTTAAAAGTGTACGACAATTTTCTTCAACTGGACAAGATTCATTTCTCCAATTAATCTCATGATTAACTAT
The DNA here is from genome assembly GCA_958496275.1 of Zele albiditarsus. Classification (NCBI taxonomy): domain Eukaryota; kingdom Metazoa; phylum Arthropoda; class Insecta; order Hymenoptera; family Braconidae; genus Zele; species Zele albiditarsus. The sequence continues at coordinate 1,752,793 of OY292411.1, forward strand.
AGCTAATTTGAGATCTATTGGATCACGTCCAATTGAAAGACAAAATAGATTTACTTGTATCACTGGCAGAGCAAAGATTATCATCATCATACTGTAATAAATTATAAAATTCATTATTATATTTATACTATTTTCCAAATATTAAATCATATTTGATTGATAACTACTATGTATACATACCCTATATTTCGCCATATCCGCAGCCAATTTTTTTTTAGCAAAGCTTTCATTTTTCCTGTGCTGGTGAAATATGAACCAGTCGATAAATTGGAATTGCTTGATACCTTGACAGGGTTGCTACTACCGGTATTATTTGATAACTGCGTTCCATTAAGTTTTAAAAGAAATAATAGTGCATTTTTCAAATCAAATGTTTGTATACGTATATACAAATATAATTATTAATCAAATCAACTCACATTATTATAATCTTCAATAATATTCGTTGTGTCATGTCTGCCTGAAAAGTTGTCACTATTTCTGCAGCGATATTCAGTCTGTGTGTAAATTTAATAACAATATTATTTAATTGTCACATTTAAATAGTTATTAAGTTCAAACACCTGTTGTCACCATTCTGGATAGATTTTGTAACAGGGAAATGATAAAGAGGGTGAAGAAATTTTCTCCAGTACTAACATTTTCTCCCTGTTCCCTGGACAGTTTAAAAAAAACCTCTTCTAAAGTTGGACAATTGTAAGTGGTTAAAAGTGCTTGGGGTGACTTTTCGGCCAGCAACTTTCCACTTCGCATGAGACCAATCTGTACATATTTAAACACATGAATAAAGAAATATTGGAGAAAAGTTTATGCACTTATATCAATTGTTCTATCGAAAAAAAATATGGATTACCGTATGTGCTTGTCGAGCTTCCTCGATATAGTGCGTTGTGATAATTACTGTTTTGTTTAATGTTATCGTTAGTCGTACTAAATGATCCCAAATGCTAAAAATAAATTATATGATTGCATTATAATATCGTGGGCTTATTGAAGAATTGATGATTTGAATTTAAAAAATGAATCTCTCCAGCCTATGCCACTTTTTTGTTCATTATGTTACGTTATTTTGGAGAAATTTATTATAATAATGACATCATTGTTGATATTTCAATGGTAACTGCACAAATGAACTCGACTGTATAAATAAACTACCAGTTAAAATTTCATTTTTGTCAACGCATTGTCTTGATGACTGTTCCTTTTTCCTCATTTCACTTTAAACAACTTTCTCTTAATTTGAACTATGAGATTGAAGCAGTCTCAAGGCCGAATGTGAATGCGTATGTATAGAGAGCTTTCCATCAAAAACATGTACTTGTCTACTGAATATATACAGATATAAATGATTCTGTCAAGAAACCTGTGAAATATCGTCTTATAAAATACACACTCTTGACGGAGTAGAGGATCCACACCCACGGTCGGTTCGTCCAGAATCAGGAGTTCAGGATCATGTATAAGTGCTACAGCAAAGGACACACGTCTCTGTTGACCACCACTGTAATTATGAACCATGTATATATAATGATAAACAACTTCCATTCACTCTGTCAAATTATTCATAAATATATTTTGCTTTATTCTAAACGAATATGTATTATCCACCTGAGATTTTTTACGAATTGTTCCTCCGGAGGGAGGTCCAAAAATTTCAATAGAAAATGCATTTTATCATCAATCTGGTTAGTCACCATATCAAATATCCATCCAAAGTACATCATTGTTTCACGAATTGTGAATTCGCCAAAGAGTGCTATTTCTTGTGGCATGTATCCAACCCTTTTACCAGGTACACCAGAACCTTTAGTTCCTGGTTTACTACCCAACACCAATATCTCACCAGAATCAAGATTTCGTCGTCCAACGATGCAGGAAAGTAATGTGGTTTTACCACAACCACTAGCTCCAAGAAGTCCGTATCTATATAGAGAAATAATGTTGCTATTGTTATTGTATGTACGATAAATAGTTGTATGAATATATATATATAAAACCTGTACAATTATATTCCTACTTACATTGATCCCTTAGCCACTGTCATATTTAAATTTTTCAATATGTAATTAGGATTCTTGCTATTATCATATGATTTATGGGCATGACGAAGACTGACAGCTTGTTGACGATCCTTTGACTGGTCATATTGACCTAATAGTACCGTACCTAGGAATGTACGCGGTTCATTCCAGTTATGCTCCAGGTTCAATTCAGTAATTTGTATATCATCTACTGCTGGATTGACGAATCCACTGCCTGATGGAATATCTCTACAATATAATATCAATATAATATTGATATTAGATGTGATTGTCGTTGAATGACACAGTTTTTCAGAATGCAGTTCTTCACGAATAAAAATAGTGATATGTTGATGAATGCATTCTGATTGACATCTACTACTTAAGAAACTATAGATTACAAATTTTCAATCATAGAAAAGGAAAAAAATTAATATATAAATCTGATTGATATTAGCTATTTCTATTTAGATTCTTTACCCTTCAATTTCTTTGTTTTTTTTATGTTTTTCCCACTTGAAAAATATAATCTTTCACGGAAGAACTGCATAAAAGATTAGAATATTATATAAACAAACGTTAGATTATCAGGAAATCAATAATATTCTCAACAATAACAATTGATACAAAGTACGATAAGAATTATTGTAATGATTTCGACTATTGATGATGCATAATATTACAATGAAAAATAGGTGGAAATTCTTAAAATTCTAATCTGAACAAATTAATTTACTCTTTCTCAGGTGTTAAAGCTGCTGTATCGCACATTTTTTCACTTGTCCACTGTTTGATATTATCACGATAATTTGAATTGTACAAATGCAGTGTTGTAGCAAAATAGCCAGTACATTGCCGCTAATTTTCTCGCTAACAATTATATAATATAGTTTTGTCAATAACAATACAAGATAATTATGAAAATAGATTCCACTAGTATTCATCATTTAGACGAACAGTTGTTCGTGATTTGAATTCACTAATGTGGACATATTTTGTATCACGGTATTCTTTGTGTGACTAATCACTCGCAAGACACTTGCTAATATACTTTTCATTCTATCCTCAGCGTAGTCATATCAAACTAAGTGCGCAGGCGCCGTCGCGACTAACAAAGGGCTTGCTTAGATCAGCAAATAATTTGATGATTTCATGTGATATCCTGATAAACAGGTTAGCTTTACTCTTATTCTTAAAGATTAATTTCAAACTACATACATAATACTAAAATTTAATAAAAATTTAAGACATTGTAATATAATATTTATTTTTCGAATGAAAGACCAGTCGCCACTGTTTGTACATACAAACGAAAAGTCAGCTGCAATGAATACTTGATAAACAATGGAATCAAATGAAAAATATTATTGGCTAATTATCCAACAATTATTCAAGGTAAAAATTGAATTAGAACATACACAATATAAAGAATGGAATATATTGCTTTTTATTCATGAGTAATTATGTACAATGTATTATTATCGCTGTGCAGAGTTGCCAGAAGTCACGTTGCAGTTTGTTTAAAAATGATAATATGTAATTGAAACATATTTTCCGGTGCTGACTGATAAAAAATAAAGTGAGATCAGCATGCAATGTTATGAGTACTGAGAACAAAACTGTTTTGAAGACATGCATAAGATATTCTATCAGATGAACAAATATCTTTTGTTTATGACTCTGTTTCTCTTTTCATTTATTCAACCAACAACTTTTGATCAAGCTCTCAAATTGAACAATAAGTTAAACAACTTTGAAAGAACATTGACAGAGTTAATCATGGAATTAAATCATTTTCCAAGAATTTATGTCACCATATAGCAGAGATTTCTAAATGGTGTTCTCAGATTTTCAACAGCAATTAACATTTGCGCGTTGTAATACAAAACAGATATCAATCCATTCAACATTTTCATCATTTTGCCTTTTATTTATATTTGTATTTTCATGATTGTCTCTACAATTTAAATTTCTTTATTTGCACTCAAGTGTTACATTTTACATTGATATAATTTTTGGTTTTTATAATATTATTGTATTGATACATACAGAAATATATTTTACTCGATAGACATTATTTAGTTTGTTTGTTTTTAATGTTATTTCTTTTTATGGGAAAAATGTATATAAAGAGCCTTAAATAATAATTAGAATTTCGTATTTATATCATCCTGATCCATACAGAAGCCGAATGGAATATATCGAAGATACCCGAGGATACACGAAACGAAACTTATTACTATAATTTAGTTGAAACGACTGAGACAAACTCAAAACAGCATGCACGTGTGTACTGGCGTGTTTAATATTTAATTAACCATTGATGAATTTGATTATTTAACAAAGTTTGTCAATATTTATATTTAAATAACAATGGCAGAATTTGTAGAGAAACGTTGCGAGGATATGATTCCTTCGCTTGAACAAATGGAGAGAATTAAGCTCTTTGATAGAAATGAAATACGGTATGTTTGAGGTTAAGAATTTGGGGTTAATTTTGAGGTTAATGTTACTGTATTATACTTTTAAAGAGGTTTCCACTCAAAATACTGCAACAATATTTTCCAATACAAAGATAAACCATGCCAGAATACTCTAAAACGAAAATAACCATTTACAAAAATAACCTGATACAAATTTTTATGTTTACATTTATTGCATCAGTTGAATTTAAATATTTATTAGTAATATTATGATTTATATTTTGTAATTTTGTAATTTCAAGTAAAACTATATATTCCTATTTCACTGTTGTGTATTAGGGGAATTGCTAAGAAACGGAAAGAAATGGAATATAAAATTCAAAGACATACAAAATGTAAAGAAGATTATCTTCGATATATTCAATATGAAATAGATCTTCTAAAACTCATACAACAACGTAGACAGGTAAATATCCTATATTATTTATACAGTTAATAACAATATGATTGTTGCGAATTATCATCATACTATTCTATTTATTGCAATTTTCATTACAGAAATTTGGTATCACACTGAAAAAGACTGATATCGATTATGCCATCATCAATAAAGTAAATTATTTATACCGTCAAGCGATATCTAGATTCCAAAATGATATGAGATTTTGGACAGCTCACATGAAATTTTGCAAACAAGTGGTAAGCATTCATTACATTATACAAATTGTCTTCAATACTTTAAAGTTCGGAGCAATAAAATAACTATTGTTTAAACGCACTATTTTCTTTTATTTCGTAGAAATTTAACAGCAGCATAAATCGAATCATCGCCAGAATGCTTCAAGTACATCAAAACAAACCTAAATGTTGGCATATTGCTGCCCGATGGGAAATGGAAGAAAATAAAAATATTAAAAATGCAAGAATATTTCTACTGCGCGGTATTCATTTTCATCCAGAGTCACAATTACTTTATACAGATGCATTCCAGTAAATTATTCAATTCTCAATATAATTAAATGATATTTAGATAATGTATAAAAAAATTACTTTATCATTTTTGGTATTAGATTAGAGCTGAATGAAGCTAATTCAAGTGAAGCAAAAACAAAAACCGACGATTTATCGGCGGACACGCCGCCCGAAAATACTGATGAAATGTCATTGCCACTAAAACGTGCACTTGTTATATATCAGCAAGCCTTCAAACGTATTAAGGATGTGTCTTTTATAATTGAACTCCTAAATGTTGCAACGCAACACAAAAATACTGGAAAATTGCAACACAAAATAATCAGCGATATGATTGAAGAATATTCTAACAAACCACAAATGTGGAATACATTAGCGCGACGTGAATTGGAAGGACTGGAGTACGATATTGAACCGCAAGATATTTCCATGGAAATTGATACAGCGGAAGCGAACACACTGCGAGATCGTATCTCCAGATGCAATGAAATTTATCGGTCAGCTGTTAAAAAAGTTAAAACTGAAGCAATGTGGTCGTATTATATGGATTTTTTATTAGAAATCAATCAAGATTTATCGACACTGCCAAATTATAAACGAAAATTACTTAAGAATGCATTGATACAGTGCCACCAAGCACGAAAATTGCATGAAAAATATTATCTTCATTGGGTGAATATTCCATTCAATAGTATTCGTCAACTATTGCACTGAAATATAATTAATTCAATTTTTAATTTTTCTTGTAGGCAGAAATGTTGAAAAATGACAAGAAAGATGGCGACACACAAAATAAATTATATGAAGTATTGTGTAATGCAACAGATGTTTTGCCAACGAGTGTAAATCTTTGGCATGCTAAATTGAAATATCTTATTAATTCAGGTCAAGATGAATTAATCTTTCCAGAATTCGATAAAGTAAGTAGACTTAAATGCAAAGAAATGCTATTGGAATTTATCACACGTCAATATTGGAGTTAGATCAAATGAAAGTATTCTCAATAATGTGTGAAAATATAATAAAAATTAAATTTTCAGGCAATAAAACTTTTAGGAGCGAAAGCTTTACCTATATGGAGGATGAAATTGCTCTATGCCCAAGCAAAACATGCAAACAAAGTTCAAGATATATTTCGCGCGGCGATAAATGAAGATTTGGAAATTGCTCGTGAATTAAAACCTGCCTACATTGAATGGCTTGTTTTAACTAAAAGCATCCAAGTAACACGTCAAGTATACAACGAATTGAGTCTTCAGCCACCACTGTGCTTGGAATTGCATAAAAAAATGGCAGCGCTTGAGCTCATTCAACCAGAAATTTGTAAACAAAATGCTCGTCGTCCGCATGAAATTGCGGCACTTCAATTTGGTAAAACAAATACCGATATATGGATTGATTACATTTTATTCGAAATGAAACACGGTGATCCTATCAAAGTTGCTGATATTCATCGACGTGCTGTTAAAACGCTTGAGCCAGCACTCACTGACGCTTTTATTTCTGAATACAGTCTCATAAATGCAAATCCAGATTCTATAGCAGCATTGTAGCAAAATCAATATTGGTAAATCAAAAATATATATACGAGTTTTTTTTTTTTTCTATATCATTGCTCAATTGTGTATGAATATTGAATGATAATTGTGCTATACATAATTTTTTCAGCAATTATTATTTATGGTTCCAATGGAATTTCATTTTCTAAATGTGTTAATGCAATGTTGCGATCAGTTTCATTTGATAATCGAGCACGATTGCCCGTTTTCAATGAAGATCTCATATCTAAACACATTACGTCGGTCATTAAAGAATGTTGTTTATCATCCAAGTTCCTTTCAATTCGAATCAATAATGGTTCCAATATATTGTATGTGGCTCTGAAAAAATACATAATCAATTGATTTCATCTCATATTTTTATTTTTTATCATGTAGTGATTATTCATGTGTCTTTCATTTAATTGAACTTAAATATTGTAAGAGTGATAATTACTTTGCACAGTTAATTTTAGCAGTTAATTCCTCCTTAGTTTGACGCAATTGTAGAATTTCATCTCTCAATCCAAATTCAGCTTCATCCCGACACAATTCATAACCAGAACGATATGTACGATTTTCAAGTCGTGTCTCAGCGCATTTAACAGCGTCAGTTTTATTACGCAATGCGTCTTCTAAACGGCGTATTTCTTTTAACAAAGACTCCATTTCACGTTCTATTTTTTTCTTTTGCCATTCCATTTCATTTTTAGCCTTTTGCGTTTGATAAACTCTTTTTCTCAATGAAAAATCTGTTGCATCCTGTTGCGCTTCGATGTCATTTCGCGCACGTTTACGCATTACAGTCAACATATCACGAAAATTGTGTGCGTCGTTCATTTCACTATCAGCTAATGACTTTGTGCAGTGACAATGCTCCATCCAACTTTCGTATGTGTTTGCACTGGAATTAAAAAATAGAGTAACAATTTATTTGATTAATGATTTATGCTAGCACAAACACTTGTGCTTGAGATTATTTACTTCTTTGGAATTCTTAAAGCATTTGGTTTATAACTGATGCTAGCCGAATTTCGATTGAGATTAGCGCTATCGTTATCAATCTCTAACGCATCTTTTTTATCTTCAAAATCCAAATTCACTTGAAACGTTACTTCTTCTAATTTATTTAATTTTTCCCATGCACCATGAACTTTTTCAGTCAATGGCGTCCTCACCATTTCAATTACTCTGAGTTCTTTTTTCAATTCAGTATCTGGTTCATCGTAAGTTAGTTCACTACCTCTCCGACAATCTCTCATAGATATACATTGTGCAGTAATTTGCAGTGGATGTTGAATATTTTCCAGATCATTTTCAGCATCTGCACGAGCTTCACGTAATAAATTTTTTTCTACAGCCAAATCATCCAGCAATTTCTCAAATATCACTTTCCATTGTGATATTTCTTTTGCCCTGTTATAATTGTTATCAGTAGGTTGTCTATTTTTTACAATAATATATAAACAATTAATTTACCTGTCAATCAATCTGCCATCGTTCATGAATGTATCCCATTCAGTACGTATTTTTGTTTCATTTCTCAATGTTCTCGATGTGTTACGAACCTCGACAGCGTCATTGATACGTAAATCTGCAGATTGCTGAAGTTCCCACTGTTTAGAATACCAATCTGGCAGACCTGGATTAAATCAAATGTAGCGACTTGTTATTTAAGAAACTAAAAATAACTGTCGACAATATTAATAGTAGATGGGATTTACTTAGATGAGGAGTTGGTTTTTCATATATTGATATAGATTTGGCCATATCTGGATTTGAAATTATGATGTGAGTTAAAACGTAAACCTATTACTCAACAGTCAAGGATCAATAATAACAAAGAAAATTGAATGAAGTTAGTTGCTCCAGCAACGAATATAAACAAAAATTGAAGATCGTGTATAGTTAAAATTACTTATTATTTTCTCTTCCTGATTCAGATTCCATTATTTACATTAAAAATATATTTAATAGCAGTTTGTTTCGCAATTTGAAAATATAACACTTAGAAGTCATAAATATTTTCTCATCAATAGGATTACTTAGGGGATGCTTGCATTGCACTCAAGGTGATCAACATTATGAATACAAATTACAATACAGTATTATACTTTGCATAATATTTTTATTATCAGAAAGGATATTACATTAAAAAAATTAATACATTTACAATTTGATTACACAATCAATATCTTATTCATGGGAATTTCCACTGTAACAATATATTAGCTGTATATATAAGTATATATTATATCATGGATGTAATTGTGAGTCCAAAATTGTGATTCGAATTATCAAAAGGGGTAGGCATGTCCATGTGCATCCATGCTCTGAAAACCAATCGAGATTCTCCACCCACAATATTATCGCCACCATGTAAATAAACCTTCATACATCAGTGCTACATTGAAAGTGGTTTTGTGTGTTATTGAGCTCCATATTCTTCCCATAACACAAGCTATGTCTACATACACATATAAATGCATACACATATACATAACTCATACCATACCGGTACAATAGCCATATTTTCATTTGTTTATTCTTCATTGGTAATTACACGAAAATGATAGAGTAAAAAAAAAAAGCATACAAATACACCCACATATGTATATAGAAAATCGGTCACTGATCCACACACACTGATGATCATTTGTCTGAATGTCGTTTGGCAGTCGGTAGGGGCGCGACCGTGATAACCGCGTCAGTGTGTGCTTTTTTTTTACGTGTGGTCTTGCAAAGACCGTGATCACAAATTAAATATAATACAAATCGAAAATATCAAATAACGTGATATTGAACGTGAATTTTCGTATTTATAATATCGCGGGTTTTTTTTTATTTATCAATAAACACATCAATTAAATCATGAGAAGACTTATGAAAGGTAAACGTAGAAAATCCGAAAGTCCAAGTGACGCCGAATCCGAAGAAAATGGCGGCAATGCGCACAAATCTGACGACGCCGAACAAACGAAGCCGGATGATGATGATGATGATGGTGAAAGTGCGCCCAAATCAAAACGTAGAGCTGTACGTGGACGAGATAGTAATAAATTGGCTACAACTGATGATACAACATCAAAAAAAGATAATGATAATGGGACTGATGATGATTCATCAGCATTAGTCAATCATGAAAATGGTGATGCCGGTAAAAATGTTGATGATAAACGTCGCAAAAAAGATGAACGAAAAGCAACAACATCACAAGAGGAAATTGAGAGTGATGAGGAATACGAGGTATGTATATGTATAAAATTATAATCAATTGCGTTGCTGTTGTTCATTGAAGGCAAAGGGAATTATTCCCAATTATCATTTCCCGCCGATAATAATTTAACGTTATACAGGGTGTACCGCAATTACTTTATGTTTCGTTAATGATAGGTTGTTGAAATTTATTCACCTTGATACAAAAATACCATTAATACGATAGGTTTTCTTTCGGAGAATCAGTCTTTCTTCCGAAATTTGATGTACAACAGAGGAACCCCATGCAAATCAATGGTATGTTTTGCGCAGGGTAGTCGTTTGATTACTGGTTGCAATGGGAATTTAATTAGTGTCTCAGTCAATGTTTGCAATATTAGTTGTGTCAATGACAAATCCTACCAGGAGTTCTGCATCTGTGTTGAACTGGTACAGCGGTAGAAAACATTGATGTAGTAGCACTTGCCACCCAATGTCTAGAAAGATCTTATAGTTCTCTGGCAATCTCCATAGGGTTTCATCTGTTGATAGGAATTTGATTCAAAGAAAGAATAAATGGGTATAGAACAAGAAGTGTTTGATCAGGTATTCATTTAATTCTGGAATGTCATGCGAATTTGATCATTTATTCATTCAAAATCTGCTACACTTTTGTTTAGCAGTGTGATTGATGATTCCTCACAGGGAATTCTGTATCAATGTTCAACTGGTACAGTGGTCAAAATCATTAACGTAGCAGTCTTTGCCATCCAAAATCCGTTGTAAACATATGGTATCCAGAATTCTATACAAATTTTACTATTAATTTGTTCGATATTTGCTGAACTGATAGTATAGTTGATGAACTGTAATAAGAATCCTGTTTTTCTGAATTCCTGTAACAAATCACAAATCGACGAAATTTCCTACGGTACAGGATCTCATCAATCCGATACGGATTCCATGTGCTTCCGATTGGTAATCTGGAAATAGAATGCAGATTTAAGGAACTCTATCGGCAACAACAGGACATTTAAACTCACACAGATATTGATTTGCGTTTTGAACACGACTAAAATTAGTTTGGTCATTGGTTAAATGTCTGTAAAACATTAGTGTATATACTCCAACAAGAATCTTGTATCAGCGTTAAACCGTTGCAGCAGCCGAAAACGCTAATGTTGTCTCACTTGTCTCCGAATATTCGAATTGACAAAATTTTCCTCCAGCATAAACATCCCATTAATCAGGAATAAAGTTCCAAAGTCTTTCAAACACATGATTTGGAAATTTAGTACAGACATGAGAAACTCAATAAGAATTGGTGAAATATTTTGAACGAAGGGTTATTTATTTCATCGTTGAATTTGCCCAACATTTCGGTCACGACATTCCTATTACCAATGAACTCTAACAGGAATATAGCATCCGTGTTCGGTCAATGCAGCAGTTAGAACCGCTGATGTAGTGGGCCTTGCATTTCAGAATTCAAAACGACTGAATCCTTTTCTGGGGAGAATACTTATGTTGATCCTGTACAAATTACACACGATCTTATGCAGGATATTGATTTGATTGCTAAATGTGATTGCAATTGAACTATTCATTTATTATTCAATATTTGCTGCGTTGATGCAGTTGACGAATCCCATTGAATAATTAGCAATGGTATAGGTTTTTTATTGGTGAGTTTAGAATTGGAGGAGAAACAATGTGATTTTCAATTTTTTACAGTATCCATTCCTTTAGTTTTTGAGATCATTTTATAACATCCTGCTATATTTATATATGCGTTTTTAGTGCCAGTTGTATCTCTCACTAATGAAAACTAATCAGGATTCAATTTCACAACTCGTAGAGGTTATAAATAAAGGCGGCGTAAGTGAGATGTCTTAAGGCCAAAATTTCGGGCGTTTTTTTGGGCTTGATAACAAAAAAGATTTTTGACATCCATTTCTCTACATTCTTTATATTGATGATTCGAGAATTTACTGAAAAATTTTTGGGAAAAATAAATTGACAAACTGGTGACTGTCTGAAGAAAAAGTTGAATTTTTCGTTCAAATTTTTCCAATTTTTAATTTTTTTTTAAACAGTAATAATTATAATTTCAAAATTCCCGATATTCAGGCCGTAGAGAGATATATACTGAAAGGCGATACCAAATTTGAAGTCAAACGGTTAGATAGAACTCGAAACTTTATGTCAATCAGATTGAAAAATGTAATTTCGAGAAAAACGTTTTTTGAAGTTTAAAGTCAACTTTGAGAATGTTGAAAATTTTCAAAATATTCATTCGAGTATATATTTCGGCGAGTCTATACTTTAAGAAAATAGATGGAGAAAAAATTGATTTCTTCAAATTTCTATACTTTAATACACTTTTGTGATAAAAATGTATTAAAAATTATCCAAGTTTGAAGATGAGTTGACCTAACTATCTCGAAAGTGTTAAACAATATGGAATTTGGTATTGTTGTCACTTTTGTTGCAATTCGGATTCGTTATCAATGGCATCAGCCGAAAGTCGTTGTTTAATATGGATTGCTGCTTGGTTTGAATTTTAACATTTTACAAAAGTTTAATTGTATTTAAACGATTATTATCGGGGATTCTGCACACTCTCATTGACTTTTGAGAATTGAATAATTAAATTCACAAATAATCCCATTCAAATTCGAAGTATTAATTTATCTGTGAATGCAAAATCGAATGAATGATATATTTTTTGCATTAAATGAATTCAGCAATTCATAATTTATAGAAATTTCAAGCGAGTGAAGTATAAATTTTTATATGCTGCATAAATATTTGCCTGAATTTTTATATCAAAGTTTTCATTCGTTTTCTTTGTTCTTTGTTTTCGTTTACAAAAGGTGGAAAGAATTGTTTCATATCGAACCATAAAAGGTCGACGTCAATTTCTAGTTCGATGGAAGGGCTATGAAGAAGATGCAGATACATGGAAAGATGAGAATGAACTCAATTGTTCAAAGTTAATAGACGATTTTTTGACTGATAAAGAACTTGAAGAAGAAAATGGAAGTGGTGGAAAATCAGGAGAATCAAAAAGTTCTAAAGGAGAGGATGGAACTGAAGAAATTGATGATAAACCGAAAAAATCACCGAGAAATAAACGGCCGAAAGCTGCAAAGAGAACGAGAAAGCCAACGAAAACTGCTAAAAAACAGAATAATGGTGATGATATTAATTATTATTATTATTATTTTTCTCTATACACAACTAGCAGTCATATCAAACACATTTCTCACGGACGAATTCTTATTTTATTCTTTACATTCAATTTCAAATTACACTCAAGTATTTTCATATCATTTTGTATTGACAACAAATTCCTATCACATGTTTATAGATAAAGCGGATCACAATGAAAATAATGATGATGATAACGAAAAACAAAATGCTGGAAAAAGAACAAAAAAAATAAGAGGCACAAGGCAGCAAAACGACAATGGTATTAACATCATTGTTACTTCCATATATATACTCTTTCTCTTCATATTATTAAATGAGAAAATGAAAATACTGTTTTTTCTTTCAGCAAAAAAACAACACGATGAAGATAAGAGCGATGATGAAGAGAAAGAATTCGAAGTTGAAAAAATCATCGATGTATACTTTAAAAAAAATAAATCTCGTGAATTTTTAATTCGATGGAAGGGTTTTTCGGCATCTCATGATACATGGGAACCTGAAGCTAATTTAAATTGTCCCGAATTGATAATGAAATTCATGGATAAGGTGGAGAAAGCCAAAACATCAGAATTACGTGAATTGCGTACAAATCCATCACACACAAAGCGATATACTTTGACGATGCAGAGTCGAGGGCGCCGTCTTTCGCGTAGAAATGCGGGCAAAGAACGGTAAATATCTAAATATTCATGAAAAGAAAAAAAAACAAAAAAAAAAACATGATTTTGTTATACAAGTTTTTTTATAAAGAATTTATTTGTTTATTTTTCATTTTTTTTAATAGCACAACGTACCATGAATGCGATGAGTGAACGCACAAGGATATCAATTGAAAATTTAATATTTATTTCTTTGATATACATATTGGGCCGTAGGTTTCAATACAAACGATGCTTGAATGTATTGGAAATAAATTTCAAATTATTCATTATCTATCGAAGGATTTTATATTAGTATATAAAGTCTTGCACAAAACATGTTTTTTTTTTCTCGGGTACAAGGTGCATAGTTTTATTATTACTAGTCGTGTAATGTACGTACACGTGAATATTTGTTTGTTTGTTTGTTATGTTATTTGTTTTATTTTTATTTTTTTTTTTTTTTCTCTTTCATTTTTGAACAATGCAAAAATGTGAATAACTGTGGATAATTATTATCTCGTTTCCCGTGATCGTGATCAGATAAATTTTAAAAATCAGACAATTGAATTTTATTAGATTATATATATATAAAAGATTTATACTGAGAAAAATAACAAGTGAAACATTAATGGCATGTTCTGAAAAAAATGTAAAACATGTCGAAAAATGGTGTTGCAATTTGTTTACGTTGGGAGAATGATTGGGAGAGAGGGAGAGATGTATACGTCAGAATATGAAGATATATGGAAAAGTCACGAGTACATACGCGTTTCTTTTAGTATTGCAATATTGTACTTCATCCATTTTATTTGCATGTTATAAGAAACAATACAAAAGATAAAATATTAATTGGTATGTTGTAAATTAACACATAAGTATTGCAATCCGTACAATTGACATAGTACCAAGAAAAGATTATATTATATACGATTGTATTCTCAATATAAAAAATATCCATAGTGGTCAGAAAAAGAAAAAAAGCAAAAATAACTTTTGTCAACTGAAAAATATAAAGATTGAATTACCAATCCAATTCTTTCTACTTTTTGTCCAATGATAGGTGTGGCGATATACCAAAAAAAAAAAAAAAATTGTAAGAACACATGTATATCTGTAATCTGTAGCCAACTATTTAATTTCAGAAAGGAGATGGCGTAAACATCTTGAATTTCAAGATTTATAATGTCGCATTGCCGCGACACTGATCGGCCGTCAATCTTGTCGACCAATTTCACTTTGATCTGGAGTTGCTGCACCAAATTTGGCTAACATATTTTTGGTTGATATATAGACAGGACATTTTCATTGTATCCCTCCCTTCCCAATCCGATGAATCGTAATATAAAAATTTGATAACACGGAAAAATGGGAATTGTGTGTATATTCAACAATGATATCATGAAGGAGAGTTGCAACAACTCTTTACCCTTCATTTTCTGGTTTGAAAAACAGTATAGTGTTTGTACATTATTGCACGTACTGATTAACATACACCAAAAAACAAATTGATTGGATGAATTGAAAATATGTCACGTATTCATGATAGTTACAAAAGTAAACAATCTCAAATATAGTGTTGTATAATTTGATATTTATTTTTAACACAAGTACAAATAATTTTGACAACAGTTGAGTAAAAAAATTTTTTAATTTATGTACATTTCATTCAGTTATTTATTTTGCTTATCAAAATGTAATATTAACAAAATATATATATCCTCCTGAGATCCAAGACTTATAAAACAAAGAAAATTGGAAAAATTTTTGGTTTCTATAGTCAATTGTAATCCAATAAATACAAATATGGAGAGAGGAAGAATTACGATGTTTCCACAAAAATAATCAGACGACAAATTTCAAAATAATACGAAATTTCTCAATGCATACAGAGACAAATTACGTTTTGTTTGTTTGTTTTTTTTTTTTTTCATATTCATAACTTCAGATGAGGTAGAAACTGAAACATTAAATCACATTCAGATCCACATGATTGCCAGCAACATTCACGAATACATACCCACACATTTAAATATTCAATTAATGAAAGTGATAAAAAATAAAGAATTAAATATTATTTCTTTCCTTCATCAACAAGTCCAATTAATTCTTATATCTAAAATTACTCAATTCATCCATAAAAATCAAATATAGTATTCATTTCCTGATTCTATTAATTGATATAAACTCGATTCAAAGTTCAAATGTGAATGAAATAAAAGAAAAAATGGCGCCGAAAGAGACTCTTGCATATGTCAAATTTTGATTGGCCATTGGAGCATTTCATTTGAGTGGTAAAAAGGCCACGAGCTCCTATCATATTATTCCACGTTCAATACGTATAGTACTATGTATATGTATTGTCGGTGAGATACTGAAGAGCCGGTTTTTGAAAGGTTATTTCGGCGTGGCTGGAGACAAGCAGAACAAAGCAAATCACACATCATACAGAAATACACGACAAGTCAACCGCCTTCGACGTGTCAGCACCGTCAGCAATTTTGTAGTAACAATGAAGTTTTTATTATTTCTAGCCATTGGGCTTTCAGCAATATTTATCAATGTTAATGGTGATAGCGATGTCTCAAAGGGCCCAAAGGTCACACACAAGGTAATATTTATCATAATAAATAATTTAGAAAACAAAACTTTGATTGTAAGCAACTTATATGTTTCATACTGTTGAGGGTCATTTGTGTCCATTCTATTATTCTCAACAGTAGCAATTTTTATTAGTTCTGGACGTTACACATTTGCAATAACAATTTGTTTTATTGTAATATCTTTTCGTTTTTTTCACAGTTAGTATTGTTGCAATGATGATTTACATTCTGGTTATATGATTGCGTTCAATTAAAATTCTTCTCTGCAATTTTCATGATATTCAATGTTCTTTGATAAGCTGAATTGAAATATTTGTTATATGATTGTCTTTATTTTCTTTAATATGTCAGATGTTTGTTATGTTTTATTGGTGGCAATTAGAATAACAATGAATCTTATCTAATTAATCTTGTACTAATTCATTTCCACATGCACATAGGTAACGTTTGAAATGACAATTGGTGGTCAACCTATTGGAAAAATTGTGATAGGACTTTTTGGAAAAACTGTAGAAAAAACAACGGAAAATTTCTATCAATTGGCACAAAAGGAAGTGGGTGAAGGTTATAAAGGTAGCAAATTCCATCGCGTCATTCAGAATTTCATGATCCAAGGTGGTGACTACACAAAGGGTGATGGAACTGGAGGTTTGTTTCTCATCTCTACTACATTCACATTTTTATAATGATATAATTGTTCGATTTCTAATTTTAGGACGTAGCATTTATGGTGAAAAATTCGCGGATGAAAATTTCAAACTGAAACATTATGGTGCTGGTTGGTTGTCAATGGCCAATGCTGGTAAGGACACTAATGGTTCACAATTTTTCATTACAACGGCAAAAACTAACTGGCTTGATAATAGACACGTTGTATTTGGAAAAGTTCTCGAGGGAATGGTGAGTTCATCAAATATAATTTTAATACATAAATATGTATCCATCTTTATTTGATTCGTTTTTTTTTTTTTTTAATGTATATAAATGACGAAATAAATTGTTGCAGGATGTGGTGAGAACAATTGAGAAAACACCAACTGGTGCTAATGATAAACCGATTAAAGATGTGGTAATTGCTGATTGTCATGTTGAACTTGTTGCCGAGCCATTCTCCGTCTCAAAAGATAGTGCAAAATAATTTTGCAATTCCAGATATTCTTTTCTGTCTCTATTTCAGTGTGTTCAACATTTTATTTGCGACCAATTATTATTTGAATTCAATTTATAATAACATTTTTTCTCAACATTTTTTACCCTCTATTCATTGTTAATACGATAATTCTCTTGTGGCACAACAATAAACATGGATATTCAATTTTTATAATGCGATATTTTTTGTTGCGATAAATAAAATCAAGATATGGATGAAAATAAAAATTCATGCGTTATCATTTATGTTGATTAAACTCTTAGATATCAGATATTGAGATGAAGTTAGCTGAAAACAGTAGTGAAGTAAGTGTATACCATTAGTTAATTCATTCGAAGAACACTCTATTCAATATAACTTTCTGAATGGAAAGTTTGGAATATGTTTCGATTGGATTCAAAATACACTAATCAATTTTGATAATTTGCAATTCACTGAATAATAACATTACTCACATTCTATCATGCAATGATGAAATAACGAATGGGACCATCTAAAATTAGGAATTGCCATATTCGTGCGTACATGTATTTACGCAATTCACAACATAATGAATTCCAACGAAATGTTTCCATTTTCTTTGTTATTATATATGTGCGAAACTATATGTTGTCAGGTGAATGGTGTTATAAATGGCGAAATATATTTCAAATTACCCGAACATGGAGAACGTCGTCTTGATCTAAGTATAATAAAATAAAGAGAGTAGCTTAATTAAATAAAAATGAAAATATAAAAATTTAATCATTTGAACATATGTATTCATGACAATTAAATGCTTCCTATTTTACCGACAGGGATGTCGTCATATTATTCAGGCAGGAAAAAATCTCAAGTTGAAAAATCCAAACAACACAATTTTCCACACATTTTTTTATTGTATCTATATTCAGAATTCAAAAAATAAAAAGTTTGCAGTTTATTCATCTCAACGTACCCAATAACATCTCACATTTTTCTAAATATAAAATTTCTTCATTACCGATACATATGCCACTATGATACCGCCCTCTGTCTGTAGATAAATCAAATACAAAATCAGAACAATTGTTTTTAACTACGTAGATAATATTTTATGTACTTTATTTACTACATTTTTATCAATACTCGTTTTTTAACTATGATGATTAATAACTTATGTACTCTACTTAGCATTTATGATTATACTTTACCATATTCCTACGTATTTAAACACACATGATAACAAAAGATTGAGAAAAACGCAATCAGATGATATGTATACGAATTTTTTACGCATCGTATCAGTCACACTTGTATTCGTAAAATAGTTACGATTGACATCACCTTGTTTGATACACACAACCTCTGATCATATATTTTATTTAAAAAACCACAAGAAAAAGGAAAGTAACCCCATGAAATTAATCTCATTGGGACAAAACAATTAATACACATTTGTGGAAATAAACGATAAAATTTTATACTACTTTCTTTTCAAATTATCGATGTACATTTTTTTCAGTGATGACAATCACAGTGGGGATAAAATACAGAATCTGTATTTTTAATTGCCAACTATTATCGACAGTTATTTTTTAATAATAAAGACAGTAATAATTGTGAAATAAAACATGGAATATCGTGGCTTGATATCCGTTCATGTATTTTTTTCCATTCTCGCACTGTTCTGTTTGGGTTTATATATTCTTGGAGTTGCTAATCATCTCGCAAGCTCTGAGCCCAATACATGTGATTTAACATATATGTTTGAATATCCAGAGTTTGTGGTATGTTTGAACATTTATACATACCTTAGTAGTTCAGATGAAATATTGAAATTGAGTCGAATTGAAGTTACAATTGATTTAGAGTCGAATGATATATCAAATGTTGATTCCAGGTTATAAAATTAAAAACATACTTTGATTCAATTTTGTGATTTGTCGATTCTTATAGAATATTTAATTTATACAATATTGTCAAGTTGGAATCCGGTCATATACGAATTAGGTTCAAGTTGATTTACGATTGATATAACTTTTTGTACATTTTCATCCAGTTCCAAATTAGTTTTGAGTAATTCTGTTCTGTTAGAGTATACATGAGGTAGTGAAAGGAAAAGCAGACTTTTCATTTGATATATCACCATTAGAATTGAACATCAACCTTAGTCCTTAGTTCTTTGACTATATGACAATGAAATTGATTGTTAACCAAGCTATCTATTGAAATTCTAAACACTCAAAACAATTTCAATGTGATTGAGTTCAGTTCTCCTATTACTGTCTCATATCATATAATAAATTTAAATATTTCTCCGTACATATACTTTAATTGTATTTGTTTCAGAAAATTAAATTGGATGATAAAGTTGAAGATAAATATCCACAGTTTGGTCTTTATGGATATGGCGAGGGTTATAGCGCTGAAAAATTACGACAAAAGAAATATACTGGTATACCAGTATTATTTATTCCTGGTAATGCTGGATCACAGGGACAAGTAAGATCAATTGCTTCAATTAGTCTGAGAATGAGTTTGAAACGACGTACATTATTTCATTTTGATTACTTCACGATATCGTTGGCTGAGGGTTTATCAGCATTCTCTGGAGGTATACTAATTCATTATTTTATTGATTGTATACAGATATATGTATATTTATTTGTATTGTGATTTAATATTTCTTAAAGGAATATTTCAGGTGTAATAGAAAAACAAACTGACTATGTTTCTATTTGTATTCAACGAGTTTTGAGTCTCTATAATGGGAATGTTGATCAAATTGTCGTTATTGGACATTCAATGGTAAAAATAGAATAGATATTTGTTTGAACATTAATGAATATTTCGTTCGCGTTTATTGAAATATTAGCAATGAAAAAAATGATTTTTCACAACAATCCACCATAACATTCTGATAAATATTATGAGACACTCCGAATCCCGATAAAGTCTAACAAATATTTTAATATATTATAATATGAAATTCTGATAAGTTCTGATATGAAAATTTTCACACGGGTTCTAACGTATTAATTATTATTTATCGATAAAGACACTAAATTAAATAATATTAATTGTTGTCGTGTATTATCCATTAGGGCGGAGTTGTCGCCAAAGCAGCATTATTACGTGACACATCGTACAATACGAGTTTGGCAAGTGTTCTGATAAATCTTGCTAGTCCACACACACCACTGGTTGCATTCGACAGAACATTTGCAAATTATTATGACAATATTAACAATCATGCACGGCGAATTAATGAAATGGGCATAAGCGTTATTTCTATTGGCGGTGGAATGCGAGATCATATGGTTACAACATCACAAATAATTGATCCAAACGCTGATCTCAATGTATTATCAACAGCAATACCAAATGTTTGGAGATCACTCGATCATTTGTCCATTCTTTGGTGTAAACAATTTGTTATTGCTCTTGTGCGTGCATTATTTGACAGTGTCGATAAAAGTCAACGAATTGCAAAAATAACATCGAATACGGAAAATAGATTACGAGCATTTAAATATCATTTGGTAAATCGTTATGCAACAAAATATTTACCGAATTACGAAGTAAAAGTTAATTTTGACATTGATGCTGAATGGATTGAAATCACATCGAATAATTATTGCTTTGATTCTAAGAAAAAGCGTAACAATAAGAGAGTAAATAAATCGATATATCTGATGATTCCATTGAAATATAAATTGTACAGCCACCTTGGTTTGGATACTATTAATTTAGCAGCTATTGATTGGTTATTTATTTGTTCCGTATCAATCACAAAAGATAACTCAAAGACTTGTGAGTGGGGATGGAATTTAACGAACCGTACAATATTATTGCCCGATTTTCAACATCGCATACGGAAAAGTGTTGATCTTGAGCTCAAAACTTTGGAAAAATTTGCTGAAAAAACGCACATTGTCATTAGAATTCCAATGATTGAAGTGAGGAAAAAAATTCCACCAATTATACACATTGATATGTATTCGCGTGACGCACGACAGATACATATTGATAGTGTGAGACCTAAATGGCTTCCATTATCACTTGCTAATATAATTGCAACAGCAAAAGACAATGTGATAAACATTTCACCTGGCGCGCTACGATATTTCATCGATATTACCAGTATACCCGATGCAGTATACACTAAACTAAATGCTATTACCGACGTCGATGGAAACAATTCACCTGGATATATAGTAATTCAAATAAAAGAATTATGCAATACTTCTAATTCAGCAATAAGTCAATTTCATACATTTCAAGAAAAGGACATTGGTCGGAAGCATACATTTCATTTACAAACAGAAATTGGCAAATCTAGTAGAACCAATACTGCTGAAATGATAATAAGTGTTGATCCACGTTTTCAATATAATATTCAAGTAGGGCGCGCAGGTATTATTAATAGAATGGCAAATTTTGTTAAAAATCGCGCTAATCGACTTTATCCAACAATAATAGGCACACTGCTATTGATTATTGTTGCACGAATGGATAATTCACGGCATTCAATGTCAATAACATTCGGTATTACAATTATTGCCAGTGTAATATTTGATCTTTGTATAGATATTTGTGTTGCTTTAGGTATTTTATTTATTCTGACTGCTGCAATATGTTGTGCAGTTATATTTTCTGGTACAATGATACACAATGTGACTGCGCGATTTTTAGCTAGAGCACTTGCACGTTTTCCAGCGTCATGGTATAATTGGTTGATACGACAAAGTCTAAATCAACTACCATTAGTTGCAATTTTTCTTTTTATTATATTTATTTCAAGTGGTTGTGGTTCGTTAATTATGATACTTTCAGCATTACTATATTTTCTTAAATTAACGTGTATGTATGAAGATTATTTAGAGGATTTATTCATGTCATCGTTTCGTAATTTTATAAATCAATTTCGAAAGTCCAGTAAACAAAAAAGTATTGATAAACCAAAAGGGAAAGGTGAATTTAACAATTCAACAGCGGATATTGTGAATCATCTATTGCTGTTTATGATCTGGTTTCTCACAGCTGGATCTGCAATACCGTCAACACTAATATGGGCAAAGAACTTTAGGTAAATTGAAATATTGATATTTACATGCTTAATTATCCTTTGTGGAATTAAAGCTTTCTCTATTAATACACACCGTGTAAATCATGTATTACATATTAATTCACGGCAATTATTTCAGTTATGAGAAGAGACTGTCTACTGAAGATCCAATAATGCTCTGTAGCTGGATAATTTTGACTGCATGGAGCTCATTGGGTTTTGTTAAACTACCAATCATTTTTGAATATCATTGTTATCGTATAGATCCAATAACAATGACGCAACGAATACTAGGATGGTCATTACTCTGGATTGCTGGATCGAATAATCCCGCTGATTATCAATGGACAATACCACCAATTGTCGCGCTATTTATATCGTGTCATTATCTCCGACAGCATTGTTTATATTTGACTTATTATGATCCACGTTTTCCAGAATTAAAAAATGTATAGACACAAAATACGGCCGTGTAACACAATAAACCGACAAAATGAGAAGTGAACAAACTAACAAAGTGGGGGAGGAAAAAAAAAAATTTAGCTAGTGAACGAATAAGACAAAAAGAAAACTTTGAACGTTTATAAATCGTTTTTATTCGCATAAAATAAATTATTTTATTTAAAATGAAAAGTTTTATATCAGCACAAAAATGGGGTTAAAGATTATATAAGGTTAAATTATTTTACAATATATTTGTTGTAAATGTGTGGAAAAACAAATCAATCCATACACAATAACGCATATGGACGGAGTAGCATTGAGATCGATTGCAATTATCAATCAATATCGCAATGAAATTTGGCTTATTGTGTTAAAATACCTGGAGTGTAATTTTTCATATCAATAATCCAATGCCCATTCATTGTCTTGTAGAAAGCAATCGACAACTTCTTTCATTGCCAAATTTGGAATAAGCTGATCCTGCGTCAAACGTACTCTTGTTACGGGATCAAAGTGTCCAACACGTTGTAAATGTTCTTCAATATCTTTGCGTTCATATGTTATTCCACTTGGCGTAATAACGGGCTCTTGTAATATTTCAAAACTTATTTTACCGCACAAATAATCTGGCACTTCTCTTTTCTACTCCAAATTGGAGGAATGGAAAAAGATGAAAATGAAATTATGAAGATAATATGAAAAGACAAAATAAATTACTAACCCTCCGTCTCTCATCAACTTTGGCAAAAAGATCGTGTAATCGAACGAGTGATGTTTCTTTTTTATTCTCAATTTCTTGTTTGGCCATTGCTATAGCTCGGGCAGCTGCTGAAGAATCCGAATTATCTACTCCACTCATGTCATTTGTCTCATTTCCATCAGATGTGTTGTTAATTATATCAGACGTTGGTTTAACCTCATCATCCATCATGGTTAATTTACGTTCTGCGTCTTCCATAATTAATTGATTCAAATAAGTTTGTAATTCAATGTCTTGAGCAAGCCGTTGTTCCTCACGTAATTGAAAACGTCGTTTGCGCGCTTGTCTCAACACACTAGTCATATCATCACCATAATTGAGCTTTTGTTCTTTAGCAAGATCAACAGCTATAAATACATTATCATTATTTATATAATATATTTCAATATTAACATCAAATGTATTATATAAATTTGTAAATATATAATTTGTCACCTCGTTGAAGATGTTTTATTGCTTCATCGTATGCTTCCAATTCTAAAAGTGCTAATCCAAGAAAAAAATGACCTTTTACCAAACAAGGATCCATATCTAAGGCACGACGACAATCCTGACACGATGATTCCCATCGTTTAAGTTTAAGATGGCAAAGTGCACGATTTGTAAAGTATGGAGCTTGTGTAGGATTTTTTATCTGTTGATATAATTCCATATTGAAAAAATTTATTTAATAATTGTTGTTCAAATTTATCTATCAAACCAAATAATCATCAGGTTTGAGTTGATCTAATCAGATCGAATAAGATCTTAAGTATGGATAAATTGGATCTACCCAGATCCAATTAACACGAATGTAAAATCTTATCTAACGAGATCAGATTAGATGTGAACGCAAATATAATGATTTTCGTTGGCTGATGGAGATATTTGATCTGGAATATTTTTTTTTTTTCCATTGTAAATTTGACACCAGTATTATCTTGAACACCCCTCCTGTCATCAGAATTTCATTGAATCCGATAATTCCTAACGGAAATTCAATTATATTAAATAGGCTCAATTGACAACTGGTTGACTTGAATGTATAAGCTGATGAATAACTGAAATTTCACTACAGACTTCCTATAAATCATCTATAATTATTTCAATGAAATTAATCAGAGAACCGTCGTATGATGGATAAAATATATATCTTGTTATAAGAATTGGTTTTTAATTCGTGAAAGGAATTCCATAGGATCAGGAGGTAACATAGAGAATTAATTCTCAACGAACAAGAAGACGGATCATAATAAATATCTATACAAGACTTATTCTCACTATATAATTAGTAACCCCTAAACAACAATATAATTATACAACTTTATACAAGTTTCAATATCGTTATAACACAGGAATTCACCACGGAATTAAAATTATTCCATCTCAAAAATATTCTATTGCTTTCAATTGATTTCTTTTGTTACCTTCTGAATTTTTGATACACCACCAGAAAGCTCATGTTATTTCTATCATAATTAATGGCATTTTCTTTTTCTTTTCAAGATCAATTATACCATAGCTCATAATATCCACAACAGAATTTCTTTTTATATGAGTCTAACAAATATTATTTGTTATCTACAATCGACAAACAATAATATATATTTTATTTTGATACTCACAATTGCTTTTGAATAACACCCAGCAGCATCTTCATATTTGTGTAGTCCAAATAAACGATTGCCTTGTTCTTTGAGCTCTTTATCTGTTAAATTAGCTGTTGAATACATTTTGCTCATGTTTACTGTTGATATAGTGTGCTGTAGATAATTCAGGAGCACTGTCCTGATATACTACGCACTGTGAATCTTCTTTAAATTTATTTCTTTGTTATTCCGATGTTTCTTCTGCATTTACATTAACATTCAAACCGCTTTTTGTGCGGTACAATTTTAATTTCCTCTTGACATCTGAATATTCACAACTATTCATAAAATATCATTGTTAAATAATAATACAAATGACTTTGTCTTACCGTTTTGCTTACCATTTTATTCTCTATGCAAACACATTCGCAACTGATTAGCGAGTGTATGACAGTGCGTGTGTGTGTGTGTGTGTGTGTTGTATATGATGTATATGAAGCTAATTTAACACAAAAACTTATGGTGATTAAGTGAAGGTGGCGCTAGTTGGTGTATTTATGTGGCGGTTCAGTTAATGCTTCCCTTGCCAGCCACCAGTTAGCGTTTCGATCGCCAACAGCAGTGCCAACTTAGAAAATGACGAATGATAGTGAGATCACGTCGGGGTCACCAATTGTGGATTATTATGTTTGGTTACTAATGAAGAGCAATAACCTTCCACCATTAAATAAGTATTTATTAGAAAGAAATGTTTTTACGTGAACTAGAAACAAAGAATGATGTAACCTTAATATGTTTAATATTCTTCAATAATTGTAACAGGATTGGATAACTGCGATTCAATTTAACTGAGTGGAAACTAAAGCCAATCATTAGATCAGATATGCTGTTCTCCATATTCGCCATTACTTTACATTGCACGTACACTTGAATTCATAAATTTTATATTCAATTTATATTATAGTTGTCAATAAATGCTTCGTATCTTATGGACTTGATAATTATAGTAATTATGATGCTCCTTTAATTATCCTGCTCCTTTTGCCTTACTTGGCATTATTCATTAATTTCTCAGAGTCTTCACTCAATTTGACAATTTTTATCTGAGCTATCATTATCAATTGTGAACTAAACATAATGTTATAAAAATTGTATTCGAATCCTATTTTTTACTCAATTGTTTGTAATAATTTTCAACTAATTTTAATCTCTACTGTACTTTAAAACGATATTTTTCTCGTGTGTATTTTGATCTTTATATGACGAGTTTGTATGAGTTTGTTATAAGCTTTACACATTCACTATATATTTCAATAGTCGTAGAAGTAATCGACATAAATATTTGATAAATATTGTGCCTGTGGCACAATCCATCTATTAGCTTACAGTTATCAATATTAGAAAGTTTACGATTATGCCAACAAAGCACTATATAAAGAGACATCACACTTTCAGACATTACATTATTAATTAATGAGTGATAACTATACAATTCAACTCAGAGGTTGTTTTTAAATTAATCTTTGTCAAAGAAAAAAAACACTATGAAGATCACTGGAATATTCACATTCGTTACAATTGCTGCTGCTCTCTTTTCTATATTGACTGTTACTCAAGTAAATATTTAAACACACTTATCAACAAACCTTTAACAATTTATATATTATAAAATAATAGTTTCATATATAATGGAATGAATTTTTTAATGTTCAATGAGAAAATTACATTGTATTTATTAAATTTCATTTGTTGAAACATTGAAATGAAATCAAATGAGATTAACTTTTGTTTGCAGCATTATATTTGTTAAATATTGCAATAAGTTAATAAACATTTTTTTTCGCTGAGAATCACGATTAATATTAATATATTTGATAATTATACATTTTTGTTTATATTCATTTCTTTATATCGTTGATTTTATTATTTATATAGGCCGGTCCTGCAATTGAGTGCATACAAAATTCAGATTGTTCATCATCAATGATCTGTTTCTATTCCCATAAATGCGTTGATCCGTGTAAAATATCGCCTGATGAGCATGCAGATTGTAAAGTCGAAAATCATGCAAGTTTGTCAAGATGTCATCTTGGTTACCGATACTCAATGAAGTCAATGAAATGTGAACCAGCGTTTTGATTGCCGTGATCAACAACTAATATTAAAATAACAATGAAACATATCGCACTTATTAATTAAATACAATATATATAATTTGTATTTAATAATCTAATCTAATGTATACATTAGACATAAGCATATGTTAAAGAGTAAAAATTATATTTAACGACAGCACTCAATTAAAAAAAATTATTATTACAGAATTAATGGAATATCTATTTGGATTTGTGAATTGTTTATAATTTTGAATAAATAATTGATATAGTTTGCAATAGAAAATGTTTTTTTCCATAACCTCCAAAATGCATTTTGTATAGTAGTGTAGTTTGCTCTATCAATGTGTCAATAAAGAAGAAGATACGTTCAAATATAATTCATAATTTCGCTTTCTGTTCATTCCATCAATTTTCAATTCCCAATTTCATGATGAGAATAAAAATTCGAATAAAATTTGGTAGATTGCTCATTGAAATAACGAAATTCAAACAATTTCAATCATATTTCTATTCCCATAACCATTGCAGAGAAAATATTTTCAGAACAAAATTTTATCGCCATTTCAGAGTAATGTCTTCCTTTGAAAGTGAAAAATTGATTTGTTTCAAATATCAATTACACCTCACTGGTCGTGTTTTCGTATATAGAATTTCAAGTGCCACGTTTTGATAAAAACACAATAGTTTATTAATATAACTATGATAAATGTATTCTCAAGATAATATAAAGTATTACCAATAAATTGTTCAGTTAATGATCACCACATTCTCACACTTTTAATCGGTTTTAAACGACTCTTTTGCCTTATAACAATGTGAACATAACATCATAAAATAATTTATCCAGACTTTTATATATAAAGAAAGCGCTCCTAATTATTTATCGATGAAAAATCAAACAAAACGAACATCTAAACCCAGACAATATTTATGTAAACATTAAAACTTGGTTCAGTTACAATTTTCAGCAACAAAAGAATCAAGATGATGATTTTAGTTTGTTGTCTTTGATAACACAATTTATAAAATGGAGAAATTAAAATTTCTATTTCGAATTCCTATCGCGTGTGGTGAATGTTATTGAAGACTATTATGTGATAACTATCGATTGTTTGACTGATAACGTTTATATATATTGTTAACAAATACTAAGATTTCATACAAGTGCTTCACACACATTGCGAATGATATTTACTTAACTATAAATAATGTTTGCATTTACAAATATATGAACAAGAATGTGGCTGAACATATTCAATAAATACCTTCATATTCAGGAAATTAAAAAATCTTATCTTCATTTTCAAAATTTCCATTGATGTGATTCGAATTGATACAGATAAATGTTTCAAGCCATTATATTTTTTTGTATATTGGATATAATAAAATTCTTACAGAATGTATGAAATAAATTTTTTTTTACTGGAACAGATAATTGGCTCTATATCAGTCATGTAATCATCACATCAATAAATTTCCTTTTTTTTTTCTAATCAATTTGAAAAATATCGTTAAGCAGCCAATAGTTCGCTATAAAAGAAGAGACATTAATGACAACCAGAACATTACACTTCGTAACAAGAACGAATTCGCTCGAAGAACGTTTTTCAAATTGCTCATCAGTGAAAAAAAAACGAACAAACTCACAATGAATATCATTGGAATATTCGGTTTTCTCACAATTGCTGTTATTTTCTCATTTGAGTTAACAATCACTGAAGTAATTGTTTTAACATTACGATTAATTATTAATGCATATACAAAGTAGTTATTCAATATAAAAATGAATATTTAAATATAAGTGATATTTTCAATGAAGAGAATTTGTCATTAAAAAAAAAAAAACACGAAGTAGATACCTCCATTATTTCTTCATTTATTTATACATAGTGTTGACTTTGTTATCCACAGGCCGGTCGTTTGGGTGATCGTTGTTCTTACAACGCCGAATGTAGGCTAGAATTGGCATGTCGTAATAACCGTTGCACCCATCCTTGCGAGGAAAGCTTTGATGAACACGCAACTTGTGTGTTAAGGCGAAACATTTGGTTGTCTCAATGTTTGCCTGGCTACCAGTTCAATCCTGCTTCGCAAAAATGTCTACCGGAGCAATCATTCGTAGTAAGTATTTGAATAGATTCCTATCAAAAGAATTACATTCATATATTATTAAATGAAACATGGTTATAAGTTAATGAATATATACTTGTTGAAGAACTACGAATTAGATAGCTCCCATGAATAGTTATCATTATTTTCTTTTCCAGTATATAGTTGAATTTGTTTATTTATATTTTTCGTTCTTCGCTATGTAGCCTGGTCGAAAAGGTGATCGTTGCTCCAATGATACCCAATGTGTAGATGTGATGGTATGCACTGAAGGTAAGTGCACTCATCCATGCTACAAGTTTTCGGATCAACACGCATATTGTACATTGAGAAACAACACCTGGGTTTCTATATGTCTCCCTGGTTATTACTATGAAGATGAATCTAACAAGTGCGAATCGGCATACTGGCCAGAAGTAAGTATTCAAACAAGTTAATCAATTGTTGATTTATATAAAAATTAATCTTCTGTATAAAGATAAATGTAACAATAGTCGATGAAGAAATAACATTTGCATACTTACTATATCATGATTGATAAAGCTTGGAAATTGTATGATAATTAGCAGAAAATTGTTACGACAATTGTTATTGTGAAAGAGTCAAGAAGCAAACATCTACAATGACTGTAACAATTTTCTTTTTTGTTTCCAAATGTATTCATTTATTAATATCATTGATTTACTTAATCGCAGGATGATCCTAGCAGACATTCTTGCACCGATAGTCGCGATTGTGGAGCTTCATTCTTATGTTCCAAAGAACACCGTTGTGTTCATTCATGCGAGCTGATTTCTATGGAACACAGTATCTGTATTCTTTCCGAAAATGGTGTTTTCACTTCCGAATGTCCTCTTGGCTATCATTACGGAAGTTATCCGGAAAAGTGTGAACCCGATGTGAGTATTTGAACAGATTTATTAACAATTAGCAACATATGTGTATCTTGTACAGTGGAAAAAAAAATTCATCCTCGGGGATATACTAGAGGTGAAAAAGAAACAAAAATTCCCGGAAAAAATGTTTTTTGCCACAAAGTTTTACTGTTGTAAGAAATTATTTCTCTTTTCATCATCATGTTGTATACAGATGGAATTAACTAGAAATTCTATATTTTTTTCTCAGTGCAAAGCTGATACCGAATGTCCATCTTCGTTGATGTGTACTGACGGAAGATGCGTCGATCCATGCAGAGAATGGCCAGCCAATCCTTACACAAATTGCAAGGTCGAAAATCACAAACCTATACGTACATGTCGTGCTGGCTTTGTGCGTCCATCAGGTTTTCGAAAATGTGTATCACCAACATCTCTCAACTAAATATTGAATAATCCATACCAATATGCATAAAATTCATCTTCCCCAATATTTATTAATGATATGGGAACATGAATAAAAAGAAACAATCAGCTAAATAGCATTCGCAGTGTGTTGAAAAAGAAATGACAATCATCGGAAAAAATATTGTACAAAGTCTGTAACACTTGGTGAAGGAGAAGAATATTATTCTTTTGTAGCATAGCGGCTTTTTATAATTCGAATTTTCTCACAATACCGTTATTAGTCCGATACAAATCAGTATATGCTTTGATATAATTTCTTATCCACTTTTATTCACAACAGTATGCTCGTATTCTAAGAATGTGTATACGATAAAATATCAATATGTGCAAAACTTATATCCTGATGCCTCCCTCTCGAACCAACATTTGAATCATCACCTCAACCAATATTTACACATAACAATACACTGTGTAATGAAAAATAAAAACGACACTTCTTACAAATTTTCTATTATATATTTATATTTCCTTATTTATGACTTAACCTCAATTGAGTGTGTGCGGTGAATTTTCATCTTTATTATCACTCATTATGAGGTAGATCCAATTAGGCTCTGTCGAATTTGGTCGTTGTCCAATTATCATCCCAATTTCAATATTATTCTTCAAGTACTCGAGCATTTTCTTGGCAATAGTTCGATTCATTTCGTGAACATACGGACTATTTGCGTAATCTTCTAGCTGAATACGATATTTTAAATTGAGAACAAATAAAACAGAACAAGGGATAAATAAATATAACATATTCACCTTCATCCAAGCACATTCTAAAATTTCGGTATCACATTTTCGTATATCAAATGTCTCGGGTGTCAATCGAGCCACCATGTAAATATCGCTACAACCAAAATTATAACGATGTGCATGTCTAAAACCCACGAGAGATTTGAATTTGGCACGGATTCCAGTTTCTTCAAATACTTCTCGTTCGGCAGCGTCAGGAATGCATTCATCTGAATTATAAGGCAGCTAATGTTTGATTATTTAATTTTTTTTAAATTATCCGTCAAGCAAAGAGAGACAATTCTTTACCTGGTTCAACGTAACCACCAGGTAATTTCCACATTGCTGATGCATTAGCACTTGAATTGGAATATTTTTCTTTAATCACCAAAATTTCATTGGTTTCATCGTTAATAACAAAAGATCCAACGCCCACATTTGTATGAGCATAAGGTGGAATGTTGTGATCGAATGATAAACATCGATATAAAGTTAAATATTGTTCTTTAGTATGATGGAATAAAAATCCTTCTTTAACTAAATGTGGAATCCATTCAGCATCACTTCGGTTCACACGGAACCAAACCGTCTTTTTATTATTTCTCGTCCATCGTTCAAGCGAAACTGGAAAAATGATTAATAATCGAGATAAATCATTCGACCAACATATACTAATTGCAATAATATTTATGACTACAGGAAGTCTTTCTTCTTTCCAAGTAGAAAATATATAAATAGTGTTGTGTTATTTCAATCATTGTTCAGGAGGTAATGCATATTATTGTACAAAAAAAAAATCATTCTTTGCCATTTCATAACCTCACTTTTGTACCCTTTTATAATAACAACAACATTTAAAGGTGAATTTTCGCTTAATTGAATCGAGATAACCTACAATAGTCGCGTGATGTATTTATTCTATACTCTATTTGCATAATATATACCTACATTAAGAATACATACACATCCATACATATATGCATATATAAACACACGTGTAATTACCTCGTAAACGATTAATAACAATGTCGGGTGGGCAGGGTTCTTGAGTTGAATCGACAATAATACCATTGTGATTATCTTCTTTACCAATAAAACAGTCTTTTAAAGAATCCATTTTGACTGTACTGAACACTGAATAGTTACGTTTACAATTTCTGAGTAAATTTTCTACACCAACGCACGTTGATTCAGCTGTTAATTGGCAAATAAAACGGATTGATTGAAATAATACAGCGGCCATCGAAAGTGCCACTTTACTACACACACTGGTAAATTGTTGCGATTTTCGATATTAACTCACACACATATCCTTGTTAACATTGGCCTATTTTTATACATGTATGTGGGTATATAACGCAAATAATTAAATGACGATAAGTTTGGTTTTATAACTTGAATATGTACATATTATATATGTATAAGATATTATTGGCACATGTAATATTATACGAAATTCATGAAGTTAATAGAACATTGATCATGTTTGTTCCAGTAATGTTCAAGATTCCAGTATGTCTTCGGTGGTTTTGTTGGATTGTAACGTAAACCTTCACATACACGACAATAATGTCGTGAGACTGCACCAAAATATCCATGTTCATTTAGAATAATGTAATCATTACGCCATGCATGATATTCATAATATGCTTTATCAGATAGATCAAGCATGAGAAGATAATCAGCAAGGTCACGAAATGATGGAAAATCATTGACGTGAATGTATGAATGAGGGGGCAATAGTTGTTTGCAATCATTATATGGTGGACCCATGATGACTGGTACAGAAAACTTTGAATAAGCATTCCAGAAAACTTTTTCTGTTATATATTCCTGGCAATTTGAATTCTCAAAAGCAAGGTAGAATTTGTAATTATCTAATAATGGGCAGTTAGTGGCAAAATGACCCGGACATGCAGTTACATTGCCATTTAAACATCGGCCGTAAATATCCAATTGATCAGGAAGATAATCGAAAAGTTCATGGACATACTGCCATCTATTCCATTCATTTTTTTCACTACCAGCACAGTTGCTTCCCATAATAGCAACTAGTTTCGTTTTTGTTTTCATAATATTGTCTAAATCATCAACGATATTACTTCCATTATTTTTTCGACCTATTGTTCTACCATACGCCACAGGAATATCACTGTCTGTTCTATAATTCATTGACCAATTGAATAGCCCATTGTATTCTGGCCGTATTATTGTATGCACTGGCGATTCATCAGTTAAAAATATCCACAATTGATTAGGGTGCCGTTTATGTCGGGACCAAAATACAATTTCTTCAGCATCATTACGTGTCATCCAACTCAAGTGGAAAATAACAGCATCAGCGCGTTCCATATCATTGGAATCATAACTTAATTTACAATCATCAACGGAGCATCCATCCCATGGTGAAAAACTGAAATTAAATATCTACTTTGCTACTAAACATCAATGTTTGAAAAGGAAAACAATTTTTTTCAAATTTCACCGATTAGTTTTATGAAATCGCCGAATATGTCTTCCCTCCAGCCGTGGACCAAATTTCCACACGTAAATAAGAGCTGGTGTATTGATATTATTGTCCTGAATTCTTTTCGGTGGTGGTGTGTGTTCAGGTGATCGCAACCACGTTGCAAGCGGAGTCATTTTTTTACATCCAGTCTAAAAATAGTGCATTTATATTTTTTTAGTATACATATAAAAGTGCAACGCATAAGGATATTACTGTGTTCCACACTGTTCTACACCTCACCGGTTCAAGCAGGATCATCAGTATGATAATAAAATATATAGAGACCGTATCCATAACTTAATTATTGATCAAACATACAAGTTGTATGTATACGTAGCACAACTGTCAATTTTTAAAACTATTCACAAATAAATAGCCTCAGTATTGCTAGCTATCAACTTTGTATTGTTATTATTGTTCCGTATCGGTGATTGGCTGTTAATGTTTGTATTATTCATCGTTTTGACCAAGTTCATGCAGTACTTATTTTACGCTGTGATTATTGGTTTGAAAATTGACATATCCAGAAAGGTTATAGATATTATGTATGTTTTGGTTAATATTTATTTTTCATAAAGTTAATGTTTGTTTAGTTTTGATTTTGATCAATTGATGGAGCAGTAAAAATTGTGAATAACAAGAAAATACTGTAATGGATTAATTACTGGTTTTTAGACGTGCGCTCGTAAAATTTATCAATTGATTGATTTAATTTCGATTAAATGAATTACAAACTGGATAACAGCTTCACGCGTAACTGATTCAACACTCATGGTACTGACTTTCTACAAGTTGTTGATATCTAATGTGGATTATTCAAAGAAAATTCTGGTAAAGTGTTTGGAAGAGAAACCGAATCAAAGAGCTTTCATTGTGTTGGAAATTCTGTCAAAGTAATGAGCGTATCAGAAAATATTTAGATAACTTAGATATAGTTTGAAGATATTAAATACACACCATGTCTGTGTCACCTGCGTCTAATGGCGGAAAGAAAAAATCGACAAGTTTCATTGGCGATAAAAAATCGCAAAATTATCAGAATGATTTAAATCCAATAAAACCTACTTCATCATCAACTGCTGACAGCATTCATGGTGTCAGTGTTGGTCCACGTTATACTCTTATTGATGAAGTAGGAGAAGAAGATAGCTCCGATGATGAACCCGAGTCTGAGAGTGATGAAGAAACACGATTTGTCAAAGAAGAAACACCGGAACTTGCATCCGAATTTTGGCAATTACAAAAGCTAATTAAATATACCAAAGCGGGAAATCAAACAGCAACCACTGTTGCACTATGTCTTTTGAAAAATTACCAACTTGGCAGCAGGGTGGGTTCATGTTGAATTTTTAATATATTTAATTCATCAAGAATTTAACTGTCAATGTTTCATACAGTCAATACAACGTGCCATACGTGAAATGAGTGGATTGGAAGTGCTGGTTAATCTCTTGGAAACTAAAGACATCAAATGTCAACTAGGATCACTTGCAGTATTGTCACAAATGGGCAATTGTTCAGAGACACGTCGATATTTAGTTGATCTTGGTATTATTTCACCGCTCATTCAATTACTTAAACATCCAGCGAGAGATGTTAGGATATTAACGGCGGAAACTATGGCGAGCATTGCAATGATGCGTAAAGCGAGAAAACAAATTCGTATTCGATCTGGCATTGCATTAATAGTAAAGTTATATTATCACACTTATTGTATTGAGTTTCGTTGTCTTGTTTTGATTTTTCCGTTTGTTATTCGTTTTGTTTGTTTTTCAATATGATCTTTGTAGTTGGACGCGATGGATATTCCAGAGAGTGTATTGTATCGGAATCCAGCAGAACTGAATGACAGCGAACGACAAGATATAGCTGTTGCAATTGCTTGCGCTAAAGTATTGGCTGCATTGAGCAGTAGTCCAAAAATAAAAGAGGAACTTCGTAAACATGGTGTCGTTTTTTTCATGTCTCGTTTTTTACAATCACCCCATATTGACCTTATCATTCCGATCATGGGTGCCATTCAACAGTGTGCTGATTTGGTATGTATACTTGGATTAATTACATCTTTATGAGAATTGCCACGAGAATTATTTCATGGAATTAATTTTCATATAAATTGGCTAGAACGTTTTCCGATTGGCTTTCGAACAAATGGGTATAATTACTGAAATTGTTCGTCTACTGTGCGAGGGTGAAGCAGTTGATAGTAAACAAATGCAGAATTCTGCTACAAATCATCATAAAGTCAGTGTAGTAACTGAACACACATCATCTACTGATGCAGACACTCACAATGATAATGTAGCAGATGAAAAATCACGACAAATAGAAGAGGAGCGTTTGAAATTACAAGAAAATTGTGCACAGGCAATTTTTAAATGTGCTGCGAACAAATTAACACGTGACATGGTACGACAATCTGGTGGTCTCGATCCACTTTGTCGTCTTGTTCAGAGTGAACGTGTTAGGGCAAACAAACCATTACTCGCTGCAGTAACTGGTGGCATTTGGAAATGCGCTATGAGTCCAGAAAATGTAACGAGATTCAATCAAAATGGTCTGGTTGCCTCACTCGTACCGCTGCTTGAAGAAAATGAAGATGAAGAAGTGCTTGCACATGTCGTAGGTGTTTTAGCTGAATGTTGCGTTGATTCTTCCAACCGTGCAATACTTAGAATTAACAATGGTTTACCCAAATTGGTGAGTTTTTGGTTTCATTATTATTTGCATACAGTTTGCGAATTTCTTATTCTTCTTTGATCTAATGCAAAATCGCACCTGTGTGCAATTGAAAGATCAACATTTATAATTGTCATTAATAAATTCAGATTCGTCTGTTGAGTGGAACATATGAACCACTTCTGGAAAATTTACCACTGGTTATCAAAGAATGCGCTGAAGATGAACAGTGCATGGACGTGATAAATGATCCATCTCATGCTCTAGATGGGGTACGACTTGTATGGTCATTGTTGAAACATCCAAGTAACATTGTCAAATGTAATGCGTGTCGGGCTTTAGTACCGTGCATTAAATATGCTAAAGATTCAGCCGAGATGGTACGTGCATTTGTTGGCGGTCTTGAACTAACTGTTTCAATATTGGATAGTGACGATAATCAAGTGCTCGCTGCAGTTTGTGCCACAATTGCTGCAATAGCTGTTGATCCAGAGAATCTTGGAATTCTGACTGATCACGGTGTTGTAAAAAAATTGGCTAAACTTGTTTATACAGTAAAGTTCTCTCTCATTAAT
This sequence comes from Zele albiditarsus, assembly GCA_958496275.1. NCBI lineage: Eukaryota > Metazoa > Arthropoda > Insecta > Hymenoptera > Braconidae > Zele > Zele albiditarsus. Next base: position 1,790,405 of record OY292411.1, read on the forward strand.
CAATATTCAATTTTTTTTATAAATAATAGAAGTATACATATTAATTTTCGTTCAATTTTTTTTTTTCTGTAGGAAGACGAACATCTTCGTGCAAATCTCACACTCGCCATTGCTTTTTGCTGCGAATGGGATCGGAATAACTATGAATTTGGTAGATTAAATGCCGTTGCACCTCTTGTCAATTATGCAAATAGTAAAAATAAAGATGTTCTCAAGGGAGTTTGTATAGCATTCTATCACCTGAGCAAAGAACCATTGAATTGCGTTACTATGCACACTTGTGGAGTGATTAAAGTACGAATTTATATTACAAAAAAAATAATAATGATAAGAGAAAGCAATTGAGACTTTTCTTCTTTTTTTGTCAACGTTTCTTTTTACATTTTTTCTATTATTTCAGCATGTGCTTCGTCTAGTCGGATCTGAGGATCCTGAAGTACAAATAGCAGCAGCTACTACCATTCGAAATATTAGAAAGTTAGCTCTCACAACTGAAAAATTTAATTTTGGTGAATTGTACGTTAAACATATGAACTTTAATTATACAATCTTCTCCAACGCATTTATTCATATTTATTTATGACTTTGTATTGACTTTTACAGAAATATACTTGAAGAAATGGATTATCGAACTTGAACAATCATCCTGCTTTCATCTTATTTATCTGCTACGTGAATACTTCGCCAAACAATTCGCTAAAAAAAAATTAATTCTGTATTTTTTAGATATATCATTATCTTATATGTAAAAAAAAAACATAATAATATAATTGATAGGATCAGAATTACGTCCCATAAAACTTATGGTTTGCAATCATGGATAATTCTCGCAGAATTTCATCTTCATTTCCCGTCATAATAAAATTGACACTCTTATATATTCATTAGATAATAGTCATGACTACTTGTGAGAAAAGTCAATATGCTATTTTCATTAAAAAAAATTATGTTACAGTGATTCGAATAAAACTATGTGGCATTTAATTGCACCATACTGTGACAGTACCATAGTACTGTGAATTATTACTTTAGAATCACAGTATCAATATATAATATTAAATTCAAAATTAATTTCATACATATTTCATGTTTGTATTATGCTGGATATTATGGTATGGCGCGCATTCGAAATGAGGAATCACAATTCCGAAAGAAGTGTGGTCAACCAATCAAAAGCGTTTCGAACAATTCAAATCGGCGACCTTGTCGAACGAATAATCTAATATTGTAGGAAATATAACTGACAAACATATCAGCACCCCACATTATTATCTTTCTTTCCTGACCTTTCCTCAGTTTGCATTTAGTTTGTATTGCTGATCAATCTGACTAGTCAAAGACGTCATCATCAAAGAAAATGATCATGGTACTTCTGTAACTGAGAAATTCGTAGAATTTTGCACCCCTACAGTCTTACCTGACTTAACAATAGAGGTTCCACAGTATATAAATCCTCTTACCGGATGTGACGATTTCCAATTCTAATTGTGCACCGTGACCACCACCTGACTCATATCAAGGTCACATCCAATTAAAATCAAAACACATTTCTCACTGTATCAAGTAATATATGTCGAAATTCTCTTTTATATATTTTATTTTAATATCTAAAGATATCGCAAAAATGAATAAGAAATATCTTTGGATATCTGTTAAGAAAAAATTAATAAAAAATTAATATAAACTTTAAATTATCTCCGGATGGTAAAGAAACATGCAGTCATATATATGCAGTGTAGCTTCCACGCGCACGAGTTATTCACATGCACACACGCCAATTGGATGCATCATGTATGTATATATAATATAATTTCAATGCAATTTTGCGCCGGTCTTCACCACTTCTTCAGTTATATCTAATCTATTATATATCCCACAGCCCAGAGCCACAGCGTGTTATCTTGTTTTATTTGTCTATTGTTCATCCTTCAGCACTTAAATAAATTTATAAGAAATAATGGCGCGGATAGTGGCTGTCAAAGAAACATTGGATAAAGCTTTGAAGGATGAAACAAAGCCGTGGACTAAATTATTTGGTTTGGCCGAGGGTAAGACTGGCATTGATCGGCTCTACATCTTTCTAGGTATGTGAGGTTATGTACTGATGGATTAATTAGTCAATTAATTAATATATGTATATGTAAATTTGTAATTTATATAAACCATATTGCATATTAGCTTTCGTTTTTTTTCTTTTCTCTCGGTACATTTTAAATATTGGTTTGCAATACAACTCATATTTTTTTTTTTTTCTTTCCGTCTTATTGGTTTTTTTTTTATTGAGATGGAAATTTAATTTAAAAATAGTAACAAACAATTTTGTGAGAGTCATTGTATGAATAATTATATGACAAGTCACTATTTATCATTATCTATTCATTTTTCAGGCGCTGTAGGTCTTCTAGCACTGTATCTTGTATTGGGAGTGGGACAACAACTTGTTTGTAATATTATTGGCTTCATTTATCCAGCTTATTGCTCAATGAAAGCACTTGAATCATCGCAAAAAGGGGATGATACCAAATGGCTCACTTACTGGGTTGTATTTGCTGTCTTCACAATAATTGAATTTTTTGCAGATTATATTGTCGGTTGGTTTCCAGTCTATTGGTTGTTCAAGGTATGTTACAAATTTTCGGATGAATAATGTATCTTTTGTTTAGTATTTTAATGATGATTGAGATTAGAGAATAGAGCATAAACAAATGTTAATTAAAATTTCAAACCAAATGTTGGGTTGAAGCAAAGTTTCGGAGTTCTATACAATATTTTTGGGTATGGTAGGGTGGGGCAATTGGGAAAAGGGAATCGGCACCTCATATCTGTGTTAATTATTAATTATAAAATTTGAAAGTTTATATTTTGTAAATATGCATTTTAATTTTTGTGCTTGAATTCCTGCAATCACGATTATGCCATTTAGTTGTCCAATTTTTCTTTTATTTGTAAAAGTTATAAAATTTGTGTGTTACGTGTTCACATTTGCTCCACCGGCGGAGCAGTTGTGCACACTATTTGTCTTCCATGATATTGTTGAAGGAGATATCGAAAGTAAAGATAATATATGAATAAGGATAAGTTGAAAACAAAGATTTTTGACAGCTAAGAAAATATTATAATGCTTTTTATGTTTTGAGAATATCAAATATATTAAATGGATACATTGGCTTTGAGAATTTTACATCGAATTCAATGGAGTGATATCTCTTTCAATGTGTAATCGATACTACCGTGGGATATTATATCTAATACATTCCAAGAAATATCTAGGGCAATTCGACAAAAAAAAATTCACTGATATATTATAAAATAATAGTCACATCGGCAACTGTGTACATTTTCCCTACATCTCTAATTACTCCACTCCAACCAAGAGAATATCCTACGATACTTCTTGTTCTCAAAAATTGTTTTTCCGGATCACCATTTTTCCCTCAAAAATATTTTATTTTATCTAATATGTCGAAAGAAAATTGATTTGTGCAAGGTCACACGTTGAATATAATTCCCCCTAAAATGGCCGATAATATATATTGAAGTGTACTCATTTTGATTTGCGATCTGTTATATGCCGTACAAAAATTTCCATCCACTTATAATAATTGTACCGCATTGTCTCGAGAAAATGTGATAAAGTTCAAGGGGTATTTGATCATTGCGAGTGAAGCCAATCCTGAATTTTTTTTTTTTTTTTTATTTACAATTTATTTTCATATGATAGTTCTTCAATACGAATATAAGTAATATAAAGGAAATATTCAGTGGAAGTTGAATAAAATGGAAGTATGAAGGTTTTGCAGCCAAGCGTCACGAGATATGAAAAATGTCTGCCAAAAACCTTGAAAGCATTTTGCGTAAAAACTTTTTTTTCAGCTGGTGTCTCTGATATCTTGACAAGTGTTATATTGATTAAAATGATAAAGATCAAACTTGATTGAAATTTGAATCCTCAATAGTCCGTACTAGAGTTAAAATGATGTGTATAAAATTTCAATTAATTTATTTTAAAAGTGAAATTCAAAAAATTTTTAAATTGTTTTTTTTTTTTATAAATAAAAAATTGAACTCTTCTTTTTTTTTTTCCAGTGCCTTTTCTACGTTTGGTTGATGGCTCCAGTCGAATATAACGGCTCCGTTATTCTCTATCATCGTTTTATACGACCAAAATTTTTGAAGTATCAGCCTGAACTAGAAAACATGGCGGCAAAAGCCCGTGAAGCTGGTACATATTTTATAACCTTGCAACATACAACTTTCATCAACGAATGATAATTAATACCCGTTACTTAATAAATTTTTTAATTATTACAGCACTGAAGGCCACATCTGACGCACTTTTAAATCCGAAGAGAGACTAGTATGTGCTAGTGATGTTTTATTACGCTTATTGCGCCCACAAACTAGAATATTTTTTCGTTTTCGATATTATAAAGTATTGTTAAATCGTTGTGAATAATCAGTACGTAACAATTGACCAATATACACCAATCAGCCAATTTATATTATGAATAAAATAAAACAAAAGGAATGTCGATTATTATAGAGGATAGGTCGTTGAACAAAAAAACAAAAAAAAATGGAATATCTTTACATTTTAACATTAAATAAATAATTTAATGAGAAAACACTCATGCACAATTGTATATAAATTATGGAAGAACATTTGTTACATTTAATTGTTAGGCAGGATTTGATGGTAAACCTAATGACCAGGAGTCAAGAAGTATCCGATCTTGTAGTCCAGCACCTAAGCTTACTAATAATCCAGTAAGATCATTTCTGTAACCACATCCTCTCATTGTGTGTACAATTTTTGCAATATTTGCCCATTCTTCTTGTAGAGCAATAAATTGTGCCTTCAAAACACTGTCCTCGAGTTTTTCATTATTTATATATTTTTCCAGTTTGGTTAATATTGTTGGCAATTTGTTTGGCATTATTCCCGTCCATCTAACAACATGAGATCTTGCATCCGATGCTTGTCTGTGCTCTTGTGAAATAATATCTAATCTACATACATTTGAACAAGATATAGGTACTGCTACCGATGTATCAACACCCAAAAAGTTGGAATCATTTACATCAGTGTATTCAGTTGGATAAATTTTGATTCGTCTACATGTTTTTGGTACAAGAGAACTTAGAGCATAAAGTGCCTCTAATGTTTCACGATTTGGGCCACGTACAAGAACTTGTATTCCAGTTAAACTCGCAAAGAGCAATTGTCTAAAATGTTCTTTTGTTAAATGTGAATTGATTTCACGTAAAATTGTTGTGACAAATTTTTTATTTGAAATATCTATGAATTCTGGACTTTTTTGAAAATCTTGGTGGCTAACTAAAAATGCTGATGTTGAATTTTCAGCTGTTCGACACATTTTTTTATGAAAATCACGTGCCAAACAATGATATGCGATTGTTGATTCGGTTAAATCATCAGAAATTGAACATATTTCAACTAAATGTCGTGCACCAGCGCTCAATATCCAAACAAGCCACATATGTATTCTAACAAATACATATTTTTCATTTGTTATCTCGCAGAGACCACGCGGCATTCCTCTTGCAGCTTCTCGATTAGCATTTGGACCACCATTCGCATTCGATAAACGTGCTGCACGTTGTGGATTTTCAGCTTCATCAGCGTTATATTTACGCTCAGCAAAATCTTGAAGTTCACGAATTACTTGTTTCAAATTATCAACAAAAAACGGCCACATATTAAGCAAAAATTGCTTATCTTTCATAAACACAATAAAACTACATGAACGTTTTATTCCACGAGCCTGTAACACACATATATGAATTGAGGTGGTTTAATTTGTTCCATATTTAATTGATTAGATATAAATAAATGTATACATATATATTTATATCTATGTATACAAATTAAATTATTGATAAAAACTTGCCTGTGCATCTTTCAGGGTGAATGCATGACTGAGAACGTGGCCTCGATGCTCATCGCCAAAATAACAGACACCGTCTTTTCCAAGATGAACCTCACAGCTCAGGCTCCTAAGGCCAATACAAAAGCTCCGTTGATATGATCCATGACTTCGTCGCTGACCAAGTTATACCACTCACAACTTTTTTTTTTTTTTTTTTCAGTTTTACATCCTTGATATTTTTATCTTACGAACCTTATACAAGCGTGTCCAAGCAAATGAGCAATATCGTCGGTTAATGGTTGACGTGCTGACATGTATGACGTTCTGCTTTCATGTTCATTGCTCAAATATTTCACATTACCAAAGCTCTCACATCCATCGCACACCTGTCGATTATCATTCGTAGATGAATGATGTTTATTACGTTGACTCTGCATCATTATCTCCTTGGGCCCATAAAACCCAAGCTTTTTAGTTGCTTCTTTTTCATTGTATGTACGATACGTTTGGGTAGTAAATATCACTCTTGGACCGTGAATTTCGCAAAATGTACACATTGCTATAACTGCATTCATTGTCTTACGCTATATTGGCAACTCAAAATATGTGATCATGAGATTTATATGCTTGATATATTATTGCCGATGAAAATGACAAATTTTTGTGTATGTGTATGTGAACCGAGGCTAATGATAACTCTGACCTGGTCACAGCCAGTGCATTTGCACTCTTTTCCCAAATGTAATTTTCATCTATATTATTCAATCAAAGTAAAACGACCTTGTTCGCTCTTCGTCCTTTTTATTCTCGCGCTCGATAATCATTGGCCTATGTTTGGGCCTCTCATAGTTACTGCCAAATTCAATACTAAAAAAAAAATAAATAAACGTTCTTTAACAAAATTCGTTCGACTGCGATTAATATAATTGACCGTTATCTCACCTCAGTTATCGTTTTCGTCTTTCTCTTTTTCCCTGTTCGTGGAATATTTGTTGCAATTTTTTTACTCCTCTTCTTCGTAATCACATACAAATATGACATAACCTAACTATCACCCAAAAAATGACTTTTTATTACGTTCTCTTCACGCATTGTCGCTCGTATTGTTCACATATACTTATATGCTTCAATAATACTCGTTTCTTATAGGTTAACTCTGTTCACATCGAAAAATAAATCAACCAATCCCAAATCATAATGAACTATATCATATTTCTATTGAGGAAATAATTTTTTATATAACCGCGAAAAATTAAAAATAACAAGACAAATCGGTCCAGTGTACAAAGATATATTTATATTCAATAACGACTGGTACTTTCGGCCAAATGTTGGCACGAAAATTTTGGGCACTATTGCACTAAAAATGGACTACACAATATCGCAATCATGATCGACGTGTATATTCATACCAGAAGATATTGTCATTGATTGAATATACATGCCATCCGCGATAAAACACATAACAATCTTACAAATATCAGTCTACAAAGACATACTAAATAAAGGTTTAATATTCTATTGGTTGTGCGTGAGAAGAGACTACAGCAACGGGCAATGTCCATTTACATCATTCATTCCCTTCTCCATTATACGTATATGTACACTAATTTCATTTTATCTAATCTTTCATAATCTGCATCCATTTTCCCTGGGATAAATCGTTTTATCAGCAATAACGTCATTGTTATATCTCAACTATAATAGCAGCAACACATCAATATACTGATGTAATAATGAAACCAAAAAAAAAAAGAACAAAAACCTATCAAAAACGAAACAATCATAAAACACTTTGTGCGCTACAAACAATGGAGTATTTATCTTTAATTGATCCACACTCCATTGCGCATTGTTATCAAAATGTTCTATTATGGACACTTAACCTGACATTATTTTTTTTCACATAATTTTTTGAATTGTGCCAAATTCAAACAGAGATCATATTAAACCCTGTTCGTCCATCTTCTTTCAGAGGGAATTGGTGATATTGTTGAATAATCTTTTGCCCCACCATGACTCCAAGTCAAATGGTTTAAAATCTGTAATGCAATATCGTAATAATTAATAGTCAATTAATTTATTTCATTACATGAGTATGTATTTATATGTTTATTTAATCATTATTACCTTGAAGACTATCATTTGGTTCGCCATCATTATAATATAAAGTTGCTGTATTACATCCATCAGGATTTAAATCGTGCATTGACTCCGATATTTCATTTCTTGCACAATTATCAACTTGACTCCATGCTAAAATAAACAACAAAAAAAAAATCACTTCACCGTATCACACAATATTCTTCTATTTTATCTATGAAATTATCGTGAACACGTGAAATAAAACGTGGTGAAAGAAGGAGGCACATTCTAAAGCATAAATTATACTTACATTCATATACAAATTTTATAAGTTCCTCATGTTGAGGTGATATAACCTCTTGTATTCTGTGTCTTTGTGAGCTCAATTTGGATTTCCCATTTACATTGAACACAGGTTTTGGTGCTTGACTGAAACATAATTCGAACAAAATCAAATCACATGTTTAAGATAAAATAAAAAATTTGATAATTGCAGAATAAAAGATAAAAGTTTGATAACTGTACTTATTAACGTTTGTTATTGAAAGAAAATATATATAAAATAATATAAAACTACATGATAAAATTTATTCTTACCGGCTATCCTCATCGTGGCAAATTTTTTCAGTAGGATCAGATTTTCTCGTTAAATCACGTAATGTTTCCAGTCTCTCAAGATTTTGACTTATTCCTGAATAAAAAAAATTAAATATAATAATATAATATTTTATATATATTTAAGCTTTTTATATATTCCATTGGAAAATTTTAAAATCTACACATTACCCTCCACGAGGATGTTTCACAAATGTTACCCACCTCGTCGAGTTTTCGCTACTATTTTACTTGGCCCCTTCGACACTGTGTACATGTTTTGCCACGATATAGAAATTAATTATATTATTATTGCTCGGCTTAAATGAATTGATGAAAATTGTAAATTATGTTCAAATCATTCAAATAAAAAATTATTAATCCGCCAAAATTTTAGAAGTACTGGGAAAATTCTTCGAACCCACGACCAATGTTCTACTCGCCAGTATATTACAGCATGTACCATGTGCGAAACATAGATATACAGTTGCTTTTAACCTACACACAAGTGTACGTAATATTTTTCTTAATCGGTATTGCATGTGCATGTGTGTTGGGCAACATTGTATAAGTAAGAGTATTCTCGTGATATTTTCCAATGACGATGTATATTCACAATACCAACCAATCCGTAATTGTGTTGAACAGAATGTTGAGTTGATGATTGGTTGGTTGGTTTGCACATGTTCTAGAACTTTACCGGCGTCAAAATCGCGCCTATTTTTTGAACACACGTGCAAATGACTCATTAATAAATATATATGTGTACAGGGGGGATGATACAAGTTAGAGAAAAAATAACAAAAATTATTATTTCAATTCTATAATTATACATATATATTTCATGTGAATATTTAAAATTAATTGTCACATTATTTCATTACATAATGTTTATGGTAATTTGAATATGCGCAAGTGCATATTTCAAATGATAACATTTATGAATATTATCATTTTTATATATAGATTGAATGTACTACCAATTGGACCAATTGATTCAGTTGGTTCAATAAAAAGTAGTCCAAATAGACTCTTTATATACAATTAGCATAAATAAACAAATGTGTAGTATATATATATATATGTATGTATATGTTCATCGGTTTATGCAGTGCTCTCATCATCAGTGACTGTGACAGTTTGGACATTAATATGGTTGGTTAATAACTATATTTTTTATAATGACGAGTTTCAACAGTATCTATAGCAAGATTTTTCAGTTTTCTTTTACGTCTGTCATTAATTTTTTGAGCTCATAATCATCGACGTAATAATATAATCGAATAAGTACGTAAAAGCGAAAGCAGGTATGATCTTATTAATTAATATTTTCTTATTTGTGTTTATCTCTTTGAATTGTATCATCTTGCAATATTCTCAATGCAATAGGCTGGATTAATATTATCAACAAAGAGATTGGAATTGTAAGTTTTAGTCTTAGTCTGTTTTTGATAAACATAATAGCAAATTCAGAGCGCAAAGAGTGATTTGTCCTGGTCCTTATTAATTTGCCTTTGGATATTGGTGGTCACTGGAGTTGTTGATGTTGTAGTTGGAGCTGTTGTTACTGTGGGTACATTGGGAAGTGATTCAGCTGCAGCTGCACGTTCCGCCAAAAATCGTTCAAATTCCGAAGATGTCAGAGACTCTTGATCACCATGGTCATTCGGAGTCTGTATAATTAGATACAAGTGATGAAGAAGACGAAATTGACTTCTTCAATTGAAATAAATCAAGTTCACAATTAAATGAGAAACAATTGCAAATAAGCTGGCACGCAACAAAAAAAACAAATAAAATTCACCGACTCACCGTACTATCCAGCCATGCTGCCATTTCGTTGAACTCTGACTCTTGATTTGGCTAAGCAATTCATAAAATTGAGACAACGAAAAAAAAAAAGAATAACAGTGAGGATGTGATGATTTTAAATATGAAACAATTATGCAAATGAAAGAAAGCTTTGATTTAAATGATTAAGCGATATGTAGCAGGTAGATGTGAAAGCAATGTGAAATATTTTATGATAAACAATTAACATTGAGACAAAAATTGTGAGATAAATTAACATACAATAGTTTTTGCAGCGGTAGATGCGACAGTTGTTGCTGTCAATTGTTGAACTCCGACACCACGATTCAACATTGCCGAACTCAGACTTCCATTTCCACTAACTTCTTCCATATTATCTTCATATTTACTCCCACTACAATCATACACCACAATTTGATTTAATTTAATGTTTCAAATATATAATTATTATTTCCGGTTTATTATCGAATTTTTATATAACCTATTTTTTGTCGTTTCATAACTTGCATTACGAGATTGTGCAAACATATCGAATTCGTCATTATCTGGATGTTCATCACGTTTACATTCATGTAAAATTTCAGTTTTGTTATGGCCATCAGTATCGGCGATACCTGAAAATAACAATTTGGTAAGTTACAATTAAGAAATGAAAAGTTTAGAAAAGACGGTGTTTTTCCTCATATTATTCTAGTTTACACTTATCAAAATATCTAATCCCGGAAGCATATTCAGAGAGAAGAAAAGAGTACCGTACATCTGCTCCGAATATAAACTCTCAAGTGTTTCGTGTTGCAAATAATTTCTTATGAAATTGTCAACCACGCTATGAACCTAACCTTTATTTATTTTTTTTCGACCTTCTCGTTATTTTCTACCTACATCTCTGTATGAGGTATATTTCTACATCGTTATATTATCCATTGAAGTCCTTTGACATTGCACACTCCTCTCAATAAAATATTTGTTGAAAGCATCAAAACTACTTATTTAACCATAGTTTGAAATAATTATTTTCTTTACCGATTTCATTGATTTGTCGCTCGAGTGAATGGACTGTATCCTCATCAAGATCGATCAACGATTGCTCCGGACGTTTACTAGATACACCACTGAGTATCAATGCTGACTCATCATCAAGATCAATTGGTGGATGACCTATCGTTTGTGCGAGTATTGCACTCGCTGCTGGAGCAGTTGTATTTTTTGTATATCGAGAGTATCTCAAAAAGAGATTATTTAATTCATCATTAATACGCAACAATTCGGCTGTCATTTCATCGTCTACAAGTCTGGCAATTAAATCCACAACGCGTTCTTGCATTGCCTTGCATGTAGAATAAAGTTGATGCATTAATTCCAAATCTGAGGGATCCGGACCGACATTGACTGTTGACTGTGGATTTTTCAATTGTTGCTGTTGCTCTGGACTTGTAAAATATTGTAGCATCTCACCAAGTACACGCATATTGCCTTGAACAACTTCGAGTTCACTTTGTAATTTTGCAAGCAAGTGATCTGGTAATTGAACTGGCTGCGATGATGATTGAATTGGCGGTATTTGTTGTTGTATTGCGGTGATAGCTGTTGGATCACATATATCAATATTACCACCTTCGGTTCCGGTAGGTGGGACTACACCGCACGTCATACTTGGCATACATGGCATATCCGGTACACTCTGAAAAAATTATTAATAATATTCATGTTTCGTTTGGCGAGTGGATGGCAGTGAATCGCGAAAGTATAATCAAAAGTTCGTATGTGCCTTATGTCATTTGAAATGTTGAAAGGGTTTTTAATCATAACATCAGCTATGATTAAAAAAGTGATTGCAAGCCGAGATTGGACAAAAAAAAAAAGCAAACCGGCCTGTAGGAACATTCGATATGCCTTCAAGGCAACAATTTTTTTTTTTTCTCTATCTGCAACAACTTGAAAAATGTACAAAATGTCTCAACTATCTGGAAATCACGGATTTTTATGCATTAAATAAAATTATCCTTTGAATCACTGCATTTTTGGCACGAGTACAAAATGATAGGGATGACTATTTTGAACATGGAATGACAGTTGAGACTGGTTTTGAGTACAGTTAGTGATAAAATTGGAATGTTAAGAAGTCGACCATGGCCGAAATGCTTCACAATAATAATGGAATTTTGTTGACTCACTATATTCTGTTCTGTAAAAAATTCCGTTCTAGGACAAACAATAGATATAAATAAACGTTGTATGACACATCTATACTCGATCATGATTATTTCTGGACACATTCTTGGTGGTCTAACAACTAAATTATTTATCTCCAGATATATTTAGTTAATTGAATTATAATACGTCTGATATATCGTGTGCACATTCGTGAGTGGATTATAAAAACGGATAAACAATTATGGCATAGGTCGATGTCGTCGTTTCATTTGAATATTCAATGTTAAAGCATGTTGATTTGATTAAATTCGTATTAACCCGTGACAAAAAAATTATCCATTCATTCTTATCTGCAAGGTAGAGTTTCGGGAGCATACTGTTAAACAGTAGTCACCCGATATACGAATCTATGAAAAGTAAATTATGTAAAAGCATGGCATTATCAATGAGGTTATCAATGAGGTTTACCCGTTCAGGTGTAATAATTGGTGCCATTGTATCTAAATCAGTCATTGGAAATTGCATTCCTTTTGCTTTAAGCTCTTGATATACTTGAACAACACCCTGTGTATGTGGCTGATAACGAAAAGTATCTGCCCATGTTTGTATAAGACTCAAAACTTTTTCTTGAACTGCCGTTGGTGGTTCATTTTTTGGACCAATCATTTTTACCAATTCAAGAACAAACTCACGTGAACATGCCAAACTGTGAAAACGTTTTCCACAATTTTTCACACATGTTTCCAAGACCTGAAATAATTATGTAAAAAATTATAGTGTGTCTACGTATAATATTATAATATACTAATCTTTTAACAATTACTAACTGTCAATGTGTATAATACAACAGTGTAATTCTTTCCAGCTGCTTGATAGAGACGTCTTTTGATTGCTTTTATTGCATCTCGTGGACCATCCTCTGTTTCATTTATAATATCGCAAATTTCCATATTCAAAGCCCAATTTTCACTCGGTAAACTTCCATCTGTAGCTTGTTCTGAATTGAAATAAACATAAATTAGATATTATATTGGTCCACATTTATACATTATTCAATAGAAAATTGAAATTGAATTTGAATTTTGCATTAAGATTGAAATAATAGCGATGAGTGATAATATCATGGATTTGATTAATGATTAGTAAAAGAAGTTTATGAAAAACAAAAAGTTATGCAGAAATGATATCAAAAATATATTAATTACTGAATCCTTAACTAAAGTTTTTAATTTATCAATATTCTATTTTTTCCTCGTTATTCCATTTTCCTTTAACCGGCAAACAATTGCGTCGCAATTTAATTTCCAACGCATACATAGCCTCTATCTATGGAAAGTAGGTGCGATATCTAAACATGATACAATCAATCTTCGCCTGTCCTTCTGAAGCTGATTATATTCATATATCTAATGTATTAAACTTCAAATCATAAATCTTTTGTTTAATTTTTTATCCAATTATATACCAACATATTGTATTAAAATCCATAGAAATTTTCAGACAGCAATGAATGTAAATTATAAATTGCAATAATAATTTCATAGATTCTCTTCAATTAATCCTGTTACTCCAAATACAAAATAATTTGAAACAAAAAATTCCTATTGAATTGTTCATCAACTATGTTTATTCCTGCTTTATTTGTATTTCGTGTCTGGTCATACCTGTCTACTTACCCTACATCTTAAAACATAATATATCAGCATAAATAAAAAAGAATAAACATAAAAAGTGTACAGTGTAAATTATCATACTGTTTATATATATTTTTCATTTGTCTTTATTACTTTTATTTCACTCACCTATTTTTTGACCAACAGGGGTCGAAAATGGATTGAGATTGACTCCAAAAAACGACATTATTACAGTACTATGTGTGTGTCTGTAATATATTTATATATATATATATTACGTGTAATATTACAACACGTTTATAGATCTTCAAATATATAATTTATTTACAGTTATCACACCAATAACCAACTAAACGTCTTCCAATACGAATAATATATTTTTTTAATGGAATATATTGTGAATAATAGGTACAACTTGTACCAACTTGTACTACTTCGATCATATGACTCATATGCGTCTAAAACGACGACGGCGTGTGCGAATTGCGGCGTACACAAACGTCAAACGTCAAACGTTTTATTTTTTTTCTCACCTTTTCCTTTTTCTTTACAATATCAACTATTATTACATAATATATACTTGTTAATTCAATATAATATTCTTTATATACACAATGTTTTACTTGAACTGTATTTTGTTTATTTAATTTCTATTCTTCTCTTTTTTATTTTTCAGCTCAACATATGCAGATTATATTTATGAATATATATCAGGTGAATATTTAAATGAGAAGCAGATAATAAAATTGTCAGAGAGACAGAATGAAGTAATAATATGTACAGTGTGGCTTCTTGTCACAATTGATAGCAATAATGAATGTAGGTCAAATGAGGTTTATGAATTAATACTAACAAGACATGGACAATTAACCAATGTCTTTAATGAGTTAATTGTGATGATACTATTTGTATATGTAATGTTTGCTTATGTAGAGTACACTTCGCGCTGCTATCCACCTTTGTAGATTAGTGTGGGTGGTGTGTGTGTGTGTGTGTGAATTTGGATTTGACTGTTGTGTGTAGTTGCGTGCTTGGTAGTTGTAGTTATGTGTTGCCGTATCAGTATATCGTTATATTTGTATGTGGAAAAAAAAATGATAATGTTAAATTTTATAAAGACAAATTTTCATTTTAGTAAATTAAATGTCGCGCGCAATTTTACATTGGAAGGGTTATGTTTCTCGATGTCGATGGTGGCGCTGCAATCGTTGATGTAAACTTAAGCGCGAATTTTTGAATTGGATTATTAGTTTATATTTTATGTTGTTGATCAATTTTGTTCTTCTGTTTTTTTTTTTTTTACAAGAGTACAGTCATTGGGAATCAGATAATTTGGAAGATACTGAATATGATAATACTTCTTCAATAATTGCAGGAAAATTTACTGCTGTATTGCCAGGATCAAGTGCATTATTTTTTGTATAATAACTTTTGAAGTAACTGCATATCAAAACACTTCAAAGTATTAGCTGAAAATACTCTTCTTCTTGATAATAGATTTATATATATTTTGTAATTTTAATAATGATAATAATGCAGATATATTTTCATGAAATAGCTTGTAATTATTTATGTTTTTATTGTAATAGAATATTTGGCAATTATTTTCAATTATACTTATTAACAAACATAATAATTATATAATTACAGTGAATCCATGTTCTGAATAGAAGAAATAAGGTATAGAACTCAATTATGATTGCTATGGCAACGTGTTGATACGTTTTACAAAAGTGATCCTGATTTTACTCCAATAATCAGTTTGTGTAACATATTTTGGACATTGATATAAAATAACAGAGATATAAATTAGTAGAAACCAATGTTGAATAGTGATGAAACGACAACTGCCAGTTTACGTGATGATTTCATTCAAATTAATCATGACAACGAACCCGAGGTGATAAATTACACAATGTTGATGGATTTAGCTGTACAACAAGCACCAACAGGTGAAGCTGGAAGACTTTATCAAGAAGATGATATCAAATTGGACGAAATTGAAGAAATAAGAATTGAATCCTTACGTAATTTATTTAAACTATTCTACAAAAACAATAAATTTATCGAGGAGTTGTTGAGATCTAGATACTACATGAATGAGCAAATTTGGGAATTTTTCATTTCTGTTAATGAAACAACTTATAATTCTGCATTATTTTTGTTTTATTTTGGAGGTTAAGAAGTTTACAAAATTACAATTATAATATTTTGGATTTTGCCCAAATAAAAATCAACTTCCCCAGCTGTGATTTTATATGAGTTAAAGTACAATCAATCATTGAATGAAAAAATGGTTTTGAAAAAACAATAAGTTCTTTTATTAAGAGAAAAAATAATATTCTCAACAGTTAATTTATGTGTGTAGCATCGATACTATTGATATCAAAAATAATTAATCCACTTTGTTCATTTTCTCTCACAGGCATATTGAAAATAGATCATCTCTGGTATATGAAAAATCTTACTAAGCTAACATTGGCTCATAATATGATTAAGAAAATAGAGGCACTGGATGCACTTATGAAACTTCGTGAACTTAATCTCTCGTTTAATTCGATACAAATTATGGAGAATTTGAACTGTCTGGTGAAATTGGAGATTCTTCTTCTTGCTGGGAATCAAATTGCTACAATTGAGGATATTGATAATTTGAAGAATCTTACAATTTTTAGTATTGCTGATAACAAAATAAATGGATGGGAACACGTTGGTATAATATGTACATATATAATCATATTGCACGTCACTTGAAAACAAAAGGTTATATGTGTCAAGTATTCCTCTATTGAGAATGAAATGATGTCACATATTCTTTTATGAATTTGTTATTCGCTAAAAAAATTAATCTACAATATGTATATTCGGCAATATGTATTTATTTTCTTATAATCTCCACTAAAATTATTGGAATATGATTATTGAATGTTGAATTTGAACCCATTCAGCCGGGAAAAAGACAAATAAACAATGGGAATTTTTCAATTATAAAACTTTTTGCATTCGTACGAATTTTTCTCTACACTTTGTGTTATCAAAATGGAATATAAAATGATGCGAGTAACCTTATTGGTTTCAGTTACGTAACATGTTTACAACAAAATCAATTCAATATTTTACACGTATTATATAGGTCTTGTATCTACGTAAATTAAAAAATTTACGAAGTGTGAATCTCACTGGTAATCCTTGCACTCTCCAAGACAATTACCATGAATATCTTGTGGCTTTTTTGCCACAAGTTCTTTATTTTTCATATCTAATGATACGAGAAAATGATCGTGCCAGAGCAGTGGAGATGCATTGGTAAACGGTTTGCGATTATTTCTTTTTTTCATTACCATACACATGAACGAACGAAAATTTGTAGCTATTTTAAAATGATAATAATATTGTTGGACAGGAAAACGATTGCTAAAGTCGAGGATGATGAAGCCAAGTCACAAGTAGCATTAGAAGAAGCAACAGCACTTAAAAAAAAAAATGCCACTGATTCCATTGCATTTGTAGATCATTTAGATGGTGATGAATTGTTTCAACTGTTATTTTTACACGACAATGGTACATTGTATACGGGCAATTTCATTTTAACACATATACCTTATTGGTTTTTGTAGCGCGATGTAACGAATTGTAAAACAAATGAACAAATAATATATAATTGTTTCTCAATAGAGGGAATGGCATTGAAAAATATTAATGACGATACGTTAGCAATTTTTGAAGAATACAGAACCAACTTTACTGCTGTGTCGGGTGAACTTTATCAATTTGGAATTGAACAACATTCGCAACGTGCAAAAGAAATTGGAATATTTTCCGGTACAGTGAAAGAAGCCCGGGATAATGTACGCGATGAAGCTAGAAGGTCAGTTGAATTTTTTTTTTGTTTTTCATCCATCCTCATTCAAAAGTTCGTTTCTTATTCCATTAAAAACGTGAATATATATTTGTTTACACGTTTCAGAATGATTGACTCTATACAAAAACAAAGAGACGATATGTTTTCAAAGTTTGATATTGATATCGATGAAATGAATAAAAAATTGGATGAATCAACAACAACTCAACAATCAAATTTACAAGTTGATGTAAAAATGGAAAAAATTCAAACTTTTGCAGAGGAATTCAATCAATATTTATCTACCATGTGGACAAAATTAGTTTACAACGAAGTAGTTTTGTACGAACAAATTGAGGTGATTTTTATTTAGGATTTATAATAAAAAGATAAAAAATCAACTGATTGTAGAATTATGGATAATCAACTATACAATTATATTCATTTATAGGACATCAATGAGACATTTAAATTAAATATGGCTGATATGAAAGACGTTTTTGTAGAATCAGTTCGAGCTTTATTTTTCCGATTGCGCAATGTTATGGTCGATTATCGCGATGCAATTAATCGAGTTGTCTCTATTTATATAAACACTAGTGCAGCAGATGAATCAACAATGTCAGCGCATCTTTTCAACATTTGTGGCGATATAAATATTTTGAGTAATAATCTTGCTTCATCGCATGATTTTCATTTGCAGGTAATTAAAATGCATGTCACGGTGCTGTTTCTCCACAATTAAAACTAAATTTCTAATTAATTTCATGTTGCAGACAATAGATGGTCGTGAAGATGATATAATTCGCGGAATCAATGAATGGTTCGACAATTTAGTTGAACAATTATACAAGTATGTCTCACATTTTCAAAATAAATAAACTTATGTAATTAATTAATACACTTTATTTATTTGTTTATGATATTGTTAAGGGAAGAGAACCGTAGACATCGCCATCGAATACTGGAGATATCACATTTTTTGCAATATAATCGTGAATTGATGAACAATCAAATTCTTGCTACTGATCATTTAGCACTGGATGTTGCAGCTACTCTCGAGGAATAGATTCTGACAATCAAACTTGACAATGAAAATGAGTAAATTATTATACAAAAAAATCAAGTAAGTTATCACAATTTTATATTGATTTATTGAAAATTGTAACGATCATTTTTTTTCTATCAAAGATTCAATGTACGATCTCATTGTTGCTTCAGAATTTGAACGAACATTAAAACTTGTGAAACGATAATAATCTGCATCGCGATTATTCTCCAACCATTTTATTCTCTCTCCACGAATGTCCTGTTTCATTGCTGCTCTTGCAGCAGCTGTAAACAAACAGGATTAATTTTCTATTTCAATATATAAAGTTGGATTATTTTTATTATCTTTATGTGAATATTACCAGGTATTTTTGTATGATAATCTAGATATTTTTGGCATTTGGTGATGGCATCCTCTTCATTAGTTGCAAGTTCATCTACTAGTTGGATCTTGAGTGCTTCCTTTGGCGAGAACATTTCACCCCTGTTAAAATGGATAGGTTATTTAGATGTTTGAGTGTATATTCATCTGTGCGTGAAGTTAATATAATTTATGACTAGAATTATTCTGATTCAGACGCTACATGAATGAGTAATTTTTTATTGAATTTTTGTCTATCAAAAAACTTTGACGTATATAAAATTCTCCGATGATTTGATCGATACAAAATTTCCCTTATTTTGTTTAATTACTTCAGGAGTGCTATTTCAGATCTTCGATGGCCAATTGTATCTACCAAAATATTTTGAAACCATATTGGCATTCTCACTCCCAATTTTGTTTCATTAAATCCCATTTCATAATTCCCCTCGACCAATACTTTGTGATCACAGGCGAGCACGAATGCGCAACCTGCTGCTGGTGCCGAACCCTAAACATTAAATTTTCAATCCATTCAGTTAACTGAATATTTAAATAAATATAGTGCGTAATATTATACATTAATTGCTGCTGCTGTAGGTATTGATAAACCGTAAAGTTTAAGCCAAGTTTCTTGCAGTTCATTCCAAAATTCTCGACTACGCATCATGTCAGAGGCATACAGTTCCATTAATTCTAGACCAGCACTAAAAATATTTGGTATAGAGGAAGCAATTATTACGCCTGTGCTACCATTTTCTTGTACTTCATGTAGTGCTTTTCGAAATTCCACCAATAATTCACGATTTAGGGCGTTCAAAGGTGGCCTGTTCATTGAAACCATGCTCATTCCTGTGTTCAATATCATGAAATATAAAATTAATTGATAATTGAGTTAAACAAAAAATTAGATGTAATTAAATTCAAAACTTAATCACGTTTCTAACTTTATATTATGTCGGATAATATTTATTGCTAACTAATGAACAAGTAATAGGTGATAACTTGATTCGTGATGTTTTAATTGATAGCTCCTTTATAACAGGCATGAAAAAAATTTCATTAATTTCTTATCCACTCACCAGTTTCATCGTTTTTTGTTACATTAACAAGATTACTCGTTGTCGAATAACGTTTTCTCAACAATATGTTCAATGATGGTTTAACAATTCTCTGAAATGCCATTATTTAACGTGAAATAAGTTGCAGACAAATTTAAAAATTGAGAAAGAAAAAAAAATTGTACTTCGTGTATAACTTTCATGCTCAGCAAATCTATGGAAATCATGCGCGATATGTAAATATAAACTTATCTATATCCACTCGTGTCATTTGATTTATTTATGAAATTTGCCATCATAACAATACATTCAGAAGAATATTTGTATAAAATCTAGTAAATATTGTGACATAATTTTTCGACAAATATATGAAGATATACATTAAATATATATTTTTTTAATGCTACGAGCATATAATCAATTCATTTCGGTGTAACATAATGTAGGATATTACAAATTAATCAATTTTCCATATTAAATACTTTTGTTTTTTAAAAATGATGTTTAAAAATGTTTCATCATTGTTTAACCACGATAAAAAATTGCATCACAAGAATGACCACCAACGCCAGCGAGATATAAAGCGCTTGCGAGATCCACCACGCTTGTTGGATCCACGCCTGCGAGATTGTCCACGCCCGTGAAATCCATTAGATCTGCCAGATCTATCATGACCACTATTATAAACATTAGATCCAATTGATACGCCACCATAACCATCAATTCTACTAAGCCCACCAGATTCATCTGATCCACCAAGAATTTCGTGCAGATTATGATTTGATTTATTGTTTAGAGCAAGATCAGCCATCTTTGACGATGAAACTGATTCACCGGTTACTGTAAACAATCGTTACGTATGAAATCATTTATAACATGAAGGAAATAATAATGAAATGAATAATTGTTTATAGAGAGTTTACATTATATTTTCACAACAGTCCACCCGAAATTTAATCATGAGTTGTATAATTCATGATTCAATACAAATGTTGATTAACATAAAATCTAAATTCATTGAATAGAAGTCAATTGATATATCAATAATTTAGTTATTGAAATGATCATCGTGTTGGAATTTTAACACCGTAATTTTCACGTAAACTTTATACTCAAGCTCATCTTATCAAGAAATTATAATTTATCGTGACAATAATAGTTAATTAAATAATTAATTTATCATTGTTCTATACCTTTTCTATTTTCCAGTGCTGTAAGATGAGCAAAGCTGTCCGTAACACATATTACCACGAATAATAATTGAAATTTTATTGCCATTGTTATGACAATCACTGATATGAAAATGTATATTCACAATTACAATTGTCTGTGCAACACGATTGACCCGACAGCTTTAGGCTGAGTGTATTCACACTGTCTCGCTGAACTGTGAGCCGGTCCAAATTGACAAAATGGGGTATGATGTCAGTCGCGCTTACAAGTTCTTTTATATTATTCTGAACATGAATTGAAAACAATTAAAAAAAGTTTAACTCTGTTGATAAATATATATTAATATAGTTTTATTGGAGCATATGATGATTGCGAAGCTAGATTTGTCTACTGTTGGAGACTTTTTGTTGATTGAATATTCTCCCTTGGTGTTTTTCAAATATACTTTTAGTGACTCATATCTAAATTCTAGTGGTATAAACGCATGTAATGAATAATTAGCTGCTGTAAAAGTGAACAATTTTTTATTATATATTTACCATACATATTTTAACAACATCATAAAACATTAGAGAGTAAAAAATATAGAAATATATCAATAGAATGTTAATTTTTATTAATTATCATGTCATTTCTTCTTCTTCAGAGCTTCAATATAATGACCGAGAGCAGCTTGTGTTTTTGGTTGCGATAGAAAATCAAGAAACCGCACAGTGTCTGCTTCACGATTATTCTTCAACCACTCAATTCTTTTGTTACGAAGATCATGCTTTGTGATCATCCTGGCAATTGCTGAAAAAAAAAAAACAATAGTATGAATCATAAATACGTGAATGAAAATTAACACTTTAATATAATATTGATTATGTATTACCAGGTATTTTCGAAAAACTTTCAATATATTGTTGGCATTTATTGACAGCGTCATCTTTGTTGGTTGCAAGCTCATCAACTAATCCAATCTCAAGCGCTTTTTTAGGTAGAAATTGTGCACCTCTAACCAATATAATATCACAGATAAATTTCATAATCACAAGCGCTGTTTGAAACAAATTTATGTACTGTATATTTTCCAATTACTTTAGTAATGCCAGTTCTGATTGTCGATATCCAATTGTGTCTATGTAAGAATTTTGAAACCATATTGGGGCTATTATTCCCAATTGGGTTTCATTCAATCCTATTGTGTGTTTGCCCTCGACAAATACTCGATAATCACAAGCCATTGCCATTAAACAACCTCCTGCTGGGCTGGAACCCTAAATAATATACAGCAATTAATTTGAATGTAATGTCACATGATTAAATATAAATGAGCACATACCTGATAAGTTAAACCCATTTAAAAAATATTAAAAGAGTGCAGTTCGATTTTTCAAAAGTATTCATTGAAGAATAGAATAGAATCGAACTCATGAAAATTATTTAGATGCAAGCAACTGTGCCTGCGTTTATGGATAAAAGCACTAGAATTATCTATCATTGAATGATATTTGCATAAAAACTAGAATTATTTCATTTCGTTGAGGATACTTCATAAATTTATACTGAGCTACTGAACTGCCCCACATTTTTAGTCATGAAAACTCATATGTTGTATTAAATCATTTTTTTAAGTTTGAAAGAATATAAAGGTATGCTCTTCTGACGCAAAACTGTTCGACAATAAATTAAATTTCTGACATTTGCTTTTTACAACATTAGTAATACAAGTCCTCATTATAAACATACATTAATTGCTGCAGCTGTTGGTATTGTCAAACCATAAAGTGTCATCCAAGCTTCTTGTAGATCATTCCAAAACTGTCGAGCACGTTTCATATCAGGTTTATACATTTCCATGATGTCTAGACCACCACTAAAAATGGTTGGTAAAGACGACGTGAGAATAACGCCTTTGCTACCATTTTTTACAGATTCATTCAAGGATTCTCGCAATTCTACTAAAAGCTCTAGGTTCAGACCATTCACAGGTGGCCTGTTCATTGACACAGTACTTATACCTGTACATCAAAATTACAAAATATATCAAATTGTGTTCTTCATTATCATAAATGAATGCATAATGATTATTATCATCCACCTGTTGAATCGTCTTTCTGTACTCTAACAAGATTGTTAGTTGTCGAATAATTTTTTCTCAACAACAATGTTAATCCCATTCTATATATTCTTGTGGTTGAATTAAATGCCATCATGTTAACTGAAAAATAATAAACGAATTACAAGTTTAATATAAAAACATTTGTTAAACAAATTGATACAATGTGATATGGATATAAAACTTGTGATAAACCCGACAATATATGCAATGCTTATACAACTTGTTGAATATTACAAACTATACATTGATAGTCAAATAAAGACGGCTTCTTTTTTTCCCGTCATGAAATTCGTTATACTAATGAGGTTGTATATCCACTATATATATATACAACTATGAGGAATGTTTGTATAAAATGTATATATATAAATGAGATAAATAAAAAATATAATCAGGATTATAAAAGGGAAGATGAGAAGTAAACTTTCGCCAAATTTAGTATGAATTTTACTGAAAAATTCAACACTTTAATATCACTTTCCTGATTATATGCTAATTAATAATCAATTGAGCATCTATTTCAATTAATCACTTCATCTCATTAACGTAAACAAGAATAAAACATCTCTATTTTTGTATATCCGTCAAAATTTATCTTAATTCCTCTTTGAAAACAATATAATTCCTACAATTCAATAAATCAACGGAGAATCAAATGCATAATTCAACGTATAAATAAATAAATGACTGAATTATATACGTACTCTGTAAACTGTACTGCTTCTTGCTATAATTCACAATAGATATTAAGAATTCTACTACACAAAATGTGTTATCATTACAAACGTAAAGGAAAAGTTCAAAGTCCAATATTCACAATCTAACAGGGAGTAAGTAATTCGCTTAAATACAAAGCAAAACAAGTAATCATACGATCATGTCATCCTCTTATGAAAAAGACATGAGCAGAGTTGAAACTGAAAGCAAATGTTGAGTACAGATTAAGCTACAGTAACAGCATTGCTATTATATATATATATTCAGTACATCAATGAATTTGCAACAGCGCCAACTCAAATTATTTGATATGAAATTGGTGGATTAAAATGGTCAAATGATTCGGATGGGATTATGTGAATATATTGAGTAAAAGTATATTATAAAGCAGAAATTGAAGGATGGTGCAGTTTTAGTAAAATAATTGAATGTATAAATAATGAAATGTAGAAAATTTAGAAGTTAAAAACACCATAGAGTTGGAAGGGTTTCATAAAAACTGGGTTGATGGTTTGAACTCAATGAAATAATAAATAATAAAGTATTGAAAATTATTCGAAAGAAATACACGAAAATGTTGATAAAGAATGACCAAAAAAAAAATGAAATTGATAGATGAAACCAAATAAAGAAGAGAATTGGAATACAACAATGAACTAAGATGAATATTACAAACATAATTCATTATAAGTACAGCACCAATTTCTCACCATCATCTCAACTATTTTATATTTATTATTCACCATTTTTTTTATTTTTCATCATAAACAGTTGGTCAATGATTCACCATGTTTATTATTTTCTCGACGATTTAGTTGTTCTTCACTGTCCTCTATGTGAACAATAATTCATCTGTTTTATGCATTGCCAATTGTTAATTGCTCGACATTTACAATTGCGCATTATGATGAGAACTCTCATTGCCTGAGATTGAATTCAACGATAGTCATGATTGATCTAATGACGAACTAGAAGACATACTTTTCAGGGTGAATCATTGTGTTTGCGTACAAGTAATAAATAGAAACATTGCGTTATGTTGGTTGATAATCGCAGCATCTTTCACGATTCATAAGTTTTGTCTTTGCCGCAAATGCACGGCGTAGTTCGTCTGTTTACTCAGTGAGACATTTCGTCTCTTCCATTGATTCTTCATATTGTTCCCGCCATGGAAGTGTTTCATATTTGTTTGATTTCCTTTCCCCTTTCATTGATTTATGTATGCGCTCAACAAATGCCTCTTGATCTGCAATAAATCACAAATTAACATTCTTCTTCCAATCAAAATCGATAAACTAACCTAAAACGATATTGAAAATAAATTATACCCACAACTTGAGGGGGGCTCATGCACCATTTTATATAGTGTCTATTCGTTAGTTTGATATCAGATATCATATAGACTTATTAATAGATATGAATACTGTCATCAGTATTGGATAATATAAACAATAAACTTTCCATTGCTACAACGCATTATCCGAATGTTCCATAGGCTTGTCTTGTCAAAACAAGCGTTCTTTCATGATACAATTTCTATTGATTTCTATCACTCCTGATCATTTTTAGCGGAATCTGTAGATAAAATCACAAACTATCAAAGAAAGTAGCTCAATCGGGTCCAAAGTAGCAGCAGCAGCAGCAGATGATATCATATATGTACGCATCAATATAACCTCTTTGAATATATACATTATACAACTACATATGTATTGTTACAGTCTCAAATACCCAGTTTTTACTTACCATCACAAATAGTAAAAAATAAACAAATACAAAAATATCTTAGGTGATTAATATACAATTATTAAATTAGATTACACGATGACAAATATTTCAATTTAACTCCTGCAATAAATATAAACATTCAAATTTGTATCAGGTTGTTTTTGTACATGGATATTTTCGTTTTAGGATATTGTTGCATGGTTATCTTTGTATTGAAAATTATTGTTAGGGTATTTTAAGCAGGTACCTATATGTATATATATATATATTTGTGAATAATACGATTGTGTGATGCGTTTTGAATGTGCGGAATGTGGAATAGGATTTTTGATGTTTCATCGATGGGTCATATATATAACGACGACACAGCAACGTGCGGTGGTGAACAAAAAAAGTTGTCGTTAATAAAAATTTTCTCATCTGCGTAATTAAAAAAATATATTATCATTCATTAATATATATATTTATTTAATTGCGTGACGACTTTGATGTCTAAAAAGCGATAAAATATTAGTTTGGAAAGTTAATTTTACTTTCTTATATGTGTTAATTGTATTAACGGAGCGTATCATTTGATATATTTGCTATGCATTTACCACCGCTAGCAAATATGACAACATGGCTGCCAATAAACTCTCATCTGCAACAATTATTCATTGTAAAACATCTACAGTGCTCTGTGTTGATTCGACATATCGAACTGTTGGCCTATTAAAATTTCAATAGTGTATTTGTTCAACTGTGGAAATGTCTTGAATATATTATAATAAAACTAAATAGAGAAAATTTATTTGAGAAAGTCGGCAGCATTTCAGACACCATGTCAACGCGATCGCAACTTACTAAGGATTTGAACGGTGAATTTATCAATAATTCACGTTTATTTATTATTTAATTATTAATTATTCATGTTTTATATATAATATTATGTCATTTTTCATTATTTGCAGAATCTGTTAAAGCATTATTGGGTAAACATGTCAAGATTTTGTTGAAAAATGTTGTGAAGCTTGAGACAAAACCTGACAAACAGGAGAATCGAGTTTTGGTGAGTTTTTTAATTGAATTTGTGTTATTGTCTCGATATTAATATTTAGAAATCATCTGATCGATTACTCGATTAATTTTTCCGCAACAACAATTATAGAATTTTTTATTTATGAGTTATATCAATTGTGTTTTTGAGTTCTATTATATTAGAATTTAAATTTCATCATTACAACTCGATTACTCATCATTCCCTCGGAATTAATTAGTTAAGAATGGAAAATTGTTCAATTAAATATGAAGATACGTGCGATTAAGTTTCTGAAAAATTAATTCCAATACAGGATGACATTTAATAGTTCCAATTGTAATGTGATCTTGAATTAATGTTTTTCGTAGTATGACTCATTGACTTTCCTTGTATTATTTAGGTATTCTCTCCTTGTCGGCTGTTTCTATTGACGGCCAAAGTACCAACTAGAGTGAGTACATTTCAAGTAAATTTATAATCGCACAAAATGAATGCAATTGATCATCAACTATTTGTCCATAATTCCATTGAATTAAATAAATTTTTCTGATGTTTTTTTGTTCCATTAACAGATTGACTGTCACTTTCATTATTTGGAGATAACGGCAATTGAGTCACGACGATCGAATCAACTATGTCTTACAGCGGCGGAGAGAACTTACAATTTTACAACAACTGGTGTCGCTGGTACAGACACAACCGAAGTGGATGCAATGATCGAGGCATTGCACACAGCAATTCGGAATATTTTTCCAACAGTGCCGTTAAATTACGTGATAAGAAAGATAGACGTGATACCGGCTAGCAGATTACAAAGCATCAGGGGCAGTGAATTGGCAAGAAGTACTGAGGCAACCCGTACCACTGGTCCATGCGGTGGTTTCTCCACACAATATGCATGCATGTGTGATTTACATTGTGCCCAATATCGTGAAGAAGTTGCATGGGATGTTGATACAATTTATCTCTCGCACGATACGCGTGAACTTAATTTACGTGATTTTGATCATTTAGAGCAAAAAGATTTGGTACCAATCATCTCGGCATTAGAATACAATACATGGTTTACAAAACTACGTGCATCACATTTGAAATTGAGCCACGAGTGCCTCGAGCGATTACTACATGTTGTGCGTCGATCGCTTTCGCTTCAAGAAATTTATCTCGATAATCTTGGACTGAAATGGGATTTTGTTCATAAACTCTCATTGGCACTAATTGCAAATAGCAATACAATTTTACATACAATTGACTTATCCAATAATATGATTGAGGATAAGGGTGCAACGAGTTTATGCGCAATTGTTGCAAAATTAACGCAAGGTAGCAATCATTTTGGTGGTAGCGCCATTGGTAAATTACCAAAAGGTATGCAAAAATTGAATTTGGCACGTTGTGGATTGAGCGGTAAAGGCATCGCGCAAATAGCTCATGCATTGAGTTTAAATCGTAGCATGCCGACAAGTTTGCGTTATATCAATTTTTCCGACAACACAATAAAGGATGATATAAATAATCTTTGTAATTTTCTCGCTCAGCCTAATAGCCTTACTCATCTTGATCTCGCTGGTACAGACACAACACTTGAATGTTTATTTGGTGCATTGTTACGTGGTTGTGCTACAAATCTAGTCCATTTAAATGTGGCACGTAATTCATTTACAAGTAAAAAGACCAAAGAAATACCTCCTAGTTTTAAACAATTTTTCACTGCGACACTGTCACTCAAATATTTAAATATTTCTTATTGTAAATTGCCATTGGAAGCATTGAAACATCTATTGCTGGGATTGGCATGTAATGAGAGTACAGTAGGCCTCGAATTGGACATGAGTGGCAATAATTTGGGATCAATGGGCGCACACGTACTTGAATCGTGTATACACGGTGTACGTTGTATTGGCTCACTCGATATATCCGACAGCAATATGGACATTGATTTGGCACAAGTTATTACGGCAATTGGCAAAAATAAATCAATAAAACATGTTTATATGGGACGAAATACTGCGGGAATGAAGACAAAACACGTTGCAATTGTGATGGATGCACTTGTGCAAATGATTCAAGAAGATGATTGTGTATTGCAATCATTGCATATACCAGATTCAAGACTCAAAGGAGATCTTTACAGTTTGATTAATGCTCTCGGTAGCAATACATGTCTCAATACACTGGACATAAGTGGAAATCAAATTGGTGATCCTGGCGCACGTTTATTAGCCAAAGCATTACAAATAAATAATCATCTTAAGACAATAATTTATGACAAAAATAATATTACACTGCAGGGCTATTCAGATATTGTTCATGCATTGGAGAAAAATTTTAGTGTTCGACATATGCCATTTCCAATCTATGATTTGCAACCGTGTATGAAAATATCAGCGGAAAAATCGGAAAATCTGGCCAAAAAAATTCAAGAAATGTTGCAGAGAAACGTAACACCGTGTAAATACAGTCCTGGACAAGCATTCCGACTGCAACAGGGTTTTCTATTAAGTTCAACTCAACAAGTTGTCGATAGATTAGTTGTTCAAACTCAGGATACAATTAAAACACTCGCAGCGGAAAGTTGTGACGCTAATAATGATATTAATCATGCAACTGGTTTAATACAAGACGCTGACAATTCAAAGCAATTGTTACCGAGATTACATGAAGTATTGCAACGGCGAGATGAAAATAATCCAATTGAAGGTAAATTACGTGAAATAGCTGAGGATGTACACAAAGTTGTGACAGATTATTTAGAAGATTCATTGGAAGCCATTTTAAAATGTACTAATGATCATTGTCCAACGGTAATGTCACAAACAATTGTACGTGGTGATGATAGCGAACCGGTGTCAATCGAGAATGATTTGCGTAATGTATGCAAGGGAAAAAATCAATTGAGTTATGATTTTGTTAATTCATCAATAATTGAACAAGCTGGCACTGACATTGTTAATAGAGTTAATGAATTAAATCTCGCTGTTGCAGCCCATATATCCGATAGAATAACCGACGAAGTTATTGAATCTCTTTCACGTAGTTATAAAACTTTAATTGGTGATACACATGACAGAACACGTAGCAGCACGCCCGATGTATTGCGGCCAAGTGTCAGTTCAACGAGCAGCGGTAGCGTTATTGGCATAGGTGGTAGTATGAGTATAGGTGTTGGTGTAGGAATTGATGGTGGAAGCTATTCCATTGATTCAAATATTTCTTCAACTGGTGGCGATCGTGTTTCAACAATGGCTGTTAATTCACATAGGCAATCTAATATGGAGCACGAGTATGCTACACCATCCAGTATATTAATTGGCAGCTCAATCAACTCTCAGCATAATACAGATGACCAATCTCCAATGGTAATTATCACTGTTATTATTCATTAATTCAACTTACCATTTCATGTGGATACATATATAGTATGTGTCATTTTTTCTGTACATTGCTAACCAGAAATTGGATTATTTGAATCTTGTGAGTAATAGTTTTGTACTATATTTACAGTAGAGTTGATATAATCGGTGTTTTTGGGGGGGAAATAAAAAAAAAAGTATTCCATTGCAATGCATCTATTCATATTTAATTTATTACAATTTCTAATACATTCCTTTTCTTTCTTTTGTTCCATCAAGGCGACGCCACACTTGTCCAATAAACGGAAAAGTTTGCATGGAAGAAAGTTGCGGCCCAAATCCGTAGTTGATTCCGTTGAGGGACTTTCAGCTGACGATATTCCAGACTTGTTACCGAATTTACCGAAAGATAATACTGAGAGTATGTACACACGTATTATGGTGTGCAATTTGTAGAAGGAGAAAAAAAAAACAAAAATATGGACTAATTTTTCAAATCATTATTGTTTTTTTCTTGTAGCAATATCAGAAAATGAACACTCACTAACTGAATCATTAGATTCTATATCGGAATTACCAAATACTGGTGGACAACAGTTGCAACATCTTGTTAAATCTCGACCTCGTAGAACGAAAACTAGAGCGCCATCTAGACCAATGTTGAGGACTGATGTTCCGAGAGGTTCATTAGCCCTTGGAGAGGGTCTCGATGTATTTTTTAGACCCACTACTCCTACAACTCCACTCATATCACCAACCAGTGATGACAGGTAAAAATGAAAAGCAGAAAATAAAAACACTCTTGCTAAATTACACTACAAAACTTTCACATAATATATATATATATATGAAACGGTCTAATTAATTCGTGTCTATTTCATAGCTCTCTACACACATTTCCAACTGATGGCAGCCCTAATTTATCATTGACGAGTCAGCGTAGCATTCCACCAGACGCCGAGAAAAAATCTCATGGTTGTAGTTCACCAATACTTAAAACATTGCTTGAGCCTGCACCACGTTCACGTTCAAGTGATAATTTCGAAAAATTTTCTCCTCTTGCCGGTCGACGATCGCAAGGCGATACACCTCTCACTGCCTCACCATTGACACGTCGTAATGCAACAGACAATGCACAATTTAGTGAAACGGACAATCGAAAACGGTCAACTTTACCAACTGTCACTGCCAGTACTTCATCATCACCATCATATACACGTTCATCACGGGACTCGTCTGGTAATGAAATTTCCGAGACATTACCAGACATCGCTGCAACTACGGACAGTCAAAAAATCTCGATTAAAAGTCCTTTAAGTAATTCAACAGACAACGAAAAGTTAAGTGGTCCTATTGTGAATTTACATGCCAACAAACTCCGATCAATTTCATCTACTCAAGAAAATTGTCCGTCCAATGATTCCAACAAATATCAATCTAATATTGCACCATCAAAAATTGCTAGCAAAGTTAATTATAGTTCGAGTGGCGAACAATCTAGAGGCAGCGCAAATATCATTGCAAGACATAATAAACCAGTGCCACCTGCGATTGCACCTAAACCACGACCGTGGAGCATGAGTGGTGATCGAAAATCAGGTAATATTTATAACTATAATATACTCAATAAAATCTGACTAATACAAAAAGATCAGTTGAATCTTGTACAAACCTATTCAATCACGCAGTATATTATCATTATATTTTCTTCCCCATAATCATAACAACGCGGTTGGTTTCAAGGTGAATTCAATAATTTATTGAGCGATGGCTCAAGTCCAAATACATCAGCTGGTAATACTCCAGACTCCGGCGACGCACTTGATGAATCGACTGATAGTGGAGTGAGTGGACCGGCTTCACTTCCTCCAACACTTTCAGCAAGTAGCACTGCAAGCTCATTGAGTAGCAGTACGGTGGAGAAACGATCTGTTAGAGAACTTGCAGCAAGTTTAAATAAAGGAAAAAATGATCGTAAGGAAAATGGTGAGTGATGTTATATTATCGTAGCTTTTAATAATGTAAATAACTCAGCTATAATTATATTATAATTTTTTTTTTTCTCACCACCACAAGAAAAAAATGTACATATATACATATATAGATATTCATATCCACCTGGGAACCATTTTGTTTAATTATTTATTTAGTTTATTTTTTATTTTCGTAAGCTTTGCAATGTATTATATTATTTTAGAAGAATCCATACCCATTGCATGGAGATCGGTACTTCATCGTTCTGTTGATCGCACGACAACAAAGGTATTATTTCGGTTTTAATTTTGTTAATTTTGTTAATTTTTGTTCCATGCTTTGCTATGCCCGTATAAAATTAACAAAAAATTTTTATGATATTCCACACAGTCAAATAATTGATTTACAAAAAACAATTATTATTATTATTATTATTATTCTTTTTTTTTTAATGCATAACAGGGACTACAAGCACCGAAAAAGGATGAAGATGGCCGCATGAATTTTAAACTTCGGCGAACTTCATTTTTACGTGATTCAAATTTCAATTACGATAATGACGTTGTTGATGTTTGAAACGAATTTATATAAGTAATTTTCAAAGAATATATATATATATATATATATATACATTCCATGTTTTTTTGCATTTGTGCCATTCGTGAAAATATTAATAATGATACAATCTGTATATGTTAGGAATGAGCTACAATCTACGATGATTATTTCTATTTTAATTTTTTTAATGTGAACCCTTGAATGCAAATGAACCGTTGTCTTTTTAGCGATTATCTCTCTTCATTGCAATTCACCATTCTGTATTTGTTTTGTTCAAATTATTCCTCTCCATAGTTTATTCATCGATGTATCATCAACTTTCATATATATATTTCTTGGAGATCAAACGGAAATATGCATTTAAGGGTTAAATGAATACCAAGGCTGGTTTCTACCGTGAGCCTAGTCACTATTTGATTGGCATACATTTGATAAACAAGAAATGATAAATTGGGCTTGATATTTGATCAGTAATTTTAAAAATTAAAAATATTTATACAGTAAACCACAAATGATAATTAGCATTGTAATTATGACATGGAAAAATTTTTAATCGCAATTATAACAATGAATCAATTAATATAGATCAAATTAATCGCATAGAATGACACGAAAACTAGATTGTGTAGTGAGAGATTTAAACTCTCGCAGTGAAAAATGTTATAGCATTATTGGCTTATAGCATTTATCATAATAATGATAATAATGAATACTAAATCATTATTATTATTATTGTTATTATTATTATTATTATTACTACTATTACTATTATTATTTTATATGTACATATTAAACATTTCCCGGCATTATTAGATTGTATACATGTGTATGATGTACGGCGCGACATTGTCAATTGTTTA
Source organism: Zele albiditarsus (assembly GCA_958496275.1). Classification (NCBI taxonomy): domain Eukaryota; kingdom Metazoa; phylum Arthropoda; class Insecta; order Hymenoptera; family Braconidae; genus Zele; species Zele albiditarsus. The sequence goes on from OY292411.1 coordinate 1,824,373, forward strand.
ACAGGCAATTATACACATTAACAAGTACGTCAATTGATTTTGTGGTGTTTGGCATTTGTGCATTTTGGTAATTGTGAGATTTAATTCGTATCCATCGAGCAATGAGCAATAGTGGAATCGTTATTGTGCCAAACAAAGTTCCAGTACTACCACAATTGCTCCAATCTTTTGTATGATAAATATTTTTATTATTATAATTATTATTTTTTACAATAATTTATGAGTATATTATAATCCTCGTCTTTCGGCTTTTAATAACAAACAAATAGGAAAAAAAAAAGAAAAGAAAAAGACTGCGATGATGCAAATAATATGGTCCTGCGACTGTGACCGAATGTTATAACATTATTAACTATCAATTTATAATTATTATGCAGGCTTCCGCAATTTATTCCGTCGAAGAATCAATGCCGATTTTATTATTTATCCTAGGCACACACACACTCATACACAATTATGATATTAGTATTCGATTTAATATATAGACAAGTCAATTTTTATGTAAATAATATGGATGATTCACCTATGTAATTTTTCCATCCCTTTTATTTTTTTATTTTCATTTACTTGGATTTGTTTTTTTTTTTTTGGTTTTTTTTTCCTGGAATTATCTATAATCAATGCGACTATATATTTGACAAGTATTTACATTTGATAAATGATGAATTGCTAAAATTTTATCAATATTATTACACAACAATGATATTGGCATATAGAAAAGATCTATAATCAATAAATAATGAATGGAAAATGACAATTGTTTTTATTCAACTAATATTTTAATGTAAAACGAAATTCTATTATTAACAAATCTCTTTACGAATAATATATTGTGGAAACTACGTATCTTTTGGGATATGATGTAAACATTTCATAAAGCTGGAAACATAAATAATCTTATTGAATAATTGAATTGAGAAAAGAATTAGTAATTAATATTTGGAACAGGGAGTATGCCACGAATAAATTGGAATGATTAATTATGGGGATTTAATTCATAGAAGAAAATCGTAAACAAAATGAAATTCCAGATGAATTGATGTCCCCTTTTGCCTTTTCAGAATTCTTCTTAATGGAGGAGCAAATTCTGTGGAATGTTTGGTTGCAATATCATTTCATAAAAAAAATCCAACGTATTCAGAAGATATGTTTGTCCCTTGTTAAAAATAAAATCTCTGGTAAATTAATAAACAGATTTCAGGACATTGATTCTTCTTCCATAGAGAATTTATTCGATTATGTCGCAATTGTCTATCTCAACGTCTGATTTTATTACAAAGTTCCCCTGAATATTTTTCAATTTATTCTTCTCTCATAGTGGATTTGAAATTCCAGAGAAATGAATGAAAAGTATTTTGAATTTCTTTCAATTAATATTAAAATATTATGAAAGTTCTCGCTGCTCAAATTGATGTTTATTGACCAATTACATTGTTTTATTTTTTATCATTCTGTTTTTAATCCCCTTCTGGTGAAAAATAAAGTTCCAGATAAATTCAAGTTTGCAGATAATATTAGATGAGTTGTCTTGACATTGCGACGACGTGGAACCCACATGAGCAAAAGAATATAAGATGATATAATTGGCCACTGATGTGTCAGTGTGTATGCGCACGCACACACACACGATACACTTATGCAGTAAAATATTGCTTTTTTATAGGTTATAAAGTCCATTGATATATTTATACAATTATTATTAAATTATAAAAATGTCACCTTCAAAATCCGAAAAAATAGCAAATGGAAGTAAATGTGAACAAAGCGTATGGAGTCGTGCAATAACGGCGAATTCAGAGTGGCCCGATAAGGTAAACATAACCTCACTTTAATCTCCATTTATTATACGTAAAATATTTAGTAAAACAAAAATGTGAATTTCAGGATGAATTTCTCGATGTTATTTATTGGAGTCGTCAAGTAATTGGTATAATTCTTGGTATTGCATGGGGTCTGATACCATTGAAAGGTTTCGTAGGATTGTTATCGTAAGTATTATAGATGGTTTAATTTTTTTTGAATATTTAACATTTCATTGAGCCTCTCCGATCAAAAATTGTCACTCTAGTCATTTATTTCGTTATATTTGTCTTTATTTTTGAAATCCATATTAGCCATTTAACAATATTTAGACAATTAATATTGCTATCCTCAAGTTCAATTACTTAGAGTAATTCATAAAGCAACAATGAACATTTTTTTCTCACATTACATATACAGATCTTCCATAATTCTAATTACATTGCCTATTTACTCTTCACATTGACAATCAATCATACATTACGGTACATAAATAATCAGAGAAGCCTGTGTGGGAATAAAATATTAAGAATTGTATTGTTTCGTAGAAGACAAACTCAATCATACGTATATTCTCATCATAATCACTCTCTTCCTCTCTATATACAGATTCGTATTAGTCAATGCGGGCTCTACTTATTTATACATGAGTAGCTATCAACAAATAGACGAAGAAGAATATGGTGGAATTTGGGAATTGACTAAGGAGGGTTTCATGACTTCATTCGCTGGCTTTTTGGTAAGCATATACTGTCACAAAAATTCATAAATTTTATCTATAAATATGAATTGTAGTGCACTTAATAACGACAAGTAAACTTTTTTGTACAGGTCACTTGGATCATAATATATTCCGGATTGCACTTCGACTGATGAAACAAGCTTGCGAAGTAAAGTTCAAGCTTGTAAATAATCATTTTCTCTGACCATATGTTATAATGTAAATAAATTCAACAAAACATCAAGTGTGCATTTCATCAACGACTATTTCATGCTATTGATAAATTTATATCGTTAGATATGAAAGTATATTATATATTGTCATTGATGCATTCTGAATGAAGAACAAATAATTATAACCATAATTTTTTTTATTGTGAAAAATAAAGTATATTATATATATATACAATGTAGAAAAATTATGGGAATGAATAGCATTTTTATAATCTTTGTAATTATCCAATCATTAGACGTTTCCTTCCACGAGCTCTCACATCTTCATATTTAGATATAATTTCACGTCGCTGTTTCGTGTCGACAATACCTTTTTGATAATACTTCATAATTGTAGAAAACAATGTTGGTACTTGTGAATGTGAGCTCAATAATGATCTTTCAAGAACATATAAATCAACTGCTTTGTCTTCAGCAGTTGAATCAACTCTTGCCAATCCAAAGTCAATAACAGTGAATAAAGTTTCATCATGGTCATTATTTTTGTTTAATGGCTCAGATTTTTTGAATATCGAATTTTTAACGAGTATATTTGATGTCGTTAAGTCACCGTGAATTATATTTTTCATATGTAATTTACCTAAAAGTGAACCCAAAGCGTTGCCAAGTCGATCAATCCATAAGTCATCATTATTCTCATTGATCATTGTTTCTATGTACAATTTTAGTGTGATAGCATCATTTATGTATTCCATGAAAATACTACGTCGTGCTAAATCAACCAGGAAAATAGCAGGCGTCGTGACACCTATAAAAAATAATACATTCCTGTATTTTGTTCATGTTTGACTCATCATTATTGCTGGTACAATCATGAATAATCAAAGAATTTCATTTTATCATTATCGGTTTAATCAGTTTCTTCTCGTATAACCACGAAATACTATGCAACATGAAATAACCTATTTCAAGATACATTTATATCTATGTGTAGAATCTACAGGTAACTGAAAAACGGATATGAGATCAATAATTAAATACTCCAGTTTATACGTAATAAATAGATTACCTGCAGCTTTTGCACGAACAATCGCGCGTACTTCACTTTTAATTCTCTCTTTAGTCAAACTTTCATCAAGCTCTAAATGTCGATAATTTTTTTTGAATCGTTCTTTCTGCAATGCCAATCTTCCTAAATAATTGCCCTTATAAATTCGCGCTTCAGCACCTTGACAAATTAATTCGAAGCCCATTTCACCCATGATTGTTTAGCTACAACAAATATCATATAAATTAAAATTTCGCCGGTACAACATGCGTATTATTGTGTAATCAGCTGCTCGCTACACTGTTTATCCCTTCTGCTTTGCTTTCGCCTATCGTTTGCCTGTCAAATTATATATTTATCAACGAAAATAACATGAGCATGTAATACATTTGCTTACCGCAATGGTCGCTAGCGCTAGTGAGCAATATGAAAATGCGAATGAGAGAACACGAGGGCGAAAAGGCGAAAAAGCGAATCGATAACACTACGGAGAAGTAGCGTCCTGCGCGCTAATCGCCCATTCCCAAAGCTAGTACTCGCTTGTACTTCATTGTGCTCGGGTTGAACAAATGAAACAGGCGATTTCTATCTTTATTCATAATACTGCTGATAAACATTAATAAGAATATATTATATTTATTATTAAATCTTTACAGTGATTGCAGTATACGAATATTATATGCAATATGAAAGAAGAAATTAAGGTTGATGCTAAACGTTTGATAGCTGAAGTATATAAACGATCAGCATTATGGAATCAGAAAGATGTATTATATCACAATCGCGATGTAACAAATCAGATTTGGATGGAATTGTCGGCTCTATTAGGGCTTCCAAGTATGTCATGATTTCATTTTTATCAATATCTGTTTTTTTTTTCTTTTTGATCTAGTGTCAGGTCAAGTATGAAGAATAACTTTTTCCGATTGTGACATCAAGCTTGTCCTTGCCAGAGATTAATTAGCAGCTGTGGATATGCATTGTAATGTGCGGTTACGATATAAAAATACCTTAATGTGATTTAATATCGATCACTTCTTTATCGTCTTTTTTTTTTAATGCATGCACGAATATACTTTGATTCGATAATGTACATGTTGATTCGCTTTCTTGATTTATTACTCGCGCACACGCATATATGCTATTTATATATTATATATATGTACATGTGTATATACATAACCTCCCAAATTGTATCTGAATTCGTCATAATTTGATAGAAATCTGTGAAGACCTGTAGTTGTTTTTATTTGCACATTGTCAGGATTCGTTAGAATATTCTATTACAAATAAATATTGTTAATTGTGGTTGCAGTCTGACGAATTTTTGTTGTCAAGTAAAGATGGTTGTTATCGACCTAACGAAAAATTGATGATTAATAGGATTTTTTTCGATCGAGAAATGCTGAAGAGATTGAAATTTGTAAAACTCTACATCGACAACAGGCAGCCCTAGGCATTGAAGAGATATATATATATATTATTGTCTTACTTCACCGTTAATTCAAATCCACTTTGCACGTAAAAATTCAATGGCGATGTATTTCCAAAAAAGTTCGTAGTGGAACTGTGGAATCAAAGAGAAAAATGGTCAATATGTAAATTGTAATTGTATAAATATGAGATATCAGTTGCGCGAGATGTTAGGTAGGGAAATGTTGAAATATCTCACAGAAATTTATTCCAAATGAATTAATTTTCACCATACATTGCTTACAAACAATAAGTCATCCATTCAATTCAATACTTATATGAATTTCAGAAGCTGTATTGAAGGCCAAATGGAAAGGACTGCGGGATACATTTCGTGCGGAAATAAAAAAGGAACATGTATATAATAAAAATAAATTTTCACGTACAAAATCAGTATGGATTCATTACAAACGTTTGCAATTTTTGAAAGAACAAATGTTACCGCGTCCACCAATATGGGAACGTGAAAACTGCAATGATCGTTTGCAAGATAAAAATGATGATGAAACAACTTCATCAGTTAAGAATGGACAATCAACACGTGTATCAAGTGCGCGTATTGGTACTAAGATAATGTCGAGAAGAAAAAGTACACATTCTCATACCAGGAAGAAAATAAACAACAACAATAATAATAATACATGTGTTGCTGATGGTAATAATAGTTGTACCGACGATATGAAAAATGAAAGTAAAAAATTATCCAAATTGGAATTATCATCAACGACAGCCACATCGTATCAAACAACGGAAATGCTCGCGGACACTATATCAACAGCAAATGTCACTGTTACAAATCCAACTTCAATGGATAATAACAATGATACATTATTAAATGAACTTCAAACGATAACGGTAAAACATGAGCCCGTGGATGTAATTTCCGAATGCACAGAACATGAAGATGTTAATTCTTCTGGGTCATCAAGTGAAAATGAAATCATATTGCAAACAGCATCACCAGAGCAAGTACTTATGACTAATACAATTGGTGCAACATGCAGTGCACAATTTACGGTTGATCCACTCGAGGGTAATCGCTTTGATGACAATTATTATTTCCTTATGAGTCTTTTACCACATATAAAAACATTACCAGCTGAACAACGAATGCTATTACGAATTCGAATGCAAGAGCTTGTATACAAAGAAGTTTATAAAAAAAAATAATTGCATTGATAGTTCGTCGTCTTAATGATAATCACATGCATATACATATGTGTGGGAATGGATATAACTATGAACAATGCTCCTCATTATATTCCCATCTTTTCACTTTTTTTTATATATGCATAGAGTTCTCACCAGGAAAGGATAAAAATTATCCTGTCACCTTACACCAAAATTCCAAAGATACATTGTTAAATTTTATGTATATATATATATATAGGAAAAAAAAAAATTATTGCTCGCGCGCTGTACCTGACCGCATTAATGTGAACCATTTAAAATAATAAGTGTGTCAGAATAATAAATATGAGCACAGAACGACGCTTTTTTTTTTTTTTTTTTCAAAATTCTTTTCTCTTCTATCTCATTTTACGCGGAGAAATTTTCACATCAGATATTACTGTATACACAGTTAAGTAGCGGAAAATATCGACACTGTGGTGGAAATCAATATAATGAAACAAAATAATATATAAGAAATAGATTGTTAAAACTAAAAAAAATATTATATACATATTTTGAAGTTGGAAACAGTGAAGTATGAACTATTCGAGTTACCCTTTTTTTTTTCTGCTATACAAAAATGCAGTGGTACATTCCTAAGATTATCGTTCAATATTACAGTGGATTTATCGTAGAAATTTTCCATAAGTAAATTGTACTTTCACTATTGCGCGATAATGACTAATTCTCGTGACTATTTTTAAAAATTTGAATATTTGCGATGGTAAAATTTAAGATGTGTTGGCGTCAGATTGTATTCTATTGTCTGATGATATTTTTTCATCTTTTTCTAATGATTAATATAGCGTTAATACAGTCAATCATTATAAAGGTACACAGTGATAAAAATGATTCAATTTTATGAATATTTAATTTGCGTGAGAGTATTGTTCCGTGGATAATTTGTCAGAATTATTTTGACGACCATACCGGTGTATCATAGAATATATATATATATGAGTAGGTGCAATAAATACACCGACTCAGGTAGATATGAGGTGTTCAGTCCTGTTATTCACGCATGCGCAACTTGAAAAATTTTTTTCTTCATGTTAAACTGTTGGCTTTCGCCCGTTCATCGTTTTCACCTCCCACTTTGATAACCGCGGCTATCTCTCACTCATACAATTGGTCTCTGTCTCGCTCCCACGGCTATTGTTGGTCTTGGAATGTCTTTGCGCTTGGCTCGCGGTCGACGATCGTCATCATAGTTGGAGCCAAGCAGAGCCAAGGTACGAGAAGGCGACGCGCGCGTGATTCATCACGGGACATTTCATATATTAAATATAATATACTTTCAGTATTTCATCAATACGAGACTGTGATTTTTTGACTCAGTATTCAATTGTGTTTTATACTTCACCTAAATTTAATATCCATTAACGTAAATATTCGTTTGAAAACGTATAAATATATATTTAGAAAGACAACAAAATTTTCTATCCAGGTGTTTTATAAGTTATTATTTTTTGTGTGTATGTTATATTGTATATACATATGTCAGTCACACTTGACAACAATTAGTTGTGGCTAAATCCAAGGATAATACGTAAATTAAAATTGAAATGACATTGGAGTGGAATAGCAAAATGTGTCAAATGTTGTTCAGTATGGCGGCTCCAATTTATTGGTGATGAATGCAGCAGGTGAGAAAATATTTTTGAATACCTCTGTCTATATATATGTCTGTGTGTGTGTGTTATTGATTCATTTATATTTATTCGCGATAAAAATAGAAAAATATTTGCTCACAGTTGATTGTATAATGACGTATATTATTGTACACATTGTAGTCTTTTTTTCGTATACTATTTTTGATTTATGTACAGTTGATACCAATTGTTTATTATCTATTTGATATTTTCAATCAGCATTTATTTATAGATGAGGTAAATTAAATTCCCATATTTTTTAAGTCTAGTCATTCACAATTTTTCTCATTATTTTTTGATAAGCAGATATTTAAAAAATATGAGAATACAATTTATAAACATCATTGAAATATTAATTGTTAGATACAAGTAAATATTGTGTGAAGTTAATTGTACCACGACGTCTATTATTGTACACGTTATATTATCCTCTAAATAACAATCAAAATAACGCAGCATATATTAATTATTTATTATGTTTTTCATATTTAAAATCAGTATTTATTTATTATAAATGTTTTACATTGTGCTCTTATATTCTGTGGGTCTTTCTGATTATCAACGATATTTTTATTTTTTTTTTTTATTCACAGAGACTTGAAGAGTATGGGTGTTTGAATGATAAACAATCAAATAAATGCTGTACTATCAATATTGATAATATATTTTATAGCATTGGGCTTGAATTTTTTGTATTTTTTTCAAACATATCCACGTGGGTATAAAATATTGTAACGTTTTATTTGAAATTATTTCAGATGTGAAGCGCGTAAAGTGAAGGCACATCTCACGAACGAGACATAAACTTCTCGAATACTAATACACTAATACAAAGACGCATATCACATTTTAAAGTCAGTTGTAGAATGGTAAGTTCTCGCTTTACGACGGAACTGCGTGTAGATGATTCCAACTCCGATTACGAAAGGAGTGAAGAAAATAATCTAACTGTTAACGAATCATCAACTACGACAGCCAATGAACTCAGTGCCAATAGCAATATTCCTACAAAATCTATAAAAATTATTGCCAACAATGCCAATGTTAAAAATACGCCATCAACACCAACTACACCGACAGCTTCTGCTAATGGTAATATATCGATAGGATGCAGGAGTCAAAGTGGTCCGCCCTCGTTATCAATAAATTTCGACGATGTAGAGCTGACAAATTCATCAACAAAAATACATCCAGTAAATTTTATCGGTGCTTCGACCGGTTCATCAAATTTAATAGAAAAATTACCGTCTGAATACGGTGAAGAGAGTTACGAAGGGATTGGATACGGACGAGGTGATACAGAACTCGTTGATGTTGGAGTAGAATCGCCTGGTGACGGAAGTAGTTCAGCACCATCACCAACACCAACTGGATTACACTCCCTCGGGTAAATAAATAGAGTTGATTAATTACTATCGTCAACGCCCCACTATAGTGATAATTAATCTTTCAACTATTTATTTTAACTATTGAATTTCTAGAAAAAATACTGCTAGTCCCAGTTCAACGCTTGGAAGACACACGTGGTTACGAACATCATTGAGACGAACTCCACCTGGGTAAAATTATATTTATCATTATCTGATTATGTTAGATGGTATTTGCATTTTATAGCCCCAAGCGTTAAGGATTTGCATGAACTTTTTTTATTACTTTTACATTTGGAACTTTGATTATTTTAATTCATATACACAGCAGTCGAGTCAAGTGCCAAATTAATTTAATTAAAAGTATCTGAAACAAAAATTCTTCATGGATCATTGCAATTCTGTTAGAGATTTAAAAATGTTTCAATACTAACTGATTCTTTTTTTTTTTTTAATGATGAAAATTGATTGTGGAATATAATATAAATTTATGTATTGATATTTGGCAGAGCACGATCAACCAGACAACTTGGATCCAATGCTTTAGCAAGGTAAAAGTCCATTTTTCACTCAAGTATTTATTATATAAAACGACATTGTTTAATGTTTATATGTGATGCGATTTGTTTAGTCAACTTTATCGCAGTGGAAGTTTCAACAGTTCAGGCAGAGGCTCCACATGCGACACTACTGACGATATGTACAGTGACGTTTCCCTGGAAGATGACGTTATAGATCTTAATCATAGAGTAAGTTGTGCAAAAAAAATAAAATATAAACAACACAATGAACAACATAAGAATTGCATTTTTATTTCATAATTTTTAGGTTAGAATGATTCAAGAGCAAATGGAAGTACTTGTGGATACGCAATCGTTAGGTGGTGAACGTTATGCTAGAGTAAAACAAGAAAATGCAACGCTTCAAGCGAGGATTCTTATGTTGGAGGAGGCGGCAAAAGACGCCGAGTCCAGAGCTGAGGAGAAACTTCAGGTTTTTTCATTTATTTATAGGATGAATTACTGTTTCGATATTTCGAGAATGTGTGAATGGATATTTATATTTATTAGATATGGTTTTTTTTTATTTATTTTTGAATGATAGGCGGAACAACGTAGACACAGAGAATTAATAACCCGTATGGATCGTGAAAAGCAATTGGAATTAGAAAATTCTGCTATTAAAATGCAAACAATTGAACTGGAGTGTTCGGGTTTGAAAGAGCAAGCGGTACGACTACGCCAGCAACTTGATGTTGCGAAAGAAGAAAGGAATCGATTAGAGAATGCATTGGAGGAAGCAAATGCCGCTACAAATAGCGCACGCGAAGCAGAACGACAAGCTACATTACGAGCAAATGAAACGCGCGTTCTTTTTGATACGGCTAAAGAAGAACTCGCTGCACGTGCGAGGGATCGTCTTAGAATTGAGGATCTTTTGTTGGAGGTTGCGAGACTTGGTGCAAAAAATAAAAGTAAATATATATATATATATATATACGTATTCAAGGGAAGAGAAAAAAAATCATTAAAGCTGGTTTTATTTTACCAAGAAACTGTCTAAGAAATGCTAACTTTGGAATTCAATTTTTTTCCTGAATCGTAGTTAATTCAGAATTAATTCACAAAAGAGATGCGTGCACAAAATTTAATTCATCTAACGTTTTTTCTTGTATGTTTCTTTTGTTTTTTCTATATTAGCATTACAAGAATCTCAAGATGAATTACAAGCTGCAGTTGCTCTTCATGCCGGACGCGAACTTTTAATGTTAAATCCCACTAGTGGTTACGGATTTGAGAAAAATCCAAGAAGTCTCGCGGCCGAATTGTCGGCTGATGGAAATACCGATCATGTAAGTTAATATCCAACATAGAAAGATTTTTACGCAATACAATTTCATACATTTGAAAATATTAAACACATTTGTTTTCCAGTTGGATGGACGGAGCCGTGGTGAAACTTCAGGAGATCAGAAACCACGCACAATGTCTGAGGTAATATAGTTTTTCTTCTGTATCATAAACCAAGTAATTACTACTGTTATCTGTTAATAATTGACCTTTTTTCTTTATGTTTATTAGGCGCTGCAGGCTTTGAAAGAGCAACAAGAAGTTAATGCACAACTTCATGCATATATTGATGGAATTCTCCTCAATATTGTTGAAAATTATCCACAATTATTGGAAGTGAAGCAACCCCATTGACATATATAATAAATAACGGTTTGTGTTATTAATAATAAAAAAATTTAATAGGTTTTTTACAATGACGAAGAAAGGAAAACAAATCTGAATGAGATATCCGTCCGCCTTTGCATATATGTAATAAAAATAAGATGACAACAACACATAATTGTGATTCTGTCGGCAATGATAGTGATTTTAGTTTAATTATAGATCATAATTGCAGAATGTTTGGATGTAATGTGCCTGATAGAGATTGACTGACATTGAGTTTGATTGACTGCTATATATAATATAATAATTGCTTCTGTTTATTTAATTCCGTTTTGTTTTTAATTCTTCTCACAGTTCTATACAGTAATATACAAAGCCGTCGCACACGGTGTTGGTAAAATTTAATTTTCATTTCAATATAACTGATACAACAAAATGTATCGTCTCGAATTATTTTTCAGTAATTAATGGTATCATGTACAATAATTACTTCTACTCCATATTCAAGTACGAGTATTAGATTTTATTGTGATTTATCTACCAAGATATACAATTATACTTCAATGAATTTGTTATTATATAGTTGTCACAAATAAATAATAATGATATATTTTCATAAAATGTGATGTTGGATTAATACAAACGTAAACCTTCAGATGTAAATTTAATACAGCCAGGCAAAATAACATGAATTTTTTACGATTTATTTGCCTGTGTAGTTATCGTAATAATTTTAATTCCAAATTTTATTGTGATTATTTGATTTTATTGTGACTTGATAGAATATACAATTATACTACTTTGTAAATTTTGTTATTAATTGTCATAAATAAACAATTATAATGCATATTTTCATAAAATTGGCTATACAAAATCAATATATTATATACCTACCATAATTAAAATTGAAATATAGCAGAGAATATAATCAAGTTTTACAATTTATACCTTCATATAATTATATATTATATAATAGAACGTGACTTTTATTGTCATATTCTAATGCGAATAACAGTTCCTTTATAACACGACTCATACATGATATTATGCAACCATGATACAATAAATTTCATTCTGATTGTTACAAATCAATATAATAATGATATATTTTTATGAATTGTGATATTGAATCAATACATATATATCTATATGTATTTCATAGTAACGATGATAAAAATTTATTTCATGTATTGAAGGTGGTGGGGTAGAGTTCTAGGGAGGATGGGGGAGACATACTCTCTGATATATATCGAGAGTTAGTTGTCAGAGTCAATGACATAATTCTGACTGTCATTTCCATCATACTGATAAGCAGCGACCAATAACAAAACTGTGTCAATTTTTCATGCTTTTATTCATCATTAATATTTCATTTTCTATTTAATTAAATACTATTTCGCACTATTGACAATAATATTACGGCAATACAGTATTCATAATAAACTACATTGTACACGAGTAGTTCATTTAATAAGAAAGCAATATACACTCATTTATATTTGTTTTTGAAATAGGTTAGGTTTGTATATTACATTACTTGGTATTATCATTGTGTACAAATGAGAACTGAGATTGGATAACTTGCTGTTTTCTTATTGTTTCAGGAATTCGTGGGGTATCGAAAATTAATCATGATATCCGAAAGAGATTATGCACCTTTGAGTTCGGCGTGTGTACGTTCATTAACTGATAAAACTTATGAAAAGCGAAGAGCAGCTGCAACAGAAATTGAAAAGTATATTCATATTATTATTTACTTTGTTAGTAATTAAAAAGTAATAGTATTTTTCGGCTTGAGTCTGTGTCAAAGTTGATGGCAGTTTGTTCATAAATTTCCAAGATATGTGCCAAGCTAAATTGCAAAACGTCAGTTTAGTTATGTTTCATGATCAATATTGGGCACTTTATAGCCTCTACCATTCTCAAGAACTGATCTTAAAATTGAATAGACATATTTTTTTCCTGCCGCTGATTGATTGTGATTCATTTATTTACAGAATGGTAAAGGAATTTGCTGCAAGGAATGACGTAGTGCAAATAAAAAGATTGCTCAAAGTATTAGGACAAGATTATGCTACATCTCAAAATTCACATGCAAGGAAGGGCGGTCTGATTGGATTAGCTGCAACTGCTGTAGGTCTTGGCAAAGACACCGGTCAATATACTGAAGAACTCATTCGACCAATATTGGCATGTTTTTGTGATCCAGATGTACATGTTCGATACTCTGCTTGTGAAAGTTTATACAATGTAGTGAAAATTGCGAGAAGTGAAGTGCTACCACTATTTACAGATATTTTTGGAGCACTCAGTAAATTAGTATGTGATCCTGAACAAAATGTGAAGAATGGTACTGAATTACTTGACAGATTGATGAAAGACATCGTAACTGAGAGTGGAATGTTCGATTTGGTCGGTTTTATGCCAGTATTGAGAGAGAGAATTTATACAAAAAGTGCATTTGGCAAACAATTCATGATATCATGGGTATCAGTATTGGATGCAGTGCCTGATATGGATTTCGTTGTAATATTACCTGAAATATTGGATGGATTATTTAAAATATTAGAGGATCCTACACCTGAAATAAAAAAAATAACCGATACAGTACTCGGTGAATTTTTACGAAGTATAAAATCCAATCCATCAAGAGTTGACTTTCCAGGAATGATTAATAACCTTATAATTCATGCTCAGAGTTCAGATGAATTGCTGCAATTAACGGCAATCACTTGGATACGAGAGTTCATTCTTTTGTCCGGTCCATCAATGTTACCATATGCATCCGGAATATTATCAGCGATTCTACCATGTCTCACGTATGATGGTGATAATCGACGGAATATCAAAGACACAGCGACACATGTGAATTTACTTCTTATGGATCTAATTACCACAGAAAAATCATCACTTATCACAGAATTATTGAATAGTTGTGAAATGTCAAAAATTAAGTCGAACGACGTGAAAGCTTTGGATGAAGTATTTACAACACCTAATCTTGATCTCGCCAGTGTCGTCGAAGTTTTGATAAAGCACTTGAAACAAACATCAGTACAAACAAAAGTAGCAGTACTTAAATGGATTCATCGATTGTTCATTAATCTTCCGAGTAAAATGTACAATCATATTGAAAATTTATTTCCAGTTCTAATGCGAACACTTGGTGATACGTCTGACGAAGTTGTGCAACAAAATTTAGTGGTTCTTGCGGAAATAATTAGCCCAAAGGCTACTGCATTTGAACAGGAATCACCGCGTGATACACAATCTATACCGTCATCCACTCCAATACGCAATAAATATTTTACAAAATTTATTGTCAATTTGCTTCGATTATTTTCAACAGACAGACATTTGTTGGAGGAACGAGGTGCATTTATAATACGTGAATTATGTGTGCTATTGAGCGCAGAAGATATTTACAAAATATTAGCTGAAATATTATTGGAGGAGCAAAATTTACGTTTTGCTTGCATAATGATACAAACACTCAATGTTATTTTGCTCACGAGTTCAGAGTTGTTTGAATTGCGTAATAAATTGAAGGATTTGAAGTCCGAGGTAATCAGAAAAATATTTAATATTTATTATTAATTTTGAATTTACATTGCATTATTTCATAGCTTTTTTTTTTCTCATTTGGTATTTTACAGGAAAGCCGACAGTTATTCATTCGCTTGTATGAGTCCTGGTGTCACAATCCAGTTGCAACAGTGGCGCTCTGTTTACTCGGCCAAAAATACGCTCACGCATGTGATCTTGTCAGATCATTGTATCCTTTTCTTTAACTTTTATTCATCTCTATCACATTTGAACTCGATTAATAGATTAGTACAATAATTTTCTTAACCATCCACTTTATTTATTGTCAATAAATCAGCGCCAATATTGAAGTGACTGTTGAATTTCTCACTGAAATCGATAAATTAGTTCAACTTATTGAGTCACCGATTTTCACTTGTGAGTACAAAACAATAAAAATGTTCATTTCCATATTGATCTTCTAATTATTCTTCCGTTTATCATTGATGTGTCTTGATTGTCAGATCTACGTTTGGAATTACTAGAACGTGAGAGAAATGAGGCACTCGTTCGAACTTTGTACGGACTCTTAATGATTTTACCACAGAGTGAAGCTTTCGCAACGCTACATCGACGATTGGCTGCGATACCACCAGCAAGTTCAACCCTCGCTGTCAATAAAGATGACAAGAAAATTTTGAAAAACAATCAGAACAATCGCAGCAATGGTGACATTGATTTTCCACGGCTTTTACAGCACTTTGAAACAGTGCAAGAAAACCACAAAGAACAAAAACATCGTCATCGACTCAGTATACTCGTTGACCGTGATTCTACCACGAATCAAGGGTACGATGCAACATGAGTGCACACATAATAGAAAATTACAATATTATGCCAATATATATTTTTGATTAGACTGACGAGTTTCTTCATCGTCCGTGTCATCATCCGTCACATTTAACAATGAATCGTGAAGTTCATGAACATTATTGTGATTGACACTCCGATTATCGCTTTCGGTTGATAAAAGATTGAATTTGTCAACTAATTTATCGTTTTCATAAAGTATTAATGCTATTTCCTGTTGTGTATCG
Organism: Zele albiditarsus; assembly: GCA_958496275.1. NCBI lineage: Eukaryota > Metazoa > Arthropoda > Insecta > Hymenoptera > Braconidae > Zele > Zele albiditarsus. The sequence continues at coordinate 1,840,579 of OY292411.1, forward strand.
CAAATATTTTTCCATATTTTTGTACGTTCTTTTTGATTGGTGCCCGGTAAATGTGACGTTTGATTTGTCAACTGTTTTACCGGTAATCTGTCAAGAGACGCTGATAATTCTTCATAACGTTCTGCACTCTCTTGTGATAATCTGTATGAGAATGATTCCAATGAACGTTCATAAATATCCAAATCTTTATCTAAAATTTGACTTTGAAGATATATTGTCTGGACCATTTTATACCAATCAGCCAATGACTCAGCGCGTTGAACAATCGCTGGTATACATTCAGTTTCAAGGAGCATTTTGAGTCGACGTCCAGTTTCTGTTACTTTTATTCGCTCTAACACGTGAAATTGTTCGTCATTGTAAGTCAATGTGCGGGTTGCACGATCTCGTAATAAATGTTGCCAACCATCTCGCAATCGATCAACTAATGTTGCAGCTCTTTGACTAGCTTTAGTTTTCCATGGACATGTCAATTGACGAGTAGCACAGTCCCATTCGGCGCGCAATATTTCATCCTTGACGTTTCTTTGATAAAGTTGTGCGATTGCAGGCGCAAGTTCTGAGAATAATTGTTTACTCATTGATTGTAATTCATTGCGCCATTCATTAATTTCATTGTCCATTTGTAATCTTGGACCTGATGGAAGACTTGAAAATGTTCTCATTGCTTGACGACCCAATGACTCACATCGCTCTGTTGACGCAACAATTTTTTCAATAGCTTTAGTTAATTCACGAAGCCGTTCGGTTTTCGAAACTAATCTCGTTAATTCGGATGATAAAAGACCAACAAATGAATTAACTGAATTTTGCGATAATTTACTTGACAAGGACAATCGTTCAATTGCCCGTTTACATGAATGTCCCACAGAGCATGATAATTTTGCTTGACTCGCGTCATTCTCAACAGAAACAAGATTTGCAAATGTCGGAAAAATAATAGCTGTTTCGGCTGGTGATTTGATTTTATCCGCAGACGTGGATGACATTGATTGTGAAATTGATTCGTTTGCAGTGGGTAATGCACTAGGTGTCATACTCGTTACCGTTGACGTTACAGTTGTCGTTGATGTAGTTGAAGCGGCATTAATGGATGTTGGTGATGAAGCGGTATATCCACCAATAACAGCAGCAATCACATTATTATTATCGCGTGAGTAGAGTGAAAGGGGATTGTCTGCGGTTATTTTATTGGTTGGATAACCTTTTGCTGGAGTACTTTCATCAATAAATTTCGTTAACAATGTTTCGCCAAATAGAATAATTTGTGCATGTGATTGAATGTCTGTTTGCTCTTGAATATGTGCTCGTAATGACGGTAATTTTTCATCGAGATGTAAATAAATATGTATCGATTGCATTGTGTGAAAATTGAATATATAAATAGGACGTCGACATAGTATGTCTGTGACTTGAGTAAAAAAACGCTCGAAACTCCAAATACGTTGTCTATCAACTTCAAGTAAACCAGCTAGCAATGGTGTTACAATTTTTTTTAATCCATAACTGAGTCGACAATTCCGTGGCAATTCTCTACTCCAATCAATTGGACCATTTTCAGATGTTTGCGTACCTGATATAACACCTGAAGCTTTTTTTGTGGTAATATAATACATGGTTTCTTTGTTGCGTCGTCCACCAAATGGACGAAATGGTAAATTTCCTGTTGCTACATGATAAAGCGTTACACCAATAGACCATAAATCAACCGTTGCACCAAATGTTTTACCAACTGGCTTACGAAGTACAGCCCGCTCGTACATATCTGGATGAAGATATTCTTCAGTGCCGTAAAGTGAAACAAATTGTTGATCTTCATGCAGTTCTCTTGCAGCCCCAAAATCAGTCAATTTATATATCGTCGTACCATCATCGGCAATATATTTCATAATATTACCCGGTTTCAAATCACGATGTACCAAATTATTGTCACGTAAATGTTTCATGCCAGCACAAAGATGCTCCACCACAAGTAAGAATTCACTCTCTGCTAAACCATATGTATTTTCAGGATCATCTAAAATATTAAAGAGACTACCGCCTGTACAAAGTTCCATGACAATAACTTTGCCACGACCATCCTGTTCTTCCTCAATTGCCAAAAGTTTTACGATATTTTCATGCTTAACTTTTTTAAGAACTTGAAATTCTCGCATTTGTACATCCATCGGTCGCATGTGACTTAATTGGTTGAAAGTTTTAACAGCAACGGGTTCACCATTATTTTTATCAACCCCTTGAAAGACCGCGCCTGTAGCTCCTTTACCCAACACACTTGTTGTACACCAGACATAGTTTGCAGAACCTCGCAAGTACGACATTGTCACCTGTAAATTTCATATTATTATAAGTACTCATCAACAGTCACAAAACTAGTCACAAGGAATGTCATATTCTGAATGATATACATGATTAACTTGACTAGTAAACAGACTCAAATAAATAACTACAACATTGTATCGCGAAGAAGACGCGCAAAGTGGCATTTCCAATACGTTAATTCTGTTAATCATAAGGAATGAAATGGACATACTATTAATTGCTCTAATAATCAATTGATTCTAGAACACTGCAGCGTTACATCAAGTCCATATGGGAAATATGAAAACAGCAGAATATAAAATTAGAGAAAATCAGATTAGAAATCCGTGAATTTTGATTGGCGGAAAAAAAAAAAAGGCACACAGTATATTAGCATCTAATATTCATAAGTAACTACAGATATTGAGTTTGGTTTTGTATCCACTATTCTTCGGTTGTTTGTCATTGCACTGTTTTTTATAATGAATTAAAGACGAATGAATTAATAAATAAATAACAAAACGAAAAATACTCCTCATCTAAATGGACTGCGATAGAATCCCTTCTGACGACAAATAAACATTTAGAGTATGGTACGAAACAATGTCAAGACTTTCAGCATACAGTGTGTCCGCAAATAGAGATTAATTTGCTGTTTTGGTGATTCACTGCATGAATCTCTGCACAATACAATATCAATGAATTTTTATGTAACTATCTATACACAGTTTCTCGAGATACCTCTCCAATATTACTTTTAACGATATTATTGTCATGAATTCTCGAATGCTGTTGATAAGTAGTATCACTCAAGGTATAACCTATAAACTAAGTATTTAGCTACAGTCTCTCCAAACATTATTTATAAATAATATAATATCACAATAATTCGTAGTGATGATAACAAAGTTATGTTGTTCCTTACCACAGCAGTAAGTAAACAATCAATCGTACATAACCTATAATAAATGTCAAATACAACCATATAACAATATATATACATATAGGTTAGGTTTTCCACCCTGTTCAAATGAGTCACAATCAACCAATGAAATCATTGGCATTCTCTGATAAATGTTACATGATTGGGTATGATAATATAACTTTGATGCAACGGCACTCGGTGGAACCTAACCTAGATTCATGTACCTACAATATGAAAAGACAATTTAGTGGCGACCTCAAACGATGAACTCAATATCAAACGAAAAGTCCAGATGATTTCACCAGAGATGAGTAGAATTCTACGCTGCCTTAAAACATACACACGCATTCATTCGCGTACAATCATTATGAGCTTCAATATTTTTCAAATATTGAAAAATTAGTACCATGAGTGTTCTCAGAAATACATTCAGAACAATATCCAAAGTATGTAAGATATCGAAAATTCATTGGGATGCATTAGAAATTCGCAGATTCTCAGTGTTATATCACACAAAGTTGTTACCAAAATATCAGAAAACTGTTGAAAAACATATACTCTGTGCAGTTTGTCGTAATTCGTCCTCTAAATCTAATAACGAGGATGGAAGTGAGGAGACATGTAATATAGGTACCATTGGTCATGTTGATCATGGCAAAACATCATTAACTGCAGCAATAACAAAAGTAATATCGGAAAAATTCAAAACATGTAAATATGTTTCGTTCGATGAGATTGATAAAGCGCCAGAGGAAAAAGCACGTGGGATAACAATAAACATTGCTCATGTTGGATATTCAACAAAATTACGTCGGTATGCACACACAGATTGTCCTGGACACGCTGATTTTATTAAGAATATGATAAGTGGTGCATCGCAAATGGATGGAGCTATTCTTTTAGTTGCTGCTGATGATGGTACTATGCCACAAACTAGAGAGCATTTATTTCTAGCTAAACAACTTGGTGTCAAAAAAATTGTAGTATTTATCAATAAGGTTTGTGAAAATCATACTTTTATTGTGATTGATCACATAGCATTTACTTTCCCATCGAAAAGTGATCACTGATGCAATAGTTTTCAGGCGGATCTTGTAGATGAAGAACTATTGGAACTTGTTGAGATTGAAGTGAGAGAATTACTCTCTGAATTTGGTCTTGATGGATGTGCAACACCATGCATACGAGGATCCGCACGTTTGGCATTACAAGGCGATAACTCCGAGTATGGGATACCATCGATCATTCGATTATTGGATGCTACTGATTCGTATATACCAACGCCGAAGAGGGACTATGAATCGCCATTTTTTTTGCCAATTGATAACGTCATGAATATACCTGGTAGAGGGACGGTTGTAGTTGGTACACTAAAACGTGGGACTATTAAGAAAAATTCTTCAGCTGATTTGTTGGGATTCGACCTTGACACTAAAACCAACATATCTGACATACAGGTATTAATGTTAACGTTGGAAAGTCTTCGAATGTCCCTGTCCCTTTTCGTACTAACAATTTCACAGGAAGAAGCATTGAATTTTCAAATTCACTTTATTTAATTCAATTTTTCGGTGGCATCCTATCATAATTTGAAATTTTCGTTTTGCGCATTTGATTACATCCCATTCCCCGTCTGGGTTCTCAAGTTCATCGTGTGGATAGGTCAATTAGGTTGATATCTATACGAGATGAAAACAAAAATATTCATTACTGTTTGTTACAGATATTTCACAAAAGTGTGCCTCGAGCTGTAGCCGGCGAGAATATTGGTGTTTTACTGAAGAACATTAAATATACTTCTGTATTGAGAGGTATGGTGTTGTGTGAAAAAGGAACCGTAGAATCAAGTAATCATTTTGAAGCGCAATTGTATTTAATAGAGACTTCTGAGGGTGGACGACACAGGCCATTGGTAATACGATCTAACTCACCATTCATTCTTAAATAATGTCACAATGTTTAAAAAAGGTTTTTTCATTTTATTCTCGAATTGTTTCAGGCATCTGGATACTGCAATCAAATTTATAGCACTACATGGTCTGTACAATGTCGTTTTGATCTAATGTTGGAAGATGATTCCACTATGATAATGCCTGGAGAACAGTGTTCAACTGAATTAACACTCGTCAGAAGCATGCCACTTATTGTTGGTCAAACATTTACTGTTCGTGAGGAAAGAAAAACAGTGGCAACTGGTATTGTTACTCGAATTTTCAAACGATTGGTTGTTGACAGAAAGAGAATAAATCGAATTGTCGTACCTGGACGAAAATAATAAAGGAAATGATTGGTTGAAAATAAACAATTTGTGAATTAATTAAAAATGATTTGTTTTGTAAAGATTACAATAATTACGTCAATTTCTCTAGGTAATATACTTTTTATTAAAGAGAATGCGTAACGTATCCACATAAGTATTCATCGACTATCGTGTGTTTGTTTTATCTCTTGTATTTTTAAAATGCGTACGTAATGTGAATGAGTTCTTTTGTTGTTGTTGTTTTTTTTTTCTTTTACTTTTATATGACAATTTTGAAAAGACTGAACATGTTATTTTCAATGACGCGCGTTCATCGTCAATGCTCGTTGATGATTGGATACAGTAATCAAATCAAATATCAAACGTGCAAGTTGACTTTGGCGTCAATTATATACAACAATGTTCGGTTATATCTAGTTATTGACATCTATGTGACACTTGTAAACGTGCACGATGATTTTAAATTTATGCACTGAAGGAAGTAATGAAGTCTGTGACAATTTTCTTCATTTTTGTATCAGTCGCTTCACTGATGATGTTCTCCTTGGCAATTGTGGCGAGAACATCGGTGTGCGATGACTTGATGTGGGCGAGGAATTCTTTTTCAAATGCGGTAATTTTAGCTGGATCCATTTTGTCGAGGTATCCACGGACACCACAGTAGATTACGGCAACTTGTTCTTCAATAGCCATGGGAACTGAAATATAACAAAATAGATTACTAATATGGTTGTTGCATTTTTTTTTTCGAGTATGAAAATTCACAGTCAAGAATGGAATTATTTTTTCTTCAATCCACGAGACTTCGATTCATCAATTGGCAGAAAATAATATCTCAAGATCAGTTGTACTAATCTTGTTATAAACACGGTAACGTAAAAAAAAAAAAAAAGCAATTTTTGATTAATTGCTCTGGTGTTTCACTTCAATGTGAATAACAAATTCATTTTTTATTTTTTTTTTTACCATATTGTCCTTGTTTGAGGAGTTCAGTGAGTCGAACACCTCGGTTGAGGAGTTGTTGGGTGGCAGCATCTAAATCAGAACCAAATTGGGCAAAAGCAGCGACTTCACGATATTGAGCCAATTCAAGTTTCATTGAGCCAGCTACTTGTTTCATGGCCTTGGTTTGCGCAGCCGATCCGACACGAGATACAGAAAGACCGACATTGATGGCAGGTCGGATACCCTTGTAGAACAATTCAGTTTCCAAAAAGATTTGTCCATCAGTAATAGAGATTACATTGGTAGGAATGTAAGCTGAGACATCACCGGCTTGTGTTTCGATGATGGGTAAGGCAGTGAGTGAGCCACCTTCAAGCGTTTCATTCATCTTGGCTGCTCTCTCAAGAAGACGTGAATGAAGGTAGAAAACATCACCAGGATAAGCTTCACGTCCTGGCGGTCGTCTGAGCAACAGTGACATTTGTCGGTATGCAACAGCTTGTTTAGACAAATCATCATAAATGATGAGTGCATGTTTGCCGTTGTCTCTGAAAAATTCACCCATAGCGCAACCAGAGTATGGAGCAAGATATTGAAGTGGTGCGGCATCAGAAGCCGTGGCAGAAACAATAATGGTGTATCCCATTGCACCACTGTCTGTCAATCGTTTTAAAATTTGAGCGACGGTGGATCTTTTCTGACCAACGGCAACATAAATACAGTAGAGCTTCTTCTTCTCCTCACTACCCTCATTGAAACGTTTTTGATTGATAATGGTGTCAATAGCTAATGCAGTTTTACCAGTTTGCCTGTCACCAATGATCAACTCACGTTGTCCACGTCCAATTGGTACTAGCGAGTCTACAGCCTTAATACCAGTCTGCATGGGTTCCCTGACCGACTCTCTGAAGTAGAGAAATATACGATATATAAATATGAGTTGCTTAAGCACAGAATTGAAATGTAATAAATTTTTGAAAGTATAGAATATTTTTTTTTCTTCAATCACAGACTACACTGGTCAACAGCAACTATTCTAAATGATTACGTACCTCGGAATAATGCCGGGAGCTTTGGTACCAATACGGAATCGCAATTTATTGCCAAGTGGACCTTTTCCATCAATGGGATTACCCAAAGCATCAACAACACGTCCCAATAGCTGTTCACCCACAGGAACATCAACAATAGCTCCGGTACGTTTAACAATGTCACCCTCCATAATGTGCCTGTCATTACCAAATACGACAACACCAACGTTATCAGGTTCCAAATTCAAAGCCATGCCCTTTAAACCTGAACTGAATTCCACCATCTCATCGGCCTGAATATTTTTCAACCCATAGACACGTGCAATACCATCACCAATACTCAGTACACGACCAGTTTCCTCAAGATTCGCCTGGAAATCATTGTAGTTATTATTTTTTGACTTTGTTATTCATCGTAACAAGACGATTGAAATAATATTGGAAAGTGTCGTGTGACTGTCATTGATATGAACAACTATTATATTTGTAATTGGGAGAGTGAGTTTATTATTCAAAAGTATATACTAATCTAGCAAGGAATTTTTAAAGTTAATTTTGGAATTTTTTAAAGAGATATTTCCATACTTTGTGACACTTCTAATCATCCGCGATAAATTAACCAATTGATTTCACAATAGTGATAAATGTAGTTGACTTCAGATGGGCAGAAATGTCACAACGTGTTCGTCAACTTTCTTATGAATTAGAGATAGTTAGAAACTCCATGGCTTCTAGAACTAATAAGGATTATTAGAATGGTCATTCCACTACATCTCTTGTACTATTAAATATACATGATAACACATGTTTAGACTCCAATAATATGTATTCATTCAATTCGCGGGGGAGGAAAAAAAGAAAAACGTAGAATGATACCACAAACTATCTTGAAGATGGCCATCAAATCTATTAAACATTTTAAATTCTTCTTGAAAAAAAACAAAAAGTATATAGTTCCAACTGAGAAAAGGAAAATTATATCGAAATAAGAACTTGAACGTTATAATGAATAATTTTATTTTCATTCAGGTTAATTTTTCTTTCTTAATTTCCTTGTGCATTTAATTATTTATTACTCCTTCCATCCAGCGGGACAAATAATAAGAGCAGTATTTTAATTTGAGACACTACATGGATGTAATTCAGCTTCTCTTACTCCCCAATACCGCCGGAAAAATCAATATTTCTCGACATATTTTTTGTTTTTTTCCCCAAAATACGTTCAAACACGCTACTGTATACGACTGAAGTAAATGCTGGACAAGATGAGCAATAATTGAAGATAGATAAATTTATTTTCAGATGATAATCGATAGTTTCACCGAATTTCAAAGACGACCCCGTCCATCTTGCTACAAATTATTAAAGATGACAGATGAGATACAGATAAATTTGAATAAATCGTTTTGCATATCCAAATTTTCTACAATTGACATCGTAAGAACTATTCAACGTTTAATAATACAAAGAATACAAACCTTAGGTGCGGCACCCAATATACGTTCTTCCAAAATTGCTGAAATTTCTGCAGATCTTCGACTGCACGAAACATGATATTTACGAGTTGCAAGTGCACTCGCTGGCCAGTGAACCTGCAGCAAAAACAAAAATAATAAAATTAATGCAAATTGACTCAGTAACAAATATTAATCGAGAAAAAAAAAACCTATATACATACTATGGATTACATAACGTGTGCCACTCTTTATGTAATGATACTGAACGAAATATATATATATATAGAAATAATAGTTGGACTGATGGACAATGACTTTTGCTTATTACTCATGTCAAGGGGCCAATGAATTTGGGTTTTTAATACGACAAAAGAATTAATGATAAACGTGTAACGAGACAAGAGTATGATGGTGAATGTTGAGTGAGAAAAATGTCGGCGCCCAACTGAAAAGGCTCCACACTGTGATACAATATTTGGTCGTTCACTTAGAATTAATAATCAAATATTTAATATATTTACCTGTACAGTGGCATTTGGCAGTTGTTTCGCTACAGTGGCAGCCAAACGAAGGGATAATAGGGCCATGATTGTATGTTAAACGCCCGTCGATCGGACTGCGGATTTTCAATTCGACAAAACACTCCAAGTGAAATCAGCAGCAGTCTCAGACGGAAGAATACCACCCCTCTGTATTCCCCTCTGCGTGATGATTTTGTCGGGTCGACGTGCGCAGATAATGTTGTATCAATGGGCTCATGCGCACAGGAAGTAGATGGCAATCAACACTGACGCAATGTAACAGATCGATTTTTTATTATTTAATTTTGTCAGTGAGGTATTATAATTATTTTTGCGTATATTCATAGATTGGAGGGGTAATAATGATTGTTTAAATATATTTATTGATATTTAAAATTTTTAATATTGTTTTATAGCTATTAGTTTAGAATAAAAAAGTGCGATTTGAATTTTGTTAGTTGGCGTTTGTGAACTTGAGATGGCGCTTTTGGTTTTAGGTTATGTTCAGTTTACCGGTTGACGGTAATTGAGTGGATTAGTATGGGATCTTATTGGTATGAAGAGATAGGAAAAAAAAAGTACACACATTGAAATACAGTTGAACAGAATTAAAAATATTTATCGAGCTATTATAAAAATATGGCAAATTTTTCCATATAATTCTTACATCGGATGGCAGGGAGAAAACTGATAAGAGAGTGGAGAAAACTCCAAAAAAATTGTAATTATGTACCTAAACCACTGTTCTAAAGCTACTCATGTGGATAAAGAGTATTTGTAACCATTTGTTACGTATATGATTTTAAATTTTGAATATACGCAGGGCTCATGCCAACTCTTAGGTGAGAAAAAGGATTTCATTGAATATACCAACGGAAGGTAACGCATATGCCCAAGTTTCAATGTAACATTTACCGTCAGACGGTAATGTACCGACAGTATACTTATGGTGAATATTGATCTGTAAAAATTATAGGGATAATGATGACAGAGAATACAAGATTTCAAAACAGACAATTTCTTCATGTTACAAAAACACATGGTTTGTATCAGCGTGTTCGGTTTAATGTAGAAAATTCATTATATAGTAATATTTGATTGGATTGAACTCAGGAGATTTATTTCGTAAGTATAATTGATCTAGTTACTCAAGTATTTCATTGTCATACAAATATTAATTATACATCTTTGTCCATTGTCATTTCGTTTGCAGGTTAAAAAATTATGTTATTATTCTGTCCCACTTGTGGCAATGCACTTCGAGTGGTGGAAGGAACATCGGGCTTACGATTTTCATGCATTAGTTGTCCCTATATTTTCAATATAACCCGAAAAATTAGTACAAGAAATTATCCCAAGTTGAAAGAAGTGGATGATGTTTTAGGTGGTTCAGAAGCTTGGAAAAACGTTGATTCTACTGAAGAACGTTGTCCAAAATGCTCTCATAAACGTGCCTACTATATGCAAGTTCAAACTAGATCTGCTGATGAGCCGATGACAACCTTTTACAAATGCTGCAGTCCACAGTGCGGTCACAATTGGCGAGAGTAGAGGTGAAACTCATTTTATATATTATTAGTAGTCTTATAAATTTTATTCATTAATGATTCAACAAATTCAATGTTTGCATCATCTTGTCCAGTATCAATTGATCCTGGATATTATCATTTACAATTCAAGTCTGAATATATTTGATTTAAACGCATTACTTCCGCTTTTTAATTTTATCAAACACGTCATGAAGTATGTGATGTAATAGAAAAGATATCCATGATTTCCATTTGCAAACATACTTTATGAAATGAGCATAATTTACAAAGCATTAATATTTCAACAGCCACATTGGAATTTTGGGAAAATACGACGAATGATGGAGCTGAAATATCCCGAACCTCTTACAGTCACTCAAAATGCCGTTAGAAATACCTTGCGGCAATTATCTCCAAATGACAAACATTGGTTCATCGGTGGAAACAGAACTTTGGCAGCCGCATTAACATTATTAGAAGAAAATGAAATTATTGCTCTGCCGACTGATACAATATATGGTTTTGCTGGACTAGCCCAAAATACAAAGAGTATAGAAAAATTATATGAACTTAAAGGACGTGACAAGAGCAAACCGCTTGCTATTTGTGTGGGTAGTGTCAAAGATATTCGGGATTGGGGTGAAGTGGATCATATACCTAGTAAACTTATTTCTGCACTGTTACCCGGTCCTGTTACAATAGTTTTGAAACGCACACCAAAACTCAATCCATCTTTTAATCCAGGTTTTGAGAGCGTTGGTATAAGAGTTACAACATCAAAATTTGCAAGGAATTTAGCTCATAGATTACGTCAACCATTAGCGCTAACTAGTGCCAATTCGAGCAATGAACCCAGTAGCCTTAAACCTGAGGAATTTTCACATTTATGGCCGAAATTGGGTGGTATTTTTTATCCTGTTCCAAATGAAGAGATGCTTAACGAATCGAACAGAGTAGGCTCGACAATTGTAGATTTGGTAACGCCTAATAAATTCAAAATTATTCGACGAGGAATAGGTATACATAGCACTTTGAGCTATCTGCATTCTTACGGATTGAAAGAAGATGACACATCGACATAATTGTTGTAAGATGGCGATGACAAAGAACCAATGATGATATATTTATATGAATAAATAATTTTCATGAAAAATTGTTTCGTTCTTTGTTTCAAAAAACCTGCACATTTGATGTATAAATACCAGAAATGTTCATCCGGAAAAATTATCATTTTTTTCTTTCAAATGTTTATCTTTCTAAATCCGGAGAAAATTAGACTTTTTCATTCTAGTGTGGAAAGAGCAATAAAATTGTGACAAGAGCGCCAATGGACATTCTGTTTATTAATCTATCGAGTCCAGTTGAAACGGAATTATCCAATTGCATTACATTTCAAGATTTCCAATGATCTGATTGGTTGACTATAGCTCTCACCTCGACTCGGTAGAAACTAAAAACCAATATAAATCAATACAGCTAACCGATCCGATGATTGGCATTCTTTAATGAATATAACAGCATTCGATGATATTAATTATTTAAATATATCTCAATTGTGTATCAAAGTAACCAATTATCTGTATTATAAATGTGATGAATATTTGATAGGTTATGTTTGCGTTGAAGGAGCAAGTTTTTGAATATAAAAGTGCCGAATATGGAGAGTTGATTGTACATGTATAGTCCAGTACATTACCTTGACTGTATAGAATAATATTAAAAGCAGTCCATAGATCGCGTGCATCATGCGATGATTATGTTCATATACCTACACAACACATAAATATCTAACATATATAAGCTTACATATAAACAATATTTTTCGTACTCTTATCACTATGTGATAATTATTTGGTATGTTAATTTATATAATGTATTGGCATTCACAATTGTATAAATTATTTAATGATTAAAATTATTTCATTTTGCAGAGAGAGAGTGGATTTAATTGCATGTAAAAGTGTATTGTGACCGATGAAAACGGTGCACAATCCAGGGTGGGGTCTGCGACACTTGGAAATCATCGTAAAACGTCGAAACAATTAATTGAAATTAACGGTAAACGTTATATAAAGGAGAAATAAGTATGGCACGATTAATGCCACCCAGCCAACAAAAATTGGCGGAAAAATTAATTATTCTAAATGACAGAGGCATTGGTATGCTTACACGCATATACAATATCAAAAAAGCTTGTGGTGATGCAAAATCAAAACCAGCTTTTCTCTCAGACAAAACATTGGAGTCATCGATAAAATCAATTGTTCGAAAATTTCCAAATGTTGACGTTAAAGGCCTTCAAACAATAACTAATCTTCGCAATGAAATTATCAAATCATTGTCATTGTATTATTACACGTTCGTTGATTTATTGGATTTTAAGGATAATGTTTGTGAATTATTAACCGTGATGGATGCATGTGGTGTACATATGGATATAACAATTAATTTTGATCTTACCAAAGCATATTTAGACTTGGTTGTAACATACGTTACATTAATGATATTACTGTCAAAAGTGGAAGATCGTAAAGCCGTTTTGGGTTTATTTAATGCAGCACATGAAATGGTACATTCACAATCGGATCACAGTTTTCCACGGCTAGGCCAAATGATAATGGATTATGATATGCCATTAAAAAAATTGTCTGAAGAATTTGTACCACATTCAAAATTACTCCGAAATGCATTGACATCATTGTGCATAATATATCCAACTAGGAATTCATCGGCGGACACTTGGAGGGCTGATCAAAAATTAAGTCTTATTGGTAGTCCAGGGCAAATATTAAAAGCTGCAGCAACTGATACAATGTCATGTGAAACATTGAGTTTAAATAAAATAGAACGATGGATTATTCTTGGTTTCACATTGTGTCATTCATTCTTGAATCAAGAACAGCCAAATAAATTGTGGATCAGTGCATTGGAATCTGGATGGGTATTGACATTATTTCGCGATGAAATAATATATATTCATCAATATATTCAATTATTTTTTGAAACTATTAAGGGGTATGGTAAGAGAGTATCAGAAGTTAAGGAATGTCACAGTCAGGCGATACAAAAAGCTGGATATAGACACAGAGAAAGACGAAAATTTCTGAGAACAGCGCTCAAGGAATTGGGATTAATTTTAACTGATCAACCAGGTTTATTGGGACCAAAAGCATTACTCGTATTTATGGGATTGTCTCATGCAAGAGATGAAATATTATGGCTTCTGAGACACGGTGAAAATCCACCAAATCAAGGAAAAGGTAAAGGTCGTGGCAGTGAAGATTTAGTTGATCGACAACTTCCTGAACTATTATTTCATTGCGAAGAATTACGTGCACTAATACGTAAATATTCTCAAGTTCTGCAACGTTATTATGTACAATTTTTGGCTGGCTTTGATGCACCTGCGCTTCATCAATTGATACAAAATTTATCAGTATGTCCTGAAGATGAAGGCGCTATACTGAGCGATTTATGTTCGACAATGGCGAGTGTTACAATAAAACAAGTTGAGGATAATGAAATATTTGATTTTCGACCATTGAGAATTGATTGGATAAGATTACAAGCGTATATGTCAATTGCCAAATGTAATATGAGTTTGATGGATAATCGTGAACTTGCGTCATTTATGGATACCGTTGTGTTTCATACAAAAATGGTTGATAATCTTGATGAAATGCTTGTGGAAACATCGGATTTATCAATATTTTGTTTCTACAGCAAAATATTTGAAGATCAATTTCACATGTGCCTCGAATTTCCAGCGCAAAATCGTTACATCGTTGCATTTCCACTCATATGCAGTCACTTTCAAAGTTGTACACATGAATTGTGCCCGGAAGAACGTCATCATATACGTGAAAGAAGTTTATCAGTGGTTAATATGTTTCTCGATGAGATGGCGAAAGAGGCGAAAAATATTATAACAACTATTTGCGATGAGCAATGCAATATGAGTGATAAATTATTGCCAAAACATTGTGCACAATTGATTTCACAAGTGGTTAATCGTAAGAAGAAGGATAAGAATAAAAAAAATTATTATGAAATTCATAAACCCGGCGTTGAGAGTTATCGTAAAACGCGTGAAGAATTAACAACAATGGATAAATTGCATATGGCATTGACAGAATTGTGTTATGCAATAAATTATTGTCCCACAATTAATGTTTGGGAATATACATTTGCTCCACGCGAATATCTCAATCAACATCTTGAAACACGATTTTCACGTGCATTAGTTGGAATGGTGATGTTTAACGCTGAAGCAAGTGAAATAGCGAAACCATCTGAATTATTTGTGAGTGTCAGAGCGTATATGAATGTATTGCAAACAGTTGAAAATTATGTACACATTGATATAACAAGAGTATTTAATAATGCACTGTTACAACAAACTCAAGCATTGGATAGTCATGGTGATAAGACAATTGCAGCTCTTTATACACAATGGTATTCTGAAGTTTTATTGAGACGAGTTAGCGCTGGCAATATCTGTTATTCATCAAATCAACGTGCATTTGTAAGTTTATCCGTTGAAGGCGCTATTCCATTTAATGCTGAAGAATTTTCTGATATTAATGAACTTCGTGCATTGGCCGAATTAATTGGACCTTATGGTATGAAAATGCTCAATGAAACACTCATGTGGCATATTTCAAGTCAAGTACAGGAATTAAAGAAGCTAGTTGGAAGTAATAAAGATATTCTTGTTGCGTTAAGAACAAACTTTGATAAACCCGAAGTTATGAAAGAACAATTTAAAAAATTACAACACGTTGATAATGTACTTCAGCGTGTTACAATAATTGGTGTAATTCTAAGTTTTCGTCAATTAGCGCAATCAGCATTGGTGGACGTTTTAGAGGAACGCATACCATTTCTTTTGAGTTCAATATTAGATTTTCGACATCATTTACCATCCGGTGATCCGATGCGTGTTGTATCAGAAATGACATCAGCCGCTGGATTAACATGCAAAGTTGATCCATCGCTCACCGCTGCGTTAAAAACACAAAAAGCCGAGGTGGACGAGGATGAACATTTATTAGTGTGTTTGTTGATGGTATTTGTTGCTGTATCAATTCCAAAATTATCACGGAATGAAAATTCATTTTATCGCGCGTCATTGGAGGGTCATTCAAATAATATACATTGCATGGCTACTGCAATAAATAATATATTTGGTGCATTATTCACAATTTGTGGTCAAAATGATATTGAGGATAGGATGAAAGAATTTTTGGCATTAGCATCATCGAGTTTGTTACGACTTGGCCAAGAAATTGATAAAGAGGCTACGAGAAATAGAGAATCCATTTATCTTTTGCTTGACCAAATTGTTCAGGAATCACCATTTTTAACAATGGATCTGTTAGAAAGTTGCTTTCCCTATGCACTCATACGTAATGCTTATCATGACGTATACAAATTGGAACATAATCAAACATAAAGTGTGTAATTTAAGTATGAGCAATCATAATCAATAAGCTTTGATGATAGTTTTTATCTACAGAATGAGTGAATAAAAGGAAAAAAAAAAAAAGAAAAAAAAAATTGATATAAAATACAAACTAAAGATAGAAATAAAATAATATGAAATAGAAAGCTGAAGGCAATGGAATATTTAATACATTAACATTTTGCCGAAATTCAGTATCATTATGTAATAGTTTGATATATTTCTTCTGTAGTTTGAATTTATTATTAATTGATCTTGTATTTGTACCGTAAATATTTGACACACTTACATTATAGTGCGTGGTAATATATGATGCGCAAAGAATGTATTTCAATTAATGGACAGTTTTATAATTGATAGTGAAAAACGTAGTTCATTTTGTATTTTATTAATCACTTCAACATTTAAAACTGTGTATTTTGTTTATTTTCTTTTTCAAACTTCAAATGATAATCATGACAGCAAAAATGTAAAATTCAATGCTTCACTTACTTCTTCACTGTATTTATTTATTCACATTAACATAGCAGAAGTTAAATTTACAATCATATGTATATCATCATAAAATACATATTCTAATTACATTACAGAAAAGAGAAACAAATTGTGTTACATTGAGGCAGTTGATGAGTATCTTGCTTAATAAATATATATTCTCTAAATTAAATATATATTTAAATATATTTATTTGACACTGATAAGTAATAACATCATGAAAGAATGAAATAATAATATTCGGAATAGCACTGAAAAATATTAATGTGTACTTGATTAGTGATGTTTTATGATATTCAAGCAACTCTTTGCCATTCTCAAGTTCTCTTATTTTATCACGTAAGAATAACAGATACATATGATTATCGTTCTGATTTTTTTTTTCCTCTAACCATGGATAAATTTGAATTTATTTCGTTTACAATGATGTCGATAGATATTACCACATTTATTTATTTTTTTTGTTTTTTTTTGTTTTTTTTTTTTGATTGATAGAAAAAATATAATTTGTAATTTATTCTTAACTCCACTTTTCGACATTATATACACGTGATAGATAGTGCGGGGCGCGCGTTGCAATAAACACGAAAAAAGGCCAAATGTGCGATAATATTGGTTATTATATTGAAAATTGATGGTCACATATTTTCGGGCAGAAGAAAAAAAAATTCAAACAATCTTTTCTACTAAACATTTATGATATTTGTGAGCTATGGTTGTCTATTTATTTATTTATTTATTTTTTTCCTTTTTCTTTTCAATATCTCCGATAAAAGCCTGCTTTATAAATTATGTATTCGGTTAATAGAAATTTCTTCATCTATTATCGAAGTAATAATCAAGCATGTGAATTTCCAAATTTTTAATAATTCAAATACTCAAAATGTTCGTTCGAAAGTTTGTAAACCAAAAATAAAACAATGAAAAATAAAATAAAGATAAGAATAGTTAAATTCAAAATTGAAATGAGAAGTTATTTGTTTTAACAGTCAAATATATTGTCATTGAAAATTGTCGAATTCCACATATTATATTATGAAATGTTTGCGGCAGTGAACTTGGAAGTAATAACAAATTATGGAGATTTTCCATTTCCTTTTCTCTTTTTGTTTCCTCTTCGTTTTTTTTTTTTTTTTTTGGATATTGATCAAGGGCAAGTCAAATTTATTGGCAGTGAATAAGTTAAAAATTTTACTTTTCTACTTGGTAATACTATCTGGTTGATGGTGCCATGGAAATAGCCATAGTGGCTGTAATTAAACTGTTGCATTTCAGAAAGATTGTTGTTTTTCCATAATATTTTGGTTTAATTGTGCAAATAGTATCCGCGGCTTTTGTTGCACTACGGTATATTAATTTACCATTTAAATTAGATAATGATACACTTTAGACGTAGATTAGAGTTTCATCGATTAGAGTCACGCATAATAACATGAATTATAATTATCACTTCAGTATATATATTTTTTTTTTTTACTGTTCAACTTCACATGTTACACATTTACCACACACAATTTCGCTCGTATTCATGACAATCGACTTTCTTTTTTTTTTCTTCTTATTTTTTTTCTTTTTATCACGCATCATTTATCTCTAGCAACACTCTTATCATCGAATCGATTACAAAATATAACTACTATAATTATTCCACTATAATACAGATTTGATATAAAAAACGAATATTTTATTTGCTTTATCATGTCTCCTTATATTCATAATTATTAATATGTATAATGTCAATCTATTTACATGGATATTGTTCATTTGCGACACGATCTCTGTGAATATGTGTAACTCTTACATGTGTGTGTGTGTGTGTGTTCATGTAATATGAGTCTGTAATTTTTGTATTTCTGCTGTTCGGTTTTTCTCTCTATGTATATTGTTTTTTTTTTTTTTTATTAATTCTCCTTAGCCCATATAAATTCACCATTTTATTCAATTTAATACGACTCACATTAAAATCACATTGTACTTATATTGTACATTTTTACATGACTCATAAACATCGGATTGTAGCCAATTTAATGATTCATAATGCAACATGCATTATTAATTTCGTACAATTCATTTTGCTTGCTTTTTTTTTTTTCTTCATTTTTAATCTCTCTCTCTCTCTTACTCACTTCCTAAATGTTAGTGTATTAACGCATGATATCGTACGATTTTATTTCTCGGAAATGACTTATGGTATGTCGCGCATAAAAATTTATCATTCATGTCTTTTATTTTATTTATTTTCATCTTTATTATGGAATCTCAATCCTATACATATGGCCCATTGTTCACTTATAAAAATATTTAGGTTGTATAATAGACACATTAACTTGTAATATGAACTGGCAAACAATCGGAATGATTTTACTGTGAAAAGGCGAAACGTATTTCTTTAACTAACATCTTTCATTTGCAATTGAAGAAAAGATGAACACTAAAAATGAAAATATAATAATATAAAAACACTCAATTTTCTTATCAATACTTTGAGTATAAAATCATAAAAGACAAAATATTTATAGTAAATGTAATATAATTGTGCTCAAATAAACAGAAGCCACCTTGAATCTTATCAGCCTTAAATTTGTTACCATATATATTTAAACATATGTATGTATATTTAATTTTCGTATAAGACCGTTTCTTAGAGAGAATTCAACAACATGAGAATTCATTCACGAGATTTTTCTTCATTAAATTGAAAGTTTAAAGTGTAAAATAGATAGAAATTAAAAAGTCCTTCCAATGGTTTTATCAAAAAATTGTTTGGCAGGATATCTGATTTCAATGCTCAATTTTATCCTTCAACTATCAAAGTCACACAATGTCCACAACTGTGAATTCAATTTAAGAACTTAACTAAAATATTTCTCGTCGTTTTCAAGTTACAATAAACAAAAAAATCGTTCAAAATTACTGTGCCACAGAGAGAGAGAGAGAGAGAGAGAGAGTTTGGAATAAATTTTCATGTTGGAGATTCTAGATATCGGCTTACTGTAAAAATTAATGAGTTATTCAATCTGGAATTTATTGTTCGTTTGCTCAATATTAACCATAAATTATAATAACAAATAAAAAATTCAAAGAATACAAATATTATAATGAAATACTTCAATTGTTTATAGATGAATAAATAAATATGCGAAATCACAAATTGTGTAACAGCGATTTTGCATAGATAAAAATATACTGGAAAAATTTTGTCATTTATCTATAAATGGATTTTGGTTTGATTCACACTATATATACCTTCATTGGTAGCGCTTTTAGAGATAAATTTTGTGACATTATGAATACTGTAAATTAATTAAATTTGCTAATTTTTATAAGGGCGCAATCAATAATTAATCGTTGATATATAACGTACAATATTAATATTGATAAATGTAAATAATAATTAATATATATTTACAATGTTGCGATAATCATCATCTATAATATTAGAGAGAGATTATCATTTTATAAATTATTTTGAAATTTAATTAGCTACTATTTATTAATGTGATGATCAGTTAAATTGCGAGTGAACAATCACTATTGTATATTGATAATTCATTCGCAACATCACTGTTTTCTCTTTTCCTTTTCTTTTCCACGATAATTATCAGTATATAAAAATAATAGATCATCGGTAACTACTATACTACAATAGTTGAGAGATCAAGAAGATGATCCATGATTGAGTTTGGTAACGTTGATTTCTCTCCAAAAGTTCGGCATAAAATAGAACAAATAATATTGTCCCATAACTGATTATTGCACGAAATATTTATGAGAAATTTAAACAACGGCAATTTAAAATAAAAAAACTGATTAATAATATTAGTTATAAAACAAATTTGGAACACTTAGTGTATATTTGCGTCAACAATACTTATGCAAATATTTTTGGATTGAAAAATTATTACAAATAATTCCTCTTTTTTCTTTTCTTTTTTTTTTCTATGTCAATCTAACCATTCAGATTTGAACTTTTGGAGAATAAAAACATAATTCAATCATCAATAAAATAATGTCATGACAATTCAGAGTGACACCATCAATTGATGACTAAAGTTTGTATTCAATCATATTAAAATATGATGTTATTCCATAAAGTACTCTTTGTCTGGCTATATTTTAACGCTGAAAACCGACACTAATATAAATTACATACAGTCGTTATCAGAGTTCAAACTATTCCACTGATATATCCCATATTTTTCTCTTCTATTTTTTTTTTCTCCCCTCCGTTCCTTTCATTACGAAAGTCGATAAACGAAAATAAGATTTAACAATAGTGAATTTGGAAGAAAAAAAAACGTCAAATGGACATTGGCGCATGAAATTTCATCGCAACAACATCACTATCACCTCAAACACTGATAAATTCATGTTACAGTGGTGAATTGTGTGATGAATTGTTTATTTCATTATTGCGCATAGATTATTAAAAGGTTGTCACACCTTGTTGTGACTTCTCATCTCGTAAGCGGGACCCCGTCTACGCCCCTCGTTGTCTGAATAAGCGCCGGCATAGAGTTCTGTGTGATTGGTACGGCTGTGGTCTGTTGCGCCACTTGATGGGGCACTAGCTGTGGGAACCGAGCGATATCCTGTTTAGAAATTAACTTAATAATAATCTAAAAAAATTCTTAAAATACGTGAAGCATGAGGTGGATAATCTAAGCTATGAATTAATTGTGGTTAATATTAATTAGTAATGAAATGATATCTATGTCATTGATGACATTCCAATACAAAGCATATTCTTCCAGTAATTTTTGTTTGCTGTCATGTCAGGTTGATAAATTTTTTTTTCCTGCACTTTCAACGACAAAATAGTATTATAAATGGTATAATTAATTATTTTGTTTATTCAATCACATCATTTTCATTGACATACGGTAATGGAGTTATGATAGCTATTGTTTTGTTTAAACGATGATGTTTTTCCAAACTATTACACGAAACTAATATTTCAAGTTAAGGTAATTGAAACGTTACTCAATTTGGTTAATTAGAAGAGCGTTCTTCAGCAAATAAATCATTTAAAAATTGTCTGCTTGGGAACAGAGAGTTGAAGTAGAGTTTCATAAAAATTGAATGAGAAAATTTTCAAAACATTCATCTTTAATGGAAATCATATTTTAATAATTCAATGATCCGTTAATCAGTGTTGAAATGGTCGAGAAAAATTTCTGAATAATTTCTCCACAATTTGCATTTACAATCGAATATATTTAGTTATTATTATATTTTTAATCCATTAACACGTTTTCCTGAAACAATTAAAATTAACTGATGAAATAATTGTCATAACTTCATTATTTTAACGCACACGCCATTGAGAATGAAGCCACTAAATTGTCAAATAAAAAAAATATCTATCACTCAATTTTCTATATCAAATATGTTAAGCAATCAAGTAAAAAATAATTGAGAATAATTTCAATTGACCACAATCAAATGTAAATTTTCAAACAAAATCCCTCATATACAAATTGGAGCCTTATTGTACAAAATTCATGGTACATGATTAAATGGTAGACCTCATTGCATCGGAATGTCGTCATATGAATAATTGATAATAGGATAGAAGCAAATACAAGAATACTAATTCGATTATTAATCGTGAAAAAATAGCTCGAAAATGACACGATGTTGCTTGCGGTACGTCTTTTTTTCTTTTTTTTTTTTCTCACCAATTGATTTGTATTATTTTACATCACAATCGAATTTTTTTATGGTTCATTTTGAATATAAATTGATAATTATTCAGTGAAAATAGAAGAAGAAAAAAAAACATTTATTGGTTGGTGTACGAAATCCGTAATCAAATGTAAATTGGCGACACAATTTTCCCTCCTTACTATTCTATGGGCAGATGTTGTAATTTTCAGAATTGTTTAAATTAGCTGATTTATCGATAGTGGAAGTGTACAAGTGAAAAAATAGACTGAAAGGCAGACAACTTCACTCGATAATTGATCATTAACCTGAATATAATGTTTCTGAGGTGTAGACTGGAATGATACTCATAAATATTTCTGCTTCATTGAAACAAGATACTTCTTTAAATTCAATTTAAATTCAATTCATGTATATCCCATTTCCCTTGCTAAAAGGTATAAAAATACTCTAGTAGGAAAATCAATAATTTCCTTTCTCATTATTTCATCGGAATAAAATTGGTGGGTTCAATAAACTTCCATATACATCTTGAATTATTTTACGAGAACGAGTTGTGATAGAAATTTATATGATGGGAATGAATTTTATAAGATATCTTTCACTCGAATTTTTATCGAGCTGTTAATAAATATTTAAATTTTTCCGAATAAGTCACTGGTTACGGGAATATAATCTACCAGATTAAAAATGATATATGAAATTTATCCAATGTTAATCCCTCGTTTTGTTGAAACAAACGATTTAATATTTAAATAACGTATTGGCCTCTATCACTATTGCCAACAAATGAAAATAAGCCCCATCTCACCTCTGTGCCTTATAGAATATTAGTGTCAGGTTGAGATGTAGATCAATCGATTGTGAGGATGATGCAATACACGAAGAAGACATTGATGTAGTTGCGGATCATTTTGGGGGAAAAGAAATATGTGAAATGAGGTATTTGAACAGTAATATTAGTAGATGAATTGCGATTTAGTATGGCTACTGATAAACAATTACGAGAATCACCATTTCTACTTAATGATTATATTGCAAATGAGTGTCTCACCTTTGGGATAATATTGAGCACCTCGACCTTCGCCATACCCATGAGATGGTCCACGAGTACCGACACTTCGTCCCTGAGATGGTGGTGGTATACTTCTTGGTCCTGGTCCATGTCCACTATGTGGATGTCGCTGAAATTATCGCAAGTTGTTTCACAAAAATATTTCTATTCAATGCATATTTAATACTTTTAATTGCAAAGACTCGCAATTTCACACTAGAACTACTTCAAAATGTTGAATAAAAGAGAAACAAAGAAGTAAATGAGTTAGTTATTTGTAATTGAAGTGTTGAATATTCAAATATGAATTTACCATTCGTCGAAGAGTATTCATTGGTCGTCGCAATGTATCGCTAATACGTCGAGCTGGTGGTTTTTTAGGATTACTTGATGGTGTATGAACAGCGCAGCACTTGATGAATAGTCCCATGAAGATAATAAATGCAATTCCCATCAACAGTACGGCCCACCAATATTCCTACAATATACAATCTAATAAGTGATACGGGTATGCAGATAAATAATTTTTGGTTTTGTATGATTTAAGAGAGGCCCCTGGTGTAATTCCTTAAAGGAAAAATATAATCTTTAAAGAATTTGTTTTATTGACGTAATGTGTTTTTTCAAAAAAGAGAATTCCCGAAAACATATTTTTAAGTTGCTCATATCCAGGCTTTTACTCTTTGCGAAAATATTATAAAAATGCAAAATTGTTACCGTGACCCATTGCGCCACAGTCAATAGTGTTTCTTTATTGAACAGAAGATTTTTTAATTTGGCAAGTGGACCCTCAGCATCAACGGCCCGACATTTAAGAAACACATCGCAATATCCTTGAAAATTATCACATGGTGATCCTGGTCGTAAACTAATTCCACCTTTTGGTAGGCCAACATTTTGTGCAAATTCACTGGTACTACGACATGTGGAAACGTCAGTGCCATTTTGACAAGCTAATTCACATAACTTTCGCTTATCAATATTTGGTATAATTGTGCTTGTTAGGAAACACTCTTTGAGATTCCATTCAAGACAAATTGATCCGGTACATTCACCATTGATACAAAGCTATAGACGAGAGAATATAAAAATTCATAAAATATGAAAAAAAATATGTTTGAACACTGCAATGATGGAATGAATCAGAAATTTACCTGTGTGCCTTCATTGCAACGAGTTTTATTTGCGCGTGGCAATGACGGTGGACACTCTGATGATTTTCCATTGCAAGTTGCATTGTAGCTACATTCTGATTCGGCTTTGCATCCCATATTTTCTGCTAACGGCACGAATTTACATGTTTCACTTGAACAGCACGGACCTTGACTTGGGCTATGAACATAATATATATAATTAGGTAAATGATATTCATTCATTTTAACTTCATTCCAAGTGGTGCATGTTGACTAAGACTATTATACTGTTACAGATGGTAGTGAGAAAAAAAAAAGACATGTGTACACAATGTAAATGATTGACAAATAGAAGAAAAAAAAAAAAGTATACCTGCACTGAGTACCAGCTCGTCGACTACATCCTTTTGCAGATTCATTTTGACGTTTTTCCTGATCCGATACTTGCCGTGGATAACAACACTTATCGGTACATTCAATGTAATCATATCCGCAATCACATTCTTCACCGGCCTCAACAATTTTATTGCCACAAAATGCACCAGCTGACGCTGCAATATTACATAAAACAATGGATGAGAAAAAAGAATTAATTATAATGTTTTACCATAGATAGCAATACATACCAGTAAAACAATTTCGTTTTTTATTTTCCTCCATAGCATCCAAGACATTGCTTATATTTCTAGTGCTACACTTGGAGAATTTACTATTGTTTGGTCGGTCACCACTAGTTGCTGATGCAAACATAATATAATTACCATGTAATCCACCTGGTCTACATTCAGGCGGAAAATCGTGCTACGAGTATGTCAAAAGAGAAAAGAAATATATTAACTTTTTATTCATTATTTTCTAATTTAAAATCAATTAGACGTTGGATTTGTTCATTGCATACCGGTGATCCAAAATTATGACCAATTTCATGGGCTAAAGTCAATTGTGAAACTTTTGGCGGAACTCTACTGTTATAATTCACAAATGTTATTATTCCAGTATTGAGGGAACGTTTTGTTGATTGATACATGCCCTCAACTGTTTCTGTATATGTTTTATATTTTTCACAAATTCCACCGGAGGCACCGGAAGCTGAAGCAACCCAAGCGAGACCAAGAGTACCTCCGGTAAAGTCTCTGAAATATTAATTCAAATGTAAAATTACTTTTGTTTCAAATATGGAATAATTGCAAACAGATCTTCACCTATATGTAAACACATATGCCAGGCAAAAGTCTTCGTGATTGCCGAGTGAATGTTGATTCAAGAAATTACTGACATCAATGTTTTCCATGCAGAATACATTGGGTTTAGAATCGGATGGATGAGAACACGCAGTATCATTGTCAATCTGTAATGAAATATAAGATTTGGATTGGTATTAAATTAAATCAACTGTCCTTTCTTCGATCAATATTTCAACGCTGACACAATTAATTAGTACTATACATGGAATATATTTGTGCAATAATTCGTGATAGTGAATGAATATATAATGAAAGTTTCGTAATCGTTGAAGAATGTGATATCGCATTAAATATAAATTGACTGTACAAAAATATTTTCAGAGACGTTGCAAGTTTTAGTTTTGTTTCATTGAGTATTTAATGAAGAGTTCATTCAATTTATTCAATAAAAATTATTCAATTACAGCTGATGATCCTTGTGAATTGCAACAAATTTGTTCATATCATAAATAGCAGATAAATATAATGACGATTGATCCAAAGTTACCTTTATCCTTTGAACTTCGAATTTGATATTCCGGTGCTCCGATCTACCATCAAAACGAGTATCGCGATAGATATAATTCACTGCGGTAACATGGTGGGCTATCAAAGATAAAATCTCTTCTCTTGTTTTGTCTGTATCACGTTGTAGCTGTGATAAAAAAACAAAAAAAAAATCATATGATGACATTGAGTTTGATATTGAATGACATGATACATTTAGAGTGATTATTACAACATATCACTGACATGTTCAGATATGTGACGCCAAATAAATGGATCCGTTTGAATGAAAAGAGAACAAGTATTTCTGTTATCTTCCTTTGGTCTCGTGGCTCGTCTATTTCTATGATGTTCTGGTATGTTTGCTTCTTTTGTGTATTTGTGACCGGGGCTTTCATATTTTCCAGCCGACGGCTCAGCATTCGCTTTAACATTTTCGAATTGTGTTGGTGGTGGTGATGATGGAATTTCATCAGAGTCACCTGAATTTTGTATCCTATCCATCCATTCGGCTACTTTTTTCGTAATACCACAGCCCGTAGAGTTTCCTGCAATATTTAACGTCAGCGATTAGATTGTTGTATAATTCTGTGATACAGAGAAAGATCAATTTGATATGATGGAAATTATATTGTCTTTCTACAAATTGGATTAAAACTTCTCTTTACGTTCGATATCCTATTTCATATTAAATGTTATACGATGAGGGAATAGATAGATTTTAGGATAAGTATTTTCTTCGTTGAGACACCATGTAGCGAAGGATCAAGCAAGATCCGTAGCAAAGCAGGAAAGTGATCATTTTGTGTACACAAAATTTAACTGATGTTTCTTTTATTCATCAATACACAACTCTGGACTTTAATTCTTTGGAGTTGTTATTGATTGACCCTATTTTTTCTTTTAACAGACTCATAACTTCCTCAACATGTTTCGCAAAATATTAGAGTGCTGATATGCATCTTTTTATAATAATACATACTATAGGAAAAAAAAGGAAAAGAAAAAGAACCGGTGACATGAATTCATTTTGTAAGCGCTGTATTTCACAAACGAACTAAAAAAATTAATCTTTTATCATAGAAGTAATGTATTAGTGTGTCATGTACAGGTGCGATTAAGTTCGCACAGAGTGATGGGGAGATTTCAAAGTTGAAAAGACCAAATGTGATAAAAATTATTCTTCATCCTATAATATATAACAAGTTTCTCAAAGTTAAGGATAAAAATTACCTTCTCTCATTGCAGTGTAGGGATCAATCACATCATTTTCATGGTATATCACAGAATGGAATGAATCATTAATGGTATGTGGCCGAAAGTAGTAGTGGGCTTTTTCTACAAACCAAGTACCACTATCGGGTGATGACATTTGTCCGTGAAAAACTCCTTCGCTAATGCTGCCGAAAGCGTGGCTGTTTCGTACACCTAATTGAAATAAACAGGAAATATAGTTAGGTTATAAGTGTAAACTCCATTCATTTAACGAAGAATTTTACGTTCAATTAATTAATAAACTCAAACTATTATTTGAGATGAGTGAATTTACATTTAAGTGACAATAATGAATAGAATAATTGTATATGTAATTGTGTAAACCGATTGAAAGTGACGTGAATGTAAAAAAATGTAATATAATATAAACTTGATGATAACAAGTATATGATTTTTATTAAAACGCTCTTCGAATATGTTTAAATTTGCGTATTAAATGTGAAAGAAACTGTCGATAAAATTGATCGCAGTGAACTCTTGAAAACCAGTTAAAGTTTGAGATATCTTAAAGTTTTGAAAAATTTGAATATTGGGAAACAAAAATGAAACTTTAAATGTGAATTCAGCGACCCATAAACCTCTGAGGCCGTTCTTAGGTCAATAAAGTTCAAGTATTGCGCATTCTATATGTAATTTTATCCATCATCAGATATCAACTATTTTTTCAATTCAAACTTTAAATTCTTATCAAATACATGAAAACCCCCAACTATAAATTCTCAATTGAAACTCCAAGAACATTCTCTATAATCAATAATTAACCATGTATATTTGTACAGTATTCTTTATCCCATAAATATTTAATAAACCTTTTATATATTTCAATCAATATATTTGACGCGATGGCAACAACGGACTTTATTGAAACATCATTGATGTCAAAGTTATGAATTTCAATTGAATTTCAACGATAATCGATTTATTAACATGTCTTTTCAAACGTAGAATTTATTTTTCAAATTGAAAATAACAATAAATAATAATAAAAGTATCTGCATGGATGTGAATAAAAAAAAACAAATGAATGAATTGGAATAACTCTGAACCTGGTTTGAAATGAAAAATAAATATTATACATAGTGCTCATGTATATATATATATATATATATATATCAGTTTGTAGTGGAATAATAAATAATTTATATTTACCGACAAGATCTCCATGATAAATATGTGATGTATCTAGGTCTTCTATTTCACCAGAAGGACCTTCTATAATGAGATTGTCGCTAAATATATTTAAATCTCGTTTCAAGCGTATATGGAAGTGTCTTCCATGCGCTGCAAATTTTACGCTAATTTCATTGTCGTATGTGACTGATCTTTTGGCTCTCAAGTGATTCTGATGAACTTCCTCTGTTGAATATGAGAGTGGTTCATAATGGCGTATGTATTCACTTAAACGCCGTGCTGAAAAAAAAAAAAGATAATAAAATTTGTTCACGTGATATCAAGACAAACAGTTCTCAGTTGTATCTTCAGTAAAATACAAAACAAAAGAATTCGACAAACTGGTGAGTAAAGTGCTTTGTAATTTTGGATTTTTCTCACAAACCCATGGGATATAATTCAATTCTTTTCTATTCATTGTAAAGAATATAACAAATGAAAAACCAATTTTTTTTTTTCCCCATCACTAGATTCAAATGAAAATGATTCACTAGGAGGAAACAATTGATCATTGGAATAGTTACGACATCCAATGCCTAACATATGTGTGACATGAGATAGATTCCTAGAATGATATCCAATCATTCATTGAAAGTATATATGTATAAATTGTACAGACTATTAAATTAACTCAATAATTTCTATAAGGTATCATCGATCCCATGTTGTATTAATTTAATAATGAAACTGATTCGTAAAAAAAACAATTGATTTTATCAAAACATAATCTTAATATCATTCAAATAAAAGATAAGAAATGTTTTGTTATGCGTAAACAATGGTGAATAAAAAATACTCATAAATGAAAGAAATGTATTCATGAATAGTGAGAATAAAATTGCCTGCACCTTTTATAACAATTGTGTAATATTTTACATATCCAACATTTGGCAATAATAAATTATTATAAATAAAAAAGTAAGTCAATTGTGCGAACACTTGGAACAAATGAATTATTCATTTAAATGAAAATAATTGTTCATTAACAGTTAAACAATTTCACAAATGCAATATCTTCTGTTAAGTATCCGCGTTGTACAAAATGGAATTGCCACATTCGATAACAACAAATTATCCATCAACAGACTCTTTGCTTTCATTCAGATAAATACATTTTTATATTCCACAAAACTTCAGAATTGAATCAACAAACATTATTTACCTGCATCAAACACCTACATATCACATTGTTAACAATTAATAAACATTATCATACATAAAAATAATCATTTCTGAGTATAAACACTCCACAAACAAAATAATAACAGATAACAAATATAATTGTCAGTAGTTTTGACTTAAAAATTTTTACCTATTAATTTATTCATCAGATAATCATAACACATAAAACAATACAATAATAATAAATATAATTATATACTATATTGAATACAACAAAATTATTCTCTCAACGATACTTATTTTTTTTTTTTTTTTTCTCCTTTCTTTCACACACTTGCATATTCTCTCTCATTCCATTTCAACAACACTTATAACATTAAATGTTGAATAAAGCCAATTGATTAAACAGGAACTCACCACTCTCTGTATATGGAACTAATAATAATAGGAAGAGGACGTATCCACACGAATCGCTTGGCATCTTCACCATATTTTTATATTATGTTGCTGTGGTGGTGCTGGATCCCCTGGCGCACACACACACACACACACACACACACACAAACCCACTACTAACAGTGTCAATAACAAAATAATACTAACAAATAATTCTCAAATTCATCATTAAAATTGTTAGCAACTAAATTCACTCGCGATTTCATATATATATATATATATATCAATCTAAATTCTTTTCGCTATTGCCTTACTATTATGGCTATTGTCGTTTGCTCATCAAATTATTCTCTCCTCTCTCTCTCTCTCTCTACAAATTTACCCTTCATAAGCCTTTTTTTCTTTTAAGGAAGATAATATTGGCTATTGCCACTGTAATATTGGTTTGCATCAAACAAACAAATAATACAAATTGATTGATGAATAACAAAAATTATCATTTGATCACACAATTTCTATTTATATCACAATTTAATTGATGAAATATAATGAGCGAATAAAGTATATATCATTATGGAATAAAAAGTGCACTTGCAATGAAATATTTATTATTATTATGTGAACAAAAAAAAAATGATGTTTCCAGTCGAAGCTACGCCATTGTATATCACAATATGTATATTGCCAAGTTTTTCTATTCTAGATGAAAATAATTAATCAGATTATTGATATATATATATATATATATATTTATTTATATGTGTGTCATGATTAGTTACGTTTAACTATTCCTAATCAATGGATATATATATTTTGAATATATATCTTTGATCACTATACTAATTCATAATATAGCTCCACACTGATGTTCGGAAGCAAAATCAAGACACTGAAAATCCATTGGATATAGCAACGGACTTCTCCATTGCTTTGTCTTGAAATTGTGATACGCCGATAGATCGCGCCACTGTTATAGAGAGTGTGAGACGTGAGAGGGAAAGACATTTTTTACAGTGCAAAATATGACGATAAACAAAAATTAGAATATAAATTGCAGGGTTTTGATTTTATAGATTTTATTAGTTTGAGACAGTTTATTTGTGGATTGATTAATTGACAATGTGGGATATTCATTGTTGGTATATTGTTCATTGATGTGGAGAGGAATAATATTGATTTATTTATTCAGTTGAGTCGGTCGAATGAGCAATATAAAGTTGTGTATTTTATATATGTGTATGGATGTATTTACATATAATTACAGATAATTTCATCTTTTTGGAATTGAAAAGTAACTGTTTGTTTATCAAATATCGTATGTTTCAATGTTTGTTTAATTTTATAATGTGTTTTTCTATTGTGTCATTATCATTGAATTGATGGAAAGATGTTCATACATGTATACTAAGTGCACATACATATGTGTATGCACAGCTGAGTATTGTATTGATTCGTACATGTTATCATACGAGTCACACATTTTGAGAATAATGATCTGTATAGTCGGTATCTTTTCCGTTGAGTAGAGTGATCTGAAGTGGCAGCACAATCGTTGGTATCAGTAATAGCGCCAATTTTCGAATTTAATTGTCAGTGGGTTTAATGTTGGGGTGTCAAAACCCGCTATTTTGTTCCTCAACGCTGATTGATATAGACGAAATATTTTAAATCATTCTAATAATTGATGAAAAATGATTTTGTAGCTTTGAGATAAAAATTTGATTTTTCTTTAGCATCTAAGATTTGAAAAATAATCATTATTCCAAAGAGACAGTTGTACAGAAAGATTCCATGTATGGATCTAGTAATTTGATAGGTAGACTCCCGCGTTAATGTTTGTTATTTCTGATAAGTGATGTAATAATAATTCATAATGTGTTAATCATTATTAATAATTCATAAATGTTGCCCCCTGTGAAATCAGAGTGCAAAATCACGGGTTTTATTTTGTACACTGTGCAAATATATACATATGTATTCCAAGGTACCAAACTGAATAATAATAAACCTATATATTACATGAATTCATAACAAATTGACCGACAGAGCAGAGGACTGTTGAACTGTTTCTTGGAGATCACGTTAGGTGGTGTTTCAAACCTCAGTGATCTGTTGTTAACCTCTTCAGTCGTTCTCATATACTATAAATTGTTTCAAAATCAACTAATCAAATAAAAAATACTGGCACTAATAGAGCAATGTTGAAAGTGATTCCACATTCTGTTCTTAGAATAAGAAATGGTTTATCAGATCATAGTATGGTCAGAAAGTATAGTTTTGGTGGTGGCAGCCGAATAATGAGGGCAGTGCAGAAATATCTCTCGGCGAGAGAGGGCACTAAACCTCCTTACCATCATGTTTGTCAAGTTGGTGATCCTGTATTACGTATACAAGCGGAACCCGTTGATCTTGAAGTGATACCAACTGCTCAATTTAAAAAAGTATAAACTTCGTATACGGTATTTTAATATATGAATTGATTATTGTGCATACAATTTTTTTTTTTTTTCTTATTAATTTTTCATTTATTTTTCAGTTTGTCGATCATTTAATCGGTGTAATGAGGAAATACGAGGCTTTTGGACTTGCTGCATCGCAAATTGGTTCACCGGTTCAAGTATTTGTTATCGAAACAACGACAAAACATTGTATAAAATCGTTAGCTTTAAAGTCCTCTGGACAACGATTAGAAATTGTTCCATTGCGCGTTTTCATCAATCCAAAAATGAAAATCCTTGATTATAAAACATTCTCATATCCGGAATGTTGTGTCAGTATTTGTGGATATTCAGCTCATGTTCCACGAGCAAAAACTATAAGAATAGAAGCTTTGGATTTATCTGGTAATTCATTTGTTTGGGTGGCGGATGGATGGCCCGCAAGAATCGCACAACACGAAATGGACCATTTACAAGTAATGAAAGCACATTCTTATGTAATTTTTCCGATGTAAATATGTCTCTGATAAATGAATCATTTTTCAGTGACAGAGAATTTTTAGAAAAATTATTTTATTTGGTTTTTTTTTCACAGGGTAAAGTTTTCACTGATAAAATGGATCCAAAGACATTCTCATGTACCAATTGGGATATAGTAAATTTCAATAGAGGAAGAATTGCTCTCGATTATTATCCAGTTAATAGAGGTCTATTTGGAAGGATATCCTATGTATGATTTATTGTACACTGTTAAATGTTTCAACTCATTACGATTAGAAAATTAGGTACTTTTTTTATTCATGCATCATCCAGGATACAATTGTACAGCAGAGGCTTATGACAATTTAATTACGAATTACTGAATTATGTTATTTTATTATACCTATCTATCCAAATACACATTATCTATATATTATGAATTAACCCTCAGTGATCATCACAAAAAGTTGTATGTGCCAGTTAACTCTTTGTTAAATTAAACAAAAGTGTAAAATATTTTATGAAACAGATAAAATATTAATTCATATTAATGTATTCACTGATATTATCAAAAAACTAAAGAGTTTTATTTAATCTACAACAAAATCTACAAGTTATTATTTTGAATGAAATTTCAGTTGTTCTAACTTTTGGTCGAATTTTTTGTTATCTATAATAAGGATGGAGGGGAAAATTAACCAGCAATGGATAGTCATTTTCATCAAGTTCCAACTCAGTTCTCAGCAAATTTATTCAGTCTGGGTTTGGGTTCTGGCAATTTTGTTTTCTCTCTGTTTGTTAATATGCATTGATACATATTTGAATCAATAGAAACGATTTTTCTGGCACACATAACCCTTTGTTCTTTGTCACGTGATACATGTACTGTTGTCTACGATTTTCGTAACAGACGATAATTTTTATTTCACATCAGACCAAGCCGGTTGACAATTAATATATTTCAATAATATAACATTACATTTAAAAACATTTTTGCTTCAAATTTTTTTTTTTATTGTTACTTGATTTATCTTCACCTCCAATGTGCACACATATACACTTTTGTTTAAGCACCACTGATTCTTATCAGTTCAGTTCAGTTAGCTTTTGTTTTTCACTAATATATTCCATTTATAAAAGTATGATACACAGGGCGTATAATTATTTATTTTCACGCCACACGTAATACAATATTATCAATGTAAATTGTCATATTACAATGCATTTTTATTTTTTATTTCAACAAAATTACGTCTTAGTCTTATCATCAGCTGTGTTTTTAATCACCGCGAGTAATCGATGATTATAAATATATGTGACTTTTTTAATTTTAAAAAGCGTTTGATTTTCCCAGCGCATTCTTCTTCTGTCTTCTCTTTTTTTTTTCTTCTATTTTATACAGATTTCACTGTACAATATCAAGTGAAAACTATGGAAAAAGTTTAGTTGAAAACTACCTTGTCGTTTGATACTTTATATGTAGTTCAAATGATTTTTGTTTTTTTTTTGCCAATCAGTTTTCCTTCTTCATATCCAAAGCTGAAACTATTTTTAATTTCATAATTGTTTGGGCTGAATTGAGTTGTTGTCAAATTGTTTGTTTTCATTTTAAGCACATGAATTTTCATTTCTATATAAGACAAATAATTGAAAGTGATTTATTTATTTATTTATTAAATTCATTATTTGTTTTTGTCGGTGATGACGAATTTGAAAATTTGGCACAATTTCCTTTTATCCTTTTCCAATTATACTCTTCATTATGTCGAATAATATTCAATAATGATTGATGAAAAATATCAATTACGTACTATTTACTTCATTTTTTTTTTTTTTTCAAGAAGGTATTCTCATATTTTGCATCAATAAAAGTTGGCTTTTTATTTTTTTTTCTATTTATAATAGTTCTATTAAATAATCATGTGTAAAAAGTTGGTCGGCAGAGTTATAAAATCTTGAAGCTAATAAAGTTTGTAGTATAGAGTGTATACGAGGGTCGACACATTGTCATAGAAAACTTTTCACACGTTCCACTCAAAACTATATTTTCCAATCTTGATGTAATAAAAATTTTCATAACTAATCAATCGATTGAGCTCAAACAAATTCCATTCGATTCATATTCAATTCTCTGTAGTTGATACAAGAATGAGAATAATACATGGGATATTTCATTATTTTTTCATGAATTAATTCGAGACATGAAACAGTGAATAATCAAATTCGTTATATATATTTTTGGATTGGCGTTTTTAGATGATTTTAGTTGGAGCTATGGATTCAATCCATAGCTCCATCCTGAATATGATAATATTCAACAGTAATACACAGTAGATTTTGAGGTTATAATAACAAAATGCTTGAAAACAAGTTAATCATAAATTTTTTTTTTAAATTAACTCTGATTGAAAACTCTGAATGAGAATACCTACTTAATTTCAAATGGGATGAAAATATTCTTCTATGATTATGAATGCTTGAGTATATGTTGCATTAAAAAAAACACAATATATATATATTACATGAACAAATAAGCACCATTATTTTTCGCCACTCCATCGTCGTCATTATATATCCTTTAATCTCAGCATGGATTTATATTTGTACGTAATTACTAACATCAATTTTTACCATAGTTAAATATACACATATAAACATACATATATATTTCATCAATTTCCAATTTCCATATACTTAATTCTGATAATATATATTTTATATACATGTATTATTTATTTATTCAGTTAATAAAGAAAGAGAATAACAATCTTATTCATTTCCATGGAGACCTGATTGAGTATCATAGAATATTGGTCCTTCAGAAAAATATTTCGTTATTGAAAAAAGAAAAAAAAGAAGATATCTTCACATGATTACATTTTTTTGAACTCATTGCAAATTTTTGTTTTTTTTTTTTTTCTATACAATATTATATATTAATATATTTTTTTTTATTCTCAATTTCTACTAATTGGATTGATAGAAAGACGCAATAATGAATCACGTATAGATACATCAACTTGGGGAAAAAATGATTGAATTTGAGTTGATTTAATTAGATGCCATTATATCTGATGAGAAGTTTATTTTGGAAAAATTGAATTGGGTCAAATTTTAACGAATCTTTTCGCATTTGACATCAGAAATGTTTTGGGGTAAGATGAAAACTAAATCGATCTCTGAACTGCTTAGATCTGACGAGTCCACATCAAATTTAATGGAATCTAATTAAATTGACAAAGATTTTATCATGTTTGTTCTATTGAAGAGTTGTATACCGTCAAAAGGTCTAAAATCTGATTAAAATATGAGGAATTAATTCTTGGTTGAAGAAACATTTTATTTTCTTCAACGATAATATCTCTGTTAATAAGAAAATAATCATCGCAATCATTGTTAGTAATAGTATAAACTAGAATCATAATTGCTGATTTTTTTTTCTCAATAAGTATATCAAGGGAATTTCCACCTAACCTCATTCTACAAAACCTGTTATTTTTTCATTGTTCAACGTAAATGAGCTTCATACACAAAATGATTTGTCAAATTTCAACCACATTTTAGGTTCGATGAAGGTATGCAATCCTTCAGGAAGGATCACTACAGTAAAATGGAAAAAAAAGTTGCTTTTATTTCTCTTATGATTTATGAAGAGTTAATGTTTAACAGAATTTTCACAATAATTTAAGAGCCATGGGAAACATAAAAATTTGATCATAGTAATAATGATTATTCTAAAACCAGTCATCTGATTTGCTGAGTGAGATCAATTTTTTTTTTCTCACAATTATAACTTGTAAAGCCTTTTTTTTTTGCTTTCAAAATTTCATGTTAAATCCTCACTTCCTGTTCTTTTCGCTTTATGAAATATCCCCACTTTCAATTTATAATTTCGTAAACTTCACAAACACGTTTGTTCCCGAACAATGTGCGTTTAAAGTGTTTGCAATTTTCTCAATCGTATTCTATGATTTCTAAAAATTAATTCCTTTCCCCTGTCACAATAATGATCCTTCTTTATTCAATGAACGATAAATATATCTTGTATATTTCGCCTGAGTAAATTATTTATTACTATTATTATTATTTTTCCATTGATCTATTCGCTCTGAGGTTTATGTTTGCTAGAAGTATACTTCCTTGTCAGTCGTTGAATGGAAATCAACATGAGACATACAGAGTAATATATTATATTAGCTCTTTTATATCCATGTGTGAACTCGTTGTTGTTGAACGTCCTCCTCCTGTCAAGACACATTTCTTTGGGGTTGTATTGCTCCCCATCTACGTCCATGACCTCGATGATGTGCAGGAAAACGATTATTATTCCCTATTGCCATTCCCCTTTGTGGTTGCAGGTGCAGTGGTATCCGCACGTTGCCTGGTGAAATATAAAAACAACGCATATTTTTACTTCTCATCACGTAGTGATAAGAAAAGTTTTTTTTTTTTAATCATCCGCAAATTTTTATCTTGAACGATTTTTATTATTGCCACAATTTTCAAAGTTTGTACGTCTTGAATGTGAAAAAATACGATTTTGAAAATCGAGGTTGAATTGAATTTAATTTGAGGTTATTGTGAATTTTTTGATGAAAATCGAGAAAAAATTGAATAATTTTGTTAAATTTTGGATAATCGAAGTGCTACATTACACAAATGTGTATTAGTCAATTTTTTATTTATAAAAACGTAGTTAAATTTCCCATTATTATTGTTATAATGAAAATGATATTTTTTCATTGAATTCTGCTTTTAAGATTTATTGATGAATTTTTTGTAAATTTTGGTTGAGTTTGTCAATATCTGTTTAATTCTGTCTACTTGAGGTGAGAATTTCATTTAATAAGTAGTCATGTATGGTCTTCTCAAATTAATAATACTATGAAGAAATCAAACTAATAAAATATGAAATGAAAAAATGTTATGAGCAAACG
The DNA here is from genome assembly GCA_958496275.1 of Zele albiditarsus. NCBI lineage: Eukaryota > Metazoa > Arthropoda > Insecta > Hymenoptera > Braconidae > Zele > Zele albiditarsus. The sequence continues at coordinate 1,878,909 of OY292411.1, forward strand.
AATGTTCAAAAATAATATTGTAAGTATTTATTCAGATTAAATTGACAATGCGCAAACGTTAAAGTGAAAATAATAATTATTTATCAATAGCGTGTAAACAATTATTTCACAGAGGTGTGCAGTCAATTGTTGAAATTGTTTTGATTCTCGTGAAGAATTTTGCGATGAAATTTTTGTTTATATGAAAAATAGTTCGGGTTAAAAAAATATCCCATTTATTAATTCCAAAAAAGTTTGATTTGAAGCTTCACATGTGACTCATAGATTTATCACAGAATTCATTCGCAGAATTACATTGTTCATAATAATTGATTAGCCTATTTTTCCTCAATTGGATATTAAACAAAATTGATATTCTTATTCGCTTTATTTGTTCAGTAAGAACTTAATTGAGATAATACTAAACTTCATTATGACTTCATTTAATAACCCGAATACCCATTTAGATTGTTTCATTGGAGACATAAATATAAATATCAATTTTCATTGTACGACAGCTTGAATAAAATAAAGAATGGACATTTGCATTGAATTATTATGACCATTATGAATGAATTTTTAATAATATATGTTAATCTCTAAATTGTGAATTGATTTGTTTTTCTTGCTTAATACTACTTGAATTTCAAGATAGTCCTCACACTGATTGACTTAAGAAAACTTTTTATCCCTCACTGCTGATTAGTTGGTGGTGATTCGGATTTATACTTAATTCCCGGGAATTCCTGCAAGTGTAAATTACCCCCACTCACCCTTGCTACTAATCCGTGTGGCAAATTAAAATTATTGACATGATAGAGTTAAATTGTGTCTCCGATAAAGATTGATAAAAAGATTTTTTATATCGTTTAGTATGCTGCCATTTGTCACATCGTTTGGCAGTGTATGATTTCTTATAGGAGTGCTGAGGATGTGCTGATGGTTTTTGAAAATTCACAAAGGTCAATATTGTGTTTGTATTCGTGATCTTGAACAAAATCACCACGAGCATTAACTTCCTCTCCAATTTCATTGAGTATTGATTCTCGTTGTGGCGTGTTGGATGTAATGGTACAAAGACTCCGATCAGAAGACGAGCACGTTGACGTACCGTTTCTTGATATTCGTGTGTGACCATCTGGGCTGCCAGTACAACTGTATCGTGATGTCACGGCTTCAGATCGTGATAGTGCTGGTTCTGCTGCGACATTTACGCCTGGACACCACGCAAAAAATTGAGCAAAACCACGTCGGAATCTGTAAAAATGATTCCCAACAATTTTTATCCATACTTTTACAGATGTATTTATAGCGATGGACGTTTCAAAAATTCTGCCGTGAGAATTTTCAACAATAGCCTTTCAACAAAAGCCATATAACATTTATTAATTAACGGATTTTGGTTGAATATCAACTCAAGATTTAGTTCAAGTATATTTGAGGTTAAGATTGATATTTAAGAAAGACACGTTCACAATTGCAAAATGCATTGTCGGGATGTCAAAATGGAAATTAAATTTTGTTCTGTTATTACTTTCAGCACACTTCTAGAATGTGTTACATTCCACATAGGGAATGAAACTCACTTGGTAGTATATTGAAAGTGCCTATATCATGTAACAAATAAGAAATAACACACTTGGATTTGTACTCCAATCATAACTAGTATATTGAATGTTTTTGTTTTAAACTTCAAATGCTTTGCACATGTGCCAGACATTTTTCATCACATGCATATTTCAGTTAACTGCTATGTAAACATATACGTTAGCGCACTTGATAAAGTACAAAAATAGTTGTGAAGTGGATGTGCATCTAATTTTACACTTTCTACATGAGTAATGTGTTGCATGAAAGAATTTCATATAGCCATTCATATTTCTGCCATGCATTCAAATTAAATTAATCGTGATTCCAATTACTTTTGGTCAAAAAATTTATCCTGCCCTTGGATTATATTTATATGATTTTGATACAACATTTTGCACTCAAAAATTTATCTCACACACTATCCACCATGCAATAGCCATAGATTTCAAATATAAATCACAAATATGTAAAACATCCAGTTAAACTATATGTTCTTTATACACAACTTCTTGCATATATTAACACTCATTCATAAACAAAAATATATTCCAAATTTATACGGATTATTTGTTTATTCTATATGTAAAAAAAAAAAATTATCTATATCTGAATAATAATTAAATCCATTGAAAAATATGTCAAATATATTTCTAAGATATATTTTTAAAGGAATATATATTTATTCGAAATGTACTGTCATCTGTTTATAAGCACCTCGGATGTTATATCCCAATATAATTGCGTATTCTACTTTGATTTAATTGTCAGTCGTTATTGAATATTGGAAAAGGACTTTTCATTGTCAGCATTTTCCGCTATACTGATTGGCTTTCGGTGTGGGTCACCTGGGGCTATCATTTTTTTTTCTTAATCACATTTGTTTTGATTTTGTTTTGTGATGATTAATACTATGGAATGTGAGTTGGATTTAAAATCGTCCAATGTTTTTTTTTTTAACCTTGAAAAATACTTTTTTCTCTTTTGTATACAAATATTTTTCAAATACGATCTGTTTCCAGAGGTATAGAGTGACGTCAATAATAATTAAGAATAATAATCTACTTGTTGAATATATATCTTTCGTTGTATTGGAATTTTTCTTTTCATATGTATTATATTAAAATTGAAAAATATCATACACTCATTTAATTTCGGTCACGCAATGTATTTTTTATACATAAATATTTTTTTTGTTGCTTTTTTCACCCAATGGAAAAAGTTTCATGTAATGTTCTCCAGTGCATGCCAACAAGTTTTCCAACATTATTGTCGCAATTCATTCGAGCACGTTGTCCACAACCAGACACGTACATATTCATAGTAAAGTTTTAAACTTGAGAAAGTTAATTTTTCTTTTGTTATTAATGACGTGACAGTGGATTCAAATTTTGTTAATATTTATTTCTATTAATATAGCACTTTCTCGTACAGTTTCATATCTAAATTATTAATGAATGACACGATTATATTGTATAAAAGCAAAATACAATGATAAATGTAAACTATTGCGGTATTTTGATATCGATAAATTTTAATTTACCTTGAATTCATCCACCAATAAATCATCGGATTGTACATGCTGTTGGACATGGCGAGCCAGTAAATGGCGAGAAAAAGCTCCTGGATGTATGGCTCGTTCGTGATTTCCGGCAGGTATGGCGTTACAATAAAGTAAACGTGAAATGGCAGCCAACAAACTGCGAATATCACTACCACAACGATCATCATCTTGACAACCTGAATAAAAACATAGTTCTATTTAATATACAAAATTTAAAATATAATATAAATTGTAATAATAAAAAATATATTCTTATATTCGCTATAAAGTAATTGAAGTTTTGGAATAAGAAATAGTGTGAATATCAATTTTTTTATACAAGAAATACCGTGGGACATTTGAATAAACCACTTGCTATTCTGATATTGATGCAGAATATTGTAAATAAACCTGAAAGATCATATTCTAATCAGCAATTTGTGATTTTAGTTATTGAGAAAACAAAAGCATATACAGAGAGCAAGTGAACTACATTATTTGATAAATTAATTTGTTATCAGAGAAAATAGTCAAATAATAAAATATATTTATTCAATTGTATCTGATTTCCAGATATCACTATATTGAATTACGGAGATGTTACGGAAATTCGGTGATTTTCAGGGTTGGCCATTACAAATCAAAAATCTATCTGATTTTTGAGGTTACTCGAAGGAAAGTTCCGCAATCCCTCAATGTACATGATATACTCTATATAGTTAATGGTTCATTTCATTGATTTATCCATGATAATATTGACCAGAATTTCATGATCTCTAAGAACACTGATGTAAGAGTATCATTGGAATTACTTTTTGACCTAAGGTGGGACAACTTAAACAGATAAAATGTATTCCCTTTTGCATATTACTCGAAATTATTCAACCAAAACAAAACTGAATTCCATAACAATATGCGTTCTTATATACAGTTAAAACTTGTCGCTATTTTTGTTTTGCTTATCATAACAAAATTAATAGATATTGAATACATCAGTTTTGTATTAAAATAATTTGGGATAAAAACAAAAATGATTTCATATAGGTGATTTTTTTTTTCATATACATATTCGAATGAATATTTTTTCGTTCCAAATGATTCATACAATTTTCGATATGGGAATGATTTTATTATTTTGTGCGATGTATAAAAAAATCGTTTCATCACATCATATCATTTTCGTTGTTGCGTTTGATAAATTTTCATTACTCCGAATAATCGTGCAGTTGTTATAAAATTTTATAGAAATTTGTTTGTCCTCCAAAGTGAAATCGTCGTTGTCACACATGACTCAATGTTTTATTTCCAATGTCATATGACTAATGACTTCACAATTGCACAACCGATTGTTAGCATTTTTTTTTCCTACAAAATATATTCTTAATTAATTTAATTTAAACTAATTTGGTTATTGTGGCTCCTCAATCGAGATATTAACAGGAAACACCAGATATCATATGAATTGCGTTGCCATTGTATGCTGACGTCGATAACTCCCGAGGTACTCAGTAACTATTTTTTTGGCTGTATGCAATTCTACATCCACCACTAACTATGGTCAGGATATGAATTTTGAATCAATCCGAAGGTAAAATCATTCAGTAAGTCGATTCTAGATGATACATCTGAACTTATATACAATAGTTTAGTTGACGACAGTGATCAAACTGTTTTTGACAGGTAATTGCATCATATCCAAACACATGTTGAATATTTTTCTAACCACATTGCAGTTTTATAAAAAGCAATAGTTATAACAATGTCTCAAATAAGTCTCTCTTTCTTCATTAACGCTCATCGAGTGAATGTTAATTTGGAAGTTTGGAAAGAAAATAAAAAGGAAATGCTGTCAAAGTTTACATTCAAATATTTTTTGAGATCAACTTTGACATTTAGGAATTTAAATCAATGGAACAATTTGTGTTTTTTTTTCTTTGTTTCCTCTGCATTTATTAATCACAGTAACTCAAATACATAATGAATCAAATATTCGATTATCTCACTGTGCAATGTATCATTTTTAGTATGACAGAAGACAGAAATATAATATGGAAGTATGTGAAACTTCAAAATGGGTAGAATGCTCTATGCACAAATCCATGTATATCTATATATTATTTAAATATATAGATATACATACATACATATGAAGAAATAAAGGTATGTGTATGGTGAAGTGGTAACACCAGAGCTTCGTTTAAATGCTTCGTCTACTCTCTCTCGGGCTGCCTTTGCTTCCCGGTTTGCGGTCTCTGCTGTTGTCTTCGCTGTGTCAGCTGCCCCTTCTGCTGCCATCACTCTGTTATTGAATTGAGAAGCAGTGCCTAATGCAGAAGTTGCCTCATTCATTGCCTTGCTTATATTTTGTGCTGCTGAAGAGGAAATCAATGTTCCGGCCTTGATCTCAACGCGTACTTTCGATATGTCATCGCGATTTGCCACAACCCGATTGATCAATTCTCCTAATACTGCGTTAAATTTTGCTTTATCCAACTTATTCTCCCCGCTCGATATCAGGAGCTGTTCGCTTCCTGAAATTATAATGTTATTATCAATAAACTGAAAAAAATGTGTTCATTTAATTTCGATACCAGCTGCTGGGTAGACGTCGTGGTTATTGAGTCTTTGCCGAATAAAAAGATTTAAAAACTTTTGTTTACTCTTTTAAAAACTTTTGTATCTCAATTAAAAATGTCTTTTGATTATTCGAAAAGTTTATCATATAAAACGGAATTTGGACACATCGCAATTTTTTCATTGGTTTTTACTTACTCAATTTGTCATCGGTAGAAAAGTCTTCGTCGGCCATGGAGCTGGGCCATCCCACCACGAAGATTGCAAGAAGATAGTGTGCCAACATCTTGGATTCGTATATGAGAAGTCTCATCGTGTTCGGCTTTATATACTTTCGATTATCTGCATATTGCATGAGGTTTCGTTCGTTATCAAAACTGACTTTTAATGTTTTTAGCTTTAATGACAAATTTATTATCCGGACAAGTCGTGCAGTAGTTATTAAATTCATTTTCACTCAACGCGTTTCTGTCGTGACACACGCGGAATGACCCTCGATGATATGAAATTTCAAACTCTTTTAATATAGAAATTGAAAATATTTCTGTATATATTTTTTTTTTTTCATTCTGAGAAACGAAATTAAAATGATATCTGACGAAAATATATAAAAATGTTTGGATACATTGGCTTCACCAGGATTATATTTCGCGAGTTTTGCGCGAGCAGCATCTTTGTATCTCATCCAATAACAAATAATAATACTTTTCTCTGTCCTTCGAGGATTATTTCAAACATGGAATAACCTATATAATAGTGTTGATTTATCCTCAATGTCCAATGTTTTATGATTTGGCGATAAAAAAATGTGATTGTCAGCAGCTTTTTTGCGATTTAAATTTATATTTTTCAACAGGACAGGAAAAAAAAAATATTTTACTTTGATGAAAAGCAACAAACAAGCGAGCAGCAGAAGTATCATTGTAATAATAAAATACATGAAGATCCATCGTGTGCAATATATCCACCATTTCAAAATAGATATCCATATTTCATAACACAAATATTCTCATAATCAAGCTGAAATAAAAAACGTCAATTACATTAAGAGTATTATTGATCGTCTTAACAATCGAAAAATATTTGACAAACAAATTGGAGCGACCGATTTGGTTCTAATGATTTCCAGAATTGTTTATTATCAATTCAATGGATGATAAACGGTGGATAACCTAGGAAAAATCATTAAACACATCAATGTTCATACCCTGATAACCAACCCTCGGTGGTGACCGATACGACGCAGCAAGAATGCTGCAAAAATCAGTGCATTAGCATGGGTCGCCATGCATGGCTCGGCCTAAATGTCACACGATATCGGTCCCCACAATGTTCAGAATACCTTTAAAATCAGCCCCTTGTTTTTAATTTGTAATGAAATTTTCATTAGAATGTCAACAATTGAGCATATATTTGGCAGATAAATGCGACCAAAAGTTGGTGAAAGATTCAGTAAATTCGATGTTCAAAATGACACTGGAGGACGTTGTCATTGTATCATTGACCTGGTCACAAGAAGAAAATGGTCAGGAGAATATTCGAAGCAGTAAATTTGTGAAGGTATGCAAGGAGGCAATATCTATAAGAGTCAACCGTGGGCAATTTCCAATTCCGCCTGGCGAGTGTGAACTGAGGAATGCTTCCGATAAGGCCCAGAAGAACGGTAAGCAACGTGCGAGAATTGCTGCAAATCTCCAATGGAACAATGAATAGAAGAAATTGTTTCCATGAGAGAAGTATCTGCCCATTTAAGGACAAACAAATCATTGAAAACGTAAAGATTCACTTAAATAAAAGCACCATTGGTTATTTCATTCAATTTAATCTGTTCTCCAATCCACATCAATGAAAATCTCGTATGTTTAATGAATACATTCTTTTTCCATGAAAAATTAATACTTTGAATGTCCAAAGTTTCAGGAATTCAGAAAAAATAGTTTCTCTCCCGTCGATACTGTAAGAGGTGGAGTGACGGACATTGACACACTCACCAGTGTATTATAATAAATCTTCTATATTAATGTCGAGTCCTGTGTTGTGAAGCACACAACTTGACATGCTAAACTCTGCGATGGTCCTAGTTCAAACCTCATGGGTTGGGCGTGGGTGTTGATGGAAAATGCGCACCTAAATGGTTCAATATGCCGGGCGGCAGTGCGCATTTAATAAAAACAACGGTAAATATAACTAAAAGTCGTTTGGAGTATACAAAAACAAATCATATACAATCAGAATCGTTTAAAGAAATTTCTGATGCATATTTTATTAAATCCTAGAGATTTTGATATATATAAAAATCTCTAACTATGAATAATAATGTTTGAGTGAATTTAATGACTGTAAACATCGATGGAGAACTAGTGAATTTACGTTGATTATATAAGTTTGAAATTTCAATAACAAGTATAAATTGTTCAAATAATTTTTGGTACCTGTCCTCTGTGACCAAATAATCCCAATCACACCCGCGCTTGAAATTTTTGTGAATCATATAGATAATTCTTTGAGTTGAGGAGAAACTGGATGACCGGGATCTCCGCGAAGATTTCTATATTGGCCGAATATGTTCGTCCAGCCCATATATATTCCGAAGACTAAGGAGTGAGAACATATTCATTCTGCTACCCAGGGCAAATAATAAAATTCGACCGTTTCAGTAGCCAATCATGAGACGTCGGTACTGGCGATCCAATTAGCGCACATCTGATCAGGGCCGAACACCAGGTATATAAGGTGCGCTCCGCGCGATAGACTGTAGTTTATTATTTCATTTTTGCCATACAACAATCAAAGTAGAAAATGGATTCAATAATTCCGGTACGAGGAGAGTTGCAGGAACTGTCTGTTGTAACGTCACAAGAGGTCACCAAACTAAAAGACCACATTGGTACGATATTTTCTCGGATGAGAAACGAGAACAAATTGCAGAATGAGAAAATCCATAAAACGCTGGATTCAATGGATGCGAGAATTAGAAGATTGGAGATGCCCAGGCCAGCGGTTGCAGAGGCCGCGCTACATTTGGGATCAGTTTTGCCAGTGAGATTTCACAAGGGCAAACTCCAGGAACTCGCACAGTTGCAAATGTTCGAAACAGATTCAAGTGAAGAAGAATGTAAACAATTGTGTGAATATCTGGCAGATACTTGCGACGAAGTGTTGGTCAAAGACGCTGTGAACTCAATGTTTAAAATCACACTGGCGGATAATCTTATAAAATCACTGGCATGGTCACAGGGAGCCGAACCAAAACTAAATATTCGGGGCGGTAAATTTGTTGAAGTTTGCAAGGCTGCAATAACAATAAGAGTTAGTCGCGGTAAATTCGCGTCCGCCCCTCAAGAAGATGAACTGAAGGATGCATTCATGAAGGCATTAGAAAACGGCAAGGCACGTGCTAGAAATGCGGCAAAGAAATCATGATGGGGTGGAGAACTTGGAATGTTCTTTCGAAAAAACAATCTGTCATTATCAGGACAAAACAAAAATTCACAACGTTCATTCCTGCTCAAATAAATGCATAAATTGTGATTCTCCTTTCAAAAGATCCACATCTTAATTTTTCATATTGTCTGATCACATCAACAAAAGTGATAAAATTATTGGGAAAACTCCCAATGTCATTTTTGTCTTAGTATAGAAATGAAAGTTTTCAATCGAATGTCAAGTGTGGAGATTCAAAAGTTCACTCCTCAAAAGCCTTCTAGAATTTATCCGTTTGCAAATGGAATATCACGCTGGGAATTCTATATAACGAGAGCATTCACCTTGGTGTCATTGAATGCGAGAGATATTCTCGTGTTTGAAAATATATATTCGCACATGGGGTACGTCAATATTTAATTTACTTTATGCAGTAAATTTGATGAAAAAGAAAAAAAATATATCAATGGTCCAGGGACTCGAACTCTGGCCGTGAAATTGAAGAGCAAAAATAGTGTCGTTGCGGCTGTAGAGTCCTACCAATATATAATCACAGAAGCTACATTTATATATTCTGAGAATACAGGTGTATTGGAGCTGGTTATAAAAGAGACAAAGCCAGGTATACGGCCAGAAGTACTACACACCGAATATGAATGCTATTCAATAACTAAGCCTCATCCACAAATCTGCTCACAACTCGAATATAACTTCAATGTATTAAAATCAGTCGGACTACACTTGGTTATATATTTTTATTCCCATGTATATAGATTTGGTTTAATTATTTTTCAGGATTCTGCTTTTGCGATTCTCGGTTTTATGACGGATAATCCCGATTAGCTAATCCTGACAAGCAATGGCGGCTGAGATTAAGTTCCCCCACCGAAGTCTGAAACTGAAGCGCCGCGCAGTGGCGTTCTTCGCCACTACAGTTTGAAGCCTCTTCGAGTGCAGCGAGTTTATCCTAACCTCAAATATGTTAATTCCCATTATTGAGTATTATGAACAGAAGTACCCAAAATCGTCCAATGCGCAGCTAGGGGCACCAGGAGCGATAGGAGAAGGGACTCAAGGTGGGAGAACTTAATTTCAGCCGCCATTGTTTCTCAGGATTAGCTAATCGGGATTATCCTTCATAAAACCGGGCCCAAGTGACGCGTAGGCTGGATTCGATGCTAGGGACTCATATCTAGCGGCATATGTTGGGCAATCTAGGCCGAGGGAAAAGGGCTGCTGGACGATTATGCTCCCTTTGTGCAGCGAATATCGCCACATCTGGTTATCAGGGATAGATTCGCCGTGGGACTTAAACTCCTTCCCACGATACTATAGAAGCGTTGCAGTAACTACGTCATGAAATCTGTTTCCCGCTTATGTATTTGGCTTTAGTCACGGCTTAACCTCCAAATTCACGTTTGTAAGATGAAGAGATTGATCAAAGTGTATTTGAAATATTAGCTAAAGAAGTGGTGAATAAAATTATCACAAACATATCGTGCAATTCAAAATACTCTAGGACTTAATTCTCCTCATCTCATAATGTTTCAAAACCTGGTGAATCATTTGTGTTTGTAGATAACAATACATAAGAAATAAAATATTTCTGAATCAAGAATATTTATCTTTTTAAACATTCCATGTTTCAATCAAGAATAAATATTTTCGTTCCAATAATAGATGTACTCTTGATTTGTTTCTCCTTGCGATAAAGAATTCATGGTCCGATCAGACATCGTATGTAGCAAAATAATGTTTGTGAAAAAATTGGAATGAAGAGTATTTTAATCTTGGACAAAGTCGCGAAATTTGCACTCAAATTAAGGGTGAAGTTTATTCCAGTTTCGAATATAGAAAAGTCTTTTGACAAAAGATCATATGTCCTCAGTGCAAATTGAGGTCATTGCTTAAATTTCGAGTCCTCATCATCATCATCATCACCAAATTAACCGTAACATAATTGTCAAACCACGAAAAATGGTCTTGGGAATTAGGATTATCTTAGAAACTTGTTTTCGAAACTAGATAAGGCTATTTATGACCCGCACATTCTTTCACACATATTATGGTAAAAATTAATTCAATTTCCCTAACTTAATTCGATTATTGTGGCTCCTCAATCGAGATATTAACAGGAAACACCAGATATCATATGAATTGCGTTGCCATTGTATGCTGACGTCGATAACTCCCGAGGTACTCAGTAACTATTATTTTTGGCTGTATACAATTCTACATCCACCACTAACTATGGTCAGGATATGAATTTTGAATCAATCCGAAGGTAAAATCATTCAGTAAGTCGATTCTAGATGATACATTTGAACTTATATACAATAGTTTAGTTGACGACAGTGATCAAACTGTTTTTGACAGGTAATTGCATCATATCCAAACACATGTTGAATATTTTTCTAACCACATTGCAGTTTTATAAAAAGCAATAGTTATAACAATGTCTCAAATAAGTCTCTCTTTCTTCATTAACGCTCATCGTATTACTCAAATTCATCAAACAATTCTCTATGCAATATAATAGCACCAGCTCATCGAGTGAATGTTAATTTGGAAGTTTGGAAAGAAAATAAAAAGGAAATGCTGTCAAAGTTTACATTCAAATATTTTTTGAGATCAACTTTGACATTTAGGAATTTAAATCAATGGAACAATTTGTGTTTTTTTTTGTTTTACTCTTCTGCATTTATTAATCACAGTAACTCAAATACATAATGAATCAAATATTTGATTATCTCACTGTGCAATGTATTATTTTTAGTATGACAGAAGACAGAAATATAATATGGAAGTATGTGAAACTTCAAAATGGGTAGGATGCTCTATGAACATACCCATGTATATCTATATATTATTTAAATATATAGATATACATACATACATATGAAGAAATATAGGTATGTCTATGGTGAAGTGGTAACACCAGAGCTTCGTTTAAATGCTTCGTCTACTCTCTCTCGGGCTGCCTTTGCTTCCCGGTTTGCGGTCTCTGCTGTTGTCTTCGCTGTGTCAGCTGCCCCTTCTGCTGCCGTCACTCTGTCATTGAATTGAGAAGCAGTGCCTAATGCAGAAGTTGCCTCATTCATTGCCTTGCTTATATTTTGTGCTGCTGCAGAGGAAATCAATGCTCCGGCATCGATGTCGGCGCGTGCTTTCGCTACGCCATCGCGATTCTTCAAAATCCGATTGACCAATTCTTCCATTACTTCTTTAAATTTATTGTTACTCCAAGTACCACCAGCGTCTATTATCAACTCAGTCTCACTTCCTGAAATTATAATGTTATCATCAATAAACTGAAAAAAATGTGTTCATTTAATTTCGATACCAGCTGCTGGGTAGACGTCGTGGTTATTGAGTCTTTGCCGAATAAAAAGATTTAAAAACTTTTGTATCTCAATTAAAAATGTCTTTTGATTATTCGAAAAGTTTATCATATAAAACGGAATTTGGACACATCGCAATTTTTTCATTGGTTTTTACTTACTCAATTTGTCATCGGTAGAAAAGTCTTCGTCGGCCATGGAGCTGGGCCATCCCACCACGAAGATTGCAAGAAGATAGTGTGCCAACATCTTGGATTCGTATATGAGAAGTCTCATCGTGTTCGGCTTTATATACTTTCGATTATCTGCATATTGCATGAGGTTTCGTTCGTTATCAAAACTGACTTTTAATGTTTTTAGCTTTAATGACAAATTTATTATCCGGACAAGTCGTGCAGTAGTTATTAAATTCATTTTTTTCATTTTACATCTTATCTGGAAATATTATTCAACGCGTTTCTGTCGTGACACACGCGGAATGACCCTCGATGATATGAAATTTCAAACTCTTTTAATATAGAAATTGAAAATATTTCTGTATATATTTTTTTTTTTTCATTCTGAGAAACGAAATTAAAATGATATCTGACGAAAATATATGAAATTGTTTGGATACATTGGCTTCACCAGGATTATATTTCGCGAGTTTTGCGCGAGCAGCATCTTTGTATCTCATCCAATAACAAATAATAATACTTTTCTCTGTCCTTCGAGGATTATTTCAAACATGGAATAACCTATATAATAGTGTTGATTTATCCTCAATGTCCAATGTTTTATGATTTGGCGATAAAAAAATGTGATTGTCAGCAGCTTTTTTGCGATTTAAATTTATATTTTTCAACAGGACAGGAAAAAAAAAATATTTTACTTTGATGAAAAGCAACAAACAAGCGAGCAGCAGAAGTATCATTGTAATAATAAAATACACGAAGATGCATCGTGTGCAATATATCCACCATTTCAAAATAGATATCCATATTTGGTAACACAAATATTCTCATAATCAAGCTGAAATAAAAAACGTCAATTACATTAAGAGTATTATTGATCGTCTTAACAATCGAAAAACATTTGACAAACAAATTGGAGCAACCGATTTGGTTCTAATGATTTCCAGAATCGTTTATTATCAATTCAATGGATGATAAACGATGGATAACCTAGGAAAAATCATTAAACACATCAATAATGTTCATCAATGATCTGATAATCAGAAAACATTGATCAGAAAACAAAAAATTTTCAATTTAATTTCAAATGGTCATTTAAAATTATGACAAATTTACAATTGAAAATATTCTATCTTCACTCTATAATTTCATGCCTGCAAAATTTTTAAAATAACATGCTACGGCTGTTTTGCATTTTCGTGTAAAAATTTTTTTGTCCATCGAAAAGATGAAAAAAAAACATAAAAATCACATATCCGAACACTTATGAAATATTTGAAATTGTGGATGAAGCAGTGAGCCATGTCTGACATGATAAATTCTCTTTTATAGATAAGAAACTCAAATTGCGGCTAAACAATGATTATTCCAAAGATTTTTGTATGTTTTATCGCTCCTAATCATTATATTATATCTTGGAAAAAGACAAAGCCGTATGTTGAAATAATATGCGTTTGTATATACAATTGAAGTTTGTCGATGTTTTCTCGCTCATCAAAGCTAAAATAATAAATAGTAGACGTTGTTCCCCGGCTTTATATCAAAATCATTTAGGATAAAAAAATTATTTCCTACAGGTGACGTTTTTTTAATATACATATCCGAATAAATATTTTTCTGTTGCAAAGAATTCATTAATTCTTCAACATAGGCATGCGAGAATATGTCTCTCGCAACGGGAATGGTTTTATTATTCTTATTACCAAAAAATATAATTCATCAAAAAAAAAATCAAAAAGTGAGAATCAGTTTAACATATTTTTGAATCATGAATCATTCGGTATTGCAGACAATACGATAAGTCATGTCAGTCACAGCGATTTTATTTTGAAAAATAAAAAAAACTGCTGTAGAAAATTTAATAGCTACTGCACGAATGTACCTGGTAATAACATTTCATTATCAACGACTTTTGCAAACAATTTTAAAATGTACAAAAATATCTTTTCGCCACATGATATCATTTTCGCTGTGGGTTTTGATAAATTTTTATTACCCGGAATGATCGTGCAGTAATAATAAAATCTTCCATAAAATTTGTTTGTCCATCGAAGTGAAATCATCGTTGTCAGACATGACTCAATACATGACTACTAATGTCGAAGAACTAATCACTCTACAATATGCACAACCGATTGTTAGCATTTTTTTTTCCTAGAAAATATATTATTATATTATAATTCTTATAATATATTCTTATAATATATAATCATATTTCGAACTTAATAGACTGTTTGGAGCATGAGATTATTTTTCCCAACCATAAATAGATGATTTTTTCTCAGCTACGATAACCTCAAAATTGTCGTCGTCAGTTCGTTTTTCTAATTTTAATAAAATACATATTACATATATTCTTAATCTATAAAGTTCCAAAGATGAAATCTCGAGTTTTGAGTGAAGTCGTTCATAAATTTCTGAATATGATTCATTTATTAAATTAAAAATTGAAATGGAAATATCATAGAAATAGATTAACCGATTATTAATCAACAACTTCAGTTGAACTCTCGCATTCACTGATGATCATTCAATTTGGATTGATTGGATCACTATGGTGTTTGCAGTATTTAATATCTCAGAGAAATAGTTTTTGGATATTTGACCTTTTTTATATAAGCTTACATACTTTATTATACGCATCAATTGAGAAAGAAGTAGAATGGACACTATGTAATCTTTTATATGCCAAAGAGGTGGACCAATACGATACACGTCTGAATAAATAATTGAATGAAAATATATCCTCTAACATCTTCGAATGAATTTTTTGATAAATCCATGAAACATTCACTTTGAAATTGCATCTATGCTGTAATCTTGAAAGAATTTACCACTGTGAAAGGTGAAAAAATGGGAAAAAAAACAATTCTTTATTTTCAATTTGTTATTTTACTGAAATGCCTACGTGGAAAGATTCTCACAAAATGTTTCCCCAAGTTAGAATTACAAAGGTGAGAAAGATGGAGACTCAGTTACCTCATTTGGATCATTGTTGTATATAAATTTTCCAAATTGATTTGACTATTGGAGGGCAATGTCGATTTTTTTATTATCAGCAACGACGTTCCCAATAATTCGAATGCAAAACTCTCTAATAGTACTCCAAGTCTCCGTTTACACTCAATATTTCTAATAATTTATTAACATTAAGCATGCTTCATTCCTTATGTCGATACTGCAAATGCCTGCGAAATTAACGATTCAAGTTTAGAACGTTAAAACGTTTTGTTTCCTATCTTTACCATTGTAGATATTAAAGTGAACCTTCACAACACTTGTAGACGTTTTGAAAGTGACTACAATGTTTAAAATAGGGAATAAAACGTTTTGACGTTTTAAATAAAAACACTTGATATTCCAGTGCATGCATAAATTTTGTAATGCAGTTACTAATACGTAGCAATAATCTGTAACACTGACAACACAGTGACAACACAGTATTCATGATTCAAAAAACATTCCTGCACACGTAATAAGAAATAAATTTGATTTTTAATTACAAGTCAGATTGCAAATTGGCGTTACAAAGAGAATAAAATTAGTCTCGATTCAAGAATTCTCTTCCTCTATTTAATACAAACTTTAATATTATTTTCCTTTATCAGAGATCATTCCAGAAATTCTATCATTGACAGCGAATTCTGTAGAACTGGTACCTCTGGTATCCATCAACTATTTTCAACTGATGAATAAGAACCTAACGAAAACATATTTAACCAATCTAATCTTAAATAGTTACTCTTTCGATGTATCCTCTGACTTCCATAAATGTTTGTGTCCATATGCTCAATGTTGTGTTTCAAAATATTGTGCAGAGAACGAACCAATATGGAGGACGAGTGGAAATGAATGGCTGTGACACCACACATGTTGCCTTTGCGCAGAAATACAATACAGCAATCGTAATTGGAAATAGTAAAGTGCATTATAATTCAACCAGTTCTCCAATTTCCTATTGTACAGTGGACTATTGACTCCCCTTCTCTTGCACGCTTTCATCCTACGTCTGCATTCTACTTCCTTTTTCTCCTCTATTTCGATGTGCAGCAACACTTCGGGTTTTTTTTTTTTTTTCACGTCTCACAAACCATGCATATATTTTTGTTGTTTGTCAACGTGAATATGTGGATGCACGTGTGAACTTGAGTGAATTCGATTTGAATGTCGCGAGCACGTTTGTTTGCTATTAAATTTCACATTAATTGGACGGGTGTTAACAATCGTGATAGCTATGATTGCGGTTTGAATATATTCAACTTCAGAATATTTTTCGCGTCTAATTTCTCAATCATTGGAATTTTTCTGCGCTAATATTTGGTGCAGAAATTGTAGATGAATGAATTGTTGTATCACCAGCATTGAAAGTTAAATTGGCCATGGCTTTTATTTATTTCTGATCATTCGTAAATCGTATCAGTAAAATCAAATAAACGTGATTGGTTGTGTAAATCACTTGTCAGTTATTTTTAATTGTTTGTTAACAATTAGTTCATATAACTGTCGATTGGTGGTGCAGTAATAGAAAGTATGTGATACGTGAGTCAACTGCAGACTATTTTTTATTTATTTAGTTGCGACTATCTAAAAATTTGTAAGCAAAATAATAAATATTAATCGTTTTCTTATTAGTTTGATGTAATAAAATGTGGAAAAATAAATTCAAGTTTCACGTAGATTAAATGTATATATACAAACTTGTGTTTGATGCATACATTTGTATGTGTATGTGAATGAGTATATAGCACGTATAAAACGGAAGTGCCAACCATTTCCTGAAGGATTCTTCTCAACGTGTTGGTGTACGTCTTTATCCGTGTGAATTTTTTGCGCCACAAAATTCATCCTGTATACTGTAGTCTACGGTTTACTTTAAAAATCATTTGTTACGTCGTGGAGTTCATTATTTCTTCTTTCTCATGAAAAATAATGGTGAAAAATTGTGTGAGTACTTTTTCAAAGTGCACTTGTATCAACATCAATAAATAAAATAATAATCCATCATTATTTTCTCATTTTCTTGTGTCAACCTCGAGTTAAATCATAAGATTTAATTTTCAAATATAAAACTTCAAATTATATCTTTTAAAAGTACAATATGTTCATTGTGAGACATATTTTGAATGCAACAATGTTTAATTATGGCTGTATAGTTATGAATGTCAGTATGAATGGAGCAATTATTGTCACCCTGCCACAATATATTTTATAAGTGATGTTTTTTCATGACTACAATATATTTGAATAAAATTTGTATAAGTGTTGATAATTCAGGACTGAAATAAATAAAATATGACAAATGAAACGAAGAAGAACAATAATAGTAATTCAAATATAAATTATTGGATTATGTTCTTGATAAAAAATAGTTGGAATAAATTATTATATTGAAAAATGTTTTTGTATGACATGTCACAGCAGAAAAATATTTTCGTGGGTATAAATTGTAAAAAAAGGTAGAAACGTGTGGGATATATTAAGAGGAATGAATGGAAGAAGAGGTGCTAGATTGAATAAAAGAAAACTTTGACGTGAGTTCGAGTAAAAAGAAAATTCGTGTCAATCAGTAACTCTTCATATTGCCGGAGTTCACATTTAAATAGTGTTGTGAAAAAAACCTTTAGAAAATCCTACACCAAACACAGCTGGTGATGAAATCAATCAACCAGCCAGTGCATATAATATTTGATTATTCCAGAAGAATTCAGTGCTAATTAGATTGATAATCAAATCCGTGACATCGTAAAACAGTAAATTATGGTGAGACAATTTTTCCTCGTAACGCCCTAAATGTTCATCAAATGTCTCCCCTCATTCGTATATGTATATAATAGGCAACATATAGACATTCACTGACCTATCGTAACTTCTCTACCTCTCCAGCATATCATTCTCTCCCCTATACAGTCTTTGAATACACTATAACTCGACATTTCCTGGAATTTGTTATCATGCATGGCGATTGCAAGCCATTGTTTAAATTTTGCCGGTGGCTATGTGCAAATTGCTGATAGCAACGTATTACAAATTCCTCAACCCCTAGGCGAGAATGTATTATTGCATTATTGTATTTATCTCAATCATATATATAAATACTTGGGGCTTTTCATAATTTTCCATTCCACCGTTCACAATCACAAATAGCATTTATGGTATTTTATTCATATTGGATTTTTTGTTCACTTGAAAACATGTTATTATAAAAATGTTTGTTGAAATAAAAGATGGAACAAAGAAAAAAAACACCTACAAATAAAAGTAAAAAGTTGTGATAGCCAGAATTTTTAGATTTTATAAACTACCAGATAAAAATTTGAGAATTATTTTTTTTTTCCACTCCTACCACGGAGTCACAATAATTTTGTGGTTTTATATCAAGTTTCCGGTTGGATGAGATTGTGAAAATTTACACTCGACTGAGTATTGTTGAACGGTGGCCAATGAGAATTATAAAGTACATTGCTGTTAATGTCAAACTAAAGTGTGATGAAGAGAAAGTGAAAGGATTGAGAATGGCGATTTGATACGTGAGTTTGTACTGCAGAAAGACGAATGGATTTCAGTCCTGTTCGTTTATTATTTTTAAATGTTGAACAACTCTGATTGAATGGCCATATTATTTACAAATGCCTCGAGATATGATGAACTGTTGGCGTAAATTTGAAACTGTGACAGATATTTGTACAAACTTTTGCTTTGAATTTGTTGCAAAGTTCATATTTCATGTTTCAATATTTCTGTTTATATTTCTGTATCGCATATCTATGCAATCGCGTAATTGGATGTGACAAAAATTTCAATGTCGATCATTCAAGTGTACGTCTCTTTGCAGAAATTCTTAAAGTATTTGCAGTTGCATTGACCTTATGCAATTTTTACATACAGATACAATCTTTGCTATTTCATGCTATTTCATCTTCTCAACTCTTCATTTCATATTCAATTTAACACAAAATATATTCCAACAAAATGTGCAACAAATTTTATGTCAAGATAAAGCTCTTGGATTATTCATTCGTGTTATTCGTGTTCATATACGTGTATATAATATCTTATTAGTATTACTGTATATATTCACGCTTGAAGTTAGCATGTTGAAATTACGTTTTGAGTTGTTGAGTACTTGGTATATATGTATCGAAACCAAGTAGACCATTGTGGAACTCAAAGAACGACTTACAACACCGGAAATTATGTACCTGCCATTTATGACTATACACATATAGTTATATTGTGTAAAAGTAAGCCAAGCAGTTTGCATGATTTACACAAAGGTTACCATTGATTATACATCTTCGTATTAGCTTTAATTTATTCATTAAACTACGACAGTTAGTCAACCAGTACATCAGAGCTGTCGGTCAAGTAACTATAAAGCAATTGCTTCACACACAGGTTTCTTGGATTCAATTTCCAACTGAGGATAAATATTTTCCCACCGTTCAATAATGGATAATTATCGACAGTATTTGAAAAGACATTGTACAATGAACAGGATCACATTTACTGTGAAATTTCTCTGTTTATTTAATTCGTCTAACTCATTCCGTAAACATAAGTCAAATAAAATGATAAATAACACAGTGTTGAACAAACAAATATTATGAACTTGATTTTATTCATGTACAATGAAAGAAAGTCCGTTTAACTGTACACGAATATCAAAGTACAAATACTCTTTGTTTTTATAAACTTGTAATGAATTTTTGAATACATATTATTTGTAAATTATGTTTGAATTTCGAGTAAAACGAATTGAGTAGACAATTCAACATTGTTCCCAAAGTCTAATGCAAATGTAGATATATTAAATTAATGTCAAATACAGGCGCTAGGGTTTGTGACATTTCGTGAAGCAAACTGGTGAAGACTGTCGTCAACACTTTTGGAACAAGTGTCTTCGTTATGAATGGTGCGAATACAAACTGAAATAAATACAGCGTTAATAATAATGACGACACAAGTGGCGTGTTAAGTGTGAGATTGTCTTATTATAATAGGTGAAAGTTTCACCGAGTGAATAATTATTAATCACAATTATAATTAACGACAATCTTTATTGTTAAACATATATTCGTTTCATATTAATTCCAATAATAGTGATGATAATATTGATAATATGTTCATTGAATAATAAACTCACTCTTCGCTTGCTTCTGATATTGTCCAGCTGCCTCTGCGTTGATTCACCAATACTCTGCGAGCCCCACAATTCAAAACCCACTCGTGCATATGTAAATGTCATTGAGCCGATTGGTAAGAAATATGTCAGAATCATAAATATTACGTTGTATCTGAAAAATTGAAAAATATATATTGCTTATACATTGTTGTGGATTATTATTGTTGAAATAGATTAATTGAGTGAGGGGAAGTAGAAGTGAAAAAAGTTCTGTAAAGTAATTGAGGATTATAAATTCTTATTATTGATCTGCAGAGAAGTTATGAAAAAATGGATTTAAATTTTTATCATGTATAATTTCTGTTACTTTATACAACTCGAATTTATATCCAGTAAAGATTTTGTATTGATTGAAAAAAAATAAAGAGTCTCAACGCTTTTTCTTTCACTTCAATTTAAAATTTACGACATTGTCTTTATGAACGCTTTTGAGAAAAATGTAAATGATAAGAAATAGCGAAGAAAATTTTGACTATTGGAGTCTTTGGGAATTAAAATTAATCACTATGGATTAAAGTCCAAATGTTTAGCAAATGAACTACACAAATCTTTTCACTGTCTGTATATTCGCACATGATTTTTAATACGTATAAACATATGAAAATAATTTTGAATTAATGTGATGAGTGTGCATGACTAATAAAGTGAAGAAAAGCGGTGATGAATGAAATTCGCTTGTGTTGAATTGTTCGTGGCTATATACACGTTAATGCACTCAGCCATTCCAAGCATGATTGAAATGCTTCTTTCAGTCCATTCATTATCGGAGAAACTCGTTCGTTTTTGTTTGTTTTTGTTTTTTATTTTTTTCCCTCTCATTTCCACAATGAATACCTCATTTCAATGGAACAGAAAAAGAAAATAATTAAAGGAAGAATAAAGGGCTCAACGATTTTGGTTAATTGCGCACGCTCATTGACTAATTATTGGTTTGCGTTTTAGCCTGTAGTGAATGAACCATCAATTGTTGAACGGAGATATGAAGAATTAAATGATAGAATAGGAAAAAATATTTCTTTCTAATGCTGCTGTATTTGACAAATAATTTTGAGATTATCCTTCACGTAAAATCTGGTGATCGGGTTCATTTTTTTGAGGTTATCACGACATCGATGCCATCAACTAGCTATTAATTAGATCATTGGGCGGTGCACATATGCCAATAAATTTCCTGGTGAATGGAAAATAACTGTCGAGAAAAGGCAATGGAAATGACACGAGAGAGAAATAGTCAAACAATATTAAAAAAAAAAAAATTGTAGAACTATTGATGTATTTGATTTGATAGAATTGTTATTGAATTGAATTAATAATTAATCAACAGTCACTTAAATATCACAATTATATATGTGATTTATTATTTAGTATTTATTATATTCCAATCGAGATAAGGTAATTATTCGCAACATAAATTGATGATTGACGTAAATTTGACGTTGATTGATTAATTTCTATTTATATTAAATTGAAAGTGATATTGGTAACAACTGGCGATATTGGTAATTTATATTTTTACTTATAATAATGAGACATTTAAAGTTGTAATAGGGTACTATTCTATATGAGATTTGTCATGTTTCAAATAACAATTCAAATGAATTGACTGTCGAAAATATTAAAATTAAATGGAATCAGAGCTAGGATATAGTTTAGACATTGTGTTATGTTGTGGACAATAATTATTCCAATAATTCTTTTCCGTTCTACCATTTGCAAATTAAAATAATTGTTCATATATAAAATACTTATGGCAGTTGGACACTTCAGAATTTAGAAAGATCATTAAAGCTACACTACAAATCCTCGAGTGCATGCGAGAACAATTCATTATTTTCCCAGACTTAAATGAGTTTATATAGTCATGTCCAAAGTAATATTCTACATTCACAATTTATGAACAAGACGTAATATGATTATTTACTCATTTATATAATCTTCAATATCATCCGTAAAATTTGATGTTGGTATTAGTTAGATATTGAAGAAGTTATTTATCTTCACAGGACTTAAATCAGGTTAAAATCTAATAAATATCATTGTGGTCTTCCAACGATATTCTTACAAAATTTCAATAGAAAGTATTGAAAGTTAAGGTATATATTATCACAAAAGATGAAATTGATGTTTCAGTCTCCAGCGTGTGTATATTTTACAAAAGTTTTATGTAACGTTAGATAGCATGATGTGGTCATAGAATGACATGCACTGAAAAAATAAAAAGTATTTTAGTTCCAGGAATCCAAAAAATTACCGAGTCAGATTTTCTGTAAGAAAAATATTTACCTCTACTGCATGTATATATATACCTAGATAAATAAAGTGAGGTTAAGCGGTGTTTTTACTTCAATGTTGATATTTTTACCACAGCAATACGAAATTTTGTTGTGTTAAATATTCATCTATCAAAAAACTTTGGTATTTGTTCAATAGGAATATCCGTATTGTTAAATAAGTGTAAGAAATATTCAGAGAGGAAAAATACAGTTTTTTTTTTTTCAGTGTAGTAACTGATGACACAAAATGAAGGGTGAAATGATGTTGGATCAATACAGGTAGAAAAAAGGTTCCACGTTGGAAAAATATATATGATATTTCTCATTCTTTTGTCTAGTTTATTCATCAGCTATTACATCGCTGAGGGGCAAAATGTATATTAACTCGAAAGATGTCTATTGGTCCTTTTCATATCAATGATGTTGAGAATGGGTTGGATATACTTAGTTGATGAAATAAGGTGCATGACACATTAATAATCATGGCTTTTTTCACTTTCATATCATAAAAATAAGAGAATGAGACAAAAAATGAAATTCAGATGGTACTAACAAGTATTCGTTAGAGCTGAAGCCATTCTCATCTCGATTAGGCCAATCACCGTAGCAAATTACTCGAACCTCACCACTGTCCCATTTTTGCGTGTAAGTTTTGTAGTAAATGAGCATTGGAAATGACAAGATAGCACCAACTATCCATATCGCTAATGCGACACCTAGAGTGGAACGTCGTCCCATCCGAGGACGAAGTGGATTCATTATGGCCATGTACCTGGAAACAGACGAAGAAAAAATTATAAATAGATGAAAAATTATAAACAGATAAATCGGTTTTATATGTATCTGAATATTATTATCTAATTTCAGTCTGTCATATTGGTTGTATCATTGTGAATTTTGGGACTTTAAAATTAGATTAGAAATCAACGATCTCAAAATCATTTGCACATCAATTTGCAATTTTTCAACTGTTATAGTTTAGGTAGTTCGTGTTGGTCCATTGTTCATGTAAAAAAGATACTAACACTATTCTCATAACTTTGTTTATTTATAGAGGTTTGTGAACAAAAGATATCATTGTCATCTTTAATTTCGAAGAAGATTTATTACTCTTAAACATTTTTTTATGTACCATCACGATTGAATCCTTTCAATGTCGATTGAGTTTTGTTAATTGCTCTGTAGTATCGAAGTGATACCTACTGAGAGAGTGTGAGCTATCAGCACCATAACTCTATCGACTAACAGTTAATAAATGTAACAGCTGTGATATCTTCTGCCAACGTGTGCGAGACATATGTGAAGGATAATATGATGTTGAATGAACTAAATGAAAGTAAATTAATGATCAACAAAACAATAGATTATAATTGATTCAAATAAGTATTCTCTTTCTCATATTGAATAGAATTTAATATTCAATATTCAATCAGATCTGTACTGAAAATTGAAGTGTGTTATTCCTTTATTTTAAATCATTGTAGTAATTTCTAAGACATTTATGGGTGTGTTAAATTTTCAATACATAACCCTAACCTCACATTAATTTTTAAAACACTAAAATTCTCAGTGTTATTCATTCTTTCTCCAATGCCTATGTCATAAAGTACTATTTCTATCAAATCTATTTAGTTTGCTACCAGTTAGAAAATAGATTTTGATAAAATTGGAGCATAGCTTGAATGTGTGGCAAAGTTTTAAAGGGAATAGAGTACTTGCATCATCAGACGTCGCACGGTTGAAAGTTGAAGGTGGCTTTATATGTATATATAGAGAGATATGTGTACTGACTAAATATATATGTTGTGTATAGGCTATCGTGACCACTCTTGAGGACTGTATCAAGCTCATCAATTACAATGTCACTTTGTGGCAAGCCATACTCGATAGAGTGCTCATGAGACATTGGATTTCTGCAGTCCGTGGTAAGTTTATATTACTCTACATGTATACCACTGCCATATTCTCCATGTTATATATTCCTGAATAATATTACGTTTGCTTTGAAATATAATTGATATATATATATATATATATATGCATTCTTATATCTTCAGTGAATTGCTGAATTGTTTATAGATTTTCCTGAGGCTGCTAATTCCATATTTCGAAGTCAACATGTAAAAATAAAAAATGACTCTCTTAATAATGTCAAACTTATATTATATACAAATAAAACTTGTGTTTAAATTTACAAAATGGCGGGTGAAAGAGTTCGAACGTTTGAGATATTTATTTCTACAAAAGTAAAAAATTATCTCTATTGCAAAATTCCATCATCCAAAAATTTTGGAGTGTCTCAATGTCAGGTGTATTCATAAAAATATATGCGTTCGAAGAATACATTATAGGATAACTCCTATTATATTTTTCGCATGACAATTTATCGAATCAAATGTTTTTTTCAAATAAGTTAAATATGGACTAAATAAAAAGAAGAAAAAGTAATAGAATAAAATGGAAATTTTGTTTCGAGATGTCTGCGTTTGTGTGAGTTGCACTGAAACATTATTCACAACTGAAAAATGTGGAAAATATATTTCATGTTATAATAAAAGTGGAATACATTCCATTATACTGTCAGTTTGAAACGATATGGAAGCTCGTAATTGAAACGATAAACATCATATGCAAAGAGGAGTGGTGCGAATTCGAGGTCGTAGTATCGTCACCGTTTTTTTTTTTTTATATATTTCTTGTCAAGAAAAGAAAGAGACTCAATGAACCAGATGTGCCCTATATACTTGTCTATATAACCATCTACACATACATGCAAGTCTCCCTTTTACTCTGGCATCACTTGTTTCAACAGCAGTAACAGTAGCAGCTTAAAAGCCCACGTGACCTCAACAAGATCTACCAAAGAATATACTGGAGGTTTTAGAGCCGTTTTTTTTTGTATTGACTTTGTGTCAATGAAAAATGAAACCATTTTTATACCACGTTGTATTTTTATTCGAACGTGTTTTATCACGAATTCTACCAATCGTTATGCATATGGATATATATTAAAAACGTGAAAAATTTATATTTACATGTTCGTTTTGTTTTCTCTTCCATTTTTTTCACCATTTTCATTCTCACTAAAATGGATTTGCTATGTATAAAATATATGAATAGATAAAACAAAGTGATATGAGATAATAATAATAATGATTATAAAGATAAGGACAAACATTATTAATGAAGCTTTGTTTGTTGGAGATTATTCTTATTCTCTGCCTTGAATAATTTTAATGAGAAATATTTTTCTTGATTGTTTCAATCTTCTCGTTCCGCTTTATTATGACATTGAACTCATATTTATTTTTCACTGTAGTGGCTATCAATATCATAAATTCTCCATCAATTATAAGTAACTAATTATCAATTATTACATATCAATAAATAATTAAATATTGTATACTAATCGTGGATTGTGAATTACTGTCAATCATTATTAACTATCATTAATTATTGTTCATCATTGATCATTGGCTTGACAGATAATGGTAACTCTATATCTCGCGGACTGTCAATGATCAAATGGAATAGGCATATATGCATAGAGTATTCCCTTTCACTTGGTACTGTTTAATACCTCATCTCTTGATTTATTACAACTAACTATCTATTTGTCCTTTACACATTCACAATTCATGCCACATTTTCTGTCAGTCATAATCCGTTTGTTTTATTAATATTTGTGTACTCTATTATATCTCGCACGTTTTAGACATCTTCTTTATATTTTTTTCCTCCTACACAATGTCTATCTAACTAATAACAATTTATCATGCTCAATCTTTTCCCATTATTTTTATATCACCATTTTGTTATTTTACTTCCCTCTGGCATAATTATCCGAAAATATTCAAACATGTACAAATTGTAGAATCAATTTACTTTACGTAGTAGTTCTATTTTGTATACTAATCATTATTAAATATAAATTGATATTTTTTAATTAACCATTGATGTTCGTTTGAGAAATTGATAAGACTTTATGATGAGTTAAGTGAAAGAGATTGATTTAAATTTACATACATTGTTTTTGAATGTTTAAATGTTTAAATTGAAGTTGCTATTTGAAAATTCCAAATCCTCAAATCGAATTATTTGCGTCCATTAATCTTCAAATCGATCATCATCACAAGATTTAATTTAAATGTCCATTTGGATCCACGCATTCCGCAAATTTATTTGATGGAAGTTTGATTGATTACTCAATAAACCTATTTTCACTCAATGTAAAATTTCACAAAATATATCAAATTATTCTGTTTATAATACACCATATGTATATGAGTATATTCCGGTTGATATGACGAACCATTTTAGCCATATATAATCCTTTGATTATATTTCAGCGGTTTGATAATCACGTTGCCGCTACACCATGTATATACACACATTCGATTAAAGTCGCATTATTTCAATTAGCGCTTGCTTCGTGTTCAATAATCGATGCACATATTGTGCACGTATCCACGTTGATCATCACCTATTACTCCTTCAAATATTCTGACAATTGTATATTTATCATGAAGAAATATAAGGTCCAATGTTGAAACGCCTGATACCTATATTGTAACAGAAACTTTGTAATCTGAAATTGTAAGGTTTCCATATTTTTACTGAACAATATTGTGCTTTATATTGTATGATTTCTTTTTAAGAAAATAAAAGGGAGAAAAATTTTGATGCAATAATAATATTTCAGTATTAAATGTATGAATTAAATAAAGATTGAAACTACGAATCACAAAATTTCCAGCATTTTCTCAACATATCAATGATAAGTTTTGATATTTGTGTCATCTACTCAATAGGATTTCATTTCTTTTTTTGTCGTTATTTTTTTTTGTTGCAATCCACTCTAGACCGATGAAAATAAAAAATCTCGTTGAGTGAAATACTCCTGGGATTTTCTTTACCCTAAATTTCCAATGAGACAACGATAAAGCCGTCATTCCATCCAACTGCTTTCGCTTTTTCGCCTGCGCTTACAAGCGATCACTGTATATACTTTCTAATGATGTCTTTATCATTTTGATGTAGTATATACTCCACATCAGTATTTGTCACATGACTTTCACACTAGAATGAAAAATAAAATAATCACAGAAAAAATATTACTGATGTAAAAAGTAAATATTTATAATACTGTAAATCTAAATATTTTGTTGTTACTTTTAAAACATTTTACATGTTAATTTCTTATAGAAAAACTAGAACGTTTTTTTTTTTTTTTAGTGTGACTACAATAGTAAAGATACGAAATAGAACATTCTGAAAATACTTGACTTTACAGTAAATACATTTTAGACTTATGGCAGATGGACAATCCAGAACGTGGGACAATCGCTAAAGTAAACCAGCTGTGTAGAGCTTTTTCGTCTTACTCAAACGAGATATTAAATCGAGAAAAACGATGTTGATGTATTATTTTAACATCTGATATAATGATTTTTATAAACATATTGAAGTTCAAAATGGAATTCAACTGATTATGTTATAATACTATAGTGGCATGATAAGTAGGAAACAGATTAGAAAGATAGTTGTATGTCCAACAATTACATAGTGGTTAGAATAAAAAAAAATTACAATAGAATATTATGAGAAGCGTCTCACCATAGGAAAGTGGATAAGATGAGTACCCTAACCAACGTTCAAGATAATTCCATGAAAAATAATGGATAGCATTGAACCGGAATTCGAACCAATGTCTCATTGAATCGGCGCCGGTTATTTAACAGATTAACCTAACCTAGTTCATGCTATTTCTCCATTTGAAAGTAAAAACTAAGAATTAATTTTTATTCAACATCCAGATTCTACTCTCGATTCAATTACAAACTTTATTTATCATTTGTGTACATGATGTAGACTATCTAATAAAGTGATGAAGAGTACTGATGCGAGTTCACCGTCTCAAGTTTTTGTTTGCTTGTAATGTAAATAAGGTTAGAGTGAAGACAAATGATTTCATTAATCAAGTGTTAATCCGAGGAGCTCTAATAAATGTTGATATCTATGTTTAACGTAAATATATTAACAGATAGGTTCTTCAACATAATTTATATGAGTTAGATGCACGTTCATAAGTTTATACTTTTGAAGATAATTTTCTAGATGAAATTCCAATCTCAACGATCCCAAAAAACATTATGTCTTTGCATGTGTAATTTTTTTACCGTTATATAGTTTAGTTATAATTATAATGTTAATGAAAAATAACACTATTCATGTAACTTTATTTATTTACAGAGTATAATAAATGGAAATTCATATCATAATTGAATTCTTTTCATGTTCATTGATGACAATACAATTCAAATATATGAAAAGAATTACGTAAACATAATTGAAAGTCTTCCAACAAAAATAATAAATATCAAAAAAGTTATGTCACAATGTTCATTCTACTGCTGCAGTTATAACATGTCAGCAGAAATTCATAACACACAACGTTATGTGAAATACAATTACTGAATAATTATTATATGGAATGTGTGAATTCTGTTTTGTTTTTTTTCTTCACAAAATTTCAATTTGATTTCCTGATTATCCACGTGAATGTTATGTATGACTCATGAAAAGATATAGTTTCAACATTATTATAATACAGATTGACATTGTAAAAATTATTTCATCCAAATTTTCAATTATTTTTATTATGAAATTTTTGACAGTTATGAAACGATGGTATTTTTTTTGATGGTATAGACGTTGTACTTTCTGCTAAATGAATTTAATAATGAGCAAAACAAATAGGACGAATTCGGTAATACATTATTGCATTTGTATTAAAGCTTTTTCTAGGTCATTCAATGAATTCAAGATTTAGGTATTCTTGATGTTAAAGTACTTGCTCAAGTGTAAAAGTGAAGTGTTGTTCGTAAGAAGACCTTGGGTAGTATTCATTTTATTCACATAAAAAAAAGAAAAAGTCACACAGTAAAGAGCTTGCTAAACATCTGGAAATGTCAGCTTTAAATGATTGAGTTGGTAAATATCATCTCGCCCTCAAGCTGTTTCCTCACTTTGTTCCACACTTACATATTGATTTAAATCTTAATCGGAAAGTAGAAAGTTTCACATTTAACTTTGAGATAATTTAATTTTGTTTCACTTTTTCAAAGTACTCCACGTAACAGAGTAGAATAAAATTTCTGAAAGAGCACATTACTCTTCAAAAGTGATTGCAAAATACATTATCACACAAAAAATTAAATTGAATTTTTTTCGTGAATAAATCTCTAATAATAAATTATAATAAACAACGATGAATCAATGGATGATAAATATAAATATGTTAAACATTCCCAGTGTTAATTTGAATAACAGTGTAATTTTTCAACACCAATTTTCCAAGAATTAAATGACATGAATCCAAATTTTGATTTTTATGAAGATATATGACAAAAGCTATGGATATGATTTTAAATATGATTGTAAGTGATGTGTATGAATAGTTCGAATTTGTTCCATACAATTCATCAACATGATGGAAAGTATGTCAGACAAGTATACTTGCCAAAACTTCTAAATTCGACTTCTGTCACGTTCAAATCACTATTTATGTTCTTTTAAGCTTGAAACTTTTTACAAAGTGTATATGTCAATATAGTTCTTGTTGGTAATTCAAGGATGATAAAGACGGATGACAAAACACATTAATACTGACGTATATACCAGCTAAGAGGATCTCGATGTTGTGTGAGACTTGAAATTGTTCAAGGGGAAAAGAAAAAAAAAAAAAAAATACCACACATTATTGTGGATCAACGTGTGTGTTATAACTGACAATAAGGAAAAAATTTTTGTCACTTCTGTCACATCATTTCTCAAATGAGCAATGAAAAAAATTCACTTTTTCAACGCAGTGTCTAAAACTTTGCTTTATTCACATAACATTTTATCCTTTGCCTTTTATTCCTCTCCTTACACTTTAGTCACATCACTTTTTCCATCTATTCTAGCGTTAAAAATTCGTCTGTGCACTTTAGCCAACAAAACAAACACACTCTCATCTGCAAAAAAAGATAAAAATTAAAGTTTCATTCCATCAAAATATGAAAGACATGTGACATTTTATTACTTCACATTGCATTTTTAATCTGCCTTCATGTTATACGTTCATTCTAATTTCTACTTCTTTTTTTTTTCCCCTCCCCAACTTCTTTCATCTATGTTACATTTTGCATTTAGTATCCAATGCATTTCTCTTTTCTTCTTAATCCCTTTCAAGTTTCCACAGTCATCATAACATCACTTTAAGACGATATCAAAAAATGTATGCGAGTTTAATGTCAGTGTTTGATTCATTTTAAAGAAATAATACTGCATCACTATCTTTCATTTCTTTTTATTGTGATTGTTCTAGAAACAAAGGGAGCAAAAAAATCTCATGTCTACATTTAATATTCATGTTCAAACATGTCATATACATGGAAGATTATTATTATTTCTATTATTATTATTATTATAATAGGAAAGTAAAATGTGTATGGAAGAGAGAATAAGAGTGCTGAAGCTTCGATTTATGGTGCATGAACGAACAAGTGAGAAAGAGATAATGGCCAAGAAAAAAAGTGATTTGTGTAACGCCTGAAAGCATCTTCTCGGCACTTCGCCACCTTGATATTTATAATGTATTATATATCTATGTATAAATTGTTCAATGACGTTGCCATGAAACTGGCGATAGATTTCATTCAGTATTTCTTTTTGTTTTCTTCTTCTTCTATGCACCAAAGAGAAAATTAGATTGATCTGGTGTTACTGATGTATTTATTAGTTGTAAATTTATACGATGTGAGAAAATTGGTGATAGTTTTTAAATGAAAAGTTGTTGTACAGTGACTCGCGCCAAGTACATACTCGTGAAAATTTATTAGTGCTTCAGTAATGTACAGTTTTGGAATAGAAACATGCTGATGTTGGTTGTTCACATCTAGGTAGGATTATTCTAGATTTGATTAAGTATTATGTTGAGATACTTGGTATGAATTGATGATAGAATAAGAAAAATATGATAGATAGTTTACGGCGCTAAATGTGATTTCAATCTCGGAGATTCTGTTCTGTTGATAAAATGACGTGCCCAGTTAATGAATCAGAGCAATGTGCGCACGCGTTTATAATCTCACAACCGCACCTACAGCGCGGTCGTCATTAAACCGTCATACCGATAGATTAAGACTGACATTAAATGGATACTGAGCGATCATACGAGATATTAATAACATTAGTCGCATAATTCATATTTCTATACATATACAGAGATACATCCATGGATCTATATACATACATAAATATATATATAGAAGTGGATTAGCGTTATGCAGACATTTTCACTGGAGCTCAGTTATTACACAAAGCAGATTGAATAATCCAAAGTGAATATACATTCTGCAATTAAATTAATTAATGGAGTATACTGTAATTTTGTCTCATAACTATGTAGTAATAAAGGGATATTCGTAGATTTTGGGTCAAGGGAATGGTTGATTTATATTTAATTTATTATATTAAAAATCACAGGTACTTGGACAATGAAGAAAACTAAAATTCATAGATAATGAACGTGGTGTTAATTATTTACTAAAAACTTTGATCTTTGTTCTTCTCACAATCACTTTTTTTCCAGCTGGCGTCTACAAAATCTTGAAAACTTATTCACCGATTGAACTCAAACAAAGTTCATTTATTTCATATGAACATTCTCCATGAACCCTACTAGAATCGTGATAATTCATAACAAATTTCTGTTGATTCTTTCCCTTTTCAATTTTTCACCAGCTAAAATATACATCAATTGTCATTCTTGTTATTATATATATAAAACATTTTCATTTTGGTTTATTATATATTGAAAATTTAATCCCTGACGTTATATATGAGGTCAAAAGTTGAATATATTGAACAAAACGATTGATGAGAGTTTTCGAGTATGTATCCAGAGAATATATAGTTGAATTTCTGTTTTACGATCAGCATTCATGCTTGACGGTAGAATAATGTCTAGGGGGTTGCGACGACTTGTGTGCTTGTTCTATATCTCATTGCATCAGTGTTTTATTGTCTTGGAGCCGTAAACTGTGAGCGCATCGACTTTTACCACTCTTATTATCTTTAGCTATAAATCAAGTTAGTTGGAGATGGCATTTTTAAATTCCATGGCTGACTTCTGTCATAACAATCATTACTACTATCTCTTGCTCTTGTCTCTTTTGTTCTCGTTATAACAAACTAACTTTCAAGTAACTATATACGAACATTAAAATCAATTATCTATCAACTGTTCACTATAGCTTTACAAGAAGCGCTCATAACTTGACAATAACTAAATGTTCTAGTTTTCCCGTGCATTCTCTGCAACCTTTTCTCATATCCTCACTTCTGTTTCATCAAAACATTCCTCTCCAGTTACTGTACATTCAAAGTGTGAATTCAAATTCGTAGTCCTTATCGTGTGTTAAACTTTGTACTTGTGCTACATAACCTCAACAAATTTTCAAGTACGTTGTAGAGACAGCAGTTACCAAATGACCGATTCATGTATGCATGTCACACTTTGGTCCTTCGCTTTTCATTCCTTGTGAATAGAATGATGGTCGGTTTATATCTACATAACAATATTTATATATTAAATAATTTTCAATATTGTAGTGCAGAAATTTTCTCACAAATTTCACGAATGTTAAAATGGATAAATTATTGAGTTCAGGGTATTATTTGTGCATTGAAAGATGAGCATTGTGAGATGTGATAGATATAAATGTTTAATTGTTTGTGGAAAGTATGAATTAGCTGATGAATAAACATTTCAGTTGAATAATAAGTATTTCATTGGATGACAAAAAGTTGATATGAAATCAGGTGGAAATGTCAGAACTTATTTATACACTTGTCTCAAAATTGGTTCTATAACTATTAATATGTTGCTTCAAACTCGATTGTGTATTTAGTAATAATTAATTTATTGTATGTGAAATTAATATCGGAATGTCCGTGAGCATGTAGATTGAATTCTGTTGATAATTCACAGCACCAATCTCCCTTTCATCGTATTAAACAATTTCAAACTTGCCCAGTATAAAAATTGTAGGAAACAATAATTGGGATGTGAGTGTTGAGATAATCATCTCTGGGAAAAGTTTTGGCAGATGTTTTTAAGAATGTCATCAAAATGAATCAATGATTAAAAAAACTCACCTAAAAATCGTATAGCAACTATTTAATTACACATTATGACTCATTAACCATAAAATATCTCGAAGAGTGCGATGAATACATTAAATAAGACATGCGCAAAGCTATTGTAGCTATTGTTTGATTGAAATGTAAGTCAAGAGGAAATGGTTTTTGTAAGATCAGCCGTTCACGGGATATCAATTTTCCCATTAAGTAATGAGTTTCTTGACATGCAGCCAACGCAACCATGCTGCAGTGTGTTCAGCCATTGTGAATCCCCGAAATTTATTATCGAATTAGGAAATCGATATCACATGAACGGATAGATGTATAAAGTGTAAACAAAAACGATTCTCATTTCTACAATTTAATCTACAATCACCTCGCTCACATCTATGATCTATCATCCGCATTTGCCAAGGCATTCAATAGTTGATTATTCTCTTTATCTGAACTAATAATATTCTTAATTTATTGAAGAAAAAATGGTCTCCCGAAATATTTATTGACCAATTATCTGATGACCGAAATGCTTCACCATATTTACACCTTTGACTCCTGCACGAAGGACGGTTCCAAGTAATGATCTGCTTGTGGTTGTTGTTGTATTATTTGCTTTTGCCCTTCGACTAATATCCGACGATGAATTTTCCTGACCATGTTCACTATCAGTATGATTTACGTTAACTGCATTTCCATTTGCATCACGAGTCTCAGACAATCTAACAGCAATGTCTGTTTCAGTTATTGTTAATGCTGCTGCGACACCAGATAGATCATTTATAATTGTCGTGAAATTGTCGGGATGCATCCGTGAAATTTGTCTATCATGCAGTCTTGCTTCAGTACTGTCGTCAAGATTATCTCCTGGTGTAACCTTGGATAAACCACCAAGCGTTGCATGAAAATCTGAGGTCAAACCGCTGACGGTGACATTTAAATTTGCATTGTGGTTAGCGCTGTTAACGCTAGTGGTACTTGAATTTTCCGCTTCATTAACATGTACATTGTTTGCAATCGATGTTGAGTGTTGTATTTCCCACGTTCCATTCATACGTTCATGCTCTTGAATATTCTCAAATGAGCTGACATTGTTGATACAATTGATGCATGGCTTGTCAACAGAATCATTATAATTTTCTAACAATGTTTGCGCAAATGTATCTATATGAAATTCAGGATTACTTGTGTCATTGTTGAATATTATATTTGTGTGTTTACGAATGGCAACAGGTTGAAATTCAACAGGTACTGATGTGTTAAGTCGTTTCAGGTATTTGCCAAGATCGTTACTCGTGTTAGTGGTCTCGTTTAAATTCAATGCAATCACATGGGAACCATAAAATTCATTCTCAGCATTTGTTTGTGATGAGTTTGGAAAATTGTTTGATATGTTCTTGATGTCGGCATTATCGTCATTGAAGTATTGATTTTCTTGTCTACCTTTGTTTACGTGTGTGAAATATTTAGTGTTAGATAGAATTGGTCGTGCTGGCAGTCGTGTACTCACACTTAGGTTAGGATTATCAGTTCTATCATCAGAGTCTTCTTTTGTCATTGGACGATAAGGATTCATGAGTGTAGTAAACGATGAATCCACTGATGATAATGAATTTTTAATTTCATTAATGTGCGTTGGAGAATTTTTCAACTTTGGTTCAATTGAATGATGTCGAAGTTTTTCTAATTTCAATTTTGTTTTACCGCTTGTTTTACAAATAAAATACTGCTTCTTATTTGAATCAATTTCAATATGGCAGCGTTTTATTTCAATATCATTTGTACGTACTTTCAGTGTTTTTGTACCGTAAATAATATAATCACGAATAATTTTGTGAAATCTCGATGATTTTGTATTCATTGGTGTCATGTATGGTTCAATATTTGTCGGCATTTCGGCTTTCCCATATTTTACTTTTTCTCGTAATTTTATTGGATGCATCCGATAATTCAAATGATTAAAACGAGTACGATCATGTGGTAAACTCACATTTCCAATCGTTGATGTAATTGGTATGTCATTCCAATTTTCAATAGTGGGTGTTGATGCTGCTTCATCATTCAATTGAATTGAATTTCCTACAGTTGGTTGAACGACAACCATAGCTAGACGAGAATCAGCGGTAGCACTTCCGTCCAGTTGACCCGAATTCCTTTTCCTAAACGCGTTCCTAGAATTCTCTTGCTGTTTGATCATCGCTATCTCGTCATTGTGAATACGAATTGAGGTATGCTCATAATTTCGTTTGGGTTTTATCGTTCCTAAAAATGTGGGCGTGGATGAAGAAATGCCACGAAGATTATTGCCATTCATACGTGAAAATTCGTCGTCAATTTTCCCATAATAATCTCCATTATTATCCAATTTATTTTCATTGTTAACAACGATTTCATCATCTTCATTATTATTTGTTCTGTTTTCATATGTAGTTGAAGCCAATGGTGAGTTCCCAATACTCTGTGAAATACAAATAGTCATATAGTTGATTTGGGTATACCATAAAAATCAATTGCTAACCACTATCTCTCAGAAGTATTTGTCACATGCACATGTATACCAATAACAATGAGAATCAAGTGATTTTTGTTTTTTTTCTTTCTTCATGTCGCATTTCCACTTTGTGGAATTGGATAAAGAAAGTCTTGGTGACATGTAAGAAATAACATTTTACTCTTCTCCACGTTCTTGATATATATATATATACAGTGAGATGGATTTTCGTGATTGATTTGTCACTGTATATTTGAAGATCAAGATTTGTATCACGAGAGTGTATCAAGATGAATCTTCGTGAAAGGTTTGTTATTTCGTGAGTCAGGAGTACATTGTAAAAGAATGAAGAGAAATTTTAGTGGGAGATATTTGAAAGCTATGAAAAAAAAAAAACAAACACACAATATTTATGAAGTAAAATAGAATTTTCTAGAAGTCTATTGTAATAAAATTTGTCAGAATGACACTGAGAATAATACACCAATGCTAATTTCACTCAATTTTATTGTTCATTTTGAATAAAACAGAAAATTCTAGTTCGACAAATTCAATTAGATGATATAAAAAATTTGTATATATGAATCTTACAAAGTTTAATTTTAATTTAACTAGCAAATAAGTTTCCATGATTTTTACTATTGCAAAAATTTCTTTCACATACTTTTATGAATAAAAAAAATGAAATATAACTCAACTTTGTTTATTTGCAATGATCAAATATTCCCACGAGTTCTATTCACAACTTACCATTGAGAGTAACAAGAATTGAACAAAGCAGACAGACAGAACCATATTCATAGTTGACTATAGAATATGACTTTAAACTTGAAGATTTTTCAAGTGATTTATATACAACACTACTTCACACCTTCGTTCAATTCACTTTTGATCGATATATGAATTGATAATAGACCGATCTTTTATCGACCGTGAGTATATTAATCATGACAGTCATGGCACAATGGAATTGCTAATCGACAACGATTGTTATTGCAACCAAATGTCATTTAAAAGGAGTATATTATATTTTTAGTTGAACAAATATTGTAATTTGAGAGTCGCAAATTGGTTGACACAGTGATAAAGTTATAAATCTATGTTTTCTAATTCACTCTTATATTCTCTTGTATATATTATTACTTTCTGTTTCATAATTATTGTAAAAGCTCACTACGTTGTTTCTTCAATAGTGTTGTTCGACTTATATCAATAATAATTATTAGACAAAAATATCACAGTGTTTTTAATTTTGAAGAAATTAGTTCTCTTGTTATATCTTCAAAATCATTTACTCATATAATATTTTTTAGAGGGCATTGTCATTGAAGATGCTCCATAAATGAGTAATATTACAGAATTTCTTTTTTGAATCAATATAATTATTTATAGTGACAATCTTTTTATCATTTAAACATTCATAATATTCATGGAATTATATCAAATTCACAATTGTTTTCCAAGAACTTTCTGTGGTAAAATTTTTATTGACATTTAATTGATAATTATAATTTAACCAGGGATGACAATGCATGATGATTAATATGTGCGACCATTTTGAAGTGTTCATTCGAATAATTAAAGTATTAGAAGGGGTGTTAGATTCATGGGTTAGAATTCCGGTCATGGTCTAATTATAACTAATAAAGGGGTTGGGTTCTATTGCACACGCACTCGTTCACGAGGACAAGAAGACTTTAGTGAGCAAGCTTTGCCCATCCACGTTCATAGCGTTATTATTACCATCTACACGTTCTAGCGGGAAACCATTGAAACAGGAAAAAAAAATACATTTCACCAAACATACAAATTGAAATAAAAAAATTCAACATTTAATAGAAATAATAATAAAGACACCATAAGTTTAATGGAATTTATTATAACTGTAATATAATATTAGTTTCGAATTAAATGCTTTAAAATATTATAAATGTACAGGGTTTTTCTTCGTTTTTAGGTTAGATTTCAGATCAATTTATTTGTTTATCATAGTTTTCGTTTGATATTAAAAATATTGATATAAAGTATGCAAATAACACACTGTGAATCAAAATGGATGTATGTCAAAGAGATTTTTATCAGCTTTACTAGAATATTTTTCAAAAATATTGTGAAATTTTTAGTTTGCCTGCTTTAAATATCTAAATATTTTGCGAATGTTCTGCGATCAATGTTTGTGATAACACTGTGAAAATAAAATTGTACTATATATTCCACAAGTGCTCAAATCAAACAGGACAAAATCACTTGAGTGACATTATGTAAATTGATTTGCAATTTTGTTCGCATCGTGTGGAAACTTGCAAACTTATTCTAAAATTTTAGATTTTCCGTCGAGACAGTTTTTAAAGTTGTATATCTTTTTCAATCAGAGATCAAATTGTCATCTGTGATAATATTTCGAAAGTGAAGAGTTGGAACTTCAAAATAGTCGTCCGTTGAACTTATTACAATGATTATTGACAGAGTTGGCGTGTTTTGAATTCGCCAAGCTTTTTTTTTTTTTTTATGGAGAAATGTGTGATCAATTGTTTCTTATAATTGTTTCAGATGTTTCTTCTCCTCATGAAAGGTTCAGACATTTTTATATAATTCTTTCTTTTATAATATACATTCCCATGATATCTGTCATATTTACCGCCAGGAAAATGACAAAGTAATACTTTCACATAAAAGTGTGTCTGCATGAATGTTTGATTAATATCAATCGTTTCAGAACAACTTTAAATGGATATTCATTCAAAGTATTGTTATCTTCATTACTATCGCTTGGAACAAAAGAGTAATTTGGAATTGCGATATAAGTGACGATAATTAACATAAATTCATCAACATCAATGAGTGATTTGTGAACTTTTAATAAATACTTATTGTATCTAAACTTCGCATTTTTGTTTATTCTTACAATAGATTGTTGGAACATGAATAAGATTCCATTGATTATCAATGAAAAATTCAGTTAAGACAACCACCATTTATCTCAACAGACAATATATAAAAGTATAATATTCATTAATTGAATATTAATAAATTTTGGTAGTATTGAATAAATCTATTTCCACAGTCTTGTCAATTTATTTCCGCAAAGAAATAAATGTTTGAAATCATGAAACGTGTGCATAGTGTGCGAATAAAAAGAAATCTCTCTCTGAAGTATTGTTTCCAAAACCGCCTTTGCCAATGTTATGGCTCGATGGAACCGCCTCGGTTTCACTTGAATCGAATTGATTCAAAAGCAGTTTCAGATATAGAATGGAAGAGGTTTGCGGCGGAGATAGTGGTGAGGTGGAAACTGTTTCAGCTACCCGATCAGCAGCAATGTTACCAACTGCTCCAAGCTCAAGAAGCCAAGATTCCAAACTCACTCTATCACGGGTCAATGAACAATTTCATTTGCTGCGAGACTAGAGTTCGATATAATATAATTATATAGTCGACGAAGAAAATGAAAATTTGCATTATGTCCAAGAAAAAAATGTTATTATTTGCACACTCTCTTGGACATTATTTTCATCAATAAATTAAAACATTGAAGAGAACGTGATGACTAAATTAACCCAAAACTTTTGTATATTGATGAAGAATTATATAGAGGAAGAGTTCTTCAGATGAATAAAATCACCCTAATAAAATTGATTGTGGATATTCCACACACCAAATTTTATTATCGTCAATATCGAACGTGTGTTTGTTATTCAT
This sequence comes from Zele albiditarsus, assembly GCA_958496275.1. Lineage (NCBI taxonomy): Eukaryota > Metazoa > Arthropoda > Insecta > Hymenoptera > Braconidae > Zele > Zele albiditarsus. The sequence goes on from OY292411.1 coordinate 1,919,358, forward strand.
GCACGTATAGAAGATATAGTATTTGTGTATACCGACACTGTAACAAATGGTAATTGGTTCCTGTGGAAGTGCGTGGTCTCTATACCGGTAATGGAACATATTCCCCATTGTCCCTTGGCCATCGTCTCTCACCATCACGTTCTCTTGCCAGTTATTTCAAACGATTGTCGTGGTTGAAGTTATACAAATAATTGCATCTATTATTTAGTAATTCAAAAATGCTATGATAATTTTCTCTACAATGATATGCAACACGTGTGCCGTGAAATATAAATGGAATCCACAATTGTAAAATAACAATTATATTATGATAAACTAGATTTATTTATAGTAAATAGATGATTTATCTCGATATGATCAAATTCATATTTTATTCATATTCACTAAACCAAATATTTCTGTCGATTTATTACATCGGATAATCATTTATTTACTGTTGAAATATAATGTGATATAGAAATGCATGGTTGATTATTTTACAATTGAAAAATTGTCATAGAATATTTTGAGGTTACAATTTTTTATGTTGAAATTTACGATGTCAGTGACCTGTTATGATTAATCACATATTATAATATGTCACAATATTCACCGGTTTCTTTCAGGATTTATGATATGTCGTAATAGTATTTCAGAATATGACAAATTATTATGTAGAATGATTTCACAGAAAATCAGCTACACATTAATGCAGTTATATCTCAACATATCGCACTGCTACTGAAAAAAAATCTTATCAGTTTTGTTTATTTTTCAAGAAAAATAAATCAATTGACACAACGTTCAATAATATTTGTCATTATTGTTATATAAAGCGTACTGTAATGGTTAATGACAAATATGATACACAATTTGTAACTGATATTTTTCTATCTCTCAACTCAATAAAAGTACTGAATGCCATTTGAAAATGTTCCACTATTGATTTAGTAGCTTTGTATCATTATTATTATCATCAAGTTCTGTTAAGACAGGTGTGAATGTCGAGAAGATCAGTTAGCCAGTTATTAAATTACTCGAATCCTAGCGAGAAAAATAAAATAGAATGAGTCTGTAATTACAATATTATCTATTCTACGAATTTAATTATAAAAATTGATAGTTCATACTTCAAAATGCATACTTTTGTAATATATATTATAAAACAATGTTTGATATTGCACACCTTATAATTTAAATTTTTATCGCTACAGTGATAAATAAAAATTGAACAAACACACAGTCAACTGATTATAAATAATAAAAATGCAAAGAATATATTCTCATACTATATTATTTAACAACAAAATTGTTTTTTCAAGATTTATCATGTCAACATTTATATGCATTTTACACTTGTTCGCAAAAGTGTATATGTTAAACTGAATGATATTACAAGTCAATGTAGCAAACATCCATTTCCCATGAGTGCGATCCATTGTGGTGTCACGGTATGTGGTGGTCGTTCTCAAAGGAATCGATGGCGCTGACTGCGCTCACCAGCATTGAGCACACACATGACCATAGAGTATAAGGATTATTATCGTTTGGATGTTTTTTTTTTTTTTTTTTCGTGTAGTATATAGCAATGTTATGTGCAGTGAAGACACTTTTGCGATCAGCAATTCGATTGGAAAAATTACTGGTGAGACTTGTGTCGAATTGGACATTCACATTTTATATACAGTATCAAAAGATATTAAAAATATAGTATGTTATTCTCATGAGAGAATGAAAGCTTGGATGGTTGAAAGAGAAGAAGTGTATATAGCAGAAGAACATGAAAATGAAAGCTTCATTGTACGCTTCGCTGACTCTGTCGTGACAAATAAATAGCTTCTTGGCTTGGTTCATATCTCTTGAATCCATTCACTTCGCCTTATTACATCCCAGATCCTCTGATCATTTTTTTTTTCTTCTCTAACACTATATTATATCACTGTGTTTGTTGAGATCATTGAAGTAGTTTCGCTGTGAGAATTTTCATTTAAGAATTTACCTGAAATTCAACACAGTTATTTATCAAAGTGCTACGTAAATTAATGATTTCAATGAAAACCAGGCTTTAATATCGAGTCCTTTGTTGTGAAGCACATATTGTCGATGTTGGAAAACTTGAAAGTGATTGTGTATGGTTAAGACACCTACTTTTGTTACTCATTATTTTCTTATATTGTGGTATAATTGGTCTTCAATTTTTCCAATGAAATTTCATACGTGATAGCAAATACAAAAATCTACGGAGATGCATTGTTCTTCAGTCTGCAATAATACAACAAATTAACAAATGATAAACTACAGTAATCGCATTGGAATGTTACGTACCATATTTGATGTTGCTGACTTTGGAATTTGGAATATGAGAGAAGAAAAATGAATGATATCTGTTATTATAATTGTAGTTAATCCTGTCATTGATTTTTATGATTCTGAGGTTATGTTAACTATTTGAATATCCCCTCATTAACTAAAGAAGTAAGCTAATTTCCTTCCTTTTTTATTAGATGGATATTGTGATGGAGAGGGCAAACCGTTAATTCTCATTCTTAGAATTCTCGGTCCCGTAGCTTCAAATATATAGGAGTTCTACTGTATCTGAAAATTTGAATAGATATATTTTGGGAGTATCACAGGGATATTATGGTACAGCCATATAAAAATTGTCGCTTGGGTCACCCCGTTTCAGGGAACATGGGTCCACAATGTATACCATACATATATATATGACTTTGGAAGAATTTGGCAATTAAGAATGACCTTTTTTTTATGGCATTGAAAATACCGTATTCTAATAAATGATTTTAGAGGTAAGGGTCGTGAGATATAAAAATTATCAACGGCTTAAATAGAATAGTAATACAATCATTCATTCAAACAATGAGAAACGAAAAGTAATGGCCCAATAAATCTTTGTTCAAATTTTTATATGAAAGGGCAAATTACAAAAGATACCCGAATGGGGTCAACAAACCTGTACGACAACCGTACGATTTGTGGGTATTGCACCTCTGGCTGTGTACCTGGTTTCATATTGGCTCACTCGCTGTGAACCTGTAAGCAAGAAGTAATGATACAGGAGCACCATTACCTTTCTTCTATTTTGAATAATCATGAGGTACCTGCGACTAGTGCAAAATGGAAGATAATAGCTTCGATATGCCAATGAGAAACAAAAGTAACGTATTTGTAATGATATGATAGTAATTGTATCATGATATGCGCCTTAAGATAAACTTTACAAATACATCATTCATTCACAATTTAGCGGGATGAAAGGAGTTTGAATGATTTTTTTGTAATGAGAAGGTCAGAAGAGTTTGTGCACACAAGAACAGTTTTATATTGTCTGGAAAAAAAAAAAATGATTAGAATATTACAGTGATTATGAAAGAACCTTCTACCGGAGCATCATCTTCTTCCCAATAAGGCATCCTGAAACATTTTTTATCGACGTCATCAATAGTAATTGAAACCATCACCTCAGACAGTTGAGTACAAAGAAAGCTTCCAACAGTTGCAGACAGTACACCGATTTCAAACCAAGACGTAATATCTAGGAATTTTTGAACAATTAAATGTTTCCGACTATTGTGAACAATTATATTTTTTATAAGGCAAATAGTAGAATCTTTTAGAATGACACAATTATCAGGACATTTAGAACTCAAAGTGAAATCAAGAGTTTTCATTAGATGGTATTGCGTGATACTACCTGACAAACTTTCCGGCACAGGACCACGTGTATGATTGCCTGAAAGTTTATATCGTGTAATACGTTTGGGACGATAATTCACAAGGCATTGTGCCCGTTCAGCTTTTCTCAATGCAATTTGTTGTAAGGGCAAACTCGGCTTACGACAATACTTTCCTAAAACGCGCATATTATTTTCGTAAGGGAATGCTGAAATTAAATCTAGAGGTCCAAATCTGGCTACGTCTTCAGCAAGATGTAAAAGCCCATGAGAGTTATAAGTATGAAAATCAGAACCATATAAAGATCCACATCTGTTATAGAAATCTTCTAATATTATCCCGGCATCCTCTACTTCTTCTTTCGTTGCTACAGGAGATACAAGGAAACGCAATGCTACTGAGAGAGAAAGGAAATGATCATAAGCAAGTTTTTTTAAAACTTTATGTAAAACTACAGGACCAATATATAGAAGGAATTGACGGTGTTGAGTGGCTTTATAATTGTTACATTTCCCAAGAGGTTCCGGGCGACGAGCAAATTCTCGAGGACAGAATGATCGTAACTGAAAAATTCGATAGTTAATTGCACGAATTTGTTCATCAGTAAGTTTTTTATCATTATTTTTCTTATCGGACCCTATTAAACGACCCAACAACCTTTTATGTACACCAAGAAGAACAAGATGCATATAATCTAATGGAACATGTGTCACCATACCTACACCCAGAATACTGAGAGGACTGTCCCCGTGGTGATGATTTATATCAATTTGATTAATATAACTGTCATTTGTACGAGGAATTCTCCTGCCATTTTCGTCAATATAGCATCTTGAACAAGAATTTATTCCACTATGGCCTAAACAATTAAGTATGAATGCACGTGCTGGTGCATCAGCGATAAAACACCTTAGAGAAAACGGGATGAGTCTATTATTGAAAGAAACACCGCCTCTGTTCCATAAAGCTTTGATTTCATGGACAAATGGTGCAAAAAATTCATTTGGATCTCTGGGTTTTTTTTTACCCCGATAAACTCCAACAATTTCCGGATCTAAACGTGGAATGTTGACAATTTTAATCTGAATTGGCCACATTGTTATGTGGCTACTTTTATCGAGAGTCACACCATCAGTTGAAAAATCCACTTCTAATGATTGTGGTATAGAATTAGATGAAGAAACAAAATGTAGAGAATCGATCATAGCCCGCTCAACACCCAAATGTACATATTCACCAGGTGCAATGTCAATTACAGGAATTTTTTTTCGTGGAGTTTTCATGAGTGTCCGATAATCAGCCGGCAAGGAAGAATGACATGGATGAGACCTGAGCAGTTTTAGAATAGCAGTCCCGAAGTTATGTGGTACACTGAAGTTAATAAGAACTTCAATCAATTTCGCACGAAATGAAGTGAATTCATCTATACAATCGTTATCAGACAATGAGTCAGATGAATGATCTAAAAATTCGATATCATTGTCTGAATTGACATTGTCATTCGTCGCGTCTCCATTTGAAGTTGCATCAATCGTCGGAAGAGGATCGAGGTCTGCAGACAGCTCAGATGTATTTGGCACAGAAAGATTGGTAGCAGGAAGAGAGAAGCGCAATGGTTCACGAGGAGCGGTTGATACGCATTGCTCATGAAAGTATTTAGATCGAAGCCTCCGAAGTGAACGTATACTTAATAGATGTATAGGCTTGCGGCATGAACGATTAACGAAAGCATTAGCTGGTAATTTAAAGTTACGTGGCATGCGTGGCATTGTCTGTTTGATTGAGATAATGACACACTGATACAAGAAAACGAAATTAAAAGAAAGAAGGATCTACTGACTTATTAAGTTGTGGTGAAATAAACGATGATAGCTTCGGTTGATGCGTGCTCGACAATACAGACAGATAATACAGGATTATTTCGATGTTCCATCGAATGATGACTGCTGTAGAATATCACTCAGATTGGTTGTATCACTATGTGAATAGCACTCGCAAGTTGAACACTCAGAGTTTGATTAATTCACTGATGTTACGGCCTTAAATAGTTTTACGCATGATGCGATAGATAGGGGGGAAGGCGATGTAGCCAATTACAGCCCGCTGGAACCAGCGACCCAATCAGCGCGCCCTAAATTTTATCAGGTAGAGGGGCCACTGAGCATATAAGGTGCGGTCCGGAAAATAATATTCCATTCAAATACCAATACTGAAAGAGAACGTACAATGTCTCTACCATCGTGGAAGTCATCGCGGAAGAGGAAATCACGAATAGGGCTCAACGAGATAAACACACAGCAAGGTAATACAATCCACCTGGACGATGAATTACACCTAATCGAAACTGATGTGAATTCATCGCTGAAAGCGAGATTGAATCATTCACGGAAATCTCGCATTCTCGAGAGTCCATCATCAGTGTTGTCAGGAAAATCATCTACAGTCTCAACACTGGCTTCATCATCGGATTCTTCACCTCAACATCCGACAGCAGTAAACCGCCAATTACTACCACATACTACGGTAGGACTATTACCGCAGATAGAATTGTTCTTTGAAGAAGAGTTGATTGCGGAGTATAACATGAATAGACGCTATTGGACGGCCATAAATGATAGATTGGCTATAATGAATGCGAGAATCGATCAATTACAGGTGTCTCGGTCAATGGTTGGCCGAATCATTCCGCATTTGACGTCGGTTCTGCCAGAGAGATTTCGTTCGGGCAAACTCGCGGAACTAGCCCAATTTCAAGCGTTTGAAACAGATGCAACCGAGGAAGAATGTCAACAATTGAGCATATATTTGGCTGATAAATGCGACCAAAAGTTGGTGAAAGATTCAGTTAATTCGATGTTCAAAATGACACTGGAGGACATTGTCATTGTATCATTGACCTGGTCACAAGGAGAGAATGGTCAGGAGAATATTCGGAGCAGTAAATTTGTGAAGGTATGCAAGGAGGCAATATCTATAAGAGTTAACCGTGGGCAATTTCCATTTACGCCTGGCGAGTGTGAACTGAGGAATGCTTTTGATAAGGCCCTGAAAAACGGCAAGCAACGTGCAAGAATTGCTGCAAAGCTCCAACGGAACAATAAATAATTGAATATTATAATTGATATTTCAATTATCCACTTCTTTATTGAAGTTTTTGTTTGATAATCTCGAGAGTTTGATTTATTTCGTAAATTAGTTAGATATTGAAAAAGGAATATTAGAAATGTTTTTGTTTGTGATTTATTTTTGTCCTCTCAACTATTTAACAAAAATTCCCATTGGTGATACTACATCATATCGCACAACAGTAATATAACACACTGATGGATGTTGAATCAAAATAAATGTAACTGTAAAAAATGTTCCAAAGATACTTATTCATGTTGTCATCAATATTATCTCATGACAAACAACAGTTATCATGAATTAAAAAGTTGGCTGTCGCAAACAATAACTAATATGTTTATGAAACTGTACTTATACCATGCTTGCTAAACCATAATACACTTATAGAAGTACAGTATGTTGAACGCTCTGAAAGATTTAATGTAGAAGAAAACTTGAAGGTTGAAACATGCCCTGTGCACTCTCGGACTTAATTCACTTTAGAATTATATTAAATATTTTTGTTTTATGTTCTCATATCAAGTAATAACTAACAACATATAACAAACAGTGTGTTCTACTTCTTTGTTGATAAAAAATTGAAGTCGTTCAATATCATATTCTATAAATTATTGCCACTATTCAGTTGACTGAATATCCAGATAAAAACCCACGTTACAAAATCGTGTCCATCGGGTGCAATGTGGGCTACAAACTTATTGACAAAACTATATCACGTTCGAACTTTTGTCTTACTTCTTATCCCAATGGGTATATATTTGAAAGTTGAAAATCTTTTGAAGATGTATAACTCTTGAATGAGATTGTGTAACGTACATTCAGTTCTTAACCATACATCCATTTGCAACAGATGTTTACTGAGACAGTAAAAATACATAAGAGAGAAATGTATTTTGTAAATTTTTCAAGCTTGAAATATGAGAGAAAAAAAATAAATATCAATGTAGACAGTTGGGTCAACATAAAAATTCTACTATTAAAAAAGTGAATGGAAAACACAGGAATAAATGGATAGAAATTGAAGAAAATGTTCCCAACATTTATTTACTCTCATAATCATTATATATATATAAAAAGAAAAAAAACTTTCAACCCTCTTTGATATATAGATATTTAATTTCAACGGATTTTTTTTTCTCAGCTTGACATTCACGTACACGAGCTCCAAGTGATAGTTACTCAATAATATATTCATAATAAAATAGTAATCTAACATAATCGTAGATTTTTTTCATAATTTAACTCCTCAATAAAATTTGAATTCATTTTTATGTCTCCAATAAAAAGTTTAAATGGACACCTTCACTGCTCTGGGTATTCAGAAGTATATAGAAGTTTCGTTTCATTTTAATCCACTTTTTATTGATGAAATAAAAAGTCTGTGGTACCTAATCGAGTTTAAATTGTTGCAACAATGGGAATTTGAACGGATGAGGTTATTCCTCTCTCCTTAAATACATTTCAATTTAATATGAAGTTAAAAAAAGGAATAAAAATAGTGCTATACCTGGTTTGGATAAATATCGATATGAACAATGAAATATAAAATATTCTGAGTTCGTGAGAATAGTCTCGGCTTAAAAATAATATTCACAATGAATAATTAATAAGTTTATTAATTGGTTATAGATTAACACTCACCGATCAATAGAGATGGCCATGAGTGTAAATACACTCGCACAAATAGTGAGTACAGCAATGAATTGGCTTATTTTACAATACAAATTGCCAAAAGTCCAATGGCTATTCAGCATATACGAGTAATTAAATGTCACATTTAATGTTGACACCATTGCATCAGCAATACTTAAATTCACCAAAAAATAATTTGTCACTGTTCGCATTCTCTTGTGTGCCAAGACAATCCAAATAACAATAAGATTACCACCAGTGGCGACAATTATCATTCCAACAAATAATATTGTCCATATCATTTGACGCCACAATGGTAAAATGAATTTGTTGCCATCTCCATCGGTGGAATTTGTTCCATTCATATCCGTTGACATTGTTGAAATGTTTGGCCATGATGTTGTGTTGAATTGACTGTCGGTTAAGAAATAAATTTCTTCGAGTGACGGCATTATGATTTTTATTTCGAATTCAATCAATTCTCTATTATCATTTCATCTGTATAGTTACTGTATAATCAATACTGAGATGTCTAATCAAGAGACTGGGGCATTAGCCCCATTAATTCACTTGTCTTTTACATAGTCACGCAATGATATACACCGTTGTTTGGAATATTGATTGATAGTATAAACTTTTTTGTCCATATCCGGGCCATTTTATTACCCACATTAATTTACAATAAATTAATTGGATCATGGAGTTTTTATGGAGGTGCCACAAGTTGATAATTAATTATTCTTATTGTCGCACATATTCAATACACATTATCATCCACTGTCATTCTAACACTTTGTGGATAGAACAATTTAAACCCAACTCAAACAACTTCACTAAAGAATTTTTCAAACTGTGTCACTCTCACTATTAACAACTCCAAACTTTCATTGCAAAATATTTCAATGATGGAGTGAAAATTTCATTTTATTTTTAGTTATAAATTGGGAAGTGAAGCAAAAAAATTTATCACTGCAAGTGAATTATGGATGCGACACTATCGATTCTTACTTGATTCTACTTGAACAATTGTCGAGAGCAATCAATAATGAAATGTTGCTGCTGATTAATCGACACTCACAAGATACTTCTTTCACGTTCGACAACTATTTCTCCGTGATTATTTTAATCTACGAAGTCTTTCTTTCCTCTTGCTAACACTTCAAAATACTTTAAGACAATTCAGTCTTGTGCAAACACAATAAAATTGATGATACTTTTATTCATCATTGTCACTTCGTTGTTTGATTCTTATTTGTTTTTGTTACACGATTTCTTTTCAGTTCCAATTTATCTTATTTGCACATTTCGGTGCATCACTCTTGTGTTATTTTTCAATTAAAAAATTTCTTTAAACATATCATGGCAATATAATATTAAAATTCATGAGCTCGGAATAATTATGTTTTTATATTGATGTTCATTTCAGATTTTCTGTTTTGTTATTTTGTGTTGCTGTTTAATTTGTCTCATAATACTTTCTCCATTTGTTTTATGCACCCAGTCCCTCTATTATATCGGTTTTTGTATGAATTTTTTCCGTAATTATTGTCACACTTTTATTTTTCTCTGGTTTGTATTTTTTTTTTCAGCCGCTGGCACCGTTGCTCTCATTTTCCACTTTTGGCTGCCTGTTCATGACACGTCCTTTTGATTCCTGGAATTAAAAATAAAAATAAATGTTTATATATATACATTATACGGATGTGTTAAATGAGAATGAAATTATCGTATTATTTTACATGGTGAGTTTATCTGACCCTCTCGCCCACTCTTTCAACATTATCAATGTGCGAGAAAATGTTAACGAGTGGTAATTAATTTTATGACTATGCTACTCCACACTTTATATATTATTACACCGAGAATGTTTATTATTTGTTTCTCATGATGAATATCAATGACATTAATTTTCCTGTATCAAAATACAAGTGTTGTGGATTTAATTATCTCCATTGTTATTGCATTTCCGTGTTTTTTGTTTTTTTTTTTCGGTTTTTATATCTCCTGCTGTTGATAAAATGATACAACGTCAAATAATTCATCTACTGTATTTTTCCAAACGAGTTTTTAGGTTATGATGATAATGAATTATGTTGAATGGCATTCTAATGTTAATGAATAATTAACCACAAAATATAGGATGAAGTTGAATAATTTAGAGTGGTTGGTAAAATTGTTGAACTTATAGATTTGTCTCATTTAGATGATTCATATGATTCATAATGTAAGATAAAAAAAAATTAATAGAAAATTATAATAGCATTATTATTTAATTTTCGTAATTGAAGAAGATTAAATAGTAGGCTGAAAGAATAATAATGGAAACTATACAGCTCTGAAGATAGTACTGGGAAAAATGTCAGCTGAGTAAAGTAGTGTGATAGATACTATTTATAGCACTATATTTTTTTTTTGCGAAGTCCACTAACGATGAGTGGTCGGTATCTCTCGATTTTATCTTCAAAGTGATGTCTTGGAAGTCAGGCACACTTTGTAACGATCGCTGTGTCTGAGTGCCATTATTTTTTCTATGTGGCAATTTTCCCAGTTCTATTTTCACCTTGAGTCGAACAAATATATGGAATAGATGAATAATTATTGAATAAAAATAGCACCAATAAATTATTATTTCAACCACAGCTCAAATGAATCGTTCATATATTTAATAACTTGATATAAAAATTCATTAAATCCATTGTTCAGATAATAAGTATATGCATTAAATTATACGATAGATAAAAATTTAGTCTATATAATCACTATTAAAATGAATAAACAATTTACTGAATGTTAATATACATTCAGTAAATATAAATGAATTTTTTAAATAATAAATAAATCCTTTTCTTAGTTATAATTAAAAAGTGGTTGAATAATATATTCATAACCTAACTTTAATTATATTCTAACAATATTATTTCTATTTTTTATCCATCGCAGGATCAAATAATGAAGACAATTTCACGATAAAATTTTATCATTCATGGCAATCTATCATCAAAACTTTTCATCGAGATATATTCAACTGAATGAAGTGTCATCGACTAAAAATTATTGACAAACAGTGTCATTTCCGTTTTGATTCTGGATAAAGTTCAGCTATTGCCATTATCAGGAAGTATCAAATTTGTGGAATAAACAAGAGCAAGATAGGTTGAGAAATAAACTGTGAATGGAGTTCACAATCAGCAATTATGAGATGAGAACACTGGCATAAGGAATTCAATTATGCCGAGTTCTTATCGATTGAGTGAATGTCTATACAGGGTTAGAGAAACACAATGACTGATGGTGAATCCATGATAGAATTTTTTTGAATTGTTCGTTCAGATCCATTTGCGATCCATTTGTGTTTTAATTGAAACGTGATAAGGTTTCAAACGTACAGATATACAGAAAAATAAAAAAACAGTTAAATGATATCAAATGAATGTATTTGGTTGCTGATGTTAAAAAAATACTTGACCACTATTAAAACATTCTATGATAAATAATCAATAATATAATCAATATCAGTTATGTTAGAAAAATTTAATTTTCCATTAACTAGTACTCTTCACGTGAAGTTTGTTAATTCAACAACATGATTTGATATTATTCAAAGGATGATGAATAATTAATTTTCTACAGTGGAACATCACGTTGAGTGGATGGAAAAGTGGGGTTATGTTTACTCAGACTGATTAGATGAGAAAACACTTGATTTAATTAACTACTTTCATTCAATCTACAGCGAAAAAAACGAAGAAAAACTAATTTTCATATCATTATTCCATCTTGCTTGCAGCATCAAGTGTAAGCAAAGCTATCTTCGAGCAATTGGATCTTTAAAATCTTAATTCTCCACAAAATGGCCACAATATTTCGATCTGAAACATGACAATATTTGTCTTTAACGTCCATGCTCTATGAAACAAAATTTGTTTTCTCAATGCAAACAAATATATAATTTTTGTTTCACGTATAACTCATCACAAGATTTAATAAAATCCATCCATCATTCTGCCATTTATTTCTGTTTGAAAAATAAATTCATAAAGATATGTCGTAAAGTTTATTTCATAATATTAAGATAAAGACATATCAGATTTGCAAGTAAATACTTTCTTCTCATAGTCCCCTGGTCATATTCCATTTCCATGTACTAACCTCTTTATTGGGCAATACAAAATCCCGTTTTTCTCGTCCCCTCTTCATCTCTTCCTCACATTCACTTTAGCTATGTAGAGTGAAATCCACAGTTTACGACCACCAACCACCGACCCCACTTGCTATTCCACCGCATTAACCATTCATTCTCAACGTTGGGCAAATTTATTTTACTGGTGAACAAAAATTGGTGATGAGAGAGATATGAAGCGCAAGTGCCATAAGAGAAGTGGAATAAAAAAGTGAAAAGTTATTACTTGTTGTTTCATAAAAATTTATATTTATATATATATTTTTTTTGTTTTTTCGTCAACAAGTACATGAGAATTGTACATCTTCACTAAATTCGTTAGCTTCGTCAGTCCTTCACATTTTTCGTTTGTATTTCACTGGAATTTGCTTGCAAACTCGATGGAAAATTTATGCGGAAATGCAAAAGCATCAGAAGAACAAAAGAATGTGTTGGTATTGAGAGTGAGGTAGGGAATATGTGCCCTAGGGAATTGTAGAGTGCATATTTCTCGAGTAGTAGTAATGTACCTTTTTCATAGTCTCTGTATGTATACACTACCATTACATGAAAACATGAAAAATCACGTTGTTTACTTGAGAATGTGATGGAAAAATGAAACAACAAAATTGAAACAAAAATACATGTGGGTTATTCCAAGAATTTTTACAGATTCTTTTCACATACCCTGAGTAAACAAAAGCATTCTTGAAATGAGAATGAATATATATATATTTTATATTTGCATCATTTTAAATAATTAAAGAAGAAAGTTATCTAGAGAGTTAACTGGAAAAGATTTTCATAATTCATACAAGAACTAACAATACTTTTTTATTAATGTAATTGAAAAAGAATGAAAAAAAAAAAACTACAGCTTAATCTATTTCATCCGGTACTTGTTAGTTATTCTTTACATATTATGTATAAAATTTGATTGAAAAGAAAACCAATAATTCAGCTGCAGCAGCTGCTTTGACCGGATGAAATACTTCTGGCGTGACCTGATTATGCCCTTTTGTGAACATCAGAAAGGAACACAATTTCAATTATTATAATGGATAACATCTTCGTTATATAAATTTTGTCATTATCATTTCATTTTTAACTCTCAATAATTTTTACATGAGAACAATGTAAAAATACAAGCGAAAAAGTTTGATAGTGTCATTAATTTTTATTCTAAACTTATATTCCATTAAGTAATTTTATCCCACTGATTTAATTATAAAAAGAATTTACTTCATGAAATTTACATCACGATTTTGAATAAAATGAATGACAAATATTTATAGTCTGTATTTTTATCTCGTATAAAAAATAAATAATAAGTAATGAGTAAACTTTCTTTCTCTACATCCACATTTATACACAAGTCACATACGAACACACCACACTTTTAGATAACCTCAAGGGACATTTAACAACCATCATCTTTATTTGTTGATATTATCATCGTTTATCCTGCAGTCATGGACGTTTGATCTCTATAACCCCCAAGGGGAAAATAAAAATGGCGATAGTGAACGACGAAATAACCGGGTGAGAAGGAAAGAAAAGAGTTCAATATTTCTCTTAAGCGTCTCCTGGTCCTTCAATAAATCATTTCATATTGATTCTTTTACTTTCACATCTTCAAATGTTTTTTCAATTTGCAATATATCATGTTGAGGGATCAAAAGGTCTTGCTGACCAGTTGGTGATATCGCTCACGCATGTTTTTTTTTTTTTCTTCCTGAACCGTAAATCAAAAAATTATACAAAATATATATCTGATACATGACATTTATCACAGAGTCAGAGGTTATGTATTATTTGACAACACAAATTTTTTCCCAAAATTTTGCAATAACGTTGAACCTTTTTTTCAACCTCAATCTCCAACATTTTCTGTATTTTATGAGTGTCTTTATTCATACAGTAATTATTATTTCCTCTATGATTTATAAGATAGAAACATGAGCGATGATTAAATGTCAAACTAAACTCATACTTTACCAAATAAACATTATTTTGTATTAATGAAAAGTTTTTTTCTTTCTCTACACATTGTTCAAACTACAATAGAAATTGTTCACAACTTGAAACGGGAAAGAATAGAGTGTAAACAATGGGTTGAAAGGAAATCAGACAAAGAATTTTCGTTTAATAGAATACAAAGATAAAAAAAAAGAACATCTGGTGAACATTAACGTGGTAATTAGTTAAAGAGATATTGTTTAGTCAACAGAAATAGTTCAATATCTTGGACAATAGACTGAAATTTAAAGAACGTGGATAATTTTACAGATTTTTGTCTCTGATATTTTTCCTTAATCGTTACAACCATTAATGATTATCCAAACGAATATCGTGTTATAAACAATTTCATTGGCGATTTTTACAAAGTATCGAGCACTTTTAAAGTTGAACATTTTTGCTCCACATCAATGATATACATAAAAACATTTTGCGAATGCCATGAGCAGTTGAAAAATTATTTATTTCTCTTCACCGACTAAATTGTATAAAGTTTTTATTTAACTAAACAAGAGATAAATGATTATTCTTGTTAGGATAATTTTCGACGTTGCTGCATTTAAGATCAATCTGTATTCCATCAATTTTTATTTATCTAATTATTTCCGCATTGCAGTTTAAGTGAACCATAAAACCCTTTATACTAGATTCTATATAGTAACGTTATGCTGATAAAATTTATTCCACGTGATGATGTAATACCTGCTGGTGCGAGCAAAACTAAAAGAGTTATTGCTGTCTTGAGAGCGAGCAAGAACAGAGGGATGTTGAGTGGCAATGGGATATTCCTTTGCTTGCCTGTCTTTGTCGTTTGTACACAAAAAAACATAACCAAACTCGCGTGTTGAAGAGTCTTATTATATGTCTTTCGAAGCGCCTTTTGTTTTGTACACGAAGAGAAATTTTTCAACTAGAAACGAAGTGGCGAAAAAAGATGAATGAATAAGGTATGATGAGAGGGTGGAGTTTGACATATATTTTATTGAACATTTTGACGAAAAATAAGACGAAAGAGACGACAAAGAAGACGAAGGGTTGGACTACCTTTTGATTATTGTTTCGTTTGAAACGATCAATTCAACGCTCTCATCATCATCATCATCATCATCATCATTAGTTACGAAATGTATAATGAGTTTTCATCCTTTATGGTGATTTATTTTCTTTGTGTAAAGCGAAACACAGTAATGAAATTCGCCGAACGAGTTATTACATTTAAATCATTGACGGATGGTGAATTTAATATTTCAGGAATAACAGTACATTAATTCTACCAGTTCATTTATATCATGATATATTTATCAGACATTCCATTATGAATCTTACTTGAAACAGTTCCTAAATAATTCATGGATATATATTTCCGATGAAGGTAATATTGATGAACTTCAAATAGAAATTAATTATATCCTCTTTTAGCGAGGAAAAATAATGTTATCAGAATAGCTATTAAGTTTTATAGCAGACAATACTGATTCGTTTCCCGATGATAAATATCACAATGACTCTTTTTCTCGCCTTGAATTAAATTTAACACTGAATTGTCAAATGCAAATGTAAATTTATTACAAGTCAAAGGCATAAACAAAATTTATACATGTATCAAATGAATTTACAACCGGACATTTGATCGGCTTTTGAGTGCTTGAAACGTGGACCAATAACCTCGATGTTGTAATAGGCATACGAGGAAAATGGCATAGACAAGTAGCACGACAACTGTACTATACCGTTTCTCAACAACGACCAATGAAACATCATAGTGTATAACCTAACGCCACGTGTCGAGAAAGCAATTTAGGAACAAAGCAATCGGTGATTCGGAAATACGGTAACTTCCTGCGGGCGCGACGTCAGGGTGTCCAATCGAAGAGCTTTCATCCTATGCACAATAGTAAATACAATATCCCTATATATATATATATATAAGCATGCTCATCCGGTGATGAGAAATATCCAATGAGTTAATTAATATCTTATAATAATGATAGCAATAATAGTCAATTGTAATTAATCGTTTAAAAGATAGATTTTTTTATTGATTTGATTTTAAAGTAAATTTTAGTATTTTTTACGTTTGTTGTATTGAATGTATACCTTCTTTTCCAATGATAATTTTTTACAATTTCTGCAAATTCATACTTTAAAAAAATATGCCTATTTTATTTTCTCTAACACACTCACACAATTTCTCAATCGATTGGAAATCCGCCCATTATTCCTAGTGACAAAAGAATGAGAAATTTTAGGTTGTTAAAGCATTAGGAATCACTGAACTTGAATAAAGTAATCAATAGACTATTAAAATTATAGAAAAGTCATGAAGAAATATAATTAATTTAATTTTACAGATATTTTGCAATTTTTGCTTCTATACCAAAATTTAATTCATGAAGATTTATGCTATAAAGTTTGTATGAGAAAGTTGGATGGTAAACTGGTAGCAGGTGGTAATAGTAATGGCTGTACATATAACTAGCATGAATTTCATTGAACGCTTGAATGTACACGGAAATGAACCCTGCGAGAAACTAATTCGTCAACTCGTTCACTGTTACTTACCATTGTATATGTTTTCTATGTTACAAATTGATGCAATCCGTTTGTACAATGGTAAAAATATACGTGAACTATATAGTATTCATCTTATGCGAACAAACAAATCTTGCAAATACCATTTCGATCCATTATTCTTGTCCTAGTTTCAATCACTGGGTCTTCAGTTATTCACTATCGCTACATTTTTCTTCATTAACATGAACTCACTAACCGTTGTGGGGGTTGAACTTTGTTTACGTAATTGTTGAAGCAAACAAAATTACATAATAAATCTTTAGTTCTTCTGTTTACTTAAAAATTTACTAAATTAATATACTAGACTTTTCATAATTATAAGATAATTTTTCTCTACTCAATAATTATATATATTCAAATAGTTTCTACCAATAAGTATATGAGTGAAAGTTTGTGCTGCTACAATTATTCCCTGAAAAGTTATGTCAGAAACAAATTTTCTCTGATTGACAATATAATTGTCCAAGAACTTCACAGATATTATTGTAAATTTGCAGTATGAAAGGAAAAACATTATTCTCTACGGGCTATTAGCATTGTAGTAAATAAAGCATACTTTCAGGTTGTCAAGATGACATGGTTGATGCATACAAGAAAATGTAACAAAGCAACGAAACAAAAGAGGCACTACTTATAAACAAGCAGAAACTACATATACACATTTATATATATATACTGGCGACAATGATATTCAGAGAAGTAAGACAAGAAGAGACAACGACAGTACAGGGCAGGTATGTGAAGATACAGAGACCTTAGGGTATAAAATATACGTGGGCGTGTATATGTTTATGTATGTATGTGCATTTGGATGAAAATTTTCTCTACAGTAATCCGAACGAAGATTTTGTGCAATGTGCAACAAACATCTGCCTTATGCAAACAGCCACCAGTATAATACAACAACTTTACTAACACCACCACCTTTCTTGTGTTCGAAACAACTATTTACCCTCACTAGCACCATCCCCTCCCTATCTCACCTGTGTCTTTCTCGTATAACCCTCTCGCTATTTGTTATATTCTCCCTACTCACACATTTTATTTTTCTGCTTCTTTTTTTTCTTCTTGTCATCATCACTGTACACATTCTATTTCCATTTAGTTCGCTTATTTCCATGCGGACAATACCATCGAGTGACAAAGAACGAAATATTGTAGAGACGTATACGATGATACAGTCGAGTGAGAGGATAATTTACAAAAGATATAGTAAGATAAATAACGTGAACAATAGTGAAAGACTACTGTTGCAACCTGAATATAATGAGAATTGTGACAAACATTGTTTAAGTTTTACGGGGAATATACGTAATTATGTATGATGTAATCTTCCTCCCACATGAAAGGTTGAATGTTTTTTTATTTCTTGGTAAGCTTTGGAGAAACAAACAAATTGTTTTGTATACCAACTTCCTACAAAGACTAGAATTAAAGGGAGAATACCACTGTGGAATTTAAATATGAATTGATTCTGTATGCTTTGTTTTAATTTATAGTTTCTCGAGAGCATGTGTACTGATTTCAATATGGAAATTTGAAATATTGCAAAACTTTTGAACAGAACAGGTCTATTATAGTTGAATATATTATTAACATTGTATTCAATTTCATCATTATTTTTCATATGTTTTCAATTTGTGGTATTTTTCAGGAAAAAGAATAGATGGAGAGAAGGAAAATTGTCATATAGCAAGTTGATGATTCTATAAAATGTCATTGCTCTGACAAAAGATCAACCAACTCATCGGATATAATATAATTTGGTGTTATATATATTATATTAAAATAAAATAATGTCGTAGTTTCATGTTGGAAGTGTGCACTAATCAAAATCGAACCAATTTGCAAAAATGTTCTTTATCAGCAGACTTTGAAAACACACCCTAGATAGGACATCATACAGACTTTCATCCATCAAAAAACAAAAGTTTTTGTCCATTCATAAAAAAGAAATATATATATATATAATGCAAATACAAAAGAGTAAAGAATTTGAATTGATCCATTACTCAAGAAAGGTAACGCTAATATCTCGAATAAAATGTGACAGTAGGACGAAGATGAATGAATTGAAGGCGCAGCTCTATCCATGTATGTATGCATAATGTCTGTGGCTGACAAGGCCTCTTTCACTACACAACTATTCTCAATGGTTGATCTGTGTTGCCCTTCTCACAAACATGTTGACGGTGTGGCTCCCACGAGATACTTCATCTTTCTCCTCTTACAATCACCATGTCTTGTCATGCAACCGCTGACGAATTCAGCAAGCATGGAGCTCCATTGTCTTGTGTTTCATCTATTCCTATCACTGCATTCATACTATTGGAGCCAAATGCCGAGAGTTAACATGAGAATTGCAGTGGAATTAATTTGGTGGTTCCAGGTCAACCGGAAATCAATATATAATTGATGCAAATACCATTTAGATTTTAATGTTTATAAATAGAATAAAATTGTATTTGTATTTATAAAAGCTTTATTCGTGTTATTGTTCAATACTTGATGATTCAGTATTTTGAATGGATTTTTGTTTCCACAACTATATTCATTCCTTGTGATGTGTTCATTTCAGTACATTGGATATTATGTGGAGAATTAGTTCATGAATAAAAAGACCAGATAAAAATGATAAATGATACAATATTTCTATTGTTAAATATAATTTATTGATGACAAGTGTACAAGCTTGATGAATGATTTAAATGAGTCAATACATTATGGGGATATAGTTGAGATATTTAACTAGATGAGAATAATGAAAGGAAGAATCCATTTGAATTAAAAAATGTATTGAACACACAATTGTAAAATTTGTGTATGAATTATTAAATTGAAACATGTCCTTTTATCAACGTGAAATTGTCTTGACTAAATATGTCTTTATGATTTATATATTCAAATAAATCAATATATATTCCAGATCATTTTTTATGCCTTACTGTACATGTTTGTGTATATAGTATGAATGGATTCTGATACGTTATCGAATGTGACGATACGAGTGATTGCATCAGGCTGCAAGGTTGCATATAGACTAATACAATTAGTTCACTGATAATGGAGTATACGTAAGAGAGACTGGGGTAGTAATGTAAAGGGCAATAGTGGGAAGAGAGAACAACCACAGCGAAGCAGTTAGATGGAGGTGATGTCTTGTTATAGTGCAAGCCTTGATTATGTTATCAAGATGCTGTCAATACTTGGATGCAAACCTTTATACATTTTCACAAAGAATTATTCTATTATATCAATGAAATTTTATAAAACATTTATAAATAAAATTCCATCCAATATTCAAAACGTATTTTAAGTTTGTCAAATAAATAAATTTGTTTCGAAAGATAAAACCAAAATAATACAATTACTATTTTATAGAGGAACAATAATTATTTTACTCCAATTAGAAATTATTGTTTTACAATTTAATTTACATATTTGTTGTTAATATAAAATACATTCGCAACGGTGGCAACAACATTTCACTCTCA
Organism: Zele albiditarsus; assembly: GCA_958496275.1. Taxonomy (NCBI): domain Eukaryota; kingdom Metazoa; phylum Arthropoda; class Insecta; order Hymenoptera; family Braconidae; genus Zele; species Zele albiditarsus. The sequence continues at coordinate 1,940,034 of OY292411.1, forward strand.
GTATCAATACTGTTTTTGTCAAAAATTAATTGCAACTTCATTAATAGTTCACTGCTCACTTTATATCGAGTTTATAAACTCGAATACAGTGTACACATGTGTTGACGTTTATATACTTGATATAGTTGGTTACACATTGAGTAATGTTATTGAATAAATTTTCATCAGGAAAGCGTGAACAAATAAAGTAACTATTGAAAAAATTTTAATCAATCTATCAATGTGTACATAAAAATATTTACAGGTTAAATTATTTCACAGAGATTCTCTTAAATATGATAATCAATTGTGTTATTCAGAGTATATGATTTGGTTGATTAGGAGAAGAGAAAAATTAGAGAAAATTGCACGTGCTTTTTAGCATATATTGTGATTGAACTAAGTATCATTAGCCAAGTAAGAAACACGTTCTCCTTCCCTCTTAAACTATACTCAAACTCCTTGCTCCCATTCTGTACTACCGCTTTATAGCTACCACTTCCCATCTCGGCAACTATATAATCTCATAGAATGTTCACGAATATGCGAAGCACGCGTAATACTGTTCCGGAAATTGCGAGCATGATGTCGAACCATGTACAATATGGTACACGAAAATTCCCCTTTTGTTGATCGGTCCAAGGAGATTATAATGCGAGTACGCGATGTGAAGATTTAACGTTCTTCAACATACATGTATGTATATTAAACAGTATGATGCAAGACCTGATTGTATGTGTATATATATAAATACTTATCGATCATTGGAAGGTTACATAAAATAATTTGCGATATCTATCAGATTTTCTTAAGTCAATTACACTTTAATAATTTGATAACATTCTTCGGTGTATTTTAATCAATTTCTTTATATCAATTAGTTCTTTGTCAAATTGTTTCTTTCTATCAATTTGTTCTTTATAATATAAATAGAAATTTGGTATTTATGTATGTGGAGAAAGGAATAATAAGCATTTACTTGCTCAATGTATTCAGAAAAATATTCACCTGATAATTTAGTAAAAATGTGTAGATTCGTCTTTTATTGAAATACTGTTGCCACTGAGAATTGTATTGTTAATTTCCAATTACGTGAATAAACGTGAACTTAAAGGTTGAGAGAAAAAGAAATTGATGTAAACAAAAAATACATCAATTTATAAAAATAATTATTTTCTCGTTAATTATAATCAAACGGTTATTGTAAAGTAATATTAATTTCAATAATTAAATTAATTTCCTTGCCAGAACTTGCATTGAACATGCCTGTATATCGCTACATAATGCCATATTTAAGTGTACAAGTAACTCAATAACAATTAAATCACTACAATGGTGGTTGGTGAATTGTTAATATTTACACGTATTGTGAATTTAATGAAATTCGGGTTTTCCCATGTCAAAAATTCGACCAGCATATAACGACACATTACATCCACCAACATTATTGTATAATTTAACGTCCACGATAAATGGAATAATTATTGTAATTATTTATTGAACATTCGAGTGAAACTTTCGGAATATTAATTTCTTTGAATACTGAAAAATCGATAACAGTGATGAATTAAATTCAACGGTGCGGGATGTGTGAGACATAATTATACGTCATTCTATACACAATATATATTCATTAATTTAACGAGTCCTAGGACAAGTAAATGAATAGCTCAGTGGATAAAACGCCTGAACCGATCTTATTGAAGACTATCGCTAATTCAAATCCAGTCTGAGGCCAAAATGTTCCTTTGGACTTGTATAACTATTTTGAAAATAGGTAAACGGCAACGCTAATAACAACGAATTCTATAATTAAAATTTGGAAAATTATGTTACTGTACCATACATCAAAACAAAATATATAAATTTAGAAAAAATAGTTATTCCTCGTTGATCATAATCAAACGAGTGCATTCATTAACAACTTACCCCTTTTGTTCCACAACTGTCAACAGCATGAATAAATATACCGTTTCTCCAGTAAATATTGCAGCTTCCCATTATTATTATCATTATTATTATTATTATAACTGTTTTTATTATTATTTAGCTGTCGGAGAAAATTAGCAAATGATTATTATGAAGAAGTGAGTAACATAACCTGCAAGGTCCGATTCCCTTCGACTATACGTTTATATTTCACGGTCGACGTGAAGTATTGTTCGCGAGAACCGTTTCACGGTAAGTCGCAGTAATAATAACCGTGTAGTGTTTCAGAACTAACAGATATCACATTGTTGAGAGAGAAATTGTATGCGAATATACAAGCGTGGCATAAGTGAGAAAGAGAAGTACATGGTAGAATGTAGCAAACCAGATAGACGAGAGACTAACGGTTTTCCTCTTTATATATATCCATCTAGAACACTCATCCATTTTAGTGAGTTGGGGCAAACGGAAATATAATGCAAAGTGTGAAAGGGTAAGAGAAAGAGGTATTTTAAAAAGAGGTTGGACAGAAACATGTAGATAATTTGTGAGAGACTTGGTAAATGTTTTTGCACAAGTTGAAAGGAGAATAAACGTTGCTAACAACATTTAGGATAATTGCATAAATGTATTTCATGTGTGAATATAAATTTGATGTATACTATGGAGTAGAGAATAGCACAATGCAAGTATAATAACTACATCTTAGAGAAATGGTTTATTAGAACTATTTGATCTTTTAGCGAGTGTGCAAACATTGCATGGGGGATTTTTATAAGTATGGGATCCAAGATACATCTTCGATTATTCTGAAAGTTTTGACATTGTGTGAGAATATTTTATTTGCAATTTGTAAGATGTGGAGTGTTTGGAAGGGGACATTTCCTCATGTAATAAATGTTGAGGAAACATGTGAAGCGAATTGTTTATTGGTATGTTTCAATGCAAACTGTGGATCTTAGGGTCAATTTGTCCAGAAAAGAATACAAATGTTGATGAAGGGTCATAGTGTCAGGGTGTAGATATTGAGGGTGAAGAACACTATCTAGTACCCGATGCGAAAAAGGATAAGTGCTAATGTTCTTTTTGGAACAGAAATTTCTCGGAGATTATATGTTAGGAAGTTGATGCGGCAGTCAAAGCATGCGCGCAATTTCATGAATTTCTTTCACACTTTGAGGTTACTGTGAAAGTTGGGAAGTTCCCAAGGTGCCTGACATTCAATTAACTAAGTTGCGGACCAATATAAAACTTCGTTTTTCACGGGTGTTTATTATAGTATTTTAGGAATAAAGAAATCGATCCGTAGTCATTTTTAAGACATTAACATTGTCGTTGTATTGTAATATGATGAACTATAACAAAAATTACTGATAACATCAAATAAAAATTTCTAAAGCAAATATCTATTTTAATAATTCTTTTAATCATAATGTCAACAGAAAATCAAGTTCATTCACCTCAAGACAGATAAAATCCGATTGAGTAGACAAAAAAGCAATTTCGGATTCAATGTTAATACATTTTATGCAAAGAATTCAAATGTGCGAATTAATGCGCAAGATTAAATTGCATATATATTACAACCAAGTATTAAAGATTTAATAAAAGCCAAAGGAATAAAAGAAAGTGGAGTTGATAAAGACGAACTTAAAAAGATTGAGCACACAGATAATGACACTTATAGATTTGATGAAGATCCAAAGGGACGATATCATGAAAAAGAAAAGTTTGAAAGAGGTGTATTCATTTATATGTTCCATTCACATATGTCTACAGCACGTGTGTGCTGTTGGATCAGCTCAAAGACGATTGCTTTGAGATTCAGGTTGATTCAAGTGGAAGTATCATTTGAGCACTTAGAGCCACTATCCCTCTCACTGATGATATCGACCAACGACGCTACTAACTAGAGTAGCAATCCCCATGAAGTAGTATTAGAAGGCGTTGTGAAATGAGCATCAATGTGAAAAGGGAAAAAAATAAAAAAGAAAATAGAGAGAAGAAAAAAAGGGAGGAAAAACGAGTTTCGTTGTTGACGAAAATGGAGCCCCTGTGGCCATTTATACTCACCCCATATTGTTATATATAGTGATAACCCAAGAAAATTGTGAGAAAGTTGTACATATATTTGGTAGGATATCTCAGAGAGTGCGGTAGATATTGGATCCAAAAAAAGGGTACATTGTGGATTAATGGATTTGTAAATAAATAGAAAGATATTATTTATCTTAAACAACTTTTTCTTCGTCATTATCTTTTGTTAATAAATAGTATGTGCTTTTTTGTAGTTTCTTAATATTTTGTTTGTTAAATGTGATCTGGCCATTAAATTATTATTTCAATGATTAATTTTAAATGTCGTTTTATTATTCTGTTCTCTGTCAATTTGTTTTTTTTCTTTTACTTACTGAGCAATAACATTTGATGATATTCACTTCAGTGTCGTTCCTTTGTTCATACATTTTTTTCTTATTCACTGCTGTTATAAATTCTTTTTATAGTGTATTTGTACGTCGTTGAATCGTCTTTTAACATTTAAATTTAATTATAAATGCGAGCGAGACAAAATTGAGATGAGAATGTTATGATACGAGATTAAGCAAAAGCATTTATATGAAATATAAGATGTGATAACAAAGGATACTAAAAGTTCTATCCAAGAACAAATAAAATGAAAATGTTGTGGGAATATTTTAATTTAAAACGACATTTTCATCAGAAATTGTTCAAAGTCACATTATCAAAATTTAACAATATATCTGTGTGTATATTTGAGATGTACTATTCATTAATAAACTCTTCAGAAATTTATTAATTGACTCTTTATATAACTAAATACTACGATTAATAACACTCGCAAAAGTTTCAAAAGTCTTTAAATTTTATGAATTTAAAATTGTCTTTACTCACTCAAAAAAAGAAAACTTACAACGCAAAGCTTGCTCATAATACAATCATCAATTTTTCAACGTGATGCAATAAATTATAATACCAGGAGAAATCAATGTTCTAATAGATACCGCAATTAGTTCTTGATTACACTATTCAAGTTGGCTTCACGATATTCGAGTGGGTCTTATTCAATTCCTTCTCAAATTTCCTGTACTCCACATTAGAAATAGAACAAATGATACGAAATTATTACCATTATTATTCAGATATTTTTCAAATTAACATTCACAAATATTGAAGAATACTTCAATTACTTTAGATATTTTGTACAACAGTATACCAAAGGCATTTGTGAATTGCTGTTAGGTTAGGTCTACGTATTCTAGCATTAATTATTAATAAAATCAATAAATCTTCATGCCGTAAAATGGTGTTGGCGATACTCACAGTCGTTGAGTTGTATATGTTCGACAGAGATGTATAAGGGTAGTTATAAAGCCCGGTAGCTTAGTGGGTTAAAAAGAGCAATGCCAATGAATATGAATCGAGCAGGGTATGTGGATTCAAGTCTCGGGACAAACCAAATAGTATTTTTCTCATTTCTATTGATTTCTTATGTTATTAAATTTATTTATCTATATAACTGATAAAATTGTAAAAACCGTCAGACGCTTCACACTCTTAGTTTCTATTTGTCATCACAATTTTCTACCAATACACATAAACAAAATAAAATTATTAATCAATAATATATATTTTATATCATGACTATTGAATGTGGCTATTCATTCGACGTAAAGAAATTTGGGAATCTGTTCTAACTCTTTGATTCAATCACCTGTTGTCAATTTGATTAAACAAAAAATATATCACTCAAGGTTCATCATTTTATTTTCTAATCTCTCACTTGTCCATTACACATCACGAAGGCATTATTTTCACACCCACACACACACTACCATATCTTACGAAAGAATGATAACGAAAAACTCATCTCTTGATTAATGTATCAGAAGTAGAATGTATATGCGAACTGTGTATATGAAGTGTTGATAAATGGTGTATGATCTTTTTTCTGTTGTCAACACCAAAGAATGGAGATTAATCTGATGATAATGAGGTTGTGCTTTCTGCTGGATTTTATATATGAATACGTACTTATTTACTTTTATTCGCTCCTATATATCAAAATATATATCATCTAAAAGATTGGTGTACGAACAATTCCACAATTTGTTCCTGATAATTTCAGCCAATTTCACTTTTGGATAAAATTACTTCTCGTCAATTGACATTTAATTGTGGTTAAACAATTATGTTGAATGTTTAAAATCTATAAAGGATAGTTTCTATGAAAGAATGTTGATAGTGTATAGACTTTTCTTGATATGAATTCAAAAAAACTATTGACAATTATCAATCATTGTTTAAAGTTTATCAACGATGAACTTCTTGCTTATATTACATTGAAACAAAAGTATTATCCAGCGAGTTTTCTTATGGTAAGAATGAATATTCTTGCTCCAAAAATACTGGTATAACCCCAGCGGGTATACCCAATTTTAATTATAATGCTAAAACTTCAACTTATATATAGCTATAGTATATATTCTGATGTCGTCATAGCTTACATTCTCATATTATAGCAAATCGTAGTTTTTCCAGAGTGATCGGGTGATTGTGATTGAACATATCGATGGTTTTGGATGAAAACAATCCATTATTACAAAATATAATGGCAATTTAATTAAAATAAAATTAATGTGTGATGAAATATTTGGAAATACACTTAAAATAAAGTAGAATACCAAGTTTTGCTGTGGTTAATACACGTATGTGTCTAATAAGTGGACTGTGGTATTTGTATTATAGGAATTCCAGTTAAGGAACTTAATATTAAAGTGAATTAGAAAATATAAAGTTTCAAGATTGAGCAACAGTTTATTTATGCAATGAAGAACAAATTATATTGTTTCGTACAATGTTGAATTGGCATCAACAAACAAGAATGATTGACACATTCAAAGTTTTACATATATTTATCGACGAATGTATCCATGAAGGGAATGGTTTTAAGTGTTAAATATCCATTGTGACCATTGTAACTCTTTAACGAAATCCCAACACCAATGAGAGGGAATTTCTTCTTTGAAAATGGCGGTCTTGAATCAAAATACGGAATGGTTGACTGACCAGCATCATCCTGCAGATCCGAAGAACGAAATGCAAGATACTGATTTGGTGTTGAATCCTTTATGTTGCGGACCAACAATGATGGTTCATACAGCTGCTCTATATTCATCGAATGTACACTGGTTCGGTCCTGTTTGTAATCTGGCCTCGATCCTGTGTCCATCGTTTCTGGCGTGATCCAAACAGATGAAGATTCACCATTTTCAGAAATCATTAATTCATTTTTATTTTCATCGTATGGTGTAGCACGCACGCGAATTTGGAATTTATGATAGGCCCCTTCTAGCAAACCTTCCTCTGGTTTATAGGGTCCAAATTTAACACCAGTTACTAAATAACCATGCGGTACAATTACGTCATCCAAGTGTAGAATTCTTTGCATACCCATCACTTGCTTCCGTTCAACATTATCATTGCTTATCGGTTTCCAACTTCGTGTAGTACTATCGCTAGAAGACTTTAACGAAGACAATGATTCTTGTTCAATCTGAATGTGGATTACTTTGTCCTTCTCCACAAATCTAACATTTGTTACTACCATATTATTTTCAATATCTGAAGTTTGGTCTGCATAGCTGAGGTCTTGCGTTCGTGAAGTATCACGAGTATCTCTCAGACATGTGCAAATACACACATCACATGTTAGGAGCATTCGCCGCCACTTTTGTATGGTGTGTTTCTCACCAGGACATGAGGCCATGTTACCATAGATTTGATCATTGAAGTTTAAACCCTCATATCGTTTAACACTTGACTCATCAGCGTAACAAATCTCGACCTTCTCAACTCCAATGCATGATACAACTTCACCATGACAGGGTTTCGTTTGATAATAACCTTTAAGCGAATAATCGTTCGAAATTCTCCGTGATGGTACAATAGGACACGTTTCACTTGTGCAGTGGCCATTATTCATGTCAGGTTCAAGGGCAATGAATGTTTGGAAAACTCCCTCGATTTCTACAGTTTCTTCACCTCTAATCGGTTCTCCTGCAGTACATCCATAAGTTCCATCTGGTATAGTACTTCCCAAAAATTGTAATAGAGCAGTTTGTAATTTAACTATTTCTGAATTTACGTTCGCCATTCCATCAGGATAATCGCCATAATTGCCAGCAAGTCTGTGTATAAAGTCAGCGTATTCGTGCATCAAATATGATTTGAATCCGAGTACAACCATGCGACGAAATACATCTGCTAATGTCGTCAAGAGTGAGAAATTATACTCGCAGATGTTAGCTTCATCCATTGATGACGGAACAAAAAGTGATTTAGTCTTCAGATCAGATATAAGCTGCTCTATAATCATGTTGAAGTCATTTTGATTCACTTCGATATATCTTTCTTCTGTATCTGCTTGGAAACTTTGGGCATAGCTACTATTCTCACTCACAACAGCAATGTCAAATGCATCCAAATCCCACTTGAGAATATTGTATGACGTAAGCATTTGATCACCATTGGCGAAATAAAATATGGATTCATCAAATTTCCCTCTCTTAATATCGTTAATATCCATCATCAAATCCAATTTTGCCATAATATTATTTATTTCCAATTTTCTATTATGGAACAATGCATCTTTATCAGAAGTATTACGAACCTCTATATTTCCTATATTTGATATAGTATTCATCAAATGATTGTAACCCTTCATTTCAAAAGCATCAGCTGATTCCAAACTTGACGAATATGAAATTGGTATTTGATGCTGGTGGATGAGAAATATTGCACAAAGAGTCACAGTAAGTCGCGACATTTTTGCTTTTTCTATGAATACTGATTACTACACAACTCAAATTCCGTTCGCAGTGTGAACTTGTGTTTACTAAAACTGGCACTGAAATGTCTAGGTGGAATATACTGTCCGTTTTTTATTTCCACATAACCAAATATCACATAACAACCACGACATACAAAGTCTCGATATATATCACAATTTTCACCTTCATACAAGTAATGCTCTAGAATGTAATTAATGTGTAATCATCATAGATAAAGAACATCGATGCGCGTGACATACTTCATATCTCTAGAAACAATAAAATATTTCCTATTAAAACCAAGCTTGGGTGCAAGGAACAAAAACAGATATATATATTTATATATTCACATAAATAGAGTTAGCTCATGTGGCAATTTTATTTTAATGTTAATATTCTTATTACAGCAATATCAACTTTTCCTACGGTAAATATATATATCCATTTATTAAATAAATGTCGTTATTTGAACTATACAAATACCAGTAATGCTACTAATGTATTATATACAAACATATATCCAATAGCACGTCGACGGTCAGTCGTAACATATAAATGTGTAACTGTTTGCTTCACGAAAAAGGCACTTTCCTTATGACCTCAAGTCGTGGTGATATTCTCGCAGACAGATATATGTTTGGCGAATATCGACGTGTCACAACCAACGATATAATATGTGCATCTAGAACTTCAATATGTCAAATGTGCAGTAAAAAAAAAATATTTATAGTACATTGCTTACTTGAATATTTACAGTGAAACATTTGTACAGCAAATGAAAACGCAATATACACAAAAATATTCTATTATTAATATTTTTCTTTCAGCGTGTAGTTAATCTCCAACACTTCTGTTTATTCAGAAATCTGCATTACGTTACTCGATAATTGAAATAACCAAATGTATATATGGAGGTTTATATTTGAGGTTATGTAGGTTAATTTTTGATAGATCACAATGTAATTATTTGTTTGTTATATTGTAAATCGTGTAAAAATAATCAACAGTTGGTACGTAAAAAGTTTTAGAATAAAAAATAAGCAGAGTAAATAACACATTAAACAAATGGCCTTTACAGTAAAAAATGTCACAGCCGAATATCGTTCTGATAATGAATTTCAACTTAACATTTTTTAATACAAAAATCAAGATGTAAATAAATTTGAAAATAATATTTCTGTTTCTTCATACTAGAATACTATTACTAATTATCTCAAGGAAAGTTGATGTAATAAATCTCTGTTGGTAGGATTTCATGCTCTTAATTGGTTGTCTATAATTTCAACCAATTTCACGTTGATCCAAAATCACTGTCTGCAAATTCGACATTTACTTGCGGTTAATTAATATATCTCACGCGTGAGAGGTGCACCATATGAAGTTCTAGTCTGTATACAAACTGAATAGAATATAGAGTAGAAATACGTGTGCCAAGTTGAAGTACCTTGAGTACCACTCAAAATCAACCTTTGAACTGGAAACCAATCTAAATTCCGATACTTCTAAATTCATTATTGTAATGATTTTCAAAGTATCAAAACTTTGGCAATGATTTCTTGACCACTACCTCACTTATCAATTACTAAAAACAATTTCATAATCACTCACAGCAATAAACCAATTAATTATCAATTAGCTGAATCTGTTTGTTTTATATAGATCAGTAAAATTTATAAATAAGAATTAATAACCTGATATGAATAATGATACTGAGTGGCTTTAGTCAGCACATTGAAATTGACAAAGTTCATTAATTTCTAAGTGAGATATTTAATGTCAAACAAAATTGTTGAGCTGCAAGCAAAAAGAATATGTCCTGTATAATATACAAATCCTAACATCTTATTTTCATATTTGAAATAACATTGGCTTAACACAATTTGAGATAACAATATTCCAATACTATCACACTCACTGCTGTTATACACAAAGCATTTTTATATTGTCCTACATCCATATCATTTTTTCCGATATCAATAATTCACTCGCTTGCAGGATTATTGTCACCATATATTGAGTCGTTCAGTTTGAAAAATTTTAAAATACTGCGACACTACTGTATATGTGTGTGTATATATGTGTGCTGTGCATCGAAATAAATGATTAAAAAAAAAAAATAGAAGTATGGTGAACGAAATAGAGAGCAGAAAAAAAATAAAAGAAAGAGTGGCGAGAGCATAAGAGGAATATCGATCACTGGATGATTTAAAACGTTTGTGAAAAATTTCATAAAAGTTAGCAATGTCGGTATTAAAGTGTCGCATTTACTCGCACGAATGCTCGCCACTGGAAAATTTATACAGCAGAACGTTTGTGGAAAATAAAAAGCAAAGAATTTTATTGTTCAAGTGTATAATATATATTATTTTTGCAGAATTTTATTAACGGTGATAATTGTTGATGTATAGATTCTTTTTGACCTTTCTTACGTTAATCCTCTTTTGAGCTTTTATTCTTTTATTATCTTTTTTTTTTCTTATGCCACTAATGAAAATATTATGCTTCAGTAAATCCAATGTTCACCCTCGTAGACTCAACTCTCGAAACTTTTTACTCTCTCATTATTTTTGTGTATATATATATATTAAGGTCAATTCGTGTATTCTGATGCGTATATAATATTGAATTAATCTTATCTTAGACAGGTAGAATCACATTAATTTATAGAAGGATTTTTACCAGAGCAAAAAAATTCTATTCTCGTTTTTACTTTGAGAATAAAAATAAATATAGCAACGAATGAGAAGTGTTGAAATGAAATCAGATGAAATTATATTATCCCAAATCCGTGATAATCCGTGAAAAACTTTGATATTTTTTTCTTTTCAAATGGATAAAGAATATTTTCTTTATCAGGCATCAATTATTGCTGACAAAAACACAAAAGATTTTTTCATTTGTATTGTGCTAGTATTTTTAATTTATTGTTTCTCACAACTGACAAGACAAGTGTTTATTATTTACATTGAAATATATATATTTTTATTTATATATTTCTAATTTTAAGAATTACACATGGAATAATTTTGTTGGTTAGAATTTTTATCAAAATCATTTGGTCAAGTGACAGAATTGTCTATACATTTTATAATAAAAATATACAAATTTAAATCAATAAATTCGTATAATATACATAAAACAGTAATATGTGATAAAAAAATTTCAATAATAATACGTTAAAAAAACATGGGAACACTTGATGAATTTTGAGATCGTTACACAGTAATTTTACAGCCGACCCAATTAAAAAGAAAAAAAAAAAAAATACAATTTAGAATAAAGTCATGTAAATGGGACTTTTTAAGGAACAAATGTCAATTACCCCCTAACTGACTCAATTTACTCAATTACGGTATTGAAATAAATTATAAATTATTCCCCAAAGAAATTTAAATTCACGAAGAATATCGTATCATTAATTATACTGTAATATAAATATAAAATATAAATGTTGGTAAATAGAAATTTACAGAACTCTGCATGTGAATTGAAAAATTGTTATGTTAGTTAAAATAATTATTACAATGTATTGCATTGTTCCAAAAGTAAAATATTGATACAATAATGTAACAAAGTGAATTCAATAATTAACGTATAAATAGTTAAAAAATTGTGTGAGTTAAAACAAAAAAAAAGAAGTAAGAAGTAATAAAGATTGAGTTTTAATCAAACGCCCCAATCATTGATTCTGATATGTTCACTGACATAACAAGTGTACCGAGGGGTGTAACTATTATCACTATATGTATATAAGGGCGTTTGAGATATTGGTATGTGAACAAACCAATCGTTTATTATACATGTATACACACACGTGTGTGGAAGCTTGATCATGTCTCAGTTGACCCAAGTGACATATACCAGGCTTTGATCAGAGTTATAGATTAATCTGAGAGGCCATTAATGATGTTATATTATTAATCATGTGCATCCAAGTGCACATATGTTTACGTAAATCATGCAGAATAATATATGAAATAATTAAAATCAAAGATCTGATACAGAAAAAGGAAAAAAGAAAAAATTTCATTTGCAAAATTAGACAAATAATCCATTTTTTTTTTCCATTCTATTGGCAAATTATTATTGCTTACATACCAAGAATATCTGTTTGTAAAAGAAGAACCTTTATCAAGTATTCTCTTTGTCACGTTAAATATGGGAAAGTAATTGAATTCATTCTGTATTGATGAAAAAATTCCAATAATGTAATTTCACGACAGAATATTATTATTTATATTATTATTATTAGTATTATTATCAAGTGAGTGAATTGTGAGATGTGAATTATTGAGGAAAATGATGCCAGCCATAGTGCGGTGCTGTTCAGTACTTTTGTTTATCTGAGAAATAACAATACAGAATATATTAAGAGATATTAAAATAGAATTAATTGATAAATAAAAATATTTTTATTTAGACTTTAAGTTGTATTTCTATTTTGTAATTCAAATTGTATCAATACAATTCTTTCTGAATGTTGATACTGTCCATGCACATTGCATGGCAGCATGGCGAACTAGCTCAAAACCAATGAATGAATTTGAAAAGAAAATTTGATTAGTATTATGTACAAAAATTGAATTATCCTTTGTATTGCTTTTGAAATGAAGTTACTAGAAGCATCTATACATTCTAAGTATATACTTTATATATAAAGTGTATATATATATATGACAGTCACTCTTTTACAGTTAGGATTGAAGCAAATTTTATCATATCACAAAGAACACGTTGCAACTTGTCAATTACTGAAAGTGCACTTATTACAAAGAATTAAATTAACTTTCGTCAATTTTGTTGACATAAAGGCGATGAAATTTTAATATACATACAAAATATATTGTTGAGTACATTGAAATATAATTATCAAAAAACTGACGTATGAAAAAAACAATTCATCCATTAACTTTTATGACAATAAATTTTGATTATAAAGTATCGTGACAGGCAATTTATCAGTGGCATTTTATACTCAACATGATCCGTAAATTTAGTTTAAAGATTGTATTTTAGAAATATAATTGATGAATATAATAATTTCTATAAAATCACTTGACCACAAAATGTTCTATTCACAATTATTTCATTAGAAATTTTCAATATTAAAATTCTATCTGTTAAATTATCTAGAAATACTACATTACAAAATTAATTATATTTTTATCACAGCTTTTATCATCATATTATATCCTGTTCAGTTATTTACACGAATGAACAAACTACAATTTAAATGAGATAACCTCAAAGATATGTGTTAAAGAGTCTAATGTCAAATGTACAGCTGAACACATCTCTACAACTCGTCCGAGTGCTCTCTCTCCCTCATCTCTATTATAACATGTACAATAAGTAGAATTTAACTTTGGTAACATGTACATGAAAGTTTCTATTATAAAATAAACCTTGGTTCATAGTGATATGTATCTGCTAAAAATATGTTTTAAAGAAATAAGTGCAAATAATAAATTAATCCATACACAGAAATTAAATTAAATGCTGTATATTAATAAATTGGAATTTAATTATTTTAAGAAGATTTATTATAGGACTAATTCTCATTAAAATAAGAATGTAAAGAGCACGTTCAACTCCCTCATACTATGTACAGTGAAATCGCATCGAATTCTCCAATTGTAGACCAGAGATAATTAAATTCCTTTCGTAAAGAGATCCTTGCTCACAGTTTGATAGTTTACAACAAATACTTTTGAATAAAAAATAATTGAAACATGTCAGTTGTTTCACAAAGGGGATAAATATATTAATTATATCCAATGTTAATTCACAAATAATCTGTGTATGATTCATAATTATAATTAAATTATGACTACAATATTTAAACTTCAACTTCAAACAAAATGAAATTAATTCGTGTTTGATAGTAATGTATTTGAATGTGGATGCAGCTGCATGATTGAAAAACACTTCACGAAACCAACATGAATTATCGTTAAATTTATATTTATAAACACATGTCATGTTTAACTTGAATTTAATATTGTTCAGGAGATAGGAGAGGTTCAATCAGTTGGATACGAGCCATCAAGATACTTCGTTGGTTTATAAAGCTTTCATACATACATGACACTCAACAGACAGAAATCGTTCGTAAAATAGATTGAGAGTATTTGATGTGTACTTGAATGAAAAAGGTCACGATGAACACGTACATTATTTATTCAACAATTTGTTTGTTTGTTTTTTTTATCCCTCTTCTGTTATTCAACTCGATTATAAAAAAACATGAAGAAGTATATTTAAATTGTGATGGATTGAAATTTATTATAATTAAATATATGGACAGTTGAAAAATTTTGTATAAAAATTTACGTTGAATTTATACAAATATTTTTGTATTTAAATGTTAATGCAAAGATAATTTTAATTGGATTTTTATAATGATTGGTTGTTGGATTAGAATACAATGTGAATAATTACAAAAAACTTGATGATATAATGTGTTAGTAAAAGTGTTGATGCAAAAAGAAACAATTGATTAAATTCAAGATAAATATCTATTGTTTATTTATGGAAATTTCTTGTTTAGAACAGTTAGGTAAACATGAATAGCTAGACCCTTATCAACTGAGAATTGAATATTATTAAATGTGTTTCAAAGCATCTCATTAGAATGTTAATTAATCAACTGGGTGAAATTCATCCAAGATAATGAAAAATGTAAAAGAAAATACTTTGGGTAAATTTCAAAATTTTCGTGTTCAACTTTGACAGTACACATCTTCGGTTCTATTCAACGTAGAAATATCTACGAATAACCATTCTATGCAGAATTTTATAGCAAGTAAAAAAGTATTCTTACAATTTTCACGTATATCTCAATATTCTCGAGCAATATTGAAGAAATGTTTCAAAAGTATTTTTCCTACCGAAACAAATACAAATATACTTCATTGAGTCTACTTCATTTTTTTTTTTTTGTTGTGTTCGCATTTTATTTTTCAAAGTTTGTGTGATATATTTGCAATTTGTATTGTGTATAAAAATTATACATTAAATTGTAAATTGAAATATTCAATTATAAAATCGCTAATATGAATGTATATTAATTAAATATTCAATGCAATAATTGTTTCTGAATTTCATGTCTAAAACTTCTGCAACCGAAATGTATATATACATCCGCTGCGAAACATTACTACAGTGAAGTGATGTTCATCTCATTTATGCGTAGCAACCTCATATTGAAATTCGAGATCACTCCAGGAATTCATCAACAATCATGTCAAAGGATCACAAGAGGAAACAGAGATGGTAATTCTGTCAGAATGTTGTTGATGTAAATACATTAATCAAATAAACTCAATTAAAATTAAGTTGTAGAATGATAAAATTAATTAGTAATTTTAACTATCACTCACAAGTAATAATACGTTTATGTTAAAATTTAAAATACAACAAAGTTGCATTAGCAATTTAAATATTATTAAACAAATTTTTATTGAAATACAAAAAAATTGCAATTTATTTTATGTAATTTAAAATCTGGAATATTATTTTTCAACAATTGTAGAGAGGAGAATAAATCATTTTTGAGAAATAGCTACACGCTTTTTAAACAAAAGCCACATTCATCGATTTCCATTCGAATCAAATAATCAACTTAATACAATAACGTATAAAGTATTTTTTCCAATAACATCCAAACGCGTGAATCTAAAATAATTCAATTTGTTAAATTTTGAGAGCAATTCAATTGGCATAATATTTGCATATATCAAAATGATGAAATAAAATTGCCTTTCTGCATGGAAATTTCATTTTGCAATGCGTATGTGAATGCAGTATGGATGATGAATTTTGTAGAGATACGTTGCTCGTATAAATTGATAAACAATTTGAATAATTATTAAAATCCATCCATGTTTTATTTTTTATCAAAAACATCAAAAGTGATAATACGAAAAAATATGAGAAAATCCACTCGTTCACCCAATCATTCTACTGATGTATATATAGCTAATAACATTTATTATATTTTTTTTTCTCAAGAACAACTGTAACAACAATTAATTCTCCATGAGAAAGAACAATTCTGGAAGCAGTGATAATTACAAAATTATATAAATTTAAATTGAAAAAAAAAATGGGTTACACTTTGAAGTGCAAATCTACAATTATAAATAATTGAATTAACTACTGAAGTTTATTATTACCTAATATTGCAATTTTTGTTTTATACCGTTGTATAGTTCAATTGTGTTTGT
Organism: Zele albiditarsus; assembly: GCA_958496275.1. Taxonomy (NCBI): domain Eukaryota; kingdom Metazoa; phylum Arthropoda; class Insecta; order Hymenoptera; family Braconidae; genus Zele; species Zele albiditarsus. The sequence goes on from OY292411.1 coordinate 1,957,021, forward strand.
TAAATTGTAAATTTGTAGCAATTTGATAATTATAAATTAATCCAGAGAGAATTATAATTTTACATAAATGATATTGATAAAATAAGTATAAGTACTTTATGTATTTTTAGGTTATCCATTTCATAATGAATAAAATGATAGTCCTACGATAACAATATATAATTTAATATTAAAAATATAATAATGATTAATATCTAACATAAGTTTGATGTCGACAATTGTGAGGATTGTTACATTATAATTAAATTCACTCTGTTTGTACAAATAAAATCTTGAATGGTGTACATTGGTGTATCGTATGAATGATAATAATTCAAACAACATACGAACGATTGGATTTTCCATTCAATTGAATGTAGCCATAAATTATAAAGACCTGAACCTCATTAAAAATATTATTTAGTTGATCACATACGAATATAAATTTTCGTGTACTAGCATTGAAGCAGAATTCAAAATTGGCTGACGTTATCGATGAACAATTCCATAATATAGGAAAACCAAAAGCTTCATAAATCTGACTATTCATAAAATATAATTATATACATTGTGATATTTAGCACATGAAGGTAAATGTTTTATAATTATTTTATGGCAATAAATAAATTTAGTACAATCCGAAACTGCGTCGTGTTCAATTGTTTTTTTTTTTTTCTTCCTGCATTTATTAAAAGATATAATGATTTAATTTTGGCCACTTTCCGTTTGTCACCCAGTATATATTTTATAATTTGATATGCGAATGATATTAATAACGATAGAAGAAAAAATAAAAGGGAGCTAATATTGGTGAATTTGGTTCAAACAAACTATGAATGCTATTCTTATTTTATGTGCAAGGAAGCAGTAAATTTTCATGCATCAAGTGGCTCATTCTTCAATATCGTTAATATTCAAAGTTCTATTTCAACTGTGCAAATAATAATGAACTTATCGATATGAAAGTGAGTGCAAAGTAAAAACTTTATATCTCATCGTGTTCAAATGAATTTTTAATTAAAATTGTTTTTTTCATCTGTAAACTAATTCCTAACTAATAATAGAATAAAAATAAATTTTCAATCAAGAATATAATGTGCATGAATGAATATTTATAGCAGTACTCAAGAGTATGTTACCGATGTGAAATTAAATCATATACATTATGAATTGATCGAATATAAAAATCATCTATTATACACGATACTGAACAATATAGTTCTCAATTAATAGTGCACACTGATAGCTTGATTGCGGTCCAATTCCGACATTCGTTCAGTTGGATTAGCGTATCAAGGAACCGATAATTATTCCATAATCCTCCGACCAATCGATTCTCTGTATTCGTATTTATATTTCTGTATTTGTCATGATAATTGGAGCAAATATATAATTAGATTTATATCTTCGTCATTTGAATTTATAAATAAATCTAATTCTCTTGAATCATACTCTACATAAGTTAGTGGAATATTTTTAGTGAGGTTATGTATGGATTTTTTTTCACAAACACCAGATTCAATCGAACAAAATTCATCAGCGTTCCATTAAATTCAATAATTAATTAAATTGTTCAAGTATTGAATGTTCACGATCATGAGCTAAATTGTGAAGATCAAAAGCAAATATATAAAATGGATTTGAATCAATGATGCAAAGAGTGTGTCAGTTGCCTGCATTTAATTATTTATTTCAATTAAAACAAATTACATTCACGTCAAAATGTCACTAACAGGAACATCACAATTTATTATATGAAATTAAAATTGATGGGTGGGGGATAATGTTTCAAACTCCCACACGAAACTTTTTGAGCATCATCAGAAGACAAAAAAATGGTTTTTTAATAATTACAATTAATAATTACCTGTACTGTTCGACATTAGAAAAAATAAATTACTCTTGTTGTATTCACGACTACAATATTTTATACAGTATGAGTACAGGAGAAAAAAAATGATTTATTCTTCGATAAAATCAATTATCTCTTCGCCATTGTATTCAGAAAAATTCCAGAATTGAAATTGAAAGAAAAAAAATAAACAAAATATGTCTGAGTGCTGATAACTCGACTGTGGAATTAAATTACATCCTGTTCAGAACGACAAACGTAAGAGCAAGATGAAATATTGGCGGTGTACTTACATTAATAATTGAAAAAAACAAACGAAAAAATAAATGTACTCGCACATCTCACTGGCATTGCTTGTCCCAGTAGAGTAGAATAAATTCACATCACGACTCTCATTTTTCCTCTTTCTGATTGCATTCACACATTGTCCAGCTGATGCTAAATGGTGGCTTCATCCAATTTATAATATTCATTCACAGAACTGAGAAAAAATAATGGGCAACCGGTGTTCTTTTTTTTTTTTTTGTTGCTTTTCTTTCATTGCAGTTTTATCTATCTAAAAAATATTGTATTAATTCATTCACAGTTACATTCTCTTTGGAACACCAGATGGTATATTTAATTTCCTATCACAATTAATTGCAATGAAATATGTTAATTATTAATAATAATATGACGTTGATTTATTAAATATATATCATTTATTGTAATTATTATATTTTAAATACTTCACTCTGAAGCTGATTGAATCACAGAATTCCATTACAAAATGTTCAGATTCATTTTTTATTGAAACAAATATTTGAAACGTAATTGGAATTTTTATATGAAATTTTCTGAATAACCAACACTACTCTATTCGTATATTTTAACATTTATATTTGATATATTCTCGCATACATGCAATTTTTACATTCAGTTTATATTTATGTATATGCCTTGGGTGCCCATGAAAAATTCACACAACATTTGAAGTAATACATTGAAAGAAATGGAATACAAAATACGTTATAATAAAACGGAAAAAAAAAAAACATAAAACGATTGCGTTTGTGAAACGAGAACTTGACAGACAAATAACGCATTTATGCAAGCATGAAAATCAACAAGCACTCTTTTGTTTTCACCATGATAATCGATGCTTAGAGCAATTTTTCTTTATCCAATCGATCGCAAAGATTGTTCACTCGTATTCAAACTCTTGTCGACTGCATGTCCTTATCGATTTCGTGTCCTGTACCCGACCTCAACGTCTCTCATACGCTTTTCCTCTATTTTCCTTAACCTCAATGTCCAATTTTCTATAGCATTGTGTGCAATGCGGCTCCGGATAGTCGTAAATAAAATGGAGAGATACGACTCGTTGTGCTATTGGTTAAAAAAAAAAATAAAAAAGAAGATGGATCACTCGAAATGGGGTCAAAGTCTGTCGAGATTATATATATATATATATGTACTTTCAATATTTTTGCATCAATTTTGTTTTCATATTGAATGTTTAAAATAATTATTATTGAGTGTATGAGAAAAAAATTTATATAAATATTGACACAGATTTCCACAGATAAATATAAAATTTAAAATGCACTGTTTTAAATTACTGCGTGTGAAAGAAAAACTCTCACGAGTTTTAATTCTCATATTTCCATGACCAACACAGTGGAAATTTATATAAATAATTAAACAATATTTTTCCGAAATGGTTTAAAAATTGTATATTGAAAACTGTAACGACCTTAATGACAATATGAATTGTCAAAATCTCGCAAATAAATTTAGACTTCATTTATATTTCGTACACTTGTCAACGTCTACCACAATTGAATAAACAAAATAATTTATTCAATTAAAAAAATCATCATTCCAATTTGAAACTAAAATTTTACATTCAAATCATTAATTGTTGTATGTAAAAGTTATTATTTTTATTAGTTTCTGTTGCTACTTCTTCTTTTCTTTTTTTGTCATGATAAAGTTTCAAATGGTTCCCATCAGAAGTGAGTGGTGACTAGGGAGCACTTTGCACACTGTGTTACTGTATATCTATACACATTCCTTTTCCTTTCGTCTTTCCTCTCTCTCTCTCTCTCTCTGTTTCGTACTCTCTTGGTGTAACTCGATGAAATGTTTACCCTCACCACAGTGAAAGCACATTAGTCGTCCAAACAATAAGTTCTACCTTTAACAATCCCTCTTTCCTTATCACACCAATACATTATCCCATATATACTTCATTGTAACCTTGGGATCCCAAAATCATGACCCGGAGAAATAAAATAGAAATTGCTCAGTAACAACAATTGCACACCCCTGTTGTTCGCTGTATATATAGAGGGGCGGGTTGAATTTTATTCCCTTGAAGGTAATTTTGATGTGTGGTCCAGCAGCCCCACTTGTGAAAAAAATATATTGCTTGTATACCATTCACGAAAAGTTCATCGGATTATATTGTTTATTTTTGTAAGGGGAAACATGGTTCATAAAGTTCAAGTTGTCGATTCAATTTCGCATGTATCTCTAGGGGGATTTGTAGAGAATACAGTTTTGAGGTTATAGAATGGATTTATAAACGTATCCGACAGATATTGTAATCTGAGATGGAACAATGCTGACATCTAAGCTGATTCTTGAACCGATGAACGTCAGTATATTTATTTAAACAACATAAAATTTTTGAGAATAAAAAACAGTTTATTTATGCAATCAAGACTTCATCATATTGTGCGGTGCAATATTTAATCAACATCAACAAACAAGAATGGTTGACACATTCAAAGTTCTACATATATTTATCGACGAATGTATCCATGAAGGAAATGGTTTTAAGTGTTAAATATCCATTGTGACCATTGTAACTCTTTAACGAAATCCCAACACCAATGAGAGGGAATTTCTTCTTTGAAAATGGCGGTCTTGAATCAAAATACGGAATGGTTGACTGACCAGCATCATCCTGCAGATCCGAAGAACGAAATGCAAGATACTGATTTGGTGTTGAATCCTTTATGTTGCGGACCAACAATGATGGTTCATACAGCTGGCCTATATTCATCGAATGTACACTGGTTCGATCCTGTTCGTAATCTGGCCTCGATCCTGTGTCCATCGTTTCTGGCGTGATCCAAACAGATGAAGATTCACCATTTTCAGAAATCATTAATTCATTTTTATTTTCATCGTATGGTGTAGCACGCACGCGAATTTGGAATTTATGATAGGCCCCTTCTAGCAAACCTTCCTCTGGTTCATAGGGTCCAAATTTAACACCAGTTACTAAATAACCATGCGGTACAATTACGTCATCCAAGTGTAGAATTCTTTGCATACCCATCACTTGCTTCTGTTCAACATTATCATTGCTTATCGGTTTCCAATTTCGTCTCGTACTATCGTTAGAAGACTTTAACAAAGACAATGATTCTTGTTCAATCTGAATGTGGATTGCTTTGTCCTTCTCCACAAATCTAACATTTGTCACTACCATATTATTTTCAATATCTGAAGTTTGCTCCGCATAGCTGAGGTATTGCGTTCGTGAAGTATCACGAGTCTTGCTCAGGCATGTGCAAATACACACATCACATGTAACGAACCATCGAAGCCAACTATCTATGGTGTGTTTCCTACCAGGACATAACGTCATGTTTCCATAATCTCGATGATTGAATCTTAAACCCTCATATCGTTTAACACTTGAATCATCGGCGTAACAAATCTCTACATTCTCAACTCCAATACACGATACAACTTCACCGTGACAGGGTTTCGTTTGATAATAACCATCAAGCAAAAAATCGTCTGAAGTTCTCCTCGATGGTACAGTAGGACACGTTTCACTTGTGCAACGTCCACCATTCATGTTAGGTTCAAGGGCAACGAATGTTTGGAAAACTCCCTCCAATTCTAAAGTTTCTTTACCCCTAATCGGTTCTCCAGCCGTACAATCATATAATCCATTCGGTGCAGTCCTACTCAAAATCAACAATATAACTCTTCGCAATCTATATATATTTGAATTTACCAACAATTTTCCACCAGAATGCTTTGTATTGTTGTCATCGTGATGAGGATGATGTCCATCAAATGAAGTGAGTTTTCGTACAAAAATAGCGTATGCGTATATGAAATATGATTTAGATCCAAGTACAATCATGTGATGAAATACATTTGATAATTTCATCAAACGTAAGAAATTATAATCGCAGATACTGGCTTCATTGACTATTGAAGAACCAGAAAGCGATTCATCATTCAACTCAGATACAAGCTGCTGTATAGTTTCATCCAAGTAATTTAGATTTATTATGAGATATTCCTCTATTGTATCTGATAGAAAACTTTTGTTGCCAAACCTATCATGATTAACATTCTTCACGTCATATGTATCCAAATCGTACTCAAGCTTGTTGTAAAGCTGAATTATTGCAGCAGCCGGTGGGAATTTGAATACGGATTCATCCAAATTTCCATCCGCAATATCATTAATATCTATCATTAAATTCAATTTCGATATAATATTTTTCATTTCCCGCACTATATTCGTATATAATTCATCTTTATCTGAGATATTATAAACGCTTATATTTTCTACAGTTCCTATTGAATCCATCATATCATCGTAAATCGTCATATCAAATGCAAAAGTTGATTCGATACTCGATGAATATGAAATCGTTATCTGCTGCTGATGAATGACGAATATTGCACAAAGAGTCACGTGAAATTGTGACATTTTTTGTTTCATTTCTATAAATATTTATTACAAAACAACGGCAATTCTGCGCACAGTGTGAACATACGTCTACTGAAACTTGTAGTGAATTGTCCAGGTGGAATATACTGTTCATTTTTTACTTTCATATCACCAAATATTACATAACAACCACGACATACAAAGTCTCAATACATATCACAATTTTTACCTTCATACAAGCAATAATCTAGAATGTAATCAATATGTGACTATCATTGATAATGAACATCAGTGTGCGTGATATAAAATTTTTATTTCGAAATCATCCAAGAGTATTTTTATAAATCAATTGAAACAAATTGTGTTCAGTCAGGCGCAACATACATTGGTTTCTTGTATCACTATCCGTGTTCACGATATCACTCAATTACCCCACAATGCTTATTGGTATTTGCTGTTATCAGAGTTATAATAACGCAGAGATAGAGACGCAACATAAATTTGTTAGAGACTATTCTTTCATTATACTCAATATTCATTTTTTAACAATCAATTGTATCAAATATAAACAAATATCCAAAAGTTCTGGATCAAATATTTATTTATGATGAAAATATATAAATCCGAATAGGTGAGCGATGGAGCAAGCTGAGAAAGTAAATGGAGTAGAACTAATGATCCTTGAATTATATTTAATGAGTTCAATGTTATAAGGTATAAATAAACTGTGAAAGAATATTCTCCGTACAGAAATATTTGGATTGAAAAAAGAAAAAAGAACATTGTCGAGAATGAAACAATTTATATTATAGACACTTGTATAAGTAATATAAAATTAAATACGCAGCAAAGAAAATCTGAGAGGACTTGACGATATTTTCTTAAAGAGCTATATAGAAGTGCGGGCACTGCACAACTTGGAAATTGCATTTCTCGTCGCTGACTTTTTAATTTTCACGGATCACAAGCAATACAAAGACGAAAGAAAAAAAAAATAAATAATGAGAAAAAAAAGGTTGAAGAAATTATATAATGGATGAGTGAACGAGAAATGAAAGACGTCTTGTATATATATATATATATATATATAAAAGCCATGTAATGATTTAATTATCCATCGTCCTTTTGAACTCAAGGATATGGTAATATCTGTCGACAATTCGTATTAACTTTCGTCCATTATTTCCTATCAACAAATATTTTTATTTTTCATTCTTCCTTGAGTGATAGAAGAAAAAGTATTCTTATATACATCATAAAGTCAGATTTCGCTAACCCATACCAGAACACCATGGATGTTGATGGTAAAACAATACTGAATTGTTTTACAGATGTGTAACGACTGAAGAAATTAAATGTTTTTAGTTATACGACCACCATGTTTGTTTCTTTTTCTTCTGACAACATAACCTAACTCTGTTATCTCCTCTTTAATAGGTTAGCACCTTTTTGTATGTGGAGCTGAAAAGTATTACAAAACGAGCTTAAAAAAATATTTCCCACGTTCATTAGTAATATTAACTTCAATATAATATGAAAATTGGCTCAATATATTATAAAAGGAGAAAGCACTGATTAAAAGTCAAGTTTATATATAAAACTTTAACGTGTTGAAATGTCCAATGAAATTGTGATTTAAAATCACAATCAATCGATTCATCTCCAGAATAAAAAAATTAAAATACCACAACGAAATGCATGTATTACTTTATACTAAACATAAATAATCAAACTCGTGACTAAATGCAGTGTGATTTATTTCCACAGCACAATAAATATAGTGGTAGATTGGACATTGTACGCCATTTATCTTGGTGAGGAATTGTACATGTGTTTATTTATTTTTTTTTTTTTATTCCCCTACACTACCAACATTTCTGAAATGCTTTTTTTCTTCTTTATTCTCATACATCGGCTCACACAAACACAAACACACTCAATACATTTGCTATTCTTCGTTACACCATTGTCCTGTTCCATGCATTTAGACGGATTTAGTGAGTCGATTGTGCTGAATGCCTCCAACTCATGCAACATACATTTATCATATTTTTCATCATAAATATTCCTAGTATATGATGTGTATGTAGTATGCAGTTGATGAAAACGTATATTATCAAGATAGTATTTTAATTTTACGTCAAATATAAATGAATAATTGTGTGGTAGTAGCAATCAACTGTAATTTTTATACTTTTATCAATTTATACAGTGAAATATTTTTCCTTCAATTGTTAGAAAGAATATTAGTACTTGAGTGCTCATCTCTACCTGCGCTAATAGATAACACAATTCATAATATCAATGAAAGAAAAATTCGAAATATTCAACCAAAATTGTAAATGATTTGTGATTGAAAATGTGTTCTCTCTGCACCATTGTTCTTCACATCAAAATCATTTATCAAGAATTATACTCTTCTTCTTGGAGAATTGTTAAAAAAATCATTTGATCAAGCAATAGCAATAATATTAGAAAAAAAAAAAACAAAATATAACCAAGTATCAAAACAAACAAAAATTCATTTCTATATATTCACCATTTCCCCATTTTCATATTGACTTATATGAATCAAATTACACTGACACTCAACACTATTGATGTTCAAACAGTGACGCCTACATGTTTGCAACACCTGTAAACAACATTGCATACATTTATTTCACCCATTCCAAGAAACTGTATCGGATAAAATTTCCAATTCCATTACAAAGTATACAAAAAAAAAATGGCCAATAATCTAATACGTATACAATTATTCATGACACGTGCAATACTCAATTTGTAATACCTCCTCTGTGAATGTGTAGAAAGAAAAAAGCAATTCGTGGCATTCGACATTTATTCCATGATCCAATTTCACATTCATACATATATACTACACGTTTTCAATTCCACTTGTGAGATACCAAACTCTGTGTGTGGATGAAATAAAGTAAAAAAGACAAGAAATGAAAAATGAACATCACTGTGAGGAAATTCATATGACAAAACCAATTGTGAAAAGTAATTAAAAGAAGAAAAAAAAAAACAATCATGATATTACTTCGATGAAAGATAAAAGAACAGATCTATGATTTGACATATGTGGTTTTGAAATAATAAATCCGTAAGAATTTTGAATTAATAAATCAAACATATTGTCATTATTAAGCAAATTGTTTTATAAATTATAAATGACAAATTTTGATTTACATTGTATCACAATTATGAATATTTAATATGCCAAATAAAACGAATTGTTTAATTACAACAACAAAAATACACTCTTCATAAAACAACCGAATAGAAAAACTATATTTAGCTTCAGCTGAATTGTTTCCAAGATTTTTGACATTGTATTCAACGTGAAACAGAAAAGAAAAATGAATGCGGCCATTTCGTTGTAGTCACGCCATATGCTTTTGTTCATAATTGTGTTTCAGTCTCTTTAATTATTTAAACAAAAATGCTATATTGATGAGCATAGCAAAAAAAAAGAACAATTGGATTATTTTATCAAATTCGTGTATGTAAAATCGCCATCTTTTTTTTTTCTTCAAGCAGTTGTCGATCAATCCTATATATGTATTTCGATATAAGCCATGTGATCTCGTGAATGATGAGAGCTGAGAAGAATTTGAATTTTTATATCTTTTTTGTTTAAAATTATATATATTGTTTAATATTAATGCACAAGTTATATTGATTTGAAATTGTGTGTTTGTATTTACACCACACACTTACACAAATAGTTTATCAAGTTGTTCAAAGTGAATTTCTTAAAAACAACATATAGAAATTCATTTGTTTGCACCAAAATTTCTCATTGAAAATTCACATAAATATTCATCCAGACTATATTTAATGGGAAAGCATACCGTAATAATTTCTCACAGTATTTCCAGTAAACATTTTACACAAAATATTATAAAGCAGCTTCAGTCGTTTATAAACAAATAAGAATATAAAATTTTGAATTATTATAAAATCTAATTCATTATACACTATACATGTCATGCAATTTTATATAATAATTTATCATCAGAATGAATTTCAATAGAATAAAGAAAAGAATGTGTGATTTGTACAGTAAAAACTCGTGGGAAATATAATTCTTATTTTCCCATTATTATTATCATTATCAACATTTTTTTTTAAGTCTATTCCTATGAGCTTTTGCTCCATCACTCTTTTGTACCTTTTCTTCGCTCTATATATTACTCTTTTTTTTTTTTCTGCTACCCGCATATTTGTGGGGACCATTCACGTGCCGGAATATTTCCAGCAATTTCCCTTTTTCAACGAGAACAATTAGCGCGAGTTTCAATTAAAGAAGAATATTCCGATGCGCAATCCAAAGCTATATATATACAAACAATTGCGCGTGCTCTTTCTCACATTTCCCTTTTCCTTTTTTTTTTTTTTTTGTACTAAAGTCCAGCCAAAATAATCACACTTGCTTATTTTTATTTTTTTTTTTATCATGAAATATATTCCTACATATTTTCCGAATTGTTCCCCAATTCCAATGTGTTTCACATGCAGTTGCTGACACATCAATTAATTATTTTCCAACCATCGGATTCACAGTCCAATTGATCACCTATTGATACCACAATGCACAATATACACCGTGCGTGCACGAGAGAATATTGATACGCACAAATACATATGATAAAAATTCATGCAATATTGAGACGAGATATTGTATAAATATTTTTATGCATTCAGAATAAATAGATATTATGCACGTGGTAACATGTGGGTGTAAAATTTACAGTGCGAAGGCGAAACATCACTGTAACAGTTTGATAGAATGAAAAAATATTTTCTATGCATTTTTTTAGTGTACACTGTCGTATATATATATATATACGGTTGAAATTGCGTTAAAATTTTTTTCTAAAATTAGATATACAATATTGCACTTTTATTTGACAAAGTTCGTGCAACGTCAAAGCTTACACACTGAAACTTTGATCAACCGATAAAGATACATTACAAACAAAAGTTGTGTTATTTTAACAACAAATGTATATGTGTTATTGCCTATTTCAAAACTTTGTAGTCATTTCTGATATATTTGTATTTGCAGTTTTATTTTTAATTGCAAATTTGTTTAATAAAAGTTGCAGTCGTTTAGTATTGTCAATATTTTCAAGGGAAACGAATTTTAATTCATTGTTGTATAATAATATTTACTTAATTATTCAAAAATTTTTTAGGAAAAATGTCTATCAAACTAACATTGAAATGAAATTTGACGTCTCTCAACTGGATTTGAAATTCGCTATTCATTGTATATAAATAAATACTCCATGGATATAAAAGTTTATTCGCTGACATGATATCCGCAAAAAAAAATGGAAACAATATATTATTGATAACAAAAAAAAGTACCCATCAGTTATAATATCCATCGGATATCAATGCCCATCATTTTTACAATAGTTCGTATCAGTTTCTTTTACCCATCATAAATGTAATGAATATCAAAAAAAGAGAATAATACGATTGGAAATAAATATCGTGCGTATAATACATTCTAGTATTATTCCCATCATATTTGTTCAGATAAGCGAAGCAACTATATAATAGCTACAATATTAATATGCAATATGATTCAATGTGAGATGTTATAAGAAAAACCTCAACGTACGATTATAATTCTTAACTTCTATATTATATAAATTTCTTGTTATTTCTCTTCTCATTTAATTAGTTTCTTTCAATTACAGAAGAACAATAAGCAGCGATATTTTAATTACTATTTCTCAATTCTTTCTTCCATTTTATCATGAAGAATTGTTTAACATTTTTGTTTATGCTTTGGGCGCAAAAGAGAAGGAGCGACGAAGGTAAAGAAGCCACGGTCGTAAAGTTAATGGCAAAGATTTAACACGGAGACAATGTGGACTACTCTCGTCCTGTCTTTCACATTTCTTCTCTATCTCATTCGCTATATCCTCATTATCCTGAATATGTCAGCTGTAAATAAAAGAGAATAGTGTAACGACCGTTCATATGAAAAAGAAACAATAGAAAATAAAATAGAGAGGTAATGAAACATAGAAAAAGAAAACAAAAATATTTGTAGACTAGCCAGCAGTTCATCTGTCTTTGGTCACTGAAGGAGTATATATACATTGTACATTAGGATAACGTTGGGTAAATTGGATCCCGTAGGGGAACAATGTCATTAATGCCAAACTACTGTCTTAATTTACTTGACCGGGTGATCAAAATAATCTTGATATAATTCCCAGAACAGATTCGATTTCAGGAGGAATTTAGTAACGTTTTGTATACGATAATGTTATGAGTGAAATAATGCTGTTAGAGTGCAATTAACTATACCAGACAGCGAAAAATGGACAGCCAGTTTGGTAAAATTGACCTCTGCTAAAAATTATGTTGGAAAATGGTTGTAAATGATTTTCAAATTCTCATTACTTTTGTGAATAAACATTGATGGTAAATAAAAGTACCACCTTTATCAGTTACATCTCCTCTTTGATATCATCGAAATAGATCTAGGAATTTTCAGTACTCCACTACACTCATGGTTAAATCCTATAATTTTTCAGTGTAAATATCAACTGCTTTCTTCGACATTAATTCGAGTCTATTGCACATTATTCTCTAGTTCAAACATGGGAAAAATTGTCCAATCAAATATTCATGTGCTATCTCTCTGATCAAACAGAACCAACATACTCAATTCATATCAGTACAATTGATCAAACTAGGAAATTGTACATATAACCTCACTTTTATAGCAATCCAAACTATTGACATCATTCAACGCAAAATCGAATGAACTTTCGTATAGTGATAACGGAAATTGAATAACATTTATTGTTGATCTGCAATATCCTTCCGAATGTTTGTCAGGAAATTAGATCGTGAATCGTTCGAAACCCTTTCTTTTTTTTATTAGATAAATATCACGAGTAACGATCGTAGCGCCGCCAACATTCATTCCGGCAATCCATGAACATCTCCAGAATGAATAACTGCAGTCAGTCAAAGAGACTTTAATTCTAAATATAAAAAATACCCTATTTGACACTGTGGTTGTTATAAAAATTTTAAATGTAATTGTGGATACTCTATAATCAGATCTATGTATCCATAATGTATCGTTTAGAAATAAGAAATCATAACAGACATGTATGGTGTGACTCAGTTCAATGTCACATGAAATCAACTCTCATAATTATCATAAATATAAAGTGAGAAAGAGATGTGTCATTTTGATTACAATCAAAAATTAAAAATTCACAAATTGTTCGACGTATATTTACATTGAATATTTAAACGACCATGTGATATCATAATCGTTCAATGAATATAAACGAGTTTAATGAATGATTATGGTTGAGAGGTTCTTCCGAGTGTAATGAAGAACCGGTAACCAACCACCGGAAAGATGCTCCGCACTAAAATCTCAAATAATCCTCTTCTAATTCTCTCAACTTCAATGAACCTCTATATAACTTTACATATCTTGCTCGAGTAATCTTCGTCTCTCTCAACTCTATACTCTATCCAATCTCACTCTCCTTTTTGCTGAAGTTAGTTCATGCAAAGTAAAAAGACACACCCACCTTCATTCTCTTGGTTTTCTTCAGGATATAATTTATTCACCCCTCACTGTGCTTTTTGCAACGTTCTATATTCGTACACACGATACTTCCCACTTATACTCACACTTTTTCATTTACCTTCTACCCCATTCGCTATATATCTTGACACTTACCACAGGGTATGGATCAAGAGAATATTATTTGCCATTAGGCCACAGAGAAACTGTGACTGTGAGACGAAGAATGGAAAAGTTACTTGGGGTAATGCAATCGCCCTGTACGTTGTTCAACAACTTTCGATATGAAGAGAATGCTCGTGGACGCCATAAAAAAATTCTATTGAGATAAGAACGAGTGGGATAAAGTGTTGGAGAATGATGAAATCCTTCCACTATCTCGCTCACTTTGACGCCATATCTTTTGTTTTTTCGCTAAATTAATTCTTTATGTGAAATTAATTTTAGATATTATTCAACGGTCTGTACAAAGATTGATTGAAGCAAATTAATCATTGTAAATGTCTATGGCATATGTTATTCATAATTATTACCCAGAAAAATAATAATTAAATATAATTATATTAATTTTGTCTGATAAATATTTCGTTTACTACAATTATTCCAAAAGACGACTAATTCGAAATAGAATCTTGAACAAAGTCACAAAATTTGTACTCAAACTATACGAATAGAATTCAATTTTATTTCAAGAGTAAAAATAGCTTTCCATTAAAATTACTTTTATTTCCTATTTGTTTTTTCTTCGTTATTGATAGGATAAAAAAACTTCGGGTGATGATGAAACTTAACCCAACTGCTGTTACCCACTCAGACAATTCGCCAATGTATTATTCTCTCTTTCCTATATCAACTACTTCTCAAACACTTCTGATATACACTGTTAAAATTTCTAGATCAATTTCAATTGCAGTGTCAAATTTTTACACAACAATCTTGTCACAACAATTATTACAGTGTGAATATTATCTTTTGTCTGTACTCATTATCCCGTCCATTAAATATATATACACATAAATTCCAAATGCATTATTTCTATGTGGCTTTCACATTCATTCGAGAATTCCATACAAGGTAAATTTACAGTTGAGGGTAAATATTGCTGATTCATTCAACACCGTGATTCCAATACTGTGCGGTAATGTTTGATATTCTATATACAATCGTATTGTGTGATACATCATAAAATTAAAACCACACACTCACGTTCTATCACATCAAATTGCAATGATCAAATTTACATTAACCTATCGCTGCATATCATGTGTCTAATGTCAAAAGGGTGTGTTCTAAAATTACTGGCATTTTTATTAATGATAAATTACTAAACTTATTGGAGAATGAAAACATTTTATTAACATGATTATTCATGTTGTAAAATTTTAGTAAGCATTAAATCATTGATTGTATCGCATTTTTATTGTTCTCTTGATATTGTAGAAGTGATAGTGAACATCAGTATTGTAATTTAGCCACCATTGTGCTAATTTGGTTCAATATTTTACCCATTTCAGTGAATAGTGTATTAGAATATTCTGTTACACCCTGTAGAACGTAGTGATAAATATAAGACAAGATAATACGGATAAAAAATCCAATCTATATCTTATGTCACTTGTTGTGTAGAAACAATCTAACAAATTGGTGGTCACCACTTCATCACGACATTCAATACGCATCAATACACTTGAAATGTTCTGAGATAATCTTCTTCACACTTTGATGGTCAAGATAAATGTCAAACCACAACTGTGGAAAACGACTCAGTTAACAGGAAAAACTTTTGTTGTTTTTACTGTTGGTTGTTGATACATATACATACATCAATCACTACTTCATGGTAACAACGACCGCAGAGTGTCATTACATTTTCTGAATACTTCAGTGGTTATATTTATTTAAATTGTAGTTCACAAGATTTCGTTTGAGACACATTACTTTCTGCTTATTTAAAGTTCGTCGTTGAATATATCTGCGCAAAGAGAAAATGAGGAGATTAAAGTTTGATAAATAACATGTAAATATAATAATATAAAAACTTCATTCCAGCTGTGTCAAAGGCGAACTGTTTGCAAGGAAATACGAAATGAATAAATAGATAAACAGAGTTTTTGATTTCGACTTTAGAGCTCTGTATATTCCTTGAGACTATTCAAATGCGAATACAAATGAATTAAAACTTGTAGTTAAATATACACAATGGAAATTATGAAGCAGTTAATAATACTCATGACAATAACAATCGTGTTCTATATATCATTTAGCATCATAATAATTTAGGTAAAGATATAGCAAATTAAGGTTCAAAACTTTAATAATAAACTTTGAAAATTGTTTAAACTTATCAAGATGAAAAGTCAAAATCTACGCATTGAGGTAATAGATTTTTTAATCATTGACAATTGTTAATGGATAAGCTGTTGGTGGACGTGCACTGTGAATTTAAGTATGTTAAAAATTACTACAGTGTTTTACGTCTACAATTCATGAAAATAATTCCTCTACATACATTAAGAACAATGGACGATTGAAAAATATATATTCGTGTTTGGCGAACTATAACTAAAAATAGGGATTAGTTTTTTAATTTTCTTAATAAATTGTCGAGAGAGAATAATAATAACGTCAATTTTTACTCTTGTATATGTATTATACTATAGAAACTCTTTGAATGTATGATTATTAACCACAATAAAACATTTTGTGAATATAAAAAACTAACCCAACTTTTCGCATCAAAATAATCATGACTACAGCCTCTAAATTCTGATTAAATTTACTCACAATACTTTTTTTACTAAAAATGTATGCACATTCATTGTATAGCATTGAAAAGAATTTCATAATGGATTTAAAGTTGTCAATATGGCGACACAATCCAATTCGCATTATATACCACAAAAGTTACCACAAAAGAAAAAAATGAATAAATAAATTGAAAAAAAAAAAAAGAAGAAGAAAATTTGTAAACTTCACTCGGGCAGTAAAGAATTTCCAAGTCCGTGGAGAGATTTTGTGAAACTTGTTGATGATAGAAAAAAGAGAATGTGAAAGGAAAAAGAAAAGTCGATGGAAGAAAGATAAAGTAATGTTCACTTGTGACAAAGTTTTTGTGGATACGTTTTAGTATCGATTCTCAAGTACATAACCTAAAACAACAGGAGTATGTTTTTCTTTTTTATTCATATATTTTTTTTCTTGTTTACAGAAACCAAAATGAAAATTCGTGGCGAGACATCGATAGCATAGATTCACAAAACACCAAGTGATTATGATGGTAAGTACAGTGTTGTGATGTGTATAGTTCAATAAAAAATATTTTAAGACAAGCCCTTAGTTGAAACCTTCATGCACTATACTCAGCAAAAAAATATTCACAGACATGAATATTAAATATCCTAATGGATAGCACACAATAGAATATGTATTATCCACTCAACATTCTAAAACCTGTATCCATCATAATAATTATCCTAAGAGTATAAACACAAGTCTCTCAAACTTTTGTTTCAATTTATATGGGTAAAGCAAAGCAGGATGAATTGGACAGACCGAAAAAATTATTCCACCTAGATTTTTAATGTTTAAAGAAATATTTTTTCTACTTAATGATCATCATCTCCAGAATCAGCACAAAAACGATATTTTTGTAATATCTGACCTGATGTTACAAAAACTTTGATATTAATTAGTGTAAATCAACGATATATCATTGTCAAACTCGGTTAATTACACTGGAATAAATTCAGTGAATTAAACGAGTTAGATTAACAAAATACATTATAAATATTTTGTTATTCAATGTTCTAGATCTTTAAGAGGAGTAAATACAATGAATTGCTGAAGTGGATTCAAAGAGAGCACTTGATACTTACACTCACAGATTACAGGACTTAACCAGTGTAATCGAGTATTCAGGATTACCGTAGCTACTTTGATACTTCGATGAAGATTAGTTAACGTAGTTCAAGTACGCAGGGTCGTATTTCATGTATGCATTTGAAGAAACGTTATTATTCAGCCATGAAACATTATTTTCTATATCATAATTAATTAGACATTGATGATTTTACAAATATACAACATTTCCATTAAACAATTTTTCCCATAAATCCCCATCGTGCTCTCAACAAATTTTTCCGTCTGGAGTTTTCATTTATCCGGCATTACCCTATATAATATCAATATATTTCCCAACATGGTATGTACATATACCCAAACTGGCATCCATCTTATTTTCGCTTTTCACCTGAAGGCATTTTACCACACTGCTGCCAAATAAGGCAATCAAGTTACAGACTTCTTCCTACGTATATATAGAGATATTGGATAGCAGTAGCTGTGCAACAACTCCAACGAAGTACATCTAAATGTTATATACACATGCATGTATAAGTATATACAATATATAAATATATATATAGATAAATAGAAGGGAAGTGAGGGAACTTTCACACGTTCACGGTTATCTTTCAGCAGATTTTGCGACACAAACTCCACGATGTATTAGCTCACGCTTCACTGTGATAATAAGATTTATCACTATCCTTCAGCTCCTTCGTCGTTCTCACTTCTATACCCCTCACTTCAAATCTGTATATACTATTGAAGTATCGTCGTCGTCAAAGTCCCACAAGTCGACACACTCTATCTTTCTACCACCCACACTTTTTCCGCCACGAGATGTTGCTCTCGATTACCCTTGTCTATTTACGCTTCATGATGTATCACTATTACCAATACCACCATTGCACCACTATATACCTTCAATGAATTACCTTCCAGCACAAATTTATCGTCATTTAGCTCACTCAGTCTTTCAATATGATTTTGTTCAATGATACACCTAGTTGTGTATATGAACTATTTTATATCAATTGTGTTTTATTAGTTGATACGAAATACGACTTATGCAATCGCAATTCAACAATTTTATGATGATTATATAAAAACTAAATATTAATTTCAAATGCGTTGGGTAATTTTACAACACAATTTAGTATTCATAAATTAAAAATACAGCAATGTAATTATTCATTTTCTATGTAAGAACATAAATTTTCTATTCCTTTTTTCACTTCTTTATTCGAGACAAAATTTAAATATTAATCAATTTATTTTTGTATTATAATTATCTGGTAGAAAAATTTAAATTGGGTTCGTTCGAACCTGAACAAAATTGCAATTTGTATTTTAACCTAATATGAAATTTATTCTTTTTTCAAGTGCTGCGTAATAGGCTTTGGATCGAGAATACTTTTGTTTCAGTGAAACTCTTTGCAATGCTGAATTTACCTGGATAATGGTATGGAGATAAAAGCTCTATTTCCATTGAAGCCAAATCCTTTTGGTAACAATGAAATAAAAAAAGAAAATTGTGATTTCAATCATGGGGAAATAAATTCTTTTTGGATATACAGTGAGTCACATGCCTCATTAAATATATTAAATCTCAATAACAGAAATATAAATAATTATATCTGGTGATAAAACTATTATTGAATTATCCTAAATGCAACTTTTAAATTTATTGGGAAAGAAAAAAAACCAAATGAAGAATAAATTTATTGATAAGAACTAAGATGAAATAATAAATGTTTGCTCATGTAAGATCATTGATCTCGTTAAGAATTTTATTTCTCATTTGTCGTCAAAAATCATCCCCTAAACACGTGTATGACATAATAATGTTTGCTGAATTATTGTTTGTCATAAAAAGTATATAAAATATTTTGTTAAATGCAACAAAATTATTTCTAAAGTTATCATCAAGTTTTTCTTCCTCTTTACAGTCATTGTCTGAACCCATGTATAGAACTAAAATAATGATCACTGGAATCTTTATCTTTATAAAAAGGAAAAAAAATTCCATTTGTTCATAACATAAAAAAATATATTTCTTTTAAACACTCATCTGTTCATATCAAATTATTTTTATGTGGAAAATTTAATGGTTTGGAAAACCTTTTACTGCATTCAGCACAATCTCCGACATAACCGCTGTATGATATAAAATCTAAGATATATATTCTTTGGAAATTTAGAGCAAATAAAAATCTGAAAGCCTTCGAAAATGAAAAATAATTATGATTACAAAAATTATATTCATACATTAGGGATCAATAAATATTCTCGTAGTGAGTATATCCTTGATCGAAAAATAAAATATTACTATAAACAAAGACACGAAAAATAACCCTGGCAAAAATATCCCCTGTTGAAACGAAAAATTAATAGTCCATCAGATAATTCATGTACCATTATTAGTTTGGTGGATGATCCAAACGCTGAGGGGAAAAATTTCGTAGGGTGAAATATAAATAAGCACCTGTGATAGTGTTTGAAAAAAATATAGATTAACTGAAAAATAGGCTGTTCGATTCGAATAACGATAAACAAGATAGAAAGTGGAACTGACTTTTGTTCCCACACATCCAACAAATGTTAAACAATAAATATACAAAGCTTCAAATCCACTGCCTTAATTTTAGTGCAATATATTCTAAAGAATTATAATAATTGTTGCATTTTAATTGGACTCACTTTGTGCTATCAAATAAAATTGATTCTTTCTTCCAATTACAAAAATAGTTTGTTAATCATCAGTGTTTTGTCTTCAATAAATATTAGTAGAATTATTAGTTTCTTACAATGAAAACCATTAACTACAAACAACTCCATTTCCACCTTCCTTCTCATCTTAATTATCACTTTTTTTTTTTTTCACTTTAAATAAAGTTAAAGTGTATAATGAATGAAATAAACTTTTTAATTCATGGTTTTATTTTCTTATATACAAGAAATTATATTATTGTTAAAGTTTTATCATAAAATACTGCTAATACCATTCACAAGGTCTCAGGAAAATAAATGCATACATATATCGTACACTGTGTGTGAAGCACTAAAATGATTCTTTGCAGTGAGCACAAAATTGCTCCACTATTATAATCTTTTTTTTTTCTATTTTTCATTTTTTTTAATCGAATATTTATTTATTTATTCAGTGTCATGCACTTTTGCTTCTGCTCACTTGCTATTTATTCTTTCAACAAGATTAACTTGAAATGTTTTACACTCAATGAAACGACCTGATGATAATTTGCAGAAAATATAAAGTGAACATTTAAATAAACGTTTCATTTACACATGAAAAAATTTCATTTTAAACTCTATATTCTAACCATAAACTCGCACACAGTTATTTCCATTTAACCTTCATAGTCTATTTATCCACGAGTTTTATTTATATATCTATACATATATGTATGTTCATATAAATATGTATACGAAACATTTTACCATTTCAGTGCGTTTATATATGTAATATAAATATATATTGATGTATATAAACTGTATAAATACTCCGATAGTTGGACGCGGGTCCACAGAGATTAACGATGAGTTGTCACATTGAGTTATATTGAAAAAGTTTTATTGTCTGCAATGGTCAATCAAAAAAGTTTGTATTCCAGAGTAAAAATATTTGTGACACGGTTAAAAAAAAAACTGATAGAGCTCCATCAATTTGGATTTATGCATATCAATATTTTACTGATATTAATTTTTCATTTTATCTCTTATCTATTTTTAACATCAATCATTTTTTTATCTAACATTCTTATTTATATTTATATACTTGAGTCTTCAGTGATGATGGAGAGTAACAAGTCACAATAAATTCCAGAACTTTTATTGATATATAAATTTTGGAATGTTTTAAAAGCGTGAAATACTGTTTATTGTACAGTGTCACTGCAGTCACTGTTTATACATTAGGAATAAAAATTACTTCATTATTATATCTACTCTCCATTGTATTGATACTCTGCAACCAAATACAATGTTCGTATCATTATTATTCTTCTCTATGATCCAAATAAAGTAGAAATAATACACCATACATTCAAACTTTCTTAACTAAATACTCTTTCATTTGAAAAGAAAAAAAAAAGCAACTTTGAAATCCAACCATTCGTTTGTGAATTTATGAGGCCATAGACAGACAAACATATAAGCATGCGTGTAGAAAACAAATATAACGCCTCACTTTTTGTGTCATGGATTAAAAACGGTAAAGTAAGCTTTTGAAAAAATGTATAACGAGCAAAAAAAGTTGGAATTAAATTCCTTTGTGTTACTAAAATGTAAATAAACAATATTAAAAAGACTGAGTTTGTATCACTATTCCCTGAACATGTTATGATAAAAATTCTTTGTGTATAGTGACACTTTCAATCCAAATAAAATATTTCCATCATCTGGAAAAGGATTTTTTATATCATGTGATAAACTCAACTGAAATAATTCAATGACTTGTTGTTGTCTCTTCAGTACAATTATTCGAAGAACGTTAAAAAATTCATTTGGTTTTCACATGAGAATGTTATTACAAATTGTCCATATGTTCTTTCCATTTAACTTCCAATTTCGCCGGAAATGACGGCTATCAAAGAAATAATCGTGTAGGATTAGTTAAAAATCCACAAATGACTTTCGAATTCGATTTCTTCAGTTTAACCGGAAGTAATAGCAGTAAATATTGTGAGAGAAAAAATTCCTTAACCTGGTCGAACTCTATATACATTCCTGATGGCGTTAGATGTACGCATTTAACTACGAATGTGAATGTAGGGAAGGAAATATTTGAGATGGTAAGCAATAGATTCACAATTCTATTTGATATTCTCCGGGTTTCCTTGTCATTATAATTGATTCCATTACTTCATCATGCTTCGCATTCATAATTATTGCTTTGTACTTATTTCAGTACAGAATTCACAAATTCCTAATTTAAATTATTCATTTAATGTCGGAAGATGGAAGATGGATTTGTATGCCATTGCTACATGATATTATTATTATTTGCGTGTTAGTGCTTGTTTATGTTCACACCTTAATACACTGAGTATTGGTAATTAAAACTCGGCTACTCAATTGCCAAATTCAATTTCTCTATCTGAACAATCGCATTTAATTTTATCTTGCACTTATCTATTTTACTTCATAAATATTCAACTGTCATTTTTAAAATGTAATGCTGAATAGAACTACACTCATATTCATCTTGACAGTATTGATTTTCATCGAACATTTAATTGAAATTCGAAGCCAGATTCAATGCAGCACTTTGAGGTTAGGTTCACATGGAAAATTTACGTAATTAATGTTTACAACACAATTTATGCAGCTTCTCTTTGCACACAATTTTCACCTAAATAAGTTGGAACTAAAAACCATATTGAAGAATAAGCAGAATAAAAATATTTATAGTATACGATGTAATTTGAAACGAGGAAGCACTTCAAAAGTAATGATTTTCAATACGAACTTTAATTACTCATTTGTTTAGTAAGTTTTCTTTATCAAGTGTTTCTACGATTTCAATTATTTCACGCTCATTGATTTGTTTGCTCTATTATTGTCATTACAATGCCATTTTAGTCTGAACGGATAATTACAGAGTGGAAATTGACAATTGCCATTCAACAACATTCGTGCTTACGCATGTGTTTCAAATCCAGTATCTAAACAATTAATTTGTGGTAGCATTGTAGCATCTATTTACAATGTACATATATGACAATTTGTGTAACAGAATAGAAACATTAAAAGCTGGCATGAACGATTTGGATGGACCATACGTAAATACAGTGATTAATTATCTCACATTATTTGACTTAAGGTTTATTGAAATGAGTTTCTATATTTTATTTTCTTGACTGTCTGATATATATTTATTTTAATGTATTTATTGTGATCACTTTTTGAACACTGTAAAACATTCAAAATGTTTAATACGTGATTGATATATAGAAGGTTTGGAGTGTTTCAGAAATGTGTATGCAGAAAATTTTATTTACGTTCAACGAAGTTTTAACACCGCATCTTGCGATTGTCAACAAGGAAATTGATATTGGAAGCGACGACGTGTAGAACGTGATAAAATCAACAGATACATCAACTTTTTCTTTTCAAATAGAAAATTATAAACTATTACTTGATCAAAATATTCTGGAGGAATGAAAATCAGAGTTTAGTTCGAAATAGTTTTTGGATTTATTATTCAAAAATAAATACCACTTTTTCTCAAGTACTCATCGTGATGTTGAAGAAGATGTGCTACTATGCACTTTAAGCACCTTATACACCCTCATATAGATGTATAAAATAGAGTAATTAGAGCTGCAAAATTCTAGGTATGAGGCAATATTGAGAAGAAAAAAGGGGAAACATTGCAGGAAACTGTCCGACATAAAGGAAAATTATTTGAAATATCAATGCACAATTTTGTGCAATAATTTAATAATACTAAATTGCAAATTCAGAAAACTACAATGAAAATTTGTACGTGCTGCTTTCTGAAAATTTGAAATAATACACTGTATACTTTTGAACCACCTTGACGAAATACTCTTCCATTGAAAAAGAAAAAAAAGCAACATTGAAAATTCGACCATCCGTTGAGAATTTATGAAGCCACAGACAGACAAACATACAAGTATGCATGTAAAAACAAATAACGCCTCACTTTTCATGTCACAGATTAAAAATGGTAAAGTAATATTTGAAAAAATGTAAGACAATAAAAAAAAAATCGGAATCAAATTCCTTTGTGTTACTAAAATGTAAATAAACCATAAAAAAAAAAGACTGTGTTTGTATAACAATTCTCTAGACATGCTGTAGAGAAGAAAAATTCTCAAACCGACGTTTTTCTTTTTTTTATTTTTTCGTACTTTCGTATACGGAAATGAATGGAAAAATAGCACAAAGGATCCAACGCGGATATATATTTTGTATACACACCTTTGGCAACAAGGTTTATAGCTAACACCAAGAAATATAGATAGGAATATATTCATATATATATATATGTATCAACAGACGTGTTTATCTTTTTACATAATGTATCTCGAACGAGCGTCAGGATTGTCGAATGCAAAAGTGGGTGTATATTCAAAAGTTATCTTTTGCTCTATGGCATGAAAATCTTGTTACCTTGTGGAAATACATTTGCCTTTGATATCAAAAATTTCTTTACAAGTTTCATCTCCATTTTTACTTTACGTTACTCATCCGTAAGTAAAATTCAAAATTAGTTTAATTTATCGTTGAAATATTTTATGGATAAACAAAAGTAATTTTGGGATTTTAAATTTGACAAAATAATTGATATTTTCCATGACACATGTGACAACATATTTATTAATTTTAAACAGCTATCCACTTGACTTTTGTTTAAACAAAATAAAAAAGTATTCATCTTGTCATGTTTAAATGAACAATAAAAAAAAAATATAATTATTCTGAAAAATTGATCTGAACATTTATGAATTGGATAAAAAATAGTTTGTATGTCATAAATATTTTTATCGACTTCAATTGACGAATATAAACTTCGTAGTCGGTTAAAATCTCGATACTGCTTTTTTTTTTTTTTTCATTGGAAAATAGAAAGAAATAGAGTGAAATCAAATAAAAACTAACTGAGGAATGGAAAAAAAAAAAAAATAAAATGAAACGAAAAGTTCAAATACATGAAACGATATACAGATCATATCAATTTCAACTCGATGGAAACTTGGCACATCGTTTCTCTCGTTCCTCTCGCATACACTATATAACTGCATGAATCTATATGGAAATCCGCTTATATGATGTCGCCACAATATCTGTTCAATCGACTCTTGATTGTGTGGGATGATTTTTTCATGATAGCTTCAGTTACGTTCCAGAAGATTTGACAGTAAAAAAAAAAAAAAATATATATATATATGAATAAAAATAAATACCAGGAAACAGCAATAGAAAATGATTCTCAATCCTGTTGTAATAAAAATGATCAGTAATATGATGATTAAAAATACATTTATAGTTTCTCTTTAATAAATTAATATTATAATATATTAAAATACTATTATTTAAATAAATTTAAATAATGCAACGAAGAAGTGATTAATTTGAATTTGAATACGTTTCAAAGTTACAATTATTTTGTAGTTTTGGATTAGATCTATTAACTGTTTACTAATTATTAATTACTTTAACAATCAACAAAATATTTTGTTGATACCGGTAAACCAAATGTTTGTTCATATGAAGGGAAGTCATTTATTTTATTGATAAATTCACTCGCCTTGAATATTAAATAAACCATAATACATAATTGCCATTTTTTCATTCCCTAACATGAAAACATTTTTCAACATCCTCATATTTTTAAAAATAGCATTCTTTATCGCATTATTCTCATTAGTTAATCGCCACCAGACGTGCACTGAACAGTTTCACAATCATTGAGCTTTAATTATAATTGCTGGTTGTATAGTTGTGGATTAACGACGTCTCTGCTATTGTATACGTTTGCTGTGTAGCATCGTCAGTGCAAGCGATTCGTTTCGTCGATTAGCTGAATTCAATTCAGACGATAATGAAATTGCAAAAATATTTAATAAATATACTACCGATATATATATATATATATATCTAGATATAAATTATTTTCTATGCCACAATAATATTTTAAATATCATCACCAATAAAAATTACATTAATTGAATATTCTTTATTTTTATTCCAACAAATTATCTCCAAATTTTTCTATCTAATTGTTTGTATCATTTCTTAAATAATTGAAATATATTGTCATAACTGATGAGAAAATTTCAATTAACAGATTTACCAAAATAGCAAAAGTCTCTTTTGTTTAACTTATATGAATATAAAAATATCAAATGTATGTGTGTATATATATATATCGAGTGAACGAAATCGAATGTTTCTATTTTATATATCTCTCTTTCATCTACTTCATTTATTTCTCGCGCACTCTCGCATTTCACTGCATATAGAAATGTAGTTCAATGTGTATACAAACGTGTGCAGGGTCAGTGTACAAAGAGAGAATAAAACGAAAAAATATATATATGAAATAATTTAGGAATATAAGAGCAGAGAGATTAATTGACGGATATAGACTTTCATCGAGAGTATAAGTAGTATCAATGATATGTGATCAGCCAACATTTACATTAAGATTTACTTGATCAATTAAAATTGTCTGATTACCATAAGCGTTAGATGTATATATTTATACTGTACATAAATATATGGTATAGGTATTGTTGTATGTATGCAAACGCTTAACCTAAATTCCAACCGTGAAATTGCCACCTAATAAATGTCCAACATATTTATTCTGATAGCTTGATCACACTGTTTTCCAATTAAATCACTGTGTCATTTATTATTCTTTTTTATTTACAGATAAAGTTGGGAAAAAGAGAGAAAAACAAAAAACAAAAAACAGAACAAAGGGAAGAAGAAAAAAAAAAGAGTCATGAACAATAACTCTCAAGATTATATATACAACTATAGGAGAATAAAGAAAAAATTGATACAAACTAATTTTGAGACTATATTTAAATTCTCAACTATTTCATTTTCGTTTGTACTCGAAAAACAGAACAAATGAAATAGAGTAAGTATAAAAAATTTAAATGTATTTATGTCATAGGGCTGGGAAAAAAAAAAAAATTGGCACAAAGAAACCACGAACAATACTTATCATTTTTGGTTTTTTTTTTCTTTCTTTCTTTCATACAATAAAAAAGATTTTTAAATCCAATAAAGAAAACACTCACCGATTATTTGCACTCGCTCTTCTCAATCTCTTGATACCACATCAAAACATCGTAAAGTCCCGAGTAAAATATATTATATGAACAATATAAATTTGCGAAAAATAATGGAAAAGAAGAAAAAAAAATAAATTAAAAAATAAAAATGGAAAAAATTGTGGAAATAATTTTTGTATAATATTATTTATAAATGGCACTTTACACTCAACGACAATTTTTTCATTTCATAATATAGAAATAAAAAATATAAATTTTTGCAAAATAATATTTACCGTTAACAAATACAATCGCACACGCGCGCGTTTAATCAATCAACAACGGAACAGTACGCGCGACTCTGCGATACTGGTGAGCTCATGAATCGCGCGTCGCGACGCTCACAAAACTGTACGGCGCGTACTCGAGACGTCGACCTATCAGGGCACACGATTGCGTTGTTGAACAGCGATCTGTAAAAGCCTAAAGAACATTTCATTCTATCTCAACCCTCACCCTATTTATATTTGCTCCCTTTTTTTTTTTTTCATAGTATCATCGTCGAACAATCGTATAGTCCGCCTCCACAATTACTTGACAATTTAGAAACGAAAAAAAAAAATAAATATAAATAGCCATCAAAAGTGTATTTACATGTTTCGGGTGGAAGAGAAAGAGAAAAAGAGAAAAAAAAAATAAGAATATATTTTTTATCTCACATTTTATTTCTATATAATTCTTTTTGAATAAGTGTACAAATTTTATAATAATTATTTGATATAATTATTTCTATTGAAGATAAATAAATTTTTTTCATTTATCTATTACATTGTTTGTTAACATCTACAAAATTCCATCAACTATTATCAAAAAATATTTTAATTAAATCATTGAATGTGTTTCTCGCTAAATTCAATCATTCAAACTAGCTGACACGATATCTTAGAAACTAATTATTCAACTGTGTTCAAACATGTTTTATTAAATTCATATTTAAATTCTCTATAGTCACTTCTAGAATTGAAATAATCCATGGTGAATATCAATTTTTAAAAATCAAATTAAAAACATGTAAACAAAAATGTCAGTGAATAATAAAATATTTATCTCCTTCCAATTTAATCTCCATAATCTGCATGTTGGGACTGTAATAAAGAACAAAATTCAAGCAATGACCAAATTCATTATCGTTACATGAAGAAAATTCATAAATACAATCTACTATTAAATATTTGTAAATATATAAAAAAATATAACACCGTAATAAAAATAATTTCAGTATTTTTTAATAACTTTTCATCCTATTCAACGCGACATGTGGCTCCAAATATTTCATATACATATTTATAAAATCCTCTCTATATTAAAAAATAAATTCCTCCATGTATCTCAATCTATTCTTTTAATAACGGGCAAATCCAATCGAAAGAAAACAAAAAAAAAAAAGGAGAAAAAATGCAAGCACAAAAAACAATCAATGTAAACTGTCTCCTACAATAACATGACAACTCATTTAATTGTCAATGACATTTCTATTCTTTCACATCAACCCACTATCTCCTCACTACCATATACATATAAATATATATATATATATAAAACCACATAGAACCACACAATCAATTCCAATTTTGTCAACCAAAATACCATTAATGCAAAACAATAATGAAAAATAAAATATATAAGAAAAATAATTATTGATAATGATGATAAAAAAATAAATATAACGTATAACAATCAGCCATTATCCAACATCGTATAATTGATAAAGTGATATAGAACATGTTGTGTCTATAGAGTGTGATAATGTATAGATCAGAGATGAAATTGTTGTTTGGTGAAGTAATGAAACATCTCACATAATTATGAACAAATTCAATGTCATGATGAAATAATATTTATCATCATAAAAAATTAGTACACAGTGATAGAGTAATATTTCTTTTCTTTTCTTTTCTTTTTTCTTCATATCATAAATGAATTTATATTGTTATAACAATTCTGATATTTCTTTCTTTGTCATTGCAAGAGTGCTATCACATTTCTCATTGTGACTATGTTTTTATTGAATCATTATCTAATAGAATATCTACACCGTAATGATTCAACCAATTTGTGACTTTCAATCGTCAACCTCGGGTACTTCCGTTACTTTTTATATTGCCCCAAAAAAACAACTTCCAACAAAATTATCCCCTTTGTCTATGTTTGTATTTATTTTATTTATTCATTTATTTATTTATCTATTCATTCATTTCATTATTCAGTTAATTATTCATTTATCTATAATTATTTCTAGTACTGTTTATTATATAATACAATTTTATGTTGTTTTTAAATCAATATGTAGTGTGAGTTGGGTGAATTAAATTGTTTGTTAATTGAAATCATTTCAATTGTTACAATTTCAATGATATTTTTATGAGCATAATGATTTTACATTTTGTACATATTGAAATACCAAAACTTGTACTCAATTGAAGCAAACAATTATTTATGTGAACGACACTCTCGTTTACTATTCCCATACATTAGACAATAATAATTACACATCATACACTCGTTCATTTCACGACAGAAATAAATATTAAAAACTGTGCAATGTTCAAATAAAATAGAACGTGTGACAGAAACATATGACTACGACAAATTATTGGATGTTGATTTTTAATTAAATACAATAGAAATTGGAATATCACTGTCGACTAATCCCAAAGATTATCATTGGTTCAGAAGAGAGAGGGTGAAAGAGGTACTAACAAGAAAAAAGAATGAGGTAAAAAAAAAAACATGATAAACGATTTTGGTGTGACAATGACAGTTTTCGGATATCGTTTTACCTGTCTGGCAATGGAGATGAAAAAAAAAGAGTGTACGAATAACAGTGGCAGAGAAAATGAGATGTAGAGAGAGAGGAAGTGAGACAAAAAGTAGGAACTGTAGAGGAAAAAAAACGAAAATTGAGCTCACGAATATCGCACGTTATAATCCTAGAATTATTTGCTACTTTTTATACACATTCCTCTTCATTGGTTGCTTTTTTTTCTATGTCCCACAATACTCCACGAATACGTTCGTCTTATTCTATATCTTTTTCTCTCTAATTTTCCATATATTCATCAGATGAACTTAATGTTGAACAATCAGATGTTGATTGACGCCAATTGCGGTGTTCTCATCATCTACAAATGTCAGTAGCAATTTTCAAAGGACGATTAAGAATAATATATTGTTACTATTATTCGTCTTGATACCTCCTACTGCGAATGAATACAGGAAAATGAAGCAACATTATATCAGTTCGAGAATTGCAATTTATATGTGAATTTGAGGTTAATAAAGAGAGTTTTCTTTTTCTTTTCCTCATTCGACAATCCTTTGATGAGCTCAAGTATTTTTTGAACATTTAATAATATGTGTGTGTGTGTGTGTGAATTATTTTGGTTGACGAATAAACTCAATTACTTTTATAAATCCTTTGATAAAAATTTCTAAGGAATATTAGTCAAAATGATTACTATAAAAAAATAAATACAGTTGAATAATCTGCATTTGTAATGTTCAAAAGGTCATAATTAAATTTGTCAGACTTTTTATTTAACATCTATTTGAATATTGAAATAATGAATCATTAATAAAAAAAGAAAATTGATTAACTAATTTTCACGTAATTGATTAAATATTTTATCTTCACAAAGTGGCCGATATTGCTGTCGACAAATATCCAGTTCATTTTATAAAACTACCCTCAAGTCACATGCCTTATATTGTCCACCATTCACAGAGACACACAAACAGACAACACGTTTATAATAATATATGTAAACATGTCTCGTTGAAAATTCCAATTTCAACAATGCAATCACAAATATATCGTATACAGTTGATTCACTGAACAATTGTTTTTTATTTTTGTTCACGCTTCAATATAAACTATCATCGATCTGTATCGTCGTCCCCTCTCCCACGAAACATCAAATTATTATTTTATAAATTAAAACGCCTGTCCATAAAGAAACATACTAGACATTTGCCTAGTGGGAATCAATTCACTTAACAGAATAAACTTCAAATCTCAAGAGAACTCGCAGTTGGCCTAAATTTATATACACAAACACAAACAAACATATATATTTATACATACACTTATTTATTCACCATTGTCCTTTGTATACTCATTTATGAAATTCAATATATCAAACAAGTAAATATATATCTTATATATTATATGAGGAAAAAAAGAAACAAAAACATTAGCAAATTAATAACGTCGATATACTCTCTTCAAACAAATATTTCATATTTCATATAATAAAATGAAAAACTCTACCATTCGCCTTTATGCATTTCAATGTTCAGTAAAATGTTGGCATAGTACCAAAGAGAAACATATATTCATGGCCTGAATGAACTGATTATGCGGTTAAAACGTGCTGGATAATTCTCTTCATCTCTTGCACTATATATCTTCACAACTCTTCACAGTATACAAACTTTAAATCTCCAACCTCTATCCTCCTTATCAATTCATCCATATACACAGCTATATGTACTTGTCACAAAAGACTTTTGTTGTACGTGAACATGGCACAAACTATGTTTATCACTTATAACTCTAGCATCTTGTAAATAATTTATGCAAGCCCAACTTCCACTTGCTTATATTATATAGTGTTCAAAGTAAATGTAACTAATCTATACGTATTCAAATTGTCCATTAACAGCTTCAAAATTAACAATAGTCAGAATTCATTTTGAATTATCTTTTTGTATTCAATTTGTACAATTCCATCCACCATCAATTCAGGATCCATTGCATACTAAATAATGTAATTATATATATGACAAACACATGACGTTAACCAACGCTCGTTCCACTAATTCGCATCAATTATTTCACAAAGAAAAATTCACTTCTCTTCTAATTTTTTCGTTCAAATTGATCCGAATTTCTGTTATTATTAAATCTACATCGATGATACTGACAAATTGTACTAAATCCCCAATTACAACGATCACGATTGAATGACGTGAATGTTGTGATAAATAATTGTGATGTAAATGAAAAATAATATGAGTGATTTGTGAAAAAAATAATTAAATAAAAAAATTATTTAAAAAATTAATTTCTGTTGACAGATTATTGTACAACGCTATTGTTTGATATCGAATAATCTTTTTGAAATGGATTAATTGTTTGATTGAGAGGATACAATTCAATGCTAGCTTTGAATTACTGTTCCGTGTATTACAATTCAGTATATAATAAACGTGAGAATAATACTGAAACAAAGACTCTGCGCATTGTGTGTTTCGTGTACGCGTTTTAAGAATGTTAAAGGTGAACTACTCGTTGTGATATAATGTTTTGAACTGATATATTCCCGTGTAGTGGTTGCACCTATTCAACATCAACTGAAATATAAAATTATCACTGGTCGAATAATTAAAAATGACATTTATATGTCAATGTTAATGGAAAAAACAAAATTATTTCAACTCTATTATTTTACTGTTTCATTTTTTTTTGCATTCACAATTGAATGCAGTGAATTGATAAACATTTTTAAATGTTTGTGTTTAGTTATGGTATCTGTAAAACAATTGAATGTATAAAAATTATAATGGAGGCAGAGTTAATTCAATATTGAGTAGGGATGAATTTTCCAATCGTTGAATTGTAGAGGGAATTTTTATTGAAGATTAATTTTTATTATTTCATTTGTTTTCCTTGAATAAATTCTTCATGTTATTCGCTAAATTTTATAAAATCACAATAAATGAGTTCAAAATTTAGTATTGATATATCTGAAAAAGTTTCAAAATAACTCCATTATCATTGAATTTAGTTGTCATTATATTTTTGTTTACAGACACAATCATTTACATGATAATATTATAACAAATCCATCAATTCATGCCAGCGTTAACAAGAATGAAGTGATCGAATGACTCAACAGTTAAACTTATATCTCTCTATTTTATATATAAAATACTATTAAAAAAATCGAGATAGAAATAACTCACTATCTATAAGTTCTCGATTTTTTTATCATACTAAAAATTACAAAGACATATAAAAATTTTACACAATATAAAATGTGAAAATAATTTTCGTAATGAGAATGGAGATGATGGTATTATTTTCATGATACCAGGATTAATATTTTTGTAATATAGAATATAATACTTTGTGC
Source organism: Zele albiditarsus (assembly GCA_958496275.1). Taxonomy (NCBI): domain Eukaryota; kingdom Metazoa; phylum Arthropoda; class Insecta; order Hymenoptera; family Braconidae; genus Zele; species Zele albiditarsus. The sequence continues at coordinate 1,990,949 of OY292411.1, forward strand.
CGAGTACAATCTACGCACGCACAACAATATTAGTTCATGAACATCAATTGTGAAACTAGAACGGATGAGAGGGATCGATTTCGTCATTTACAAGTATCATATTGTAAATAATGTGGGAGTGATACGATAAGGATCAACACGATGATAGGGGATGAAGTTTCGTTATGGTGGGTGTGTATCGAGCCATTATATGAGGGTGAAGATATTCGACGCGTTAATGCTCGTGCCTTCTAACATCGAATCGTGAAAGAATTTCTCCTATGAATTATGGGTCGATCAGTTGTCCTTGACGTTATTATTGAAGGAAAAAAAGGGTGAAAATGCGAAACACGTCTTAGCGTGCAACTTAATTTGTCACAACAATAAAGTAAATAATCATATATGAATTGCTATAAACATTTAGACCAGATGAAAATGTTTTGAACATATTTTTCTTTCCTCACATTGAATTTCAATGGCTGTCTCATTGCGTTGCAAAAATTCTATGAGAAAAAAAAATCGCCTAGATGGCAATAATTTCTTCCAATAATCTTCTCCATTTCTCATTTTCACATCACCGAGAGTTATTTATGCCACAAGCGTCGAAGTATTTTGAAGACACGCCTGAAAAAAATCAATAATAACATCAACATTCATTCATTCATTCTTTTTTGCCGGAAATTAAATATAAAAAATTCATCTAATGCATGAAGAGGATATAAAAATTCGAAATATTTTTGCTATTTGTTGATCAATCAATTTAAAAATTGAACGATGGTTTGTCAATCACACTCGTGGCATATTGCACAATCAGATGAGATAAATTTTTCCAAGACAAAGAATACAGTAATAATTATTGCTTCTTTGAAGTAAAAAACATGTAATTTCTATTCTTTCATTGAATGATAAAAGCGAGGGGATCATTGTTGGCAGTCATGTATATAGGATTCATTCGTTGTTAATGAGAACACATAGAATAAATAATGGTATTTTTAAATATTGTAAATACCAATGAGAGACACATACCTCATATACAAAATATGAAAAGAGAAAGGACGAAATATCATAGTGCATCATCATATTGGCACGATAACCACAAAAGCGTATATTAATAACGTTCGAGTATTCTAGCTATGGAGTTGAATTTCAGATATTTCCTGGTTACGTCACGTAAAATGACTTTGATCGTATATCGAATGCAAAACAGAGAGACAATACGGCATTTGACATACGTCATATGATTTTCCGAATATATATATACATTCGACATGGGTGTGACGTTAATGTTTGAAAATCGATACAGAGTTCATGAATGTTTTGTGAATTCATTAAGGAGTCAGTCTTTTTAAAAGGCAGTAAAAAATTCATCTTTCATTCTATTGTAGTGAACCGCGTGTATTTTAAAGTTTTAAAAGTGTTTAAGACATGTCCCTCCACTCTCATAATGATATCCGAAGAGTTTATAAAGAGATGGGAACACAAAACACCAAATATCTCTTGTTACATAATATATTATTGAACACAAAGCCTTTTTTTCTTTTCCTGGTATGAAATCCTCTTTTCTACTCCACCTTTTCATAATTGCAGTACAATGACTACTCCTACAATTTTCATTTCTTTTTGTTTTTTCTACTTTGTGTAATGAAGGATCTCAAATAAAATACGGCATTTCGATATTTTCATAAGACTGAATCCTCAAACAATGAATCAATCAATGGCAAATTATTATTGATACTTGTTCACACAATTTTTTTTTTTTTTCACTTAAAAAAGAGTTATTTATATATCAAATGTACATATATTATATACATATGTATATACATAAAATATAACCGTTGATTTAAAAGGGAAAAAAATGAATTCGTACATTAATAATACAAAACACAATTTCGCTCAATTTTTTTCCTCTTCTTTTGGAGTGAAGTACATGGAATCAATGAACAATTTTGTTAAATCACCAACGACACTACGATCTGGTAATTTTTGACTCATTCCATATAGTGCCAGCTACCGAGAAATTAAATTGATTAGTATATAATATATTTATATGATATTTTCTTCATAAAAATTAGATGAAAAAAATAATAAATGTTGTATTTACCCGCCCGTTAGCCGACTCATCTGTATTATCCTTTATTGTCACCAAAATATTTCTCACATCATCCAAAAATGAATCAGCAATTCCGTGCTGTGTGTGTACATATGTAACGCACAAGTGTATAGCGCTGGGAAATTGTAAAGCATTCAAGTTCCATCCTCTCGTTGTTAAACCCTCAGAGAGTAGATAAATATTGAATTTATTAGAGCCAAGAGCAATTACTGAAGTACCTGGTGTGCCAAAAATAAAGAGACCATCCATTTTCCGTAATCTGTAATCAACATTATTGTCCATTTTATAGGAGCAGTTGAGTATAAAAATTATTCATATTTTTGTTTATCATCTTGCTTTTCATATCAATGAATAGCAATTAATTTTGAATACGTTCGAGTTATTTACACACAAAATACAAAGCAGTTGTTGATAATTAATGATATTACAAACTGCATGAGTGAGACAGGAACGCGCTTCATTTATTAATGATTGCGCATATCAATGAGAGCTATATAACACAAGGCAATCTGGATGCTCGGTCATGCTGATGGAATATATGCATTAATAGACTTGGTCCTGATATAATGTCCAAGATAGTGCACAATATTTACATATACATATATATATATATATATATATACATGAGTCTATTTGATTTAGTGAATATATCACATCATGCAAGTGTGACTTTGATGACATATCGTGAATTTTAGGATGATCCATGAAATTATTTTATATTTGCTAATTTTACGAAACCAAAAATGAAATCACAGTGGCCGCCATTACGTGAAAAGTAGCTAAAATCATAGCATACAAATAATAAAACAATCATCCATTTGTTATTAATATTTTTATCGCCGCAGAAATTATTCATGCCAACTTAAAAACTATTAATCAAAATTTATTTTTTGCAATTCATTGATTGTTTACTCATAAATTGAAGCGTTGAAAAAGCGAATAACAGAAAAAATGGCAGCAGAAAATATGCATCGTTATGTTCTAGTGTTTCATTTTATATGACAAATTAATAGGCATTTCCTTTTGATGTTAAACACGAGTAAATTATTTACACTTATCATGAACATACTGAAATAAACTCACTCTGATTCCATATATTTTGTAGTTTCAATTATTTTTCTTGTGGATGTGAGATAACCGTCATATCCAAAATGCATCATTGCTGCCCAACAAGCCGCAATTATTCCACCAGCGCGTGATCCATTAACAGTTGGTGAACCATAAATACCACCTGGCCAATCCGTTGAAATTGTATATTGATGATGTCTATATTTTTTTTCTCGATAGAGAATAACAGACGATCCTTTTGGTGCATATCCATACTGTAAATATTTCCATTTTTTTATATAAATTCGATCAATACCATGGAATAATTTAATCCATTCATATTCAATAAAAAATAATATACCTTATGAGTATCTGCAGAAATACTTGTGACTCCGCGCAATTTGAAATCAAATTGTGGCACATGAAAACCAGCATCGGGCATGAAGCACAATAGAAATCCACCAAGACATGCATCAACATGTACTGGAATGTTATATTTCAATCCTAACTCTGAGATTGCTTCAATATTATCAATAGTTCCATATGGAAAATTCGGCGTTGATCCAACAAGCTGATAATTGAGGTTATGTTATAATTTAAAATATATACTTTAATTACTAAATTGATTTATCATTCACTCAAAAAATATATCTTTGATCTAAAGACTAATTTTATACTTGAAATAACTTACCATTATTGTATTGTTTGTAATAGCTCTCTTCATTGCATCAATACTTACAGTATAAGTAATTGGATCGATAGGAATAATACGTATTTTTATTTTTAAGTATTGAGCAGCCTTATCAAATGCAGAATGTGCTGTCACTGGTATAATCATTTCAGGATGTTTAATACCTTTTTCTTCTCTAGCATAATCTCTGTATGCTTTACATGCCAAAAGAATAGATTCTGTTCCTCCCGTGGACATCTAAGTGTTACATATAAAATCTTTATAATATCAATATGGCACATAATGTTCATGAGAGCTACTTTCTATGTAATGTTTCCAATATATATATATATTTTTTATTAAATTTTTCAGTCAGTCTAGTTTTGCAGGCCATTTTCGCAGGTTTCTTTTAAATTAACAGTATCCAATATAAGGATTCTATTTTTAAAACCCCATTGAAATTATTGAAATTCAATGAGAATCATGAAAACGATAAAGAAAATTTTCTCTTAGTTACCATCAATGAATTAGGATTAAACTTAAATTCTAATTTAACCGAGTTTCGGTGTTTAAGGGGGCCACGCTACGGGAATACAATTAATTTATTCGGTAATAATATAAATAAATAAATGAACATACGGTCCCACATGATGCATCATCACCATGAAATAAACGACATGAAATTCGAACCACTTCAGCCTCCATTTTACACACTCCTGGAAAAATATCAGGATGAAGTGGGTTTGTATAAGATGCAAGGCCATAAACATTAGCCATCAATTCAATGAGCTTTTCATCGTGTCTGTAAACAGTTCCAGAAACTTTTCCATTTTGCCAGTCAAAATTGCCTAAAAACAAAACATTATTTGTATTTCATAATTTCCAATTTATAAAATTTATATTTTCAATTTATCACTAACCTATTTGCACATATTTCTTTATATGTTCAATCACTTCATCGTTATTCAAACCATGTCTCGGAAGATTTGTAATGAAGCTTACATCCTTCAATCGCTCCAAAGCCTCTTTTTCAAAAGTATCATTCAACATCTCCAATTCTCTCTCAACTTGTTCACGCACAGACGGTATGTATCGGGCTAATCTAAATATTAGTTTTTTTCCCCGATCATATAAACTTTCATCTTGATGACAAAAGTCCCAAACCCAAACTGCGCCAAGCACTGATGACATTGTTATTGTAACAATTTGCCATGGTTCCTTCTCCTTAAAACTATCATTGATAAGTCCTTTCACTGAATTCATATTTACTCCACTCTAAAAAATAAATATAAACAATAGCAGTTATTTATTTTTAATTACATTATCGCAGATTAATATTAGCAAGTATCAAACATCCTTTGCATATGAAAGAGGATAATGAAATAATAGTCAGCAATAGGAATAATGACTTGACAATAACGAATGGAATCGTTGATGATTATTACACGAAAAAAATTAATTGAAACGTGAAATTTAATCTTGCTGTAACACTACAAAAAAATAATACACTTGAGTCAAGAACATATATTTTCGTTCAGTTATACAATATATAAATACTTTATCTAAAACATTCTCAGATTATCAATAAAGAAATACAATATTCGTTCTACATATATAATTATCATTTGTTATCATTTAAACATGCTCTTGCCTTCCTATAGATAAGTAATTGTACAATGAAATATTTCACGTGCCCAGATGTACTCTGTATGAAATCGTATAATTTGAAAAGATTTTAATATTAGAAAAATTGTTCAAAGACTGTTCTCGATCCAACGATAAATTTTATTCTCATATTCACTGTGAAAATCGTATTTGTATTATGAATATTTTCCTCTCAGTGAAACATCATCCATATTAACTAATATAAGAAATGCAAATTAAACTTGAAGAAATGATAATTAGATGACGATATTAATAGCCGATGAGTCACAAAAGAGTGATAACATTGAGAAACCAGTTGTACAAAATATTCTATTTTGACAAAAATAAAAACTGAGTAAAATTATAAACAATAGAGAGTAACTAATACTATTAATATATTTAATATTTCTAGATGTAAAATTTGTATGAATACAAATAAGATTTATATACACAATCAAATAATATTTCTATATAATTATTATCATAAATACCTTGATATTTGTGTAAATGTTTCAGAACAGAAGGGCCCAGGTATATCAGCCTCAAATAATTTTACATTTTCCTTCACAATATACAGTCGACCAACAAGTTGTTGACCATGATACTTCTGAATAGACTTGAAGAGAAGAGAGTGGTGCGGTTACTGCCTCTGAGGAAGCGAAAAATCAACGTTATTACAAATGAACTACTGTGAATCTAACCGCCGCCAACATTTTAAACTGCTGCGTCGAAAAAAAATTTACTACCAAATCAAGTATCAACTTTAAATAAGTAACTGAATTCTTAACAAATAAAATATTCTTTTATAATCCATGATTTATATTATTGTGTTTCACAAAAATGTTGGAGAAATTTAATTGAGAAATCTACTATTAGATAAAAAAATTTCACTGTGCAACCTTTGCAATAGATCTCTATCGTCTGCCAATCATCATTCGTTTATCCATTATGTGATCATAGCCACCAGCATTCAGAAGCGATTACTTATAATTGGAGGGAACTCAGCATGGTGCCAATGACACAGTTTATATCTGCTGGTGTTTTCATTATGAGCAATGAATGTATTTAAAATGAATAAAGAGTGATTGAAATCCGACAAATCGTATCGTTAATTTATAAAATAATTAGATAAATCAATATGTTGTGTACAAAGTACTCCAATGTTATTCATGACGATCTCGACAAATCACGCCTTGAATCATATTTTATAAACACATAAAGTAATAACTAATAACAATCATGATTTCTTGTCTAAGATATTTTTTCACTGTATCTAAAGGCTTGAATGAAAGTTCTGTAGTTATCAAAAAAATATCATACAACAAATCGGAATTTAAAATATGTAACCATTGTAATATATCTAGTGGAAAATTCAAGTACTCGTCCTATATATATATATCACTATCTGATAAATACAGTACGAATCAAAATTCATTACATTTGTTTTCAATTATTCGACAAAGATAATTGGATATCAGTGGTACGAAGCTTACGAGAATAAAAAAATCCTATTATATAGAGCCATACATTGAGGTTATGTATATTAAATTTCAATAATACAGAGAACTATTTATTCCAAATTCATTATAAAAATGTACCTGTGTGCTCCAACAAGATTAATACAGTACTAATGACCAATCCCAATACAGATTTCTTAGTTTCAATTGTCCAGATTTACCATTCCTCATTTTTTTACTCCGACCATCAATATTTTCGTTTCTGTCGGTAAAACAGAGCTATCAGAGATTTCAGAGACAAAATTATTTCTGATACCAAATGAGATTCTCCTGATGTATGTATACATGTAGTAGAAATATAAACCAATAGATGGTGACTATTATCAGCAACTTTACTCCAACTATTATTTCATGATAAAATTGTCTTTTTTCTTTCTTTCTTCAATAAATACTCAACCAATATTTTCTCACGATGGCGAACAAGATGTTGGAGATGAATATATGATATGATAAGTCATTCAACAAATATTCATGCCATGAAATAAATAATGCAATAATGATAATTATTATTATTGTGTGAATCAATGTTAACATGCATCATGTGAAAGAGAACACATATACGAGTTTATCTCTCTACATAATTTCTACAGACGAAAAAGAAAAAAATGGTATATACAAGGAGTACGTTCTGATTTTCTTTTTACCATAGCCTACTTTCTTATACGTAATCAGATCGTTGCACTAACTCACAAACTAATATATTATGTTGAGTTTATATTCAATTAAAAAATGAAAATATACTGGTGATTATTAGAAAAGTTGGAATAAGCTCTGATAAATCAAACTCTATCCACTAAAAAAAACATGAAACTCTCATTGTCAAATGAGAAATTTTGTTGGAAAGCAAAAGAATTCAGATACAAGAGAAGCAAAATATTTCAAGAGCAGTGCGACTATATTTTTCTTTTTCATTTTTATTCGTCATTGCAGCAAGACACAAAATCCACACACACAATACTAACGAAATATTTGAATATTTTTAGGGACAAATTCTCATGGGCTTTTGTCTATGGTACCTGCACTCAAGTAAGCTATGGGGCCATTAAACTTGTGACCTCCATGACATTGAACTTGACACATCGATTCGAGAGGAGAGTGTAAAGCGCAAGGCCATGCATTCACCAAGTTCCTCGGCCAACTCTCTCTTCCAGATAACTTTGTCATTTTTTTCTTTTTTTAATTACAGTTGGAAATCAATTGTAAGTATATACATAAAGTGCCATCATTTATAACGGTACGATAAATTTGATGAAAAAATAGCAAGCAATCTTTTTCATTTTATTTATTATTTAGCACAATTACACAACATCATGATTCAATAATTTCATTAAATTCATGGACATTTCCAAAGTTAATTTAACAATATGATTGGAATGACGAGAATGATTCTGAAATATGAACAATTCCGGGTGAATTTTCATCTTCTCCTCTATTTAATGAATAATAAGTAATACCAAATCTTCTTGGAGAAATATGAAAAAAAAAAAATAACAAAAGATCATTGAAATTTCTCGACTTGACGTTCATTTTGTGATGACGTCATTGACTTAAGATTCCGGTCACATGGACATGTCAATCCTATATTTAGCATGTAGCCATCATTGTGTATGCTGTTGTACACTTATGTAAGTGTTCCCATAGTACCATAGCATGTAGTAATTGTATTAGTAGTAGTAGTAGTAGTATTAATAGTAGTTGTAGCTTATATGGGATGAGATAAGAGAGCTAGGCCGCTATTAGACACTCCGACATCTGTCCTGAAATCTCAATGGTCAGTGCACACTCTCTCCTTGACCTCGACGACTTTACAAGGCGTACGTGGCCTTGCATAAGGCTCTCTACGTGTCATTGGCATAACGATTTGTTCAATAATATACACACACACACCCACACAAAATGAAAATAAAATATATATGTATACATATATATTTATAACTCAATTTAATTTATATATATAAACATTCAGTGATGTGTCAATGCCATTCTGTGTATGATTAGTCATCGCATATACTTATTCATCACCAGCACTTATTTTTCCTGCTTTCACAGATATCTAAAATATTTTAATTACAATTGATAATATTGAGGTCATTTATTTATCATAATTTTTTCTGGGTTTATGTTACACATGTTAATTACTTTTTAATGATTATATTGATTATTTTTTTAGTCTATTTTTCTTTTGTAATGATGTCGTTGTTTTAGTTTTTCAAATGGGACAATAATTTTCTTTATTTTTCAGATATCTCAATTTGTTTATGAATCAATAAACATAGATAAATTATTTAGAACACGATACTGATTTGGATGATAAATGTTTCGACCTTTTACTTTTAATATTGAGATTTCTATGATTGTCGTATGATTTTCATAATGTTAAATCAATTAATTGAATTGTTTGTTAAAAAAATTCTTAAAATTTATCCATCTCAATAATGCATCAAATATCATTGTTACTATTGAAGATAACCTTGAAGTGAACACAGACCTTATGGGCAATACCGTGATGACTATTTATATTTTAATTGCAGAGCGTGTATATGATCTATTTACCTTCAATTCTATACATATATGAAGATTACATTTTACATATAGACATGTAACATCTACAAAGCTGTATCTGTGTTAATGTTTGTATTGCGTTCAATATATATTCTACGAAAGGAAGCATTAGCTTTTGGCAATAATCAATAAATGGTATTATGTGAGTTTATACCATAGTGGTAAAATGAAAACGTACTCAGCTGAATAGATTTTATGTATTTGTTGGAAAAAAATATAAAAGTGATGACACTGTTATAATATAAAACAATGTAATAGTTATTTTATATTTTTTATATGTAAATTTTTCCTAATGCTTATCTATGATGTAAATATTATATATGTATATGTAGAAATATAAGGCTCTTGTCACACAATCTGTGCTGCTGCCTTCTCATCGCAGGACAATTCAATGTTGGAGTACATATGTGCTTATCATATGACTCATGCACAAATGAGACATCGTCATCACTTCATATATTCCCCCTCTGCACATTCCCTTCTCCCATCGTCCATTTTGACTCAGCAACATATTATACAATTATATATCTCGTTATTAATATAATTCGTCATCAATGAAATTTTATTTCTTTTTGATAAAATTGAAGTAAGCAAAAATTCCAATAATACATATGTATCAATTTGATAATATTTGTTATCATTGTATTGCATCAATTTATCAAATGTTTCATTGCTATCACATTGTTATTTTATTATTTCTTCTTGTTTCAAACTCATTCCAACTTGACTGATGCAATAATTTTTTCGTGAATGATTGAGAGATATGACATCCATTTGTTTGAATAATATTTAAAGAATATATTGAGAATAAATAATGTTACATATGTGTAAACGATACATTGACAAAAATTGCGAAAACAACATTGTATAAATATTTCATATTTGTCAATTATATATTTGAAATTTCACATTCCATCCTCAAATTTATAGCCACAATTCTGAAATATTACAACGTATCAATTTGAGTTTTAATACCAAGTGTTTAACAACTATACAATAAAATAATATAAATAGCAGGCATATCATGTATTATCAATAAAGACCATACGAAAAGTTAAATACCCAATGTCCTCAAAAATATTGATATCAAGTACATTGCAATTAAGCAATTAGAACCAACTATGTATACCATTGACATCATTTTTATTTTGGAGAAATATTCCAAACCGATAAATGTATTTTCAATTGATAGCAATGTGAGCTGAAAAAAAATTAAATAATATAGGTGAAATAAAATAGGCTCGTCTGATGACCAATTTGTCCCTGTGAGTGAATTGCCAGTATTTATAGATAAAAATATATTCATACACATATATGTATACATCTTGCCGGGTACAATACAAACAAATATCATTTCAATGTCTTTGACAGTTAGTCAGTCTGGAAATACCATAGAGCTAGATATATACATATACATTCAACATATACCGTGTGAGTATAGTATACCTTCCGGAGACATATAACTTGTCTCTATCACACTTTGGTGCGCACTCAATCTATTTGTCTCGCTTCCACCGCTCATATCTCGTATAGTACAGTTTCAAGCGGCATTTGGAGAACTACTTGCCTGCGGGTGGCACAACCAATCAGCGCGCCGCTCACGTTTTATGCCCATATATGGCAAGGGCCTCTGAAAATGTGTGTTGGTGGGGGGAAAGGAAGTTTGGACGAGTCCATTCTTGTTTAACTGCAAAGCAGGGGTGTCAATTGAACAAATTATAAAAGTATTAATGGTTAATTCTCATTAACATGAATGATATGCATCAACATAACCTAATATTTGAATTTAAAAATAATAATTAATATAGTAATGCTTATTTATTCAGCATAATTATGTTGAAGATTATATTTTATTATTTTTATGTTTGTTAAATACAATAGCGCAGGTCATAAAGGGGCCCCCCCTAAACGACATAAATCAACCGACCATACCTCCAATAGGGCAAGTCCACAATGAAGCCCGGTCTTTCGCGATTCAACTCGTGTCGTCGCTAGAGTCTCGATTCTCGTTCCGTCTCGTCGCGAGGCAATATAGTGCATCCATTCTTTCCCATATTCACAACAATTTTTCTATAAAAAATAAATAAACAGCGCCACAAGCGTATTCACATTAAATTTTCGTCATTTACCGAGGTGAGTACATAATTAAGTTGAAACTTTTAGGTTAACTTAAAGTAATTATTAAATATATTGGGTTGAAATTCGTGACCGGCGTTTTCGAAGCCGGGTTTGTGTGACCGCCATTACGTTAGGGCGTTGCTCCTGTATCTACAAGTTAACTCAATTTATCTAAAATAATATATTCTCATGATTATTTCCATCTAATATTTCATCAATAAATCAATTTCACTTCAATTTTACAATTCATTCAATTGGCTTTTTTTCCAACTTTTAACTCTTCACTCTTCTTGATACATCGACAGGTGGTGCTTTCGCAAGTGGTTTCTTTCTTTTTCCGTCTAATCATTCGGTGGTTCTCACGTGATACAGTTTCAATCTCATTCTGTAATTAGAACTCGTGCAAAATTCATCACATATCTAACCTTAACCTTGTCGTTGTCTCGTCGGCATAAATTTAGCCGACATTTTAATTTCGAAAAAACAGTCAAGTCGCATATTAATGGCCACTCAATTCGTTTTTGTTCGTCGAAATATTGTGAGGGAGGACTGAAAAAGAGAGGGGGGAGGGGGAAGGATGGAAAGATAAGAATTTATATTTTTCTGTGAATTTTCTTATTTCCGTAGCGAAAACTAAACAAATTTATTATCTCTGTATCAAAAATGTTGATTAATTATTTTTTATCATAAAATATTGACGGAAATGTGGAGAACAAAAAAAAAAAAGGGAAAAATTTTTCTCTGTTTGAATTTTATCAATGACGCTATAGATATAATGATGAGACAAATTCGTTGGCTGAAAGCCGTTGGAAACGCCGGCAGAGGAGAAACGTTGCCAAGACAATATATATATATATTTGTGGCTTTGATATGGGGATTATAGGTAGGGGGATGCACACAAAGTGGGGATCAATCCCTCCGCGGTAGTCGGTTGCCTTATATGGTAAAGAAAGCTAGGATTGGACGAGGGTGTCCTGCCCTTATTGGCGGAAGTGGTCAATGGTGGGAGACTACATTGTCGCTCTTGTTCGTATAATAGTGTTTCACCAATCGTTCTCAGCTACATTCTGTGTTTGGTGCTTGCGTCCGTAGGACTTGTGTGTTAACGTGTCTTGACGTGTGACTTTTACGGTGATCTCCGTAATAAAATTGTACATACTATTTATTTAATATATAATGTAAGTTTTTTGGTTTTTCGTTTTTGCTTTCGGGGTTTTTTTTTTTTTTTTTTTTTTTTTTCCCAATTTTATTAATAAATATTCCATCTGGGGGATTTCTATTTTACAAATGTGGTACACATAGGATACTTGGAATTGTGTGTGAAAAAGAAAAAAAAAAAATTGACCACATCTATACAGTTAATTATTTTTTCACAAATGGAAAATATTAAATGATGATAAGTTTTTTGCAGTTAATTTTTACATTTTCTTGAGGATTCTTTTTTTTTTTTTTTTTTTTCGTTTTTCGTTTTTTAATTCTTCATTTTTGGTGTAACGGAATTTTCGTTTGTCTCTACATCGAATGCAACGAAAATTCGTTTATTCAATCATTGCGTATATTTAATGGACGGATTGGCTGCAATTTTGTTTTGCTTGTGAATGGGGGGAAAAAAAAAAAAGAAATACATGTAGATATGAGATGATAGCGACTAGGGCGGGGCTGGGTGCGGTTCTTTGGGAATCAAGCGTGACGGGGACCACTTATCGTCCTCGTTCATCTTTCTTACGTGGCATTTATCACATTCCTTCATTCTGAAATATCACGAGAATAATAATAATTTAAAAAATTGATTGATTTTTGTCATTTTTCTTTTTTTTTTTTGGTTAGCTACCTCACAGATAAGTCAAAATGATGATTGAATTATAATTAATATTTGTTTTTTCTATTCAATTGTTTTTTTTTTTTTGCAGATTTAAATTAAAACAGACAAGATGTGTGACGAAGAAGTAGCAGCACTCGTCGTTGACAATGGCTCCGGTATGTGCAAGGCTGGATTTGCCGGCGATGACGCACCTCGTGCCGTATTCCCCTCAATTGTTGGCAGGCCAAGACATCAAGGAGTGATGGTTGGTATGGGACAAAAGGATTCGTATGTTGGTGATGAAGCACAATCGAAACGTGGTATTTTGACGCTTAAATATCCAATTGAACACGGTATTGTTACCAACTGGGATGATATGGAAAAAATTTGGCATCATACTTTCTACAATGAGCTCCGTGTTGCACCAGAGGAACATCCAGTTCTTCTTACTGAAGCCCCACTCAATCCTAAAGCTAATCGTGAAAAAATGACGCAAATTATGTTTGAAACATTTAATACACCGGCAATGTATGTTGCTATTCAAGCTGTATTGTCATTGTATGCATCTGGTCGTACAACTGGTATTGTTCTTGATTCCGGTGATGGTGTCTCTCACACTGTACCAATTTACGAGGGTTATGCATTGCCCCATGCCATTTTACGTTTGGATTTGGCTGGTCGCGATCTCACGGATTATCTCATGAAAATTCTTACTGAACGTGGATACTCGTTCACTACAACTGCTGAACGTGAAATTGTACGTGACATTAAAGAAAAATTGTGCTACGTTGCTCTTGATTTTGATCAAGAAATGGCCACCGCCGCTTCATCATCTAGCTTGGAAAAGAGCTATGAACTTCCTGACGGTCAAGTTATCACTATTGGTAATGAGAGATTCCGTTGTCCTGAGGCATTATTCCAACCTAGCTTCTTGGGTATGGAAGCAAGTGGCATCCATGAGACTACATACAATTCAATCATGAAGTGTGATGTTGATATTCGTAAGGATTTGTATGCCAATACTGTTTTGTCTGGTGGTACTACCATGTATCCAGGTATTGCCGATAGAATGCAGAAGGAAATCACTGCTCTTGCACCATCAACCATGAAAATTAAGATAATTGCACCGCCTGAGAGGAAATACTCCGTATGGATTGGTGGTTCCATTCTTGCTTCATTATCAACATTCCAACAGATGTGGATCTCCAAGCAAGAATATGACGAGTCTGGTCCATCAATTGTTCACAGGAAGTGTTTCTAAACGGTGTCAATATCAAGATACACCATTACTCCTATTTGCATTACCTCCCGTCAAATATCAATTAATTTTTGCATACAATCATCTATCACATCATTTTGCTCGAATTCATTCCGATCAATTTTCGGGAGTAATTCAATAATATTCGAGATATGGGAGAGAAAAATGAAAAGAGAGGGATATGAATCAACACAGTAATAATGATTAATCTCTCGTTTATGATTTTTCTCACGAGCTTCTATTTAGTAAAGATGACAAATTTACTATTTTATTTTGATGCAATTTTTTTTTTCGGTAAAATATATATATATATTTTTTTTTTTTTTTTTTTTTTTCATTTGTTCATCTTTGAGGAAAGAAAAAGAAACAAAACGTATGTTTTAGTTTTTGAACTACAATCCATTCCACTTGTCTATTACGTTTTCTCTTTACAATTAATTGAATTTCACAAGTTTTTATTTTCTTTTAATAGTTTTTTTTTTGTTTTTTTTTTTCGCATTCAAATACGTTCCATTGTGTTCTTCAATATTACTTTGGACATTTGTACTTTGCATTCCACGAGACATTCCCTTGGCGTATAAAAATGCTTCATTTCCGAGCGATGTCAGGGCCTCATGACTTATACTGTTCTCCAATGTGTCTATTATTACCATTACTATTATTATTTTTTTACATATAAATATACACTAGTACTATCATTCATTAATTATACATCATGTCAAAAAAAAAAGAAAAAAAAAACGAAAAAAAAAGTTAATGGAACATGAAGAAAAAAAAAAAAACAATGGAATATTATCAAATGTATCGACGTTGTTTGAACGAAAATTCGAAAAATAAGACTCACAGAATTCGATTCGCTCAAACTACTTTTAACCAAATTGAAGCAAACAAGTGAAATAATAATTAAGAGAAGAAAAAAAAGAAAAAAAAAAAAACAGAACATTGAGAACACGATTTCTATTCTGCAAGCGTAGCCAAAGTATTATAATTTATTCCCACTTGTAATTGTGCGATTTCTATTCACGTACACAATTTAAAGTATTACTTTAAATTTTATGGGATAGCCAAATAAAAGATCTTTGGAAAATAAACAATCCAGAGTAGATAACGTTATGTCATGATTCCTGAAATTCCTTGTTAATGTAAGCCATTCCTTCTATGCACGTTCATCCTCACTGCAATTTATTGAAAATACTTTCAAATTTCTTCTTGAACATTGCGATTTTTCAATTGAATGATGAAATTTTTTTTTTTTTTTTTTTTTCCTTCGATCCTCAGACCAATTCTGTAATTTTCAGCATAAAACAATTATAATAGTCATTTAGAAGATAAAATTAATTTTCATTCGCGTTTCACCACATTCACACTGTAGATTTTGTACCGTTCAATGTCAATGAGTGTATTCTATTATGATGTGTGATGGACTTATGGATAATTATTCTAAGAATTAGGTTTATATTTTCCAATTCAATAAAATTATTTTCAATGAATGGTCGTCGACATGCCAAATCCATAAAATGACCCTTTTATTTCTTCACAATTTCATTCGCAACAATCATCAAATTCATAAAAAAAAAAAAAAATACCAACAATGATATACATATATATAGTAGAATTTTATTTGCATTTCATTCTTATAATATGTGTAACAATTTTATAAACATCTATGTAAATGCACTTCTTCTATCGCATTTATCAATTATAATTTGTAAGATAATGGTGAAAATATCATCAACAATAACAACAAAAATTATTACAATAACTGCATCCATTATTCAATCCCGTTATTCACAATGTTATTTCTCCTGAAACTTATTTATTGATCTTTTTCTTTTTTTAATATACATACATTCACGCATATTATTTCATACAAAAATATCTGTTGAAATAAACAATCAACTATTCTCTCTGCTATTTATAATTCAGACAAGAAATAAAATTGCATTGAAATACTTCAATCGTCTATCAATTTCAACATATATATTATTTAAGAATTACGTACAATGAGAAATCAAAATGAGCAAGGAAAATTTAACAGCATTCTTCAAAATATTACGTGGCAATACTGTTATAAAAATGATAAGAGAAAAAAAAAAAACATACTGAGAAAATAATATTTCCGTGATGCGCCACGTATTCGGACGTATTTACAATTGCTATTAGCAATTACAACAATTGGAATTGATAATAATCAATCGATGATAATATGCCTGAGATAAATGGATTGAAACAGTATTCCATTGGGGTGAGTAAATAATACTAATTATTATCGCTTTTTTATCAACAATAAATTGTGAATTATGTATGCATAGAAGATAAGTCGCACATAACCTCAAAAATGTAGATGGTGTATGTAAACAAATTCAATAATATGACATTTATCTTATATAAAATTTTGTTTATAAATTTGTAATGATACTTATGGACATTTTATGATTATTGTTTATTTCTATTTGTTTTCTCGATGAGTTTTTTTTTTTTTGGCGAGGGATTTTTTCATTTAATTTGGAAAAATTTATTTTCATTGATAGTCAGAAAATTTATTGCTTGTTGATTCTTAAAATATTAAATCCTGCATATTCATCTTCATTAATTTTCATTTACTCATAATCATTTGCATTTTATTGGTGAAGTATTTTCAGACTGTCAAATTTTATTTCTCGGAGATTTATACATTTTAGTCATGCTTCAGATGTTGTTGAGAATGATTGCTAAATGATTATTGAACGTGACTCATTTCTCCATGCGATTGTATCAAATGTGAACTGGATTTGATATTGACATGATGATTCCTCGCTCCGGTTCGAAGAACTTGATGAAGATTCATTAGAAATCGAAGAATATTTTCTTTATGAATCATGCAGCAACTCATTTATTCATTATCAATGGAAAATCTACTGAGAAAACGTATTATTTGAGTTCAATTAAGCCTATGAGTGAGACTATGGTCATATTTATTGAAAATTTGACTGAACTTTCTCCCAAAAAAATTTTACTTACAAATTACTGTAAACGGAGAATGTTTCAACCGTAGAAATTTCATGTAATTACTCAATCTTAACTCATCTTTTATTCAAAATTTCACTATATGACTAATAATTCATGCTTACACGTGAAACCTGAGCCGCTAAGGATATGATATGAAATTATATTCTAAAAGTCTCTAATTCGTTCTATTTTCTTATATATTAAACGTAAATTTCTGCGAATCAATATTGTATCTAATTGTTTCAATTATGTTTTTGTTATCTCATATCTCTATTAATTTTGTTATCTATCATGCGTTTCTCATGAAAAATTAGTTCAGATCCTCGATGCCTTGATATAATACAGTAGTTTAAGTTATTAACCTATTAAAGCTATTGAGCTCAATTGCATTCAATATACACGGTTTATTTTCCACACATCATTTTATATATCAATACAACCTTTTTTTTTCTAATTGATTAACCGAGATCGCCTCATAATTATATAGCAGATTATCCTCACCTATTTGTTCTTGCGAATTATTGAGAATTAAGTATTGAATGTATTTATTTGTGAATTCATCGCTATAAAAATGGAACATTTTGTTTTACAGGAAACTTTCATGTGTTTTATACAACTTTAAATTCAAAATAACTCGGTGAATATTTATTTTAGGTTGGAGCAGTTTATATTTTTAATTTAATTGTTGGAACTGGAGCATTAACTCTTCCAGCTGTTTTCAGTCGAGCAGGATGGGCACTTGGGACTTTAATCATTTCAATTCTCGGCTTTATGAGGTACGTCTTTTTCAAATCTTTATCTATTGAATCCAATATTTAAATGCCACTCATAATTTAGTACACGTATAATTATTTTGATTCATCTTTCAATTGATTTTATTTTTCAGTTTTGTCACTGTAACATTTGTAATAGAGTCTATGGCATCGGCAAATGCAATCATCACTTGGCAACGAATGCAAAGCAGAAAGCGGGTAAGTGTTATTGAAATGTAGAAAAAAAATAATATGAGATAGTTTAATCACAAACTGTTTTGATTATTAAAATAATTTTATAGTATTGAGATAGTTTTTGTGTCGCTTACATCCAGACATTTTGAATTTAATTAATATATTCATGTCACTCTTTTATGACAATTATAAATTAAAAATAATATAACACCTGTTTGCGCCCATTCTTTTTAGATATTTAAACCGTGAGATATTTTTCATTTTTTCTTTTTTTTTTCAAATCATTTCTACACCACCAAGATAAAGTTGTGCAACAACTTTTTGCATGGTTAATTTTTTGTTGAGACTTCAATGGAACAAAGAAGGAATTTCAAATCAAAAATTTATTCAGGTAATTTGAGATTAGAATTTTTCAGCCGCTGCACGAATTTTCTAAAACATAACGCACTACTTTTCTTATTTATTTCATTTAATATGAACAAACATCTGGATCAAGAATTGTTTATCGTCACAAACATTTCTCACGCCTTTATATTCCAAGCTTTTTTTTTTAATTTGAAAAGTGCAATTTACCCCCGAAAAGCTTTGACCCTTTTATACATCAATAAAATCTAATTTTTAACATACACGTTCGTTCATTGAGTAACGTTTCAATTAATTTCGAGCTTTTTTCAGGTAACTCGTGTCTGCACTTATAACTTAATAAATTGCAGTCAACAAATATAAAACAGTTTGTATTGTATACCATTATTTTTTTCTTTTTTAGGAGCTGACAACTGTTGGCGAATCCGATCCGTCAAATTCCGATTCAGAGGACACACCTTTAGTCCTTCAGCCTGGTGAAGATAGTCCTGGTCGTGCTGATATCACTTCTAGATACTATCTTATAGACAATAAAATAGAAATGGGTGAGATGGCATCAATGTTCTTCAATAAATTTGGCACAACACTATTTTACATTTGCTTAGCCACATATTTGTATGGAGATTTAAGTATTTATGCAGCAGTTATTGGTAAATCAATGGTAGACATTGCTTGTACTTATCATCCAGTGAATATTACATGCAACGATACCATTCCCGATACTGATATTTGTTGGGAAGGCACGCAAATTACACGAGTCAACGCTTATCAAATATTTCTGGTGAGGAAAAGTCTTTCATTTGTTTTTTTTTTTCTATTATCTTTCCCCAATCTTATATCCTGTGGCTGAAATGATAGAGGTTTTGTGTTTCATAAATTCTAAAAGGATATAAATTGGCAATGATTTTACATCAATCACGCGATATCTGATGACATATTGATAATTATATTTATATTTACTTTCTAGACAACATTTGTCAGTGTACTTGGCCCTTTTGCATTCTTCGATGTACAAAAAACAAAATATATACAATTATTTACGTCAGCCATGCGTTGGCTTGCATTTGCAATCATGATTATATATGCATTGAGAATTCTTATCGTGTCTGGCGCGCAAGGTACACCATCTGCTGTCAATTTTCTCGGTAAGCTTTATTATATATCAACGGAGAACGAATATATTCTCATGAACAATTGAAATGAAAGATTGAAATGTACAGAAATAATGCTAAATGACAAATAAATTTCTTCTTTCAGGTATTCCTGGGCTATTTGGTGCTTGTGTCTATT
The DNA here is from genome assembly GCA_958496275.1 of Zele albiditarsus. NCBI lineage: Eukaryota > Metazoa > Arthropoda > Insecta > Hymenoptera > Braconidae > Zele > Zele albiditarsus. The sequence goes on from OY292411.1 coordinate 2,011,243, forward strand.
CATTCATGTGTCATCATTCTTTACCAGCGTTGATAGTACCTATTGCTGATAAATCAACATTGAAGCGATTTCTATTATTTGATTATACTTTGATAGCATCGTTTTATTTGCTGTTAGCTCTAACTGGAGCTTTTGCATTTAAACATCTTGACGATTTATACACACTCGATTTTGGGCCTGGTGGCGCTGGTGACTGTTCGCCAAATACTAATGTTGTTATGATTATTATAGAATATTTTCTTGCACTATTTCCAGTATTTACATTGTCCGCAAGTTTTCCAATAATTGCCATAACACTGAGAAATAATTTGCAATCACTTTTTCTTTATAATCTGAGGGATTACAATTTTTGTTTGCGAAAACTAGCCTTTCCACTTATGGCGTTAATTCCACCGTATATAATTGCCATGTCAGTGCACGATTTGTCAACTCTTGTCAGAATAACTGGATCGTATGCTGGTGTTGGAATTCAATATTTAGTGCCAACATTTTTAGTTTATTGTGCCAGAAATAGAACAATAAATACAATTGGTCTCGGTGTAAAAAATCAATTTGCCAGTCCATTTACCGGAAACTGTTGGCTTGTATTTGTTATTGTGTGGGCGTTTGCTTGTATGTTGTTAGTGTCGATTAATTTTATCACGGACTTTATTGGTTTGAAATCTCCATGACAATAGCCGTCTTATTATTTTGAGGTTAAATGAAATTTCAATATTAATTTATCGTTCTGTATTATGAAAGACAATAATTCACTGCGATTTTACGCACACAAATATTAAATCATATAATATTCACGTGAATCAGATGGAAATTTTCGAAGAAATGACAATAGTTTCGGTGTAAAATCTGAAACGCTGTTTTGATGTAACTTTTTTTAAGAGAATAATTCCAATCTATAATGCAACAGTTCGAATGATTTTCGAAATTTATTTTTGCAAGCATATAGATTAAGCACACATTATAGACGTCTTAACATATTTCTGATATATATTTTTGGTCGTTTATATATATATTTAATTGTTTTTATCTATTGGGGAGTTCATAAAGTTCATATTTGGTATTGTAGTTACTTCACTTATATTAAGTTCATTCCAATTTTCAAGTAATTCCAGACAGAAAAATTCAAGAAAAATGTATTATTATACCTCTTGCTGATCGTCGATTCGAAATTATCGATGCATACAACCTGCTAGTTTTAGTCACGCGATATTTCCATGTTCTATTTATGCGTCAAACTTTGTTTACACTCATTTTTCATAATCATTAATTTTATTTTTTTAATTGTTTCATCTCTAAAATTTGACTAATGAAATGTATATATAGTATATGTAATTATGTAAAATATGATCTGACTATATAACGATATATAATAAAAAAAAAAACAATATTTGAATAAATTTTTTTGTTTTTAATCATTTTTCGTATAAATATTCAAATAATTCTGCAGTACATATTTTAGTAAATAAATAAACAGAAACCAAGGGTTAATATTCGTATGACACTTTATTAATTCAAATCATTTTTTTTTAGATAATACTTTCAATAAACTAATAATTAAATGACAAGAATTATTTGTCGAATAAATATATTATTAATTTGAATGAAGATAGATCCATTACAACCATTGATTTGATACTTTGCCTCACAAGCTATTTTCGATAAATTGATTTATCTATCATAATCTATATATAGTCACCGATGATTGCATTATTCTTTGTATATGATTTTTGGTTAAATTTTTCGTTTATTTGTTTCATTTTTTATCGCAATCACTTATTTTACCACAGTCAGTCTTGTCTTATGTACTTAACACAGTGTTACTCATTTAATGATGCGTTTTTGGTATTTTGGAAATAATCCTATTGGTAATTGAAACTCGATGGTTTACTGAGAACACCAGAAAGATTAGTTTTCGACCTGTGATGGTGATATTTGACTGGACTGATAATTGTAATCATAACAAATGATGATTAGAAACTTTCGATATGTATTTTATAGCGAGAATTTTTTAAATAATAATCGTTGATAAATTTCAATAAGTTGTGCTATCATTTTTAGAATAAGGACATATTGATTCTTGATGCTCAATACATTCGATAATAGGATCATGACTGCTATCCCACATTCCTGGTCCACATTTACGACAGAGACCGGTGAGTGTGCATGGTAAACGATCAAGCTGACGAAATTGATGCAGTAATCCACGTGCTTTCCGTAATATAATATTACCATCCATATACATTGATAGCGAACTAAAGTAAAGCAACATCTCATCCGTTCGTAAATTTTGACCCATCACATCATCTGCATATACGCAAATTATTGCGAGGCAGAGAAATAGATGAAAATAATCTGTTAAATAATTTACCCAACAAGCTTCCCACATTATTAATGCCATTTCTGATGGAAATTCCCGTTTTAGACATCTGAAATAGAAAAAGCAGCGTTAATAAACGAAACCGTATAAAACAAAAATGAGTGAATTAATTAGATCAATCTAGAGAATAAAATAATTTAATTTTTCGGTATCTTTAGAGTTTTGAGGTTAATTTCGACAGATTGTTTTAGATACATAGAGATCCTACGATTCACTGTTGCATAAAATGTAACTGATAAAATATATGTCAATATAATTGTGAATATTCCAGTTGTCAATTAAATATTTTTTCAAATAAAAAATTCTGTAAAGACACTTATTCTGTGATATTATTCAAAGACTGATCACTTGACATATCATAATCTTACAATAAAATCCATCGATGACAGAACAGAAGCTCGAGAGCGTCTGTATGTTTCTCAAGATGATTGTAAAAACATGGTTCCATTATTCGAATAAGTTCACGGAGATAGCATAAATTTCTGTCCATATCCATATCAGTTGGGGTACACACGGCAACGGACCGTTGCATAAGTCCAGCGAAACACCAAAAAGCATCAATTTCTGAATTTAATTCCACAAGTAATGGTGCCAATAGATCAGACATTCCTTGCGTATAACCAAGCCGAGCATTATAAACAGCATAATTGAGTAAAATATTTTTCATAATAGGAATATTTGGATTATTTTCACCAGCATAATACGGATTAGCACGGTCAGTTCTCACAACATCTTTTTCAACAATACAAACAACATTACGCCAAAATTGTTTTGCATCATCTGGATTCATGTTGTACCGTAACATTTCAATTTCTTTGTACTCTTGTTTGCGTATTTCATCAATTTGTTCACGATCATCATAGGTACTTTGATATGAATAACAGTGGAGAAGAAATGGCCACACAATTTTTCTCAATGCTGGCTCCAAACCGCCAAAAAAAATACCTCTACGAAGTGCAAGATCATCTTCAATTTGTCCCCGTTCATTCAATAAATCTTGCCATGCTAATGAAGTTATCATTGGCACTTGACCCTCTTCGGGATGTTGTTCGTCGCGGGCTACTTCAGGTTGACACACCATGAAATGTCTTCAAAGAAAAATAAATAATTATTAATAATAGTGCGGATAAATAATAACTGTGTGAAATTTTGAAAAACCGTAAAAACGTTTGCATTTGAACAGTTCAAAAATACTTTTATCAATCAAAATAATTTGATAATTACCGATAAGGCAATGTGCCTTCATTCTCTGAAGTTTGATCAGGCTGAGAATAAACGAGTTGATGCCATTGATGCAAAATTGTAGCGAGTCTGTCCAATCCACCATGATGAAAATGCAATATTTTATATTGGCTCTCACGACTTGCCACAACGAGTTGTCCACTGGTGCATGCCGGATCAGCAAAAAATAGTCGTAACGATCGCATTTGACCGAGATCAACAGAAAATCTTCGACAACGATGAGCACGTCTCACAGCAATCGGTGACGCAGTTGCGCTCTCAGGAAAAGTTAAGTTGTGTTGAAGTGCCAATGATTCTGGTGATCTCATCCATGCAGGAAAATCTTGATGATCAGTAGATAAACTGTAGCATGAAGTCAAAGAGACACTTCGATTTTTTGATTGAATACAACCACTACCACTCATATCTATCATCGACGATGAAGATGATGAGTCAATAGATCCTGAACGTAATCTATTTACATTAATTCCAGGTGTCACATCCCATCCAAATTTTTCTTCAATAATCATCGTTGAACAAACAATATCATCACCATGTATATGATTTTTGCATTGTCCTTCACGACACAATGCTTCATCAGAAGAATTATCAGAATAATTTGAATTAGATGTTGTTATCAATTCGTGTGACGTTTCAAAGTTGAATGTACCACCGGAACAAATTCTTTCACAATCCTGACAGTCAATTGGCGCTTTTACTTCCATACAAACGTCACATTTATCAATAGCAATTGAATTTACTGATTCATTTATTTTCTCATTCAATGACAATGACTGTTTTTCAATTGCCGCAGCAATATTTTTATTTGTAACTACATTCTCAAGTGTTGTAGGATGTTTACGTAATGTACTATTTGGAATCCAACTGAGATGTAAGCTTGGTACATTGGTCTGTTTATCAAGTCGACATGTTATTGCCATATAGCCAGGATTATGAACAACATCACAATGTTGTCGTATTAAACTTGGTGGATGTACACAAACATTATTTTTACAGAATAATGCTTCGCCATCCTGATAAAAAACACGTCCTCTTTCTGGATTATTATCCCCGAGTATGTAGTAGGTGGCTTTCTTTAATAGTGTTGGTAGTGCCATTTCTTCAAGTGATATCATCTGTCATATGTTGATACGTTTTTTTCTCCGCTCCATTTTTCATCTATATTTAAATCATTTGCAATATGAAAATTGCACTATTATATTGGGCATTTTATTCTCTACTTATATTATCTCTTTACAAACTTTTTTACATCAACAATTAATTGACTGTATGCACTTGATATATATACCAATATTTTTCTACAATCGGTAAATAGTGTCAATGTGTATTTGATATATTTGATACAATATTAATATTGCAACATTAACTGTTTTCAACAATGAAGGCACACTCATTGACATATCTTCACTATTCACTGCTTCAACTTGGTAATTAACTGAAAAATAATGATTAATTCATTATCAAATAATTATGCATTTAATTGCAATTATTCAAGCACATACGTTACTCAGTTGAAGCAAATGACATCGAATGTTCCATAAGTTTTCCAATATTTATCCATAGTTCTCTCTTTATATTCATCATTTATCTTTCTCCACAATTGTATTGAAAATGGCGCAATGAGTGCTTTGGATAACTGGAAAATTTTTAACTTTTACAATTTATTTACGTAATGAAGAGTATAGTTGTTTGGAGAAAGAAAAAAAAATGATGGGAATGGGATTATTAAGGTAAAAAAATTTGTGGTCTACGTATACGTAGGATGCACGGTGCGCAATGGACAACGGACATGTACAATGAATGCTTCTCAAAAAAAAAATCAATATTTCCTACTGATTTCCAGCAGTCGGTTCTCAGCTATAACATGCATGTATGTGTCTACATAACTTTATTCATGCAATTACATGACAGTTGATATTTTCAATTTTAAATTAATAATTATTATATGATATTTAAGAAACAATCAATTGAAATTTCACGTGAACGAATTTCTTTCTTTTTTTTTTTCCGGTATCAATAAAAATCGTTAGTTTATACAGCCAATTGAAATTATTATTTCATCTGTGCAGTTTGAGAATGATAAAGCTCTACTGTACGAATGTACATTCAATATTTCATTTCGATATAAGTTGAATTGAAGTTTTGATGAGATTAGAAATTTTTGTTGATTGATAAAGATATTGTTTCCATCAAAAAACTGTTCTCCAATCGTCTTTTCACATGATATTGTTGATGTAATTACACATTTATCAGATAAAATTGTCCAAATAGTGAGACAATCGTTATAATGCCATTAATTCACACCAGCGAAGGTAAAAATGAAGTGATCAAATGCCCAAACAAAAAGAATACGCATCTGTTAAGTTTTTTCTGTATAAAACACGAAAAGAAATTGAATAAGAATTGGACAACTTGACTAATGCCAAATGTTAATTTCATCGCAGATTATTCTATATAAATATAAAATTATATATATATACATTTCTTAGCGGATCACTTGAACAGTTAAAACTCGATTAAATTGGAGTTATGATTGATTGACAGTTGATAAAGGGGACAGATTTCTAAAATTTAAATAAATACCGATTTATTTATGTAAATCTCTTTAGATTCGATGTTTTGAATCCGTTTTCACTCAATCATATGCTGAAGTTCGAGAGATTAATGAAGCTATATAATATCCAAAACTTGTTCTCATAAAAAATGTTATTAAATGCAAAACTTGTGAAGTGTTTCTCTATTCGAATTTTAAGATATCATATTCAACGGAAAATAATTGTTTTCCTTCATCGAAACGTTGTCTTATCACAATTTTTTTTTGCCCCTTCGAATAATTGTGATAAACATTAAGCTTAAAATATAATTAATCACTATCATTATTATTGTATTGAATGAAAATTGAAAAAAATGGGATGAAATTTTTGCTACATTATTATTTCACACTATTTAAACAAAATTTCTTTACTTTATTTATACGCACGTATGAATATTAATTATAAAAACTATTTACATACATTAAATATATAACTTTATCATTTGAACTAAATACGACGATTTTTTTAATCCTACAAATATAAATATTTGAACGTCTAGAGTGTCATGGAAATTAATATTTATGTAAGCTCATTTAAATGCCAGTCCTTCATCATGAATGAATGTAATTTTATTCGACTTGTCCATAGCAAATGTGCATTTAGGACCACGAACAAGATAAGTTAAATTTGCATATACGTTAAATACAAAATTTTCTTTTAAATATCCATTGATAAGTAAATGAGCTATTATTACTTCTGCAGTTTCTCTCGGAAATTTTGGTGTTGGAATGCTCGAAACTCTTGAACAAACGGCACCTTTATTATACCACGCGTCCACCAATTTAATCAACGTTAGATTTGTTTCACTTTTTGCAGCATTATCGATTATTTGATAAATTTGTCGACAGTACGGAGCTATATCAGTTTCTTTTGTTGGTTTATTTCGAGCGCAATGATCACACATAGCAACACAATCGTCTTTACTCCAATTTTCATTAAAATGTGTCGCAATGAGACTTCTTCGACATTGATCGTGATTCAAACAGTATTCAAGAGTTTTATATAAATTGTGTAGACCAACTTTGTCACCAATAACCATTGTACTTAATTTAAAAATATCTGCCAATCGATAAAGAATTATACACGTAGCTTTTTTACCATCGCGACCAGCTCGACCACTCTCTTGATAATAATTTTCCATTGATTTGGATATACAATGATGAATAACAAAACGTACATCGGGTTTATCAATACCAAGACCAAATGCTATTGTAGCAACAACCGCTTGATATTCACCACTAATCCAACGATTATATATTTTTGAACGTACATCGCTCTCCAACATTGCATGATAGCAGCCTAATTTTAAACCATGACTGCGCAATTCTGATGTCAATTGTTCTGCATCTTTAATTGTTGTTGTATATATAATACCAGATTTATCTAAAAATCGTGTTTTCAATAAATTTGCCAACATTGCAACACATAAATTCCAATCGCTTGGTTTTCTGCGAACTTCATAATATAAATTTGGCCTGTTAAATGAAGCACGTAAAATTAAACAACCTTCAATATCCAACATTTTTTGTACATCAGTGACAATTTTAGTCGTTGCCGTTGCTGTAAGACCAATTAATGGCACACCCGGAAACATAGATTTCAAACAAACAAGAAATTGATAATCCGGTCGAAAATCATGACCCCAAGTGCTACAACAATGAACTTCATCAATTGCAAATAATTTTAATAATTTCATATTAAATGCCTTTTGCAATTTGGACATGAATCGTTTTGATTTTTTCATATATTCCGGGGTTACGTATATTAATTTTAATTGAATATCTTTACCATCCATTGCATTCCAAATGGCTTTTGTGTCTTCTTTATTTGTTGATTTTGCACTCAACATACCAGCACGAATATTCAATTTTTTGAGATTGCTCACTTGATCTTCCATTAATGCTATCAATGGTGATATTACAATAGTGATTCCGTTCATCATAACAGCTGGTAATTGATAGCATATACTTTTTCCAGCACCAGTTGGCATCACCAATATCAAATCTTCACCTGACATTACTGCATTTATTGTTGCACGTTGATGTTCACGAAAATTCTTTATTTTAAAAACTTCTGTTAATGTTTTTTTGAGTTTCTTCGACCATGAAAAATTGTCATTGTCCCAATTACGTTTTGATAATTCAACACTTTTTTTCAATAACTTATCATCACGTATCTTTTTTTTTCTCTCAATCAAGGCATATTTACGATCTTTTAGTATTAATAATTCATTTTCGATTTTTACCAACTCCGTATCGATTTCTTCAATTTCTTCATCATTCACTTCATCTGCAATGTAAAATATATCATCATTAGCTGATAAGAACTGCAATGTATCAAATAATTGATGTAAATATTGACAATAGATAAAATACAAACCATCAATGGTAATCACATCATCTGCCATTATGTTTTGTTTATCCATATCGAAGTAGACGTTGTTATTTTACAAGCTAAAACACCTGCTCTCATGTCGATTTATATTCTCACCATTTTAATACAATTTTTTATGTTGTGCAGAATCTTATAATTATTGTGATTAGTGTAGACACTGTAGCAAAACACCCGGGAATGTAATAAGCGTATTTCAATTTTTTTAATTATTATGGATACCTGTTTCAGAACATCAAACAAACTGAATAGTTGAATCTTATGCAGTGAATTGTATGACTGCCATCTAATTATTGTACTGGTGCTGTAACAAAATGGAAAAACAACAATTTACAGCTCATTTTGAAATACTATATCGTTTCTTTTTAATATAAATAACAACCTACTGAGGTAAAAATTAAATTTATTCGTCTTTTCAGCGGACTTCAATACTCTGTTGATGAAGTCTTGATTACTTCATGTACTAACCTCACTTTTCGTGCGAGTAAAAACATTAAATATTGGTTTGAATTGTTGATAAACAAAAGAGACGCTAACATAACCTATAACTTTATTCCCTACTGCAGTCGAACATATAAAAACAGTATGTTGTAGTACTTTGGATAGAATATACGTCTTAAATAAATAACTATGAAGATAAACAGGTGGTTTATAAATGCAACGACTAATTCCCAGGCGAATACATATATACAAACTAGTTGGGAATAAACAAAAATGAACAACAATCAAATATTCGCGGGCTCAACTAATTCCACGACATCTAGATTACAATGACGTCAAATATATTTTGAGTTTGTTTCATGCCACGGGCCACAGCACGTCGCTGTAGTCTCTCGTGATTTCATAATACGCCATTTTCTTTGTGTGTGCACTTTGTCGACTTCTACAACATTACATCGTATTTTTCAATAATAATATATTAAAGGTAAAATTCATTTTGAATAAACAATACTCGTCACGACATTCATTCATATGTAACAATGAAATATAACTCAATATAAATAACATCATCTAACTTCATCCACCTGCAAAATATCATGAATAAATGTATGGATAAAGCAACTATATAATTCTGTGTTGACAGATTCTTTAAAGCCATTCACAAAGTGAAACGTAATATTTTTTTATTTATTTTTCCACCATACAATCTGAACCATTTACCATTATGAATCTAAACAATTTCCAATTTTACATTTATTTTTTTTTTTTGAGGTTAATTCCATCAAAATGCAATTCCAACATCGGCACAAAATAAACGCAAAAATTGAAAATTTATATCCGAAAATGAATCATCCGATTTTTTAATCGTATATGTGTGTGTTTGTGTGTGTGTTATTACTATGATTATTATTATTGTTATTATTATTATTGGCATTATTATTACTTTTTTCTCAATACGAGATAAATTGTCTACGTCATTGTGGTATGAGAATGAATTTTTTTTTTGTCACTGTGTGACACGGTGATGATTCATTGACAGATAGATTGTATATTTTAAAAACAAAATGTGATCTTGTTGATATTATTTGAAGTGTAATTTTCTGACTAATAGTTTGGCTTTCACTGCCTCTGTCTCTCATTTCACGTCACTCTTTTTCTTCCTCAATGCATTCGCAATTACCCTTTCTCCGTCTCTAAATGCTATCTGACTTTGCTAAACACGGTACTTTCTATAGTGCCAACACTATTCAATTATTTTTTCTTTTTGAGAATCGTCATATCCGCCTATTGAACTGTTTAAGATTAATAACGTATGTTTGAATACAAAATATATATTAAATTTTATTAGATTTAAATGGATAAGTGACAAGAGGAGTTATAATCTTTTGTGGAGAGGGGAACAAAATATTTTTGGTTCAATCTGCCACATAACAAGTATTAAATATAAAAAATTGTTGATAATCATCATGCTACTTTCTACGTCATGATATATATGTATATATATTTAAATATATATATATATATATATATATACAACCAATGAAAATGATTTGGAGTTGTGTATAAGCAATTTTATTTGGTTAAATGACGTTGAAAATGTTTTATTTGATATGTTGCGTATTTGGTAAGCTAATGTATTTAATTTTATTGTATGTTTATTTATTCATTTTGTTTTTTCTTTTTTTCTTGAATTCTGTTATTAGAAAACATTGGAAAATGGCCTCACGCAAGAAGGTGCTGCTCAAAGTAATTATTCTTGGTGATTCAGGTGTTGGAAAAACGTCACTTATGAATCAGTATGTGAATAAAAAATTTAGCAATCAGTACAAAGCAACAATTGGAGCAGATTTTCTTACTAAAGAAGTAATGGTTGATGATAGGATAGTTACCATGCAGGTATATTGATATTTGATTTAATAATTTAATGATAGTTTTTTATTTTTTTTTTTGGGGACTTTATAATTGTTTTTGTTTTATTTCATTCAAAGATTTGGGACACGGCGGGACAAGAGAGATTTCAATCATTGGGAGTTGCATTCTATAGAGGAGCTGATTGTTGTGTGCTTGTGTTTGATGTGGCAGCACCAACTTCATTCAAGTCACTCGATTCATGGAGAGATGAATTTTTAATTCAAGCATCACCAAGAGATCCAGACAATTTTCCATTTGTTGTGTTGGGTAATAAAGTGGATTTTGAAAATAGAGCTGTAAGTTGACATTTTTATATATTGTTACCGAGTGTGAATACATTTTAAAGATTTTGATCAATCCTTATTTTTTTTTTTTTTTAATCAATCAGGTCTCCAGTAAAAGGGCGCAACAGTGGTGTCAATCCAAAAATAATATTCCATACTTTGAAACTAGTGCAAAAGAGGCAATTAATGTCGAGCAAGCATTCCAAACGATAGCGAAAAATGCTTTGGCTCAAGATGGTGAGGTAAGAATCTGATAATCATAATTTTATTTCCTGACCTTTTTTTTTTTGCAAACAAAAATTCAAAATCTAAATATTAATAAATTAATTTTCAGGTTGAACTTTACAATGAATTTCCCGATCAGATTAAACTTACTAATGACCAAAGAAGCAACGGTAAAGGTGATTCGTGTGCTTGCTAGGATGACAAATGCTTACAAATTAATTCGATCAACTTCTACAAAAGTATAAATAAAAGGTGGAAGAAAGGAGTAAAAATAACAACTACAAAAATCGGGAGAATGAAAAACGCAGCTCACATTGTTACGGTTCGTTAGAGAATCTCTATGCGTTGAGAAAAAAAAAGGAAAAATATAACCAACAATAAGTGGTGAACAAATGCGACGAGACAAAAAAACATAACCTAAAAAGTCACAATCTCATCAGTGTCTTTATTCAACATCCATATGTCTCTCTTATCGCAATAAATTTCAAGATATCAGAAAACAAGGTGATATAGAGGTAAAATAATATCGAATTTTACTACGTCAAAATGAGCCTTTCGAAAAATTCAAGATCTTCATTGAACATAAAAAAAAAATATATATATATATATATTTTCTCTTATCACAGACAATCCCCAAAATTGATTTTTACATTGAGATAAATACCGTATCAACTAATCTTATTTGTTTATCGAAATAACACTTACACTCACACCATCACACGCTCTCAAAAGAAAGGAAAAAAAAATTATAAATAAATGAATGAAAATGAAGAAACACAAAAAATTATAAAAATTTTTTTTTTTTTTTTTTCAAATAATCGTTAACGTGCTATCAAAATTAAAATAAAAACAATAGTCCTGCGATTTGAATGGAAAATTGTAGCGCGGCGTGAAATACGCAATTAGTTAAAGTAAATGTTTAGGTGAAATATTAAAGATCATGATGCAAAATTATTATCGGTCGTTGCTACTGAGATTCATAGATAGATTTATCTGATTTAATTATTTACTATATACATGCATTAAAATTATTTTTTTTTTTGCTGACGCGTGTCGTGAACTCTATTTGATGTATAATTTTGTTACGTGTCACGGCAACGTTATTGTAATTATCATTTGCACAATAATAATTTGATGGCTTTTGACAATTTATCATTTTGCAATATAAATTAGAATATAAATAAACTCTATCTACGTTCCCTGGTACGCATCGTATATTACATCTTGCCGATTGTGGGTTGCGTTTTATAGATCAAATAGCAAACAACTATTTGATGTCATAGTTTATGAAAAAAGAAAATAAATAAATGAATAAATAAATAAATAAATAAATGAAAATATAATTGCATATACAGACACTCACATATCGATAATTGTCATAATTTATTTGAGTAAAAAATTTACTGAGGACGTTTGTCGCATTAATTCTTTTGCTTTTGTTCACTGTATGCAGACGGACCTTTTACATCTACCAATATAAACAAATTGTTCCACACACACACACACACACACACACACTTCCTATGTTCTTCTCTCTCGCGTTGCATTCCCTCATAAAATATCTCATTAGTTGATTTTTCAAAACATATTTTCGAAGCGCAATAACAATTAAAAGCGATGAAACAAAAACCAGTAAAGAACTAATGTTCCCGGTGAATTGTGTGAGTGGATTAATAGCATTGATAGTTCAAGCGCGATTTGAAATCATAAACATAACGTAATATTTCGTATGGAAGGAAAAAAAAAACAAAAAAAAACATGAAAAACTAAAAAAATTATAAATAAACAAACATACAAAAAAATGTTAAAAATAAAGACTTCACATACAAAATAATGAAATTTGTTTAGCACGTGATATATGTGAGGGCTATGTATGCACGCTCATATTATAACTGAAAGAGATTATTACATTCACGTGAATTACATTTTCAATCAGAGTTGTATTTTCATTTCAGTTTGAAATGAAAATTGTAAAAATTAAAATTGAAACAGTGTAAGATCTTTTCTGTTGTTTATTCACCGTGCATGTATACACCGTACATATTGATACACATGTAAATATAATATACAATAATAATCATGACGATTAAAACTATAATTATCATTAATATAATTTTAACTATTTTGTCCTGTCAATGACAGATTATTATAAATAATATTATCATGGATTGCTGCTGCTGCTGCTGCTGCTGATATAAAACTACCAATTGCTACCCTTAGTTCATAAGAAAACAAAAAAAAAAAAAGATGAAAGAGAAAAAATACATTTATTGCGAAAGAAAAACAAACGTGATACATGATATTATATTTATTTACATTATTTTCCCACTGTCAATTCAGGTCTATCATCATTGTGCAATGTCGACACACAATCATTGATTCTTTGTTCCCATTGCAAATTGGTTTAACATTAACTAAACACAAATCGTGAATCGATTTTTATACAAAAATCTGTGAATAATACATCCTGGATTCATTGACCCGTGTGATAGTGATGAGAATAAATACACACAAAATGTAAAGTGTTGCGGGAAAATTGGTATCTCGATGTGTAATAAAACGGACGTGACTAGGCCCGGCAGGAAATTACACCTAAAACGATCAATTGAAGCGTAAAAAATTTGCTCGCGCCCTATTTCATTCAAAATTAAATTGCATATCGCGACAATAATTGTGACAAAATGAATTTGAATAATCCAAACAATAGTGTCTTGAAAATTATCTTTTTCATTTCACAATCATAAAGTCACGCGTCTCATGACTATCACCATTCTGTTTGATGAATATTACATAAGACAGTTGTTGAGTGATGCCGTATATATATATACATATATATATATATATGAAACTACATCAGAAATATATTTCCCATATGAATAAAAATAATTGGAGAAAAATAAAGAAGAGATTCATTATGTTGTTATGACAATTAGTGAACCACACATGATAATGTTGTACACAAATGTATAATGAGACAATAGCAATAAATAAGTGAGGTGAGAGAGAGAGAGAAAATAAAATATATATACGTTATATAATTTACAAGGACATTTGAAAAGTAACTAAATAAAATTCTGTCAAGTCGTTTTCCTATGTGAATTTATCATCAATTTAAATATTGGAGACAGAGCTCGTTAGACAAATTACACACATCTATGAACAGCGCACGGGTACAATATCATAAAATTGCCAATGATCAACGTTGATGCATCTATAATAAAAGTATCGTGTCATGTCACAGTTTACTGCGTTCGTATATGCCTTTTCTTCCTCTCCGTTACCAATATCATATATTTACGGCAATGTCGAGATTTTGCAAATAGATACGATTATGATGCACCGGAATAGAATGTCAAGGTAACTCTAAAGGAAACGGATGTTGTTATTACAAGCCCTTGATGACGTATATATTTATTATAATTTTTTTATTATTTTATTATCTACCTTGTTCCAAAAATATTAATATTTTTTATAGGTTATCTTTTTCTTCTACCACTTACTTTTTGAATATACACACATGATAATTCGGCACGCACTTTCAACGATGATGTAATATATAAAGAGAAGAATAAACAAAACAATGTGCAAATGAGCACTCAATTCTCAAGTTAGTATTTACTGTGGTAAAAGTGATGCACATGATGACCATTTGCTTAAGTTATTAAATATTACTCATGACTTTCCCCAGTGACCTACAACCCATTGATGCATCCGGGCATTGCAACTTTATGTGTTGAACCCGCATTAATTTGTTCCTAATATACAAACTTTCACCACTTTACTCATATAAAAACAAAAGATAAATGTTTATATTTGAATAGATTATTATTATGTGAGAGTAATTTTTAATTTGGATTTTGTATAATATTATTAATGTGGGCCTTGAAATTAATTTGAATATGATTCCAGGAATAGAAGTGAAATTGACATGGAGAAGGTAATAATTGCGATAAAGACTGTATATTACATATTATGTTGGATGTGTACAATAATAAAGTGGGTAATACTCCAAATACTCATTGTATGAATCTTATTTCAAGCACCGTGAAGCATAGAAACGGATACTCCAAGTGGATATATATTTGCATTTACAACATATATCACAATTAAACATCACGCGCATTTTCGCAATGCATTAATTCAATCACAGATTTGAAAACAATTTTGTTGTATATCTCTCTTGAGAATTTACATTTGACTATGGTAAAGTTGTACAATGGTTCTGATAATTTTATCATGGCTTCTATAAATTTAGTTTTAATTATCATCTCTTTATTAAATTGAGAAAATGTCTTGAGATTAATTATTATAGTTATCAAACTTCAATTGCATTCTTTTGCGATTCTTATTTCTAAAAATATGT
Source organism: Zele albiditarsus (assembly GCA_958496275.1). Lineage (NCBI taxonomy): Eukaryota > Metazoa > Arthropoda > Insecta > Hymenoptera > Braconidae > Zele > Zele albiditarsus. Next base: position 2,027,071 of record OY292411.1, read on the forward strand.
GGTTGAAATATTTTACTTAAACTTTGTCAGAGACCTTGATTGTGTTTTTCGTGAAGTGGACAATTGTAACCTCGAGAATTAATAATGTGATTAAAATAATTCTTGCATTTGATTTTGTCTAGTTGCTATCACTATTGTTTTTCTTATTTTTTGATAATTATAAATGTAATATAGTTAAAACTATTTCTCCATAAATTAACAACACTTCATCTCGTCTATTTTTCTCTCTACTCTACATCACTTTGTCGAACGAAATATATATAAGAAATAATAATCCACATTTATTTGTCAATTTGAAAAATCAGTTTGATAATTTAATTACCCATATCATTACACCATAGAATTACTATAATTATTTAATTTCATCTCTTTAATAATGATACGATAATATTAAATGATGAAATCTTTTAACGTTCACAGTCACTTGGCCCAATGACGTAATAGATTAAACGACCCGAATAATTAATGTTATTATCATTCAACGATCCTACATGTCGTTTGCTTAGAACAATGCTAAACTATTTTTTCCTTATTTTAATAAAATTTGATTACGCTTTTTTGTTTCTCACTTTTGTTTAAATATGGTTTTTAGTATCGAGTATTATGTAATTTCCTTTTTCGTGTTTAACAGAAAATAACGATTGGTCTTTGAATGCTGGTGAAAAAGTGAAAGATATCCGGGGAAGTTAGCGGAGCGGATTGAAGCTGCTCATTAAAAAATTGTCAGAACAACTAACTCCCTTAAATATACTTTTTTTTCCAAACAACTACGTTAATTTCGAAAGTCGATAGTTGTGATGTAAAATTGTCGATTTCACTCTCAATCTTTTAGTTCCATTTTTCTCAAGTTTTTATCATTATTTTAAACAAATATATTCAGATATCCCATAACAAAATATCCCTTATATAAATATCCTTAATTTAAAATATTATCAGTTATAATATGATGCTAAATATTAATAATAATGCTGTATAAATTTTCACACCATTATATTTATTTGATGATGTGTATACACAACTACTATAAATGAATATTTTTAGTTTATAATGTATAAGGTTTTATGATTGTAGCTCGAGAACGATGATGACTACGTCAAAATTGAATCAGTACATTTTTATCCATTATAAAATTCTACACAAAATCATCCATCGTTGAAATCTCCAAAATAAATAGAACCAGAGATATGTAGTTTTAAAGTTTAATCAAAAAATTCAAAATCTTAGAAAACAATCGTTCTCATTTCGTTACAAAGATACCACTCATATATCTCATTCTAATTATCATAAAAATTTCATTCCACAATGATTTTCCAAAGAATTTTATCCCCAATAAAAAACATCCCTTACAAATTTTTCGTAAATGTCACCGTATTCGAGTGATAATGAAAAAAACTATTTTAAAATACTTTGCAATTAAATCATCCAAAAATTAACATGAAAAGAAAAAACCCCTCCACTGAATCAATTTTTATGTTGTTCAAGTCTCGGAAACCCGATCTAATATAAATACAATTGGTGATGATCGGCTAAAGAAGTAGAAAAAACGTAAAAAATATAAAATACTAATCAATAGGAAAGTAAAAAAAAAAAAAGTTGATATCAATAAGTAAAACATTGACTGAATGAATCCCCACGGTTATTTCTCGTTGAGCTTAAACAGGTGTCTCCCACACACCTCCACTCCACACTACAAAATACACGTGCCTGGTTTTTGTTGCATTTAACATTGAGAATGCTTAACTTTACGAACATTTACCAACGTATCACTCGCCACAGCACATCGTCCACAAAACAACGTGTCATTTCTCCATATACATCATTTTTATTGTTATGCAAAAAGAAAAAGAGGAAAAAAAAAAAAAGTATAAAAGATCCAAGTGACAATATTTAAATAGTGTATCGATATTATCAAATATTACATACAATTACATATAATAAATGTGTACAAACACACAGTTCTATTCAATTATTATTATGAAAAAAAAAGAAAGAAGAATATACCAAGCGTGTGAATAAATTATCTTGAATATTATTCAACAATATAATCTATACCTACATGCAGCATATTATTGAATAATCATGGTGTTAGAAATGATGGCATGCCGGTACATAAAATACGAACATTGAAAAACCTTGTGTCACACAATGTGTGGTTACGAGTGACCCAATTGCGTTTACCAATCCAGCAAACAAAGCTGGTGTTTACGTAAATTGTCAGTGTGAAACTTATTAATATACCTGGAATAAGTGGTAGTTTTATTTCATAGTTTTTCTTTTTTTTTCAATGTTCAGTTAAATATTGTCTGCGAGTGAAACGAAGTTTAAATAGAATTAAAATTTGATTAGAGATAAAAGAACGATTAGGATGAGAACAAAAATAAATTGAATTGCACTAGCAACAACATCACTTTATTTTCTCATTCACAATCAATTTTGTTTCTTTTGTTTTTCTTTTTTATGACTGAGTTACTTCTCGCTCTCACTCTCTCTCTTTTACTCTATCTCTGTCTATCACGATAATATTCACAATAGTTTGTGATAATCCACGTGTCACGATTGTATATATACGTATACGTTATGTAATGACAAACGAGTAAGAACATTGTGACCAAGTCTGTTCACTTGTACGTTTGGTGATAACATGACAAAGTATAAAAAAAGATTGATGAAGAGTAGATTGTTGTTGGTGAAATCATTGTGAGAGAAATTGAATCGTTGTGGATTTATTATTTTTATTATTTTATATTTTTAATCAAAATGATTTATGATCAATGTTGAATTAAAGATATTTATTGAAGTAAGCTAAAAGGTGCAATGATGCGAATGATACAATGTTGTTCAATTGTCAACACTCTTCTTGTAATTTGTATTATTACAGGTAATTGTTTGTTACATTTTTTATTTTTCATTTCTCTACTTCTATTATTAAATATTATTTTAATTTTTATTCTCATTCAATTGTGGAAAATAATGTTGCATGTGTTGTGTTACCATTCTCATGATCTTCATGATACGCTCTGTTAGATGCTGAATAAATATACATGTGTATATATACGGATTGAATATGTATATATTTGTGTGTGTGTGTATGTGTATGTTGTTGCACATAATCGTTGTCTTCCTTTACATGCATTTGAAGTTGATGTATGCTTATCGTTTATCCTTGGACTTTTGTTTTCTACTATTTTTTTTTGTTCTTTTTTGTTCTAAGTATATAATGAAAGAGGAATGATGATTAGTTGGACTAGTTGTTGTTTCAATTTTGTATTTTATTTTTGTTCTTTCTTATTATTTCAGTATGTGGTGAAGATTGTGAAGACACGGGATGGGAAAAGGTCGAGGGCATGTTACCAGAAAATTTTTCACGCAGTAACGTTTTGTATAGTGGTGGCAATTCCGATGGTATTGTTAGTATATGCTTCGACAGGTATGATATATAGCAATTTTATTTATACACATGTGCTTGTCATATTATGATTTTCAATTATATTTATTCTTCTTTATATATATTTAATACATTTAATCATACATGTTTTTTCAATACAACGCAAAAATTTCAATGATAATATTCATTATATGTTGATGATTGAGAATAAAAATTATTGACAAGCGATTAATACAGTGTGAAAATATTTAAATATAATTAATAATAAATGATTGAGAGTTGAAAAATTTATTGCAGATGTTTAAAAGTAAATTGTAGCGCTTTTTATATTGACTTTGCACGGAGTACTTGTGCCAATGTCGAAATACTCAGTGATGAATTTGAGCCGGCACTCAGTTTTATATTTTTTCATAAAATATGTATCAAAGGTAAGAGAAAAGAGAAGAAAAAAATATAAATATACCAATGAATCAAAGGTTTGATTCATTGTTTGTGGATTTGGTGTGCGTTGATAAAAGTATTATACAGACAATTAATTTTGAAACATTCTCAAATAATTATACAATATTTTATATCTCATCGGGTTTTATTTATTATGTTTGTTATGTTCGGAGACATTTATGAAAGATGTTACTATAATCGAAGGAGTTTATCAGTCGCTACTTAACAATTTAAATATCTATCTAACGATTATATAATATTGAATTTTTGAATCTTTATATAATGTGACAATTCACTTTGATAAATGTTTGAGCGTGATAAACAATTTTTAATTATTATTTCTGAGCATCATACCATCGTTTCACAAATACAATATTCTCAAAGACGACTCATGATATATATATAAAAAAAAATATATAATAGACAAATTGTAGATTTAAAATTAATTCTCATTGAAAAATTAAACTTACGCAAAAGTGACAGCAATAAAATTTGTAATATACTTTTGTTGTGAATGGAATATGAGAACAATTTATCTTTGTATATTTACATGATAATTGCTATTGTTGATTAAACAAAATATTAACAGTGTCAGATGAATGCAAAGGGAATAGACTGTGGCAATTCCAACGAACTTTGGGTGCAATATTGATAGATACTACTGTCACACCACTGCCTGAAGTATTAACAAGAAATCAATGTTATCAGCGATGCATTGAAGCAGGTAAATTTATCAATTTTGAATTTATATTTATTTATTTGAAAAGATTCACAGTCGAAGCTGACATTAAAAAAGTACTCAACATCTTTGTTATGAATTGAATTAATTACTATTTTATATTGTTGTCATGTGGTTATCATTTTTATTTGTGAATTGAATTGGTGGAGTTCTACATGAAAGTATACACTATAGATTATTTATTACAGTCTTAATTAATTGTTACCACTGAGCACAGTATTGTCATTAAATTTCATCACTTTGTAACAATGCTTATACTAAAATCCGTATTACAATAACTGATTCCATTTGATTTCATAACAATATGTTCTGCTACGATAAAAAAAAGAAGAAAAGAATATTCAAATACGCCATTTTCCAACCGGAGAATTTCACAACTAACTTCATAGTATTTGTTTTTGTATTCAGGTTTAAATTGTAAATCTGCACAATTTCGTACCAGCACACCGCTTGGTATTGGGAATGTTCAAGGAAGATGTTCACTATTGTCAATAGAACGTGGCACAAGACCACAATCATACAGAGCATCTATGTATCGTGATGAATATTTGGAGACGCAGTGCCATAAGCTGTGTAAATATTTCACTTTCTATAAACTTTCTTCAATATTTATTTAATTTAACATTTCTTTATCTCTTTATAGCCGATAATGATTATTGTTCCTATGCAGAATTTCGTAATATGACATTGCCATATTCAGATTTGAAAATAATTGGTGTCAATGAAAAGCAGGTAACTTATCATATTTATTAAATGAAATTTGAATAATTTTAACAATTAAATTATTATTTGCTCATTTTTATTTATTCATTTATTGTTATTGGTGTTTAATTTCAATATATTTAGTGTGAAAAAAGATGTGGTGCTGCGAATGATGGATTCATATGTCGTGGATTCACTGTTGATTATACCATGCACAATGCGTCCAATAAAAATTCATCTGTTTGTTTATTACACTCAGAAGATACCATTAGTGCAGGAGTTAGTGCATTGATGACGGCAATGAACGCGATTTATAAAGAAAGAGAACCATGTTTAAATCGTAAGATTTATGAAGAAGTTGTGACTATTAATTTTTATTGAGATTCTAAAGATGAATGTCAGGGTAATGAACTGAAAAATATTACATTGTTCTAACAGTGAAAATTACATCCATGAAATACAATCAGAAATAGAAAGATTAATGGAGAGTTAAAAATATTGGTGTATTTCATGAGTTTTTCCAACAGATGATAAGATTTACTGAGTCCTCATTCATTTTTCCATCGTCATATAGCTATTTCAAGAATAAGAATTGAAGAATCAAGTTGATATTTTTCGAGCCATGACCTTGGAATTATCCTCAATATATGAATAAACATAATATGATAATTTTATACTTGATTTCAGTCAAAGTCTCATGTGGAAATACGAGTTTAACTATCCAATTAGATACGCCAGAACCATTTCATGGTCGAGTTTATGCCAGTGGATATAGTGAAACGTGTGATGTTCAAGGCAAAGGATTGAATCAAACAATTTTTCAATTGAGGATACCAGATAAAAATGAAATAACACAGGGAAATATTGAATGTGGAATTATTCCAGCATTTGCGATTAATAGCGATAATGAGTAAGCTCCATAATATTTTGTCCCTTTTCGATTTGTCAATTTGTTCTAGACCACTTATCTTTATCAACACATTGAACCAACCTCGGTCAATTGATTAATTGAATAATAAACAAAAGATCAATAGGATAATACTCAAAAAGTTATATCATCAATTATATTTTAATTCTGTTTCTACTTCAATTTCACAGAACAAGAATAGCAGTGTGGGTAACTGTGATTGTTCAATTCAATCCAATAATCCAACGTCTTGGTGATCAGGCGGTAAGAGTTGGTTGTACATTAGACGACAATGAAGTTCCATTACCCAGAAATATAACAATTGGATCAAGTTTTAATTTTGTTAATCCTAAGTAAGTTAAAAAATTGAATTCTTCAATTAATAATAGGAAAAATTTCTCAATCTCGGCACTGTAACAAAAATAACTCAATTGTTTATTCATATAAGTGCTGGAATACCACCAATTATTGGAACTGTATTCAATACAACGGATTCACCAATGGTGACAATGAGAATACTTGATGATGAAGGTCAAGAAATAACTTCCGCTGATTTGGGTCAACGGCTCATATTAAAAATTGATATTATTCCATCTGACGGTTGAAATAATTTATTAAATAAAACAATTGAATAATATAATTAATCAATTGTACAAATTAATTAATTGAGCTGAAATATTTCAGGACCTTATGATATTGCTGCTGGACATTTGGTCGCTAGCAGTTCTTCTGGAGATTCATCAATTCTTCTACTTGACGAAATGGGTTGTCCGACCGATCCAAAAATATTTCCTGCAATGTTTAAAGATCCTGCAGATAATCGGTCACTTATATCAACATTCACTGCCTTCAAATTCCCTGACAGTTATCGTGTTAAATTCAATGTTATTGTCAAGTTCTGCTTGTCCCAGTGTCAACCGGTAATGTGTAATGCCATTTAATTAGAAATAGTAATACAGAGAGAAGATTATTTTATAACTACAAATTTATTTATTTGTTCGTGAAACAAATTTGTAAATAAATTCTTAGAGTAAACGTATAACTAATTTGTCAGTGTTAAATTTCAGGTACAATGTAGGATTGGCGCTTTGACTTTGGGAAGACATAAGAGATCATTAGTACAGGTGACACCGATGAATATAAATTCCAATACAAGTGACACGACGTTGGATGAACTTCCACTTGAATTTTCGATTATTGTCAGGGACGATGCAATCGCTGCCGATCCACTGCGTGCTGCCAAAAGTCCTGATACAATTTTAATTGCTGGTGAACGTACGTTGTAATCATATTGAATATTTAAACAGTTGTTCGTTTAAGGTTATTCTCTCGGACGTTCAGTTTGATCAATATCTCACTATAAGTGAGCAAATTAATACATGTTACACGATAGATTATTAAATGATTTGCTATTTTCATTTACAGAACTAGAAACATAATTGTCTCGAAATTCCCTAGGTGCAGTTGAGTTTGTTCTCACTTTGATATTGTTTCCTCAACGAAATAAGAAGTAGTGTTTTTATGTTATTGTGAAAAGTGTGAATTAATCTTCGCTCGCTATAGATCATGAACTGAATAAAAAGCGAATGAGTATAATTGAACAAGCAGTTTAATTAATTATTTTCACCGTTTTCAGAATCAATGGAAGGCCTTCTTTGTGTGGATGCTGCATTAGCCATGGGTCTACTCATTCTTTGGCTAATAGTACAAATTATCCTTACTGCAACATGTATTTATGTGATTCGACGTTATCGACGAGTTGCAAGAAAAGCGGAAGAGGATCGTGCTGATATTTTAACGAGACATCTGTACGGAATTCATGGTGGTAATTTTGAAATTTCAAGACGTGTTCGATGGGCTGATCACAACGGATCGTCCATCAGTTGATGCAAAATAATAATTACATAATTTTTGCAAAGAGAAAATATTTTAGAAACGTAATAAGAAAGAAAAAAAATTGTCTGGGAATAATTATCTCCAGTTAATCGTGTTCATACTAATTTTATTTATTTTATGTTTGTAATTTTAAGTTGGTACTAACTGTATCTAATTAAAGCCAAAGTTGTGTGTATAGCGGTTTGATTATAAAATTATATTCTTCTCTATGACAAATAACTATATATTTCATTTAATTCATTATAAAAAGTATCAATACATTAATTAAATGTAACGATTTGTTTATCCATAATTGACACATGATGTGATGATTTCATTTGATACATTATTCTACAGACTTATTTTTTAATTGACTCGATCAACCTCGAACAGTTCCAGATGAACATGCTCCGTAGTTCGCTAGATTTACAGCTAAAACAGAGAAAAAACAAAAGATACTCAGTTTCAATGATGATATATTACAAATGCTTCGGCATTAATTTGTGTCTATTAAATCAATTAAGCAGATGTACTATTAATTAGAATGTGCTGTATGGCTCAATTAATTCAATAAATAAGAGTATGTAGGCACAAAGAGATAAGAAATATATTTTTTTTCTCACCTCTGCCACATCGTTGAGCACATCCAAGGCGTCCCGGATTACTGTAAACAATTCCATCTGTGCCACATACAGGATTGTACTCCGACGTATTCTAAAGTGCAAAATTTTAATGCAAAAAATATAATGAGTAAAGAATTTGCTATCATTTGCTTAATTATCATGACGTGAATAAATATAGCATTAAGTATATTATATTTAGTTAGTTAGATGAATAATTTATTAATGCGATGACAAATTGGCAAACACATGTGGTGTTTTATTAATATATATATATTGAACATTGCAATGAAAATTCACATTCGGTTTTGATGAAGTCGTTCAATTTTATTTTTTTTTTTCTTCCATCTTTCTTATCATAATAATAGAGTTATGATGACAATGTTATTCAACTAATTTTATTTGGAAACTGTGTGAGTCCAAAAATATAATAGGGTCCGAAGTTTTTACTATTGAATAAAGGTTTCTTTCTTATTGAGTGTTTTTTTTGAGGCATTGTAACACTGAGTTTTGGACCGTTGAATTACGTAAACAAGAATATGGTGAGAAGAATTTATTTTTCCCTGTCTTTTTGTTCATATTTTATGAAATGTTATATTAAATTTCGAAAATTATGGGTGCTGATAAAGAGGCTGTTTTTTTTTTGCAAATCCAATTACCGGAATTTGACGTAAAATAAAAAAACTAGTTTTTTATACTTCAAATGTTAAAAAATTCGTGTTGAAGTGCTCGATTAAATTCACAAAATAATTCCACTGTGATCCTCATCACTTTATCATTCAATAACAACACTAGCAAAGATTGAATAATTAAATGGACAAATGAAAAAATACATATCAATTATCTTTATATCTAGTATGATGAAATATGAAATAACAAAAACAAACAAACAAAAAATTGGATGACTTGACAACTGTAAACAGAAATCCAGACTGAAATGGAATGTATACAGATATGAGAACCGGTTTGGTAATTAACTTTGCAAGCTATATATTTTTAAATCATGTGCAAAAAAATTGAAATAATATTGATATGTAATGTTATCATAAATTAACTATCATAACTATGTTTTCCTATATCTATTTCAATAATTATAAATTATATCACTCACTTGACAAACGCTTATACATCTTTCTGTCGACATTGTTGTTGTTGTTGTTGTTGTTGTTGGACCAGTTGGAGCGGATGTAACTGGCCTTGATGTAGTACGTTGAAGTGTAATTGGATCTAAACGATCAGCTGGGCCATCAAAAACAAATCCATCAACCGGAAATAATATATCATTATCAAAATTCTGAAAAACCAATGATAAAAATTAATTATTGAACATATATCACTTTGATAAAAACTAATCAATCATAATACAAGTGAAATTGATTTACCTGTGGACGTGCTTGTGTTGATAATAAACAACAACTGGATATGATAGCTAGAAAAAACATTATATAAATATATTAATTATAATTGATCAATAATTATTGACGAGTTAATAAAATAGGAATAATTTTGTATATACTAATTACCAATTATAGTTAATATCCATTTTCCTTGTGCCATTTTATATTGATTGATACAATTATTTATAAATGAATATTAATTATTTATCAAAGGGAAAAGAGTAAAAAGGAAAAATGTAATCCTGACCGTAATCCAAAGACGATCAATGATCAAATGACGATGTAGTAGCTGATTCATGTTTACTTATATAGTGTTTGCCTTGTGACACTTGTCAGGGAAATAGTCAAGAGTGGTGTTAATCACGCGTGTCAAGTTTATTCCATTAAATATTCCACTTCTCACAGATACATATGCAAATATTAATGTTCAGTTTAAAATCATATTAAAATATTTTTCACGTTTTCTCGAACCGGTCAGCTTTTTGCATTTATAATAAATTTGTCAATGCAGTATCATCGATTTGTAAGAAAAGGTTTCACAATAAATGCTCAATGCTCCTTTCATTGACCAAATAAAGAACGAAATTATTGTACAATATATATTAAATTTTATCAGATGATCTTGAAATTTTTATTTCAAAACATTTTATTAAATATAGACAAACAAATTTATTATAATTGATGAATTAATTTAATGGTATTGGATAACTAATAGGAATTTCTTTATCATCAATTGGATAAATAAATATATACATTTATAATTATTGTTTTGAAGGTATAGAGTAGAGTTTAGAAGAACGAAAATAATGTCAGAAAGTGTTTGACCATGAAATGACCCGTGGGAATCCCATCTCTTTTTTTTTTTTTCGTGGTCAGTTTCAATCGCTGTCTCATTGGTATGTGAATAATATTATATAGAATTTTTATTTCACATGCATATCTCTAATGGAATATATATGACGTTTGTATTTCTTCGAAATTTATGATTCATTTTGTCACTGAATGAATTTATTCAGTGATACAGTAATTACTTTTACATTATTCATTTTTATATTTTTATGTTATTATTAATCTTAGAAATTTAGATCATTTAAAAAAGAAATAAGGAAATTATGTCTAATGTTATACAATCAGGAGAATAGTAATTGGAGAGTACTTCGTTATAATTATTATTGTGAGATAACGAGTGAGGAAGAATAGTGCTGGAAAAAATTTTACACGAAAAGAAAAAAACACTATGTGGAAAAAAAAATTGTTGTCTGTAATATTTGGTTCCATTTGGATCTATTTATTTACAATCATAACAACGAGAACCGATAGAAACATATATATATATATATTTCCTAATTTTCCAGATAAAGATAAACTATTTTTCCCTGACATAAATATATTTCACGTACCGAATTAATTGATTACTATTTGCAGTTGTAATAATTATTTCAATGTCATTATTTTTTACTTATAAACAAGGATGAGATTCAGAGTAAGCGGACAAAATAAACTTGGAAAAATAAGTCTCCTGGGAAAAAAAGAAACACAGGAAAATTTACATTGCGGATAACCACCTGATAAATTGTTGGGAAATCCCAAGTTGCTTTTTTTTTTTTACAGTGTTTATAGTTATACATTCCTGCAGAGAATTGTCATTTCAATTGAATGATATAAATTTAAAATATATGTCTGTAGTTTATTTTTCATGGTGAATTTTTCTTTTATGATTACCACTTCTTCAAAATTCATTTTCGTGCCCCATTTTGCTTTGTGACCTATTTTTTTCCGTTGCTATTTTTGTTTGTATCATTTTAATTATCCATCGTCATTGTTACTTAGATTGAAGAATTATTGTATGTTAATAAAACATTGCCATTTATACAAAATATAAATAATTGCTCCAATTTGTTAGTGAAATTTCTCAAATTCAGAAATTTTTATCTCTCAACTTTCATTCAAAATTATCCTTGAGGTTCATTTCATTTTTCTTTTTTTTATTTAATTCATAAACAATCTCAGAAATACATCGAATATATTTCATTATAAATTTCCAGTCCGTTAATCATAAAAATATAAAGATAAATACTTAGACTTATATGTTTAATGGTAAACTTTTAATTTAATATCTCTCACGACAGTCGTCGTGAAATTGAATTCAAGTTTTAACTGATATCAAAAAAAACAAAATCTAGCTCCACATCTATCTTTTGTTTATTGCTCGAATAACCGTGATTGGAAAATATTGGCTATTATAATATACATAAATAAAATTGATTTTATACAGTAGTTCATTCAGCCACATAAAATTTATCATCAATCATATAGTAATAATCAATAGAGGCTGTTTTTGAAGAGGAATTTATTGAAAATTTCACTGAAAAATTGCATTAACATTTATTACTCACATAATATATTTTACAAAAAATTTCAATTTTTATAACTGAACTAATAGAAAGTATTTGATTTATTAATCTTTCGCCTTTTTTTTTTTTTGTACGAAAGTTTTCAACACGGCAATAAACAAGGAAATATTTGCCTTTAATGTTGCATATATAATTCTTTCACATTTATGAAAAGAATATATACATACATATTTTTAGATATATATATATATATATATATATATATATGAAATTTTTTATACGTTATATAGACGTAATTTATTTCAAATTAAATCAACATATAATAATAGGGTTTCATTTATTTTTGTTGTTATTCTGTTTTTTTTTTCGTTTCTATTTTGGAATAATGCATGCATTACAATTTATTATATCACCATTACTTCCATAGTTATATACACGCGATATTTTTATTCCTCTATACATATATAGATACATAGATATATGTATATGTGTATATTTTTTATATGTACTTTTGTTTATTTTGTCATATTTTTTTCCATTTCCATTTCAATATATATATATAATGATTCCAATTTGTCAAATATATAATGGACGCAGCTCGTTTTTACTTTCTTTATTAATTTGTCATAGTGTGTTACCGAGATTGAATATACTCAAAACAGAATATAAAATATTTTCTACACACGTCATATACAAGTGATTAAAGTACAATTTTTTTTCTTTCTTTTCATTGAGAGGATCAAGACCGAAAATTCACCGTATTGTTACCAGTGCAAAAAAAAAAAAATATTGCAATATAAAAATCATGCCGAAAAATTCACCACCACAATAACGAGAATACAATTGTAAAGAAATTGCGCGCTATCGAGAGAGAAGAGAATTGAACGTGGATAAATCATAATATAGATGAAAGTGAAAAGATCGAAGGAAGAATTGAAAAAAAAAACATAAAACTATTACACTTGCTTTCGATTAATTACCATTTCTCTAAACAATATAAACAAAAATATTTCACTGCAGTTTGAGGGATCAGTATTTTGGAAATTATTACACAAATAATTATTCTCCACTTTATTAAAAAGAAAAAAAAAAAAGGAATTTCATAAACATATTCTATCCACGATAGATAAATCTACAACAAATTATTCCAAATGTCCAATATCATATTGATATTATCAAACCGAATACTTTACTTATTCAACCAATTGACTAGTTAAAAAAAAAATAAAACAATAAATAAAATAAAGAATAAATGATCGAAACATAAAGTGGAAAAAAAAATGGAACAATTCCCGTTTTTCTTCTGTTTTTTCCTTTGCACATTTCGTATTGCCTGAGAATACATCGCCTATTCTCATCCAATTGGAAGTAAAAATGGACAATAATTGTAAATTATCAGACAATGCAAATAATATTAAACAAATCACAGCAATATATATAATGTTTTCAGTCAAATTCTTGGACAGTTTGCCATTACAGTATAATTTCATTGTACTTTTTTTCTACAAGGCCTATACACGTATACATTAGGGTGCACTATAAAATAAATATTGTTCCTCTTCCAGCCTATAGCATCATATATATCAATAGAGATACGAATAAATTTTAATATGAATAACTGTGAGTTCCGAATTCACCGATGATAATTAATTTGTCCAACTGTATAACTTAAATCCAATAGTCTGCATTGACATTCCAACATATAGAATATTTTATCATATCTCGTACACAATAATTGAAAATTAACGTATTATGAAGATAAACTAATATCAAACCAAATTGATTAGCGTATTGTTGATAGCGCAATGTATATTAATTGTATGGAGCAATATCATTATTTAATCGACACCGGTGAATGCTGACCTTACCTTAATAAATTAATTATATAGAGGAATACGTATACGCGTAGAGTTCTAAACAGTTATGAACAGTTATTAGAAGGATAGAGAGATTCTGATTATTTTAGCGCGATTATTTTTAACGAATAACAATTTTAGAGAAGAACAACCATATATTCGCGTGTATATATTCAACGATCTCTGGTGACTGAAAAATGTTTCAACTATAATTTCATGTTTATTTTCCCCTTTTATATATATATATATATATATATTGGGAGAAAATACTACAGTGAGTGTTCGAAATATAACAGGCAATATTTGGTATTGATTGAAAGAATAATTTCAGATGTTTCAGTTTTGGCGGAAAAAATACTTGGATGTTGATAATTTTTCCTAAAGCTTTGACAGCAGCTATAAATTTACGGTTACATGAAATTAAAAAAATTGGCAAGAGAATATATAGCACACAGAGTATATTTTTTATTACTATCTGAGTTGTTTGAACTAAAAATAAAATCACGGAGAAATTGGATTCTCAATTAGGGTCGTCTTCGAATTGTGAAACAAGTTCTAAAAATTCGTACTTTTGTAAATAGATGAATCCATAACACTTGCGAGACTTCTCTATTTTTTTCCTTTTTATTTCTTACATAACAATTATATAGAGAAAGTTGATAGTGCCGCGCAAGCAGAAGAATTAACAAACAACAGTTTAAATCCAGATTAATCTTGATGAAAATTGACCAACAAAAATTCCATGTAATAAACCGAGAAAATAAATATTTCTATCATGTCTATAAGTTTTTCTATTATTGATTCAATCGAAAACCTACTTTGTCCTTTCGAACACTCACTGTCCCATACCGTTCCTCTTCAAGTAATCATTTTTTTTCCATATCAATAATTCCGTGTCGATAACATTGACACAAATAAGTTTTGCATACAATAAATACTGATATAACATTCAGAGAAAAATATAGTGCCTATAAATTGTGTTAGTCTAAAGTAATAATGTTTTTTATTCATCTGCTGTTCATTCAAATTTCTCTTGCATTTAATAATTCTTATTTATTTCTATTTCTTTGTGAATGAAAGAGACTAAAAATCAGACCAATATTTGCGTCACATCACACGTTGATTATGACAGAAAAAAATAAAATCCACATACTATTACAGATATAAGAGTGTATAGTTTTACTTTTTTTTTTCTTTTTTTTCGTCGTTTCGAAGATGTGAAATACTGACTGTAGGCTTTTTCAGATATACATCATATTAAATTCCATATCGTATTCAGAGAGTTGCACATTTCATCGAATTCGGTTGATTTTCATTTTTAAATCATGCATTAACTTTTCTTCTGTCAAAGGCGATTAAAACTTGTATTCTATAGTTTTTAGAATTCAAATATATATATATATATTTATTTATATATATATATATATATATATATATATATATATATATATATATATGTATTTATGGTTGTCTACGCGTCCAATGTTGAAGATTTCGTTTTTTTTTTTGTTCCTGATTTTCTTGTTTATCTATAGAACTGCTGACCACTTTCATTATACAAGATAATTTCGTTTTATTGACTACCACACTACAGGGTTCCTGAAAAATTGATGGAAAAATAAACAAAAGATTTAACAATTTATAATATGAAAATTGACATATATTATATGAAATCTTGATGAAAGATTTACCGAAATTTGTAGTTGCACCGGATTTCATATCAATCCTTTTAATATTATCAAAGCGATTGTTATTCATCGGATTATCACCGTTATTAACATTGACTGGTGACCACTTTTTTCCTCTAACGCCAATGAATTTTCCTCGTATTTCCCATCGTGGAATTTTTTTACCACGGATACCAGACATTCCAAATACTGCGCGTTTATCAAATTGCAATGAGTTGTCGTCGAATCTTGAGACTGAAAATAGAAGTGAATTAATTTTTCTACTGTTCCCATCTTCATTATTGTATTAGAATTATATACTGGTGTGAAGTGTGTTGAATAGTGTAATTGATAACTAGAAAAACTAGGTATTGCACTTGAATTAGGTCCAATGTGAGTCATGGTTTTTAACGGGTCAATACTGCTTGCATCACTATATCTCGGAATAATGGTGTTCTAGAACGGTTTCTTCGCGATATCTCTTTCCTGACTGTTTCTAAGACCAAAATGGATCATATGAAAATTGAAGAAGAGATAGTTGTCTATAACTTTGATTTCAAACTATTTTCAATAAGTCTAATAGTTTTTGATACACAATAAAATCTATTCATACTTTCAATGATAATAAGAATTCTTCTAATTTCCCCAATTTTTTGGAAATTTACATAGCTGTAGGTTGAAACCTATGAAACTCTTGAAAAAAAGTTTCGAACAAGAGTTGTAGAGAATTAATTCTTCTATAAATTTTATTCATAGAATGTTGGTCGTAGGTCGGACCAGAGAGGAGATATTGCGATAAAACTAAGATGTTGACGTGAGTGGCCAACTGTAGGCATTCAGGATTTTAATATCCAACTTTAAATCAGGGATGAATTGGACCTATCAAGAATGACGATTTCTGGACTCAATACCAGGACCAATTCTCAGTTTAAGATACTAATCAACCGTCTGCGCCTGATAGGGATTTACTAAACCCTAAATATTGATAAAAATAATTACAACAATAATTTACCTTGCAA
The DNA here is from genome assembly GCA_958496275.1 of Zele albiditarsus. Classification (NCBI taxonomy): domain Eukaryota; kingdom Metazoa; phylum Arthropoda; class Insecta; order Hymenoptera; family Braconidae; genus Zele; species Zele albiditarsus. Next base: position 2,044,033 of record OY292411.1, read on the forward strand.
TGCAACACTTCTTTCATTTCGTTTTCCCCTCATACCAACAAATCCCATACTACCACGTTTATCACCATCCTTTTTACCACGCATTCCTTGAAATCCCATTGGCGCTCGTTTCTCATACTCAAATGGATCAACAGAATAGTCATTAAAATAGCCATCCACATCGTCTTTCTTGCCTCGCATTCCCTGAAATAATTTAATTTAATATTAAAAGAAGTGACCTTTCTAACTTGTATACTTATTCATTCACCAATGTATGAATAAGTTGACAAGTTAGATATACACGAACACGAAAGTGTATAAAGCGACACAACGAAGAGAATTTGTAAACGTGGCATTGGATTATTCTGTTTAAGGACAATGTTTTATGCAACAGGTAAGTTAAAAGCAAACAATGCAAATAATGTTGCACATTGTGTTGCGTGCGAATTACTATGTTATAAATTTACCTGAAAACCCATGACTGCTCTTTTCTCTAAATTCTCGAGTTCTTCCAAAATATCTTGTCTATCTCTTATATCATAGTAGCCAGATAGTGGTTCACGATTTTCCCATTCTTTCATAGCATCATAATCATTTTTTTTACCACGCATACCTTGAAAGCCCATTTTCATTGCACGTTTATTACCAACATTCTCTGAATATTCATTTACATATAATTTATGAGGCATTATTTGGGGTAATCCAATATCATTTCTTCGTTCCTTTTCTTCGAAAATCTGTGAAAAAATTTTTATCAGATTAATTTTCGAACAGTTTTTACAAAGTTTTTTTTCTTACAACTGCGACTTTTAATACGGCGTTATCCGAAACTTGAGAATGAATGACTCGATGGATATGATTGGGGTGAAAAAATGTTTGTAATCGTTGTCGCTAACGTCTAAAGTAGCCGTTTTTTTTTGCACACAAAAAATACCCGTATATATAGTACGAAATGTCTTTTTGTTTCTTCTCTCAAATAATTTCCTACATAAGTTACGAAAGCACCCTAAGCTAGCCAAATTTTTTTAACCCACATCTATAACTTAAAAACTTTTTGATATCTTGAAATAAATTTTTGGGCAAATATTTTCACGATAAAATAACGAAACTTTTGCAACCACGATAATTTTTTTTTATCCCTCATCACTCCAGTGATAATATCTTTAGAAAGAAGCTCAATACTCTGGATTTCCAACGTAGTATTTTTCCTCAATATCAGATCAACAATCATCACCTAGATACAGTTACAATAACTAAATCTATTCGCAAAAATTACAAATAATATTCATTTATTTTTAATGAATAATTTTTCTCTAAAAATTGTCAGTAGCCTTTGACATCAAAATGTAAATATGTTCTGTATAAATCTTTCTTTCAAAGCGGTTCATCCCCCCCCCCCCATCGTAAACACTTTTTTAGACTTTCAAATTATTTTATAAATATTGAATTTTGAGCAATGAAAAAAAAAAAGAAGGATGAATGACATGCCATTCACTTTCATGATTGTAACCGTAAAAAAAACACATACATCTTTTTGCTTTTATGAACTTTTAGTTCCTGTGTATATATATATAAAATTAACCGCATACTTCTGGTACAACGAAATCCCAGTGGCGTAAAATGTTTGGTGTCCCATTCATGCGATATACAAATAAAAATAAAGATAAATAAATATATATATATAGAAAAAACGCGAACATACTTCTTCAAGCGATTTCTTTCCTCGCATTCCCTGGAATCCCATCATTGCACGTTTGTAGTATTCATCGTCTGCCATTGTTTTTTTGCCTCTCATGCCTTGAAATCCCATGGGGGCACGTTTCTCGTACTCGTCGTTATAAAATACTTCGTTGAGATCAGGCGTCACGAGATCGTTTTTCTTCCCTCTCATTCCTTGAAAACCCATGGGTGCCCGTTTTTCGAATTCATCCTGTACAAGGTTGTTTTTAACATCTATTCCAACAATATCCTTCTTTCCCCTCATTCCCTATTGGAACAAATTGATAAATGTCAAATGATTATAGAAATTCAATTTTAAGATATATTTAATAATTACAGGAAACATTTAAAATCACGTAGGATATTATTGGTGCGAGATATGAATAAGAATTTTATTATTATTCCCAGCTTGTAAGACAGTGACTCACTGTTTTCTGGTTTATTTAAAAAAGCTTGAACACTTTTGTTTAAGTTAAATAAATGCAAAATTGTTTTACCTGAAAACCCATTGGTGCTCTCTTAGAAAATTCTTCATTTGCCAAAACTGATGTTGTGTCTCTTTTTCCACGCACATTGATAGATTTGTCTTGCAACTCTTCAGCAGTTTCAATTGAATTTTCAGCCAGTGTATGTGACACTATTAATAAGACAGCAATTCCAATTGCACCGAAAAACATTCTGCAACTAAATAAAATGACAAAAAAAAAGATTATAATTATGAAAAATATCGATGCAAGGTGTCATGGTGGCTTTGAATCCAGCCCCAAGATAAATGTCTTGCTTCTAATTAGTACGAAACTATTTAATTGATAATATTCACAGTGAGAAATATTATATCGCAGATATTTTCACGTAAAACCGCAAGATGTGACTGATGTTGATGCTCTTCATGATAGATATTTGTTCTCTCTGCAGATGAATTCACTTTGACTTAGCATTCATTGTAGAAACGTGAATCGCCTAATGAATTACAATCATGATGTAGAGAAAAACTAGAGAATATTAAATACAGAAGTAAAAAAAGATAAAGAAAGTTTTTGTTGAGATTAAAACGTGGCAAACGAAGGATGAAAAAAGCCACGATGATATATCCTTTGAATGAGACGGTGCGTGATATTCATGTGCTACTGCTGTAAATTGCTGAGAAATTTATGCATGTAGAATATTTCAAAGATATTTCATACATTTCTGACAGTCCAATTTTACTTTGATATCTTTTATTTACTCCTCTATTTATTTATTTCACCAATATTATATCAGAGACAAACGAATTTTATGGTAAAATATTATGACAAGAGCACCGGATATTGTATAAAGTCAAAAGAAATATAATGATAGTCAAAAGATGAAAGAGATGTTTAGTTGAAAGTCAGATATTGAAATTGATCAAAGGAATATTCTCAATATATATAAAAAAAAATATTAAAAGAAAATTTATGACAGTCTATTTCATGTCGAAAGTAATCAACTAAATAGACATAGCAATCAACAATTGAGGTTATGCATAAAGAGTGAAAGAAAAATTTATAACATCAAGCAAAACAGAAGTATGAAAACTTTGTGGTTGTAACTTTACGTTGTGCATATAAAATAGTTAATATTCCATTTCATTTTTCATTCCTTGTCATAAAATTAAAGTCTAAGGATTAATGTTATCTTGAAATATTCACCACGTGTTAGATGGAAAGTAGAAAGATATGTTAATTTAGCTCACCGAATTTTCTTCTACTATACAATTTAATAATTACTACAGATGAATACTCATTTGGGTCTTCACATCGATCATATAATTAGTTAACTGTAATGAAAATCTTATTCACTTGAACTAACTCTTTTTATCCATGTATAACATGGATACTGTCTTCTCTAATGTTTTTATTATTCATTAACGGATGAATGTATGTAATAAATTTTACTATCTACGATTATTTCTACAAGGCCTCTTCAAACTATTTATTGATCCCGTCAACATATGTTGTATTATATACTAATTGAAGCAACATTTTAACAGGGATACTTGTCATCATCAAGCGCGCTATTCTATAATTAAATATTCACGATCTTAATGTATTGTTACACATGTTGGCTTGAAAAAGTTCACTTGTTAATCTTTTTACATATAAAAGGATGGCTGTATTAATGATTGTAGCTATTAAAACTAAATTTGGAGAAGGAAATTTCGTTTTTGATTAGACAATATCTAAATATACGATTGTGACCCACGCAACAAATTTTACCTGATGACTATTTTCTCTGTCATTAATTCATAAATGAACATGTGAATTGTCATATTTATAAGAATTTTAGAGTTTAGTGAGAAAAATCATAGAAGTTGAGGTAGTGATAGCATTTATTGAAGTCCATATCAAAAATATAATATTAACAGCATGTAGAATTAATTTGTCGTTGCTTTTGCTGGAAATAATTCAAGACAATTTACCATGTGAATTCTTTGACAATCGGATTTTAAATCAATGGATTCAACATATTATAGATAAACTGCACAAGAAATGTTGCAAAAAATTGTGGGGATTTTCACCACACAGTTTATCTGAAAAATAAAATTTCCAAAATATCAGTCAAATATGTAATTGTGTAAACCATTAAAAATGTTATCTATAATTTATCCTCAGACATTAAATTTGAATATTATCCTTTCAGATCCTATTATCATGACTTCAACAACAATTGTCATTCATATTCATCAACAAGACAGCAAAAAATTCTGGAATCTATCAGCAGCTACCTTTAACAAATACATTTTTACTGACTGTATAAATGTTTATTGTTTCACTCATTCAGAATAAAATAGTGGTACTCTGTTTTTTTCTATTACTCAAAAAATCCAATGGATTTTAAGAGGTTATATGCATTCATTAGCGTCAAATCGTACAGTATACACGTGAAAAAATTCAAATACAAATTTCCATTTAGTTTTTTTAAACAACGTTATTGAAGGGAGCATGTAAAGTTTGTGTTTTCCATCTGAAGAGATGGAAAAATACGTGTATATAGGATAATACAGAGGTCACGTCCCCCGAGTGCTCTTTACCACAGCGCTATTTCCCTTATATACACTCATATATGAAATCCCTGAGATGTAGTTCTAGCTACATCCAATAAAATCTCCGGACAATCATGTCTGAAAACGAATTCTTTTATTTTCAACGAAAATCCGCTTACGCACATTGCTTTCGATAACCAAAATGTCAAAAAATATAGGTATATTGGTGTGGTTATGCGTAACAAATCCCAATGAGAAGAAAGGAAACAAATAATGTTATATACAAATTGTTACGTCTTGAACGTGATCGCTGTCGTGATTCGGAGCGTGTGAAATATCACATTTAGACGGACAGAGAGCGAAAGAGTGAGTCAATAGACCTTTGGGATTTTGATTGTGTCGAATTGGAAATTCTATTTTCGTTTGTCATCTATACAACATGTTTGAATTGAACTCGAACATATGATGTTTGAATTAATTTCATATACACAGATAGGAAAATTTTTTTGGGGTTAAGTAGCAGCCTTGTTTGATATTATTTTTTTAAATATATTTATCATACATATCCAGATGAATTTTTATTGAAAGAATCAATGACTGCACTGAAAATCAAATATTTAACAATTGTCTAAGTTAATTTGTTCCAGTTGTAACAATTTGACTGTATAGTTATACATTTGAAACATTTATAAACGTTTCAGAAGTGATCACAATGTTTAAAGTGATAAAAATAGAAAGCAAAATGTTTTGCACTGCAAATTCAAGTGTTTTAAAAATTACTACAGGGTTAGAATTTACTGAAATGCTTCAAAATAATGAACAACACATATACATTTGTTGAAATCACACATTGCAGTTCACAGTGTGATGTTTTAACTTAAACATTTCTTGAACACTTAATTTTGTAGTGTGTTATTGATGTGCAACTCTATATGACAAGATACAAGGGATGAAGAGAATAGAAATCGCTATTATGAATTTCATCTCTCATAACTAGACAGGATGTAGATAAGTAGAAAAAAGAATTTTTTCTACTCATCCAAATACATGAAAAAAAAAATATTTCACAACAAATAAAAATTCATTGAATATAGTTGCGTTAAGAGACAAAGGAATGTCCAACAATTTATTATCGAATTACACTATCACTCCTTGCTTAAAATGGCTATAGAGGACAATTTACAAAAGACTCAGAACATTTCTTAAATAAATCATAAATGTATGAATAATTGAGATGAAATAGTGAGATGAAAGAGTCAGGGGAAACATTGTAAAAGACAAGTAGCCCAACAAACAATCATAATTAATGAATGAATTTCTTTTTCCTTCTCGATTATGATGCAACATCACGCAATACTGCCACATGTGTAAAGTACTCAATGCAGTACGACCAGAATTTCCATGAAATTTCCGGCATGTGTGTATAGACAAAAGAATAAATAGGGAGAAATAAAAGAGTGAATAGTATTGGTGTGAGATACTTATATACATTATTCACAATATAATAGGTGCTAGTGTGTTGCTCGTACACGTGTCAAGGAAGTATTTATAAAAGTAGTGCTCGTTCAACAAAGATGAAGTGAGAATTAAGAACGTGGTCATGTGCGGCACGAGACTAAGCGATGAAAAATGACGAAAACATCAGTGTCAGTCAAAAGTGTTGCACGCTATGCAATACCATACATGAAAGAAAAAAGAGAAAAAAGACCAAGACCATGAGTTTATAGAATAATATATAAATATCTGAGATTAATTAACAATCATGCAGATAGTACAAGAGCATTAAGAATGAGAACATAATGGGCAATTGGATAGTGTTTATTTGAAAGAATTTTAATTATTATTGAACAAACTTTCGATAAATATATATATATGGAAAACTTCGCAATTTTTATTGTTAGAAATTCCTTTTTTTTCGTTTGTTTTGATCGATAGTATAGTATACTTGTTTAACTTATGGGGTTGAATTGGGAATATTATTATAGCTTCTATATTTCTTAATATTGGAAAATAGAAAATTACTAAAAATATTTACATGAAAGTGTATCTCCCATTCTTTTTTCTATCATTATTCTTATTAATTCCAACTATATTCGACAGTGGAGAATTCAAGAGGAATCATATACCTTCAATCATTTACAGTGGCGTTTCAGCTTGATTGATCTCTTAGGGTGGTCTATATTCACACGTTAATCTAAATTACCTCAATGTGTATAGGGTGCGGATAATATTCATAATAAAACAAGTGTACACAATCAGGTATAACGAAAATTAATCGAAATTAATTACATATATGATAATTATTAACTGTAAACAAACTAAGGCACGCTATCAGGAATTACTGGATGGTTGACGTTACAGCTCATGTGTATGCATATCATAACTATATGACGTGGCCAATTGAAGTATATGCATATTCATAATAATACATTCACGTGTGGGTGAAATTTAATTTTAACTCTGTACAAGCATAATGACATTTCGACTGTTTATTTTTTTTTTTTTTCTTTCGTAAACATATCCATGAATGGATGAGGTGGATTTCCAGAGTTATCAACTCTATTCAATGACATCATTTACAACATTTGTTATATTTGGATTGAAAATATTGTGTAAATTTTAAAACAAAAGTGAATGTAAAATATGTTTGCATCATCAGCGGGTCATATGCTTTGTTCAATATTCATATTTGAATATTGACTCTGATCGAATAAACAATTGAAAGTTATGCGTAGAAAACATGAGTATCACTGGAAAATCAAACGAATTTAATATGTAGATTTTAATATCTGAGTTAAAAATATCCATAAAAATGATAAAGTGCTTTGACATAAATAGTAGTATTGAGAAGATATTCATATCTATTTTCCAGAATAGCTATTTCACAGCTTCTGTATGTTCAAGTGATAATTCTTCACCGTAAAAATGATTTTGTATTGTTCGAGTGTGTAATAATAATAAAAATTTATTAAATTCACTTTATTTCAAATATTGTAAACCAGACTCCCATTTTAACGCTGAAAAAACAAAAAATGAATAAATAATTAGAAAAAAAAACAAGAATAACAAAGTTTTGATAAGTAGATCAAGTTCTTATAAATTAAAAACGCTCAGATAGGATATCACTCTCATCACGTCGCTATAAGTATAAAGAGTTTGATATTAGTTAACAAAATGAAGGGGAGAGGAGGATAATGAGAATATATATAGTGTGGCTCGTATATGTATGCAAGTATTATATAATAAATGGAAGTATAAAAGAAAGAAAGCAAAGAGTACATATGTGTAATGAGGCTACGGTTAAAGGGCGCACCTGGTGTAGTTGCTGTACATTCAGTGTGTATGTGTGCTTTTGTAACAGCCAGTAAGAAATATGAGAGTGGTTAAGGTTGACGTAATAACGCCTCTCACACGATTATTCAGATCGGCCACTTGGATAATTTGTACACACCTATAACCTCGTACATTGTCTCGACAAACCTTAAAGACGATGTTGCCTACAGTGGGGAAATTATATAAAATTAATTAAATATATTTACATGATGGTGGCTTATGGCTAAACAGATGTTTCAGAATTGAAAAAAAACAACAGTTTCGACTTAATAATATAAACATTTATAGTTTAGCAATATTCTTTTGCCAACTCCGACTATTTACCAAATGATTTCAATTGTAAACATTATATAGTTCACAGCAAATAGCCTGGTTAACTTATCAACAAAATAACTGACATGTCCTGATGTGTTTTGCAAGTCGAAATCTATTCAAATGTAAAATGTATCGATACGATCATGGAATAAATATGTAAATTATGAGCAGTGTGTATACCGACCAAAGCATTGATTTATACTTTTACTTGTTATTATGCCCATATCAATATCAATTCGAAAAAATGTTTATAGATATTGTACATAAACTAAACTGTATCCAAGATAAAATGCTATACGCAATTGTACTCATGGAAAATATATACATTTATTGTTCTTCGTCTGATGTGTGAGTATCTCAAGTGTTTGTATCACAACGATTGTTTTCACCGTGGGCAGTGCAAATATACAAAGTAAAAACCCTGTGTATTTATGTATATACCTACTTCATTGTCAACAATGCTTGCGGCACTCACTGCCGGCAGGGGAAACGATATTTTATATAGAGTCAGTGAGACAAAGAGATACTGATACAGAATAGAAGTTTGCACACATTCGTGTAAATAGTTTCATTGATTGTTCGGCAGACAGAACAATATTTTAAATATATATATATATTTTTTCTTCTATTAAATCATGTTTGAAATTTATTTCATTTTATAAATTAACTGACAACTCTGTCAAACAATGAAACATATAACGTATAATTATATAGATAAAATATTCTAATGATGATTTTCTTTTGTAGACGAATAATTGTTGAGAACAACGCAAACGAATGATATTTTATTTTATGCGTTATACAACTTCAATTTCATACATGATGACCACAAAAATTTTAGGTTAACCTTTCAGTGGTGACAACTGACTGGATTTATCTGTGTTATTTTATTTATTTTTCTAGGCAAACTAAAAGTTTTCATGAGTGCTTTTACCATGTGAAAAAATATAAAAAAAAATCTGGAAGTAACATGTACGTTTTCATCGAGATGAGCGCGATTGAGTACGAAAACGTTGAAAAATGTCAAGCGTCGTGGTGGTTTTGCATCGACGATTATCTATACCAAGGCTGACGGTTTGAGTCCAGTCGATTGGTCAACAAGAGAGCACAATGAGTATGAGAGTGTGGAAGAGAAAGTGAGGGAGGAAAAAGTGAGAAAAAATACGAGGCTGAATTTACTGATGAAACTAGACACCTTTTTATTTTTTCTTTAGAAAAAAAAACACATCCGATGTCACTGGACGCTACTGTAAAATAAATAATTCTATGAGAGAAGTGACTGTTGGTTTAGCAATTGCACTTTATTCTCGTGCTCTCTATATTTATATTTGTATTTTTATTCACTATTTATGTATGAAACATTTTTACAGCGATATTTTTCGATTTAAGTCATCTTTGTAGAGAAATATTTATTGCATTGGCATTTTGGAGTATGCAATCACATCACTGAAATTTAATTCCATTTATTGCATGGCAGTTTGTCCAAAAATTCCTTGGCATCATTGTTTCTTTACTGACTAATGCGATATAACTCATTGAATAATGAAACACTATAGGCTGTATGTGACTGACAGAGAATGCACAAGTTATTACAACCATTACATTCATTATCGTGTCAACGGATCGTAGAATTAAATTCGATATGTATTTACAAAACTTTATGATATTCAATGAATATTATTATTATTTCAGAAAGAAACGAGAACAATAGTGATTCCAAGCAAAACAAAAGTAAATTTATTCATTGAAATACAAATATCAATGTTACATATTATCGTTACAAATGTTTCAAACACAATGGATAAGTTTGTAAGAAGAAAATGATGCAGAGACGAGAATGCCACTGGATATAATATTCAATGTGCTGGACACTGTCGCGCAATTGGTGTCAATTTTCACACATCCAGTTGCTCATTGATGCTCACGTGCATGAGCAATAATTTATTTTCAAGTAAATGAAAACAGATAATATGTTCCACATGTAATCAATTGAATTATTTTCGCCACCATCTCAATTTAGAAATAACTCATAACTTTGCACACTTATTTTTCATCTTCTTCATCACCTGCAAGGACTTTCGCCACGGTGACATTTCAATCATGAAGACGAAAATTGATATTACAAGACCAATTGCAAAAAATTTAAATGCAAATGCCAAATTGGCTAGTTGAATGGGACGATTTTTTGCAGACGTTGCTTGTTCCTCTCGATCCTCCAATTTTTTTAACGGAATATTAACATGGTAGTCATATAAATATTCGTATAGACCTGCCTCTATCAATTGTAATATATAATAATCAAATTTTTTCTTTATTGGCCAGTCATCGCGACAGAAAAAAGTAAGATATTTTTTATTGAGTGACAAAAGAGATATGTGTAGGTTATGTTTGAGCGCCGGCTCTAGAAGAGTAACAATTTCTCCGATACATGCGAGAGAATAATTTTCTACAACATATTTAGTACAATCCCTACCATGTACATAATTAATGGCAGGAATCTGTATGTACGATGAATGAATATAATTTTTGTAAAAAGTGGGGGCGATCGTAGTCAATCCATGGCTCTGGACATATTTCAAACTGTCAACATAATGTCGCTCAGGTCTTGTGAGGAAGGCAGAAATATTTCCTTGGAACGTCGCATTCAATATGATAATTAATTGAAAAACACAAAAGATAAAAATTCGGGTTGCTGTTTTGTTGAATGGAACGGATAAACCAACACTTAACAACAGACGAAGAACATCGAATGCAGCAAATGCAAATTCTCGTTTCTTGTAGATCATCAATATGAATACGAATGCTATCAATAAAACTATTGCGGTTAGATACCAAATTTCGTTGCTGTAAAAAGCTAATATTTTTTCAACAGGTGTCAAGAATTTTCGTTGCTGCGTTATGATTCTTGGTGCCATTTGCGTCAATGGCCATATCGAACTCGTATTTACGGCGAGATGACGAGCCGACAGTGAAATATCGTATGATCTATTGAATAAATTGGCGAGTAAACTTTTCTCTGTTACGTTATTTGAAGAACTTGGATCAATATAATTTACTGTGGCTGATAGGTTCATTGCAGCGAATAGTGTTTGTAAAAATGTTGCAATAGCAATCGATGACAGTTTATCTGACAGACTATCAAGATTGTAGGTCGTGTTTGTGGTCCAGTTCACGCCGGCTTTGATATCTGCGACACTTTTGATTTTGTATCCATCCATAAATTTCATCTTGTCAAAATTAAAACTTGCACAAGTCTTCTGCCCTAAATATTGGAAATAGCAATGATTGCTCAATATACTCAAAAAATTTATATGAAAAACATTGCAATACCTTCGCGATATCGTTGCGCATACAGTGTCCAATGATCATCTGTTTTGATGAACTCTTCAACTTCTTTCCACGGATGTGGTGCACGATTTGTGTAAGGGTTATAAGTATACAGCATCACACCTTTCTTTTTTTCATAGCACAAGAATAACGAAGACAACAGATTCATTTTCCAAGTTTGATTCAAAATGTCCGCTGCAGGTTTACATCCCTCACGCATATTTCCAACAATGAAAAATAATGAATTAATGTACCACCAACGTGAGACTTTCACTGTTTGGAGCATGAATCCCAATGATTTTATGGAATGTGGCGCAAAAACAAATGTTGCCAGGTGTAATAAAGGGCGTTGGACATCAGTCTTTTTAAAATTCTCATCCATCAAAATCATGGGTATTGGTCTTGAGTACAATGGAGCTTCAAGAAAATATTTATAGAGATTCGGTGTGGTGATGATCATATTCAGATGTTCTTCAAAGCACGTGAGTAATAGTTTTATCTATCAGAAACCATTATATATACCATAAACAACTGATTCATTCGAAGTTCATTTTATGTTTGTCGATAAAGTTATCCTTACCATTTTTTTCTCTATGTCCGGCAGATTTTCTGGTATTTTTACATTGATGATGGGTTTCATCAGCACGAGAACGAGTAATATTATCTTCTTATTTAATAGCACCATTGTTCACGTAAGTTTCACAAAAGCAAACTATAAGAGAGCTAAATTTTCAATTGTTGTCATTACCGGTGACAAATACAGACTGTCCATAATATATACGTAAAGAGCTAACTGTTCTGGACTTTACGTGCAATGGGCATGTCGTTACGAATATTTTGTGACCACGTCAGGTGTTATTATTTCTTATTTACTTTACCCCGATAGGGAATTCCATCATAGAAATATACTGGAGCTGTTTTGTAATATTGATACAATAGTATGAACGTTTTAATGCAAAATAATAACCATTGGCACAATTATGCACATAAAACATCATACACATATATAAATAGAGAAAACAATTGAGTGTTACTATTGTTGTTACTGCAATAAAGATACTTTGAATATTATACAATGCTTCACACTTTAAACATCAATTAACTTTGTAATTTGATGAAATGTTATCTATAATAATGATACGAATTATTTCGGAAAACTTTTTCACGTATGACAGAGCAATAAGTAATATAAACACATTGACATTAATCGATGATATACTAATGCAGTGTACAAAAATTCTACTCTATTGTATACATTCGGGATCAGATGGAAAAAAAAACACGTGAAGAAATATTTCATCAACTATTTGAGTCGATAATTGTTTATGTTTTTTACTGAACAATTTTAATGTCACGTTGAAATTTTTCTCCCGCACCTCATCGACATGTATAACGTTGTGTTCATTTCCAACATTATAGTCAATATTACTACAACTAAAATAATAAAAGATTATTAATGCAGTAATGACAATACTCGTGAGTATTTTTTTTTTATCAGCGGTCGATCTAGGTTGATATTTGATCGTCCGGTTGTTTACTATTGTCCATGTTCATAAGAGCTTCATTATTATTTCATTTACATGTATAAATTTCCGTTTTATCTCAATCATCAATACAAAATATAATTGCCAAAGCATCAATGTCTTTATAATTCTATCAGAAATAGAGAAGAGTTTGAAAATTGTTTCAAGTCGCAGAAGATTTTTGATGAAGGTTAAATAAAATGAAATTTAAGGATTGAATTAAAAAAATGTTTGACATATTCAAACACACAATCAGTAAAAGTTTTCTATTCACTTTGTATAGGCTAGTGTTTAATATTTAAAAATATTGGAAATGAAATACTATTATTAGATAATATTTTGAAGACTTTGTTAACAAACACCGATAGTGTACAATATTTTTTCTTTGTATTTGTCATTATCTGTGAGATAAAAAACGAGAACTTTCAATCTTGTGATTGAATTTGGGTCCATTGGGATTCATGTTAGCGTGTTGGATGAATATGTTCGTGACTGGAATAGATTCACAATGTTAACACGAATACTTTAGCCAACATCTTGAATTTTTATTTCATCTCTAAATCATACAGTATTTTTCTTGCACTCAGATGAAAAATTTCCATATCATTTATCGAAGTACTATAACACCTTGAACGTTGATTAAATGTCAATAAACTTGTTATATCTAAAGTTCATTGTTTTGCAATAATAAAGTGAAAAGATAACGTGAGAATGACACGATCAGACATAAACATGATATATTGATTGGCTTTTAATAAAAAAATAAAAAGCACACGGGCTTTTATATATTTACTTCCACTCTTATCGCCTTCTTTTTCTTTTTTGCACTTCAAATTCATTATTCATCTTGACATTCAATGCATTCTTTTTGATTTTACACTCAATGAGTTATTATTTACTTGCACGTTATTCCAAAATGAAATTGAGAAATGTAGCGTGCACTTTTCTATCGCGTGATTGAGATTCAGAGTTTTTATTCAACATATTACTATGTAGCTTTGTCCAAAACACTTGATGATATATAGTTATTTAACTATTTTTGACACCTTCGACCTTTTGATTTTTCAATCACGCGTTATATTAGTCATCCCACGGATTAAATCAATCGTCGAACACGCATTTTCTTATCATGTTCCGTAATACCACTGTGTGGCTGCATTCTTGGCAAAGAAATCTGCTGACCTTACTTGAGGGACTGCAACCATCGAGAGTCTAACCTTTCGATGTTTTATCAACGTGATATACATACATTATTTATTTTTTCTCATTCATATGACCTAGATTATTTGATTGATAAATTGATGTCTATGAATTTTAACTTGAAATCACAGAAATGAATAGTTAATAAATTTTTTTTTCATATAATTCAATGAATTAATATTCAATGTAAATAATTAAGCGATATTTCATTTACGAATTCAAATGTTTTACATTTTTCATTGAAAGATGAACCTCAAAAATTTTCTGCATATAAATCAAATGTTTCAATTGATTAATTAAATTATAGAAAAGATTTGATAAATTAATTAGAGAGGAAAATAGACATTTTTTTCGTTGCAATATAAAGTGAAAGTTTTTGGAGATGATGGTGGAATTAATGAGATATCCATTTCACAAACTTTTAGATAAGTGTCGTGGACATTCAGACAGTTCTTTTATATCCATTTGGAGGTATTTGTTTATATTTATATTTTATTATGGATTGATGTTGAATTTCAACCACTAACAAAAATACTTTGTTCTACATTCTAACAAAGTTTCTGATTAGCTTCACGATTAATTCCCTAGTGTTTGTTCTACTAATTGAGTGACTGTGGTTACATCTTCATCAACGTATTCCCCAAGATATTTGGCAACTTTCATGAAATTCAATTTACAAACTGTACATTCACATTTTCACCAACTTGGCGATTTAATTTTATTTCTATTCACTATTCAGAATATATTTTCTTGAGATAAGATTACTCAACTGAGAAATAAATATTGCATGATGATCTACAAAATTCGTCATATAATATTTTATATAAAGATTTAGTAACGCTAATAAAGATCCAGTACTTTTATATGAAAAAACTTTGATCTTGATAACGAAATATGTACAATGAAAATTTACTCACTAACTTCACTCTATTTTTCTCCTGATTATTGTAGATCAAAAGGAACTACATCATCATCAACAACAGGGCGTTCAATAATCCAAAAAGGTAATCGTAAGTTCGACACAGATAAAAGAGAATATATAAAGAAGGGAAACGTGAAAATGTTCAAGATAAATCCAAGCATGGATACGATAAAGGTAGAGGAAAAATATTTAAAGAGACAATTTTATTTCAAATTTAAATGCCAATATAAAATGTTTTTGTAACGAGTGCAGTCAATTGATCGTGGTGTAAGTGAATATTGGGGAGATGCATTGCGTTACCATTGGCCAATAGCTATTCAAAGTTTTTTTTTGGTCATCATTATATTGACATTGGGTCCATGGATTGGACTACGTCCCAGTGATGATGTTTCAATAGATTCCAATAAAAATGAACAATCATCAATGTGGCGACCATTTATGGGATTTATTCAATCATCAAAGACACCATCAATGATAACAACGTAAATAATTCATTATAATAATATTTATATTCATGTATTTTCTTTCCTCTTTTCTTTTTTAATTTATTCACAGTCGTGAACGATGTATATATGGATACTTTTGTTCAAACAAAAATACACAAGATGGTGAACCTGTACGACGTAGAGCGAGCTTTCTCAAACGTAAGCGATATCTCAAGGACTTCATTGGCTAGTGACCTTACAAAATACATATTACAAAAAAAGTTGTTTTGTCATAAATATTTATTGTATTTATATATTTTTAATATACAATAGTACCAAACACGTTGTACTATTTTCATTATTTTTCTTCTTCATTTATTACCGTCACTTAACAATTACTTGAAGTTGTTTGCTTATGATTTTGTGAATGTGTTAAAAAATATTTCACATTCAACATTGAATTTTAAATAATGCTGTCGAACTGAATTAGAATCGTTATTATACTTTGAATTATTGTAAATTTGTTTAGATAAAAATTTGAAATAAGAATAATAAAACAAAAATTATCGTAATTGAGAAAAATATTGTCGGGTATGTCATTAAAATGAATATTAATTTTGAGGTTAACTTGCAGTCTTCTATCATCATACTGTCAGATACTTGGTATAATGATTTATGGAAATTTAATTAATGAAAGTTGAATCGCTATGAGGAAATGGAACGAATTCAAGGTGATCATGATAATTTCCACAACGTTCCATATAACAAATTTGGATGGAAACATTTTCGTGATTTATCACGTGACAATAATACCAGTGATGAATACAATTGTAATTGTCCATCATCAAACCCTGAAATTACTACCAAAAAAACGTCAAAGAATCGATCAAAAAAATCTTACACATCTACAGAGAGACGTAATAGAGATGATAAAAAAATTAGAGTTACACGTAGTCGGAAAAAAAGTCGAGATCGAGATACAAAAAAAACTGAGCAATTATCACCAACTCGCAATTATCCTAGTCTTTGTGATGAACCACGTAGAGTTAAAAAGAGTTATAGAAAAATTGATACAACGAGTTATTCACCGAATGTAGTGCAAATTAAAAGTGTAGAAATTATTAAAAGTTGGTCAATGGAACGTTGTAGAGCAAAATATTCTGATGAAAAAATATCAAAAAAAAGGAAAAAATTGAAGAAAAAAATTTCCAGAAAACCAAAATTAATAAGCACAAAGTATTCAAATACATTTGCATCATCATCATCATCAAGTGGTGGTTATATAAAATCACAAACAACATCATCATCTCGCAATGAGATATATAAAAATAATTATAAAATTCCGATGAAAGTTGCAACACAAAAACCAAAAGAAAAAAATTGCCAGTGTTGTGATTCCCTAATGGAAGCAGTTAAATCCCCTAGAGTATCGACTTATCCAAAGTCAAATAGACGACGTGAAGTATCCCGTGAGAGAATTTATAAACGAAAAGAATCACCACGTCTGTTGGAAGAAGAGTTTGCGAAAAAGCGTGAGACGATGCAAAAAGTCAGAGGTGAATCTCAAATGGAAAGTTGGTCCCGTGGGTCACAATGTAAGACTCAAAAGTTATGTAGAATGTTGAAGACCCGTGAGGCAAGACGATTTATGGGATGTCATTGCATTGAAAGTGACGATAGAGTGAATTCTTTAGTCAATTGTCAATGTCCAGAGTGTCCATATGATTTAAATATGATAGATAATTCAGAAAATATGAAACAAATACACGATGAAAATGATACAAAGAAAATTATATTGAATGACAGTGAAATTTGTCGATGTGAATTGAATTCATCAATTTTGTGCACTTGTGAACAATCACAATTTGAAAAACAATATTGTGATATAAAAACGAGTGATGAAAAACGCAATAAAATTAAATCAATCAATTTGTCACACGAATCTCTTCAACAATATGATAAAAATTTAAAAAATCCTTGTAAAAAATATCAAAATGCAGCAATACACCTACGAGAAATGTATCGTGACGTAGATAAAACTGGAAGAACCAGAAAAGCAATTACCAAATGTATGAGACAACCTTTGATAGATAATCTTCAAACTCAACGCGATAATGATGAAATGTCATCAGGGAAAACAAGAGATGCTTCAACTCTTGCATGTTCACAAAAGAAAACTATTAAACGTGATGCATACTTGGGATCGTCAAGTGTAGGTTTAAATAATAAACCAAACGATAATCAGGATCCAGTTGAAGCTGTTGCATCATTGTGCGAAAAATTAATAATGATTAATCGTGAAATAAAACCGCAATGTGCTTGCAAAAGTTCTGATATTCCTTCTTATATAAATCAATCCGAGTTGAATCCCACTATTCATGCTGACTCGGAAAAAAATAATGAATCCAATCATGATATCAAATATTTACAAGATAAAAAATCAAAACTACGAATGAAACATCATCAATTTGCATTTCCAAAAATTGTCAAAGGAGAAAGTAATAATGAAAATTCAAATATACCAAAAATGTTTGTTTATTCGGCTGATGATGAAGATGGATCGCCACTTTCATTATACAAAACCGGTTCATTTGTCAAATGTGCAATTAAACGAAATAATAATATTGGTAATAAATATTGTGTAGCTTACATTCAAAAATACGTTAGTCCTGCATGGAAAAGTGATGATAATTGTGAAACTGAAATTAAGTCAAATGAATATTTAAGTTCTGACGACTATGGATGAATTCTATAGAATTCTTTTTGTATTGTATTTTTATGCGGTGAGCACACAATGTGTTGACCTCTTTTAATTGAAAGTGAGATGAGAGTAACATAGTGAAACAAAGTCCTGAAGGATTTTCAAACTCTCATCATACATTTAATATCCTCTTGTGTATAGATGTGCATTTGCTATGGACATTTAAATAATAAAATGTAAAGATGATAATGATGGTGAATGTATTTTTACCTCATGTAAAATAGCTTATGCTGATTATTTATACATCCAACAGCACTTGGCATTATTGACATGTAAAACTTGTTGCAAAAAAAACAAGACAAATTTTTTATTACGTATGTAATGTAAATGTAGCTTTCTCCCTGTTTCTGTTCTTCTTTTTTTTTTCACCAACCTCACGAATTAAACTCTCTTCCCCGCTGACTATCAATTAGGACTAGATATTTTATATATCAGAAATTTTGTTATTAAAATATTCAATCATCTTCCCAGGTCATATATCAATTCGACATTGGTTATAGTTTCTTTCTCCAACACATTTTGAGATATAACTTTGAAAATATCGTTTGCGAGATTAGATGTTTCAAGTTGCAGTGCAATTCGTTGATCAATATATCCATCTTATATAATTAGTAATAAAAAAATATCACAAGTCATTAACCGGATAAAAGTTTTCTATCCATTTCGTCACCTTAATAATAATAAATCAATCACTATGTTTTTTTAGCGAGCTGGCCAGCTTATTGTCCGTTTATTTTATCACTATTATAAATTGATTAAATACCAATCACCAAATACTAAATTAAATATCTTATCTTAGTCTAAGTGCAGCTTTTTTGGTAGCCATGTTAGGGGTGCCATTTCGCTTTGGCACAGTCAAACTTCCTGGTATAACACCGGATGATGGTCTAAAGGAAAATGAGGTAGGAACAACAAAAGGATTTTTGAGGTTAACCCGTGCAGGTATGGCCTTTCGATTTATTTTCAATTTTGAAACCTTTGTTTCCACATCGAATAATTGTCTCTGTTCCTTTCGTAAATGATGTCTAGCAGTGCGTCTGAGTTTACAGTCACCTCTGCAGACATTCATCCACTTTTTGGAGACACGAGCAACATTCAAGAGTGAACGAGGGTCCAATTGCCTGAAAATTATTTCAACCAGCTCAACTGGCAGTGTTGCAACCAAGTCTTCCTTACCACTTGAATTACCAATGGTACTCATGAGCTTTGCGAAAGATTCCATGGTTGTTACTGCTTGTCAGAGAAGCTTGTGAATGATTGTCCTGTTGCGATTCAGGAGCTTATATACCCAAGTGCAACGTTCCGGTTTGTTGGATCTACCAATGGGGGGTGATTGTTCCAGTTCGATACTTTAGCCCAATAGAAAGGGAGCATTATTACTCGGGTATATTTTCGTTTGATTCATGTTTTTATTATATTCTTATTTAATTAAATAAGATATATTTGTGTTAAATTGAAATGATCATACGATTAATTATGCTTAGTGGCAGATGTTTCATCGAACGATTTCAGACGTTCAGTCGACATTTAATTCAAATAAATGATTTCAACGGTAGAAGCATTTAGTACTTCATTCTATAGTATGTAACAGGCACCAAAACTCGAGCAGAGCAAATGGTTCGTGCACTTCAGACCTATCTTTTCTCCCTATACTCTTCTCTATTGATTGTTCAACCACTTTGAATTGTATAACGATGAACCGACTTTCGATGATATAGTTCTAGTTGTAAATAGCAAGACAATTTAACTCTCGAATTGTTTCATTCAAGTTGCGAATGGTAAATACCACAGGTCAATGAGGTTTGGAATTTCTGCTATGCATATAAATTTAGAACACAATTGATGGTACATATAACAAATAGTCTAGTGGATTGATTCATGATAAAAATATACGTTTAATCATTTGTATTATTACATGAATACTTAAATGATTGAATAGAATACAAAATATGGATGCAGATATTAATTGATTGATATTTGATACGTTGAAAATGAATAAATAATTGGATTGTAGAAGTCTGTGTATTATTGATCTCTAAAATAGTTCACGAATGTAATGCTAACCTGTATTGAAGTGGATGGTGATTGAAATTTGAATCGGATTGGGTTCAATGTCTCATGACATGGCAAGTACTTATGTAAGAATATTTCATTTCTTTATTAATTCATTTATTATATTATTTATAAACCATTTTGACCTATTCATCATGTGAAATAGTCTGTATATTAAAAGGTGAAGCCTACCTCATGTTCATTGTTATGTTTGTGTTTTTGCATTGGTATGAAATGAAATTAATAATTTTAATGCTCCAATGCTTCATATTTGTTTACAATTAGAAACATATTTGAAATTTAAGCTTTTATTTTGTGATTATTCTTCTTCCTACAAAGTCCCAATTGACGAGTGACATTGGAAGGTTAATGACCCGAGTAATAGAGGAGCCACTGCTTTGTACAAAGTTTAGCAAACGATAAATAAAACAAAGGATCAGGACGTAACAAACGCAAACTCATTATGAAAACAGGAAGATCCAATAAATAACGGACAATATACATAGTATTCAAACAATTTAACAATAAAGACAATAGGCGGAAGAATTCTGTGACCCCTCAACGATAAGACACGAAATGTTTGACACAACTCATCCGTATTAAATTTTCTATTTGAATGACTTTCCTCACTCTTCTGCTACAATTATTTTGAATTTCCTACCCACAACCTCAGTCTAATAACTATAATTTCTATTGCACGATATTATAATGATGTAGGTCAGTCTAGACATACTGTAGTCTAGTCACTACTACGAAAGAGACAATAATATAGCAGTTTGATATTCCATTACGATGATGGAATAGAAAATGTATTTGTATATTTTTTTCTATGCAATTACACTTCAAACTGAATTTAATTTTGCTTAATAAACCAAAACATCATGAATATATATCTTCGTATTTGTTGCTATAAGTCTTAAAGATTACTAAAATTGTATAATCAGTTGGTCGATTATCATTTTTATAATGAAATAAATGATTCAATTTATATGTTGATAAAGTGTCTAACTCATTGTGCGAAAAAAAAAGCCACTTTCCATTATTCTAACCTTGAATAAAGAACTGTTTCTTCTAAATTGCCACAGCGATACCTACATAATATCAAATCATGCAACTACATCATAATTCTTTTGTAACAATCATAAGATTAATCCTCCACAATCATAAGAGGTCAAGATGATTCCACATTATAATGATATTATTCGGTAAAATGATCGCAGTGGGTTAACATTAATGATGATTGATTTGTTTATACTTGCATTGTGTTTAATATAAAGCAATAAAACTTTGCTTTTAACCCTCTATTGTCACCCTATCAAATAATATCATTATAATGTGGGTTCGTCTGGACCTGTATTATTCACATCAGATTGAAGGAAATAAATAAACAAATATTTATTGTCGTATGGAAAAATAATCAGTTCTAAAATTGTCTTGACCTGTTTTACAATCTTGAGAAAGAGAAATTGAATTGGTAAAATGTGCCAAGTGTAAATAAAAATGACCAGAGAAATAAGTCTCGAGACAACTTTGGAGTTAATATGAAAACTCTCAAATAGAATTCATTACATAATTTCAACATTTTGCCTGTTCAATAAATAGCTATCAGAGCAACTGAGAGCATAACGTTTCTTGAAGAAAATCAATATTATATATAAGTGAGAATAATCTCACGCGATCAGATTTAAACTTACGCTACATACACGTGACACTATTCAAGTAAATATTTAATTGTAACCATAACCATAGCCACAATATCACGTGAACAATTATTATATTGACATGATTAACTTAAAAAGAAAAACAAAGAAAGAAAAGTCCAGCCAGTGACTTAATTACGTATAAGTTAAGTGTCGGAGTCATCGCCATAACTGTTGCATTTTTTATCAAAGAATTGTTTTTAAAAACTCTCAAAGATTGGATTGGGTGACAATTGAATTTCAATTGGAATGAGATGTGGAAAAAACTAACTGGAATATAATCAAAGTTACTGAAGTTCTATCAACCATGAATCAACTTGGATCTAACTTTGGTTTGACTTGGTTCCAACTGAATTATAACCTTAAAATAGATTTTAAGTTTCATTCCCATTTGATAGACTGAAAATGAATTCCTCTTTCATCTCACAAACTTGCCGTACATTACAAGTTTTATTTTTATTATTTTTTTATGGAAAATAAATACTTTACTGATCGACAGAACAAGTAGTTAAATAAAATTATAAAATTGTAGCATAAAATTGACGTTTGAGCAACAGTTAAAAATGCTTTTATCCCACCAAACATTCTTGACATGATGACTGTCTATCTTTTTTTTTTTTTTATTTCCAGTTGGAATTCTGTCACTCAATATCAAATCAATTGATACTTCAATTTACCTCGACAGTTTATTGGTCCTGTTTGGAAGATTACCCTACAGGATATGGTTCTCTATTTTTTGATAGAAGAAATTCCAGCCAAAGTAAAACTGCGCATGCGACAAAGTTGTACATGATAAACCGCAAAAACTTTCAACACTACGTATATATTTAATGATACAGATCCAATAATGCTAATTATTCTTACTCTGATAATACAAGCACTGTATACAAATACAATACAACATGGAGTAAGTCCAAGCAGAATATAGAGAGTGTACAAATAAATATTCAAAGTGTAAGAAAAAATTAGTTCTTTATATATTAAACATTTTTTAAAATTGAAATTACAAAAAACAATATTTTACATGTTTTCCTAAAGATACCAACCTTTTTTTTTTTTCATAGGATCTCAAGCAATGCGATCTCAAGAGGAACATTAAGTTGAATTATAATGATAAATAATTACATTGAAAATGTTGATGGAAAATAATACCGTAAACATGATAAATTTGGAATTGCATTTTGCGTAATGAAACGATATAGAGGAAATCATCAAGGAGAGTGGTAGTAACTATCATATATGAGGATGGTGGGATTTTAAATGAAGAGCAAGTGAGAGTATATAATCGAGAATTAATGTCGGAAGTAAATATGCTACAAGCTGGATTTGGAGCTTACTAGCTCTAAATAATTTACAAGGAAGTTTGCAGAGATGGAGTGTTGGAGTAAGTGAAGCGATGGGAATGATAGTGAGATTATAGATGGTGAATGCAATTCCAGTGTGATGTGTAAACACAGTTTACTTTGATAACCTAATGGATAGAGCTTTTACCTCACTAACTTTTTTTTATCAAGTAATGGAATTTAATGAAGTTTATTATCATATTTGATAACAGAATATGGAGAAAAAAAATATATAACTGGTTAATGTTCCATTTTTACACTCAACGGCAATATTAATTTTACGTTGAGAGTTTAGACAATAAAAATATATATTGAAAATGATAATGTAAAATTACCTGAAAGAATTTTTATATATATGAGATTAAATTTTTTTTGTATTGTAAAATTTTGTATGGAAACTTTTGTTTATTTATAGAACAGAAGAAAATTGCTATACATGTATGAGTACGTCAAAGAAACTTCATATGCATGTGCTTTATTTCAACATTGAACAATGGAATTTTATTCATGACCCGAGAATCTAAAATGGGGCAGCATTTTATACATATATGTGTCTGTACGCTTCACAGTTAGAATGAAAATGTGTATATGAAAGAGGACAGAGAGATAAAGCGTCAGTTTTTCTGTATCGTGATGAGACGCAATAGTTTGGTCGACCAGAAACAAAAAAGCATACTGTTGAGCTGCAATGTCAGTGAGGCAAAAATTATTATTTCATTCACTAGTCCACTGTACAGTATATGTTTTGATAATAAATTTAATTCTCATACTGCCCACATTCTCTTTATCATGATAAACATTTTAATTCACATGTGTTCTTGGTTTTTAGATGTAATAAAATCCATCAATGGTACTCAAATCTTTATTGATTTTTTTATCCAAGGAGATTTACACGAGATTGAAGATTACACTCGCAGCAATGAATAAATGTGGAATAAAAAATTACATAACCATAAAATCCGTAGAATATATATATATAATTATCTCACATTAATATCGTGCAAGTGTATACCCTCTTTTTACCCGCACGCATTTTATACTAAAAAGATAGAAGGGATTTAGTCTTCAGAAAAAAAAGCTGGCGCTCGTTTCGATACCGAACAAATAACGTTATCTCATAATCCCAAGAGTAAAAGTGAAGTAAAGTGTTTGAACCTCCATATAATATATACTCACTCATTATTGCTATGATGGTCTTTGTTTTATCTTATGTACTTATAAAATAACAATTTATATATAATTTACTGCACAAAGTGTCGTTGACAATTGTTCAATTATGAATATTAAACAAAAGTTCTACTGTTGCTCTGGTAAATATTAATTTATATTTTTGTACATTTATGAAATACTTTTGGCTGTAATATTTTTGTTTATAATACGTTGTCATTGAACCACAAAACATTGATGGACAGTAAATTGATATTGGAGACTAGGGTTCTATCCTAGCTCACGTGTAATAATGACAACGGCCAATTTGATCTCAGAAGATTGCATCAACGATGTAATTGATTGGAATGTATCTTCTCTACGATTAGTTCAATCAACTAGTACTAAATCTATATACCTACGTCAGACAATAATTGGTATTATGGTCATGTAAACTGTATACAGTAACCACAAGTACCAATGAACAATAAAATATCAAACAAAATCTTATTCTTATAAAGGCAAAATGTGCCAGCTTATTTTTATAAATTAATTGATAGTTTGAATTAATCTGATGAACTTAGTTGTATACAATGTAGTTTCAATTTGAAAATGTTCACTTCAATAGACTTTTAACAATGCAGATATAATGCCAACCAAACATAAAAAATATATTCCATTTCATTAAAGAAGATTATTTAAAACTGTTTGGTTATTAACAAGTTGTACTTGATATTAGACATCAGCATATGCATTCAGTAAAAGAGTCTTAATGAACTTGTTGATTGGCTTTCGAGTATTTTTAATTTCAATTCACAGTGATTGTTAATTGGTACGTTGGCGAAAGATAAAAATTTATACATGGATGAAGGCAGAAAGTAGAAAATGAATACGAATTTAAAGTAATCGGGATGTGTATATGTCGTTCCTTATTGCAGAATGTTATTAATGATATAATGAAAAATAATCCTGCAATTGATTCGGTTATATTATGAATTGAACAACGACACACTTGTTGGAAATATAACAAATATAAATTTAAATTGTATATCGTTTATTAATATTAATAATGTATTAGCAAAATTGAACAAAAATATTAATGTACTTTTAATTGAAAGCATTGAGAAATTCGTGAATATTTAAAAAGTAAAACAAAAATATTCTTCTCTAAACGATGAAAACCAATTCAATGAAATATTCATTCTGATATTTATCTTTTATTGGGTGGGTATTTTTTTTTTTTCTACAATTTGAAATGTATTCGCGCGGATTTGGTTGGGTAAAAAATGAATCCAGCGATATTATTTCACAACACTCGACACAAAAATTGCCACTGTCAATAGAAAAGTTTATACGAGTGATTGTACGAGTTCAACAGCATTCACGCATGTATGCGATTATTTACCCAATTCAATTTTCACGTATATACTCAATTGCAAAACGTTATACCGAGTTTATTTCATTGATGTTTTTCTTTTTCGCATTAATCCATTTTTATGATTTCATCATGTGTGATCTGTTGAGTGTATTTTTTGATGGATTAATTACGTGTTTTTCATTGCTATTTGAAAGTATTATTGGTGTAGGATTTTTTCAAAGATCTATTTTCATCATTATTGTATTTGTATATATATTCGTATTTTAAACTTTGATCGCAAATTTTCTCAATAATATTTTTTTTCAAATTGGCGGGTGAGATAAAAAAAAAACTATTAGGCAAATCGACTTCATGTTAGCGGTTTCAGTTGAGTCATCAATGAACATAATGTATGAACTAAAAATATTTGGAAAAAAAAATTATTTCTTATTATTTAAGTATGTGGAAAAAATTCCAAAAAATTTCAGAAAAATTTTAATTGTCTCTGGTTGAGAAGAAATTCGACAAATTAAAATATTTTCAAGTTTTTTAAACCAGTTTCTTGGATTATAATCTATATGATGCATTGAAATAAAATTATTCTCAGCACATATTGCTGACAGATAACATTAATTAGATATACTAGTGATTAAGGTCACTTATACGTTCAGACACTTCAAAGTCATTGAAATAACTCATAATTGTCTACTATTTTATACAGTATAACCACGACTATCGCGGTGAAATCACTTTGAATGATGTAGCAGTGTTGTGTGATACTGTGACGAATTAAAGCTGTACACCACAGTACAATTAGGAGTTTCCCTTTAACCATTTATGTGGCAAACACGATACATGGCTTTGGATATTTTCTTGATTTTAAGTGACAATCATGTTATAAATCGTGTGGTTTAAGAATAATTTTCGATAATTAATGATACGTTTCGATACTACACTGATATTATTGCCATTTTGAAATGAAACCTAGGTTATAATGGACAAGATAAATTTTCAAACAACTCATGAAATTCACAGAGAATTTTATTTATAACCTCAAAATGCATTGGAAGAAAATTGCATATGTAGCATTGATGTTCTCAAATTTGTCTTTAAGTATTTTTATTTCATGTTTTTCTTCATTTTGATTATCCAAACCTTTCTTTGTTCCATTATTTATTGATATTTCTCAATTTTTAATATATCTCTATGAATTTTTTATTCGTTTTGTAAGTCGCTTCTTTTTTATTTTTATATTCAAACACATTTTTATGACAGTTTAAAATTCACAAAAAAAGTTTTCTCATTCGATGAAACATATGAATTTATTATTCGTCTTATCCAAAAGTTCATGATTTATCTTCAAGCAATGTTTTTTTTTAATGAAGATAAAGTGAACTATAATGTCGAATGAAAAAAGTGTTTGAACTGAAAAATCGTCGATGAAAAAACGAAAAAAAAAATACTTATTGAAACACCCACGTTTATGCAACTACGAGAAATAATTTAATGTGGCTGTTAAAACTTTACTGCTTCGATTCATATATGCTAACTTTTAAAACCTTTTGATTAGAAAAATTCACAACTCTGCAAACAGAAACGTGAAAAATAATTGTGAAAAAAATACTGTTTCATTTTCTATTCATATCCAAATGGTATAACAAATATTATATACATGTTGAGGTTTCATATAAAAAAGATAAAAAATTATGGAGTTGCTGCTACGACATGAAATGCATACTTTTAATCATTCAACATATGACAACATATATTTTTTTTTTATTTTAAGATTTTCAAATTTATCAATTGATTTATATTTAATTATTCAATGTTATTTGTAAGAGACTGAAATTGTTTGTTAGAATTATCTCATATTAAATAACGAAGGATACGAAAATGAAAAGTAATTTCACGCACAGATATTAAATGATAAAAAATATAATTAAGAAAAAAAAAAAGAACTTTACATTAATTATGTAAATAATTTGCAATCCTCAATCTAACTGGATTACTACAACCAATTAATATCAAATGTTGTTGATGATAATTGATGACTTAAGAGGAATAAACCAAGAAAAAAAAATAACTTTGTTTTAAAATATAGTACATAAAGTTTTAAGTGAAGTTGAAATGACTCTGTCTTGTCTGCATTCAGTTGAAAAGTCATCCGCTCTGGGATAAATGTATACGGTGGGATGTGCAAAGTAGAACGTTGCAAACCGGAAATGCGAGACGAAAGTGTGAAAGCCATACTATATAGTATACGTTAAACACGTATAGAGAAGAAAAGAGTTGAGAAAAAAAAAAAATATATGTACTATCTATTTGTATTGTTGGATATAAAGTGAACAATAAACTATATAATGTACATTAGCATGATGAGTATTTGGTTGTGCACATGTTCTCCTCTTCAAACTAAATTTATGTCTTGTGCAATTGCAATACCATCAAATAATTCTTTAATAAAAATAGAATTAATGTCCCCACAACGTATATGATGATTGAAATAAAAATTTCTCTTAGAAAATTCATTGAAGTCAATCAATGAAGTTTAATTTAACACACTGTTGCGATGTTAAATCATGACATTTGATTTCATACAAACGAATAAATGGAACGATTTGCGAAGGCGTGAGAAAAAGTCACCCGGAGCTAACTCTTTTTTTGTATATGTCTGACGGTGTGGAAAATTTCTCGTTCTATCGTCCCTTTTTCTTCATACTTTTTGCTACTAACGACCCTCGTACTATCATGCTTTGTTTTCCTTTTTTTTTTTCCTTTCGCCCCAAGTACTGTTTCATTTCTTTTCATTACTTGTTCTATCTTCTCACTCTTGTGTCTCACCTTTTATTCAAAATTATTTTATGTACTCTACCATCTAGGTGAAAAAGTAACTCTGCAAAAAAAGTGATATTAATAATTTTTTTTCACATGTGTTTGTGTTAAAGAATTTTTAGTTTATTAGTTACCATTTTGTGATGAAGTTGAAGAAGAATTATTCAACAAGAAAATTTTACACATCAAGTTATAATACAAAATTAATGCGTTTGAATAATTATAACTAATACCACTTTCTTTCAAACACTCAATCTTGATATTTCCATATACATTTATAATATAATTAAAATTAAAATAGACGCAATGGATACTTTATAATTTTATCGATAAATAAAGTTCACAAACGTATATATAAATTGATTAATGTGCGAACCAACCTTTACCAACTGCATGGGGAAATTCAAAACATTTTCAAAGTGATCCCTTGGGCAAAATATATCCAACAATATTTAACCAGTTTGTGAATATTCACAGATGCAAAAACATATGAACTTATACAATGATTGTGAAACATAAGTTTTCTCCACGGTAGATCCCACTGGTGAAAGGAATAATTAAAATATGTAATTTACTTTAGCATATTTATATTCTATTGTTTTCATATTGAAATTATAAAAAGTCTTGGAATCAAAACATTTTCTCGTATCCAATATTTTTACTCTTCCTGTTTTCACAGTGTTCATCCCACTATGTCAAGTTTGACTATCTTGTTACAAGGAAACTTCAGTTATCTTGTACAGTTGAATACATATGTATATAGATATATATTGGAAAAATATATCTACCATATCCTCAAGGCAAACGATGCTTATAATAAGATCTGTTTCCTTTCAATTTCCAAACGATAACTTGGACCGCAACATTATTTTACAATTATAAACATCTTGACAATTTAAATGATAAGCATTCTACATATTATTTTCATGTGATGTGAGAAGAGAGAATGAAATTAGAATTGAGTTCAGTGTGTTTAAACAAAAGAAATAAACAAAACAAAATTTCGACGAGATTTGTAGTTTTAATTTAGTTTTGATAAAAGTCAATGTGGAAAAGTGAGGTTATTTATTGCAACAAGTTAGATAGAGTTCAAGTTTGATTCATCACTGACAAATACAATGTGAACTTGGAATAGAATCGAAAAAGCTGACTTATTTATAATACTCAATATTACTTTTCCTAAACAAAACAAATTTTTGTTGGATCAATTATCTCATAAACAATTTAGTATCATTATATTGTATCATATAAATGGATTGTTCAAGTATTAAATTCTATGTTGGGGTGGGATAAATACATTTAAAAATTTTAATATGATACCCCAATTATTCCAAAGTCAATCATGTTGATTCTCTTTTGATTTTAAAATCCTATCCACACCCTTTTCAATTAATGGAAATTGTTATGACAATAATTCAGGGAAAAGCACAACACAATAACAAACATTGTATCAATTGCTTAATCAATTAACTAATGAATAACATTATGGTATTAACAACTACTCGAATATTCATGTATTTTCTGTTTATAATATTCGAGAGAAATTAATAGTTAGGTTATACAATCTACGAGAGAAGCATTAACGTCGACAAAACTAAATTTTATCCTACAGTAATCGAATTAACTCTTGATTTCGTAACGTTCCAATTTAAACCAACCGTCAAATTGCATCTAAATAAATCACAATCATCAAACGGTAATGAGAAAAAAAATTACATTAATAATTAGATAACAAAAAACAGTTATATAATTTTTATCATCAACTAAATCTAAATAATAATATCAATAAGAATTGAAATTTTTACAACTTCAAATGAGCATAGACAATTTTATAAAATTAGAATGGTTGACATGCAAAAGCATTTGAATTGAAAAATTAATTTACCATGGAAAAGTGGAGATGTTTATGGCAGATGAAATCAAAGTCGAATGTTGTATATATTAATAGATGATGGAAAATTGAAGATATAGAGGGGTGAGATGAAAGAGTGATTGTACGCGAGGGTTAACCTCACTATGTCTTTTCCCCTGCTTCGATTCGTTGAAGCTTCATAATGGCATTGCAATAATTAACCCATAATTTCTCATTACCGCAAAGAGGAAATGTTACAGTAATAATCTTCGTATAATTCAATTTTCAACGCGAATTGTCTGAAATGACATTTTTATTCAATTTACAACATCTCAACTGTGGGTTTTTGTTTTTTACTTGAATCATTGTATCTAACTTGTGCATTGGAAAGTGAAAAAAGACAAAAATGAAATCGTACGGATTCTCGTATTTTATGTGTTTGCCGTTTACTGATTTGTACACGTAGGCGTTTGAATAAATAACAGCCTATCGATTTGCCATTTGTTTTGTCGAAACGTTACGCAACATGCACAGTTAAACATTAATTCTCACACATTGTCACACAATATGTGTAGATTAGGTTGGGAAAATCGAAGCGCAGCCAAGATACAAGTATTGTTTGTTAAGTTTTGTTTTATTTTGTTCTATTGTGAAGAATAATAAATCTATGTTGGTTGGTAGTTTCACTTGGACGCTTACACTATTCAGTAACATTTGTAACTTACTTTTGTCGTCGTCACGTATAAATATTTTTTACTTGTCTATCAATTGAGGAGATACTGAAGCCACATGTTGCTCATACAAGTCATTTCTATTGTCATGGCAATATATTGAAATTGGTGAAAAATAGATTTTGTGGACGGTGAGAATCATAAATCAAAAACCGAATATCAGATTGACATGATTGTTACACGAAAATCTCTGCAATCGCTGTCGGTATCGTCGAAAGTAGCCAATATTTTTTCTTCATGAAATATGATTTTTGACCGTCATTTTAGTGCTCGAACAAACACGAATATGTTATTCAAAATGGCGCCATTTCGTGTAATCACATTATCACTTAATAAAATCTAATTTTCATTTGATTTTATATTCCACTGTGTAATTGATACTTGATAAAAATATTCTCCTATTCCGAATCAATTGTAGTTGTTGGAAAAAAAAAGAAATATAAACTTATTTACTTCGAAACTTAATTCACGCAAATTTTCACAACAAAATATTCTGCACTCGACACGATATGTAACGTTTTAATTTACGAGAAAATAATACAGAGTATATGATTTACAGTTTATATTTTCAATGTGTAATTAATAGGAAGCTGTGCTCAGTTGCATTTCATTGAATTAATGCCAATAAAAGATAATATGCTGATATGTACGCTTTCATCTGAGTGAATTGACATTTTAATTATCTACAAAATTCAATAACAATGAAATTCATACTTTTTAGTTATATGAATAATTGGTACATGAACAATTACCCATTTATTGCATACAGTTTGTAATTAACAACATGCTGATGAATAACAAGGAATTGGTTTAAAAAATGATATAAAAAAATAGAATAGGAAAAAATATATCATATAAATGAAAGTTTTTATCACATAAAATATACAGAGAATTTTTATTTTCTTTTAATTGACATGATTTAATTGGCATAATTGTTACGCAAAAATTAATCGCAATTGATATCATTATTTGAATTCCCACGTAGTAAATATCAAAATGAATATGAAAAATTTATTCTAAAGGCGTTTCAATTGTCAAACATTGGATAAATGAAATTTAAAATAGGTAAAGTATTTTTCTATCCATTGCAAATTGTCTTTGTGAAATGACAATATAGAGATGAAATATTTCTGATATCAATCCATGCAAGAGAGACGGTAGAAAAAAGTGTATCATTTTACACACAAACTTGGTATGTAGAAACACTCAGTTGTTTTCAACTTCTCATATTATTTTCTTGAAAAATCGACATTTTACTGTACATTTTTTTTTTTTCTCTTAGGAACTGCCAACGCTTATTCATAAGATGGAACGAAGAGCACTCCATAAACAAAAGTGAAGAATAATTCGAGAGAAAAATGAATTATTACAAAGAGATGAAATTTTTTTCTGTGACTGTCATGCTAAAATTAATAAACAAATTGTTCCAAGAATTTAAATATAATATAATTAACAAAAACGAGTGAGTAAATCTTGATATTCTAAATGTAATATACAATTAACTATTTCTTTTCAATACTAATTCAAAAATATTTCGATGAAATATATTCAATTATATTTTTTCAGGATTTTTCAATAATTCATTCATGAATTCCTACTTCCCGGCTTCAAATCCAAAAACTTTCATTCAAATTCTCTTTCAGAAGGTAAAAATATAAAAGTATTATTCTATACAAAACTTTTTGAGAATAAAATTGAGTTGCGGAAGTCGACAGATTAAACGTATGGCATTTTTTTTTTTTTTTTGCAAAATTCAATTTATCATCTGATATCTTTCCAAGCACATCTAAGTTCTCATTTATCCGAGTACTTTTCTTCCAACTCCATTACGAATTGTAGCACTCAAACAATTCTCACAAAGTGCAATTTCCGTCGAATGGTCAATATTTATCTACACTCACTCTGATATTTTTCCAAACGATATACCGAGAGAAAGCATACAATGTATTTAGCTTTTTTCTTTTATCTGCGATGATGATGATGATGATGATGATGATGAGAATTGTGTGGAATACTTGTAGACAAAATTAATGTACATACTGAATGGATTACATGTATGTACAGTTTATTTGCTATAACTTGGTATATACAATATGACGGATAATTTTGTAACGTAAAAAACAAAAAGAACTCCCTACTTTATATGATTATATTTTCTTTGTTTTATTTTTATTGACGTTTCTATAATGGTGTATCTTTTTTCACTCCATTTTTATTTTCCCAGAGCGTTTAAAGGGAGTGGATTAATATATAAGTTCAAGCGCGATAAACGAATACCATCCAATTACCATTGGATTAGCGGTCTTGTTAACGGGAATGGAAAAAAAACTTAGTTGGTGAGTGTGATTATGGATTAGAGACTATTGGAATTGTATTACCCATCATCTTTATTTTTCCTATTGCTATTCTCACTATTCACGACAATTTTTCCAAGTAATCCCTCGATACACAATATCCTGCATTGTTGAAAAAGTGGTTTAGAGTAGAATAATAATTACAATTATTCATGGAAACAAAAAAAAAATCAAATGGTTGAGTAAAATAAACGATGTAGATATAAATTTTTACAAACAAAAATGAAGAATATTTAAAAAATGTAATTTCTATCATACAATTATTTAAAATGTTATCAAATCTTTTTAATTTGAAATCAATTCATGGAAAAAAATAAACATCGAATAAAGACTTTGTGTTCAATATGTTTTTAATAATTGTTTATAAATGTCTGATTGGTGTTAGTTAGGTTATGTTAATGATAGTCAGTTATATTATAATTCAAGATTATTTTTTTCAAATAATAATAATTATTACAGCTATTAGTATCATAATTGTAACTTTTTAGCAATTGAAACTGCTTTATAACAATTAAAATATAGAATACTACAAAACAATGGTATTACAATTTTTATAATAATTAACGACCTGAAAACCAGGCACATTTTTGTATTTGGCTGAATTATCCATAAGGATTATATCCGAACGACGCATTGAAATCACCTGAACGAGTTAAAAATTGGACGAACGTGATATTTTACAGTTAAATATTTATTCAGTATTCAATAATATTCTGAAGACTTTTAGACTTATCAATTATTATTATCAACTCTGAGAATATTTTAAAAATATTGGAGGAAAAATAATTTATATCAAGATAAAGCCTGAATAATATTCTGAAAGGCAAATATAAAGTACCAACAAAAAATACTCAACTAACAACATTGTGTGAATAAAAATATTTTTTGTTACTGTTCAATTCACACCATCGATATACAATAGTGTTTGGTGTACTGATATCATATTGAACAACATAACCACAAATCTCTGTCATATTTCTAATACACAATTATCAACAGATTCATATCAAATTTAATAGCGATATTTTATTGACAAATATTATTGCTATGATACATTATTTTCAGGGGATATTTTTTATATCCGGATTATTGGCTAGGGTTGTTTTATTTGGGATCAAATGTTTGAGACATTTGGAGATGTTACGGCTCAAAATAGATTTAGTTTGTATAAAAATAAATGTGTCATTCGGTCGATGTAATATCTATTAAAACACAATGGAAAACGTATTTATTTATTTTATTTTTTATGTCGATAATATCACTAAAATATCTGGAATTATATTGAGATCAAGAATGTCATATCTTCAAATCTTTTTTTCAAATTACATAGTACTTCGTTGAAAAAATGAAACCATACAATTGTGATGAATCAATGTAATGAATAATATTAAAAGTCATTGAGTAAAATAGTTTTTTAAATAAACTATTACGTTGAGATTATTGTTCAATAAAGATAAAATTTTATTCTATTCTTTTCCTATTTTTCATGTAACACCGTTGTGTTATTAACACACAACTGTAAAATAATTTTTCAATTAATAATATCAGATATAAATTTATTTAATTTGTCATTAAATAGTTATAGTTACTATTCATTTGTATTTGAATAACGATGTTCAGTGATTTAAAATTGTATTTTACATTTCACATACCGATTAGTAATGTCAGAATTATTTAGGATTTCATGATTTTTTATATTTAAAAAATTGTTAAGTCTTGACCTCATGAAATTGTTGTGAATGTTGCTCATCCACTAACATAACATTGCGGTATTTACCTCGGTATTCATTGAGAATGTACCCAAACTCGTCACATCTATCCTCGAATCTATAGGTTATAAGTATGACGTTGTTGAATGCCAAATGAATTCCATAAATATCATAAAGCTATCCGACATTACGTCGGTATGAATTCAATGCAAATATCATATTTGGAATATAAATAAAGTTACATATTCATATATTTTCATATACAAATAATAATATTCTAACCAACATTTACTTTACCCTTTGAATGAATTTAAATTGTATGAAAATGATTTATCTGTCATAAAGTTTGAATTTTAATTGTGAATCTTTTGTAACCAATGTAAATTCAATCTCTACAGTTAAAATAATAAACAATAGAGACAATACTAGGGATTTTACCAAATAGAAAACATCATATGATACTAAACTTTTAAATGTTCCTCTTGAGGAATCAATAAATGTAAACGAAACTCTTCACCCTGAGGTAATATTTAATACCATGAGGGATACAAAGATTCCACCGTGTGCGGTTGAAATTTTTTAATAATAAATAATCCTTGAAGCCTTGTTTATGTCATCACAGCCCGGCTACACTTTACAGTGTGCTCCATCTGGTGTTATTTTATTCCCAAATGATTTATGAAACGGATATTCACACTAATATATTAATTTATTGTGCCACAACTTTTGTGATGTGATCAATTGACAATTGAAAATAAACATGAATAGATCAAAAGTACTTTGAATGTATTTAATTTAATATTTATATTTTTTTATATATAAAATCGAGAGAGAAAAATGTGAGAGATATATATATAAAAAAATAAAGGAAAAGAAATGAATCAGAGGGTGAACTAGAAGAGAAATACGACGATGCTCATAAAGAATGTACATTATTATTGTGCCCCCTTATTTCTGTTGTTCACGCTAAATGATCATGGGGTTGGTAAACTACGCAATCTGGTTAGAATGAAACTCTGACACGGGTTATATCTCAAATTCTTGATGCAATTTTCAGAGAATCGTTTACATTAATATCCAATTGTTGTATCGAATTATTTTTTCCTTCATTTTATTTTTCAAAAATACTTGTAGGTTAAAATTGATTTATTTTAAATCTCATTTACTTGATTGATGCACTTTATAATATTTTGAAGAAAATTATATCTTGAATATTTGATTTTATAATCTGTTATTAATGACAATTTTATTATTTTTATTATCAATTCAATCTTCTGTTTGATGTTATAGTTATTTCACATATTACGACTTTGTTGAGTGATTCGAAAAATTAAAAAATCTATTGTTTATAACTAATTTTTAGAACTCCACTGACACAATTTATCAAATTGGATAAAGTTACCGTCATTTTTAATGATACAGACACCTTTTGAATAAATAACTACTGTCCGGTAACAACTCTCTCAAAATATGAAAATTCTACAAGGGATCAATTTCTCAAACGCTCTAAATTATCGTAGTTAGATACTTTATCGTATTTTATATGAAAAAAAAAGTGTTCAGACTAGTTAACAGTGTAACTAAGTCGTTTATTTAGCGTACAGAACAGCTGAAGTTCCATTCCCCATAAAGATATCATAAATTATAATACAAATTAGTTGTAATGCTAAATGTTTGATTTTATACAATGACTAGAATTTTATATCCCTTGTGCTATTACATTTGACATAGCGAATTTGTATATGATTGAATTCTATAAGAAGTCATGACATATTATCACATCGTTCAACATTCATTGATTTTTATTTTTCTTTATTATCTGTCCAATTCCCTGCGATTTAAAATTCCATGAATTCCGAATGAGTTAAAGAATGTATTGAAGAATTATGATAAACATAGAATCAGTTAGATTTCATAGGGATCAAATTTATTTTTATTTCTCTGTTGGAACTTGAAATGAAACAAATCTCTTTATTATACGACAGTAATTTCCATGATTTTAAGATTCATTCTAATCGAAAAATTTCACTATACAATCAGTATTTTCTTTGCATGAAATTTGCAATCATATATTATCATCCTGTCATAGGTTCATTTTTTAATCTACTTAATATTTTTAATTTACATATTATGTAGTGAATTGGGAAACTTTCTTTATCCAATTATTTCTATTACTCGTAGAATATTTTCCATTAAATATTTGATTCAACCTAATATTTAAACAGAAATTTTATTTCTCCCAAAAACATTTTTCATATCATCCACCGTCAACAACGGTATTGTAACCTCAAAATAATTTGCACTACAATATATTGATTAGTGAACGAGCAATAAAAAAATTCCCCAAACGATAAAAATATTTTCGGATATATATACAAGTAACAATTCTTTGTGATGTAGAAATAAAAGACGTGACCTTTTTATTAAAGCGAAAGGTAAGATTGAAAGACATGGAACCAACATAGCGTATAGATGCCTATACAGTATACTTTTGATGAAACGACAAATATATGAATGTATATTGAATATTTAAAGCATTGTAACTCATATCCAGTGAGGAATAAATTTTTTTTACATTTTCAATAATGCCATTGCTAATGAAGAATTCTGTGTGATTCAAAAAACTAATTTATTTGAAATGAAATTGTGTAGATTGGTTCAATATATAAAATAGCAATCTAGGTAATATTCATGATGAAAAATGAAACGAAAAATTTAACAATTTACACAAATGTCTTTATGTATTATATAATAAAAAAATTTATTACATTATTTTGATGACGTAAAAACGATGATAATGAGTGAATATAAATTGTCGAGCAAGTGCTATAGAAACAGGTAAACAATGTGAATATAACCAACGTAAGGACCCTCGTCAAAGGCCCCTGGAAATAATAACTTACAAGGTGTCAGTAATTGCGAAGCAAAAATAATGTTTCATTTTATGAGTGAACGAGCAAATACTTAATTCGATCGTTAATTATGATTATGATGAAAGAAGTGTCATTAATGTCATTATCTATATAAAAGGTATGAGGATGTGAAGAACAAATAGATGAAGAAGAAGAAGAAGACAAATAAAAAAATAATATTCAACAAAATCGATGAGAATATATATTTTGTTTTTCTCCAATATTGTAGAACAATTCATCCACTGTCTGGTAGATGAGTTCCACTATCTATCAAAACTATTCTTTGTCCTGAGATTGACTCTCGCTCGCCATGTTTTCAAACGTGCAAGTGAGGTGACGTCGATTCTGAGCAAAATCATCAGATATTTATAGTCTCTTGAAAATATCGACAGGCACATGAAACAAAGCTGTCTATATACGTTACTTTTTCTTTTACCTTTTTTTTTTTTTTCCTACAATTTTTTTCTTTGTTTCGCAGTTGCCAAGATACATCTAAAAACATTCATCTCCATCTTTTCATGTTGGAAATAAATTTAAATTCCATATTGTGAAGAAGTGAAATGTTCAAGTATCAATTGTTATTCCTTGTGGGATAAATAAACAAAAATATTGAACGCTCGATGCTTTGAAATAGCAAATTGAATTGTTTGTAACTTGAAACTGGAATGAAGAGTGTATGTGTAAGGGTCAAAGTGGGATCGAATAGAGAAATTTGAGAAGAGAATGGTGAAACGAAAAATAGAGTGTACATGAGATGAATCTTGTACAATCATTAGTTTATCGAGATATTGTTTTTATTTAGTGAGAAGTTTCGTTCGTTGGTATTTTATTAATCATAGACTCAAATTCGAGAATAGATCATAATGTTACAGATGAAAACTCACCATTAACAATCGTAAATTTAAATATAAATAAAGTAGAAAATTAATCAGTGGTACTGTGAATTTCCACTTATTATAACCACAAAATTAATTATCGACATAGCAATAATGTTTAACAAATATAAAGAAATATATGTTGAGAAATGTAACATTAATATGTTCATGCAAGTAATGTTTTATCGTAAAAAATCCATACACATTTGTAATACACATGTTTGCTCAAATGAATAAACATGAATATTAACATACTCGTATATGTATAACCTAAAATGCCATCGAGATATACAAGACGCCCAAGGCATGTGTCTGAATTTCTTGTAACTGACAGCAATATCAAATGTCCTTTGATCAGACAACTGTTGTCTGCACTTGACATTAATACACATGATAGAAAAAAATATTCATGCCACATTGGGGATTTAATATGTCTATGTGAAGTTATTACTACTGAGAAGTGTTAATTAACTTTCCATCAACAACTGAATTATGTATTATACAAATTTGCTGAAAGTAATAGAGATGTCAACTATGAGTGAACGAGATTTTACTTTGCTGAGTACAAAAATTTAATATATGCTGCATATTTGTTCCAACTATCTGCCAGCAAAGAATTGTTATTGTATTGATGTGAAATTATTCAATACAATAATGTAGTAAAAATCCACCATGACAGTGGTGGTTATTGACACAGATATTAATTGATTTTTATTCCTGCACGCAATGTTAATTCTTATAATAAGACATGAACATATTTTTCATTGATTGTTGTGTAAAAATAATATTTATCTTGATGAATATGTCGAACACTTCATGAATAGAATCAATTAGTTGGCATATATCAGCAGAAGCATGTTAAAATAATATCAATATATTTGTTAAAATTTAGTGGAGAAAAATTGTGGCGTTGACGTGAGAGTACTTTTCTAAATTTTTTCACTATCTTCATCAAACTTATGTTATTGTATATAAAAATAAATGTGAGTATGTTAAATAATCAGAATTATGTCATATACATAAATTCATGAAAGATATTGCAATGTAGAAAAACGACATTTCACTCTGATAAAATTGCTCTCTCAGTGTCTGATTGATTTCATTATTTAAGAAGAGAAAAAAAAAACACCACAACTATTTTCTTCTTACATTCTACATTTATTGAAGCTCTGCTACAACTTTATTTCTCTATCTCTCACTTGTCTCTATGTCTTTTGTATTTCACGTTGTAATTCTTTTATTAAATCACTTTGTAAACTTCACTCAATGAATTCTGAAAAAAATTTTCCTCACTCTAAATGGAAATCTCACGACTGACCAATTTAAATTAAAAAAAAAAAAAAAAAGACACTTGTCATGTTCAATTTAGTGCACCTATGTGATAAAAAGTGCGGAAAAAAACAACGAAAACAAACAAAAATTGTGCAAAGAGTTAATGACAAAGAAAATTAAAAAGAAAAAAATAGTATGAAGACTAATGGATTTTTTCTTTTCATCATTGTCCACGTTCATATTCATATATGTATTCACATGACGTCATTGGACTGGATATATCATGAAGCGCGTGATAAAAGTGCAGAAGTCTATCTCATATCTCTTCAAGTATCACCTTTTTTTTTTTTTTTTTTGTCTTTAAACGATAATACACATAAGGGGTTGATACGAGAGAATAAAGAAGAAAAATAGGTATAGGGAGACATCTCACTCGTGAATGATCAAAGTAAATGTTCATGATTATATATATATATTTTATATATATTTACAATAGTGTATATAGTTCGTATACCTTCCATAATGTCGCATCGTGTCCAATATAAAAAAGAAAAAGCTAAATTTGTGTTACAATGAAAAATTAATCACGATAAATATTAATGCTACGAATGAATTAAAAAAACCCCAAAGTAAAGTCTTATTTAGAAAGGAACATATAATTCCGTGTCAATATTAATTATTTCTATTAGAAAACGAATTTCGATTTTATAATTTAAATAAAAATTTTATAATTTGTTCGAATATGTTTTGTAGGTCAATATTTTTTTGTATAAAAATATTCGATTGTTATATTAAAAAAGGGAATGGGGAAGCTTTTTCTATCGAATGTTGGAGGATATTAAAGTATTATAATTGTTTGTAGTGAAGCGCACGAAGACTTGAAAACTTCTGTACGCCGAACTCTGAACAATGTTATTTCTTCACAAAATCACTTTTTTCTATCTGGCGTGTATAAAATATTGAAAACTATTGGACCGATTAAATTCCAATATAGCTCATTCGATATGTCAATAAATTTTCTATAGTCCATACAAGAATTGAAACAATTCAGGATAATATATCATTTTTTTTTTCCGAAAATTAAAATTCAACTTTAAAAATTATAAATTTGAGAAAAATTTAATTTTTCAAACAATACTATTTATTCTAAAAATCTGATGAATAAAATACTATAGATATGTTTATCAGTCTTCGTCTATCAACACATTATTTTTATATTAATTTAATTTCCCTATAAAAAATTTCAACGAAACTGAACTAATTTAAAAAATAAATTGACCATGATAAAAAAAAATTCATTAATACATTAGAAGACATTGATCTACAAATGAATGAATTAAATTAATGAATATTTCAATAATCATTCATCAAATATCATTTTAACACGACAATTTTTCTACAATAATCAGATAAAGACAGATACAAATATTGATTAAAATACATACGGACCCTATATACATTTATTCCTATGTATATATATTTATTTTAGCCTGTTGCATCCTACCAAATTCAATTCGTGTGGCTCTTCCATACACATAAATACATACCTATATTAAACACGACAAACCCACCGCTAATTAATTACACAATTTAATTATTCAACCACGAGCAATTCCAAAGTCAATCGAAAAAATGCCCGAGGACATTAATGAATTCATCAATTGTAACGAATCAATTTTAACAACGAACAAAATGACGAGAGAAAGAAAGTGCAATAATTAAATAAAAAAAAAACAATTCTATTTCTTAAGAAATTTCATTGAATATTTTTTTATTTTTGCTGATATTAATGAACAAACTCACATCCACCACCATTATAAATGACCATGAAATACTCAAGGGATACGCACATATCAAAATAAAATAGGGGAAAGGAAAAAAAAAGAAAAAAAACGGCACGATAAAAGCCGAGTAAACATACTCGACACTTATTCAATCTCAGTCATTACTGAATCAACAGTGAATTGATTGAAAATAAATGAGACGTAAACTAAAATATAGAGAGAAAAAATTAATGAATAAATTGCACATGACCATAATAATTGCTATTCTCTGTTTTATTTATTAAGAAGAAATAAATAAAAGTTGTACTACTCACCTCATGCCGGCTGAATAACAATATATCTATGCCACAAAAAAAAAAAACCGCCAAGTAGTGGAACTCGTTGTTGAGTCAGGCACGATCTTCGCGTCGTCGTTATCTGTCTGAATTAATTTTTTTTACTCTCTATCGCTTTTATTATTTTTCAATCTCTTGTCCTAGTATTGTCTTGAGTCCTCTTTTACCATTTAACACAATCAAATTGTTAGCTGTATGACAAGTCAGTCCAACAGTCAGGATCAGACTGCCGCTCCGCGTGCTACGACCTGTACATACACCATGCAATCGTTGGTTACGTCACGAAAGCACCTGACCAATAGGCAAACAGCATTGTGTACTGTGGAAAAAGAGAGGGTGAATTGTTAGACCGCCCTAACACCCCCGCATTTAAGTTTTGTGACATTCAAGTATAAAGCAAATCAGGAAATGTAAAGAGAAAAAATGAAACACGATTGATAACTAGAATTGTTACAAATGTATGAATTATTATTTGACGTAATGATTAAACTTGACAATTTATTTTGTAATTTTTATAATTTATTTGTAACCCAAACAGGATCAATTTTATACTCCTGTTGTCAGAAAAATTCACCAGTAATTGTACACATGGTAATAAAGAAAGAATTAAAATTTTATAAATTTAGTTTAAGACAATTTTAACATTTTGAGTGAAATAAACAAAATTTTATTCATTGTTTTTTAATTTTATTCACAATTTGAATGATTATAAATATCTAACACTTATTTTGAATGAAAATTAGAACACCTAATTCTGTGTTTAAATTAATAAATAATTTTATTGAAAGTGAATAAATTTTCGTGTTTGATCAATTTATTATTTTCTTTATTTGGACAATTTCATTCATTTATCTTTGGAATTTAATACATTATTTATGACAACACATTCGATTATACAAATATTTTTTACAGTTAACATAGATTTATTTAATAATTTAGACTCTTATTTATTAATTTCTTATATAGACTCAAGTTCAATATAAAATCATAATAATCATTGAAATATTGATTAATATATTAGTGAATATTTTCAAATCAAATATTCACTACTTTATTTTTGCTTCCAATTAAATAATCATTTGTTAATATTTAAATACGTAAATTCAAATGAAAGAGCCTCATTGTTTAACTGTCGCTTTATGGTTTTCATAATTCAAATCACGTGGCAGCTTGAAAGTCTGTGAAAGACAAAAGAAAAGACATTAGTTATATGGTAATCGATCGGTAGATATGCCTCATTGCCATGAGAGAATAAAAAAATGTCTCTTTACTGCATTTAGAAAAAAAGAAAATGACAAATTAGCAAGTGAACATTTCACTCGATAACTTTTATCATGTCACTTGGTATAACACGTACTCCAATTAAAATTATAAATCCAATCAGAACTAAATGTAATATGTTTTCTGCAGCTGATTGAAACAAATCATAAGCAGCTGTTGAAAAGAGAGTGGAAATATCACAGATTCATGAAGCAATAGAACGAAAATTCTAAGGTTATTGACAATAATTTTTGCTCACATATAAAGACAATAAAAGTGTGGTTATGTATTTTCTATAATATATATAAAAAACATGCTTGTTTTTTAATTTTCATTCTGTGCCAACGTCGAATGTAATCATAATTCCAGTATAATCTGGTTCAGCTTGAGTACATGAATATTGATATCCAATATGATATAAGTATTTCAGTTTTTCAAATTTTTCCACTGTACTGTTGCTAAAATTATTTCAAACTTCAGTTCCATCGGAAGTGCAATTATAATGCCAGCTTATAAACTCCCACACA
Source organism: Zele albiditarsus (assembly GCA_958496275.1). NCBI lineage: Eukaryota > Metazoa > Arthropoda > Insecta > Hymenoptera > Braconidae > Zele > Zele albiditarsus. The sequence continues at coordinate 2,088,582 of OY292411.1, forward strand.
TATTTGCGCCTATTATGAATATAAATAATAAATTCCAAATTACTCTGTCATCAAGCCGATTTTATTTGTTTAATCCGATTAAAACGAGAAACAAATGTACAGATAGGATGCGTGGAATTGAACCAGAACAGTACGGAATGTCAAACAATTTTGTATGCAGCCTTGTCTTGTTCATGCAACATACAGACTGATGCGTTTGACATCGTTTATTTCACTGTGATGCTTAATCAAAGCGTTTGGATGTTTTTTAGTCAAATGGTCAATAGCCAAGACAGAAAAATTCCATTGTATTCGCGACAAACTCGAATGGATTCCTCAAAATAATTGATTGCGTTTTGTGTAAGGTTCCGAAGCTGATAAAAAAATGTTTTATCAAGAGATTGACAACCAAGTTCAAAAGGGTATTCCCTCTTTAAACACAAAATATAGAATAATTCTCATGAATTTTATCATGTAGATAATAAAAAATGTTAATTTTTTTTCATCAATTCTTGAAAATTTTAGTTCCAATAAAAAAATATGATTCATAACTAGACAATGCTGATTCTAGTTAGCACCGCGGAGTATCCAACAACGAATCGAATAAAAGTTATTCCAACTCAATCGATTAATTAGTTTTCCACATATCATATCAGCAAGATTGAAAAATATAATTTTTATGATAATGCATTTGAAGGTTTCGGTAAAAACGTTTGTCAACAATGTTATAAATATCAGACAGAACTAAAATGTGAAAGAAATAATCATCTCTCATTTTTACATCCTGAAAATGTAACTATGACTCTAATTATATGCACAGAAATTTAAATACATATAATATATTTCATGGTACACAACAAAGCAACGTATGGAGATAGTGGATCGTGCAAATGTACCACAGCAGTCTCATTTGTCATACTACTATTCCTCAGGAATTATTGAAGCATGACGCGTTTGTCATCCGATATCCGTCGGAAGTGAAACAGTCGCGTAGTTTCGCGCAACATCACAGTATAGACACTTCATCTTAAATTCATTTGGATGTGAATATTCAAAAGACTTGCCTCTATACATGTCCAAATATACAACACAATGTATAATTTCAACCACTGTTAACTTCATAAGCAAAACCTATATACGTAAATGGGTATATATTTATGCATAAATACATAGATGGAATATTTCACATTGTTTCGTTCAATCATCTTTCATATTATGATGTAAATGGAAAAACAATATTGGAGATTTTAATGAAACCTTTATTCGTATCATATCTAGAATTATATTTACAAGATATAATTTCTTTCGTTAAATCATTATTATTCATCTGTTCAACTTGTGATTAGTGTAAGAACCCTGTGGTGTAGTCAGCCATATAGCAAATACGAGAAATTCATTTTCCAACTATGAATTAATGTATCACAAGCATTAATAACAGCAACTGATTATTTGGTTGACTATACTTTTCCAGCATGAGTATTTTGTTTTGTTGAAAATAAAGACATGAACTGTAAAACAAAGTTACACTGCTTTAGGATTTCCAATATTCATTAATAATAATTTCTTTTACTATTAATTGATTAGAATGGCAACAAATTCAATATACTTTAAACTCAGTTTATAACTGAATTTGAAGAGTGGAATATTGTCCTATATTATATCCCAACAAGTGGTTGCTACTACATACATATAAAATATATGGAAGCAACTTTGAGAGTAGACAGGTCAGGATGCGAAAGTAATTTTCACGTATAATATATAAAAGTCGCGCGAAAAAAAATAATAACCAATGTCAATTTCAACTTCATTTCTCAGAATTACCTCTTCACCGATTAATATCATTCATTTTTTAATTTACCATCCCGGAACTTGATGACTTTGATATTTTGTAATAACTGAAAAAAAAAAAATGTTTCAACTGTTGTTTGTACAGTTATATAAAAATCTTTTGAATCATTGAATATTTGTAGAGAAATAATTGCTTTGATTGTGAAGAGAAAAATCGGTGGTATAGGAATTCAAGAGATAAAGAGAACGTTGTGGATGTTATCCACAGGAGTTTACGTAAATGTATATATGCATGAATATTATCACTTTGATGTGATTCGCTCTCATACATCAATAGTAAAATTATCCGAGTCAATATTTAAATTATAATGAAATGATATTCGCACTTAATCAATAGCGAATCCCATTTTCATATGCCATTAGAATACTCATCAATCTTACATAACCTAAATCGGATTGAGTAATAATAAAAAACAATTAATAAAACCATTTATATAAAAGAATTGAATTGATTATATATTAGATAGAAATTGTCTTTGTGATTTTATTCCACTGAAATTTATAAACCTCGGGAAAGTATAAAATAAAAATAATATACCAATTTATGCAAATTGGTTTCATCAATTAAATCAATCGCATTTCTTAATGTATTTTGTCGCCCTAGTTATTCGCTGAAATATAATCGATTTAATTCAATCCATTCACTGCAATCATAAACATAAATACAAATATACAATTACATTTACACAAAGTTATTCCACTTGCTTACCGCAAGTTTCTTTGATTAACGCATGTTTCAACAACGTGATTTTAAAATGTGACGTATTTCTAGTTTCACGTTCATGCAAATTTACATCAAAGTAAATGAGTATAATATAGGAATACATATACAAAAACGCAACACTCTTTATTCCTTCAGTGTCGTATTGTTTCTTTATGATATTATTTTCACTCAAAAGCACCAATAATAAATCATTTATATAAAATTTTTTTATTATGAAGGATGGATTGGATGTTTTTGGAAATTGCGTTCTGCTTGAAATACCACGTAATTTAGTAATTTCCACAAATCTTATTGCCTGTCAACTAAAGGATTCATAGTTAGACACTTTTCTTTGCTTCATCCAAACATTTATAATCAAAATCAAAACATTCTTTGATATAGACCCATTTCCATGTCAAGATGAAGCCGTAACAAATATACCTTTGCCATCCAGGTGGTTCACAACTCTAGAATCATTGCAATTATAAAAATAAATTTGATTATTAAATAGTTTGAATATAGCTATTGTTCATCGCAGAATCATATATTTATATTAAAAAATGAGGAAGCAGTCGATGTTTAAAGTTCTAGTATTGAAATTCACCACTTTCACAAATTTTTTATGTTAAATATTTATTCAAAGTGTAATAAAAGTTATTTATTTTAACAAGAAACTTTTTTTTTCCAACCTGATTGTTCATAATTGAATTCACAAACAAATAATATATTATATAAACTAAAAGTGATCCTTTTCCTCTATATAGAATATACAATACGAACTCTAGTGACACAAATGTCAATAAGAAACAAAAAGAATGAATCCAAACAGTTTATCTATATTTTATGTAAAAGTATCGTAGTTTCTTTCGAAAATAAATGATAGAAACGAATCTCTATAGTCGCATCCAAGTCACTTCTTCGACATTCGCAATAGACATTTTGATGGAACATTAAAGTACAATAGTTCACAATGGTATGTATTTCGAATGCAGTGAGTAGAGCAAGCACAACAAATGTGAATAAAAATACAACGATATGAATACTGTTTGCATGACGCCCCCGGTATACGTATGCAATCACGCTTTTATCTTTTTGATGGATCGACTACAGCTATACCGGTGCTTTATTAAAAATCTCTCATCTCAATATTCAATGGACAGATCAACAGCATATATTTATATTTTTGTTTACACTGCAAGATATTAATAAAATTTATTTGAAAAAATATATTCAATCGATTTATATATACATTTAGTACTTATAAAAACAAAACAAAAGTTGTAAAGTGGAATTTGAAACGGTGCAATGAGTAGACGCCGGAATATAGAATTGACTGTGAAAACAAATGTGAAAATGAAAAATAAAAAATGGAGAAAAAACAAAAAAAGAACAGAAGTCAAGCAAAAAGCAGGTGTATAATAGGAATAATAGAGTTGAGAAAAATGTGAATGCAACGAAGAGAACACAAGTGCCACACTCACTATTGTATATATCAATGTATGTAAAACTCTCGCTCTTTTCGAGCGGTTGGGTAGACTCCTTCACGTTCACCTCGGGCAACATCCATTTTCTCAGAAGCAGCAGCAGCAAGACAAGAGTTGTGAATAAAAAAAGAATAAAACAATGACGTAACTTCCGATCACATCAATTCAAAGTGCAAGATTTCTTCTTTTTTTTTTGTCTGTGGAAAAAAGATGAGGAAAATAGTCGCGCGTTCGAGATTCATGTGCAAATAAATGTTTATATACAATTTATATATAGATAATGGTAGATATATAATTTTGTTTGTACATTTATATGAAGTATACGATTTAATGTTAATACAAATGTCAATATAGAAGATTGTTGAGTTAATATTTTGAAAGTTAGTTGTGAGATTTCACTGTTGTTCTACATAACTGCGCCAATTATTATATCTTGTAATGTTATAATATTACGATAATGAAGGATAAAGAATGAGATATGATAGTTTAATAAGAACATATTCACTGATTTAAATTGTACATGTAATTAAAACTTCATTTATCAGCTCAGTAGAAAACGACATAAAATAAATAATGTAAATAAAGATAAAGTAGTAATAAGATTAGTAGAGTTCTGATATATGATTAGCAAATATTGATCAGAGAGAACTTGAAAGTATTGACATCACACAAATATGACACTCATGTGACAGCCTCGATTGCATTAGATTGTATACTTTGAAAATAATAAAACATTTGTTAACGTTTGGTATAATCCCCAATCGATCAGAATCACCAATAATATTGTGTTGTATCTACATCTTAAAAGGAAATAGTTTATGAATAGTTTATAATCAGATACAGATCAACTGTAACTGCTGAAAGGCCTACTCTAAACTACCAAACCATAATCCTCCTCTGCTTGATAATTATACTTCAAAAGGTATGTACAAAATATAGGAATAGTACTAACTGTTACTAACGTAGCATTATTAATTTTAATAAATTCATGTATTTCAATAGATACGCCTGTAAGGCTTTGGTTACCTAACATTTTATCGTCTAACGTTACCCACCTAACAAAGATATTTAATTTCAATGCTATCTACCTTCAATATACAGTGACAAGTATGCAATTCACGTATATAAACCAACTGACTTATTTTTCAATAAATGTATCCTCCGAAATCTTCAGTGATCTTAAATTATTAAAGTTGAAAAATCGATATAATATGTTTCAATGTATCAAGGTGATACTTGGAGAATTTTACATATTTATCCAGCGTTGATAAAATTATAAATAGATATCTACTATTTTAGTTATTACTATACAAGTACGAATATTGTACATTTACTAATTCTACTATTCCAATAAATAATATTAAATAAGAATTCGTTTTACATAACAACTTTATATATTAATTAACAATTGGCCAATGGACAATAAATCAGATGATACAATAACCGATATCATGTTAAATCATCATCAAAAATAGTAAATTTCGTTTGTTTCTTCAAAACCATGACCCCAATCTTCAATATAACAATATTAATTAGATGAATTAAATAAATAACATATGCAATTTCATTGTGATAATAACAATATGATATAATAGTAACAGTTTGAGCACTTGCTACCATTATATGGTAGCATACCAACAATAGCATGGCATCTTCAACGTAACCAATCACTTTGCCATTTAAATGGCGGGAATTCTTGTCCTTTGTGTAGCAAAATCCACAAGTTATATAAACAAAAGCGCAGCGCTAGGTTATGTTTGTTATTTATTGTGAAGTGTATCGTTCAGTACCGCTCATTCATGCGCATATAGTTTCTGTGTTAAAAAAAAAACAATACACAAGTACTCATTACAAAAAATTTGAATAAACGTCAAGAAATAGTATGGCTATTTACACACAATACAAAGGATTAGTTTCTAAAAATGATAAAGACGGTATAAGAGACTTGTTCCAAAATGCTGATGCAACAGAGGTATATCACAATAATTTTCGTTTATAATTATATTGTATATATTTAATAGATTCAGGTTATATATTGTGATACTTTATGTTTTTTAAAATAGATAGTTGAGGTTATTGTTCCACGAATTGTGCATAATTATGCAATCAAAATATTGGGAGATATTTTAAAGTCATTTCCAGCCACTGAAAATGCACAAGCAACTCGTCGGAAAGTCGTTGAAGCAGTTTTAACTGGAATGAAACAAGCTGAGATATCAAATGCACATGCCAATGCCCTGGTTGAAAGAATTGCCGAAGATTTTTCAAAATATTCGAAATTACAACTTGTCCGTCTTGTTGATTATTGTCTCAACAGTATAAGAAATAATGATGACAATTTTTTTAGGTAATAATCATATTATAATGATCAGAATGACTGCGACATGTCTGTTCAAAAAAGGCCATTTACATTTCCCATTTTTTCCCAGTTAGGTATGCGATCGGGTTCTATGTTCTGATATCTACATCTTGACTACATTGACCCTTGCACAGAGTTTAAATTTCCGTTAGCAAAACGCAACTTATAATAGACCACATTGCGTTGAAGTATATGAAAGTTACTATTCGCTTTTTATGTTTTCTGAAGATTAACTTGATATGCAATTGTCTCCTTTTGAACAGACACTCTTCAACTATGAGAAATTCAGTTGCTAAATTGATTTATGTAGAGTTATCAAGAATTTATGGGACATCTTGTTTGATATACACAAGTGGTGTATGCTTGATTCTAAATCAATTGTCTGCGCCGTTTTTGGAATACAAATTTTTAAGTTTGCTTCTCATACAGGTGAACTTTTTTCCTAGCTTGTAACAACCCAATAAGCACCTGAAAATGTTTGAATAAATCTATATTGTTAATTAATTTCATTTTCAAAACAATTAATAATTCTTTAATTAATTCGAATCCTTTATCACACAGTTGGAAAGATATATTACCAGAAATACTGCAAATTTTGGAGGAGGAAAAATATATCAATCACAGGGGCACTGAAGTCAGTGGAACTGAATACAAATCACAAATAATATCATCAATTTGCAATCAACCATGGGTGTTAGAAATACTCACACCTCTAGCCACAATGTTTACAACAATACAAATGGAACAAAATGATCATGGTATGGTGATACGTGCACTTTGCAGTAAAGTTGATGAAATTAAACACGATGAGCTTCCGCCATTGGTACATCAACTGTTAAGATTGAGTGACAAACAAGATGGCAGACTGGTTATTGGAACACTGCAGAAATATTTTTCAAAAATTTATGCTCAAATTCCTGATGAATCGCCCAATGCAATAAATATTGACAATATTGGACAAATAAGTTTAAAAGAGATACAAGAAACTGAAAGCACTGTTTTATATCACATACATCAGTCAGCTTTATTGAATCATTCTAGTATGAAAGATTTTATGCGTCATTTAAAAAGTATTACAAACGCACCCGAATTAGTTTTAACACCTTTTTCAATGTCAGTATTGTTACTTGTATCTGAAATTTATGAAGATCAAATATTTGATATAATAACACAAGCAATAACACGTAAAGTGCAAGATGATGAAAAACGAAATAATAGCGCTTGGCTCAGACAAGTTTTGCCGGATAATTATCAATTGATGGAAGTTATGAATCAGATTATTGATAATAGCACTAAGGACCGTCATTTAGTTATAAAAGGATTGGTTGATCTTGCATTTGTGTTAATGGAATCAAAAATAAAAGAAAATGAAGAAAATTTACTGCATGAGATCGGTATAAAAGTAATTGAGAAACTTATTAGAAAACGACATGAAATTGGACCAACTGTAATTCAAAGATTAACAAATAAAATTGTTGCAAGTGGTACATCAGTATCGCAATATGTCGAATGTTTGGGTTACATGTGTCGTAAATCAACATTAATTGTTTTGGATTCACAAGGATGGATATCAACATTACTCGAACAATTGCTCTTGATACCTGGATCAGCAGCTACCCAAGTTCTTCATGCAACATTACCATTAATACGTGTATCAACGACCATACGCGATTCCTTGGTATTGATATTGCGCAAAGCTCTTTATCGAAAAGGTGTTGATGCTCGTCAAATGGCGGTAACGGGTTTTTTACAATTTCTCACAAATCTGAAAATTGGATCGTTGAATTTTAGCCAAACGTCATCCAGCATAAACTGTAGTAATATGTCGGGTTCAATATATACGCAAGCAACTGTTGAAAAAAATACACAACAAAATGCGCGATCCAATTCACGAAATAATTCAGCATTTTGTCATGAAATTTTGGGAATATTAAAGCGATGTTTTTATCATGAATATCAGGTGCGACAACATTTGTACAGAGGATTAGCTGATGCTGTATCTTCCAATCCAGAATTGACAGAATACGTTATTGATATGTTATGGGGAAATTTAAAAATTTATTATGAGTCTGATGAGGACATTAAACCACCGCTTAAATTTCACGATTGCTCTAATATAAATGGCGCTGAGGCATTTATTGAAGAACCTATCGGCGATCTCATATTTGCATTACAAAAAATATATTGCAACATGGCACATAAAGATATACCATCGATAGATCAACTTAGTATACATCTCGAATCATTGTGTCGTAGGATGGCACACATAGAATTGGAACATTTAAATATCGACGATCAAATGGATTTATTGGATAATATACCGAAAGCACAGCAAAAAGTATTGTCATTAAAATTAATGGCAACAACACTCGAATCGCTAATTACATTTCGAATCAGTGGTTGGTCAATAGAGCATCAAGCAACTGCTTCCAGTGTGAATAGTCTTTTTAAAGCATACAATGAACTATTTGAATTCACAAAGCGATTGGGTAAGCCAAGAAAGGGCGATGGTAAAAAGAAAAAAGATAACAATACAACAGATACAACCATCAATAAAAAACCTCGTGGACGAACATTAAAATTGCCGCCAACAATAATTGATGTTCAAACTGCACGAAAAATGATTTGTTTATTGTATGAATCAACAGTGCCGTTTGCTTCAGAAGAGCAAGCAGGAATATTAAAGAAACGTGTTGAGTTTCATCTTTATTCATTACGTACATGCATTTCGATATTTCAGAATGCAAAATTATTGCATACTTATGAACGTCGCAGACATTGGGATAAATATAAATTGGATTATTTGGAAATTGGTGATTTACTGTACAGACATATTGTTGCAAATTTAGATTCAATCCGAGAATTCAATGAAGAAGTTGCCCTTGGAGGTTTAGAGTGTTTTAAAGAATTGTGTGACCTTGTTTGCACCACATTTAATGCTGAATTGCCAGAGTTCTTGAGTAGAATTGGTCAATTTTCATCGTCTCAAGGACTTGCTATTCAACTCAATGGACTCGTGTCCTCCATGCAATGTTTAATTGATATGTATTATGAGGAAGAAATCGATGCAGACAGCGCAATAAAGAGAATACCATTACTTATATTTGAAATAATTTCATTGCTAATTCAAAAAACGTCACTGCATAATGGTAAAATGGATAAACTTTTTGAGTGGTTGAAAAAATTGTCACGATCCGATAAAATTGATGCACCAATCGCTATTATTATATTACAACTTATAACAACAATTGAGGAACGTGATTCAGAGTATGGTAAAATATTGGATGAAATGTCAGTGGAGTTGTGTAAAAATTTTGGTACTGTTGATAATACTGCGATAGAACTAAGAGAAGTGTACAAAATATTGAACGTTGCAATCATGTCACAAGCTCATACTATTTTTAATAATGCTCTGAAAAATAAAATAAATAATGCTGCGTGGGTTCTTGGACGACTGAAAGCTGAACATATATATGTCAGCACTGCTGGAATCAGCGATGAATTACATCGAGATCAATTGAAGCTAAAGGAACGTAGTTTATGCCGTCATTTGTCATATGCCATGCAAACAATGGAATCATTGGCCAATGCCAAAGTAATACCTGGCCCGAACACAGATACTATATTTAAAAATCTTCATCTCATTTACAGTGTTTTAAATATACTCACCAAATATTTCATTTCCAAATCAACTGCACAAAATCCCGCATTTCAAGCTGTTAAATTTATACAAGTTGTGCAATTAGGTGGAAAATCATTAAAAACATACTTTTATAATTTAATTTCGTACACAGAGGAGAATCAAACTAGCAGTCGAAGGGCTGATGTTCACGCTTTGCGTAATAAAGTATTGAAAGAAACAAAATTTATTCCGAAAGTTGTTTATGAAATTGAACAATTTATGAAAGAAATTTTGGCATTGGGAAAAAAAACTGGCACATCATTGGATAGCTATCTCAAACATAGCATTACACGTGACTTTCGAATAAGACATGGCGAATTGGCTGAGAGTCTTGAGAGACTTGATGTTACACAAATGATGACACAAAATACTCAAGCCGAACCAACTAGAGAAACAAATCATTCATCATCAGAATGTGAAACCACAACAACCAGAGATAGTGATACTGATAATGCCCCATCAGCCAAACGAACAAAACGCGAAAATTAAAAACCCAAAAGGGATATCATATCATTATCCATTAAAATGAATTCACGAATTCCTATATTTATATTTCTCTTCATATTATTTTATACCAATATATTGAATTACGTAGTAGAGAGCGAATAGAGAAAGTTTAGAAATGCATGAATAAAACAATTACTCAGTAAAAAAAGTATCATTGTCTGAAAATAGATGATTCTAAATATGAAGAAGAGTCATGGAGAACGTCAATGACGAATGTTATTCTCTGTAAGACAAAACATGCTTGTACCAATAAACGGGATCAAGAGATAATTGGGGAGGGGAAAACAATGAATTACAGAGGAGAAATAATTTTCGTAGAACGACAACATCAATCTATAAAATATATAAAAGGTAAAATACATTTGTATAATTGATTTTAACACATGTTCATGTATTGATAAAAAATAAAAATGAAAGAACGTTTTCATAATTACCATAATTCAAATTTTAATTTTTATTCAATTTATGCAACAAAATCAAGTGGCCTATTGAATCCACCCTTACGATTCATATACTGTCGATATTTCCTTTTCAATATAACGTGAACTCCACCAACATCATTGCCATCAACTTTTTTTCCTTTTGTCGTCTCAAAGCCACAGAAACCCATCATTCTCATCATATCCTGTTCTTCTGGTGTTTTTCCTTCAAGATCGGCCTCTGAAAATAAGAAATAAATACTCGATTAATAATGTAATGTTCAATCAGTAGAAATAAGAAAATTGTCATCAGATCACCGTAGATAAATATACTGTTCATAATCACAAAAGAATAATCAGAAATCCGCTGGCGAAAAAATGAACCGTGATAACTAAAATCACCAAATAACTTTTCACGAGATTAAATTTGGCTCTGTGTCGAGTTGCTAATGCCAACATACATTCAGAACTGCCAAAATAAACAACAATTCAATATCTGACTTACTTCTAGAGTATAAATACAAAAGTGTGCACCATTCGTATACCGCGTTGGAATTTTAACTTTCTATCAAAGCTACGTATTTCGCAAAGCATTATACAAGCTTCATTTGTATGTGAACGTTGCATAATATTATCAAAACTCCAATGTTTTAGCTATCTTAATTTGTTATAGTGATATGACCCTCCCCCTTCAACATCAATCGTTTCAGACGCACTCATTTGATTACAATACAACTAGATATAATTAAAATATGAAAGGTTTGCATTGTCCACCTGTTATGTTTGGTCTTTCTGCAGCCGCCGATTTGGCCCTTGACTTTGGATGATCACGTTCTCGAGATCGTGATCTACTATATGATCTCCTATGTCTTTCACGTTCTCTTTCACGTTCACGCTCTCGCGACTTGCCTCTATCTCGTTCTCCGGATCTATGAAAAAATGTTGAATTGAAACAAATTAATATAACGAAATTGAATAAGGTAATTGGTGTCATTATGAACAACATAATATTCCAAATATTACTATTTTCAACAAATCGAATTGTAATATCGAAATACATATATAACAATATTGTTTGCTGGAAAAATGAAATTTTTGATTTATAAATGTATGTAATAGAATAGCAGAAGTTTTGGAATTATCTATTGAATTGTTTAATAAGAAAAAAACACACACTTTCTCGTTGTAACAATGATAACCTCACCTCTTGCGTCGTTCTCTCGATCGTCTTCTTCTACGATCTCTATCGCGTTCACGGTCTCGTGAACGTTCTCTTCTTCGTGGTGATGGTGTACGACTTCGTCCCATTACTAATATATATTTTGGTATCAAAATACAATGTGAATCTTCTGTTTATCTTCACTAATTTTTTTCCGAATACTGGATTGATTTATATCAACATAGATAAACAGCTGATGATCCTAACCTCAATTTTTGGAGTAATCAACAATCACGCTCGCTCTCCCTCTCTCATATGTTACCAATATTATCCGCAAATAATATTTTCGAATAAATCATCAGTGCAGACGGCTGAAATGCCTTTAGCCACATCTGTAAATAAATAGTTAAACATTTAGTTACATAAAAATATCCAAACAAATTTGATGTTGTGTACAGTTTTTTGTACACATATATATATATATATATATATATATATATATATATATATATACAATCCCCACCTTTTAAATATTACGACCTCATCGCTATATACTTTCACTCTATCCAATCTTGTTTGACACACAGAAAGTGAGGTTATGAATAAATGATCTCAATTTTGCTCAACTCCTCGCGCAGAAAGTTGCACGAAATCGAAAGTGCTGACAATAAAAAAAAAAAAACAAAAAACGATGCGCGCGCGTTAAAAAATATGAGCTACGCATGCGCGAATCATTGAGCTGGTTGCAGTACAGAGAAGAAAACGACACGCGAAATTGTCATCAACAAATTTTCAAGTGTTTCATATGTCGAAATTAATTGATAATAGCTGCAGCCAATAATAGAAACGATAAATGTTCACTTGATTTACAATTATATTGAAGATTAATGATATATTAAAATCGTCATGGAACATTAATGAAAACAGCCGATAATCCAAGACTTATTTGCATTTGTGCAAAATGTTCGTGTATCACAATTCAACATTATTCAGCAGTTGTATTGTTCATTTGATTCAATTTTCATTGGCGTAATAATACATTGCGTGCAGCATTGAATAGTTAGTAATTATCGATGTCATGAAGGTTGTATATTAAATTATGACAATGTGATATTTGGACAAAATATGTTTGTTCCCTATTTCGTATATCATTATACCTGATGAAAGTTGTCAACAAAAATTTCATATATATATATATATATATACGAAGTCTCGAAGACATTTTGATTGTCTGTATTGATTAAACAACGCGCAATAATGGAAAAAACAAAATCACGTCAGGTATTATTCTTTATTTTCATGGTTATATTTTAAATTGATTGATTATTCTGTTAATATAATCCATTCATACATGTTCATGTATTTGTAAACGTATTCAATTAAATTTTTATCTTACAGAGGAGGAAAAAAGATAGAGCACGGTCGTATAATTTGGAGAGACAAATACCAGATGCACCAACAATGGAAGAGTTTGAATGTCTTCTTGGTGAATCACCAACAAATTATCCAAGAGTTGAAGGCATTGAAAATATGGAGAGTGAACTTCATTCTGCTGCAATCGATACGGAAATTTTTGAGAAAGAAACTGATATAAAATCGCCAACAGATGAGAAAAATATTAATGATAATGAGTTGAAAAATGATATTATGAAAGACAAATCAGTTGATACAGTTGATAATGGTGTTATGACGCCATCGTCATCGGCACCACTTGAAGAATCATTTGATGGTGATGTTAATCCAGTTCAAATTATACTTTCGTCTGGTGAAATATCTGACACTCACGTTGAACCCAGTGCACCAGCAATAGAGAAACTTGAGAATGAAATTAAACCGAATGAACAATCTGGAGTGAAAGACATTTATAATGCAACGTATGAAACAATTGTTTCACCAATTGATGAAAGAGAATCTAATCAAATTATTGTTACGAAAAATGACCAGGTTAAAACAACAAATAAAACCATGATGCCATTTACTGAAACTCAATTGACAGCCCTTTATAACAATAAAGAATTATCATTAATTGATTCATTTATATATGAATTCATCGATACACAATTGCGTAGCAGTTCATTACGTCAACAGCATCGACTCCATGAATTATTATTGAGCTATTTACGCGTGAGAAATAATCTTATTCTCAATTCATATGAACTCGATAGTTTGAAAAAAAGTTGTAAAGAAGTTCAGAAACAATTGTGGCACTTAGATAAAGCATCTATTACTGAATCTGGTGAATGTCAAGATGGGAATCCAGTGAGTGCATCGCATGATTATTCAATTGCACATTTTAATCAACAAGCATTAAATATTCTTACCAAAAATTTATCGGCAATTAAGGAACTTTTACACAATGCTCAAACACTATATTCCTATGAATCAGAAATGTTAAAACTTCAAATAGAACATTATGTACAACGAGTTTGTATATCATGCAAAGAATTAGCTACTCTACCCCAAAATGCGCCTGTTAATTTAACTACTATTCAAATGCCATCACAAACAATGCCGGAATTATTAGAATTACGAATGTGTATTACGATATTATTTAATTTTCAACGACGTTTATTGAAAGACGGAAAATTTGTTCTTGACTCTCGTGAATGGTTATCGAAATTGGTAGCAGTTCTTCTTCGTGTCGCCACATGGCAAGATCATCTATTTATACTTAATCATGTATTGAGATGTCCCGGTGGTGTAACCAATTGGGCAGCAGGTTTTATTCAGGTCCCTGCAGCACCTAAAAATCGTGGACATACTGCATCACCATTGAATGATCCGTATTTGGATCACATGGTAGCAACACTAGCGGTAATTTTATTACCAGTAAAAGAGCGTGATAAATTTCTCGAACAAGTTCAAATATCTTTACAAGATAATGGAAATAATCCTGGTGATACAGTGTGGGTGATGTTGGACGAAGAAGGTGAGGAAGATGAAGATATTGCTAATAGTGGCGCAAATTTATTCGAAAGTGATCTAATTTCTCTACTCAATCAAATACCCATTGACAAACTATTCGAACAAGTTTTATCTATTCACAAACAGGATAATGGATATTATCAAGATAAAAAAAATATAACAGAACATCATATGCTACGTATATTTGCTTTTTCAAATGTACTCGTTAGAATATTCAGACAAGGATTAAAAACTTATGATTCACCGCGTTACAGACAATTGGCAAAAAGACTAAGCGCATTGATAAGAGATGTGGTACAATATGCAAGTGACCAGTGGGAAGCATTTGATAAAAATCAAGTGTTTGATCCGTCCATGTTAATGAGACTTAAAAAGGAGTACGATGGATTTTTTTTACGTGCAACAATGTCCATTTTTTCATCACGGCGATTGGGTGCTTGGCAATATCTCGCTGCAATTCCTTACAGTATTATATCAACGAGTACATTGTGGAATATTTTTTACATACTGCATACAGATTCAGTGGGTACAGAATCATTAGAAATTGACGTAACACCAGAGCAATGGGAAAATCAATTGAATTTACCATCATTGCGTAAACAATTTGAAGAAAAATTGATTGATATGCCGGGCGATGAATCATATTTTCTTTTAACAACATTCACAAATATGGCGATGGCCAGAACAATACATGATTTTGATTTTATACGAGCTACAACAATTGATCTATTTCAAATTGGTTTTTTGAGTGAAAAAACTCAAGAATCATGTTCAAAAGATGCGAGATCACTGCTGTCAAATCTCACAAGCAAACATCCGACATTGCTATCAGATATCTTATATAAATTGCGTGATAATTTTGGTTCAGTTGGCAAGTTGAGTCTATATTTATTCACAGAATTGAGCATTGGAAAGTGGATACCACGTGAAAATGATATTGCAGCATTATCTGCATGGCTACATCATAATTCATTAACATCAACTGAAAGTCATTTGGCACGATTAATTATATCTCATTTAAATTGGGGATTAGATAGAAATGGTGATCTTTATTTACCATCACAACTACATCATCGCGTGGCATTATTGATCGTTGAACTCACCATCAAATACGTACCCGAAACACCAGCACAGACTGCATCATTACTCGCAGAAGGTGTCAAACAAGTTTCATCAATTGTTAGACCACAAAATAGCGATCAGGCATTTACTTTGTGGGCATGGGAAATGATAATGCGACTTCGAATTCATCAATTGGATCAATCAGAATCGAATTGTCGTAATGCAATGATTAATCCAGCTGAAGCGTTCTCTCATGTTCCAGATTTGGATTCAGACGCATCATTAGATATTATTGTTAATGGAGTTCGTGAAAAACAACCTATTGCTTGTTATGTTGCAACGATGATGACCTTATGGGGTCATTCGATCCCATTAATTTGTACAAAAGGCTTCACTCAATTATCAATTCTTCAATGCTTTTATAAATACCAACAAATTCTCATTGCACTTCATCATATAATACCGCTGTTTATTGAATGCTCGGATTCGCTATTCAAGAATGAACGATTTGGAACTTTAATTGTTTCATTAGTTACTGCTGATAGAACGTATGTGAAGATGGCGAAGAATTTAATTGCACCTGAATTTCCTGGACCGATAATAAAACTTTTTTCCAATATGATTGTGTCGCACATAATTCATTACAAAAGGTATTAGAAACAATTCACTAGTTTTATGTTGAAGAAGTATCCTTATTATTTGATAAACATTTGCGAAAAAAAAAAAAAAAATGATAGCAAATAAATTAATATTTTTTAACTGATGTGGCATCGAGGTTATGTAAAATTCGTTTAGAATTCACAGCTTTTATGAGTATTTAAAAGAAAAAAATTCAGTTGTAATGCAGCAAGTTGTTGATATAGCGAGTAGTAAAATTGTAGAAGAAATATAAAACGCGGCAGGAACATGAGAATACTTTCTTGAATTATATTTTTACTTGTTACACTAATTTCATATTATTTACAGATATTGCCAAGAAAGTCCCGAATCATTGATACGTGTATGGCTAAATATTTTGGTACGTGTTCCCGAATGGAATCGTGATCACAATGTTATGTACTTGATGGATATTGTAATTCGTGCTGCCTTTTTTAATATTGATGCACGAACCACCACGGAAAATGTGTTCCACAATCTTTTTTTGGTATGTATATCGAATATCATTGTCTAATATTTTCCAACAAATCTTTTTCAATATTTCCTTTTTGTCACATAAGCTATCATTAGAAGGAATTAATGAGGTATGACTTGTACATTGTTTTGAGAATTTAGAGTGAACGTAAAAATATTAATTGCAATAATTCGATAGAAATGATTTTTATATTTTCCTTCTTTTACCAACCACAGAATCTCGGTACGGTCAAGTCTTCTGGTTCTATCGGATCTTTTCTCAGTTGGGCAACTGGCTCTGGAAATATACCAAGTCTTCTTGGTGGATCTGTACAAACAATTTGGCTTGCATATCAAGTTCTTCGAACTGAGCAACAAAATCGTGAATTAAAAACTGGACTTTGGCGTGAATTCCTCCGGGAATTATCACAACAATCAAAAACATCGCTGGACGCGGCATTGAAACGTGCGTGTACAACATTAAAAATTGCTACATTTAGTTGTAATGGATTGGGAATATATCGATGGTGCCAACAAGCGCTTGATACACCAATGGATCATCCTCTACTTCCACTATTGTGGCAACATTTTTTCATGTTATTTTTAGCGCGTGTGCCAAATGCACCGGGATTACAAGTTGATCGTGGTGGGATAGGCGATAAATTTTTTGAGGGTATGATCAATTTGAGTTATTTGAAAAAAGTGAAAAAACGTTTACACGACACAACAGAATATTTTCAACTGAAGGGCGAGCGTGATATAGACGATGATGGTAAACAAACAACTGATGATAGACGTGTATTTTATTTCAATGCTGCAAAATTTTACAAAACTCTCAGCCTTTGGCTGGAGGAACCGCGATTACAGGAGTCGGGACTCTATTTACCAGCTCTACCACCTCAATACATGTCACAAAAATTAATTCTATTGATGCAGGGTGATTATAACCCGTGGCTGGAATATATTGATTACGAGCAAGTTCAACGGGCGCAATTACACGCAGTACACGAATGGCAACGAATTTGTCATCGACTTAATGATGAAAATAAAATAAAAATTGTTCAAACACCAACAACACCATTGGAGCCTGCAGATCCCATTCAACGAATCTATCGTCGATTAAGTACTTATGAAAATTTCGAACCACCACCACCGCTCACTCGTCAAAGTTTGAATATCGAACACATATCTCGAAATACTCTTCACAATGCAGGTCCAGTGATTAGTGCTGTGAGCCCGTATATCAAAATAATTTTAGATTATGCACAAACTTATAATCTCCTTGTGTCAGAACATACAGCTGTGGATTGTAATTTTTTGGAATTAATTCCGACACTGTATCGTGAAATTGAAAGCCGTGTTACGCTCCATGCTCTTTGTGATCCCGCACCTGGAGGTCATCGACGTGCCCGTTCAGGCACACCACCAACTGTTCATTGTGCTGGACCGGCGGTTATAAGAATAAAAATATCTGAAGCTCGAGTGAGTGACGGTGTGGACCAAATGATCAGCCAAAATAGAGCAGAATATGAAAATTTATTAATAAAAGCATGCCAACCACCTTCAAGCAAAGTAATTCAAGGTTGTGTCTTTATCGATCACTTGATTGCCTTACTTGAACACGAATTGAATGTGAATCGCACATGTGAAAACACTGCCATATTAAAAAATGTTCAAGAGAGTGGAGTAAAATTATTTTATCATTTTGTTGAATTTTACACGGAGGAAGCAGCTATATGTCCACCAACAAAACAACTTATCACTACGTGTATTGAAAAATTGGGACAGATCTTTATTAGTGGTGAAGAGTGCGAAGGCCCAAGATTATTAAATACAATAATGCAAAGGCCAAATCTTGGGGGATTACTTGGACCACATTTTACGCCTGTTGCCGGTGGAGCATCAACATTTTTACAAATGTATCAGACTGTTGTGGATTTGTCCACAGGCTCAAATGCCGATTTGTGCTTTGTTTTATTATCCAAATTTGACGTTGGCAGTTGGTTAAACTATCGAAGACCACGTCTAAGCGAGAGATCAATGTTTATTGATCTTGTATCAAAGGCATTGTGCAATGTTGGACTCATTCCGGCGGATGATAAATTAATTCTACACGAATTATTTCGTAACCATTTGAGATTGGTTTTGCTTCATGAATTTCCGGAGCACTATGGCGAAGTGCTCAGTGCAATATTGAAAGGTAGTGAGGGACAGAATTTATCTTTAGATGTATGGCGCGATTTATTGAGTGCATTGAGTGGCAGGTCCAAACATTCAGCCCCGATTCATCCGAGTAAAGTCAGAGAGGAGATAAGAAGATATGCAACTGAACAAAGGATTCTATCTAGACAAGAAATATATGATACCGCAGTGCTTCTTAGCAAACATTTCATGAAAGAACGGTTGCAATACGGATTGTATGGTCTATACCCGAAATATCGTGTATACAATGAACCATTAATAATGTTTCTTGGTATGGTGGGACATGCATTGGTTGTATTGACACTTCAATTTGATCGTGGCTCATTAGCAGATCAATTGTGCGAACAAATATGGCCAGTGCTCAGTGAAATGTTTGCACCATGGATTGCACCATATTGGACAAGAAATTTACGTGAACCAACTGCTGCATGGATTCAACAATTAACTGATGATCGTTCAGTTCTGTTGCCATGGATAATTACTGATGGACCACATGCCAATAAAACTGTCGCAATGTTTGTTGAGTGTGTACGTTTTATAATTGATACAATGCCAGCGTCAAGCAAAATACTGTGTTACCTTTGGCAATTTTACGTCACAAACTTTGCGCATAGTTCAATTAAAGATCACATTTTGAATGTTATGCATGGAAACTTTTTATCATTGCCATGGGATAGATTTTCACCTGAAATAAATGATGTGGAATTTATGGTGAAGGTAGTGGATCAATATTTACCAGACAGCCATCTATTCCTTGGCAGTGTTTTTATTTCCGTAAATTGGACTGCATGGATCAATGAAATATTGACAACTCAACCATTACCAGTTGCTGCCAGGATGCACATATGTCTATTAAATTTGTTTATTAAATTGTCTAATGAACCGAACGTGAGACAGGTAAATGGGAATTTAATAGATGGAAAGTGAATTAGAAATGAAATCAATTCATAAATCATATTATATATTATTTTTATTTTAATGTAGAATGAGAAAGCAGCGCAATTGGTTGTTGAAGCGGAGAAGTTTGCATGGCACTTGGTGGATGCAACGGCCTACGATCAAGTGATAAACTGGCATGTAATGAGCTGTGACCCACGTGTAATTCTCTCCACCGCGGGCAATCAAACTCACCCAATTGACATGGCCATAAACAAGTAAGAATAGTCCAATGACTTTCATACAATTTTAATACATCTCTACTAGTTGAGAGTTTCTCGTTCAACCAATAAATTTTTCCAAACTCTGACAAAATTACTCATGTCTTTATGTTTTCACACAGTTTATTGAAAGTTGTTGCGGCCTATGACCCAACGGTGACCCACTTCCATCCAACGACATTAAAAAAACGGCAAATGTACGTGCGTTCATCGATAAAACTTCTTGTCAACTGTACAACACGACACAAATCTCTTATTTCGAGTAATGTCAAGGCTTTCACTATTACACTCGCTCGAATGCTGGATGAAATGGAAATTATAATTACAAGCACTGTCTCAGAGTCACAGCAGGCAGCTGAGGCTGGACTTTTAATCACAGAATTGTTGCATTCAATTAATCAAAGTGGATTTTTAGTTGAACAAGTTCGTATCAGTTGGTCTAAATGGTTATCAGAGAAAACTGCCGCGAGTCCCGTACTCCTTGGTATACTTCGAGTCGTAGGTATAGCTGTTACATCACCATCGACACTTGGCGAATTAACGGAAGCTGCATTGGAAGCTTATTTCAATCATAGCGTAACAGATGAAATTCAACCGACCTGGATATCTGCTTTATCATTTCTTCAACCGCTAGTACCACGACAACCACCAGTTGAAGGAGTCTTGATATCAGATGGTCGTCTTCTGGTTCTCTATGCAGTGTTGTTGAAACGATTACCCTTCTGCCGTGATATTAGAGAAGAGGGAATGCTCTTAGTTAATCTTGTTGATTGGATCGCTGCAATAAAACCTTCGTGAGTTTATATTCATATGCACACTGTTAAATTGTTCCACTCGGAATAAGTTACTACAATATTTTTCCATTACTTCTCATGGCATTTCGTAAATAAAAACATTTTCAGCGACACTATTGAAGCAAAGTTTCCTCTTCTATGGACAAAAGCATTCGAACTGGCATATAGACAATGTCAATACAGTGAAAATACAATAATTGCAGCGAGAGCATTAAAAAAACTGGCACGAGCGTTGACAGCAGTTGCGGACGACGCAGGTCAAGGTTGGGGAATCCTCGGTGCAATTGGCTTGCGAAAAGGTTCACAGCTTTCAATTAGGTAACGATACAAATTATTTATAATAGGATTCAAATAAAATATACAAAAACAAAAAAAAAAACAAGAGAGTTTATACAACTTCACTTTCTTTTAGATGCAAATTTCTAGCGCGTGCACTTGGAGTTTATTGCTTTGCACAATTACCAGAGTCCAAATCGGATCAGCAAATTGTTCGTTTTACGCCACATTCACCAGGAATAGCGCCTTTGAGATCCAATGATATGGATCCTCTTGATATACGGCCTAGTGTAGACGCAATAAAAGGTATTCAATGTTTGGAGGGGCTTATTACGAATAAACAATATGCTGAATTGAAAAGTGACGTGGAACACGCTCTCAAATTGATACGTGATTCAGCTAATTCACTACAAAATGCAGTCACAATTGCTGGTTCACTCACAATTGGTCTCTATCATGAACAATACCTTCACATATTGTCGGATTAATTCTAATGCATATAAATTATTATTTTCCAAATCGATGTAAAAATAATTTTGCTGAACAAATCTAGTCATTCGAGTATATTTTCGTTTTTTTTCCTTCTATTGCTTTGTTCATTATATTTTTAATACGTTCGTCAAATATCAAAGTCTATGATAGAAAGTGATATATATGTATACATATATATATATACATAAAAAAATATATATATATAATTTATTTAGCATCTATTTTTTTGGCTACTATATACGATTCTTGTTGACAAGATTCACAAATCAATTTATATTTGTTATGACTGGGGTATAGCATTCTTCTGCTTGATCATAGAAAAACAAAAGGGAGCTTACACGCGAGAGTTAAGAAAAAAAAAAGCAAAACAATTAAAACAATTTAATTGCTTAGCCTCAACAAGGCTGTGATGTTTATTAGCAATTCTACTGTTACCGTGTAAATATAGTTCTCGAATTTAATTACTTAGAGTATTTATTGTAATAAAAAAAAAACACAAACAAATACAAATGTTCTTTCATTGTGATGAAACAAAAAAAAAAATTTATCATGCTTTTTTCATGTCTGATGATTAAAATTAAACAAATAATATTTATTTAACAGTATTCTTAACGGCAGCACGCATCATTACCGAGGCTTCTTTCGGTGGAAAATCAATGAGAGAGCATTGAAATTGATCTTGAAATGCTCTCTTTATATAAGGTATAATATTATGAATGGTAATTTCAGAATTGAGTTCTTTACTGAGACTAGTAACACCTTTATCAACAATACCACAAGGCACAATGTGTTCAAACCACTTTAAATCAGTATTACAATTTAATGCAAGTCCGTGAGTTGTAATATAACGACTACCGTGAATTCCAATAGCACAAATTTTTTTATCATCAATCCACACCCCTGTGTCAGATGATGTAATAGCCTTGATACCAAATTCAGCACAAAGTCTTATAATCATTTTTTCAATTTGACATACATACCATCTAACACTTGGTTGAAATTGTTTTAAATTGAGTACTGGATATGCCACTAATTGTCCTGGACCATGAAACGTAATTAAACCACCACGATTTGTCCTATAAAATTCCGCACCTTTATCAATCAATTTTTCGATATCATTCTCGGAATACTCTTTGTTACGAATTCCAACAGTGTAAACAGGATCGTGTTCAATCAAAATTAATGTATTACAAATATAGTCGGATGGGAGATTTGGATCTCGATGTTTTTCAACGAGAGATTGTTGTAAATTGAGACCTGCTTTATATCCCATACGTCCGGCCCACAATACTTTTACAATTTTTGTTCGCATGATAAGAAATTTTGATTATTATGACTGATCCTCGTTTGTCAATACAGTCTTTGATACTTTATTCGCTTCTTCTAGTTCCAATTCTTTCGCTTTTTTTTTAATTGTCAAATATAGTAATAATGAAACGTAAGCGTCTGTTGCGGCATAAATTTTTTGCTGTTTAGAAAGTGGTAAAATGTGCCATTTACTTTTTCTAACCTTATCATCTTTGCTTATTTTCTTTTGTAAAACATACGCCGTAAGTCTCTCTAAACTCCATCTACAAGTACGTTTGTAAATTTGATTTGTCAACGGGCCACAATCAATGCAATTATTTTCTACAACTTGCTGCGCGGGAAATTCTGGAAAATCGCGGCCCAACTTCCATACATCACTGTAAATAAATAAATAAAAAAAGAATGTATTATTTAAGAAAGTATAAGAATTTCATTTTGGCGAAAATTTCAATCAAGTTATACATACTTTTTGATATTCACACCAACTAATCTTACTCTTGTATGACTCAATAACTGAATCAAAGACGCTGGCAGTTTCTTCAAATTATAAATGTGGAACAAGTGACATGTATTTTCGGATACACAAACTTGTGCCAAAGCCGTCTTTCCCGGACCAGTTTGAAAACTGAATGGCCACTCCAAATCAAATCCAATAGGGACAATTTCATTTGTATACTTTTCAATACGTTCTCTATTAAAAACGAATCAAAAAATTATCAATTATGGTATTAATGAGACAAATAGAGGGACAATAATGCATAATTGGAATTATCATATCATAATAGCCATTGAGACACTGATATCTCGATTGAGAACAAACTATTCACTGATGTAGGAGGAATATACTTTGATAATACTCGATCAGAGCTTTTACTATTTGAGATTTCATCGTATACTCTTTATTTATGTTATAATTATTTCTTGATAATAATCTTTAAAAAAATATGAATGCCACTTACAACACTTGTTCACATATAAGAGCACAACCCTCAAAATCGGTAACATAGTAAGTTTTTCCTCCAAAAATAATCGGCTGCAATGTTGATATATCCGGATCCTTTTGAACATCAGGCTCTATTTCCAACAATTCCTAAAAATATAAAATAATACATAAGTATATTAATCAATGAGTCTCCAAACATTCAGATGTCTTGTATGCATATTCACAAATAAATGAAATTTGAATTCAACAGTGCAAAACAAATGGTAAAAATAGCAGCATCTTATAGCGACCACGAGTACAATATAAATTCGAGGAATATTATATTTTAGAACATCTTGCAGTGAATGTGTTTCTCATAAATCATTCCCCTCACATCATTCACATGTTAATCGAGTAGATTACAATAACTATTTAAACTAAGTTCAATTGAAGTTTGAGTGGATTCAAATTCGAATGACGTTATTTCAACAGTAAATCAACCAAGAACCGATAGTCATTATGTGTCCAATGTTGATCGAAATATACCAATTGTTAACTGATATTCAAATATAAATTCCAGGTTATAGAATCGAAAAAATACACTAGTTCAGTTGCATCTCTTCTCATGCAATGGAAGGTTCCTTTAAACTTGAAATGTATAATAAGTATGGGAGATGAACGAAGTCATATAGAAGTTTGTTTCTCATGCATTTTAATCCCGTTCCAATTCAATATTGTTTAATTTATTAACACAATCTATCCCATTAGATTAAACATACAATTTCCTAACCTAATTTCAGCAAGATTTATATTCTATGAATTATCTTCAACATCTCCCAATGTATACATTAAAATATAAATTTTGATATTCTGTAAATGTCATATTAATCAAATAAACTCAATGATCCACAACAATTATCATTTCAATATTAAATAACCTTTTTTACTGAGTCTGGAAGATCCCGTATTGAACGTCTGGTCACGCGTCCCACTGCTATTTTATTTTTCTGGAATAAATCATAACTTGGATATTAATAAAGCAACATATGTAATAAAAGAAAAGACGACAATGAACTGACCTACTGTATGGCATGCTAATTGAACAGTATACATAACACTAACCTCATCTTGAACTTTCGAAGATATAAGGCGGGCAGTAGTCATAATATTAAAACCACCACGAGAAATGTTGCGACAATATTGCTCCGTTATTCTTATGCATACATTTATATATCTCATTTCACTTTTCTTGCTTCAATAATCACCTGAATTTGGCAGTTCCAAATAGTGAGAAATGTAGGGAGTTGGCTTATCATATATTTATTTAATTATATGCAACAACAATTCATGAAATCACTGATGTGTATGGGCGCTCAGAAATGTTATTACAATTGTCTATTGACATGCTCTTGCGATGTTGGCGCCAGAAAAATTTAAAGAACATAGACGATGGTGCTGCTGGTTCACAATATTCAATTAAAAGCATTGTTTTCTTTGTGTTCTATTAGATTTCTTCTAGAATAATTGATTGAATGATGATTCGTCGCTGAACGACTGTGTCTCTTGCATTTTTCATGTATTTTAATATCTATTCAAATGCTAACGATACCAAGCTTTGCATAGTATAGGTAGTCGAGGAAACATCTGTGATTTAACAATACAATGATTTTTAATATTGTATTTCAATTGTTGGACATTTGGACACATTCTTTGATGGGTTGTTGGAAGATTTGTATTTATTTTCCGTAATTTATTCAATTCATGCGTGACTTAAACTGTATTTTTTTCTATTTTTTCAAATACTTTCAATTCACTCAAAAGTCTACACAACAATATTCTTTGAAACGACAATATGAACATACTTTTTAACTTCTTCATTATTTTCGTCTCCTTTGAGCCTAGAATTTCTTCAAATTCAAGTTTAAACAATGTAAAAACATATTAATCACCCTCATTGTTCATACAAAACCAAAATAAAATGTAGGTTGAGAATTAGCAATTGCACGTAAATGTATTGTAGATGAAGATTAAGATTGTCTGATGTTGAGAATAAAGTGGGTCATTACTCATGAATCATAAATTTTACTCCAAATTTTTAAACGTTCTACAATGCTTTTCATATCGTAATTCTTCATTGCATTCGAACAATATCATGCCTTTATTTTTTTATCAAGATTTAAATTTTACTCATAAAACAATGGGAAAGTTCTAAGTATCACCTCATAAAACAATAATTTTGATGATTATCCATTTATATATTCCACAATATACAGAGTTTATATATATTTAAAACTAATTCATAATATAATTTCAATACTTTCATAATGAAAACACGTAGAAAAGTCGAATATGGTATTAAAAATAGTAAAATATCAGTAAAAGTAGTTGCATTGATCATGAACGCTTCCTTTCTTTTACCGATCAGAGAATGCAGTTTCACTTTCTCACTCACTGCGGTCTTTAATACCACGTTTTTGCTCCCATTAATCTCTATAGGTCAATAATCTAACTCCAAATATTTAGATGACAGTATATTTATAATATAACAATGATTTATAGCTATTCAAATAAATTATTAATCATTGACAATCAATCTTGTATCTCCCACTTTTATATTTGTATAACTAAATAGAGGGAGAAAATACGGACTGAAAGAAAAAAAAAAGTAGCTGAAACAAGCGGCGTATAAGTTTCCAAGTAAGATAGCAGGAGTGTTCATTCGGGTAACAGGAGTACTATCACTCAGTTATATTACTTATAGACTTCAATCAGAATTGTAGTGAGCCTATTCCTTCTCCTTCAACTTAAAAAATTGGACAATAGTTACTCAACACTCTGGAACACGCTCAATCACATATATCATTGTCCACAACAACATCAACCCCATGATTCTTCTTCAACATCAAAATTCATTTCACATTATCTCTAATTATTATTATTATTTAACATTGAAAATGTGTGTTAGTTTGAACATATAAAATAATAAAATTTCATTCAAATACGGTTTTTTCTTCTCGTTTGCATTCTTGGCAACACCAAGAGACAAGTGAGAGATGAGAGTCTGGTGTGGATTACTGATAGTGATGTATTTCGTCCTCGAAATATCAGAGATTAGCGCAATGATGAGAAACGAACGTGTTAAACAATCCGGTAAGTTGCAGTCATTATAATAATTATACATAGCAATTACGTATATCATATACTGCTTCTTACATTCATCGTTTACTACACTTATGATTTTTAATAAATCAAAATTTTATCTGTCACAATGACTTTTTGTTTATTCACGATCGTGTATTTATCGTCCTATTCCTTTCGATTTCCATTTCCTTGAATAAAAAAGATCAATAATATAATGCAAAAATCGTTTCGATAATAAGTTTGGATCTGACACAATATTATCAAATATGATTTGATCCAATTAGATATAAAGAGATATATTCAAATCCAATGTAGAATCAATCTAAAAGTGTGAGATTGTTAAATCAATTCAGATCAAATAATTACTTTCTTCTGAATCATGGCACAATTAACATCACGGTAATATTTCTCACTTCAGTAAAATTACAAACGCGATGTTTTTCAATAATAACACTCTGTTATATTATTCCGTCATTGTTTTTCTTTTTTTTTTTTTTTTATTATATCTCTCTCGTGAAAATAAACTTTGCAAAGCAGCGCGGCGTGAAGCCGTACACACAGAATGAATTTTTGAATGGCAGAGTGCGGTCGTCCCGCAGCTTCTCAACGTCAACCGAGGATGTTACGCGATGGCAGGCGTATATCGACAATGAAGACAACTGGAAGGATATTCAATGGCAAACCTAGCAGACGTGGTTCGTGGCCTTGGCAAGTGTCACTACAACTCTTACATCCAAAACTCGGATTCATTGGTCATTGGTGTGGCGGAGTTCTCATTGAATCATCATGGGTACTTACTGCTGCTCATTGCATACACAAGTATAACTATTTTTATATCATGAATAAAAATGTAATGTTATTCATTAATATTAAATGATGTATTTCATCGGGAAATTCATATCCGAGTTTGCTCACGTCTTCCAATTTATTTCTCGATCTTTCATCGTTTTTTTTTCTTTTTCCTTTTTACATAGAACACAAAAGATGTGTATTCTTTTGTTTGACCATTTGGTCAATCTATTGTTGTTGATTCCGCCATGAGATAATAGAGTTATAATGATGATGTTATTATTTCAACAGTTGTGTCTGAAAGAAAAAACGAAAAAGAAAACGTAAATGTATGATGGACTGATTTTTTTTTAATTTTTAATTGGGTTTGTGGCTGAAATATTTTGAATCACATTTGTATGATTCAACATTATTCTTTTACTGTTGAATTACAAAGACACGATCTTCATAAACGGAAATTATTTAGTTTTTTAAATTCATTGTTTATCAATTCTGTATCATAAATCGACAACTTTGAATTGTTGTCGAAGATGATGACATCTTTTCTCACATCGTTTCAAATAATTTTATATTCTATGAGATTTTTGATATTTAATAATCTGAGGATTAGAGAATAAAGGCTGAGAAAAAATGTCAATAATTTAATCTCCATCATCATTTGCATTTAACTGAGTTCGATCACCTCATTATAATTCTCATCGATTGTTATTAGAGCATCGATTATTATGCAACCGTTTAAAAGATATTATATTATTATTGCGTGACCAAATGGCCATACACAAACAAATACATTTCACCTCTTGTTTCATATAGAATACGATGAAAAATCTGGAACAATTATTAATATTATTATTGTAATATTAATTAATTTATATCTTCTTTATTCAGTGACTTATTCAACTTACCTATTGGTGCACTGTGGACTGCAGTCATTGGAGAATGGGAACTGGACTCTGGTAGTCATGGATCAGTTAGGATTCCCATTGAAAGAGTTATTCTTCATGAAAAGTTCAATAATCATGTTCATGATATTGGTAAGTTATCAATGAACCTGATGAAGTAGAATTCAATTTTTTTCCATCCAACTTTTTAATTGTTGCATGTAATGGTTTGTAGTGCTTGTTAATTAAAAATTCTATTACCCTTTAATTTTAAAATTGAACAGAAGACTAAAAATTTTTCACATATTCATACAATATCATTCACAACCATTGTTTGCAGCACTGATGAAGCTGAGCAGGCCAGCTCCACTTTCAAAAGTGATTCGAACGATTTGTTTGCCTGAAGCGAAAGAGAAACTCACTGGTAACAATTGTGTTGCGTCCGGTTGGGGTCGTGTCGGACCATCACCTTCATTGTCTACAGCTCTCTTAGAAGCCAATATTCCATTATTAAACTTGGATGTATGTAAAAAATCATATGGAAATACAGTATTATTGAGCGATGGTCATTTGTGCGCTGGACACATGGATGGATCATCAGGCAGTTGTGTGGTAATTCTATTGGCATAATAAATTAATTTAATTTTTAATATTTTCAATATAAATCATCAGTTGTATCTGGTTGTAGGGGGATTCTGGTGGTCCACTCCAATGTCGACGTAATGATGGTGTTTGGCAATTAGCTGGAATTATATCATTCGGATCTGGTTGTGCAAAACCAGGGTTTCCTGATGTTTACACAAAAATTCAATATTACATTGATTGGATCAAAAATACAATGAGCAATGATGCCAATATTTAAATTATAATTCAGTGTATTATTGTTTCACGTGATCAATTCAAAAATTGTAAATAGTGATTTGTATATATATAAAGTTAAACATATATATCCATATATAAATCTATAGACAATTATTCAAATAATATCAGTCGTGATTATATTCTACATAACATGAAAAATATTCTGATAAAATTCACTTTCCAATAGACCAATTTTCAAAGTGAAAATTGCTAACTTGACTTGACTTGCAAGATCTACCTATATATCTATCTATCCATCTATCAGTATACTTCTATATATATATATATATCATCGAGGATAATACTAGTTTTCCAAAGCGTTCATCTTTCACCGAAACTTTCACGTCTGTGTGTTCAAGCGTAAAGATGAATGTATGATTATTTATCGTCGATTCACAAAATTAAATCTACCACATTGAACACATATGACAATAGTTATATTGTTTTGAGATAAAAAAAAAAAAAAACAAAAATTGCTGTGATCTGAAAAACAGAAAATCAACGGTGGTTTATTTATTCAAACTTTATTTACGTATGGAAGATGTAAACTGATATATTTAAATAAGAATATTGGAATGAGGTCGATTGTTCTTCAATACGTCATTGAAATTTTTATCTTACGTGGATTTCATACAATTTCAAAACAAGAAATGAACATGTCCTGAAGCGATGAAAATCCATTTCTATTGAGATTTCAATATTACATCCGTGTATCATGACCCAATGGAGCACAACTTTGATATATATATATATATATATATAATGATATATACAGAGAGAATACAATGCTTGGTGGATCATGAATAAATATACATTTTCATCAACATTGCATTGCGTAATTTATATATTATATAGAGGAACAATGCAAAATATTATATATCTAGTGAGTACGTAATATGCATTAAATGTATGTTCAAACATATATAGAGACATTTTATTTGTAATTGTGCCAGCGAGAAATTGAATTATTATTGATAATGCATCCAATCATATGGTATAATATGAATACCGAGAATATACATAAGGGTTATTCCATTGAGACTATTTTATTCGTATATCTTTAGATCATCCAATTTGTTTTCTGATTATTTCTTCGTATTTCAAAAAATAAAATAAAAACGAAACTCATGTTTTACCATTTGATCATTCATGGTGAGTCCGTTCTTGAAAGTGCTAACATACAATCATTGCATCATGATATTTAAAATGTATAAAAACCCAACATGAATTTGAACTTCAAACATTTTTCAATTACAATCATAACTTAATAATTCCTTGTCAGTGCAGACAATAATGAAACGATGAAATGGTCAAACAACAAATATGTATATGGTTTTTCTTTTTTTCCTATATTGAATACAAAAATTAAGAAAAAAAAACTGGACATCCTGCCCACATTTGAATAAAATTTTCAATAAAATAACCTATAAACCCGTTTTTCACAAGTAGCTCATACTAATCAGTATAACGTTGTATTTCTTCAGTTTAGAAATAATTTAAAATATGAATCACGAACTTATTGTAAAGTGAAAGCGGTATATCTTCCTGACTAGTTATTAATTGTAGTGGCATTAAAGCTACTGCATTGTTCGATTATTATTGCTGTACTGTCAAGAGTAGAATCTATGCCGAGATGAGTCGCAACATTCTATCCTTTTGCTATTAAAATCCTGTATATGTACAAAGGCATCTGCACGGAAAATATCTGAATATATATATATATATCTATATACATATTTTAATCAGAATCTATCGATTACCGAAGTATTTTAATTGAACTGTTGATGTATCATCACTCAATTGTTCTGTGGTTGATTGACAAGTGGTTGATTAAATCAACGGAAATATATACCGGTGGGATGTGAAATGAAAGAGAAAACGTTTTGATATTACATGAAATAAATATATAATTATTAATATTTCTCATAAAACTGTTAATTAATTACCGAATTATTTTACTCATGATCAATTCAGATGCAAATAACTTTGTATAATATAGTTTCTGATGAGAGCACCTATCTTAAGTGCATATGCATTAGGCAACTGCAAGTATACATACCAAAACAGATTGTATTATGTACTGTAGAAGTTATTCGAGTAATAAAATCGATGAACACCACGATGTTATTGTATTTTATTTCTTTGTTATAACTCGATGATTACATGAAAGTGTGATGGCTTTAATAACTGTTAATTAATTGAATCACAGATATCTAAAAAAGGAACTTTGTGTTTGATATGTATATCTACCGGCCATTATTACAATTATACAATTAAATTTTAGAAAGATATGCTCATTCAGAAATTTGCCTTAATTTTATACTCTTGGAAAAAAATAAACCATACAATTTGTTGCATCCTCCCCATTTCATTGTTATTGATTTTTTAATATTTCATGTACGGAATTTTAATAATATGCGATCATTGTTGTAGATACTCCAGCATTGCAATTCTGTCAAAATTCTATTTCATATATTTATCCGAAATTCTTGATTTGCAACGAACGTATTAAGAATTACAATTATTTTGGAAAATATAGAAGTATCTCCAAGATGATTTTGATTTTATTAAGCACTATAGACTATTGAAATACAAATCGAATGAAACTTCTTTGAATACGATCGATTCATTTGTTCTAATGATAACATGTTAGCAATCTGGAAAAACATAATTTCCGAACAAAATATCCAAACATCGGTCGCCACATGACTACAATAAATTATTACATTATAGTTTTTAAATGTTCTAAAAAATTATTCTACATATTAATTGTCATACAGACATAAATACACATCACCCTTTAATTAATTAAAATTTTATTCACTTGTTCGATTAAAACAGCAATTTTTTTATTCACTGTTTGTTATAACTTAAACGTAATTATCAATTTTTATCTATTTATAATTTCTGACGTCGAAGTAGCTTATTCATTTTCAATTTCAAACACGTAATTGATGTAATTAGCAATATGTTGAAATTCAGATTAGATGATTTAGTACTAAATGTATATACACACACACCTGTTGTCAGCATGTTAACAATGATAAATAAATTTATTTTTATTTCGGTATAACACAACACGTGGGTTGAAAATTGTTTAGCCAAAAAATTTACGACACTTTATACATTAACAAAATAATGGAGATTAAAATTCTGCATGAGAAATTTTTTATTTAAAATAATAGTGACATCTATTATTGTCACCCTAAATATAAAATTGTTCTCATATATATTCCAAAATTATTTACCTCATTATAAGTATGAATAAAATCAAAGTAAGCCATATGAATAGTACAAATGAAAATTATATCAATATATTTATCTGATATATGTCTATATTCAATAAATGCATCCATTTAATTGATATGACACAATTCCAAATGGAACGCGGTAATGAATGTGAACAGAGTTTAAAAGGTAGTAAAATCCCACGAATGGTCATTAATCCATACCATTAGCTGATTAAAACGCTACAAGGTGAATTCAGGCATGTACATATAGATTTGTTCAATTCAAACGAGTAAAATGGATAGATAGATATAGATGTGTATTTTTATTGTGTTGTCTAACGTATCCTCTTGGTTACGAGAACATAAAAAATAATAAATGAATCACAGATAGAGTTTAGATATATTTTTCCATGCTCATGATATCATAGCAGCAACAGTCGACTGTTTGTATTACATAGTTTGAAATGGAAATTGAGAAATGAATAAATAAATAAATTGACTAGTCTCGATAAGCGTACAATGAAGATTTAACACTATAGAATGATAATAGTTTGATTACGAAAAGAAGTGCCTTATGAAAATGTACAAACAAAAGTTCCAGGATTTAAAATATCCGTTAATGAAATATCTTGCAGATATTAAAAAGATTAATTGACAACAATTACATTTACAACATTAAATAAATTACAATAGTAATAACATTCATTCCACATTGTTTATGATTGATGAGATTTGTTTCCCATAAATTATTATTACATACAGGAAAAAAAAACTCTATAATAAAATTAATGGTTGGTTTTAAAAAAAGGGCAAGATCGAGCAAGTCAGTAATCTCATGGGGAATAAATATATGGGAGTGTCGTTGTCGAATATTTGATACCATGAACACCCACTGGGACTTCATTCATTTTTGATACAACAATTTAATTATTTACTATCATGAACTAATAAAATTATCAACACTCCTTCGCCGATTATTGTAATTACAGTGTTATGAAAATTATAAAATGTAGTATACTATTAATTTGGCCATGAATCTAATGCCTGAGAGAGTGCAACAGGAGTGTGTTACAATGAGAGTATGAACAATTTTATACTCAAACAATTAATGATTGATGTGATTAATTACAAATTCGATTCTTGTTATAACTAAACAAAACTGAATTAATATAAAGTGGTCAGTGAGATTGTTAT
Source organism: Zele albiditarsus (assembly GCA_958496275.1). NCBI lineage: Eukaryota > Metazoa > Arthropoda > Insecta > Hymenoptera > Braconidae > Zele > Zele albiditarsus. Next base: position 2,123,066 of record OY292411.1, read on the forward strand.
GATTGTTAATGTGTGTGCTTTTTTGGGGTTAATGTTCATTGTTTGGAGTTTTCGTTTATTCTCAATGAATTCTACCAAAAGAAATCTCTCGAAAATTATGCTGTTGGTGTTAGATATTCAGGAGAGAGTGAGAAGATTATTACATCGGTAAAATATTTTTAGGAAGGAAGAGTTCACTTGAAGAAGAGAGAATATAATTTGAATAAATAGAATTTAAAATGCATTATTTCTAGGGGTGTTGTAAAATTTAGGGGTCGATTAGATGGGGTCCGAGACTATTTCTTACTATCGAAAACAATTGGGTAAAAGAGTGTAATAAAAGGATTTTGAAAATAAGAATTTTAGAAAAAATCTGATACTTTATAGCTTTTAAATTTCTACGATCTTATCCTTATTTAACAGATCTACTTTCCAGATGTGTCAGGAATAATAAATAACTTATTTCAATAAGGTTGTCTGTACGCACGTAACAACTAGAAGATGTTTGTCGATGGGAAAACTGTTGAAGGCATACATAATATCACATTTATTTGATATTTGTGCTAAAAATGAAGTTCACTTGCACATAACTCCCAGAGGCATAACTCTCGCTAACTTGAAATATATTGTGATGGTGAGAAGAACTTTAAATTTAGTATTCAGTTATTTTTTACAGATTAATAATGATAGATCTTCAAACTTTGATGTCTTTCGCATTTTCACGTCTTTCGAATTTCGTGAATTAAAGATATAAATACCGTAGAATAAACAAGATTGAAATTGTATTGAAATTATAACCTGAAAAAATTAACATTTGAATCACAGTTGAAAACATTTTTATTTCTTTCAACATTTCGCATGTAATGACTACCCATTGTTGGCGGATTTTAAGTAGAAATACGTTATTCGACTTAACAACCATTCAAACACCAATTAAACAGTTCCAACCCTTTATCCAATTCGCTAGAGTGCCCTACAGCACCAATTTATAGATAAATATTAACAATGAACAAAAGAAAATTTGAATCACCTTCCATTTCCATCATACATATAAATGTTATCAACATAAAATAATTAGTAATAAATAATAAACAAATCACCTGTACTCTTTTACAACAACATAAAATTAAACAGGTGTATTGAAGAACAAACAATAACCAAATCAAGAATAGATGGTAAAATACCTTACTCTAATAAACTTTACATCATGAGAAAAAAAAAAGGAGTTGAAACAAAAACGAAAGGAAAAATACCCCTAATAAGGGGTCTCAATACACCATAAATACGTTCCTATACGCTGAAAAATTACTTCTACATCATCAAAATGTGTTTGTGTAAATGTATATACACATATCCACAACAAACCTCCAAAAGTACGAACATAACCTCAAAAGATGTCGCTAACTTTGTGCATATATACAAAATTTTACTTACACTCATTCATAACATGTATTTTACGTTTGTATCATTATATACATATCGTATATAACACCCAGCAGGTTTAGTGGGTGGAGAATACATTGAAAGAGTGGGGAAGTTGCGTTTGCGTGCTTGTAAACCAGTATATAGTTATACACCATATCAAGCACACACTTTCATCATATTGTATTTAAAGAGAGGAAAGTGAATGCTAGTGAACGTTGGGCACATCTTGAGACCAGTTAATTTTCAAAGTTGTGTCAAGCCCCCATAAGACATCAAACTAGAAAAGAGTATATATACAATTAATAAATTTTATCATTATTAATATATAAATAACTAAATATTCACTGAGACGAATGAAGTGTGAGAGAAAGGGATCAAATTTATACAGAGAAAAAAACGAGGAAGCCAAAAGATTGGGTTGATTCAACTTTTTTTCCTCTTTTTACGTTTCATTCTATCATCAACCAACAATATATATATATATATATATGTATTGGAGAGAAAGAGAGAGACCGAACAGGAGAAAAAGAGAGGAGAGGGACTGTGAGAAAATCTTCTTGATACAAATTCACATGTGAGTTTTCGAACAATATTTCTATTCATTTTATTGTGAAATTGAATAATGTCCGTATTTTTTTATTCAACAAAACATATATTTCCCTTCATATTTTTTCATATTGAAATAGTCAATTTCAAAATAGGTATATACACATATATTCATTGAAATTCTAATAATAACTATGAGTAAATTCATAAAATTTGAATGACTATTGTCACTTTTCAATATATATGAGATATACAAATTTATTAGTGTATTGAAAATAATTCTTTGCAACTGGGATATTTTACTGATTCATTGTATATATATATATATATATTTTTTTTTTTTGGGCATCTTGTCATTTTTATATTGATCTTCATTTATGATTGTTTGTTATAATTGTTTTTAATAAAATATATTCCATCGCTTCAAACACTGTGTGTAGTTGATTCGTTAAATTAATTTTTAATCTCATTCGCGTTTTATTTTATACCAAGAAAATGTTGTGTGTGTGTGTGTGTGTCTGAAGAAAAAAATATCAATACGTATATACGATAAATTGTCTGTCCCTCATACACTATATATTGTGTACATTTACACCCTCGGGGCTATTCGTGCCGCCCAATCGCCATCACGTTATCATCGATCGCGCCATCCACAGTGCAACGTACTCTTTTATAAATAATATCTGATTATATCCACGTTAAAATTAAAAATCCGTGAACATTTCGAAATATGTACTGGTTGCCATACGTTATTCACAATTGACTTCAATTTTTTTTATTTCTATCAATATTCATTTTTTACTTTGTACTGTGTTGTGTTTTCTCTCTGCAAAATTGTTTATAATATAAATACAAATTAGATCTATTATGTTATTTGTATAATATTTTTATTAATGAATAATACTTATGCTCCTGACTTGTGATATAACCATGCTTCAAACAAACTATATGTGCTAACATCCGCATGGTTAATATGTATTTTCTTCCCTGTATTCTTCAATCGATATAATTCACTGAGGAGAAAAAAGAAAAGATATTGTTGTATCAAGAATAGTTTTATTTTCGAGCATAAATATTCTTTAATCAAGAATAAATATTTTTAGTTTCATTTGTAGATGTATTTTTGGTTGAATAATGAAATATTCTCAAAATATAAATAGAACATTGCCACATTAATTTGTCATGTGTAACCATCCCCCCTCACCTTTATTCCCTCCCTTGCTTTGTCACAAAGAATTAATATATTGAATCAAATGTTTGATGTGCTATGACCAAAAACTTGAATCATTGTAATCTAAATTTTGGCTGAAGTATCAAACTGCATTTGAATTGTGAAAAAATTAATTCTTGTGTCAAGAGTATTCAACGCTCGACAGTCTCAAATGTGACCATGTATATATTTATATATATCTATTTCCTCTGATTCAGTCATTGTGTTATAAGCTTCTATAAAAAAAATCTATATTCGAAAATGTAGTTGAAACTATATCGTATATATATATATGCTTCACTATTTATTGAAAATTTAATATTAGGATATGTATTTTTTTCTTTTTCATATTCTAGATACATAAATTTTTATTCCAGACAGGTCTAAAAATAATTTTATATAAATTTGTCTGAACGACAGATTGTACGTTAAATTTGTCATGTGTGTTACAGAAAAATTGTAAGAAATGGATACGGAGGCAATAAGTATTGCAACACCACCGGCAATTCATGTTGATCCAATTGTCAATCCCGTCTCCAATGGACCGATATCAATTGTGATACCTTTGTCCTCACAATTGGCAACAGTAGTACGTGCAACTATTCAACCATACCAAGATTGCAATGACATCAAATCAGCAACATCAAACAATACCGAAACACAAACGCATTCTCAACATACAGATCGCCAAGTGCCATCAACGCAAACACAAAAATCAAGTTTTATGTCAATTCTTCAGAAAGCTGACAAGACAAAGGGATGTCCATTTCCCACGTGTTCTCGATACGGACGAGCTTTCTCAAGGGCCCACGATCTAAAACGTCACATCGCTCGACATGAGACCAGAAAAGAGCGATTGTGCGATCCACCAGCATCAGATATGCGTACATGTGGCCAATGCGGTGAAAATTTTCTCAACGACGCAGTACTTGAACGCCATATGAATATTCATGCAATACCATCACCCGTTGATGAATCAAGAATCAGCAATAGTAACAATACGTATCCATGTAATTTTTGCAAGAAGAGATATACGCAACTCAGCAAATTGAAAGCACATATAGCAACTCACGATAAAGTTCGTATCATATATTATTCATATACAAAATTTCAATCAATATATTTTATTCGTAATAATTATGATTATATATTAATTCTTTCAGAATTCAGCGGAAAATATTTGCACATTATGTGGTGATCAGTCTGAAAGTGCTGAGAAACTTGAGGATCATATGAAAAAACATACAACAAGTATACTTGAAGCACAAAATGCATTAAAAAATTCTGATTCACCGGTGCAAATCAATGTTGAGGATGACAATGATGATTTTATGCTAGAGGAAATGCTCTTGTTGAACAAGAATCCACGTGTTCCAACAGCTGGCAAATCATCAGACAGCGTGACATCGTCATCTGGGAAAATTCGTTGTGATTATTGCTCGAAAACATTTAAAACTAAGTGGACACTTAGTTCACATGTTGCGGCGCATGAGGGTCGTTATCAATTTGTTTGTTCGCGTTGTGGCAAAAAGTTTGTGAGAAAAAGTCATTATGATGGTCATGTACGTTCACATGAGGCTGCCAGACCGTATATGTGCGATCAATGTGGAAAAACATTTAAAGAACTAAAACATCGACGTGAGCACACTAAGCGGAAGCATCCAGGCAATCAAAATGCAATACAAAATTTATTAGACAGTATTAGCGCTTGTGTTGCTGAAGAATCGTCAATGGAACAAACCAAATTTACTCTCCTTATGCCCATGAACTTTACTGCATAAATGTTTCTATTCATCAAATTTACTTTCAAGATAAATTATCGAGAATCAAGTGCCATATGTATAAGTAATATGTAAGAGGCATTATATTATATTATTTATTCAAATCGTATTTAATTTTTTCAAGAGTAATTTATTTTTTATTTTACTATTGTTAACAACGCGAACATGGCTCGAGATGTTTGGCCCGACGCGTTTTTCAAAATCATGTCTTGACAAATGTCAAATTCTTTTGTTCTGTCATGATGAATCGGTACAGATATTTTATCTTTTACTAAATTTTTAACTTAAATCATTATTTTATCGATGCACACAATACTCATGGCCATATTGATGTGATCGCGCTCATTATTGAGACTCGGTGGCAAATAAATCGATAGCCCCATTTCCGACCGAGCTGCGAGAGTTTTTAAATAATAAAGAAGAAAAATTAAATAAATAAATAATAATAGAAAGATAAAAGAAAAGAGAAGAGAACAACAAGAAACAGAGACATTTGTTATAAATAAATTGCCGTTCATTTCAAATGAGTGCGAGCAAACGACGGAAGATCACGTCGGTATGCTGGGAAGCTCGAGATGGACCGAAAACAAGAACAAAAATTTTTACGCTAGACACATTGCCACCAGAAGTGCTCGAAATGGTACTGAAATTTCTACCATATCAGATTGTTGCAACATCCGTTCGTCTTGTGTCCAGGTACTGTATTACATTGCTTAAACACTTCACTTAATCTGAATTGTTACTTATCTTCCAATATCAAATGCAACCAAGTCTAACCAGTTGTATTTACAGACATTGCTTGATGGTGGCCACATCAGTATTAAATGGCGCCTTCTTCTCCGCGGGCCATCGTTTAGAATCGGCGATGAGCTACACAGAGGCAAGCATGTCGATACTAAAAAACGAAACAGATTTACTAGCATCAAGCCGTGCATTCAATATATTGGAATTGATACGAACACAATACAAAATGTTGCGAGCAGTTACGTGGCGTTACACCCACCCACCTCGACCAGCAAAATTTCCCCGGCTCTGTTTCTACGCGGGAAGTTTACTCGACGAACTAAACAATCTGCTTTATCTAGCACGAACCCGTCCAGCAGCACTCATCGGACCACACGGACCCGATTCAAATGTCACCGGATTCTTGGCCCTGTGCAAACGTTTCATGAATTATTTCGAAAAAGTATCGGAACGTCGATTGAACAGGTAGAGCACACAAACCCCAATCCAAAAGAATTATCATTCTTTATATCTTGCTTCCCTCATTATTGAAAGATCAGCTTTGGTGTCCGGCTGCAAGGCTGTCGACGTACTGGACTGCCTGGCCGAGGGTCGTCAACTGCTTGGATTTCGTTTAACAACAGGTCGTGGCAATCGGGGCCATGTACTCTGCATGCAATTGCGATATGTAATGAGACGTGCGTGGTTCACGTGTTTGGAAGTGCCGTGTGCCGCCGACGAAACATCATGGAAAGATGAGCAGCGATTTATGTATTTGCGATTGCGACGACTTGTTGGAAGCGTAAACGAACATCATTACGAAAAAGTCCATTACGAGCGAGAATTGATGCTAAATTCAAGAACATGGCCGTCACCAAGACCACCACTGGCTTCAACTTACTCGGGTTACGGCGAATACGGAGGCCAATTTTACTACTACGGTAATATGAACAAATATGCCTACGCAAATAAATTCAGTAAACCAGCCGAGTCTGAGGATTATGAGGATCATGATGATGAAACAAATGATGAAGTGAGAACGACGCCAACATTTGATCTTGTTGTTGGAATAGAATTGCGCTGTTCACCTGAACTCGCACCGTTGGCAGTGCGATCAGTTTTGAAGAGCGATGATGTTGACAATCGACCTATCTCACATAATCCTGAGATGTATTTGAAAATGAATATCACGTGCCCTGCATCAATTGCAAATAGATTACCGGGACATTTTACCTGGGAACAGCGAGCACCACGTCGTGGACGCAATGTCTCTTGAACTCTGAATAATGTCTGTCTACTATACTAGATAAACAAACGGATGATTATCCGTTATCTACACGCTTGCTGTTGTTGAATTATACATTCTTCTATGTCGGATATTAACTTTTTATCTATTAACAAATGTTGTATGAGTGGCATAATTGAATTTAATAAGAATGGATGATGGGTGGAATGGTGTGCCATTTTTTTTTGTTGCTTTTTCTGACGAGAATATTGTCCAATGTTTTTTTTTTTTGTGACCACATGTATTTGGATTATAGAGGATAATTGAGGGAAATGAGAGGGCTGAGAAATAATTCTCCATTTTTTTTTGTGTCTTAATTTATTTATACCTCATTAATAAATGTCTGAGTATGAAGATTATTTTCTACCTATTACCATAGTTACTCTTTCGTCTGATTCAGACTCGATTTGTGGCATCCATGCCGATTGATTCAATTTCTTCGCACGCCCCTCGAGAATGTTGTAAATAAAGTGATTAATCATAATACCCTCGGGTAACGCGACACCCTGGAATCTATACAGAGATTCATCGGCATCGTTTTGAATATTATGAATAGCTGCTAATGTAAACCGTCCAACAATATTCGTATTCGCCACCATGGGTCCTGTACTTATATCAATATGATCACCGGCACGATACAGTGTAATTTTTTCATTATGGTGTTGTGCAATATCAGGTATTTGTTTAGATTTAAATGGATTTTCTTCAAACATCTCCAAAGCTATATTCCGATGGACTTCTAAACGTTCAATTGGTAATTCTTCTTGAGTAAATTTGACAAATAAACCAGAAAGGGCTCGCAATTCAGATGGGGTTGGTTTCCAATCTGTTAACTCCAAATATACATCGTAAATAAAACTTCCTGATTTAATATTCGGTGAAGTGAAACTGTGCAGGTGGCACGTAATTTCATCTTTGAAAGCCGAATCGATGACTGCACCCAGCATGAATGAACACGTTCGCCAAAAAGCATTATTGACTGCTTTGTCACGCGGCGTTTTCATGGTACAAAGATGTAATGTACAATCAGATACAAATGGTTTATGCATATCCCATGGAACGTCGTCAACATACGCCAATGCCGAATATCTTGACACACCTTCAGAGATATGTTTTGCACAATCATGTGGCGTTGACATATTTTTATTCATCAACAAAGTAACTTCATCTTCAGGACCTTGATAAATAACTTTGACTTTTTCTATCCTTCCTATTGCTTCATATTGTCGTTTCTTTTCATCATCAAACAATTTATTTCTCCGCTCTTTTGCTTCAGTTTTTGTCACTGAACTCAAACATCGTGTATAAATTTGTGAATAGAGTCTAGAAGTGGCTGTATAAAATTTAGTGCACCTAAACACAATTATTTACAGATTACTACATATTGAACGAAACAATATAACATAATAAAAAGCAGAAGATAGCTAATTGTTGAGTGTAATTATTCACTTTCATTTCTTGTTTATTCAAACTCACCCTTGAATCATTTTAAATGAAAAATAGTAGTACGTTGTGCACTAACGACTCTTCTATTTATTCACAAAGTAACTGCAATCCTCATTGATAATTGGTCGTAATAAAGTTTTTGATTCGGCTTTTTATTATTACAAGTATTGTTTGAGTGTACAAATTGCGCGATAATAAGATTGAATTTGAGGTTATGTTTGGAAAAAAAAAAAATATAAGTACACCGACTAACGTGAGTTCGGTTCGTCCGATCTACATGTAAAAACCATGCTGGGTGTATATGTGTAGTGTGCGACATATATGCATACTGTTCGTATTTTTCCGACAGAGAAAATAATTTTTATTAATATGAATATTCTGCTCATCAAAACGTTCTACAACCCGCGAAAATCATAATTGAAATTTATTCGCAGAATCAAGTTGTTAACTATTGATAGACATGTTCTAACGTGTATCTTTGGCCAAAATATATTTCAATTATAACGGAAAATTGGCCGTCGTTCGAAAAGCTCAATCTACTGAGTGTAACATGCTAGATAAAAATTAGCAAAACCAAAAAGAGTTATGAAGGATAATGAGAAATTTACAACGTGTATTTTCATTGTTCACTTGATACAAGAAAGAATAGACAGAAAATGATAGAAAACAAGGCATGAGAAATATCGAGTTACGTGGAATCACAATGGCTTCCATATATATTTCATGATGTTTGAAAATGGCGGGCTGTGAAGAGCAGCAAATCAGAGCAACCAACAACAGTAAATGCGTAGCAAACAAAGAAAGGATTGGTCAGATTGCATCGTTCTCTAATTCCCTATCCATATTCCCTGGTCGAAACTCCTACTCTCTCATTCTAAAAATAGAATACTTATTTATATGTAGCTATATTCATTACATTTATTACATATATATGCCTGATGTGTCACCATGTGTGTAAACACAGGTACCTGTGAAATATCATCGTATTCTAACCTCAAATAATACATAGGTCATAAAAATTCTGTTCTAATAGTTTGAAACAAGGAAAAAGTTATCTTCTGGAGAATCATCACACCTTCGGCATTCCAATTTTACATAAATTACATTCACACGTGATTTGAGTATGTCAATTACAAGTACATATATATATATACAATCCTTGCATCCATTTATTGTAACAACTGGAAATAATGGAACAAAAACATGAAGTTAAGTAATGCTTTCGTACTTTTCATTTCTCAGATATGGACACAAGGACTTGAGATCATTGTCAATTACGTTAATGAAAAACTGGTATAGATTATCATTTACCACACACTGAATATATTCATTGAACATTGGACACGATATTTAAAATATATTGTTCAATTAAATGTGTATACCATTAGCAACAGTGTTAATTGTTTCATGGAAAATATAAACGTGATATTGACTGCATATCCAAAATGTTTTCAAATATCCGTAAAATTATCACACGACACAGTCGTAAATTGATAATTGGTGGTGTGATCGTTGGCGGAATAGTTTTTATATCAAAATATAGTCAATATAAATTGAACGAATGGCGGAGGCAAGAAGTCCAACAAGTTTTACAACGATCAAGACGAAGTCAACACTTTGAGAGCACTGAAAGATCATGTAATCAGACAATAATGAATCTTGCAGGATCAATAAGATTTTCGGTTTTAAAATCATTAGATAGCGAATCAGTTTTGAATAGTCTCAAAAATGGAAGTTGTGATAAAATTGTTGGATGGAATCAATTGAAAATTCTCTCTATCTCAAAACCAGTTGCTATAATTTACGCTCACGTCATGTTTGTTTTTACAATGCGAATTCAATTGAATTTGATAAGCGCCAATATGTTCAAAAATTCTCAAAAAAATGGAGAAATTGGTGAATTTGATGAAACAGTTCAAGAAAAATACTTGTCATTGTGCAGTTATTTTATGGATGAAGGAATACACACGTTGACAGCATTTGTAAAGCAGAAAGTTGAAGAAATTGTTGGCTCAGTATCGTTAACGGACAAATTGCGTCTCAAAGATGTTGAACAATTGCAGTGGTCTATAATGTCGAGCATATTAGCCGATGAAATGCGAAATCCTGTAAAGAATTTAACCAAGTATATGTTACCTATGGCTGTTGATAGCGAAACGAATGATTCGTTGAATAAAATAATGAATGTAACAATGGATTTATTAGAAAGTGATGAGGTTCAATCACTTATGCAATCTAGTGTAAGAAGTGGATTTGTCCAACTTATAGATCGTGTATCAAAATTCTTTTACGAACAAATTGACAATAGTAATGCAAATATCACGACGAGTTTAAATATGAGAAATGTTCCATTGAATGGTGAGGCGTGTGGAAATGATTTCACACGACCAATTGAACCTTATTTCAACTTGCACGAGATAACAGTGCCAATGGCAAAATTGATACCAATACTTGATGGTCAGATTCAAAATTTACCTCTGTCACATGATTTTCATTTCGATTGGTTACACAATCTAATTTCAGATGAAAAATTAAAAACATTCTCAGCAAATATCTACGAAGCATTTAGTTTTTGATTGACGCACGCGGTTAAGGGAATTTTTAAATAATAATATGGATGATATGGAAGTGGTGTATAGGAGTTTTATTGTTATCGACATTGATTTACATCCCTTTTAGGTATCATTTTTATGATGAAAAATTAAATAAATCTACATAAAAGTTGACACAAAATTATTTTATTGATCAAATTTATACATTCTCCGATTTGTTTTTACAGAGCGTTGTATATCAACGAAAGACATCCGAATGGACAATTGCCATCAATACAATCGAGCCCAAAATGATATTTCAACCGAATCATATTCCATTCCAAACCCAATATGATTTATAAGTGAAAATGTTACCAAGAAAAATTCACAAAACCTCCTGCCTTCACATTCCTATCATGTTATGTATATAAATAATCACGACGTATCTGCGTCAATGGGAATACATCATCACTAGTATTAAAACTAGAAAAATTATATCCAATAGATGGTTTATTTTTTATGCATAAAATTCGTTCATCATTATCTGACAATATTGAGCGTCGTGACTTTTAGAATTCGTTTGACGTTCTGAAATACTGACGACATCAGTAGAAAACGATTTACAGTTTCATGTGATGATTATCTAAACGGCGAGTGTCCCGAGTTTTGTTCATCCATTAAGAATTACCAAATTATTGATATCTAAACATAACTCTCAATCAATTAGTCTAAAAATTAAATTCTACATAAACAAAAGGATGATCGCCACTTCGTCAGAGTGAAATTTCATCTCCTGATTCAACAAACTCTCTCAGCAGGATTTTCGCATGTCCATGCGCGTGCGTGTAAGCGTTCAATTTTTTTTTGCCTCTGACTCATCGAATTCAAACTAAATTGTTTATTGAAAAAAAAAAAAAAGAACATATACACTATCTGTAAACAACAATGTCTCTTGCCGGTTATGTGTGTATGTGACAGACTAATAATATAAGTTCCATATATGAATCTTTGTATGTACACATTTAATAAAGCCATTGTGCAATGCCAACATCACAAAGCGAATATCTCTTTGTTCGACTTTTGCTCGTGACCCATTCGCGACAATTTACACCATCATATGTATTATCAAAGTCGATTTACTCAGTCGCAATAAATATTTACAATATTTCCATCGGTGGTGAAGGAATGAGAGTTTAACATTTTATAAAATTTTTCTATGTGCGGCTTTTTTTTTCATAATGATTCAGCAATCAGTATGTAAGAGAACGAAAAGCCGGTAGAGTAAAGAACTAACCACATCTGGTAAAGAATTCATCAACCACATACTATTGTTACGTGACTAATGGTGCCTAAATCCTATCTATGTATTTTTATTACGTCTAAAATTAGTAGTTCGGTATTTGCACAACTCGAAACATCAGAAGTCGTTCAATTGTTCATGCACTATTTTGTCAAAGTCGATTTAACATCCTGTGTTCATGTTCTGACAATAATTTTACAGAAATCTTACAATTAAGGAATCAGGTTAATTCAAATTCGAAACAAAGTGGCATACTGGATTAATCATCAACAATGAGTACGTCGCAGAAAGATGCAATACCGAAAATCAAAACTCGACGTCGAAATAGTCGAAAGTTTGTCCCAAACGCAAATCTCAACGCCGGCAAACGTGAGTAATCAATAGGATTGTACTGACTGTGAAATAAAATGTGAATGAGTGGCAGATATGTGACTGACTCATATTTTTGTCTATTATTACAGATAGAAATGTTCAACCGAATGCCACTAATTCTACCAATGCCGGTTTGCAAAATGATGGTGAGATTTGTTGACTCCAAACACAGTTAAAGATAGTAACAACTTTTTTTTAACAACTCTTCCATAAAATCCCGAAGTGTGGCATCACATTCCCGAATTCGTTAATTTATTAAAAGTTGTTGAAGTAAATGTTGTTTTACGAGAAAAAAAAAGTATATATTCAGAGTATATGAAGAACTCGCGATATCACGACGGAACACTGCCGTGTGTCAAACAATCAAACAGTTGTTTGTTAAAGCATAAATAAATCCTGCATATTATATTCGTCATTGTTTCCACGGCGCACAAGTAAATTATTGAGAATCTGTAACGGAATATTTTTGTTTAATAGTTGCAGATGTTCCTGTTCAACCGAATGCTTTGAACCCCAACAACAGGAGAAAGGTCCATCAAGATCAACAAACCGCTGCTACTCAAGAGGCAAACAATGAACGAAATAGATATCGAAACAACGGCGAGTATCATTGATTATAAAGGCGGTAGAGCAAGAATATTGTCATTTAAATTGCTATTCTTGAATGACTGTCATTCGCATAAAAATCACAGGTAGAAATTTCAATGATGGACACAGGGGTCGTGATCGGACTGATGCGCCAGTGAATCGACAGCAGAATAATGATAGAAATAGAGGTGGAAAAGTTAGACCAATCGGCTTCCGATATCTTCAAGAGATTGTGAACCTCGATGAAGAAGAATTTGTTTTGACAATCTCTGGAAAAATAAATGGTCTCAATAAGTTCGTAGAGGAAATTGATTTAACTGATGATAGTTATGTGCTGATAATCAGAATACTCAAAAAAATATTCGATTCACGTTTTACATCATCTCAACAAATTCTAGTACATACTATTTTGAAGGAGCGGTTTGTTAATAACTTACAAAAATACTTGGGTAGTTTACCGATGCATGATGCGGAACAAAAAAGGAAGAATAAATTTTTTTGGCAAAATACCAACGAATTTTGGACCATTCTCATTGAAGTTTCTCGAAAAATGCTGGAAATGATACCCAACTATGCTTTGACCATTTTACCGAAAGTGATGTCAGCTCTTCAAATTTGCATTCCTTCATTCGAACAGTACCAAAATCAATGCGTATCGGACGAGATAAAAGAGAAGCTGAATGAGTTGGACAGAGCATTTCAAGCCGCTAAATTACGATTTGAAAATGACGCTGTATTGAAAGTTGTTCATAATGAAAGTAGGAAGAAATTCATATTTGAGGATGAAGAACCACCCGAAGACTTTCGAACGATTAGTGTTTATCCTGATGTAACAGAATTATTAAGTGGACGTAGTTTCGTACGTCCGAATATTATTGATGGACCATACCAAGACGTTAATCATTATCTCGATATCCAATTTCGTTTGTTGCGGGAAGACTTTGTTAATCCATTGAGATGCGGAGTTCGTTGTGTTCAATCCGGCCTAAATAAGCGACTCGAAAATGTTCGGGTTCACAAGAATGTCAGATTTTTGAATCAAGAAACAATCAACGAATATCATTGCGTTCGGCTCAAATTCAATTTCAGCGGAAAAAAATTAAATTTCAGTTATGAACAGTCTAAAAAATTCATGTTTGGTACTCTGTTGTGTTTCACTCGTGACAAGTTTAAGACAATGAAGTTTGCACGGGTCGTCAAACGCGACACTGCGGATTTAAACAAAGGCGAATTAATTGTCGGATTTGATAAGCCTGAGCGCGATTTGTGGTTTAACCATGATTATTTGATGATTGAATGTAGCATCTACTTTGAACCGTATTTTCATGTCTTAACAGCTTTGAAAAACATTGAAGAAAATGACTTTGCAATGAAAGGATATATTGTTGATGTACAACGAGTCAACGCTTTCCCTAAGTATCTCGATCGTCATACGATTTATGAATTTGATCACAGAAGACTCCCGATCGAGAGTTTGATAGACGCCACCAATAATTTTTACGGATTTAATGATTCTCAGATGAATGCTTTCAAAGCCGCTCTAACCCAGGAATTTGCTATAATTCAAGGACCACCTGGAACGGGTAAAACTTTTGTCGGTTTGAAAATTGCAAAAATATTGATCAAAAATCATGAGACTTGGTGGAACTCAACACCGATGCTGATAGTTTGTTTTACCAATCATGCACTTGATCAATTCTTGGAGGGTTTGCTTCGAACCACTAAAAATATTGTTCGAATCGGTGGTCAATCTAAAAATGAAAATTTGAAACAACTTAACTTAATAAATTTGAGGAAAACAGCTAAAAACAGACAGTCATACATAAGCAGACATCAAGTACAGGATACTTTACGATCACTTGCTTCTGTCACTGCCACAATCAGAAATATTGATCAGTACGATGGAATAGTATCATTTTGGCATCTTTGCCACAACATACCTGATCTCGATGAAACATTTTTCGACCCAGCGAAACCCAAATGCTTCACAGATTGGTTATTGAAAGGTTGCCAAAGACCACATTTCAGAAAGGTTGAAAAGGGAAATAATGATAATATTGATAAATCCGAAAATCAGGAACATGTGGATGATTTTGATCCTGAAAATGTCCATGATTATGGTGATGAAAATGCCGATACAACTCATGAAAATTTAGTTGAATCATTGCTAGCAGATATGGATTTTTCTACTTCCATATGTGCAATAACACTTGAGAACATGAAGGAAGAAATGCAAGCGTTAATGTCTGAACTAAATTCGGTGAAAAGTAATCAAGAGATGACAATCAATGACGAGTTAATGCACGAATTTAATCTCTTACAAATCAATGATACCGAGAGTGTCTTATTTGAGCTTGAAGCGCAGTACATTTACCTTGAAGTTAGTATTACCCACATTTACACAATTGTTCGTGGAAATACCGGAATCAAATTTCGATAGAAACAATTATGTTTACTATTTCGAATACTATTATCTCGAAGCTCCGTCGGTGCAATGACGAAACTTGTGCAATTTCATTTGCTCTTTTATACGGTTTCCTAACTGTATACTTTATATTACAGAAAAGATTGGACGAAGTGAGGCAAAGCATAGAAAATCAATTAATTCGAACTGATATCGATGTTAAAAATCCTGAATTATTACATCACGATGATCGTTGGGCATTATATACCTTCTGGTTAAATAGCTTCAGAGAACAGTTGCAACGACGTGCTGCCGTATTAACGCAAGAATTCCGAGAACAATACAAGTACAGTATATAATTCATATAATGTCTGTATGTCCGGAGACTATTTGGGAAAACAAATCCAACAGTTACTTCCCATGAAATTAAAAAAACTAGTTTAAGTGATGTGCTTACGATATCAAAACAATGTTGCTTTCAGACAATACGAAGAGGTTCAGAACTTGGAAGACACTCGTTTACTTCGCCAGAAGTTAGTCGTGGGAATGACAACCACAAGTGCAGCTCGTTTGAGGCATGTTTTAGAAGGCCTCCGTAGTCCAATTGTAATTTTTGAAGAAGCAGCAGAGGTTTTAGAAGCCCATATCATTACCGCTTTGACAAAACATTGTCAACATTTGATTTTAATCGGTGATCATAAACAGCTGAAGCCCAGCTCTGCCGATTATGAGATTACGAAAGACTATAATCTTGGCATCAGTTTATTTGAACGAATGGTCAATAACGGCGTTCAATGTCATTCATTGAATGTACAACATCGAATGCGACCAGAATTTTCTCAATTAATATGTCCAATTATTTATCCGGATTTGAAAGATCATGAATCAGTTTTTGATCGACCACCAATAGCTGGAATAACTTCTTGTATTAGATTCATTAATCATACACATTTAGAAGATAGCTGTGGCGACAATCCAACTAAGAAAAATTTATATGAAGTCAAATTTGCTGTGGCTTTAGCCAGACATCTTATTCTCAATGGTTACAAGCCTGAACAAGTCACGATTCTAGCTGCTTATTTGGGACAGATGTTTGAAATGTGTAAAGAACGGGATCGTTGTGGATCTATCCTAAAAAATATAAGAATTGCAGCTCTGGACAATTACCAAGGCGAAGAAAGCGATATTATCATTTTATCATTGGTAGGTTATTGTGTCTTCTCAAGGTATTGGCATACAATATTTGTATAATGATATATATATATATATTGATGAATAAAGGTGAGAAGCAATAAAGAAAACAAAATTGGATTCTTGGCCACTGAAAACAGAGTTTGCGTCGCATTGTCTAGAGCTAAACTTGGTTTTTACATCATTGGCAACATGGAATTACTGAGTAGAAAATCTGAGGTAATAACTTTTGAGAAGGATTAGCAACTGTAATTAATATTGTTCCGTTTTCAGCTATGGAGAGAAATTCGAAAAATATTAGAGGCTCAAAATGCTATTGGTCCAGATTTGGTTTTGCGTTGTGAGGTTCATACTGACACTATAACAAAAGTCAATAAGGGTGCAGATTTTGAGCAGGTCTCAGAGGGTGGATGCAATCAAATTTGTGGAGCCAAATTGGTTTGCAATCATCTATGTCGATCACTGTGTCATGTTCAGAATCGAGAGCACAACAATCACCAATGTCTAGAACGCTGTGACAAGTATGCATTCAATTGTTTTTGTTGCCTGAGAGATAGTGGCTAAAAATTATTGACAAAAATGGTATCTGTTGTTCTATATAATTATTGCCAATGACATAGAGATTTCACATGGAATTAAATTATAATAGCAGTGATATCCAATGAAAACGATAATATTTATTACATTGACTTACTATAATGATAAATTTTGTCGATAATCGTACAGATAATTCTGCATTTGCTCAACATATTTATATATATTTATAGGAAATTGTGTGATCAAGATGAAACACACATATGCCAAAAAATGTGTTATGAAGAATGTGGACCTTGTACATATAAAGTTAAGAGAGAGTTGAATTGTGGACATGAACTATCATTGGATTGTAATATCGATCCTGATACTTATGAATGCCCTGTGCTCGTGAGCACGAAGTTATCATGTCATCATATGGCTGATAAGCCGTGTCATATCAGCGCAGATAACTTCGTGTGCCAAATATCTTGTGAAAATATAGTTGATCCTTGCGGACACGCTTGTACAAGGAAGTGTCACATACGCGATGATCCCGATCATGTTGAGGTTGGTCGCGCTATTTTATTCTTAAATTTGGTCTCTATGTAACTCAAACTAATTTTTTAATTATACAAACTTTCCAGTACAAATGTATGAAGAAATGCGCTCGACCACGAGTAGATTGTACAATGGGAACAGATCCTGTTGTTCACTTGTGTCCTAAATTATGTTACCAACCTTGTGCCACATGTGATATTAAGATCAGAAAACAACGAACTAAATGTGTGCACATGCATGATGTGGCTTGCAGCATCGACGTGGATTCTGTGAAATGTGAAAAGCCGTGCAAGAGACAATTAAGCTGCGGACACAAATGCAAAAAACGTTGCGATGAACCTTGCGAGCCATCTTCTTGCCTCATTAAAGTATGTAGACTGACATAATTGTATGAGACTGTATGTTCCTAATTTGATGATTTGCAATTCAGGTTAAAAAAGTTCTACAACTCTGTGGACACGAAGTGGACACTCCATGCAATCAAGAACCAAACCAGCATCGATGTGAGAAGAAATGTCCTTTGCGGTTGCCTTGCGGTCATCTTTGCACTAAAAAATGTAATCAAGAATGCAACCGGACATGCGAAGTTTTAATAGTTTGTCGCATAGAAGCAGCTTGTGGTCATGTAATTTCCCAAATAAAATGCCACGATTTGAAACCTGGTAAAGTTATCCTAATTTTCCTGAAAACAAAGCAGCGATAATTATGTCTACATTCTCAACATCTGTTTCAATCACCCAGGAATTGCAAAGACTGACAGCAGGCTGTTGAGACATTGTTCAAAACCTTGCAATGTTGAACTGAAGTGCGGTCATCGATGCTCAGGAACGTGTGGGGAGTGTTCACAAGGTCGTTTTCACAAGAGGTGTTCCGAAAAATGTGGAGTGCCTCTTGTTTGCAATCACGAATGCGGCTTTCCATGTCGAGAAGCTTGTAGGCCTTGCGAAAAACCATGCACTTATCGATGTGTTCATAGTGTTTGCAAGAAAAAATGTGGGGAAATTTGCATTCCATGCAAGTGAGTTTATCAGCTCGTGTTTGTGTTATTATTATATGGAGAAGTCATTTTTATAAATTGTAATTTGTATGTCGAAATGGGTGAACGTTATTAATGATAGTCCAATTATTCGCAGGGAACCATGTCGAAGGCGGTGCCAACATCAAAGATGTTCACGACCTTGCAGTTCAATTTGCGATGTACAACCATGCACGGAGCCATGCCCAAAACTACTTCATTGCGGTCATCCTTGCATTGGTTTCTGTGGTGAACCATGTCCGCCCAAGTGTTTGACTTGCGACGAGAAAGAACTCTTGGAAACCGAAATGCTTTTCGGCTCCGAAAATGAAAATTCGCGATTTGTATTTTTATCAGATTGTAAGCACGTCCTAGAGAATGAGGGAATGAAAGAATGGTTAAAGACTGATGACAACACATCGGAAATTGGTGTTAAATGCTGTCCCAAGTGTAAAACACCTATCAAAACCACGCTACGGTATAGTGATCACATCAAACTTGCAATTGCCGATGTGAATAAAGTGAAAATCAAAGCTGTTGGTTCACATAGCGAAAACAATGTTATTCGAGAAAATTTGATGGAGCGAATAAGAATATTACAAGGCCAATTGCCATTTTCTATTTGGGAGTCCTATTTGCAGAAATTGGAAAATAGGTATGTTCATTTTTCCTTACAATTTAAATGTTTTTTCTATCACATTTATTTCATAGATTGAAACCCGTACTAAAAAAATCTCGACAAAATATTGACAAGATTCAGTTGACGGCAATTACATCGAAATTGCAAGTGCTCGAACAACTTGTGGAAATATGCAAAAATCAAGAGAATATGAAACCCTTTCTGCGATATCAACAGGAAATTCACGATGTGCTGGCTCGAGATGTAGACTACATTACCAACCACGAGATCGAAAATGTGATGAGTGAACTACAACGATTACATCGGGCCATTCAATATGAAAACATAAAAAGTTCCCCTCAATTTGCAAATGCCACAACTAACACTAAAGCAAAACGGTTGATTGATGACATTGAAATAACGATAAATCATTTAGGACCGTATTTGAATGATGAAAAACTCAAGTCGAAGTTGGATGAATTGAATCAGGCATTGGGATCGCAATTGGCTTTGAGCGATCATGAAAGACGCGAGATTGTTAATGCAATGGGAATGCAACGTGGACATTGGTTCAAATGTCCCAATGGACACATTTATGCAATTACAGAGTGTGGTGGAGCGATGGTAGAATCTGTATGTAATGAATGCGGTGAGAAAATTGGGGGTGGAAGCCACACCCTTTTACAAAGTAATTCTCTCGCAAGTGAAATGGATGGTGCGCGTTTCGCTGCTTGGTCAAACACGGCGAACGACATGAGGAATTTTATGGATCTGGTAGATTAGACGGTTTTTCTATTCGCTCTCATCACTTGCAACGCATAATTAATGTCGTGGATTCGATTTTCTATTATGTATGGATGTTTCATGAAGATTCTCTTCAAAGATTGAGTTTAAATTTCATCTCTTATGTTTCGTAATATAGTGTCGGGATGTGTCAAATTTTGTATTGAAGGTTGTGCAGTGGGTTAATTGACATCTCAGAATATGGCCAATTGTAATGATCAGGATAAATTCAGGATTCGGTTGATTAACGTGTACGTTCTTGCATCGTTTCATTGCTGTGCATGATTTAAGTTGATTATTTTAAACGTCTATTTACCGTCCGGTAAAATTTTTGGCATCCATCAATGTGAACAGAACAACTACCAGAGGTTCTGGCTCTGCGGTTAAAATATATAAAAATGTACATATAATGAGTTTAGAATAAAAGAAGGAATAGAAACCTTCTGGCTTATATTTTTTCATCTCATGACATTTTTATCGTCACGTCAAAATTGCAAGTGATAAAGAATATATATTCCATTTATTTCCTGTAATGAGTTCCAATGATCTATTTATTCAAGTGCAAATTTAACATTTTGGTATCAGGGTTTTGGCGGGATTTGTTTGTGAAGTCTCAGAAAGTAAATATCCACAATGGCGTCAATTGATACTATGCGGCGATTGGAATCAAAACAATATTTGGAATTCAACAACGAATTTTGCATATAGGGATTCTATGTCTCGAATGTGTCGCATGAAGATATGAAAGCTTCGTTTGCTTTCATCGGCAATCTAAATTTTTTTATAGCCTTCTGAGAACTCTGTGTACTTTTCTAATACGAACATTGTGTAATTATGTATGATACGATACACAATGGATCCAGCTAGGTCTACCGATTCTACGGTACATTACGGTAAACCTAAATATTTAATTTTCACTGAATGATATTAACAGTTACATCGCTGTGTTCAAATTTTTTTTTGAATCATCAGAGATCGTTTTTGTTATTGATGAATTGTTGTTGCTACTAACTTTCAATGTCTTAATTAAACAGAATATAACTGTTCTTACCCATATTTGTGATTTATTAAACTCACTTGGAACTACCAGAAAATATAATCATATCTTTTGGTAATTCTGCTCGGTTTATAGTCATTTCTTCGAAAATACATTTCCAAGACAATGTTACATGAAAATTCACATATTTGAAAAGTAAAAGGACAGAATGCCAAGAATCGGACTTGTGATTATGGTAAAAATCATATATTTATTGTACGATTTCTTGGAACGTGGAATTTATTGCAGGACAGTTAGGGGCCAGTCGATAATGCAGTAAATCAAGGCATTTAAGCATATGAAAATATATTAATTGTAATGTGTAGTAAAATACAATTTCAATGATATATATAATTGCCACATGAGAATTGGATCACAACTAAACATCAATTAAAATTGAGTAACAAGATTAGTGTCAAAAAACGTTTTTCCTATGAATAAATCTGTAAATGCAGACCGAATCATCCAAATTCTCCTATGATAACGATAATTTTGTCTTGGGTCACTGCATTATCGACTGCCACTAACTGTCTTGCAATAAATTTTTTAATTCCACGCTCCGAGAAATGGTACTGTATTTATATGATTTTTAACATATTCACGAGTCCGATTCTTGAAATTCCATCCTTTTACTGTTCAGCAATGTGAATTTTCATGTAACGTTGAAATATACTCTTGGGGAAACTGTCAACAAGCCAAAAATACGGTTAAATTATTTGAAATTTCACAGACAAGTTGTAACTGGTTGCAATCAACAAACCGCGGCATACACCGTACACACATTCATTGTGTTCCATTGAAATCCTATTTGATCTTGTTTTTAATTGAAATTTTATCATCAAGTATACCCTAATTTCCAATATAAAAGTATGTGAAAATTAAACCAACAATATTTTACATGTGTGAACGGAGTTTAACAATTCTCAGTAAAATAACTGAGGCAAAATGACGTCTGAAGAGGATTCAATGGTTCTCGATACAGACGAGGAATATTCAGATGTTGAAGCACGTTGGCGAAATAACGAGAGCTCATATGGAAATAAAAACAAATCCCGACCGGTAATAATTGAGTCCGACGAAGAGGATGAGTGAGTATTTAATTAAAATTTAACCCAATTTTAGTAACACCTTCTCTCGTCTCATCCACATTGTTTACGTATTAAATTGTTCAAGGAATGTATCATCAGAGGATGACTATGTCGAAGATGGAAGGTTAACACCATCTATACAGAAAGCTATACGTCAGAGCATTTTTAATATAAGCCAAGAAGGATTTATAGATGATTCTGGATCGGACAATTCCAGTGATGCTGATGAAGACGAACAATCATTTGAAAGAAATAATTCTAATGAAAGCCAAGGTACACAATCATTCTATATTTCGAGGAGACCCATTGAAGATTCAAGTCACTTTGGAATTATCATTGTTTATTATTTAGATAATATATCAGTTTCAGGGTCAAGAGAAGAAGATGATGACGCTCACAAGGACACTGAAAAATCACCACTGGCGCTGGATAAAGTTGCATCTGTTAGAGCCAAAATTTTCAAGTGTAATAAACGGGCAATTATTGACACCGATTCTGATGATGAAATTCAAGTCACTCATATCATCAATTCACCAAATATATCACAAAAAATTATCACTGTTGATTCCGATTCGGAGCAATCAATGAAAGATCATGATGATCTATCGGAAGTGGTTACTTTAGCAAAACGTGAACTCAATGCTCCAACTTTGGATCCAATAATGGCTCAGAAAAGAGCTTTACTAGTGTGCCAAATACAAAAAATTGAACAAGAAATAATGAAGACCAAAATTTTTCTGAAAGAAGGTAATCTCAATATTCTCCCTGATAAAGGTGAAAAATTACGTTTGAATCTCTCAGAACGCAGTAAAAAATTGGATGAGCTTCGTGCTGAATTGAATAGTACACTGCTTGAGACAAACGTACAAAGCAATCAATTTACATTGGCTGCACCGAAAGTACAAAATTATTTAGTCGAAAATGAAGTTGATCCAAGGAGTATGTTGAAACCAACAGCTAATACAGATACAGGAGATTTTGGAAAAAAAGCTTTGGAAACATTTCAACGAGAACAAGCACTCACGGTTGATCGTTTGGAAGATCTTCATGGCTCTTTATTATCACGCCCAACTGATGACACTCGTGCTGAAGATCCGCGTGGTTTAACGGTGAAGTTAATGCCTCATCAACAACATGCTCTAGCGTGGTTAATGTGGCGTGAACAACAAAAACCTCCCGGTGGCGTTTTGGCCGATGATATGGGACTTGGGAAAACATTAACAATGATATCATTAGTAATGGCTTCGGAACAACAGAAAGACAACGATGAGGAGGATGATGATGAATGGTTACAGAAAGGTAGACGAGTTAAACACCAAGGTGGAACTCTGGTGGTTTGTCCTGCATCATTAGTTTCACAGTGGGAATTAGAAATCAACAATCGTTGTAAACGCGGATTATTAACAGTTCAATTGTATCATGGCCACAATCGTGAAACACAACCAAAACGTTTGGCGCGAAATAACATTGTTATAACAACATATAATTTATTAACACGCGAATTTAAAAATCGTGGAGTAATTTATAATATTGATTGGAAACGAGTAATTCTCGATGAGGCGCATGTAATTAGAAATCATAAAAGTCAAGCGTGTGAATCTGTTTGTAATATTTTAGCGCGTAAACGATGGGCATTAACTGGAACACCAATACACAATAAAGAAATGGATCTTTATGCCATTTTAAAATTCTTACAATGCTCACCATTTGACGATTTACGTGTGTGGAAACGTTGGGTCGATAATAAAAATGCCGCTGGTCATGAAAGACTCGCAGCTGTGATGAAATCATTAATGTTACGACGGACTAAACAAGAGTTAATGAGTAATGGATCATTAGATAATCTTCCGGAAAAAACATTAGAAATTAAATCTGTCGAACTTGATCGAGAAGAGAGATTAATATATGAGAAGGTATTGGTTTATTCAAGAACATTATTCGCCCAATTTTTATCACAACGCGCTGAGAAACAGCACAATTACGAATTAGGTGCTGGTAAATTCAATGGATTCGTTGACAGCTGTAGTTATAAAAATACACAATTTAATAAAGCTCAAAAAGAACTATTGGCACGTCATGCCGACGTGAAACAACATGAAATTCTAGTGCTACTTCTTCGTTTGCGTCAAGTGTGCTGTCATCCATCATTACTACATTCAATGCTCGATAAAAATGATCTAGAAACAAATGGGCTTGAAGATATTACACCCAGTGATATATTAGAAAAATCGATGAAAAATTTAAATCTGAATGCTAATCATAATGAAATTGAGAGTGAAGAGGGTGATGTCGGTGTGGACGAAAGAGTCGCAGAAGATTTACTTACATCAGATAATCCAGTTTTTGATCGAGAACGTGAAAGTTCGAAAATACGAGCCATTACAAAATTAGTCAGCGAAATAATGGAAAAACGTGAGAAAGTGATAATTGTGTCACAATGGACAAGTTATCTTGATATTATTGCGGAGCAGCTAAATACCATTAAAGGTGCAACCTATAAAAGATTTACTGGCGCTGTTGCTGTGAAAAATCGCCAAGAGATCCTGGAGTCTTTCAATAGTGCAGTGCACGATCCACAAATTCTATTATTATCTCTCACTGCTGGCGGTGTTGGACTTAATCTCGTTGGTGCCAATCATCTTATGCTCGTTGATATCCATTGGAATCCACAACTTGAATCACAGGCACAAGATCGAATCTATCGTTTTGGACAGAAAAGAAATGTATTTATATATAAATTCATTTGTAGTGATACAATTGAGGAACGTATAAAAAATTTACAAGACAAAAAATTAGAAATTGCGTCGTCAGTTTTAACCGGTACGCGCAATAATACGGGTTCCAAATTGTCTCTCGACGATCTCAAATCCTTGTTCAGTTTATAAACAACTTAAGAAGGTTATCTACAATTGAGTAATCACTTCTCCTTCAAAGTTCAATATGACAATCATTATCATTTTCAACTGAAATTCATCAGCGATCATCAAGACATTGTTTCAACATTTTTTACATAATAAAACCGTTATTATTTTATTTTCATCATTCATTAACTCTCCCCATACCTCAGATCTTCAATTTTCTTTCTATAGTCAACCGCTGTCATTCAAAATGCCTGCCATGTTTTACAGTGTTTACAAACAACATATCTACACCACTTTGACAATATACGTTTTGATTGTGAAGCATACACACACACACACACACATAGCTAATGAAACCACTACGAATACCATAGAGTACTTCTTTGTTCGGCTTTATTCGTGCCAAACTGCGACGCGTTCACACGACAGAGTACTATCATCAGAATTATCGTTGACGTCTCCTTGTGTCGCGATACGTATTTCCATTCGGTGCAGATGAATTGAAAGTTCGATAGTGTATAAAATTGTTCGATGAGCCGCTGTTATTTATAATAAATTAACAATCAATTTACTACACAATGGGAAACCAGAATGGAAAATCAATGACTTCAGGTAAAGTATCTTTGTAATCACTGCTTGAAGAAGATGGGTATACTATCCGTATACACATAATTTCCACTTGATAAAATATTGATGACATGACATTATGCGACAACTGGGAATAGTTATGCAATTGTAATGTGACAGTGGGTGAATGCGTCAAATCAGTTAAGTTTTCTTACCTATGTCATAAATAATTATGTGTCGCAGTGAATATGTAATTCAAATAGTATGAAGTCTTTATACCATTTCAAGGTCATGTATAATAACGGATAATAAAGTTCACTGACAATGGAAATGAATTTAAAGATAAATTTTGTACTTTGATTGAATACAAATTTTCGCCATTGCTCGAGTATAAATTTTAAAACTTTGTTAAGATATTGGATGACGCTGAATCGAATGGCGTTAACCATTCTGCGATTAATCCCCGGCGTCATTGAAGAAAAAAAAAAGACTCAAACTGTTTAACTTGGATCAATTAGATCAATTTTGCGGTTTCATTGATAAAAATTGCTACCTTTTGGATTTTTTGTCTGGACTGTTAATAAAAAAAAAAGCAATGTTTACACCAAGAAAATTTATTGAGAAATTCATGACGATTTCTTCTTCTTCTTCTTGACTGGAAGAAGTAGTAGAGCTTCCAAGTGAATTCCCAAATTTGTTACTAAAGAACATCGTTACATAGTTGCTTATGTTTTTCATAATTCTTTCCTCAGCATCGTAATAAAACGAATATTCAAATGAATGATGAGAACTATTTATCGTAACTTGATTCCAAAAAGGTTTGGTATTGAAGTAATTTCAATAATATTCAATTATGGATATTCCTTCAAGATCGAATAAAGTATTTTATCGGATTACACATTGTAAATATGTAAAGATATGAGGATACGAGAATTTGATTGGTGCATATAAACATAAACATAATCGGAGACAAAACTCTAGTGCTGTTCTCAGAAAAATATTATCATTTTCGTACAATTGATATCTTAAAAAGATTAAATCTGTGTAGTCCGATATGGTTGTATCCGGTTACTTTCTTCCTTATCAGTCCCCTGAGATATGCAACCAGTTTTTTCTTCGTCTGAATTGTCAGCGAATCCATATACAAAGTCATTTACATTTGTCGACAATGTGGATTTTTTTTTCAGCTCTAATGTTCCTTCAATTCGAATGAAGAATAATATTACGATACAAAATCACCTTGCATGTTCCGTTACTAATAATTATTTCATATTGAATCCAAAACAGTTGATTGAAGTCGTAACAACTATTTATTGTGAATGAGAAATCATAAATATATCAAAACTTGATATGAAATAAACAAGCAATTTGATGAGAATAGACTCGTCTTGTTGTATTACAGAAAATTTTCTGAGAGTTATTACATACGATATGTAGATTATTTTTATGTTAAACAACCCTTGAGAAATTACCTGATGAATCTCTTAATTGTCTTCTATCTATTATTAATATCTTTTCAACTAATTCAATCAAATATCTGTTTACTATTAGGCTGCCAGGCAAATAAAAATACCCTCGCTGATATTAAATGCTTATCTAATTCCACATTTTCTTCATTGATTTAACTAATTGCGTCTAAAATTGTTTGCCCAATTTGTTGACGCACATGGTAAAGTTATCCACGTATCACAGTGAATTTATTTATCTCATCAACAACTGATATTTCGTTATTGTAACAAACGTAAAATCAACTGCGGTCAAAGCATTGAGGTTAAGGTGAAGCTTCCTATACGTCTACATGAACTAATTGTAACATAATTCTAATCAATTAAAGTAAAATCGTAACTTGAAAGAAACTATATTCAATTAACACAATACTGTAACTAAAATATAATGTAATATTTTTTGCAGCTGAATCATCCTCTTCACGAACATCTAATCCAGGTATTGCTACCATTCCGGTGGATAGAAGACCTAGTGTAGGTGGAATACATTCCGGTATTCAACAGCCTATATCGAATCCAAACATTGTTCGGGCAGCTACGCCGAACGTAATTTATCCAAATGTACAATCAGTCAACACTGGAAGTGCTAATCTTTTTCCAAATCAAGTCAATAGACCTATCCCATCAGCCCCGCCATTGTTATTGACGCAAAATCAAGTTTCAGGTTTTCAAACACATCAGCATTTACAAACTGGTAGGTCACCGTGCGTTTCAATTTTATTCCCGGCCATCAACATTCATTAATAGTAACAATACTTTACAGCAAATTCACAATCAAGAAATTCCAATCCGGTTGTTGTAACTCCGACAAATAAACCGTCTAGCACAGCAGAAACTCAGCGTAATATATCACGGTGTCTTGATCAAAGGCATCAGCTGAATTCAATTTCTAAACCAAGTGCCACGCTAAAGAAATCTTCAAGGATTAGTCAACCTGGTACAGGTGCTATTCCAAATTATTCAACTCAACCACATAAAGACACACCAAAAAACTTCCCGGTTGTATATCATAATGTTATCAAACGTAAGTACTCAATGTAACTGTGATGACTGTAAAGTGAAAGATAAATAATAAACCGGATACTTTATCGACTTATTTGTTTTGTTCTTTGTTGCAGATACAAACGTTCAACCGATTTCTTCTACTTCTACTGTGACAAATAATGTCAGTCACAATAATCAATCAGCTTCCAGTCAGGGTGCTATCAAAAAACAAACTGGATCTCAATACAAAGGTGAGATTTGTCCGGCTCGAGGTAGTTTAACACAAGTAGGGTTTATCTTATTCCCTTCAATTGTTGTCCAATTGTTGTTCAGCAGAACTAGACAATATATAGGAATTGAATTCAATTACTATTATCCAGATAAGATATGCTACTTTTGTTTATGATTATTATCTTCTTAATCCTGAATGAATAGAAAAAGGTAGCGAACGAGTAAAAACACCTTCGTCATTCGATAGTCGAACATTTAGTTATAATATTGTTTATTTTTGAATAAACTGACGAGAAGGAGGAAATTAAAAATGACAACTTATTTATTTGAAACAATTCTATAGACTAAACGCGCTCCAACTATTTTCAGCTGGACCATCGCCTTCAAGAAACTCTGGTGCGAATAGTACTCCGGCAACAAATGGATTACTCGGCGCACCACCAGTATTTCGGGGTTTTCATTCACCTCAACAAATTGCATACATTAACCATGGGAATATGCCGAATGCAATTTATCCAAATTTACAATCAATGAATCCTGGAAATATCTATGTTCCTCAGAATCCATTCGATAGACCTGCTGCCGGGTCAATCTACTCTGCACCATTACCACAAAATCAAGCTACAGGTCCTCAACATCAGTGTGCAGAAGCCAGTAAGTCTGTACTGTTTACATCATATTTTTGCTCATGTTAATTAGTATTTTTTAGCATTATGTTTATGTATTGGGATTTTTTTCCCAAATATATATACCTTATGGATGCAAAAATAATTTACAATACATTCACCATTAAAAATTTGCCAATACATTAATTTAACTTTGATAGGAGGACAACACAATGTTGGAGGAATAAATAACATACCTCCGAGAAATTTTGATCAAGGACATCAGATGAATTCAAATTTGATTCTAAATGGTAATAGAAATCAATTTGAAAATGCAAATCACTCTAAACAAAATCGTTATAACAAACGAAATTGCGTCCCGAATGGAAATTACAATGCAATACAACGTGAGTAACTCATGGACCTGTGTTATTGTTGCAAAAAGCAAGTAGACATTCGATTATTCTGAAAAAGAAATTTTGTTTATTTGGCACAAATATATTATTGAGAATATTTGGCCTAATATTTTTTTTTTTCAATTGTTTGCAGATTCTCATGTTCACCCGAATGTTTTTAATACTAACAACTCGAGGAACGTGAATTGCAATCAACAAACTACCGTTAATCACGGGACAAACAATGGACAAAATGGCCGTCAAAACAGAGGTGAGTTTGGTAATCTTTTAGCAATGTAAAGTGGAATAGTCTTGGTAGTTTTTATTCTATAATAAGTGTTATTCACATGAAATTTACAGGAAGAAATCACAACAATAACGAGATGGTGGGAGTTCGAGAACGAACTAATTTACCGGAAAATCGTCAACAGTATGCCGATAGAAATGGAGGCAGAAGAGGTCGATCGATACACTTTAAATACCTTGAGGACTTATTGAAACTCGATGAAGAAGACTTTGTTTTAGCTATTTCTGGAAATATGCACGGTTTGAATGACTTCGTGGATAAAATTGATTTAACTGATGATACTTATGTGGTGATAATCAGGATTCTCAAAAAAATACTTGACTCACGTTTTCCCGAGTCGCAACAGATCCTCGCACAGACTATCTTGAGAGAACGATTCGTCAATAATTTACAAAAATACTTGGTCAGTTTACCGATGTATGATGCAGAACAAAAAAGGCTGAATAAATTCTTTTGGCAGAATAGCGACGAATTTTGGAGCACTCTCATTGAAGTTTCTCGAAAAATTCTAGAAATGCTACCAAATTATGCATCGGCCATTTTACCAAAAGTCGTATTAGCTCTACAAGTTTGCATTCCTACATTTGAACAGTACCAAAATCAGCACATTTCAGACGAGATAAAAGAAAAGCTTGATGAGTTAGCGAGAAGTGTACAGGCAGCTCAATTACGATTTGAAGTGGAAGGTGCAGTGACTTCTGATCATAATAAAACTAGAAAGAAATTTAGATTCGAGGACCAAGAACCTCCTGATGACTTTCGAACAATTAGTGTTTATCCTGATGTGACTGAAGTATTGAGTGGTCGCAGTTTTGTTCGTCCAAATATTATTGATGGTCCATACAAAAACGTTGATCATTATCTGGATGTTCAATTTCGTCTACTGCGGGAAGATTTTGTTAATCCACTCAGATGCGGAGTTCGTTCCATTCAGTGTTGCGAAACTCAACGGCATGAAAATGTTCGAGTTCATAAAAAAATTAGGTTTCTATATCAAGAAACGCTCAACGAATATCATTGTGTCCGGCTAAATTTTAATCCCACCCGTAAACCGTTCAATTTTAGTAATGAAAACTCGAAGAAATTTATGTTTGGTACGTTACTGTGTTTTACCTGTGATAATTTTGCAACAATGAAGTTTGCACGAGTAATCAAACGTGACCCTGAAGACTTGAAAAAGGGTGAATTGGTGGTGGGTTTTGATACACCTGAGTCAGATCTAAACTTTGATCATGATTATTTGATGATTGAATGCAGCGTTTATTTCGAACCGTATTTTCATGTTTTAACGGCTTTAAAAAACATTCATGAAAACGACTTTGCAATGAAGCGATACATTGTTGATGTTCAACCAGTCAATGTTTTACCCATGTATTTAAAACCTAATATGGTTTATACAATTGATAAAAGAGGATTTTACATCCATGATTTAAAAGAATCTGCGAATAATTTGTATGGATTCAATGATTCGCAGATGAATGCTTTCAAAGCTGCACTCACAAATGAATTTGCCATAATTCAAGGACCTCCCGGAACTGGCAAAACTTTTCTTGGTTTGAAAATTGCGAAAGCACTAATAGATAATCATCTATCTTGGTGGGAATCTACACCCATGCTGGTAATTTGTTTCACCAATCATGCTCTCGATCAATTTTTGGAAGGCCTGCTCAGTACAACCAAAAAAGTCGTTCGAATCGGTGGACAATGCAAGAACGAAACTTTGAAAATGTACAACTTGGGAGATTTAAGGAAAAATGCCCATGATAAGAAATCACACATGAGCAAGAACCAAGTGCACAATACACTAAGAGCACTTGGTTCTGTCACTGCATCAATCAAAGATATTGAACAGTATAATGGAATAGTATCATGGTCGCGTCTTTGCAATAATGTACCTGGCCTTGACGAAACGTTTTTCGGCACAGAGGATCCCAAATGCTTCATAGATTGGTTATTGGAGGGTTATCAAGAACAATATTTCAGGAGAGGCGATAATAAGATGGGTGCATATGTCGTTAAAACGGAAGACCAGGAAAATCAGCGTAAGCCTGAAGATGATCCTGGAACCATCTACGTTGATGATGATGATGATGCGAATGCTAATATTTCTTATCAAAGTGCAGCTGAAACATTGTTTGCAAATATGGACTTCTCTACGTCCACATCTTCATTCAAACTCGTAAATATGGAAAAAGAAATAAAAACATTGAAGGCAGAACTGGATTTGATGGAAAATAATCAAGAAATGCCAATTGATGATGCGTTAACGTTAAAATTTAATCTTCTAAAAATCGATGATAAGAAGCGGATCTTGTTGGAGTCTGAAGAACAGTACAAATACCTTAAAGTTAGTATTGCCTAACTCGTGTAATAGCAAAAATATATTAATCCACATCCCTCACAATTTCATAAATTAAATTTTGCACGAAGTCTAATTTTTTGGATCATCATTCATGTGTACTCCCTTGATGTGGGAGTTATTTTTTATTTCATTCATAATTTATCTCATACTAATTTCAATACTGCTTATTTTAATTCGCAGAGAAGATTTGAAGAAGTAAAAAATAACATACAAAATCAAAAGATTCGACATTGTGACATCAATATTAGAAATCCTAAATTGATACGTTACAATGACCGTTGGACATTATATACTTTCTGGTTAAACAGCTACAAACAACATTTGCAGCAACGTGCTGCTGTATTAACGCACGAATTCCAGGGGTTATTCAAGTAAAATAAAAATAGTTACAATTATTAATTTGGTGACCATGAATGGATTTACCAGTAACTTCTTATATATTAAGAAGTATGAGTATATCTCATGTGTTTATAATATCATGTTGCTTTCAGACAATATGAAGAGATTCAAAATTTGGAAGACACTCGTTTACTTCGCCAGAAGCTAGTAGTGGGAATGACAACTACAAGCGCGGCTCGTTTGAGATCAGTGTTAGAAGGTCTCGGCAGTCCAATTGTGATTGTTGAAGAAGCAGCTGAAGTTTTAGAAGCACATATTGTTACCGCACTTACCAAACATTGTCGACATTTGATTTTAATTGGAGATCATAAACAGCTCAAGCCTAGCTCTGCTGATTATCAAATTACAAAAGATTACAATCTTGGCGTCAGTTTGTTTGAACGAATGGTCAATAATGGCGTACAATGTCATACTTTAAACGTACAACATCGAATGCGACCCGAAATTTCTCGATTAATATGTCCAATTATTTATCCTGATTTAAAAAATCATGAATCAGTGTTCAATCGACCACCAATAGCCGGAATAGATTCTTGTATTAGATTTATCAATCACACACATTTAGAAGATGCCTGTGGCGATAATCCAACTAAGAAAAATTTATATGAAGTCAAGTTTGCTGTTGCATTAGCCAGACATCTCATTCTTAATGGTTACAAGTGTGAACAAGTCACGATTTTAGCTGCTTATTTGGGACAAATGTTTGAGATGCTTAAGGAGCGAGAACGCTATGGAAGTATTATAAAAAATGTACGAATTGTGGCGCTGGATAATTACCAAGGTGAAGAGAACGATATCATCATATTGTCATTGGTAAGTTAGTGTTTCCTGGTAAATATTTGTATTGAAGATTTGTGAAATAAACAATTTTTGTTTCAATTTAAAGGTGAGAAGTAACAAAGATAAGAAAATTGGTTTTTTGGCTACTGAAAACCGAGTATGCGTCGCATTGTCTAGAGCCAAATATGGTTTTTATATTATTGGCAATATGGGATTACTGAGTAGAGAATCTAAGGTAAAAGCTTATGGGTGAAAATATCAACAGGAAATAAAAATGTTTTGTTTTTTAGCTGTGGGATGAAATTAGAAAAGTATTGGAGTCCCAAAATGCCATTGGTCCGGATTTAGTTCTGCGTTGTGAGATTCATACAGAAACTATTACAAGTGTCAATAAAGTAACAGATTTTGAACAGGTTTCTGAAGGTGGCTGTAGTCAAATTTGTGGCGCGGTATTAATTTGCAGTCACTTGTGTCGATCATTGTGTCATATTCAGAATCGAGATCACAAAAATTACCTATGTCTGGAACGTTGTAACAAGTATGTGTTGAATTGTTGATTTTCACATTTTCGCCGCAAGTTTCTCAAAAATGTTAATTGAAAATACCTAAAACATCCTTCTTTTCTGATATTATCAAATGGCTAACTTCCTAACACGTTTAAACTTTTCCAGGGAATTATGTGACCAGGATAAAAATCACATATGCCGAAAAATGTGTTATGAAAAATGTGGACCTTGCACATACAAAGTTATGAGAAAAAAGGATTGTGGGCACGAACTATCACTGGATTGTTATGTCGATCCCAATATTATTAAGTGCCCTGTGCTTGTAAAAACAAAGTTACCTTGTGACCATATGGCTGATAAGCCGTGTCATATCAGTGCAGATATTTTTGTGTGCCGAATGCCTTGCGAAATTATAGTTGATCCATGTGGACACGCTTGTACAAGGAACTGCCACATTCGTAATGACCCCGATCATATTGAGGTTTGACGCGCTATTATATTCTCAGATTTGATCTATACATAACTCAAACTAATTTGTAATTACATAAACTTTCCAGTACAAATGTATGAAGAAATGCGCTCGACCACGAGTAGGTTGCACAATGCCGACAGACTCTACCAAACATTTATGCCCCAAATTTTGCTACGAATCTTGTGCTCCATGTGATATTCATATAAAAAAACAACGAACTAAATGTCCACACATAGATGTGGTGGCTTGTAGTGAAGACGTAGATTCTATTGAATGTAAGAAACCGTGCACAAGACGATTAATCTGCGGACATGAATGCAAAAAACAATGCAGCGAACCTTGTTCAACATCTTCTTGCCTTTTCAAAGTATGTGCTCGTGAATAATTATGTGAAGCACAGTTCCCTTTAACTAATCATTTTCTATTTAGGTAGAGAAAGTTTTGAATGTCTGTGGACATAAAATGGTCACTGAGTGCAGTCAACAACCGAACCGTAACCGTTGTGATAAGAAATGTCCGTTGAAGTTACCTTGCGGCCATTCATGCACTAAAAGATGTAATCAAGTATGCACCCCGCAATGTGAAGTTCAGGTAGATTGCCGAATAGAAGCTATGTGCGGTCACGTAATCGTGCGAATGAAGTGTCACGATCTAACTGTCGGTAAAGAATTCAAATTCTCTTAGAAACAAGCCGTTGATGATTATTCCCGTATATTTAATACAAGTATTAATTTCGCAGGACTTGCAAAGACTGATAGAAAGTTACTGATGAATTGTTCTCAACCTTGCAATACCGAACTAAAATGTGGTCATAAATGTTCAGGCACATGTGGGGAGTGTTTACAAGGTCGTTTTCACAAGAGGTGTTCCGAAAAATGTGGGGTGCCTCTTGTTTGCAATCACGAATGCGGCTTTCCATGTCGAGAAGCTTGTAGGCCTTGCGAAAAACCATGCACTTATCGATGTGTTCATAGTGTTTGCAAGAAAAAATGTGGGGAAATTTGCATTCCTTGCAAGTGAGTTTATCAGCGCGTGTTTGTGTTATTATTATATGGAGAAGTCATTTTTATAAATTGTAATTTGTATGTCGAAATGGGTGAACGTTATTAATGATAGTTCAATTCTTCGCAGAGAACCATGTCGAAGGCGGTGCCAACATCAAAGATGTTCACGACCTTGCAGTTCAATTTGCGATGTACCACCATGCACGGAACCATGCCCAAAACTACTTCATTGCGGTCATCCTTGCATTGGTTTCTGTGGTGAACCATGTCCGCCCAAGTGTTTGACTTGCGACCGGAAAGAACTCTTGGAAACCGAAATGCTTTTCGGCTACGAGGATGAGAATTCGCGATTTGTATTTTTATTAGATTGTAAACACGTTATAGAGAATGACGGAATGGAACAATGGTTGACGATTGGTGACAACTTGTCGGCAATTGGTGTGAAAGTTTGTCCCAAGTGTAAAACACCTATCAAAACCACGCTACGGTATAGTGATCACATCAAACTTGCAATTGCCGATGTGAATAAAGTGAAAATCAAAGCTGTTGGTACAATTGGAGAGATTGATGCTACACGACATCACTTGATGGGGAGAATAAAAATTTTACAAGACCAATTGAAATCAACCGTTTGGGAGTTTTATTTACAAAAATTAGAAAATAGGTATGTTCAATGTCTTTTTTTTCAACAGGTTAATTTTTCTACTGTACAAATTTTATAGGTTAAAACCTGTGCGGAAAAAATTGCGTCAAAATATTGACAAGATCCAATTGACAGCGATTACATTGAAGGTGCAAGTTCTCGAGCACATCATCGACATATGCAAAAATCAAGAGGAATTGAATCTTTGTCAACAATATCAGCAGGAGATTCATGATGTGTTGACGCGAGATATAAACTACACTACTAATCAAGAAATTGAAGACGTGATGGTTGAACTGGGACGATTACTTAGAGCCATTCAATATGAGCGCATGAAACGCCACCCCCAATTCGCTTACTCCTTAACACAAGCTAACACCAAACTGTTGACTGAAAATATACAAATGTCTTTATGTAGTTTGGGGCCATATTTAAATGATGCGAACCTCAAGTCTTGGTTAGAAAAACTGCAGAAGATATTAGGAACGCAACAGGGTTTGACTGACGTTGAGAGAAAGAACATTATCAAAGTTATGGGTATGGGACGTGGACACTGGTACAAATGTCCCAATGGGCACATTTATGTAATTGGTGGATGTGGCGGAGCAATGCAAGTCTCTAGATGTAACGAATGCGGTGCAGCGATCGGAGGTACAAGTCACCGTCTCATAGCCAATAATTCTCTGGCTCCGGAAATGGATAACGCCCGATACCCCGCTTATTCAGAGATGGCTAATAACATGGCGAATTTTATGAATTTGGGGTGATTACAGATCGAAACATTGTTCATATAGAGCATTTTACAGAAACTGGGTTAAATGTATTGTTCTTGAAGTTAGTTTTCTATTTTTTTCAGTGTATGAATTCCTTTTGTTTTTTAATATATTATTAAGTTCTGGATTGTATCCAAAGTTTTGAATAAATCTCTTACCAATGACTACTACTCATATACGAGAATAATAGTGTCATTAGCAATTACTAAAATATTATAAAAACAATTGATCAATAAAGATTGTGTTGCCTGATTTATTATTCAATTATTTTCCTTAATATCTATTGACAAGAAGTTGATTCATCAAGCAGCCAAAGATGCTTCCCCGATACTACAATCCATTTTGTTTTTTTTCCTAATTCACTGAAAGAAGAATGGGTAATATTATCAATGTATTTCAGCTATCAACTTTGATGATCACTAAACTTGCTACATGCTTAGTGATTCATGTCATTGTGGAAATCACCGGTGGGATTTCATATGAACGCTGTAGTGTAATATATCAATTCATCGTATAGAAGCCATTTGCTTTCTTATTACGTATTTTATATTATTACCGGTGTAACTTATGACAAGATTCAGAATTACGATGAATCAGTGTAGTTAAAAATCATAAATATTGTGGTTGGCATAAATAATAGATTTATTGTACATAATATATCAAATCAATATTTTAGTCTCCTCATGATTCGAATGATGCCTATACATTCTTCTCTAATTCGTGCATATACGACGCGTACATTCGATTGTGTTTTGTTCTCCCAATCGCATACTCGCATTCAATTCTTCTTCTCATGTTCACGAGGTCATAACAAATTCAATATCAGTTGTTATGCTTGCATTGTACCCACACTATTCTTGTTTTGTAGTCTGCGTTGATGGATCATATATTCGTCACTCGCAATAAGTATTCGTGTCGTCTGACACAGTGACAACGAAATAAGAAATCAGTAGTATTGTAACTCTTCAATACATAACTGCATGTTATAACAATAAATCTGTTTTTCAACAAAATGGAAGACCAGGATGAAGAATCATCAACTGAACTGAGTGAAGTATTTTTTCTTATTAATATTTCAGTACATAGAACGTATATGATTAACATCATCACTGTACTAAAAAAATTCTTTATGATTCAAGAATTAATAATAAAGGGATTATGTAGAATAATTTCTCACATTAATTTCGTGAGAGTTTACTATATTGATCGTCATTTGTTCGTTATTAGTGAGAGCAAATTTATTTGATTTCTAAAGATGTTTCATCATAGTATTGGTATTTCAATCAATTATTCGTACTTATTTAGATTCATTATTGTACAGCGAGTCTTCAGATTTTTCAAATGAATAGGAATTGTCATACCTATTATTACATCATAATATATTTAATACAAACAATTTATGATAATGTTTTGCCGCGAGTAGATCTGATGATCATGAAATGCATCAAAGTTACCGTTCAATCTCTCTTCATGCATTCGATTATTGAACCAAATATATATTCTCTATAATTGTATTAATATCTTTATCAGCAGTTTCATCTCCAGGAAATTGGAATTCAATAGATCCAATTCCGTCTCGTGAAAAGATTAGTGATCTTCGAGATACATTGAATGTAAACAAAAGCGTAAATAAACGGAATGCTGCTGTAATTGCAAATGATGACGTGGTAAAACGTAAGTACTTATAGAAGTATTTTACTCATCTGGAACAAATTCAGAATACAGACGATTATAATAAATCGAAACGATATGAATGTCATTTTATCGTCATAGATTCTTTTTTCCCTGTGCATGTCATATCTGACATTCAAATGAATGCTGTTAATTGTTACAGGTCGACGTGTTGATGTCAAACCTTTTGAAGGAAGAGATGGCAATCACAGTCGCTATCGTTCAACTTTCAGAGATAGAGCATGCAACATACAATCTGGATGCCAAAGTGAACGTAAGTGTCTACAGCTATAAAGTTGCTATTTTGAATATGTATTATTCGTATATTGTTTACAGGAATAAATCGCAATTACGGGAATCAAAGAGATGTTCGAGGACGAATTAATTCTCGGCTTGGTCGAGGACGATACTATAGTAGAAATGATGGTGCAAGGAGAAAATACATGAGCTTTACATATCTTGAGGAATTATTGAAATTAGATGAAGAAAAATTTGTGTTAAAAATTTCTGAGAATATGCAAGGTTTAAAAGAATTTGTGGATAAAATTAATGTGACCGGAAATACTTATGTACTTATTATCAGACTACTAAAAAAAATATTTGATTCACGTTTTCCGAATTCGCAACAAATTCTATTGCAAACTATTTTGACGGGACGATTCGTTGATAATTTACAAAAGTACTTGAATAATTTGCCAATGCAGAATGAAAATTTAGAGTTGGAGAATGAATTTTTCTGGAAAAATACCGATGAATTTTGGATCACTCTGATTGAAGTGTCACGTAAAGCACTACAAATATTGCCTAATTACACATCAAACATTTTACCAAAAGTTGTATCTGCTCTTCAAGCTTGTATTTCTTCATTTGAGAAACATCAAAAGCTTCATGTCTCTGACGAAATTAAAAAGGAGTTGGATGAGTTAGCCAACGTTTTAAAAACAACTGTATGTAAATTTGGGGGAGGTTCTGCAGCGACTGCCACTCATTCTAAAGCTGAGAAAAAATTGAGATTTGAGAAGGATGAACCACCAGACGACTTTAGAACCATCAGTGTTTATCCTGATGTGGTTGAAATATTGAAAGGACGTAGTTTTGTACGTCCAAATATTATTGATGGACCGTATAAAGATGTGAACCACTATCTCGATGTTCAATTTCGTTTGCTAAGAGAAGATTTTGTAAACCCACTAAGATCTGGAGTTCATTCTATCCTGTCTGCAGAAACTAAGCGGTATGAGAGTGTCCGAGTTCATAAAAGAATCAGATTCCTACATCAGGAAACTATCAATGAGTATCAATGTATTCGACTGAAATTCAACTTTTCAAAAAGGCCGTTCAATTGCAACTATGAGAATTCTAAGAAATTTATGTTTGGCACATTGATGTGTTTCACTCCCGACAATTTTGCGACATTAAAATTCGCGCGAATTGTTAAACGTGACCGCGAGGACTTGATGAAAGGTGAACTGGTTGTGGGATTCGATAGCCCTCAACCAGATTTACGTTTTGAATGTGATTATCTGATGATTGAAAGCTGCGTTTATTTCGAGCCGTATTTCCATGTGTTAACAGCTCTAAAAAATATACATGAAAATGAATTTGCTATGAAAAAATATATTGTGGATGTCCAAACAGTTAACATTTCACCAAAATATTTAGAAAATCATGACATGTATAATATTAACGAACAACTATTTCCTATCAAGGATTTGATGAGTATTAACGATAATGTGTATGGATTTAATGATTCTCAGATGAGAGCGTTCAAAACCGCGTTGACTCGTGAATTTGCCATAATTCAAGGGCCTCCTGGTACAGGCAAAACTTATCTTGGTTTAAAAATCGCGAAAACTTTGATACACAATTGTGAAGTTTGGTGGAATTCAACACCAATGCTGGTGATTTGTTTCACAAATCACGCTCTTGATCAGTTTATGGAAGGTTTACTTGATACAACTACGGATATCGTCCGAATT
The DNA here is from genome assembly GCA_958496275.1 of Zele albiditarsus. Taxonomy (NCBI): domain Eukaryota; kingdom Metazoa; phylum Arthropoda; class Insecta; order Hymenoptera; family Braconidae; genus Zele; species Zele albiditarsus. Next base: position 2,163,506 of record OY292411.1, read on the forward strand.
GGTGGCCAGTCAAAGAACGATGCATTAAAAACTTTGAACTTGTCAACGTTGCGAAAAAAAAGTACTGACAACACTTCATACATTATCAAGAACCAATTACAGACAGCACTGAAGAATCTTGGTTCGGTCACTGATGAAATCAAAGAGATTGATCAGTACATTGGAATGATATCATTCGAGTGTTTTTGCGAAGCTGTGCCGGATTTTCATGCGACTTTCCCAAAGTCATATGGGCCAACGTTCTATTTAGATTGGCTAATGGAAGATTACAAAAATCACCATTACGGCAAAACAGAATATCAAAGAACCGCGAATATCGATCTAACTCGAGAAATTCCGTCCACGAGTGACAATGGTTCTGAAAACTACTGCATTGACGACAACGATAATGAAAATGAATACCATGGAAATGTTGCTGAGATATTCGACAAAATAAAGTTTTGTCGATCCAAATGGGCACTAACACTCCAAGAATTAGATAATGAAATAGTCGTGTTAAAATGTGATCGTGATAATTCAGAGGTGAATTATGATATTAAGGATTTGGTAGAAAGGAAACAAATGTATAACTACCTTGAGGTGAGTATTATTCTGATGGATTATTCGAAACCCAGAAGTCGTTTTCATGCCCATAATAAAGTCTTTTGTGTGTCCCATGTTTTTTTACTATTAAAATACCTATGTTTATGTCACATTACATATCGTCATATAGATAAGGTTGAGGGAAGTACATTCTGCTATGCAAAATCAACGAATTCGTACTGATATCGATACCACAGATCTTCAACGAATAAGCCATGATGACCGTTGGGCACTATATACGTTTTGGTTGAATAGCTACAAGCGGCATCTTCAACGACGAGCAATAATATTAACGAAAGAGTTTCGAGGATCATATAAGTAGGAATGTACAACGGCAACCAATTTGATTTGTTGTACCTATAACATTATTTTCCTTTCAGACAATACGAAGAAGTTCAGAACTTGGAAGATACTCACCTCCTTCGTGGAAAGAAAGTTGTGGGAATGACAACTACAAGCGCAGCTCGTTTGAGATCAGTTTTGAAAGGCCTCCGCAGTCCGATTGTGATTGTGGAAGAAGCAGCTGAAGTTCTAGAAGCGCATATTATTACTGCACTGACAGAGGATTGTCAGCATTTGATTTTAATTGGAGATCACAAACAGCTCAAGCCGACCTCTGCCGACTACACAATTACAAGAGATTATAAACTTGGCGTTAGTCTTTTTGAACGTATGGTCAATAACGGAATACAATGTCATACTTTAGACGTACAACATCGAATGCGACCAGAAATTTCCCAATTGATTTGTCCAACTGTCTATCCTGATTTGAAAGATCATGAATCAGTGTTCAATCGACCGCAAATTGTTGGAATAGATTCGCCCATTCGATTCATTGATCATACACACCTGGAAGATGAATGTGAAGACAATCATACGAAAAAAAATTCACACGAAGTGAAATTCACACTGGCTTTAGCTAGACACCTCATTCTTAATGGTTACAAAGCCGAACAAATCACAATTCTGGTTCCTTATTTGGGACAAATGTTTGCGATATTTAAGGAACGAGATTGGTATGGATCTATTGTGCAAAATGTACGAGTTGCCGCTCTTGACAATTACCAAGGGGAAGAAAATGATATCATTATTTTGTCACTAGTAAATCATCACTAATTATATTTAACTTCATGTTATTTGCTCCAGATGTTTATATCGTAATCTTCTCTTTATTAATTTAAGGTAAGAAGTAACACAATAAACAAAATTGGTTTTCTTGGTACCGAAAACCGAGTTTGCGTTGCTTTGTCCAGAGCTAAAAATGGTTTATATATTATTGGAAATATGGCATTGCTGAGCAGTAATTCGAAGGTAAAAGATTTGCACAGTGAAAACTAACAGCAATCTCATTTGCGGTTTTTTTTTTTCCATAGATATGGAGAGAAGTCAAGAAGACTTTAGAAAAACTAAATGCTCTCGGTCCAGATTTGATATTGCGTTGCCAAATCCATAAAAATGTAACAACATTGGTCAGTAAAGGTGAAGATTTTCAGCAAGTCTCCGAGGGTGGTTGCAATCAAATTTGCAATGCTGCCTTGGCGTGCGGTCACTCTTGTCAATCGCTATGTCATATTAATAATCGAGAGCATACAAATCACGAATGTCTGGAACAGTGTGAAAGGTATACTTTAGAATTGTAATTGATCTCGTTTAAGGATTTTGTGTGTGATTTGATTTTTATGCACTCGCAATCAAATTCTTCATCGTATAACATTTCTATGTTTGTAGAACACTATGTGACAGAGATGAGAATCACAAATGTCTAAAAAAGTGTTATAGAAAATGTGGACCTTGCACATATAAAGTTTTAAAAAAACTGGACTGCGGACACGAGGTTTCATTGACATGTCACGATTATAAATGTCCTGTGTTTGTGACTACGAAGTTGCCATGCGATCATATTGTCGAAAAGCCATGTCATGCTGACGTGAATACATTTGTGTGTCCAATGCCATGTGAAGTAACAGTTGATCCATGTGGACACTCCTGTATAAGGGCATGTCACATCAGTGATGATCCTGATCACTTAAAGGTTGGCTATGATTGTAATCTCAGTATTTATCAACATGTTCTTCTTATTGACTGTAATTTATTATAATTCTCAGTATCAATGTAAGAAAAAATGCGCTCGTCCACGACTTGGTTGTACAATGGGGACAGATCCTGTTGATCACTTATGTCCTAACTTATGTCACGAACCTTGTGTTCCATGCATAATTGATATCAAAAAACAAAGAACTAAATGTTCACACGTACATGAGGTACCTTGTAGCGTCGATGTGGATTCGATCAAATGTGAGAAGCCATGCACAAAACTATTGAGCTGCGGACATAAATGCAGAAAACCATGCTGTGTACCTTGCGAATCGTCTGCTTGCCGTTTCGAAGTATGTACTCTTTAATAATTAATAATTAATATTCTTCAACCAATCATTTCCCATATAGGTTCTGAAGGTTCTCAAAGTATGTGGACACAAAATTAAAACCGCTTGCAGTGAGGAACCAAACCGTGCGCATTGTCAACAAGCATGTCCTCTGAAGTTGCCTTGCGGCCATCCTTGTACTAAGAAATGTAGTCAAGTATGTACGCCATTGTGCAAAGTTTTGGTCGATTGTGAAGTGGAGGCAGCATGTGGTCACATGATTATGCAAGTAAAATGTGACGTTATGACCTCAGGTGAGGAGTCCTGACTTTGCTGAAGGTAAACGTTATCAGCTATTTTCATGAGTTCGCTATATTTGTAATATTTCAACAGATCTCGCGAAGAATGACATGAAACTGTTGGCAAATTGCAATTACCCTTGTGATTCTGAGCTGCAATGTGGTCATCAATGTTCCGGCACGTGTGGAGAATGTTTACAAGGCCGTCTTCACAAGAGATGTTCAGAAAAATGTGGTGCCATTCTTATCTGCAACCACGAGTGTCGCTTTTCATGTCGAGAAGCTTGCAGACCCTGCGATGAACCCTGCAATTATCGATGCGTTCACAGCTTATGCAGGAAGAAATGCGGTGATATTTGCACTCCTTGCAAGTAAGTATAACTAACTATTCACCTTCATTATTTGCATGTAAAGATACAGAAACCCCCTGCTTAGTACTCATTAATATTTTCAGAGAACCATGTCGGAGACAATGCAAACATCGGAAATGTCGCCGATATTGTAGTTCAATTTGCAGCGTAACACCTTGCACGAAACCTTGCTCAAAATCACTTCGATGTGGCCATGCCTGTATTGGTTTTTGTGGTGACCCATGTCCACCAAAATGTTTAATTTGCGACCGTGAAGAACTGTTAGAAACCGAAATGCTCTTTGGTTACGAAAATAAAAATTCCAAATTTGTATTATTAGCGGATTGTAAACACGTTCTAGAGAGTAAGGGAATGGAACAGTGGTTAAAAATGGCTGATAATACGTCAGTGATTGGAGTTAAGGTTTGTCCTAAATGTAAAACCCCTATCAAAACAACGGTGCGATACAGTGATTACATCAAACGTGCTATTGACGACGTTAATAAAGTAAAGCTCAAAGCAGCTGGTTCGTATAAAGAAATTAGTGATACCCGACAAAATTTGATGAAGAGAATACATACACTGCAGAATCAATTGAAAACATCCATTTGGAAATTACATTTACAGAAATTAGCAACCAGGTTAGTTTTATTAATTTTGTTTCCTTCTTTCAACAAAGCTTCTTTCTCATACCATAAATTTCTAAGGTTGGAACCTACATGTCGAGATCGCCGGCAAAATATTAACATTATTCAGTTGACGGCAATTGCAGCGAAGGTGCAAGTGCTTGAACAAATTGCGGAAATAATTGACATTGGAATAGAAATGAATTCCTGTCAAGAATATCAAAAACAAATACTTGCTGTTCTGACACGAGACGTAGACTATATCACGAATCAAGAAGTTAAAGATGTAACACATGAATTAGGACGATTACTTCGGGCCATTCAGTATGTACAGTTGAAACGTGATCCCATATTTACTCATTACATAACAACCAATGCTGAAACAAAAGAGCTAACTGAAAATATTGAGACAAGTTTACATCGTATTGGACCGTATTCGGATGATGCGAAACTAAAATCTTCATTAGAAAAATTGAAGAAGATATTGGGATCAGCACAAATTTTAACCGATATGGAAAGAAAACAAATTGTCACAGCGATGGGAATGGCAAAGGGCCACTGGTTCAAGTGTCCCAATGGACACATTTATGTAATTGGTGAATGTGGCGGAGCAATGCAAGTCTCTAGATGTAACGAATGCGGTGCAGCGATCGGAGGTACAAGTCACAGTCTCATATCCAATAATTCTCTGGCTCCGGAAATGGATAATGCTCAATACCCTGCTTATTCAGAGATGGCTAATAACATGGGGAATTACATTCATCAGTTTCAATAATAAATCGAAACTGATCTTTTTTTTTTTTCATATTTTAACACTTTAAAAACGTTGAGTTCGATATTTTGTTTTTAAATATAATCGTGATCATATTTCCACTTTCTGATCGAAGTATATCTAATTTTTTACATAAATTAATACAAACTAAGACTACTTGTATTTGAGATATATGGTTTTATCAAAAGAATAAAATAATATAAAAATGTTGATTTATAGAAAATGCATTCATTCATTATATTATTCCTCCATCAATTTTATATTAGCGAGTTCAAGTAGAGAGATATGTATTCATATACATTGGAAAAAAAGATTGTTGTTCATCATTACAAATCCTCTTTCTTATTTCTCGATCGGAACAGAAAGAGCCGACATATTATAAGTTCTTTTATTCATAAATTTCATTACTCCAATCAAAATTTGTTTCAGTATACTTGTGCGCGATAGATCCATCGGTATGTTCATCACCTGATGACATATTTAACGTTGATTATACAACAGAACGAAATCCAAAACAGACTAATGTTAAGAAACTTTGTGATGAAAGAGATTAACCGAAAAAATTTTACTTTACAGCTGCTTAAGTTCGAAATTGGTAGCGTTTTCAAACAATTAAGATTAACATTCTCATTGCAGAAATCATTTGAATACTATTGCTTGATTATATCGATTGATCTGTTGATGATAATGACAAAAATATTGACGTAATCGGATGATTTTTATGGCATTGTTGAATTCCCGCCACTTTTTATCAACAAAGTAATCTCTGTAAAGGTTCCATTGAATAGAATGAGTTGGAAACTGAAGTAGCAATTGTATCTGACCAGTTCCGCGTATTAATGTTTCCGCCGTTATGTTATCATTCTACCAACGCATGTCTGAACAGAACGGTTTGATATTGTGTTCCTAGAACGGTTGCGCGGAGGTAGCTAGTGTTTAAGTTATGATGGCATTGATTGACTTATCTAAAGACGTAAATTATAAATTACATACGTTCACTATATATAAAGTATTGATTTCCATATTTGACTATATTATACATATACAATGAAATAACAAATTATGATTAAGAATTTAATGAATGAATCAGATTTCTTTTACCAATGCCCGTTAGGTGAACTCATTTAAATGATAATATTATAATATCTTTGATTCTCAGTTGTCAAATTACTTTTCCTGTGAAGCGTAATGTCTTTGAAATCACGAATCACATATGATAAAATAAATCTCTGGGAAAAATATTAGAGAAGTGTTGTTTTGTAATTCAATACATTACGGCACGTGATTTGAAAAGAGATTCAATATCCTAAATACATTTCAATTAATAATCATGAATGCCTAATGTGTAAGAAATATCATTACAATAAAATTTCTCACTTCTATGTAAAATGAGGAGATAGCTCTTTGTATTCAAAGACTCTCTCGAATGCGACAGATTTCATTGCGAGGGAGAAATTGTCCTATGGATTTCATCCGAGATCGATTCAATGTCGGAAATAAGTATTCAGATCAGTATGTATATAAATTATTATACAAGGAATAAACTCCATCATATAAAAACGAAACGAATCAGATGTCATTAATTATTTTTTCTTGATATATCAACAAATATTGTATATATTATTCAATTAGCATAAACAAAAGCATATGCACCTCATTATATACATAGATACGTAACTGAATCAGCTAGAGTGGGCAAAAGAATTGAGGGGAAGTGACATCATACAAAGGAATATCTTGGTGGAGGGGCACTGTTTCACTGTTATTTTATAAACAAATTCGTCACCACTTCTGGTCGTAATTCCCATAACGTTTTCAGGACGAACACTCCACGCAACAAAGCAATGGAAGAAACAGTCGAAGAGCTACAATAATAAGTCTTCGTTTGGTTTGTGTGCACTGTTAATATAACACATAACTACTTTAGTATCCACACAGCATTCGAACAGATAGAAATCCGTTAATATTGCAATTTTTGATAGAAGACTGGTTTTAATAATAATAATAATCACAATCTTTATTAACCAGTAAGATAAAGGTAAAGTATATTGCAATATTATTAATAATTCGGAAAGTAAAATGTATATGACTATCAATTTTTATTATACATAACTGCATAGCTCATATAGGTGTACGACGAAGGTGTATTTGTATCATCATTGTGTCACTGTGTGATTTACTTAGCTATCTTTATTTGTGCGTTATGTTTATTACTTACATGAATAAATCTCATTCGACTACGGATTATTCGTATAAACATTTGATCATAATGTATTTGAAAAAGGAGATTTTTGTCGATTTTTTCAGGTGAGCGTGTGTTAAACCAGATGGTTGTACTTCTATCATGGCAAGTAGTGGTAGTGATAATCATCAATTGCCTCTCAACCAGGGGGCAATCAAGAAACAGGGTGATACTCAATACAGAGGTGAGTTTCGCTGACTCGTGAAGGGTCTCAATGTCTATTTATACATTCATTCATTCATTTATTTATGAACAAAAAATAGGGGAAGATCTTGAATAATTGAAAAATTGAGAAAGTTTAGTGGAATTTTCGGGTTATATAATTTGCTCCTTCTAATTAGTTATTATTATATGTGAACTCAAGGTGGCTAAACCTAGTACAATTGAGTTATAAAAATTGTCACTTGTAAATGAGTGTTTTTCGCATACGAATTGCAGGCGAAAAACGCAATTACACACAGAAGGAAGGAGCTCGAGAACGAGCTAATCCTCCAGTCAATTACAAACATTATGGTGATAAAAATAGAAATAGAAGAGGACATTATATTGGCTTCAAATATCTGGACGATTTATTGAAACTGAATGAAGAAAATTTTGTCTCGAAAATCTCTGAGAACATGCGCAGCTTGAGTAACTTCTTAGACAAAACTGATTTGACCGATGATACATTTGTACTGATAGTCCAGATATTGAAAAAAATATTTGATTCACGTTTTCCAAACTCACAACAAGTACTCTTACAAACTATTCTGACGGAACGGTTTGTTAAACAGTTACAAAAGTATTTGGGTAGTTTATCGATGCATGATGAAGACCAAAAAAGGCAGAATAAGTTCTTTTGGCAGAATCCTAACAGATTTTGGACTGTTCTCATTGAAGTATCACGTAAAGCCCTGGAAATGCTTCCCAGTTATGCATCAAATCTTTTGTCCAAAGTTGTGTTAGGCCTTCAAATTTGTATTCCGGCATTTGAACAGCATCATAACCAGCGCATTTCAGACGAAATTAAAATGAAACTGGAGGAATTAGTCAGGGCTTTGGCAGCAACTAAATCACGATTCGAAGAGGAAGCTGCAGCGAAAGCAAAAAAACAGTTGACACTCGAAGATGAGGAACCTCCCGATGATTTTCGAACCATTAGTGTCTATCCCGATGCTACTGAAATATTAAGTGAACGTAATTTTTTGCGTAAAAATATTATTGATGGACCATATCGAGATGTTGATCATTATCTTGATGTTCAATTCCGTTTATTGAGAGAGGACTTTGTGAGCCCACTGAGATCTGGAGTACGTTCTATTCAGTCTGGAGAAACTAAGCGTCACGAGAATGTACGAGTTCATAAGAAGATCCGATTTCTGTATCACGAGACTATCAATGAATTTTATTGTGTACGAATTAAATTCAATTTCAACACAAAATCGTTAAATTATGATTACGAGAATTCGAAAAAATTTATGTTTGGTACATTGTTATGCTTTACCCGCGACAATTTTGTAACATTGAAGTTTGCCCGAGTAGTCAAGCGTGATAAGGCAGATTTAATGAATAGTGAATTAACTGTCGGTTTTGAGGAGTCGCAGCCGGATTTGAGCTTCGACCATGATTATTTGATGATTGAATGCAGTATATTCTTTGAGCCATATTTTCACGTATTAACAGCTCTCAAAAACATTCATGAAGATGACTTCGCTATGGCGAAATACATCGTTTATGTTCAAGCAATCGATACTATGCCAAAGTATTTAAATCGCCGAATGACCTATGAAATTGAGCAAAAAGGATTCACCATTGAAGAATTAATGACAACGACTGATAATTTTTACGGATTCAACGATTCTCAGATGGACGCTTTCAAAGCCGCTTTCACGCGTAAATTTGCAATAATTCAAGGGCCTCCAGGTACAGGAAAAACTTTTCTCGGTTTGAAGATTGCAGGAACTTTATTGGATAATAGTGACGTTTGGTGGGAATCAACACCAATGTTGGTCATTTGTTTCACCAATCATGCTCTTGATCAATTCTTGGAGGGGTTACGTTATACAACCCAGAATATGGCCCGAATCGGTGGTCAATCGAAAAATGAAAATTTGAAAGATTACAACTTAACTGAGTTAAGGAGGAAAACTACTGACAACAGATCGTTCATAAGTTGGAAAGAAGTGAAAGGTGCATTGAGCGATCAGGCTTCTGTCACTGCTGAAATAAAAACGATTGAACAGTACGAAGGAATTATACCATTCAAATGTTTTGCGCATACCGTGCCTGGTTCGGATGAAATTTCGTGTGGCCTGAACAATACCTACTCATTTCGAAAGTGGTTATTGGGTGATAACCAAGGACTGAATCCTGCCAGTGAATTGGACAAGATAGATGCAGGCATTTGTACATCAGAATATTCGGGAAATTCAAGTGAAGATAATGATTCAGAATACAATTTTGGTGATGATTATCAACTTGCCGACACAAATTATCAAAGTTTTGCGGAAAAAAAAATCGCAAAAATGACCATACCTACGTCCGAAACGACAATTACACTCGAGGATATCGCTGCGAAAATAAATAACTGTGAAGTTGCACTCAATTCCATGGAAAACAATCCACAAGTCAAAAATCTATCCGAGGAGATTAATAGAATCAAGAAGATTACAACTGGACTCGAAGAACAGTACGAGTATCTGAAAGTTAGTACTATTTACATTATGTAATATCGAAAACTATGCAAATCGTTATCGCGGTTCCATTGAAATTTCTTCACTACACTCTACTTTCAACTAATGATAGTTATATTGAATGTATAGTATATCACCATTTTGGAATCGCTTGTGTATTTACTATTGAAATGATGTGTGATGCACTATTCCGTTTATTAACAGTTTATTTGATACTCATATCATTATTATTATTGGTACGGTTGTTTTAATTTCGCAGAGGAGGTTGAAAGAAGTGAAAAATGCAATGCAAAATAACAGGATTCGTACTGATATAGATACAAGGAATCTTAAATTATTAAGTTACGATGAGCGTTGGGCTTTATATACTTTTTGGTTGAATCGCTATAAGCAGCATTTGCAAGAAAGAGTTCCCGCTTTAACGCGAGAATTTCAAGGATTATACAAGTAACGTATACTTTTTTACGAATATCGATTAGGGATCCACCCAGGTGTGAGTCAGATCGCTATTTTATATATGATATCATAATATCGCGATTGTGCTTTCCAGACAATACGAAGAGGTTCGGAACTTAGAAGATACTCGTCTGCTTCGCGAGAAGTTAGTAGTAGGGATGACGACCACAAGTGCGGCACGTCTGAGATTAGTTCTAGAAGGGTTACGCAGTCCCATCGTGATTGTTGAAGAAGCAGCTGAAGTTTTGGAAGCCCATATTGTTACCGCACTCACTAAACATTGTCAGCATTTGATTTTAATTGGTGATCACAAGCAACTTAAACCGAGTTCTGCTGATTACAAAATCACGAAAGATTTTAATCTTGGCGTCAGTCTTTTCGAACGTATGGTTAACAACGGTATTCAATGCCACACTTTGAACGTACAACATCGAATGCGACCTGAAATTTCCCGATTAATTTGTCCGATCATCTATCCTGATTTGAAAGATCACGCAACAGTATTCAATCGACCACCAATAGCCGGCATCGATTCTTGCATTCAATTCATTGATCATACAAATCAGGAAGACGATTGTGGCGACAATCCAACGAAGAAGAATTTGCATGAAGTTAAATTTGCTCTGGCTTTAGCTAGACACCTCATACTTAATGGTTACGAATCTGAACAAGTCACAATTTTGGCTGCATACTTGGGACAAATGTTTGCTATGCTTAGAGAAAGAGATAGTTATGGATCTATCATAAAAAATGTAAGAATTGTGGCACTTGATAATTACCAGGGGGAAGAGAGTGACATTGTTATTCTATCATTGGTGAGTCTTTCGTATTTGATCGAATAGTAAGACTAACGGTTATTGTATTGAAATGTTTTCATTTGTTATTTAAGGTCAGAAGTAATACGATAAAAAAAATTGGTTTCTTGGCGACCGAGAACAGAGTTTGTGTTGCACTATCAAGAGCCAAGTATGGTTTCTACATGATTGGCAATATGGGATTGTTCAGCAGTGTTTCGCCGGTAATTATTACGATTAGCTATTTACAGAAAAAATTTAACATAATAACTAATTTTGTTTTTCTTATAGTTATGGAGTGGAATTAAAGAAATTCTACAGTCCCAAAATGCGCTTGGGCCACATTTAACTTTACGTTGTGAGATTCATACGGATGTTACAACATTGGTTAAAAAGAGTGAAGATTTCCGGCGCGTGCCCGAGGGTGGATGCAATCGTATTTGTGGTGTTAAATTGGTTTGCGATCATTTTTGTCGATCCGTGTGTCACATTCAAAATCGAGAACACAAAGATTATCAATGTTTGGAACGGTGCAACAAGTATGTTACGCATTTTATTCATTTTATCTCTGGATTCAGCTCTTTAACAGTCCGAAAACAAATTTTATTCTATTAATTTGTGAGCGTTCGAATAAGATTTCAGGGAATCATCATCTACATTATGAACATGAGTAATTCATTCTTTTGAAAATTAATGAGCGATATTTCTACATTTTCAGAAATTTGTGTGATGAAAATGAAAAACACATTTGCCAAAAGATGTGTTACGAGAAATGTGGACCTTGCACATACAAAGTTTTGAGGAAGTTGGATTGTGGACATGAAATGTCGTTGGCATGTTACATAGATCTTGAAACTTATAAATGCACTGTACTTGTAAGAACAAAGTTACCGTGTGGTCATGACGCCGATAAGCCGTGCCATATCTGTGCGGATATTTTTGAGTGCCCCAGTCCATGTGAAGTCACAGTTGAACCTTGTGGACATTCTTGCAGAAAGATGTGCCACATCCGCGACGATCCCGATCATATTGAGGTTTATTACGATCGCTTGTCTAGTTTCTAATCATGTATTATTCCGATTGTATATAATATTTTATACTTTTCAGTATAAGTGCATGAAAAAATGTGCTCGTCCAAGAGTGGGCTGCAACGCGACTGAGTCGGAAGCAACTCAGCATAAATGTCCCAACCTTTGCCATGAATCTTGTCGTCCGTGTGACATTCCCATGAAAAAACGAAGAACCAAGTGCCAGCATATCGACGTCGTAGCCTGTAACAAAGATATTGACGCTATCGATTGTAAAAAACCGTGCTCGAATCTTTTGAGTTGCGGACACAAATGTAAAAAAGAATGCCACCAACCCTGTGACCCATCGTCTTGTACTTTCAAAGTATGTGATCTCAGGATTTTGTTAAACAGTTAACAATTTTTAACTTGATTATTGTTCAAACAGGTACAGAAAATTCTGGAGCTTTGCAAACACAAAATACTCACTGAATGCAACCGGGAACCGAGTCGTAATCGTTGCGATAAACAATGTCCACTGAAGTTGCCTTGCGACCATAATTGCACTCAACGATGCAATCAAGTATGTACACCTGAATGCAAAGTTTTGGTAGATGGACAAGTAGAAGCTGCGTGTGGTCACGTAATTGTGAGCATGACTTGTCATGATTCAACGTCTGGTAAGAAATTAGAAGTATTATAACAAAAAATTTGACGCATATATCAGTGGATTGAATATAACTGTAATATTAATATAGGACGCGCAAAAAATGATAAAAGACTGCTAGCAAATTGCTCTCATCCTTGCAATGTGAAACTAAATTGCGGGCATGAATGTTCGGGCACGTGTGGAGAATGTTTACAAGGACGTTTCCATAAAAGATGTGCACAGAAATGTGGCGTGCCTCTTGTCTGCAATCATGAGTGTGAATTTCCATGTCGAGAAGCTTGCAGACCATGCAACAAACCGTGCACTTATCGATGTAATCACAGTGCTTGCAAGAAAAAATGCGGTGAAATTTGCACGCCTTGCAAGTGAGTTAATATATTTAGGTTTCCATAATTGGCCTATATTAAACTGATTTTCAAACATAACAACACGAATGAGAGAATGAATGAATGATACTACCGACTCATTTTTTTTTTTGCAGAGAACCATGTAAAAGGCAATGCATACATATAAAATGTTCACAATTTTGCGGTTCTATTTGCGACGTGCCACCTTGCAACAAGCCTTGTCCCAAACAACTCAAGTGCGGACATGCTTGCATCGGATTTTGTGGTGACGAGCCATGTCCACCGAAATGTTTAATTTGTGATCAAAAAGAACTTTTGGAAACTGAAATGCTGTTCGGCTCTGAAGATGAGAATTCCAGATTTGTATTTTTGTCGGATTGTAAACATGTCATAGAGAGTGAGGGGATGGAACAGTGGTTGAAGATGAGTGACGATTCGTCAGAAATTGGCGTCAAAGTTTGTCCCAAATGTAAAACCCCAATTAAAACAACACTTCGATACAGCGATCACATCAAACATGCAATTGTTGACGTGAATAAAGTGAAGATTAAAGCTGTTGGTACACCTGAGGACATTGATTCTACCCGACGAAACTTGGGAGAGAAAATAAAAACATTGCATCACCAATTAAAGTCTTCGCTTTGGGAGTCTTATTTGAACAAATTGGAAAAGAGGTATGTGCCATTTTTCTTTTGTTCTTTATTCTTCACTGAGATTATTTCTATTCTATAAATTTTCATAGATTAAAACCTGTACGAAAAGAAAGTCGTCAGAACATTGACAAAATTCAGTTAACAGCAATTACGTTGAAGTTACAAGTGCTTGACCAAATCGCTGAAATTTGTGAAAATCGATTGGAACTGAATTTTTGCCAACAATATCAACAAGAAATTTATGATGTGTTGTCGCGAGATGTAAACTATACAACCAATCAAGAGGTTGAAGACGTAATGAGAGAATTGCCGCGATTACTTCGAGCATTTCAATATGAACGCGTGAAACGTTCTGTCCAGTTCGATTATGTTTCAACGACTAATCCTGGAGCCGAAGAATTAATTGCAAAAATTGAAACGAATCTTTTGCGCTTAGGACCTCATTCGGATGATGCCAAACTTAAATCTTTGTTAGAACTATTGAACACATTAATAGGATCACAGATGGTTTTGAGCGACATTGAAAGAAGACAAATTGTCGATGCGATGGGAATGAGCCGTGGACACTGGTTCAAGTGTCCAAATGGACACGTATATGCCATTGGTAATTGTGGAGGAGCAGTGCAAGATTCTAAATGCAATGAATGCGGCGCAAGAATTGGAGGAATAGGATACGCTCTTGCGAGAAACAATACTTTGGCGACTGAAATGGATGGTGCCACACGCGCCGCATACCCAGGAATGGGACCGAATATTTTAATTCACATGAATATGATGTGAATATCCATAGCAAATATTCTTCCATTATGTAACAGTGTTCGTACTGGCTAAGTTCGATCACTTCATTTGAAATTATGTTCTTAATTTTTTGTTTATTTACTCCACATATCTGAGGGATTTAATTCCGTATTGGGATATATTTAGTACTCCAGATATCGCTTATTTCAATTATGACTACTGATTCATATCAAGGGCACAGGTATATCATGAACATATATTTTTGTTTCATTTCCTTACAAATTTTTTCCCGGCAGATTCAAGGTATTAGAGGTATCTACAAATAGAACAGAAGATCGCTCCGTTAGCATCCTCTCAGATGGAGCGATATAATTTTGGTGGCTACAATAATTACTTAGAAGAAATGTCTTTGCCGTGCATCACTTCAGTTATATATTTAATATATATATTACTCAACGCTGACTATTTATCTCTTATTAATGGTGTTATTAATTATCTTGCGACCATTCGAGAAATTAGTCAAGGAGTTATTACTAACTGTTAAAAAAAACTATTATTATTCATTCTATATCGTTAAGAATTATTGGAGGATTTTCTTGAATTAATAAAATAAAAAATAAAACAAAGTTTTAAAACATACCTCTTGACAACTCGTCAATTTTTCGTGTTGATATAAACAAAATTAAAAAGAAATCTTGCTCTTTCTTTGATTTCATTTTAGTGGTTTTTTTTTTCTCAACGATTATTCTCTTAATTTAGACTCTTAACTGCCTTCAACGCGCGCATTTTTATCTTCACCGTCCATGAAAAAGCGCCGTTAGGGTGTCGTGGAATATTCTGGAAATAGCAAAGCATATTGACGTGTTTTCATGTGAATAACTCTAGCGACAGTTTCAATAAATGATTTTTGCTTCTGATCCTCAACAATTTTTCAGTTTACGACTGAACTCCGAATACAATTCAAGATGGTGCTCGAGAGTACGATGATATGGTAAAATTTTCGATATAAATAAGTAATTTTATGTCGCGTATTGTTCAAATAGTATCTCATTCATGACTTTATAATTTGAAAAAAAAAATGTTACTTTAAATCAATGCTATGTATTTTCAGGATTTCATTCTCTACATTGAAAATGTCAAAATGAATGTTACTAACCTCGCTTGACAAACTGACAATGCAAATATGAATACACACAAGAATCTACAACGATTTTTTTCCTTTAATATTCATTTCATCCAGAGAATGCCAATATCATTATTAATCGTTAATAACATAAACTTCGAAATTATGATATAATTTTTCTGTTTCGAATGGTTGATGGCCAAAACAAAAAATACGTGTCCCAATCTTCATTGTTCTGCTGTATTATACCTGGACGTCAAACATAGCTTCACCAAAACAATATTGGAAATGGGTTTTTGATTTAAAAGGGTATTTCCAACGTGATTCTTTTCTCGTGAATTGAATGTACACATAGGAATTTTTTTATGCATTATCATACAGATTGCGTGCCCAAAATTTCTACGAAAATTGCTCCACTTTGTGATGGTTTCTGTACATTCAAGATTAATTATCCATAGTTTTATTTATAATCTTCATAATTGTGGCTATTATTCATACTGGAATGATATGAACATTTTAAATAGGTTTTTGTTTTTTTTTTGGTGACCAATTGAATAAAAATCAGGACACTTCAGTGATAAGGCATTTCAATTTCACAATTATTATTCTCGTACTAATGGCAGCCACGTTTGAGAAGATCATATAAATAAACTGGATAATTTGTTTTTCAGATGAGAAAAGAGGGTCAAAGTGTAACCTCAAATCTCAAAGAAATGTGAAGTGGCAAGTAACTGTATGGCTTCGAAAACTAATAGAAATCATTAGAGTTATTAAATGAATGTACTTTGTACAATGTGCTGCTGTTAATTTCGTGGAGAGGAAAAAAAAAAAACGAAATCTCACCTCAAGAATTGTCCAGATTAGAATACCTTTTTTATTAAATGGATGACAACCAAATGAAATGAATTCTTATCTAATTTGTATTAATTCATTTTACACTTTCAGTGTTGATAACAGCGATTATATGAGAAATGGTGACTTTTTGCCGACACGACTTCAAGCTCAGCAGGATGCAGTGAATTTAGTGTGCCATTCAAAAACTCGCACGAATCCAGAGAATAATGTTGGACTTATTACACTCGCCAAGTATGTTCCATTATTTTAAATATAAAATTCAATGAACTTCGTTTTCATAGTTACAAATTGATAATGCTTTAACTGATATTTTGAAGCATACCTTTTTTTTTCTATTCAACGTATCGCATGAAACTGGAAATGTACACAAGATTTTAGAGTCTCTGAATATTAGAATGGGATCTTAACTTCTATATTATTAAATGTTCTTGCTGAATTGTCTCCCACTTTGAGACTTCTTCATCACATAATTGGAAGAGATATGAATTTGATACTCGGAACTTAAAAAAAGATACAAAATCATAATCGCGGAGAATTATTTTACATTGTTGGGGTCATTATTTTTTATCTCAACCTCACGTAGACATGCATCGAGTTTCTGTCTCTATAATTGTATTCAATTTATCAAATATATCTTCTAGTGTTGAAGTCCTTGCCACCCTGACAAGTGACGTTGGACGCATACTTTCAAAATTGCATCAAGTTCAACCCAATGGCAATCTATGTCTTATAACTGGAATCAGAATTGCTCATGTAAGAGTAATTTAATATTATAATTGCTTCATGAAGAATTTTCAACATAAACAAATGAATGACATTGTTATATTAATTATTTAGTTGGCACTCAAACATCGACAGGGAAAGAATCACAAAATGCGAATTGTTGCATTCGTTGGTAGTCCCATTGAACTTGATGAGAAAGAACTCGTGAAATTAGCAAAACGTTTGAAAAAAGAAAAAGTTAATGTTGATATCATTAGTTTCGGCGAGGAAGCTGTAAACAACGATGTATTAACCGCATTTATAAATGGTCTTAATGGCAAGGAAGGAACTGGAAGTCATTTGGTTACTGTACCTCCTGGTCCACATTTATCAGATGCTATCATTTCATCGCCAATAATTCAAGGCGAGGATGGTATGGGTGGCACAGGAATGGGCGGCGCGTCCTTTGAATTTGGTGTTGATCCTAATGAAGATCCTGAATTAGCATTGGTATGTGTTAATTTATTTTTTATCGAATAACTTGTGACTGATTCATAAACTTATAACTAATGTTATGCACGTGTATACATGCTACAGGCCTTGCGAGTTTCAATGGAGGAGCAACGGCAGCGACAAGAAGATGAGGCTCGTCGTTCGCAAGTGGAAGAAACGACAACAGATAAGCCTGAGACAGTGAAAGAAGGACCCAATGAGGAAGCAATGCTGAAACGTGCATTGGCGATGTCTTTAGAAGGTGGTGAAGAAATGGCAACAGCTGTTGAGCCTCCACCTGCTGCAGTTAATATTCCAGATTTCGCACGAATGTCAGAAGAAGAACAGATTGCTTTCGCTATGCAGATGTCCATGCAAGATCAACGTAAGTTAAGATGCAATAAACTCATCGCACATATCTTCACAATATTTAAAACAAATTCATAAAGAATATAGACAAACAGAGATATAATTAGAATTTTATCAATTGTCAGTAATTGTTCTTGCGAACAATAATCGCGGTCGCGGTTTGTTAACACGTACATCTCTTGTGTTATGTAGCGAATACATCCATATTCCAATTCTTATTTCAAAGTCGATTCTGCTATTCCATGAGGGATAAATCTGACCTCTATGAATATATTTTCGAACGAGAGGCAATAAGATTCTATCCCAGTGTTCATTTGGAAATAATTTTTCACGAATAAGAGTTTGCACGTATCTCCGTGGGTCTTTGGAAGAGGTAATACCTCAAATAACGGATAACGTATATTTATTTAAATCGCATAAGATATATGAACTTCAATTCAATGTATGAAGTCTGATGGGATAAAGAAAACGAAGAAAGATTCAATTTGTTTCAAACCATTTTCGTCATTTTAATCAATTTAAATACATGCTTACAGAGGATTTCGAACCGCCAAAAGAAGAAGCAATGGAAGTAGAAGATGATTACGTTGCCGTCATGTCCGATCCTACATTCTTGCGAACAGTGTTGGAAAGTTTACCGGGAGTAGATCCCCAATCAGAAGCCGTACGTCAAGCTGTGAATTCTTTACAACATAACAAGGACAAAGCACACGATAAAGATAAGGATAAGGATTCGGAAAAAAAATAGACTCATCTCATCAACGAGTTGTTCTTGCAATTTTTTTCTTAACATGTATTTCATATGTGCAAGTACTATATATCTGCTTATAAAATGAAGGCATTAATGAAATGGGAGAATCATATGACCAATTTAATAATGGCTGTTGTTTACGTTCAATTAATAATTTGCCTTCAAATTTAAACGTAATTTAATTTGTTTCTTTCTTTTTTCATGTCAATGTTGAAAACTATCATGAATGCACTGGAGAATTACTCACTTTTAAAAGTGCGTATTTGAAAATCAATTTCACGCATTGAAATTGTGGCTATTCCCGTAGACAAAGAAGTTGATGTGTAATTATAGTTACACGGCAAATGCAAGAATATCATAGGAAAATGTATAACGAAAACATATTTTATATGATAAAATATCACGGAACAAAATTGGATTCTAACCATAGTTGAGAGCTCAATCAGTTCTACAATATTTCCACGCAATTCTCACTATACATTATCTTACTGATTTAACATTAATTGGGATGGATTTTAAATATGGACATATTTGAAGGATATTTCACTGGAGAGTATGAAATTCATTGGGAGTTAGTTAGCAATATTTTGTCTCGACGATGTTTCCATATTCCGGATTTGTATTAGGATTTCACACTAGTTATTTTTTCTTATATTAATTTATAAGACATTTCTTCCAAATATTTTTGTCCGTGTTTCGTTGTGGATTCATAATAATCGTTGCTTATTCGGATTGATTATTAGAGATATACTGAACAGTGGTATTAGTTTCATTTCCGTTCTGTCATATTAAGTTGAATGATATAATGGGAATTCATTGAGATGAATCGTTTTATTCATTCACCTAATTATTTTCGTGTGAAATTTTCCTAGCCGTAATTTTTCATCAGCACTGTAAGGAGGTGTCGTTTTCTTTTTGCTACAGCAATTTGTTTTACATATACTGCGACTAGACGAGTTGGAGTATAATATTATTCTGAAAATGTCGCCATTTGAATGTCTGACATTCAAGATAACGTGCATTATGCTATTCACACAAAACAAATGGTACTTAACCATTGACAATATTACATCATCGCTCTATGAGTCTATACACAATTTGAATATGAAATGCATTGAAATTTCAATTAGATTTGTTTTTCTTTGTTAATGGCTTTGTTTTGGTCGAATGGAATTGGCGTCATTCAGTATGTAGAAATGTACTAAATGAATTACCATTCGTGATAGTCGACAAGACTAATTCGAATCTTCCGATTAAATTTTACTCGGAAAAAGAGAACAACAGGCATCTATAATAACTCTAAGCAATGACAACAAGTCCTTAGTATCTAAGTAAATTAATCCTCGACAACGTGCGAAATTATAAACGAATATAAATTTAGATGGCGAATATTATACGGACTATGATAAGATTAATACGATGGCTCGACAGCCATCATTTCACTATCAGTATTACTACGATATTGGTTTTTATGCGAATGGAGAAGTCAGTGATATATCAGTTGACGACTAGATCGGTGACGTGCACTCAACGGGGACAGGTTGGGTGCCACGACATCATTTGATATAATATTCAATCCACATTATTAGATATTCCGATAAATTATCGTAACACTGATATAATTGATTACTCAAATACTTTTGAATATGCTCACGATTAATTTTTTTGTGACTAAATAGTAGGGATAGTGTTTTCGGATTAAGTGTAGAATTATCAATTATTGAAAATCAAGTTGAGTGCATTCGTGAGAATTCTCCAGCTCAGCAATGGAGAATAGGGTTGATTCATCAACTTTTATTTTATATGAATCATTGTGATTGAATCAAAAACGGGTGGTTTAATTTTCAACTGGATCTCATTTGACTATTGACGTTCGAGTGATTGATGAAGTTTTCAATTCACAGTATCGCAATATATACATATATTAGCCAAATAATTTACGGAAGTCATTGCTACTTAATAACAAGTATTCGCGTAACTGTAAATAAGAATTAGATGGAATGAAACCAACACTTCTTACTAATATAAAACCCAATAAATTTGAACAATCATCGTGGCGATCAAGAACAACCACTATCACGTATCATTTTGATTGCATTGAGATATTCATGATAATATGTCATTGATGACCTGATGTGATATACGTGATAGCCGGAAATGAATATCATCACTGCCACACATGTTGATCGCACTTTTTTGTATCTAGTGGCAATTTATGCCATACATGGTATTTTACTTCACGTTTTTTTGGTGTATCCTCAACATGATGGTGCTAAAATCAATTGGAATATTGTAGCTATTGGCATGTCAAATGATTGGGAAGATACCTATGTCGGGCGAAACTCGAATAACTCCATAACAGCAGAGCGGAATATCAGTATTGTGATTGCAGATGTAATCACAAAGTGGAGTGAAGTCAATAGTGATCGTAATCATGTTCATCTGGAGTCCATAATGAGCAATGAGTTATTGTACCAGGTAAGGTTTCAGAATTCATATCATTGTAGGATGTTCAAATGAATATGAAAGAGGAATTATCAGGACTTGAAAGAATTTATGAATCGCCACGCGAAGAAATAATGTATTGGTTTTGTTGGGAATATAATTCTCGATCATATTTAATTTGAAGCAATCCTCACACTTAGACTGTGTTGAAATTCATTATTTAAAAATTATTATTTTTACTCGACGCAGCGGAAATTGAAATTTATTTTTGCATACACTGCGAAAAGGAAAATTTATGCGGAGTAATATTCATCTGCATAAAAATATTGGAAACAAAAATATTCGGTTGTTTTATACAAATATTTGCTTACACTACTATTTATGTTGATATTATCTTTTTCCTTTTACTGTTTTCAATGGATTGTCGTGACATATCTGCTTGATAAGCCGTAGAGTCGAAGATGTTCCCTGTTAGTTATACAATATGCGAACTAGTTATTTTCTTTTAAACAAAATTTCTTGATAAACGAATACTTATTTGTGTATAAAAGATTATGTTGTATACATTGGACCAGGAATATTCTTTTGGCTATTGGAGCCTTCGTATCCTGATAAACTTTAAGTCTATTGGTGACAAGGGATAACCAAATTTACTGTTGTCTTCTTAGTCGTTATATTCCAGTACAAGAATCATGCATGTTCATACATGTGAGTTCAAGTGTTATATCGCATTGCGATTGGAAGATGGAAATTCTAAAGATTTACTTTTGGAATGTGAGATTGTCAGAGCAATCTGATATGGTTCATCTTATCATATTACTTTTGAGCAATATATGGAGCGCTATTCGTATTGAATGACTGTTTATGAAGTTGTTGAGCAATTGTTAATTCTTAAATACAATCCGATTAACTTGGCTAACAAAATGATTGGTTGGCAGACGGAGGAACATCGCCTCGAAATAGTCACTTTGATCTTATAATTGATTTAGTTGTCGATAACCCCACGTTCATTTCCTACAACTTCTCTATTCATATAGTCTAACATAGAATATTTGTCAAGATTAAATAGAAATTCTTTTTAAATGTATATCAGTTATCTATTTGTTATGGTGAATTTGTTTATGATTAGGTTTTCTACAGATTATTTTAGTTTGAGGGGTTCAGTTTATCAGAATTTTTTATCTGACTGTGACTATGTAAAATCTATCTGTCTTGAATTGTATTCTTGTAGTTCTTGATTATTGATACAGTGACAATTCATTTTTCATTTATTTTTAGCGATAATTGTGTTTGCTATGCGGCCATAACGTTGAAATACTGATTCTTCATCATTGTTTATCATATATCTATCCTCCTCATGACTACGAATGTACAGTAACAATTTGAAGCCAATTAGAATAATTCTGGAGTTACCTAGCGCTATTAACCGTTTTCGAATAGTCGACGCACCGATATAACTTTACATAATTTGTAAACGTGAATATTTTTTATTGATACATTGGAATTTATACGTCACGTTAAATTCTTGTATGGACTAATACTTTCTCACTATGTGAATATAAGTATATATTGAGGAAGTGATGATATACCTTGAGATCCTTCACGATAACACGATAACGCGTATCATCGGTGTCATGATCATGCAACTTATAAGTAAACCTATTGTTACGGAATATTTATATATATTCAGCTGATTCACTTTTAGCTGCTTTTGATCCGTACTACCCATTCGTATTTTACAAACATCAATAGTTACTACATCAGATATCAACTGCAATACAAGATGTTAGGTTAATGGAAGAATAATCTATCATGATAACATGTATAGTTATTGAATAGGTCATTGGGACAATGTTGAAATTGTTTTTTTATGTGTTCTAAATACATCTTCAATTAATGTCGCAAGATGGCATGAGACATCTCATGTTTTCTCGAATTTTCTACTCCTGAAGTTTTTTCATAACTTCTTAGTTTCATAAACTTTAGTTATATAGATAACATGGGCATGTATTGTGTTCTCTGCTAGAGAAATAAAATTTAATGATGCCCGTAAATCTTGCGTACTAAAATATTATAAATTTTTCATATTATGTTTCAGACGAAATATTCTGGAGCTGCTATTTGTTATTCAGTACTGTCTGAATCTGAAACATCCTATGTCAAGGTGATGTCGTGTGGATCTACAATATTGAAGAACATAAGTCCTGCAGTTCTGGGTATAACATTAGGATGCATGGTTTTTTTGTTTACCGATAATATAAATATACCATGACAATTATAGCACGTATTGATAGTAGCATATTTGTTATACGAAAAATAGTTTTTCTTTTTTTCAAAGATCTCCTTTAACTTTTATTTATTGAAGTTACTAATATCAAAAGCACAAACGGTTTTACTATACGTATTGTTTCAATATTTACAAATTTAATTTACATAACGTATATAAACAAAAGATAGTAGTGCTATACTATTGAGCTAATCCTAGTGAAGGAGAAATGATCCTGACATTGTTATAAATTTAATATTGTTGTTGTTATTAGTATCAATAATTACTGTTATTGACATTATTCCAAATGCAATGGTACAAGTTGATCGATTAAGAGTTATTGTATGTATACTGTGTATACTTTACTTTACACTATATTTCGATACACGTTTGTAAAAAATTTAATGAAATATGTTCTGATGTATTTACATTTAAATACTTTACTTATTTCGGGATAGGTTGGATAATGATAAGATGGAGTCAACATCAAAGTTAGTTAAGCATATTATCAATTTCCATAATTATCATTTTTTATTACTGATGATTATTTGCACACATACATGTTCGAAGAAAATTAGTTCATTTACATTACAATTTATTGATGTACCAATTATATTTGATTTTAGCTAATAGCATTATTCAGAATGGAGAAGAATTCTCTCAATCTTATTTTCACTTTACAGTAATTTGATCATTCGGTTTTTTTTGGCAGCAAATTGATGTTTTCGAACGCTATACAAAATAAATTTTTGTAAACATTCAAATTATAATTTCAAAAAAGCGAAATGGATATTTTGGTATGAATTAGCAGCATTAGAAGTGCTCATAATTAAAATTCGTACAATTATAATTTATCGTTTTTCATGAGGACAAAATAATTTTCCAAGTTTATTTCACGAATAAATTTGCTAATAAATTTGTTGATATCTATACTATGCGACAGTTTCACCGAAACTCATATGACCTGTCTCTTTTGCGTGTTGACTTGCAGCAACTTGTCCACTTAATTGGATATTACATTCCATACATTGGACAGTAAATGTTTGAACATCGGTATATTGACGACTGCTATTTGCGTCTTTTGCCAATCGCGCTGCTTCAATTAATATTCTATCATCGTCCGTTGGGAACATGGTTTGAATTGGTCCACCCTGAAATATCATAAAATTCCAAATTGGAATATTGTTAGTTATAGTGTTACAATAGTCAGAATAAAATTAGAAATTAAGATAGAAACTCACGTCAAGTGGCTCAATATAAAGTGGATCATAATGAATACCATCAAATAGAAGAAAAACTCTGTGAGAATAATGTTGATCTTCACCAAATCTATTTATGTTTCCGTGTACATTGTTGACTACTGCGATTTCTAAACCATAAAACTTTGATAGAATTGAAAGTTCAATAGCACCACCCCAAGAATCTGATTTCAAAATCCATTCGCAATAAATTTTATTGGGTTTATCCAATAAAGCTTCAGTGTATTCATCTTGATCAGCTGCCACAGCATTTGCTATTATTTGTCTCATAAAACTTGAACAGTCTGGATTTATTTGACCTGAAACAAAAAATATAATTTATTATGACTAAACAAATGATTTGTCTGTATTTTTCTTTTCCTATGGAAACTAAAGCTGCACCAATTATCTGGTACAAAGAGTGTTATCATTGTGATTCAATTAGAAGAATCATAAAATTAATAAAGAATGTATTACATGTTACATTTCATTTTGATCCATAAACCTATTTGTTATTTTTTCCAATTATTGCGCAGTCACCACCTTCGTTTACCTGATTCTATTTCAATAAATCTATTCTTACACATAACACCACCCTTCTTCATTATATTGATCCACATTTTTTCATTTTGCAATAATTTAGTCAACAATTCTTACCACTTATAACATAACCAACGCTTGTGAAAAGGCACGAATTATCAGCAGGAACAATTTTTTTCATAAGAATACCAGGTGCATTCGAAAAATTCTCCGTATCAGAAATATGTGGTCGTGATTTTATTTCATTTTTATCTGTTCCATTGCAACAGATACTTGGTTTCTCTTCAATAATCAATGTATCACCTGAGCTTATACCAATTTCCTTCAATGTTAAATTTTCAACGTCCAATTCAAGAACTTTAGGTGGAAAACCACTCAGAACATGGAGTGCATCACTTTTAATTCCAGTTAATTCACTTAATTTAGTTTTCAGATCATATACAACATCAGTTGCTGACAAGCCATTTACAACTTTTGGTCCCAATTTAGTCTTTACTCGTAACAAGAAATTCTCCATTGCATTTCACTGTACCACCAAGCAAAGAATAGAAGATAACCTCAATGTTATTATCACTTAATATATGGGATCATTAACCTTATGACAGTTCATACACGTTCCAAACACATGAACAGAAAATTGATGCGTATAATTGTGTCTGGGTTCTGAACCTTGGAAAAGAAAATTCAAAAATATATATATATATCTATTTATGTATGTATGTAAGTATGCCCCAGTGTTCAAGACAACTTTTCTTTTTTTTTCATATGCTTTCCTCCAACAAAATCATCAAAGCTCCAATGAGAATGAATTGTTAAATAAGATTCGGAAAAGACTTTCACAAATGTTAAACAGCAACAATTATATATATATATATTCAATATAATGTAAGTGAAAATTTATTATTTCTATTTCAATACTTTTTTGTTCTTTCTACTACAGTTTCTTCCAAATCACTCCAAATCTTCAATTGTACGATTCTATATATGTATTCATGTATATTCGTGCTAATGTATGTGTTCATGTGTAAGATGGAGTGAAAATGTTTAAGTAGGCCGTTTAGCATCAGATTTTGATCTTTTTCCAGGCGAGTTGAAGCATTTCACTCTCATCGATGGTAGTGATGTCATTCGACTATTTAAAATGTCGATTATTTTTATTTATTTAGATCGACTATGTGCCTCTGTCGACAATGTGATTTAACTTCAGTCTGATTATCGATAGTTTATACCATTATAACAATCGAATGGCCACTGATTACAATATTGTGGGGGAAGTTTGAAGAAAAAACTCTAATAGAGGCACAACGTCTGTTATATTACTATATTATTTTAATTATAATTTGCTAATTGGTTTTGTTTTTGGCAATTTTATGGAAACGTTACTAAAATTCTGATGGAAGGTTATTGGTTATAAATTGGTATAAAAAATTCACAACACTATCACTAATTACTGGTCGTTTTTCAGGTATGAAAATGGTAAATAACGAAAATGTTATCATTTCTTTACTGCATCCACGGTTTTATCGTGAAAAACAATCAAATTTCATCCATGAAACTTGATAAATTGAATCCCGCCAAGGATGAATAACTGACCGGAAATGCACAATTGATTTCGCTAAGGTGTTATATTGAGATTATACCAAATCAAATAACTGGCAATTGTGATCGGTAATGATATATCAATAAAATGTACATTTGAAATCAATCAAGTGTGGTTTTAGTACTCTAATTGTAACTCCAGTTATAGAGATACAAATTCAGAATTATGCTCTGATGGTAAAACAGTATACAGCTACAGTACATAAGTGCACAAGAGATTGCAAGTCGTTATCATTATTGGCATTATTGCACTCGGTGAGTGACTTTCAAAGTGTATAAAACAAAATCAATTTATCAAGATCACAATAAATATGTCTATACCACTTGGAATGTGCGAAACACCTGGTTGTATGGCTGATGCCAGTTTGCAATGTCCAACGTGTCTAAAGATTGGTATTCAAGGCTCATATTTTTGCAGTCAAGTAAGTCTACATTCTAGGTTATACATATATTTAAAACTATTTCCATAAGCTCCACATGGTGGGGGACATATTATTATATTATTTATAATGTATTTTATTGCCGAAAGTAATTTACTTTATTAATTTCAGGATTGTTTCAAAGGAAGCTGGAAAATTCATAAAGTTATTCATGATATTGCAAGTGCGTTATACTAACTGGAAGTTCTATTTAATCATTATTCGAATTGTTCGAATTGTTCATGGGCCAGTTTTCAGGGAGTTCAACGTATAGAAATGTACTTCACGTGAATTTTTGTTTTCGAATTACTATTTTTAGATGATATATGGGAAGTGAACTATATTAAGATCGGCTCAGAGAAATACCTAAGAAATGTTACGCGTATATTCTCATTTGGCATGAAATTCTCTGTAGAATAGTTTTCCGTACAAGTTTCCACAATAAATAGAACCAGTGGTATTACATTTCAAAGTTGAACCTCAAAATTCAAAGTGGCTCCAAAGAATTATTCACGTCTTGGAAGACCAAAATATGAATATACAAAGTTGGAAAAGTTGACAATACCTCAAATTTTCTCATACAACTTCTGCTTGTTTCTCATTTTTTCCGTAGTTGTAATAGACCCAATCCGTTAGGCGTATTCAAAGAGTGAATCACTCACAATCAAATCACATTGGTTGACTCTTCATTTTCTATTTATTTTACGCTTGAAATAATCGATTGGTGAAATGGAAAAACTTGTAAGCTAATTATTGCGCTGTTGAAAGAATCTCTCGTCCCTGAAGACTGGCCTATATTTCACAGATTATTAGTACAATTATTATTATGAACACTAATTTTTATTATGATAGAGGGTGATAGTGGCAAGAAATCTTCATCAGGCGAATACAATCCATGGCCGTCATATCACTTTACGGGTAAACTGCGTCCCTTTCCAACAATACCCAAACGCGATGTACCAAAAGGTATTCAGCGTCCAGATTATGCAGATCATCCTAAAGGTGTACCATTGAGTGAACAAGCAGTCAGAGGTTCAGCACAAATTAAAATTTTGGATGATGAAGAAATTGAGGGTATGCGAGTTGCATGTAAACTTGGTCGAGAAGTATTAGATGAAGCTGCAAAAGTATGTGACGTTGGTGTAACAACTGCTGAAATTGATCGGATTGTATATGAGGCGTGTATTGAAAGGGATTGCTACCCCTCTCCATTAAATTATCATCAATTTCCGGCGAGTTGTTGCACATCTGTTAATGAGGTGATTTGTCATGGGATCCCTGATACCAGACAACTAAACGATGGCGACCTTTGCAATGGTAAAACTAATATGTATACTATATTAATAAAATGTATATATCCAGGAAGGTCCAAAATATGGGCCACGTTATATTGTTATTGAATAATAAAGAATACCTTTATCTTTCTTTCGTTCGCAGTTGACGTAACTGTGTATCATAATGGATTTCATGGCGATTTGAATGAAACTTTTCTGGTTGGCAATGTCAAGCCAGAGGTAAAAAAATTAGTCCAAGTGACGTATGAGTGTCTCTCCAAAGCCATCGATATTGTTAAACCAGGCGAGAAGTACAAGGAAATTGGGAATATTATTCAAAAACATGCGCAAGCTCATGGTTTTAGTGTTGTCCGCAGTTACTGTGGTCATGGAATTCATCGACTATTTCATACTGCACCAAGTGTGCCCCATTATGCCAGTTAGTATTCACTTGCAAGATTTTACTTCAATATTGTATCTAGTGTCGTTTTTTTAATTTTTTTATTGAGTATGATAATGAAAATTTAATTTTTGTAGAAAATAAAGCTGTTGGTGTGATGAAACCCGGTCACACTTTTACTATTGAGCCCATGATATCGCAAGGGACTTGGCGTGATAATGTGTGGCCAGATTGTTGGACCGCAGTCACAGCTGATGGTCAATGGTCAGCACAGTTCGAGCAAACACTTCTCGTAACTGAAAATGGCTGTGATATTTTGACACAAAGACGGAGTAAGAGTGGAGAACCTTGGTTTATGGATCACTTGTGAGTTAATTCACGCACGGTTTCGAATTTTTATGCGTTTTTCGTCCCATCCCCGACATCCAGAAGATTGCTTGATTCAATCCAGGTATTGATCACGGGTCTAGAATATTTCGATATCCTAATATCGAATCTACATACTGAGCGCCCAGTATATTACTTTACCCATTGTTTACCTGATATTTTGCACCCAGCTACTGCCACGATTCAATATGTATCAGCGATACACTCCGTAATTATTGATCACCATTGACTCGTGGTTTCCCGTCATGTTCCATTAAACATGACAAAAATTCACATTGTTACGCAAACATAAAAACAATAATGAAGATGTGATTTTTCATCTATTTTGACCTTTTTGAACGTGCCTTGTATTATACCCATCCGTCATAATCTCCACGTTTATTGTATATAGGAAAAAAGAAAATTGAATAACTCACACGTTATATGAATAACAGAATAAAATAAACGATTCATTCATCACTCTTTGTATATGTATGTATATGTGTTTGTGTGCGTGTGTGTATGTGTGTGTATGCATTTAAATCAATAAACGTCAGATTCCACAAACAACATTTTCAATATTGATAGTTAAATTTATGAATAAATATTCTGGAAATAAATAAAATAAATATTCGGTTTCACAGCGTTCTCTCGTGTGTCTCCGTCAATAATAATAATAAAAAACAGTCCTCGAAGTTATTTACAATGCAATAAATGTTGCACAATGGCGATTGCCTACATTCCCGATTTTGTTCTGATGCGATTACCGAATTCGGAGGTTGAATCGGTAGATGATAGTGTACTATTCACTTCCATCACATACGACTCGGTATTGTCATATTCGTAATCGTCATTTGTATTATCGTCCGTATATACATTCTGATTGCTTCCATCTTCTGTAACGTCTGGCACCATGATTCTCAACGGCCGAATTTGTTCTTGATGTTTTTGTTCTTCTTCCTGTTCACGCTGTTCTTGCATGAATTTCTGCTGCTCGTAATGTTTGTCAGCTGCCTCCTGTTCAAACACACCATGTGTAATTAATTCATTTAATCAGGCCAGACAATAAGTCATTGATTATCATAGAAAAAACGGGGTGTAATTTTCTAAACGTCCGGTGATATTTGTGAATTTTTGTTTCAAACGGAATTTAATGAATCTTTTTGGAACTGTTAGAAGCACGATTGAATACTCTTTAGAGATGAAAAATGCGGGACAATTCATAATAGCTCCAGTGTCAGTGTTGACTATTGAAAAAGTCGTATGACGCTCGTTGCTTGGATCTAAAAGGGATGTTGAAGAAGCAATGAAGTTCTTCCAAACCGTAATTTTGAAAAATAAAGATAAATCTTCGTGAAATATACTGTCAAAAAGGTACAATGAATTGTTGTTTCAGGGAAGGAAAATTTCTCATGATTATCTTCTCTCTTTTTTTTTACCTAGTTACATCGAGCTTTTTCCATGAAAGTTAGATTTCATTATTACCTGTTCTTGTTGAATTTGTTGTTGGCGATATCGTTGTCGATATCTTTTTTGTGATCCATATCGCTGTCGCTGACGTTGCTGTTGTACTTCTTGCTGCGTGTCATGCGGAATATCATCAACTTGCTCAATGACTTGATAATTGCCTTTGTGATTGGATGGCATAGGTATTGGTTCATCGCTCTGTTGACCCTCATCCTCAAATTGCAGCTGCTCTCGTTGCTGTTCTTGTTGCTGCTGTTGCTTTTCTTGTTGCTGCTGTTGCTTTTCTTGTTGCTGCTGTTGATGTTCCTGTTGCTGTCTCTGTTCTTGTTGCTGTTGATGCTGCTTCTTCAATTGCTCTATCAAATGACTATTGACATTTCCAGCAGCAGCCAATGCCGCCAATTTCTCGGCTGCTTCTCGATTTGGCAGTGTTGTGTAGAATTGTGTTGACATACTCTGCCCGTCATTTTCAGTACCGAAGTAGTTTTCGGAGCCTGTTGCTTGATTGACTGTTGTGGAGGCAGCCTGTTCATCATACTCAATATTATTCTCCGCCTGCTCGGCGTCTTCTGACTGGTATCCATACTCTTCATTTTGTCCAATGGCAACATTATGCCGCACATCAAGAGACTGTTCAGGCGCGAGATTGTAATCAGCTGTTACTCGACCCGAAGCGTAATCTTGGCCAAACATTATTTGTTGTTGTTGCTGCTGCTGCTGCTGTTGCTGCTGTTGTTGTTGTTGTTTCGCCGCCTGTTCATCGTAATTGAACGAATGCATCTGTGGCTGGGCAAAAGTTGTTGGATTCGCACCAGATTGAATGAGTTGATCTAGTTGTTGCTGAAGTAAATGCTGTTGCAATTGTGGCTGTTGATCAGTTGCATATTGTTCAACAAGTGGTTGTGGAAAACTATTGAGTAGATCGTACAATTGATTAGCAGACAATGGAGGTCCAGAAGCTGCAGGATGTCCCACATGAAGATCAGGCGCTTGTTGTCCAATATGAATATTAGACATTTGTGATGGTGCCTGTGATGCTGTACCGGGAAAGCCTACATGAAGTGAACTATGAAGATTTGTCTGCATTGGAACGTTTGTCTGACCAAATTTGATATTTGTATCAATTACTCCAGTTCTAGAGATAGGTGGATGATTCAAATAAAGTTCATTCGTTTGAACATCGGGTGTTGTGCCTGAGGATATTACTCGCGACGAGTCATAATCCGTTGGGAAAAAAGTCGGTACAGCTGTTTGGAATTCGTTGATATTACCATCGTGCATTTTTGTTCCTTCATATGAAATTTGAGATGGTGTTGGATTGGTTACGGGTCGTTGTGGTTGTGTATTGGTCCCGAAAGAATCGAATCCGTAATTCGTCGCTAATCCTCCTGCAACAAAAATTATTTCCAATCACTCTTGTGAATAAATAATTGGCAATGAGAAAATTGAATCGACGACTGTGATGAGGATAACAAGGGTTACCTGAACTGCTAGAACTATATTCATTGTTGGTTTGATATCGACGATACGTGTCTTGATTATTATTGCTATTACTTCCTTCACCGGAATTATAAGGTTTATCAGCGAGACTTAGATTTGGTGCAGGAATTGTGTGTATTGGTCCTCTATCATCATCCACATCATCACGATGAGTTTGTGGTAATGCCATTAGCTCAGGTCTGTATTCGGGACTGTATTCTGGTACTTTATTCATCACTGTAAATTCTTTCATAGGCGCCCGTTGCGGTAGAACTGCGAGATTTGGCACTGGTGCAATCATAGGAATTTGATTTTTCCATTGTGTTTGTGGAATATTGAACATGGGCGGTGGTCGTAGTCTAAAAATAAATCAATTTATACAGTTTTTTTTCTAGGATTTTGCGGACTTTGGTGAGCCCGTTCACTCCGTTCTCGCTCTATCACGTTGATTTTTTCTCAAAACAATTGAATCTATTGATCTGTAATATTTTCCCCCCTCTTAACAATTCCTCGTAGTCCTTTTTATTCTCATTGCTGAGGTATCCTATACTCTAGAAGGCAATTTCAAGACAATATTGGGGGTTAGCGTTTGGGAATTGAATGGTAGAAAATCCCATGATCCGATAAAAATAACGAATGATTTTATTGGTGTATCAAAAATTTGCATTGGAAAATAGAAGAATGTAATTCGAAACAATAGAATGTTTTGAGCAGGGATAACAAAGACGGGTCAATATGCGCTTCTATTTATCTTCAGCAGTAAAGAAATAGTAGTGAGATAAAATTTCAATGATTCTTATTAGTTGCCGAATTCATTAAACAATAATTCTTATTTCTAATTCGATTTTGATTCAAAGTTCTCAAGTAAATTGAACGAAGTTTAATATCTATAACAATTAATAACAAGTGCCAGAATTGCATTCCACTACTATTTCTGTATTGTTGAAAGATTCACACGACAAAATTTTTATAATTAACGTTCATTCAATTCTTGAAAATAATAAAATATATATTTTCTAAAATGGCATTCAAGAATGAGATACATTCTTGAACAAATATTTTGTTGGACCTTCAATTGTTCAATGAAAGTTCGCACTTGGCTGTGTTTATATATCCAAAGTGCAATAAAAAAAGAAATAAACTTTCATTCAATACCTGTAATGATTGGGTTTATTGAAAATTGGCCTTTTAGGTGGATAATTATTGCCAATGTGAATTGTATTTCCCATAGACATTCTGTGACTAATTGGCCAAGATTTCTTGAATATTTGCGGTGGCGGCATTGGCGCTGGGGGTAATGGCCTCCTCATTTTGTATCGTGCCTCCGTCATGCAGAGACATATCGCTAGCAGCCATGGAATCCAACTGAATGACTAGGTAAAATAACCAAGAAAAATTTGAAAGTTGACTTATCTCAGATTGTACAGATAAAAAAATGTTTAGAAAACTTTAATGATATATAGGTCATATCAAAATCTAGACAGTTATTTTCTTCAGAGTATAACGCATATTCTCTGCATTTATTTAAGTTAAATATTTAGTTCATATATATTTATATATATATATATATATAATATTCATATCAAGTCAAGTTTATATACTGATAATTGATCACGACAAGCTGATATTTACAATCTGACCAAGTGGGACATCGTGCCACATCGTACGCAATGGTAAAAGCGGTTAATACCGTCCATGTGTCGAAGGTATAATACTTATCAACATTTAGTTAGACCGGAAGTTCAATAAGTGAGTGTCGACAAAGAGTTAGGTATAGATAGACATGTAGTGAAATATTTTTCTTTAGCTAACGGTCAACGTGACCATTAATACCAGATACGAAAGTTTGTAATGAATTGAAGGAAAATTAGAAATAAAAGAAAAACAATTTTATAACACTGATATTTAGAATGTGGTGGGATTTAGAAATTTTCATGTTGAATTAATGTTTGATCAGATACAACTGCTTATTGAAACATTAAAGTACGCGTTTGATTATGATTGAGAAAGTTTTTAAATTATACTCGGTATAAATTTCGCCTGTGATGACTCTGGTATATAATAAATAAGCGTATTATGTCGCCAGTGAGAATTTAAAAAAAATGCTAGTACGCAAAACTAAACAAATAAATACTAATCAGACGATAAAAGCGATGAAATTATTGTTAATTTATTTTCTGCATCGTGCAGTACTTTTTGCTTTATAATTTCGTATACATCTTATTGTTTTATTTAACGATATTTAATTCGTTAGAGGAAGATATTGTTGCTATAACCTTGTAGAAATTAATCTTATCCAAAAATAATATACAAGTGATTGAACATTAAATTGAATTTTTTCTCACACAAAATAAAATGAAAATAGCTTAGTTTGGAATAAAAGCACTTACCCTCATAATTATGTTCGTGAAATTTGTGATCCTGCACGAGAAAGGATATCAAAATGTTAAATTAAACAAATTCACTTGAATGTTAAATGTTGTTTCCTGTGCGTTGGTTGAAATATACACAGGAGATCGTTCAGTAAGAAAACACTGATCGTTCTGCACACAATTAGGTCATCGTCCTTCATTTATACCTGCGTGTCGACTGGCAGTCCATCTCTCATGTGGCATCCTCTACCTTCTGGTTTCTTTCCCCATACACAAATATACATGGGTAAAACTATGAATTCAAGTATACATGTTTGTGACTGTTTATATTAGAGATATCCCTTCTTCCTTCTTTTGTTTTTTTTTTTATCGTCTATTACTAATAACCATTTGGAGTTTGATCATTAATCAACGATCTAAGTCTGTGGTTGATATTAAATGAACAAATTAAATACACAAGTGGATTATTGGGTCAAGAATGACGTGCAATAAATGTACGTGACGTAGCAGATCATTTTCGCTTTCACCAAAGATATTTTGAATATTATACATTGATTTGTATTCTCTGAGTATATGAATGAATAAATGAATTGATAATAGTTAGTTTTCTGTAGGGTGTACAAGTATTTGTACGTAAATGTTTAGGGTTATGATAACAAATGTACTTTTATAACATGATAATTCATATACTAAATCACCACTTACCAATGATAAGTAAATAAATTATAAACAAATGAATGTTCAATAACTGTTTGACGATTTTCTTCATACATTATTACGCTTCTTTATGTGAATATTGAAGTTCAAATAATGGATATGTACCAGTGAAAAATACAATAATAAAGTGAACAAAAGTTTCAGATAAAAATGTTTTATTATTTCAATGGAATAAATATTCATTCCAATTTTGTGACAGCGATTAATGGCTCTGTTATAAGATTGATTTGACAAATTGAATAGTTCATATACATTAACTGTTCATATTGATTAAAAAAAAAGAAAGGAAAATCATGTTTATAACTTTGTGGTTGAACAAATTAAATTGTTAATTTCTTTCCAACATTATTGATTGCAATCTGAGATTCATTACACAATTACACTATCATCTTTCATCAAGTATATTTATAATAATGAGTATTACATGTGCACATGAAATTGTTTATTGATATTTCGATAATCTAGATTTTTTCGACAATTTCATTTGAATTTTATGATATTTTTTTCCGCCTCACTAATTTATACATAATATTATTCATAAAAATAAATCATATCATGCATATAAGTAACTATTAAATTTTGAAATATTTATAATACATGTATATATATTTAATTCATTCTTTATGTGACCTTGATTCCCTAACATATTCATCGACCTGGATAGTGTCAAGGTTATTAGCTTTTGCCGGTTGTGGGATCAATGTACGCTTCCACTTCCGATTTGCGCATTGATCTTCGACTGACTGGTCTATCCTCCTTTCTCTCCTTATATTCTTTTATGTATATGCGTATATATACATGGGATGCATTCACCATGTGTGATCCAGTGACCCAATAAGTTCACTCGCACGTCAACGCATGTGCATTTCTAGTTATTGGAAAAAATCATTGATTAAAAAGAAAATCTTGTTCTGATGAAGTAAATGAATGAAAAAAATTACACAACTTGTCACGTTTGCTATTAATCTTATTCCAAGAGTATAGGAAATGAGGTTTGTTAATTGTTCACATATTAAATAATATTTATTGTGAATATTTGTGTAGAAAACCTATCATCCTCAGATGATTGTAACTCCACTTATTGATATGTTGATACATTGTATACATTTTGCCGGTGCGAATTGCTCACCATTCACTCCATTGACTGAGCATTTATTTTCAATACCTTTTTACGTACATGATGTCATTATTCTTTGTGAATGTTGGAAAAAAAAAACCCCAAGACCATGAAAGTGTATATTGAAACCTATACTACTTTTTTTGTATTCATTATTTCAATGTTTCGAGTACGCTTCTGACTGATTGCTGATGATTCTGTGATTATTTTTTGCCTTTTGTAATGTCAAAAGGGCGTAGACTTGCGTGTTAAATGATACTTTTATTTCAGATTCGCATGCGGTACATTGTGTAAATTAGGATTTATTTCACGCTCTTTTATTTTCCTTACATTCAAATACTAATGCGCCCGTTAAAACGTAACTGTTGAGTGTTATTCAAGATGGTCATGGCAGATATATCAATATTTGTATGGAGATTGGTAAGTGGTAATGTATTATATATTATGTATTCATTATGCTTTTGTTTACATTGCTTTTGTATACATTGTACAAATACCATCCGAGTTTCCAACACGCTGAATGAATATGAAATCATCTACACTGACACCGTCGCTCGATTGAAGAGGTGGTTTGTTATCATAAATAGCCAGATGTTCAGAGACAGAACAAGTCAGCTCGAAAATACACCGCCAGAGTACACTACAATGCTTCAATTCTTGTTCTTCCAACCAATATTTGTTTTCATATGCAAGCATGCATATATTCAATCAGACAAAAGTAATTCGGATGTGAATTATATTATAATACTGAACAATAAATGAAACAAAAAAGTTCAGATAAAAAATTTATTTGAATAAGAATAAACCAATGATTTGGATTCAAGATAACCTTTATATTTGATTGAAATATATAATTGACCTGAATCAAATTCAATATTTATATATCATTATATTTATTCTATATTATTTAATAATAAAAAATATATTACTGATTCTTTACGGCCACCAATAACGAGTTAATTCGAATAAATAAGATATGTATATATTTATATATATAATATTCAATTATACACTTAGAAAAAATATTGTGGTAAAGTCTCAGTACAAAATGTGAATTATATTAATTGAAAAATCATGTTTCAATGTCATATTGATTTCGTATCAACATTTTTCTCTGTGTAAAAAACGTGTTCAATTATGTGATAATAACTAAAATATATTTTAATAAATGATGGAGAGTATGATATTACTCAGTATACGCTATCAGTACGTACATAAGTATAGGCCAATGTGTGATCAGATTCCAAACTTTAATCTGGAGATATTTATTAGTGTGAATTAGAATAAAAATGACCCTATCGTTTAGAAAACAGAGGTTTTTTTCCCTGTCAGTAAATTAATAGCACGTGTGTCATGTTCTATTCCAAAATATATCTCGATTCTCTTCAGCTAGATATTCTACAAATTATTTTCAATCAAACGAGTTCTCAAGTCTACAATGTCATTCTTGCAGTGATTTTTTTCAGGGAATTTATTGAGGAATTGAATTAGCACACTGCATAGAAGTTCTAACCTTCGTTCACATGATTTTCCACCACTATATGTATTAGTGGTGGAATGTAATTGTAAAAATTTTTATTAGTTGTAGAAAATAGTTGAGTTTTTTGTTGTCCAGAATCTCGAGGACCACTGTCCCATACTTTCTGATGTTTCTCTTCATCTCGGATGGATAATTCATTCTTGCTTATGATTAATATGAAGTCGACACATACAGAAAAAATTGAATAAATTATTCCAGATGAATAATAATGCCACAAACTGCGGGACAATATCTCATTAAAATCTGGAACTGTTGAAATTCATTCGAATTGCCTTTCACAACAATGATCGTTTTGTAAAAAATATATATAATTATGTGTTTAATTATTTATAATATGCACTTATTCAATTCCACGAAGACTATTCCTAAAACTAACCTTAAAAAAACGTCATAATACGCTACAATACCCTCTCAAATCCATTTATTTGGATGAACTGTCATTATGTACTCAATATACATGACACAAGACTACTGAAGAAGTAACGCGTCACACGCAAAGTCCAATTATAAAACTGACATGAAAATTATTCTATTTTCATTATGCATCAACACTGTTAAAAGTTCATCCTGGGATTTTAAACTGTTCAATTCGTTTAGAATTGTGTGAGA
Source organism: Zele albiditarsus (assembly GCA_958496275.1). Lineage (NCBI taxonomy): Eukaryota > Metazoa > Arthropoda > Insecta > Hymenoptera > Braconidae > Zele > Zele albiditarsus. The sequence goes on from OY292411.1 coordinate 2,202,217, forward strand.
ATTCACAAATAGGTATCCTCAGTATTATGTCATTATAACTTTTGCCTTTTTTTCTGCAATCACGTTCAGAAATATAATAAATATATCAGTGGCAGAATCTTCCATCATAATTTCTTCCAACTACGTACGTCATCTGAACATTTCTTGAGGGTATATATTATATATTTTTCCTTTTATGAACGTAGAATGAAGTTAAGTTAATGTCAGCTCTGTTGGTGAATACCTCCACGTTGATATACATACAATTGCACTTTCTTCATTCTATATTTACCCTAGATATTGGCGATAGGAACGGATTCGATGGTAATGATTCCTGTATGGATAGTATGCGTACGAGTAGACAACTGAAACAAATAATATTAACATTCGAATTTGTTTTCATAAATATCGCGTGTTCTTTGAATTTATTTATTACAACTATTGCTAATATTTTTGTTTTCATTTTCATTTTAAAAATGTGATTGGACTTTCATTAACTCACAATGCAATTTCATTTTTAATAGCACAATAATAAAGAGTAGTAAAGGATTTTAATTCAGTACGAGAGACTTCAAAGATCTGAATGTCATGAACAATTTTTAATTTCAAATTGTATAAAAGAGAATGAAAGAGTATAGTTGTTCGTGTACATGCTTTTTTTTCCCCTCTTTCTCATTCACTCATTACTCTCTTTCTGTTTCCATTCTCTTCAATGAAAAATGTTGAATAACTCAATAACAGAATTCACTTTTCTGACATCAAATTATCAAGAGAAAAGTCTCGCACAAAGTATAAAATAATATTCCTCCCCTTTTAAATGTACCTTGATTGTATTATTGCACTCGGAATTGTTTTTCTTCTTTCATATTTACATAGAATACTTATCATAATTTATCTGTTCACGATATTTTTTATACCTTCTAGTTATTTAATTGAGTGAAATATTGGGATTACTATTAACAGATGTTGTGCGTCTGTAAATTGATACTTTCTGCAATAACAAATGGAACAAAGAAAATTTTTATCATTACTTTCGCTTTGTCCATTGCTGTGTGTGTCTATGTCTCTTCTTATAACAACTGTTTCCAATGGATAATAAAAATGAAAGCCATATAAATGTATGAAGTATATGAATATACTGCTGTATATTTGTGTATATATATATTATTGGATGGACACTCGCATGGTGGCTCATGTGAAACGATCAGAATGCTTTGCACACTTTCATTGATTGTTCAATATACAGAGAAAATATACCAGTAAATTTTAGCATGCAATTCAACGTAGCACTGAGACAATTTAAAATACTAATGAATATTACTCAATTATATTAAAAACAATTATGTGGTTTCATTGCTAATTTTAATTCTAAAACCATCTGCAGTTATCTGCCTTGTTTCATAAATGAAAGGTTAAGTTTGTTGTATTTGTTTGTATACAATTGTCGATTTATGTAATGAAAGTAGATTGAAAGTGTTTCATTGTTGCACAAACAATGCACGATTACGATCAATTGATGGGGATGTAGAACTCTCGAGTAGGTGTTGGAAAGGAACACATCAAGAACGTGCTTGCATTGTAAGTTGTCTATATGTGCTTGGAAGACATCGCAAAAGTTTATGTCATAACTGCTCTTGAATAAATTTTTTTTTTCTCGCCAAAATGTCATTCAACTCACTGTTATATGAAATTATGGAATTCAAAACATGTTTCAGTGAAAAGTAGCAATATAATAGGACTCTCATCTTTCATATTCTCTTTCGCTTCTTCTGTTCAAACGTTGCCTTCTTCTCATCATAAATATATCATTTGATATGAAATAAAATTCCATGGTTTTTTCATCTTGAAACCCTTTGCGTCTTCTTGAACCTGTTAATACCCATAGCAATTCCACGCGAGAAAAAAATATATTTGATGTGTTTTTGATGGTAATTAGAATATTTCTGTAAAAAAAAAAAAAAACGACTTTTTTATTGCAAAACTCTGATTGTTTACCAAAAATACAAACAAGTTTACGACTCAAATTTCTTTATCTTTCCATTATTGTATTCAAAGAAGAAAGTCAATCAGACCATGAACTCCCCTTTACCAAAGAAAAGTTTCAGTCGTAAATTGTCCCTGATTTTATATAAACAATTTGAATTTTGCATTAAATTTGTTTTTCTTTTCTTCTTCTCTGGCAAAATAATTCTGTATCGTTCAAATACGTAACGAATAAACTATGAAGATCCAGGTAAATTAAAATTGTTTCTGATTCAGGTAAAAAGTTGGAAAAATATACTTATTTTTCATCTTTGTAATTCAGGTTTCCCTTTTAACGTTAACCATAGTTAAAAACTCCGGCAAATTCATGGCAAATAAATTGCTCTGAGATACCGTGTTGCAACGCTCTCCTTTTCAGATGACCACAGTAAAAGTACATTGTAATATCGATACATTTACCCATTACAATAGTACATAATAAAAAAATTCGGTTCAATTGAAGAATTGATGAATTGAAATTCTATCTAAGAGTTTCTCAGTGGGTAACAAAGCATCGACTCATACATGTGAATGTGTAAATGACATTCACATTACATCATCATATCACACAACTGTATTAATTGTGCATTAATTAATTGATAAATATTATATGAGAGTGTCCAAAAAAGCGGAAAATATGAATAATGTGGAAGGTTTAACCTTGACGGTTGCATCAACTAGCATCCAAATATGACAAAATATTTTGAAGGAAATATACATATATTTACAATATATACTCTAACTCTACCACGACATTACTCGTCTATCATACATAAAATTCAAATTATGAAACACACACACACAATATCAATTCATATCCTGTGCAGCGTTGAGTCTTTAATTTTAAAATTAACTGCTTTCTCTACTACAATATTGTTCGCGCGCATTTTCTTCATTTGTATTGGAACAAATCCAACTCGTTCTAAATTTGAATAAATTGAAGTCATGCCAATACCATGATGCAATGGTACACCATAACCAGTTGGTAATCCATGTGATCCATAATTTCCAATATCAATTGAATTTTGATATTGATGATGTACAATTGGAACTTTCAATGATTCATACGATATATCCACACCATAATTTGTTGGTTGATTGGTAAAATCTTGTGCTTCATTGATAGGTAATCGTAAATGTGGATTGAGTAGTGCCTGTATCTGTTGATATGCCAATTGATGATTATGATTAATCGGAAATTCTTGCAAATTTTCTTGTGGCAATTGTTGTGAATCATGATTATGCTGGTTCTGTTGTTGGCCATGTGGTTCGTTGTAATTTGGTAATGAAGATGAAGGATGATTGTGCGCGTGCTGTGAATCAAGAATTTGGTGATTCGAGGGTGGCAATGGTGGTTGATGTTTATGTTCTGCAGGACTATAGTCGACGTGCTCATTGTGTTGATCAGGCTGTGGTTTCCCAGATGTGCCAGTCACTAATCCAACGAGTTTCGTGATTGTTTTAGTATGTTTCGAATCTATGTCACCAAAACTTTCTTCCAATGCCGATAAACTCTGTTGAGAATTTGATGTCTGATCACCATGTTGATTGTTATCATTATCATAATGATGATGATGATGATGGACCTCATTATCATTCATGGGTTTGATGACCAGCAGGCCAGGCTGATTGGCTGGACTTTCTATAAATCGTTACGTCAGTCAGTCAAGTCCATTTTGTTAGTCAATCTATTTTTTTTCTAATTTTGTTATCAAACTCACATACTTTTAAATGCATAAAGGATATTATTAATATTACTATTACAATCATTGATATTGTCATTACTATTATCATTATAATAATTTCTTAGTTGAAATTATGATAATAAAAATGGAAATTCAATGGTGAAGAATAAAGAAAATTAATTTCCTTGAGCTGAAATAAAAGTTATTGCGTGTGTTATATGTGAATTATGAGTATGGCTACATGAATTTATAGGATAATTTCTTTCATTACAAAAGCAAACAGAAGTTCATCTCGTGCACCATTGATATTTGGATTTATATAATGAAATAGGGTATTAATTATCAGACGCCGAGGTGATTACATTTAGAGGGCGGAAAGCAAAGAGGGGACATAATTCAAACGACGTCTAGTTCCATATACCATTAGCTCACCACCGAGACGCATGGCCAAGTTGAATTGCTATTCAATTCCCTTTTTTTTTTTCCCCTTCACACTTCATTCATGTCCATTCACACATATGCTCTTACTTATAATAACGTACCATCTGATGGTGCGCCATAATGATGATGGACAGTGTGTTGATTACGACTTGCGTCAGGGTTTGGTGGTGGACCATCATAAGAGTAATCTACTCAATGGATTAACATTATAATCAGATCATAATAAATGAAGACTTAATCATTTTTTTCATGTTTGGAATAATTTATCTGATATAATAATGTATTGCAATACCTTGATTTTGTTGTGGAGCATTATAAGAATATCCTGGTGGTCCATAAGTTGGTTTTTGTTGTCCAATAACAGCACTACCGGCTATTTTTGTTCCCAGTGATGCTGCTGCTTCACCAGCTGATGATATGACACGACCTGTTGTTTGAACGAGAAATCCACCACCTTTAATCAAGCTGCCTTTGACAGCAAGTGCTCCACCAGCTAACGCTTTTAGCGCTTGGACGAGAGTATTTATAATGGCTTTTTTTATATCCCAAAGACTGTAAGAAGGTTCTCCATACTGTTACATGTAACAACACAAAAATTAATTATGTAAATAAAAATATAGAGTGAAAGTGTTGTTTATAATAGTATTATTGTCATAAATTTAGTTTTATCTCTCTTTTGTTTGTTTTTCGTTTTTATAATCGTCTGTGTTTTATACTTTCTTCTTCATCGTACGGCAATGACTGTGAAAAGCATTAAAATTGATACATTGTTGAGAGAAATCGTGGGAAAATGAAGACCCTAATCGACCATTTCAAACCCTTGATTTCCCCCTCCATTTGTGGTAGAAATTATGACTAGGGTTGATAGCCAAAGGGAAAATATACACTCAGAAGGGTATAAGATATCGATTTTACTAGCTCTATTCAGATAATATTTACCATTTCTTTTGTATACTCTTACACTGAAGTTATTGTTATATTGATAAAAATGCAACTATATCTCACATGGTAAAATTTCTCTACTTATCATCAAATTGCTAAGGGCATTAATGGATACGAAATTTTGTTTACACACACATTATAGAATTCTGATACATATTAATATTTTTATTATTATCATATGAAATACACGAATAGAATGAAGAGTAAACAAATTGACTGGAGGAGCGTACTTCATTTATAATGGATAGGGCATTCTTTATGCCTTTCTATACACTAATTCAATTCCCTATAAAATTATTTGATGTACTAATTGAATTGGAAAGGTGTATAATCTTGCTCAAGTCAATACAAATGATCATCCGCTATTTCTAACGAAACTAGATCGAGTTGCAGGAGAAAACTGACTTGAAAGACCTCAATAGATGAAATGAGAGAGGGGGGGAAAAAAAAATGAAAAATAAAAGAAAAACAGTGAACACATATATAATATTGAAAAATGAAAGATAGCAATTCTTTAACACATTGGTTACAAATATGCATGTTTCATTTTCGAACGTAATTTCCTAAACAAATGTTACAATATTGTTCATTTCCTTGGAGTTAAATATATATTTGACAATTGACACCAGGAAGTGTGTAACCGTATTTGTTGAATAGACTGTATGAAAGATGTCAATGAGATAACACATCGCGTGACGAAGAATTGTTTTTTTGTTTTTGTTTTTTTTTTTTTTTCATTCACTGGTTTATATAAAAATGAATAATTAGTTTGAAACGGTGCTTGTTTACGTATACAAAATAGCGTAAAAGAAATTCATGATAGAAATCATTCCATATTTTAACTGCTACGTTTTGGAATTTGTTTTATGTTAAATTAATTACATTTCTTTGTATTTAAAAAGACATCTATCAATATATTCATCTAAATCTACAACTAATAATGTTTAATGAAATAATTTAGTTGCACATCATGGACTTTGGTGGTTTAGAATAATTGCTGAAAGATGTAGAGTATGATATATTGTTTTAACGAATGTACTTCAACGAAAAGATGGAAAGAAAAATATGTGGATAACTGAGTTCATCAAAGGACCCAATCGGTTTTCAGTGAGAAGTTGGAGCATTGACAATTTTTATTTCCATATACTTTTGATTGGTAAAAATATATTCTTTATGCAACAATATATTACTTCGGTGTCATATTTACATTCAACACAGCAGCGTTATAAAGTATTTGGCATAATGATGGAGTAGCAATGATTGCAAAGCAACATTAAAAGAGCATGGAAAATTTCATGAACTAATATTCAAACATCACAATATCCGCAATAATTTCGTGATACTCAACACTATTATTTTCATTAACACGTCAACATTATTTTTAATCTCTTATATAGATTAATAAATATTACAGTCATTAATACTTTCACTTCTCATTTAATTATTAGTTTATTTGATGCTATAACATGGACGTGATGGATTTCATACTGAGAAGTGTATATATATATATTAATTTGATTTGAATGGCCAGCTTTTACGTTTTTATATGCTGTATTTTGTTCCAATTCATTTGAACTATAATTTATTGAGTATACATACGAAATTTAAAGAGTAACTTTATTAAAGGTGACATCAGCTAACTAACTCAATAGAATTGTACTTTTAGATTGCATATACAATTTTGAATAGAAACATTTTTTGAAAAATTCGGTAAATTTAAATACTCAAACTTTATTTGATTAAAAATCTTTCTTGATTTTTCCAATTCTTGTGAAATTATTAAATGTTGAAATAGAGCAATGACAAGTTTATATCCACAAGTTGTTTTTTTTTTACTGGTAAAAAAATTCACACAATAGTCCTGGAAAAAATTAAAAATAAAATAAAGAATAAATTAAATATTATATGGCTGGATACATACCGGTTGAACTGGTGCTCCATAAGAGTCATGAGCTTTAGGACCACTGGAACCACTTGATAATCCGCCAGAAGCACCAACAACTCCGTTAATAACACTGCCAGCAATACCAGAGATGAAATCACCACTTCCTGATCTCTTTATTCTTTCTTGCATTATTGCATTATATTTAGGATCCTTAACTATTTTATATGCCATTGTGGCGACTTCATCAATTCTCCTCATTGTATCAGCGTTTATCAATATTTTTTGATTTGATTGATTGCTCAATTTTTTATTATTATTATTCAAAAGTATCTTGGATATTTCTGGCCATTTTTCAACTATTACTTTTGATTTTTCTTGTGGCGTTTTTCGAAATTCTGACAGTCTGTTTAACTGCGCTGCTGCACGTTCCAAATGATCTTTATCTGTTGAACGTGATGACGAGATTGTCACAAGACTCAGTGCCAATAATGTCAATAGCTAAAATATTAATTTCCATTAAATCTTTTGGTATAAGTTAAAAATAAACAAAAAATAAAGAATCTTTATGAGATAGCAGACAAAAATTTCACTTCGAAAGTCAATTAAATCCAAAATTTCTCAGTAAACCCCACATTTATAATAAAATAAAACGTGTCAGTTGTTGTCTCACTAAAATGAATCGAATATATTATTTATAAATGCATAATTTTTTCACTACTGAAGCGGGCAATACAAAAGTCCCGTGACATCCTGTATACTCTGACGAATAAGAGAAAGTACATACCAATCTTTTACTTATATATATGTCCAAAATTTTTTTTTTCATCCAATATAATTTTTGATTTATTTACAGTTTACAATAATTATTCTCCAAAATTACGATAACGCTTGGTAACATTCTTATTATTATTATTTATTGTTCTTGTGAATTATTGAATTGAAAAATTAATTGAAAAATTATTAATCGTTAGTAGTTGTGGTTATGTTTTATCAATTCGAGTTTGGTAACTGATATGACTTGAATGATTAGGTTAATTCGCTATTAGCCATCATGCATCACTTGAATATATCGCATTGCATCAATTGGATTCATTTGTGTGGTGGTAAACTAATTTCAATGAACAATCTTTAATTTCTTACTATAAGCGGAACTGAGATACTTCACCGAAATTTTAAAATGCAATATTAATTAGTCATTCGATCATTCTACTCTTGTTGGTGCAAAATAAAAAAGAAAGAACTAAATGATTAGATGAAAAATGTAACGAGAACCAGGTCTGTTAAGTTTTCAATATGGATCAAGCATTTTTGTTTAATCATTTCATACTATATTTGCATTGGTGAATCACAATACCAATCATTAATCCTGTTTCAATAATCAGATTTATTTATGTGATAGAACTGTTTTCATATATATTTAGCATTGAAATAATAATGGGATCGGAGCATCAGTACATGGATTGCCAAGACAACGTGATTGCAACACAAAATATAATGTATCTAGTTAACATATGTATAATAGACGACAATGCTTCAGTCTGATTAACATAAAAGATGGATAAACATCGTGCACATATCACACGTAAATTGTATCGAGTGACGAGCACTTTTTTATTGTTGGTATATTAGTATAAAAATGTACATTTTCAATTGTCTACATCAACAATTTAATAGTAAATGTCATGATAAGAACTTGACATTGGTGAAATTGACGAAGAAGATGGAGAGATGTAGGAAGAAGAGAGAATTTACGTGAACTTTGGAACGTTTTAGTTCCAAACACAAACGTGCCAAGTGGAGCGACTCGTGTATGTGTGTATGTGTATATGCGCGCTTGGCTTCTTTGGTGAAAGTTACCAAGGTGATGGACAACCAACTTGGGTGCCTCAAGAGACACCTATCCATGTTTCGCAAGCGAGATACTTGTCATCTTCTCTTTCTCCCTGTATCGACCAATTTTTCTATGAAGAGTTTGGAGATATTCAAGAATGTATTTCTGCAAGACAGGATGAAATTTTTTTATTTGTTTCAGCAAAATGAAAGTTAGTTTACGAACTGACAGATGAATAGTTTTTTCGATGTATGATACACAGAAAGGAAATTTAATTTTAAGGTGTGGTAATACAATTTAATTTTTTTCTTTTAGTGTAATTCTAATTTTTTTATTCTCTATTACAGAAAGAGACGATTGAAAATAGCCACAAGAAGTATATGAAGTGTTCAATGGTATTGAGCGAGAGTGATATTGACTATCGTCCTTGATCTTGACTTGGCAATTCACACTGTGAGCATGACCCAGATAATAACGAAGAAAAAAAAAAGTGTGTTCAACTTTTCTGATAATCGTATCATCCAAGGTAGTTCTATCATCAGACAGAAGATTGGAAATAAATTGAAACTTTAGCGTTGAATATAATTTACCTCGAGCCAACATTTATTTTAAAAGGTTTTGGAAGTCGATTACTGATGATTGTCGTCCAAAAAATTTGGGGTTAGGAATGTGTCATTCAACGTTGGCGAATGAATTTTTTCTATCGAATAACTTTATTTGTAATTTACGTTGATGTGATGAAACGCCCATCAAAACCATTTCGTAGACAACTCAATTTGTCTAGTATCATCAAGGACTCGATTGAAAGATTTCTATTTATTTTATACTTTTCGAGCTCACAAGCGAAACGTAATTTATTTGTTAATTCAAAGTCACGGAAGAGATGCATCTATACACATGGAATTATATCCGTTTATTTATTGTATATATTATTGTGGTGAGACTCTCTTGAACGTTAAAAAGGTTACAGATTCAAGTCGGAACAACTTTCTCGTGAACGGATGTTCAGATGAGAGAGGCAAGCGACGATTTTAATTACGAGACTTAGTTGAGAGACTTATTGAGAAATTATTAAATCAGTATACATGGTCCCTTTTTAATCTTCTTCTTTCTATTATTATTATTATTATTATTATTATTATTATTGGTTTTTTCTCCATCTTTATTTCACTTTCCCTTTTTTGATCGTAGACTTATAAAAATGATATGGAAAAGAAAGAGAGAAAAAAGAGAAGATAGCAAAGGCCTGATGAGACTCCGAGTGGGAAGTATCGAGAAAGTTTTGAATGTGCAGGATCAGCGGCTTCGAAACTTACTTAATGTTTATTATTGACTTATAAAGTATGGAGGAGAAAAAAAAAATCGTGAACTTGAATTAAATTTAATTCACGGTTAAATTCTTTCCTTCATTTGACTTTTTTTTTGGTTTTTTAATTTCGATCATGATCCATCGTATTTATCCATATATGATTCAATATATATTTTATTTCCAATAATTATTTCAATGAATAAATAAATGGATGTAAAATCACTGCACAAGTATGATGAAATAATTTGTATTTTTTTTTTTTTTTGCTATTTTGTTGGGTTCATTTAATTATTCAATTCTTATTTGCAATCAATGTAAGCACACTATACGAACGTACAATAACTTGATCGTACCTTCATGGTAGAAATCGTGGATAGCACACAGTAGTACACACACGAGCACTCTCACTTTACTCACTGAACGGCACCATTGCCATGCCCCTTTACTTATATTGACCTCCCACCTCATGACAAAACACACGTGCACCCCTTTAAGGGGGATCACCACTGTGACGGCCTGAAGAAATTGCCGATTTCGCCAAATTCTTTCCAATGTTCCGTTAAATTGTGGATCCAAGTTCCAAATAAATTTAATATTGAAAACGTTATTGCGATTGTGATTCAAAATTGGCTGATGTAAAGAATGGGAATATTTTTTTCTGATTAGAAGGATTCATTTATCTTTGCAATAAAATATAATAAATGAATGAATTTCATAATATATGAAATATTTTTATCATGTACTTCACAGTTTAATAATAAATACGAAGAATTCATTAAATAAATTTACAATTGTATATAACCGTATATAGTTTCTCTTCAGCTTCCAAAATTATCGGTCAACATTCTAGCGATAGTGAAATTAACATGGACCAAAAGAAAGAAAAACACTTTCTCCAAAAAAGAAGTATATATTAGTATATTTAATGTTGACATTCTCCAACTAATGAAATAGACTTTTTCCCCATTGTGAATGATTGAAATAGAAGTACATTTGTTGGTTTAAGTAGATAATATTACTACAAGTATCTCAAATACACTGACATTTAAAGATGAAGTTTTTTTACACTGTATTTTTCAATCAAGAATGAAAAAATTCATTTGAATCATGAGCTGATTCTTGGACCCACAATGAGATGAGAATTGAATTTCATTGAACTATCCTTTGCCATTTTGTTTGAATTGGTTTTCCCGTTTCGGCAAAAATCAAAAGTTCAATCAGAAATTGTATGTGCTATTACCATTTTCAAATGGGTGATGAATCAATAACAATTTAAACTCCAATAAGTATTCAAAATTTATACTTGAACTGTCGTTCAAGCACTGAACATGCTTGGAGAAAAATTTAAATTTTTGGTATAATATTCCTGTAACAAATTAAAGAACAAGTGAATTGAACATGTAATCTTATTCATTGAGTCATGAAAACAAAAGATAAACTTTTGTTTATTATTATATTAATTTTTCTGAATTTATTGATTTCAAATATAACCTCAAAATTCTAGAATTTGAAATATAGCACCTGGTTTTAAATAAATTTGAAGATTATTCTCAATTTGAGTCCACTATATTATGAACACCAAACGAATTTCGAATTCTAAAATTTTTAGTGAATTAAAATGAAGAAAAACATCTTTTTTTTTACTGCCATTAATTTTTTCGGGAAGTAAGCAACAAATCAGATATCAAGAACATTAATGATAGATGACTAATGTGAAAGTGGTGCAAGTGCGTCAAGCATGAATCGACATATGTTGGAGAAAAAAAAAATTGTAGTATTAGATTATTAGAAGCTCGTTGAGAGAGTGAACAAGTGAGATGGTGTATACTTAACTGTGAAATATATAATATGAAGTCCAGAAGACGTATATGAAGGAAGCAGAGCGAAAACTTGCCATATAATTCATTTCAACAATGTGAAATAATTGATTATTGTTATCACTATATGGTTTTCCAATTACTTGTTATATCACTGTCCCCCTGTAAACTGAAAACAAAGTTTATGTAGCACCGCAATACAAACTATTAATGAGAGCTTAATGTGGTTAGAATAATATAGTCTGTTTTCCGGCATTCACATTATTGTACAAGTAGAAAGGTAACACCGTATTGCCAAAGTCAATTGAGGTAAAGTCTCTAATTACACACTAATGTGATTTTGAACTGGCTAATTGTTTATGGTAGTAGTAATAGTTTCAAAAGAGATTTTATCATGTATCACCTGTCTGTGAACATAAATAACCATCAAACCAAGAGAAATGTGATGCTCCATTTTTTTTCTACTTTGTTTTTGTTTTTCTGTTGATTTCAACATTTCAATATAAAGATTAAAAAATTTTGCATTGTGTCGTATCAATTTTTTCCATATTGCAGGACAAATTCTTGTCTAATTAAATTCAGAGTTTTTTCATGTTGATATTATTGTTAAAATTTTTTTCTCATTGGAAATAAATCAATTTCCACTTGTTTATATGTATTTTTTTTTAATGATGATTCATTTCTTCAACTTTTCTGCAAATTAAATATATTTATGAAGAAATTGTTTAATGGAATTTTGGTAAACTGTTGTTTGTTTTCAGTGATCGTCCATTAATTATTTCTTATAAGAAGAAATCTTCTATATTGAATTATTTTTGAGTGAAACATTGATTTAAAGGTTCACAAAAGCTTTTATCGTGTAGACAAACTCTATCATTCCCTCTATTTGTTTTCAAACTTGGCAAACTGATTGTCTTTCACACTTCAGCATGCGCATAAGTTTGACAAAGAATATGATTCGATATTTTAGAATGGAAAGCTACATTTTTTTTTTTTTTTTGGTCATTGCCATTTGTCATCAACACTTTTCTGAATTATCCAATTGTGATATTTATTAGAGTATATTGTCGTAAAGATTCAATTCGTTCTTTGTTCATGTATCAAAGAGAAAATGAAAAATGTTTGAATCAGAAATGATCAATTTCCAAATAAAATATTATGGACTTTATCCATTAATTCATTATTTTATATAATTTTTACACGTAATTGTCCGGAAATCAATATACTGTCTATCCATAAGTATAGGATATGGCTGGTTGATTCAATAACAATGTAATCTTATATGACAAGGAAACTTCCATGTTATCTCAAATTAAAGGTTATAATTTCAGACGCATATGTAACATGCTTGTATGCTTAGTTCGGCAACAAAATGAAATGATTGTACTTTACCTTCTTCGTCCATATTTAATTCCTATTCCTTTTTTGTTGCGCATCAGTGGATTGTCGTTTCCAAAAATTGATAGAGACCTCTTGTGGACACGATTGAAAATTGATAATAAAATTGTTTTCGAATATAATGGAATATTTGGGCTGGACAAGACCAAACAAAAGCAAAAATGTGATGTACAAAGTATTACTACGTCGTACAAGTACAATGTTAAATTTATTTTTACATCAGCAATGGATATTGCTGCATTAGATACACAACATATCAGGACATGTAATCCTGTTGTGATGTTTGGGTAAATCAAAAGATACTTTATTACATTCTCAAGATCTTTAACTACAAAATTTCAGAACGACAATAAAAGTCGATTTTTCAATATCAAATGACTGGACGATCCCTTCAAAACATTTGATATGTGAATTTCTGATGAGAAAATGAAGACATCTTGAAAGCACTCGAATATATACAGTGTATATACAATGTCCAGCTGTTGTAGCAAAACTGCTACGACTTTTTAACTATCAACGCATGCTGATTGATCTGAAGTCTTCAGAGAATATTCACAACACATATATCCAACTTTAAACGTACGAAATATATATCTTTCTTACATAACTTTTTCAAGAGCAAAAAATAATCCACTGCCTTTTCGTTTGCATCTTTCTTGTCGGTGGTGTTTTTTTTTCCTTTTTTTCCCTTATTAATTCAAGAAAAAGCCGATATTTTTTTTGAATGCTCGTTGTGGTCCACCCCTAAGTTGTCGGCCAATTCACGCATATGATCGGACTGTGCCTAATATCATTCACGTGCTTTCAAGGGTTGATGGTGTAAAAAATTTCAATGTTATTTTATTCGGGTCCGACTCTTGGTATAGTAAAAAGGTCATATGTATAAAAAATTCTACTTTTAACACCAAATGCTCACAAAAAAGGTAACGCCTCGCCCATTGTGTTGAAATTTTTTTGCAACGTTGGAGTATTTGCTTTACCAATTGACTAACGTTATTATGAATGTGGCAACGCTGCGAAGCAATGTATAACGAGTTTAGTCGCGTCAGCGACACAGTGCTGCAAATTCCTGATTACCCATTATTGAAATTCGATCAAATAGATGCTAAATTCCATTTTCATCATGATACTCAATCACATCAATGGACTCTTGAATGTTCGATTAAGCCACCCAATTCCACTCGAATGCCAAAAAATTTTTTGATATAATATTTCATGATGGAGGCTGGAAGAATTGTTTAAATTCTCACGAAAGTGGAAGTTCAAACAGAGGTGAATGTATAAATTTGTCACAATTTTCAATTCAAAAAGAAATGATAAAAATAAATGAGGTTAGGTAGATTCAGATGAATTTAACCTCATCAACAAAGAACCAATACCAAAGAAACTATACCAATATAGACAAATCGCTTGTGCAATTCACTTCACTGAGTGATCAGAATACTCTTCAAAGTATTTCTTGAAGTCATCCAAATTGAAGAAAAACGCATATATTGGACTACCAGTCGAATCAATCATTCTCCAGAAATAATTGCTGCCAGAGTATCTCAGTTTGGAACATTCACATTGGCAAAATAATGATTCTAACAAATATAGAGATTTTTCCTTGTCATAAATTTACTGATGCGTCTGATATAGATTGAGATTCCACTAACTATTGGATTGTGATGCTGTCCCTCAACTGATTGAATTCTTCGTGAGACACTTGATCCACTGTATTCCCAGAACAATAGAAACAACAACCTGAAGACACTATTCGTTCACAAGATTTAATTTATTTTACACAGTAATCTGCTTAGCTTTATGATACAAGAGAAAAGTATATAGATGATCATATGCGGATTTTGTGCGTTTCAGTATATGAATATACGTTATTCTATTATAATTGAAGTATCAGAAAATCTAATCTCATATTATATATAACTGAAATAATCTCTTGAGCATCTTCCCGTGGATTTTGTGTCCATCCTGCACTGCAATTATCCAAAAAAAGTTTCATATTTTTTATTATCGTAATACGATTACTCAAATATGAGATCTAATACCTATCCAGAATGTACTATAAGTCATAATTCTAACGTTTAATTATCTTGTGACGCATAGTTCGAACGATATATTAGCTGAATAAAAAATGGTCTCTGCTCTTATCGAATGACTAATCTATCTGTTTAATATATCCGGTAATCTAGATTTTCGCTATCATGATGAACAAAAATAATCATACGAATTCGAAGTTAGTCCTTTTTTTAATCACCCGAATGAGTTATAAATCTTTATTGAATGACAAGCAGATTGATAAATTGCTTCAATCATTGACTGATAGATTTGAATCGAATATGGACAGGTAGTATTATTATTTTATAGAAAGATATAATCTTGTTCTCTGGTGAGTATAGATCAAATCAATACGGAGAAAATGTTATACATAAGACATATTCGTACAATATTCCAAGACATGATGGAATTGATACCATCAGTGTTGTCCCTTCACGTATATGGAAAGATATAAGGTTCCAAGTATTCTTTTCATGATGCCCCGGATACAGCTTGTCATCCTCATGTAACTGCAAGACAACTATACAGACGTGTATATTTTTGTTTTTTGTTTCACTTCTTTCCTTCTTTTGCTATTCATGATGTATAAGCCATGATGTCCTCACACTCCCTCTCAGGCGTGCGCAGTAGAAAACAATTCACAGTTTATCGATATCACGCAATTGTCATCATAATACATATATTAGTAATACCCCGGGATATTCATCGTTGGTGGGTATTAAATATCATCGGCGATAGTTGTGCTAAATATAATCGAACTTGAAGTCTGTGACATCAGTTCTGGTATCACAAAAGTAAATTGATATTGCTGATCCATTCAATCCATATCTCATGAAAGTTTTTTAAGAAATCAAAAGTTTGCATTGGTTGTAACATTTCTAGTGAGTATCACACTGCACTTCTCGTAACTCTTTATTGCATGACAAGTTTAACTTTTTTTTCTAAGATTGAGAATGAGGGAAAGAGACGTATTTACTTAGATGTCTCTATTGTACCTCTGTCATTTTGTCAGGTTTAACAGTCGGGAAGGTTACGACAGAAACACTCTAAAGAGAATTCGAATACGATACCATTGAATACTCATTCATGTTCAATCAATCTATTATAACCCAAGATATCATGTTGAGGGATGAGGAGAATATAACTTTGGCATTGAAAAAAAGTAAGTTAACGTTCCCATGATTTTTTAAAAACAAACATTCAACTGAACTGTGTGTGTTCACAAAATTTCCAATTGCAAATACACATTTAATACAAGACAAAGAATAGAATGGATAATATTATATTAATGTAAACATAGACACGATGTTTAATTCGTCTTGGAAATTGTCAAGGACAGATTGGTATATACTTCAGTAAAATGAAAACTCATTTCTTTTCTTTTGTATGAAACGTCAGTGACACGTTTAAATATCCGGCGGTAAAATATCCTCGACACAAAAAACTCCGCAATAATAATCTACACATAATGATTCCTGGATTAAAATCACTCATGCATGGTTACCTGAACGATTGCTATTTGAATTGAAAATCGACGTAAAAATTCCTGTATAGAAAGTTACTGTATTCACATATTAATAATCAAAATATCGAAGAAGTAAAAAAAATAGTATATATATATATTGTATTGAAAATGAATTTAAACATTCATTCATCGGAAAACGAGAAGAAATCACATTTTTACTTCGATTGTAAATAGGTAATTTATTTCAAGATTCAACAAAAATATTTTTCTCATTTGCAACTCAATCATGATTCTTGAATTGTTCAACGTTGTAAAATTGACAGTGGCGGACATAGTTGTTAAATTGTAATAATTGTTATTAAAAATAAAAAAGAAAACATTCACTTACCATATTCATTACTGTATAATACATTCACAAGATATAAACATGGATAGTTCAGTGGGTCAAAGAACCTGAATAATTTCCGGTATAAGGTGTGTATCATTCATTCGTATATCAAAGTCACATTGAGAAAAGATTTCGTCAAATATTGATAAATGCAATCATCTAAAATGTGTTAACGATACTTATTAATAGTTTAATTCTTGATTCGTCTCTGATCTGCAATTCATTCACGAGAAATGAAGATCTATCAATACTTAAAAACCTTTATTGGCAATGAATATGTTGTGGTTTCGATAGATTCACACTTGTCCATTGTAGCCACCCAAAGTGCACTTCAAAGGTTAAACTGTAAGTGAAAAATTATTATTCTGAGTTTGTTATTGTTCTATTTCAATTCCAAGTGCTACAAATCAACGACAATAATAATTATAATAGTTATTATCATTAATATTATCATTGTTATTGTTAGTATTAACTTTATTACTGATGATGATACTAGTTAGTAACTTATTAACTATTAATATAAATTTACTGGACATGAAGTCGTCATTCAATGTTTATTGTTATTGATATGAAGTTATTATATGTTGAAAACATTTGTTAACTGTCAACAGATGTTCAGTTGAAAGAATCATTATCCATGTAAACGATAAATCTATTGAATGCTAAAACTCATTGATTAAATATGAATAAAGGATTCTTTTATGTTACGTTTGGGAATAGTCATTCATTGAATATTAATAAATTGTGTTCATACTGAATAAACTCTAGTCACAATGCGGGGTGAATATTATTTTCCCAAAGGGTATTGAAGTAATTTGTATATTATTAGTTTGGTAGGGAAAAATAACCGAGGATTTATTTGTTGGGTATATATATATATATCCAGGATGAAATCATCAAGAACTTCGTGTACCTATTATTCAGCCAACGTGCTGAAAATTAAGGTTTCAAATATAATTTCGTCTTTATTTTGTGCACAGTTCATTTCTTTGTATTGAATATATAGATTATAGACAATAACTACAGATACTTAAATGTCGAAATACCTTAATAAAGTTAATCCCTCGTATATTACACCTGCACATAATTGTCGTTACTACATCCTTACTACCTGGATCCCCACTCACGTCAGCTCGGCTCCTTCACTTGGAAACTCGTTTAGTAAATGTAAACTGTAAATGAGAACGCTCAGTTACTCAGTACATGTGGATCGATTGTCATCGGCGGAACTTTATTTGCTTGAATAACCATAATTTTTTATTTTATTTTGGACTTTTTATTTGTTTCAATTATTTATAAATAATATTGGAATTATTCATAAGTGTATGGTGGGCTCATAGATAAAGTAAATAAATTATGGTCGTTCCGGTTCGCTATTTAATTAAATATATTTTGCAAGTAATCTATTAGTTTATATAAAGAAACGATCTCAATCACATCTTTGCTATAACTTTTAAGTTTTCCGTGTTTGATAAGTGTTCAAGTATTTACTTTTTATGTGTATATGTATACTTTGAATACATATATATATATATACACTTGTGGTGATACAAATGTGGAGAGGAAATAATCTGGACTATCGGTATTCTTGTTCAATGTGATATCGTAGAGCGACGCACGTTAGTAACGGATACAAATGTATTTATGGACGGTCAGAAGGAGATGAAAGCAGTGCTGTTATAGAGCTGTTATACGGCGGCAATCTTGTCGGCTTGTGAACAGTGTTCGTGTAAGCGTGGTAGGGTTCATACCATAAATCACGTCACATATTACTCCATTGAGGTATCAGTGAAGACTTACGTGTTGTGACGTCAAGAAAGTGAAAGGAAAAATAAAAATAAACTTTGAGAAACAGAAAGAGGAAAGGAAAGAAATAATTAATTAAAAATAATTTATGTTATTGGTGAATATTTATTATTTTTTTATTACGAAAATGGGAAAAATAAACAGAATAACAACACGACAAATTTATTATTCAATACAAATTGGATTAATTTTGGTAAATAATTTCAAATTTTTCATTCTTATATTTTTATGTTATTCAATGAAACAATTTTTTTAAGTCAATATTTGTTCTTAGTATTGAAAATTAATGAAAATGTCTTTTCTCCAGTTCATTCAATAGTGATATAAATTTTGTATGAAATTCCATGTGCGCTAAGTATATATGTCCAATTGATTCACATTATAACAGATCATATAGTTGGAAAATTCATCTTGGCAGTTAGAATATAATAATATGCTACAAACAAAAACATCAACTTTCAATTTTGATTGTTCTTATTAGATTGGTATAATAAAATTCAATAATAATTAACGGTTCTTAAGCTCAGAATAGATTAATTATTATCATTTTTCATTTGATCATTCTTTTATTAGTCATAACTTTGTTGAATAAACATATTTCGATTAATGGACTCATTTCATCTTCTGGTCCAATTCTGATTGTAACAATTCATATCATGCCACTTATTTATATAATGCTATTATTTTCATCATATATTCATTCTACAATGTTTTCAATATTATTTTCCATCGTGATTGAACCGTTCATAATATTGTTAGATTGAAGATTAATGAAAGATTAAAATAGAGATAGGAGAAATGTCCTCTTTTGCTATAGTACACTGTTATTTGCCATAATGTTTTTCAATTTGTATCATTTTAGTATTGTATACTGTCACGCATATGATGATAATAACTAATGAAAATTATAATTATATAAGACAAAGAAATATGAATAATAATTGCAAGCAAAGTAATCAACTCATCCAGAGCATATACAATAAATTTGCATATTAAAACTTGAAATAATCACTTATTTTCCAAGTTCAGTTACATTTTATTTCATAAACTTTTAGTTTTACAATTTTTAATCAACAACTGAACCACTTTTGCAAATTGCAATTATCCATTTCTGTTGCTTCACAGATAAAATACCGTTAATACACTCTGAATCAATTAAAACTTTAACTCACCTGCATACCAAGAATATAATTATGCCACTAGGGAAATATCGAATTGCTTGAAGATAAAGTACCCATAATAATTGGACTGATAATAATCTTCAAAGATATTTCTGAATGATGGTTCTCTTATTCCAATTACTTTGTGACATTCTTCATCTTCATCAACATTAGATGAACACAGTGAATCATCTGTTACATTGTTAATTAGTTAAATTATTTCAGTCATAATATAGAACCATTCAATTATTATATTAATTATTATTTTTTTTTTTTTAAATTACCATCATCAAATTAGATTCAATACAAAATTCATACAGGAATTTTGACAAGCAAACAAATCGTTGCAAAACACTTCGCATTCCATCACACTCAATCATTTATAATGATAATTATATTTTAATCACAAAATTTTTCGTTGTTAAATAGATAAATCATCTTACCCACATTTTATCGTTTCGTGATTGATAAGAATAAGGAGTTGATTAAACATATAGTCAATCAATACACAATATTGAATATTATATAAATGAAACGTAGTTGTTAATAGGAGTATACGTACAATATCCTACCGTTTTGATCTAAATACAATGATTATATTTCTTTGTTTCTATCACGTTTCAACTTATCAGATTGACTCTAACCTTTTTTTTTTTTTTTTGATAAATCACACGCGCGGTTGTTGTTTGGTATTTATCAAATTATTTATTTTATACCACTGTTTTATTGACATATCAAATCAATAATATTTATATTATCTATCGTTAGTACATTTTTATATGTAGATAGAATCATGTCATGTAGACAGGTTTGATGTGTCTTCTTACTTAGGATCAATTGTTTTATTTTTTCAATAAAAGATTCAACTATAAAATGTTTGAAAGTGCTTCAAGAGTAAATATAAAAATAAAACATTTGCAGTTGCTTTATACCTCTCAAAGAGATAATGCAATCGAGTAAAACTTTCAATAATTATACATTTATGCAAATGAACATATCAAAAAAATACATAACCTATTTTATTCAGGTGGATTAATCAACAAATATTCTGAATATCCTCGTCCAGTCGTTTTCAAGAGTACTTGGCTCATAATAAACACACACACACATACAGTATAGGAAAATATAGAGCCTCATTATTCACCGGGACGAAGTTGATCATTAACAGTGATATTTTTCTCTGAATGAATGATTTTTATATGTCAATCAATACAAATAATTTCTGTTCAATATAGTTTTTTCAGAAAGTACCCTATTTTGGAAATTATTTTCACGTATATTATTTCAAATAATTCTGCAAGTTCACACTATAAAAATGTTTGAGTATATCAGCTTTAATATATTTTTACCGGTGGAAAAAAAAAGATGGTGGGATGAAAATTCAGTGATTTTTAATAGTTGTGAAATCCATGGAGTCTCTAGATGTTTGAAATTTCTTTGAGACTTCTTTCACAACTTTCTGACCCTTTTATTAATCTAAAATCAATTATCCAATTGTTTTCTTTTTATAATACTCATACATGTGACTTTGGTTTATACCTGGTTTATCTTCATACCTCCAAAACTTCTTTTATCTTTTTGGAGAAAGAAAGCCTAACAAAAATTTAAACTATTCTCCATTCGTCATGACTATTTTAGTAACGACGATAGTCACACTTATGATGACGATAAAAAAAATTGGACAATTGATTTCAGATGGACAGAAGCTTTACAAAGTGTCGTGCAACTTTTGTTTAAAAATTTTTGACAGCTAAAAATACTATGGCTTCTACAACAAAAATACATGACTATAAAAAAATATCAAAAATTGTTGCAACACGAGATTATGAATTGACGCCAGTCCAACATTTCTTTTGATACACTGGAGGACGAAAAAATAATTATAAACTACCGGAAAATAATTAATTGAACCCAATTTATATTTTTATATTCATGAGAATTTATAAACTTTTATTCCTTCTATAACGCTATAATATTTCCATCAATGTTTCCGTACCTATATATTAATACGAATATATGAATTTTCAGTTGATTCAAGTGATCCAGGTTCACCCGAGCGAATCGTCCATACTTCATGATAACAGTGAAGAATCTACAAATCTCCAATTCAATTTAGAGAAAATATTTCCAAAGGAAAGACGTTCTTCAAGTAGTAATGAGATGTATGAAAAGGATCAAAATAAGCAGGACGTTCTTACAAAGTTTTCGAGCAGACCGTCGAGAACCAGACAACAAGTGAGAATTGATGAGCGAGCCAACTATGATGAGGATGAATGGAAAACATTTTCCTTCAATAATAAAAACAGCATTTCTGCAAAGAAATATTCTAATAAATTTCCATATAATAATGATGCCGGTAAGTTTATATTGTGATCAATATTTCATACAACGTTTCAGTATTGACTGTTTCATTGTTGAAACCAATAATGAGTGAAAGAAAAATGTTTTGATAAAATACGTTTGAAAATTGGAAACAAAATTCATTGGAAACATTCAGAGAAATATTTCCATATTTCTTCCACTGAATAGCGTTCATGTTTCATTCATAGTCGATTGTTTTCATAAATTTACATTTCATTTGATTAAGAAAAAAATATATCTATTCGATGAAAATTTATTTAATGTCACATTATCTACAGACAGATTCTATACATTTATTTTCCCCTGGCAAATGTCGCAAACAAACATTTTTTACAATATAAATTGCACGAGAATTCTTTCAATATTGATAGCTTTGAGTGTTCACATTCTGAACAAACAAAGTCGAATACAGTGCAAGTGAATGGTTCATTCGATGTATTTATTTATGTACCACACAAAATCTTGAAGTATTTCATATTTTTAATTAATGTCTGTAAGGAAAGAGAGACCATATAAAGAGAAACGTTTGGCTATGCTTTGATTCTCGTGGGATATAATAGAATAAATGGAGAAAAGAATCTTGATATGCACACAAGAAATTGTATATTAATTTTCACTTATATCGTTTTGTATGAATTTATTTCTGCATATGCATAGTATTGGAAATATATGTTGGATATTTTGTGCTTGTGAATGAGTTGGCATGCGGATATGGTTTGTGGATAAAATGTTACCGGATGAGTTATTACCGTATATGTCAAGTGTCACTGAACCGAATTTCCTTCATGTTGACTTTTCGTACAAGAATATTTGAATTATTCATTTCTGGTGAACGGTTCCCCACTTAACTACAATCAGAAATTTCAATATGGTATTTGAACCAGATTCTCTTAGCAAAAGACAATTGAAAATAATAAAAGAGATTGTTTTCTTTTCAAATTCACACTTCAAACAATGACACTGTTAATAACTTCAACCCACCAATATTCCATGGTAATGTAATGCTGTTAGAAATAATTTGGCACAACTCGAGTATATTGGAGGTTAGGAAAAATAGTTCTGAAACAATTTTCCCCAAAAAAATACAATCACAAAGAAAAAACGAAATAGCCAGTCTTAAATTCGCGATAATTTTGCGAGAAGAATTGAAATTTTACAATGAAAAAAAACAAAAGGTTGGACCAATAAAAACTTGAACGCTTTGTTTGTTTTTCCATCGTTTGATTCGATGCATTCGTTTCACATAATTAATTCGCAATAATTATTTCAGAATCACAACAAACATTTGATGAAGGTCGTATAGTATTTCCGGATGAAAATAACTCATATGAACCATATAGATCTGATTCACCAACATGTAAAGGATCAGTTATTTGCGAGAATGTTCCTAATTATCCATTAGATACAATAGAAAAAGAGTTAGCAGTGAAAAAACATTTTGAGTATCTACAAAGTCGAGACGAAGTGAGTTTACACAATTATTTCTTTGTGGGATGATATTATATTTTTACCACTGTTCAATTATATTATATTCTCATTTTGTTCCTTTTTATTTCAGATTGTTGAAGTGGCCAACAGAATCGGAAGCTCAGATGATGAGCCGCTGTGTTTGTCTACGGTACAATTACAATTTTTTCAATTAGTAATGTAACTTTGTTATTTTCCTCATATAAAAAATAAAAAATTTGTTCGTTTTTCTATTAGGAAGAAGTGAAGTATCCCAGGGTAGGACTTACTCGCGATGACAGATATGAGTATGTCGTGAATGGAGACAACTTTGTACAAGCAGTCAGAGTCGAGATTTGCAAGTAATAAATTACACATTACTTTTTACTACTTTATGTTTTTTATTTGTTTGACTAACAATTGTTGATCAACTTTCGACTACGAATCTTGCAAAAAATAATGTAAGATACACGTATCGAGGAACAATTGTGCACTCTTAACAAACATATAATATAGTTTTGAAAAAAAAATGCAATCGAAGTTCCCATGCTCTATACTCAAGTATAAATTCTTCATATTTCGGAATATGATGATAAACCTTTGAAAAATATTCAGAAGAAATCTGATACATCTTTCTAAAAATTTGATCAAAAAGTCCGACCCTCAATCATAAAGTATACGTGTTATAAACGTGGGAATTGCAGACAATAATAAATATACCGGAAATCAGAGGCGCCCTCTCGACATCATTATTTGTTTCCTCGTGTTGGAAGAGTGCTAGTGACCAAAAATGTCGTCTATTTTAGAATAAGATAATTAGTTTCGAAACAATTTTTCAATCGACAGAAATGGCTCAACATTAATTTGAAATACCAAACATATCATTTTATATTTCTAACCTCAATAACAATATGTCCAAATTGTATTTGGAAAACCAATAATAGACGTGAATATGATGGAATTTTCAGGAATGAAGATAGTCCATGCAGATTGATTGACGAATTTGCATCTGGATATAAAACAACGTGCGAACAAAAGTATATTTATCGTCAACTCCTTGGACTCCACAGGAATGGTACTGTCGGTCCAGAATACTTCAAAATACCGTCAAGTTGTTGCTGTCATGTAAAATTCATTGGCAATACTTGGGAACGTATTGGAAAAGGAATTCGGAGTAATTCCTGATAACGTGATTAATCGAGAGAGGTTAACGTAAAAGTAACCCAGAAGATATTCCACGTCTCAACTATTAAGGATGGCCACGCCATTTTCTTAATTCAAGTTCAGCACGAAAATTTTTTTTTTAGGACAAAAACATTCGACACGGCATATAATAGTTTCCTGAGAGTCAATACATATGTACTCTTTAATTCATCTTCAATCGAAATTTTCATTTTGATCACACCATTATTTGCCATTCGATAAATCTAAAAAAAAAAACATATATTACAAAACAAGAAAAGTGTTTATATATATATGATATAGATGATTTTAATTATTTAAAACAAAAGAAAGGAAGAAAGAGTGGAATAAATGGAGAAACAGTTATGTACTACACATTTTCTACCTAGTCTTTGAAAAGATATACATTTATAAAGGATTGAATGTATTATAAAACTGTATTAACATGAAATTTCTGAATAAGAAATATTATTTCACATTATAAATATTCACAAATTTGAACTCTTCGTGAATTAATATGGACGCTGTTAAGAATATTTAATTCATTTGTTAACGAGAAAAGAGAAGAATATAGAATGAACTGAGAACAATCTCTGTATATTGTAAATTTATAACCACAATTGATATATATATATATATTGTTAAGAAAAGTGTCATAAATCATAAAAAAAAAACATAAACTGAAATTTGTTCATTTATTTATTTTAATTTCAATTTTTTCCACATCAAGTGACCAAACTTCCATTTCATGCCGCATACCCAATATCTTCAAACGAATAGTTTATGCAGATATCGATGCAGTAATGGACCATTGCCAAAAATATATTGGAGTAGTTCTAACTTAAAATGGGCGCATGCAAGTTGATTCATTTATATGGTGTGACTTAAAATGAAGGAGCGTTACAGTTAAAAAAAATATGTGTTTACTTTTGCGCAGAGAGTGCATCGAAAAGAAAGTATCTCCAATCGAAAAATCATTCCCGTACTTGAAATAGAAATGAATTTTGTACAAGATCAGACTGGTAATCTGTTTAGAATGAAAATATTTTGAATTCGGATCATCGAAACAGTTTCAAAATAATCATGGCGTGTTATTAGTTAATACTTCTCTTCTAGTGTGTCTTAAAGTCGAATAGACGTTCAAGGAAAGTTATATACATTCATTTCCACATTTGTGAACTATTCTTCTTTTCAGATTAAATCTTCATGTCATAATAACGAACGTGATGAATCCATCCGTAAACTTACTCTAGCGAATTTTATTCTCGCAAATTTGCGACAAAAAATATACTATTATATTTATGTTTATTGTAAAAAAAATTTCATCTGATTCAATTCATCCCATTGAATCTGTTTTTGTTTGTAACTCTGATCCCGAGCACGCTGAAAATTCATGTACAAACAAATATGAAATGAAATTCTGCAATATCATAATTGATTCGTATTTGATTATTTCGGGCAGTGTTCTACGAATATTATACGTATGAATATGCATTTGGACAATGATAATTGTTGTTTCAACTGCGTCAACTAAATGCGTCTCGTTTATTCGCCGAGGTTATTTCAATGTGTTCAGTCTTCTGGAGATTTAATACGTATATTTGAAATAGTGAACGCAACATTCATTTAAAAGATAAAAACAATTCTGGATATATATTTTTAATTAAATTTCTGAAGTATGAGTTCAAATACGACACACAATCTTGAACATTTGCGATAGATGTAAACATTAATAAAAACCATTTATGACATTATGAGACAAAAAAACCGGACGGAATATTGCATCTGTGCAGTTTTACAAGTGTTATGATATTGCAGAGGAGATTCAATTGATAGGTATCCTCATGCGGATCAATAAATCGTATGCATTGCGCGATTGAATTGGATTTATTATACACGTGACGGTATTATCAATCGTGAACTCTTTCACTGGCGTATAAAAAACGATTTTTTTTCCATTATCTATAGTATTGTAAAACGTTTATAATTGGGTTTTAAATACACGAGCATATTTTAACTGGTAATGATACGTATTTGATGTAATTCTAGAGATGATGGTGTCATTCTCAGAGCATCATACATTTTATTACAATTTATTTTATGTACCTGCACTCCAGAGTCATTCAATAATGACAAAATTGATTAATATTTTCGTTATTACAATATCTTCAATGATAAAGATGGGATATAAATAGTTCTAACGTTTTAAATTAAAATACTTGGTATTGGAGAAAGTTACAATGCATTAATTATCAATGTGTATCGCCGGAGAATATTCAATAAATTTATTACTTGATGTTAATTAAATTATTCTATCACTGCATGACCAATTGCAAAAGCTAGTTATAGCTGATAAATTGGAGATAAAAAAATGTCTCAAATCGCTATTTATTCTTTACAACATAATAACTTCAAGTCCTTCATGCTTTGATATAATGGACAATGACTGGAATCCAATATACACATTTCAACTTCTATAAATCGATTGTCGATTGATTCCATCAATTGAATAAAATTGTGATTGAACGTGAAGTGAATGGGCTCTTTGTGATAAAGGAATAGTCGGACATTACTACCAACGAAATGTCCTCTTTTACTTTCATCAGTTATGTCGTCATGGTTACAAAAGACGTCATATTGTGAAGTTACGTGAAATGAGATTTCAACAGAATTAAAAATATTCCGGAACCTATACGATGTTGCGTTAGACCTGCGCATTATGAAGGCCGGATCAATGAATATATTTAAATAATCTCTATTTTTTTGTTGTACAAAATTTAGAGAATTACGAAATCGAAACTTTCTCATGGCATTTAAAACGGAATACTTGGCCAAGCAAGAGATAATCAATCAGATACTTGTCTTCTCTCAAATCATCTCAAATATATGAGAGCAAACAAATTTTTTCTCTTTATAGTATTATATGAGTACGAATAGATGTTTGTACTTTGTAATCCACTTTTATTTTTAACTAAGAGAATGAGAAGTTAAGAATAATAAATGTATTCTAGAACGAATCCCCATTTATCGAGTTTGTTTCTGATGAAAAAAATTCGCCATAGTCATAACAAAAGTATCTAATATATCAGAAAAATCTGCAGCACTATATATTTTATTCAAATTTTTAAATAAAAGTTACCGCCTTGGATTTTATTATACAATGTGACAATGGACGTTTCATATACACGTGGACAGATATATACATACGTTGTTACGGATAAAATTAAAAATATTGATTATCAAGAATATTAATAGGGAATTACGCTCACGTCTATAATTATAAACACTCATTACCAACCCTGAACAATACATAAAAACCAATTTTTCTGATGGAACTGTCAAATGTTGATGCGAACAACAATTTAGAGTGAACACAATATGGGTTTGGTGATGGCACATATACACATGACAAAAGCTACACAAAACTTGTATGGCAGATTTATTGCTTGGTTAGTCACTGTTGTTATTATGCAAATTAACACAACATCCAGTTCTTTTATTCATCAATAGCATTTCAACGAATATATGAATGTCATAAATAAAATAGAAAATACACTGGATGAAATTGAAAATGGGAATAAATATTTGGTTTGTGTATTTTCACTGTCACTGTTTTTTTATGATATGTTTATTTCAACTTTTCTTCATGAAGCAAAAATCCACTGTGATGATATATGTATCTATGAATAATTAGAAATATTGTTGAGACTTTGCTTGTAATATCTTATTGCATCCTTTCCAATTTTTTTCCCATCTATCCAATTATCAATGCAAAATTCTGATTTGCTAATAGTAAATTTTGGTTATTTCTGATGGACTGAGGAAATTTGTTCAGTGGAGAACTGTCCTGGTTACTTTCACATATATATCCAGTTCCACTTCAATTTCGTCTTGTGAACAATTTTATATTATTTCATTTTCACTGCAATTTTTTCAATTGGTTAGACACAAGAACTCAGCTATTCACTCCACATTTGCTGTTTCATTAAATCCTGAAAGTTATAGATCAAAGGTCTGTAGTCCGTATTATTTTTATTTTCTGTATTGGGAAGTGGAAGACTTGAACAATAAAAGTTTTTGCCAGCGGCATGTCGCGCATGAATTGGCAAACTCAACTTCTCAGGGCTGTACCATCACTTTTACATAGAATAATAATTGTTAAAAAAGTTTTATGTCAACATTATTTTTACATGTATTGGACAATACAAAGAAGGTACAAATGTCCGTTATGAAATAATTCTATAATTAGACGAGAGATTAAGTTTTAATTCTTGGTATAATGTCGGTTAAATTAATATTTATCACAAACAAGAAAGAATTTTTTTTAAGTAGAATTGTAACGATTATGTGGAAAATATTATATTGAAAAGCATGGCACGGATGGTTACTTTTGCATCTTATTCTTTATAGTTTTTTTGTGATACATGCTCTATAGATTTATGATAAAACCCTTCCGAGTAGATATTCTCTTATAAACAAATAAACCTTTGATAAATAATATTATGTTGACAATGCGACGCCTGAGTTTTTTCCCCAAATTAATACCATCTATTTTAAAATTTCGTAATAAAAAGAAGTGAAGAAGAAATCATCGGTCAGCACTTACCTATTAATTCCCGTAACATGTTTTCCAAATTTCAAACATTGTTGCGAGAGAAACGCAGTTTCTCACTGAATATTTGATGCCATTATGCGTCAGTGAATAAACAGTCCTCAACTTCAGCAGCCATTGCTGTCTTGAATGGGATCGGTTGAATGCTTGATGTACTGCCACTATCATTCATGTTTTGAAAGATATTGAATACGTTGTTGCAACTAACGTGGAGATAAAATTGATTGAAACTCAAATTCAAACGTATATACATAAACTACCAAATCTTCCAGCATGAATCGTGAATAACATGATTATATACAAATAAACGAGCGAGATATTGTACCACTTCTCCCCAAAATAGCGATAGCTAGATAGGATATTTGCTGGTAAGCCGGTTGTTCCAACAGCGCCATTTCCTGAGTACTATGAAGCAGTCTTTTGTATTATATAGTTGACCATCGTTCCATCAAAGACGACTATTTTATGAGTCTGGGCTCAACTCTCCCCTCATTGTTCTAAATATATGGGGCGAATGAATGCATAGGCAGTGTTTCCACAATTTCTAATGTATAAAAGCGAGCACGTGCGCACAAGTATATATTATGGACGTTCGAATGTATCAAAAACATTGATCATACTGAAATTTTTATTTATGTATATTGAGAAACAGAATTCGACAAACTATTGGGGCAATAATAAGTGTGATAGCAATAATCATAAGTGATGTTTGAACAAGCATAAATGTTTGATAATGGTAACACGATTTGCAACAGATCTATATAATGTATTTTCTTGATTAAAATTAATGATTAATATTTATCTCATTTGCTACACTTTTGCTAAACCACAACAGATCTGTAATAGATCGAATCATTTGTGCACGGGAAAGTTAATTAAAAGCCTATCGTGAGTGGCCATTCAATGAAACATCACCGAAAAATAATATGTGAACAATTTAACAAAAAGAAAAAACACCGTGATAGAATGCCATTATTGTTTACGTATAATTGAATATAAAGATAGGTAGTCTTTGTGATATCTATAAGATTTCATTGCACATTTTATAACACTGGTTGACGAACTTCATATTGTGTTGAATATTTTTTTGTCATTTGAAACAAACTCATAGATTACAAATTAACATTATACATTTCAAGATACATTTCCTCACACCAAATTCAGATTCATATATCAAATAATTGTGCTATATTGAAGAGGAATACGTATCAATATCATGAGATTATTATGATTTCATTCACAAAGGAAAGATTTGTTTATAATAAACAAGTCTCGTGTGATTGAAACAATTCGAGTTTGAGTTGATTACGTATGTTCGTTTGTTATTCGAAGTGATGATACCATGTTACCACTATTCTCACAATCCTCTCCTGCGTGCATTGGTAATAATAAATTGTGCTGAGTTAGAATTTGAATAGCTACATAGAGATTCATGGAGACAATTAAACTGTCAACTTAAGTATAAGAATAGAAGTATTCTCTTTAATTAGATACTTGTCTACCGTGAATATGTAATTTGTTTAATAGATAATTCATAAATAAATCTTGTTTATAGTAACATTTTTGTTTTTGTTTCAGTGCAGCCATATAGAGATTATCTAAAAGTTTACACAAAAGTCTGTTTAAAATTTGTATGAGTTTTATGACCCAGACTTTTGATAGACAATAACAGATGTTTCTCGCATTTATTCATCTTAGGTATTATCATTGCAGTACACACCGCTGTATAATATCGCAGTGTAATATCGTGAATTAGTCAATACAATGTAAAGTTTTAAACAGGAGAATATAGATGACGATGTTAATTTGCCTTAACTCGAGTTTCAGGAGGTGACTCAAGGGGCTCTGAAATGTCGCTCACTATATCGGATTATTCGCGCGGATTATGTCATATACATATGTTATACAATATACCTCGTGTCATCTATTGTTCGTATTAATCTTCGTAAAACCAACATCACAGTGAAAACGAATTCATTAATGGGATTAAATAATATCATTGTAATGTCACACATTGTTTCCAATCGTAGATAAAATATATAGACAAATTAAATATTATTCAAATGTTGAAGGTTTTAAATATAGGCCACTTGGGAAATCTTATATCCCTGGTTTATATCAAAGAATAGAATGCCAAAATACTACGATAACGATAAAAAATAAAACGCTAAGAATAGTTATGATCATCGCCAGTGGCTACGATCACGAATGAATTGTTGACAGAATATTTTGGGGAAAGTATCCTGCCACAAAATATCTCAAGAATAATTCCATTATAACGAATGGCGATGATATGTATACCTCTACGTATTTGAATATATAACGATGTTATGAATAACAGGAGCAACTGTGGAGTGGATGTCGAAGAAATTGCCAACGAAAATATATAGAATAGAAAAAGAAAATATTCAGAAAAAATATAGTATGAGGTGCTATAATATTCTGTTCTCATAAAATTCTTTTTAAGCCTCTTGCCTTATAACAGCATTGTATATTGATTCGAACGCGGGAATTAGATGTGAACTGCGACCTTATAATAAAATGCAGTAATTGAGACTTCCATTGTATTTGTACATATCTAAAAACTATAAACTCGGATGTGTGCACAAATTGGGAAATTCATTTTCATTACATTATGTCGTGAATATATTCGCATGTGTCTTGTGTGTACAGTAATTTAATGCACGAGAAATCTCCAAAAACCAGCGAAGTAAAAGGAGTTGCCGTGCACGGTATTGTGAACGGATTATACATAGTCGACAATATATAATCAATCGAAACGCAAAATGTCAAATCCTCAACAAACTGGTTGATCTATACTTTTATCCCTTCAAATAATAAATCAAGCTCGTTCCAATCTCCTCAATAACAGCAAGTATATGTCATCATCCTTGATCAATTCCTTTAACTCTGACATAACCTACAACTTGATACCAGCAACCAATATCTCAATGACATATCCACAGTTTACCGTACATGCAAAGTATACTGTGCTTATACAAATTATTTCATCCTGTTTGAAACGTTGCGATCTTATATTCACATCATAAAAGCAAAGAAACCGTAAAATGTTTCTAAATCTATTTATTTCCATAGTAGCCCAATACAGTGGAAGAATATAGGATTTCCACATATGTCAAGTGCATGATCTGTATTTGCATCATTTGGTCTGGATTTTATCAGAATTCTGACAAACGCATAAAATCCTTTTGAGATCAAGTCGATTCGGATGGGTGGCTTCTTTGTAGGATTATCTTCATCGTGCTCTTCCTAAATGCTCTTTGTCTTTTTATAAGTATATAGAATTATGGCGTTAACCATATCCTCATGCAAAATACATTTGAATGTATCAAATATAGCTGGTGCTGATGTAGATATGTGTGGTCTCTCTTTTGTGTTTAATAATTTCATGCGATAGAGTTTGGGTGTCAATTATTCGTATTCTACACCATAGTGTTCTATTTGTAGGTCACAAGTGATACTGAGTTACAGCAGAAGTGGATGGTCCACTATTATCATCATGTTTACATTCTTCATCTTTGCTATTTCCAAATACGTCACAATTTTTATTTACTTCAACTTCGCCCGCATTAATTATTGAATCCTCACCTTTTCACAATTCGATTGAATGAAGTGAAAATCATATGATGAATATTTCATCGTTCGTTATTGATGGAATAAAAGACGTATAAATTACCATCTCAATCGTTATCGACAAATTCTGTTTGTTGAATTCGTTGTGGCAGCCAATTTTCGTTCTCACAGTCAGACGATGTGTCTGATTCCAACGATGATGGCTCAGCTATAAATTCTCTCAAACGCGATTCTTTTTCAGACACGCTCAATCTATAAGCAGAATAAAAAGTAAATTTTGTTATCTCTAATAAGCAAAAAAAAAAAACAGAAATGAATTATTGATTTCAATACTACATTTGTACTTCAAATAAGAAAAAAACTTGTTTGTTACTAATTCGAGTACAAATTTTGAATTTATGTTGAAAATA
Source organism: Zele albiditarsus (assembly GCA_958496275.1). Taxonomy (NCBI): domain Eukaryota; kingdom Metazoa; phylum Arthropoda; class Insecta; order Hymenoptera; family Braconidae; genus Zele; species Zele albiditarsus. Next base: position 2,236,005 of record OY292411.1, read on the forward strand.
ATAATATTGTGAATAAATTACTGTACATGAAGTATCTAATGATGTGGCTATTAATTCTTTATAAGAACACTTTGAATTCAAGCGTTTTCGAAAGGTTTTATTGTGTACGTCGAGGGTCAATTGAACAATGTTAGGTGTGAAGAGGACATAGAATATTCTTCCATTTAAAAAGGAGATTGTAGAACAGTTATGATCCGTCGTGTGACTATTTTTTTTGATCGTATATGTTAGTAGAAATTCAAATTCATGGATGCAGCATGATGCTAATTTTCAAGACAATTTTAAGGTTATTAAAAGATTGCTTGGGGGTTAACTCGGGGAGTCAGTTTAATAAGGCAAAGACGAGTCAATTCATTGTTATATTCAAGTCAGTACCAAATATCATCAAAGAAAACATTTTTAATATTAGAGCAGTTATTGGATTACAGTAGATAATCTACTGTAGGATAAACAGGATAACCGTTCAAATATGAAAGAGGTTATGTCAAGTTATTTCATCGAATATATATAAATTTAAAAATGGTAATCTACTACCTCCGTTGATAAAGAACAAAAGTTACGAAGCCGTAACAATATCTAGTTTACTCGAAGCAACATATTCATCCTATAACTTTTTCAGAACCAAACGTCCAGGAAAATTTTATGAACTAGTTGTATAGGGATAGTAATCGAGTTTAAAAGTTATTCCATGTCTATTATTTTACCAATAACCTCCAGATGAATCATTTTTTCATCCCACCCAAATTGAGATTGAAGTAAAATTGTTCGCTGGGGGCTGCACTAAACTTCATCATCCCAGTCAATAGGGAAAGGAGTAGTGACATTATTGAATAAGGGGTCCTACGAAAATGTAAGATTACAGCCAAAAAATTGATTGTATAAATTTAAAAACGGTAAATTAATATGTTAATGATAAATAATTATCTCTGTATATTTCATGCACAAGCTTTCAAATACATGTTAATTGGTGGATGAAATTTGTTTCAGGTATTCACATGTGTGAAGATGAATACGCAATGATATATGAAGAAGAATCGAGCCTATAGATCATCTGAATATTATATAGATGTAATTCCCAGCAAAATTCAACTGTAGCGCAGTTATTTATCGTTTGCCCGATGTTGACTTACTATCCACTTGGTTAATTAGAATAAGCTTGAATAATTTCAGGCTAAATTTGTGTTGAACTTGGTAAAACAGTGTTGGTGCCCGGGTTTATTAATAATATTGTGATGCAGCAATTTATCTTAATTGGATTCTTACTTATTCTATATTTAATTTTACCATATCACGGTTTTTTTACTGCTATTATACTGTTTTCATATAGTATCTATTTATGTCACCCCAATTTTCTCCTTTTCAATTGTATTGAGCAATGAATAAACTGTTATATAAATACAATATTTTCATTGTTTCATAGATGAACTCCATAGTGGGCGCGTGTAATACGATATGACACATGCCATTATTTTATTCAATTGAAAATAACATCAAAGGAAATGTATCAATACTCTGTGAAAAATAATGACGGATATTGATATCGATAATGCATCAGTGTATTCCGTATTTTCCAATGGAGCAAACATACGTATATTAGTTTGTTCTGCATTGTAAGGACATCCTAAATTGTAAAATTCTTCACATGTATCCCAACAAATTACATCCCACGGAGAGAGTTTCTTGTCGATAAATTCTACTATCACCGTCGCATATCACAAACTAAAAATAACAAAATACTCGTGAGCCACAAAAACAACCAAGTCCTAAGTCAACCTCAAAAGCGAAATCTCACGTTACAAAAAATGTTAAAGATATTTATGTTCAATTTTACTCCATTAATTATTGATCATCATTGTTCAGCCATTTAAACGATTCACCGGATCGATTAATGCGTTAACTTACACACTTTTACTTTTGATATGTCCAATAATTATTTGTTGTCAATCTATCTAATGATTTGATTGAACACCATATGCCATTGAAAGAATTCATCTAAATAATAACAGACATTTTGATATTCATTCGATCTCAGGATTATTGTTGTTGTAATAATTATTACCAATCTAATCAAATTCATTTTTAAATTGTATCGATTTGTCGATGATGCACTCAAGAATATCGTCTTGTCGTGAGATAAAAATCAATCCTGCCTAAGATACGATGGAATGCATCAGCAGTTTTGAGTTCGTGTGCAGTTATACTCATTCGCTGTTTTTTATATTATATTATTTTTGATTCGTCGGTGAACCATTATTCAACGAACGTTGATTGAACAAGAGAGTCGCTCCACAATCTTATTCAATTTTAGTTTATCATGATTGAAATATAGTAGAGCACTCATAAGTGCAATATAAGTTGGAAAAATTAATATAAATTATCAATTAGTTATCGACAATATCTGTAATGATAGATAGATGAATAAATTTATTAATTGTGATTGTATTTGGTTGCCAGTTGATAACTCAAGCATTAATAAAGTGTTCAATCACAATCAATCATTGATATGAAGAGGAAAGAACTGATGTCGTATGTTCGAATCTTGATTCGAGTAGTGTGGATTTCTCTATAGATTTTTCTGCACCCTCATACGAATGTGAATACCCCTGAACAAAAATAATTACTCCGTGGACACAATACCAGGAAGAAAAAAAAACAATGAAAATGCAAATTGAATGAACAATAAGAGGATATAAAAATATATAGGAGATGCGAAATATCTGCATCATAAAAGTGTGAGAGACAGTTGTAACTGCTTCTCAAATGTACTTCCGTAACTATCTTTAGAACCCCGAGCAGGAAAAGTTGGGCGGATGGGGTACCAACCTTACGGGCTGAAACAGCAAAATTATCCTTTTTCAGTAAAATTGCATACTCGACTGAAGTTAATTAAGATATAGCGTATACTTACCTCAACATGATGTCAGGGTTACAGCGAAGTCATGATACTTGAGATGATTGATGTATACTTTAATATTAATTGGTTAATTATTTTTTATTTTAATACTACAGTGCAGGAAATAAGATGGAAATCAATATTTTTCGGACAATACAACGTTTCATGAAAATTAATGTGTGGCACTGTGAAAAATCATCCAAACCCGATTTTTTTTCATACACATTACAAATAAAAGTGTTCTATTGTGTAATTACTTTGCAAAGACTTGAAACATTTTATACTAATGTTCAAGATGCAACCACAATAAATACAATGGCGAGAATGAAAGGTATAGGGATTGGAAGGTTCTGCAGTCACTGCAATTCAAAGTGTGTGAGCATTGCATGTATTGATTATTATGATAAGAATTTTCACTTTAACTCAAAATGTCGTTTTCTCCGGGTATCGAATTTTCCAATTTTCACGGTACAGTTACTGTCGAGATCACGTAGATTATATTGAACGCAGCCCGACATATATAGCTGTTCATGAATAGTCACAGTAAAACATAACCAGCTCAAGTCATGTTTTTCGGACTCAGAAACTCTGAAACGTTGAGACATATAAAAATCACTCAAGCTGAAAATTCGGATAGTTCCAATATTTCTCTCATCATTGGCATATATAATAGAACGCAAAAAGAGCTAGATAAAATAAAGAAAAAGTAAGATAGAAAGATTGAAGAGTACGAGGGAAAAACAGAGAGAAAAAATATCGGAGTGATGAGCACAAACTTTCCAAATACAAAAAATGCATTAGGCTATCACGTTGAATTGGAGAATTGGGGCAGAGAAACGATAGTATTTCCATTGTCACTATATGCATATGTAGATATGATAAAATGCTACGATAATACCATATCAATATGCTGACTAGAAAAGATCACGCTGATATCACTGCGTTAATCCAAGTGGAAATGAACCATTTTGATGGGAAACAAAAACGTTTGTTTTTTTTTTTTTGTCCCGAAATGTTACTGTCATTGATAGTATACCAATCGGTATATGCACACTGACAATTATTGAGTGGAAATATACGTCGAGATAATATTGATCACAGTATTTGTATGTGTGACATATTTCTCTATATAGTTTGAGGTTATCGTTACTTTACAATCTGTGGATTATTCGAAATTCAATTTGTACGGAAACAGGAGATGAATGACTGAAAAAAATTGACTTTCCATATCCAAAATAGTCATGGATAAAAAATTCAGAATGAAATAAAGACTCATTATTTCATTTGTTAATGTTTAGAATCATGGAAGTAATATGTATCTTCGAATCGTCCAATTGTATGGACGATTGTAGAAAGATCAAGGGATTCAAAGAAATTAATTAGTATTAATTTGAAAGATTCCCTAGAAAGATTGATCATCTCCGAACAAGTGTTGAAAAATTTATTAGTTAAATGTTGTTAAATACTAATCCACATATTTGACTTCCAACGAATATTCAACATCTTAATTGACTCGTTTCAATTAAGCTTTCAATTTTAATTATTACAAGATGATTTTGATCACGTAATGAGATGAAATAGTGCAATTTTTGAACGAATTACGTTCAGAAAGATTTATTAAATTGTTAAACTATTTGATGAATTCGTGAAGACTTGAATATCTCAGGGAAATTTCTCGCATTATTTCTTCCTATAAATATTTGGAATTATGAGAGTTATGGAGCTTTGAATGCGGTGTGGCTCTGTAAATAAAGTTTGCTTTCTTGATGCCAATAATAACAACAAAGTGACTGATCGAAAAAAAAAAAAAAAAAATCAATAAATATATTTTTTCAAACCAAAAAATTACTTTTGAAAAAACATTCACGTTTCAAATAACACAGTATTGAACTGGCTGGAGAAAATTGAATTTTTAAAAACGAAAGATCGTAGTAAAAACGTTAATACGCGAAGTCTCATAACTCTCGTGATCTTCAATATTTATACGGATAAAATTCCATCGAGTAGAATTCTTTTCAAGATATAACAAAACTTTTGGCTCTTCTTCATCTTTTGTTTATCCCTAACTATTTTAAAGATTAAAATTTTCACTGTACCACTTCAATCGTGATAAAAAAAAAAAAAATGGTTTAACTATTTGTGTTATCAGTTTCTCCAATTATTTTTCCAAAGAATAATTTTCTCTTCAATATCTAATCTACTTTATATGTGTTTACTATTATTTGCTTATGACGATGATGGGCATCGGACGTGTATCGAATGTTCGAATAGAATCCATGACGTAATAGAATAATAAACAGAAAAACATTGAGTAAGAAACTGGGAATATATTAAATGTAGTAAAAGTATCCATTACGAAAATATCTGCTGTGATAATATTTTCATTTCCCTGTCCTCTGTTCATCCAATATAATGGTTACTATAGACAATAGGATCAACATAAAATATTAAGTCAATAGAAAATGATATTTTATCTCAACTTCGCCACTACATTAGTTATATTAAAAAAGTTTCTACAAATATTGTTCATCCAACACTAAACGTGGAATAATTTGGAATATTTTTCATACGCATTTCATTCTCAATAACATATACTGCATTGAAAAAATAAATTATCAATAATAATAAGAATATAAACAAAAGCATGCAGTCATGTAAACATACATATTGCTATGAGGTAAAGAAAGTGAATGGTGGAATTCGTTTGAATTTAATTCCAGATTTCCAAATGAAAAACACCACGCTCGTGCAACGGATGTTTATATTCCGTTAGAGATTATCATCTGCCCTTCGTCAGAGCATGAAAATATTTAAATCACTGGCATGCATGCCACAAAGTTTTGATCAATTTTCACTATCAATAATTATGTATTTTGTATGCAATATATAATTATAGGAAGCGATAAACTACAAGATTTATCATATCCATAATTCTTGATGTAAAAACATGTAAAGATTAGAGAATATTATATATCAACTAAAAACACAAATTATTATTTCAACAATTTTAAATTAATAATGAATTGGAAATGAAATTAACAAATGTGATCAAAAGATTTCGAATCATAGATTGTTTCGGGTCTTTGAAGTAGCAAAGAGTACAAATAATGTAGGGGATGATTGTAGACTCAATGATACTGCGTCTGTGCGAGCTCCTTCGCTTAAGGCGCGGTAGCGGGGCGAATGAATTGACGCGTTTGAAAGCCAACCACTATTCAGTCATACTCGCACCGCTTCCGTTGAAAGCACGTGGATAAATTCGGTTGTGAAGTAAAAGTATATTTAAAAAAAAGTTGTACAAATAATCAATAGAAATATTTGCAAAGATCTTTATTCAACTTTTTTGTTAGTTGAAAAAGAAAAGCAACGCTTACCTTATTTTTCAAGTAACGACATAAATCACTTTTCAACTTGAAGGGTCAAGTTTACCCATAGAATTAAAAAATTACGGAACAAATACACTGCAATTCGTTATAATACACAATTAAAGAGTGTACAATGAATTTACTATGAACTAATAGTGGAAGTTTAATTTTCACATTATTATTGTGTAGTGATTACTCTTTGTTTGAACAGTAAGCTATTGAGTGCAGCAAAGTTTTCCATTCAATGCTAAATACATTTATTGCCCACGGCTGACTATTCACCAACCATGACTGCTATATATCATAAAGTCAACAGAGTTTTCAGTACTGACCATTTTCAGCCATGTAGATGATATGGAAATTTCACATAAGGTTTGCTCACAACATTTTAGTTTATGATATTAATTCTATTCTATTTTGCATTTAGATTCTCTTTGTTGTATACTCTACATAGTAACTATTCTATTCAGTCAAAAATATGCGCATAAAACTATACAAAATATTGCACACATGCATGGACATCGTCCAGTCTGTTACCCATGAACAAAAGTTTATAATTCGCCGTCTATATATTTTCGTTTAACTATATCTTCCAATTCTAAAATATTAAACTCTAATTGCTATACGTTATCGGTCAGGTTTCTATAGTATCATTCTACAATATTTTTAGAGGATAGTGATGACAATTCTAAATTGACGAACAATATGGCACCGAAAATGTAGTTTATATAAATGATACATTATTGATTGTTTTCTTTCATCGTTTGTTAAAATGAAACACAGTATTACAATATTCAGTGAATGAATCTACGTAATTTTAATCTTAACGCTATGTAAATAATTAAATCCAAAACATAAGTATTCAATCAGTAATTATATTCCGATATAATTATAAGAATATCAATAGCAAATTTGATGCTCAGATTGTTTTCAATTAAACTTCAAGACGTTCACAATTGTAGAATGTAATATAAGTATCTGATGAAGATAATAAAGGAATATGATAGTTGAAAATTACATTTCTTATACTTTTGTCATTTGTAAATTGAAATGAGGATGAAGTGAATGAAGTGAATATAGCAAGAGAAAGTTTAGTATGAAAATAATTATGTCACACATTGATCTTCTTCATGTGACATGAGGAGTATTATTAAAATAATTCCATTCTACAATATATTTAATATGTATCCAACTACCATAATGAGAAATTCCAAAGGTGATATATTCACTGGTAAAATTTGAAGTAAATTATTCATGTCAACTTATTAATATATTTGGAAAACTTTAGTGATCACAACATTAAATCACGGTATAAATGCTTAAATCAATAACGATACTCGAAAGTTTGGTTACATAATGAGGATTTTACTTATTTTGATAGCGTTTTATACGTTTGAACTGTCGTTTATAAAAATATTACTCGATTCAAAGAAATGAATAAGTGTTATTTCAAAGATTTGTTATTTAATTGAATCTCTTCAATCAAGTTTTGGCAAATTTATCTATTTGTTGAATGTTGTTAGATACTAACCCACACATTTTACTTTTGTTGAGATGAAACAATTTTGACAATAATTTACAGAATTCATTGTTCGGTGTTTTGTGTTGATTTATTTTTTCACATTTGCTCATACTTTTTATGTATTCTAACAGAATGAATTTCAATTTGAATATGCAATTCATAAATGTCAATGCACGGTTGAGGTTCAACGAATAAACATGTTTTTGAAAAATTTAATTGATGAGGATCAATCACATAATCAACATCAGAAATAAATTACAACGCTCCAGAAAATTTCTCAAACCAACATTCTAAATTATCAGTATTATCTTTTACCATGTATAGCATTGATAAAGAAATTCTTCATCTACATATAAACTAAAATGTTAGCGCAAAAATGATTTATTATCATAATCAAATGATTTTAAATTATTACTCCATTATTATTTTCAATAAGATCATACATCAAAGTTTCATCGGTTCTGGATAAATTCATAACAATTAGATAAGTAGATTGTATTTGAACGGTTCGTAGTCTACGTAATTGATTTTCACGGCGCTCTACGTTTAACAAAAATGTATATTTAACTTAGGGTGCGTGAAACAACAAGGTGGCAAACTTCTTGTGAGTTCATACGTGATGGTTAATCAATTCAGGTCAAAAGTCAATATTAAAGTTGGTTAAATAAAACCCCATTAAGGCGATATTTTAATGTTGATAGTAAAAGATAAAGCTTATATTACTTTAGCACACCAATTTTTCCTTCACGAATGCAGCGAAATATTTGTTCATTTTATACATCAAATTATCTTCTATATATTGTAATAAATTTTACATTGAAATGTTTCATATTACATACTGAGAACTCAACTGAGATATCACTGAATTCGATAAGATTACAACAAATTGAAAAATTGACAATAACAAAAAAATCTAGATAAATTTGTATGAAATGTATTGTTGTGTTTCACAGTTCTAATCAACTGGTACAATAATAGTACATGAAGTGACGTTAAAATAATGACAAAATTAACTTCATCATCAGATTGAGTTGATTCAATTTCTTTTTTGAGTGAAATATGACGAACAGAGTTTATAATTTGAATCAATATTGGTATGAAGTTAAAGCGCTACATAACCTATAGAGTAAAATCAGCCCATTGTCAAATGGTAAAACCACTAAATGCGGTTGATTTAATGACATGTTCAGGTATTATAATTTCACTAAGAAGTTGTGAAAGCTAAGTATGTGATCAAAGAGAAGAAGCTAATTGATCTGCCCATGTACTAATGATTTTATTGACCAAAAATGGCTTTCAACATTACAGAATTATAATTTATTTTCTAACTGAAAATAGAGAGTCATCAATTTAATATATGATTGTTTCAAGTGGAAATGTTTGATGACTCAATTACATTCTATATAATGTATAAAAGTAATAATAAAAGGTTATCCTTTCTTTCGTTGTTTCCATTGAATGTAAGAGACAAGAGAATACATGACAGGGATTATCCGCGTATGTATTTTCTGACCCTTCCGCAACCTCTTATTCTATTCAACTTACAACGTGTAGTTAGAATGATCGCATTTGAGGTTGAATAAACTTATGTCAATAGTTGTTCCACTACCAGTTTTGCGTCACTCGGTCCAAAATTGAGTTTCAAAACCGACAAAATGTTATTATTCACAGTACAAATGGGACAAAATTAATTAACTCAATTTGAAATTGTCACCACTTCAAAACTTAATGATCTAACCATATATCTATATACGAAACAACTGTATTATATGTCATTTGAATAATAATATTTCCAGTTAGATAAACCCGGTTGTATAGTCAAATTAATAAAAACTTTCATGTTTTAATTAAAAAAAATTTATTCATTTCATTTGCAATAATGTACACTCAATTCACGTATCAAAAGTTTCCATTAATATTCTTGACTGTATTTCATAGTGATTCAATAAACTTGAATATCAATATGAATATCACTGATTGCACTTGAAATATAAAAAGCGAAAAAGTACATAATTTAATTAACTGAAATTTTTTTCATATCAATAGCGCAATTATAAATGAATCGATTCATTTTATAAATCAATGAAAATACAAAGCATTGTTCACTTAAAGTCGTTATAATATTTTCTTGCTATGGAAACCATTCCAATATCAATTATGAATTCTTCACCTTGAATAAATAAACATTGATCTGAATAAAATATAAAATAATGTGCTTAAAATACGAAAAGAATCAGATAAAAGATATTTAATTTAGAATTCGGTATTCGAACACACGACATTTGTTAATGATCATTCAGTTATTCATATCCATGCTTCCATTATTACTTTTGGTTTCAGGTTATTCAAAGAATAATTAAATTTGAGTGACAAAAAAAATTGCTGGAATCAAAAAATAATATGAGCATCGTGTACAAACGTTAGTCCCTTCAGCTATTGGTATAAATATATACGAAGGGTAGTAGTGAGATTACTTACTTTCTTAAGTAGTTTTTTTTTTTTATTGTGTATATATAAACGACGTATTCACATATAGAAGAGAACCCACATTTCTCAAACGTGTTTTCAGCAATGTTTCCGCTATAATGTGAATGCGAAAAGAAAAAAAAGAACGACACCACTTGTCATTTAATCCGGCTCACCCTAATATGTATATAGACATAAATAAGATGAGGGTCGAGATCCCATCACATTTATCCAGCTACACATTTTTTTCTTTTCAAAAACTCATCAAAACTGCCATGATATGTCACCTTAAACACGCATCAATATGTCGGATTAAAAAGGACTTTACGCTGAGAAATATGATGTATTAAAATCCAACTAATTTTATACAGATTATATTGATTTTGTTATTAAGAAAATTTCAGTCGTATCAAATTTATTTTCACTCCTTTTTTTTTTGCTTTCTTTCTTTAATAAATTATGGAAAATTTAAATGTTTCATTCAGCTGCATTTAGACATTCATAATTATGTTGTTCGAATGACATAACCTAAATGTTTTATAAGGCAATTTTTTCTTCAATTTGAAGTCATAGCAAATAGTTGTTGGTAACATGAATTTATCTAAGCCAAGAGTTTATTGGATACATGAATAAATGCATTCGTCAAACATCTCTGAGTGATACTTATTAATAGTTAATGGCATTTTGTTAATGTTAATCAAAACAGAGAGTTGTCATTGATATATATCTATTTTTATTCGTCTTCAATATTCAGCATAGTTAAAAAAAATGAAGATTTAATAAATCTGATCTGCAATGAATAGGTTCTTGTTCCGTTCCATTAACGCACTTCATAGACTAAACTACAAGAGAGAATAAGGTATTTTATTCAGTTTGTATTTGCTATGGAGCAATTCCAATTGCTTAAATATCACAATATTAGTAATTATTATTGTTACTAATTTTATATTTGAAAGAAATCTTTTTGAGTTATGATATTAACTTACTTTGATAGATGAAAAATAATTAACACGAGTTAATGATTTATTATAAAATTATTAAGTACTTGTTGAATATAAAGTGAATACATGTGATTGAATATTGATATACAATGAATTTATTATATGTTATTTAAATACATTACCCATACTAATAAACATTCACTTAATACAATCACTTTCTATCTGAATGAATGATATATTAAAAGCAATATCGGTATATCGAATGTAATTGAACAGTTTATGTGGGCTACGGTTAAAAACATAATTCATAGAATATTAATTTCGTTCATGGAATTATATTGAGTAAACTCTCGTCTCAATGTACTGCATACTAACAATATTTCTACAATATTATTACTAAATATCATTAATTTCATTCACTAGCTACATAATCGAGTGAATGATTAGTTTTTTTTTATTTATTTATTCGTTATTAATTTCTTAATTAACTTTCATTCTCCAAACTCGTGAGAATTCAAATTCCACACTTGATTATCATCTATCTTTTTGTTCATCACATATTCTACGCAATAATATTTACAATTTTGCTATCAGATTTTACTGAAAATAGTAAATTTAATTACATATTATTATTTCATATTTATGTGTATCAAAATAGCTCTGCCACTGTATTAATTATTCCCTGTTATTTATCAATGTTCTTTACATACAAAAGCAATTCCTTCTAAATTCTCTTATAAATGAATGAATAAATAAATCGTCTTTAACATTGAGCAGTTATATATATTGTAACGTCCATAACCTGTAAAAATTCATTAACACTTTTTACCGTAACACAAAAACGTATTTTGTCATTTAAATAAAAAACAATTTCAAGATAAAAATATATCCAACTATAGCTAGACAAAAATTTGGACACAATTGTATTTCTAACTTTGTAAATAAAATTACAAACTAAACATGCGCCTATCGCTGCCATGATTATCCAAGTATATATAATACATGTTATAGTTAAATATCGACCAAACTTTGAATACCGACAGAATTACCTTCACGATGTTATCTAAATAGAGAATTCTGACCATGATTCGACGACGAGGTCCCTAAAAAGTTTCACAGACAGGACATTCGCAATAAAAGTTTACTTACATTCATTTTCACAGTAGTTATATAATTATGCTCCATTCATTTTTACACTCTGTGTATAAACAAAATTTCATGAAAATCACCACTGTCAATAATAACACAGAGGCAAGTGTTCCATCATTACAAAATAAGAATGAATTTTTCATTTCCACCACTGACACTTCTTTCAATCAAATCCATTCGTTACATACATTATTTCAAGTAATTTACAAACGCCATCATGAAATAACTTCCAATTAAAATTTTCTCTTTCATATTCATTCTTTATATTCCAAGTTCAATATTCTAAATTGATTATAATTATAAATGAAACAATATCATTCAATTCATACAATATTCACGTCTCCCTAACCACAGCTATTGAAATTGATGAAGTCATTGATAAAATAAAAAAAAAATAATTCTTTGTCGAAGATAATAATTTTTATTTTATTTCCCCCGAAAGCTATTTCATTTTATAATACCAGTTGTTCATAATTCCGCTCGTCTACTTCTTTCATTTCATTGTCTCGTTTTTCTTTTCACATCTCCTCGTAGTGCTTTCCTCAATTAAAACTCTATCAGTGTACATTATATTCCATCTCTCATTAATAACGACATTTCATTTTCATATTTTCCACCTATGAAGACACATACAATAAAATAAAAAACTATTCATTGAATATAAAAGAAATCATGTCATTTGTCCTACATTTAGTTATCTGTCGTCTATAAATATTTCTATTAATTATTTGTGTGTATGCCCACTACTTTTCAAAATTGTACCAAAATTTGCGGTTCAATTGGTATATCATTTATATATTCAAAACATATGGAAATGAGTGTATACACCTATCAGAATATCAAATATCAATACCAACAATCTACACTGATTCCACCTTAAATTTTCAATTTTCAATTAGTCAAAAATCATAATTAAATGCAGAGTGCACTTGATTGAATTCTCAGTTTCCTCTTGTAAAAGCATTTCCTGCCATTCAAAATAAATAATTGCATTGAATCCTCGCATGCATACTAAATACTACAGAAAGGGTTTTATCATGAAATATGACGTCAATCATATACACTCATGGTAGTACCACTATTGTTCAAAACAATTTAATGACGCCCACATAATCCTACAGCCGGATGATTTTTAATAATTTATTACTTTCATAGTGTTGATAATAATAATAATGATAATGAGGTAATATTCTCAGTATTCATTTTTACAGCATTATAACGTTTACATTGTTGTATAATTTTGTATTATGAAAATATTAAATAATAATTTAATATTTTATATCTGAAATTCAGATCTGATTTCTGGAGATTTAGATGATGAAAAGTATCCAGTGAGTTCATCACTTCGCAAAGTTTTTTTTTATTATTTAGAGCACTTTCTTATAGATATGAAGAATTACAAAAACCTCTTAACTGCGTGACAAATTTTTAAAAATAACTCTCAGTATTTCAAAAGTGGAATTACTTTCATTTTTATATTTTCACTTTGGAAAAAAAATTTTGCTTCCTCACCAGTGATTCACTTTGTATCATAACCAGAGACTGAAGATGTCTTTAAAATATTATATAATATATAAAGCGTCACTTGACGAGTGAACACACAAAAGACGACAGTAATGTCGTGGAAAGTGTTGAGACATTAAATATCCTTCAGTGATAGTAAACTCAACAAACGTGGACGCTTAAAAATTGTCAATAAAATTCTGTGAAAAATTCAAGATGAAAGACAAATAATAATGACAAAGACAAAACGATGACGCATTCAAGAACTTTTCTTTTCTTATTTTAAGGCCGTTTATCCTGGATAACATTCAAGACGCTAAAATTTTCTTAATTCGTTATAGAAATAATCTTTCAGTAATATCCAATGGCATGTATGACATTTTTCAACACAAAACAATGATAATCACTTCACTACCGATTTTCTTTTTCCAATTAAATGTTAATTCCAATTGGAATAGTTTCGTTTATCTCATGGATCACACTGCATACATGCATGCAGTTAGTTCGTCCAATTACTAACCCAATTCTTTTTATTATTACTTTTTTAGCTCAAGCGGGGAACATTGAAAGAATAAAAATAATTGTAACATATGTCTGTTGATGGATGTATACCATTGTGCTGTGGAATATGATTCGTTTTATAATTTATATGATTGTTACTTCGTAACCGTCTATTCGTTTTTATTTAACGGATTTTTAATTCAATTTTAGAATACACGTCCGCAATTGTTTAATCAATTGTCAACTTCATACAACAAAAACTGTTTCATTAAAAACATGAGAAACTATTACTGTTTAACAAACTGTTGTTGGAAGAAGACGTGTTTCTAAAAATGAATACTATACCGCTTAGACTTTCTATACAATCTTTGTTTTCAATAAAACAAGTAACGTCCTCGTTGACAATCAATATAACGCGCACATTTAATAAATGTTATATTTATAGTAATTTTTTCTCGTTGAAATATTCAAATGAATAATACATATTATATTGTAATATGTTAGAACAGAGAGTGAATTAGTTTTAATATTCTCTCAGATATTTCACATAAAAACGACGGTTTATTAATTATTCACAATATGTATAAAGTCAGGGTCTTCATAGCCACACGATTGATAAATTTATTGCAATATCCCCTGTGGCACTTTTTATGTAAGAAACAAACTCTGAAACTAAACAAAATTCTGAAGCAAAAGGTGTTTAATGTACTATTCAAAGTATCAAAGTGGAGAGATGAAAATAAGCACGTCCCACGTACACAAAGACTGTATAATTGCAAAACTTCAACTGAAACAGATATTAAAATATATATATATATATGTTAAAGTGATATGTCTAAAGTCGGGAGAATTACACCCATTTACTGCGATTATGTATAAGTGAGAATACAAGATGATGTCAAACCGGTGAATGCCACCTCTACCAACTCAACAGATATTAAAATTGTATGTCAGAAAAACATTATTTGCGATCAAAAGAAACTTTGTCGTGAAAGAATTACATTTTTAATTGCAACATTTTAACTATTTAAATGGGAAATATTTATAACTATAAGAGATTTATTTCCCATCTCTAAACAAACATTTTTCAGATGCAAGATCGTAAAAGATGATAATTAACTAATTGAATAAATAATTGTTTCCCAATAGAATAATAATGATCGGTGATGATTCCTGAATGCTTCAAGATTCCGAATTTATATTAATACAATATTATTTCTTCGTTAATGAATATTTTAACTTTTGTTATACAGGAAAAGACTAGTTTGATATCTAAAGAATGAAATAATCATTAAAATACCTTCCGGCAATAATAATAGAAAGGTTAACAAATATTCACGATAATAGACCATTATATGAAACGCTAAATAATTACAAAGCTTCATATCTACAATTGAATATACAATTTGAGTCTGGACTTTAATCAATCATAATTATATCAGTAACTGGTGACAATTATGTAATCATTACTAAATCATGACACGTTTCAAATAATCTCGAGGGAACTAAATGAGCTGGCACATTCTCCATTACCTAATTCTCCTTGCATTCTAATCACGTGAACAATAGTCACATCATAACCTATACTATAGTATACGTATCCTCACACATTACAATTCACGTTCATAGCATATCGTTCTATATAATTATGATCAATAACTGAATATATACTCATTCATACAATCCCTTATATACAATTGATAAAATTGTCAAAATTTCATACTAATGTCGATACTATTTGCCATAATTATCTATTTTAATAGTGTACCGAGCATTATCATCAAGTTTAACAATATCGATTTAGTTACATGTAGTATTATACATAGAAGATAAAGCATATCGCCTACATTCAGGTATCAATACTCCCTTCACTATAGCGTAATTTGAGGCAACATTGGGTCGACTTATGCAAAGTGTGCACTTGATATATCGGATGAACGGAGACTCAATGTACACACAACAATACTGATTAAAGTCATATAAGAGGGTTCAAGACTATATATATCTTGTATACATAGGTGATGTGATGTCAGTTGATGAGGAAACATGAACTGATTTACTTTATTGGAGAACTTCAATCATACCACCACACATTCTGTGTTATTTCAAACAATGAATAGAAGGAGAAATTAATTTTAATAGTGAAGACTTTCATGGTTGAAGAAATATTTAATTCTATTCATTCCAGAGACTTCAACAAAAAAAATATTCTGCATAGAATTTTATAACATATACCGCGTACAATTTATTATGTGTATCTTATCATTTCCGGAATATAATCGGAAATCTTCCAATACTCATTTATAATTGAAATATTACGCGACTATATCATTAAATGAAGTCGTTTTTGCTTTTATATTGCTACACACCTAGAATTATTTATCAGTGGAAGAAAAATCTCATGAATTAATTATGTATTGTTGATGGAATATATTGTCTCTGGTGGAGATTGTTTTAAAGTGTCATTCCGTGTATTAGTTTGAGGCGAACACTTGCGGGCTTTATAGTCCACTGGAATTACCCTACCTGAGGTCCGGGGGAAAAAAAAAAAAAAAACGTGGATCATATAGGCGCTCTTTGAGAACACCAGATTCCAATTAGCAATATCACCCGTGAGTCCATCGCTGATCAACTATTAAACAAATAAGTTATCAACAAGAGAATATTCAAAACTAATTCACGTGATTTTTATTTACTCAACACTATAGGTTATAATTATTCGAGTAGAAATACTCTACTACCGAATCGTTCATCAACCCTTCATCTTCAATAAGTTATATATTCCCTATATCAGATTACATTAAATCGGCAAAGTGATTTTATAGAAATTACTCTGCAGGAAAAAGTTCTATTGTCAAATAGAACATTTTCTGCATTAAGTTGAAAAATTAATTTGAAATTAGCGGTGAGTAGTAGAGGATTCGGTAAAGTACCATTCGATTTGTTATTATCGACTGTATTCATATATAACTATCATACTTCAGACAAAAAAAAACCCCCCAGCACAAGTTATTAACATTTTTTCTATCAATAACACTCTTTTCACAACTTTTAATTCAATTGTCTCGCAGGTAATATTGCTAATTGAATTCAAGCGATTTCACAAAGCACTTTGACATGACCTTCGTAATAATTTTTTGGGTAAACTACTTTGAGTGTACCATTGAGACTTCACAGTTGTGTTGGAACGTGACTCAGAGTGTATTGAATGTATTCCTATACAATTCAAAGATTGCAATCTTAATAGCAACAACGATATTAAATGTGCAGTTGTTTAAGTAGTGGAGAGTTTATATTGCAAGTCTCACTGCAATTGAGATACCGCAATGTAAACTACACGAAATAGTCATTAGGTTAATACTCGGTTATGAAATGACATCGTCAATGAGAAACCTATGAGTTTAATATTAAATTATTCCACAAACACAGTCATATGACATTTATATGAATATATGTTATGCTTATGTGTATGTTTATTCAGTGGAACATGATTAGTAGCTAAACAGTTTGAATTCTCCTTCAAATATACGTTTGGAACTCGTATACACCAAGAAAACTGCATAATGATGGTTGGAATATTCGTGATGCACACTGGGCGCCATCAACGTCATTCACGTCAGAATTTTCCTTCCGTTCAATTATTCACTCAAACGTTAAACTTCCCGTAACGCGAAGTTTAAATTTCCGTTGAAGCTCAAATGTGCGAAATCACCATCACCTGATTGTCAATCTTTTAATCAAAGTTTTTATCCATTTCTACTCAAACTCAATCACTCATAATTTCTTACACATCTTCGTAAACACGTTTCACAACGCCAAAATTCCTTCGCTTATTCCTCTTCTATTTCAGTTTCATCTCTTTACTGTCTTGACTTCCTAGCCCTTTGCGTTTTAAACCTCACGTTATTTAAGTCCTGTATCGATCCACCATTCTTGTGTTTGTTGACATCTAAAATCAAAATATTTTTGTTATTTCATTGAAAAGTTGCACCAACTATCAACAAATACTCAAACAACCATGTAATTATTGATCTGAAAATTAATTCTCCATTATTGCATCCCGGAAATCTATATCCCTATGTCTAATCGTCAATATTAAAATGGTGGGTTACCCTCTGAGGGTAACGAATATATATTAAGAGAATGTAAAAATATATTTCGTATGCATTCAGGTTATTCAACTTTTAGCTGGTTTGCGAATATTCGGTATGTATAAATATATATTATCAAAATATATTTAACATAAACAATTTTTTTTATATACTCCAACTATAAATTTGTATTTTATAGAATGAATTCCATATAATTCCAACGCAATTATATACAGGAGCTTATACTCCCCTCATTAACCAGATAAGTTTAAAGATAATTAGGTTCGACGAATGGCCCGGTCTCATCAAACTTTATCCATTAACTTCACTTGAATATCCATGTCTATCATCATGATCATGAATCAACATTATCACATCTTTTCCAGTCGTAAATAATAACTTCTCCCATAATTGTCGCAAAATTTCAACAGAAATTCTCATGATTATGCATAGCTATTAGTATTCTCAGTGAGATATGTCGCGGACAGGTGTCTCATATACATAATTAAATACAGACATATGAATACTGATTTATATATGTGATTTAGGCATGCTCGATTGGCATTGATGATGTTCCGAATATCGAGTATGGTAATAGGCAGCACTTATGCGTTCGCATCAACGTATATACAAAACTACCCAGATTGAAGCATGTGTTGGATCATTGACTGTGATAAATTTAATATTAAAATTATATTTAAACAGAATTGAATAATTGTCAGCTACTATTGAATATGCAGAGTTTCGCTGGAGGAAACATTCCTGATGGAAATTCGTTTGGCTGATTGTGCTCTTTTTTTCTGTTTAGCTAATTATGAAGTTTCGAATACCCATATTCAAAATCGAGGTACGATTCTCTAAGACAAGAACTTTCGTGCCTTTGGTGCTCTATTCAATTGAATTAATGTCACTATAACCACACTATGTGTAATATTGAAAACTTTGAACAATATATTATTCATCACATATTTCAAGATTATGAAGAATAACATTGGGAAATTTTAAGGTTATGTCTGCTGTAGTTTTTTTTTCTGATACGTACCACGAAGTTGTATTATTGTATTATAGCTGGATTCGTATTGAAACATTCTAATAAAAATTAAGAATAAATATGTAGCAACGTATCCAGAATGAACTGATATAACCACATGTTGTAGTGTTCCAAAAAATAGATATTAAATTTTCTTTTATGTAATATTCGTTTTCATTCTCCAACGATAAAAATGTGGATGAGTTTTCCCGTAAAATTGGAAAACATCCTAAATATAAAGATGAAAGTTAAAGAATCGATTGTATTGAAACAATTTGGGTTTGAATTATATTTCAATTCTGCAACGGACGACAGTGAAATTAAATGTATTCATCAATAAATTTAACCATCTTGACAAATTAATATTCAATAAAAGAATATTGAATCGAACAATTTGATTGCCAAATTACCATTCCGTTATGGCGACTACTTTTTCGATTATGAAAACATATATATATATATTTTTTTTTATCCCAGGCCAACACAGAGAGTGCAAACATGTCCATGATTACGCTTGAAATATTTCATCCGGTCTAAATTGCAATGCAGCAGCATAATCCGTTTTTTTTTACCACTAAATTTTTTACGTGTTATATTGAGTGGTGAACCCTATCAAAACCTAACAAGAACTGATGTGGTGTGAATAATTTGTCACTCTATATATCACCAGGGACAAAAATTCTGATGAAAAACAATTCATTGCAACATTCCAAGCATTTATCCAAAAATATAACCAAATTATGACAAAAATTGTTCTGTCGAGAAATCGAAGTTTGTTTCGTGCTTTATTATTGTAAATAATTAATTATGTTCTCTAAATATGGATGCCCCCTTCATTGACACATCAATGTGGTAGATATCCTTTTAAAATTTTCCACTCCTATAATCGTTTTTATTCACGTTGTTTTATTTTTAGATGAATAAAATGATTTCATCCTTATAAATTCTTTCTCAATGTACCAATATTTCGTAACACTTTTATATGCACAATTCTTCTTTGTCAGCATGATCATATTTTTATTTCATGCTACCTTATGAATGTGAGGACATTATTGAATTTTATTTCGTGTTGTACATTGCGGGAACATAAAACGCAGAGAAAGAAAATATCTATATAGATTTGTCCTTTCGCGTTGATTTTCTATAGAATTATTATTCTTACCTGCTTCGAAGGAAAGACGATCGGTCGCATTCACCGACATAACTTGATTTTACTAAAAGCATATTGAAACCTTTCCAATGTTACGTTATCGACTAAAAGTTTTGGTAGTCTCCATTAGTTTAAGGACATACACTTCCAACTGAACCATTATGCAATATGTTCACTTCATGCATTATTAATACATTCATTGCCACTCTAATAAAAATGTGTGCATTAATAATGTCTTATTCCAATTTTATTAATGCACAAGTACGAGACTAAAATAATACACTGAGTTATAGAAATGTAAAAGTGTTGTTCAAACAGTATAATTTCATAACGGATGTTCAACATGAAATAATCAATAGTATCATGAAACAATGATACCTAAAACTAGATTGATTCAAACATATTTTGTATAAATAACTTGCATCAACATTACAATATGTATGTGGAATATATTTGTTAGTAGAAATACAGAGCGTAACACTCAAAAACCCAGCAAATATATATTGATTTTGGAAGCTGAGCACATCTGATTGCAAAATGTAATTGGATGGTTGACTATTTACTTAATAAACAGCTATCCCAATAACTATTTCCCCTATAGAGTTGATATATATTATATCAAGTAATGATAAGAAAATATTGGAATCGTACAAAGTTTGATCTTGAATGGTCTTGACACTTCTTAACATTTTTTATTTTTTCAAATCCTAAAAATATGACTTCATAAAACATTCTGTCCGACTGCCTATTCTGATATGCGCATGTGTGTCTGCATTCAATATGAGTTACGTGATCTTGTGAACGGCTTGCTATACAAAAAGTTTGAAGATTTATACACAATACGTCATCGGGAAAACAACATCAGAGAAACGAAAAACTTGTACATCACACTTGAATTCTACTCCTGTATTGGCTGGATATTATATTATATAACTATACGTATATATTTTCAACGATTGGCCGATTCAGTATTAAATCATTTGTATGTCTAAAGTAAATAGTGAAATACACCTCATATATTTGGACTCTTCAAACAAAGCAAACTAAAAAAAAAATGGCACTGTTCCAATTATGATATTTAACTTTGAATATTCTCTATGTATTATTTCAACATTCAAACTTCCATATGATCCTTAAGATATTATATATGCAAATAAACATCAGAGAGTCAATGATCAATTTGGAGAACAATCTGTTTCCGTTTCAGAACCGGATACATTGTATTGTGCCATGATCAATACAAATGAGGAATTTCAATTTTTTATTAGTATAGAGCATGTGAAATGATTTTTTTCTACTACAACCTCAAACCTCCCATCGTTTTAATTTGCACGTAAAACGAAAAATTTCCATAGCCATCAATTGACATTCATGGAGAATATCCAGCTGCGGTGAAGATTTATTTTCTGATTCGTCTTTATTGTTTACTATGAATACTGGTTTAGTTCAATACGTATATTGAAATATCCCGAATATTTACTGATACCGAGTTAAGTGACGTTACTCCCTGCGCTGATTTATCGTATACGCATGAATAAATACATATGTTTAAATATAAAAGATTCTACATGAGCACAGTCAACTGGAATTTTAGGTTATACCATGTTTTTATCCATTATTCACCATTATACCTGAGGGTTCAAAAAAGTATGTAGTGTATACAATGTATTACTTGTCGCTATATTACATGAATTCTATCAGGTCAATATTAAAAAAAGAGCTCGTTTATATCAGAGAAATTCATCAACTTATCGTGTCTTGAAAGATATTTATTTATCCCAAACAGTTCCATTGGTCGCAAACTAGTATTACATTTTGATCAACGATATCCCTCATTCCAGAAACATTTACAACGTAATTATAGATTTGTTTATAATGAACCAATGTCGTTCGTGTTAAACGCTTCGAGTTTGGATTCACTATGTATATATTCCATGACAATGGATGCATCTACCAATGTTATTGGAAATTAGAAATTGATAAGATGCAACAAAATAAATACTGAACATATCTCGTTTGTCACTCTATGTGGCTGGCATTTATCCCAATTATATTATTCAACTACATAAATTTCATGATTATGTTCAATAGGTGCAGTAAGATTACAAACAATGCAACTATTAACATTACTACGAAAAAAGAAGCAATTCTTCCTGCTATGAATTGTGAATTCATAGCAGTTTGGCGCAATAAAAAAGAAGACTTGAATATCCAGTTTCGTTATTGTGAATAAAAGATTCATATACAACCATATCGGAATGAATGATTCAGTTAATATAAACAAATCCCTTTTTTAGTTACAAAACAGTGTTCTCCAGTGTAGATAGTCGTTCAACGAAAAATTTTCTTTGATTAACAATAGTTTGAGCAGCAAAGTACAATGCTCACTCAGTAACTTCACCTCTTTAATATTTCAACTTCATCCAATTGTATCTTTGCACCTTTATCTAGAACCAGCAAATCGCAAAAGTTATGTAAAGAGCACTGTTTCCGAAACAGAAACTAACAGTAAAGTACAAAGAGTTTCTTTGTATTTATTTCCATCATATTTCCTGATAAGTTGTTATACAAGAATACATTTTCTACTATTCTACAGTCCAATTCATCTGTGTCAATTCCATTGCATCTTTATCAAATCTAAACACAGCTGTTTTCATTCCATTAATTCTTTTCCATTAACTACTTGAATTGTAATTGTTTTCTACTTTATACAGTACGGTTGTTGACAGTACTACAGCAAGAAAGACTTCTACCATATGTATACCTCTCTCATTTCCTCGGTATTTATTCACTTCAGCATTGCCTCACAAATTCATTTACTTAATGGAAACGGTTGGATGTTCTTCACGTGCAACTGAGCTCAGTCACAGTTCCAACGATAGAATAAATCTCACCATCGTTTTATTCCATTCATTCTTTTCATTTGCTTCAAGCATGGTCACATATTCGATTAAGCGTTAAATTCAATTTGTATGCAACGTGTGATGAATACTGATAAATACCGCAACCTCAGAAACAGAATTGTAGTAAATATATGTATGAGAATGCAATAAGGGCTTAATGGTAAGGATTTTTTTTTATCAATCTTATACTATTGCAGAATAATGATTACAGTTACATTTACATTACCAAGATATGAAATACAAATAATTTTCCTTCTTTCTACTCAGCTTCAAACATTTTTGTCTCTCTATTCCTAATCAAAGTCATAATGAATACAATGTTTTCAAGAAATAAAATTCTTCATCAGTAATTGTGATCAATATGTTGAATAAATGTTAATTATTAGGTCAGATATCTCCATGAATTATCAGAAATCAGAGAATCGTTTATAGGAAACTTCATTGGAAAACAAAAATATGTATTACATTGAGTTTTAAAAAGTATGCAGAAAAATGTTCATAAAATATCCAGAGGAATGTATACGTGGCATAAATTTCCACAAGACCACCTCACAATAATACCTTTCACGGTGCCAGCTGTTACTTCATGGGTTTGATCTGAAATCAATTTTTCACATTGATAATTCGTGGTCACACTACCAGATAATATCATCAGGGTCACAACAGATCAAATTGGTTGCAAGTTATTTTCCAATTGCTGTCATACAAAAACTATTTCTCAAATTAATAACAAAAAATTATAGAACATCCTTTTAACATTCTAGAATATGTGAAGATAGAAAAAGTAACTGTCATTAAAAAAATCATTTCCTTTATTATTTCAGTTTTTGCTATAAAATTTATGGACGATTTTTGGACCAGTTTTGGAAGTAACAGCTGCTGTGCACACACTGACACTCGGTCACATAGACTCACTTTAGAAGATACCACAAACTCTCTAATTTCAGAAGATACCCCAAACCAACGGTCTTGCCACGTCGTCGAACCCCATAAGGAGCCACAAACTTATCAATACACATAACCTCAAAGTTTAATGACGGGTCAATTTGACACCAAGTAATTAGAAAAGTTTAATCTGCACAAAAAAAATTTGTACTACACTGCATATTGAAATATTTTGAAATCGTTTCACTCACCCATCTTTGTAACGACCTTTCACAATCAGAGAAATTTCATTTTATTAGTAGGCTTTTAACATGTAGAGAGTTTCAAGCTATTTGCAGAGTGTCTGCAAAATAAAACACTTGGATTTACAATGTAGTGAAAGGCAATCTTTTTAAGTTTAAAAAAAGTAATAAAAAAAGTGCAATAAATCTTGAAATCATTCTCACGAGTAATAGATAATGATTTCAAGAATATTTCTGCTAAACTTCATTCGAATTGGTCAAATAGTATCTGCGTTGTGTCAGATGCTGATTTCGAAAATGTTTTTTTGGAAAAAAACAAAAATGCTTTCAAAGTTAGGTTAGTTCAATTACCACTCGATTCAACCACTGAAACATTCAGTGATATAACTCCATCAGGCACTTTCACAAATGCCAAATGGAAATTCATAAAATATATATCCCAATTGATAATACTAACAGGATGTATTACTCTCAAAAAGTATCTTGTTTCAACTTTACCAATGTCATGTAACCCCACAACTCATAAATATTCTTCCGTGACCTTTGCTATTGCATTCATGCCTTTATAGTTTCCTCAAACACACGCTCGCAGCTCATATATATCACAAAGACGTAATTCTCTCAGCAAGTATATCATCGCAGAGAAATAATACACACACCTCAATGTTCCACTTCATCACGAAAGAGCAATCAGGATGTACCAACATTCCCGAGGGCATCAGACTGAACTGCGCTAAACTTGTATACACAATCAACAATGCGGTAACTGTGAAATGTCGACACGAGTTCAAGTTATTGAAGAAAGCAAAAATATGAAGCATTTCCACATTTCAATATAATATAACAATAACCATCTTATATTTCATAATATCGGTGAACTTTCACATGATTATTTATAAATATAAACAAAAATGTGGATGCATATGCATGAACAAGAATGATGAATAGGTGATGAAGACAATAAAGATGGATTATTCAGCATACATGTCCTTCACAACTTTTCAATATCAGTAAAGTGGCTTTTGAAACTCGCAGTTAAACACTGAAGTTCTACTATATGAATGAACAAACACAGAGGAAGAGATATTTATAATATGTGGGCGGGTATGATGACGGTCATACGTCCAAACAATGTGGATGGTGGAGAAACCAGCATTAGAATAATTACAGGAAATAATTATAATCATATGATCTCAAGTAGACATAATACCAGATCCAATAGAATTATTGGATAAAGGACTCCTTGGAACAAATTTATATTATCGATTACAACAAAATTATTCATTCTATGAATGAAATATAATAAAAATTGTAATGCCATTCTTGTCAGTTTCAAGAAAATCGATTCATTGAGACGGGCGTAACAGTTTTAGCTTCTTGATATAATTATCTTAGCACTTTAGCTAACCGAACTTTTCAAGAATTTATCAACTGCTCATTCCATTTGACGATAATTGTTTCAGGAAATTTGCATATAAATTCGTTCCATGAGATAGCAGGTGGAGGAATTAACAAGCTTCACTTGGGCATTTGTTGTTTCAACAAGAAAACATAGATTACTTGTTATGTACACTGTACAATTGTCGAAGATGCTAAATAATTCCATTCAACATGTATCTGAATAATCATATTCATGCAGATGTTTCACGATAACGCTGTAAAACCACGTTTATTCTTTTCATATATATAAAAATTCTCTGTGATCTGTACCTAAATTGAAGTCACCTATAAATAATTTGAATTTTTCAACATATTGAATTCTTTTTGTTTCTATTGCTGTATAAATTTCAATGATTTTGGTAGAGACAGTGGGCAACCTTCTTGACTATAAGAACATTTCCATTCGTTATTTGAAGTCAACACAAAGGATTTAATCATGAGTAGAGTACCATCTCATGAATGCTGGAGAAATCAAAGCTCTCGGTGCTATTTTCCGCAATCAAAAGCACATAGAATATACATTTTCAAAGTTTCACATGGAGATGCATGAAAAACTTAGGAATTGGAATCAACTTTTTCTCTTTCTCTTTAGTGTATTCTGAATATCAACATAATGAAGCGTTTGATGATGAACGCAACATCAAATTTCATTATTCTCGGATTAACTATTATTATTGTGCACATGTCTATGCAATAAGAGCATTTTCACAATACGTCTATGGTAAAACGAGAAACTATATCGTTACACACAAGATCTCAACTGAACAACGGATGCCATACTCAAATCATGTATTCACACATTGCTCATTATTAATATTGAAGTTATATTGTAATATCTCCTTAGTTTCTTGGATTTTACTAATTAATAGAATCGCATAGACTCTATTGTTGAGTTGTTCTTGAATAGAATTATTAGTTATATAAATTATTCAACAAAGATTATACGTCGAAGAGTAGAAAGTTCAATCACATTGTAATAGCTAAGATCCAGAACAAATTTTTATAGATATTAAAAATATCTCTGAACTCTCAACAACCTAACCTCAATTTATAATTAATTTTTTAAGTATCTTGCGAAAATCCGTCATTGTTTTACAGTGTAACTTCAGTTTTATCAATATATAGTTACGACTTTCCATTTGGAATCTGACATATTCCAACAGGTACATCTTTGATACCCGTAAAAAATTATTCTCAAGCTTGAGTAGAGTAATTTGAATGAACTAAAATACCACTGAGTTATTTTAAAGTGATGAGAACTATCAGGCAAAAGTTTTTGGTTCTATAAAGTAAGCTAATTTTCATTCTGATGATAAAATGTACAAAGGGAAAAATAGTAATGTTAGAAATAACTTTTGGAACAGTTATTTTTATAGAAAAAATGTCACAGAACACAGTTCTTAAATAATAATTGAATGCTTTTATCAACCAGGCTATCCGGGTATTTGACATTCAATTCATCTCTATTCATTCGTTTATGAACGCCACAGGTTCTCTGCCTACCTATTAATAAGTAGAGGATATACTTCTCGCTATAGGGAAACAGAGACCGAAAGAATTCATCTCTACTAAAATTTGTCATCTAACACTACAAAGTGGGTATTTATTTCATAGTTAAAAATATTTCCCACAACTTCAGTTTAATTACTTCGCTAGTGAGAATTACATTCACCTAATTCGAAAATAAAAATCTTTATTCTACTTCGGATTAATTATTGTCACTTTATAATTAACAAATCTACGTTTTATGCTCTATAACTTCAATAATTTTTGATATTTTGGAATAAAACTTGATAGAAGATTCCATGATAAAATCACGACATTTTGACATCCGTATTTATTTTTCTATCCCTAACAAATTCAAGAGATGAACATTACATGAAAGAGTCCAATTTTCCGGGTCATCACCGTAATGTTCCCCCTTAATGTTCTCAATACTAAAAGAGCATAAACAAGCACACACGACCTTTTGGCATTAGTTATCTGATATATGTACATGCTTTATAATGCTTATATATCAATATTACGAACACAGCAGAGACTTCATAATCACGATAGACTTTGATATTGAATTCACATGGTATTATCTATACACATGTAATATATACGTTTGTATCGCAGATACATCAAGACCCTGAGAGCAGAGAGACAATGGTCCAAAAACAATGCTGCTGTATCAAAAATGAAACATCACTATGGATAAATGCGGACAAATATTTCCTGGAGTAATGACCAACGAAACATCATCAATAGACGAATGCAAGGAAAATATAACATTGAATGTATCACTTACTGATACAAGCCACGTGACTGCGACTTTTCAAAATATAAGTGAAAATGATGGCATTGCTTGTGATAATTTCCTGTCGCCCGGTAGCGTTTTGGCAACAATGTGGTTTCAAACTACCATTTATTTTCTTTATTGCACTATTTTTGTAATTGCATCACTTGGCAATGGTCTTGTTTGTTATGTTGTTTGTAATAGTCCACGTATGAAAACAGTAACGAACTTTTTTATTGTCAATCTTGCTGTTGGTGATATTCTTATGACTATCTTCTGTGTACCTACGAGCTTTGTCAGTACATTGATACTTCAATACTGGCCTTTCGGTTCAGAAATGTGTCCTACTGTTAATTATTCACAGGTAAATAAAGGATCAATTGTCACTGACAACTGTCATTCAACAAGTTTTGATTAATTGTAATTTGATTCATTGTTCACAGGCAGTGTCGGTCCTCGTCAGCGCATACACACTCGTTATAATCAGCATTGATCGTTACGTAGCAATAATGTGGCCATTGAAGCCACGGATGAGCAAGACACAAGCGAAATTGTTGATTCTGGGCGTTTGGCTGGTAGCTCTAACGGTCTCGTCACCAATCGCCATTGTCTCACGTGTAATGCAACCCAACGAACTATACAGGAAGTGTGGGCATTATATTTGTCAAGAATATTGGCCGTCATTACATCAGCGGCAAGTTCCATTACATAGTCATGGAAATCGTAATTGCGCATTCGATTTACTACCATGAAGAGTACTTGTCATCACGTCATCAACTCTCCAAATCCATTTTTATTATCAAACAAATGATCTTGAGTGACTGTGATCAGAATTCATTGTTCAAGCAGACTGACGTAATTTAAAACTTGTCAATTAAATGATCATACAAAGTTTATTTCTCTCACATCCAACAGATGCTTTTATGAGTTTCAATTGCAAAAATCACATTCAAATATGATTTCCACAACTCAAAACTGCTATAATTATTCCCAATAATTTTTCATACTTATATGATCAATTCTTCCATTGAAATATTCGAATACTGGAATCTTTTACCAAATCCAAGTGAATTCCCTACTCATGGAGAAATGTGAGGTTAGATAAAATTGAAACTCAACAACGACTTTTAACATTTTCGAATATATATTGATATAAATGATATTATATCTCATTTTGCCTGGTGTCTATCATAAACATAGTTGATCCTCTCTTAAAATCAATAATGCACATGCATGTACGCGTATGTATGTATCTCTATTTGTGTATGGTTATAGAGAAAATCGAATAGAATATCTTTGCATATTTTGTGCAATGTAAATTTGTAAATTCTCATATATCATCTTGAATGAACAATTATATTTGAATAAATTTCCACAGATACAATTATTCAATCGCGTTGCTGGTACTGCAATATCTTGTGCCAATAATTGTCCTGTCGTTCACCTATACGAGCATTGGTATTCGAGTTTGGGGAAAACGTCCACCAGGTGAAGCAGAAAATACTCGGGATCAGAGAATGGCAAGATCAAAAAGGAAGGTATGTAAAACACTTTGAATAAAATTCAATATTAATAAACCCAGAATAATAATCATAACGCCCAAAGTCATTATCAGAATGGATATTCAACAGTTGGGTACACTGTTGCTATTATTATATGCAGTTTCTTGACATCATCGTACTTCCAAATATCAAGATTGATGGCCCCTAACATTCCTGATTTCTCTAAAAACTATCTGTTTAAATCATACACAATTATTCTATGTCTGATCTCTCTTGCAGTCTATAAATACTTCATTGATTCTTTCAATGTATTCGAACTAGTCATTCAGAGGTTATGATTTTCAAATACTAATTTTAAAAGATGCAATCTCACAGTTAATGAAACCAGATATCGATTCACCTTAATCACTCAATGTGTATGGATGAATTTAGTCGAGGCATACCACCAAGAAAATGCAGTTAACTTTAATTACATTATCTTCATTTAAAGATAATAATTGCGATTTTATATTGTTGGTTATAAAATATGTGAAAATTATTAATATACAAGTGTTTCAAAGGTTGTGAAAATTTGTAACTTAAAATTTGATGAGTAATAAGAATGATAAGTTGCAACGTAGTTGATAGACATATATGGTCAGATAAGACATTTTACATGATAAGCAACTTAGTTGATATGCTGGTTCACCACCGCATGAGGTGAAACTCTACTTTAGTTCAACAGATCTCCCACGTTCAACTTAAGAGTACAACTTCGAGTTGAGCATCGAATCATGTATCTCTTAACTAATGTATCTTACTCAAAACTTCAATATGATAGAATTTCATGTCTCGTTTCAGGATTATCCAAGCAATGTATATATACGCCTTCGGTTTACTAAAGAACACTCTTAGGAAACAGTTTAAACATGATTCATTTTAGCAATTAGTGCACTGTATAGAAACAAACAAATTTCTTTTCCTGTAATTCTTCTTGTTGAAGATTTCTTTTTGGATACTCTTTCTCAACTCCTTTACTATGTCCTCGTTCACCAAACGCATTCTTCAGACTTGTCTCCCGTGAACTCTTATAAGGCCGACTGCGTGTCTGTGACGCAATTTTCTTCACCCTCAATATGAAAGGTGGGCGTAGAAATATCAAGAGACGCGGCAGCGTCTCGAGTCAAGTACATGCCAATTCGATGTCACAAACAGAAACTGGAGAGGTACCACTATATGCCCATGTCAGATAAGAATTCTCTTCACCACTGAAAATATAATAGCCGACCACTTGATAATTATAGTAAATAAAGTAATATAAAAATATATATATGTATATTAGTTTTCACCAGGAATTAAGTTATTTTATACATTAATTGCAGGGTTGAAGCTGTCGAATAAATATGTCACATTTCTTGCTGACGATACATCTTTCATCCTATCTCTCACCCTATAATAATAATGAAGATCTATCATCACATCGGAGACATATGTTTGTTGAATATAATTATACAAGTATTTTCGTATATTATGAAACTTTTATTCTTACATCATAGTCCATATGTCTTTCGATCTGTTTGTGCCTTCGTATCTTCGTAAAAAATATTAAAATATTATTTTCGTGAATGCATATTGGTTTAATCGACGAGTATTTTGTCGATGCGGTTGTCTTCTAGTGCTTCAACACTATAAGGAACTACATAATCGGGTTTTCTAAATATTACGATCATTGTTAATGAGAAACTACTCAACCTATCGTTCTTTACAATTCAAAGAAATATTTTAAAAACTAGAATAAACTCTGGAATGTTTTTTTTCTTATCTCGACATGAAAAAAAAAAGCGATGAAATATTGGTTCACGAAGCCCTTCACTGTGAGACACAACAGAATTTCCAATTGATTGAAACTTATATTTCTAGGTTATATTTGGAGTCAAAAATCACCCAATTTATTTGTATCTTCAATTCGCCATTATATATTCATCGTTTTTACTCTCTATCACATTATCTGTTTCATCCTATTTTCACGATCAAACAAAGCAGCTTTAAGTAAAAATATATATCCATCAAAAGGATTATTTGTACAGCCACCCCAATGTCAATATCATCAGAGGCGATAAATTGTCCGCGCGCCCCATTTCAGTACACCCACACTTCCAACACACCAGATTAAACTATGGATTCTGAATATATTGAATGTATGAGAAACTGTGGAAGAATATTGAATTTATAAACATTAATAAACATTATTAAACAATTTTTTTCCAGGATTAAGAATTCGAATTGAATTAGGTATCCAATTAAAAATTTATAAGATGATAATTGTGAAAGTTTGATACAATTTCAATGGAATCCAATTATTAAAATTAATCACGATTTTATCGATAGCTTAACACACACACACACACGCAATTTCTCTAATGAAACATTAATTTTCCATCTTCTAACTTTCTGATAACAAATTGGGGAGAGGTGAAATTGAAACTCTGTCGTTTACCCATTTCATTTTGTTGATCTGCGCTCATGGTATTTATCAACGAATAAATTACAACATTGCACTTATGTTGTATAACATTTTATATGTAATTTTGTTAATTGTCAACTAGACATTTCTCATTCGCTTGCTACCTGCTACACACTGAAAGCCACCAGAAAGATGGGCTTTGATAAAATATGTAATATCAAATTAAAATCAATCATGATAATGTCATGTTATTATCAATTCTCATTAAATGCATTGAGGTGCTAAATATATTTTTAAATCCATCTTGAATTTTTTGCTTCCGGACATATTTCTCCGTCTGATCCTAAACCATGTGGTGACGTTGATGCAGTATTTAAATAGTAGTTTCCCTGTCTGTAATCAACAATTTGATACATCAATGAATAAAGTGTTAGAAAAATAATAAAAATGAAAGAAATGATTCTCTGTTGTATATACGCACACGTCCAACGGTGTAGCATATCCCATTATAACTGGTGGTTCATTCCGTTGTCTCTTCGTAGGACATTGAACTGCTGTAAAAGCTGTTTCATTTACCAGTGACTCAGAAAAGTATATCCAAGATCGATGATGACTGCAAAAGTCTGTATACACGCAAACAACATTAAACAAAAGTATAAAATATAAAGAGCAAAGAAGTTTGTGATTTTCTAATGAAATATAAAATTGTTCTATCGAAGCATTCACCAAACTTATAAGTCTTTATTGAACATCTCTTTAAATAATATCAATAGCTCACGGGTGTATTTTCTTCAACCGAACAGTATTCACAACTTGTAAAACTATCACCAAACCCAAATCTATTTTGCTATAAAAAATTGAATAACATTGATGTTAAAAACAATACCCATGAACTATTGGAACGAAATAAAACGTAGTATTACCATCGTAGCTAAGAGGTATAGTGAACACGGGACAACCAGGTTGAATTCTTTTTCCATTATTTGGCCAAAAATCCACTGTACCCATTTGACTGCTAATACCATAAAATCCTGCATCAGTATGCATAACTTGAACATATTGAGCATCTTTGGGTCCAAGGGGATTTCTGATAACGATGAGATCGAATAGTGGACCCGCAGGATCCAATGCTTGGAAAAAAAAACATTTACAAAATTTCGCAATTGAAATATAATAAAATTAATTCCTAAATATTACACAAAAATAAAATTGAAAAGATTTTCTCATTTATTGGATATAAAAGTGGACGAATTTCCAGTAGTTTTTCTTGAAAGAAATGTTTATATTAAAATGAAACTTGTTGTTCACATTGACTTGTCATTATTAACTACAAGAATATTATGATCAACTTATTTTAAAAGTGATAATCAAATGCTAATATTTATACAAATCTAATATAGTTAAAGCTTTCTATATACTGAATCCTTTCTCATTGTTCTCATTCAACAATTTATAACTATTTTGATATACTGAATGTCGACTCAAAATTTTGACTATATATAGATTCAACAAATATGAAAGAGAATCAATTTTTCTATTCAATAATGTAGAAAACTTTGTCAAATAAAATAATGCACTGTTGAACTAATTTGTGTGACATATAGGGATTTCATATGTCTATAATAATTATGATAAGTTTGTCGCCACTAACCTACAATTCGTGTTATCAACGGATCCAAATTTCTACCAGCTTCACCAGCTACATGACAGCCCATGGAATGTGCCACAATATAAAATGATTCAAATGGCATTCCCGCGTTGAACATATTTTTGATAGCTCTTGCAACATATTTACCAACATCAATTACACTTCTTGCTACCTCAATATAATTGTGTAAGGCCAACACACTCCAATCCAGTGCTATCACGTTATGATCGGAACGGCTAGAGTATGCTGTCAACATTTATCCAATTTGATTAAATAAATTGAATCAATAGTTTATTTTGTCAATGTGAAATTACAAAACAAACATAGAACATCGATTGATTTTAATTATCACATTTAGACAATACTAATTGTAAATTTAGTAACCACTATCGACACATCTTTAGAAGGGAAATAATAATTCTCAATCCAATGTCTATTTTGTATTTGAAATAAATATAAATAGTGTTTTTAATTTAAGTGCCCATTTTAAAACTTCATTTGAGATTAGGAAATTCTCAATTCGATTCATCTGAAATAATTATAGTTATGATACATAAAAATACCTGCATATAACATTGAACAATATAATCAATCTTGATTCTTGATGAATACTTCTTTTGCAATGCAATCAATATACAATACACGTTTGAGAACGTTTGTATGTTTATTATGCTTAGGTATCTTAAATTAATAAACCATTATGAACGTATCATTGGAGTTCACTGATTAATTGTTTATGAAGAAGTGACGTAGAACGAGAGAAACATTCTATAAAAAAAAAAAATAACACTAAAATAAACATGAATAAGATGAGAGTATGATCATCGATGATGAACTTCAGTTTAAG
The DNA here is from genome assembly GCA_958496275.1 of Zele albiditarsus. Lineage (NCBI taxonomy): Eukaryota > Metazoa > Arthropoda > Insecta > Hymenoptera > Braconidae > Zele > Zele albiditarsus. The sequence continues at coordinate 2,270,807 of OY292411.1, forward strand.
AACAAAAAAATTTAACAATTCTCGAATAAAGTTAAAGAATGGAATTGGAGTTTAAATTGAATTTACGTTGAGTCGAATGAATAAAAAGAAAAGTCTGAGATACCCACAGAGTGGATTTGAAAACAGTGAAAATAAATAACAAAACAATAGCTTTTAAAATGGCGATTGGAAGGAATAAAAGAAACGAAGAGAAGACAAAGGAAAAACAAATGAGCGTGGCAACATTCATTCATCACTCTTCTCCTGTACGTTAATCTACTTCAATGTTTGCTCCATCCATATAAATTTATTCATTGTTACAAATAATTGATTTACCTTTAACCACAGTGCTGAGACTTTTGCTGTCTACACTTTCTGTATAACCATGTATATACAAAACGGTTTCCTTCTCTTCATCTATGCTGTCAACCAGATCTCCAGCATCACTCACATGCACATCCTTAAACTTTGTCCCATCAGATCTGACAGTAAATGAAATAATAGATAATTATCAAACATCAATATCAACATATGAATAAATATTGTTACAATATTGATTTAAAATTTTGATAAATATACTTGCCCATATAAACGCAAGAAAATAGAACTTAGTTGCTCTTCAGTAGCAGCACGAACCGTGAAATTCACTAAATTAATTTTGTTTCTTCATTATTTTCACCAATATTATTAATTATTTTGCAAAATTCATCGATTTTAATCACTACTAACGAATCAGCCTGGTAGAGCAAATAACATCTCTAAAAGATGTGTAGTTTATGATGAGATCGCAAGAATCAATAATAAATTTTATACTGATTGATTTCAGAATCAATTATTTATATTTATATATATATAAATTATATACAAATCTTTTTTGTTTTTTTTTTAATAGAGAAAATTTGTGTATACTTACAGTCACCATTGAACAATACAAAATAAATAAGTAAATATAAATAATAGATGACTTTATTGGTACAACAGATGGACATTGTTCAAGTTGTCGAATCTCACGTTGCAGGTAATAATACAGCCGCACTTATAAAGTGGAATGGTCACGCTAAATATAATTCCCCCAAACGGTCACCACATCTTATCACGGCTTTAAAATTATTCATATCAGACGCAGAAAAATTTATGGCGTGTTTATTCTTATCCACCTTGACAAGACTGCCTGTGCAATCCTAGTTATTGCTTGACAGTGATAGAAAAAAAAAAAAAAAAGTAACTAAAATACGTGCTTTATCTGCAGACATTTTACTCCATGCATTACTTTTTCCGAATTTCTCATTATTCTTCTCAATCTTAAGCATATACAAATCATCACTCACTTATTCTTTACTCTTCCGTGGAGGAAAAGAAAATCTTTTTTCTTGTGATATAATCATTTGTCCGAGCACATTTATGCAATACATGAACATAATTTATAGCTGTTATTGTACTATCGTTAAATGTAATGATGTGTATCTAACTGTGAATCCTTCTATCTTCATCAATTACCTAGTAAGACAAAGTTATCATTTACCCTGCTTTTTGCACTATTTGTCATGCTCGTTACAATTATATATATATAGTTTAATATCACTGAAATTGCACAAAAAATTAATACGTAATATTAGTACGTACTTTGGAAATATGTAAAAAAAAAACATTATTTTCCCAAAATTTGATTCTAGTTTCTGAAAATATATTTTCACTCTATTTGAAATAATGTCTCATTGATAGAATTAGAATAACAAATTAATTGACACCACGGGAGCCGATCTCTACAAACATTTAAAAGTTTATTTATTAAAACGTTAATCATTTTACGTCACTTAAAGTATGTAAATCGTTGAGGGATAATTCAGATGTTACCAGCTAAACATTTTGATTATATAAAGTACAAAAATGTTAGAAGAATGTTTCTCATCACAACATAATATTTTACATACATATCACAAATCGGATAGAGAAGAGTTATATAACTGGAGAGATACTTGTTCTAGTTTTGTTTAAAATTCTGAATACGTAGATAGTATATACGAATCACTGCGACGAGTGATGAAATATAATAATTCAGCATAATTTTAATTGTACAATTTGAGATGTCCGGAAAAATTCAACTGTTTCGAGTTACGCCTCTCTTTTATCACACATTCGGTAACACACTTGGATTTATAGTGAAGGTAATTCAGCGCGGTGTCAGCATCCGATCTATATACCAGCACACAGTACACAACTATCAATTGATATTAACAAACACCGATAAATTCATCCTTATGTTGATAAACATTCGTCTGTTGGCTCATCTCATGAGAGTTCACAATTTTTTTTTATATAAACTCTCATTAACAAAGATTTCACGGATGCAAGAAAGAGGCAATCCAATTCTCATTATACAGAGTGGAAGGATAAAAGATTCTATACATAACAAATAATACCTATAAGTTTATAACGTACATTTTTCCTTTTTGATTGAAAGTACAATAAAAATTATATCGCTATTACTTATTTTTTAACCAATTTATTATGTCGAATTCCACCTTGGCCTTCAACAATTTTATCATTGACAATGCAAATGTTTTCTCTTATTTTACGGTTTATTATTTCACTGACATAGTTATATCAGTAGCATTGAATATATATAATGACAAAAAAGATGGAAGAATATATGTATAGTTATAACAAAAAAAAAACAATAAAATAAAATAAGGATGAAAGGAAAATGTGGTCTTTGACTGTGCATTGACAAACATGTCTTCAACAAATCATTGGAGCGAAAATCTCCTGTCGATGTCAACATGTCACGCTCAATTCTTACTTGTCATATATAATATTGCAAGGGAAAAATGTCAGACGATAGCAAAAACTTATGTCAGTTATTCATTATATTTGCTCTCATATTTTTATCGATTCGTTGTCGGACACGCCTTTCACTTCCTCTTCATTTCAACTATATTCCAACTCTTCGGAATTACAAAAACACATAAACTTGGATGTATTATCGGCCAAGCAAATAGAGTTCGTATCATTTATTTTTTAACGATTACACTTAAAATATGTAGAATGAAATAACAGTAATAAAAGGATTATTAGACTTCATGTAAGTACCTTTCTGTCGGGTATCCATATCAATGTCTTTCCTACTAGTTAATTTGTAAACAATACAAAAATTTACATTCTTTTCGGATTCAAATATTAATGTATACATTATACAAGAGGAAACATCGATTGGAAGAAACGGAAAATAGATATTTCATTTTAAAATCGTTTTTAATAAAGATAGTTGAACATGTAAAAGTAATTGATGATGAAAAAGTTCTGTTAGAGATATTCAAAATCCAGGGAACAGCACTGCGTCATGTGCAGGTGGATTGTGAAGCTGTATCGTAATCTCACCTGATTTCACTTATCCTGTTGATCAGCGATGAAATTAATAGATTTCATTCATGTATAGTGTCGTATTCGCCATAGCCGTGAGCGCGATAATTAGTCAAAATGGCGACAGTCTGCAATACTGATTCAATGTACAATATCTCTTTTATCCGATCAACCCCCATCACTAATTGCATTCAATATACCCTTGATAGTATATAACATGTACTCAAATTATTTCTATTGATTATCTTAACATTGAGGACGGTGAAATTAATTTCTAATATTAACGAGACGCCAGACGTTAAACAAAATTGTCCCAGAGAAATATTCAATTGAAATTACGTTTTTGTACATTTGTATATAGGGAAAAACGGTGCTACAGGGGTCTTAATCTTCTGATTTCCGTAACTTGCACACCAGATATTCATAACAACCTTTCAATAATAATAGTTCCTGAATCGTGAAAATTTCAACGTTCAATGGTGGCCCGAATTATATCACGTACACTTGGCACGATCTATCATTATTAAATTAACAGCAGGATAATGTCGAAAATGTTATATATTTACGAAGCCAACAGTTTGTAATTAATTACAATTAACAAAATAATTTTTTCGGGCTTAATATTTGCACCCTCCTTATACACTCATGGAATACGGGTCTTCATGTACAAACTACCTTCAATTCTCACGACACCATTTTGTTGCATCACCGCATCTGACCCGCTACACCACCACCCCTGGAGTGTTATATATATAAGAAACAAGAACAAATTCAGTTCAAGAATGGAATGTAGATTGCAAATATATGAAGCCAATGTGAAACATCGATTCCATGATATTCACTTGAGGCGACTAGCCTGCGGGTGATTTTGGATGCATCCCAACAAATCTTGTCCTAGAGATTGGAGAAAAAATTTTCCACTTTAGTAAACGTTCTATATGTTTAGTTCAATTGTCATTGAAATATAGATATTGTAAAAATGTCGAGCAGGGGACTGGCCTGAATCAGCGTTTACAAACTGAAACTGGTTAATTAACCTGTCATTTTTATATTGCGCTTTGAATGAACGAAACTTCGGATTAAAATTCAGAAAATTTCGAAAATAATTAAAAACGCTGAAAATTCATGAATATGAGGGATAAGAAACTAACCTCAATAGTAGCAATAATTTCTGCTGTAACAGTGTCTGCAAGAATTTATGTTCAATTCAGCCGCAGGATAGCATAAAACATTCACGATCTTGGCAATGTTCCGCATGATAGTGGCACACATCAATCTACTGTTCACAAATTGATCAACCCCACCCGTCGTTTTTCGTTTACAATTCTTCACATGGCCAACGACTTTTATCATCTGGAATCTTGATAGTTGAAAATTTGCATTTCGGTATTAAAATGCATGAATTGATAAATGCATAAAATATCGAATTGAGATTTCCCTCGCTGGTCGTGAATTCGCTTCCTTGACATCGGCTGGCGACGAACAATCATTAAAATCGGACCCATTTTTGCTCATTGATCACCGTCTTTTTCTTTACAATTATTGCAGACATCAAAGTCCTAAAGTACAAAAATTTCCATGCAACAATTATTGAATAATATTTAACCACTCAAATTACTGTACCTGAAGTACAAAACGAATACTGATGTGAATTATGCGTACCTCTTGGTAAACCTCCTGCTTGGTCTTGCATGGTACTGGCAACCACGTGCCTCTTCACAAACGGGAAATGTGTAATCAGTGTCATATACAACTCAGCGCATCTCGACCACGTCATCCCTACTAATTGTACGGAAGTTGCGCAGCACAGCGACGCAGTAGCAAATAATCAAGATCCCAGTTTCCAGATTTCCCGCACAACTTAAAAATTATATTACGAATGAACTTTTGTTTATAGAGAGTTCAAAGATGCACCATTCGATTCATTTTCGCATATTCACAGTATAGATATAATAGAATATGGAAGTAGCGAAAATCTTCTAACCAATCTTAACCTTTCTTCTATGCATCAAGCTGGAATTGATATCAAACCGGAATGTCGGTTTATAAGTAGTGTCATCACATTTTTAATCAGCAACTCGAACAAGTATTAGATGTTATTGACCTAAATCATTTTTAAATTGCTGAAGAGTTGAGTGTGCAATGAAAAATTTCAAAGCGATGAATATATGAAACATGAGAGCTTTCGATAAAGAAGAACTGCAATAACATAGCAGCGTTAAGCTGCTATGTGCAATATCGAGTTAGTCGGCAATTGTTAGTAAATTGGTGCCAGTTTTTTCTAGGAAAAATCACTCTGTGATTGAAAAAGGCCTTTTTTTATCTCTAACTCTTTTCCTTTGTCATCCTCGCACCGCTTATTTCCACCCTGTGTTTAAACAAAACGACGATCCTCATATCCTCTCTCAATTTTTTCATCTATCAATTGATTTCTATTATGAATTGGTCACTTTTCGTTGGTAACTTGTGCAAGTTCTTGCTCACATCCAATAATTTGTCTTTTTCTGTGCCATCTGGGAATGGTTTATTCAGGTCAAGCTCTGTAACTACAATCAAGAGGTTATACAATCTTCAAGATGATACAACATACATATAGATGGACAATCAATACATATCTGTGACATTAATTTCGGATTAAAATTCATCGGATTTGTACAAGCAACATTATTATCAATTCACCAACTTTTGCCCATTTTATAAGGAAGTAAAAATAATATATTTAATTGATATACAGTGAGAAAAAATTCCTCACTGTCTGTACTGTAAAGCAATATATTATTTTTCACCTGGCAAATTACTATTTTCTGTATCTTTGTCGACATATATAGTGTGAAGATTATAAACTGAACGTCCATTATAACTTCGTACACGAGTTTTATTTTTCTTCATAATTCCCAAGGAACATACCATCTTGAACTGAAAATAACCGCATAGAATTTGTAATATCAACCAGAATAAATACCCACCTAGAAAGATAGTACCGAAAAGAAAAAAAAAATGATACAAGAAAAAAATTCTGCCACGGAGATAAATATCGTTATATTAATGCTGAGAAGTTTCAGAAGATTTATTGATTACATCTCATACTTTTGAGAGAGGTTACGGCACTTCAGGGACTGTCCCTAAATTATCCTGAGGTCTGTTGTATAATTTGAGGATTCGGTGATAGTACATTTTCATTACATACATCAGATAGTGAATGTTTTTTCTGGGTAGCATTTTTTTGGCATTATTCTTCCCAGACACTTTTTCGCCTGCGGCACTTTATCATTCATATGTTTCAACTAAAATTAATGCAACAGAGCGTTTCGACTTGGACACATATGTCCTTGGTTTTTTTTTTGTTTCCCCCCATAAAAAACTGAATTTTTGAGCGTACAATTTGATCACTCAAGTCTTTTATCTAGCAACAATCTTCTTGTTGATTTCCCAATTGTTCCAACAATACTTTGTAAATAGTGAATCTTTATTTTTTTGTCATTTCAGATGGTTAAAATGATGATGACCGTAGTGATCGCCTTTACAGTCTGCTGGCTCCCATTCAATATTCTCACGGTGCGTGGTTCGTAATTTTCTTTCATTTTCCAAACTTTGCAATTTTTCAATTTGGTAAATGATATCATATTCAAAAACGTCATGAACACCAACACACATACATAGATGTCATCTATTTAATGTAATTTATCGCTCAAATGTTACATATATGAAGTGACACGTGTGCAATCAAATTCGAATCGCGTTTCAGATAATTCCCATTACCGTCAACGATATACATATGTAAACAGATGGGGTATATGTGTATGCATAATAACGTTACACAATCCCACCGATTAAGTACACAACAAAACCGCAATTTAAATCGATCAAAACCGTATTGCCATGGATAATGAATTAATTGTGAATTAATTTATGCCAGTTAAAGTAGCACAATTATATTAATTTTCAAAATAACAATGTTGACAACTTAATAAAGTCAAAAGTGCTCTATATATAACTTTGATAGGACTGTAAATATTAATGACATTGTGAACTACTCAATTGAGAGTTTTATTAAAATTATTCGCCATTAATTTACTTCACCACACATGTGTACGTAAAATCTCACTCAAAATGCATGGCATATGATGCTGTTAATATTATTATTCGAATTATTCAATCACGACAAAAGTGATGAGAAAAATTTAGGGTAGACAATGTTCGCTTTATAATTTGAGTATATATAGAATTAGTTTTGGCATTGTGGCCACGCTGAGTGATCGAAAAATTCAGCAAACACCAGGCATTTTTTGTCATCATTAGTATGGAAATGAGATAACATTTAAATTGAGGATATGCAGTAGTATTCATATAATAAAAATAGGATTAGACGTGGTTTGAAAGGAGTATGGATCGTATAAACGAATGTTGTTATAATATAATCAAGATATTCCGATTATTTTCTAAACTTATTACAATTTCTCATCTAATTTTCTTCACAAAATATACGTGAACACGATCAAATTTCAATGGTCTATCACTATCGTTCTCGTTACAATGAATTTTCCAATTTCGTGAAACTATTTCAATTGATTTTTTTAACATTCTGTTCTTTATGACGCTTTGGAATTTGTGAAATTGTCTCTCTGGTAATTCTGGGAAATAATAATCTGAAAAATCGTACAGAACATATTTAATTTGTCTGAAGATTCTTTAAACATGAACGACCATTTTGTATCACCCCATCATTTATTTATCGATTGAAATACAAAAAATAAGTAGATTCCAGCATTCTTCTGTTGAATCGCCCTTATCTTTTATTTTCGCATTGGTACAATTCTTATCCGGGCTGTAGAAACAACTTTCCAGATCATATAGGAATATTCTTTCCATTCCGGATAATGCGACATTGAAATCAGAGTCGTTGTCTCTTTACAAATTATTAACCTGATTTGGACTCTACTACTGCAGCAGCTACATTATTAATTTCCTTCGAGCAATATTTCATAATCAATATCACCAGAAGTTCTTCAATAAATCCAGAAAAAATCGAGCAAATATCTTTGTCCTTTGAAAATTCATTGAAATTACATATTTTCAAAACTCATAAATTCAAATACTGCCTCACATATCATACAGTGTTCGCATTCAGGCATTGAAACATTTGTTCTATTCCAGCTGGTACTTGATAATAATGAGGGCATAAACAGTTGGACAGGATTGCCATACGCTTGGACAGCACTCCACTGGCTTTCAATGTCACACTCGTGTTATAACCCAGTGATATATTGCTGGATGAATGCCAGATTTCGTGCAGGCTTCGTCACTGCTATCGGTAGTGTACCAGGACTTGGGCGATTTTTACGAAATCACTGTCACCAAGCTTACAATACAAGTGTAGCGGGTATTGCATTGACTGGTAAACAATAAGTCAATCGATAATATAATTCATAACATATAATTCTAAAATAATATCATGCATATCACAAAAAAAAACTATTTGTGTCGATCATTGAAACAAATTTCCTTCGCATTTATTTCAATTTTCAAATAATACTCTAATACATAGTTTCAACAACGATAACATATTTAATTTATTTTTCAGGTGTTGACGGCGCAAATCATTCAATATTAAAGCGAACCAATACATGCACAACATATGTAAGTGTACGCCGCAATAAAGATGCCAGTCACTGGACACCTGTAAGAAGTGCCAGTCTACGTCGATGTGAATCTTTGCGGCCTATTCAACCGCAGCAACGTCGCTTCATTCATCTCGAATGTCAAGAAGAAGAGCAGATATAATGGCATTAATAATTCAATGCCAATATAGAATACACTAATATAAGTCAATTTTCAATAATAAAATCATGAAAACTGTTATTAATATATCTGTACATGTATATTTATTAATTTTATTTATTGTTACCTGCAATTCTTCATGAGCCATAAAGAATCTTGGGAATAGTTCACATTATACATATATACATACGTTAAACACTATCAAGTGTCAATATTAACTGTCGTACAATAGTAAATCACCGAAATAATATATCATTTAATACCAATGATTATCAAAAAATGTATTGACGTTCATTATAACTGTTTGCTGAGCAAAGAAACATTTGAATTTATATATATATATAAAGGTAAAGATGATATGATGTTGCATATATCGCGTGACTAAAGACCAAAAAGTCATTCGCGCCAGAAATCTCACTTCACAGATAAGAAAAAAAAGAAGAATACTACTGTCAGAATCCACTCTATCCGGTCATAAGCAGCGCAGAGTGCTCCAAATGCCAAATCAATAATCCATCGAACGTAATGCGTTATAAGTCATGTGAATCAAATCCTGGAGATCCAATAGGGAACTCGGGAAGCGATAATCCCGATCCATTATCAAACTCTTTCTTAACGTAGAATCAAAAATCTTATCGCCCACATATGATGTTAACCCTGCTAACAAACAATTACTCTCGTGTTTATCAAAATGGGTTGCAAATTATATTTATCTCACATTATGAATGCAATCACCGAATAATCCTGCATATAGTCACAACAAAGCTGCCAAGTAAATATTGGTGAAATGGTCATATACTCCAACGACAATATTCGCGCTTCAATGACGAATGTGCTAACAATTGAATACAGGCTTTGTCTTCACAGAGTCAAATTGATTCAGAGTCAACCACCCCGATAAACGTAACACAATTAGATGACTTTGATTCAACTCGATACGATGTGGACTAAGTCATCGTTCATTATGCGTATTTCAAGTTGAAACAATTTCAAAGCTTTATCCAGAGGTAGTATTGTATCGATATTTATTTAGAAAGCTTGATGTTGTAAATATATTCTCATATTTATCTCACCCCCAATCCCAAATCGACGATATATTTATATTAATTAAGTTTGCAAAAAAATAATGAGAGCTATTGCGACAAATAAACCACGATTTCAAATGAATAAGTTTGATACATATCTTATAGGGCTAAACAACCACCACCAACAACAATAAACAATCAACATTATTAACTATTGCACAATTCAGAGTTTTGTATAGAGGACTAGAGATTCACGTAGATTTTCCAGAGATGCCGGATCACGATATGCAATCAATCCACCGCAATTTGAAAAGACATCTTCATATTCAGAATATTTGATATCTAAATCATTGGATTTAGGGTTACATGTAAATTTAGCATAATCAATTATGCCACCACCAAGAGAGCGTAATAATGCTTGGGGTCCACATGTGTCCCATCGATAAGTCGAAGGTTTTGATAAAACATAAACATCCGCTAGACCTATAGCTACACTAAGAATTTTGTATCCTGCACCGGCCACTTCAATAATATTATATCCACTATTTTCAAGTTTTTCCTTGACATTCGGATTTTCGGCACGACTCAATATCGCAACGTTATTCATACAATTGGAATTTGCAAAAGAATGTTGACGCTTTTCACCGTTTGCAAATCCCCAGTAACAATGTCCTTTCCAACTGCAAATGAAATATTTTATCATAATGATTTAGAGATTATGATCATATTCAATAACAAAGTTGCTATTGAAGAATTGGATTTAAACTCACTGAGTGTCGGTGCTCAAGTAAAAAGGTTGATTGACAACACCCAATACTGCATGACCGGTGCTCCTCGAATAAGCACCAATAAGTACAGTGACACACCTCAAACCACTCAGGTGTAGACCTGTTGCCTCATCCACTAATGTCTTTCCATTAATATAGTCTGCTGTTGAATCTATATACAAGTAATTTTTCAAATAATTCTTCTTGTTGAAATATCTTGAAAACATACTGTTTCAATACATTTTTCTAAGAGAAATCGCTTGATAATTTTTCTATTTATTTTTACCTACTCGTCAACATATACATGGTATAAAATATTCCTGCAAAACAGTTCATGCTCACCTATTGGATCGATCCAAATTCCAAGATCATTTATATCAATATCAATGTCACAATTATTTAATGTCCCATCAATTGGGACTTGTGCCAATGTTATATCACGATGAATTTCAGTAGCAAGTAATTTAGCAGTTTCCATATCATTGTCCAAAACCCCTGACAATAATTCTGTTGTTTCGATGCAAGACGAACATACTTTTACGGCAACAGTTTTGCCCAATGTATTACTGAATATATTTGTCTCCTCACCTTTCACCATCTTCGACAACTCTGGAAACTGTTTGTTATCTGTTCAATATTACACATACAATTATGTGAATACCGTAATCCCCAATTCTTCTAGCTTTAATATCCTAAATGCCTTCCCTTTCAATTTATTAACAATTTTCTCACTCATTTATTCACACTATATTTCGGCTACAATCGAAATTTGTAACAAACAATCACATATATTAGAGCAGTACAAAGAAAACAAATACTTCACGCATCATGAAAAAACAAAGAGATTGAATAATTCTGAAACATTTCAGCTAAATCGAACAATATTTAGAAACAGTGTGTGAAACTCATATGCATTTATAATGAGTAACAAATCTACTACTAATGCTTTAAAGTTGAAAGCTATTAATGCTCTATCTGTGAATAATGTTTATTATTATAGAGAGATTAACGGGATCAGATTCGAGGAAGAACGAAGAAGAAATTCAATAGGAATGTTATGGAGCAGTTGAAAATATATAATCACAGTCAGTAAGTACCTCTTGTTTTATCTCATGTCATATACTCTCTTGAATGAGAACATCAGCAAGAGTTTTAAAATCTTGAAAAAATCTCGGATTCTTTTCATCATCTTTCTTTTCCTGTATTAATAACTGAAACAGGGCATCATTTTGTCTGCAAACTCTTGCAACATTGGCAGCTTTTTCAGATGCCTTCAACAGCACTTCTAACAATTTACCACCTTCAGTCATCTGTGAATAATAAAATTTGTATAATTAAAATTACATATATTCAATGTACAAAAATGTAAAATACAAAAAAAAAAAGATGAGATAGCACAAATGAGTCTGCAGTTATTTATTATCATGATACGGAAGCCAAACACATTACATGTTGCGCAACTGCTAATAATATTTATCGATTTGTACGATGTATGTTTCAACAAGCAGTTGAGTACAATAAAAAAATTCTAAATACAGATTAACAATTGAAATGATAAGACAATACTATAACACCGTAATTCAAATTTATTTATACAAAATCAGTGATTATATTTCGAAATTCACTCATTTTATCAACAAAAATACAACGAATTGCGCGCATTATACCGAAATTCTGCGTATCACTTCAGGAATTACCATGTTCTAGCGATTATTTTGCAATAACAACAAGATCTCAAACATCAAATAATATACTCACATTTTCAAAATGCAAAAAATGTTTTATTTTATTATTTCGAATGTCGGCTGAGTTCAAATCAGAATCGTACAGCTGTGTACACAATAGAACTTCTCAATTGACTTATGAACCTGCAATGATACGTTGAGCTTCAAGGGAATATAACGTCACAAGTTTTTATGTTTCGTTGTGCAAACTATTCACTATTGTAGGTAATGTAGAACAATGAAATACCAACAAAGTTGCTGCATTAATTTTTCATATACGTATAATACTTACCAATATTCAAAATTGGGATTACAAAACCGCGCTTCTTTTGTGTACTCTGAATAAAATTCGAGAATCGATATATTTTTAATCGATTCGTTAAGTCACGTAATATATATCCACCACTGTGATGGAATCGTAGTATCAAATCTTCGAGATATTTTTGCCATGAATTTTGGACATAAAAGAAATATTGAAGCTAACTTCAGACGAATGCCGATGAAGATATGTTTATTAATTCTGTTTATCCGGTCAAAATAGATATTTAAAACTTGGGTATAAAAGTTCAATAGTTGGTGGACATAAAGCTTCACAGAATATGTCATTCTCGCTGTGTACTTATCATTGATGATATTCTATTCACATGTTGTCCGGTACGGTTTGTACTACAAGTTTTAGGATCAACATTCAGAAAACTTTGACGAATGGATACAGTGGCGCTGAACCAATTTGAGATTATAGAGCAAATCGAAACGGACGATTCGACGCCAACTCCTTGCGCGTCGCGACGTCACAATACTTTCAGTCAGTTACAGCTGCTCTGACCCTTTCTATTTCCGTCCTTATATTTTGAATTGATCAAAAGTGACTTGAATAACTTGGTATGGAGTGAAATAAATGATAGACTGGCATATTAAGTAAGTTAAGAAGCATAATCCATTTAGTGAATTATAATTTGATGTGTTACCATCATCATCTAAACATTTTTGTATTGATATCGATGCGTATTGATTATCCCCATATATATGTGCATGTATTTTTATCAAACCATGTATTTACTCAACACAAAACTCGCATAATGTATGAATACTGTTTTTACCAGGTGCCGCTGTTGAACATGTTACGAAAAATGCACAAATACATTCTGGAAGAAATAATGATAATTATGATGACCATGCCAAGTTGAAAACGCCAGGCAAATTTTCTATAAAGAGTACAGCAGTATTTATCCAATCAGACGAAATATGGACACTGCTACTGAAATGGAACAGACCGAGAAACTAGAAAAAGAGGCCGAAAGTTTGAAAATTAAACTCGAAGACGAAAGGAAAAAACTCAATGATGTTACATGTAAGATTAGAAAATAAGCTTATCGACAGCTGTCAATTGATTCTTATTATGTTTTATTGTTTTCTATTATGCTCTTGACACAAATTTCCGATGCAACGATAATGAGCTCACCTTTTTTATTGGATATGGAATTTTTGTTTAATCAGGAAATTTTTCAGTATCTTATTCTATTATATCGTGATTATCCGTGGTAATTGAATACATTTCGTAATTTCAGTGAGCGACGTTGCTGATAGACTTGAGCCCATCAACTGCATAAATGTAAAGCCCAGGCGAATGCTCAAGGGCCATCAAGCCAAAGTACTATGTTCAGACTGGTCACCAGATAAAAGACACATAGTTTCGTCATCCCAGGATGGCAAAATGATTATATGGGATGCATTTACCACTAATAAAGAGCACGCTGTTACTATGCCTACTACATGGGTAATGGCTTGTGCATATGCACCGAGTGGTGCTCTTGTTGCTTGTGGTGGTCTTGACAATAAAGTCACAGTCTATCCATTAAGTCTCGAAGACGATGTAACAACACGAAAAAAAACTGTTGGCACTCACACGTCTTATATGTCATGCTGTGCATTTCCAAATAGCGATCAGCAAATTTTAACAGGCAGTGGTGACAGTACTTGCGCACTGTGGGATGTTGAGAGTGGTCAATTACTCCAAAATTTTCATGGTCATTCGGGTGACGTGATGTCAATTGATTTAGCACCTAGCGAAACGGGTAATACATTTGTGTCAGGTAGTTGCGATAAAATGATACTTATTTGGGATATGCGGAGTGGTCAATGCGTACAAAGTTTTGAGGGTCACGAGTCTGATGTTAATTCTGTACGATTTCATCCTAGTGGTGATGCAGTTGCAACTGGATCGGACGATGCAACTTGTCGTTTATTTGATTTGCGTGCAGACAAAGAAGTTGCTGTTTATGCAAAAGAGAGCATTATATTCGGTGCAAATGCTATTGATTTGAGCATAAGCGGACGTCTTTTATTCGCTGGTTATAATGACTATACTGTTAATATTTGGGATACTCTTAAGTGCCAACGGGTAGCACTTTTGTATGGACATGAAAATCGAGTGTCTTGTTTGCGAGTATCACCAGACGGTACAGCTCTATCGACAGGTAGTTGGGACGCTACACTCCGCGTTTGGGCTTAAATACATTCCAACATTTATTAGTTTCTTCTTCGATACTTGCCAAATTATAATTTTACTCATCCAATACTGATTGTCGATATATAGCACCAGAAATAACCATACTAATGTGCGTTTAAATGAACTCTAGATAATGCACATTTCATGTCTGGTATGACATAAAATATTGTGTATGTTAAGGAAAATACGCTGAATGGATGGATGATGCTATATTGCTATTGTTATTATTATTATTTGTATTAATATGTAACAAGAATGTGCAGAAATGTAAGTATTTTAGAGTACGTGTATGCGCATCATAATGTATATTAAATGTGGCATGATTTTTCGTTGATCTCATTAATTTAAAAAATTATAAAATATATCATATACCAAAACGACACTGGGCTGGTCCTAAGTTTTCAATTTTTTTTAGTAAACAAACAATTGTGTTGAATTTTTAGGGAGTTGAACAGATTCTTCATGTTTGTGAATATATAGAGTCATGTAAACGGTATTGAAATAAACAGTAGTTAAACAAGAGAACAAAATGCGGATTGTTATGAATAAATAGAATAGATATGTATATTCCCAATTTTTAATTTGAAAAATTATCTCATGATCATCATTATAATGTGTATATGATAGGTCTGCATGAAATATATATCGATGAGTGCGCTGTATGGTGCGCGAGCAAAGCACAATGAATAATATTTTGGATTGTAGCACGACAGCCTCAGTGGATAATGGCAGAGTAGGGCTTATGGTCATACTGACTTTGCACTTTGTGTCAAAATCAGGCAAGAGATTGTGCATGGTACGAAAAATTGAAATATTACAGCTTTTTAATATTATAACTGACATCGTGCAGTGAAAGAGAAATACAGAGACGATATTAATCACAAATTAAATTACGAAAATGCCGCAGTATACCGGTAAGTACAAAGTTCTGGAAAAAAAAAAAAAAATAATAACTTAACCTCAAACTTTTTGAGTTTTCTTGTCTATTCAATAAATAAAATATATAAATTTTTCATTCACTTTAGTAAAAGTAAAATGGGGAAAAGAGATGTTTCCTGATGTAGAGGTGAATACCGATGAGGAACCAATGCTGTTCAAAGCACAACTGTTTGCTTTAACTGGAGTACAACCGAAGAGACAGAAAGTTATGCTAAAAGGCGTAACTTTAAAAGACGAAGATTGGGGAAATATAAAACTGAAAGACGTAAGGAAACACAGTATTATATAGAATACATTAATGAATATTCATTCATTTAGTTTTATATATTCTCGGCATTTTTTCAAACCGCATACAGATGCGAATTCGCACGAAGCAACTTGGTCGGCATCAAAGTTCCACTTATAAAAGAACTAATTTAATGCTTTCGTTTTTAAATTCAAATATTCAATTCAAATGTTATCATTTGTTCTTCAAGATTCTATAATCCTGTATCGGTAATTTTGAAAGAGAAATACAAAAGTTTGTGGGCCGTAAAAATGTTATTTTTCAACAAATTTTCTTATGACTTTTGATATTTTATATTGCGTAGCACTATTCTCGGTTAATTCCAGAGTAAATTTGAATAAACCGAGTGTAATACATATGCACATTGAAGAACAATCTGTGTGCGATGGAAGAATGAAATAATATGCGAAATGCAACAATTTAATAGGGTGTGACTGTACTGATGATGGGATCAAAAGAGGAAGATGTGCCAGTAGAGCCATTGGAGAAACCACTATTTGTTGAGGATATGAATGAAGCTGAATTAGCTTCTGCCCTTGATCTCCCAGCCGGTCTCACAAATCTTGGAAATACATGTTATCTTAATGCAACAGTACAATGTTTGAAAACTGTGCCAGAGGTGAGAGATGCATTGAAAAATTTTCCTGGCGGACTGGCAGGTGCAGTTAGTACCGGTGGGACAACACTTGTACCAGCGCAAAGCATCACAGCTGCTCTGAGAGATCTCTATGATGGCATGGACAAAGGAACAGCTGTTCGGCCAGCTGTTCTTGTTCAAATGATGCATCTCGCATTTCCAAGATTCGCAGAAAAATCGGAGCACGGTGGTTTCCAACAACAGGATGCCAACGAATGTTGGACTGAACTTGTACGAATGATTCAACAAAAATTACCGCCGAAGGATAATACTAACGCTGGTGAAGCCTCTTATAAGCCACGTTCACTGATAGAACAATATTTCGGTGGAACTTTTGATACTGAATTAAAGTGTGTGGAAGCTGAAGACGAACCTTTAACAAAATCGAAAGAAGAATTTTTACAACTAAGTTGTTTTATATCTACGGATGTTAAATATATGCATTCAGGACTTAGGAACAAGATGCAAGAGCAATTAACAAAGAAATCACAATCACTAGATCGTGACGCAGTTTATACTAAAACAGTAATTCACTAATATTTTACACTCTTATCTACAATATGTCTTCAATTGTTTGATATTAATCTTTCTATTTCCAGTCGAAAATTAGCAGACTTCCGGCTTACCTAACAATTCAATTTGTACGATTTTTTTATAAAGAAAAAGGTGCAATTAACGCCAAAATTCTAAAAGATGTGAAATTTCCAATGGAGTTTGATGCATTCGATCTATGTACACCCGAGCTTCAACAGAAACTCATTCCGATGAGAGATAAATTCAAGGAAATAGAAGACCAAAAAGTTGCGGATGCACAAAGTATAGCAGATAAGAAAGCTCAAGGCGATACATTAGAAATACCAATGAAAAAATTGCCCTTTTCATTCGACAATGGTAATTACAAATTTTAATTACAACTTTTTTTTTTGTTTGAATCATTTTCATCAACGGTGACAAACATGATTTAATTTTTTAAATTGATTATTGTCGTGCATTTTATATGTTATTCAACAAAAATCAAAGATTGATCGCAATGCTCAAGGGAAAAGTCATGTTAATTCAATATATGTTATCACCGTTCTGCAAATTCCAAACACACACTAAATTCACTAACAACTCCTGTCTCATCTATGACCAATTGATTAATCGGTGCATTAAAAAATTTATTTTATCACAGATTTAGGATCCAACAACAGTGGGTATTACACTTTACAAGCAGTGCTCACTCATCGTGGTCGTTCGAGTAGTAGCGGTCACTATGTGGCTTGGGTACGCCAAAAAGGCGATACATGGCTTAAATGTGATGATGAAATGGTTAGTATCGTTACCAGTGAAGACATCCTCAAGTTGAGCGGTGGTGGTGACTGGCATTGTGCGTATGTTCTTCTCTACGGTCCGAGGATACTCGAGGTGCCAATTACAAACACCGATTAATTCGATCAATGGCACTAATTATACCGTTCATCCATTAAAATTCCGTTGGACAAACCATATTCACGGCTTTTATGGAAAGAGTGAGCCACAATGATACTGCATACCAATTCTATCACATTAACAACGCCTCATTGTATATCTGCTAACGGAAAATCATGGAAGTATTAATTTGGATGACTGGAATAATAATTTTCTAATTCATAGAAATTGTTAATTCTTCAATCCAAATTTTGAAAAGGTGATATTTTCTCTACTAAGAGTGTGAATGAATGTTAATGCCAACTTGTTCTTTTGTAACGTTAAAATAATAAATACTATACATAAAATGAACGGAACAAAAATTATTACCGATTAGATAATGAAATTTTAGGTATAAGCGCTCACATTAATTGCGCTATTAAGCATTTTATTTATCGTCAATGCCACATTAGAACTCTCTATATCTGTCACTTCAATGTATATCCACAATCTTCGATATAATCTAAAACGCAATCAGTCATTCAATGAACATCGTTGCGGACGCGGACTTTGATAAACTTCCCTGTGATATATCGTAAAGTAATTTAGTTTGACCAATTTTTAATTGCAACGAACTTTGAATGTAGCCAAATTATGAACTCGAGATACGTCCGCTCAAAATCAATACGTGATTTTTTCAATCGATTGTTCCGCAGGTAAGTCATATAGAAAGAAAATGTAACTTGTGAATAGATAACGGGGGATATATCACAGATTTGACAGACTGGAAAATTGAGTCATGTCACGATCAATTGCATTGAACGATACCGATTGAATGTTGAATTATTTTATTTTCAATAAATTACACCGCGATGAAAACAGTGAGAATGATAAAAAAAAAAAAAGCAACGCAACTACGCCCATTAATCCCGTTTTCCTCATAGAAATGTCTATTCAAATGATTAGTATAAATGCATCGCGTAAACATAAAACAACAATCAAATAATGCAACAAAGATATGATCCAATCTTCCTTGAATATTGAACAAGTGAACAGACATTTCAAGGTATATCCAATGATTATATATTGCATTCAACTTATGCTCTGAGAAAATTCTGAAGGTCGTTTAATGAATGAAGAAAATGCAAGTATACCTATAGGGCATATAGTGATTATAATAATAAGGCAAGACAAAAAAAAAACATTTGTGCATTTTTTATGTTTTATTTCTCATCTCAAACAAAGCATAAAATATCAGGGCAAAAGTAGTAATATACATAAGCTATGGAAAAGATTATTGCGTGCATGTGTACGTCTCAACCCAGTAATCATTTTTTTGGAGCAGAGAAAATAATTATGGGGAGGGGGGGGGGGGGGGGGCTCAACGGAGAAGGGTGGAAGTGATGATATAATAGGAGTTCTAGAAAAAATATGCGAATGATGTGCACATGACATTACAGGAACGCAGACAGAATATTTTCGAACGGAAAGTTGGTTTATAAACATGTATATGCGTGCATTGACAATGAACCATGTTAGGTATGGTTTGATAGCATATACGGACACCTGCAAACGAGCATTCGATTTCCTTCCGTTCATTTGTGTACTAATAGATAGAGGTTATGTCGTCAAATCAATCAGATAGAAGATTTTAAATTAATTTCTCATGTAATTTTCTAAACATTTTTTTAATGTTGTTATTTCCAAACATATGTGGGTCGATATTTAGAGACTGGAAAATTGGCACATTGTCCTACTTTATCATCGTGATACGGCAATTTATAAACTATGATGATATTGTCCAGGGTTCATTTGTCGACAATTGTATATGAAATGCCACTTCAATAACTAAAGTCATAAACGTCGTAAATAATTGCAATTAAGTTTCCCCGCATACGATAATCGAGTATATTAATTCAAACGACACATAAGTTTTATATAGAATTTGTGATCAATTGATTTCGTAATTAGAATTTCTTAAAGAAGACCCATGCAATTATAGAGGTCAATTATACGTAATCAACGAAGTAAACGAAAGTTTATATTAGTGAGTTTGCAGTGATTATTACTATTTAATCGGAATTGTTCATATGTTGAGATATTTTGATTTAAGACGCTGAAACTATTCACAAACAGAAAGTTCGCACAATTACGCGACAAATGAACAAACATATTCTAAATTGTTATATCCAAATACATAAGATTCGAAAAACTTATTGCAGGTTCTAGATGAACACTACTCTCATGGACATTGTGTGATCGTGACGATTTGCCTGTTTTTAATTCTGTACGTGAAATAAATCATATGGGTTTAATGCGAAATGAAACATTACGCAGTAAATAGAATGTGATATTCCATATCCGAGTTTTCCCAAGACTTTTCTTTTCTTACAGTTCTGAACTGAACTAAATACAGAGATTCTACTGTATTTATAACTACCATGTCTCCCATATCAGATTCTTTCTATTTTATGACATTCTAACCGCTGCTAGTCGAGTTATAACTAAACAAAAATATTCACACAACAGAGCATTCTCATTGCCAATGAATATAATAAATATTTAGTTGTTCTTATGAAGATGAAGAAAAACATTTCTTCATTGGATATTTTTCGAATTTTTCATGATATTAATTCATTGAAGCCATTAACGCCCATCATATCCACTCGACTACGCCACCATGAAATTGAAAAGAAATTCTTTCCACTGGAAAAGTTCCCTCTCCCAAACCCAATCATATCTCATAGTTTTTCCAACATCAGATCGCCATGATATAAGTGTCAATGACTTGAAATCGAATATGATGTTACCATTTTTCTAACCCCAATATCACACATACATAACCTATAATCTTCATTTACAATCAATAGAAGGTCATAAACTCTAGTCTCCATAAGTCCCAGAGACTGCCACCAAAACATAACCTATCTCAAATTTAGATTATTATCTAAAACATGGTATTTAATTATCCAAACAAATAACACTATAATTTATCATATGATATAAAACGGTCCCAACCATTTTCCTTGTCTTCCGCAGCGATTTATGTTCCCTCTACCGTTCATCCAATGAACTGAATGTGGAGTTGCAGAGTGCGGGGATAGGACCAGTCACTGCGTACAGCAGTTGCCCACATTTATTACAATTCCACCATGGGTGTTTTCACTTCGCGTATTTCCTTGCGACGTTGTCGTGAAGTAGAGTGAAAAAAAAAATATATATTATATGTATTGACGATTCTAAAACGAAATAGAGAAGGTATAATCCCATTGAAAGAGTGGGGAAGAAAAGGTGCTGCGTTCAAGAGACAGCGAGAACTCAGTAGCAACTAGTTGTTGGTTGAGAAAAAAAACAGTCTAATTATCAAATACTTTCTCACTTAGTCAATGGGTTCTAATAATGTTCGTTATGGAGCATTATAACAATTGTGAATAATTTTTTTTTTTATTCCAAATTTATGTGAATAAGTGTTATATATGTCTAGCGTATTAATCAACTCTGTAAACTGTCTTCTCTATCCATAAGTTGACAGTTTGGCGTTTTGTATATTTCAATTCTGTGTGTATATGCTTCACTTGGGCGTGTGTCGCCCACTCGTTCGTTACGCTCTCTCACGTCCATTGATTCGACAATTTTTTCTTTTTTCTTTCATCGTACTTACAGCGCATGTGAAGAAAACCGTTTTTGTTTAATGGATTTTATTTGGTTTTGTGAACGAGAATTCATATCGAACGAAAAGAACAAAGTTATCCAACAGTTTATATGTACATTTGATAAGTGCAATGGCAATTATTAATGCCAAGTTGGTGGACAATTACAGTTGTGAATGTTGTACATCCTGATACTTATCCGTTATATATTCACATACATATCCGTCAACAAGGATTCAACATCCATGGATGTGGAATACAAGAGGATTCTCAAACCGCATCGGATGCGTGAATACAACGATATTTCATAAAAGCTACCCACGTAAATAACTAGAGAAGGAACGCCCTGTTGTGAATTTTTATTGCCAGGACATTGTTATCTATCACCTTTACATTCACATCTTTATTTAAATAGCACATGCGTTTTGTTTTCTCGAATCGTACTTACTTCGTACAATCATGGAAATTTATTAGAGAGACAGAGTGATAAACATACCAAGATCATCTTCAGATGATTCCAAACCAAAGTTCTCTGTATCTGATTAAATAGCAGAGAAAAACGCTCATTTTTTTTTTTTTTTATCTACGTGAATAAGAATTCCTTCCCAATAATAAAGTAGAAGGAACAGCAAAAATAGAGTAAAAATGGGAAATTGTTTTAGTAGCCCGGCCGATGCCGAAACAGAAAAATCAGATAGGATTGGAAATCCAAGCATTGAGGCTGTCGCGTTACAAGCCAGTCCAGTGCCAACACCGCCGCCAGATCCCATTCGGCCTGTACCACAGATACCAGATGCCGATGTGCCGTCGGCTAAAATATTTGTGGCATTGTATGATTATGATGCACGAACTGATGAAGATTTGAGCTTCCGTAAGGGAGAGCATTTGGAAATACTCAATGATACGCAGGGCGATTGGTGGCTTGCCAGAAGTAAGAGAACCAGACAAGAGGGTTACATACCGAGCAATTATGTTGCCAAATTAAAGTCCATTGAGGCAGAAGCGTGAGTTGATGCTATTTTTTTTCTTTTCTTTTTTAATTTTATTACAAAATATACAACAACAAAAAAAAAACCTGTATTTACATTAACTGCCTTTTCAAGGTCATATTTTTTATATAATTAATTTATATTTCTCTTCGCAATGGTTGGCTGATACCATAATCAAACTTTCTCCAATTGCATTTAATATCACGTGCAACTACTCAACATGCTCATGTATATTTATAGATGGTACTTCAGGAAAATCAAACGTATTGAGGCCGAAAAGAAGTTGCTGCTACCGGAGAATGATCATGGAGCATTTTTGATTCGCGATTCAGAGAGCAGACATAATGATTATTCACTTTCTGGTAGGTATTTTATAGTGAATATGAATAAATTCCTTATACACTCTATAAGTTATATATAGTAATTATTAAAAATATTATTATTCAGTTCGTGATGGTGATACCGTGAAGCATTATCGTATTCGGCAATTGGATGAAGGTGGATTTTTCATAGCAAGACGAACAACATTTAGAAATCTTCAAGATCTGGTTGAACACTATAGTAAAGATGCTGATGGTCTTTGTGTTAATCTCTGCAAACCATGCGTACAGGTAATTTAATATTTCAATTAATTAATTTTTTGTAAGCTGATAAAGGATCTGCGCCGTTATATAGAATATAAAATGTCATATTGAAAGTTACCTTCATATCTTAATAATTAACGCTTGAGCGCAACTTTTATACACTTGAAAGTCTTACATTATCTGGAACAATCTCACTCTCATCAATCTCAGATGCAGTAAGTAAATGGAACGGGGAAAAAGAAACAGTAAAAAATGATTTCTATACGTATTATTATTCCAACTCGGAGATAGCCAATTTCATAATGTTCATGTGAGGAATTTGTAGGGGAAAGAGAGAAAATTTTTCATGTACAGATCACAAAGAAAATAAGAATTGGACTGCGAATTTGGATCTCTGATTAGACAATGTTTTTTTCTCTGTTATGGCTTGCCCTACTTCCCGCTGGATTTTCTTGGTAAATTGAATGACCGAATTATGGAAATATTAATTCAAAACTCTTCTTTTTTGTATCACCATTACATTCATTACTCTTCTTTTTTTTTTTCTCTATGTCCTCTCGTTTCATTTCGTGTATTATTCATCTGTCCATTTATATTTTTGTTTATCGCCCACGTTGCTACCACACAACACAGCACAAGCCCGTATTATATGGCATCATATTCCAAAGAAATTAGAGATAGTGTGTGTCAATAGGCTAGGAATAATGTAAAAATGATGTGGATCGAATCACACACAATCTCGATATATCATGTATTTTCATCGTGTTCTATTACGTTCAGTGGATTATACTGGTTGGAAGCACACACATACAAACACATACACACGCACAACATGCGTATACCGATCATGATTGTGTCAATTATTTTATATGACAACCTGACAATTGAATATTATATCACCAGTGCTTACAACCCGTTTTCACATTAATAATCATAGTTGTTATGTTGCATTCACATCAAAAACAAAGTCACACCAATCATATTGTACTTAGAGAAATTTGTCAATACCATCTTCCATAATGTCCGATAGATTTTCAAAAAATCTCAAAGTCTCCATCCAAAGTCATCAATATTTATATGTATATATATTTTTTGATAAACATTTAATGTCCATTATTGATGGCATGCTACTTATGCTTGCGCTTGGACACCATATTCAGATTTATTCTACGACTGAAATGACTGATGGAATTAGTCTGATACTTGAGTATATATTTGATTATGTAACTAGACTCATTGTGATTAAATTATTTCACACACAGTTTATGTTTAACATCATCCGAATGGTGCTATTTTATATCGAAATACTCCAGTTCCTAATACGCATTAATACAGTATGGGAAGGTACAAATGACAAAAATTACAGAAAATATATAAAAACAAGAATATATACCTATACTTATGAATATTATCCTATATCATCAATCCTCAGTGATACATATATTTCAACGTATAAGTCCATGGTACATCATCATTGCAAATCGCATTGCGCTCAGATTTGCCGCCAAATAACATTTTTTCTTGTGCTTCCATTCGCATCATTTGAGGAGCTTCCCAAAGCGTATGTAGTTGTTGTATATAATAATTCATGCTGACAAAATAATAATTGAACATCAATCAACGCACCACATGGAGAATGTTTCTGTTTATCTATCGGCGATTGACTGGCCACGCATTTTTGTTTTATGTTGATAGGTGGAGAAACCCGTGACTGAGGGATTAAGCCATCGTACTCGTGATCAATGGGAAATTGATCGGTCTTCATTGAAATTTGTGAGGAAACTTGGACAGGGACAGTTTGGCGAAGTATGGGAGGGACTTTGGAACAACACGACTCCCGTTGCAATCAAGACACTCAAGCCAGGCACTATGGATCCCAAAGATTTCCTGGCAGAAGCTCAAATAATGAAAAAATTACGTCATGCAAAACTCATTCAACTGTATGCAGTTTGCACAATGGAAGAGCCAATTTATATCATTACTGAGCTCATGAGGAATGGCAGTTTGCTCGAATTCTTGCAAGGAAAGGGCAGAGTATTGAAATTACAACAATTGATTGATATGTCTGCACAAATTGCCGCAGGTATGGCATATCTCGAATCGCAGAATTATATTCATAGGGATTTAGCGGCACGTAATGTTCTTGTGGCTGATGGAAATGTTGTGAAAATCGCCGATTTCGGATTGGCAAGACTTATAAAAGAAGATGAATATGAGGCAAGAATAGGTGCTAGATTCCCTATCAAATGGACTGCGCCTGAAGCGGCGAATTACAGTAAATTCAGTATTAAATCGGACGTGTGGTCGTTCGGTATACTTTTGACTGAACTCGTCACCTACGGTCGAATTCCTTATCCTGGTAAGTCATTGAAAATATCTGAGAATATATACATGTAATATCCATACACTTTATAATAATTATTTGGAACACAAAATATTTTTTAGGCATGACAAATGCTGAAGTATTGCATCAAGTTGAGCATGGTTACCGTATGCCATGTCCTCCCGGATGCCCCACAGCCCTCTATGATATTATGTTGGAGTGCTGGAATAAGGATCCGATGAAGAGGCCAACATTTGAGACTCTACAATGGAAACTTGAAGACTTTTTCACGATGGAGGGATCAGAATACAAGGAAGCATCAGCATATTAAGTGAATTATATGTGTTTAAATAATTACGTTTTACCATTCTTATTATTAGAAAAATCGAACAACATTGACTACATTATTGAAATGATAAAACACGCATGTATCCATTTCAAGTTATCCGCTAATCTTATCAACATCATCGACATATAATAATAATGTTTATTTTTCTATCGTCGCCGTTATTATCTCGGATTTGTTTACACAACATTCTGGCTGCCATATAATGTGAGAGAGAGAGAGAGGTAAAATAATGTGATTACGTGTGTATGTGTGTTTGCGGGAGGGAAGTAAATGGACCATTTTTCGACAGATCAAATTGCAAACTCAACTGTTAAAGCAAATGTGTAGTATTGGTTCATCACGTCGCTCTTTGATTGTTTGCACGATGTCAAACTGTCGTTTAATCGTGGTGGCCGGAAGGGGCGTTCTCCAACGTTCCCTCACACATTTTGTGTTGACTCATGATATCATTGTTAAAAATAACCAATAATTTTAATGCATGAAATTCTCCACCATGCCTGATGTTAATAAATCACAATGTGCGAATCCGTACGTATA
Source organism: Zele albiditarsus (assembly GCA_958496275.1). Lineage (NCBI taxonomy): Eukaryota > Metazoa > Arthropoda > Insecta > Hymenoptera > Braconidae > Zele > Zele albiditarsus. The sequence continues at coordinate 2,297,632 of OY292411.1, forward strand.
TACATATATATATATATATGTATATATATATATGTCCAAGGGGGGAAAACATACACATAAATGCATATATATACATAAACGTACATTATTTTTTAGGAACAAATTTTTATTGTCATTGATTCATTGAATTAATATTAATTACGTGCAACCAACGATATGATTATGATGGCGTGTAATGCGAAATAGTTTACAATCGGTCCGTCCATACGACGAAGAACAAGCGACGACGATAATACAAATATATAATTATTAAATTTAAACAATACTTTACTCTTGATTGCGAATTAAGCTGACGTTCTTGTTTTTTTTTCTTTCTGCTCAACGTCCCCCTCCCACCCCGGGTCCCCCGTTGTGAATTCGTCGAGAACACCTGGCAATGTGGATGGAAAACTTTTGCTCTGTGGCAAGGTGAAATTTCAAATGATAATTATGTCAAAATATTTTCTATCTAGAGTGTATGTAATCTCCCGAAAGTGTAATTGTTCAAATGTTCATAAATGTGAAGTAGTCGTTATACATATAATGTTACATGCAATTGTAATTGTGAAGTGATGAAGAATTTATTGCTTATGATGCAGTTGTAATGTCTGTGATTGCAAGACCCACTTTAATATACTCGTATCACTATCAAGCTCTGCACAATCTCTTTGTACAATCATTGATGATGTTTCATATAAATGAACGGTAGATGTTTTGTGCTTTCAAATCAATCGACTCGATGATCAATTTCTAACAATTCTTCATGACAAAATTGCATGTCTCGATTTATTATCGAAGATAACATGAACGTAGGAGAAGTGGAATTAATTTTAATACTTCATAGGAGGAAAAACGTTAAACAAACGACATTATATTATATGGATACATTATACATAATTACACTAATGTATATGCGTGTATACATACCTATAGTATATATATATATACTTAATAGTATTACATTTAGATTAATGAAGAGAGTAAATAACTATAATGTTTTATATTAATTATAAGTGAAGCATCCGAAGATGAAACGCCAATGTGTATCTATGAGACAAAATAATGTAACAATTAGCGAAAGTTTTGGGCAAATTTCCTTGATTATATCGACTGGGAGGCCTCTTCACTTTCCACACGCATATTTTGCACGTTTTAATGACTTTTTTATACTGAGCCGCCAGATAGTGCGATGAAAAACAGTGAGAGTAAGCGAATCGAGAACGGAATCCATCATATATATTTACATTCGAACGTATATTTCAATTTTTAACAGAGTTTTATCTCTAATATTAATTCGGTTACGAATTGTCGAACTCAATTATTGGTTGTATATTATGAAACGATTCTATATAAAAGAAAAAAAAAATCAGCTTTCAATTATATTATCATTACCACAATGTTTGTTTATATTTTTTATTTTAGCCAAGCTTGCAAATCGTCAATTGCGAATATGTAAACCTACTCCCAATCGCTATTTATCGCAAGCAACGACTTTATCATACATCCTGTTTATTGAACCGTTCTCGATAGCACAACGAGTCATACAGAGACTTGAATTCAAACACAAAACGAACGTCCAGTGTACATCGATATTTTTTTTTTTTTTTAATTTTTCTTATATAGAAATTTATATATATATATATACATATACATACAATATATATATTTAATTTTCCACCGAGAGTATATCCTTTCTGAATATCAAGAATTTATTATCTCTTCCCATCAGTTGGCCTCCTTTTCTACTATTGATTATTGATAAATATTGTAATGTATTAATAATAAAAAAAATCATATGGAAAAAGAGAAAGAAATGTCTGTATTCACATTAGCATGATTTATGTGTTGAAATTTAAAAAATGGCATTTGTCACGCACACTGGCTCTCTGTGCGTTAGTTTCTTTTACGAAACTATTCGTAGTAACTTTTTTATAAGTCCCTAGATCGTGACCAGGTAAGCCGATCTCACCTGCATCAGGTAAAAGTAACAGAACACGGCAGGTGCTAGTGTGTTTGGCCACAGAGTGGTCGGCAACGCAGTTGGCTTCCACCAGTTTATACATTCAGTCAGATTCGCGGGTCCTAATCGCACACGTGTTCTGTCCTTTAAATATTTTGCATATAGTTGTATGACACCTTCATAATCAATCGATCAATCAATTTAACTCCGGGCCATCTCTTGATATTTTACTATTTCAATAAGTGTTTGAAAACAATACTTAAGGGCACGTTGACCCAACAGTTTGTCCAGTCACGGCCATGGCACACGAGCAATCACGTAATTTTTTACGTATTCAACGATAAAATTGAAAAAAAGGATACGCGGAATGTACCTGCCAAATTCATTAAACGCTTTTGTGTGTCCCAGTGCGTTCACGGTAATTGTATAGTTGGATAGTATGAGAAGTGCGGTGCAATCAGAATGCGGGAGGAAGAGCTCGAGATATCACTCAAGGTAAATTTTTTACATCACCGACTTCGTAATCTCGCTATCAACCTGCCGGGTATAATATTCACATTCAATTATTCAATTATTACATTGCTATATTATGGGGTTTGACAGCGCTAACATGAAGAAATTAAATTATATTCCGTGTATTGATTGTGGGTAATTTAAATTTTTATGTCCAGACTTGAATGTGAATTTTAATTCATGTTGCCTCAATCAAAATAAAATTCGGTCAAATGATTGAATGAAAGAAAAAAAAAAAAAATAAAAAGAACTTGCTTCATATACATGCAGCTAAATAATTCCCGCCGTGATATATGTATAATAATATACCTTCTTCGTTCACACATTTGTACTTTGCATGTACTTAACGGTACAGTCGTTATACTTGGCCTACCAATTCCCACAAGTTACATTCATGCAGGACTGATGATTTTCTGACAAATACCCTTCATGTTGGTGTGAAATATTTCTATAGGACACAATAAAATGTGCACTGTACATGTACTGAAAGCCATAGCGAAACTACATACATATATGCAAGTGAATTTTATTTGGTTCATCACCATAATTCGTTGACCAATATATAACGGACAAGTATTGAGGATCAGATAGTCGAAGACATCATCCGGAAACTGACATTGTATATATCCCAAGAATGGGGTAAAACAATTTAAACATGGACCGGTTTTTAAGATAAATTTACCACTGGATCTGTAACCCAGTTTCTTCAAGATAGCATCATTATATACTGTGTCCATGATAATAGTGTGCATTCAATGCACCGTTATTTATTTAATCATTATGTGATATTGACTGGAAACTATTTGACATTTTTGTAAAAATTTCTGGTTTTTAAAACTGTCACGACATTTATGTTTCCTTTTTTTTCTTTACCATTCAATGAATATTTATGTCAAATTTACAGTTGGGAAGTATACGGAGAATTGACAATTCAACTTGAATGTTATAAAATGATAAACATCGGTGGTGAAGTTTTACATGAAACCATATTTCATTTATGTTGACAAAAAAATTATAAAGATATTGTGCTGTACGAAAAAAGAAGAGGCAGCATAAAAACATGGAAATAACACTTCATTGATGCCCTTTTCTTCTGGACACCTCTATTTTTTCACCACATAAAACTGTCGCCGACCAATATCGATTTGTTCAATGTTTATTTGCATCAATTTTAGGTGGTCATAGTTGGAAATGGTGCAGTGGGCAAGTCCTCAATGATCCAGAGATTCTGCAAAGGAACTTATACAAGAGATTACAAAAAAACCATTGGCGTTGATTTTTTAGAACGTGAAATTGAGTGAGTTCAGATTTATTTATTCAAATTATAATTTGGACGCATAATAAACAACATTAATTGATTCGCTGATAATTATTCGCAGAGTTGATGGTGAGGATGTGCGATTGATGCTATGGGACACAGCAGGGCAGGAAGAATTCGACGCTATTACTGCAGCGTATTATCGTGGAGCAAATGCATGTGTTCTGGCGTACTCTTCAACCGACCGGGACTCATTTGACGCTATACCTTCATGGAAACTCAAAGTAAATTCATATTATTCATCCATAAATCCACCATGTTTTATTTGTATACCTATTTTTCTATTTCACATTTATTTTTCGGTTTTATTGTAGGTGGAAAATGAATGCGGCGAAATCCCAACAGTCTTAGTACAGAATAAGATTGACCTCGTTGATCAGTGTCAAATTGATCCGTAAGTTATTGAATTTGCTTTCTGCAAACTTTCACTATTACATTCATGGTGAATATTTTTTCTTTTTTGTTTTCTATGAAGGAATGAGGCAGAGAGACTAGGTCGTGCGCTCGGTTGCAAACTTCTCCGCACTTCCGTGAAAGAAGACGTAGGTGTAGTAAGTGTTTTTAGACATCTAGCCTCAAGATGTCTGATAGAGATGCGCAGATGTGAAGATGACTTTCAGGATGACTTGAGATTGTACTCATCCGGCCCCCGATCACCGTCCGTTATCAGTAAGTGCGCTCCAAATCACGTGAGTGATACGTATCATTTACAATTGACCATATCTCTTATATATATCCACTATTATTATCAATATCTAGTTGCTACGCATCATTAATAATGCATTACTGAATACGAGAAATTTCAAGAAAGTGCGTGATTCGTCTATCAACCTGCCAGTTTTGCTTGTATCATTTATCCGACAATAGCAATAGAGTACGGTTGGTGAAATTGTCGTCAGCATTAAGAGGGGAAGTGCAGAGCATTCCAACCTGAGATTATAATTAAACATGTTTATCCCACGACCGCCTTTATAGTTGTCAATATACTTTTCATAGAAAGTCTTACCTATATATTTTTTTCTCTTTATGGACGCCTTTATAATAACCTTTTCGTGACTTTCACGCATGATGATTGATATTAGTCTAGCAGAATTTACGTAAAAATATGCGATGTCAATGAAACACTCCAATGTTTGAGATTAATTATTTGATATTTGCGTGTTTCGGTGCCACTTGAAAATGATGCTATTCAGATCTGAACGATATGAAACTACAATTCATATATGCCCAATGTATATATGCTTTTAATTATATTTACTGATTACAAAGTGCTGCGTTAAAATTTATTTGTAAATTTAAATCTTGCGGCGTTATATTCAGCTTTGTCCAGACATACTGAGATTATCTGATAATTTATTTCCTTCTTTTTTTATTTTATATAGGTGCTTTCAGTCCGAACGAGTGCACAGGTCGTAGCGCCGGAAATGGTACAATTGTTTTACGGCCAGGCGGTAAGCCACGACATCACAGGAAGAAAAACTTTGTTAAGAATGCATGTAGGCTATTGTAGTGTCAACACATCTCATATCGAATTTGTGAAACTCAACTGACTTAGAAAAAATCAAAAATATGAATTAATTTACGAAAGAGATGAAAATATGTATCACTTTATAAAGAGGCATTTCTGTCCAATTAAGTATTATACATTGTACCTTAGTCAGCATTTGATTCTGTAATTTTTTTTTTTTTTCTTGTACATATGTATATCTGTTTTAAAAAAATTTTTTTTTTATATATTTTTCAGTGGGTAATCAGCAAAGACTCAATTTTGTGATTTTTTTTTTTTTTTTATCTATTGAACACTAATAATCTGATGCAATTGTCTATGAGTAATTGTGTTATTTTTTTTGTCGATTTTCACTCACTGTACGCCCTTCCAAGTCGCAAAAAAAAAAACAATTCAAATGTGGTGCATGAGCGATGTTTTTAACCAAATAAACGTAAGATATAAGTGATAAATTTGTACTAATGTTTCTACCAATATTTAAATAATATCGTCTCTTCCTCATTAAAAAATATTTTTGAAGTTTTTTGATTTGATAATGAATGACACTCTTTGGACTTTGTGGGATAGCTATAATGTCCTTCACCTTTCACGGGACCTTGGGTGGAGAGAGAAACATGCAAAGTCAACGCCCGGTTAGTTGATCCTAGATGGTAGTTACCTCGTGACGCCTCAACATTACTTACACACACTTTTGCTGACATGCCACACGGTGCGTAAGCGCGTGTTGCCTTCACCCATCAAATCGCCTCTCATCTCACTCTCATTAAATAACAATAAGTATTACTGTTACACGCAACCGCACATACGTTGATACACTTGCGAAAGATAACAAAATTATATTTGTCGTGAAATGACGAACAATAGTATTTTTTAGAATTATAACATTTTTTTCGTCTTTTTTTTTTTCGGAATGACAGATATATTTTATCTATATTCATAATATTAGTGGCGTAGATTATCTGTACAATTGCATGTCTACAGCTCCATGTCAACGGATAATGCAACAAAAATTTTTTTCCTCACGGCTTAATAACTCTCGTCAACAAGAGTTATTATATGTATGGAGAATTTTTCGAATTTGTATATGCTTGTGAATAAACGATCGAAAAAAAAAAAGCTAACACATGCGTATTCATGTAGACAAAACTGAATAATGGCTAATAAATATCAACAATATGATGAAGAAATATGAAGTATTACGGAAGAAATAAACTGTCAATATAGAAATGCCATTTCGTCATGACTTTAATACAACACTCCAGTTAATTTATCGTTTATTGTACTTGTGACGATCACCGCCGTGTATTCTTCTTGTCTTATCATCTCTCACATATGTTGTTTGTCTTCCAAAAAATATTAAAAGCGATTTCAACGCCCAATGAACAACGTGTTGCTGTAGTGATTGGCTATATCTTCTACTGCATTTCGAATGTGTGAACTTTGTCAATATAATCAAGTAATCCTTGTAACCTTTTTTTGACACGTTTCTGGTCGTCCAAGGTACAGCCAAGTATTGCAGTCTCAAATGTTTTATCTGAATGTCCCATGCCATGAGACGAACATGCACTCATAAATGCTGCACATCGTATGCGAGTTGCACTTGGATCATTCTTTAAGCCCACTACCAAACTATCGATCAAACCGTTCACCTGAAATAATATGATATATATAAATGTACATGTATACTAACATTGTTCAAGCGAATATAAATATAATAGAGACAGTGAAGGAGCCGTTATTATCATTTCGATAATCGTTACAGTACATTGCGATTTGATGATTGACAGATTTCACGTTTTATTGCAACAATCAAATATCTTTATATAAAATTCACTGCTTAGATGTATATTAAATACAATAGAAAATCGTGACAGTTACCGTTGGTCTCAATTTAAATGTATTGACAGTAATAATAATCTCTAACAGAGTTCCCCGATCGATTTAAAATTGTATTTATGAAATACATTGCCGTCTTGGTTATATGTTCATTTGCTCTGCATTTTGATACAAAACTATGTCATTACTACATTCAACCTCATGAATGTTCAGAGAAAATGGGCTGTACTTATTTTTAATTATATTATATACGCTGAATGACAAATGGAATGAATTGTAGTGTTATAGTATGCTGAATGTTACATTTGAAAAATGAGATTACACATTTTTTTCTAAACATTCACAAAACATACCCCATTAAAATCATTTACATGTAAGATATTGACACCAGTCTTGGATCCATGTTTACAAAAACTAACAAAATAAGAAACTTCCATTATATTTTACTATTGAGCAATATCCGACCACAAGTTATTTAGTTTTGAAATAGTAGATGAGACGGCATCGTTGTGTGCCCGACGATATTGAAATTACACTTTTGCTATAGGATTCATTAATGAAGTTACTAGATATTCAAGTTTTGTTTCTATGCAACTTCAATTAATTTTCGTATTATACTGTTACTGAATATTCATTGTTGACTTGAGCAAACAATGAACCAAATGTTTAGCTGTAGTCCTATTGACAGTTTGTTCATAACCTCTGATGAAAAAAGTATTGTTCTCAAATCACAAAGAATAAATATTATATTTATCTATTACTTATTATTGATGAAAAAAAAAAAAAAAAGAATGGTTACCACATATGAGCAGTGTTAAAAAACAAATTAATATGAAATTACCGTTTTTATTATATGATTTTCTATTAGATTTTATTTTTGTAGCCAAGAATAGTAGGGAAAATCATCTGAAAATGTTCATTACTGGTGTCAATACCTTATATTCCGTCAATTGGTCCAAATCTAATTTGTTTCCTCATCATTATTAAATCAGTTCTCTCTCTCTCTCTATAAAGGTACAAACACAATTTTTTTTTCTGCATTTCCTTAACGTTTCTTAACTATCCACAACAAGTATTGTATATCGCCGAAAATGACAAGTGTACCATATCTTATATAGTACACATAATATTTACTCTATGTTTAGTCGAATTTCAGACAAAGCAGAGAATCCAATGATAAAGATTGGAAAAAATTTCTTTGAAAAAACAAACTATTTTCAGTAAAATTCGTTTTTCTCACTTGTAAATTTTACTGTAAATTCCACACCTGAATTATTCATGTTCACGTCAAATCGAACGGACTAATTGTCTAAGAAAGATTTTCCTAAGTGTATTTCAAAATGTTATATTTTAACTACAAGGAACGTGTAACTGCCTGCAGAAGTTTAATCCTCAACAGTTAATTGACCATGACATGATTACCCGAAATAACGACTTATCTATTTATTGTAGACACAAATAACTCATGAATGAGGATTCCCACTCAGAATGTTTCCAATTCCCAAACAAAAAAATTTGCCTTTTTCGTAATTTGCTGAAGAACATCACTAATGAATGAACAATAGAATCATAACAAATCCGTGTATGATAAAAAATTATTCCTCAGCAATTCGAGTTCCGAAATTACTCTTGAGAATTTCAGAAAATTCTGAAATAATTCACCCATGATTCCCACTAGGAATTAAATAAGTTCAATCCTTATATCTTTCGAACATTCACTTTTCTCGAACACAATCGTTCAAACAACAACATAATCTCACTAGTTGTATCATGTCACGCCAGTACCAACACGAATAAAGAAATCAAATGGCCGAATAGAAACAAATACATACACTGCGTTTGGTCATACGAAAGCGATAAAAAATGCAGAAAAAATATTAGACAGCCTATCCCATGAACAAATGTAAATGATTTTTCTGAAATATTTCATTACATGATATCAATCATGACAATACTTACCTGATGAAGTGCGTCTTGTTGAACATCATCACGTTGTATTTTAACCAACACATCAACAGTCAAGCATCTCATAGAGAGTCTTTCAGCATATCGAAGTACTTCATCACGATCAGCTACAAAAGAAACAATAAGCGATCAAACATTGCAAATAATCTAGATGTTTCCGTCGGCCTTTGTATTCATAAATTTTTCCAATTGTCAGAGAAGCAAAATAGTACTTTACATAACAACAAACTCACGATCATTGAGTCCGCCAAGCATATCTTCATTATTTCTAAGTGTTTCTAAAGTTATGAGCATCGTGTCCTTTTCCTCTTCAAGTTTCGATGCATCTCGTCTCAATTGCTCGACTCTAAATTCAATTTGATCCAAAAGATTCACCAACCTATCCTTCGGTTTGACATAAGCACAGTCACTGCTCTCCAAAATATGAGGCAAAGCGGTGTCCATATTGTTTAATTTTATTTAAAATACCAGCGTATATTGACAGAGTAGAGATGGTTGTTTTTTTTTTAATGATTCTCAATTTTTATTGAAGAAATACGATGGAACAGTCAACCTAACATGATAACATTTTTTGTACTGCAGCTTTAGCGGTTTTAGCTACATATGTTATATATATATATATATACCTATACACCAAATATTAGAGGTATATACACCTATATATATATATATATATCTATTTACCAGCATAGGAATTGCGCATGCGCTCTATACGGGTAGTTTGCCACGCCATCTTGCAGTTGATTTTACACCAGAATATTAGAGAAAATTCGCGATTTGACCCTATCGGTGCAACAGAAATTTCTCGATTGTTCATTATATATCTATAAATGATTTTATCACATGACAAAATTGAGACGGTTGTATACACTGGTAATGCTTCTACTGAAGGATCCACTTTAAAAAGTTATATGGCGTAAGTATAAACTTGGAGAAAAGTTTATATGAATTTTTTTGTCCACACAGTTACCTCTGAGGAATATGTATGGTTGTATTATATATCGTATGTGGGTGGAAATGTTAATCACACCATACACATAAGTATAAGTCAAATTTGAATGACTACTGCATGACTTTTTATATACAGGTACAAATAATGATAATTATTTGTACCTGGAATATTTTTATCTGAAGTGAAATATCCACTTGAATTTTATCTTTGTTTACATACTTATTTATACTCACGAGATGAAATGAACTGTTAAAATTGATCGTTGAATTGATTCGAAGTCGAACGACAGTAATTCAACTGAAAATGAAATTCTAACCCGTGGAAGAATGATTGAATGCAAGCTGATCCAAAATTTGACTATTCAACAAGAGATTGACGAATAAAAAATGAGTTGAAATTGTTTCTATTAAATTGTTAAAAGACCTAGTCAATTTTCGGATCTATTTATGTATAATCTGATCCAAGAAAGAAAATATTAAATCTAATGAAACTCTGAAAATTGAAACGGATCCAACGCACCATGCAAGTCCGTGGCAAAAATAATTATTCAAAAATTATTTATCCTAAATCTTAACAATAAGAGGGCATTGACAATGCATATTATAAGCTCATATCGGAATGAATTCGTGTAGAGGCGACTTATTGATATAATAACTAACTCGTAACAATGTATTGTGATTTTTTTATGGTAAATTTTTTACTGATAGAAATTTATGTTTGTCATTTATTCATCATTTAAATATCAATGTCCCAGTCGAAAAACGAAAATTAATCTCCAATACTGAAAGGACATACATCATGTGATCTAAAGCAGGAAGGCGTGTCTGTGTCCAAGTAGATACAAGACACAAAAGATACGCCTTTTTACCATTGATCTCCGCAAAGATAACGTCAACTAATAGGCCATTAAATTTAAGTGGTTCAGAGTACGAATTATCGAAATGATTTTAGTAAACCTGAAGTCAATGCCATAACCGAGTGGAACTGGATTGTCACACATTTATGAAGAAAAAATGAAAAATAAACATTTTTGAAATAACATTAGTTCAAAGACGACTTCAGGAACTATCACGTAAACTGTACGGAACAAACATAGCTAAATAATGTAAAATTGTATGAAAACTTTCTCGTAGAGCATTAAATTCTCTTCGAGAAACTTATGTGCAGCATTTCTCTACAATCACAATAGTTTGAGTGTGAACAAAGAGATTGAAATTCAGCAAAGTGACAAGCCTCGCATTGACATTATTCCAAATTATTCCACTTGGCAATTTGTAAATGAGTTGATTTGTCAAGTTGTCTTCAATGTCTGCGGAATTATAAATGCATTTACAAACCTGAATATATAACATTCGAGTGCATTATCTAATGGGATAATATATTCCAATGTCAATCATTCAAATATGTCCATCTATTCGCATGTTACTTCAAGAAACGACTTTAACAATCAATTTCTTTACAAATGGCCTGCGAAACTAATTCGCAATTTCGCAAACGGTTATTATTGATGTAAATTTAAATGATGTGTGAGGGGGAGTAAGAATTGGAGCAATCTTATGTGTGTAAAATGGAAGAATGGTTTTTTTTTCCCCCGTTACTGTATCAATGACTTCATCCATACATCCCCTTCAAAAATTAACTCGAGCATCCCTGAGGTATGAATAATACCTTGTCAATGATATTCCCGCTTTACTTCAGGCGAGTTAGAGGTTTTGTCGCTACCATTTACTAAACTTTATGTATTAATATTCGCTAATATACCTACGTTCTTTTGCTAATATAGTAATAACTTTATACTTGATGCACTTATTCAATTTTTCCACGACTGATAATTACACGAAATACGTGCAATTTCATTTATTGTTTATAATCATACAGAGTTTCTTGAAATGAAATTGAACAATAATCCAATTTATCAACGCAAGATAGTTTATTTAATATATCTTTATATATGAATGTAAAAATTAATTGTGTATACAAAGAGATGTTTGATGGAATCATCAAGTTCGCATAATGTAATATATTTGCGTCTTTTTTATATGATTGATGATTATTAAACTCGTCTCTCAATAGGTGAAGGCCAACATGCAGGGTCACACCTCACACTCTCCATCACCTTGATTATTGTTTTAAAATCCAAGGGTAATTTTCCTAATTCATTAAACGTGAATGACTCAAAGGTCTATTGTGGCCATATGTAGTTAATCTATTTCGCGAATCTCGCAATATTCAATGACTCTCATATGATTACAATTTCATTTGTTTTCAATGTGTGTATAGGCAGCAAAAATCGGGTCAATGTTACAATAAGAGGAATAAAATACAATGTAGCCAAAACATTCAATTAATTGCCTATTACTTTTGTTTATCTTTCAACTAATCATCAAAGGCCACTCAAGAATTTTATGATGCATCATTAAACAATAAATAAACATGATGCATAAATTAGATAATAATAATCCCCAATGAAATGGATTATGAGACGCCTGTCATCATATAAACTAAACGGTATTATTTACAATGATTTGAGTATCATAAAATGTTTATGGATGATATAGCTAAATCAATGAAGTAATCACAATATTTTTCTATTTATCCACATGATGATTCAATGGCAGTAGTTGTTGAAGTGGAATTCCCGGTTGCAGTAGTGCTGCGACCAAATCCACGAGTTCCATCCGGTCCTGATGGCAATCTTGTTACGTTTTCCGGTAAATGTGCCATTAGGACAAATCCACTATTGCTACGTGAACGAAATCCCGAGCATGAATCTGAGCCTGATGAGCATGATGATAATCTCCTACCGCCAACATCACAACCGGAGTCTCTACTACAATTGGACAATCGTCTCAAAAATGGTCCACACTCGGCAGATCCTCGTCGACCACTTTGAACATATGGCGAATTAGTTCCATTCGGATAATCGAAATTATAATTCATATTTGGTGGAGTTGAGCTTGATGGCGTACAACAAGAAAATCTACGAGTAGCAGTTTGACCAGGCCAACAATTAAAAGGTGGATAGAGATTATGATGTGCCTGATGAGATGGTGAGTGATATAATGGTGAACTGTAGCTATTTTCAGAGCCAGATGAACATGATGAAAATCGTCTGCTTGAATAACTTCCGGTGTCTGAGCTGAATCCTGAATTGGAGCAACTTGAGAGTCGGCGGATTAGTAGTGGATTATTTTCCGGAACTGATATTGCACATGTAGAAAATCGTCTCGGTAACCATGAATCTGGAGATGGCGAACCTGAATCAATAAACAATTCATTAGTTATTCAATTTTATAATCTTGAATACATTGATTGTGTATCGCTTTTTTTTTTTGTATTCATTTTTTTTCAGTTTCAAAGAAATGCAGACGGTACTGTTTTTTTTTTTGTATACTAACCGGGATATGGATGATAATTGGTGGGAGGACAAACATCCCGCCTACCCTGATACAGTCGTGACTTTATCCTCGATGTTCGACTATCGTCCTCGGAACCACTTGGATAACCAGACGAATTGTACGCATTCTCTCTTGCTGCAGACAGCCTTGCACCCGCCCCTTTCTTTGTTGGTTGTGATTGTTGTTGGTGTTGCTGATGCTGTCCCGATGATTGTTGCTTACGTTTTTTTTCTCCCGTTGATGTTTGCGCGAGCTCAAAGATCTTCGCATCTCCCAAGTCAAGTTTCTGAGCAGCTCGTGCTGCCGCTGAATCGGTAAACTCAATCACAGCACACTCCTCATCAGACATCAATTCCATTCGTTTGGCGAGCGCTTGACGAACCTACATATTAATATAAATTTCAAATTATATTTGAGTTATCTGTGTACTGGAAAAGTGTTGATTGTAATAATGATTATTTTTTATTATAACCTCTGCAGGAACAGGATGCCCTGGTTTAAGAAGTCTGATTAAAGCTATTTCGCCACATTGACCAAACATCTCGGCAACAGATTCAATTGTTAGCTTTTCAATTTGCAAATTTGCCGCGACAACTGTTCTTGATGGCAATGTTTGATCGTATTGCGGCAATGGATCGCGTCGCCTGAGTTTAGTGCCCAATTCATTCACCTCCAATTTCGTTGACTTGGATCTAAGCGCCGCGCCAACTGTTCTCCAATCTCTACTCAAGTGCTTAACACGTTTGAAACTAGAAATAAGTTTCAACGATACGTATCCCTCTTTATTTCTTTTAACATGTTTCAGTAAGAAGGCATCCTTCACAATGTTTTCGTCGGAAAAATAGAATTCCACCTGTGCAGCTATTTTCTCGGCCATTTCATCACTACAAATGAATGATGATTCCTCAACTTCCGTTTCAGACGCTGGTGGTGTTAAAGGAACTGTCGTATCGCCGCATTTTAAATCAGCATCACGAGATAATTCTGTGATACTGCTATTATGATTTTTATTTTCAATATTATCAGTGAATTCATGACGTTGACTGTCGGGCAATTTTGGGGAACCGCGATCGGTTTCATCTGTACCACTGCTGGAATCTGATAAATCAGCTTCTTCACCTTTCGAGCCACGCCTATCAAAGGATAAACTTACGTCACTGTCAACAGAGGATATGCTGTCGCGGGTATCTGACTTCTTCATTGGCGGCGGTGAAAATGTCAAATTGCCAACTTCATCCAATGACTCTTGAAGAATCTCCACTTGCTCGTCCATTTTAAGAAATAGTCCAAAAAGATTTGCAGTAAGTGTGCAATTTCATATATATATATATATATATATACTTTGATTTGAATGGTCCTCTTTACACGCACACTTCACCGTTTCATAGTTATATTAATCTTCACTCTTATATCATCCAAATATCTTTTATATTTAAAATATCATTGTACATGGATTGCATTGCATCAATTGCTGTATTGATTGTACTAATAATATGATGTAGCAGCAGATTAATTTGATTAGCACTGCCGCGGGGATTTTGTAAATGTTATTCCTGTGTAAAGGAAGAGAATCCACTATCGATGCCAATTCGCCCACGGGTAATATGTGATTGCGGATAATGTAATGTACAATTGAACAGAGTGACAGCGTGACGGTCGAGACAAGAGTGGCCTTTCGTCTTGAAGAGTCAGACTTCTTTAAGTACTGTCCCCGGCATCGACAATTCATGCGCACGCGCGATACTTTTCCCAATTGCCCACTATCCACACACGATGGATTTCGCGCACATTCACCTCCTAGCAATATCAACTATATTTTATTATCTCTTCTCTTTCAAGCATGGATATTGTTAGACCATCTACTCCCGCCACATGGGACCCATTCACAGGGACACGATCAGGACCTCGAGAGAGGTTGCGACCTTCCGGAATACCGGTCAAGACTCAGACGTTGAAGACACTGAATATTAACAAGTCGGAAATAATAAATAAAATTGATTGTAAAACTATCCAGGATATTGATGGATTGAGACAGGCGGATGATCGATATTCGAAGGCCAATAGATTGGATAATTTACCAACTTGATCAATAGATCAATGGATCAATAATATAAAGAGAAAAACATGGTACAATTATTATCACGGAAGAAGATATTACGTGTAGATATCGTAATCATAACTCTGTCATTATTTCCAAGTACTTGAATATAATTGAAAAAAAAAAAAAAAAGTCAAAGAATTCACTGCAGGCGTTGCGAAAAACTGAGGGAAAAATAAATAAATAAATAAATAAATAAGCGGACATTTTATAAACAAAGTGGGAAATTTTACCGACACATATGACCTTCGAAGACCACCCAACAATCTCGATACTTCGGCGCGTTTCGTGTCGCATCCGGACGCTTTGAGCATAATAAGATATGGGTCAAGTGCGGCTTGTGTCTTGTAAGGGGCCACGAGAACTGTCGTGACAGTTTGAAAGGACACGTGTAAATGTTTAATCGTATATATATGTATACGTTGTCCTTAAACTTTTTTTATTTTTATTTTTCCCCATTATTCTACATATCATCAATCGCTCAATTAAAAATGTGATATAAATATATCTATTGTCTTTATACAAAAATGCGGTGAAGAAAATGCCATTAGGAGTAATCCAATAAATTAAATAAAAAAGAAAAAAGTAACACGTTGCATCAGGCGCGTATTATGCATTTCCGGATTAACTTAGAGTCACCCTAGATGTCTGGAATACATATGTCTATACATAGTCGTAGTAAAATGACAGGGAGATTAATGCCAACACAACTGGTAATCGAACGATCCACATTGGATGACACGCAAACTCCAAGTCTTGCTAATCAAGTTATGTATATTTACGTAAAGTATTTGAGTCACCAGGGCATTCGCACATAGTCTCGACACTCCTACGATTTCACCGTTTCTATTATGTAATAAAAATAATTGTGAGGGCTGGGTTATGACTTGGAAATCTTGTTGATTTCCTGGAGTTGTTTGTGCAAATGTAATGCAAACTATGGATAAATATATATCTTGTTTAAAATTATAAATACATTTGATTTATATTCTATGTTGAATGTAGTCAAGACAAGAGGGAGGAAGTAGCTGCATCAGGATAATTGTTTTTATGTTATGCATCAATAATAAAAACGTATGGCAGACGTTCCGTGTTAAAGTGATGGTAATTTGGATTTCAAACTCAGGCGTGATAAATAATTGATATTAATTACATCCAATTATATGAAGCTATCAAACTTTATCTTGTGGATCGTGTGGAACGGAGAATCCGGGCAGTGTAACAGTCAACAAATGTGCTGTATAGTATTATTGAGTAATTATTACTGTACGCGTCATGTATTATGGATACATTGACATGACTGTCATCGTATATTTGTACATGAACGCATAGTAAACCACTCACACACACACACACACACATCTACAAAAGATCTATAAGCTATTCAGCTATTCGCGATAATTTCTGTTTTTTCTTTCTTTTTCATGAAAATTCATAGGCATGTTTATAGGAGATATCTGAAGGCTGCATGACATAGCGATAAAGCAAGACAGATGTAGCGGTTCGGAGGCACGAGATCCTGTTATACATTTGCTTCTATGGAAATTCAGATGAAAATATTACAGTACGTAAGTACGTACTAAGTAAGAAAATTCTCACACAAAGGTTATGTTAATTCAATATAATATCTGTTGTCCAACCTCAACACAAAGAGTCTGTACGATTTCAAATACATTTAGATAATGTATTGAAGAGAGAGCTTATTACAATTCAAATTGATGATTATTTCATTTGAAATTAAATTCTTCAGTCGAAATTTTGAGCGACCGAATATCAATACAAAAAATTTTAGGTTGGGCAATATTTTTTTCTTTTTCTTTTACATCCCCCGTTTTTATTCATAAACATTTTGTTTCACATACAGGTATGAATAATGACGAACATCAGAATGGGATCGATGCCCGTAAGTGAATGTAATAATGCGGATTGTCCGCATCTAATGTATGACGCAAACTTGATAGATAATGATCCTGTATTCATCGCAGGGTCTTCACCTCGTGGCAAACGCGACAATATAACTGAATACACTCAATCATTATCGGGATATTGTGCTGAACAATTGGACAATAATAGACAAGTGATTACAATTAAGATGAAACAAAAATCCGCCACGCAGCAAACAGGAGGTGAAAATTGAAGGACGCGTTAATACTTACTTACTTATTATTACGCCAAGTCACTTATTATTATACATTGGTATTGGTCGGAGGGCGGTAAATGCCCTGGGGCATTATATCTCGGCTTGCGAATATCTCGAAGAGCAAGACAGGAATCATATACTTGCGTTGGAACTGGGTCAGGGTAGCCCGCCAAATGCGTGTGGATCAGTTTTATTTTCAATTCGTCACCGCGCGTCACTAAATGTCAACTTTGTATGTATCATTTACTTTTCTGTAGTCTCTATAAAATAATTATTGCAAACTATTTATACAGCCTCATTTGTATATGTATTAAATATATATAATATAAATAATAGATACACATATGTTGTCTATGTGATTTCATAATTGCAATACTAAAGAGTGAAACTTTGGATTTTTTTTTTTCAAATTGTTTTTTCTTCCTTTTTTTTTTCTCTAAGGAAACCATTCGCAGTGATGCTGGCGCAAGGATACGTAATGCATCCTTATAAACCCAATATCCATGTATACCGATTGTTAAAATGAAGAAAAATGTGAATGAGAACCACTGAATGTAACGATTGTGAGTCAGTTCCAGTGTACATAAGCAAAAGCAACAATAAGGAATGGCCGTGTAGTACGAGGCCCCCGGGGTGATTCGCCATGATGACCATGACCATATTACAGGACAGAGGCTCCCAATGAACGAGCAATTACTTCCAGTACCAAAAAATAAATAATTAAACTAATATTATATATAATTTTCCATTAGAATTATGACGCATGTTATATTAGGGTTGTCTCAAACAATTTCGCAACTGTACACCAGTCACAATTGTTTGTTCATCTCGAAACAATACACAAGTATTTATTATTTTATGGTTGATGCTGTTTGATGATGTCTGAAAGGTCACCATCCACTATATGTATATGTATATATATAATACACGTTACCCATTCACATTGTGGATGGCAAATCAAAGTTCAGAGTATGGTATGGAATCTATTCGAGGAACTTTTGCGATGTCGTCTATATACAAAAACACCTGGAGTAACGCGCTACAACAAATTGCATAATTTATATACTGACTACGTACAATTTTATTTTTTTTTTTATATTCTTCAATTTCTCTTTGGAGGTGGTGTTTTTTTTTTTCACTGCGCGACGCCAGTAATCTTAACGATGAGTGGACATGACATCGAGTGTTGGGGGGGACCAGGGTGAATGTAAAAATGATTTTGCGCAATAGCATAATATTTGCCGGCGGCAATAAGGGGGACCAGGTCTCTCGTTCTCGCGTGGACTTCAAATCATGTTCTAATCTTGATCTAAAGCAATATACAGCCAGTTACATGGAGAGAGATTTATAATATGAAAAATGTTATAATATTCCATGAGGGCGTGTCAAAGTTAATAAACAAATTTAATTGCTAACGATATACTGATATAATATGTGATGATAAAACATTGTGCAAAGTAAGATATTTAAAAGGGATTGTGTGCTCATGTTACGATGAGCAGATATATAATGACGACCCGGAACGTTGTTAGTAATAAGTAGAGATCGCCAGCGTGCGTATGTGAATTGCAAGAAAGTCACAGCGGCTACCGCCTCGGGCAATGAGAGTATATGCTGTCGGGCAAACTTGAAATCCCTTGACCCAGTATATATTATAACGAACATGTTTGATGCTACATATACATAAACTACAACAGCTCACTGTCCTTCGATTGGAACCGGGAGACGACGTTGTGTCTCCTCCGTTCCTCTATACCTTTTTTTCATTTTTCCCGCCCTTGCACCCGTCAACGGCTCACGGGAAAGGACCTTCGCTACCACCCTGTTCTCCTTCGATTCTGTTTAATCTATAGGAATATATATATATATGTTCTTCATATACATATAATTAATACCATATATTTACATAGACCATGGTATCTCGTCATTAATTTTTGCTTGATTGGTTGATAAAATTATTTTTTTCTATCCACAGAATATTGTTTTATTATTCCATTTTATTAATTTTTTCTTTTTCTGTCATTACTATTATCATTGTTAATCTCATTGTGCTAATAATCTCGTGAGATTTATTGCCAAATTCATGTCTTGTCCTCGCTATTGCTAGCTCATATGAACGTGAATAGGTATATCAATTTTTTCGCTCGCTTTCATGCTTTCAAACACACGTAATTCAACACGTTTTAATAATGTATATAAGAAGCATATTACACGGCCAAATATACTCCACATTGGATCAATGATACATACTCGAAATTGTGTTGATATATAAGTCATCGTATTTTTTTTTTTTTTCATTTTCAAACGCCAATTTTAACTTCCACACAGACTTATCTGAAGGATGTGTTTTTCCAATTACACCAGATTGCATGTTTGTTTACGCTATTTCAATTTCTCATAGACTTTATAAACACTTATTAACGAGTGAGAATAATTTATATACATATGTATGTATTTATATAAGTATATATGTATATGTTTAATGATGAATACCTGTTTATTTCTGTCGTGTGAATTATTTACGTGTCTTCAGCACAATGAATCAAAGTTTATGTATACTTATAAATGTTTAGATATACGCAAGAAATGTCATTTCTCAAGTGAATACGCTTCCCTATTTTATCAATTTTCTTCACTGTCCTGCGATTATTATTATCTTGTTTATTTGTCACTTTGGAAACGTGACATATAGTTGTAATATCAAATATTTACGATACGAGTAAACGCTCAGCGCGGTATGAGAAGGGATTTGAAAAGATGCTGCTTAACAGTAATTGTAGACATAGTATTGCCTTTATTATTTTGAACCCAAAATAATTAAATTACGTGTCAGATTTATTGGTTTTTGTTTCGTTTTCTTAGTCCATTTTTTCTGTATATACTTTTACAGCGGTAACACAACACACTTTCTACTATAATAATTAATATATAATCTTTCTCGTGCCTCTAATCAGATATAGGCACTGCACTCTCCCGATCGTCATACATTCATTCGCATAAATTTAACATTAAGTGTATATGTATATTATGACAATAGTTTTCGTGAGACAGAGCCGGATTTTCCTGTTTTTCTTTTTCCTTTCTCCGTCTGTCTTGCGTCCCGCAACCTTAACAATTAGTTTTATTGGTTGTTTAGCTTCTGTTTAATATCCATATTATATATGCACATGTTTATCGCGTTATCAATTGACAATTTTATCATTGTAACGGATCGAACGCGCATTATTATCATTTTCACCATTGCCCGTACGTCCACACTTGGATTCTAAATAAATTTTGTGTTTTCATCATCTATTGTCTATATTCTCATTGCGAGCGATATTCTTACAAAGTCATTCACATTTTTAAATTACTAATCGTCAAGGCAATTACACATTGAATAATCTCGTTGTAGAAACACAAATGGGAAGAGATGCAAGAAAAATATGACATTATTATCTTGATAATTCGTCGTCTTGTATTTGGAATATGTGATGAAAATAAATTATACTTGATAAACTAAGATAAAAATGGGAAAGAAATAAAAAGAAAATAAAATACATGGACTAGCAGATCTTGAAGTAATATGGAGTAATAATAAAGTCGGAAAAAATAATAGAATAGTGCGAAAAAAAAAAAAAGATTGGTGAATCATCATCTCTTAGTACATTGTTTTACTTGTTTACTTAATAATCTCAATTTCAAGTCATCTTCAATATATACATGGGACAACGATTAACAAATAATAACATGAAAATGTATTATTTAAATGTTTTCGCCCACTATAACTCGCTGCGGTCGTGTCACTGAACCTGATTCATCATTAATATATGAATAGAAAAGTCAAAGATGATTTGCAGTCTCGATAATAATAATAACTGTTCTTCGAGTGGTACTGTAATTATTGTTATATGAGAATGGCTATGAAGTAGAACAAAAAAAAAACAATATGTACATCGACAAATTTCAAATACACAGCGATGGCATCGAATTATAACAAAGGTTAAACAGTAATTGATTAACAACTAACGTTAACACTGATATTTTTTTTTCCCTCCCCCATGAGGGAAAATTCATAATTGTTCGCGTGTTGATAAGATTGTTAACCAAACTTGAACACCTCATATTCTTTGGAACGTACTGAGCACCATGCCAAAGCTCAAGTGAAGATCCACGGGTGCCACTATATACAGCATCCGTATTTATTGTAAAGATTATAAGTATATGTCGCTTGGGTGATTCACCAACTTCTGCTCGTTACGTACATAATCGTGATATGACATTTATGCATAACTTTATATTTAATTGAACACGACAATACTCTTTCGTGTATGTCTGTCAATTAACACTTCATTTTTCATTTCTCCTATAATTCAATATATAATAATGCATAATTATAGTCTGTGCTTGTTATAACTTTGTATTTTTCTTTTATTTTTTCAGGAAGGCATATATGTATATATGTATGTATATATATATATAGAATGAGAATTGAGTGGTAAAGTAAAATTTTAAAACTGGAATCCGCGTGGTGCGAGGATACACAATAAATACTGATTAAAGGCAAAAGAGACAGCATAGCGTGCCACGCGCATCATCTGCCGTCAATACAACACACGCTGATATTATGCTAGATATTTTTCGTAATTTTTGTCTTCATTTAATTGAGCACAAACTCGCTTTCGTACCATTCTCATCATTTGTTTTTGTTCATTTTTATTGTTTCAAAACTTGTTTGAGCTTTCCTGCTTGCTCAGTTCAAGTGCAAGAGCGTAATCGGCTTCTTCTTGTGCTTTGCGTCGACATCTTTCTTCTTCCACTCGTAAACTTTGTCGCGACGCCCAAGCCAGTTGCTCGCGTTCAGTTAGCATTGTTGACGTATCCTTTCGATTACTCCACGTTGCATTGCTATTATTGTTTTTATTTTTTTGTGTATTATCGTGCGGCATCAGCATATCTTTGAATACCTGAGCGATATTACGATCAGAGCGTTGATTATTTTCTTCGATTTTGTTGGGCGCAAAAGCTTCATCAAAATTGACAGGTTTACTGACGGGTCTTGGTATTCCAGTGACGCTATTATTTGAGAAATCAAGTTCGTTTTTGGTTTTAAGCGAGTTATTCTTAGTATCAGTGATGAAATTTCCCATTTTATCAGTTTTAGATTTGATTAATGGGAAAGTTTTCATGAAATCAGACTCGAAGCCCTTTTCGAATGGATCTTTATCGGTAATGGCAAAGCCACCTGATGTCGTTGACATTGTTGTCTCCATTCCAAAAGGATCGAGCTTTCGTGTCTCGTTGCTCGTACATTTTTCTTCGATCTTCTTATTCGCATTTGCGTCCTCCTCTTCTGCAAATGGATCAGCAATTTGGAATGGATCCTCGTAACGATAGTCTCGGAATGGATCCTCGGTGAAGTCCGGTAGCTTTGATGTTGATGTGGCTGTGGTGCGAGGCCTGCTTACTGGCCTCGGTGGCGCCGCTCGATTGGGTATCAGATCCGGCTGAAGCAGGATTTTTTTTTTCACGTGTCAGTTTGTCATTACTGAAAAAGTTTAAGAAAAAGTAGGGGCGAGAAGCCGCCGGTTATCGTCTTGCTCCCTTGGGCCTGGTCGACACACTGTTTTGCTACATTGATTCGAAGAAAAAAAACAAAAATAAAACTGAAAGTGAAAAACAAAAAACATGAAAACTACAAATGATCGATGACAATGAAAAAAAAAAATATATAAATCATATAAATTGAATAAACAAAAATATACGTGGAAAATTATGAGAAAAATTAATTGCAGGTTCAACCGCATGCTCCGGGAGTCAGGTCCGTGGATTAACTGAAATGTCAATCTCGTTTATCTGAATTGGAAAAAATAATAAATAACAAAATTAGAAAATAAAATAAAATAGTGTGGAATACAACGCCGTGATGGGGAACAAATTTGTTTGGACAAATTGATGAGGGAGAGGCGAGGCATACAGATATATTATGAAAATAAAAAAAAAAAAATAGTTTAAAAATTAATTATGAACGGATAGAATGATGATAAGGTTCATTCACCTTGGCATCAAAATTCGCAAAGTCTGCGAATCCAGTACCAGTTGTTCCAAAGCCTGTATTTCCATTATTATTATCATTTTCAGCAGCAAATGGATCTGCATTAGAATTTAAAAATGGATCAGGTGTAGGTGAAGGAGTTGGTGGAGCGGGTGCTGCACGCAATGGACCAGTGGGTCCACTTGAAGGTCGTGGCGGTGCAGGTCGAGGTGGTGGTTGTTTCGCTTTTTTGGGTGGGAGTGCAGGACTTGGACTCTCGGCGCGAGTTGGCGCGTGAAGATTTGCAAATGGATCGTCACCAAATGGATCTTTTGCCTGAAAACATGAATTCACATAGTCTTATACATACATACATTCCTACCTAAATAATAATGAATAAGATAAAATACATAAAACAATAATACATACACTATCTGTTGCAGATTTATCATTCCTTTTATTGTCATCAAATGGATCAAATGGATCCTGTTTTCCTTTTGCTGTAAACGGATCATTGGCGAAACCAGTTGGTATTGTCTTGCCTTCGAAATTTGCAAACGGATCACTGCTCGCGTTTTCGAACGCATCCTTTGCTTTAGCAGAAGAAAATGGATCATGACCACCGAAAGCATCAGAAGATCCGTTAACTGCTGAGAATGAATCTGCAGTTTTGATATCCTGATTCTCGTCATTTAAACCATTAAGTCTTGATGAACTATCATCTTCGTTGTAACTAATTCAATAAAAAACCATGAGTATTAATATTAACAAATTATTCAAAATTAATATTCAACTTACTTAATTGTCTCGATTTCGGGGTTAAACTGCAAACTTGTGTCCGGTACGAGACTAGGATCGCCCGCCGCTAAAGCAGAATCATATATTGCAATAGCATCGCTCATCTGACGCTGTTGCTCTTCCAAATGGGTTATCTTTGCCTTAGCTTGACTTATTTGAAGTTGAGTATTTTGTAGATTTTTCGTTAATTCATTCAGTTGATCTCTGCTACTGTTCTGTTGTTGTTCGAGTTGCTGCTCTTCTTGGCGGAGACCCTCTAATTCCTGTCGTTTGCTATTGAGCTCATCCTCTTGCGAACGGAGTACTGATTCCTGTTCTTCAGCTTGTTGACGCAGTTTATCAACCTTGAAAGATCAATAAATTATTATCAGTGAGAATTACCGAGCTTTCATTTTCACAATTTATTCAGTTTGCGTTCACAATATTGTACAACATTATTGCCATGCACATTCTTATTACCTTTCATCTCTGGAGGATACGATCCGAAACATTGTGTCTGGTAAATATATCAAACTTATATAATAGATCACATGAATGAAACCAAAAGGTCGTATGCGCAGGAAATTATATGATTCAAAGCAAATGTGCAAGACAACGCTTGAAATCAGAAGGGCGGACATGTTTCGCTCCATACGCACTATCGGCATTGATTTTTTTTAAAAATAACCTTGACTACCGCCGAACTGACTCTTCCACTTAATTATATATCCGCCAGCGTGTTACGAAAAGCAATATATATAACTTACTATTCTTCAATGAAGTTATTCTTTCTTCAGACACTTCATTACCATTCACTTTATTTCCTTAAAATATGTTCAATTCAATTCTATGTCACTATTTTATTGTAATTTAAGAGTTCATGTCATAATGGCTGCATCAAATGCTTTTCACACGCCCTTTTGCTTTCATTTCTTCAGTCTTTACATTTCAATGTGAAAGATTGATTGCACATGTCCGAGAAAATTCAGTCTATGCTTCTACGTTTGCAATGTTCAAAAGCTTGTAAAGTGTCTCGCATACGCCCTTGTAATTCTAATCACATGAAAAATAAAGAAAAAAAACCAAACAAAAAATGCTCGTAACATAAGTACCTTTTCCTGCTCCTCGCGAGTTTCCCGCTCGACATCACACAATTCTTTCTCTACATCTGCCCGCTATAAGCCGAACATAAAAACAAACAAACAAAAAAATAGGGAGAAAATGATAATACGAAACAAATAAAAGCGTGAGGGAAAGGATTGAGTATGTGAAATGCGACAAATTATCGAAACAGAAAAAAAAACGAAAAAAAAAAATGGGAAAATATTCAAATGCGTTTGCCTAGCGCTGTACATGCATTTATGCTCATCCAACGAGCTCAATCTTATCACACGAGCTGACATGTCTGGGTTTGGTAATCAATCAATCATTGGATCAATCCGCACCTGTGTCTTCAAATCATTGAGACGCTTCTGTGCTTCACCTCGTTGATTTTCCAACTGTTTCAATGTCGCTGTTAATGTATCGAGCTCGCTTTGAAGGCTCTTAATTTCGCCATTTTTTATTTTGATGTCCGCCTCTTTTTGCGCAATATCCTGTTCCATCGCACGCCGTTCCCGTGCTAATTCAGCAATATCCTTGCTTATCATATCAAGTTCGGGATTTGAATAGCCAGAAACGTTGTTATTCTCCTGTGAACAAAAAAGAATCGTAATTGACATAATATTGAAAGACATGTGTCTGAAAAATATTCTTGTTTTGCATTATTTGATATATATTTTAGTTGTGGGCAATATGCTACCGGGTAAAGTACGAAACAAATTTAATACCATGAAAAATAAGATGGCAACTTTGTTGAACGCAAATAAAGGTGTTGAACTATATCTCGATATAAATGAACTAGAATTTCCCGGGGCTAATAACACATTGAAAAACATGCACAGAGCAATGTGGAATGAATATTACGACTGCTTGAAGAAACAATATATCGAAGCGGGCGCAGAAAGAAGTTTACATTCATTAGCGCTGTCAGCACTGGAAGGGACGTCCGTCACGTACGTAGTCCACTCGTCAACCGAACACTACATAATTTTCCGCATTACAATAATTTTTATGACTACTTTTAAAATAGATTACGCTGTACTATCTGCATATCACCAAATGAAATGCATACGATCGAGTCGGTAGACTGGTTTTACAATAGTGTTCGTGATGCTCAGCCATTAAATTCATTAGTAGAAACCACTGAACACATTGTAATTTCACCCGATGACCGAGCTCTAACCCTATACAATGTAAAAAAAATTCAGGAAGGTCTTTATTGGTGCAAACTTGAGTCCACACTATCAGCGCCGTATTATTTATTTGTTGCCAATGAAACAGAGCCGATAATAAAGGTGCGACTCGATCAAGCACGAAATGCACAACATTCCGTTCCTCCGATAATTGTGGAAAAATTTGGATTGAAAGTTTATACTTCGTGGAGCTCGTGGTCACCATGCTCTACGTGCAATGCTGTTGGGAAACGTGTACGGTATGGATATTGCACAATATCCCTTGTTGATTATCTAGTAAAAACCACAAGCGAATCGAAACAATCACAATGGGATTTGAAAAGTTTATTGAATGGTGTTATGATTATTTTTCAAAATAAATTGCCTTGTCGATCGTGGTATACGCCCAAAGATATTCAGGAAATACCAGAAGTGAAGAATCGTTCGAGTGAAATTATGACGTCGTTTTGTAAAGTTAAGTGTCGAGAAAATGTGATTTTTGAGATACGTGACAGAAATGGAAATGTATTGGAAAGTGCAAATAATAGTGCTGGAATTTATTCCCTGACTCAGGGAATGCCTGATAGACAACCATCAATTGTACGTGTTACTCAATACGGCATTCATGGTACAAGCGAAGAGATAAAATGTCCTGGGTAGGTTATAAAAATTCTCAAAATTTTTTTCTAACTACGTTATATAATATCAATAAAATTTTCAGAAACTTGAATTCTGATTTGCCAATTGTATGGCAGCTTGGAACAAAAATCCTGAATCCACGAACCGTTGAACAACAGTCACATGGACGAATATTTGTAGATGCTTATCAGCGAATCGTATTTAAGAAATTGCGATACGCAGACGCAAACATTTATAGCTGTTGGCAAAGAAGCCAGCTTGTTGGAACGGTTCGATTAAGAGTTACGTATGAGTTAACTTCCGAAATAGTGAAGTTCGATCACAGAGTATTGATGTTTACAAGTATTCCAATTGTCTCAATGTTGCTTTGGGTCTATTGGCGAGCATTTCGGGGACGTCATCGTTACACCAAACGATAAAGTATCCAAAAGAAAAAGAAAAAAAAAATGGAACGAATAACTATCTATTGGATAACAAGTGTTGTACGCTTACCACCACACCTCCTTCACTGAATTTTCTGAAAGACGGTGGCACCATTTCGGGTGTGAGCGTTGCAGGTGGATCAATTCCCATTAATTGTTGTTTTATAAGCCACATCGATAGAGCAAACTGTTCTTTGTTCAATTTTCCACTTTGACCCAGGTCACAAAGTGCCCTGAAATATGAAAATGAATTCAGTATAAAATAGTTTCTCTCAAAGAAAGATGAGTAGACAATTCATTCACCAGATATGGGCAAGTACAGTTTGTGGGAGCCCACTCTGGAGAAATACATCTTTAATCTCAGCACCCGAGACAAATCCGTCCATATCCATGTCTGCTTGTAAAAATAATTTATCTGCTGCTGCTTGATCCTCCAATGTGACCACCCATTGAACTGTTGGTGGCAGTTGTTGTTTTTGTTGTTGTTGAGGTGGCGGTGGCTGCTAAATATAGTCATACCATTTTACATAAATTCTCATTTGGTTATTTGAACAGTTGTAAAGTATTATCAATAATAATCACCGAAACAGTTTGAAGCTGCACTAAATTAGTGACCATAGTAGCATTTGGCAATGGCGGTATTGGCGGTGCTGCCATTGATGGAACGGGTGCATCAGCAATTAATGGGGGAACGTCTTTTCTCTTTCCCGGTGGCATAAGTTCAGGCGGTAAAACACTCGGAATCGCGTATTTTTCCAAGGCCTTGTATACCAGGTGCATTGCCTGAAGGTACAGATGGTATACAGGTGCATCAATACCTTATATGGATAAAATAAAATTGGATCATCAAGCATTATAGTACTTACCACTACGAACTCATGCCTATCAAGCATGCCATCCTTGTCAATATCAGCGAGATCCCAAATTTTCCCAAGAGTATCTACAGGTAATTTACTGTCCATCAAAACTCCTTTGACTTTAATACCAGGAATGTAACCATTAGATGGCTGTAAATTGTCAAACAGACGATCATATTTGACACGTTCCGTTGGCTTTATAGACCAATCCCCATTGTTTACAGATGTTATCACGGGTGGTGGCGGTACAACAGGACTTCTCTTTGCTATAGATGGAATTTCACCCTAAAGAAGATAATTGCACAGTTAGTTCCATTGATGGAAAATGAATGAATTCTATCCGTTGAATATCACACCATAGCGAACTGTTGTCATGATTTCGATCAAATATATATTGCAATTTAGTTCTTCAATTTCGACTATTCATTAATGAATTGTGACAGGTGAAAGGTGAGTAATCGTTAAGCGAAGAAGACACTCTACAAAAATTGTAACATGCCATAAAAAATTTGACCACATATGCCTTAGAACAATTTTCTAAAATAGACACTGAAGTATTTGGAATATATCCTTATTTCGAACACTTACCATATTTGGTGGTGGTATATCCTGATTCAAATTAGCCACATTTAATTCGCGCCCGGCCTGGGCAAAGGCACATAATTTAAGCGCTACAAACATTCCCGATTTATCGAGAGAACTCCTGCACTGAGGATCAGCCATGTCCCAGATTTTACTGAGTATGACATCGCTGAGTTTAGATTTTTTGAGAAATCTTGCTGCTTCCATTGCCCCAATCCTCCCGTAACCATTGGGATCCACCTGTAAATAGAAATATAAGCCACTCATAATATTATCTTGCACTGATGACAATGATATATTGGTGGCAATAAATTTTACCTGGTTATAGTAAGCCTCGTAAATGGCTCCATGGCTTCCAGCCACCTGCAGTCAAAACAATTAAATACATATCATTATCATTCATTGTCCAAAAATTAATGGAAATATCAATAGAAACTGTTCACTGTCTGTATTAAATCCTAATGACAATAAAATAAACTCGTTGAGAATTACCATATCAAAATGTGTATGCGTACAACGCAAAAAGAAGAATTCAAATCAATATGCACAAATAATGAATGTATAGTATTGAAACTCAATGTCATTATGTGGAGATAGAATAATTACAAGTTGTCATATCAAAATTATAAAATTAACAGTTCTAGTAGACAATACGAAATAGAATAGAAGATGAGACAGCAGATATAAATTAGTATTCCTTCTTCTGTATAAATAATTAAGAAATGACAAATGAAATTGATTTTCAAACTATTTGATAGCAATATTGACAATGTAAAATATTACCGGCAAAATATATTTTCTACAATTCATAAACTTAACAAAAATTTGTTCATATACCTGCGTGGGTGATGGCAGGGCCGCCATACTTGCATATAATACTGGTTTTAACCAATCGGACAGTCAATCGATAGCGCTAGTCGTTCGTAACGATTTCACCCCGCATTCCTTCGTTGACGGATCTTTATCGCCGGATGACGCCCGCCCGAACGGACGTCGGTAAAAATAAATGATAAGAACACAAAAAATATATAAACTCCCTTGTATTTTATATTGTCTTACGGCAATACTAACAATCTATTATCAATACCAAAATTTACAGATTAATCATCTCTAACTGTATGAAAAAGAATTTATATATGTCAGTGTTTTACAGTCGTGTATTTCACTACCCATAGATATGTGTGATGTATGTTGTAACGCGCGCGCACACAGAAAATTTCTCTGATATGTTCAGCTATAGACCACAAGTCTGTCTGCTTTTATGCAGAGTTGTGTTGTAGACTGTTGTAGACGCACCCAGTCATCCATCCCCTTCTTTTGTATTTTCAGTTGGCACGATTCACACCAATTCACACTTTCTTCTACTTGTGCTGCTCGTACCCTTTTGTTTTTTTTTTTTTATAACTATCTTGCCTGCCTTATGAACTGTTATGTGTATTTTATGTTGTATGTGTGTGAGTGTTATTATCGTAATTGATATTTTCACCGCATTTGTAGTCCACGGCGCTAAGAATCATTTCATGCGCAGCTCGCTATTTTTTGATATTGTATTATTTGCGAATAATACAATGTTGCGAATGTGGTGGCGCTTTTTCTCTTTGTCTATATGTTTATAACTATTTTGTTTATTTTACTAATTACTGTTTAATGTTTATTACAGGGTATCATTAATCATTTAATGATGGCAATAAACATGTATTGAATCACTAATGATAAGGTGCTAACAACATGAAGCTCATTTAGTTATCTTCTTTGATGTTATCGGGCATGAAACTTGACTGGTTAATTGATGGTCAGGTTACTGGCTAATTAATGAATTTTGGGCAGGGATTTCAGATTATGGAAAATCTTGTTTGAAAATAATGAAAATTAATGAGGATTGCAAAGAGAAATATCGATGATTATGGGTGCACGCTGACTTTTCAAAGAGAGAATACAATTATATTTCATAAATATTATGAAAATAAGAAATTTATACAATGGTTATCGATGCTATGAAGAAAGTTTGTTTCGGAAAGTACACTGGCAATTAAATTATCGTAATTTCGTAACAATATCGACGAGGTAAAATGCTTTTTGATTTATGTATTTTCATTTATATTACAGATTTCGTATTCAAGTTCAGTTTCTAATCTGCGTATTGCTGTAATCTGTGGACTGAATTTGGACCGAATGTGCAAGCGCGCATGGCAAAACTTATTCCAATATGATGAAATTTATATATTGAAATATTTATTTTTACAAAATAAATCATTCTCAACATCCAAAGACCAATTACATTGATCTTAAAATCATTCACGTCAACTGACAATTAATTAATATTGATCTAGTGTCACAATCGAGATTTAAGTTTATAATATAAGTGATAGTCCAATAATATTATCATAAAATTGTACAATAAAATGAAATCGAGATATGAAAAATGAAAACAATTGATTTAATTGTTTTCAAATAACAATCATAAACGTATTTTATATATTGATGCCCAATCCCTGATCGATTAATCGATAATCAGTCGAGTTTTATGCATATTTGAAATACGAAATAACTGACGATCATTTGTACGCCATTGTTTATATATTTAAAATTCTACCGGTTAGTTAATATGTTAGGCTCGACATTAGCAGAAAGCCAAAAAGATAAAAAGATGTCGACAGAAACATCAAATGATTCAAATATATGTGCAAAATTTTCATTTGAAAATGAAAATGTAGTCAATGAAGTAACAGTCAGTTATTGCACTGATTGTCAAGAAGAAATAGACAATTTGGGTATTGCCGATTTAGAAAAAGACATGCATATATTAACAAAATCGAACAATTTTGATAATATTTTCCTACCAAATGCTGAAGAGACAGTAATCGAACAAATAATACTCGAACCACTCAGTGAAACCACGAAATCATTTTCGCAAATAAGTTTAAACTTTGAAGAAAATATAGAAAATGGAAAATCCTGGAGCGCTAATGATCTGAGACAGATTTACTATGTCGATCCCAATAATAGAGTTGAAGTAGAAAGCGTAATCTTAGAATTATTGGGCAATGTTGAAACATTAAATCCAAAAGAACAACAATCCAATAATGATAAAATTTTTTGCGACAAACAAGTTCAAACTGAGCCTCAATTGAATGAGAATAATGATCCATGGGATTCAGAATTCCCATCGGAGATTGAGTTACAGAAAATAGAACGAACAATTAAAAATTCCAGACCAACCGACACTCGAAAACAAGAAGGCAAAAACAGTTTGGATGTTCAAGACAGTAAAATTATTAAGAAAAAAACCAAAGATAACTTAAAGCCAAATTATAGTTCTATCACTGCCATTTTATTGAATCGACAAAAGCGCTTAGCTCATTTGGCAAATGATCTATATCAACTCGGGTAAAATATCAGCTAAATATTATTTTTTAAGAACGTTCGATAAAATAATTGTTTTCCTTTGTATTCAGCTCTTACTTGGATGGAATTAGAAAAGCATTATCTACTAAAGAACCATTGCCCATGAAGAGCTTTCCTTCTCCACCAGCCATGACTGGATATGACAGCCAATTTGATTTTCCTAATGAAAATAGATTTGGAAAATTGCCTATCCAAATCCAATCTGCTAAAACGACAAACAAACTCCCAGGCGGGATTGGTAATATACACAGCACAGGATCATCATCACGAAATGGGTGAATATTATTGGAATTATTGCACTGTATTGCTGGCTTACTACTTCCTCCAATTAATCATGCAGGATACACATTCAATTCTTATATTTTATCGTACAGATGTGGATTGACCAAGTCGTCGACAAAACGAATGAATAATGGAAAAAAAGAATCTGCACCGAAACGTTTTATGCATCAAACAACAAATAAAGTGGGAGTCAATGCTAATAAAGAGAATCTAAGGAATGAAAAGGGCAGAAAACAATCAGTTGGTGATTCCACATCCATGTATGAGTATAATCCACTGTCAAGTGGCTCTAAAGCAAATATCAAATTCAATTAATTCCACGAAAAACGTAATATGAAAATAGTTGTCATTTATTATATTGGCAATTGTAAATGGTAATAGTACAAACGCTCACGGTTTTGCACATTATCAATTTTCTCAATACGTTAACAAGCACATTGTCGTGTTTAAACACAAAATTACTGCACAATTTTAGCGACAATACTGTCATATATACAGCATCCAGAATCTTCCGAATCATCTGTGACGGGTACCTTTTTTTTTTTTCTCTTTATTATCATATACAGAAATACATGGAGAAAATTATAGCGGGACCAATCTAACTGTTTAAGTTGTTAAATAATCGACGAGAGTCGAGGAAACGGATTCTGTTTGGAAATAACAAGTTTTTTGTGCTGATGCGAAATGTAACCTTTGATTTTACCTTCATAAATTAAATTTGCAACGAGACACTCTGTTTCGTCCATGTCAATGTCTTCTACCCCGCACATTTCAAGTGCCAATAGAAGATTCTCCACAGGTATTTGATGTGTATTCATTGCCAGCCAAACTTTCTTGAATAAATTTCTGTATGCTAAAAGTTTCAATTTTTCAACAATAAGATAAATACCAGCGCCAATAAAAAAACTCTCGTGCTTCGACATAACCATCTCCAATTTTCTCATATCACCCTGTTTTACCGCTTCTACTAATTCCCAAAATTCCATAAGATTATATTTTTCTAGAAGACTTCGCTTTGGCATAAAGCCCAATAACATTTTGACTGGTACTAAATAAGTGAGAATTAATCGTTTGTTCTTTGCGGAACGTTTATGGCAATGTTCAAATGCATAAGATAGATGTTCATCTGCAGCTTTATAATCACTGTCAAACATTGATTTTCGTCCAACAAAAAATTTATATGTTATTCGTTGAGCTAACGGGAAATGATCTTTGTACACAGAAGAATCAATTGCACGTATTAAAGGTCGGCACAAATGCAACTTGTTAATTCTAAAATAAACTTTGAGTAACTGGTTCACTAATGTCAACATTCCCCATCGTTTTGTATCATCTTCTGAACTTCTATTGTCAGCAGCACAAACGCGGAAACATCCCATAAGACACTCAGCACATTTTTCCAGAGTTTCCCCAGGCTTTGTATTTCTACTTTTTGCATTTTCTGCTTGAATAGCCAATAATCGAAGTTCCAAACATACAACATTCATCACAGACAGCATCCAATTCTCCTCTTTTTGTAGTTGAAGAATTTTTGTTACACTTTGGACAACTTGACTTTGAAAACCGTATGTAACACGTGGATCATCTTTATGTGCAGATGATATAGTCCTGGAAATATTAAATAGAACAACTATAGAACATCGAATATGAATACATAGATAATTGAAGCTAGTTATGAACAGTGTTTGAGGCGAAAAAATTTCTTCACAATCTAAAATAGTCACAGCACATTTCTAGTCTACGTAACGAATATGATATTCACGAAGTGTAGAATTGATATTTTACCGCGTATGTTACACAAAATTCTTGGTTGATGTAATATTTAAATTAACTGTGATGAGATGACGTAATAATCCAACAGAACTATTTACCCTCAACCTTAACAAGATGATATCGCACCCATGAAATCCCTCTGATACAATAAGTCCAACTGAGGTAATATTTTAACCATTTGTGCTGTCGTAATCGATACTCTGGCAATCATTATCAATACTAAGTCAGCATAGCACACTTATCATGAATACTCTTATTCATGAGGTTCTCAGAAACTAAGCTGAAATACTGTAACTATCTCAAATCTGATTACTTATAGTGAAGTTCTATCATCTAATCAAATGATAAATTATTACTTCAAGTGGAGAAGGACGAGATCATCAAATGGCGGTGAAAGATGCTCCATCGCTTTTGTCATCGCAGCATGTGAAAACAGTTGAGGCATCGATGCATGGCTATGCCGCAGTGAAAGAAGATCCTATCAAGTCATAATAATAATCATTATTACTCACAATTATACGAAAATTTTAAATTGAAATCTGACGTTCGATCAAACTGAATTAAGGAATCAGATGATCAGATAAAATCAGATCTAAACATTATTTTCCCCGGATATGTGTATATATATTTACCGCTAGGGTTTCACCATCCTGGTTCAACCACTGTCGTCGAAGCTGAAATATATCATAACCTCAAATGTATTGAAATTTCCTCGTTCAAAGAAAAATTATATGTAATGTAAGATATTGTGTAAATTGAGAATATTCACCTGCATTATATAGGAGTCCATAGTTCCTGCTGTGATTTTAATTTTCAGATCTCTTGTAGTATTCTAGATTTCAATTTTTCTTTTACATATGCAAACTGGATAAATTCACCAAGTTTGTTTACTTCATTCAGGTCTGTTTATCAGTTGAATATTTGGCGTTGCTGCAAGAAGTCAATAATTTGTCCAATGAAAGCATTGTAGAAAACAGCAGAGGGAGCACTACGTCCATAACCTAAGTTTACGAGACAAATAAGATTGGAGATCGAGAGCTGCTCTCTGTGGAAAGATAGTTAGAGGCTACAACTCAAGAGAGCACTGCAGTGTACTGCTGTTAATGAAATACTATCCGCGCCACAGTTGAGTTCAGATTAGCCAATACGATAATTGCCATTCTTTGATAAACACAACGCGATTGGAAAATCCCAACATCACTCGATCCATTCGAAAATTTAACGAATTTAACATTCAGTTCAAAACCCGGGCGGTATCTCTAGATGGCGGTGATACAGTTTGTTTGGGTTTTTCGCGGACTTTGCGGTGTTTCTACCGATTAAATTGTGTATCTATTTTTTTTTTTTTTGAAGATAATAAAAGTCGAATTCATAAATATTATTAAACAACTCATGATGGAAGCGGATCAGGAGTTGATTGAACTCAGGAAGATACGAGATGAACTAATGGAGAGAGCTCTCAACTTGCGAGATAGATTGAGTCAACAACAAAAAGTTGCAATTACCAAAAAAAAAATTATCAACATGAATATGTATGTATAATTGCATGAGAAGATGTCTATGCTATCTGAGTTTTTTTTTTTTACACTATTAATTGTTATATTCATAGGATACATGAAAAATTGCCGAAAGTACCAACGTCTGAAGACATCTCATGTGTCGAGAGATTCCCTATACAATTAATTAATTTAACCCGAAATGTTTTGGGCATTAATTATGACAATGTTCAGAAAAAATGGATCAAAAATGATTTGTGGCTCTATAAAGCTCGTGTAGTAATGAAGACACTTGATTTCAATTTGGAATTGATTGTTGATCAAAAGGTAAATGGACAAAATATTCTTTACAATTCATTTTACAGATTTATATGGTTTTTTTTTGTTCTATTTCAGAATGGTCTCAATGGAGTAGAAGATATAACTTGTCATTTTTTAGAAGAGGACTCTTCTCTATTGAATGAAATATCTCCATGGGTTCAATCTTTAACTAGAGCCAAACATTTCGCCTCTCTTATGTCCGGTAAATATTTGCGGATTATTTCTATTTATTCATACTCATGAATAATTATAATTTAATGTAGTTGTTTGCCTTCAGCTTTTAGTGAATATAATGAACTATATATGTGCAGAAAGAAGATTTTGAACAAACTGGTGAATGAAAATTTTGCGACTATTGATAAATGCACTGACGAAGGTGGTGGAATAATTGTTCATATTCATTCGCCAAAAGCAGTAACAGTATATTATGCCGAATATTTATGGAAACTACGATTGAATCCAAAAACGAAATCCATTGAACATTGTTTTGTTATAGAATCCACAGACAATGGTAATTATTCACACATTCAATTATACACTATCAAATGATTACTAATAATTGTTTTACCATGTTTGATTCAAGATTTTGTGGTGGTTAATCAGGATCTCATTGAAGAATTTTGCAAAAGTGGACTCAAAAAAAATGTTTTAGAAAGATTGTGGAGCAATGTGTGTTCCGCTATCGACAATTATAAATGAGATTATAAATCAATCCATACTTTATCAATGAATTGAATCACTTGAAAGCCCATTAGGCTTTTATCTGGACAATTTTGAAATCCCAGCTACCTTCCCCAGTGGCGCAATTGGTTAGCGCACGGTACTTATAAGACAGTATATTTGTGAGCAATGCCGGGGTTGTGAGTTCGAGCCTCACCTGGGGAATAATTTTTTTAATATTTCATGATTAATTTCGAAGTTTGGTATATATTTTCTCATAATAGTATTAAAATTATTTACATTAAACGAATGTATGCTAAATTATTCAATTGGATTGTTCTACTTTTTCCGAATCTTTTTTAGCTTGTTCCTCTGCCATCGCTTTCTTTTCAGCCTCGTTTCTGTTTTTCCACGCAGACATTATTGATATGGGATATATAGGTAAAAATCCAGAGAGTCCAAGCAATTGTGCCACCGGTTTCGACACCTCAACTCTCTCCTGTCCCAACCAAAACTGAATTCTCTCATAATTGAACGATACCAATTGTTCATTATATTGATTCACCATTGGATCATACGTTCCCAATTGCTCAATAGGTGGATGCCTTCGTTGTGGTAAGGTCGACTGTAAGAATAATTATCATTCAAACATAGATATTGAGACTCAATACGATATAATACATGTTCATAAAAAAATAAAATGGTCTTACATCCATGATAACAATGTGAAAAAATGGACGATTCGCACATCCATAACGTGCCAATCGTATAACTCTTTTATACGCGTTTCCATAAACACCCGTACCAGATGCTGGATGTAATGGATATCGTGGCATTTCACGTATTTATTTATTGTATCCGAAAAATTCAACAATTAAATGAAAACGAAATCGTTCGTAGAAGTTATTGGAGGTTATGTTGGTGTCGGTACCGTCGGTATTTCACCTGACGGCAACAAGCGGCAACATAAAAAGCCCCATCTTACACACATATACATATGTATGGAGTTTATAAAAATATTAAAGGCGCATGCGCAATCATATATATATATATATATATATATATATGCGGAGAAAACTGTAAATGAAAAACAAATGACCAATAACAGCGCCTGAATAAACTCGGGCGAATTTTCATGAGCCTACTTTATAAAATCGTATATGTGGGGAATCGATGGTGTGCGTCGTGAATCGCCATCGGCGAAGGGCCCACCAATAAACATTGAGAACGTTACATATACGTCATAAGGTAAGATATCGTGCAGAATTAATTCGCTCACGACATTTCTTACATTCATATATGTTTGTATACATATATATATATATACAGTAGAAAGAAAATTGTGTGATTGTGAGTTATTGTTGGGTGGGGGGGAAGGGGGGTCCATCATCGCGCATTCGTTGCAGGCGTAGAGAAAAAGAGACTACGAAGCATTTTCCTTTGCTGATTTATTAGCAGGGGCAGGGGTGTGGGGTCACGTGATCAGGCTGCGTTTTGAGCGCACTAACCAGGTACGGGTACTAATACGTTGTTTTTTCATGGTTTTATACTCGCCGCAGACGTAATAATACGAGGTAATGCTAAATTGATGCGTGTAGCGTTACCAATTCATATACGCAAACAGTTTTACTTGGCACTACACAATTCAAATCTCTTTATGCCAATATATCGGTGAAAAATTCGCCATTCTATTCACGAGCTTTGTGGTATTCTATCAATGGTGTGTGTAGTGTATGTATTTAAGTATGTATGTATGTATGTGTGACACCCGCCACTGCCGCCGCGACGATGCTTGACAAGCCTTCCCCCGAATCCACAAATGGCGTCCGTCGTGCACATGGTTTCGCAAAACTATACTCCTGCAACGTGTTTTAATTAGTTTTTTTTTTTAACGTCCAATCTTATAGCGGGCTCGGTCTCACGGTGCCGAATTGTATTTCAATAACTGTGACACGAGGGGTAGGTAATTGAACAATGTTTATACGTATTGAAAATAATATTTCTGGTAGAAAGAGAGAGAGTAGTCGTCCTCGTCGGCTTGGACACCGGGCAACGGTCATCGTTTATATATGTATACAGTGAAACATGACCGTGGCTGTTGTCTTCCACGCGTCGGATGATTTTTTTTTATAGTCGGTGTACAATTTTATCCGATTTCTGTTGGATTATTTTTACTTTTTGTTTGGTGGACGTGAGGACAAAAAAAAAATAGTTAATGGAAACGGGCAGCTTTTTCTTTCATTGTATCATCGGCGTGACTGTTAAATTTATCAATAACTACAAAATATATATTTACTATTTTATTTAATTCTTTTTTTTTTTTCAGATTGTAAATAGCCAGTGTATATAGGTGTGATAGTCAAAGGAGATAGATAAGCAGATTTTGTAGTTTGCCATGAGTTCAGGCAACAAATCGTTGGTGTACTCCGGCGGGAAAGGCACCAACAAAAATAAATCTCAACAACATGGCAAATCGGACCATCATCATCCAAAAACTACAGACACTGTTAAGCATGAAAGGGGTCAAGTAAGTATTGCCACACAGAATTGAAGAAGAGAATATCAGTCATTATTGAATTTCTACATGCACAACGTTTCCTTAGTGTGACGCCGTCAAATAAATTATTTATATATATATTCATATATATATATATTATCTTGCATTTCTTCCTTCCTAACAGTCGAACAAAGATCAAGCCAAACATGCACAAATCATTGACACTCGATCTGGTGGTATTGAAGATCCAGCTTTCAAAGAACGGATAAAGCAAGTTATGGAGGTGACCCGCCGTTCTGAAGACGAGGTAATTATGGCCCTTCATGACAGTGATTGGGATTTCGATCGTGCGGTGAACGATCTCCTTGAGGGCGTTTCTCCTGAATGGGAGGTGAAAAAGAAGAAACCTCGTCAGCCGAGTGGTTCGAAGCAGAGTGCAGATCCATCTGTTGATCATGATGAGAGCGGTGGTGGTGATTGGGAGGAGCGGCGTAATCAACGTGGTGGTGGTCCACCCCGTATGCGTGGTCGTGCAAATCACGACAATCGTGGTTGGCGGGGTCGAGAGAATAAAGAGAATGAACGGAATATGGAGGATAACGTGCGTGAAAGTAGCTATAGCGGTGGTAGAAGAGGACGAGGTGGGTCAGGCAGATCTGGTCGTGGTGGACGAGGTGGCGGTAGAGGCCTCGGTCCGCGTGCCTATGCCAGTCGCGGTGATTCAGCATCGTCTTCGGGCGCCCATAGCTTCAATCGTCCAATCGACACCTGGACCGGCAGCGAGGAACAACAGCAGAGTACTCAGGAAGCGAAGATGACGGGTGATCCGTGGAATAATTTAGAACCATCTGAGGATTGGGATAATGAGGAGTATACTGGTTCGTTAGCTGATACAAAAGTATTTACACCCAGTACATCCACAAATGATCAAGCGGCTGATGATTCAAAGAATCAACCAGACACGAATGCATTGGCGTCTGTACAAAGTGGCAATATTAGTGGAATGCCTCAAGAGGAATTAGCAAAATTGTCGGATGGAACGGTAATGCAGTCGCAACAAACAGCTATGATTCAGCAGCAATCGCAACAATCTCAGCAATCACTCGCGTCGCAGCAGGCACTTGGAATGCCAACACAATTGCCATTGTCACAACAGTCAAGTACGTTAACCGCTGCTCAAAGTCAATATTTGACACAATTGACTCAACAATCGAGTGAAAATTACAAGGGTACGAGTCAACCGGCTTTTACATCGATGACGATCGCTAATCAACCTCAAAGACAAGTAGCGAAGCAACGTTCCCGAGTTCCACCACCGTCTAAAATTCCATCGAGCGCGGTAGAAATGCCAGGTGATACTGTCAATAGTGGCATTGGCTTCTTGGATGTGCAATTTGGTGCCCTTGAATTTGGCGGTGATACGACTGCGGTCGATACTACTAATACAGAAAAGTACAACTCGTCATCAACAAATATTTCTGGCATAGATGTATCTTCCAATGTGATTGCACCGGGTGTTGTTAATTCTACGACAACATCGTCAAATACCTTGGACATAGACACAGCACAACAAAGTGGTGTAACATATAATACCTCGTCCCAAATGATCGCTTCGCCAAATAATGCTGGCGTCAATTACGGTAATGCTGGCACAACTTCTGCAACTTACCAATCACAAAAAACGTCATATCAGACATCCAACAATGCGCCAAGTAGTTATAACTCTTACTCATCGACGGGCGGACAATCAGTACCGTCATCGTTTTCAACATCAACCGGTGGCAATACCAACAGCTATACACCAACAACACCTGTCACTCAGTCAGGTTATAGCGCTACTTCTTCATATCCACAATCGAATTCGTCAACTTTCAATCAAGCATCGCCATCAGCGCCATCATCTACTGGGACATCAGGTTACAATCAAACAACGACATCGAATCAGGTGTATCAATCATCGAGTGGTTTTGTCCCAGCAACTACTGGTCAGTATCAAGTTCCGCAATCGACAAACCCTGGTGCTAACAGTAATACTGGAGGCTATCAAGCCACTAGCTATCAGGGCTCATCGTCATTCCAATCAACGCCACAGGCCTATCAACCGTCTGCAACAACTTTCACATCGCCAATTACACAAGCCAGTACTAGTGCCTACCAAAGCGCCACTCATTCTGTTTACGGCGGTGTTTACGGCACCTACAACAATCAATCTCAAGTGGCGTCCCACAATCACACAAAATTAAACAGCGGCTCTGGCAAAGACTCTCAATATGACACCAATGCGACGACAAGTAGCGGCTCTTTAGCTACGACAAGTGCACCATCACTGGGACTCTCTTCAGCATCTGTAAATAGCTCACAGACAAAAGTGACAAGTTCTAACGGTGAGTGAAACGATTACCTCCCTCCTATAATTTTCAACTAATTATCAATAATCGTATATATATATATATAAATCGGACACCAATAAATATTGCAGTTGTGCCAAAGAGTACATCGAGTGGATGCACAGTAACAGGAGCAGGAGGCAGTGGAAGTATCACTGGTGCCAGTAGCACTGGTGGTGCTGCCAGTAACATGACTCCAATGCTCAGTCATCAGTATATTATGGGTCAGAGTGTGCCTTATGCCGCATTCCAACAACCGATGTACAGCTACGAGGATCTTCAGTTGATGCAACAAAGAATGCCGCACATGGTCAGTCAATAAATTCGTATAAAATTCAAATTTTTATCGCGCACGAATGCTCAGTAGACACATAATGTTTATAATTATAATTTTTGTTGGAAGCATTGCGTGATTATACGATAAATGTTTTTGTTAATTTATTATTATTTTCTATCGATGCCTGGTAGAAGTTCACAATTCATTAATTTTTCATTTATACCTATGTCTCTGCAATATATATTCCCATATTTATTTTGACACCATGCAATCTCATTATTGTATCTACACATGTGCACTTTTCACACATATCTACGTTTTTTTGATACGTCCATTGATACTATGAGAGAATGGTGCATTGAAGTCCACTTTTATTTATAATCGCGACGAGATTTTTTACAATTTCAAGGACCCGTCGTTGATTGATAAATGTTGGATCGAACGTTATTTATTTATTGCACGAGGTAGTACGGGACATGAATTGTTAAAAAAATTATATACAATATAAATCTGTAAAAAATATGAAAGCATATGAAAGCGTTGCATGCCAGTGCACTTGTTAATTTCATTTTTTATCTCTCAATCTTCCTCGTGCGATATAGAAATTAGTTAGTGATATTAGTTAGAAGTCTCCTCGTATTCGGAGTACACAGTGTATGCATGTAGTTTTGTGTTTCGCCTCCCTGACTAACCTGCAGCCAACTACTGGTTACTATGATGCGGCACTGGGCTATCAGACAACTGGACCCGCAACAAGTCTCGGTGGTGGAAGAAATGATGCGCTATCAGGCGTTCAAGGAGTACAGGGTGTTCAAGGTGTTCAAGGTGCTTATACCAGTATGAGTGACGGACGATTTGCGAGGAATGATAGCAATGCATCACCAGTTCCATCAACTATGTCGCAACAGGTGGGAGAATGCTTTGTTTTCCATCACAACAACGATTCGAACACTATACATATAAAACAATTAAAATTTTTAGACAGCAACACAGCATCAACAGCCTATGATGAATCCTACGCTTCCACCAGGATACGCGTACTTCGCCTATGGTGGTGGCATCATGCCCGGAAGTTTCCAATACGGTGGCCCGGCCATTTATCCTGTAAGAATGCTAGATTGATACTGTATCTGTAAACAAAATATCGCATCATTATCATATATGAATTAGGTATCATCTCATTATGATAATTGTCATTTTTTTTACAGCAGATAGCAACTGCTGGAAATGCTGGCACGAACAGTGGAGCATATAACGCGAAACCGGGTAGTTACGGCTCAGGTTATGGCGGTGGCACTAGCTATGATACATTGGCAAATAGTGGATCTACTGGAGAGTATAAAGGCGCGGGTAGTGGATATACTGGCACACAAACAGGCAAAACTGGAACTTCAACGGGCAATAACAATTCTGGAGGATCATCAGCTGCCGATATTGGTGCTACGATGTATGCCAAGAGTCACGTTGCACTTAGCAAAGTAAACGTGAGTTAATTGTTTTGTTTGTCCTTTTTTTTTTTGTGGGTTTATTGAGAAACCGAAAAATCACTGTAAATCACATTACATCATAAACTATTTTCATTGCAGTCGTATGACAAACAGACTTTTCATTCGGCGACGCCACCGCCTTTTGGATTGACTGGCAGTCAAAGTGCTGGAATTCCCGGTGGTTATGGCGGCCCGCATTTGTTCATTTCGACATTGCCCCATCAGTTACATCAGCCACTGCATCAAGATGGTAGCAGCAGCTCAGGACAAAGATCCAATGCCAGCTCGCAGAATAAGGCTCAGGCAAAGCCTGGTTATAGTTCAGCTTACTGGACTGCTGGCAATTAAAAATGCTCACCACGAGAGAAAAATTCGGGCTCGTGTCTGCTGTGCGCTCGTTCAACGAGGGAGACGTAATCGAGTTAGAAAAATAGAGCTGGACGAAGGATACATACATACAAAAAAAGCGCAAACATATACGTGTAATTGAATATAGAAAGACATGATGGACAGAGTAAAAAATGCGAGAATGGACCGAAGAAGAGATAGTGAACGAGAGAGTGAGAGGGAGGGTGAGAATAAAAGAAAGAAAAAAGTGGAAGACGACATGAGCTAACACGCCTTCGCTACCCGCGCGATACACGGACTCTCGAACGAACCCGCACATTTGATTAGGCTGTATTTGTTTACTTCTTTAACTAATTTGTTTTCCGTTTAATTCCTCGTGAGTAGTAGAATACTTAACAGAGTGTGCGTTTTGATGGCGCCGTTCTATCCGGTACCGTAAATAAATTTTCAAAACTAGAATGGTGTTTTTTGGAAAATGAAAAAATGACTGTTTGACTTACACGCGAAATTGGTTCACGGTGCAACGAATTGAGGTGCAATTGCTCATGCGTGCGACAATACGTTGAGCGGTAATTTTGTAATTTTGCCGATGCTATGCATCACCACTGGAATAAGGATGAAGAGCGATACAACAGGGCGGCCTCGGCGGCATATCGATAATTCTAACAGCTTCTTTTTTTTTTTTTTTTT
Source organism: Zele albiditarsus (assembly GCA_958496275.1). NCBI lineage: Eukaryota > Metazoa > Arthropoda > Insecta > Hymenoptera > Braconidae > Zele > Zele albiditarsus. Next base: position 2,342,484 of record OY292411.1, read on the forward strand.
TTCAACTGAAAAATCATTCGTATTTTACGATAATGTTGATATGTGTATTTCATATACTTAACACCGACGGTTAACAAACCTTTTTTACGATCTTAAGCTATGTTGATTATTATTACTACTATCATTATTATTATTATTATTTTTATTATAACTAATTTTTCCCCCGTATACAAGAAAAAGAACTGGCATTACTAAAGAAGAAATAAGTATATTGACCGGACATCAAATGATTAAAAATGACGCCAAGATAATCGAGTCAATGGATTTTTAAAAATAAATTTTTGTGTATATGTAGATCATTCAAATTTTACAACAAATTATTTCCAGCCTATCGATAATTACTCGAATTTTTCCATTTTATTTTCATCAATCATATGAAAAAAAAAGAAAAAAAAAGAAAATCATAAAGTATCCTAACAGAAATATTATTGTTTATCACACCAATTGCATAAAGGTGTTTGATGTGATGGTCGCCCATAGTCATCGGATACCTTTCAGTTATTCTATGAAAAATCAGGAATTCAACAACCACGGGAGAAACTATCGTATCAATCTACTATTCATGTCCGTGATGAACGCAAAGCAGATGGAGGTCATTCTTAACAGATTTAACATTATAACCAAAGTGAGGTAAAAGGAAAGAAAAAACGTAGATCGTTAAGCAAAATTCTATACTTAGCTCACGTAGAAGGTGACGCTAATTATTATTTTTTATCGGTGTCGTATGACTCTAAAGGGCGTACCGAGGGTCCTGTGTACTTGTAAACTTGTATTCATTGGATATGTTCTGTAATAATAAAAATTGTGAAATTCAATCGCACGATGGACATTATTCGCGTGGGCGTATAGATCTCTTTTTTCGAACGGAATGGTGACACATTACACGAATATATGAATAACTATTCAAGCACTCAACACGTCTAGAAAACAAAAAAAAAAAAAACAAACAAATGAACAGGATTAATGAAAATTAGTTTAAATCCGTCAGGGCGATAGCATCGATACGTTGAGTCACGAGGCTTCTTTAGAGTATTCTATTCTCGTCAGGCAAGCATAACTAGATGTTTAAGTAAACCTCAATTGAAACGGCAATGATCCCTAAAAACATTGGCAGTGTGATTCTCATGATCAAAAGTGTCAAGTTACGTTCTATACGATCTGTACTTATCATTCGCAAACATGATCAAGTCCCCTTCCGACTCACCATTCTCCTATTATATATATATATATATATATATATATAAATATGCATACTTTACACCCTGGAAGTGCACGCAATTGCCGAATTCACAAACAAATTTTTAATGATAAGCCAATACTTAATTGGTTTTAAATATATAAATACAAAACATGATGAAACAGAGGAAATGAGTGAAACTTTATGAATATTAAAATTAGACACCGATACTTAGATTTGCTTTACAGACATTATCTTTAGTTGTCCCAACATATATACATGTAGTATAATGAATTAATGATGATCATACGTTATACGTGACTGATTTTTTGGAGTAAATAAGTGTAATGTACAATGAGGAAAAACTATTGAATTAAAGTGCAAGCCGATGATTATATAGTGATACATTGGATGAACGAATAGGTGAAAAAATAAAAGAAAAAAATGAAAAAAAAACAGCAGTAGTAAGAGAACAATTTGCCCGATGGAAAGATGGGCAAGAATTTGTTTCCCAGAATTCATAGTAATTGTCATACCTTAATAATTTTTGTATTTTTGTCAAATATCAATCAATCAATCGAAAGTGCAAAATACGCATCAACGCCATTACCGCTAACTATTGCAGTATATGATTATTGATACCATAATAGTAAATAATACTGTGTATAAATATGACTATCTCGTAATAAATGTACTGAACAAAACAAAAAAAAAGACAAAAATCAATTATACATACAAATGTCTTCATAATTTTGATTATCTCAATTCATAAGCAGCATTATTATTTGTATCAAGAATATTAACATCAAATAATACCGGCAACAATGTAGATGGCGTCAATGTAGTGATCAAAATAGCACCATTGAGCATCATCAAGCACTATAATGATTGATCTATCATAGAACAAGTTAATCTGTGGTAAATCTTATTATTAATTCTTATACAGAATTATTTATTGGAGTTAAATAATACACGTTACAGTAAATATTACGTGTTTGATACTCGGATACGGATTTTACTGAAAATATGAACGCGTTGAAGTCAATTATATACGTATCCATTAGAGGTTATGCAAGGCAACCTTCTGGAAAGTTAAAATTTTCGAAGAATCAATCGAGATCCAAAATGCTAACTGAACCAGAGCTTTATCCGGATGTAAATGAATATAATTATGATCCCCATGAAGAATATGATGATTTTAATGATGCAGAGTCGGATTTTTCAAAAGTTGGTCAATCGTACACCCAGCATATAAAGTATATCCTCTCTTCAAATATATCACCATTATTATTATCATTATTATTATTCACGTTGTCATAATAAATTTCTACTGCAAAATATTATTAAATTTTACAGGGAAATGAGGCGTCAGAAGGCGTTATTGAAAAGGAGAATAACCGTAAGAAAATATTTCAAATCAACTGATCCTAATTTTATTACTTGGGCTGAGAAAGATCAAATACAAACTCTACATGCGAGAGACAGTGTAGAATGGACACCTGAAAGACTAAGCGAGTCTTTCCCAGCTTTGCCTGAGACAATTAGAAAAATTTTGCGAGCCAAATGGTTATCAAAGTCAGTTGAAACAGTGGTGAAACATGATCAAGGTGTGATTAATAATTGGAAATTGTTTAAAACTGGTTCAATAGCAGTAGATCCACGACTTGAGAGCCATTTGAAACAATTCAAAGATCGTAAAATGGAAATTGCGAATTTGACAACAATTGCGGAAAAATTCGTAAGGAAACCACCAGTGTTTCCAGCTCCAAAAAGCACGATGTTTAGTAGTATAATAAAAGGTTTTGTTGGACATACGCCCGAAAAGGAAAAGAGTAATCATCGCCAAATAGCTGCTGAAAGTGAAAAGAATAAACCTTTTGAAATGAGATTCCGGACATCAGACAATCCCAATAAACGTGTTACCTTCGATTCATTTTTAAAAACGGAAATTGATAAATTGACTGGTGATAATAATTTGTCGCTTGAAAAACAGTTACTGGTTGATGAATACAAAAAAGAAAAGAGTATTCAGGCTTTCGATAATAATGATTCCACAGTCGTTCAATGTCAAGTGGAAAAACCGTCAACACACGTTACAACAGTTGAACCTCCAACTACAATGAAAAGAGTTCGGAGAATTGATATAAAGACGAGCAGTCTGGATACCGGAGTACTAGAATGGAAGAAAAAAGAACTGAGTACTGACGGAGATTATCCCGATTTTGTAAAAATACCGCGAGCAAAAGCCCAGACTGGTGTAACATTTAGAGTACAAGACCGCTATTATGACTCAGATGGAGAATTTTTGTATCGAGTATCCGGATTAAAAATGTGAATGAAAGAAAAAAAATTTTTATCGTTGATTGTACATAATTTGTAGTTTAATGTATACAAAAATATGATGAAGAAATGATTGTGAAGATAAATTTGAACAGAATAATTCGTATATCCTCAACATATACAATCGTGCTTTGATTATACGTCCAATTATCTAAAGTTAATCGTACTAAATACCATCTGCCCATGAAAAGCAACAACAAAATTACTTTTCTAACGTTATTATACAATTTTCACTACCTACATATAGAGGTATATGCATGTAGCAATTCAATTTCTATATGGAAACAAAAAAACTATTGAACTCAACGGTATTATTTCGCCAATAGTAACAGTATCTTGTAACTGAGTTTAACATAAATTCTTTAAAATTGAAGAATCATCGATCAATGGTATTTCAATAGATTGGCAACAGAAATTAATAGTCATATTACGCGAATTGACTTGTATTTCACGGAAATGAAGCCATTTTATCGCAAATACTCAATCATTAATCGGATATTCAATAAGTAAAAAATATATTGTGATTGACTTCCAGCAAGTGTTTATATTAGAGCGGGGGTTAGTGTGCGTCCACCGGCAACGCACCCAGAAGATAAAAACAATAATAAGGAATTTTTCTGTCGGTAAAGTAGGAACCAGAGCGTATGTACATATATGTATATTGTAAGAATGTAAAAAAAAAGCCTTTTAGTGGGGTGTGTGTGTGTACATACATGCATGTGGCGCCACTTTACAGTTCAATTCTCCATTCACATATTATGCTTATAAAATAAAAATGGCCGTCTGTGATAAATATACGCGGCATTGTTTTCCCGCGGTTCTCGATAATTGATATTTATGCTGTTATCAATTGTTGTCAAAACTACATACGTATGTTCTTCAATCATTTTCTTATTCATATCGATTTATATTAAAAGTACACATTATGAATATAAATTAATAATGATATTTCATTCATGCACTTATCGTATACTCTCTAACCACAACGCTGAATGTTTACACCATAAGAGAATTTGAACTGTAGTTTACTGTAGTATCTTTTTTATGATAACCCTTTTCACGAATAATGTGGCTATTTTTGATTTTCAGATACATTTTTCATTGAAGTGAAAGAATTATTGTGATAATCCAACATGATGCCTCGACGCGGAGGCAAGAGGATCCGGATGGACGATCCCGTGCCTCCCGAATATCAGGAACCTATGACACCTATGACGCCAGTGACTGATAATATGGATAATGATGGACAAGAAAATTATAATAGCTACACTCCGTACAATCAAGCACCACAAACACCTGCTCACACACCAATGTGAGTTATTCAATAATTATATGTGAATTACAGTAATTTTATTGTCAATTAATTGGTAATTATTGTCATTCAGATCTGAGCATTATTCATCTGAAAGCCACAGCTCACCTAGTACATCTCAACCGCATTATCAAGATCAAACTGTGAATAATGATTCAGTTCAGTTTGAACAGCCAATTACACAGGCTGCACCGAATATGAGAATTACACGAAATACTCGTGCAAGAATGAGAGGTGGCACTGTTAATCAACCGAAATATCGTGAAGTTGACACAGAGTTTGTTCCACAGCCAACAACTGCAAGGGGTAGAGGTGGTAGTACACGTGGTCGTGCAAAACGCATCCCAAATCCAAGTAATTCTGAAGATGAAGCTAGTCTGTATTATGTAATTCGAAATAATCGCTCATCATTAACAAATATTGTCGATGAATGGATTGAGAAATACAAAATGAATAGGGACAATGCTCTGCTTATGTTGATGCAATTTTTCATCAATGCAAGTGGATGTAAAGGACGTATTACGCCTGATATGCAAGCAAGTATGGAGCATGTCGCTATAATACGAAAAATGACAGAAGAATTTGACGAAGAGAGTGGAGAGTATCCATTGATAATGACAGGACAACCTTGGAAAAAATTTCGAGCAAACTTTTGTGAATTTGTCCAAATTCTTGTTCGCCAATGCCAATATTCTATAATTTACGATCAGTTTTTGATGGATAATGTGATATCATTATTAACTGGATTATCAGATTCGCAAGTTCGTGCTTTTCGTCACACCGCGACACTAGCGGCTATGAAACTAATGACAGCTCTTGTAGATGTTGCACTAACTGTTTCGGTTAATCTTGATAATACTCAACGACAATATGAGGGTGAGAGACAAAAAGCTAGAGAAAAAAGAGCAGCTGATAGATTAGAGTCACTCATGTCCAAACGAAAAGAATTGGAGGAGAATATGGATGAAATAAAGAATATGCTCACTTATATGTTTAAATCGGTGTTTGTACACAGATACAGAGATACACTTCCTGAAATTCGTGCAATTTGTATGGCTGAAATTGGTGTTTGGATGAAAAAATTTCATCAGAACTTTTTAGACGATTCATATCTCAAATACATTGGTTGGACATTACATGATAAAGTAGGCGAAGTGAGATTGAAGTGTCTACAAGCTTTGCAACCACTTTACGCATCAGAAGAACTCAAAGCAAAACTTGAATTATTCACAAGCAAATTTAAAGATCGAATTGTAGCAATGACTCTTGACAAAGAGTACGATGTCGCTGTGCAAGCTGTGAAACTTGTTATATCCATTCTCAAACATCATCGTGAGATTTTAACTGATAAAGATTGTGAGCACGTGTATGAACTTGTTTATTCATCACATCGAGCGGTCGCTCAGGCTGCAGGTGAATTTTTGAATGAGCGTCTATTTACTCAGGATGAGGAGGCAGTTGCAGGTGTAAAAACTAAACGCGGTAAAAAACGTCTTCCAAATACACCGCTTATTCGCGATCTTGTACTATTCTTCATTGAATCTGAACTGCACGAACATGGTGCATATCTCGTGGACTCCCTTATAGAGACAAATCAGATGATGAAAGATTGGGAGTGTATGACAGATCTTTTACTTGAAGAGGCTGGACCCGAAGAGGAACCGCTCGATAATCAAAAAGAAACATCGTTAATCGAACTAATGGTTTGTTGTATTAAACAAGCGGCTTCTGGTGAAGCGCCAGTAGGCCGTGGACCTACACGTAAAATGCTTTCGGCAAAAGAAATGAAACAAGTGCAAGACGATAAACAAAGACTCACTGAACATTTTATCGTAACATTACCACTTTTGCTCGATAAATATAGTGCTGATCCAGAAAAACTTGCCAATTTATTATCTATACCGCAACATTTTGAATTGGATATTTATACGAAGACAAGACAGGAACGTAATCTTGAGGCATTACTGCAAAAGATTCATATTATTGTTGAAAAAATGCAGGACAATGATGTATTAGAGACTGCAGCCAAAACACTTGAATACATGTGTGATGATCGCTATGCGATATTTACCAAGTGTGATATTTCACGTTCAACACTCATAGATTCAATAGTTAATAAATACAAAGAAGCGATGGACGAGTATAGAAATCTGATTGAAGGAGCTGAGATACCAGATGAAGATGAAATTTTTAATGTGGTTCAATCGTTGAAAAAAGTATCGATATGCTATCGTTGTCACAATATGAACAGTTGGAATATATGGGAATCACTATATCGAGATATTGAAGACTCTAAAGATTCCACTAGGAATTTTCCAGAGGAAGCTGGCAAGTATAGCATAAGTGCATGCTATTTTTCAATACTGTGGGATCAGCATCAGTTGTTGGAGGGTATAGACACAGGCAATCATGGTGAGGACAAGGCTCAAATATTACGTGATCGACTCCATGCATTTATGGACTCAATGCGATATTTCGTTGCTGGCGGAGGAAACGGCTTGGCTACGTTACGTGAAGAAGCATACAATACAATATGCGATACGCTTGTAGTATTTTGCAATCAGTTGGCCTCACAACCAAATCCACTTATACATCAACTTATCTACGAGGCTGATCAAAATATGCAGAATATGCTCAATCAATTCATCCAAGAGTATGTGTTCGTTGAGGAAGAAGACGATGAGCATGATGAGCACTCGAAAATTGAAGAATTACACAAACGGAGAAATTTTCTTGCTGGTTACTGTAAGCTTATTGTGTACAATATGATTCCAACCAAAGCTGCAGCAGATGTTTTTAAACATTACGTCAAGTATTACAATGATTACGGTGATATAATAAAAACTACATTGGGAAAAGCGAGGGATATTAATAAAGTTCATTGTGCTTTGACGATGCAATTGAGCTTGAATGTATTGTACAATGAGATTGTCGCTGAGAAAGAAAAAGTTAATAGAAACAGCGAAGAATTTACGGCCATAAAGGAGCTTGCAAAGAGATTTGCCTTATCATTTGGACTTGATGCTGTGAAGAATCGTGAAGCCATAACGGCACTTCATCGGTCAGGCGTTCTATTTGCAATTACACCACCAGATAATATTGAGCTTGATCCAACTGGGCCGCCGCCAAATCTCCCATACCTGGAGATTCTCGCTGAATTTACAAATAAATTGCTGAAACAAGATAAGCGTGTTGTGTAAGTTTCAATTTGATGTTCACTTGATGCATTTTTAGAGCGAAATTTTGACAAATATTTATTTACAGGTTGAATTTCTTAGATAAAAGACTGCCGGCAGGAATGCCGTCGTCGCGGGGCGAAGATTGGCAACCACTTTTATTATATAGAAATAGTTTATTGCATGGAGAAACAGATCAAGTTCCTGTAACAAGTAAACGGGCATACACGCGACGTAAAAAGGATCAATTGGCCGGTAAAATTTATTTTATTTCAACTTTATTCTCATATATTCATAATTATTATGAATATCACTTGATATAATGGGTTTACATTGCAGAGGAAGAAGAACAAGATGAGGCAGATGATGGCTCTGATCATGAGCTGATAGGGTAAGTTGTGCGCATCAATTTTCATAGCGTGCCTTCAAGTTTTATTTCATAGAATATATAAAGATGTATGCTTTTTAACTGTGAACGCTTTTGTAATTAATCATCGCTATTTTCAATTTATATAATGTCATTATCTGCTTATTGTAGTTGTAAACTAACGCTTTGTTATATATCAGAAATTATTTGCGATTTTTCATAAAATACTCCTTCTAATTCATTTGTATAATATTAATCGTTAGTACAAAATGCTAAGTGCCTGAAAGCAGCGCCCAAAGGGAACGTTGTTATATATGTCGCGAAAATGCTTCATTATTATTAAATCGATGGCTCAGTGCAAGAGGGTTCAACGCCAAATATTCACAATATTTAAATTTTATCCTCGCTATCAAGGAACTATGAATATAATTTTACAGGAATCGATGACACGCGACCTGGCCCTCCTGCACCGGCTCGTCGTAAACACTCTGATCATTGAGCCTGTGCTATGAAACAGTGTATCCAATGTTGATATATCACATGGAGCATTAGGGATACTATGGGAAACTTGACTACGGATTTTCAATTAATTTATTCTTTTTTCTCGGTTTATTCGGGGAAAATAATTTCCCCGAATGTTATTTAAAAAAATCTGAGTTTAATTGTAAACAATCCACGATATTACATGAATGTGGAAAAAAAAAAAAATAATTTGTTTTTTTCGCAACGTAATTATTAAAACGCAAGAAAAAAACAAATGAAAAATTGTATTTTGGTTTAACGACAATACAAATTGGCTATTATCAATGAAACGATGATGTGGTTAATTCATGCGGACCCGCTGATTCCCTAATTGCTCCTCGATCCTCGCATATTGATAAAAAAAAAACATTCACGTTGATACTAAAATTTTCTTTCAGTAAACAAAAGAAGAAACGGACACCGAAAAAAACACCGTGAGTATATAAATTGTCAGGAAATTTGTAATTCACTTTAATTGTCCCGATAAGTTTGCGACGAAAGTTTCTCTCGCGTTTCAGCCTCAACATTTCTAAAGTTCCCGCTGCGCGATCAAGAGTCTCCGGTTTCTTTGATAATAATGACATTCAAACTACCCCGTCATCCCCTACACCAACTATAGAAGATGTTCCGAGTCCACCTCAGGATATAGACACCAATTTTAAATCGTTACACATTCAAAATCGAGCGTGAGTAAACGTTCTCGTATGATATTATTGAACATAATTTAATATTAACGTTAATTTCGAAAGGCGTCGAACCCAAGACCCAGCGGGACCGCGCGAACTCCGAAGAACGGCCAGGAATTCTGGAAGATATATTGAGGGACAATACATGGTAAGTAATGACAATATGCGATTTAAACACAGGAATTACTTCCTGTTTATCGTTTCAGGAATCCGATTCCGAGTAAGGACAAATGGCACTCGTTCTACAAGCAATAACATAACAATATAATAATTTAAGTACACGTGCATTGTACAGCCAATATTTTTTAAGTTCTAAATAAATATTTAATTTGTTGCTTTTTCGATATATATATATGTTACTGATGCGAAAGTTATGTTTATGAGAAACGTATGTGTGCGCAACAAATTTTTTCATTGTTTCAACAATATGGTTTTGTTTCTTTCAAAACTGTATAATGGTAAACTGGAATTAAACCAATGGATTTGCATTTTTTCAAGTAAAATTATTATTCTTTTTATAATAAAAATATATAAAAACTAACACAACAGAGAGTTTACATTTATATTGTACACAGTAAATGTCACTCGTTATTTTCAACTTTTATCTGTTGTTCGTGTTTTGCGAAAGATATTACTCAGTCTACGACCTCTTGGGGTGACCGGGGCATTCTGAAAATAAAAATCATCATGGTAACAGTTTGCTGGCGCTATATTGTATGTGATGGAGAATATTGCAAGAACAATCAAATCACAGTATGATGGAATAATTGCTTGTTCTCACCTCGTCCTGACGTCGTGACAAAGTAGTTCCAAAGAAATCTTTCAAACGTTTGGGTGTGGATGTGGTACGTCTCTCACTGTTCCTCTCCCGTAAAATCCTCGAATTTGGACTCTTCAATTCATTACCCTGTTTAAAATATTAACCAATATACATGTGTCATGATCAAGTTATGAATATATCCATTCTGAAATTAATTATACAAAATACAATTTGTGTCATCACCTGTAATGAAAGTCTACCACCATTTTTGCTAGGTGTCGGGGGTCCAGGTCTTTTGTATGAAGTCTACAACGATTACAGACAAAGGACAATACAAAAATTATGTACAAACACAATATATAGCATAACCGCGTCTGATGAGAAATAAAAAACACCACATTGTTTACCTGCGTCCTGTCCTTTTTTTTCATTTTTTGACCCGGCAAGAGACTCTGACTCAAACTATCATTGAATGTGTCTTCATTTGGTGGGCCACTCTGCAATATAAATGGTGTCGCACTATCTACTTTTTCCTCAATACTCCAATAACCACATAGACACAATAACAAACATACAGGACTGAATATCAAAAACATTAACATGCTATTACACACCTTGATATCTTCTTCAGTTAAACCAATAGGATGGAAATGTGTTTCCACAGCATACGAAGATTTTAAATGTGGTCGACATAAAGAATTTCGCATTCGCAATTCTGACATACGATCAAAATCAGGAGTGGGATCTGTTCCACGGAATTTGCCTTCTTTCAAATCAGCAAGATATACATTGTCGAATACTTCTCCCTCTTCATCTTCAGCACTAAATGCATTGCCCATAGCTTGAATACTTTTGACACTGTGGCGACGAGTTGTAGTAGTTTGTTCTTCGATTACCTGAACCGCTCGAAAGCTTGATCTCGGTGGTACATTTACACGATCATAATTATATTCTCTATCACTATTCACAGAATTTATTTGATTGTGACTCAACGCTGATTGAATTGTTTGATTGGCGTCACACATTGCGAGTTGATGTTGCCTCCTCAATTCGTGATATCGCTGCACTGCCGTTTCTTTTTCCTGTTTTTCTGCTAACAACTTTTCGCCCACATCCCAAAATTGCGATGACATTTCGCTGATGTGTGCTTTATATTTAGCAATATCCTCAGAATATTTTTTACACTGTTGTTCCATTTTTGCACGTAGGGATGCCACTTTCTCTGTCATTGCTTTTTCCTGCTCAATATTGAGTTTGGCGATCTGTTCACCGTACGCAATCTTCATTTTTTGTTTGATTTTTTCGAGCTTTTCACCATATTCATTATGGATATCTTTTAGCCGATTATCGAAATCTGATTCCTTGGGTCGCTTTTCTAACTCGACTTTTTCCCCTTTCAAAAGCTCTATGGTATTTTGTAATTGTACAATTCTAGTTGTAAGTCGTTCTAATTCAGAGTTGTCTTTTGAAGAAACTTCTGATAATTCTGCCTTCAACTTTTTATTTTCACTCCTCAACTCATCCATATTCTTTTCCATCTTTGCATTTCTCACACGTACAGCATCCATTTTATCTTTCAATTCTTTCTTTTCCTTAGTCACTCTCTCTAGTTGTATTTGTAATTTTTCGCCATCTGCTACTTCACGTTTAACAATACCAGATTTTATATTGGATTCATATGAATTAGAAATATTACGAAGTTGATCAATTTTATCTTGCATCATGATAAGGTCTTTCAACATAGATTCATTTGTTTCGATTTCCGATTGTAATACCGACACTTCATCTGAAAAATCAATCTCTGATATGTCCACTGCAGTTTTTGTTAGTGGAACAGCGTACAACTCATTGATATTCTTTTCGGAACACATAAAAACTCGACACAAGACATTCAACAGGGGTTTTAAATTTCTCAAATAACGATCATCCAGATCATTTAGCGACTGTTCAATCTCTACTCTTTCTGCCTCCATATGTTTGAGTTCATCGCAAGGGGAACTGTTTACAGCAATATTTCTTTTCACCTCACATGATGTTGCTTTCCACGATTCACGCATACGTGGCAGATGATTTTCCAATTCATTTCGACTTGCAATTGTATCTTTGAGTAGAATTTGCAGATTTTCTTTTTTCTGTATTACATTGATCAAAAATATATTTCGCTTATTCCACTCAATATCCATGGAGTTTACTTGATTCAACAATTTAGTATTCTCCTGTTCTTTCGCTATCACTGATGAAGACGTTGCTCTATCCTCATCTTGAATTTTTTTCAAGCTATTATTTTCCTCTTGCAACTGCGAGACGATTTCATTCGTTTTTACAATTTTCGCACAGATATTTTCGAGCTTGTTTGCCAATTTTTTCGTTGCAGGATTTTTCAACGATTGTCTCAGATCTGTAGTGTCATTCTGCTGAATATCATCACGCAGCAACGTTTCACATATATCCACAATTGTTTTCATGTCTGCTTCCATTGATTCAGATATTTCTTGCAACTTCTCTAAACGACAACTTTCGGCTTTATTACTCTGTTCAAGTTTGTGTATCATTTCATTATTTCTATCAGTGGTTTCTTTCAAAGCCGCGCATTGACTCAATAATTCTCCATTGCGTTCTCTCTGTAGATCGAGCTCTGTTTGTACCTCTCGTTTTATTTTCAAATGCTGTTTTTCAACTATATCAAACTCAGAAATCTTGTCATTCAGAGCTTTGGCTTGTGCTTGTAATACTGCCTCTTGACTTGTTCGCACTTCTTGCAAACCGACAATTACCTCCTTCATTTTCAATTCGGATTCAATTCTTTCATTAGATGTCTGTTCTAATTGAGACTTCAACGCTGTAAGAGAATCTTCTTGCAATTTTGCGTCTAATTTCATGGTTTCACAAGTATTTTGTGTAGCTAAAAGTCTCTTCTCCAGTGACCCAATCAGTTCATTTGAAGCATTCTGATGATCTTGATGGCTATTTATCATGCGCTCTTTAATTTGACACAGTCCATCAATTTCCAATTCCATTTCTCTGGACACTATTTCACGTGCATTCAATTCCTTCGCCATGTTATCTACTTCATTTTTCAGAGAGTTACGTTCAAGTGTTACGCCTTGGCATTTGTTATTGAGTACCTCAATGTCTTTGTCCAGAAGTATAATTTTTTGTGTAGCATCTTCATATTTTTGCTGTAAATCCGCATAATTATTATTCAATTTTTCGATGTCACCACGCGATACGTCCAATTCAGCCTGAAGAACTGTTATTCTTGTTGTCATTTTTTTCTTATCACCATCACGCGATGATAATGCAATTTCCAATGTAACTTTGTCTGCTGACAGAATGTCAAAATTATTCTCGGCCATTTTAAGTTCATTTCTCAATTGTATCTCAATTTGTTCCAATTCCAAAACTCTTTTATCTAACACATCTCGTTCGGATTTTGATGTTGCAATGGTTGCCGTTAAATTTTGTATTTTATCACTAGCTTCTGTATATCTGGCATTACAATCATTGTACTTGATATTAATCTGTTCCAATTCCACATGACATTTATCAACAAGAGTTTGTAGCATTGATATTTGTTCGGATTGATCAATATTTTGATGATCCTTCGTCGTAATTGTGTGTTCTAGATCAGCTTTTTCAGTCACCAGTTTCATGCATCTTTCCTGCACCTGGGTCAGCCTGTTTTCAAAATTCTCTTGAATGTTTTTCAGTTCTGAAATTTCAGAGTGTTTATTGTTCAGTTCAGTCTCCAAACTTTCCTTTTCAGATTGTAATAAATCTGCTCTGTTTCTCTCTTTTGCATAGCTCTCGTCATTGAGTTTAAATTTCTTATAAAGATCGTCATATTTTTCTTGTAATTTATTGAAATTGAGCTGTAGAGTTGTTAATTGATTAGAAAGTTCAATATTTGTAGCTTCTACTGTTGATAAATTACATTCTAATTCACTTTTTTTATCAAAAAGTGTTGTAGCGTTCTCGCGCTCCTGAACAAGTTGACTTTGAAGTTCATCCCGTAATTCATTCAACTCACATAATTTTATTTCCATTTCAGACAGCGCTGTGTGATTCGAATTCAGTAGATTCTCTAATCGTAAAACATTTGATTTCAACGAAGTGATATCTGAACACTTATTGGCAAGATCAGTAGCGATTCGCTCGAAGTCATTATTTTTCTGAACAAGATTCTCTTCTAGTTGTCGTTTCTCATTTGTACACGTTAGAATGTTTCCTTCAAGTTCACACAGTCTATCTTGCGAAATCCGTGTGATTTTAACACACTCTGCGGTTTTTGTAGCTAATGATTTTTCCAAAATATCAATTTTCTCTTCAAAACTTATCAACTTCATATCTAAAACTTCTCTCGAAGTGACAATTTGAGATAAAGTGTCCTCTGTGGTAACTAGAGAAATTTTTAGATTGTTCAATTCTCCTTTGAGATTATATATTTCTGATTCAAGCTCGCACTTTTTCGATTCTGAATTTTTCAGGGCAACTTCTCTATCGCTGATAGTATCCTGTAATTTTTTCAATTCATCGTGTAGCGATTGCTTCTCCATCTCTATGATGTTTAATTGACATTCTCTTTTCGACAATTTATCCTCAGTGATCTCCAATGTCATTTGCACTTCATCCAGAAGCACAATTTTTTCGCCTAATAATTTGTTATCACACTTTAAATCATTACATTCATCAAGTGCTGTGTCTAACCTTTGTTGAATGCTATCGAGTTCTGTTTTGAGTCGGGCTGATTCCTCATGAGACTCTCGCAATTGAATATCAATAATTGAACTTGCAGCTTCGCTAACATTCAACCAAGGCGGTGGCGATCGAGCACGAGATACGTTCTCAACTTCAAAACTTTGTTCGTCATCAACAGAATACTTTTGCATTCCTCTGATGTGTGCGCGCAGTTCTTCATTCTGCATTCTTAAATCCAATAGTTCATTTGTTCTCATTTCCAATTGTATAGTCAAACTCTCCATATCTCGCTCATATTCATCAACTTTCTGTTTTAACGTATCGCTGACTCGTTCTTTGGACGTTAAACGGCGTATTAAACTTTCGTGTTCACCTTCAAGACGATCCAAATCACCTTGAAGTTTAGAATTGAATAACTCTAAATGCTCTATTTCTTTTCGCAAATACTCCCCATTATTACCATTATTCTTGTTCTTTCTAGCAGATTTTGGAGTGACTTGTAGTGTTCGTTCTACTCGAAGAGTTTTCAGTTCTTGTGTTTTACTCTGTAATTTTTCTTGCAAATGTTGAACTTTATCTTCTAATGTTTTCAAATCTTCCTGCAGATCTGCCTTCTCAAATCTTTCAGTTTCCAATTGTGCTTTTAGCACATGTAATTCCCGAGTGCGTTCATTCATTATTCTATGTCGATAAGCAGAATTTGCTGCAGGAGAAGTAAAAAAATTCTTGAGTGGTCGATCCTTTGGTGTCTGTGGTGGTGTTATTGGTGTTGTATCACTGAGCTCAAGGATCGTATCATGAATTATATCCAATGTTACACTCTGACCGTATGGTAAAATCAATTCTAGAAAACGTTTGATAAGTATTTGTGTTTCATTCTTTAGTGTATACATTGGACGATGAAATGTTACGTTCTGTGACGCACTCAAAAGTAGCAGTGACGCCAAATAAACTTGCTTCGATTCATTATCAGCATTATCATCATTGTCGATGACAATTTCTGGATATTGATGTTTAATGAATTCGAATATTCCATCACCATCATTCATATCATCTTGGCTATCAGCACCTTTTCTGTAAACGGAATTATGCAGAGGCAATGTTAGTATAATTGACAACCGAAATGTAACACACATACGAACTGTTCTTACAATTCCTTAATAAATTTGGAATAAAAAAGGTTGTTGTCCTGTAGCTGTCCAATGTGGCATATTGGTTGTTCACAGATACCCAAACAATTAATCTGAAATAATATTTGAAAATTAATATTTTCTTATATATTTGGATAATAGAATTATATTATTAAAAAACAAAAAAAAAATGCGAAATTCGTTACTCACCCATCCAACGATGGCTTGAATCCAAGCCTCCATAACTTAAAAATACAATTAATAAAATATGCAGTAGATAAAATAAAAATGGGATGCCGATATATTTTCAACAATAATGTTTGATAATTTTGGTAATTTGTAAGAACTAAATCACGGAACACTGTCGCATAGGACACAACAAGACACCCATTTTTCGGTTACGGTTTACAGTGAGTTACGGTTGCATTCATTCATTTTAAAAACTGTTGAGCGTGCATATCTGTATTACCGATTGAGAAGAACGGAACGCAAGAAAGTTCGTTCTTTCTACATGTGGACACCGGATCAATCACTCCTTCACGATAGTCCTGCCGCGAGTTGGCGCGACCACTGAATTCTCTCTCAACGATAAACTCTACTGTACCACATATTTTTCTACCACTTAACCACTCTCTACAGTCTTGTGTTTATGACTAAATATTTCAGCATCCGGGTTACTAACACATGGTAAATTTACCAGAACTTGGTATCGTGTGTACCACACACCTGACTTGTATAAAAAAATATATCCGGTTCTATTTTACTAATCGATACTGATTTTTTACCGATGAATTGTCGAGTGAACAAACTAGATTTATATGTCGCTGTATCAATCGATAATGCATATAAGTTATGGTTTATTCACATATTTGCTGGTCATACTCAATGCCGAATTTAACTTCAAACCAATGACCTCCTTACCAAGTGAGTAATAATATTAAGCTTGTTCTCAATATTGAATTTCGCGCGTAAATCCGAGCACGCGATTGATGTGTTTGGATTCACGCGCATGCGCCTTTCAGGCTACAAAAACAAAAGTAAAGACATAGAGTAGAGGAAACTCTTTAATTCTAACATTCTATTAATAATTTTCACTCCCCCAAATACCCTAAAACCCCTACAGTACACCAACTGTACAAATAATGAAGAATTGACGATTCGTAGAATGAAAATAAATTATGAATTTCATATGTTTAAATATCATCGCGTAATGAAAATTCTCTTTTAATAATCACACGACACATATTTGACCTCGAGGCCTTCCGTTGGTCGCAAAGTACAGCCAATGGTAGCTACGTCTTAATGACACGATATAGGGTGTAAGAGTGGGAGACAAATTCTAAGTTGCACATTTTATATGTATGTATATATGTACACATATGCATATTAAAATATCTTGATGATAGAGTCTAGTCTAGCCGCTGCCCACAATTTGAGGTCGTCGAGCCAATTAAATAAAGTGAAATAAGTGAAAATTGGTAAAAATTATTGGAAATTGGTGGACATGTGAAATTTGCCGATGTGTCTAGTGATTCACAATATCAATCTATAGATATATATATATATTTGTTGTGTCTAGTGTGAACTGTAAATATGGCAAGTGGATATGAATAGTTGATTTAATCACAAAGCGATAACTTTATTGGTTCATGATTATATTGGTAATGGGGACTTTGGTGTTGGAAAGTAACGAATATGTAGTCAGATTGAATTCAGGAGACATCAGTGTGGAACCAATGATTGTCAAATGAAGATGTACGTTAACCCTTAAGGTGGTGCGTTAAGTTGAACGATGAGCGTAGACCAAATTGGTCCAGTGATGAAATCGGTGTCTGAGGGTGAGTTGGGCGTGGGAAAGGTTAATACAGAAACAAATAGTTATGATTCGAGTTTGCGATTAAAGCGTACATTTACATTGCCTAAGAATCCATTTCAGAACGCACCGAGAATGTCTAGGAGACGATTGAGACAGAGAGATATTAAAGAGAGCAACAATATTGGTGGAGCGCGGGAAAATTCAAGGAGCAATATGCAAAATGAACAAAATAATGTTCAATTATCACGATCGCACAGTAATTTTTATCAAGAAAGACCAGGATGTAAAAAAGCATCGAGACGTGCATCATTCAAAAAATTTATCTATAAAGTAATACAAAATTTTTCTAATGTTGGTG
Organism: Zele albiditarsus; assembly: GCA_958496275.1. Taxonomy (NCBI): domain Eukaryota; kingdom Metazoa; phylum Arthropoda; class Insecta; order Hymenoptera; family Braconidae; genus Zele; species Zele albiditarsus. The sequence continues at coordinate 2,360,826 of OY292411.1, forward strand.
TACAAAATAATAAACCACTTGGATGTGATGATTTTTCATTGAGTGCCAGTGATGTTAGAGTACCACCTCCACGTTCTGCGCATATTCCACCGGATAAAATACCAGGTGTTATTGGATTGAGAAATCATGGTAACACGTGTTTTATGAATGCAGTATTGCAGTGTTTATCACATACGGATATTCTCGCTGAATATTTTGTTCTTGATGATTATAAAGTTGATTTATCGAGGAGAAATAAATCGAATTCAAAAAAGTATGGTACAAAAGGTGAAATTACTGAACAACTTGCTCTTTTACTGAAGGCAATATGGAGCTGCCAATATGATCCTGAAATGAGCACAGCATTCAAGAGTGTTGTTGACAAATATGGTAGTCAATATCGGGGCAATTTACAGCATGACGCTCAAGAATTTTTACTTTGGCTATTGGATAAAGTTCACGAAGATCTCAATCAAGCAACTAAAAAACGTTATAAAATTATAAAGGTAAGTAATAATTTGATGGTGTTTTTAATTTTTAATTTTTGGGAAAATTCACGAGATAATAATGCCATAAGTGTGTATATATATATATAGAATTATTGGTATATATTTATGAAATTACTGTTACAGTTTCGATTAAATTTTAATCATCAACAAATAATTTCATAGATTTCCAATATACACTTCTATTATATCGTTATATTTATTTATTCGATCATTTGATCATCAGATAGATAGATATGATAATGCTCATGGGTATGACTCTTGACCTGAATCGTATTCGAAACTTGAATTTAATAAGGTGATAAACATAAGCAAGCTAGTTTTATAGTCTAGACGACAATCTCAATTCATTGAATGTGCAGAAAATGCGTGTCCAAGCTATAAACACAGAATATCAATCGGCTATTTGTGATTTATCGTGACTCAAATCCAAGGACATTTAATTACATCCAATGAACAGATAAGATGGAAGAAAAAAAAATGATAAAGTGTCACACTTCACATTTTTCTTCATCTCACTTACATATTCTCCATTTTACAGTTGTAATTAACGTTTAAATAACGGAATTTATGGTGATGCCGTTAAATACCGTGTGCAATCATCTGTGTCGGTAATATTTCATTGCCGATAGTTACATACATCTCTACCATATCTTTACATTTGATTTTTCATCAATTATTTAGATAAATTCCATTCAATCATCTCATTTTACGCAACATATACATACAAACGTATATCGATTGACTACTGTCCGTCTACACAACTGAAGATTACGATAACACATGACGTAACAATGCGAAGGAGTATATAGCTGACTGCCATCAACGCATGAATCATTTTATTCCTGCTTAATTTTAATTTACTTCCACTTTGTTATACACATGTATACATTATCAATGTACACGTGATTGTGGTCTTTCATCTTTATTGTTTGATATTATATTTCTCTGTGTGACATTTGTACTTGCATTCGAGAGTACAGTTGACAATAAATACAGTGTGAAGACCGGTTCACGGGTGATGATCTCACACTTACTATATGCATATACCTATTCAAAGTATTTCGCGCATCTCAACGAAAGATGAACGTGCCTTCTTGGAACTCGATCCCCTTCAAACTCCTCGTAAAAAAATTATTTTCGTTTTCAATTCTTCGAAATAAAACCTTGACTTTTTTTGATGTTTCATTGTTTTTTTTCTTCTCATAAATAAATAAATGATTATACATATGAAAAAGTGGATCAATTGTGATGGATTTTATCTGTATGTTCACAAAATGCGAATAATAATGTCAACGTTAAACTACTGTCGAATTTTTATTCCTCCATTGATATATTAAATATGTTTTGGTTCTGTTGATACACTTATTATTAAATTGGACAAGGTCATTATTTTTATATATCTCGAAGCAGTTTGGTTTATCATACAAACTTGAAATTAAAAATTTCAAAATAGTAAACGACAATTGTATCACACTAATGTGCTGTAGCGTTAAAATTGCGTGAGATAGAAAACGGTCACGGTCACAGGCACTGTATTATTGTATACTCATATTTCTATTCTAACTTATATATTATAAAGTATATATATAATACTTTATATGTGTGCGCATAGAGATATGCATATACGCGTATATACGTATTATCTTTGGATCTTTACAGTCGATTTGATTTATGTTTGCTCTGGAATTTTTAGCCATAAGCCGTTCTACTTATGGTCCAGCCGTTATTCGCATGGTACGGATTCTCTCATGTCTCGTTTAGTATACCAATCGCACACGCAAGCAGAAAAAGAAATGGCAAGAAAGAGAAGTAGAGAGAGAAAAAAAAAAAAAGAAAAAAACGGACGTATGTCCTTGGTGCGTTTGCGATTTGTGTGAGCCAATCAACAAGTTCTACGTGTTCATCGTGGCATAAGAAATTATTTTCGAGACGTCATATAAATTTCTGTATTCAATCGCAAAAATAAATCGCCAAAATTAATAAAAGCACATTAGGTCATGCTCTCTGTGAAATAATTCATTCCAATAATTCTGATTTTAATATAAGATGACTTTGATCAATAACTAGAGTTGAAAAATTTTGTTTTCTGTAAGTAAGAATTATCTAAAATTTAATATTTAGTAGATTAGTAACAATCATTATTCATTGATAATTTAAAAATGAAGGAAGAAAGTAATACGGGAATATTTTAACTTCATTGTTATTGTACTTGGGAAGAGAACGTAATTCATATTTCGAAGAGAATTGGAATTGATATAAGAAATATTCAAAATAATGTAATAAATAAATGCAATGAAAATGTAAAAAAAAAAGGCGGCATGAAGTAATATTAACGTTGCAAATTATAGGATGTATATTCAATGTCTAAACAGTGACTCTTTATGGGTGTTGATGGGAAATTTACTGAATGAATAGAGAAAACAGACAAAATTCGGTGTTGGAAGAAATTTCCATAACTTGTATAGTACCTTTTTGATTGTACTCAATTCCTATCTTTCTATAATGAATTTTCGTGTTCTTTCACTTTTTCCTTCCAAATGTGAAAGGCGATGGGACACATGCATCGTTATTATATTAGAAGTATGATCATTCTTCAGAGCGACAATATTAATTGAATTTCTTGAATTCTATAATAAACCATCGATATTTTTATTTCACGCGTTCTCGTTGAAAACATTGGTCTACTTCTTGAGACGTCAATCGACCTACAGAGCCTTCGAATTCCGGCAACAATCTCATATAAAATATATATAATAATATAAATACACGCGTTTATATGACCTCAAGATAAATATATATATAGATATTCAATGACGATGAAACTGAAATTAGCAATGACGTATAAGATATTTGTATAGATGAACAATTGATCAATGGAAATAAATCATTTGTCACCGCTGTAATTTCATTTATGAACGAAAAATAAAAATAACAAATCAAACTGTCTCAAAAGATGTTCTTCTCTCACTGTAGACGTTTTTTCAATTATTTATGTTCATAGAATAGCATCATTGAGAGCTGGTGAAAATGTATTTAACATTTTACAAATGTTCAAATACATTTGATAATTTTTATTATGAAGGATAGAAACTTTCTACATTTCCGGGTGTGGTAAATTAACTGTACAACTTATAAAGTTTCAACAGGGTCGAAGTAATAATTTTTTAGAGTTTGAAGTATGGTCAATTTGTGTGGTGTGCAAATTGTTCTATTATAATTGATAATGAGCTGTAATTATTTAAACTATGAACACTGATGCGATTCCATTAATAATTTTACATTTTATAACCAATTCATTTGTTAATTACACGGAAATATTATTATTTCTAGTAGCTATTAAAATTTGTAGATTTCTATGAATTCTTCATTCGAATAGAAGAATGTGAATAAATATTCTATAAACGGATCTTCGAATAGCATATTTATCATTTGATATTTTATATAAACAAAAAAAAAGAATATTTTATCTGATACAGCAGTGAAATTCAGATGAGATCATACTTTCTATAATATAGAGTACTTTTCATGATACAGCTTGTACCAGAATTTTTCAAACATTAACTGGCTTCAAGGAAAACAAAAATTCAAGTGGATATTTCATATCGGGACGTCATCACTGATTGACTCATGAATATTTTTATCATTTGGAAAATACAAATAAATACTGGGAAAAAAAAAAATTCTTAATGAACGACGGTCCGAGTTTGGATGAGGAAATTTTTTTGCAATTCGAATGATGCATTCAATTATGTAAATACTATTATTAAACACATGTTGCAATTTAATATGAAAACATATCCTAGTAATTCATCGCCTATTATTTCACATAATATATATATAATACTCTAACATAGTATTTGAATTGCAAATAAAAGAAAATTTTGATGCTACCATAATGTCAAATTTCAATGCTCACGTGTGTTTGAAACAATAGAATATTTTCAATGTGGTTTGTCGGCAAGAGACTTTCTCCATCGAAGAAGCTTGAATCGTGCAGCAAAATTTTCATGGACTCTACTCTTAGCATTAATTACTGCCTACCGCAGCACTTATATACATCGACATTCTCACTGTTGGACTAAATTCCGCATAATGAGCACAAACTCACGTTTGGCAAACAACATCAAATTTGCCATGATAAAAAACAAATAAAAACTTGTTCATCTATCTGTTTGCATGCTATCGCACCCAATGTAATTTTTACATTGTTCCAAAATAACTACAAGAATAGCATCTTATTTCAGTAAAAATTATATTACAAGAGGTACAATAATTGTTGCACGTTCTCATGCAAAAAGCATAAAATTCATGCAAGTTTTACTAAAAATCACATACAACCAGCTCTATTATTTACTCTAACTGATGTAAATAATATAACATAATTTTTCCTCATATTGTATAATATAGAGATAATTGAAAACAAAGGAAGTTGAAAAATTGCGATACAAGTTGATAATTACACAGAGAATAGAGGTATGCGAGCATGTTTCAAAATTATCATGCATATATGTTATAATCAGTGACCTATTTACGATTTCAAGAGCTCATATCTTTCCCTTTCACTACCGCGCACACGCTCTCTCATTCTCTCATTCTATTTTGTTTTTTTTTTTTTCTCCTCTATCTATTTTTCATTGCTACGCCGGCTGATTGGTATTCATATAACCCATCCAGCAGTATGAATCATAATGAATGCGAGGGAAAAAAAAAAGTTCTTCAACTTTAACAAATGTATTATTTTGTTTCACACTAATATATTTTGCAATATACATTATAATAAGTTGGAAGCCGTTTTATTACATTCGAAGCCTTGAAAAGTATAGTTGCCGTGGGTAGGGGTATTATTGTTAGTTTGAAATCGTCCATGTCGTACTATTGAAACTTGTAAATAATTCAAGGCTACGTGTATCACGTGACGATTGGTAAACGGGTGATTGTGATCCAATTAGGGGAAACCCATCTACCTCATCATGTGGCTCGACAGATGGTTATGAAGGGGTGAAAAGTCGATAATTTGTCGCTTCTAATGTGTCACATTACTTGCGCTGATTATGATCTACTTCAATTGGAATTATATTTAGTGTAGTCATGTTAATTTATTAAGTGAAACGCTCGAAAAAGATTGTGCAATTAATTATTGATGTATGACAAGCTGTATATCATGATTGTTGACAACAAGCTATTCAATAAATTGTCAGTAAATGTATTGTTTACCGATACGGATATTGCACAATTTGTATTTTTTACTTAAGACACTTGATCCATTATTGGACCTTGAACATCATGTGTAAAGATGTCATAATTGATGATGGACATTAGGTATTGAGCATTCGTGAAAACAATCATGCATAAAACAACTGAAGTGACATCGATTATAAGTGAACAGCACGTAGATTCCTGGCCTCGGCCTTCTTCAGAGCCACAAATGTCTCGAGTGATTTGCCGGATGATAATAATAAATCGCGAACACTGATCGTGATGTTTGTTCATGAATTTAATACCCAATAATTATCTGGCAATAGTATATTACTACTTATACAATGGATATGTTTGTTTGAATAAAATAATTGACATTGAATTATAACTGTTTCAGAATTCATTTGGTAGACCAGATCATGTGGCAGAAGAAACTCTGGCAAATCATGTTCGTTGCAATCATTCGTTTATACACGAAGTATTTCAGGCGCAATTTCGATCAAGCCTGACCTGTCCAAGGTGTCAACGACAATCCAATACATTTGATCCATTCCTGTGCGTTTCAGTGCCAGTACCTCAACAGCATCATCAAATCAATCTCTACGTCAATGTTTTATATACATCGCAGCAACCAAGACAAGTGAGAATAGGGGTTAGCGTAACTCAAACAGCAAATGTTAAGGAGCTAAGAGAAATATTGGCCAGTGATACTGGCATTGATGAAAATCATATGCTTCTAACTGAAGTTCATGATGAGGGTTTTCATCGGTACATAATTTTATATATTTACACTATATTTGAATACTTTTTTTATATCTAATTTATTGATGAATTTTTATTGATTTTTGTTTTCAGAACATTTTCTGATTGTCAGCCACTCTCTGTAATCACAGAAAATGATCCGCTTTACTGTATAGAACTGCCACAATTGAAAGAACCCACTGAACAAGCATACATTCTCCTTGTTTGGGTGAATGTTTTGGTGAAGGGCAAATTGAAAGAACGTTTTGGTAGTCCTTATACAATGCAGGTGTCACGTGAAACGTGTTATCGAGATTTACAAAAGTTATTATTGAAAGAGATGCACACGACATTAACTGATGATGTTCTAACGTCAAGTCAAAATCCTGGATTATTCAATATACGAGTGGCAGATCCAGCGGCAACACCTGTTCAAGATGAACATCCGTGCATTGATCCGTGCGTTGAGCATCCATTATACACAGAACAAATTGAGCAAGCACTTGCCCTTTGTGCTGATGATTCTGGACCACAACATGTTAAATTAATTCTTGAATGGGATGAAGCAACTAAAGGGAACATTATACAAGATGATTCTGATCAAATTGAAGAGCATGCAAGTGTCAAACAGTTAAAAACTACTGCTGAGCTTGGTGGTGCCGTTACACTCGAGGAATGTTTTGATTTGTATACACGGGAGGAAATTCTTGGTGCTGAGGATGCATGGCATTGTCCGTATTGCAATAGAAAACAGGAAGTTGTTAAAAAGCTCGGACTTTGGTCACTTCCTGATATTTTAGTGATTCATTTAAAAAGATTTCGACAACAGTCGAAGCAACAATCCACATCGAAACTCACTATGCTCGTTGATTTTCCTTTATATGGATTCGATATGACGCAACATCTTGCTCACGGTGGTGTTCAGACTCACACTAATATAACAACATTACCCGGCCCCGGCTGGTCACCATGGAAAAAACCAAGACCACGGCAGCATAATATTCTGAAGCATGATGAAAATGTTTATGATTTATATGCCATTTGTAATCATCATGGACAAGATTTGCAGGGCGGACATTATACAGCATTTTGTCAAAATCGATTTAATATGCAATGGTATTGTTTTGATGATACAAGAGTTGAGGCAGTAACTGAAACAAATTTGAAAACTAATGCAGCTTATATGCTTTTCTATCACCGTCGTACTAATAATTCTATCGGAGGCTCATCGGCAGCATCCACCAGTTCGGCAGGTTCCGGTCTTGATCATTGGGTCTCACGAATGCCTCCTTTCTATTTCAATAATAAAAATACCGTTAATACACCAAATAATAAACAGAGCAAATCGCAAGAGGTGCTCTGTCAGGATAAAATTGTTGAAGAGAAAAATATTAATAATTTTAATCGCGGATGTCGTAACTACGCTACATTACAGTCTACAAAAAGAAGTGTGGCAACTGAGACTGAAACTGGAGAGATTGATCATTATTCCGATGATGAAGCGCCTTCCAGAAGAGAATGGGTAAGATGGTGTTTTCTTCATCTATCCACAGTTATTCAATTCTTATAGAATAAATATTTTTTTATCCCTACATTTGCCTCCTTTCTTCTAGACATCGCCAAAACTTGTGATGAAGACATCATCAATAACTTTAACACCCAACTTACCGACAGCGATAATTCATAATTCACACGATTCAGAGTCAACAGTGATACATGAATCAACATTGTAACATACAATTTGAGCCAGATAAATCTCTGGCCACTTGTCGAACGGATGAACAATTCCAGTGTCATCATGAAGCCTAGAATTATCTCGAATCTCGACGATAAATATACGACAAAATTCGACTACTTCCTGTTAGTTCAAGGGCAATATTTGCCCTCAATATTTTCACACCTCATTTCCAGTGATGCGAATGATAATTATTGAGGTATGAAAGATTTCATGAATTTCGTTTTTTAAAACCGATCTATTCAAATGTATGAGAAATGTTAATTTTTGTACTGATGTAAAACAAAAATTCGTCACGAAAAAAAAAAAAAAAAAAAACAGCGGTGACTCTTTCAGACATCTGTAAATATATTGTATGATCTGGCTTTACACAACACACCATTGGTGACAATAAAGCACATATGTTTCAAGGATATCCGAATGTAATGGCGAAAAAACAAAAAGAGTAAAAATGTTCATGTGGCATCATTCATTTTGTGTTATGTAAAAAATATTTTAAGAAAATTTCATGACTGTGAATTCAATGCGATTGTAGTATTGGCCGTTATTTGTAAAATAGTCGCATCCCGTTGTGACAGACGCGCCATTGAACTTAACATTTATATTGAATTTGTATCACCCACTAGTGGCCTTATATCAATAATTGTAATGACACTTCAATCCATCTTTTCACACATATGATTCAAATTTATGCAGCATTTTCTAATCTCATGCACTAAAACTTTATTAAAAATTCATTGAGTGAAAATATCTAGGTTTAATGTAGATTGTATAATATTACATATTGTACATCATCAATTTGTGACGATAATATTGGATAAGAAAATAAGACAGACTGTGTAAACTTCTTCCGGTACTAATTAGTAACTCATTTTCGATATAAAGTTTCCACATTTGAAGACAAATACCAGATACCTAATGAAAACAAAGAAATAGCAATTTTGGAACAATTATTAATTTATGTAAGATTTTTGTTTAATTTTTTCGTTTGTATAAATTTTCGCGTATAAATGATGTATTCATGCAGTTTCATATATTATCATACGAGTTACACTGTTCTCCCATTTTTTTTTAGGAATTATCATTCCAATTAGAAATATTAGCGACGATGGAATCTACGAAAAAATTATCCAATATATGCATACAAGCTTTATATGCATATATTACATATATAACTAGTGAGAAAATAAAAATATTTAAGTTATTTTGAGGCAACATTTATTACTAGTCACACATACATTCACGCATACACCCATTTTGAACAGGGACAGAAACTGCACGCGCTAATGAAAAAAGTATAGTAATTATATTGTCGTGAGACGCTAAAAAGATTGTATCAAATTTTATTTGAGAAAAAAATTCATTATTACATTATATTATTTTCAGTAACTATGTTCGTTAAATGACTGAGCAATTCATATTATCAATATAATTCTGTTGAAATGAACGAAAAATGTATATATCCAATGTATTTAAAACAAAAATATATGATTATTTCATATAAATATAATTATGTATTATTCACGAATCCAATAATTATTTCTTTGCTTCCTCATGTATAACATTTAGTGCAACGTTTTGTTCAGTTCAAAAAAGTAGATGGTTGAATTTCAAGTAATGTCGATGTTTGAAGAGAAAGTAAAAAATACGTAAAACGAAATTTGGAATTAAAAAATGGTTTTTAATTTAAAAATTCGGGAAAGAAAAAAAAAAAATACTCTCCGGCGGGGAATCGAACCCCGGTCTCCCGCGTGACAGGCGGGGATACTTACCACTATACTACCGAAGACTTGTAAACAAATTGAACACAGAAGAATATGGTGAAAACAAAATACAGAATATTACACAATGACAGCCATGACTAAATCGCTATAATATACGATGTCAGCACTTGGAACCGGAAGTGAATCAATATCCGGCATATTGTACTTCCGGAGAAACTGAAAATCATATTATATACGATAAATTCTACTTCCAATGCAACGAGAAATCATATTTTGGATACGGCACATGGTATTTTCATAGCAACTAAGAGCGCTATTGGTTAATGAGATAAGGGAATGAGGGGAAGGGGAAAACAAAAGTTTTGCCCGGTCGGCTCTGGCAAAAACAACTGAGAGCATGCACGGCTGGTGAATTGAGAGGGTCCGTTGGCAATAATAGCAAAAGAGTTGAAAGCGAAATAGTTAACACGATCCCAATCTATCGCCGATATTAACGATTGAGTAAGCACGATGAGGGAATCCATGCAGCACCATAAAAAATGTGCTATTGCACAAGAAATTAGTGTTGCGAAGAGTCCGCCATTGAGCGGGCTTCGTTGCAGCTGAGCGTTTCTACAGTGAGTTATATAAAGCAGAGGCAAGGTCACGAAGAATTCCGTTCCCGAGGTTCAACGAGTGCCAATGACGTACCTAACGACATAAATCATCAGTAAACATCATGAAAGCACCATAAAGTCTGAGGCCTTGAGGGTCGTTGCAGCACGGAAAGCGTCACGCAATGACGGCATACCTGTAGGGGTATATGAAATCATACCAGCAGCACGGAAGTACTCAGAGAGACACATGAATGATGTGGTGACAGGCGTGTACTGGTGTACAGATAAAGATGTCATAGGGCGCGTTATTTTATTGTATAAGAACAACAGCCACAACCAACCACCATCTAATAGCTCCCTTCAATACGGATTGTCAGATGGTGACGGCCGTCCTTGTGAAGATGATTCGAACGCAGTTTCCCCAAGTAGGAGATTCCAAAAGAACTGTTCGTGAAGGAAGGCCGAGGAGGTACCATTCTATATTGACCAAACAATAGCCACGCGAATACTAAACTGCGTTAAGTTTAAAATACTATTTTGGATCATCAGATACCCCCAGACTAGCCCTTACGCCAAAGACACCTCATGTTGCATGCTTCGCGATTGTATATATACACTGTCATGCACGGAATTGTGGTCTATATACGTACGTAAACATTATATATGGTGAAATTTCATGATTAATATATATTGATTGATGAAGATCAATAAGGTTATGAATGAATTCAATGTATGTAAATATGTTTTACAGTAGTTAACGAGCTTGTATCAATTGTAGATGAGGCTTTCTTGTAATCAATTTTAATGTCCGTGTGAGATGTTCAGTAGGGTGAACGAGCGAGAAGGTGAGGGTGAAGAGAAAGGGAGAGGAAGAGGTGTTGCCTCAGGTGAGTAGAGGTTTCAAATTACTCGTGATGAGCTTATGTACATACTTTGGACACGATGATAAACATCGAAATAGCAAGTGCAAAGACACTGGATCACATCAACGACTATTCAATTATTTTTAGTTTCATAAACGTCAGAATTTTATGAAAATTCCCACCAAATTTGTGAAATTCATTTGATTTCAATCTTTGTAAATGTGGCTTTCACCTTGATTCCATTCTCACAACTCAAATTCGTATTTCAATTCAATCAGTAATAAAATTAACATATTCACATGTTTATATGCGGGTCTGCATCTAGCTAAAATAATTTATCATTATTTATATACTTGTGGACGTTTAACACACTTATCACAAGGTGTGGGCTTATGATTAGACATAGATGATATAAACAAATAAATATCTTCCAAATCCACGATAATACATAACACATGACCTCCCGTGTTTAATATAATATTGCTCATACAACGTCTCTCTAGTCGCAGCACACGAACATATTTACTCTAAAACTATTATCCACATACTTTTGTTAAAAAAAAAAAATTCGTCACATTCTGTTTATCCCCTGCTTGTAGAACATTGAAAAAACTTGTCATTATCAACATTGTAAAGTAGCTAAAATAAAATCTTTATAATTTTTCCCTTCAAAAAATAGCGCCTATTCCAAACTGTACCATCATTGGTTGACAGTGTCGCCACAGTTGTTTCGTTCTCACGCGCACAATAACCGGCCAGTCGAGCTCCAGGCTCCGTTCGGTGAACTTGGTATGTTATTGTTACGTGGGTGAAACATTCGGATTTTGCACTGAAAAGCAAGGTAAGATATCATTTGATTTATAATAAAATGGGATTGTTTTACACAACAACTCTATATTTATTCTACCGTTCATCGACCAGTGATGAACAACATAAAAAAAAAGAAAAAAAGTACAATAGTAATATGGAAAAAGGATATGTTTCCTGGATGTTGGAGCAAAGTTCAAATGGACCAGAGTCCATTCAATCGCACTGATCTTTACATACATTGTTTCATTATTTTTCATTTGTTCATTGATAATTCGTTTCTTCGCCTTTGTCATACATTATCATTGTTTAACCTCGCATATTTAGCTTATTTTATTGTGATAATATATTGGTGGATTATTCCTAGATTAATCCGTAACAACAAGTCAACGCCGCTCCCTTGAAGCAGACGAGTCGAGGTGGCGCTCGTGGTTGCTGCTCTTGTGTATACTATACTTGAAATACTCGGAGAGATCGATACACACGGTTATGCACAGATGTATAATACACACAAACATACATACATATACACATACACGTACTCAATCCAGGATCGTTCATCCATGGGGCTCAACGTTTCACAATGTACGTGAGCATAACATTGCGTGTGAGTGTTTCCCACTTACGTCTACGAGTTCATAATGTTCACCAACGCACACCCTTGTTCTCGAAAAACCATCCACAACGAGGGTTGAATGATTGTCATTTGTGCGGGCTTCATAAGAATTTTATTTCATCCAACTTTTATATGTACATGAAAATATTTCATACATACTATTCACATCTTATTATACCCCACCTTTTACCCCCCCATCTCACTTCCTCTGTTTATTTCACTCTCTCTTGGATTTTTCTATCCGACTATTCCCTTTGTCTATTTCTCTTTTTTACTCTCCTCTCTCATCTTTTTCATGGGCACCCTCATTTCATCATGGCACTGTTATAAAAGATGCCCTATATGCGGGTGATATGTGAGAATGACAGAAGAGAAACGGGTAGAAAATGAAAAAAGTATACCATAACAATAATAATGACTATAGTATAATAATGATGCGCGACAAATGATTATGATGAAGTAGTTGTATTTTGGATCTATTTAATACATCATTTTACTCCTCCAAATTGGAGAAAAGTGGTTGAATTTTTATAATGATGAATATGTATAGCACCATACACGGATTGTTATTTGTTTTTTATAGGATCTGGATGATTTGAGTGGCCATAATGACAGTGCCATTATTTTGTAATGATATACACATATTTAGAACTGAAATTCCGATCGATTGTACTTATAAGCACTCTGCACACTTTCCTCATGCACTCATGAAGTATATGACCAATTTTTACAATGAGTACTATTTCTCAGTACTGCTCGGTCGATCTTAGACATTTGTTATTACATATATATATGTAGATGTGTATATTTATAGTCGATACAGAGTCCTTGTTGCGTGACAGGAAATTGTTTTCGCGTGCAGACTATTTTTGCGTGATATTGAAACGTACAAGTATTTTCTATAGATTGTCCTTATTGTGGACATTGCTCCAGTGTAAAATTAATATTTGAAAATATGCACCACGAATTAGTGTATGGTCATTCACTTTTGCATTTACTGAATCAGATTTATTCAATTATAAAATCTATCACGTGGATCCATTGGTCAAATTGAAATGACATAGATTTCATTATTGGTGAAGGGAGATTGGAAATATGATTCCTGAAACTTCATATGAAGACAACAAAAAGGGGGGAGGTATTCTATAGAAAAATCTAAAGAGATGTTGAAGAGGTATTTGTTCGAGCCAGCTAGAAGAAAAGAACCTTTTTTTTTTTTTCTCCATTTTATTCTACTATGATTCTTCTAGTGTAAGTGCCGGAAAGAGTTCTACCTAAACATTGAGGACAACATGAGGAGTTATGATGGTTTGTTGTCATACTGAAAGCATTTTTCTCGTGCCAACTTTGTTCAAACTTGTATCCTAGATATCGTGACAACTAATATACTGATTAAATTCAGACGAAGTACATTGTAGCAGGGTGCAAATTTTCTGTCCACCCTGCTACAATTAAAATGAACAGAAAATATTTTTGACTCCCGTCGGGATTTGATTCGAATATCGCTAGTGTGTCAATATCATTATTGATTTTTCTCCTTTATGTGGACCTACTCCTTATGAGCAGTGTGTTGACTATTTCAATTGAAATATTTTCTTTTCGTACTTACACCATACTTAAATGTATGTACATATACGAATCCCAACAATAGCTAAGATACCGTAACGGAAATATGTGTATATATTAACATATACGGTAGGGTATAATCACATTGTATGATGCATAACGCGCAAAACTTGAACGTAAGTGCGCGTTATTATTACCTTCGAAAGAAAGGAGTGGCGAGCACAGTGTGTGCCAACGAACTTTGAATATTCATAAAGTCCGTCCAACTAACTTGGTTCGTAACAAGTTGGCCAAACTTAACACAATGTGGGAATATCATCAAAAACTTCAGAAAGATCACAACGTATCTTTTGTTATTTTTTCTTCTATGTGTTGAGAGTTGCGGTGAAATACATTAGGATTTTTCTAGTCGACATAACGAGAGTGCGAGGATACTGCCAAAATTGAAATGCTAACGAAAGGAAAGTCATTTTGTGTACATGCATGTACATTAATGGATGCGAGTGTGGTATTTTCACGCCAGTAAAGTTTTTCCACGTTCCATGTAGAGCCATCTTCGTGTCTCTGTTGTTCTTTTTTTATTTCACTACACCGCAAACCCATTTCGGTTCTTTCGTTCAGGCACAATGTGCGTGCTGGTAACAAGGGCGCATTTTTGTTTTTTCTTGTTGGCTTTGTGCAAATTCTGCGCGTAAATGGAAATGAATATAAGTATACATTTGCTAGAGAGAAATTGACGGTTCAATTGCATACATACATTTCGATTATATTACAATCCTGTATCTATATAATACACATAATTATTATTGATACGCATCTACGGTCGTGCAAATTAATTTTCAAACGTGTGTAGAGATCACGTATGATAAACATCCGAATGTATATTCAATAATGTATATTTATACGTACATGAAAAATGAAATGGCATTAAATATTCAATGACATTATGCCACGCACGTTGTATATGCAATGCGACATTGATGTGGCATTCATCACTTCTTTATGTATTTTTATACAATGACGAAATATTCTACAATTCCTATAACCACTATATAATTTTTAATTGCCTTGTTTGCATTAATTCAAATCGATTATGCGTTGGAATGATATTCAACCAAAATTTGCATAGAAGTAGTGTTTCCCACTTACAAGTCATATATATATATTGGGTATCAAAAGTTCATTCAATTTATAAATAATAATCCTACTCCTTTCAATGCAAACGCTCTTTCTTCAAACTCTAAACAAAATTGATATGAATCAGTTTTGAAGCAAATTAATTCCCGCACAAATGTTCAATCGTGATACTTAATCGCCATGAGCACTATTTGTTTAAAATATATACTTTTTTCTTTCCAAATTACATGTTGAAGGATAATTGGAATTTTAAGCAGCCGCTGCTTCAGCTGTATAACGTTGAATGAGTCGATAAAACGTTGAAGATAAGTACATAGGCGATAGTGAGGGCGAGTGAAAGCCCTCGAGGTCATACCAATTATGTAAAAGGGTTTCTTCATTGTCTCGTATTACGCATAATATAAAAAATGTTATTCTAAATATGTTTCGAAATTTAAACTATTAAGAAATCTGCATTTTCATTCACTATTTTCATTTTATTCTTTTTGTAAAGCCTGAGACATTTGTGTGACTTCACAATCTTCCCTAAAATTTTCTTTACATCCAAAGTCTCTATAGAAAAAAAAAAAAAATCTTTATCCACATCTGTTAGGCACATTTGTTTAGCTGGCTCAAGTCAGTATCTCTGTTTTATTTGTCAGTCGAGGGATTCCGGGATCAAGATACGTAGTGCATGCCGTTTCGGCTGCGCGGGAACAACCATCTGTTCCTAAACCGTATTGTTATCCTGTGTTATGAGCCTTCGCCACTGGACAAAAAGAAATAGGATAGCTAGGACATACCAAAAATAATATCGGCCCATGCTTGATACCAGTATTCTTACAGCTAAGCTGTTTTTTTTTTTTTTACCTATTGTGTCTTTGGCTATTGATAATACCAATGAGTTTTTTATTATTGAGATAAAAGAAGAGACTGATGATTTTTCTTTTTCTTTTTTTTTAAGAGAGAAGGAAAAATTACGAAAAGAATTACTGTATCGACATTATGATCATAGTCTGATTATAAGTGACGCGAGATAAATATAAATAAGATGAGGAAGTTGGTGTTTATAAATGGAAGTGTTGGTTTACCGAGATGAGACACAAATGGCTTTGCAGTTCTCAACGAGGTTGAATCATTGCTCACTCATGATTTCCTCGTCGCATCTTTGTTCACACACGCACATACGCACAAACATCATTTGTCGTATGAATATACATATGTGTTTAACAGTGTAATTTGAACAGTACGCGGTACATTTGCAGATGGATTCATATTACAAAAACATGTTCTTTTATATTATTCATTTATATTCAATAAATTATTATTCTCCATTTTATATGAGGAATAGTCTGGGAGGGAGTTATAAGACGTGTGTAATGTTATATGTCAAGAGGGAAGAGTGCGATGATTCTTATATATTTCATTCGCCTGAATTAGAGTATTCTATGAACGATAGAAAAACATCAATAATGCTTTTTATTATATATTTTTCTTTCTGACAGTTTCAACCAAATTAAATCTTGTATGTTCTATAAAATTTGTGGGAATAATAAATTTTTATATTACAAATATTTGTTCAATATAATATTACCTAAGAACTATTATTTCAAAATAAAACTTCATTGAACACTTCAGTTTCTATTCTTTTTTAACTATCATACATTTGTGATCATACATTTTTATTTAGAGGATCGAGTTACATAAGAATTATCATGGTCTATTGGATATTAATTTGATTTATCTAGATCAACATTTCTCAACTGGAAGATTGCAAAAATGTGTGTTTCATACAGAAATGGCGATTGCGAGACGGGAAAGGTTGAGAAACACTGACGTAGATAGATGACCCCCCCCCCCCCCCCTGGCATTTTAAGAATATTTTTATTTATTTCTATTCTCCTTATTTTATTCGGTCAAAGTTGGCTTTTGATGTCGACCAAGGGTCAACTTAATATATAACTAATTGCATTATATGTCGCAATTCAGAGCGACAACTCATTTAATCAGTTAAATTTGTCGAGGGGGAAATTAAAAATATGTTTGTAAGAAATAAATATGCATCATTCTGGGGATAAGGAGACAGCTACTAGATTTGTCACACACATATTGAAGAAATACTGCCAGATGTCTATAGTGGCGTGACTAATTCGAACATAAAACACAAATCGAAATCAAAATGCAAAACACAATGTATAAAACACATCAAACTCATCGACCTTCAAGTGTCCAACTGGTGTGACACAAAAACATGAAGAAAAATATACGTAAAAGACGGAACCTTCGAATTTATATTTTTCCAGTCTTTAAACGAAAAATGACAAACTAAAAAGATTTCTTCATTGTAATTGTTATTTTATTTTTCTGTATTCAAAATTAGTTTCATAAACTATATATTTGCTTTCTGTAATAAAATATGAACTATAATGAATTATTAGTAGCGAAGATGATAAATTAGGAACTATATAGGAAAATGATAAAGGGACAAGCTTGACAGGGTGACATTTATAGGTCATCGCTCGCTATCTTCGATAGTAATAAATTGAATATAAAAGTCACTTTTCATAACTTTTACGTAGACCGTTGAAATTATCAATAGCGTATATTCACCAACAAGCTACATGCCGAGATAATTGTAACGTGCTAAGTGTATTTGTATTGAGATGATTGTCAATTCACTAATTCGTGTTTAGTTCCCTAATCTTATATACTCTGTAAACTTGTCATTGAATGTGCTATGAAATCATTGTCCAATTTACATTGATTTCATGATATGATAGAAAAAAGTGTATGACTGGCCTCTATCGATTCAGCTATTTCTATACTGAATTGCATCAAATATAGCAACAATTATTTTCAGAATGACTTACTTTTTTCTAGGATCATTTTATAAACGTTTATTGAGATCGGATTGTGGAATTCTCATCCAGGCAAACTATTTTGCTTAGTCTATTTCACAAAAAGTGCCATAACTTCTGCAATTTGCTGGACTTCAAAGTGTAATTTGGCACACGTGCTGTTGGAAATACAAACTCAGGAAGATGCGACGGAAAACGAACATTTAGAAGGTCATAGTCTTCGTTCACCGATACAAACAACAGCAATATGTCGCATCAACTGACTTTCATGCAAGCGAGATACAAAAAATTGTCAACCGTATGAAAGAACAATTTAATCCAATCATAAATTTTGTTTGATTCATGTTTATGACAATACGTACACTTCTATTTTTCTTTCATGAACTTTTGGGTTTTGTTTGATAAACAAAAATAGCAGATGGTATTCATTCTTGATGAAGTTCCCGCGTCTACTGAATAAGTCAGCTGCAGTTGACATACATGAAGATTTTACATTCTGCGTTGTTGCATGAGAGTTGGTGATACAGTGATAGAACTGAGCCTATAGGTTATGTAGCGATGAGGAAGGGAGACGGACCAACAACTTCCGCCGATCGATTCCTAAAGCTTACAGTTAAATTCCCTGGGGTTCACCTTTATGCCACGCCTTGTGTCGTTTACACTCTTCCGGCATGCTTAAATGTTCAACATCCTCTATATTTTTTCCAATTATAAATCCATAAACTATCTCCCATGATTATTATAAAACAGTTAAATATTAGTGTGTTCTATCGTTGTTCATATATTCAATTGAGAAACAATCCAAACTCTCTCTCTCTCTTGTCACGTTTTCATTTAATTTCTCATCTTGGTCATATCTCATTGTCCTTTACACTAAGTTTACTGCAGCTGATTGTCTTCTTGATTCATTCAAATTTCCGGTCGTAGAGCACCCCACATATTCTCTCAGTCAGGCATAAGTACTCTCGAAGTCTTCATCTGACAAATATAATCTCAGTGGCTCAGCCAGAAGATCTCGAAAAAACATATGTATGCGGTATATTACGTTGGCAATTTATATTCGACGCCGCGATCAGGCTTCTTAACTTTTTTTTCTTTTATCGTTATTTGGGAATTGTACTTTTGTTTATTAGAGAGAAGATGTCGAGATACGACTTTTTTCTGTCACTTCATTGTTCGTGATAATGCTGCAAAATAATGGGGTTGTGAATAATTATATGTAAAGAATTGAAAGAATAACATTGAATAAAATATACAAAATAACTCAATGACAATTGAATAAACCAAGGATCATTGACAATTTATTCTGAAGATATTTGTTTTTGTTTTTTTTTCATCCGATACATTTGTCTGTTTTCCAGATTGCAATCGTTCAAACGATACTATCATTGTCCTCATGCCAGCATCAATAAGAATGAAGTAATCAACCAGTTGAATGGGAAGAAAAAATACGATTTCTTTTTTTTTTTGTTCTGAATAGGAAAAATGAAAAAAAAAAAAAAAAAAACGAGGAACAAAAATTAAATTTTACCATTCTCATCAATGACATTTGAATTCATATTTTTATTCTCATTAAATTTCACAATGAAATGATCACTGTTGTTTTTAAATTGGCACAATTTGCATAATTGCTTCATCGACTGAATATTTATATACGTATAGATAGCGTTGGTAAGAATACTGGCGATGAACAGAATTCAGTCAGGTACTTTGGTATAGTGAGTAGCATATTGGAAAAAAAAGAAAAAACGTAGCATTTGTTGGCTGGTTCATTATTTTCGTATGGTTGTCGCTGACGGTTTGGAATAAAAACTGTTGTGTTTCATTTTGTGTTGTTCTCATACACTTTTTTTTCTTTTTTTTTATATGATGGCAATATACACTACCAACATATGACGTACTGGTATTGAAGTAAACAGTTCAGTGTAGTGAATAAAGTTTCACAAGTTTGAGGAGTTAATGTGCTTCTATGACTCAGTTTGGTGGATAGTATACCTATATTTATATTGCGACAAAACGGTTTTATGTTTGTATTTTTTGATACTTACTATCACGTGATGATAAAAAAGTGTTTCAATCATTTGAAATTCATCAGATGTAGTCTTTTTTTAAGATTTTACAAATAGAGTGTTATGTTTAATTATCAATATATTACATTGAATACATTGAATATACGCTTTTGTACAGTTGAATTTTGATATTCAGTATGCAGTATTGCAATCTTGAGTATGTGTTCATACAAATAGGAAAAAAGATATCAATTTTGATAGAAAGATTCATTTATTTCTATCAGAATCATTACTTAATGAAAAAGATAGGAACGATAACATTTGTGGTTTGTTGGGAAGGAAAAACTTCGACAATTGCGTAATAAATGTTCAACAGTATTCGTAAAATGACTGTATGAAAGAAGAATGATCATACAATCATTGATAATTATAAATCATGGCACGATTCACTGATGAAATAGCGTGAAAAATACCGACCGAGTTTCCTACTTATAAAAATATTTGTTTCAATTAATATTGCTTCTCAAAATAATGAACACAATTATTGTTTCAGGCTCCACGTAGCATGTCTTGACAAGTGAAAGAGACTTTTGAACGGGGGTCCCCGCAGTTTAAGGGTTCATCATGATTTCGAGCGGTCCACAGCTTCCGGAACAGTATACAATACCGCCATTAGCGATATTTTTTCACCGTTTGCCACATCTCAACGTATCTCTTCACTTGGTTAATAACACCTTTAATCCTCACTCTGAGATATATCTCGAGGTAGGTTTTGTTGATAAGACAAAAGATAGTTTCATCATTATTCTCTTATCTCGATGCCAATGGTACACATATGCATGCTTTATAGGTCATGAGAAAAAAAGCGGAAATGATGATGATGTTGATGATGAGAAAAAAAAAACTACCCGCTGTATTGTAGATTACTTTTAGCGGAAACGGGGGTATACTTTTGTTTGAAATGTATGGAGGTCATACGAGAATTCGGGAACATTATGAATACATACTCACCTATTATATAAAGAATTTAAACATTAAATAAAAGGGTGGCAGCTGGTATAATATGTACCTTGGCGAGCATTTAGCCTCTACAATCATCTTTTCTTTGCAAGTTCTCTTTGTATCCAACGACGCAGGTGAAATAGTACGTGCAATTATGTATTGAGTTTCTAAGTCAAACAGGATGATGATGAATGGATAATTATAAAGAATGTCAATAATGTAATTTATGATTCAATTGATACTCTTTGACTCGACAACGAACACGAAATTTATGAGTGTTTTGTATTATATGTATTTTTGAAATATATAGAAAAGATGTTTCTCAGAATTGTCTATTCAAAAAAACTATTTATGTAGTTAACTGCGAAATTCATAAGTATTTTTCATGATAAGCTTATTTTGTTGATGTTAAATAGAAATCCATCTCCATAGTGTGTGTGTGTGTGTGTGTGATAACGTTTTTAGAATTTGTTTGGGAACAGGAAAATTATCGAAGAGTCCATTGAGTATGGATAAATAATTTAACAATATTAGTTGAATGTTAATATTGTGATAGTTCAATTTTCATTGTACATTGAATTGTATACAATTTTTTTTTTGCTACTTTACCAGGTTTTACATCAATTTGATTTCATTTATTTTCAGAGTTTGGGCATATTGGGAAGTATACCTGCTGCATGGCTAATATTAACGCTTCTTGTGCTGTTGGTCTACCTTGTGACAAGATGCTGCGATCGAAAACCACGTCCACGAAGATCTATAACTTTGCTCAAATGTTCACTAGCAATTTTGGCGGTTCTGTGTTCTGGTGCAGTTGCAGTCGGTCTGTATGGCAATGACGACGTTCACAATGGTCTCGTGCAATTTTTGGATGCTGCGAAGCACGTTGACACAAGCCTTACTTCGGTGCGAAATCAAACAGAGACCATTGAAAATATATTGAAGAGAAAACTTGAGCCAGGACTCACGTCACTTCGTGATGAATTTGATACACCAATAAGCAATAAAACAGCATTGGATTATTTAATGAAAGTGTGGGACTATATGACACAAAATACCACTATTGCTGTTAATCGTAGTTTTGAAATAAAAAAGCCACTTGGGGGAATAAACCTTGGTAGAGCTATCGGAATGGGAGAAAAAATTGAATTATTTAGATGGCCAATCACGATGGCCGTTCTCAGTACTCTTCTTGTACTTTGTGTTGTTCTGCTGGTCGGAGTTGCACGACATTCTCGATGCGCTCTTATTACGTAAGTGTTCATATAATTAATCAACCAAAAAATAATTTCTAATGGTGATTATTATCCTTTCATCTAATATTCTTCATCAAACATCATTAATAAAAGTATTGGAATTGTTAAAAAATTCAAAAGAGTAAATTGAGGTATAACTTTACGTTTTTTTTTATGAGCATGAAGTTGTAAACGAACGGATAAATGAATTTCGTAACAGTTATCGTTCTTTATAACTGATATGTACATGCCAATTTAGTTTATTTGATGAAGAATAGAGGACATATAGATTGAGAACTGTAAAAATAATCATGATTTGTCTTTCTGTTCAACCAGATTTTCGGTATTTGGTTTATTTGCTGTGATTGTATCGTGGTTAATGGCTTCCCTGTACCTGGCTACGTCAGTGGCTCTTGGTGATCTGTGTGTATCGCCTGATGGCTATCTAACCAGAGCTATTCCATCGACATTGGCCTCAGAAGTGCTCAATTACTATACGCAATGTGAAAGTACGAGAAATAATCCATTTACGCAACGATTGCGAGAGGGCCAATTAGCGGCTGGTAATATGAGAACTAGTTTGGGCATCGTAGAACGCATTGCATTGGATTTATTCAAGGACCAGCAACTTGCACCCAAACTCAGTAGTCTCAAGAATGAAGTGAACTCTGTTGATCGATTGATGTCCGGTTTAACTACACTTCTTGACTGTAAACCACTTCACAAGCAATATGTTCATGCTGCCAAAGGTCTGTGTCATCTGGGTCTTTATGGCCTTACTTTCATGCTATTGGCAAGTCTTGCAGCTGGTTTATTTTTCACTGTGCTCGTATGGGTGGACTCTCATACTTGGATTTACATCCGGAAGCGGTAATCATTTATTCATTTTTTATCACTGTTTTATATTTATTCTTGAATAGAATATTCTATATGAATAATTGTTCCAGAAGGGATTATCATCAAGTTGATGAGCAGGATCCGTACTTGCCGCCTTCAGCTGCCTCCCAAGCCATTGCTGCTAGAACTCTTCGTGGCCAAGGGTCGTACCCGCCTACAGCCCCTTCTCTTAATTCAAATGTTCATGGCACGAATAATACAATTAAGCAGCCTCTTCTGCTAACGCCGCCCCCGCCATCCTACGCTACTGCGACAGCTCGCGCACGTCAGCTGCACGAGAGCATGTTAAAGTTTGTGCATGTTCATTTGTTATCCATCATTTATAATTTTATCATGTTTTTTTTTTTTCAAAAATCACCAATCGATTTTTCATGAGGTACACAATTCAATATAGACAATTCATTTATATATTTGTATATATACATATACATTTATGTATGTATATATTCATTTTTTGCTGCTTCTATACTTTTTTCTCGTAAAGAATATTAAAAAAAAAAAAAAAAAAAAAGTTCCATCGAAAAGAAATGAATAAATAAAATAGTCGCTGCCTGTCGCAAAATAGATGTTAGTCATGAGTTTGAATAATCATTATGAAAATATAAGTTTTTGTCGAGTGTGACTTTTTATACTGAGAATTAATAATATAGGTAATATAGGTGGTTTTTTTTAAATAATTCATAACGATACAGGTTGTTGTAACGTATTCCGTTTGGTTATTTACATTTACAGAGGTGGGGGTATCAACGGAAGTGGCGGAATCAATGATCACAAATCGGCTCAGCATAATCAGCAATCAGCGAGTGGACGAGCTGAGCACCGTTCTGGACTCGGAGATCAACCTGGTCAGTACGCAACTCTGAGTAAACAATGCAAGACATTGGAATCAAGTGATTTCTACTGAGGGCACGCCCCCTCGGGCCCAGGTAATGCAAAATATGCAATTGAGTAGTGCGAAGTAGAAAAAAGTTGATTCTATGCCTTTTTTTTTTTTTTTTTTCTTCAAAAAATATTTGTAAATATAATTTCAGGTAGAGAACCACCTTGGACACCAAGTGTGGCATCTTTTACCGGTACCATGTCTCACAATTCACATGGCCCCGCTCATCTCGCAACTTTTCAAGACTCTCGCAAAACACAAACTCTTGATCCGAAAAATTTGGCAAATTTAAAACGTGGACCAACACCAGCGTGGAATCAAAATCGTCCATTACCGCCAAACCCATCGAGTCAACCGTCCTGGGAATTTGAGTCACGTTCTCAAACTAATATGAATCAATTTCGTTCATTAGTGAAAAACAAGACGCCAAATATTCGTATACAAGATCAAATGCAGGATCAAGTTAGAACGCTTGATAGAAACTTCACGCGAAGCCAATTTAATGGCAATATGCCAAATAATGTGGTTCCAAACATGTATGGCACGTACAATCGAGCACAAGCGCGACAAGAAAAAGCATCTGTAGTTCCAACTCTCGGTCAGGTTCAAGGGAGTGATCCTAATCTTTATGCGGTGACAGAATTATAAACAGATTCACATTACAAAGCCAAGAATGCTAAACCAAAGCGAGAGCAGGTGGAGAAAATACGAGACTGAGGGAAATGAGGGGGCGGAAAATCTCGAGAATGCTGTTTGCATGTTAGACTGAGTTCAATTTAATAACTTGAAAATTGAAAGTATGTTCAGACGATACAACAATGCTTTTATTTTGATTCTCAATCACAGAATCTCGTATAGTTGATTTGCTGCGCTCAATATAATTAAGTCTTTTTACGACTTCAAACATTGGCTTCGTTTATAGATCTTTATAAAAGTAAATTTTTCGATTATTTATACTCTACAAATTATCAATCGCGCAAAAATTCGTAGTTTAAATTGTTTGTAATTTTTCTTTTTTTTTTTTTTTTTTGCAATTTATCAATTTTTCTCAGTTTCATTACGCCTACGATTATATGTATAATTATTACGAATCATCGGAGAGCTAATGAGTTACCAATAAAATATTCATTTAAGTCAACAAACAATTGGAGCTAAAAAATCCTTGCTGAGATAGAAGTAATCGGTTTTATCGAATTCTAATTGATAGTCACTATCATCAACTAATACTGCCACTGCTCAGGCCACAACACTTTTAAGTACAAATCGTATTTGGTGGTAATTATGGTTTTCCATTCCAATTCGTGTGCGTGAACACGTGTTAAACATGAATAAGTGGATGTTCAGTTGACGAAAAAGAAAAAGAACAAACACGCAAATGAAAAAATTCATATACAGTAAGTTCTTAAACCGAAGTTAATTTCATGGGAATGTGAGGAAGCTGCATAATTCAAAGGAGGTCAAAGACAATCCTCCACGAAATTTTTTTAGCTGTACAACGAAATCCAACGGCGATCTAGCCTCCATTCTATCAGTTATTTAATGGTGTTACCTTGTACATACGTAGACAATATGTAAAATTATCAATTAGAAGTGGAAAGTGTGATAATTTTAATCCTTAATATTGTTTTTCACTGTCAGAATTATTTCTAAACAAAGAGAACTTTCATTATTGTAACAAAACAAAAAATAATGAATCATTATGTTTACTACTAAAATTCATAGAAAGGAAGAGAACCTGTGCCATTCCACGAGCATTTAATTCTTCAATTTTCCCATTCGTAGAATTGATTCCATGTCTATTTCGAAGACATTCAATGCCGATAGACAGATTTAAGTTAATATAGAGATTGGACTGAAAAACATTTAAAAATTTCTGCACTTGATAGCAAATGTGAGGATTTCGACGGAATATAATTAGTATGGGTTTAAACACCTATTGTAAATACTTGTAATATTTATTATAAATGGAATATAGATATTCGGAGCAAGTCTCATTTACTTTAGTTAATTCATTAAGTTCAAATTGATTTGTGAAATCAATGAGCGTCGCTGGCTAAAGAAGACAATTTAAGAGAGAATAAATACAAGAGAAATCTGTAATAATATTAAGAGAAGGGATGTGAACCTTGTTTGATGATATATTAAATAATATTGTATCCTAGTCATTGAATAGGAGCAGGTGTGTTCATCATCGCAGACAAGCAAAGATTAAACAAAAATAATAATTATATTGCCAACTTCTTCATTGAAATTGGCAGAGAATTCACTGTCGGAAATATAGCTGAAAAAAATTAACATATTTCAAATAATATCTACATTATGTCACTGTCATTAACTACTATTCTTACGATAAGGAAAAAAAAAAGAAAATAAAGTTGTAATTAGTGTTTGATCACAGTGCATTAAATACAAAATATAGTCATAAAGAGAGGGTGAACAACAAAGTTATCATATAGTATTCACAGTTTTGAGTTCATACAGTTTACATCGAGTTAATATGAAGAAATAAAAAATTACAAGAATTATATCGTTCGTCAATGAAGACTGTTGTGAGGCACATAAACGGGATCAATGCATGTACTATTTGGTTTAGATAGAGTTTTTTCTTCTCCATGGCATCAAACGATAAAATGTACTTCATGCAACTGTGCTATGATCACTTCATTGCACACTTTTATCCAATATTTAAGTGATAAGTTAATTCAAGTGATCATTATGTATAACGAATTTGATTAACAATTTTAGAAACATTTCATAACATTAATATAATTAAATATCTAAATACTGAACATGAGTGTTCAATACAGCCTAATTGTATGTCACAAACACATTCATCTTAATTATTTGTCAATTAAAATTAAAGTTTTTAGCTACATTTTGAATGGCTATACACTAAAACCATCATATTTGTATGGAAATTATCACGTCATTTCATTTTTTAACATTTTTTATACACAAATGCGTGAGTGCGAGATGTACGGGATTTGTGACTGCATGATTGATACAATATTATTTTCTTCTTTCTATTTATTCCCTCCCCAAGCCTATATATTTACGAATAATTGTGGATTATATATGAAGAAAACTTTGTTTGTGGCCTAGAAAATATTTGTACGCGATGTACGAACTCAAATCAAAATGATTATGGAAAAATGTAATAATCGAATAATAAGCAGCGATAAAACAATAGCAATATACCAACGTATTGTTATTTAGCTGCTCAATCATTCTGCTGTTATTTCAATACCACTCCTAATGAAAAGCAATTTATCTCTTTATTTTTTTCGTTATTTCTTCTCTTCTCGATAAAGTATCTAGAGGCTATCGAAAAACGAATAATATATGTAAGATGCTCGTGTAAGTTAAGATTTGTATATTTTGGTATGCATGGCATGCATATTAAGCTTTAATATATGAGGAGAAGAGTATTATTTCAAAGATATTCGGAGCATAAATCTAATATTGGGGAAAATATGATTTTTGTGAATTAATATTGTGTCGAATTGCCGTGCAACCGAAAGTTATTCCTCGTATTGTAATGCTGAATAAATAATATGAAAAGAGAAAATAAAATGAATATAATAACAATACAACGTTCTAATTATTCCAATTGGATTATGGTTGCGATTTATTCAATAGCAATCTTGCTTCACAACAATTTAGTATATAAATATATACGTACAAGCATAAATAATTTTTTTCGTCTACATTCATGTATTGACGAGATCGTGAATGATTAAATAACAGTGTTGTGTTTCTGTTGCTCATCATAATGCAATAACATTTTTAATAATTCAAGACTCAATTTTATTATACCATAATAATGTAAACTTATACATATATATATATATATATATATATAAACAATGATGGTGTTATAGCTGACCCCCTGAATGTGAATCCCAATCTTTGGTGAGCCATAAATTTTTCTTCAAATTAATACTCATCGTTCACTGGATGAACTGCAATAATGAATCTAATCTGCCACTAAAATTAATATTATTACCGCATCGTATCACATGGCCATTAATAACCATTAAGCTATTGTGCACATTTACAATAAATGTATGTGTTTTTCATGAAAGTAGAGAAATATAACACTACAAAACAAATTATAAACTAAAATAATGAAAAGTTACAAATACTAATATTATCACAATATAAATTAAAATCAATTCATTCGAAATTGATTTCGTCTCAATTGCTCAATATGTACTACTTTAATAAGTACGTTAGATTGCGGCTAATTAGCTTGATGTTACCATTACAAATTTTGCTTTATATTTAATTAGTCCGTTCAATTGTTTATTTATATTCTTCAATCCGTTTTTTTTTTTTTTACATTCAACAGCACAACAGATGAGAAAATGTTGATTGATGTTGTTGATTATGATCTCAATCCATATAGCGGCATTGATGCTGTATTATTTACTACGATCCTGGATCACTTATCTCCTCTTTCAGATTAGATTGAAGAACATTTGAATTGGTAATAGGTGATGTGACACCTTTACTACTTTGTAGACTCGAATGACTCGAAGATCGACTGTGACTTTGACTTCCAGCACCCACTGGTGTTTGAACAAGGGGCTGCGGTGGTGTTCTTACACCAGAGCCATTACTCGTCACTGCATTTGGTTGTAATTGCATATGATACTTGTAAATGTTTTCAGTACTTTCGACAACGCCTGTATGACAAAACATAATTCCCAACAATAAATAACTGATGACGCACATGAAGGAAAGGAAAATATGCGTAACAAGAACATACCAGCCTGTAAATGTAAAGTGCGACCACGAACTCCACCTTCTTTCGACGGTGGACTCCACCAATTGACAAATGTGCTTACAACAGGGACGTGACGTAGAATACCTTCTTGCCACATTTTTTCCGCATTTTCACGTTCAAGATCAGTTTGTGCTGCTTCAATTCCTCGCTTAACCACTTCCGATACAGTGTCTAAGAGTTTAGATCTAGCTTCAACCTCTCGCCCAACTTCAAGTACCAATGAGAGTAATTTCGCAAGTTCTGTAAATAAATTCATTTATAATTTCACGACCTGTTGTCGCATTGATATCAATATCCAGAATTGACAACATAATCACTAAATATTTACCAGTATCCTGTGTAACCATTCCAAAACGAACACATGCTAAACCATCAACACTTTCGCCAAGTGAAAAAGCTGCATCAGTATCACGCAAAGCTTCCACTAATTGATTGTTTAATCTGTTGAGTTCCTCTTTTGGTTGTTCAGTCATAATTTGAATCCATGTCGGTGGTTCATATCGCACTCCACCCAATCCTGCCCATCCAGGTATGTCGACAAAGTGGAGGGAATCATTTTGCATTACTAATCGAACGAATGTGTCTTTGTGTTCAACCGTTGCGTTCAAAATTTCCTAGAACAATTTGAAGAAAATAAATTATGCTTTTATCATTATCATTGCGTGCAATTTAAATTTGAAAGTGCACGTACAATCTGTTGTTCCAAACAGGCAACGACATTTTCAATATCATCGGACGTTGGTGGTGGTGCAACACTCTCAAGGCAACATATCCTCAATGCCACACCCTGCTGCTCAATATCACACAGCTCAATTGGCATATTTTCAATATCTCTCTGCAGTATTTGACCAAGCCAACAATTAAACTTATCATAATATCTAGAATTGCGTTCGCATGATTGGGTATCGCGGTTCGTTGGAATATATTGGAATACTAGTGCACTTGAAACAATTTCGAATAACTGTGGAGCATTCATAGGATTGGCAGTAATATCGTTTATTGTGTATGTTCCACCTTCACCGCCGGGTAGTTGACTCTGTATGTGAAAGTTCACGCTTTTAAAACACATTTTAGATTGAGTGATTGTCATTACATTATTTAACTTACGAGAAATTTGATGTTGGGAAATTTTTTCAATTTGGTATATAATTCTTCGATAATTTGGAAACACTGTTTGATTCTAGATTGGATTCCATCACGTCCGAGAACTTGAAGTGCCGACCACAATGGTAATGTGGGCAATCGTCTTGACAGAGATTCTGCCATCAAACCTGATACCAAACTCAAAGTTGTATCACGCGTGGTTGGCTTACCGCCTTTCGTATCTGCTAATCTGTACAACGTCACAACCGGTAGTGATGGTATCGCCAACCATACGCCCAATGATAACGTAATACTATCAGCAATTTTTATGGGCTGAAATATAGATAAATATAATCGATTGTTTCGAAAGAATAATTGTTGCTTATTATTAATAAGTGAATATATAACTACCAAGTCTTTTGGTGAGTTGTTTAATGCTAATGCAGCCAGCGAATGACCTCGAAGATGTAACCAAACATTATATTTGTCACATATTTCACGAAGACGAGCGACATTGTCGCAATGACCAGTAATTGCCGATCCAACTTCGGCTAATACTAATAGCGGAGTAACATTATTCGACTGACTATCTTCAGCTAATCGTCGTTCAAGTGCTGAAATGTCCATACTTTGGCGTGGACCAAACATTGTATTTTGTGGAATTGGTCGGATACAATGGAATGGTAATGAAAGCTAAAATTTTACATGTACGATCAATAATTTACTATTTATAGTAAAAAGAGTTAAATAATATATTGTTGAATAAAGATAAGACAGCTAAAAAATCTACCTGTCGACATAGATGTTGTACAACACCTAATGGAGCTGCAACTGAACTGTAAATAAGAGGTGGTGATGATGTGAGAGCAGTAAAGCCATCTTCCATGTATCTTGGATATTTTTTGTGCAAGGCCAATCTTGTGACTCTAATTAAACCCTCCAAATTGTCCTCATGGAAGGAGGCAGCGCAGTCAACAAAATGGAAAATATGGCTGAGCCATCTTGTGGTATCAGTCGCTAATCGACCAGCTAATTTTTGTGCATGGGATCTCGATAATGCTACTGCATAAGCGGATACGGAATGCGAAATAAATGTGAGCCGAGAAGCTTCTGTCAAAACTGGTAAACTTGGGAATTGACTTGTTGACACCTCAGCATTACCGTCTTGAACCATTTGTGGTATATCTTCATGAACTATTAAGTCCTGCAATATAATAAGTCATTTTAAATTTGCATTAAGATGCAAAATGTATGACAAAGTCAGTTTTTGGAATAAATTATATGGCTATATGTTTGTTCAGATGATATTAAAATTTTACGTTCTCCTCTTCGGGGGTTTTCTATTTTTTTTTTCTGTGTATTATATATTACATAATTCCACTCATTATACATGCAAGTGTTCTAAATTTGTACGTTCTGAATTGTCTTTCGACTACTTCATCCATTCCTGTCATGAATTACTGACGAAAAAAGTGTCAATATGTTTGTATATGTTTAAATAAAACATCTCCAATTTATTTCATCCAAAATTCTCAAAAAAGTGATCTATTTTTCTGACATTTGTGATAGATTGAAATTCATATTATTTTCTGCGGAAACAGCAATGTTATCAGCTATTTCTATCAGTGCATATATATGAACTGCTACCGCTTGCCAAAAGATAAAATAAAAATGAATACATTGTTGACGTTAATCCACAATGTTGCTATCAATAAACTCTCGAATAACTTCGCATAGTAAATTAATATTTCCGATATTTAATACGTGGCAATTTTTTGTTTTTTCATCATTATTAACAGCACAATTACATTACCAGTAGTCGTGACAACGATATATACCTGTAACAATGATAATACTGTTTCTGAACTCTTTGGATGGGTGAGAAATCCCGATGGAGTATTCCAAGTCATGCCCCCGCTATTATTCACTTTTTCTACAGCACCATCAAGTCTAGATAGCACTTGAGAAGCTTGAAATTCGAGGTCACCAACGTTATTTTCACTTGACAATTGTACTTTTGGGTTAACCTGTCAAAATAACAAGGTAACTTCGATTAGTCCAGTTATATCAACGAAATGAAATAATTGAATATTTCAACAATAATTTCTCAATTGTAACATTACATTTATATATTTATTATGTATATGTATGAATGTATATAAATATATCTTTTTTTCTTTTAGTACCTCAAGAATATTTTGTTCATTATTTTCCATCGTTGGAGAACCTTTTGCGTTTGCTTCCTCGGCCATCGTGGCATTAATTCAGACAAGCAGGGCTGGACGAAATATGCTCGCCCCCCCCATGCTATTCCTCGTATATTTTTCCAATATTATATATATACATATAATACATATATATATATATATCTATACGTGTCAACACATTGGCATGAAATGTTTCATTTTCACGCTTGGCTGACACTAAAATTAGATGCTAATTCAAAAATTTCGAATTTATATTCGTTTGATATGTATAACATTAATTCATGACAATATTGGGAATGGTTTGAAATTTATAACGAACGAATATTATAATTGTGATATAATTTTGGAATGATGGCACGGTGCTGGATTATATTGATAGAGGTGTCGGGCAGTAATTTGTTGAGTCGTACTAGAATATTATCATTATTATTCATGTATCGTGTAGTCAAAAAAAAAAGAAAAAGAAAAACATTACATTAATAATTTGTCTTATGTAACATTTGTATGAATATAACAATGTAATTTAATGTGATATTTTTATTTCTTGTAATAATGCTTATGAAACTATGTGGATGAAGATATTGGAATTACAAATTTCACAGAGTAAGAAAATTACGATATTTCAACTTGTCCACCAACTTTAGTTATTGCTTCTTTGAGCTGATCAGCCTCTTCTTTTGATATATCTGCCTTTACCAGCGCTGGTAAATTTTCAACAAATTTCTTTGCCTGGTTGGAAAATAAATGTATTTAGAATTTTTTATACAAACGGTGTAAACAGGAATAGAAACAAATTTGACACAGATAGAAATATCATTCACCTGAACAAGATTCATTCCAGGCAGCAATGTCTTAATTTCTTTTATGAGACCAATTTTTTGTTTATCATCGAAAGCTGTCAGTTTTATAGTAAACGATGTTTGGGCTCTTTGTGGTGCCTCTGCTTCCTCGTCCTGAAATTTCAATTGAATAATATAGTTGTTAACTGTTTTACGAAGTAGTTCTGATATTAGTGACGTAAAGAATAAAATAACATTGACAAAATTAAATTTTTTAGAAATTTCCAAGAGATGAAATCGTACTAAGAACCGGTCTTCAGATATTATAAGATGATTGCAAAAACCCATATAAAAATTAGTACTGATTGTTCGAAGAAAACGATAACATACAAATAGTTGTATAAACAAACAACCTATCATCCCGAACGCATATTATATCTCTGCTTTATCATAGCAAAATAATTATCCAGTAACAACAACATAGATATTGCAGGTTTCAAATTTCAATGCAATAAATATGTTAACGTATTATGGAGATGGAAAATGGTAATTTCAGTTGATATTCTGAGAATTGATTATTATATGCTTGACCTTTCTAAATATCGCGTGACTGGAACCAAAAGGTCAGATGAGCTACTCCAAATTTTTCACCATTCGAAAAAAGTGATTCAGTTTCTTTTTTTTTGTTGCCGTCATGCGTAAAAATATTAGCAGTCTGACATTTTACTTTTAAAATTCCAGCTTTTCATTGTTGGGTTACTTGTTCGTATTCAGCCCTATCCATACATATGTATCGAAAAGATTTTGACCAGTGGTAGATTCGTTCCGTAGATTTCATTATATTAATATGAGTTGTATCAATTGTTCGTGAAATATACGACAGTCATCTTCAGCAGAATGAGAAGCCGGAACCAAATGATCTAAGGCTATTATGTTTATACCGACAACGTATTTCATAATGCGTTTAGGTCATAAAAGGTTGTTTTTTTTTTTTTTCTTATCAGTTAACATGAGGATTAGCTAATGCCTTGTTCTCACTTCATTTTCTACCACTATTAAATGAATAAAGATAGTAA
Source organism: Zele albiditarsus (assembly GCA_958496275.1). Taxonomy (NCBI): domain Eukaryota; kingdom Metazoa; phylum Arthropoda; class Insecta; order Hymenoptera; family Braconidae; genus Zele; species Zele albiditarsus. Next base: position 2,395,089 of record OY292411.1, read on the forward strand.
TCATCGGCACTTGATCAATGAAATAGTAAGGATACAAAATTACTGAATTTTGTATTCGGCATGCGATATAATTCGACTTTTCTTTCAATTTTTACGTCATTATTGATAACGCAATGTCGTCGTTGAGAAGTAGATTACCAAGATCTCAGAATACCAATTGTTTATTCTAAACTATCCTCAAATAAACCCCATGAATAGTAAAAACAGCATGTTCGATCTTGACTCATGATAATACGTAGAGATTATAACAGTGTCTTTATCAATTACTTCTGTTTGCTCAGATTAATTTTCGGCTTGGAACTCCCGTTTTCGTTTCCCGTCAAATGAATTAAAACAAATCACTCAAAAACATAAATTTTCCGTTTTTTCTTTTTCGTCAGACTGATACTTACACGAGCATAAATGAATTTTCAAATTTTTAACTCCTCATTAATAAAGTAAAATGAAAAAATAACAAGATGTTATTTGTTTTAACACACCTCAGATTTGGCTGCAACCATATTACCCATTGCCATCATAGGTGCATCGGGTAAATTCAATCGTTTCTTCAATATATCACTGAGTTGTGCTACCTCAATAAGATTAAGTGCAGTAATATCATGAACCAATTTTTCAATTTTTTGAGTGACCGGTGAATCAGTACCTTCAGGAACAGGAATAGTCATCTTTTCTATAGGTATTTCCGTTGCCGCGATTTGACAATATGCAAAACTGAAATAAAAATTTAATTCCTTTAATCGTTCACGTGAAACATACTTATAGGTTATGTAAGATCAAGTTTGTAATTTCGATGATAAATATTGAATTAAAATTAGACAAACCATTTGGAAAATTGTCGAATTTGGATTTTTCGCTGAATTACTGAACGTAGTGTATTCATGATGAATTTTGGCTTTTATCTATTAATAATTTCAAGAATTAAAATTCGCCGACCAAATTGTGTTTTATAGAACTTTTTTTGTCTCTGCGCTCTGCTATATAAATTGTACGTACGGTCCTATGGTTGATGATGAATGGAGAATTGTAAGTATAGTGTGTAATACTAAACTATATCATGCTCAAACTTTTTACTATTTTTTATTGTATTTTTGACTTGTAGAGCCTCTAGTGGTGAATATTCCGCGCGGCATATGTGTTCAAAATTTCGACATTAATCATCTACGGTTCATGTTCATGTTCATGTTCAAAATAACATACAAAATGCAAATGTAAGCATAATGTAGGTGTATGCAAATATTTATTTCTTTCCCATACTCATTCAGTATCGCATGTATTTTTACCACAGTCATATGCAACTTTAAAATGTCCAAGAAATACCATATTGAGTATTGTTATGACAATATAATAGACAACCAATGAATACAGAATCTAAAAACATTTGTAATTAATGTTGATAATTAAATAGTATATAATTGTGATTGATAGTTTTCGTGTATTTATTTTTCATTATCTACTACATTACTTCATGATTCTTCATGTCATATCGAAAACCAAATCGACATATACACATCCATGTGAATAATGAGAGTAATAGTAAAATGCCTGCTGCTGGTGATGCACAAACTTGAATATTAAACATTTAGTTAGAGATAATTGTTTGTTGTACATTCCAATAAAATAATGAGATTTAAATACGAACAATTTTCCAACATTTTATTATTTCTTATTATTTTTTCTAACACTACTATGAATTTTGACGTATGTACGATATACGTTAATGTAAATATGAATATATTTATATGAGAAAATAGTCATCTGTTTATATAATTTTTAAATTCAATTTATAGAATATATACGTAAATGTATAAACATAAAAACATTCAATGTTGCAAGATGCGATCGACGTTTGAGAATATGTGTGGGATATGAAAAGATAGTGGTAATACGATTGAATTATTTATTGATCGTTGATATGTGTTTACAAAATGTACAAGTAAGTGAATTCTTAAGTGACAAAAGTGATAATGTTAATAAAATGGCTCATATACTTTGATATATGTCATTTTATATACTGTTTTAGTGCTTATCATAATTATAATAACACATATGTGTCTATGTCCTTAGAAATAGAGTGCCTATAAATACTAAACTTTCTTTTCATCTCGTGTAAGTGTAGAACTTATCATTATCTTATCCATTTGAATCAATAATGTCTAACATTATTTCGAATGCATGTAAATTAAAGGGGAAACGTCTTCTAGAAATTATTTTATATATTATTGATGTATATTTTGCTATTTACTCAATGTAATATTTTTACTTCTATGAATATCTGAAAGAATCACTTTATTTCATTTTGCTCTTTTCCAATAGTTTTATTGGATTTTATATACGCATTGGTATTCAATAGAGATCCACATCTTATTATCAAATTCTACAACCTCAAAATTTAATTGAATTACTTTCGCCCAATCTATATTGAAGTATTGAATTATTTTGTTAAAAAGAAAAACTATTATTCTTTTGATGTTTATCAAACGACAATTTATATCTATATGTGGTTTGACGGATTTATATGTATTATCAATTTCACGTAAAATTTTATTTTCCATGTATAGGGCATCATTATAAAAATGTTAATTAATTGTTTTATCACTAGGTGTGCGCGTTGAATGGCTTACGGTTAATTAATTATTAAAGCCGCCTGCATACAGTCCAATGGAATTTGGACGGTGATTAATCCAAGAAATTCCTCGAGCTCATTTTCCATCATTTTCATAGTAAAGTAATAGTGAAAGCGCAAAAGACAATGCTGCCTATGATATCAAAAGGAAAGTTGTAAGCATGATAATGGATTATCACTATGCCAATTATTGAATTATTTATACTTAAATATACATGTATATATATATAAATAATTCACATTTCTACCCATTTGTCAATAACATTATTTCATCGATGCCATTGCGAATACAAAAATATTTCTGACGTACCATTCGCTGACTTAGATATGTTTCCAATACAATTCACAATTTCAACTTGAAATTTTTACTCTTATTTTGTTTTTTTTTTTATTCTTCATTTTCTGTCTATTAGACTTTTTTTTTTTTGCACCAATCTGTCTTTGAGTATTCCGAGTATATCCAAACGATATTTCATCACTCAACTCATTATTGAATATCACTTATTTCCACTTGACAAAATATATTGCATGAAATTTTCAGCAACAAAATTCTATCATTCAATATCTAATTACTTAAAATATACATGATGATTTATGTTTCATATCTTGAACAAAATCAATTAACAATTACACCATACAACAATGTTTTGTTCATTTTCCTGATGTTTGATTAAGCTTGTTTTGGTTGCTAATATTTTTTAGCTTCTGCCACATATAATAATGAATATATCACAATTAAAAAATAATATGTATGCATATGTAAAATGAGGATATATTTTGCTTGCTTGTGTTAGGCAAAATCCCGAATCAGCATTGGCAAGAAATTAAATACTATTGCGTGTGAAAAAATTAGTCTATCGTTGTTTGGCAGCTAACGTTTGGCTAATTCCAAAATGTTGAAAAACCCCATCATTTTTTTTTTTTTTTTTCATCATTCATAATGTATTTTATAAGAAAAAATGATTCACATGACGTTTCAAAAACAATGTGCATGTCCAAATAACCACTGTGCAATTTTTACTCAATCGCATTACATTTTTTATGGTAAATTGTCGTAATATACTCAATTATTATTATCATCATCATCATTATTATGAATATTCGACGATACGAACATTCTATATAAATTTTTTGGTATTTTCAATTGTTTTGTATTGCGATGGTAATATATGTCAGACTCATTCCTTGTTGATTTTATAAATGGCACTTACGATGTGACTATAGTTCGAACACATTGATGCCGGAAAAACATGATGTACACAATTGTTGGTCCTTTAAGGACATCGCGTTTCATATACTCAATACAATACATACACTTTTATTTATCTCCATTCAAACGCGAGGCTTTTATTTCATACGAAATTTCACCCAGTTCAATTAACAATTTGCGTGTAGACTTTCGCCATTTTAGAAATATGTGAAATTAATTCACTGAAATGCGCGTCATTTATTACAATCATGGACACAATCTTAAATATTAATTTATACGAGATTATTAATTTGATTCTTTAAAGGTACTTTGCTTCGACAATATCACCAAGTCATTAAATAGTGCTATTATTTCAATGAATTCAATGAGAATGTAAGTTTCTCTTATCTATCAGTTTTCATTTTTTTAATTTCTTTGCGAATGTTATAGTCAAAATTTGTTTATTTACTATATGTTTCGAAATGATCGAGGTAATAAATACATTAATTTTTAGTTAAACTTTAGAAAAAATCATGTCATTCATCCAAACGTGTCTCTTGAATATCATTGTTTTTATTGATCAATAGCGAACTGTTTTATGATTTTACCATTCAATGAATCGCGACTCATAATGATCAATTGAAATTTACTTTAGGCTGTTGGATAAATTGAGAGCTGAGAGCGAGACACGTAAATACATTGACATATTACATAGTTATATCGGGGGAAGAATTTACGTACCAGGAAAATTTTACACAAGGCTGTGTTCACGTGAGTCATATCGATGAGTGTAAAGAGTGGAAGAGCTTGTTCCAGGTGATGCTGAACTCGATGAGAGTGATGAGGGCGTTGTGGGACATGGTGATGATGATGACACCCTCTTCGAGGCTGGCAGAACCTAGGTGTTGTGATCATGTTTATGAATTTTATTTTCTAGAGTTGGAGTTGGTCGTGTGACGAGATCTTGAAGCTCATCCGGTGTCAGTACCGTGAAGTCCCTGAATATTATTATCACCATTATATTATTCATATCTATTCAAACTTGCAAGATTAAATTATTAAAAATTATTGATGATATGTCACATTATCATTCATAATATACCTGTGTTGGGAAAGGAGCATGTCTATGCTCGTAACACTACGTTGATGTGTGCCGTCTTTTTGTGCAGACTTTTGTCTTTTTATCCAAAGTGCTCTCAATTGCGAGAGCAAAGCGCCAAGAGATAGCAGGGCGCACCCAACTCCTATGAACATTGTAGAATTTTGTGCAGCTTCTGCTCCCGGGGCCAATTGAACTAATCCAACGATTAGCATGATACCGCCAAATAGAAGAGAACCCACCACAACATGTAGAGCGTTAATCTACAATTTTCAAGACAAACAAATAATTATTGCAATATATGTATTGTTCTTAGTTGAAATATAAATGTATTTCATTCAGCTGAAAGAAATTATTTTCGTTATCATAAATAATTAGGGAGAATGTCAAGTGCTGCAAAAACTCGACTTTTTTAGTAGAATTTTGTAGTTTGAAGTTTTGAACATAACCTCTTGAAAATTTTCCTATCACAATTCGCAGAAATGCAGGAGTTATAAACAACTCAAGTGATCTATCGGACGAGTATAACTATGGCGAGTATGAAGTATCAAGGCTTTTTTCTCAAAACAATTATTTCATAACTCGTTGTCGCGATTACTCATAAACTGTTGAATCAATTCACTCAAGTTTTTTCTAATTACTCATGAAAACCCATTCATCTGTTTTACTAAACAAAACGCAATTCCTTTTCGTACTGTTGATAATTCGAAAGAGAGATATCAACTGTGCCACGAAGCAAGATATTTCGTGCAACCTTCACATATAGTATCTATTTTAATTATTAACAAACGGGACATTTTTTATCCGATAAACCAGGCGATTCCCTTGAAGATTGATGACTGTAATATTTTACATTATAATTACTATTGTTCATAATCAATTGTTTCTCGCTTAAATGATCTTTCAGGTTTTATCAATTCTTTATATTTAATTATCACAACGTTTCACAAATGCATAAAATAAATTTAATCACAAATATATAATTGTCGTTGATCCGCCTTGAAATTATTTCTTCAATAAATATAAGTTTGCGGAATATTTTAACTTAAAATTGTAATTTTCCAGTCTATCGCTAAGTGCTCGAGTTACTTTAAAAAAAAACCTCTTGTTATCATCTGCGCACATACACTTTATATACCATTAAACATTTATCGTCACTGGCACCAACATAAAATTACACACCTACGTAATATCGAATGACGTCACTTCTTAGCTCTCCGTTACTTCAATCAACGATGGATATGGATTGCTTTTTCGATAAATTCATTCATCCAGCTCCGTTTTCCCTTACGCTCAACTAAGTGGACATTTCTTGGAGCCCTCACCTTTTTTTTTTTTTCCCAATAAAAATATTAAAATGTCTCAGCCTCCTTTCATCCATTATAAATTTTTTTTTCCTTCTTTTATATGCGGAAAACGACAGTATAAAATCGTGCACTAAATCGGACACATTGAAACATTCATGGAATATTTGTTGTATGTATTGTGTGGATTTATATATTATGTATTATATGTATGAGTTGAGGATGACGTTCAAATATTTTAACATATATACACACACATGGAATAAAGGTAGTAGAGTAATAGTTTCCAATTTCACGTGACAAAACTTCATTTGAATATCCGGAAAAATGGCGAAACTGTTGAATTTTTAGACACCAAGTACACCTTTAATCTTTTGTTAGTCTATTGAGAAATACACTTTTTCAGTCTGAATGTAAATATGAATCACAACATATTATAAATATTATGATATTACCTTTCCACAAAAAAAGTATTCTGGTGATTCTTTTTCCATCAGTGCTAAACCTCCCTCATTATCCAACGGACTTCCTGGCTGGCTATTCCCAGTCCTCTGTCCTTTTTCATGGTAGTAGGTTTTATGGAAGACCTTCACCGAAGGCACAGGTAATGCTGTAATCATTCTGAAAATAATTGTTTGTTAGTCTGCTTCTTTCTATAGAATGTCAATAAATATATAATATGAATATAATGTATCAAATGTGGAGGTAATAGATAACGAAGGAAGTATCAAAGAAATAATAAAAAAAATAAATTATGGAACTTATCTTAAATTTTAATGGAATAGATTCCATGAACAATAATTATAAAATTTATCAATTGTATATTATCAGAACGTCCCTCACTTCTTATGACAAGATTATAACATAACGAAGTGTATAATATTGTTTAACATCTATCAGAAATATTTTGTGAAATTTACGTCAAAACAAGTTTATTAGATAATAAAAACCTCATTGTGTAAATATACATGTTAGAATGTTATCAATAAATTGGATCGGGAAGCACTTGTAAAAATAAAAGAGTTATAACTAAAAATATGTTAGATACATAAGAATGTTGTAAATGAACTTAAAGACGGTTACAATTATATATATATATATATATATCCCCCTTGTACTATTTATTCCATTTCAATTACTTGTGTAATAAGAAATGTAAGTGAACGTTCAATATGGAAAGTGGCACAATCCTCGAGCCAGATTTCAGTAGACAGTGTCTGAATATAGTCTGCCATATGTCTGATGCGTTGTCTAGATGCCTGCATTTTATATTGATTTTTATATGAATCTATGTCGATTAATAAATCAATGTGTGAATGATAACCCATCTCAATATCACTACAGATAAATAATAAAATATAATAATTATTATTTATTATATTTGCTAGTATCAAATTCCACATTATCTTCTGCAATATTTAGTAATAGTTTATGAATATTAGTTTGACACTCTTGAACAGAAATAATAATATAATGAACGATGTATTTCACACAAATAAACATTTGGTTCGCCATATTCATATAATATTATTCAATAAGACTCACACAATACAACCAAATGGTTTTCTCAGTAATATACATGATGCAATCTATGCAAAGTGACCTTATGATTATGTAACATTATAAAACCTCTAAACTTTTTCCTTTCTCTCAATCTTATCATTCATAATATCACTATGTATTTAAATAGTATTTGAGTATAGGATCACGAGCTATTGAGAAAACTCGATTGTCATCAGTGATAAATTATGTTTTATCAATTCCATTTCGTATAATAAACAACGAACATGAGAGTATTTCATAACGGTCAATGAATATTATTCTGTGAATAGTAAGTATAAAAAAAAAAAGGATATATATATTTCATTGGGATGAACATGAAGTATGCCGCATTTTATGAAATCATTTATCAACAGCCAATGAGCTTTATGAAATATTATTATATTAAACTTACATGAGTGTTTATCACTACAACTGTGGTTTCATACAAAATTGCATTCACTCATATAACATTTCTGCGAAATTCATGCGACTTTTATTGCAATCGAATATCATCTGCATTTCTAACCTATATTCAATTAAAATGTAGAATATAAAATTGCAGAATTGTGTTTTGATTGTGACTAGAATAATCAATTAATGAACAGATAAAGTGTCGAAATAAAATGTAGGTAGCCAGTGAGATAGTGATTCCATTATTGTTTTCGTGAGTATAGTTGTGTATGTTTGGCTGAACTGCCCCGCGCAATTCTGTTTGTTTGACTGTTCGATAAACGAGGTGCAATGGCCGTTGTATCGGCCTCGAGGGCGCATCTAGGGCAGCGTTGCCACGACCCCGCGTGCCACTGATGTGATGATGTGAAACAGCCTTTCATCCTTGTGCAGGTGCTACAAATCCAACTGACTCTATTGTCGTACAACTATATGTATACAATCAATCGTTTAATTAAGTGAATTTATTGTAGCAAATATGTCTTTCAATGAAATGTACAGTTGAAGGATTGTATATATGAAAATAATTGCACAACACAACTCACTTTGTTGATTAATTTTATGTAAAAATATTTTTTGATTTTGGTATTTGCTTACCATCGAACTTATATTGGATTTCAGTATATAATAATTTAGAAGCGTTCAGGTCATGGACTATATATTACGTATTGTGTGGAAGGTGCAAAGTAGAACAGTGGCCTGGATTGCAGTGTCATGAATGCTTATATATTTTGTTGTACAATCACTTTGCAGTCTATCCATACTTGTACAGTCTTTTACTTATATCCCCTTTTATTTTTGTCCTCCTTAGTATTTCTATTTTTTCTCCAATGTATGCATAAGTTATAGTGAACAAAAGATTGGGGACACAGTTTTTCATTGTCAAATATGTCTTTATTCAATTTTTTTTCTACAAGTAAAATGATTTTTGTCTGATAGAAAAATAGAACCCAGTGTTTTGAAACATGAAAAATTTTGTTGTACTACTAATTTTTTGTTTTGTTTACCAGTGTTTCAAGATTATTCTATTGGAAAGCTATATTATTTATGCATTTTGATGGCGATAATGTATTCTGCCGTACAATGACTTGCCAAACATTTTTGTGCCAAATGTAATATAAGACATGTTTCGTTTTGGCTCATTTCCAACTGTGTATAGTCACGTATTTAGGGTGAATTCGGGTATCGTCAGTATTTCAACCAGGTCAGTGTACGTACCCCCATTCAGATATCATGATAAATATCGACCAATCATTGTAATATATTATTATATTTATAGTTCTGTTATGGAGTCAAGCATCGTGTTTGTGGATGACGTGTGATAGACGAAAGTTTTCCTTTAATATTATTTTAACAGATTGGATTTATAATTAATGTTTCTGTGTATATATGTTTGCGTTGAATGGTTGAACTGATCATATATACTCAATATGGTATAGCAATGACGCATGAATGAACAAGGGTCCTTGTACGTTTTATTCTCCAATAGTCTATCTATAGTACTGTGCACTCGTGTATATATTTAGCAAATAATTCCAATATAAATTTTCCCTATATTTTTTCACATCGAATTTTTCCACTCTACATTATAAACTGTATAAAATGTTTGTAATCATCACATGAACATATATTCAGATATTTTTTAATTGTAGGAATATACTGTAGAATGTATATGAAAATATATTATAAAATAAATATTAAAAAAATTGATGAAGTCTATTGTCATAAGTTTTTTCTGCTTCGTTTCACTTTATTGCTTTTCATTGTGATGTTATTAATTGATAATAAATTAATTACAATGTGGTTAAGGGTGATACAAAGACTATTATTATAATGTGTATCAATATAATGTAAAATAATAATTAATTACTCACTTTGTGATATTTCCAGAGGCCTATTAGTTGATGAAAATTCACACAACTCACAATTAGCAATAGCCTATTACTATTGCATAATAATTTTGTAAACAATGTGGGTGCTAATGTGAATAAGGTCTTTAGTTTGTTGAGCCGTTTTAACAGGGTGGTGGTCCCGCGGAAACTGAGCTCAGTTGGTTTTGTATCCTGGTCGATAAACCACCCTCTGAACGCCCACCTGATTTCCACTAAGGGCGAATGTATAGATATATTTATTCGCGCCTGTCCATACGATATCATACTTAAAAATAGCTCTATATACTATGTCGTCATGACTCTATAATGTTTATTTCTCATTGCTTATTTCATTAGTGAATTTTGACGTCATCATTATGTAGAATAAATTTGAAGAGTTGTGAGAGAATAATAATTTTCATATGCTGTTGAATTAAATACAAAAATGTATGTTGATCTCTTTGTCTCATTTATGTATACAACAATTGCAGAGTTCATTTTTTAACCATTTTGGCGCCACCAACTGGCTTAACTATACAAAAAAGTTATCATTACATAAATGAATCCATTAATACCTGAGGCAATATGGTAACGTGAAAAATAGGTGAAAATAAATAAAGACAATGTGAAACAAAAAAATTTCGTCTTTGGTTATGGAAATTTGTGTTTTCTTTTATTGTTAATGAAACCCTGTGGAGTAAATTTCTTCATATGGCATCAGAATATTATACCCATCTACCTAATTTTCTCAACTTTGTTGTTGATAAATAATTTCTAAAAAACTGTAGAATGTTTTTCGGCGCATTTCTATACCGTCGAACACAATGGCTGAACAAAAAATATTCTCTAGTTTTAAATTATTTATAATTTTGAATGAACAATGAGAACATCATGATAAGAATTTTTTTTTTGCAAGAATCAATTTTCTGACCTCAAATATATATCTCACAGAATAACAAATTTCATTTCACCACAGCGATAAACAACGCAAAATTGAATGTATATCAATATTTGAATAAAAATGCGTACATATAATTTTTGGTTCGTGAAAACATTTTATTAAACTCTGGAAGTTACAATAGCAGTAAAGATCATTATTATATATTTCTTCTCTTCTTTACTCTCGAGCAGAATTACATATGTCATATGTTACAGTATTACTTAGGACTATTCTAATAAATTTTTCGCTATTGTATTTTTCCATATTCATGCGAAATAAAATGACCGCGTATGAAATTTTTTTTTCTGTTTTTTTTTTGTTTTGTTTTCCTGAAAGATTAGCTGTGCGTGTGCATAAATATTATCGCTCAGATATGATATAAAAAATAGTATACAAGATAATATACGTGACGTATTACAATATTTTCATGCTTAAAAATTTTTTCAATATAAAAAATTCGAAATTGAAATTATGAATTGAACTTAATTAGCACATTCGTTATGATGATTGTACATGACGAGGAAGCATCTAATCAGCCATAAAGAACACTACATTTTTAATGAGTATACAGTTTATCTCTGTCACGCATATTTGGCATCGGTATGTCAGAGTAATCGATGGATTGTTTCAATATCTGTTACTTATATAAATTACAGCTATTATATTATTAAACTTTCCTTTTTATACAAATAACATGACAAAATTTTCTGATGATATTTATCATCGATATTTCCAAAAGAGATTTTCTCAATATCATTCTTTGGTCAATTTCACTTTGATCTTGAGTTACTGCACACAATTTGATTTGCATATTTTCAATTATTATATAAACATAAATTATTACAATGCATATGGTGTCCGCGTCACTGAGATATTGAAAAAAAACAAATAATGCACCATCTCATACAATGAAAAACATATTTTACGTATAATCGTACCTTGATAATTCCGTAATTCTGTTCAAATCGTGACATGATTGATGAATAACATCATCCGCATTGAAACATATTATAATGTTTCAAAATCAAGTAAATAATATTAGTTACAGTAAGACACAGAACTTGCATTCTCGATGCGACAATTATTCATAAAAATTACACATGATAATTTATTATTTTACTTTTCATTTTGGTTGATCATTCACAATTGTAATGGATATCATAATCGTCAATTGCAACAGAACATTGTACTCTATTTAAAAATGTGAGATATTTCATTAATTGGCGAGGTTTCTTTTTAATTTTTTTATACATATTTTGAATTCCCATTTCATCATTACATGAAGTGGAATAAAATGTGAATGACTACGTGCATTTGTAACTAACAATAATGTTTCGATTAACATGATTCAATTGGTTTTAAAGTGAAACTACACATATATATATATATATATAATGACGAATACAAATATTTCAACACACTTTAATAACTATAATGAATTAAAATTTATATAATACAATGTGAGTAATATCTGAGGTGAAAAAGAAATGAATTGTATAAATTGAAGCATATATAGATTTAAAAGTGAAATTCGTTGCTTCAAAATCACTTTTATTTTTTATTATTTTCGGAAGATAACTGTGTTCTATCAATAACGAAGCACAAATGATATTCAACTTAGAATGAATTCCAAAAGCTCATAAATGTCTCAACAAGCTTTTTTTTTTTTTTTTTTCAGATAAATTTATAATTGAACATATATTTACATATTTTGTGATCAAACTTTGTGAAATTCACAATTCAGCTTGTAACATTTATAAAGTTGTAGAAAAAAGGTGAAATATGATTATCTTATAAAAAGATTTGTTCATTTATGTAATGGCATACATAGAAAGCGTTAACAATATGCACATCAGAATTTGTGACATACACATGGTTTCAATATTTGTGTTTGTATGTATCCCTATGTATAATATATATGTATAGTGTGTGTGTGTATATATCACATGTAGAATTATTTTATACTTAACAATAACGTGTCATTACGTTCAGAATAATGTGTAATTTTAATTAAAAGGAAAATTAATTCCTGAAGTTTTTAGTTCCGAATAACAATTTAAAATTGTATTATTATTTCCTCAAGACATTTCGCATTGTTGGTGTGTATATGTATGTTCGTATTGCTGCGAGATACGACCAACAAATCATTCCTTATATATCGGACTAGAATAAATAATCTTATTATTTTTTTTTTACATATAGATATATATATATATATACCTACTCGATAATATAAGTTTAAGTGGACCCCAACGATAGTTGTACGCGTTTTAATGCGCGTGTGAATAACTTTTACGATAGATTGGACGTTAAAAATATTTTTTTTGAATTTCCAAGACACATATAATGTTTGCACCGATGAAAATAAGAAGAAAAAATTTTGAACATTTCATTTTTTTTTTTTTTTATATTCTCAATTCCATTATGTATCGTCAATCCAAAATAGTATAGATACTCGATAATATACTTGAAAGACTCTTTGTTAGAATTATTAAAATATTTAGATCACGTATATTCATACAACAGTTAAATGTTCTCGTAATTTATTACAAAAATGGTCAAATAGCAGAGACTTTTATGTGCAATGCATGGTTAAAATCGAACGTCGAGTCGAGTCATACTGATAAATCATGAAAAATTTGTATTCTTGGTTTAACTTGGAAATAAATTGCGTGCATATATACGATTCCCACTAAACACCAATGTGCATACATATATACACATTATTTGTGCAATTGAGTTCAGTTATTTGAACTTACTTTGTCCACATTGTATTCAGAATGTACTGAAACACTAAATACGTGCGAATTAATAATTCGTATATAATAGAGAACAATATTTAATACGTATATATATATAGATGTATAGAAAGTTATAAAAGATAAAAGAAACGTCGACATGTGGTCTTCGTAATTTTAGCATAGCTCACAACGACATTTCGTCTCTAAAACGTCCGTAATCTTCCCTTCTTTTTGCTTTACTTTTTATATATTAATATATTTCTGTTTATATAGATCCATTTTTTTTTTCTTTTCTCCAATACTTTTCAATGTATGAACACTCTGTGAGATGTCATTGTACACATCTGTACCGTAGAAATGATCAGAGCTTCAAATACTCTTCAAAAGCATCTTAACAACTCTCACAATTTGTATAATAATAATAATAATAATAATAATAGTAGTAGTGATGATAATAATAATTCATTAAAAATTACTCGGAGGAAAATGTATTTGTGTTGAAATTTAAGCTTCTTCATGTTCAGAGCTTTGGGATCTGCGCTTCTTCTTGTGATTGCCCTGTTGACGATGATGATGGTGATGATGATGATGAATCATTTGCTCGGTTTCAGGTGGATTTTCGTGGCCAACAAGCAGGTCCAAAGTTCCCCTCGTAACTGAGGGTTGATCTGCAATTTGGGGTGGAGGTAAAGGTGTAGCTATCGGTGAATCAGCCGGCAGTGGCATGCAGTGTAGCCAATAACATCTCACACCAGCGAGCACGATTCCTATAGGTAAAATAAGTTTGTTATTTGTAACCCAAATATTTTCCTATTAATATATATGTATTCATTGATTAATTTACCAAATAGGAGGAGGGTACTGCCAGCTATGAGCAATGGAAGTCTATGATCTGTGGTCGTTGCTCCTGGTGCCAGTTGGACTAAACCAACTACAAGAACTATTGCACCTAATAGTAAACAAATTACTACAACGTGCAGTCCAGATATCTGTAAATATGATAGAAAATTGGTTTAATAATGTGATCGAAAAATAATATAGAGAAATTATCACCTTGCCGCATAAATATAGCTCGGGGAGAGGATCGAGATTGCCGTTTTGCCCGTGGGGACTTGGAGTTGGCGGTGATCCCTGAAGAGGCGGCAGCCATTGGCCACCCAAGTAAAGCTGGCTCGGGCGTTTCAACCTTTTTTCCTGCCTCCTGCGCTCATGGCGGACAGCAACCGCAGGCATTGCCCCAATCATTCTGAAATAATTTAATACACATTGATATTGAATTCATCTTGTTCATATGCATTGTAGGTATACATAAATGTATATATATTAACTTGTTTATTATTCCGATGACACTTAAAGTCTTGACAATTTTTGAAATATAACAACTAGGTCATGGCTCACGAGATACGTCCCTGAAAAGCTCTACTCGCTCGATGTTCTTTGCATACTTATGTAATACAATGCATAATTAATATAAATCTGCAAACACCGTCATCTGCGGTTTAATTATTGCAACTCATCCACATATTATGACATATGTATTGGTACAAATAAATACAAAATAATATATTTACAAGGCTTCATATACTATTAAATTGTTTACATATAATATATAATTCAGTCGATTGGGCGCGATGCACTCGTTCTCTAAGTCGGTGAACCATGTTGTACGCAGCTTGTGAGACGCTGTGAACTTTAGTGACCTCAAATGACCCTGCCCGGTCGATACGTCACTATAATCCCACCTAGCTTTCCTTTTTCCTCCATTCTATTCGTTCCATCCAGCTCTACATCCCGCGAGTGCCACCAGGTTGGTGTCCCGTGGTGTTTGAATATACTTCACGAGAGCTTTTACAGAGAAAAAATACCCAAGCAGTGTAGAACCATCACGCAATACTTGACATTAATCTTTACAGTAATAAAATTGTATTTTCAGTTATTCGTTCCAGTGCAATTCAATTGATGAGTACTACATCAAATGAATGAATTTATATTATTAATTTATAGCCATTGGAAAACTTAATTCACTATTAAAGAATATGATGGTATTATTTTCTGTCGCAATTAGAAACATTAAAGTTTTAATGGCGTGGGTAGTCTTGGAGACCTATATAGCAGCGTTAAGTGATGAGAGGTTAGAAACTCAATATGCAATCGCCTTGGGCTATTTGTTCATAGTGGGTGTATTACTGGAGAAAATTGAAAACATTCAATATCAATTGAGAAAACATTTTTAACATTGGATCTGAAATAGAATCAAATTGATAAGTTTTTCTATATTTTCACTGTTAGAGTATTGTGAAAGTTATTTATCTGATAAATAAGGTG
The DNA here is from genome assembly GCA_958496275.1 of Zele albiditarsus. NCBI lineage: Eukaryota > Metazoa > Arthropoda > Insecta > Hymenoptera > Braconidae > Zele > Zele albiditarsus. The sequence goes on from OY292411.1 coordinate 2,411,173, forward strand.
ATGGGTGATAGAAACTATTGAATTCTGAGCGTTTATCAACCTTTTATTCTTGAAAAGTCGTGCATCAAATGTATGTATATACATATATAATAATAATACATACAATGTAAAGAAATGTGATAAGAAAGCTTAAATGACTAGGAATAAAGAATAGATTTACTGTTAGCAATAGTTGTATAGTCTTTGTTGACTGTACAGAATATTTCTTGCATTCTGTCAGTCATAATACAATAAATTTATATTAATACATGTCATTATTACCCAAACTATCACGATTCTTCACAACTTTCATCGTCTTTCATTTTGATCGATTACGTAGAGATAATAGAATTAAATACTATATATCACGCAAAAAATTTTTTTTCAACTGACAATTATTTTATAAACAAATTTTTGCAGTCACGCTATCTTATATATTGCATTTTGACAATTATGAATATACATATTTATTGGAATGTCAATAGTATTTAATATTAATAATTCAACAAGAACGACTGTTATATAATTTATCGGAAGGTAAAACAAAATTTGCAAATACTAATAAATATATTAATGCATCATTTACACAACGCTTGAAGAAAGCATATTCTGATGGAAGGCAAATGATTGCATAAAAGCACTTTTAAGATTGTCTGAATGTAATGAAAAAAATTTGGACAATTTTTTTTTTCTTTTCAATTATGCAATGAATTTTGCGCTTCTCTATAATTGGCCACAATACTTGTGTTTACAATTAACATTTATGTGCATAATACAATAATCATTACATTAAATGTTTATGATTGATTGAAAAATTTTATATTGGATATTACTGCATGAATGAGCTTTCCGTAAATAGATCACAGAGTAGTAGTGCTCGAGCATTATAGCAATTTGATATTTCTGTAGATTCCCGAATACGGGATATTGTTTATTTAGATAAATCCTTATCGATATTGGTCACACGATGAAATTTTTTGAATATGATATGATCGACATTGAAGAAAGAAATTGTCGTTTTGTTGGAATTACATATCCATATTGTGTATTTAAAAGCAAAAGGGCACGCTATTTTAAAAATATTTTAATGCAGTTTAAAACCATGAAAGTACGTCAGCCAAATTTGTGGTTTTTATCAAATTCAGATTGATCAACTAATGACAATCTTCATAATTATTTTATTGTTTAAATGTTTTATAATAGTGACGGGACATATTAACCAACTATATACAAACAATTGGTATCATGATTATTCTGTACTGCAGACGATTCTAAGTCCATCAAACTTATGTTTCCCATTTTTTATTGGTAAATCACGTTTTTCAAGTGCAATAAGGTGTGTGAAATTACATATAATCGAGACTATATTTTTCTCTACTTTTGATATCATTCATATTTGATTGAATTGCACTTTGGAAAACCTCTTTTTCTATTCCAAATAATCGTCATTCATAATCATTTAATGAATCTGCATCAACCACATGGGAATATCATTGAAAAAAGAAAAAGAAAAGAAGAGTCCAGTTTAATCGATTCAACACCGGTTATGATGTATTTTTATCACAGATGTAAATGTGTATATAATTTCAACAGACACGTTCTTTTTTAATTGAGAGAACTCTTTCATTCTTCAATGCAATCTAGAAAATATGATTCAATCCACGTAGAACCTTTATATAGAATTTATTGGAAAAAAATCACTTGGGCTGTGTATCCTTATGGTTTGCGACAAAGAACAAGTTTAAAATCGTGTATGCCCTTTAACCTTTGTATACACAATATGTACGATGCTAGAGAGCAACATCAGGATGGAATTTTGATAAATCGGATACTCTAGTCCATTCTTAAAGTATTTACATCTAAAAATATAACAAAATAAAGTGTTGCTGCTGTTTTTATCGTCGAAAGAGGAAATTTATTTTCTCAATTCGACTCATCATTGATCCTGAGAAAGTAAAATTTTCCGGCAGACCTCTGTATGGATCCGTGAAAATTCAATATCTTCAAAATACTTGCAAATGAAATTTCGTCGAAGCTTTTTCCGACGATAAACAAAAATATTTGAATGTCCAATTCTTTTTCTATCTCTAACCATTACAGAAATAAAAGTTTCAAAAGGGAAATCGAATTCTTCTGGTCATCATCCTGATGTTCTACCTCCACGTGTGAATTTATATATGTATAATGTGTATATTAATTCATTAATGTCGTATGAATCGATAGAAAAAAAAAAGTTTACATACGATCGATGTATTTCATTTGCGATAAATATCTCAAAGTTTTGTGCAAGCGCATATTTCATATAATATTAATATTCGAAATTTTTATAAAATGGAATGTTATTCTGAAAAATTATGCACATATATTTAACTATTATCGTTATGCATATGTAAGACATACTTGGAAAAATTGCAAATACAATGATCACCTCAAAATATGATTCCGAAACGTGTGGCGAAAATCGTACGAACCCAATTGAACGAAAAATTTGTTTTCAATTTACGTATAAGCCTCAGAATTTTTGAAGTTTGAAGCCAAGCACTTCAGTTCACATGAATGTGTCAATAATTTACGACATTTTTCTGATACAAATAGAAGGTCTCATTAAATGTTCGCTAATTCAATAGACTGATTAGTTTGGAACCACATGAATATTTCATTTTTATTCTCAACTAACAGTCTTCTCGTCGTTGCTCACTCAAGTAATCGAGGATTGTTTTTTTCTTCGTCAATTGCAATATTACATTTATTTTCGCAGTTGTGCATAAAACATCTGCATCTCTATATACGTTTTTATTGGTATTAACTATCATTAAATTCAGTGCTAAATTCAAAGCTGTATGCGTGCTCCATCAATATACAGAAAAGTATTCAGCAGATTCTAAAAATGTCCTTCAATTTGCTTTTATCAATTTTATCTGATATTCACATTATTATCCACAACCATCCTTTTTATCACATGATGCCTTCTGCGATGATTTTCGTTATCAAGCTTATATTTTTGGTCCTTTGATTAGGTTAAACATATATATTCAAATTTTTTTGTATTACATACATGTAAGTAAATAGTGCTGACAAAATTTTATCATTGGCCATGAAATAGAAGAAAATTTCTTGCTTCTGCATCGATACATCTGCAGTATAAATGAATGATACGTTAACATGTGCCAAAAACTACATGAATAAATAAAATTGCAAACAATTCCTCTCAATTGTTTAAACAGGAAATCTAAAAAATGATAGCAGAACAATTATTTATTGAGATGTTTCTTCTATTTTTCCACCGATATATTATCTCGCGTGCATTCATTTTATTGCAACGTGCTTGAATACATATATGTACGTTATATAGAGATAAAAACGTGGTGGTTTATGAGATCGAGAAAGGCAGTTAATATAATTGATGACTTGATACAGCGAAAAATTCTCAAATATGATTTCTCTTTGAGGTATCATCATAAATTGAAACATATATGCGTCAATGTGAATCTCAATTTCTCGATGGATGTACATAAATTGGTTGATGCTCGTCATGATGATGATGAAATTGATGATGGTGATGATGATGATGTCGATCATCATCATCACCATGATGCTGTGGGTTATGATTGCCATTCTCTTTATAGAAACGAGAATTATTTTTATTATGTAAAAGTTCACGTGTCTCGCTTGGTGAACCGGGACTCAAGCTATTAGTAGTTGATGTTTCAATTCGATCACTGATAATCTCTTCTTCAGTAATTTGTTCCAGAAATAGTGGAGATTGAGCGATCTGATGTTCGCCATTAGCGACAGGTGGTGGAGAATAAGCTGGGGGTGGGCTTCTTGGCGGTGAACTAAAAATCTTTTCATTTTGCACTTCTATTGAGTTCGTGGACGGCATTCTCTTTAATTGTTTCGCCTTTCTGGCATTTCTTGTAGTCAGTCCACCAGTTTCAGTATCTCTCTCTAATCTGTGGCCAGATCTAGACCGTGTGAGTTGTCTTTGTACATATTCCTCCAAATCATCTTCCTCTTTCTTCGCGATAATACGGTTTAAAACAACGAGAAATAAACCAACGACTAGGGCAAATAGACCAGTGACAACGAGCTCATTCCACCAGCCGCCTGATCCTTTTGAACTCCAACTGGCCAAGTCACCAGGTAATAAACCACTTACTAGCAAGAAACCACCGAGTACAAGGAAAACAACACCAATATGAAGCATCCCAATTGATGTGACGACTTTGGAGTCCAACATTCCTTGTCCGGCAGCACGATGCGATTGTGTAGCATGATGATGCCTCGGATGATGATCCAATGATCCTGTTGAAGCTCTTGGTGATGTCAGTCCACTTTCACCGGATTGCGCGCTGAAACGACGTTCGCGGGCGCGTCGTTGTTCATCCCGACGCTTTCTCTGACGCTTGATGGCGAGCGCCGAGTGCAATCCAACCGCGTGCATCCTGCAACACCGCAAATAATACCCTGCTCAGTAAACCTGTCATACCACACCGTCCCATTTCTCCATCTTCATTCTCATTTTCCTCTATTTTCTATCCCTTCATTTCCGCTACTCACTCACTCTCTCTCTTTCTTTTCCTCCCACTCTGTTATACTCTATGTTCAGGCATGAATAAACTCAAATCACTCACGCAATCAATCTCTGTTTCCCATTTGTTCCTACCACCACCACCTCTTCATTCCTTCTCAACCCTCATGAACCCTCTTATTTCACACATACACACACTTTGACCCACCAAAACATTGGGAAACTGAGTGGTTCATTCTTTGCATTGCAGGATGCACCATGTTGGATAATAAATATACATTTATTGTGAAATTTGTATTGATTATCTGTCATCGTTATTGTCGACAGTATAGACTACATGCCATTACATTAATGGTCGAAAAAATTACCACTTCATATATTCCTACATCTAATACAAAATACAATTCCATTTTTTTCCACATTCTACGAATTTAATTATACTCATTGAACTAAATTCCCGGTATCTGTATATATGGGTGTGGAGATATAAAGATTTGAGCTATAAGAGGCTCAAGTACTTGAGTGATCATAAAATGAGAAATATCTCATCAAGCTTGCAATGCCCGACTGCTACAGTTTCTTTGTGTTTCTTTTTTCTTTTTCTTTTTTTTTTTTCCCCGTCCAATGTGGGTCGAGCTTCCGCACACAATCACCACTGAGCCATTATTCTATGATAGCTTCCTGCATTTTACTTTCAAAGACAAATACTTTTGAAGACGAGTTGTTACTTATGCATGATAAAAAAAGAATATTTGAATCGCCATTTTATACTTTTAAACATGAAATTATTGAAAATTATCTGCACACCGATTTGTAAATCTCGTTTTCACAATTGAAGACAATGGAAACGAGAAAAAAAAAGAAAATTTTATATACTATAATCACGAAAAACGCAAGACCACATAAATAATAATATTTCTAGTTTCTATTGTGTGCAAGTTATTAACTTGGATGGTTGCGTGGTGAAGAAAAATTCATGGCACGTGTGAGGAAAAAGAGAAGTTTGGATCGATGACGGATACGGTAAGAGATTGAAAATGATGGTGCATAGTGTAAATGGAATCCAGCAAAAATATATATATATACATATAGAATTTATATTATAGAGCATGGCATGGAATCTCTTTGTCATCGACTCCCCACCGTCAATTTCTATCAGTATAATAATAACAATAATGAAACCACAAATATGTCCATAAACAAAAAATGAATATAGAGGTAGAAGTGTAACAAGTATCCAACCTCATCCATACCGTTATTAAATTCGAATTCACCGAACAACGAGTAAATTTGGAAACCTATATGTATAGAGGTAGTATTATAACAATAAGTATAGATAGCAAAATTCTATTATTCAATTTCACCCGTCATTGTTCTCGCAGTGGAATCAAAGTTATGATATTTCTACATCTCAAAACTTTTCAAATATATTTTTAACATATAAATTAAAATTCAAAAAATGATTACTATCTATTATATGTGAAAAATGAAGTACAGTATTATCGATTGCTTCCGAAGTTTGTGATACTTATCTAATTTTTGTGAGTACACATTTATAACACAGATAAATTTGAATTTTACTGAGTCACGATATTATAATGAATATCATCATGTTGTATATTATACATATATTGCAACGACACGCAAAGAGGGTTGCTCAATTGTAGTGGTTGGTCTCCCTCATTTTCTCGCCTCTTGCACGCCTTTGTTCTATATAAGCATCACGTGATTCTCTATGTATATATATATATATATATATAAATCAAGAAAAGATAGAGGTGGACATTATCGTGTTTGTATTCGATGCTATATACCTTGACAAATCCTTTGGGGACTTGCGAAGAAATAGCGTCACAACATATGGGAGATGGTCGAGGTTAGCGCTATAATTCTGGACGATCAATAAGCTTCCTCTCATGTCTCTCTGATGGAACGCAAACGCAATGTGTGCATTCAAGAGTTACCATGTAGTAGCATCCAAGCTAATGGTATGTACATACAATACTGTACAATACTGTGAAATGACATGCCGCGTGTGGACTACATTAATGTACGCGTTCTTTTTCTTTACTGATTGTGCAGATTTAGATGCCCATATACGACTACAGGCGTTATTTATGTAGAAATGGAAACATGGACAATGACTAATAATATTTTATTTCTTTCATTATTTTTAATAAGAAATTAAAAATTATTAGAGCAATACGCGAAGGGAGATATGCTCACGAAATTTTCAGGTATATTAACAAACAAAGCTCACATGAACAAAAAAGGGGGGTTAGGTTGCTCGTTTACATCTCGATAACAAACACGTACTTAATTGAACTATTTAGACATACTATGTATAAACGGAACATTTCCTGGCGTTTGAGAGAAAAATTGACTGATTTAATACAGTAACTAGATTGTAGACATTTTTTGTTTGGTAAATTTAATCACATTCTTGAATTTCAGTTTTGGATCAAAATCAACACTCCGAGGCTGCTAATTATGAATGCGTATCGCAGTATCAATCTTTGTGATCATATGTCTTATGAATAATTAAACAATAAACAAAAGTGAATGATCGTCGGAAAATAAAGCTTCAGTGTAACAAGAAGCGCAAAGCGTCTGTGTTGATTTTGCCACTTGGAGGGAGAAATATTATTACGTTATTCATTAAATGCTGATGCAAAATAGTTGGGGTTAACAATTGTAGCCAAGCATAATAGTGATGCGACAATTTTTACTTGGCAGTGGTGTACATTCGTGAATTATATAATAATATAAAATTGATGTGTGAATGCTCCTTCATGATATAATTATGCCAACTATGATTAATTCAATTTGCATCTGTTTCTTGCAAAGTTGTATGAAAAATATAATGTTGTTTTTGATCGAAAAAGTTACTAGGAGTGTATACTTGCTGCAACTTTTTATATTGGAGCTGTTTTCGTTGATCTTATGGATTACGAATGAATAATTTCACACAACAAACACGCTCTGTAGAAATATTCATTATAGAGAATTAAATACTTTCTTGTTGAATGATTAAATGCAAGGTGGTAAAAAGTTGTTATGGTGTAGAAGTCCGGAAGTTTTTAATAGATATGAAGGGAATTAAACTTGATAAGTATATCTATTGGATGGTGGTGAAGAAATTTTGTAAAGAAATCTTGGCGAACTCTGAAGAATAAATGTTTCTCAAAGTTTCGTCTCATTGTCGAGATGTATTTGAGAGCAATTTTTTTCCCTTCAATTTTATTTCGACTACCAGAAAAAAGTGAGATATTTTTTCGTATGCCATTCATCACAATGAGCAAGAACAGACGGCTTCTCAACAATCAATTTTCATGATGCTGGTATCGAAAATGTTACTATATACATTGCTATGTAAATTTTTAATGTGGTATGAGAATATTTTATTGAATGGTAAAGGCACTAATTATTTACGTCACCGAGCAGAAAAATACAGTCCAAAATAGTATAAATAAAATCCATCCTTAGTATATGATTTAATCGATACAGAGTTATCTGATTTACTAATTTATATAGTATGAAAATTTCAACATTAAATGGCGCCATTAGTCGGTCGATCTCTCTTGACAGCGATATCTTCACCTATAATAAAAGTGTTAAACTCCAAATAAGCAACACCAGCACCTCACATTCTATATCCTCTTGAGACCTACGATATCAACAGCGATATCACTTTTGTGTGATGAACGTATTTTTTCATTCGCCATTTTTGTGTCCATTAGGGGATATAATTATTAATTATTCAGGCTAAACATATTTTAATTTTGCCTGTTTTATAAATCCTCAGATTTAGAAGGATATGATAAATACTGTATATTTCTACGAATAGGTTTTTCAGTTTCTAAAGTTGAGTCAATGTTTTATCACTACTGTTTACGAAAGATTAATCGTAAATATACTGCACTCAGACAGGAAAAAGAACGTGTTATGAATGCTCACTGAGTCCTATCGATTTTTATGTATATATTATCAGTGCTTGCAGGATTGATAATGTGAACACGAATTTGCAACTTTGATAATTGGCTGCATGCGTTGGAATTTCAAATTGAATTATTTATCACTTGAAGCTAGAATGAAGTGTGTATACGAGAGTGGGTCAAAGGGTAACGGCCAAAGAAATTTAGGAACAGAAAGCAAAAACATAAAGAATAGCATTTGATGAACCTTGTGTAATAATTAGTTATGGATATAATGGTTTCATTGAACTAAGGAGTCTACGGGTACTTTATCAACAATAGATCATATTACCAATTGTTTATCAACGGTGTCGACATTTTAATTAACTGAACAATATCTCAGTAACTCATTATCACACAAAGTTCAACATATGTTTTTTACTTTCGCTTTTGTATTTTCATTCTGATTTTCTCCGTCCGATTCTCTCTTGAAAATTTTCTATGCTCTTCATTCCAGTTTCATGTTATAAGGAATTGGGTTTCCCATTCGTTTTCTTTTTTTTTTCTTTCATTTCTCTGAAACACATCTGGAAAATTCTAAGAGATAAAAATAAAAAAATGCGAATTTTTCAAATTGGCAAACAATCTATCCAAAACGATCATTGAAGAAAGAAATCTGAGATATTTGCTGTGAGTCTCTGATGAAAAAATAAAGTTTTTCCAAAGAAACAAAATAAATTATCGACTCGGAGAATTTTTCAACTTTCTTAAATCTTCTGCAGAGCATTCTTGAAAGTATTTCAATTCCCAGAATTCCCCACAGTTTTTGTTCAACTGTTTGTCAAACATTCACCTGGATAAGTCAAGTGTTTTGTAAAAAAAAAAAAAAGAATGCACAGTGTTGAATAAACATTTCTGTTTGAACAAGTTGATGAAGATATATGGGTGACATCATGCATGAGGAAGACGTAACGTAAGACGCAATTAACTCATCGTTATTGTGCGTGTGGACATGCATATATCGATTATCAATTTTAATGGAGTGTGGGATTTCACCACATTGTGATACAACAACGCAATACGCGATAGTAATTAATCATCCCAAGACTTGTTATTCATTGTTCACCCCTATTTGGTCAATTTTTTCAAAATAGATTATCTGCGAAAAAAATACAGATGTGAGGCAAACAAATTGAATGAATTAGAGAAGCAGACATCGTTTTTTCTGCGTGCGATGACTAGCACTACTTCCTGGCGCCAGGAACATGTATATATATTATATATGAGGAGAGTCACGCATACAGAAAAACAAGAACAGTTTACGATTGCGTGCGTCCTTGCTCTCAATTATATTTGCATCTCGGTCATCAACAGTATTTCCCATGAACGTTTGTGAATGCAGTATCCATAGACCAGCGGTTCAGTTCTTTATTATGAATAACTCTTTCACATTGGAATTGTATAATCAGAATGATGCTATGTCAAACAATTTCTTCTTCAATTATCTCGGCTTTAAGCACTAAAGTAATAGTCATCAATAAGTAAATATAAATAATTATTTCATGAATTTGTAAGAGGATTTTAATTCCAAATGAGGTAATAATTAACTTCTTTGAGCTGAGAGGGATTTCTGATGACACGTCACTCATTGCAAACATCTATTTCTATTAGTTTCTCATTACAAATATCGTTAATTGATACTAAATCAACTCTAATTCATCCACCAGAGTTCCAATCAACAGTTCAACTGATTCACATGGGCGTGAAGTGAATTATATATACATGATTATATGTATGTATATATTTTGTTCATGATTTTGATTATACCTCCAGTGGTTCTAAATAAATTGTATCACGATAAATTAATCCGAGACATAATATTTGAGCATTTCCATAACTTAAGTTATTATAATCTGCGATATGTACATAGGTAATTTAGATTATCTTTGATGTGTAGAATAATTAATAGTGTGTGAGTCGGCCAGAGTTATACAGCAATAGACGTCGTTATAATACATATTCATCTGTTAATATTAAGTATTATGATTTTTACTATAACAGTGATGAATTGAAACATATGAGTTAAATCGGGATTAAATCCAAAACACAATATTTAAGTACACCAATTAAGTTCTCCAATTTCTGAACATTCAATTGGGGGAAATCGAAATAATTGATAAAGATGAATATTAAAACCTCTTTGTTCTTGAATTTGTATTTTATTACAGAATATAATAATCAAATGGTTTTTTGTTTTGTTTATGGAATATTTAAATTATTGGAATGAAAAAGAATCAATCTCACTTCATAAAGTATAGTTTCTGATATTGAATCTACGTATCATTAATAAACGTTTGAAAGGATCCAATTACCATATTATTTTTTATAAATAACACAACAAATTATATTTGTGATTTACCATTGACAGTATATATTATTTTATATATACATGTGTAAAATATTGAACGCTAGTATTTAACTCGGTGAAATATTTTTGACGATACTCAGAATGAAATATGAATGCAACTAACTGTGTAATTCTTTCATCACGAAAATTGACTAAGTAAACATTTTACGTGGAAAAAAGTCACTTACTTTAAATATTTTAATGCTATACAATTTTTGTGTCACCAAACACCATTCATATCGAATAATGAGAGCATAGAAAACCAATCACAAATAGCTAAGAAAGCTGCACATAATCATTATCAACGTATTATAAGTGACTAAAAAACACAATTGACGAATACATAGTTCAATCAGATACGGAAATGTTGACATTCTCCATTACTTGCGTATCATAACGTCAATAATAATTATGAAATCTCGATAATCCCTGTATAATATAAAAATGACTTGTTGTCCAGAAATATTGCAGTTTATAATAAATTGAATATCAATGAATTTTTTCTCATTAATTCTTGGCCAGTGTTATAACTAAGTACTTTGCCAAGTATACTTGCCTTATTCATATTGGTATAAATTTCTTCAATGAATCTGTATCATTTTAATTGTATTATAACTGAGTTCATCAATGTAGATAAATAACGAATTTCGACGGATACAATTCGGTAAGCAGAGCATTCTAATTAATTCATACATCAATGGGCAATTATGTATAGATGACCTATTTAAATATGTACACTCACACGTATGAATACACATGTAATGGAAAATATAAAATGACAAATAATATTCATTCAAATTCATTATGTTATGCTTCAATGAAACATGCATGGCTTGGCTTATTTTTGCTTTTTGGCCGAAGTTTGTACAACGTCAAGAAAATTCATTTTTAGCGCGGTATGTATACGATGAACCACACCAATGTGCATATGGCTATACATATATATTAATTTAAAATTTATATACCTTTGGGCTTTTTCTTTAAACTATAACCGTTCTCGACTATTTTTATATATTAAAAAAAATAAACTATAGATAATGACCATGAGTTTTATTTTAATCAACTGCTGAAATATTAAATTGGTTTAAAATAATAATTGACAGTGTGAGTGTGAATAAAGTATGAAGTGATTTAACTTTTGGATAATGAAACAGCTTGATGAATAATAAAGTTAATATGGCCAAAAAATGAGGAATGAGGTTGGGAAACATAAACAAAAATCCTTGTGGTTTTTGTACACCAGCCGACGTTGTTTTTTAGTTATTTCAAGGTTGGCTTAGTGCCAACCGTGTTCCTCAACTCTTCATATGCCCCAAGTGTATATAATTTACGCTACACATTATAGATATATAAACACAAACAACAAGTTCCGCAAAGGTATTCAACAATTCGCACCACCATATATATCTTCAATTCACTGTTCTACGAATCAAACAAAAGATGGGATAAAAATGAGATGAATAAGTATCCTATATGAATAATGTGGACTATACGGGTATTGTACTATCGATCATCCATGTAAATTGATTTTATAAATTGTACCATATGGCTACCAGATGTATCGTTCATCGATACGTGAGTTGGCTTGTGTATTGAGCGCCACAAAATGCGTCACTAATGTAAATAATAATGAAAAATCAACGTGTGCATAAAAGTATTGCGTCCTAAATGGCATGGTGGGGGTCATTGTCGTAACCTTTCAATTGAAAACAATCCAACAACCATTCTGTGCCCTTTACCTGCTCTGTACTTTGAAATCTATGGCATTCATGGCTTTCATATATCATAGTCATTTTATGTATATACTTATATCCATACCGGTAATAAAAACAAAATTTAATATATGCTCTCACATTTATCACATTGGTAATGTTGTTAAATTCCCGGCCAAAAATATGTGTTAGAAACAATCAATGCGAATTTTGTGAGGCACTTTTAACAAAACGATTTGTGTTGAAAACGAATAAATCTCTGTGTCAAACTCAATCCATTTTCTATTTCACAGTATCTATTCAGGAAGTAAAATTGAAATTGAAAACTGTGGTTCAACATCTTTTTTCCTTCAATTCATTTCGAAATTCTAACACTTCATCATTTGTGCTGATGATAAACATAATTAAATGGATCATGATTTATGTATCAAAATTTAATACACAAAAACTATTCCACGATATATGTATACGTGTAAATGTTTATGTTTGGGTGCATTGATCTGTTTGAGAATGATCTGTGGAGAACTCCCTCCTTCATTCACACATCTATATACTATATGTGGCAAAGCTTAACTTCCTATTATCTTTAATTACGGTCACTGTTCCATTTGCAAATCGATATTATTCCATCGGACCATTAACAATGCCACGATAACATAATTATATGTCGATTGAAAATACACAATACAGTGTTCAACGTGTGATGTCAATCAGAGGGCGACATTATTGTGTTATGGCTATAAACTTTGACTTTAAATGTGTCATTATATATTCACTATGTAAATTCGCTACTGAAATAACTTCAATGCAATAGAAGACATTGACATTAGCCGTAATATTACAATTGAACGTTAAATTTTGTTCTACATATAAATTACTATGGCTACGGAGTGAATGCATCGGTGAAGGAATGAAAAAAAAAAAAAAACATAACATAGTCATCGACCGTTTCAGTGTTAATACATTGAAACCTCCTCAAGTTACTCGAGTTGGAGGTCGAGGGAAAAATAAAGTGGTGAATTTCTATTCTACCAGAGGGCGAAAACTGGTGTGGAGTAGATAAGTATGTTGGTTTCTCCCTTGTGTCTAGTCAAAGAGAGAAAAGATAGGGATGAGAATGATAGGGAGGTTTCACTGTATTACGTCGGAGTAAAACCACCACTCTCGAAAAATTATAAATGTAGATGTACGCTTCTTGGCGTTCCATTGTTTCGAGTCCCTTATGTCTTTATTTTTTTCTTTTTTTTTTTTTTTCGACAAAATATAAAATCAAGAACGCATTGTCATATTTATTCTACGTTATTTCATAAACTCAATTAGAATGATAAACATAGTGGAATGGAGAACAGTGAAGAATATAAAAGAGTTGAAACAATAATAAATACAGAGATTGTCGATGATTTTGACAAATTACCTGCTTTATTAGCGGCACTCCAAACAGTTGTTAGACTCTGTTCGTATTTTTGTTTTGTGCTCTGACTCACTCGGTGCCACCCTATTTTCCTATACCAGTTAGTATCTTCAAGCCATGGGTCTTTACAAATTGTATCTGACACTCTCTGTTCTCTCTTCACCTTCTTTCACGTTATTTATTTATATTTTTCTTTTCTTTTTTTTTTTTTAAGAAAATGCAAATTCCTCATCACATTATACCACGCGTCTCAATATGAACTCACATTCTCGTGCCGTGTACATGTATAGTTTATATTTCTATTACGAATTACTACTACTACTACAACTACTATTTCGTATTGGCGTTCTGACGTTTGCGCGTGTCTACAATCGCTCACGGTAGTCTGTAGACGAGTACTTGCGCTTTGCATCGCCAACTGTATTCCGGACCAGCGGTGGCTAGGACGCGCCTCTTTCAAAGCTCCGCGCAAGCCCGGCCATGCGAACTGCAGTCGCCTTTTATTTTCTTCATTTCCACCGTTCAATTATACACAATCGCGCACGTATATAGCTTGTTTGGATCACCCTTCAAATGGCCGTTCATATTTTAGATTCACACAATTTTCCATTTGATGAATTATCGAATTTATCTTTTCCAATTAGATAATTTTCCAAATCGATGAATAAAAAGCTCGGGTATTATTTTGCTTATGGCATGAGCTTATTCTATGTCGGTAATTTATCATCGAATGATATTATAAAGAAGAAGTAGTTCTTTCACGTTTTGCACTATAGTGCGGTGGAAAATTTGGTTATAATTAGATGAGTGGCAAATATTGTACGGTATTGCGTTTTACAATTTCAAATTCTCCATTATATTAACGACCCATGACATATGATTCTAGCACACACACACACACACACACTGGTATTATACTTTTATTGATCCATTGTGAATAACATGAAATTCCTATTGCCCTAGCGGGTTAGATAATCGATTGAAACCCAGTCTACATGACCTTTCAGTTGATTCACAATCGAATGATAATATTTCGACGGGGAATCAACCGAAGGTGAACAAACATAATGTGCGAAATGCTGATCGAAATGAAACTATGTTTCAACAGTTGCTCGTGCATTGATGGGAAGTTTGAAGATTATGAAAATATACTTCAATTTTATTGCTTGTTCATTTCATCAATGAAAATGTTATTTTTAAATCAACAGAATCAATGTTACAGTTGAAAAAAAAAAAACCAAAGTCAGACTCCGGACAAAATGTGATCGGGAAGTTTAAATGTTTACTATTTAATTATCAGTCGAATTTTAGTTCATATTTCACGAAGTTTGATAGTCAGTTAACAGTCCAGTTTCGGTTAACCTAATTCGCTTGGGTAATGAATGGAAATCGATAGAAAGAGAAAGAAATGAACGAAAGAATTTTATGTGGAAAAATGAAATATCGGGACAATCATATTGCCAATCGTTTGTGATAAATCAGTTTCTATCAGTATGTCATAGTTGCTGACACATTTACTCCAAGTACATTTGAAATAATCAATTGCTCATAAGCAGCATAGGTGATTATATATCGCTCAATTTTGCATCGAATTTTGTTCGAAGTAATTAGGATATTGTACACAAATTGTAAATCCGCTAAAATCAATTGATTTAATCGCTCAACTGGTACAGAAAGAAAAGTTGGGTTATTTCACATTTTGTTATGACAAGTCTTGTGTTCGTGATCAAAGTTTCTCATTCACGTTCTTGCACTAAGTTTTCAAAACTAAATTAATGTATTTGGACGAATGATGATGACGTTCGAGTCGCGAGGTTGAAGTTAGACTTCGGCCGAGTTCCACCATCGTCTTTTAGTTAACAGACGATCAAATGGAATTGCTAACGTGCGAAAAGTTATATTTGGTTAGTGCATGGTATGTTAGGCTGAGTTTGCTGCAGTTTCAATTGTCAAATTTACTTATGTTTGCAACACAAATCCTACTCTTAATTTAAAAGGGAAATGTCATAAGAGTCTTGATGCTTCGGGGTTTTTATATTAGTCGCTTTTTCGCGATTATAATTGTGAAAAATTGATACATAACCCATAGGAAATGATTTGATCATAAACACAAGTCTTCATAAATTTGTTTGTGTCGCGTGTATATGCATTATTGTATTGCATAATACATAATTGTATTATCATCCAAAAAGTTCTGTCACCGCCTCAAAATAATGGCATATCCTATATGCATTTATGTAATATTTTACCCAATCTCATTTGTAATCCATATCTTCCTACACCAGCGTATCGTAGCCAAAAATTGTTCTCGTATCTAATTGGCATGAGACCCTTTCGCAACTTTGGTGAATATTTACGGAAGTTGGTGTGCCAAATTAAACTACTCGAAATTCCCAAGTGATTATATATGATCTTCATCTCTATAATGTATTGCAGCATTATAATATGCTTAAACATCTCAGTATTTCTGTGTCCAACTGTATAAGAAACAAATCGAGAAACTGATTTATTTGTACATGAATCACCTCAAATATTTGGATAGATAGGAAGAAAAACCAATTGTTGCCAACTATTCTATTGGTAACCTTACCTATATCCATTAGTAAACTTATCAACAAGTGACACAAGCTGGTACCTCATTTTCGACCGATGCAATTGTTAGTATAGTTTATTTAGTGAAAAATAAACAATTTTCATATTTATTATTCCTTCAAGCTTGCACGTATATCCTTTAAACCCATTATCAACCTGAAAACTTCGTGAAAAGCTTTAAAACCAATCGAAAATGAATTACAATTGATTGCGAATACTTTTTATCAACCGTATATGCATTTCAAGTCTGCTATCACGAACTATCACGAAAATCACAGAGATCTATTGCTCATCTTCAGTTGGTATGAATTATCAATTGATTGTAGAGATTTGATTAATACGATAGTGCAAACAGCGCCATTGCGTAGATTCGGAGAAACAATTATGTCCGAGCTCTCTTTTACCCACAGATTATTCATCGATTATTTAGTCTTCAGCCAATCACGATTCTACTGTATGTTAGGTTAGGTTAAGTTCATATGTATATCACGGAGTCAAATAGGTCGTATAGAGTCGATAAATCACATATATAACCTGAAAATTCTTTAAGTTTGTATGGTGTATGTCCGTTGTATGTGAAAAATAACAATACAGGTAATTATCAGTTGTATTCAATATTATTTTAACCACACACATGAGATAATTAGAATGTTCAACTGAACTTTCAGGATGCGGCACGCGTATTACATCTCAAGAACTGTCTTGGTCCAAAATAACGATGTTCAAGGTGCCGTTAATATGTTAAATAGAATTATGCAATCTGAAGGATTTCTCGATCAATGGCGACGAACGAGGTATTATGAAAAACCTACACAAGTGAGACGACGAGTCAATTATCAAAGGTGCAAAGCATATTATGACGAAGATATGGATAGAAAAATTGCATTTGTTATGCGGAAAAATAGAGAGGATCCGTTTCCTGGATGTCAATAAGTTCTTTGTTATATAAAACAAAATGCAACCAAAAGAATAAAAAGGAAGATAAAAACAACCATGTATTCTGTACAATATTCATTGAATGGTAACACAAGATTTCAAAATATTCATTCTGATTCTATAATGAAGATTATCCCAGTTAACGGAATAGACCAGTATGTGGCGCCCTCGCGATCACACTGCAGGATTGTGGTATCGCAAAATTATTAATGAAAACATATCGCATAATTGATCGATTTATCGTTATTGCAGTTTTTCGGATTTGCAATTACATTGCTTGAATCATTATAATCATTTGAACCACTCGATTTCATGGATATACAATCTATGCATTTCATCGTATTATTAGTGAAGCGTGTAGATCCCATTATAATAGCTGATTGAAAATCACTCGTCATATAATTAGATATACATACATATATATAGTTAACATAGAATCGATTAATATCATGAAAGTTATGATTTTTTTCGGTAAAAATAAAGATCATAAACTAAAAGTTGAATGAATGTCCAAAACTTGTCCGTCCTAATAATCATCTGGTGTCTCTCCGGATTCTCTTGAGCTCCGTTTGGCCAATCTTTTACTGTAAGAAAACTTGGCATCGTCAACGCAGCAAGGCGCGAGGCAGTTCTCCTATCTATTCAATTTCCGCTAAGTTGGCGGAGTCACTGCCAAGAAAGTCATTTCCACTGCTATATTCGATTTTTCACTCTCTTTTCACCCTTATTCCTCTTCAACAGAATCAGAGGGTGTGATTCAAAGGACAAAAAATATATATGATGAATATAAATTAATGAAAGAAAAAAAAAAAAAGGTGTAGAGTATGTGATTTGAGAAATGTGCGCAAGTTATAACGTTGTGAGTTATAGACATTTTTTTTTATTGAATGAATTGCCACACTTTTCAATATTTTGAATGAAAAATTATGATTGGAGAATGTAAAATGAGATACGGTATAGTTGTAATCCACTGAACAAATGAGGGAGGAAGAGATAGTCCAAAAGTGCATACCCGCCGGGTGAAAACATACTTCCGAGCAAACTGTCTTGCGAGAAGTTGAGAGATAGTTTCGAGTCCAGATTCTCGAGGAGTTGTGCCAAACCGCTAGCGTGTCTATGTGGGTGGATGAAGCCTTGTTCGCCGCATAACCATTCCCTTCAACCAACTCAGAATGAGCTTTGCTGCCAGATTGACTTGACTTAAAGGGATTTGTCTGCATAGACCAAATCACGCTTCAGTGGTAAGTTCATCTAAGATCGGTGTATTGACGATGTACAACTTATAACTACAACTGATTGTCATTGTTAATCAACAACTGAACTTGGAATTCATGTATTCACTTATCTACTTTTCATCTTGTGCTGATGACAAAGATATTTAAAACATTGATTATTCGTATCAGTCGAATCAGATCTTGTTTTATTTGATAAAAAATTGATTTTTATACGGAAAATGTTATTTTCGATTCAGAAATATTCCATTCGTTATTGCAGAATACTTAATTCTCAAGTCTATGCTTCTATATTCATTTCATCAGCTCCAGTGTGATTAACCATATTCAATCAGACTGCTTTGTTGTCCACCCTGAGATGATTCGTGTTTTTGAATTTAGTAATTCTCTGCCCCAGTCAATTCTATTCAACGTTAAAATCATGCTATTCTATGTTAGTTACTTCGCAAACTTAAAGAAATATCGAGGTCCAATTCCTGCTGATCTAAATACTTTTCTCGTTTGTTCACTAGGTAATAAGACAATGAAAAAAAGTTTATGCACCATTTTACCATTTCTAATGCTAGAACGTCATAAAGTGGCGCGTACAACTTTTCGGTTTTAGTCACGCGATACTCCTTGGATAATTTAAATGATTTATGAATATGATGAAAAGTACAGGGTAGATAAATTCTTTTTTACATGTGATATTATTTGTTTTTTTCTCAAAACATTTTGACAAAGTGTTCTTAGTGGATGTTTTTTCTTTTATAAATTTGAGATTGTTCGAAATTGCTGTTGCATTTAATGACCTTTGATACTCTCATGATGGAGATTAAATTGAGTCAAAAGTCGATGGTACGGGTTGTTAAACAATCGTTCTACCCTTGAGTTCAGCCTCATGAATATTACTCACTGGTTGCTTACAGAAACGGCTACTGGGATCACTCATGTTTGCGATCCTCCCACATTGTTTGTATATGCAACGGATAAAGCTACGCCTAGACTCGAAATTACTTGACCAGTCGCCAATGAGTTGTGAATTTAAAATATATATTTTTCATTGTCGTCACAAAAGATGAAAATTCATCAAAGGCATTTCATTCATATCTTTTCAGAATTATTATCAAAAGAACAGTTCGCTTTCATTCCACTTGATTATGTCACCTAACTTTATATAAATGTGTATGGAAAATTTGTATATTTATTTCATCGTGAATGCAAACTTTTTTCATTTCTGCCCAGCATTCATCAAAGATTATTTTACGTTTTGTCAAAGACCAAACAACCCTTTTGAATTCTCCATCATTTATATCTTCATAGTGTGCTTTTGTACCATAGTTGAATATCGATACTCGCGCATTCATGCGGCGTCTTATTATAAACCGACTTCGCAAATATACTGCTCATATAATTTCTATTTTTTAACATAGAGTGATGGTAAAAGTATTGGAATTGTTGTGATTTGAAAAGACGGATTGAACCAAATTATTATTAGTTTTTTGCGATAATTCTTGATCCATTGAAAAGGGATGAAAATGTGTCTATTGGCCAACCACAGATAAACAATAACCTTTATTAATATATTAACAATTATTTTTATTTCTCAGTTTGGCCACAAACGACATTAATTATTTCCCAATGATTTTTTGACACCATGAAAAGTATATGGCAATATTACTACTTGTAAACATATCTTTTTTTGTTCCTATCAGTTCACTGTGAATTCAAGTGTTTTCAAAACATTTTATTCCCTATTTTCACCATTGTAAGTAAAATATTCGAAAATTCATTTTGAAATATTTATTCATTAATATTCTCCAATATCATTACAGAATTAAAGACGAAAGTCACTTTATGATAAACAACTAAATTTCATATCGTCTTCGTTGTATTTTTTTTATCAATTTGAAAAAAAAAAGAAAGGAAAATTGGAAATTCTATCTTTAATTAAATATTATATATGTTTTCATTGAGTCAACAGTTTATTATAGTTTATTATAGTTCAACTATAATTGTTGTTTAGACCAAAGTGGTTCTAGTGAGTTAACTACGTCAGTTGATGGAGAGGGGATCTTTAATTCATTATTGATTCAATACAATTTATTTATTCTCATTCGAATATTCAATTGTGCTGATAATTTTATTCATTCTTTTTTATCTTTAAAAGTGGACTGTAGTGTATGTATATATGTATGTGGGATGGAAGTAATGTGTGCTAACTGTTAGAATGCTAAAGCACTTCAACAAAATTGATGAAGCAATTTGGAAATTTATTCGGTGGTATCAGACATTCAATAGAGGACGAAGAGAAGATACTATTGGTCAAGCGTTTCTAACTGGGAGCAATTTATTTGTTAAGAGAAGGGATATAGTTCAAACAAGGAAATTTCAACTTAACAATTTCACTATAACCTTAGTTTATAGGAGACAGGTGAACTCAGAGCTGCAAGAGAAATATTGAATTGTGAATGTGTTCTATTATATATTGATGCATCCATGAAGATAAAAGGTGCTCTTGAGTCGTAATATTTCATATTTTTATAACAAACACACTAAAGATTTATGATAAAAACCTTTTGATGTTTTCTTAGAACGTTTTAAAAATTAAATATGACAAATTGAAAGGGCCACAATGGCCATTTGATTGAAAAAGAAGTGTAAAAAATTGTGAATCAATAAAGTCTCACTAATAAATTGGCGCCCCAATTTATATTTTGTACGCTGGGCAACGTCTATCATCATTAAATTGACAGAAAAGTAGTCGTGAAAATGTTATGTATTTGTAAAGTCATCAACTTTTCATCAATTATGAATAATAAATTATTGTTTGGAGCTGGATAGTTGAACCTAATTTAGTAAGTTGCTTATCAGATTATGTTCAAGTATAAATTTTAAGAAAAGTTTTTATATAAATTTAACAATGTCTCTAAAATACTTTACTTTACAATTATAACGAAACTGGACAACGAATCCATAAATATACCTTTCAATTCATCCACCATTCACGCCAGTAATTTGAGTTCATAAAATTCTATAAAAAAATTGTGCTGGAACAATTTATTCTAGATAATTTATTTTAATGAGTGAAAGAAAATTACAATAGATATTTTCTAAATTATAACGTTTTCTTATAAATATTTCGTTCATAATATTTAGTAGAAATCTTTTAGTTAACGATTTACGTGGGATATAAGTGAGGGGTAAAATCCACCGTTCTTCTATATAGAGTGATAGTAATGAAATCCCTTTTGGAATTAAACACGAGTGTCGGAGTAGGTGCATTCTTCTCAGGTCTTCAATAACATTCCTCTATCCTGATGGCGTGTGCCCCATTATTTTCTGCTTTCTCGTGCGATCGTTACATTTCCGTATAGAACGTCTCATTATACTGAGCCACAATAGGAGCCTTGGCGCCACACGCTTGTTCTCATACACTTTTATCCTTATATACACTACGTTGTTTCCGTTTCCGGCTTTACTTTTGTCTGCATCTTATTCTACTCTATCAAGCTTGATCCATGTCGAATTTTAGAAAAATCCTATATACTATTGTTATTATCTACAAGATAAAGTGTTCTTGCATTTGTTCGAGGTAGTTCGAACGTGTTTGGTATTTTTCTATGAGTGCAAAAGAAGAATCCAATAATTCGGATCGAAAAAATTATTTTGTCAATCATAATTGATTAAAAATTGATGATTCTACAAATATATGACATTTTCACAAGTATTTTACTGTCAATTTAATTATTAATGATTAAATCTTTGTTCACCAATCTTAAATTTCATTTCGAATAAACATTCGTTTCAGGAATATTAAATACAAAATAAAAATTAACAATTTGTTTTAGCTTTTCACTGAGCGTCCGTACAATTTCTCAAATAAATCAACTGTACAGGAACTACGGTGCAAAATTAAAAAATACATCATCTTACGCATATTAGTTATATCAAAAGCATACTGTATTGATGATATTTCAATAATTGAATAATGACAATATGAGAACTCACTCAGTTGGCAAACTGTGAATCTTTCACAGACTATTGGATCACTGCTAATGCATGGGAGATACGCAATTTGCACATATGCAATAATCGAGTAATTGCAGTTTAACGCCATTGATATACACACGTGAATCTCTAGTAATTCGATTTGTATACCGATTTGATGCAGCGTGCAATTTGTCAATGGCTTTGATGTATTGTCAGTGCTATCGTCGATCGATTAGCTATGTACAAAAAGTCCAATGATAAAAGTAAAAATATAGAATAGTGAACAAAAAACAAAAGAAACGAATGATGAATAATGTGACTTTGTATATATATTTATTGTGGATCGAATATGATATTTATTTAAGAGAGTATTGAGATATAAACAAAAATATAAACCGCCATAAGTGGATATATACGTATGCTGTTTTGTATATATGGCTTCTCATCTCTTGCAAGCAGATTTTCCGCCTCACAAAATGTAACGTGCGCATAAGCTGCAGCTGGGCAAGATATCGTCCTCGTTTGCTAGAATGTTGTGCAACGTTATTCTATACCAGTCGTTCTTTCACTCTATCACTCATATATATATATATATACATGTACGCATTTACAATGGCTGGATGCACCATATTTATGTTGACGCGCGGCACAAAATATTCCGACTGATAGAACTAAAGTCATTTGTTCCGCGTGGATAAAACCAAAACAACACAATGAAAATATGAAGGGAGAATATGATAGAAATGATTAAAGTGTGAATTTGGAATTGACTTCTTCTTCATATCACTTATTTGAATTCAGGATGAAGTTGGTTAATTTGTGATAGAAAAATTCCCTTCTACAACTGGAATTTCTGGTGCAGTATATTAATGTAAGAAATTGAAACATATATTTGTATCTATCAACCAAACGTATTGAACAGGAAGTTGTGTAGCGTTTATTATGGTATTATATGAATATGAAAACAATAAGTTTTTGAAGTAAAGTTTGCCAAGGTGGTTGAGTAAATTAAAACACTGGTTCTAAACCGGTCCTTCAGAGAAATTTCTCGAAAATATCAATCTTTCTATTTCAACATTTGATTGTTCAAATCCTCATTATTGATTGTCTTACTATTAATGTTCTTAATTGAATTTAGTATCAATTACTATCAGACTCATTATCCTTGCAGTGTGAATACCAATATAATAACATATTGAAGACATCTGAAATATTACAAATTGAATAAAAACATTGATTAATAATTTCGTCAATGAAGTTGTCGAAGAATAATTAGATCCTGGACCATCCGAAATGGTTTTCAACGATAACTTCATGAGTATCGATCACAGCACCGTCAAATGTATGACTCCCAACTAAACAGAAATGGTTTCTAAATATGTAAAGTCTAGAGGCACCAATTCACTCGCCGCTTTAAATTGCCCCACTTCACTCAACAGTAGAAAGGATTCTGACTAGAAATTCGTGATTCACAATTAACCTGTCACCAGATATTTGAATTTGAAACCACGAGGTAATTCACATTATGACTGAACTTAGTTAACTTGTGACATTAATAGTCAATCAAAATTAGGGATGAACGGTCAGAATGAAAATTGTTCAACAGTTAATATCCAGTTTTTATGTTCTACGAAAAAAAGCAAAGCAATAATATTCAGTTAACAATATACATTTAGTGATTATTTGCAGATTTTTTATTAACCACTTTTCCATTTTTTGATACAAATAAAAAGATACTGGGATGCGAGATGCGTTGATGCACACGCGTGATGCCGCCGTCGCGCCAACATCTCAATCTGATTTATATTGTATATGGTTTGATTATTTTTATTTCATGGATTTTGCTCAGTATCGTTCGCATGCGGCGAAGCACGTTCTCCATAGCGTGATATACCTACATGATAAATACTCACACGAATACAAATATGAATGTCTGATCGATGGAAATTACTCAAACGTATATAGAAATATTACGAAGTCTTCGGTATTGGTTTATTCAGATGTTCATAATTCGTATCAGCGATTATATTATACGTATCAATCATTTTTCCATCTTTTTTCATTTCTTGATGGATATGTGTACATTATATATGCATACTTGGCGTGATATATTAATTTTGGCATAAATCTATACCTTGGTATAAGTATATATAACCTATAAAATGCAATCAAGCAATTGAACAATCGACTGCTGTGATGGATCTCATAATATATCTCTATATCTCCATATATATGTATAAAATAAAGTCTATACGCTTATTTGGCGTTTGTCTGTCTGTTCGTGCTAATCTCAATAGCCACCGGACGGATTTTGATGTAGCTTCCATTGAAATATAAAGCATCTCTTCTGGAATGTTTACTGGTGGTTAGTGACGGTTAGTACACTGTCGGTGACACACACACACACACACACACACACACACTCGCAGTGGATAAGTTCAAGCACATATATCGAATCTGTACCTTGATGGAATTATACTGAATAACTGGCCACTGGTGTGAGTACTTGTACAACGGATTTACATAAAAGTGTTACATGCGTCTTTTATGAAGCTTGAAAAATCGATTTTTCATAAACTACATATTTCCTCAGTGCTATTCCTTCAGAATATATTTCCAAGTTTTTATTGTACAATTTGTAAAAATTCATGAAACTTAAGATGTGTTTTTGTTGGAATGACTTTTTTAAAATCAGTACCAGAAATATCTCAGACTACTTGACCCAGTCTGATGAAATTTTGTGATAATATTCTCGGGACTATCATCTAGTCTTTATCGAGGTGATATCTTTATTTATACTTTTCTTTTTCATTTTCTCTTGATGAATGAAAGACAATAATTTTGATGAGAAATTACATTATTTACATGAAGTATCAGGCATGTTTTGATAAGTTAATTAATTCTGAATCGGCACCGAGGAAAAGTTGTATATTTCACATAGTTTGAAATAAACTTTGTGCATTTGAAATACATGAAATACACGATGTATTTTAGGTGATATTATTGTGAGATAGTCTCGAGAAAATAGCAGTCATGTCGATTTTCTTGCACATATTTAAATCAAATTTTCCAGCGAATAGTCTTCAAGAGATACACAATAAGATGTGTATTATAGTTTTCCAATAAAATATTATGTTCTAAAAATGACTATTAACAATGAATATTATTGCGACTGAGATGGATATTTAATTACCGTATGTTTCTGATATTAAAAATTATTATTAGAATTATAAATTGATGATGAATGAAGAAAAATAGCACGAGTGTATTATATAGTAAATGAATTTGTCGTGAATTTTCCAACCGTGAAGAATTAACCAAGTTTTAGACACGGTGCATTCAAGCTCTCTTAACTCGTTAGGTAGGGTGCTACGATGTGAATGCTAGCTGTCCAATTTATAATTTCCTTGGGGGAAATAGTAACAGAATCGAGTGAGACAGCGAGTCACAGGGGTCGTTTGAAAAGCCTCGAAAGGATGAGAAAAGTTTGTCGCGTCGTAAACGCGAATGTTCTGCGTGACAGCGAGAATCTTTCACGGAGATTACGATCCTGTTTCCTCACAGTCATCAGTTTACTATTGCAATATGGGTAATCAACTGAGAACACGATATGCCTTATCGTATGAATCATTTTCTTTTTCACTCTATACTATAGTTTGTAATTATTTATTTGTACTGTTCATTGTATTCATATCTTTGTGTAGCAATTAGTAGTTTTGAAACTGTTCATCTTCCAATATTCATATAATTATTGATTCCCAATTTTTATTTCCTTAATTTTCCTTTTCGTGCATATGTAAAATAATTTCCTTCCTGTTTAGAAGTATGTGTGCAAGAGTATGTGGAAATCTACAGAATAATCCATATACCAGATACAGCTTGTAACAAAATTAATTTTACTAGTTTGCAACTGTATAATTGCTTGAATCAATTTCACAATATAAATCAAACTTTTACAGTGATAAACCGAGATATACTGAAAGACGTAATTCATCGTTAACAATATATGAATAGAAATAAAAGACGTGACGGCAAGTATGGTTTTTTTTTTTTTTGCGCAATCTGCATCGCATATTCCACGATTGAATATATGGAAGTGTGCCCCAGGATGTATCTGACACACGTTGATTGTGACGAGAATACATTTTCTGACATTTATTCGTAACCACTTGTCTCTCTGTCTATCACTTTTTATTCTCATTCTCATTCTCTCTCGCCATTTCTCCATTTCCCATTCTATTTCGCTCTCTATTCTCCTCATTCGAAGCATTACAAAATTTCATATACAATATAGGGTTTGAACTTATTGGATTTACGAACAATATCGAAACGCAATTTTGCTCGTTAAATTGCTCGAAACTCTATTTCTGCATGCGATAACAATTACTAATCGGTTGATAACTTATTAATGTTTGGATATAATCTCGCATATAATATCGGAACTTTTGACCTCATTCATTCATATTGAGTTGTTGTTACCATATAATAAAGTTAGTGCCACAAATGAACTTGGTCAAATCAAGTTAATAATAGATTCAAGTTAATCATTCCAACATTGATAGACCGAGCTATATATTATATGTATAAACGTAGTTACCCAATCAATTCTTGTATACACATATTCACGAAATAGTTCATAATTGTCTGATAAAATTCATATTTCAAGATAATTATCGAAATTGTTATCAATATAGCATTCATTTGAATGGTGAACCACACAATATATAATATGCTCATCGAGAAATGTGTATATATTTTGGTTATGCAAGTGAAATCGGTGTGTGTATAATTAAACGCAACTGTGGTTGTTTGTGCGATGATCATTTTGAGTTGTATTTTGTGGACACGCTAACATATGAATGACTATGACGGCTCATAGTGAATTATATGCAGCAAATATATCTATTGACTGCTAATCTACAAACGAGAGTAATCGAACCATGAATGCATTGATTCTGTACCGTAGAAACGGAATCTGAATAATTAAATATCACGGCATAGAATTGCATTGCACAGTCGGGTTTCTCCATTCTTCTTCAATTTTCCTTTCTTTATCAATTCATTCAATAGCTCTATCAAATTGCGGAAATATTACGATACCTAATTGTATTGATAGTCTATTGAAGATAAGAATATTAAATTGGATATATTGAATCAGTGAATTTTGTGGAACATTTTCATGAAACAGTCAATGTGAGAATTTGTTTGTACGATTTTTAAAAGTGTCTGTAAATTGTTTCCATATCGAAAACGATCAGAGATACAATAAAATCGTGTATTAACTCTTTCGTAGAGTATAAAATTTACAATAAGAAAGTTTATGACAACCTCATTCTAAAATCAAAAGTTGTTGTGAGTGACGCCTGCTAAACAATTATCCTGTCATAATTAATAATTGTATCCATTTAATCATGGATTGTAGGTGACAATTGTGCCTTTGAATTAATCATTCAAACGTATATAGGTATGGTCCATCTATAGGACGAATACACACCTGATAATGGGACTCTGAACTGAGATCTTCAGATGACGATGATACTTCATTGACGTTGTTGACTGAGGCCCTCGGCCAATTTTCATTTCAAATTTCGTATCTTCTGTACTATCTTACAATATTAAATCTTCAATCAACAATAATGTCAATTGTCCATTAAATTTTAAAATGGTTTTTATTAAATCGTAGTTTACGAACTTTTGTTTTGCGTGTATCAATAATTATCAGGTCAACCTCAAAGACCACCATGAGGTACCAAATCAATGCATGCAGTCATTATGACTTGATCTAAAATCTTTGTGTTATCAATGAGCCAAGGGATATAATTCCAATATGATTGCTCCTGGTAAATTCAATCCTCTGAGAGTCTGTATAAAATAATACATTAATTATTATTATCCGTATAGAAGGCTTCATATCATAGTTTAAAAGTAATAACAAGTGCCAGAATATGATAAAAAACTACGGAAAGTGTATGTGTGTGTGTGTGTGACAACCTAATCCCTATCGATTGACCGGACTCGTTTGTGAATATGGTCGTCTTTGAGACGTCAGCAAGTGTCATGCAAGTTTATGCGCAGCAAACGGCTTGATAAATATGATAAAGAATTATGATGTAAAAAATATAATAGAATATCTAAAAGCAGTGGACCATGACAATCAGTTTCGAAGACTTTCGTTTGTTATAATGATCCGATCATTTCAGTTTACCACATCGTATTGATTATTTTTGGTTAAACATGGAGTGTAGTGTTACAAAATTTGCAATACAATTTGAAAATTATGATGAAACAGAATGAAGAAAGAATGAAGTAATGGAAAATAAATTTATATCTAATCAATATCCGAAGAATTGATTGTTTGGGATCAATTGTCCATGACTTATTTTCCGCACAAGACAATGATATAATTTTACTTTTTAACCTGTATTTCATATAAATTGTCACAAATGCCATTCGCGCATTGGATTAACAAGTCATTAAACTAATGAATTTAAGCCAACGAAAAAATTCATGAATGACTTGACGTTACTTCACACAGGTACATGTCAAACACTCACGATTTCGAACTGAACTCAGTGAGATATATGGATAGTAGATAATTAATTACGGGTCATTGAGGGCGAATATTCATTGAACGAAAGTTAAATCCTGGAATCTCCAACTTCTTTATTGATGAAGTATTCAATGCATTTCTTGTCATCGAGGTAGTTAAGCAGAATATCAAGGACGAGCTCTTTTCCAACGATAATTGGTTGAGAAGGAAAAAAATAAAAAAAGAAGGGTAAGATAACATATATAGCTGGAAGAATGTAAACGAGCTCGGACCTCTTTGGAACATATCATTTGATCTCTATGGAAAAAAGTGGATGAAAGAAAACGAAACCATTTAGCATTTACGGTTGAACGCATAATGCAACGTTGACCTCGTCGTGGGCAAAATGCCTAGTGCGATAACTTGTCTCTATTCGACTAACTCACTCGGTAAGTCACAGACTTGGTCGTGAATTTGGAATATTGACTATTTATTTCGTACAGTAAACATAATATTAAAATAGTTTTTCACACAATTTATAAATAATATAATTAAACTATGAATCATTTTTAAACCCAGTATATAAGAATTAATTTTTTAATAAGTGACTGTTTTGAATATTTAATGAATTATTATAAAGAATATTTTTTGGCGACCCAAGCAATTTGGCATCTAAGCACTTTGTAATTACAGTATTATTAAACATCTGGTGTCGAGCTTTGGATATATAAAAGCGAGTGTGCGACATCCTGTAATACTCATTTGCCAACAGAATTTTGTATGTAATTAAAAAAGGAACCATGAATCGCGAAGTATTTATATATAGATGAATTTTAATGTTAAAATTACATTTTAACATCAGTCACCTCGTTAGGCCGCTCGAGTTCAATCACACTGACATTCATTAGCGTCAGTCACCCAGTTGATACGTGAAGATATAGCCTTTATATGATTGACACGGTCGATCATTAAATCCTGGCTGCAACGAAATCCGGTTCCTTCTTCCATGCATATACCATTCATGTACTATCATGTATTGTTCGTTCATCATACACTTCGCATTGATGGTATGCCCTCATTTATATTTTCATTCCCTACAGATTTCATTCTCATTCTCCTTTTTTCTATGTCAATCATCATCATCTCAGTTTGATCCTTAGAGGTGAAGGAGAGTGAGTCATGATGACATACTTGTATACGTGCAATTTTTGCCCTTTGGAAGCTTATTCTCATACATTCTTCTCTACAATGGAAGTTTGTTCAATGAATTTCTTGTGGAAATAAATAATTATAACTTTGTATTGCTTTGGAGAATTTTTATTATTTATTTGATACATTGAGAAATATCTTTAACGTAATGGACGATATTTCTTTTCGCGTGCATTTATAGATGAACAATAGTGGATGATTATTTCTCAATGGTATCGATCGAGAAATGAAATGTTAAAACGCGCCATAAATCTTCAAGTTAAAATAATAAAAAGATGAAATATGAACTTCCGTTGTATGGAATCGGTGCTCAATTACAGTTCTGAAAAATTTATATTGCGAGTCAAATGAAATTTGTATATCACGAATTCATTCTCAATTTTCAACATATTATTTTGAGTAAATTTCTGAAAAAAAACACATTTGGAGTTTGAGGTTAGCAATTGTTGAACTTCATGTACTTGACTACAAACCTTCATAACCTACATGTTTTTCAACTTATAAAGGATATCCGTCCACGCACTTGATGTAGAATATTATAGAAGGATGACAGATGGAAAAAAACAAAATTATTTTTCCATCTGTAATGTAGAAATACCCTCTCAACATATTTTTCCAACTCATTTTCCATGAAGTGTTTGTCAGCTTAAAATACTCATCTACTTCACTACTTATAACGTATTATCATACATAAATGAATATCAAAAATGAAAGTGACAGCAAATCCTGCGGAATGCTGAAATGTGAATTCCATATTCACATTTGTAATGGTTAAACGTGGATTATTTCAATTTAAAACAAAAAAACATGTATATATGCTTTGTGTAAACAATTAACGATGTAAAATATCGTGAATTTTGAGTTTTATATACGATATTATGTTAGCTATAGAGTCAATTTCAGTATCACGAAGCAAATAACAGTAACACTGAGAAATTGGATATGTATAAAACTTTTAGGATAACTTAAGACGAAAACAAGCTGATAGGTCATAAGTTGGGAGGAGTGAGGTGTTCTGATTGGCAATTTCTATACACTTCGATTATTAATTAGAGTTCCTAATTATGTGTATATGAGATCGAAATTTGGCAACGATACGATCGTTACTTGTGGAGTCATGTCCACGAGAAGTTTTGAATGATTCCCAATTTAATTACTGGCCAACTTCTCGCAAATCATTGCAAATCAACCGCAGGTATCAATCAATTCTATTTGTTGTTATATGAAAGAACATTCAATATCGCGTAAAATGACATCCAATGAATCTGAAATAAGAAGCAAGACCATTAGACCAATTGTTCAATTTTCCTGTAAAATTTCGGAAAATAACATCTCACACGAAATTGTTGTAATATTTGTATGGCAGTATATAATAAACCTTGAGATATATCTCGTGAATCAACATCCACTTGGAGAATATGTGAAATTTAACAAGTTGAATAATATTTGGTAGAGAATTTACGCTTTATCGTTGATACCTTTTAATACGGATAGTATAAACACGTATATACAATTTGTTATGATGGCAACTGAGCTCATGATTCACGCGCTGGTTAACTTGTCTTATTTACCGGTTTTATATAATAATTTCCAACTTTCATTTTTATAATATAAAATTCATAAGCAAATATGATATATTTATATATTCCATTTATTCTACAGGTTGAATAAACTTTCATAAATCTATTTGAAAAACAGAATAACGAAAATTTAGAAGTGAAGCATCACGTTGACCTACACTGAGAAAAAAAATTGTTATAAAGTATCATGATATTGCAACACGATTATACACATAGTTACAGTTTATATATGAACACATTGGAAATAAATGTTGCAATAACATAATTTTGTGATTTTATACTTATATTTTACTCAATTTATGCTATCGTTTCTTTCACAGTTATATATGTATCGATTCTGCACTGCACACAGCTTTCGATTCTGTTCATTCATATATTCTTCGTGAATTGGAAATAAAAAATTAAATGAAAAGATATTCATCAGAGAGCTTGTGATTTGCAGGTATAAAAAATTGCTCATCCCAACTACTCGGTATGACGATGCGTGCAAGAGTGTTTCATTCATTCGTATAACGCATCGTGTCGCTCCACGAATTTCTCTCAAATCTCTCACATTATATATCATTATAACTATATGAATTTGTAGTGAATTTTTCGGAATTATATGTACATGTATATTTCATGTTGACTTGATATATGTAGAATTAATTTGTGATAAATGTTCACACACAGAACCTCAAATATTTGTTGAATAAATAAAAGCTTTCCTTTATTGGCAAGGTAAAATTTTTTAGGGACCTCTGTTCATTCTGATTATATACTACGAATGGATATCATTGAGGTTATGAACATTTTTCCTGCGGCGTTGCCTACACTTATGTGCGAATGCGGATGATATTAAAGCCCAGACGAACTGCCCATTGATCATTTTTCCAATAATGAATTTTACTCCTGTAATCACATCCCAAAAAATTATTATTCCACAAAGATAATTGTGAGCGAAATGAAACTAATTGTTCAATGTAAAAAGCTATTCATGAATTTATTATGCATGTACTATTATATAAATTTAATAATTAGAGAACAATTCTAATTTTATAGATGACAAACTTCACTATGGAATTCTAGAGGGAATGTGGTCTAGTCTCTGTGAGGAAAAGTCGGTCTGCCAATGCACCAAAGGATAAAGTGATAACATGATAACACAAGAAAATATATGAAAAGCATAATCACCGACGTCCGTGGTTATGAGGGCTGGAGCGCTAATCTCATAACTGTTTGCGAGAGGGAGGTCGCAGGTTCGATTTCTAGACTGAGAAGTGTGGGTTTTTTATTTTTTTTTGACTGTGTGAATATTGCACGTATTGCCATGGGAATTGTCCTGGTAACCAGCAGTATCTACTATGGGTTTTTATATAGTTTTCATCCCACTCATGTGCGAATGCGCAGATATATATAAATAAAAAATAGCGTCCTATACTGACGAGCGAAAATTATGAGCATATAAGATATGAAGAACTATAGAGAAAGATATTGTTAAACAGCCACAGTACAGATACATGAGAGAACAATGAATGATTATTTAAACAAAAGTATGTGAACATTTGAGACAATGCAACGAAGACCACATTTTACAAAACACGAATAGATATCTATCTTTTTCTTCTTTCACTTGAGTCGAAAAATGGTGGACTTGATAATTATTGAAATGAACAGTTGTTTACTTGAATAAAGGCAGTCTGGTTCGCATTTGTCATGATAGACTTTCTCATATACATTTGTTCAATTGTACAAATGGAATTAAAAAGGTACTATTCCAAATTATATAAATAAATGAACACAAAATAGAATTATGTACTTGTCATGAGACTTTGGAATTGCCAACATATGACAACATTTATTCCATGCCACAATCTCATCAGAACGTATATTCATTTGTATTTATTCAATTTTTACAATTGGGGCGCAAATAATTGTGGTTTATGAGACAAAATCACAGATGCAGGCTTCATATGCGTTCAAATCCTATTGTGGTGTTATGTTATACATGATATTGCACAGATATGAATATCAAATGGTGACTTTAAACAAGTTTTCTGCAACAAGACAACAATAATATAATTAAACCACATTTATCAATATTTGTAATGACAAGTTAAGATTAAGAAAAGCTCCTAAATTATTTCCTCGAATTGATAAATCAATAGTAGCTAAATTTAAATACAAAATTGTTACTGTAAATATTTTTCATTATATGATTTCATTTCTTTTAACGATTAGCGGATTAGAATCGTCATGATAATTTTATTTGCTAAAAGGGATACTTCTAATATTCAATAACAAATATATTGTGATGTATTATTGTTTAACATTGATACATCACAAAGTCACCTTCTACATAACAAAATGAAAGCTCAATATTTGTAAATTCAATGTTGCATTGCGTCACTGGATTGTATACTTCATGTGCACGCGTATAGTGTGAGAGGATGTGTAAAAATGAATGTGTGAAAGCAGCATATAGGCTCGTCGAACAAGGCTTTAAGAAGCTTTAGGAGCGCTCTGGTACTACACTCTGGATTATGTACGATTCAATGCTCCCAATCCTTCGAGACGGTGTATGACGTTTCATGATAGTACTGGCGCCATCACTCGATCGTGCTTTCAATCTGTATATACTTCTGTATATATATATTGAGTATATACTCGAGAATATATACCCTATCTAAATTCATGAATAAATAATCTTTATCTCTGCATCAATCACGTTAAAATGTTGTCTTTGATAAGTAAATACATTTAAATGAAATATGTATGGATACTTGAGTATAATTTTTCTACTGTTCATTCGTATATTCGTCTGCAAAGTCTACCAAATTTCTGATATATATATATACATACTAATAATGTGATAATATCAATATAACGATGTACAGGCGAAACTATAATCGATAATAATGAGTGTGTTGAAGTTTGTAAAGTCATAGATGCCAATTAATTCCTCTCTGAGGACTTCGTTAAACTTTAAATTAACGTCGCGATAGTGCTTGTGCGGTATATACTCGGCGATTCCTCGCGAGACTCGGACCTCACGAAATGATGGAAATAAAGAAAAAGCTGAGAAGTGAAGTGACTAAGAAGAGAATGGATGGAAACCAACACTAAAGTACAGAAGGAAGTAGAGCGAGGCAAAATCCTCGACTATTACCAAAGAACCTCTGTTCTATTCGTACGAACAGTAACGTAGCAACTTTCACGAGTTTTCTTTAACAAGGATCCACGGCTCCTGAAGTTGTATTAAGTCGATATTACTGGGTTGCCGCGTCGTTCTTGCTTCCAATATTTATTTTTCTCCAACTCGTAATATATAGCCAGTTATCATTTTTTTTTTTTC
Source organism: Zele albiditarsus (assembly GCA_958496275.1). Lineage (NCBI taxonomy): Eukaryota > Metazoa > Arthropoda > Insecta > Hymenoptera > Braconidae > Zele > Zele albiditarsus. Next base: position 2,446,511 of record OY292411.1, read on the forward strand.
CCCCCCCTTTTTCTTGACGTTTCGTTTCTGTATATAAATATATACTGCCAAATTTCACCATAAATTGTGGAGAATAATGGAATGAAATCAAGAGAATATGTTGTTCCAATATGATTTGTTTCATGAATACAGTTCGAGTTCCCTTCAATCGCAATACAACAAAATTTTATGGTACTATTTTTCGTCACTGGCGTTTGGCACATTTTGCGTTATAAAAACTATATATCTATACCTATATATTCATGATAGTCTGTTATTCACTTATATTTGCAATCACAAAAATTTTTCAATGAAAAATTGATGGAATATTTTTGAATATGGAATATATATTTTTTATTATTCAAATCCCGGTGAGAGTCGAACGATAAAATAGTTTTATCATCAAATCGAATTACAAAAAAAAAAACGAAAAAACAAAAAAACAAAATACAAAAAAAAGATAAAAATATCCACGGAAAATTATTTGTTGGTTGGGATAACAATTTCAAGTCCCGGGAGTTGTTTTTGTACACTGGGTGTATTTACACTATTTCCTGGATTTTTTTTTTTTTTTTTTAATTTTTTCTTTTATTTTTTCCCTTTTTATTTGTTCTTTCATTTTCATGCATATATGGAGCGTATGGTTGTGGCTAAAGGTGGAAAGGGACACAAACGAGATAGAGGGTGCAAGGATAGAGTCGTTAACGCAAAGTCCCTCGTTCGCATCCAGTCGAGTGCTGCATACGAGCGCGTTGCTCGTTAATATCCTTTAACAGCTAAACATATACGCAGTATATATAGTCGTGCTCGAGAGCTGTGAATGAATTTAGGATTGTGATGCCCACATCCATGAATATATTCCTATAATTTTATAAACACATTCGACAATGCACAAGTATGTGCATCGTCTTCATTTGATTGGATTGATTAATAAGAAATAGAAAATGAAATGAAAGGAATAATAATATAACAGATGATAGTTGGTTAGACACGAATAGAATTGTACGTGCAAAATAGGAGTTTTCATGATCAACGATGAATCTCTTTTTCTTTGGAGCTCAAATAACCTAACACTGAAACAAGTTACGTGATTCACGTTCATTGGAATCTATCGGTTAATCAATTCGGTGTCGTATATTTGTACACGGCAAATCTGAGTGCCTGAAGTCACGTGTGTATATTGTATTATATAATACAGTTTATACACTTCTAGATTTTCAACGTGACTGAATGAAAGTGTATTATTTCAACTCATATAGTTGCATTCTTTTGCACAATATTGTGATAGAAATCATTGTTTCACATTAAAAATATAATACTAATAGTGTTTCTTATTTTTCATTAAAATGAAGAGAAGAAATTGTATACGCTGAGTGGTCACTCGAACTAGAGATGCTGTTTAGCTTTAGTGATGGTTCGAGTCATATCTATATGGTGAAGACAATTCTGCGATTTGAACATATTTGAAAAGTTTCCAAAGCATGAAAAATACTTATTATGGATTATTTTAGCGTGCTAAATTTTAGATATGGTGTCCAATCTATTTATTTAATTCTATCACGTAAGGTTTTCAAGATATGAAAGTGATAACAAAATCTGATGAAATTTATTCCTTATTTGCAAGCGCAAAATTTACTTGCTTCTACTGAATAGGAGAAATGTATAGTATTTGCTTTCATCACGTTTAAATATTGAATAATGTTCCTTACGAGAATGGCAGATTTATTAAAGTAGTTAGATATTCAGTGCACTGCAGGCTAAAGTATGTTATACCTGTCTTAAAGCATTGTAGTTATTCGCAATACACTTAGAGGTGTGTTAATTTTCCATACATAATCCTAACCCTGTGGTTATTTTCAATACACTTGGATTTGCAGTGTGGTGGTGAAAAAATGTCTAAGCTGGTAAATAGATGATCAATTTATCCTCATTAGCATATCTGAGAAAGCTCACATGATGGAATTTTTTCAACATTTTTCACATTAATCAACACGTCAAAGTTGGGAAAAAATAGTTAATAGATTTCAGACTATTTCCCACCCTGTAGACCTGTGTAGTCATTTTATATTTACAAATAGGGAAGGAATTACCATTCACCTTTTCTTTCTATTCCACAGATATTTCTATAATTATCCAGACGTATGAATGTACGGTATTCAAATAACTATTCTGTTATCAATATAACGTCATGTTTTAGTTGTATAATTATTATAAACAACAAACGTCTTGTTTTTTTTCAGGTGCATTATCACTGGTGTGTTCACTCCTCAATATGTCAAGCGTTGTCGAGTGATTCCGGTTTCCAACAATTGTATCTGTGCTACAATTCGGCATGTTAATTATAAACATACTTCAAATACTTATTATATTGATAAAATGTATTGATTCAACACACGAATGATTGAATATCATTACGTGTTTCTGAAGTCTGTTGAAGTTATACACCACTACCATCATCATTGTCATCATCATTCTGATCCTGAAATTTTAAAGAAAATTATAATACACATGAACAACAACAACAAAAAATGGAAATGAAGAGGCTTATAAAATGCAATATAGAATATATATCAGTCAATTTGGAAATGTATTGGTGGTTGCTATGCAGTAGAATACATCAGTGGGAATATTCATTTGTGCAGCAATATTGATCGCAATGTTACGAATAAAACAAGAATTTCATATATCGACTTTTATCATTGAATACGTATATGTATTTCAGATGGGCCACTTGCTCTGTCGGCATTCACAGCTCGCACCACCGGAGTTGTTACATATTCACGAATTCAATATTCAGAGTAAGCCGATCACTGAGAGAAATAGACGTTCAAGTTAACTCGCTTGGAACATATTCTTCTATACCCATATGCATGTAGTGAAGCATGAGTTAGGATTGAGCTCCCAAAGTTTTACTTTTACTGTTGTGAATTTGACGTGGTGTCACGAGCCGTTAACACACCTGCAATATTTACACTCGTTGAACAAACAAAATTAAATAGAGAGTGGCTAATATGAATTCACGATTTGAAACAAGTTGTTGAACTTCTATCTCGTGCAATGTCACTTGCAACTTCTGATGGAATATGATACAAAAATGATGAAAAAATATTGAAACAATGTTATTTTTTACGTGTCAAAATACATTCTATCATTTTTAAAATACCAAAATTCCAAAGTACGACCCATCTGTGTACGTGATATAGTACAGTGCTTACGGGTAAAAGCTGCTGCAAATTGTCAGAAAAATCTATTTCTTTTATCTTTCGCAGCTTTTTAAATGTAAATGCTTTGAAAAGTATTTGAGCCAAATTTTATGTCGAGATTCAAACAAATTGTAAGAGCTGTAGGACTATCAGTGGAGTGGCATCGTGTACCATATTGAAACTTTGACTATACGTTTTTCTCAAAACTATTAAACTGTATAGCTACCGCTGCACGTATAGCTATGCATTCAATATACATTCAATGTATCATTTTTTATACAAAAGACGATAGAATTTTTGAAAATCCATACGAATAAATATATAAATTATATATTTCTTTACTATAAATATAAAGAAACTCTTTCTTTGTGGCTGACTAATTAGTCTGAAGCTACATTGTTTCGATATCATCGGAATTTTTGTGAACAGACTTTGACTCATAATGTTTCAACGACATGATATCGTAATGCGATTTAGCACATGATAAAATTTCTTATCATATTGTGTATATGTATTGACCAAAGTTCATCTTGAAGATGTATGCAAATGTGATTTCTCGCAACGTTGAACATTCTTCGCAATTTATTTATCTTTTGAAACGTGATGGAAGTATATTTGTGGTAAGAGCAAGTTTTCATTCGTCTCAGCGTCGACTTTCCCGTAATCCGTTTTTTTTTATCTACGACAGAAAGGTGATGTTATGTATAGGTTTGGTGCAAGAGATTGTAGTATGGGTGTATGTATGCTTGAATATCCGTCTGTGACCATTCTGTTCTTAAATGCTCCAAGTAATTTCAACGCAATTTTCCCCCAAACGTTTTGTTTATCAGCACACTTTTTTAAGTTCAATTCATTTGTCAGGGACCATATTATCCAACACAAAAAATCCCACAAGGGAAAAAATCATCAAACAGAGAAGCCCGTTCTTTTGTTTGATGATTTTTGTATATAGGAAATTTTTGGTAATAGGAAATCAAACATGCTACTATTACTACAATAATTCAATACTGTCTCATATGTATACACTGTGACAACTCCAAAGCAATAAAAAATATGATTATTTATTGTAATTATTCACCACATAATTATAAAATTTTATAAGCTAGATAACAAATACTCCAATAGCTCAGTGATCAAAACGTCTGAACGGAGTTTGTAGAAGTTATTGCTGGTACGAATCCAGGTTATGATTTATATTTCTCTCCAGTCTCGTGTAATTATTCTTCAGAAATTTCACATACTTATGATCATGACAATACATCGTTGACTTTATTTACATTGGAATAAAGAGTAAGACATTTAAAAGAAATGAAAAGAAAAAAACAATTACTGAAATGTCATTGGAAGTTTTTAAAAAACAGAAAAAATCGAAGACACTTTTCCCTGATGTTTATTATAATTAGAATACAAAGAATTAGTAGATAGACAGTTTGACATTGCATTTATTAATATGAAAAATATATGATGAACGATGTTATCCATCAAGCAACAAGTTTTGAGATATATTAAATTCTTATATGCCAGATACATTATATTGCTGATTGATTAACAAAGTTTAGGTTTTATCCAGGCTACCGTTTTCAATATAGTATTTTTAACTTATTAATGAGGAATACGTATAGATACGTGAAACTTCAGTGATGAGATCTGCATGATATGATTTTTTTCCTTTCGGATTTCACATCATGTATAGTGATAAAGGGAAGCATGGAATTGGTGAATACAAAAAAATATAAGCGTGTTGTCGATTCATTCGTCCCTTTTACCTGTCTGTCCCTGTTTTTGCTATTCATCCTTCGTCAGATTAATTGATATATTATTGATTAACAACTTGATGTTAAAGTATTTGAATGAACTGAAAATTTACTTATTCTATCCTCGCGCAGGTAATACTATTCTACCCTTCATCCCTTGATTTACTACGATATTTATCCATCGCTCCTTGTCTTGTTAATAATTCACACTAGTTACTTTTTCAATTACAATTCCACCATTTTATTAAAATCCCAATATATCCTAGTTCTTTTCTCAGGTACATTCATTCCCATCGTGAAACAAGAAATAAGTTTTTGAACATTTAACCACATTTTGCAATCTCCATTGTCTGTTTTTCAATTTCTTTTTGCATCTAATATCTTTTCAACCAATCACCATTCATCTCAATGACTCAATTTTAAGTCTACATAAAAACGCTGAAGTTGAAGTTTGTACGGTTATTGAAATAATAATCATCATAATAATCTCTGTGAGATGCGCAAGACCAACATCGTCCTATCTTTCAACATAAATTGAATATATAAACGATAATTGAGACAGTAAACTATTGTCCTCAATTAACCGAACTGAGCAATATATAAACTATATAAGTAGATATTATATGACGCAAGATTTATAGTTACGTGGCCACTCTCAGCATAGCTAATAAGATAAGAAACTTGGAAATGTATACATAATAATGGAAATGACTCATGTCATTGATACACTGGAGAAGAAAATAATTTGATATGAAAAATTTTATTAAGTTATTTTTTCCTAGTGTATCATCTGAAAATGATTCTAAAAGTATATACAACTACGATAATGAATATTTTGGTCTACAATAATCCCAACTTTCTCCTGTAGATTTGTCACAAATGTGAATTAAATTCACTAGTGATTAAAACCTGAGTAGGGCCAGACGTGAAATTAGTTCAGTGGTTGCAAGGTATAAATATCGCTTCGATCCAGCCAAGAATTTACAGAGTGGTTATCGTTCTCACACGCGTTTATGGAATTTTAGTTGAATAGTGTCCACGATACATTATCACTTTCAAATATATAACGAACTAAGAATGCAGTGGATACTCAATAGAAAATTTAGACGAAATTTTATGACATAAGATAAATAATTTGTCATTTTTATGGCCATAGTTATTTTTTCGAATAGCAAAAATGTTTAAATTACATTTTTATTTGTAATGCACTAACAAGAATGATATGGAGGAATTATTCGTTACAGAAGTGGCAAGATTTAGTGAAATATTAATATCCCACTGAATTTGGATTTTTTGTTTGTTGCCCAAAACATATTCATACCTTTCTGATATGACAAGTGATGGCCCAATGGTAGATGAATCATCCACACCGTGATAGCACGTACCATATGAATTGATTTTTTTAAAGCATCATACACAGTAAAGACGTGCACAGTACCAGATGGAATCCCTTCTGAAGCGAGGGTCATGTCTCCTGGGAAAAAACATGTCAAGGCAAAATTTGTCAGTATCTTCCATTCTGATCCTCCCAATAAAACTTCGTACACACACACACAGGCATATATATATATATACATATTATACAGACTTTCATACACATCAAATCTCAGTTCAACTCCACAGGTCCGAGTCACCTTCTCAAGAGGATTGTTTTTTCCTAACAATTTTCCTCTCGTCTATATCATTTTTCAATAACACGTCGCCAGCCGTGACACCATAAGTTTTTATATCACACGAACAATTCGAATATATAACAATCTTGCATTCATATTCGATGACTCGACAATACAGTGTGAAATGATGAAACGTTTATATGATCATTGAACAAATTAGCGATAACATGATTTGAGCGACAGACGAACGACAAATTTCAATTTAGACGAAATTCCCAATGGTAGTATAGTACAAGTGCACAAATTCACCGGTTGACCTCGATTATATCGACACGTACATATATACAGTACATAGCTGTTCACTACTACTCGATAGATATATGCAATTGTACTTGGTTGGTGGTGGTGGTGGTGGTGTGAGTGTCCTGCAGGGGATAGGAATTGGGGACTACTCGGCATTTCTGTCACTTCTCGACTGTGGAATACGTTTAGTATAGAGATGCACATTGCCTCCGGCAGGGACGCGTAACACGCGATTCGTTTCGACGAACGAGCCGACCCTTGCCTTCCATGTTCATGTGCCTCGAGCTGACGTTGTAATTTCACACTGCGTGAGTCCTACAAGCTCCATTATGTCGTGCGATACCAGCCAACCTCCTCCTCCCGTTGTGCCAACCTTATACTATACTCAGACATCTCGTCCAACAACATCCTCACTTTGCATCACATACATCTCGCCTTTGCGTTATCTCTCTTATTGATATTTATATCAAACATATACACATGTTTTATTTTTATTACAACATCCATGTCATGATTATTATAGTTATGGCAATTTTTCTTCACTGTATAACACATGAATATATTTTCATGAATATATAATTGTATACGTATGATTTTGTATAGTTATTTTCATACTTTTTTCCTTGGTAGTTATCAATTACTTTGATTTGTGACAGTGGACAAATAGTGGTGTTTTTTATTTTACGGTCGTTTGATTATTGATCTATATAATTTAACGATTCATGGAAATACAATTGTATGGTTTGCGAAATTATACAAATTTGTGCTTGAATGAGAAACCTCTATAATATATAGGATCTATATATTGTAATTAAGAGAGAAATCTAGGTTAGGAAGGTTAACAATAGAAGGATCTTTCAATGTTTTTGTTTTTTTTTTGTTTCACCAAATATTATTCCACTTTTTGTTAAAAATTACAGTGGATTTGTAACATATTTGAACGATATGAATCAATGAGATGAATGGAACTGAATTTCAAGTTTTTGTCGAGTTTAGTTGTCGGTGTATCAATGGAGTTGTCTGTTGGAGAAAAATGTGGCAAACTTCAACTCTTCATTGAATTGAAGGTGAAAAAACACGAGACAATTCCAAATCGTCAGGAAAGTTCAACGTTGATAAAGTATAAGAAAAAAGTGAAAACAAAAGAGAATGTAATAATTATAGGACTCACAACAAGAAGTTATGATTTTCACGAAATAAAATTGGTTTATTTATGCCCAAAAACTCAACGCGTATTTTTCTTTCAAATCATTGAGTTCATGTTGAGTTGTTGATAATGACTTATTAAAGAGCAGCCTCAGAAAATCAGTTAATCGAGAAAATTGAAACCAAATTACTCTGGGCATTATCTGAAGCCAATGAGCAGGAAGATGATGGTTATCTGACTTTATAAATGATTAAATAAACGGAAAGTGAAATTAATCAGCACATGGGTGAACAATTTGTCTCAAAAATATTTTGTTCTATCATTTAATTATGAAGTATTACGAATCACCCAATTCGTATTGTGTGTCAACTAGGCACGAATATTACTGATGAAAAAATATATTACATTGAAATAATATGAAGCATGGATTTATCCAAATATACAACTCGATGAAAGGATATTTTATTGAGAGTAACTATTAAGAACTAATTTGCCCATATTCCTCGTCAGATGTATATCAAACGTATTTATAGGTGAAATTTACATTTGAAACATTGCGCATAATTATACTTCAGTTATTCGATAAAACATGAGTACTCTGTAAATTCACTATCGATGCATGCAACAGTTGGCGTGTTAATTCTGCCACCAGTCAACTTTTACTCTTTGTGTTCGTGAATGGCATGTACTATCAGTCAGAGATAATTTCATTATACAGATATCACGAATAAAGGGTGTGCGTTACTTAACGATATTAAGCTGTCACTCAGATTTACTGCTCTTCTTATCTTCCACCATTGACATTCATTGACATGTGAATGCTGTTTGTTTCACTTTTTCTGTATAAAAGTTACAGTTATAAATGGAAATAATCAATCTAATATATATTGTATTGATAAATCTAATGTTCACATACATAGATCAATATTTTCAAATAAATATCAGTTCTATAAATTTGAACGTATGTGAAAATGTTTGTATGTCAAGCATGCCAAACTAAGTTTCGAATTAGTTTTAGTGAAACAATAACTCCAACTCTCAAAAATACCTCTGGCTTCTCCAATCTCCTTAATTATTTGATGACATATGAGTAATCGCTAGTGCAACAGGATCCTTTTTAGTAATGTGAAAGTATTTCTAGGTATTCCATATCAAGTGTTGACCTTATTCGAGTTCAATCGAGGTATCCTACAGTTATAATTAGTAATTGCTAATGGCTAATTTGAGGCGAAACATTGCAGCCACGACTCAAATAATAGCATGATATTTTCAGACATTACTGACCGGCTACACTGCGAATTGAAGTGTGTTATTTTATCACAATTTTATGTGTCACTGCCTGTCTCAAAGCATTGCAGTAATTTCTAACACTTTGGATTGTGTTAATTTTTCATACATAACCCTGTAGTTATTTTTATTTATCCGTCTTATTTTTGTTTGTCCGTCTTGGACTATCGTGAGTCGACAAAAATAGCTCGATATCAATGCTATCAATCACCCAACCTTGTGTTGTAATTATTATTATTCAATTTATTGCAATATATCAAACATATCACACACCATATTGTCATTACATATCAAAAAACAGCAGAAAAAGAATAAAAAATCCACATTCTCGAATTGAATATATATATATTTTTTATTGTAACATATCCAACTGTTGTGCAGGTTGAATGCTGCTTAGTTTTGTTGATCGATTGGTGTCCTCGAGTTCCTGTAAACTACACGTGTTTTATCCGCTTGAATGGTTCGTCCATACAAAATTATATTGATATGCGCGAATTTTATTCATATATTGTCGAATCAGATTTCATATTATTTAAATTTGTTCTCCAATTTTTATCTTGATTTTTCCAATATTTTATATCAGTACATCATGTTGTGATATGAATTGAAAAAAATTTTTATATCCATTTATAATTGTATTAAATTATTTTCCATATCTGTATAATAAAATATGACAGCTTATTTTTGTATTATATCGACATACTAATGTATGATACTTTCTCTCCTTTATTTTCGATATTTTTAATACCGTGCATTAAATTTTGATAAAGTGTTAAAATTTTCAAGTCCTGAAAAGGGTAGTGAGTGAAACCAACTCAATCAGATTCACTTGAAATGCATACAAAGCTTTCACAATAATACCATAATTCCAAATAAATTGGGAAAAAAAATTTGTTCTTTTATTCCATTCTCGAGTATTCAGAAAGCAAAGTATCTTCCTTGTCTTCATTGAAATATATCCATAGGTATTGTTGGAAGTGCACTGCCCTGCTTATATTTCATGAGAAGATGATAATGTTCGAACAGTAGATTCATTGTTATGGTGTTTAGATATTAATTTGTATAAAAACTAATTAACCCCCAGCTGGATAACTATATTTCCCTCGATATTCTGGAGCGCATGAGTTAATTATCGAAATGAAGTTTCTCACGATCGTCAGGTTACGGTGTACTCTAGGTAAAGTATACGCATGATATATATAACCGCGACTGTTGGGAATCTCCGTTCGGCCTTTGGAACCAGCTATATTGGAGATTGAGTTATAGGAGGATATGAAACTTATATAACTTCTTCGTCCAGTTCGCTTTCTACCCTTACACATTTCTAGTTAATCACGATGCTGTAGAAGCTCCACTATAGTACCACATTTCGTGCTCGTTTGGAGGCGTAAAAAGTATTGAATAACTGGACGTATTCAAATTGCAGCTATTAGCTTACTGGGAAGTGTGGTAATGCCGCACGTGTTCATACATTCGACAATCTGCGTGAATACGCACGGATATGGCTGCCAACTCAACTAGCTCTTACCGAATGATTGACGTTGTTACCACGGTTTCACAGTTGATTAACAGTTTATTCTAGAAACAGTTCACAAACTTACTACATGTAGATAAAAAATAATGTACATAAATGAATGGTGAAATTTTCACTGCAAATTCAGTTGCCTCCAAACAGTTGGCAGTAGTTATTATCTACGACCATAGACCTATATTCTATACATGAAATTCATCAAACTCGCCTCATTAATTAAATTTAAATATAGATTGCAATGAAAATTTCCACTCTCGATAGTTGAAGTGAACTCATCATGTCAAATGCCAGCACAATCAATACATAGAACAAAACGATACACATGTCGCAGCACATTCAAATAAATGATGAATATTAATACGTTGTGAATTGACAGTTAACAATAATCCATAGTGTATGTATTTAGAAAGATTCAATAAATTATACACTCAATGGTACAACATGCACCCTCGATCGAATTCGTGTAAATTTTCAATTTTTCACAGTACAACAAGTAAAATTACGCTTGTTAGTTGAAAAACTGTTTGCATACGTTGTCGAATGGAAAATAAACGCTCGAGTGGTTCGTCACGTATAAAAATAATATAATAAAAAAACCATCAGCCATTTCATCACGTTCCGGCATGTAGTTTCAAGCTTGTCGAGCGGCAATTGTTGTTTTTTCATTTATCCATTTTATTAGTTTATTGTTACTACAATTTTCTAATTTTGTTCACCCGCAAAGGGTAGAATTTGATCACGTCCGTTTTTTTTTTTTTTTCCCCCGTTTTTCATTCGCCATTTTCAGTATATTATCAATGTGGTTCATCAAAAACAAAATCGCCATCCCGTTATCATATGATGAAATATATTATGGCGGTACAATCATCCGCTTACTGATGAATCGCGGTCCACTCATCAATTATCCCTGTTATTATATCGGAATACACATATTCATACAAGTACACGTTGTCAAATCTTTATTATTCAAGCGAGTGAGAAGAGATAATCCAAATTATGAAATAACCAAACACATTATATCTATTTTTGTTTATCGATGGCAAATATCAAAAGCAACCAGACAAAACCGATCGACGCGCCCACAATGATATAGATCTCGAGATTAAATTCAACTATGCCTCCAATATATATCTACATGCAAATATTGGGGAATTAAATATATATTTTAACGACATTGGTAATGCTCTACATACGGTGAGGTAGTTCTATTACATTTATTGTATAAATTAATAATATTCTGATAAATTAGAACATTGTAAACTTTCTTATAATTGATATTTTGTTTTGGAAAATTTTTAAGGTTGTTGTTTGCATGGAGGAGTCGGATTTAACCTACCCAAAATTGAAGCTGGCTCAAAGTTATTTTCTATGATAAAATCATAACGAATCGGGAAAATAAGATTGGTATAGCAGAGTAGAATAATTTTTAAATTAGTTCTCGAATTATTATAATGAAAATGTGGCGAAATCCAATCGATATTCATCGTGATTGTAAAATCACAGTAAGAATATAAATTATGGATAAATTAGACTAAAAAAACCATAGGCTACATGAAGAATGATTTACACAATGAGTAAATTATTTGAAAGATTCACATTTCCAATCCATATGAATGGCAAATGTTTTCAGAAGAATGTAATTGCTTGACGCACGAGCTAAAACAATCATTACATGTTATGCACAATGATCGCGAAAAATATAATTTGTAAAGATACAACTAGGAAAAATGTTCTTATCGTGGAGATTTTTTTATTTGGCAGTGTATATTTCACTATCAAATATGAATCATAAAGACTACTTTCCCCACGAAATCCATTTGTTATACGTAGTACTTTTTTTCTTCTCCCTTTCTCAAAACAATAGTCATATTAATTAGCTTATGATCAAAATTGTATCAAAAATTTGAATCCATAGCCAATTTTGCACTTGGTGATAGAACTACCACAAACATCATTTATATTAACCACAAATATGTAAATTGAATTTGGCGCAACTCCAGATCAAAGTAAGTTGGATAACCCCATTAATAACAAGTCAGTGTATTCGTGAAGCAACAATACAATGAGAAACTTTATGTTCAAGATAGAACTAGAGTTGCATATGTATAAGGTGCATGAAAAATATTATTTAATCATAAATGAATGTAATATTTGGGGGAAGCAATTCCATATCGATATCAACTCGGCCAAAAATATCAGTAACGTTAAATCAGTGCATTCTATTAGCTCTTCAAACTGGGAATATGAAATATATATTTTGACATGGCTGGAAAAAAAAAGGTGTGGAATTATGATTGTCACTGGTTTCCCATGATTTCAATTCAATTAATTATCGATATTATATTATAACTGCCACTTTGATGTGAAGTTCCTTTGAGGTTTTAACGTTTATCCGGTGTGGATACCATTTTCCTCTCAAAAAGTTGATGTAATCCACTACTTTTGTTCTTTGTCCGTATTGATATTTGCAGTTGATACCACATTGATATGATGTCATTCGCCCATATTTGACATTCAATTTAATTAAATGATGTTTCTGAACGCATGTGTTTATAGGAAAATTGTATATTAAATGCGACATCAATGTGAACAATTTATTCACGCTCTATTCATGATTATTCAAACAACGGTTGCAGTTTGATAAAATTATTATGCAAAGCCAAAGAACATTTTTTTTCAAATTCGAAGGATTATTTCTCTTTTTTTGTTCCATTTTCTCAGTGTACATACTCTCGAGAATATCTGTGTTCAATTTTCATGCCCAATTCTTAAAATAATACAATCCTCAACATCTCGGGATTTATAATCGTCTGATTTGATTGTCGTTCCCAAATGTTATCCGAAATTGCATTAGCTTCCAGGTTGCACGTAGTCATTATTCGATATTTTGGAAAGTATGTCTTGTAAATTGTCTTACTCATAATAATGATATCTACAACGTTCAGCTGTAGAGAAGTAAAAAAAAAAAAATAATGTTCTTTTGTTTATTTACAGTGGCTTTCCCCTCTCATTGTTTCTACTACAAAAAGTGCATGTATAAATACGTGTGTGAACTGACGCTGCTCATGATAAATATACAAATGTAAATCCGAATTGACAATCAATATATGTACGTATTTATTATGCATTCATATATAAATAGTCATGTATCTGTGAAGCTTTACAAAAATGATCAGCAGCCGGTGTGGAATAGTGGGAACCGCGTTAATCGCTTGGAATGCACAACTTTCGGCCAATGTCACATGCTCTGACCCTTGGTATACTTGCGTCACATTGCCATCAGATATCACATGTATTTATTCCAAACTAAATTCTGATAAAATAACTTGCAGAGATTTAACACCGCAGGTTCACTTGAACAAATTTCACCGCAGCCGCATGGAACTCTACACAGAACAAATTGGACCACAGTGTGAACTCATATGCATTTCGAATTCAAAACATTTTTAGTATAGATATGAAGATTAAAATATTTAGTAGAAATATTGAAGTTTTGAGTAGGATTAGAAAAAAAAAAATTGTTATTCATAGATAAGCATTGTAAATAGTGCAACAAATGTTTATTTATGTGTATCCATAATGTATAATTTGCGATAATGAATTTGTGAATCGTAGCCAGAAAAAGTTTAATATAGAAAAAGCATTATATATACTCAAATGTTCCAAGTTATCCGACTTTATCATCTGACTTGAGTGACAGACCACATTAACACTGTGACAGAAACTAATATAATAATATCAAGATTGTAGCATGTATCAAGTGAACTTCTCGAGTGGTGTAGAGTAATTTTAATGGCAGTACATGATAATACATAAAACATAGTTTTTGATTTTGTCATTGGAATGAGTGGATTACTTGAGTATCCAACATTTCACTAGACTACATATTAAAATGCTATAGTCATTCTATTGTTGAATTTATGTCATCTATATTATACTGAGCTGACGATGACCACTATTGTGAGATTTCGGACACGCGGTTGTATTATTGACAAAAGCCACAAGCTTGGTGAGATTTTGGTTCATGGGTTGCGTCAGTCACGTTCCATTCACAAACAAAATACAAACATAAATGAACAATGATATGAATCCATACTATATATTTGAGATTTTCGTTGAGGACTAATTATCGATTTTCAAGAATGTTCATGTTGCAGTGTAAATTCAGACGGATGCATGTAAAATATATAGTGCAGCGTTTCACCATGTTGACACTGTCTTTTTCAGTGATGAAAATTGTTTAATTTCATATTAAAGACGATATAATCGATATAGTCCACCGTTATAGAGATACAAAAGGGAACACTATTCAACTTATGTATTAAAAATTTAATTCTAGGAAGGAATAGTACCAGAAAAATTGTCACCATCAAAGTTGGCTGACACGAAAGTGGTGGACTCTTTAAACATAATTTCGAATGTGGAATTGTGGGATTTTCCACGTACATTCGTTTAAAATGTTTCCAATCAAGTACTCACAATCATATTGTATAATCGGACTCCATGAAACTGTTGATTGTACGGAGCGTGTCTTCACGAGTATTGATTGACTACAAACAAATGTTAGAATTAACTGCTGAGCAAAGCAACAGCAATTAGAAACTCAGCTTACATGTTGAGAAAGGATATAACGAAAATCGGTGAGCGGAGACTTGAATCATAAATTCGATAAAGCGCAAAAGGATTAATAATGATCAATAAGATATTCTAAACTGGATTAGTATTGAATATTATGATGAAGTCTTGGAGCTGAGTTCATAATCGAAAGCTCCTTAATAAGATCCTTATTCAGAGTACACCAACGAATGCTATGAGTAAAAGTAGAAAGGCCAGATACTTATGTTAATTTTTATACCATACTAAATGTTTGCAGCATTTTGCCATTTGTTTACACAATTATGTGCAGGTAATTTTTATTACCCATCGAATATGAAATTTCTGTATGGTATATTCTGTGGTTTTGCAGTGGTGCATTAAATGTGTTCCATTCTCAGCGCTATATTACGTTGTCTATGCTATTTCATACCATAAAGCAAATTACCAAATTTCCATTAGTATAATATCCCTCATAACACAACGTATATATATTATAATTAGAGATGGGGTGTTTGGACACCTTCATTGCTATTTGGCCAAAGAATTCTTTTACCGTAATTAACCTCACCTGAAATGTCAGAATTCAAACCGAGCAGTAATTTACATTGTATGAAATATTGGCCAATAACCATATTAGAATGATAAAAAAAGCGGCAATTTTATAGACCTTTTTCATTTTTTTGTAGCGTTTGTCATTCGAATTCATTTTCAGAAACAAATCAAGAATTTTTATTCAACTAAACTGACATCTTTAATACTCTTGAATTTTTTCTCCTTAAATCACCTGTGCAATGTAAATAACCGAATTACAGTTTAAGATGTGATCCAACGATGATACAATATGCTGCATAAAAATTATTGCGATGGTCCAATTTATTTTCACAATAATTCTCGACGAAAATGAATATGTGCATGCTAAAAATTGTCACACAGTGTACTATATCATTTGATATCTTGAATTGTCTTCTAGTTCTCTTCATTGTGGTAGTAATTTTTACCATGAAATTTTTACCGTGTAGTGAATAATTAAATCAGCATTCAAAAACAAAAATTTTTCTAAAAAAAAAAACTACATGTAACATCTATTTATAATATAGCCGTTGCTGTGTGGAGATATGTATTATATGTGATGGACAATATCACTTGTCCAAGTGTATAATGCAAGGCACCGCGTTTGTACTCTTGAGCAAAAAAAGATGAGCAGGACCAGACTTGCATTAAATCATACCTACCTAGCCGGATGACTGTTATTCGCCTCTACGTCCGGGATGCGGGCGCCCATTAATTTTCATTAAGCGCCGACGAAATTCACCAGGAAGAGAGTGAATTGCCAGTAGAACGAGAGGTGAACGCGTCAAATTGTTACGGATTTAGGTGCAAACACCGGAGAGAACAAAACAAAATAAAAAGCGTCGAAAAAAACACAAAAAAAAAGCAATGAAAAATACGTACCACAATGATACACATAAATGTGACCATTACTCTATTGATGTCATTGATAAAATTGAACGATTCGACAATATATTCCGTCGCGATGACAATAATAACCGAAGGATAATTAATTTGTAGACGGTTAAATACGTTAATCTCAAGGGATTGTCATTCTGACCAATGATTAATTCGATTTGACGGCACATATGTATAGTACGTGGTCGTACTTGGGTCTCGAGTGCTGTGCAAGTGCAGCGCCCGAGGCCAAGCATCCTCTCCAAGCCACAAGTCTGCAATATATCCGTAGTAGGTTAGAGAGATAGACAAGCAGAAATTTCCTTCTACCACATTGGCCGTATAATGTAATATTTTCTGCATTGCTTGCTATACCATCTCTTCTCTCTGCATTAATACTCTAATTGCTCGTTCGTATCTTGGAACGTTTGCACAGGAAGAACATTCATATTGATTGAATTATTCCGTCCAAACAGTTCAACTTGACTTTTTAATGAGTCCCATGAATAGGATGGAATCAATGGATGGGGTATTGAGGTATCATTAGATATTAAACTTCCACAACTTTTGTTCTTTCTTTTTAATAAGTAAGAATAATGGTTCAATCGACAGCTCGAATTATTATACATAAACTTGAATAATGTTACATGCTCCCAGTCTCGAATAACTATTTACAATTCCTTATTGCTATGATACAAATAAATATTTTATATGTGTATACATATCAGTGACGCACGCACTTATAATGAATACTGTATGCAATCCAAACTAATAAAATTTTTTGAATTCATTTCTCACAGCGTTCATATTGTAATATTCAATATTCCGTATGGAGATTCAAGCGTGATTCTGCCCCACATTATTATTTTATCTATATTTACATGTATATCCAAATCATTATACTAGTTGTGTAAATTATCATTAATATCTGAATAATATGATTGAAGAGGTACACAGCGATTTAATATATATTAATACTTGAAACTCAATGCTTTCAAATGAAATCTTGTTCCAATTCAGCTAATATTCACTAAGCCTATATTATATCATCGTAATAACTGTACACTTTTGTTTAATTCAATTTATTTTACATGCATGTGTGCTTTCATTCCCGATAGGCCTTCTAAGATTACTATAATATACTATAATCATATACTTTCAATAAATAGATGAAAACGAATTGGAATCACAGTGGATTTCATATTTCACGAAAAAAGTATCGCAATATAGACAGTTATATAGGTTGATATATTTATATATACGTATTTCTGTATATTTTGAGATGGAAATTTATCTCTGCGATAAATGTAATCAATAGACATAATATATGTATATGCATAGATATTTGGTACACTCATAAATGCACGAAACATCAAATTGAATGTTGTTTATAAGAAATGAGTGCAATTAAATCAGCATATTAAGTTTTTGAATAATATGTCCTACCTATTGATTGACAAGTATATACCATTGTACAATGTATATATATGTACGTGAGAGCTTAATAATTTTCACTCGAAATGCGACTGATGAAAGGCGGTATTTCAAATTTCACAGTCGGGTTAACCCGTAAACACGAAAATTTCTGCGATAATTGTGATATGCTTACGTCCCAAATGAATGATATTCATGATAATTAAAATACGATGGAAAAATTGTTTGCAAAACGAGAAACATGGCTTATCCAGTGGCATTTCTTGTCTACTCTCTCTCTCTCTCTCTCTTCTATGTAAAGATTATCATCATTGTCAGTGATTTCAAATCAATACAGTGAAGTGTTAAATCCTATTCCATTGTCCGTTCATCATATTAATACTCCATAATTATCAATTTTTAATTGTGTCTTTCAACATCAAATACCGTTACTATTGACGCCGGTCTGTATTATTTGCCTGAATTTCAAGCGCGGATATCTTGACGGATATAAAAACGACAAATAGCAAAGGCACTTTCCTGTTTGCGTCACGGCCACGTTTTAACGCGTACAAAGCTGTGACTTTATGTGGAGTATCGCGCGACCAACGCGACCACCAATGGCAGTATCATTCCCATGCTCATGCTTATTCTCATATCAGATGTACCAGAACCAATGGAGCATTCTTGTTCTGTATAGGGTGCACAGTGTTTCTGTAACAGCAATAAAGATGGAACATGTAATGAAATGAATTTTGGTTGAATGATGAAACCTGAAAGTATTTATGAGATGGAAAACAAAAGGATTGAAAATGATGTTTTGACACTCACTTTGATCAATGCGTTGGACATTCGTTCGAGGAAACTTTTGGTAAATTCTGCAGTTTCTTCACCGCACTTATGACGGACAGTGTGATGTGAACAGGCTAGAAACTCTTGAAATGCACTGCAACATAAGAATTAAAGAGAAACACGTTATGCATTATTGAAATTTCAATGATACTTGAGAGAAAATATCTGTTGTATGTTTGAGACAGAATAATTTACATAAATAATGAGGAGGATTGTAATATTCCTAATTAATTCTCAAGTGTTGAGTGAGAAATATGAATTTTTTGAAACTGTAAAAGATTCTCTAGCTAATTTTTTTCGTACAACACAATTGAAACTTAAGGATGGAAATTGTTTTTTTTTTTTCGCAAGAATTTTCGTTATGTGAGATAGAATATATTCCATAGTGTCGAATCTCTATACACCAACATGGATCGCCATTGGCGTTAATGTGCTAAGGGATGAATATCGGGGAAGCGACCCAAATAATTTGAATTTATTATGGAATTCGAATCTCTGGAATAGTTTGAGATGAATAAACGTATAACAATGCCATATAGTTTAGTTATTTTATTGAGAAAATTTCGACACAACTTTACTCAAAAACATTTGAAATTGTGGAAGTTCGAAAGCTTATACAAGGAGATAATAGCAGTAGAATTGTTAGTTCGGAACAGAAAAAGCAAAAGGTATAAAATACTTTCGTAACGAACAAGAATGTAACATTCTAGTTGCACATAGCGATTTTTTGCTATTTCAATTTTCATGTTAAGGATCATGTTAATTAAATTATTTATTCATGAACTACAATTATCCCGTTCATGAAAAAGTGTAATATTGTTATGACAAAACAGCGTTCAAAGTTTAACTACTGTTACAAGTGACTCGACTACTTCACCAGTATGTCAACGTCAATTTATGAATAAAATTTTAAATGCAAGAAAATTCAGATCTTTTCATACACACATGTACTGCCTATACTCAGCGAATGTCATAGCTTCATTTACATCTTTAGTAACAAAACTATAATCACAAAAATGTGTACATCCGAATGAATATACAAAAACAAAAATATTCAACCAAATAGAATAACAATTTTTAGTAATACATTTCAGTGTGCGCATGCATATTCTCATACGTGAGAAATTAATTTCAAATGTGACCATTGCAACTACGTTAATTAATTTACACAAAGAGAACGTTTTGTTGCGGTGAGTTGCATCCTTTTTCTCCTCTCTCGTTAGATCCCAAGTGTTTATATATCTATACATAGTTCGCAATTATATTACTGACGTATCCTCCTCCCATTTCTCCAACAATGTGTCGGATCTCTTGCACACAATCAGTATACTATATTGCATTATCTCAATTCTAAACCAGGAATTCAATACATCGTATACCACTGATATAAGGAATATTAGAATATCGAATACAACAGTTGTGTCACCGATGATTCAATTGGCCTATATCTGTACAGCGGTCCGACTGTAACTTCTAAACTTGCATCTTTCTCAGTGAATTGACAAACTTCAGCAGAAATTACCGCATACATGTTAACATAAATAGCAAATGATACATTGTAGAGAGATGAATAAAACAAAAATATAATTAAATAACTAAGAATCTTTAATATACTTCACGTGCCAGTTTGATTATTATTATTGATATTGTTAATATCACTGTTATTGTCATTGTCATTGTTGTGTTGCGGATATGGATTTTATAACGTCATCATCGACCCGACGAATAATTTTTGTGTGAAGATTTAAATAATTGATCAATATACTTCAAGTTCCTGTCATAATGTTAATTCATATCTGTGCGTATAATTGTTGACGTCTGGTGTCGTCGCTACACTTGGCCGGGAATGTCAAGGCTAATTTTCACGCATAATTGCGTTGTTATAAACTTACCAACACACAAGCTTCACTGGTTTTGAAGATCTTGTAAGATTTTTCTTCTCCAATTCATGAATAGACACTTGATATTTTCTAGAGCACACTTCGTAGTCAGCTTGCACTTTTTGCATACATGGCGCGTGCTTCAGAAAGGCTGCAACATAATTTTTAACAACTTTTTAGTGGAACATTTTTATTTCTATTTTGGATGAACAAAAAATATTTCGCTCACTGTTTTTTCTTTTTTTTTTATGAACACACAATAATGTCTATTCTTTAACTATGAAATTCACTGACAATGTTCATTAAAACTTTGTCTCAATTAATGTCGTACACTGTGCAAAAGGGCAGTCTAGAGTATGGTAAAAATCACAATTATTTTAAAAATAATACAAACAGTTCTGTGAAGAATACGATGTTAATTAAAAATTTTGCTTACAAAGATGAAAAACATTGAAAGAATGTCATTTTCGTGATAGCAGTATTCAAAATACTACTGTAATATATAGTTTTTTATTATCTACAATTCACAATATAACGAACAAAAATAACAATATGAAGCATGAGAAATAATAACGAAGACTAAATAAATTATATGAACGTTATATAAACAAAAGTAACTACAATAGTTCAGATAGGAAACTACACGTTTAGTAGCACACTCAAATTTGTAATGTAGTATTTCTTCAGCTTTTCAGAAAAATATAACCGGAAAAAATATACAATCCGTTCCGTAATTTTCGTGTCGTGCTGTTTACAGTAAAAATTTTAATATGAGTTCATCCACATTTCAACGTACCATCCAAATAAATATATCTCACGCTTATATTCAGTCATGATTTACTATACTTTGATTTCTCCGTTTTCTCCCAGTACATTGTGCATGCAGATTATTGATTGAATTAAATCTGTGGTGAGAATATGGTGAAACTGAAGTATCTCCGAATAATTATAACTGACTTTAGCATCAAATAAAAAATGAATGATGAGAACTTTGCAGTATTTGCTTAATGATCATAGAGATTTCTACAAATTATCAAGTTTGCCGTGGAGAGTTACGTGTGGGTGAGGGAATAGTGAGGCAAGAGGAGTGAAACAGCATGGGTCAGGGAAAGCTCTCGACTCAATAATGCATTTGGCACTCTCGAGATTACTATTGGATAGGTGATGGAGCATAGATAGTAAATGTCCACCGATGCAAGTGTCAGTAATGTAGGATCGTTCATCTATCGATATAAATCCATCAAATTGACACCACAAAAATATAATATCTTCATATATAAATGTCTACATATATATTTACCGTCTTGATAAGGACTATCCTGACACAATTCCATTATCGCCATGTTAACACCCTTGTAGAGCGCATTGAAATTCTCCCTTTGGTTCTTTTGCATGCATCTCAATGTGTACATCCTTATGCAACTCATGCCCGATTGCAAATCTCTGCAAGCATAAAATTACCATAATTTTTCGTTAAACTCAATGGCAGAGTATGTATACAGAAAGCGGCAAGTGTAAATATAAAAGAATTCGTGTGGTATTAATTCCGTGGGAAATTTTAGTCCCATGTTGACCTCTCACTCCATTTTATACATCGCTAATGCTTGAACAACAAAGCACTCGGGTTAAATCGACTGGGAGCATCGGCTGCCCCGATCTTGAGTCAAGTAATGGGCGAGCTTCTCAAGTGGACTTGGCCGCATTTTGAGTATCTCGATATAGCGATACACAAGATATTCAAACTTGCATAACGAGATGCAAATACTATATGTATAAGATCCGGTGGCTAGTATAATAGGAACGAGAGGGGTAAATAATTGTTTGGTAAACTAGTTTACCACTGTCAATCCATACGAATGTAATAAGATTGAAGTTAATTAAAATTTAGTATGTCTCTATTGTATTATTTAATTATTCCATTGGGTTATACAGTAAAATAGATTGTCGAAATGATAATGAGAATTAGTTAATTTTATATATGGGATATATCCAACCTCGTGCGAAATAGTGGACAGTTTAATATTGAATTACATGATAGAAAAATGTGCTTTACAAAAGGAAATGAGATCGTTTATTCTATTTTATTTGATATGTAAAATTAGGTTGTCGCTATAATTTATAAATTTGAATTTATACAATAACGAATACACATGAAATACTCACGGGCAAAGAGCCTCGAGCTCGGTCTTGGTGGTGACGAAACCCAGCTCATTGTTGTTGGTAATTTTTCCAAGTGGTCGGGCGCATCTGGCAAGATCCTCGTGGCCACAGTCCTCTCCTCGAGAACTTGCCAACACTGCAGCAGTCATAAAACAAAAACAAATTACTTATGCGGTGAAGATTGAATAAGAAAGAAAAGAAGTACAACATACTGCTGAAGGGACAAAGTGTGTGTGTGTGTGTGTGCAAATAATAAAAGAAGGAGAAAGTTATCTGAAAGTGGAATGAGATACTGGTGTTTAGCCAATTAAAATTTAGTCTGCTCTGGTCAATGTATTTATTGTCATTTTTCCATCAGATTCTTCTGTAATTCATCCTTGAGTAACAGCGGTTAAATGCGGTAGAGACAAAGGAATCTTTGGGTGATGTCTGTGTGCATATTTGATTAGAACTTTTGTGCATTTTAGCTGAACAAAATGTATGAAAGTTTCTGTGTTGAAACGTGACATGAAAATTCGTATCATCACTCACCATTGATACAAATAATATGCTAAAATCGATAAATGAATTAAAAAATGTGTTGAAATAGTATTTTTGTTGAATTACCATAACCTATCTTTGTTTCCACTGAGCATAAAATTGTGTTGAATCCACATGAGAAAATATTCATGTCGAAATATTAATTGAAACGAGTTTATATCCCAATTATTCAATTTGAAAATAAAAAGTTGATTGATCTATCTATATTTTTGTTGATTAAAAGAATAAATGTATCATTAATTAATTTATTAATTGAATGAATATTTCAAATGTTGAATTCTCATGACATATATTATGTACATAAAATTGGAAAGCCAAATTGACAACAATCATCCAATAAACGTATTCATTCTTTCCATTTTATTATTCATCACAGATAGAACATGTATCGTGTCAAACTCCGCACAAAGATTGCTGCATTTTCAACTTTATATTCGAGGAAATCTGGTCCAGATAACAATTACGTTCAATGTATATCCGTTGAAATTTTCATCGCATTTATACACCACATGCGACGTTCAATTATTCATCATTTGTTATATTCGTTTAATCTGAATCAAATGAAATAATGTTTTTTCAATTCGTCCTACTCAACGTCAAAAAGTTTCATCCGATTATTCTCACCGATAGTAAATAAATGTAAAATGGGATAGTTATAATTGAAAGTATTAACAAAAAAAAAATCGAAGATATATAAAAGTTAAAGTACAAACGATAATTAAAACTTTTGTTAAAATATTCTTCGACACTTATTCCTCACTTCAGTACACAGATCAAATCCTATTCTGCACGTATAAATATGTTGATGTCAAAAACAGCTATCATATCAATTTTCAAACATACGTTTATTGAAAAGAAAAAAAAAAAAATTAATTCAACACTCCAATTGGCAGTAAATTCTTTTCATTATTTTTTATTGGTATTTGTCATCACTAAATAGGCTATTGACAACCACCATCAGATTAACGTATTGCACTCGGGTAGGTTAAATTGCGTAGACTCAAAAAAAAAGAAGAAGAAATTGACGTATGCGTTGACATGCATTCAGATCCATTTAATAACGTCAGTGTTTTAATTTAAATGAATAGTTTTTTCAAAGCTGACGTTTTATCGATCCACGAACAATGAAACTATGTATTCTTCTGCTCATCTATCATCATTAATGTGTTTCCAGTCAAATGCATTCTCTATATTATAATATCATATATATAACATGTTTTGTGCCATCAATGGTGAATGCCAGAGGAATATAATTCTATCACAATGGAGTGCAAATTGACGTACTCCTCCATGATATGCAATACTCAGAATATATATATATATGTTATAAACTATGCTAGTACAAAATGGACAGCAACATATGAGCAAAGCAAACTATCCAATCCAATAAAAGAAATATTAATGCGGGATGTCCAAAATGAATTTCAACTGATTAAAGGTATTGTTGAATTTAATAATGATAGCTTCATATTACTTTCATGTTGAAGGTCATAAGTACAGATATAGCAATGAATGAATGTCGTCAACATTTCTTTGCATATCATTCGGGTAGTAATTGTGGTAATAGATAACGTTTGGAAATATAGGGAAACTGTCAGTTATTGGCATGTTGAGGGCATCCGAACAATTTTATGTCTAAAGCTGTTCTATGTTCACAATCAGAACATACCTGAAATATAATGGTACACATATCACAGTGCTGGGCTACTAATTATTTATCATCAAAAGGATAGAATTACAGTACGACGTCTCTCAGGATAATTAATTAATCTATTAGGAACTAAAGGCTGTGTCATCATAAAAGGTTTTAGCAATGTCGGTATAATTGAATGCACTGCTTGAATAAAACCAAATTTATCCTGAAACTATCTGTATATTAACAATTTAATCCAAATAATCCTGCATCAGTCGCGAATATATCAAACGTTTATGTCAATCATTTGTTGCAATAAAAATATGTCTAGTTTCAATTTATTAAACTATCATCGAATGGCAATACTTGTCAGTCCCCGAATTTTTTCTACGTCTAAAGCTATATTATAGAACTGTGTTTCTCATTGGAAAGTAGTGTTATCATGGAATAAACGGATTAAAGTTTTTATAAAAAAAATTGACACCATACAGAAAAAAAAAACTGCGAACATACAATCATCAAGTTGAATTAATTATTAAGTTTTTGGTAATTCGTAAATAGTAAGTGTTTATGAAATGCGTGGTTCTGTCAGAGAACTGTTGTTATAAAGATGCAAATTGCAGTAGAATATTCACAAAACGTTGCGATCATACATGTATGTGTGTATGTATCAATATAAAATTTTATTTATGGGCATATTGATTAATCTGAATAAATCAATGTCGCTAAATAGTCCAATCGAATTTCTATATAATTTGATATAATTTATATTTAATACAAACAAACAATACATTCTCTTATCACATATTGATCGTGCGTGAATCTCAACGGGGACCATTAGCTTTGAGATATGTACTCCAATTAATTAATTTGTGTATTTATAGAAACCTATACACATATTAATTTCATAAATATTTGAATGAAATAAATTAAAGAAATTCATGATAAACAACTAATAGATAGTAATACGTTGATGTAAGTGTATATTTTACTACACGATTTATAAAATATATTTAATTAAGTTTGTTTATTCAATATGACAGTATGGGTGGTGTAGAAATGTATATGCAACAATGTTTGGTGTTTCGCATACATATAGAGACATGAATGTATGTGTGTGTAATGATTTATCCGAGTAAAATACATGTACAAACGTATTATCGTAAATTATTTGGCATCAACGTATCGAAGTGCTAATTGAGTATATACAAGGCATTATAATTACATTACACTTTACAGTGTGATTAAAGAATATATTACATGAAATAATATTATGATATTTATATCAGCATAAAGATATAAATTGTGAATAAAGTGAAATAATGCGTTATTTTTTTAACGTAACATATATTACGCTGAATGTACACATATGTACAGAAGGTCGGCAATGAATATTATACAGTGATAGAGATTTGGGTTCCATAAATTTGTAGTCATTTTCTAAAACACACCGCACAGGTTAAAACGCCCAAGGGAGAGAAATTACTGGGACATTAGGTGGTCGGGTACATTTTATGTTAATTAATTTCACTGCTCCTGATGACTAGGACAGTATAGAATGGCGATTTTCATCCCCTTTGCACGATATACTATAGCAAGCTTGGTAAGTTGAATAGTAATTCGCTTTAGTTATATATGTATGATATAGATGATAGAGAACATGAATACATTAATGGATTTAGGAAATAAAATGAATTTATAGAAATATTGTGAGGAGGGGATAATGGTCATTTACGAATTAACATTATCAGATTCATTCAACAAGACTGAAAAGAATTTTAAGTTTTTCCTTATCGTCATATGGTAGATCACAATAATTTATACATATTTATTCAACTCTTGTTCTCGATATATCTGGAAATAATTTTAAATTTTGCACTTCTATTTTCACGGGTTGAAATTTTGTCTATTTCTCATGTATGATTTATATAATTATATTTTTTTAAATTATTATTAAACGTCTTATTATTCAGTAGGTAATATTGACTTCACTGCAAACCAAGTGTTTAACTTGAGCTTACATTGTTCGTATAGATAAATAGTATATAATATAATAAGTCTTGTGGTTATTTTTTATAATGAATAATAATATTTTTATCTAACTATATATCTTGTCCAATACTTTTGTTCTCGTTTTGCATGACATTAATAAATTATTAGAACATCGATGAAAGATATTTGGATATAATTTTCAATTAAACTCCCATGACTCTATAACTTATATTTTACTACAGCAGATTTACAGTAGTTTATGTAATCGCAGAGCCGTTTCGCTGATGATTATCAGTTCCGGTGGACTTAAACATTTGTTAATTTTGTAAACGTTAAGTTTTTCTATAAAAATTCCCCGGCTTCCACATTTGTCGGTTGAACTGTTTGCTAAATCACTATCCATCCGATGATACCGGAAATCGGATCCGGATGTCGTATGAAGGTTTAACAACCTCATAATGTAACGTGGATACATATCAATTTTAACATTAAGTCGTTCTTTGGATAGCAAGCGACTGCATGAAACTGTTTTCCATGAAAATAAGTGAATGAGAATCCTGTACCGGAAATTTTGGATTTCATAATAAAACAAAGATGAAATGAGTGACAATCTCATTTTACAAACATTCGTTAATTTAATTGGAAAATGGTTTGTAGTTATGAAACATATTAGATGTTAATTGCTACACTATTGTAGGTTAATTTGATATTCAAGACAAACTAGAATCTGTCAGACATGCAATATGGGAACCACAACTTTGACAATCGCACCAGTTACTTGTCACCCTGCCATCATAGCAAACTTAATAAATAACATTCACAATCGTTAATTATATTACACAGGACGTGGATTGGAAAATTACGACAACAATAATATTCCATACATAGTAAATCTTGTGATAGTCGCGATTAATTGTTGTGGTCTCATATATCCCCATCAACTCTTTGAAAATATTCTCTCGAAACATTTTTTGGCCAGTTATCAGAATAAAATATTTATATGGCGGTCACAAATGTTATTTCAAGATATATAATGTAAATATTGCAATGTTTCAATGTAAATGATTGAATTTTATTGAGAGTTACAGTTTTTTGATTGCATACGAACAAGTCTGATAATATTTTTAATATTAATATGAAATTGGAACTATTTTTATACATGAACGAGGCATTGTTATTTCTTAAAGAAGATTTTATATGATGGGAGATCAGAAGTCTATATTTACAGTGAGAAATATTTGAATTTGATATCTTTATCGATGTTTCCTATAAATACCTCATTAATACGGTGTACAAATGCATCAAAATATTATATCTGGGTTGACTGTATCGAATTCGGATAGCACATCACAATCCTTCATTTCTCTCATTCATAACAGAAACCTGCCAAACTCTAAATTTTTTAGTCCAGCTATTCATAACATGACCCGATCCCGATGAGACATAGAGTAGACGCAGACTTTTATAAATCCAAAACCATGCTTTTCCGTTTCTGGCCATTTAGAAACATCAAAATTGATTGAAACAAATTAAGGTCACTTTGCAGCCTGAAATAATACGTTGAACAATTGTTTTTTAATAAAAATCTAAATTATTTGAGTCATAATTAATTCAAAAGGGAATGAAAATTATGATCGCTTGTATACACGAGTAACATACAGAATTTCTCACACGTTAATAGTAGAAATTCACCATAAATTAATGACACAATCTAAAAAAATTTGGTCAAACAGAAAATTATTTTCACCATTTAAAAATTAAGATAATAAAACTCAGTTTTGTTCTTCATATAACGAGCATTTATTTGCCATCTCCAATTCTATCAATCCATATATGAGTTCTATAAAAAATTTCTGTTCCTATATGGTTTGTTTATCAAAGATTCATGGCAGTTTATTGTAGTTGGAACTGCGCAAAAAATTTATAAACTATTGTACAAAACCGTATATAGAGTGAAATTAAAACTACCCATTGGAATCGCAATATGTTTTATTAAATTCTTCGCTCATACAAAAGGAATCCTATAGAAGAGGATGTAATTCGCACTATGAGACGTGTATACAAAGAACATACAATATTCTTTTTTTTACATCCTATAATAAAATTAATTTTCCTTTTCAAAATGAAGGCTATTGAGAGCTGGGTGGGATTCAAGACATTTTTTTTACGTAATATCTCGAACGAAAAAAGCAAAAGAAAAATGTTTATGTTAATAACTAGGTGGGACAAATCCATTTGACATCAACTGAATACAACAAATTTTCTTCAATCCAACCAACCGATTCAATTGTACAATTTAATTTAATCAAATATCACAATATATTTTATACTTCTAATTGAAAACAAAAATTGTCATAATTCAGAAAAGCTATTTCATACAGTAAGACAGACGCGTGGTACGTGAATAAGTACCCTGTTCATGTTAGTAGGTGAGACAAAACCTATTTATCACCACGACAAGTGTAAGGGTATAACACTCGAACTGTTTTCCAGGATGCGTTATCGTGGGTTCAACATAGGGTTAATACATTTCATGGAATTCATTCCACCCCGGTTTAATTTATAGACATTTGTTTAATTATTTTCCACTGATCTGATGTGCTGATAACAAATACCATTATCTGATACGTAATAGTGATGTGAGATGTTTTAAATCATTTTATAAAATATAATAATCATTATATTTTCCCCATATTGAAACACATTTTTCATTTACGTTGCATATTCGAATCACCATTAATTAATTAACAATAAACTAATAGTATTAAGTGTTATTCAACTGTAAATGCAGTATCATACAATAGAAATAAAGGCAGAATCTTGTGCGCTATATAATATTATATAAAAATGAAGAAGCCTGAGCTGCTCGCAAGTGAAGTAATTAATGCAACTGATTGGTCACATAATGTACGTATACATTTTATATACTACATACGTATCGTACGCGAGCATGTTGGTGGCTTCACTGTGCACAAGTGAATACAACAGGCCACCATCCCACAAGGCCAGACCACTTCATCGTTTCTCATTGGTTGAATTTGCATCGTACGACGCACCCGTCGCGTGTTATAAATACACTGTCTCTTATTATATGTGCGTATCCCCCCGTTGATTCTTACTCGTCTCACCTGATACCTATAACGCATGTTGTATGTAAAGGTGTATGAAGGATATATGTGTACACAATCCGTACATAACCGATGATAATGTGCACACGAATTCATTAATTTATAATTTTTTCAAGTCTAGACTCAGCCCATTGATATTCCTAGATATATCAGACTGCATCATTGGCATATTTATATTGAACATTGTTGCTAATACATATTGACTGCCATCATCTTTATTATTTATTGTAGTTGAATTATTTTAACATTAAATTAATAGCATATGCAGAGTCGTGAGACTCTGTAGGTCACAGAATTTAAACTCGATAGTGTATGTATAATATACAGAATCATTTTTCACGTGTAGATCATTGTACTCAAGGGTGTCTAGTCCCTTTCATCTTACTCCAATGCAATTGCATTCATATTAATTAATCTCTATAAACATAAATATTTACATAAAAAATATAAGAAGTTCATTTTGGTTATAACATTTGTATTCAACAATGTGCCACATCATGCAGTTTACTATTATATGGAAATTATCTTTCATGAATTTATTTATTATTTTAAATATTTTTATAGGCCCACGGTGATTTGGTTGTTAATCTTCAGCCGTAGTGAAATTCATGTGTAAAGAAAAATGTTTGAATTAAAACTGCAAAACTATATTTGATTAATGTGAATCAGTTTGGTAATATTATTTGTCAATCAGAATTCAAAGGGTATCGAGATGGGATCACTTTTTATAGTAATACCGTAAATGTGATATGACGGTGTCAAGTCTTTCAAGTGTTTGGAACGACAATTTAAATAGTAGCGAATATTGCTTCCTTCGTTTTGTTACATTGGGTAACTTGGTAGTTCAAAAGCAAATATATGGACGTAATTTCCAATCAAACTGAGAGTTAAATTCACTTGAAACATTGCAATTAATTATTCCACCATCGCCAGACTTTATCACTGTGTGTTAATTTTAATTTCTTTCTGAACAACATTTGCACTTATACAAATATTTGCTTCTATTATTTGTAAACTGATTCGTGATCAATTGAACACAATGAAAATGAAAATATATGTTCCAAATTTCGTTTTTTTTTTCACAGACGTTATTTCGTTCTGATATTTGACTGTTCATAAAATCTTTTGGTGAAAAATTATTTCTCGAGTGTTCATTGGTACATGTAAAATTGCAAATAGCAGTCTAATTTCAAATACGTATGTACGGCGATTAATGAAAACAATTTCAATACTTGATATAATGATTTTGTGTCACTAATGCTGCAAGTGCGAAGAAACATAACCCTGATATGCAATTATCATCGAATTAATGAGTGCTGTAAAACCTCGGTTTATTCTACTTCCCTTCATCGACTTGTCATTTACTTTCTGTATTTCAATTGAATCTGAGAGTGACTTTTTTCTTCATTGAAATTGAACATACATATTCAATCTGCTACGACGAATCCGACTTTCCATGAACACATCAACAACTTGCGAACAGAGTGTCACTTTCGGACGTGGCTCGCAAGTTCATATGATACATTTATATGAACAACTTTACAAAGTTTCTGTAGTGTGCCTTTATATTCTTGACAACAATTCTAATAACAACATTGACATTTATACATAGACGCATATATTTTTAAAAATGCATTTACATCCTTGTGCATATTCAAATTATTTCTTGGCAAACAAACATTTAAATTAACCAATAATCCTTCATAAATAAAGAATCTGAGACTATAATTATCATTCAATACATACATCTTCAAATGCGCTTTATAATTAATATCTCAAAATAACCACAACTATTAGTGCCACATTCGCGAATACATTTTGATATATTGAATAATTAAATCTGATCAAAATAAAAATAATGATTGAATTTTAAATATCAGTCCTGGAATAAATTATTTACTTCATCCACTTTTGAATTGATATACAAATGTTGTTGAATATTAACAACAATTAATTACAGAAATAAAAACACGAATACCAAAGCAAGTATCAATGAAACAACCGAATAAGATGATAGATGAATAAAATTGTAACATTTCAACATAATTAAATGTACATATAATGATATGAATATAAATTTGTATAAACGTGTGTGTCTGTGTGTATATATAGCTATAAAAGTGAGATAAGTTTAGGTGGCTAACGGATTGCAAAAGATAGTCACAGACAATTCACCGACAGAATACTGATTCAATATTGGCAGAGCGAGTGAGAAAACGAGACAGAGAGAAAGTGCGAACACCAGTTGTGACGACGATAAGGAGAATGGCGAGAAACGCGTGAGCGATGCACACCCATCTGCTTAGCCAATCGTATATCTCTACGTCATCTCGTACGATGTAACGGAAGAACCGTGCCCCCACGTGGTGAGTTAAGTGAGACACGCGCGCTATTTTCAGACACGCAATCACGCCATTTTTAACATCCCCACAACCAAGACGTCTCGCGGATCATTCGAGAATTTTATTGCTCAAGTAAAAACAAAAAAATTCCAATCTTCTTGTATCAATACGTTTTTTTTTTCCAGCATTTGTTTTATTTTCTATGTCCTCAACTTCTATGTTATATAAATTCATGTTAAAAAAAAAAAATTAAATTATAACATAACTCTATAGCATCGTTAAGATAATGTAAACACAATAACATACACCAAAAGATTTGTTATGATCTCATAGTTGAATGATTAAATGTTTGAGTAAACATCGTGTTATATGAATACGCAGTTAATAAAATACAAAAATAGTCTAAGTGGTATTTAAATATCGTAAACAAATCATTCATCAACATCATCATCATCATCATCATTGATTTGTATAAAATAGATATTACATTTCACAAGCAAATGTGCAATATATAAACATGATATATCATTGAATGTTTGTGCCAAAAAAGAAACAAAAAAATTAAATGAAAAATTGTATGATATTTATTCATTGTGTTAAATGAAAAAAAATCATACAATCTTCATTGATAAATATAGAAATTCCACAATTCATTTTGGCAATAATGTATTTGGCAACTGTACTTTATGTGTTAAATTGAAAAAAATATATATTTCATTCAAATTTAAATTCACATTTGAATATTTTCATATATTCATTTTTAAATATCAATTATATTCTTCTTGTTCAATTGACGTCAATTGTTACAAGAGTTTATGCACCAGCTCCTTAACTACCAATGAGTGGAAGGTCACGAATTCGATTCCTGTTCTGAGTACCTGTTTTTCTTTCTTTCTTTCGTTTTTTTTTTCAGAATATCCAATTATTATACGCATTGACCAGGAGATTGATCTCATGACCAGTTGTATCTGGTATGGATTGACTACAAATTTCCTCACATTCTTATGTGAATGCAAATACATCCAACAACAACAGAGTTAGCTCACAGGCACACCGGAAGAAATAAAAAATAATAATATAATAATACAAAATAATATATGAAAATAATAAAAATAAAAAATATTAGTAAAAGTCCAATAGACAATTCTGATTGCATTTGTTCTTAAAATAATTAATATACATTGATTGGAAAAAAAAAAAAAAGAAAAGATAATATCACTGGTAATAATCACTTACATGAATAAAATGCTGCTACAAGTATTGCAAACCATGATAATTGTTTATCTGCGACATTCGTCATAGTTTTCAAAAAGAGTTCAATACAATACAACTTGACAATTCACCACAAAAATTGTACAGTTATTAAAATAAATCACTCAACTTCACAAGCTAAATAATGAATTATTATTGAAATAAATAAACTAATTGTTCTCCGATAAATATTTTAGTTTTTAAATACGTAAGAGCAAGTGTTGAGGGATGCGCAAATATTAACTCTGCTGATTGTACGGCCGGCAGTGCGCGACTGATTTGGACTGATTCTCATAGTCACGGGCACACGTTTTGGCGGCACTCAGCTTTGAAGCAATTCAACCGCGATGCGCATGCGCATTGCGCTCACGCCACCAACTTGCCATTCCTCTCACTCCCCCATCCACCTCTCCATCTTTACCCTTTACATATATACATATTACATACGTATATAGAGATACCAGAGCAATACCTCTTGTCCCGTCCCGTAGCACGCAATCCAATCGGCAAGCCGGTTTAGTTCGCTTTTTATGCTTTTTTAATTCCCTCTCGATACATATATATATATGTGTGTGTTACTACGTGTATATATGTTCTTCGTTATATGCACACACTATTATACTACATATAACGTCAAACGACTTTTTATTCCATTCAATTCCTTGCTCTTTCTCGTTCACTATCTCGCTCCTGATAATGTTCACGACACACTGATGATGACGTCAAACGTACACGTGTTTAATGAGAACCTATTATAAGCATACTACCATACCTTTCTACTCTTCTACTAGTATTTGTTTGATGTGTCGTGCACGTCATAGAACCTAGTATAAACATGTAGGGTTCAAATTGTTGTTTGTTTGATAAAGAGTCAGCTTATTCAGTCAGGAAGTCGATGGAGAATATTATGTTTGTGGAAATTTTTATCCCAGAACAGTTGGCTCGGTGGAGAAATTATGTCGGTTTTTATTTGAGAGGGAAATATAATAGATTTAAGGGATATAATATATTTTATTGAGTAGTGATTTTTCTGGTCCAAGTGAGTTTGGAGGTTTTGGGAATGAAGCGATGCAGTATTCTGCAAAATATTGTTGGCAACGATTTTGAAATTATGAATATGAGAAAAAAGATATTTGAAGTTACGAGGAATGAGGAACAATTTAAAGTTATATAATTCTATCAGTTTTTTGTCGAATTAATTTTATAATTGTATAAACTATTTTTCAGATAATATATTTACTCATAGAAAGTGTCGGAACCGCAAAATCCAATTCTTTGTCTTTCAGATTGTATAGACACGGCATCTTTATGAGAAACTGTATATTATTATACAGTATAATGGAGTTTAGTAACTACCAAACAATTTTGCTTATGCAGAAATTTTCCGTTTTAAACCATTGTTATTGTCTTGAAAATGATGAAAGTGATCGTCTGACTAGTTTGAAGTGGGACAGTGTGAAATACCAACAACCCTCTCATGTTATTCCGCATGAAAAAAAAAAAAAAACGTATGTGCAAAATATATCTTAAAATATATTGAACATTGATGAATATATATGTTAACATATCTAAATTTTTGCTGCTTCCATTGTATCAAAAAATATATAATGTATATATGTATTGATTTATACTTTTAGGTTGAAGAAAAAAAGGAAGTCGATTTGCCCAATGCAACATATATTCAGATTATATTAATGATGGTGCTGATTCATATCCATCGAGATATAATTAAATTAAATATTTTGTAAATGTATATTGGACATATATTCAACGTATATTTCTTGTCCGTGCGGGAATTCCCAACAACACAATGTTATATAATTGCTATTTTCATTGTTAATATCATGGGATTATTTCCAGGCAATTTTCGTGCGTCAGAAAAAGGTGACTGGCATCTTCAAATATGTAAAATAGTATGGGTCATTTACGTCATCACTTCAAAGTTTTTTTTTCAATCTTCAAGTTGGACCACTCTATGTAATAATATGCGATTGCGAGAGAAAAAGGATTTCCGATCACTACCCCAAGTCACCACAAGAAGTTCAATTAAAAAAATTTCTTTTCCATCAAAACCACTATGAATAATCAATCTTGAATATAGAATTATTATTCATGATACGACTGAGAAAGATTTCAAGAATATTCTACACGATGTGTGCACTTTTGCAAATATTATTCATGGAATAATTGTATTGGAACTGATTAACACACCCCATTCAAGTGCAGTGTCACCAATGTTTTCAGGTGTGCATTTGTCTAAAAAGAAATCGATGAAAAAATATATTTTATACATTTCGTAATAGCCAGTTGGGTACGAGAACATTATGAAGTACGATGACACAGTACAGTGTTCATATTTATATTATATTTCAGTTACGAAAAGTAAAATGAAATATTTGCAATATAATCAACTGATATGCACCCGCTGTAACTCTGATTTATACTGGTAAACAAAAACCCGATCTTTCAACTTTAAAACGCTTCTTTCCATGTCCATTTGGTCCATCACGAACCGAGACATTTACTTTCCTTCGAAAATAAAAAAGAGCACTGTCTTGAATACGTTTTGTTTTTCAAACAGATCTCCATAGCTCTGGATTTGTTCGATTGAATCGAATCAAGTTAGAATGTTTTCAGGTAATTACCCTTGGAACTGTCACTGGACAAAAATCTTTGGGAATATATATATTTTGGAGGAACTATGCCATGTGGATGGATTGACTCTCTGAGTATTTCGTGATGATATATATAACATGTGCTGTTCTATTAAGGTTTATTGCAATATGTTTACTAATTATTTATTAATTTTTGGTAAGTTTATGATGCATAAGTGAATTTTATGCACGTGTACACCATTCATTCGAGTATGCTAATTTCAGTTATCGAAATTTCCAAGTTTTCTCATAGAATGGACAATTGGTTTGCAGATTTCAACGTGGGTGGAACAAACATGAGATTGGCTTAAACTTTTCTACAGGACGGAAAATTTATTGAAAATGGAAGGGAAAATTTGAAGTATAAATTTAACGATTGAACATTTATTAAATATTACTCGATTGGACTTTCATAAATTTCGTGACTGTCATGAGGGATTATAGAGTCATAAACCATTAGGACTGGAATTAGGAAGATGTAGTCATAAAAAGGATTTAAAAAGTAGTGTGATTTATGAAAAAAAAAAAAAGAAAAAAAGATTAGATAACTTCTGCATGTTTAAGACTTTTTCTTTTGCTTGTGTATCTGTGTTTCTCATGTCGCAGTTCAAAAATTCAAATTACAGTTTAATATTTGTAGATACTTGTGTATGGACTCGTGCCACAGTCCATCTTAGTTGGAGAAAAACGTTGTGTTGTTTAAATCTTAATTGTTTACTTGAAAGATATAAAATTCATTATAACGTTAAAAAAAAAAAAGTTCACCTTTTGATAATTACCTTTACTGTATTCAATAAAATTGATTGTTAAATTGTTCCTTTTCTTTTCTTCGTCCTTCTGATGAATACATCAATAACGCTACAATGATTTTATAATTTCGTTTACTTTCTTTTTTAGAAATGAAATGCATTCTAATTACTCATGAGCTTATAGCAGCTGCTATGTCTATAATACATGAAAATATTGTGAATACAGCCACAATTTATCGCAAAAAAAGTCTCTGGCTAATTCTCGATAGTTGAACTATTTCACGGGATAATTGAGTAACGTTATAAATTTTGTCATTCAATAATAATAACCTTAATATAAAAATATTGGTTTATTGGAGCCTGTCCCATTATTCGGGAGCAACAATCGGGAATCTGTGAATATGTGTTTTTCGCAATAAATATGACGTAAATGCTTTTCCTACACACTTTCTCCTTCGAATGCAACAATATATCAAGCAATATTGTTATAAAGTCTTGTATGATAGTAAATATTGCTTGAAAAAAAAATTTGGGCTACGATGTGAATTCATTATTTGTGTTTTGTTTTGTTTTTTTTTTGCAACTTTAGGGACTGGGTATTTTGTAAAATGTACATCGAGTGTCCGACCAATATTCATATTCCACCTTCTGCCTCCAAAACCAATATCATAATCTAATTGTGAAGTGTAGGTGAGTCTATATTACTTTCGATTGCAATATATTGATCGATAATCGATATCCATGTATTTTCGCTCTCTGAATACGAATATGTTAATAAAAATTGTTAAACGATGCAACATTTAAGTTAATCAATTATTGTATTGGAAAAATGTTGAAAACCATAATTTCATATTTTTTTCCCAATAATTTCAGAAAATTTGGGACTAAAATGTTCCATAAAGTTTTTCCTTGAAATGATAATCTTCTTGATGATGATTTAAAAAAAAAATGTCAATGCACGTAGCAAGTGCGAAGCATTTAGAGACGCCGCTTTCAACAGAGCTTAAAATTTTAAAGAACATAACTTGAAAATTTAACACTTTAGAGTATAAATTTTTCAGGATACATCAAGATGCAATTCGATCAAATCATTAGGGAGGATGATATATACAGAAGAAACATGAGTATACGAAAATTTCGTATGAGGAATTATCCACTGGCAGTTTCTAAGTTGAAGCAATTTCCAATATTATCCCTTATTTCTATTAAGTTGAAACAGATTTTTTCAACTTAATAGAAATCGAAATAAACAGATCATTCAATTATCATTTTCCACCATCAGATAATCTATAGAAGCCATTGGTCAGTAACCCTCGGTTTTGTCTTCCCTAAAAATATTACCGTTCTTTTTCATCTCGCTGAACTAATATAGCAACCCCTGCATGATGATGCCCAAAATAATTACGTTTACTTGTTCATGAAACCCTTTTGTTTCCTTTCATTTATACATTTCAAAACGAAAACACATAATGGATAATGTTAACATAAATCAATAATATGTATAAAAAAGTTGAATCTCATTTCCCATTTTTCAAACTACATCGCTTACTACTTGTTTGATTATTCAAACAGCGGAAACATATCGTGAAATGAATTGTGTTGGTATTATATCGAGCATATAATAACCATTATCCTACATATTGGGTTATTAATATATGTAATTTTCGATCATATTAATACTTCTGCACAAACATTATTTTTTAATTGATCGACGTGAACCACTTTAATGAATATATAATCAAGTGCTTTTGTCTGAACATTCATTGGATTTAAACAATATTACACAGGGATGTTTCAAATTTTCACGTTCAATTTCCACAAATAGCGCATCAGTGTTCCAGTTTAATAACCGAAGAGTTGAAATTCTGAGGGTCATCATGGACAAACAGTTTTTCATCAACTGGTTAGTTTAAGCATTAATATTTATGTCCGCAATCTCTAATATAAAACAATCGGTCAGTACATATCGATTGGAATTAATAATTCATTGCATTTTATATATTCCAGAGTTTTACTCAGTTAAAACAAATTTTAACAGATTGAACCAGGTTTAATTATATTTTATCTCTGTTTCTCGAGCATAAACTTTTTGTCATTGCATTTTAACATACGTCATGACGAATTTTGGACATTACTCTCTTTTGTTTGTATGAGTTAATCTTTCAATCTTCTTACACATCCTTCTATTTTCTCTAGGCTTAATCCTGCGTTGGGCTAGAAGTTTTTTACTCTACGTGTTCTTTCGGTTCTATGAATATATGCTGACACAAAGCTGACATTTCTTCCATTCCGACAATTGTCAACATCACGTCGTTACAATCTGTATATTGTAACTGTGTTAATTATCAAGAGAAGAAGACACTGTTGATACTTAAAGAAGCATGATTTTTTTACGTAATGATATCTGTTGAATGTTTTAGAAATGAATCAGAAAAATGATGGGCAATTTATTGAGTGTACTTCCGTAATGATGTTTATCAATTTTAATTGTAAAATGTTGAGAAGTATGAGATATTAAATCTATACATCAATTCATAATATCGTCGATGATGATAGACAATGTGGCACCAGATTATTTAATCTAAACATAACCAAACTTTCCGTCATTGTGGACAAGTAAAGTTATATATAATAAATCGTGGGAATTTCATCAAAACTCGAAGTTCTCACATGAATCGTCGAATTTCGGGAGAAAAATATGATGATTTATATCAATTTAAGAGAACAAAATTTCAACAATAGTGATAATGTTTGAGAACAAAATAAAATGGGAAAGTTTTGATAAATATTGTGATGCAGGAATTCATTGTTCATATATCCATTTCGATCATTACTATGCTCCTCAATCAACATGTCTCATCAGATCAACGAAAGAAACCCTAAAAAATTGTGTGTTTTGAAATAAATAACTACGACAAAACCCAGAAACTTCAACTCGACTTAAAAGAAAAAGTTCGGACGATTCCAATGATTTTTTCTACATGCGAACCCTGAGAAATTGTTGTACAACAACTAACACAACGAACAACACATGTGATTCACATAACGCTAAATTTGTATACATTATGTATGAAGGGGTAAGCATGGAGAGGATATAAGTGCATATTATCACCTATATCTTTTCTGCAGTGACCTCTTCATATATATTCATTTACACTATTCCTGCGGTTCAGCTTTGCTTTTAAATGCGATCCTTGACGTTTCAAATGAATATCAAATACTTATATATGCAGGTATTAAAACGCATATCATATATATATATACGTGGGTATTAAAATGAAACAATTGGAATTAATGACGTTCAAGTAAGCAAAAGTTTAATTCAAGTGTTTAATTCACATATCTGATTTGGCTGAGGTTTCGTATGAAACGAGCAGACGAACTCTTCCAAAGTGTTTAAATTTAATTAAAGGGACAATTCAATCAAATTTCAATACGTTAAAAAAAGTGAGAAAGTAATATCTCATTGTCGATTCGGTTTTATTCATTTTCAGCTAGTAGTATATAGTGTTTCTTCTTTATATTCTGAATAATCAGCACATCCATGGTTTCATGAAGAGAATTGCAGTTCAAATTAGAATCCTACACTGCAACATCTAGTGCATTGAATTGAAACATCAAAATGTTTTATTCCCTATCTGTACCGTTATAAACATTGTAGTCACTCTTAAAATGTTGATAAGTGTTTTAAAAGTAACTACAATAGTAACAATGGGGAATAAAACGTTTTGATATTTTAACTTGAACACTTCTTGAACATGTGATGTTGCTTGTGATGGAGCGTGTGATGGATTGGTTCATTATCACAGTTTTCCACAAATGTAAATACAATTGCGATCATGATTACATATCTGTATTGATTATATCGTTTTTTTTTTTTCCAGAAATAAAATCAATTCTTATCTATTGAGTCATTTTCATAGAATCATAACCTGCAAGTAATTCATTTTTCACCTGACAGTTTTATATATGGAATTATTTTCCATTCTCTACTCATTACGATAAGATTTACTCATGAAGAAACCACCACCGCTACTCATTTTACGTCTATGAATAAATTATTGAAATTATTGGATTCCTCATGGAGTTCTTAAATATTCTAAGAATTATCAATGAATCAATTACAACCAAGTATATTATTGTGATAGAAAATGATGATCAA
Source organism: Zele albiditarsus (assembly GCA_958496275.1). NCBI lineage: Eukaryota > Metazoa > Arthropoda > Insecta > Hymenoptera > Braconidae > Zele > Zele albiditarsus. Next base: position 2,488,126 of record OY292411.1, read on the forward strand.
TCATGTTTTCATTCCTACGGTATTTTCTGAATATACTTTTACGTCGTCTCATTGACAAACAGTTGAAAGATTCCAGTCTATGATGACAATGCATTAAATTCCAAATCACAGGAAGTTAGGTAGATACTGAAGGAAATTAACATCTATGAATGTTGGATGTTTCCTTGATGTATTATTTCTCAAAAACTAAAATTTACATTAGATTGGTATGTATTTTCACATTTCACATTTCAAATTTGCAAAAATGAAACATATTCGTTGTCAAGTATTCCCAGTTGCCAAGAAAATCATAATTTATTGGCGAAATAATGAAACATTCATCGATTTCAATTTCCTTCATTGTTTGCTCAACTTTCTGTGAATATGAATTTAGTAATTGATTGAAATCGGTGACGATGTTGGACGGTATACCATTGTTGGAAGGAATAATGTGAGAAACCCAAAGTGTGCACGTTGATTCCGGTATGATATTAAAAAATATATTTCATTTCTTTATAAGTTTATCATTATTGTCACTTTGTCTAATTGTGGTTATCAATGTTATTGAATAAAATGTTAAACTGACTGTTATATAATAAACTGAACTCATTCGATAAATGTTATAATAACTTTATCGAAAAAGGTGAGAAAAATTAAAAACAGTATAGTGTAAAATAACTAACTAATTCGTGAATGAAGTATTGTACATATTTATCATCTGATATATTTTGGAAGTCAAGAGTCTGATGAAATAGCTATAAAAAAAATAACTTTTTGCTTTTGTAACTGTTTGTTGAAGGTTTTACATATATTCCTATAATTTATTATACAAAGTATGGCGTGAAATGATTCAACACTCGCTTGTGTTTTAGTGTGAATCATAATTTATTCAGCTGTTCATATCAGGAGGTCAGAGTGTCACCTTTAATTCAAGGTTTCATCGATCATCACGCGATCATATATTACTATAATATTGAATATTTAATAAGGAATAAAACGGGGCGAATTAAAAATTTCGGATATAGATGTGCAACCAATTAAGATTCTTCGTTGGTAGAATTTATTTGAAAGAAAAAAAAAAAATAAAGAACAATTCATAAGATTCACAGTGGCTATTGAGAAAACACATCGAGATATTATCATCAACAGAATTATAAAAATGCATTCGAATTTTTATCCGAGAATTAGTTATTCTCAGATCGTTTTGTAAAAAGTGGATATATACACATTGTTTAACTAAAAGCAAGAACTATTATATTTTCGGAAACGTGAACAGCATGTAATTTTTTTAGTACCCCTTAAATTTCTAAATATTGTTTGAAACATCAGCATTTTGTTGAACATTGAAAATACAAAAAATAATCGTGCTCACGATAAATAACATTTGACTAGGTGAAAGGAAGTTTTCATTTCGTTTCAAATCAACTATTCTAAAACGAAAAAAGTTCTTCTAAACTGAAGAGAGTCAAACTGAAGTTTAAAATTCTGTTTGATACTCTATATATAACTTTTCTGTCTATCAAAAAGTATTTTGAGATGAAATTTTTGAAGTGCTGTTTTCCAATAAACAATAACGATGACGTGTGAAATCAAAATTCTCAAGAACATCAAGAGATTTATAAAAAGTTCGCATACACATGTTTACATATGTGGGAATTTAATTTTATTATTTTTAAGTCACTTTAAAAACACTTCCAAATCGCACGTTAACTTGGATGTGATTGTTACAGTACCGAAAATGTATTTCTAAAAATCAGCAATGAAAAAAGTATTTCAAATGAAATTCCGTCATACAATATTATTTTGGGAGAATAGGAATTCAAGCATTACAGCCGCAGGCAGACATAGAATGTCATAAAAAATAAACAAATAAATAAATAACTATGAGAGATGAAGAATATCCAGTGGGTCGTAAAGTCCACAGTTAATTCAACAACTTTTTAAAGTCTACGTGAATTGGCGCGAATGCTCTGAATATATGTATAGAGAATGAACAAGGTGTGCTTTTCTGGCGCGGTCGAATAAGCACGCGCCAAAGTCCTATCGTATATATGATGAAAGTGTTCCGTAACTGAGTTGCCACCCAGCTCTTCTGCAACCACCAAGAGCTGTGTGAGATGGAAATAAGGCCAGCAAACTTTTCTGATATCAGGGTGATCGTTTGTCATATGATCCTTTCATCCCTGTGTCAAACCCTATTCCGTTTCGCCGCTTCGTTAAATCATTCCGGTCGTTAGGAAACGCAAGATCAAATGAAATTCACTATAATACATATCCTCACGTCTTGTGTAACGCCTCAATCAATGTCGAATGAGTCTTAGAAGTTTCCCGACTTACTTATCTCCTTTAAATACTATCCAAGTAACACTATATATAATATATATGTATTCAGTGGTACAATACTATTAACTCGTACGTGATTGAGTTTAATTATATAGAATGTGGGAATAGATGACAACAGTTAAATTACTTTCTGTCCGAGTATCGATTCTTGATTGGATAAATAAGCGTACACATACAAACGAAAATATATGCATCGTAAACTCTCCTTGAACACCGCGGATATGTATAATTTTTATTTTTATCCTACGATACTGCTCAAATTTGCCTGTTGATGAATAAATGAATGTGAAATGAATAACAAGAAGACTACAATCTCATTTATCGTACAGGTTTAAAGTGATATTATCCATACAAGTTTTAGCTTTTATCAGTTATTTTTTGGCACCTTCATCGTTTTCAATTAACTGCTCTTTTATTTGCGTATTGTGAATGAAAAGAAAAAAGAAGGAAAAAATGGATGAATGAATAAATTTTATTCCTCTTATTTGGTTTCAGTCACGAGTTAAAAATATGCTTTGTCACTGCAATGTCAACAGAATTGAGAATGAAGGCTTTCCACAATTAATATAAAAATATTGTAAATCAAAAATAGATAAACTGTATGCATTTTATTATTGACCAAGATATTTCTCGTTTTAAACATATAATGAATCGTCGTATTCCAGCGTTTGTGTAATCCCAACATATGTCCAAGTTCCATAAAACTTTTTTTCTTTTTTCTTTCTAATTCTATCCCACACAAAAGACATATTTATGTCTTATATCATTATTGATGTATTCTCGCAAATGTCGAATATGTGCGTAACCGAGTCTCTTGAGATTGTTGCAAAGTTATTACACTAATTTATTTATAATCAATGGTATAACATCGAGACGATGGATATATGCAATATGAACTAAATATTATACTGATGGATGTATCTAGTAAGCTCAATTAATTAAAAATTCTCGCAGAAGAAAAAACTTTAATCTCCAATTTAATATTTTTTTCTTCATTTTCTTTTTCTTTTTTTTTTTTTTTTGACGTATAACAAACAAATGTCACAATTGCCTTATTCATTCATTGTAAAAAGTTAGCGATGCAGTGAGTCTTTTGATGTTCCTCACACCATCACTCCAAGTAGTAATTAGTTTGCCGAATCGAAATTGCAATTTGAAGAAACAAGAAGTGGTGTGTGACACTGCATCGACATTTATTCACAAAAATTTTGTTTCATCTCAACATATGTACGTATTATGCTTATATGTAAATATATGTATGCATAATTTTAATTTCTTGGACAAAATATAAAAATTGCATCAACTTTAAATATGTTGATTGCTACATGTTTAGAAACTACTCGCTTTAATAAAAATATAATGTTTTCAATACTTCTAGAATAAAATAGTTACTCTTCATCCAATCTTTTCTTTGTTGTCATATCGCAATTTTTCGACAATTATTAAGCACAAAATACATAGCCGAATCATGGCTTAATCTCAAATATTACATTAAATTTATCAAAATTCTCAAATGAAATACCGAAAATGAATTCAATACATATTGACCTTAACGATTGTCAAAAGATACGTGTGTTTATAATTTTGACATTGTTTCCATTCAAAAAATTTGTATGATCTTGGATTGAAATAATTAAAGTATATATTTGCTATTATGTATTTTCCAAAATTTTTTTCAATGGTCACAATTACAAATTTTGAAATGTATCTTTTCACCTATACATATATATGCATCGAGAATACATTTTCGGATCTCAAGTGCATCACATTCAACATTGACTGAAACATTTGCATCACTGTGGACTGGTACAATGTTCATATTCAGATGATATTATTATTATTATTATTACTACTATTATTGTTATTATTATTATTATTATTATTTCCAATGACATTTGGAAATCTTGGACCATTTCATGACAAGCACAACTAAAAACTATCGCATCGTTTGTTTATTTTCAATTTTGTTATCTTTACATGTTTCATTTATAATTATATCTCAGATAGCTGTCTTTGTAATTTGATCAATTTTCAAATTGAGTTTATTCAATTGCACATAGTGTCACAATAAAATGTGACAATTTGGAAGTTGACTGCCAAAATGTAAATCATCATTTTACCATCAAAATGGATATCGAATTTGTCTTGACTGTAATTCAACGTGCCAAGAAATTTCATCAATCAATATTTCATGAGTTCATAAACGATATTATATCGTACGTAATAAGAATAATATAATTTGTATACAGTTCATCGTCCTGGGACTGTATTCGCAGGTCACGACAAAACGTGTTCATTTTTGTATCTGCGACAATAGTTCATATCTCAAGCTTCTTCATGAAAAAATACTATGCGGTGTATCGTCACCTCTATAAACGAGTTATATCCATTGGAAAATTCTTTCATTTATTCATTTATGTTTTTTTATTTTATCTTCAAATGGTTTTGTGTAATAGCGATTGTTTATAATAAACTGATGGATTGTGTTATATACAAGAGAGGAGAAAACAAACAGAAAAACACGAAAGATTATCAAGCTATTGATGATTGTATTGATAAAGGTATAATAAGTACATCAAAATTTTCAAATACCATCTTTTGCACTTATTACATTCTCACAAAAGACTTGCAACTTGTACTTGAACGACAATTATTGCGTTATTTATTTGTACTAAGTTGTGTTTTGTCATCAACAGAATAACAGACGCGAGAACAGCTGTTACTTTTGATACTACTTAGATCACCAATTTATTTTGTTAAACCTCTATAACGCGATGTGGTGTCAGAGTCATATAAGCAAAAGTTGCTGTTTCAAAACTGTCACTCAACATAAATAATTTCATCATACAAAGTATAGATTATGAAATTAATTGATTTTTATTCTCGTGATGGGTCGGCGGTAGGTGAGAATTTTTATAATTGTCTTATTATGAATGGGAATTTACCGGAAAAAAAGAATTACCACCATAAATATTTTACGTTTTCCTGTAATATAATACTTTCACGGAAATTAAGAATAGTATGAGTAATATTAAATAAAATTATTTATGCCATTATAGAGGATTAAGAATTTTCGAATTCTACAGATATTTTCGTGTGGATGGGTGAGAATGAAATGAACGTAAAAATTTATCTTAAAATCGTGAATTGAAGCATGAATATCAATATATACATTAGTAGTGTGAACGCGTTGAATTGGCCTTATGCGTTCGGATTAATTTTAAATTCTTCACACAAAAATGCTTTTATAAAAAATTGCGTCAGTACTGACATGTTGCACGGTATTATGGATCATCACAATCCACTATGATAATATAGATGGGACAAATACGATTCTCATCGAATCGTAACACACAAAAAAAGGAGTAAAAATAAAAATAAAAACAGTTAAACTCAATATTTAACAATAAATGTCTTACTCTTGAATCATAGAGTAATATAGTGTTATAACGTGATTAAAGACTGATTACGTAGCACCGTATCTGATAATAATATTCAATGAATATTTCAAGTCTCTTTTTCACCAAATAATATTTGATTATTTGATCATGGAGGCCAATGACATAAAACAATGTAAAAACTACTCATTGTAGTATTAAAAATTATATACATTATTTACATTTCATCGTTCGCATTGTCTGCAACGTCATGTGACGTCATACTGAGCGCAATTATATGATTATTGCATTTTTTTTTGTTGTTATTATTTAAATCGAGTATTTTATATCTCTTTCATTGATCCACCGTAAAGTTATAATATGACGAACAGTTTCAATATACAATTCATACATTTGCAAATTGAGTTATTGTATTTTATACAAAACTGACAACGAACATATAAATGTTTTTAAACAACTCCAGGTTGTAACGTTAGCAGATATGTCGTGGGATCATAGTAACCAGCTAAATAATATATATCGTTGTTATCGTAAATGGTTAAATATCTGTGCGGCTCTTTCTCCAGTTTGGCCGTATAATCATGGAGGGGAAGAACTTCGCATTTGTGAGAAATTGTCTGTACATCATTCTCATCCATATGCGGCGATTCGAATAGAGCACCCTGAAATATCATGATATTTCATATTATGTAATATACAATATACTTTTCATAATATATAATATAATTAACAAAACAATGAAGATATATTACCGGGAATTTCAAGTTTACCGGAGCGCCGACCGTTTCTTCAGGATGATAAAACCATTTAACTTTAACAATCATATTAGAACTTGTAGTCTCCCACATTGATTCAATTCTGCCAATATAAGGTCGATCAGGTCTTCCAGTCGAAAGAAAAACTGCACTATCACCAATTTGTATGGCTTCACTGCCACGTTGAATAGCTTTGAAAAATTGTTTTTTCGCTCTGCCTTTTGCGCCTGGTCTCCTATATCCTTTACCAGACCATCCCCACAATTGTCGTGCTGGCAAAAAAGCAGCCATTTTACTCCTACTCTCCACCGATTCTTGTCGTTCTCTGGTCTTTGATTTTTTCTCGGATTTTTTCACTTTGTCCGTCTTAACAGTGGCCACTTGTTTTTCATGAATTAATTCTGACGGTTGGGGAAATTCTGGCAGTGGCGCGATCACCACTGCATTACCCGTATGCTGCAATTCACTTTCTAATGATGATATTTTGTTTTCAGGAATTGCATTTTCATCCGCGATATCTCCCTCACTTATATGACCCGAACAACTGTCACCGCCACTAAAGTGACTACCTTCGCTGTAACTCGTATGATGACTATGTCTACGCTTATGCTTGCGATGTTTCCTATGTTTATGTTTTCTATGCTCTTCACAACACTTGTGCTTTCGATGTTTCCGTTTACCATCATTGACCAATGCAGAATCCTGAAGGCGCTTCAATTTATCGCGCCTACGCTTTTTCAATTTTTTACGTTCGCGATACTCATCTAATGTTTTGTCATTCAATTTATCAATTTTTATTACATCTTCAACAGTATTATTTACATTCGATATTGATGGATTTGGCGCAGTCTCGACTGGTTGTACATTGAGTAATTTCGTGCTTGGATTACTGTCATTGGTGATGCGTTTATCTTCTGTCGATGTGGACGTTTGCCTTCGTCTTTTCCCCAGAGTTAGGAGAGGATTTGGATCATACTCAACAACAGGATAATCGGGCTGTAACAGTCTAATGTCATTGAGCGCAATTTTTCCGCTATCACCATCATCAAACTCAACACTGACAAATTTTTCGTCTAGCTCTGAATCTGGGTCGGACGGCTCCACTGATGTTCCAGGATAGAGACATCGATATTGTTGACTCCAATATGCACATAGTCGTGTACCTGGTGGCAATTGTTTCGTAGATGTTGGACAAACTTCAACAATGGCATCCCGAAGGATTTCTTCGCGTGAGTGTATGTGCGGTCTATTGCCTCTTTCACCATCAAGTGTAATGGCATAAATATCAGGTGCTTGGATTGCACTCAACCGTCCGGCATAAAATAGTCCACCCATCGCTGTCAAAACTCTCATTTGATCGATGGATAGATGCGCAGACATCAACTTGCATCTATTTACAATATTTTCAATACTCTCAATTCTATCAGCTTTAGCTACTTTAGCACATTCTCTACACTCTCTACAATCGGAAGACTTTCGTCGTTTTGATTCTTTTTTATCATTTCCATTGATTTTATGCCTTAATGGCGATGAAGATGTTGACTTCCGTTTCTTTTTCTTCAACTTTTCACACCTTGCTTCCCTACGTTGTTCTATATTTTCAGTCAATTCATGCGGTGATTCTTGAGGTAGTTGTTGGTCTGATGGTTGATCATGTTTCGTCAATAATTCATGTTTTTCGTTAGATATACTCTCTTCTAAAGAATGGATTGATTCATTATTTATTTCGGAATTCTCCACGTTTTCTATCACCTCAGTTGCCACTGTGGGCTTCCACTTTATCAACTGTTTCTCTAATTTCGCCTCTTGACTCAATTTCGCTTTCTCCGCAATTATTGAACATATTACATTTTTATTATGAAGTTGCGTTTGTTTCACCGGTTTTACTTTAGATTTTGCTGATTTATTAATGCCCTTCGTTATACTCTTCAAATTTACCGCTCCAGTTTTGAACGCAAGAGGATTGTGGCTCCCTTTAGTATTAAATTTATACTGATTTTGTCTGTTTTTTGAACTAATCAAGTAGCTAATTAGTGAACCTTTAGTTCGTGATTTTTTAGCTACAATTGTTTCAGTGAGTTGTCTAGCACTTGTTGATGTACACATAAATTTTCTTGGTCGCCCGACCTTGCGTTTCTTCGATGCTGAAGTCGAACTTGGAATAGTTGAAGTTGGTGATACTACATCGTAATTTATTGTCACTGCACTTTCACTGTTTTCATCTTCCAAAATGATATTGTCAGCAGGTGACACTGTAATTGGCGATGTCTGTGGTGGAGAAGACAATGGAATATTTGGAATACTATCCAATAACTTAATATGACTCCTAAGCTCACCTAGTTTGACAAGATTAACGTTACATTTTGGTATAGCTAATACAGTTGGACTCAGTGGTGGAACAATATCATCGCTTAATTTTAGTGACGATTCCATTGGTGAATGATCTTCTTGTCGATCATTGACTGGTAATAAGTATTCACAATCAGAACTCTTTTTTCGTGATCTACCAAGACTATGGCTAGCTTCCTTTTTTGGGGACAATTTCAAGAGTTCCATTTGCTTTTCTTTATATTTTTTTTGTATATCGGCTAACCTCTCTCTCATATTTAACTCCAAAGCATTCATATCAGGTCGTGAATAATTACTATCATCATCTTTACGTGGAAATTTATCGAGGTTTTCCATCTGACTGCAAAAAATGGCGTTTCCTGTTTCAATTTTATGATCAACTTGGTTATAGACAGACGAGAACGATCTATTCTTCGTGCTTTCTGTTTCAGAATCAGTATAATCATCATCAGCATCATGATCTTCCTCACATTGAGGGGAATAATTTGAAACATTGTCCACCATAATATCACTACATCTTTTGCTACCAATATTCAATGCCGTGAATGCACGCCCTTCTACAGTTTCCATATCATTGCATGCATCCTCATCATCAGTTTTATTTCGCTTCTCAGTTATTTTTTCTTCATCCTGCGAATTTTCAAGGCCAGTCACATTACCAACATTCACCAATAATATACCCGCTTGGGAGGTATCTTCAGAATTACCATTGTTTGTACTTCGCTTTGGCACATCATGGCCCACTTCTTCCATAAAACGCTGCTCCGCAAGTGCGCATAAAAGTCCCAAAGGACTGTCCACATTATTATTCTTATTACTACTATTTTTATTATTATTATTTTCATTATTATCACTACTGCCTTTATTATTATTATTACTTTCTTTCGGTTGTTCGAGTGTATTTTCCATCGAAGATGAACATTCTGCAGGTTTTAACTGTTCCAATTGCGCAATACTTTCCGATAGTAATTCGAGTCCACTGAGATCGACATTGTACTTTTGCTTTGGACGTGCTTCATTTGAATCGGTGGCGATGATAGCAGGTTTCGATATATCATTGGGCTTATGTTTGCGTACGATCAACGGCGAGTTCTCTTCTGTATGTTGGACATTATTATTACTACTATTTGACGGGTTATTGTTTTCACTAGAATGCCATATATTGGATGAAGCTGATCCTTCATTGAGTATCTGTTTGGATACCTTATTTGTTTCCTTACATTCAACTCGACTGTCTTTTGTATTTGAAGCAATTTCGCACAACCGTAAAATACGTTTTTTCAATCCATTATTCAGCTTGATTATTTCAGGGATATCGTTTGATTGTGTTGTATGTATGTCATCTACACGCTGTCCACAATCAATTGATTTATCAATAGTCACGTTATCTTGAAGAGCAGTTGCCGCCACTACTGCTGCTGCGGCCGCAGCTTCAGCAGCAGCCGCAGCATTCTTCTTCAACTTCTCCACCACATTCTCAATTCCCGCATAAAATTTGTCTGTGCATTGCTTCTTCTCACAATAATTCACCTTCTCTGAAAGATTATTGATATTATCCAACCCCATCGTGTGTGTATCAGTCAAACATCTCGGTTCCTCAAGCTCTTGTTTCACACTGATATTAATTTGATGTTGCTCATCACCGTCGATGAACGGCATATCCAAAGACTTAATAATAACGTCAGATTCATTATCTGTATTTTCATTCCCCATCGAACAATATGAATCAATATTTGATGCTTTTGATGGTTCACTTAATGGTTTGAGCGTTCCGTGAATTTCATTCGTCTCAGTTTCGCGTGAGACTGCGCGAGATTCGTCAAACGTTGACGAGATAGAATTACATACATCTTGATCTGACACATGCGTCGCGAATCCATTCACCTCGTCATCTTTTGATGGCGAGTTCACACTTTTATCGATATTTGGCTGTTGATTTATCGCTTGTTCTTGCTCTTGATTATGTGATTTGCGATATTGCTCTCCTAAATCACAACGTTCGCCAAAAAATTCAAGATTTTCGTGAAAACTGTCGCAATTCTCTTCCGTAATTTCAATTAGTCTTGATGCAAATCTGGGTACTCTTCTATCCAGAACACTGTCTTCATCAATCACAGAAGAAGATTCAGTATCGCCAGATTCTATATGATTAGATTTGCAGCTAACTACTCTCTCTATCGTTTGATCGACCAAATTGACATCTTCACTTTTGTTCGTGTGATTATCACCGATATCAATATTTTCTGATTCGTCCATATTGTTAGTTACATCAGATGGAAATTGAATAACAGACGTATCGGAGATGTTGCTGTTTAAAATTCGTGATTGCTCAATGCTTGAAGAGACGGTATCAAAACTTTTGCACGTCGTAATGACAGATTGATTATACGCGGGAAATTTTGGCTCCTGTTTAATAAATCCATCAGTGGGGAAATGATCATCGATATCAGGAGCATCAGTCTGATTCGAAGCATCTTGTACACCGAGTGTATTGCACCTCTCCGCTTCTTCGATGACGTGTGTAATTTCAGGTGGTGGTGTCAAACATGATACCGGTGATGTTGTTTTCGAAATGAATGTCTTGCGTTGCTGTGAAAGGCGATAGAAATTGAGGAATTAGTATGCATGTATTTATTTGCTACGGTGAAATGTAAAATACGTGCTTGGTGTACTGACCTGTGTTCGGCATTGTGTTGATTCTGCATGGCTTATTTGAACCAAGGCAGGAGCATGAGGATAATAATGCAATGTTGTTAACAATGGTGACTCCGGTATAATAGAACCCGTCATTGTCGTAACAGTTTGCAGAGCTTTATTTGATTCCGTTGAAGCTGCGAAATGAAAAAAACTTTGTCTCATATCGATTGTACAAAATATATTTTTGTTTCAATTGATTTTAATCAGTGATATATCATATTATCGTAGATGAATATGAAAGTAACGTTACCGATAATTGTGGCACTGGGATTGTGAGTCGCACAGTCGGCCTCGATTTTGACAATTGGCATGGTATTATGTTGTTTTCGTTTGTTCTCTGTCAGTACCAGTCTGGCGCCATTAATGTCACTGAGCAGCTGAAGAGAGGGTGGTGTGGGTCCGGGTAATAAAAGAGGCGAAGGCGCTCCTATATTTGCTGTACCATGATTAGCATAATTTGGCCAGACGACGGCTTGTTGCATTTGTTCGGCTGGTGAAATAACAATAATCAGTGGTTAAACGAACTATATGTAATAGAATTGGGTCATAACTATTGAATGTAATGGATATTTGAAGCGGACGTGAAACCAACCAGCTGCATGAATAAGTAGAAGTTGTCCGGTTGTTGGATCCCGTACTAATTGCAGACCACTTTGAAGACCAACGCCTGCAACCTGCGGGAATCCTATGGGTTCCAATGCGGGCATCGCTAATCAAACAAATTGATTTCTTAAAATTCAATATATTCTATAATTACATCATTCAATAGTAGGAATTGCTGTTTTTTACTCTTTATAATTATCAATGAATAGCGTAAATGCATGGGACTGGCTGTATAAATTATATATCAATAGTATCAATGAGATGATACGGTTTTGTAAAAATATGATATCAATCATATCAATAATGATAATTTGAACAATCGATTGATGTGTTATGGGGTGGTTGGATCAAGAATGAGTGAATCAACACTGCATAACTCCGCGTCATATTATTTAAAGAATCAACGACAAAAACTGCAATTATAATGGATGGCAAAGTGTGGTGTGTGAAAAATCCGATCGAATCTCACCTGTGGTGGGATATTGCCACAGTGTTGGAGGCCATGCGCTCGGAGCACCCGATCCAATGTTGCCCAAGCCAGAGTGCAGGGTGGCGGCATTTATTGAGGGTGCCAGGGCCCCTGATGGGATGGTCAAATGGGAGGTTCGATCATCCCCACTGGCACCACAATGTAGCAGAGTTGCACCGCCCATTGCCATGGCCGTGGCGGATCCTGCAAAAAGTCATCCACCCCCACTGTCAGTCGATACGCTAAAATTGCCATGATTCCCATCAGTTACCCGCCCACGCTTCCATTCCCACTCCAGCACCCACATTAACATTCACTCTCTTCAGCACACAAATAGCATAGAGTTTCCTTCTCCTCTCAATAACGTTGTCTACACTCCTTCTATACCCGCCATACACACATCCGCGTGTACCCATCGACATACCGACGACCTCCAACTGCTATACATACATAAATATATGTGTATACATATACACAAATACAGATATTATATCAACTGTATATCTACATAGTAAATGTGTATACACGATAGGGGATCCCGCTACACGGTGCACATACCATCTCGGACATTCTTCGTATATGATCCCCACTGACTCGACAATTTTGCTCCTCGCGCCACTTGGTCCTTTTGCTTATCCTCATTATACTCTTTCCTTCACATACTCTCCACAATCACCGTTACAACATTGCTGTCTCTATTTGTTCTGATATGCGGTGTTGGAGCGTTCTATTCGTATACATGATAGGCTTGTTGCTGTGACGTATTACCGAACCCGCGTATAAAGTTAAGTGGAGTACGCGGATCACCTCGTAGCAGATAGTAAAATACGGGTGCACATATATGCATGATGGTGGTATCGAAACTGTGCCTATAAGTATAACTTGTCACAGTCTATATACCCATATCTAGATGTTAATTATTTACTTGAACTATACTGACGTCAATAGAAGGTGATATCCGAAAAAAAATGTCTTTTAACTCAATTTAATAATTCAGTGGATATTTAGGTTTGATCATTTGTGGCAGTATATTCAATAGAAGTTTGTGTTATTCCTGATCATATCATTATTTAATATATAATACGACAATAACTGTGTGAAAAATATCAGATACACATGATTTAAAGAGAATTAATGTGAAAAAGTGAAGAGTTACTACAAATGTATATATCGGTATTTCTCTTCACTCTATTGTAAAAAATTTTGGGCGATGGTATTTATAAACTATCGTTTGAACATATTCCCAAATCAATGTCATTTTTGTTTATACTACACTCCACAACAGCTATATTATTTAGGGCCTAAACCCACGGTCAGTTTGAATGTTTAAATTATATTGTATTTTCAAGTGATTTCGAAACCATTTCAAAATGATTCAGCAGATTTTTTTGGCATATGAAATACAATTTTAAAACGACGACCATCGTTATTTGAATTTAATTATATACATGTTATGAGAGGGCGAATACAAAATTGAGTGAACAATGTGTATGAGTATATACATGAGAGGTAAAATACTTTTTGTTAATGATCAGTTGGAATCAGTGTCAAAACATCCGAACAATTAGTAAACAGTACGATGAAAATTACAAAAGGAATAGTGAATTTTTTCCACATCAACTTATCCGAAAACATCAGGATTATTTACTGAATAGTAATATAATTGCAAAAAGTATATGAAACGTTACAAAGCCTATGACGAATTTAGCTCACAAAATTATTATCTTTATAGAACTATTTTATATACTATAGTACAGCATTTCCAATATAGATATCATGATAATTATGTTCTTTGACTATTCTCTATTTTTACCTTTTAAAAAGAACATCGATGGTGTATTTATTCTTTATTGTTATTTCAAGTAATTGTATTCAGATAAAATTATTATTACTCAATCGTTTCTATTTTATCTTATAGATACATATAATTTTCTTTATTCTCTGGACCGCTTTTTTCTTTTGTACCAGGTATTACAAAGAATTTAATATTATAATTTGAATTAGGATAACTTAATGATTCATTTGACTAAAGTGAAATTCAAAATTGAGAACGCTTAAACAGTAAGGATCGCTTGTTCTTCCGAACAGATACATGTGTTAGTTGTATTCATGTGATGGAAGAAGACTCGACAAATATAAAAGTCTAGAAAACTGACGTCACTGACCGGCTGTATTTGGTCTGGGTTTCTTTGTAGTTTATTTCCACACCCTTGTACAAATGCGGATACTTTTAACGAGAATAAGTCGGCCTGCAGACGACTCGGAGAAAAAATAATAACATGATAATACAAGATAATATATGGAGATCGGAAGGATGATAGATTGAAAGGATCCACGTATGATACTAGGCTAATGCTCATACAAAACATCAATCTATACATCTGTATATAAGTACGGAAAAAATTATTTTGTTGTTGTACAGGTAATTTGTTCTTCACATGATTCATATAATATAAAGAAAAATGGACAAATTAGAATAGTAAGGTGACGTGGATGTGCCAAAGGGACAATAATGGGTGATGTAACTGGATGGGATTTATAAGTGCGGTTATGATAGCGAATTTAAGGAACAACTTGGTAAATGAAATGTTGAATCATGTCATATTCAAGCTATACTTAATGATAAAGTATACTGAATTTCTTGTCAATTTGAACACTTAATAGGTATTAAAGAATTGCTAACACTGACAAAGTTTAAAAAATCAAATTGGGAACTTGGGGTTGTCACTTTTACGTGTAGTAGACTGTATAGACCTATAGAGTCCAAACTATAGATAAAATGATTAGCTCTTGGATAATATCATGTAAATTCATCAGCGATGAATCCGCGTGACACATCAAAATTGTTTTGAGAATGTTGAATGAAGTCATTCTAATTGTCATTAATGGGATACGATTCCTTGAAATTCAACAATTCCACGATAGCAATTTTTTTTTTCCACCAATTCTTTGGCTTGGTTGCAGAGTATATGAATATGATAATTCTCTTATAATAATACATCGCAATAATAAGGCCACGATTCATTTATTGCTGGATAAACATCACGAAATCTAAAAGATCCGATTGAAAAAATATCGATTCGCGCTCATAAAAATATCTGGCACCCAAGTGGAAAAAAAAATCACATGCCACCAACCACGGTATACATAAATATCATCAACATTTCCAATGTTCCATGAAGGACAATTCAAAAAATTAATTTCACTATAACATTTCGAACAATTGATATGGAATCAATTCTACATTTTATCGTAAGATGACTCTTTGATGAAAACATTGATACTCTGAGTATGCATCTCACCCGGTAGAGTTTTATGACGATATATTATCCAATATCACTAATCAACGTCAAGGACCATTTGTAATTGACAATCCCACCAAAGACAGTATGAAATATAGTGGATGAATTTGAAAATCAGACTCACCGAGACTATCTGGTTGAAAGTGATGATAGTTGGCATGGTGGGATGTGTGGTGATTTAGTGAAACATTTCGCAATGATGTGGATGAAGTTTCTTGATGTTGTAACCTCTGTCGAGCAACAGCAATACCAACAGGAATGCCGGTAGTTGTCGCAGTAGATACAACTATACCTGTATAACGAGAGACAAAATGAATCAAGTTTTGTTACTTTTCACGAATTTTATTATTACTTCAATGTGAATATTATATATGTGTATTGTGATTTGCGCAATATACGAATGGATCATGGTGAAAGTTTATTTCTAATATCTATATATATTGCAGTGTACATATTCATGAAGTTCATACTCGTTATTTTTGTAGCCACGCCTCGCATTTATGTTGCGTCACCATGTATGGCACGGCACCTCCTACCTAACCGATATTAACCTTCTTCCATTATACTTTTTCTTGTTTTTTCATTCTATCGTGTCACGCACCTCCCCGTATTTTTGTCTTTCACCCATATCTAACTTCAGTGTATGTTACAAAAAAGAAAACCCACTATTGGTAATCCCATTGGTTATTTTGTTGTTTGTCTGGTGATTTTATTTTTTAGCGATACCATTTCCATCTTTATCTATATACTACAAACGTATTGAAGAATGATAAATGTATATTTGATTTACAAGTACTGATAATTGCAATAAAATGTTCAACGGAAGGAAAAAAGCAACAGCGGCCCGTCAACATTTCTTCATATCTACTGTGAAAAATACGAGTTGAAAGTAATATCATAATGTCATTGATCTGAGTTACTTCTTTAGTTCAGTATCTATCGGTGGTGTATAATAATTTCAAACACAAAATTGTGTTAATTATTCTATAGTGGCGAAATTGCGTCTGGATTGAATCTAGTACGTGTTATTTTATCGCGTATTTCGCGTAAATGTATCTTGATAAAGTAAAACGAAATAATACTGAAAATAATATGATTGATCTATTAATGCTGTTCGAAAACTAGAGGAATAGAACGATTAAGTAACAAATACACAAGCAAACCATTTTTAGATTTAGATGGAAGAGGCTCAATTTTCACCGCCGTGGTTGTAGCATGCAGGGACGTGGAAACTTCAGCTACTTGACAAGGTACCGGAGCAAGCGATTCTCTCTTCACGAGATTCGTCGCTGTACTTTGGCTGATGGCATTGGTATAAGCGAAGGTGTCTTGACTGTTCCATGAAGAAACAACGGGCAAAGTTCGGCTACATCCGGCTTCCGAGTGAACATTCTTTATCTTACCTATAATGAAAAATCGCTACTTAAAATTTTCCAATATCGAGGAAATTGTTGAGTGACAAAAATAGATACGGATTTGCAAGAAAATATGTATCATATGTATACGCTCATAAGCGTATGGGGATATGAAATTAAAATAGACCCGCACAAAAGTACTGAATATAAATATAGAACGTGAGGAAGAGCGATACGAGAGGACATTGCATAAGCGACATCCATCACTTCGTGCAGTAAAAACTACTGACACGAGTTGAATTACTTGTATTCCTGTGGGAACTATAGTTTCCATAGCCGAAATATCCTCACCACTGATGCTGGTGACATTGGTGTTTTTGCATATACAGGACTGGCTTGCTGTCTTATTTTCCATTTTTATCAATGTCTGTCCCTGTGCAGCAATAAAGGATTCTCTTTTCTTTGTTAAAGTGCTCTGAACAAAGTTTGTATCCAACGGTCCGGTAGTAGTACCGTGTACCATGACTGTGCTAACGTTGCTTGCTGCTGCGCCATTTGGTGGAGTCATGGAGCAAGAACCACTGGTCGATGATTGACATCCGGCAATTGGACTTGGTCCCGTTGACTGGTACTCTTGGACGAGTACTCCACCGCTTGTTGGCACCACACTCGCTTGAGCACTTGGCGACGAAAAATTGTTGATTGTCAGTGTTGGTGTGCCAGCAGTCACGAGGGACAGTTGAGGTGGAAATGGACTTTGATGAAGACCGCCTGTAATAAACAAAAGAATTTATAGTTCGAGAGAATATGAAATAGTAAAAATAACAGGGATAGATGAAAGAATTACCGATATTTACATCAATCACTCTATAGAAAACACTTTCAAACGAATACCCATCCTTGTGACATATGATTACTTCAATATGTATACATAATTCGTGTTGTATGAGTATGTGCCAGTGTATAAGTGCAGTGTTTGGTATTGGACGACCTCTCTTCCACTTCATGCATAGAGTCCATCTTCACAAACACTTCAACACAACACGGAGTGTAATATTCTACACTCTCGCAAAATTGCACTGGATTTGACGTCACATAGTTTTATCGTATAATCACGCGTCGACGTATTATAACTTGAGCATGAATTTAATTCGAAACTACAATGCATGGTGGAACATAGGATAACAAATAAATTCAATGAATAAAACGGAAGAATGACTAAAAATTAATATGTGATGATTACCATGTAAAATCTTTTCCACCATACTTTTTACAATTTACTGTTTTATTAATTTGTCTTATACGGAGGCTTTTTCGAGAGTTGGACTTTTTCCAACCGCGGAAAACCCAAAATTCGTCATTTCAACATTTGAGAATGAATTCAAAATACCAGGGACAGAAATCAACGGAACATAAAACAAACCATGAATGATCAGGAATAATTTGTAGGATTACATGGCATTTGTGGGCCACAGGATGTCGTCCGGTTTTCGGGCTAACCATTAGATCAATAAATAGATCAATAGTCGATCGTTTGAGAATGAATTATTGCGAGTCGGTCTCACTACATTTTTCGATATAAAATATTGAAAATTGAATTAATTTGGTATTCATCAGCTGATTCGGTATGTGAAAATCTAACTTCGAGTATCTGTCAAATCGTCTTTACTGTCACTGAGCCCAAATCAATAAATCATGCTGCAATCTCAATGCACTTCGTTCGAATTGGCCATTCAAATTTGGCGCGTCATAACTCAATCGAATCAACATCCAGGTCATACCACTAATGTCAATCATGCTGTATGCCTTGGCGGCATATTTCAACGTGTATAAAAGAAGGAAAATCACTAAATGCAACCAACATCTGTGTATAGTAGTCGGTTTTACAATGGAGATGCAAAAATAGACATAAAGTTGAAGTTGGAGGTGGATAATCTTTGTTGATGACTAACCGAGTGTAAGGGTACGTTCGTCAATAAACTTCGACGTGAATGATGTCGCCGATGTCGTCGTCATCGCCGACTCACCGTGATGGAGATGATGAAGACCAGCAAGATTGAGAGTGTGCTGGGTGTGATGAGCATGATGAAGACTTGCTCCAACGTTGAGCCCAACAGCGCCCTGAAGACTGAGTGATTGTTGAGCATGGTGAGGCGCAAGTGTCGCCAGATTTTTGGCCAACATTTCAAGTTGAGTCATCGCTGGCGCAGGACTGTAAGGTGAACCAGGAGGCGGTGTAGGTGCTCCCCAAGTGTATCCACCAACACCACCAACTCCCATCGCCGTCGAGAATACACTCTCTGAAACTGAATTTTATCGTTATCTTTTGTACTATCCAATATTGCATATATTGCACAACAATTTCATATACATCGCTGTTCCAATACGAAATATCTATCAAGATATACTCCGTTTGAGAAGGCAAAGGAGACTTAATTTTGGATTATTTGGGGAAGGAAGGATGCAGAGAGGATCTTGATATTCACCAAAGGAATTCAAAAAATAATGATGATAGTATTGAACTAAGATTTGAACCACTCGAATTCCCCGGATTCGCGCCGGAACCACTTTCCATTCCAATTTCTTGTAAATATTGAACCACACCGTCCATCGTACAGCAACATTTTCAAATTAATTTTGAGTATGTGTACAATGCGCAAAAATCAAATGCAAACACAGAGATTCAATTCAAGTCTGTGAATATAATATAATATGGCACAAAATGACCAACCTTTGTGTGTGGTGGCATGATATGCTCTCGCTGAAGCAGCCGTGGGGGTGCCTGGTGTTGTCGTAACATAGCTGCCTCCGCTACTGCCAGGAAATAACGAATAGAGTTCGTATCGGTTGATACCTGTAACAACAAATATAACAGTCAACCAATCAATTAACTAAGTTATAAAACAAACTACGAGATAAGAATTGGTATGTGCTACGACGTTAGAATTGCCCTGACTGAATCACTGTTCATTTCGAAAACTAACATTACGAGCGAAGTTTGAATGTTATAAGTGTTGTGGGACAAAGTTGTTTTTACTTTCAAGTTAAACTGTCTAATTAAGGATGATCAATCAAGGTTTGTGAAATCCTTGTGAATAATTGAATGTGGGGTTACTAAGGGATGGCAATAGTTTATCACAACGTGTATTTATTTATCATATTATTCTTTAAAGTTCAAATGCAATAACAGCATGAAAATATTATAACAGACCTACTTTCGACTGTTTTGCCAATTTCAAATCTTTCATTACACATTTTGTACATTAATCCAGAATGTCGATTCACATCTTTGGAGATTATGCACAGTTTTATCTATCGTATAGATGATAACTTCTCTTAATTGTTTCATTTATGATTTTGAATCCCCATGACTGGGAATAAATGTGATTCAGTCGTTTGGCGATTATCAAAAGGTGTACGCTAATATTTCAACCAATAACCATCATCCGAAGTATCTGAAAAAGACTGATCAAGTATAGGGACGTCAATTGCCCACAGTGATCGTAAGCTGTACCTAAACATGACAATGCCACAACATTGACAATGGCATGCTACCAGTTTCGCAACGCCTATTTTCTTTCGCATGGAGTTTTCTTTATACTTTTTACATACAGTAACTGACTAGAAATATGATCCTGTTCCTTTCTCGGCTTATACGCAAGACGCATCACAAAAGTGAAAACACAGTGCTACAGGCAATCCAACGATCCTGCACTATTATAATAAGTCCAACTGCGGTTCGGTTTTGTAATAAGTGTGGTTATCTCACTCGGACTTGTACCCTGTTTCACGAGCAATGCTATACGAATCTTTTATGAAATGGGAGAATTGTATTCATGCTAACTCTTTGTCTGGAGAATAGTGGTAGAATAATCCGGCGTTGGAATACACTGCTGAATCGGTGAGATGTCTTTTGACCAGGGATCAAGGCCCAATGGTAGTTGGTCACCTAATACCATTGCGGATCAAGCTTGCAGCAATCGACGCTGAATATTGGCTACACCAAGAATGTGAAATAGACACTGGGTCATGATACATCGCACATATCAAATGCATCGCAAATTCGAGTGTGTTTCCTGCCTAACTAAAAAAAGAGTTACCAAACGTGCAGTTCCCTATCTAAAGTTGTGGACACTTTTAATGCATATGCAAATATGTAATATTTTTCATATAAAACGTCAGACACTTGGAAATGTGTAGGAAGTGTCAACAACGATTGAGATAATGAACTACAGATTTATTAACACAGTTGGAATTGGAGTATGAACGCAAATTTGATGGTGGTGCATAACTAAATTCGGTTATTGCCCATGACCAAATGCAAATTGGGTCAAAATGCTAGAGCTAGAGATGCGAAGCTTCCTCGTTGAGCGTGAATTCGTTTTGAGCACCGTTCTCCGTCGTGTTATGAACTAAAATTAGTGTTGTACATCGCCATTCTTCAACTACTCTATACACTCACTGTTTATTCTATTCGTGAGTGAGATAGTAGACAAGATTATCTACAAAAAAATTAATATCTTTGATGTATTATTTTTTAAAAAACGTCCAAGTGTGTAACTGTGAGTCTTATTTTAAAACATGAAACACACTTTGAATACGCGTCGTACTGAGCTTTCATGTCTGGGATTTGAATGTTTCATCTCTGTGAACTTAATATAATGTACAATGAAAAAACATTATGTTTCCTTCCGGAATTTTTCATGCTTTTATATAATAATACTGGTATTCCTATACTAAGAATACCAAAGTTTCTCCAATAGAGAATCACGTATATTTGCCACAGCAAAACTTGGTATTGCTGCAGTAAAAATACCAATATTGAAATGAAAAACACCTCATAACCTCACTTCATCTATGGAGATACATATATATTTGAATAATGGACACACTTCAACCCACGGGAAGAGTTACAATTTGCTATAGTATGAGAATATAAGTCATGTTGACATCATAACGTTTGCTATATTTACATAAGTTGAAGCCACAGTATTATCAGTAAACTCGGTATCTTGCTGAAGTTATACCAGTATTTTTGCAATAAAGATACGTATTTTCATCACAGAAAAACTTGCTCGATAATACTTTGAATTCCGGAATCAGAAATACTATTTTCTTCAGTGTAATACTGAATATATTGGTATGCGAAAATGATATTCAAGATGCTAGCATACGATGAGGATAAACCAGACAAAATCAGGCATCTTCTTTTATGTCCTAACGCATTAAAACAACTCTCCCATTCCACAAAAGATACGTATAACATTGCTTATTAATGATCGTGCTCGGTCGAGTGACGTAATCACACTACCATTATGAAACCAAACCGCAGTTGGTCCAGCCATAATAGTGAGGGCTCGCCCGTAGCACTGTTTTTCACATTTCTGTATGTGCTCTGCGTGTGGCTTGAGAAACGAACAGAAGCATGTTCCTTACTGCATGTGAATAGCGTAGACGACCGCTATGCAGGATGGTTCCGCCATATATAATAAATAAGAATCTCTGGATACAAGATTATATATTTGATCATATGTGTGCTGTCTGTAACAACCCTATAGACGGAAAAAGAAAGACGAACTATTCAAAATAATAACCGTACATATAATATTGTTTAAAGTTTTATATAATTTAGTCTATATTTGTCTTCCCATTCAGTGATTTCTATATGCAAAGTATTGGCATATTGACATACTCATTATAATTCAATTACCATAAAAAATGAAAATATTCATCATAGAAATTAGTTGGACAGGTTCCATTTCTTCAGGTAATATTTCCCTCTATATATTAACCTGATTACATCAATATCCAATGACTTAAATTAATGACAAGTCAAACTACATTTATATGTCAAAAATTGATTGCATTGATGAGATTTAAAATGCAAAATAAATAATAAAATGTATCGAAAAAAAAAAAAAAAAGTATCTATCAATTATGCAATCGATTTTTCTTGCATAGCCCTCATTGAATGAAGTTATACAATATCCAACCTTGGCTGTGTGCCGGCGCAGGAGTGGCAGCTGACGATGGCGGTATTTGTGCCTCATGACTCCCCGGTGAATGAGTTTGCATAGGGGCGATAGGCCATAGAGCTGTCGCAGTTCCAGTTAGAGAGCTTTGTGCTGCTCTAGCCCCAGAATCACCGGGCTGACGACCGCTCGTTCCCACTTGGGCCACGGGAGGGACCAACATTGGATCACCCCCTCCCAAGGCTGAAATGTAGAAAACAATTTTTATACGAACTGATCAATAACAATTTATATTTACACTATAGACGGCATGATATTTTTTTTTTTTCATTGCACCATCTAAGAAAATTGTGGAAAAAAATTTTAAAGGATTTGAAATAAACAGCCCAAATTATTTGAATGGCTATAATAAAAAGGAATTGGGAATTTTACAAAAAGAATCACGGACATAGAAGATCTTATTGTAATAGTAACATGTGGGTTGTGAAAAGCACTGCAAACTGTATAGTGTGTTGCTTCAACATTCATACGTGTTATTCTCTATCATAAAGTATTGTAGCAATTCCTAACCCATTTAGAAGTGTGTTAATTTTTCACACATAATCCTGAACCTGTAAAGATGATACATTACATCCATAAATATTCTCTAATTCGCCATCTCTTTTGTTACATATTGTTCACGTGCCACAATCACGCTTGCATATAACTGGATGAACCGAGAGAAAGAAGATGGTTGAGCAAGAGGAATGGATTATATGAGGACAAGCAATGAAAAGAAAAAGAAGGTGGGTATATAGCTTGAATTATTATAAATATATAGTCGCAACGATTTCGTCGACTGATATTCACAAATTAACATTCATCTGAAAGAATTTTATATGTAATGCATTTCAAATAATATTCCCATTTGGTTCCTATAGTTTATCAAAATTGTATACACTTTTTCCATCATCGTTTAACTCATTATTTTGTCAATTTCAAGATCAATATTTATTGATATTTGACACAAGTCGACTGTTGCTTGCCAGTCGTGAATATAATACCATTACATATCTAATTTTTTTGTCGTACATCTATTTTTTCCTCATATGTCACATTGTTTTGAAATAAAACATTTCTTTTATGATGTTTCATACAAACACAATATTATCGATTAACCATTGGGAAACCGGTTGGGACTATTTTTTGGCTTCAATGAGTTTCAATATTGTGTTAACCATCGAGCGTTATATCTATTTGTATATACATAAAAAATTCCGTTTCTTCAAATGTTAATTAAAATCCTCAACATATATGTAAGTATACATAATTACATATATATTTATATATAATTGATAAATATTGTTTTCGATTATTGTCCTCTGATGTACTGATGTAAAATGTCATTGTTTATATTTAATTGAGTTGTGTTGACGAGCAACATTTGTATTGAAAATTTTCACAATCTTTTATATATACAAACGTGAATACATACAAACATTGAATATGATTTATAATGCCATAATGATACTCATGCACTTGAATGCAACATGAGAGTGTATACGTGTACTACATCTGATATCCAACGTACTAATTTGGTAATTTAGTCTAGAATCAATTCATTTGTCTGAGTATATTGATTTGTTTACGGCTATTTTTCGTGCTATCTATTTTCATTTCATATTCTACGATAACTTCAAAAGTCTTTTATAAGTCTGTGATACTAATTCTAAATATAGTTTATACCCAGTCGACCTTAATAATAAAACAACAAAAAACCATGTCTGGAGAATTGCAAAAATATTCCTGAGATTCGAATGAAAGGACAAAACTTGGTATTTATGCAAAACACCCACATTGGAGAACGCTATTGTGTACTATCACATATCGATGCATTGGAAACTAAAGTGTGTTATTTCAACACATCTATATGTATTATTTTCTATCTTAAAGAATTGTTGTCATTCCTAACATATTTAGAGGTGTGTTGGTTTTCCATACTAACCCTAACCCTGTAGTCATTTTTAACACACTTGAATTTACAATGTGGTATACATGGGTTATAGTAAGAAATATATATTCAATATACATAATTATATATTAAATATATATATATATGCGTTGACGAGTACTGAATCTGATAAAACTTTCACTGTTCAAGATATTATTTATTCAATATTAAAATATGTTACGTCACATTAAGCTATCATCAATAGTAGTGGAGATATAGTCGGGTATTTGAACCAGGTCAGCAGTTTTCTCTGAAAATAATATTTCAATATTAAAACATTATATATTGATACAATTATTAATCATTAAAAGAGCGAAAATTAGTTTGCATGTTTGTGGTATCTTGAAATCTATACTGTAACGAATTTAAAAGGTCTTGCACTATTGAAGAGTTTGTACACAGCAGAAAGACATAGGTTATGTATTGTCACGCTGTGTCAAACGGGAGTTGCGCTATGGGTGCGGAAGTAGTCGTGGGCAGCGACGCGAACTGATCAGCTAGTTATGAATACAACAGTAACGACATCAACAGCACATTCTGAATTGAAATGCTAGCTGATTGGAGAGTGAGTTGAGTTGATGTCAAAAAAATACTAAATTCTTGGCAACTCCGCGAAGTTTCAATCAAGCAAAATTGCCAAATTACAATGCATGAAAAAGGAAAAATATTATTTATTGAAAATGATGAAGAAGAATTTATTTCCAGCCGCTAAATTTTTCTTTTCACAACTCTCATCATCTAAACGTAATCATTATGAAAGTATATGGCAATCTAGAAAATTCCGCATTTGAATAATAACATTTATAGGTCACGTCAAAAAATCACAAATCACTTTTCTCATATACTCTAAATTTGTGCAGAAACTTTAATTATCAATATCTTGAGGTGAGATTTTATATACTCCCAAAAATAGAGATGAACTACAAAAATCAAGGGTGAGACACGATGAGAATAAAAGAAATCGATTACGATGAAATTTTAATAATTGTGACGTTCATAAGCGACCTTTTAAAAATTATCAACTGCATTGAAACTACGAAAACTCGTTTCATTACGTGATGATATTAAATTTTGAGTTGTGATCCAAGATAAAAAATACACGGTCAAAAAATTATTATTCAATTATGTAACTATACTCAGTGCGAATTGTGGATTTCCTCTCGAACAAGACTGAACTCGATTGACTTAATGTACTAACTGTGGCAATATCTTCCTAACAGGAAGACAATCACGTTTCTACCCTTCACCTTTTTCTACTTTCATAATAATTAATTCAAGTCATGGCTAATACTCACTATCGCCGTTACAAATAGCATTCCAAAAGTAATTTAAGTGTTTATTGTCATAAGTCCAAAAAATATCTCAAGTTCCAACTTGAATTCGTCACAATAATCTCAAATCAATTATTGCTTATTGAAATAATGATGTGCAATAAAAAAGGCGAACAGTTAGACAGTTAGGATTGTCCATTTATACTATAGACTGAACCCGTTTCTGTGGAGAATAATCCACATAGATACGATCATACAGTGGTATAGTATTTGAGCACAGTGAAGTGACTAATTATATAGAGTGGATACTGGTTGACAAATGAGTTCAGACCACATGGGGTCAAATGATGCGCCTAAAGGAACAGACCAATTGGATCATGAGAAAATTGGAATACTCGGAAACTGAACTCTGAATAGACGATAAAATTGTCAAAGATAAAATGATGGATTGCAATTCACCATAGTATTAATTACGAATTTGTATAATCATTGATGACGTTGATGTATAGATATTGAATAATTGTATTAGATTTTTATATACATTTTGATCATGTATAAATTGGCGTGTTTCGCAGAGACATGAGGAAACCTACGGTGCTAAATCGTTCAGGCAACCTAACCGGCGGATGAGACACGCGCGCATGCTTCCCATTCCCGGTTCATTATATACACCTAATGGCCCTAAATACACTTTGCCGTGCTGAAGATTGCCGGACCAGCCGCACGGTCGTCCGTTCATGTAGAAATATAGTTGTGATCGTCAAATGCCGCGTACAGAACTCCGCCTTCTCAAACTCACACACTTCCAATGCTATACGAACTCTCAACAGTAAATACATTAACATTACATCATTAATCTTACATTAATGTAGTTGATGCTCGTTGCAAGAATTGCTTTGAGGAAGTTCACCAATTTCAAATTGGAAATAATATCGTTTCTTGATGTATATGTGGTATCGGAATTATGAGTGCCAAATTTTATGCGCAATTTCAAAAAAATCATAGATAGTATATGATACAAATTGCATTTCTCTATAAATATCTATAATACGTGATATGTGCATAAACGCAATGTGGAACACAACCACCGACGAATTTAGCTCTCACCGTATCTCCTGCTTTGAATTATTATTTTTTAATTTGCCTCATGCAACCCCAACACATATATAAACACATGAAATCATATATCAACTGTTTCTTGTAGTAGTATGTTATTGTAACTATTATTCTCTGGACAAAATAGGAATATACTTTTTAGAATGTAAAGACAATTGTATCATTCATATATTGTGAGAAAATTCGAAGCGTTAGTTTCGTTACGTCGAGAATGAAGAAAAGAAAGCGTGCAATTTTTCAACACTTGATGCAAAGCGTGTGTACAATTGTATTCAAATATGTGTTGGAACAATTAATACAAACTCTTGTTTTGAAAAAACAACTGACAAAAGTTGGCAGAAACTTGCAGTTCATCTTCGATGAAACAATAAAATGACTTTATTAATATATCGAATAAAGATTCAATATAGCATTAAATATTTGAGTGATGAGGGAATGAAGAAAAAAAAAAAACTCTGGAGTGCGCATGCCACGTGTGCGATGACGTGTATTATATACTGTGAGTCGCGAACCCCAGCCATTCTTGGCGTCATATATACATGCATGCATCAGGATAAATATTAAACCTACCGCTATAAAAGTAATGGACGCTGGGGTACATTACATTCGGATAAGGCGTCATATTTATCATTTAATATTTATACTATTGAATTAGTTAAATTGTTATTCTCATTATGACGGTTATTGAACAAAATTGTTCGCACACTCAGTTATAAATGTACCTATATATACATATATGTGCATATGTGTGTTTCACTACGACTGTTTTACCAACATGTTTGTTTTAGTCACTGGTGGCGCGCAGAGATGTAATACACTATTGCAGAGTTTTATTAATTTTCATTGTATATTTTTATATGAACCAAGTGTTGTATTTTGGAGATATTTTTTTTAAATCTTCTCCAAAAAAATAAGTATAATAAATAATGGAAAGCGCTTCGGCCACGAACATTGTTTTATGAATATAACATTATTCTATAATGTTATTGACAATAATTGCCAGAATTGATTGGACTTTTGTTTCAATGACAATAATTGGCGAAAAACCGTGGATTGATTTTTTTTTTTATGCTGTAAATATTCTGCAGATAATAAAGCAAAATGTTGCTGCGCTGTAATGAATCAATATTCATATTAATTCAATAATTAAATTTATTCTTTGCATTAAATAAATAATCAATATACCCTTTGGCAACAAAATATAGTTTCTAATATCTGAAAAATATACAACTGTTGTATTTCCCAAACACCAAAAAAAATTTTGTTGGAAAGATTACAAGACATAAGAATAGGAATAAAAATTAAATGCTTAGGATAAAGTATAGCAAGGTAGTATATATTATATTCCCAGATATTGCGAACTGTCTCTCGATTACATACATTTTTTTCATGATGTTTCTTCCAAAATCAAATTCTTTTGCATTGTATATCGAACTTTTCTACCGCTGTGCTGATGAAGAACAAAACATGGCCTTTGTGACAAAGATAGCAGTAGTATTTATACACGCACGTCGTGATTCCCATGAAGAGATGGGCAAGTACTCGCGATCCTGATATGCTATTATATACCGGGACGAAAAAGCAGCGAGTGATGGGGGGCACACCAGTTGCCTAGCGACCGGACCACCCTCGCACAACCACTTGCACGCGAATTTGAGACGATACTTCGAGAATATGAGAGATGGAAATAGGATAAAATAGTGTGGAATACAATTGTACAGAATTATATATAGATTGGATGAAAATAAAGCCCAAGGGATGTTTGGATCCTGTAAGTTTGTCCTCTCATATATATATATATATTCCAGACTACATGGCTTCTAGTTGGCTTTCTTTATTTCCACAGTCAGTATATATATATACTGCAGTAGTGATATATACAATGCTTTTTATACAGCAACACATTTCAACGATTAATTATGTCCTCGTCACCTGTTCTTTGTTTCTTATTTTACTGTTTCGTTGTTCGACATTCCAACGGTAGATGTTTAACATTTTAATTGTAGCAATTTTGATCTTATATCCCTGATACGGAAATACGTATTACTTTATACGTGTTATGTGCATAAATATTATGATGATATTTGCGGGTAATACGCACGAATATGAATTTTACGCTTGTATATACTTAACGATTACTTCAACATAAATAATGAGATTCTACTGCAGGCGCGAAGCAACGCGAAACCACAAATGAATAGCGTCCACGCGTTACAAATGCCATTGAGCGCCAATTCACTGGAGGGGACCAATCCGTCCCCTTATTTCAACAATGAAGACAATGCAATGTTGTGCGAGACCGATACAGAATAATTATTTTGTCCCACACCTCACTATTTACATGTGGTGGCGGCGTATTCCGGTGAAATCAGTGGCTTATCTATTAACAGAGGCCATAATTGATATTAAATTAACAGGATATGATATTAATTGCTCACATGAAAAATTGATCTGATTATAGATAAACAATTTGAATATGTTGAAGAAAATGTAGAGGAGTGAATAATTTCCAGCAAAATATGAAAATTAAATGGTTCTATACATTCGCACCAATTCACAATGAATGAGCGAAATTAATTAATTTTCCTATGCGCTCAACAACATCAATGCTTTCGGAAATTTCAATCTCATGACTCACACTACCATAGACGCATATCGAAGGCTATCTGGCAGAACCACGTGTTTACATCTCGATTATATATGAAGGTACATGAGATTCTTTCAGAAAGCCCTTGATATGCATATACGAAATTCCCAATATGAAAAATTATATACCACTGACAATATATATTCAATCGTCCCCAATTTTTATAAAATTAATCTTTCGTCGATTTGCGCTTATGCTTTCGTGTTCCAGAGACAACGCACGACTGCCATTACAATCGATACAGAGGTTTTTGTTCAAAATTATTGCACGAGACGATGGACATTTAATTGACAATAGCTTGTGGACAACCTGCTGGTTCTCATCTGCTCTCTGAAGATAAGAATTCTTCCCTGATAACGAATCCCTAAATAAGTCCATGATTGTCTTAATAACAACAATATCGTTCCCTGAATTTCCATAAACAATGAATGATCTTCTAATCAAATTAACATGTAGCAAATTAAAATTTCTATATTTTAACCACGGCTGTAACTCACTACATCGTATATCGCGACATATATTTATGAAAATAATAATTCAATAATTGTTTTTAATTAGACCATTGTGAGGTTTTTGTGTTGAAAAATTTGCACAAGCGCTTGTAACCTAACTCCTGCCCCGTTATATGCCATGCACTAGTCCATATCGACTACGGGTCCAATTGTTCAAGTTCACCTCTCCTCGATTGATAAATTGAATGGGTTCGCTCTCTCGCACAATAACTGTGTTCTCTACCTCTATCTTACACCATCTAAAACGATAATATACGATTTTTCTCTCCTAGACTTATAAATTTAATTCTTTGGCATTAGCAACCTTCTTCTACACAACGATGGGACTGTTGAAAATTCTATGCAGTATAATTCGGATCCTCTACAAGTATATCAATAAAAACAATACGAATAGTGACCCTCGTGAGACAAGCCTACATCGACTGACTTTCAAGGACAGAGTTATCGTTATACTAGTTTATTGAAGGTTCGGGGACACAGTGCTCTAAGAACCAAAGACACCTTTCAAATATGTTTACAAGAGTGTGTACAAAGAGTGACGCAAGTTGTATGATTGTGTCTGTGTTTATGTATATATGACAGAGGTATTCACAAGGTGCCATAGATTCATAAATTGTCCCGCGCTGACCAGTGTCATAAATCATTCATCTTGGCATATAAACACTTGATATAGAATGATGCGACGTTGTATAATTCGGTCTAATATATATATCAGAAGGGCTATCCTACATAACAGTCGTCACCAGCATCTATAGATATATTTGAATTGAACAATTAATATTACTCATAATGAAGATTTGTCAAAGTGTGAGAAATGAGTGATGAGGGCATGTTAGGCATGCCAGGGAAAGGTAGAGCAAGAAAAGTTTCCTATGCGAGTCGCAGGTGTATATATTATTTCCCAAAATAAGTGATTGCATTTCTCAACCAAATTCATGCATGCGTAAGCTCACGTCGGTGGTGTTGCGCACGCGCATTGCATATACTGAATCATAACCTCAAAATTTGAATATATGTACCACAAAACTATCAAATCATTTGCAAGACATTGTGTAATTAGTCTTCATATTAGGTCGCCATAGCAGTAATCTAACACATAATCTAGTCTTATGATCCCAGCACTCACGCCATCAGTCCAGTATATTGCTTACTTGCGCGATGAGATTTGCTCGCGGTAGGGATTTGCTCCATTTTTTTGGAATATATTATAGAAGTTTTAATTATTTTTTTCCTTTTTGATTGATTAGACTAATGTTGGAGAAACCTATTGATGTATATGAATATAATGTAGCAGAAACTAAATAAAAATGTTTTTATCAGCTGCAAGGGCTGTTTTGTTATGCAGACAACTTGGTATAGATGTAACGTTGACTCGATATGAACATGACCGGGCATCACCAAACGCAGCCAAGTGGAGAGAAGATGAAAATTTTTTCCAACTTCGTATGCTCATGTGATGAGGAGAAATGTTACGGGTGTTTGGCTAGCTAGTAGAAAACAGTTTATTTAATATGTTTAACGAGTGATAAAAAACTTTTCAGCATCATAGAAGTGAAGAATATTGAATTTATGCAGATACAACTTTTTCATTCACACATGCCATTCAAAATTTGGTACAGAAGAGGGATTGAAGAATAGATTTGGGAAGGATGTTTACAGTGCGAGAGCTGAAGGTTGATTGACTAATATCAAGTGTTAATTGAAGTTCCAAATAAAAATAATTAAGCAAGTGGTACATTTGCCTCGTACTTTTGTTTATCACGTGAGTAAATCGTGAAAATCATCCTAATATTATATGAATGTAATTTTCGTCAAAACCAGAAGTCATATACGAATTACGTTATAGCGATAGTCTTACCCGAAGCATTTTAACATAACTTTACTAATTTCTAGACATTTGCATGGAGTTGCTCCAACAATAACTGTCACTTGCAGTGGGACCAGAAGTCAGATACATGTGAAATTTTGTAGAAAACTCATTAAAAGGTGGGAGAATGTGTAGAAACATTATTCCTAGCTAAACCGGGAGTCTTATCAAAATGGCACATCGTAATTTCTCAGCACATTTTATTTATACTAAAAGCCTACCGAATTTCAAATTCTGCGTTTCAATCGTGAGGTAATGAATAGCAAAAACAGTGAAGAGAAAAAAAAAAAAAAAACCAAAAGCGAAAACAATTGCCAATTAGGAATAGCACTTCTAAACAAAAGACATATTCTCCAATGACTGAAGGTACTGGCGAAGCGACGGACACGAGCTACTTCTCTCGGGATGGTTTATCTTCGGCGTCTATGGATTTCTGGATACGATGTTGTGGTTGCCACTTGGGGGCGTAGAAAATTCGCGCGGACGTTGACGAAAATATAGACGATACATTTGTGACAATTGCAAGTAATGTACATTGGCAAGTTGAGTGGATTTTGTGTCAAGGAACGGAGAATATGAAAATATATGTGGAAAAAGGTGAGTCGAAGTTTTTTGTTACCATTCGTGTTCACTTTCCTAGGGGGGGTTATTTTGCCCGAGGGACCCATCTTGTTTGACCCTCCCACACATATATATATATATATATGAGTATATTCAGAAATTTAATTTCTACACTATACTTGCGCCCGAATTTTGGTTGGTCCCGATGATTTTCATTTTTAAAATTCGGCTGAATTAGATATCCAATCGGCTAAAAAAATATTACGTACTTAATGCCATACTTATGATATACTTTCTGCAAAAACTATAAACATATAACTGGTTCCTTCTCTCGGTGAGGGAGCCAAAACTATCAGGTTTTTTGACTTGTCTTTACGTCTACTTGTTTTTCTCTTGCTTCTTTATATCGTTTTTTTTTTTTTTTTTTATCACCGTTGCTCCATCTGTCCGAGTAGTAGTCGGGCGATGAAACAGGCGGCTGGTTTCTACGGAATGCCAAGCGCGTCTAGCATTGCTGCTTCGCCAGTTCAGTATCCCGCCTCCACGCGTTCATAACCATATAGTTGCTATCCCCCTTTTTGCGCTTGTTAATTGCCGCGGCATATATATTCTTCTGCGTACGAACATCCCAATTTTGAATTTTACTTCACCTCACACGTTTAATATACATACTCACGATCACACTGTGATATCACGCACTCAATTCTCCATTCCCTTCTCTCACTTCAATGATAGATTCTCATACGATTCACATTTAGTTTAGTAATTACGAATAGTATTTTGTTTGGTTATTTTAACTATGATGGTGATTATTTTTTTTTGTCAATAATCCTTCGTTACATATCAAATCCACAAAGCTATATAGACTTGAAATATTTTGATGCCATATAAGCATAATATGAGAACCACTGAAGGGTTCACTGATTGTGTGAGAGAGATGGGATGAGATTGCGAAAGGAGAAGGCGACAAAAATAAAGAAAAAAAAGTAAAGAAGAGAGAGACTGAGTTAGAGTGAAAGATCCATACATACGTATCCGTATATACCTACATCTATATGCCGATATGCACATATAATACTCGAACGCCCTTCACCGCCTTCACTCCTACATCTTTCCCTCTCTCCGATACCTTTTAGGCATATACAACCGGAGCGAACTGCCACTTGAAATGCTGTTTTTCTTTTTTTTTAGTATTATGATCATATGTTGGGGTCATCGTAATCATTATGTTTTTTATTTTGTGAAAAATATCATTTTTCGACATTTTTGGGTGGAGAAGAATTGTTTATTCGTTTTTTTTTTTTTTTTTACTCTTTTGATACTTGTTTAACACGATGTATAATTTCTTCGTACCAGTCATATTCAGGCAACACATTTGCACGCTGATGATTCACTTTACAATATGTACAATAACTGCTGTAATAGAAAAGTACATATAAGTATTCGCAATTGTGACATCACGCTGATACCTCGAAAACGTGAGATCACGTAGATCTCAATATATTGTTAACTTTGAAATAAATAAAGCCCTCGAACACCGTGATCAACAAATCGCTTTGAAACAATAAAAACAATAATTGAACAGGGGGTAAAAGCACGTACTAAAAAAAAAAAGTATATATATGTGAAAAATATATCCTAAAATATATTGGACCTACATAAATATATTATGTATGTATATTAATATATACTTTCAGGTTAAAGAGAAAAGAAATTCGATTTTCCCAATGCAACATATATCAAAATTATATTAATAAGTGTACTGATACATATTTGTTAAGATATAGTTAAATTGTATATTTTGTAAATATATCTAGGATATATATTTAAGCATATCCATTTTATTTTTTTTCGCCCATATATTTACTTACATATGAATATATTTTAAGCATTCATATATATATTCCTTATATCACGTTATAATATTGTAATTTGATCCAACCTGCCATTCGATCAAACCAATTACAATGCCAACTCCTGAAATAATTCATAGTCTTACAGCACTTATTATCGATTTGTTACAGTTGGTTGTCGATTGAATCTATTGGGCAGCAGGAAAATGAACGCGGGAATAACAGAAGTCATGTCGATCCAATTTTCTCTATCAGGACAAAAATATATTGTCACATTTACCCCATTGGAAGTTATATAATTGCTATTGATATACATTTGGTTCCACATACATTCTTCTAATTCACATGAATTTGTCATGAAACATCATATTGAGTTATCAATAATAAGAATTCAACATTCCATTCGAATCCATATCGTTGCCTCCACATTTTGGTGTAATAACATTTCACTGC
The DNA here is from genome assembly GCA_958496275.1 of Zele albiditarsus. Lineage (NCBI taxonomy): Eukaryota > Metazoa > Arthropoda > Insecta > Hymenoptera > Braconidae > Zele > Zele albiditarsus. Next base: position 2,523,618 of record OY292411.1, read on the forward strand.
ATGAGTAGCATAGAGTCAAAGCATATCTCTTCATTCTCCCTTTTCACCAAAGGTATGTACAGAATTGCCTTTAAAGCAGAGTATGCATTTGTCCGAGTGAGGTAACGATTTCTGCAAATTCAAACCGCATTCGAATCAGCCATAATACTTGGAGCTTCCTAATACACCTGTACTGATTTCCCCTCTTCAGATTTGTGGCCTGCGTACGGCGTGATGTACAATCAGAAACATGTACGCCTATTCTACCGTTACAATAAATCAGCATAGAAAACTAGCGTGCGAGAATTGTATTCAAATTACCGCACATTGTTGCGTTCTCATCTTGGAAATTAGACATCATGCCAATTTCGATTGTATCCGCACCATGTTCCATCTCCAGACGATTAATGTGCAAACATAAAATATATATTGCAATACACGACTCTCCGTTTAAACAAAAAATACGTATAGCATTGCTTTTAAATCGAAGTGTACGTCCGAGTTAAGTAACTACTACGAATCCAAACCGCATTTGAACCAGCCGCAAGAGTGTAGGCACCCTCGTAAGCCGGCGGCTTTGTTTGCTGCGCGTCGACTTATGTCTCTCGTACGACCAAAGGATAAGTAGGTCCGGGTCCCTAGTTTAAAGTGAGAAGTCTCACATAGCATGAGAACAACCATCAAAAATCTTGTGCAAGGTTCAATTAGCGTACCAGAAAGCTGTCGTTGTTTCCTGTAGCAAGTGAAATGAAAGAACAGAAGGAATAGAATAATTCGAAGAGAATAATTAGTCTCTAAATTATAATAACACCTGTTTCAAAATCAATGTACGAAGAGATTTTTTTTATTATTCACAAAAAAATTGGATGATATTTTTATCTTTCGATCAAGCCAAAAGAGTAAGAGGTGAACACGTTGAGAAATATATTGATTCGTCAAATGATCGTACCCTGAAATAAACGACGTGTAGTATACATACATGTACAGTGACAGTGAAACCTTGTGAGTGTGTTAGATGCTGGTGGCGCGGTGGTAGTAATGTAGTGAGGTGTGTCATCTGCTACATTTGTTCACAGATGAATTGAACGGCCCTAAATTATTCGAATAAATTATGCAGATGGTGAGCACGTAATTTTGGAAAGGCGTTACCACCATCGCTCTAATACTTTTTCGTCCGTGACAAGATTTTATGTATTCTTGAAATCTCTATAAAACCTTACGGATTGAGATCATTAACGAATTCTGAAATCATTCCAGTTGGCATTGGGTAATATTATGGAGAGCCGTGTTAGAAACAAAAACTTTCTTCAGAAACGATTAGCCACCAGTTGAAATGATAGAGCATGAAGGTAGATTGCAGTATTTGAAAACACTATTGTTAGTCACTGGGACCCCCCCACACTGAATTTTTGTTTCTTGATATTACATCCTACTAATGCATATTGTGTTACAACTGCAGATGAAGAGCTCAACTGACTGTTATTTCTCTATTTTTTATTACTAAGTTTTCATAATAACAACGCAAACTTCTTTCAAACAAATCGTGAAGGCAATTTGCGAATTTTCCCCTCATCAATTGAACATGATAAAAATAAATAACTTTGTTCAATATTTGGGTTTCATCACAAACTAGGTGGGCGAAATCAGGTATAACATTCAGCCACTCGGGGACAACGACCTTCGACGTGACGCTATAGATAACTCACTCAAATTAGAATATGTTCACAAGCAATATGGAACATGTATTCATCAAGATATACACTAATGATTAAAACCACAATAAGTTGAAATGCATCTGCAGTCTTCTTACAAAGAATTCATGGATATCCACTGTGCATCAGGCCGTCACTGTATAGGGTAACCCCCCTTACATGTCCGCTATACATTCTTTTGTTCTCATACACACTTGACTCTCTTTTCATTCGAAATCGAGTTTTATATGGATATCATTTTTATTTATTAATAAACTGAAACGTACGTTTGCAAATTGATATGCAACTTATATTGGGATAAGAACATTCATATTTACATTTGAACTTGAGACACGCAGGTGATCTCTCATCATCATTATCGATCCCAACTGTATATATTATTTCTGTTACTTCTTCTCCTTGAAACTAACTTTACAGTTAGCATCATCTTCAATTGTTGCAGTTGTAAAGTTTTCCTATTGAATGAATACTTCACTGTTTTCATACGCAGCTATGATTTTTTATACAAATATCACGATCAATATGAAAAGTAACTACTGACAATGGGTAGTTATGTCTAGATGTTAGTAAACAAAAAATTCTTTTCAAGGAATCAGCGCAGACCAATTTCATATCCGAAGTACATTCAAACATTTTTCCGCAATATTCTTCCAAGTAATAAGGTGATTCAACATGCCGTAAACATAAGTACGAATTGTGGTTTAATACTTTTTATCTAGTATACGTTCACCAAAATGAATTACTTCTACATACATACATATAAGTGTTAATCCCTATTTTAACTATTGTAGTAACTTCAAACACACTTATAAACATGGTAAAAGTGACTATAATGGCAAAGATGGGAAAAAAATACTTATGTGTGTAAGAATAACACATTTTTGTTTACAAATTCGTCGTCAATGTACCCCATTCTTACAAACACTGCACGTGAAACAATAACTAAGATCCAGATTCACTTTTTCTGAGTCAGAATTTTGTATTTAAATAGAAATAGTTGAACAATGAAGTCGAATGAAATTTTTGAAGGGAGAAATGTGGTCTTCACACATCTCACATTGTAAAATAAACCATTGATTCACGATATTTGTAATTGATTATAAGTCAGGACTCTCACCCAAAAATCCATAGCACAAATACTTCTAACATGAATGTATATCAGACAAAAGAGAATATGACATGAGAGTCTTACAGTGCAAGCTGAAAGGGAATTTTCGAAACGGGCGGGAAGAGTAGTTTATATGTTTGCCATGCAATCGGTTCATGTGTTGACTCAAGTGGACAATTAGCGTAGCATTGCTAACTTATATCGTCAACTATATATGTACGCTTGCAATCTGTTATTTTTCATATCGACTTATTCGCCGCATTGAAAGTAATATAATACTGAAATAACATAAATAAGATCATGTAACTGTTCATTTCCAAGAATTATCTTCGCTGTAGGGGATAATTATTTTGATACATTATGAATGAACAATAATAAATGAATGAAATGAATATGGTATGCCTAAAAAATATGTTATTTGATTTGCTGTTTATATATATATATATATATTGGACTGTTATTTATTTGGATGAACATCATTTCAGTTTTGATCCCATCAACTAATACGTGCACAAATACATGGAAATGAAAAAAATTTACAACTTCAGATTTTCATCACAATTCTCAATATCTTCCTATATTTCGTCCTCTTGCGGTTTGTGATTGGTCCTATCACGGTATAGATTCAAGAAATTGAATACTCTGCATTCTCCACTCTTGCACGGAATTTCACGAGAGAACCACATTTTGGTAGATAAAAAGTTAAAAATGAATGACGAGATACATAATCTAGACGTGTGTAATGCTAATTATGGAGCAGTAAAAGGAAAATGAAGAGTTGACTAAGCAATGTTGACACTTTACATTACTACATGGAGAAAGAAGAAAGAAAAGAAAAATAATGACTACAGATCAATAATGTATAGATATACATAGTACTAGTAACGAATAATTGATATAAAACTCGGCATATTTTCTAAAGTGTACTAAATTACTTTACAACCATTTTTCCGGTGTTTGCCACAGTCACAGGTTAACTTAAGCTTTCAAACTACACCATGAGAGCAGATATTCGTATAATATATTGTTGAATTTGAATGACATTCAGTTGATATTATAAAATGTAGTTTGTAATAATAAAAACTTTTCTACCCTAAATTTGTTTTCATATTTTTTGGTACACTACTATCATTCGGCCAAATACGAATATTATTCCCCATAGGTAAAAGATATCTGTCATGTAAGTACAATTGTGTAAAAATTGAAAAGAAGCAACATAAAATATTCATGAAAAGAAGAAGCCACGAAAGCGTTATAAATATATAATTCGTACGAATATTGAGCACATTTCCGGTATAATAGCTGAGGTGAATAAAACCGAGCACGAAATTATACATATTTCACAAAACTGGTATAAGTGTGATCACATTTTAATCACATCAGTATAATTATTCCAGAATGTAATATAGCAAATAATAATCAACCAGTTCCCCTACTTCATATGTGGAAATCACTTTGCATATTGAAACGGAAAAGAAATAAATATGCTGCAAACTGATAATGAAAGTGACATTTCTTGGTAATGCAATTGCACTGAAGTTTGCAACATTTCTATAAACTGAAATTGATATAAGCGTGATAAAAATAGAATATGTGAACAGGAAATGTTAATATGTATATGATCAAAACCATCATACCTTATATTGAAAATTATGATAAAAATATCTCAAAAGAGTAATATCTCGATTGTCTATCAGTGTATCTGTATTATGTGATCCATAATATTTAGATGAAAAATAATTGATTTCAAAACTTTATACAACAAGGTCAGTACTGCATGCATATTGCACATACTTTTCTTCATGCAATATCTGTTTTCTACTACTTGCACAGGCCACGCCGCGTGCGGTCTTTGCAATTCATTTTTTTTTTTCTTGTTCGCGAGATCTCGCATCTGCGAGTTAGTTGCTAGTTATTTCTGGGTGTCTTCTATTAGAGCGAGCGGGTGGCATACGAAAAAAAAAAGGGTGCGCTTGCGTGCGCCACTAACCTAGTATATCGTAAGGGATTCCGTCGTGTATATAGCATATGGAGAAAATTGGGGTATACCGATTTTTAGGGTTATGTACAATTGTTTATGGTCTGAGATATTGTTTCCAGCGCCATTTTTTTTTCCCACCAAACTAGCTAAAACGATACTTAAATTATAGTGCTAATTTCTTGAGTCTGGACCATCGCCAAAAGACTACTGCAAATGTATGTCTACTTAGTTCCAGTAAAGCACGGTTAAAACATGGTGTGCAACTTTATATCCAACCCTTAAAATCGTGATGTACACTCAACGCCAGCTTCCTCACATGAATTCCTCATTCTGTGAGTTCTGCATTTCAGACTATTCCCAATCCAGCGACGACTAGTAGTCGCAATTTGGATTCTCAGAATGTATCACTTAGTTCTAAGAATACCATCTTAGAACTCACTAAAGTTGATAACCAATGTCGCTGAGGAAGAATTGGCATTATAAATTGTTGTCTTAAAGATGAGACAAGTTTTCCAAATGTCCACTTTTAGAAAATCACAACGAAGACGGATAGCTTGATTATAAATTTATGACATTGTCTTTAAAAATGTATCGAATCTTCACGTATATCGACGATTAAGGATTGTATTAACGTTTCATAACATATTAAAACTGCATTATACGAGGATTCGAGGACATCAGACATTCAACTAAGCAAAGAAGTAGTGAAGGATTCTGTCAACGGTTGAATAAGCGAACGCGACATAGCTGTGTTGAAATCCGGCGTCTTGCAATTTTCTGTCTTCTACATCTTGTTTCATTGAACTACTTGCATTCATCTATAATTTTATAGCATGCTATATAATTAAATTATTTTATTACAATAATGATGAAGCATAAGGAATGAAATTTAAGGTTGGGTCAAATATGGCAATCCGAGGTTGGACCGCAGCTCATCGAATACTTTCGAGTTTTCTCTATACACTCGGTGATATATAACCATGCTAACCTTGGTGAATAGTCATTTTGCATATGTGTAATCCATGTTATTTTCTTATGGAACGGTGTCGTTGTGACACTATTAGTTAGTGATCCAGCACTTCATTTATATGAGTGAAACAGTGAATCACGCGACGTAATTATACAATGTTCGTGTCAGGAGCAAAATGCAACTAGAAATCGTATTTACAAACTCACAGATTCCGTTACTTTCACGATAGTTATAGTGTTCATACTGATATAGAGTCAAACTATCCTGGAAGGGAAATGAAGTTTCTACTGAAGAATAACTACTGAATTCACAAATTTGTTGCAAGAAATGAAAGGAATGTCCTAAAACTTTTTTCATATCGATATATTAAATTATCTGCTTCATTCTCTCACTGTTAATGATAATAACTACGTAATAGCTAAAAAGCTAGAGTGGATACTCTTTGTTGAGGTATAAGCTGGTAAAAATTGGGATTTATTTCTGTGAATTTATTTTCAGTGCATTTTCTCACAATGTAATTTCATTTCCCGGAAAAGTATTAAATGATGCTTCCAATTCACCCTCATACACAAGACAACAAGTATCACTTATTGATGAGAATGTACCTTTTGTTTATAATACCAATAAACTAACCCGCATTGTCGTCAGAAATTTATTTAAGAGCTTGATGTCAGCCGATTTTTAAAAAAAACGCGCGATATCATCTGGGTTCAACGTGGAATCATTCCCTGCAGGACTCCCTATCAAAAGCAATCCCAGTAAAGAAATAAGGATAGACGTGTCAGATGGAAATTAGGAATGACGAACGATTCTTGTTGGATTAATAACGTTTGTTCCGAAAGTCCACGAAAAAAAAAAAACTTATTAAAGTGTCAAATTGGCAAATAAATTGATATTTAACACCACTTCCAACCCAGACATCGTCAATTGATTTCAAATGACAATATATTTTCGAATATTTTTGGAAAATGAAATGTATCATAAAAGTAACCCATTTAGAAATTCAAAATTTAGACTTTTCAGTAGCAAACTCTCAGATTCTTTGTCTGATACTTCCCATTGATCACAATTTGTTGTGCATTTTATTTCTCCTGTAATATCAACAACGTTTGGAGAATTTCCTTCGTATTCTGACATTCTGCACTTTGCAAATACTCCAACTTTTTCCTTACATCACCAACAGGAGAATTCAGAATGTTTCTTGAAATTGGTTTCTCAGATCAGTCAACTACAACTGTACATTCTAAATAAAAACTGATTCTCACAATATATTGCAGTTTTATCGAACCTTTAAGTGAAAATTATGCTATTGGTTCTCACACTAATCATATCATGAAATTGTAATGACGAGAATGCTGATCTAAATCAGGACTAAAACAATCAATGATTTGTTTCATCGTTTGTACAAAATCATGTTTCAATTTTCAATTTTTCCATGCAATAAAGTTCGATGGCTTTTTGCCCAACGTTGTTGGCAGATATTGAGTTCGCGAAGTGTATATTAACACTCGTCAATTGATGCATCGGCATTTATAGAGTGCTACGGTCAATTCTATTGGTTGAACAGAAAAGAGCTTGTTGGCACTTTTCATACCAGCGCAATCCTTTTTAAAATTGTCCCAAGTTCTGGTTGTGTTTTCTCAAACACCGATAAATCATCATGATATTTTGCACGACAAATCCTGTGATTTGATTAGTTAGTTTAATACAATGAGTAAATTTTCAAACCTCCCATTCTAATGGTTCTTAATAGAATCTCATAATGAATTACTGTATGGGATTTTGCTTCAGTAAAAATATCGAGTTTACTCATGATGCTAAAACTTGAACCTTGATAATATTCCACTCTTAATCATTATGTGTGACAATGCTCAATCATTCAGAATTTCACCTACAGCTTTGTAAAAGTGCCATCTTTATGTGAAAACCACCTTAGTGAACCAAGAGATTATGAAATGGTGGTTACTCTCTCTCTGTAGCTCGGATTTTGAATTGCAATTTTAGGTATCGTTTAATCTTAAGTTACATATACCCTCAGTTATTATTATTATTATTATTAAGTTATAGATTCCCTCATCACTGCATGATTAAAATTGAAACAAATGAAATAATCTAAAAGTAATTAAATCAATATCTGAGCAATAATGATGGAAATGAATACGAAAATCGGAAAAGTACTCAAAAAATTAATTATACTTGTGAGAGTGAAATTATTCTTTTATTAACTGAAGATCAAAAATTTGTACCAGCCAAAAACAATATGAGTTACATAATGAAAATAACATATTAATATTTTATGCACTAACACTATTTATAATTATTTCAAATATATCCATATATTAATTCATATATCAAGGAATATCATGAGAGAAAAATTCAATACCTATATGATATCTCATCAAAACATTTACACTGTTGATATTTTATCACCTTTCAAATAACCACAAAACTCCAGCTAAAATGAAGTTGAACTTGAAGCAATTGGAATAAATAAAATCTCTAACATAAGTTCACGACAGGATAGCCGAATACGTGAGATATGTAGGTAATACGTGAATTAGAGTACTACACAAAAATTGCCAAGTTATTCAATCAAAACAGGTGATATTGTATTCCATATAAATGATAATATTGAAAAAAACAATGATAATTAACAACCTAATCAATTTAATGAATAATCACAGGGATGCAGTCGTGCCATCTCTAATCCGGGCACAACTTTTTTTTTTCCATGCCACAGTTTTATCATCTTGGTCCGTAGTTGGCAACGAAGTTTCTATTCCTGCATATAAAAAATTCTAAGTATAAGATACTGTGGCGACAGTAAACTCATATATCCCTTATCCCATACTGTCCCTAATTTTATAAACCTCATGGACTAATAAAAAAATCGACTGTGCAGGCGTGTTTATCTTGTGACCAGACGGCTCCAATCCTTATGCAAACCTGTGATATCTCGCTCGTTCAGTTGTGCAGCAGTCATGCGACAGTAAAGTTATACGATATACAAAAGATATTGCATTTTTTTTTAATATAAACTGTAATGAATAAAATTATATTTTGGATATTCTAAAATAGATTCGATTATTGAAACAAATTGATGCAACGGTGTAGAAAGAATTATACAGTCGATTACAAATGCATTTAAACTTACACACGAAACGGATACACAATGGGAAAAGGAAGCGGAGTTGTGTCGTTTCGTGATTTAAAGATGATTGTCGTTCTATCTACTAGAGAGGCTACCAAAAGCATTCACATTACTCAAGGGACCAGTCTATCGGCTTTAACCACTAGTTCCTGTACTCGTGTTCTTCTCTCCCGTTCACTCGCCCCCCTCTCTCTTTCTTGCTCACTCTCTCTCTCTCTCTCTCTCTCTCATTCCCTTTACTCCCCCTCACATCATCTTTGCCTTTCACCCTCTCTCCACCGCTCATCATGGTGCTGCAACACCATACCAACGCCGTAGCCGGCTCCTTTTGTGCCTCCTGACTCCTCCTTCGTCACCTCCTTCGACGATCACGGCGCCGCTCTTTATGCTCGTTTCTCATTTAATCTCACGTCTTTGTTTTTCTGTGTCGTACATTTCGTAGAAAGGTGTGCAAGGGTTACACATTTCGAGACTGCATACTCGCTGTGACTTTTGTCATTGCTAAATTTTTCACATTGCAATCAATTCTTCTGTGATATACCTCACACATCATTCAACATTCATGTGTTAACATTTGTATTGTATATGTGTATTACTCAAATTATAATTCATTCAAAGTCCATGTTCATTTTATATTCATCAAATTTTCTTTCTTCCCGGAAATTTGGGGAAAATAATAACTATACGTTATAAATTTTATTACAGTCATAGGCTTGATACTAAAAATTATATGAAAGTGTTAGAATGTTAAAATAAAATTGGTTATGGGGGTACTAATTCGTCAGGCATCTCATGAGCCAAGTAGAAATTAATGGAATTATTAATAAGTAATAAAAAATAAATGGAACAATTTGACGGAGCGAATTACCAACTGTTAACAACGTAGCAAAGAACATGCAACGAATTTTTTCAAGAATGCTGAAAGAACATTATTTCTCATTATTACATAAGATAAAATTGTTTCGAGTTCGAATAAAACTGATTTATCATTCCGTATTAAGAGTGCAAAAATTCTGAACAAGGGGATATATATTCTCGACAATACCGTGGCTGCTTCCCTAATTTTTGCGACACAGAGTTTTGAGAAAGTTACGGAAGTGCGCTTGGAAACTGTTGGAGTTGAAAGGCAGAACAGATACGTCACCATGTCTCACTTTTATGGTGAAGTAAAGGTTATCGGGATAAATGATACAAAGGGTAGACTGTATTTTACATCTTACAGATGTTATTGTTATAAAAATTGTGAATATTTTTTCGTTATGTTGGTATCAACTTACATACACCCTTACTTCAATTTCAAGTTGATATGGAATTTTTATAAAAATGAATACTATAATAACTTGTTGCTTTGTGGGGAGATAATATTGATGACACATTTAAGAAATAGCAAAGTCTGAGTCTCACTGAGTTATAAAGCTAGTTGTCTCATAGTGTATCGTGAATTGTTTACACAACAAATTAAAAGCATAAAGGTTTACAATGACTAGAATTTTACTCCACGTGGAATAGGGAACGTGAATGTGTGAAAGTGGACTAAGAGAACAATCATTATAAAATCCTATGCTATTACATCAACAGTATAAATAATTTCTGACTCTATCAATAAAAAAATCGTCTTACAATAAGATATTTACTCAATTTTATATTAAAATTGTTCTGACCGTACATACATAGATTGTCCGTCATATTTATTTTTCATATAAATATTCATCAATCCATTGTGTCATACTTTAGAAATATTAAAGAGAATTTACGTTCAATCAATGTATTCACTTTATTTATTCTTCAAATCATCAATTGATTGAAATATTGTGAGCAATTGAACAGAGCGGTTTGATGTAAAAACATTTGTCAACCACAAGACATTAATATCTGTAATATAACTTTTCTGAGAATGTCGAACCGACCTAGCGACCACAACAAAAGAAAACGAACTTCACGTTTCCAATACCTCCGTTGAATACCGATAAGCAATAATGGCGCTGCGATCGGAAAAAAAAGCGGCAACTTGATCCGATTCCACTCGGGTATAAACGTCAGCGCATTCGGATAATCGGAATCATCGAGGGTACCATTTTTGTTTACCATTTATTCACCAAAATTTGTATTTGAACGATCTGTATATCCATTCATATATCTCATCCATTTCATTGTAGGGATAAATTCGAATGACTCCCACATAAATATATTATTAGAACTAATGTACAACAATATAATTCCCCACTAGGGCGATACCTTCATATGAAATCACCGCAGACAAATAAGATATTCATGCTATTCATGCTGAAGAAACTGGAGAATGCTACCCTGTTTATTGATTGGGAAAAACAAAACTGTCCTCGGGAGTAGTGAAGAGATACTTGGAGAGGTTTAAACGTAACAAAAAGAAAGCGGGAATCTCTTATAGCAATTCGTTTAATACACGAATAGATATATGAATAAACAAAAACGTCACAAAACTACTTTTATGTATAATGGCGACGTGATATGACCTAAAATCAGTGAAAACTTTACGTAAATGAATCTATGTGGATACCCAGATAAAGCTAACTTGCCCTCCAACTCCCTGTATTTTCTAAACATATATAACACCCTCGAGATATGCGTAACTACCTGTAATAGGGTTGTGTAATCAACGTGACACAATCATGCAAATTCTGTCATTATATGACGTCAAGTTTACGTGTGATTTATCGCATAAGTTTGACAAAAATAATATTTCATAACTTAGTGTGCCGATCCACATCATGATATGACGTCAAATCATCATAGGTCATGCAATGATATGAATATAATTGCAAAATAAGTATTTATGAATGAAGTCAAATTTCTGTGTGAAAAATTAATATATTTTATATATATATATATCTGTTAATAATGATGGAAACATCAAATCGTAGTAAGACTGGCACTTTTGAAAACAACACAATTAACAACAGTTTGCATAATTCGGAAGTCATTACACGAGAACAACCACGCGTTTACAGTGTGTATAAATCAATACTATGACTTTGACATAAGGTCATATTGAGGAAAGTAATTATTCGTATATCGTCACATTCATATGTAATTGCAGAAATATTCTTTGAGTCAAAATGATTGGTGATTCCACCACCATTTGCGTAGACATGATGATTCATGTACATGTACGCAAGACTTGTAAGGCAGATGAGTACTCTAAGACATGGAACAATCGCCAGAGCTATAAGCTATAAGTAACTTTTAATAGAGTTGATAGTTGGGTGGATGACCGTTTATTTTATTTTTTCTTTTACCTAGAAGTGTGTCAAATGTGCCCACACGTTTCAGACACGTAACAAACACACTTGGGTTTACAGTGTATTTATGGCCAGTACTCATACACAATCAAATATTTTTTTTTCACGTGCATTGGTAGAGAGTGTGTCATGATTCTTTCAAATTTCAAATTACATGCTAACTCCACGAGGAATATAATATGCAGTTTATTGCACAGACGAAATGGACGCCAATACTTTGTTGTGGTCAAATTTATCCAAATAACTTTTCCATATTCGTCAGCCAAAATTCGAGATAATGTTAATTGGTTTCAAACTTGACATTTTGACGAAGATTAATTGTGGTCAGATGATTTTTCCTTGGAACTCAAGCACCCCACTTCAGTATTACTCTATAGAGTATAGACTATAGTTTCCTTGTTTCAAATTTTAAATGGTGATAAGTCTAGATATAACAGTGGCAGACACGTTAAAATTATCGTATGACTCAAAATATTATAATATCTAAAATGCAGTTGATTGTAACTGAACAACTTTGTGCAATAAAACATCATTGTATTGAATCTCGTACAGAATTCTTTTTGAACAAGCTCTTGTACATAAAATGAATAAAACTCGGTGTGTGTTCAAACATATTATCATTCATCAGGAAATAATATATGTAAACACAAGTGTATCGTTGGTTCCCCACTGAAAAGAAACTATTAATGTTCAATGTATATTACTGAAGTAAAGTCAAGAGTTTCTTTGTTTCGAGTAAGAATGTTTTTATGTTTTTTCGTTCAAGAAATAAACGAAGTGTTTTTAGTATGATTCTTCATTCTGTTATTGAAGATGAAGACGAGTTTTTTGCATACTTCAAGACGGCGTGAATTAAAATTGCTCAATTCACGCGTCGTACAGCATGCACACGAGCACAACGAACGTGGGATGTGGGGACGACACGTTTGAAGTTGAAGCGTTCTATTGAATCTTAATTAACCGCGTTAGGTCAATGGCTTGTAACTCTGTTATTTTGGAGAATTCTAACTTGAAATTTTCATCACATACTTTCAAGCAAAAAAACTTCCAGAAAATATTAGAGATCAGGTTTTTCAATTTAGCGTAGTCGAAACAATGTTTAACCCCTTGGCAGTGTACAGAAAAACAAATTTTCAGCGCCATTAATCTGTTGACAAAAAGTTTTTACAATTTTCATGAGAAATGTTCCTCGAGGGTTTTTGAGGGTGGCTGAACTCAAATATGAGGATAAAATTGCAAAATTTCGATCATCTGATTTTATATGACGGCCATGGATTTAAAAAAATAGCCCGGTTGGGGTGAAAATCGTTTTTTACTTCACCAGATCTCGAAACATGACAGCCATATTGGATCTGGATCACTTTAAATTTTAATGATTCAAATATCAAATTTGAATTTAACGACCTCAAATCCTATGATGTGACGTGAGAAATCATTTTATTCCAATCGAACTGTGTTTTTATATCCCAGGTGGCTATACTGGATCAGCTATTAAAAATTCTACAATTTTTACTTCCAATTTGGATTCAGCAACCCCGAAAACCTCCCGACACTGTTCCATTTAAATTGTAAAGTTTGAAATTGGTCTTTGTCGGATTTTTTTATTATGACACATATGTGTGTCAAAGAGACTGGTGATCACTAAAATTTTTGCACATCTATGTATTACATACTGTTAAGGGGTTAATGGCATATTATTTACATAATGTCAATAGTTTGATTCTATTAAGTATTTCAGACTCTAAACCCGAAGTAATATTACGTTCTACCATGTGCCACCAAAACTTAATCGCTACAAAGCCAAGTGCGCGCTCAATCGCTTCTATACAGTCTATGAAGGGTTGCTGAAAGTAACAAAAGAATCACTGGGCGAAGTACTGGCAACCAAGCCCTGACCGGCGCCGTGCGTGCCAACACTGGACCACTCCTATGCGATATGGTATGTCAATTGTCTTCATGGAATTGTTCAATTAATGCCGTTCAATTTTTACCGTAAATACCAAACTAATTTTTATCATATGCTACATATTTTTGTTCGTTTTTTGTATCGCAAATTTGAAAAGAAAAATTCATGAAAGTCCGAACGTAGCGTGACATATACCAGTAACAGAGAATGAGAATAGAAAAGAAAAAAAAACCATACGTAAAGCGCGTCCAGTAATGACCTCGTCATTTCAAATTGTTCTCTTGGGAACTGGGAATTTTCTGAACTGGAAATCGATTCTAGAATTCGTGCTATAATCCTCGAATGCGATTAATATCGTATAATGCATATCGCATGTGACACATTGCCCTTATTCTAACCACTTTTATTATTTCGCATGCCATATATCTTGTAACAATAATTTTCGCATCAGACCATTCCTGTGTTGAAACCATAAGATTTAAAGTTATATCCAATCAATTTTCAATATTAAATTCGTATGTAAATGAGCAATGGTGGCAATGTATATAATCACATATATACAAATGTAACGGTTAACGTTTATAACAATGTAGTATATATTATGTGCGAACTAATTTACTTATCAATTTCAATACTTGGATAGTCCAACGAAAAATGTATTGATATATCATAAGGGACAAATGATAATTTTATAGAAGAAAGCAAATAAACGTATTGCATACTTCAGTTTATCAGTCAATCCAAATTGCAGCAAACAATTGTTAACTGAAATAAAATAACCGAGAGTATTGAGATGAATCAAATAAATCATATTCTATACTCTCATTGAATGGAATAACAAAGAACGAAACGAAGCCGAGCATTTCTGAAGTGACTGTGTATATATTTTTGACGGTCACCAATACCACCGTTGTCCGGTCTCAATGCTTCTCAGCTTTGTTGATCGGCACGTGTCCTTAGATCGCCGTATGTTGCACGTTCTACATGTGCGTGACGATTCATTCAATACACAAATATAATATTGTAAATGTGGTTTATATTCGTATATTCCAAATCTTATGACTTATTTTGCATGTTTCGTTGGTTCGCACCATCACATTATGTTATCACATCAATTAGGATGTATATTAATCTTATATAATTGAATGATATTGTTCCTCTATATTTGCACTGCTGAATCAAGTGTTTCAATTCTAAACGTTTTATTCCCTATCTACAAAATTGTAGTCACTTTTAAAACGTTTATAAATATTTTAAACGTGACTACAACGTTTACAATGATAAAGATAAGAATAAAACGTTTGAACGTTCTAAATTGAAACACTTGATTTTGTAGGAATTTGCAGTGTGTGTGTGACAATATCGCTCATTATTTCTTTCGTACGTAGTAGACCCTTCTTCAGATTATTTTCGTATGTCCAGTTTGATACTCGCGCTCAAACAAGATGGGTTCATAATTAAAGATTAGTTATGAACAAAGTATACACTATGCTATCGATTGTATATTCATATGGACGACATTAAAAGATATAAATGAAGAAAAAAAAACGCGAAAGGGTGCTGAATACAAATCTCAATATACCACTAGGAATTTTTACAAGAGAAGAATTTTACTTCGCTGTTACATATAATCTGAAGCACTCAAACTCTTTACAAAAGTATTGTATGCTTCATCATATTCTCGTTCTAATCCTTTGCCAAATACTGTATCAACTTTGTTCTCATTGTTTTGTCACCATTCCCTCATTGTAGGTGGATGAATAAATTTATCAAGTATATAGAAATATAAGCACAAAAGACAGGTATCCACTGACAGTATATAATATATTATATTAGCAAGTATAATAAAATAATGCAGAGTATATTGTTTTTCCCCACGATTCATTTGAAAGAGTATCTCATTAACTGGTCAGGTTAATTAAATAATCGTAATTTGATAATTTGCATTAAATAAATATCAATAATTGAAAGTTTATTCTAAAGTTTTTGCGTATACACTTGCGGTATTACAAAATTGGTATGGCTGCTTTACAATGTTAGAGTGCTAGGCGAGCGATCTCTTCGGTTTCTTCCATGTTACTTAGCTAACTAAATTCTTACTCTATCTTGAAATACTGCACGTATAATCTTCTCAATATAAATTTGGTAGAAGGGTTGATTTTAATGTATGATTGGTTGAGGATGACAAAGTAGAAGGGTGACGTAGATGAAGATAAATTTTGAGAGTGAGAGAAAAAGTTATTTGTCAAATTATTTAAACAATTTGTTTGCCACAGTAGAAAGTAATAAAACACTTCATTACTTTCAAACAAATTTTTAGTGAAGGTCAATAGTAGTTATTTAAAGGATTAAAAATAAAATATATAACATTGTGTACATTGAAAAAAACGGGGAATATTAAATCGGCTTTGGTCAAGGGGTTGGTCATAAATCTAACCTTTGGTGAATTTTGTCAACAAGGTGAGAATTATTTTTATTTCAGGATCATAAAGATGAAAAATACAAAAAAAAAAAAAGGTATATGCAGCGATAGCTGTTGATTTAATTCACTCAGCCGACAAATTGAAATAGATTTCCAATTTCTGCACAGACATATTCAAACTGACGAGGAATTCGTCCATTACATTGTAATAAGTATATAAATATAGTGTAACAAAAGTGAAATTTACCCAAAGAGGTCAGCAAAAATCAGAACAAACAAAAATGGCATTGTCGGACCATTTAAAATTGTTGTTTGAGATAACTTTTGTTGAATATCGATCGTGACGCCGCAAACTTTCACCCCAGTATACATCAATAGACACTTTTTGAAAGTTCAATTCCCAACCGCGAAGAAAAATAGTCCTTCTAAATATAGAAAGTTCTGTATGCACGAATTTTTTAGCCACCCCAATTTACCCTAAACAATAGTTGTGAAATCTAAAAAAGCATAGATACATTCTAAATATTACAAAGATCTGCTCAATATTTGCAGATAAATCACAATGGTGTAGAATCTTCTCGCAACATCACTCACATAACAGCACTTATGAGGAATAAAAATGCTTTTAATAGTAAAATAATGAAAAATAGAAAAAAAAAAAAGAAAAACTCGTGGAGAACGGCACTGCAGTGCGATAAAATGTATAGATCGACTTTCCGCGGGATTGCGTGTTGTATATACCTATATAATATCTCCAACGCCGCTTGATCTCCGATAACGCGCAACTGGGTTACTCTTTAGTTGCTGAACTGTTCGACTTTTTAATTGCACGAGTATAAACAGTTCAGGCGATGTGCACTATATGAATAGTGATGAAAAAGTGTGAAGCAAAAACTAAATATCAAAGGAAAGAGTAAAATTTTTATTTAAAATATAATAAATTATGGTGGATCTTTACATAATAATAAACATAGAGCCAAAAGCGATACCTTCTGTCACACAAATTCACAAACAAAAGCCATTTGCAGTGATGTAATACAAAAATTGTTCAATTATTTTGATGATTTATATGGAATGTCGACAATAACATTATCAAGGGACGATTGCAAGTGTCCACAAGATAACATTCAGATATATAACAGAAGTGCCGTTTTCAAAAAGTCAGGACAATGATAATAATAAGTATAATAATAATAATAATAATAATAATTGAATAAATAAATGAACAAATAAAAATGGTATTATATTTTTCAATTCGTGAAATTGATGAATTCAATTTTTTCATTGTTTACGTAATGAATATATTCGAAACACAATATTATACTGGACAATAGATTATCAAGTAGCTTAAAATGATCAAATCATGCACGAGAGTGTATTTCATATAGACAAAAAGGTACCTGACTAAATTTACTAAAAGCAGTATATTATTCTTCATGATGAACAGTATATTGATGAATCTGATACTACGAAACATTTTCACAATTAATTTCTCATTAATTCAGCGAAAATATGTGCAGCCTTGAGTTATCAGTGTTATATTGTTATGATCGACAAATTTAAATTACTTTCTAACAACCCAACTGGTTAATGAGATCTCATTTTTTTGAATACACAATTTTTATTATGAATCTAAATCACGTAATATGATTATTAAGAGCTGAGAATATTTTTCTCGCATATGTATATGACGGAGCATTCTCTATACAATTTTTCGTTCTGATTGTTTTTCAATCTTCAATCTGATATTTACATAACCTAAAAGACGAATGGGACATAAGGTGAAAATTTCAAATTGAAAGTTACTTGAACAAATAATATAAATAATATCCCGATTTGCACATAGCATTATTGTATATATATATATACAAAACGTAACAATTCGATTATTTTATTTATTCAGGTCTACTTTGAAATCGATATTCCATTGCCACTTGAACAATAGAACAGCATCCTCGATGAACTGTCTGAGATAATTTTGATTTGCGCAGGTATAAATCTTCTTTATTACTTATCATTAATCTTTGTTGTTATTTTTAGGATGAAAATGATATTATTAATATTGATTTCTTTATGGTGTCAAATAATATAAGTACATACCAATGCATGTGTACCATAATACATCTTCCAATAGATACTCGTACGATAAAAAAATATATGTTGAAGATATATTCTAAAATATATTCATATGTAGGTAAACATATTCGCGACAAGAAAATAAATATGCTTGAATATATGTTCATTATACATTTACAAAATATATAATTTAACTATTAATATTGATTGGATATATGTTGCATTGGGCAAATCGAGTTTCTTTCTTCTTTAACCTGAAAGTATATTTCAATACACATACATTATCTATTCCATTATATATTACACTATACATTCCTCATCATATATTATTCAATATACTGGAAGCGTCACAAGGTTAGATATCTTAACATATTCATATATTTATGTATATATGTTTCATATATCTCTAGATATATATTTTTCGAACATATGTTTTTTCCAGTGGGGGTATTCATATTGCTGATGAACCTCAACCCATCAACATCCGTAGCGATCTCATCAAACATATTTGGGGTCAAAGATGGAGAATTTTGTGAAAAAAAAAATGCTATTTCAATATTTATACTGTTTGTAATTGTAAAATGTTCTCGATTAAATTCCGCTTTTCCATTGTCATCGTTGTACTTTACAGGAAGAATTAGTTAGACAACATTGAATAAAAATTGTACATAGTCATCTGGATCTGAGCCTGCCAATGATTATGATTATCGAGGTTTGACCTGGTAACAATTCACGAATTTACTACCACGGGGATTAGTCCGAGAGTTCCACTCTTATACGTATAAATATATGAAAATAATAATTTTTACCTGCTGAAAATACCGAAAATACCGTACTGTAGGTACACAAATATTCATATATTCTATCACCTCAGCCTAGTGGTCGTAAAATTCTACTACATCTAGTTTCTCAAAACTTTCCATTTTCACTGGCTGTAAATTTAACCAGTACTATACTTCTTGGATATAAACAGGATTGGAGGGCCGACGAGTATTTGAAATATAACAACAGATTTCAATTTAAATACTGCTCTTCTTATACACCCTAGAACTCAATAACAATAAAAAAGAATTGACAGTGAGAATAAAAACAATCGAATAATTCAAGTAAATAGAAATAATAATACATGGCATCGACTATTTGAATTTACCCCTTCTGAGTATGTTTATAACTGTGCTAATTTTCTTCAATGAATGATTACCATTCTCATGAGTGAATATCAGTGTGGATCATGTTTCTGGTCTATTTAGAACTATGTGAGCCG
Source organism: Zele albiditarsus (assembly GCA_958496275.1). Taxonomy (NCBI): domain Eukaryota; kingdom Metazoa; phylum Arthropoda; class Insecta; order Hymenoptera; family Braconidae; genus Zele; species Zele albiditarsus. The sequence goes on from OY292411.1 coordinate 2,543,465, forward strand.
ATACTGGATAATTCATGTGATATCTGAAGCAGAACGTTCCAACCAATGGTTATATATTTGTATATCGGTGACTCTAAAATTACCAGCAAAGTTCATGCAGATAAAATATTAAATTTGTTATATCGATCAAATATAAATTAATATCGTAATAATAATACTCAACTATTTCGGCATTGTATAAAGGAATTTCAATTTTAATAGAACTTTTCATTTAAACAATGTATCAAATATTTATTCGCTTATTCGTATCCTCGCAAGTATATGTAAATTGTTTCGGTTCGGTCTACCACGAAGACGATTTCTATCATCTGAAGTTAGAAGATAAAATAACTAAAACCCATCACCGTATATAGCAGTGTGGTACAGTGTAAGAAAAATAGACTTTGAGGGATATGAGAAGAATGAAGAAATGAAATTCACACACGAAGAAAAACGTTGTTGGAGAATTCAAATTTTTGATTTGAAATAGTGAATAGTTAATGTATGAAATTTGTTTTCCCCTCACGATAATGTAATCTGCGGAGATAATAAGTTGGACAATATATATTCTCCTTCTCCAAACAAAAACTCAAGTAGTAAAATCTTTACATACAATGCACTCGATTTCATTACAGCAAATTACAAATTTTTTACTTTATAAAAGATAGGCTTTTTTTCTCGAAATCAAAAATAAACGTCGTTGCACTAATTCTTCGCGTAGAAAACAAAGGCGAAAAGCAGAGAGAAATTTATTCGTGAATTATTCGTTATTTTTAATAAACATTGGAAACTTTATAATAAATCAAATTTCTCCTTTGTGGGAATTTTTCTTCTTGACATCAAATACATCTTGTAGCGTCAAATATTTTCACACCACACCAGTGCGACTATCCATTCTGCACAATTTTCAAGCGAATGTGGACACAAAGTCCTGTCCTACCTCACCATATTTTCTCATTTATTCCAAGTTTTCCCTTCTTGTCCATAAAAATACGGCCAATAAATATTGTGTTAATGATACAATGATAATGATTTCATGTATGCAAGATTTTAATTGTGGAAAATATCTTGAAACAGTTTTTATAGCAATAACTATATATAAATATATATTAAAATTCATATCACTTTATGAAATATTATTTCAATGTCTTTCTATTGTAACCAAAAGTTCGATCTTTATTTGGTACTATAAACATAAAAGCATAACGGAATACAAATGGGTCAAATATAACATTGCAACATGCGGCAAACTGTGGAGAAAAAATTCTGACATTATTGATTAGAACGACATTCAGTGTGGTAGTATAATTACTAATTACTTCATGCAATTATTGTAATATTTGTAAACATACACATGTCTTGTTGGCTTTACTGGTGAAATTCAAACATAACATACTCCATACGTTTCTCCTTTAATTGCATGCGTCTAATATTTGTTGTCAATTTTGTACCATTGACTACTTTATATACACTGCAAAATCAATTGTTTAATTTGTGAACAAAAGTCAAAAAGGTTTTATTTCCCTATCTCGAACATTGTAGTCACTTTGTGAAACGTTCATAAGTGTTTCGAAACGAACTACAATATCTACAATGATAGAAATAGGGAATGGAACGTTTCAACGTTTTAAATTAAAAGACTTAATTTTAGACAAATTTTTAGTGTACAGATGGACAAAAATATGAAAATATTCTGGCAATAGATGATGGACCAATTTAAAATATCCATGACTTCAATTATTTATTATTAAATAAAACAAATTCAATAACTGTAATAAAGATACAACGCTTTAAAGATTTGAGTAAAGATAAAGAATTTCCAAGTTTGTCCTCAGCATAGTGTCAATCATCTGTCTCACTCGATGATTCATATCCACGTGTATTAATAATGCTACTATAGGGATAAGGGAGTGAGAGTGTGAGTGCAGCCGAGCGAAGGAACGTGAAGAAGAAAAAGGGACTGTGGAAGCATAGAGGTAAAGAAGAAGAAGAAGAAGGCGGAAAGGGGGAAAAGTTTGTTGAAATAAAACGACTGAGAGAAGGGTCAGAGGAACGGTGCTACGAAATGGGGGTTAATCCGGGCCTCGTGGCGGGACAAGAAAACCGTCAGAGAGCTCAAGGAGAGCCGTATACCTAAAATGATCGACGATCCCAGCGATTGTTAGATCGTTCGCTCGTTTGGACGGTCGTTCCAGCAGAAGAGAAAAGAGAGAAAGGAATTGAGTGAGGAGCGTAGTGGGAGTGGGAGAAAATGAGAGACGACTCTTGATAGTCACAACAGTGATTCTCAACTCACGTCCATTTACATATATTTCACATTTCAAATGTTCTCATAAGATATTTCATTCAAATGAAAAGAAATGGTGATGTAGACATCGGTGCTCAAACATCAGTTACCATAAGTTGTAGATGAAAGACTTGAACAACTAAAATTATATTGGACCCAATGAATCTCCGAAACCAATTGAAATGAGACTTGTTTATCCAACCAATCCGCAGATGAAATAGCATCACCGTAGCGTGATAGTGACATATATATATATATATATATATTGCTATGACACCACTGGCGGTCGCTATCGACCGGAAAAAAATATATTTTACCAGTCAAAATATATTGCGTATACACAATTCATCGCGGTCAAACGTTATTTCGAAATAAAAACAACAAAAAATAATGCACCAGAAACATTGCATCACATTGCATGCATATGATAGATATTCCAGAAAAAAAAAAAAGATGAAAACTCCACGTGCATACAATGTGATTCTATAATGTACTTATTGCTATTTAAAATATTATTATTCCCGCCAATGAATCATTGATATCGGATAGGGTTAAAGTAGTGCAAAATATTACATAAAATATTGTGAACTGTTATAATTAGGTAAGCATGTTATCTTTTTGCAACTTATCAACAAGAAACTACTAGAGTTACAGTTGCTAGAACTTTATTTGTATTGAACATACATTTTTGTAGTAAACAATTGAAATATCTGCCACGTTATATCTCCATTAATAATTAGAGTTTGGAGATATGTTTGATGAAGTAAGAGTATTATACAACAGCAATTTAATTTATAATACATAGAGATGAATGAGAGTAGGAGAAACATAATGAACGCTGAATATGGGCATTGATATTTCAGATAAAATGACAAGGGTTAATCAGGAATAAAAGAAAAGTGTATTTAAATACGTAATACTGCACAAAGTAAGGAACAAAACAGGCGGTGGAGGATTGGCGGAATTTTTAGCGATGCTCACCAACGATTGGTTAAAACCGGTTCTCCTTGGCACAAAGGAAGCCAGGAGTGGAACGGTCACCTTCTTCCTTGTCCAAGTTTAGTTGGTATTTCTTTGCAATACGTATTTTTGAATCCTATACACCTGATCGCAGGTAAAACTATGTATATACTTACTGTACAATACAATATAATAGAATAGAATAGAGAGGACAACCAACTGTTTGGCTCATCATGTGATATCATCATTATATACGTATAACAATGAATTAATAATGATGAAGCTTCCTATAGACTTCGTGGCAATTAAATATATATATATATATATTCTATCATAATTTGTGTATTGTCGTGTGAAAAAGTTTATGAGAATAAAATAGATATATCAATCTAACCGAATTTATATTTTATAATATTAATACAACGATCTTTCGATTCATATTTGCGCAAAGCTTGATATTTATCTGATGAAATGTTTTTTCTATAAATTATAAATAGTTCAACAGGAAAAATATTTGTCCATGCATATTCAACAAAAACAATTCATTTAATACAATATATAAATAATATTGAACTTATATATAAACTCATTTTCATCCAACATCTAAGACACTCTCTTTTTCTCCCTATCACTTTCAATTATTCTGATATATCATCATCAACACACGACAAATATAAATAAACGAATTTGTTACTGAATGATGCAAAGAAATAATCTCATTCGAAACAACAAGTACGTGCTTTAATTTTCATGTTGTATACGTACGAAAAAACACATGCCCTCAGCATTATTCTTTCGTTATACAATATCAATTATCAATTATTGATAGCTTACCAGTAAAAAAACAGAACTCCACTGTGACAATTAATCAACTGTGCCGTCGATGCAGGATATCATCCTGCAGCACTTGCCTCTCAAGAGGAATAGCAGTATTTTCCTCAGTTGATAATTACAATGACAAAAACTCCATCAAACCTACTCACACTTTCATCACCAAACAATCACATGATATTTCCATCAATGCAAACTATTTTTTAATAGTTGCAACATCAATGTGCAAATATGATACAATCATTAGTGAACAAATGCTATTTTGAAGCAAAATTCACGTTTACATATTACATATTCTCATATATATATGTGTATATATATATATACATACATACATATATACATAGATGCATATCACAATAAATCACTGATTGCATTTCATCTCTTTCACTCGGGAAAAATTCCCGGCCATTAAATGTCCCACCCCTCAGCCTACATCTTTATCCCGATTCAAATAACCGTATTTTATTCAACGTATTTAAATTTACCACATACACTTGAATACACAACTTATCAGACACATGTGAAATTGCATTATGTCAATTATTTACACCTGAATAGGTAAAATTTTGTATTAAACATTTATTTAATAACAGTAGTTCCAGTAGGTTCGAGAACGTCAACTACGCCGTCGCAGCTTTGGTTATATTCCCTTTAATTGTGGGCGCCGGCCAGTCCTATCGCTTCAAGTACTATACATCTCACTCAAGCCTACATGTTAGCTCAATGCACATCAAAGTTATTATATTCCTATACACAGAATTATTCATATGAATACGATGGAATTTGTCATAGCCGCTAATCGTTAGCGATATATTCCATTAAATATAAAGAAATTATAAATAATAGAGTGTATAATAGATGCGAGATGTGTCCGACGGTAAACACCATCCACCACATTTAATTCACATTTATTTATATGAATCAATTCACTTTCTCATCTCATTATAATTTATATACTAAATTTATTTCACTTTCACTTAAAAATGTATATGATTTAGTGTTTTATAAAAGAAAACTTTTAGTTTGAACGGATAGACTAACTCTCCGCGTAGTAATACATGTTCATCATCCGACGGTTGGATTGCGACTGTGGTGAGTGTATTCCACTGCTAGCTTCCCCTCTTCTGCTATGCTTTCATATAATACTTGAGAATTGAAGAAAATACACACCCCTCACTGGGCCGAAGTGGTTAAACCACGCCCATGGCTGTTTCGCGATATTATCGACATCCAACCACTCTTTATCAAGCACCGCCCAATTCACATTTTTCACCATCGTTTGCAGATACAAAATTTTCATCTTGACAATTAAATTTTGAAATAACATCGAAATGGCTTCTGGAATTTTTTAATTTTTGACCGTTGTCCAGTTGTTTCTCCCCTCTTCAAATTTTTCAAACAGATATTTTTGTATATAGCCAAAGAATTTGTATACATTTGCGAATTAGATCGTGAGATAATTATTTATAGTTGTTTATAATATTGCTTATTCTAATGGGTGTTCGGAGAGTTCAATTATCATATTTATCATCGCATTTCATCCTGAAATAATGTTTTATATACCTTTTGTATAGTCAATTGATAAATACATTCTTCAACAGTGGAGAATAAAAATTATAATGTAATTATACAATTAGCCAATGATGAAGGAAAAATGCAATGGTGATAGCACAAGATTAAACATAAAATAGAGAAAACAATAAACTTATGTGGATTCTCTTTGATGCTTAATATAGAACCCGTCAAATCTTCTGCTTATTCATCATCAGCGTTTTAAAAAGATCGATAATAAATTTGCAATAAATTATATATAAATCGAATACGGAAACGCAGAGAAAGAGCTCGCGAATACTCTGAGATTTGATCACTGAAATATTATTCAGTTAGATATATAAGGAGTCATGTGCGCCGATGTTTCATAAACGATTGGCTGCAATTTACAAACTGTTGATTACTTCACAAATATTTCTTTTATATTCTTTCCCTCATCGTTACAATTCTTCACAACTGTATCTGTGAAATTATAATAAACCGTTCTAAAATTACATTCTGTTGATTATATAAAATACCCACGCACACGACTCCTCAGTTAATAATCATACAATATCTCAGTAACATCACTGATCACGCCGATTTTGAATGATATTTTGAGATCAATAACCAGTAGCCAGGTATAAGATGACCAAACCAAGCTATATAATATAGTGCAGGACCAAATTTTGGCACATCACTGGTTTCTTGGAAACAATGGTGTTCCAATCTCATCATGGCAGAGGTTTCATTTAATTACATATTGGTACTGGGCTTCAATAACATATATGTATGTATGCATACATACTCAGTCAATACTCAATCGATCACAGACATATGTTATGTGTATTTCACATAATGATAGCATGTGCGACTTAATTTCAACAACTAGTATTGATCTTGTCATATATTGTAACATTTAATTCTGTATAAAAAATAGGCAAAAGCCAAAATAATGATTATTGTTTGCACTGCAGCGTATAAACAGTAATTGTTTCAACAAAAATATTTATTATTTCCTTTTATCAATAGGTCATTATCATGTAATATGTTTTGAAGAGTTGTATAAAAGTGACAATACAAAATAAAAAACTTATATTCAATTGAATTTATAATAGAGTATTTAATACCGTTGTTTTAAACGGCTGGTATGGAGGAGAATCAAAACTGTTTTCATAAATTTCAACTCTCATGACTATAATGTATAGACAAAATTGAATAAAAGTGACTTACGTCCTCTTGTAAACAACATGAAACCTATATGTAGTAAATCAATGGAAAATTTGTCCATTGTTGTCCGGTAAAACTCTATAAGCTATAATATATAAGACTCATGTATACTTTGCGTGAAAGAAAGACTTTGTCTACAAAAAGTCTGTGATTGATATGTCTTACGTGATTTAACCAAAGTATAAATATTACGAATTTTATATAGATACCTATTCTCCATTACACTGTGAATCCGTGTGTCACTGAGTGCATTCATCCCTATCTTGTAACATTGTAATACATGTATAGTCATTTGTAGCACATGTATGAGCATAATAATTTCTCATGTACGTAATCCTAACCCTAAAGATGTAGTCGTTTTTTCAAAACACAGTGACATTATTGCAGTCTAATAATAAACCAAGCGTGGGTATGAAAAATGTATCACCAAAATAATACTGTGACGATGTATTAATCTACCACATCTTATCATTTTTGTATAGGTTACAGCAACGATGTCAAATGAGATTGATTCCAATGCATAACAGAGATGACAACTAATTTTTTATGGCAACAGCATAATGAAACACAAACTGTGACACTTTCACTTCGTATATTTTGAATATGGCTATCAGTTTCTTCTGCCCCATGTATTTGCTCTATTCATATTCTACATTGCAAATCCAAGTGTATTAAAAATGTCTACTGCAATGCCTTAAGATATAAGAAATAACACATACGTGTGTTGTAAGAACACACTTTTGTTTATAATGTAACAATATATAGATGAGTATATGTATGGTGCACTAGTAATATGTAAGAACATATCTTATATACGATATACTAATTTGAAATGTCAGAGTTTCTCCATGTACCTGACATATATAATTCGTCACGCTAGTCTACGATTATTTACCTATACACGTAATACTTATTAGTATAGGTGACTATATTATATTGATACACTGATCACGCACACGCTATATACACGGAGATGGTTCATCTACATTCGTGTTCCGATTTATGAGGTACACCATGAAATGTTTTTTTTCTTATTTGAATGAAACTCATTAATCGTGATTAACTTTTTTTCTGCAATGTCCACATTTCGAATTGAATAAGAACTTGGAACAGTTAACATAAACTTCGACGTCAATATCGTTGTCTGCAGTTATATTAAATGATATATTATTGATATGACTTCATCATATAGTGATCAAGTTTATGCATTATTTACTCTCACTATCAACGCTCAGTTCATAATTCAATATTTTTATCATTACAAATTATACGAATATAGGTTCTGTCTCGTTGTTATTTTTTTTATAAAATTACTGTTTGGTTACTGTCATTGGGATCAGTTTATAAATTTATAAAGAGAAAGACGATAAACACATCATTTGTTTGCGATTTTTTATCAATATTTTTCACAAATTTATTCTCTGTATTATAAAGATAATGACACACAGTGTTCACGTGTATGTAATATCGCAATGAAGTTGTTGAAGGTATCATCACAAATATACATATATGTGAATAGCCTTCATGCTGTTACATATCAAAATTCGAGCAAAGCAACAATTCAGAGCAGAGCTACTGGGTCGTATACGCAGAAATTCTCTTATCCATGACTTTTTTTCTACAGAATTCAAATTTGCAGAACGCTTCACTACAATTCTTCTCATTCTCTCCAAAAAAATCAGGCGGCCGATTGGTTATTATGCTTTCAACATTACGAGACAAATAAGCGATGGTGAAAAATAACCACAATTCGAATTCGCGATGTTTATCCAACACTTTGAAAGTTTTGGTCTATATATAAATTTAATGATATGAACTACAAATAATATTTCAAAAACAGTTGAATACACTTAGTTGCTATGTTATGCTGTATCATTTTCACAGTTTAAGTAATTTGTGCGTGATTTCAATGAAATATTATATTCTATTTCACGAAATATATGTAAAAAATTCATTTTTCCACTTATTCTTGGTGACTCATAATTTTATTATTGAACATGAAACTGCATTTAAAATAGTTTGAACATATAGGGCTGTATTCCATGGTTGCATAACCACGGCCTAAATTTTCTGTCTGAAACAAATTTGTGAGTGTTGTTCTCTCAACATAGAGTATAGTGACACACTAATAGTTGCCACTTTCCTGTGGTTTTGATCAGTTGTTGATAATTTCAGACAAGTATAATTCCACGTCGACATGGAATCGCTGCATGACATTTTGTATAATAGTTAAATTATTTCGTGCGTGCTTCACAAAATCGAAGTATCAATAGAAAAATTGATGATTCTATACAGATATACAGCATCTTCATCACACTATTCTCCTGTTGTTTCGATGAGAATATAAATAACAGTTCCAATTTAATAATAAATCCATTTTTTGGATCCACGAATCATTTTCACTTCATTTCCACTCATCATTGCAAAATCAAATGTTAAATATCACATCTTGCAATATATTAAAGAACGCGTCTTTGTATAGGTATATATATTCCGTAAGAATGTTTGTCGAAAGAACCGTTTTTTATACTCGTCTTATTGCCAGGATTGATCATGCAATCGACGCTGCAACGGATGAACCATCTTGCACAGCGAGACAATAAAGTCCACTTGATGCCTCCAAAAAGGTGAAAAAACTCATGACGTGTGTTTACTCAAGAAGATGTTATAGAAGTTCTATGTATATAGATAAGTGTAGTGAAGATGATCTATACATGAAGGCGCTTGGGGTATCCCTATACCACGTAACACTTAGCAATACGGATTCCTCTCATACACCAGCGATTATATCATCGTAATTATTCATCAGAAGCGTCAAATGGTGATATACAATTCCAAAGAGATTCGAATTTCCGACCAATTTGTATACATCTATTTTTACCGTTATGTCAACAGGTTTCCTGTTTTGGGTTGACCGTCTGGACTAAAATGTGATTCCGGTGACAAACAAGTGAATCCATGTGGAATCAAAAATTACCATATATAATTTCGCGATTATCAAAGTCAACTTGAAACGATCATTTCCCAAATTATTTAGAAATAACTTTGCAATGATCTCGTCTCATTTAATGGTGATCTCATCTCAATATCCCAACCAAGTACTTCAGTAATTAGATAATTAATAACACCTCTCTCAGCTAGTTGATTACAATTGTTTGAATCTATCATTTTTTTCCATATTAGCGTTGAGCGAATTTGTACTACAGTCATCATCAAAGAAACCGCGACAACATGATGGAACAGAGCACCATACATATTACTCAAATTCATCTCAATATTTTTATTACAGCCACTATGAATATTCTCAAGACGTCGTCGTAAATAGTCTTCACACTTCAAAATTAAGTGTTTCAATTTGAAATGACAAAACGTTTTAATAATTTCAATTAAAGCACTTGATCTTACAATGATTTGCAATGCATCAACCAACATAAATGTTTATAATTATGTATATAAAAATATGTTTCTGAGTTAATTGATGCTGCCCATCAAACAGCAGCGCGTCAAGTTGCCTCTTCTACCATAAATACAACTTTATACGTTCATATCTTCACTGTGGGAATGTTGTGGCTTTTCTTGGTCAGCTCACCAGCACAAAGCACGAAGCCTTACAAAATTCCAAATGACGATAGCATTTCACTTCGTTCTCCAGCAAGATATTGAACTGTATAGGCTTCAAAAAATTCGCTATCATTCTCCTATCATATTTATTTCCGTCACATTGTCAATATGGTCTGCCACTGTTATTATTATTATTATTATTATTATTATATCATACTTGTTCTGAGGTCGTTGATCTTATACAAGGAAATTGCACCTTTACATTTTATCCTTGAATGATAGCATGTTATGAAACGGTTAATACGTTCATCTTAGAATATTTAATCTTTAAACAAGTTGACTTCAAAATCTTAGTCCTTTCTCTAGATTATTATAAATTTCCAACACTGTTATTTTGCTTAGTTATATAATGATTCCGTGAGTAAACAGTGGGATGTTGAATCGCATCTGATTGAGTCATAGTGTGGGCGAACCGTGAAAATATCCTTCATATTTTTTTGTGTACATCAATACGTGTAATTTTCCATTGTCAAATACAGTCCGCTACTGATATCAGTGTAAAGACACAAAGCAATTTTTCGATGTAGGATTTTCACCGTTCATATTATCGAATACGGTTGAATTACAGTCCACATAACTCATGCACTCAACACTATGGGTAACCTACACTCATAACGTGTCACGTCTACGGGGGGAAAAAAAAAAGAAAAAACGATCAAGAATGATTTATGTTAAGTTGCTATATGACTTGTAAAACCTTCACTGAATCAATGTATATGTAGAGTTGTACTGTGCAAGATATATATAGTTTATGAGTTTTATTCGCACCCATATTCATCGCTTGGATAAACATTATGTGATATACATAATATGTGTATACTGCATTTTTTATTTCATATCGAAGTGATCCCGGACCGACTTTCGAATCATGTTCACAGCTCCATATTATTCATTATTCAGCATGTAATCGCAGTAATTAGTGGAGAAGGAAAAAAAAAAAAATTGCCGAAACCCGGGATTGAACCGGGGACATTTAGATCTTCAGTCTAACGCTCTCCCAACTGAGCTATTTCGGCTGATATATGTTTGTATTTTTGTTATATCTTATAGATAAAATAAAATTTCGCTGAAAAATATAAAACATTGTTTAATCAATAATACATATTATTCAACTTGCTTTTCTTGTACAATTTATTTGAAAACATACTTCCTAATATTACTTTATAGAGATACATTAGTAGGCCTGACTTGAAATCTACTTGTTGACATAGGGACAAGTGGGAAGTAATGATATACAATACTCGTCAAATGGCGGTTCATCGACATACCACTGGTTTCTATATATGTGTACATAGTACTTGTTGAAACAGTGCGGTGGTAGAGACGCCAACGCGCTGAAAGCGATCATACTTTTGAGCGCCATTATTCAAGCGGTTCTTTTTAATTTTGAGGTAGCTGAAGCGGGTAGGGCTGTATTTTTTTTGAGTACATAAAAGGGGCCCTGTCATTCTTCTCAATATATTTTTATTCTGATTTCTCACTCAATATATTTTACTCACTACAGCCACGTCCAAAGAACTCTATTCGGGCGCAAAACAACCCATGTCCAAACTTCAAACAAGTTTTTCTCAAAACGCAGTTTTTTTTGAACCAGTGTGAGAAAAAAAATACATGAGTGCGGTAGCTCAAAGTAATCGCTTCGTGAAACATGCCCACTACGAAAACGAAAATAATGAAGATGATAGGTGCGTGATTGTACAAGGATAAGTCCATCTAATGATGAAAATTCAATCATCGGATCTCATTCGTAGATAATATGTCAAATAGATGGCATATTTCTTTTCTAATAACTCAGCAATTGTAGAGGGTTACATTTTTGCCATATATTACCCCAGAGTGGATAAGCATTTATAAAGATTTGTAAACGCAAGTCATGACGTTAACAGTGACGTCATATCTGTATTGTCAACTCTTCATATGCAAAAAGTGAACGGGATAAATAAAGTTCCATGAGCCGCGCTCACAGTGCCTGCGCGTCCATCACGAACTTCACAAACACACCCGTATAGCTTGATAACATGATGAGTCACCACAGTGACGTATATATTTTTCTAGATGCCAGTATCTACATTGATAATTAAAAGAGTAAATAATAGATAATAATGATGCTTAACAACAAACACACCTACCGTATATTTAAAGTAGTATTAAAAAAAAATTATATAAGTAGGGGATAATTTATAGTCCATTGGTCTATCAACGATCAAGAAATATTTTTATCGAGAAATTCCTGTAAATTTTAAGTCGATTGAGCATGATCATGCGTATTGATCTTGCTTCACGATATTTGACTATAGATAGGTCCAATATTCAAATACACTTACGTCTGTTCAATTACAGCTGACAGTGAAGTTGAGAATTTTGCAAGTCACAAGATTTAAGGTTGATCATAAAGACTATTTATCCTACATTAAATTGAAAATCATGACGTTTTAATGTTAAAACTATACGTATATACGATACGATACGATATATTACAATAGTTCTAGCAAAGTTAACCTTTTACACTGCGCTGCATTGGTATATGAACATTTATGAGTTATTATAGAGTGATATATTTCAGGATGCAGCAGGCTATGCTTGAGATCAATGGTGTGCCGACTCATGTTATTTCTGCAGGACGGTGGATTGAAGAAGGCCTAGCATTGACCGGTTACAAGGACATAGTGGTTGTGATCCCAGGTAATCCTGGAATACCGGGTTACTATGAGGGTTTTATCAAGAGTTTAAAATCGAGATTACCCACCGAGACTCCAGTGTGGACAATAGGCCATGCTGGCCATGTTCTACCATCAAAAAATACCTGTTTTTCTCTACCAGATATTCAATCTGATTGGCACCGGTATAATTTGAATGGACAGTTGGAACATAAGGTATAGTTTCATCGCTTTCACATTATTCATTTATCTTGTGTCCTTTCTTTTCTTTTTGTCTCTTTGAGTTGCTGCAGAATTTTTAGAATTTTGACTGAGGATTAAAGAATTGTAGAGGGCAATAAAACAAACAGAATAAAAATTCCTATTTTGGAGCAGAGCTACTGCAATTGCTTGAACGAAATTACATAATTACCATACATTATGTAGATATTTCAATCGGCATTCAAGAGAATAAATCGTAGAAATGATGGCTGATAATTTGTGATAATATTGATAGATAGCATTATGAAAGTGAGAATGCGGAAAATAAAGCAATAATATTGATTGAAATTCGAAAATAGTAGATAATAATAGAACTTTCACTGAAGCAGGTCAAGCCGTATACCATGTTTCAGAATTAATCAGAATTCACCATTTGAAGATTATCCACCATCATATCAGACAAAGTTACACATAGCTATTTTTCAAGCTACTATATTTCTTTTTTAAGTGTGAAATTTTGTTAATTCTAGAAAATACATCATTTTAGAATGGATCATTGTCCAATGATAAAAAATTCGTAATAAAGCTTCTCCGACTTTTTACAGTTGCGAAATTCAAATGATCTAGTTCAGATGGCTGCAAAAAATCAAATTCTCCCAAAATACTTATTACAAACTATACTGAAAAAGGAAAGCATGAATTTAATGAAAAGTGGTCATACTTAGAGGCGAAAATTGGTAGAAAATCGTTTGATACTTACTTATTTACGAATATCATCTAATGATTTTACAGAAGTTGTTTATAAAGCAACACATTCCTGAAGACGCGCGACTGCACCTCGTAGGACATTCCATAGGATGTTGGTTTATTCTTCAATTACTGAAAGATGAGGAATTGGCTGATCGCGTGGTCAAATGTTATATGCTTTTTCCAACTATTGAGCGTATGAAAGAAAGTGAAAGTGGCAAATTTGTATCTAATATTGTAAGTACTCAATATTACAAACAAGTAACACAAATTTCCATCTGAATGTATCAATAGACTATAAATATACTGACCGTATCGAATCTTTTGTAGATATTAAGAATGACTACAATCATCATTTTTCTATGTTGGATATTGTCATTGTTACCAATAATAGTGCAGAAAATTTTGATACGTATATTTGGTGGATTATTTGGTATTACAAATAAAAGTATAAAACCTACGCTTCAACTATTGGATCCGTCCGTGCTAGGAAGGGTTCTTCGATTAGCGCGAGATGAGATGCGTTTAGTACGTGAACTAGATCACGACATAATTTCCAAATTTGAGAATAAGCTTTGGCTTTATTATGGCAGTACAGATGGTTGGACACCTAGGTTTTATTATGACGAATTGAAAGCAAGATATCCAAAAATAGACGCTCAAATTTGTAAACGAGGATTCCGTCACGCCTTCGTTCTAAGTTATGGTGAAGAAGTGGGCAACATGATGGGAGATATAATCAATGAAACAATACTACAATCATAACGCTGATTTTTTCCTAGTTATTATTGGTTGTTGAATGGGGAATAAATGTAGTACTGCATTTTGTAAGTGTAAATTATCGGGATGGATGAAATATATCAAATTATATGTATCATAGAATTAAATCAAATAAATGTGATAACAAAAATGAGGGGTATGAAGAATGGAAAAGATATTACAGAAAACTGTTATCTTTTCATTATTTAATCAATTTCGTTAGCTTCGACATGAAAAAAAAAAGGTTTTTGAATATATCATCTTATGCTAATTTATATTGTGTTAGATTTTGAAGGTGATTCTGTACCGGTATAGTTTCACAGCTTCTGTTTCTCTTTCTTCGCTTGTTCTGCTAATGCTTCTAATCGATCATGTTCCTTTATTAAAGCAGTTACCTCGGCTGCTGGTAAAATTCGAGTGATTGTTTTACCATTTTCTCGTGTCAATGTTGCCATTTCAACTGTAAATTATGCAAATCACAATGTTAAGATATATTGCACATAGTTGATCTGATAACAACCATAATATATAGCAGAAAACAAATCCCTCTATGCTTGTACCTTTATCAGCGGTCAATTTAGTCATATCAAGAGTTTTTGATAAAACTTTGATGGCAAGAGCTTGAGCATCTTTCAATGTCGTCTCGCCTTCTTTATACTCTTGTTTCAAGGAAGAAATGGCTGCAGCTGAATTATTACCAATGCACGTAGCCTTCCATCCTCCATAATTACCGCTTGGATCAGATTGATACAATTGATAGCCATAATGTTTGTCCCATCCCATATACAAAATTGAAACACCAAATGGTCTTTTACCACCAAATTGAGTGTAAGCTTGTTTGACATCACACAACCAAGAAACCAGTTGTTCACAGGGTATTGTCTCACCATATTGGAGTAAATATCTCTGACCAATCAATCTCAACTCATTGGTCAACACATTAGCGTCAGACGTTATGCCAGCAACAGAGCATACCACATCTTCATTCAGTTTGTATATCTTTTCGGAGAAAAATACTTCATCAAGCAGTTTATTTGTATTTCTCCTTTCAGCTGCTAAAAGAACACCATCCTTGGCCAAAATCCCAAGGCACGTACCGGCATGACTTATAGCTTCCATTGCATATTCGACTTGGTATAAACGTCCCTCAGGGGAGAATATTGTTGTACGAGTATCGTATCTACGAGCCTATCAATAATCCATAAAAATATATGATTAGTAAATTTATTGTGAGTTATGAATGACAGTGCATTTCTCATATAACCTCAATCTTCACAACATTCAAATATTATCATCATTACTCGAACTATTTTTACTTGTAATGTGGATTTATATATCAACTATCAAACACTCACCATCGTGATTAACTTTGTATGTTACTAATTTTTCAGCTATTCCAACAGAAATCCACAGTTATTTCTATGTTTTTTTATTGTTTGACCCCGTTGATACTCAAAATGCTTGAATTTGTGTTCAGCATTTCACGTTCATGCAATATCACCAACGTTCACAGATGGTTGGGGTTTTAATTTTTTCACGTTATATAGATCTCTACGTTGTTGTAGGTGGCGTTGGGTTTAATGTCTGTCATATGTCGAGATTTTAACGTGTATAGGGAATGTGGCGGCAAGCCGTCCTTTCATTTCATCTTCATGAACAAGACAATATTTACATAGTATATAGTATTTCACAATTGAAAAAAAAATAAGTGATGCAAATGGAAAATGAAGTAAAAATATCGTATAGCCAATATTCATTTTGATGTTAAGTATCGTTTGTATTGTCATATATATTATTAGCTGCTACCCACGACTTCGTGCACGTAGACATTTCTGAAATTAAAACAAATTATATCATGATATATTAATTTTTATTATATCCAATGCTTATATACTATGCAAAATATCATGATATTCGGTAGTTTTGATCAAGCATTACGAATTATTTAACCAATCGAAAACTCACTGTTTCCCAATTTAATTCAATATTTTTTAATTTAAGTTTTTTAATTCAATTTAGCGCGCATTGCTCAGCAGCAATTTTATTGGTTGGCATCCTCACTTCGAGGAATTGTAGTAGAAGGGGTATATTCCATTGTGAAGAAATTCTGAGAATATTACTTCTCTACAGACCTGAAGTTTTCCAACTATAGAGCTTTTACTGGTAACTTTTTCCGCTCACGAGAAAAGAAAGATGTAACCTCAACTATGATAACAACTAAATCGTAAACTTCTCTTCATTTATAACACATAGTATATAATAAATAATATATAAAATATAAAGATAGATAATACATAACAATCCTAAGATAAAGCTTGGAAAATTTATCATGGTTGAAGAGAAATTAGTGTCAGTTAATTTAGCCATTGAAACAAAAGTATTACCGGTCTCATGCTCGGCGGGATCAACAGCAGAAGATTTATGTGTTAAGGTGAATTTCACTGTTTTAGAGATTTTTCGTTGTAAATAGTAAATAATAGCGATTCATAAATGTTTACATTGGAATTTCAGGTGGGCAAACAAATTGGTATAGGCCCAGTAGCAAAACATCTATTCGCCTTGAGAAATAAAACTACGCGACTGTGGTTTGCACCAGGCTACAAACTGTCATCTAAAGACAAAGTTAAATATGAATTCCGATTACGATTCAAGCCCACCAGCCTTCAACGACTGAAACATATAGATCCAAAGGCGTATGATTATTATTTTCATCAGGCACGATGTGATGTCCTAGAGAACAAAGTTCCAGATATTGTCTATGAAATGCATAAACGTGAATTAATTGGGCTAGGTGTTTGTGATATGTATAGGTAATGAAGAAAAAACATATGAATTGTAATACACAATACCAAATTTATAAATACAATAATGTTTTCAGGGTAATGTTAGAAAAAAATGTTCCCAGAGAAATAGTCGAAGCAGATTACAAAAAATATATACCTAAAGAGTGCATAAGAAGGCATTCATTTTTCATAAAGAAACCAATTCACAATGCCTTAGCAAGAATATCAGGACATGATGCATCTTATGTAAAAGAGCAGTATCTCAACCAATTTGCGGGTATGGCGCCTGATTATCCATATGAAGAATATAAAGCATTAATGGACAAGGGAATTCCTAAACCACCTTCTCGCGTTCTACTCAGGGTGAATGCATCGGAAGTGAAATACTGTGAAATGGATAATAGTACACAGTGGACAAGTTTATGTGCTATAGAGGATCTTTGTTTTGTCTCAATAAGGTAATGCAAGTTTTTATGGCAGTGGAGCGAAACGACATTGTAACTGATTGAAACAAACATTTTGATCGTTCATTAAGGCAAGACAGTACTGTGGAAGTATCACGAAAGAGTGGAATACCTTCGTATTTGAAATTCTCAACAAACGCTCTACTGATGTCTTTCGTATCAGCATTGGATGGCTATTACAGACTAGCAGTCAAGTGGACGTTCAACTTATGTCGCGATGTCGTCACACCCAGCTTAGAACAATTGCATAAACAAAAGTGCCATGGACCAGTTGGGTATAGTTAAAACAATTGTATATAGTCGTATGTTAATATTTCATGTACAAAGAGTTAATTGCATATATTTATATTATTTAGGGGTGAATTTTCTTACGCCAAACTTGAAGAAAAACGGTCTAATAGGCCGGGTACATTCATATTGCGCGAAAGTGAAACACGATATAACGTTTTTTATCTTGACTCATGTGGAAAAGATGGTAAAGCTCGGACGCACAAAATCGAGCAATGTGGACCCGAGAATTTTGCTCTATCAGATTCCGTACAGACATATAAATCACTTGCGCATTTGGTTGCCTGTCATCAAGATCCTGAAGGATCTCTGTATTTGTCTGAGTGTTTACCACCGTCAGAATATGGTATAACAATTTATTTTACTACAATGCCCTGTAATTTAATTTGATAAAGTGTCAACTGACAATGAATTATATATCATCCAATGCTCAATTCAAGATAAATCACCCTTGCTGATCTGCGCTATTGAGGGTGTTGGCAGCGATGTTGCCGCGGATGAAGAATTGCTCGCTGCGCTCTTAGAAGGCGGCCCGCGTTGCATTCCACCCCAACAGTTACAAATATATAAAGCGCAACCATTTCCGAAATACATGGATCCCAGTGATAATCGTACGTCATCGACTGTGCTTTATCGTGCCATGTGGAGAGTGGCTAAGGGAAAAAAGTTGGAAGCTGCAATAAAAGTGTTGAGGGAAGAAGAAAGCAGATTCACGCGTGAATTTCTTGAATTAATCGGGAAATGGGGCCAATTACGTTCGGGAGCTTTAGTCAGGTAAATTGCAAGATTACAAACTCCTTTATATTTTATGACAATCAATTGTTAATTACAATTATTGCTGATTCAGATTGTATGGATTGACAGTGGCGCCGGCGGTTGGAATGTTGATGGAGCTCGTTAAACTCGGTCCATTGGATGCTTATTTGCGCAACAACTCACCACAGACTGTTAAAACTGTTGATATGGTTGAAGCCGCGGCATGCTTGGCAACTGCCCTTTGGCACTTGGTGACTTATATTCATATATATATTCATTAAAAATACTTATCTTTCATCATTCAGTTGTTATGCAGTGTATTTATTTTATTAGGAAGAAAATGGGGTGGTTCATGGTAACATCAGATGTCGCAAGTTACTCGTTCATATTCACACGGACAATAGTTTCATCGTAAAATTGGCGGATCCAGGCCTCTTCAGCTATACACCGGCTGAGTGAGTGAGCTCGACTACTGGTATGCTTTTATCTTGCGTACTGGTGCTTATGTGAGCTATTCTCCTATGGACAATATTCACTTGAACAACTCTATATTATTTGTCATTGCTTTCCCAGTATTCATTGGCTGCCTCCAGAGTGCTATTCATGTCCAGAGTTCGCGCGTCGAAGCACTCGTGCTGATGTTTGGGCATTAAGTACTACGTTATGGCAAATATTTTCCCGTGGCGCTTTACTTCCGCTTCATCGAGACTTTGAGTCTGTGAAAAAGGTTGAAGACACTTGTCTATAATTTTTCAAATACACACTATATCTACATTTTCTATTAATCCTGTAGTTTTATACGAACGGGAAACGTTTACCAATACCGAACGGTTGTCCGATAGAAGTATATAAGTTGATGACTGAATGTTGGGGCGATTCTAATGGGCCTCGAAAACAACCACAAGCCATAATGCGTGATATAAATCAAGTGCTTTATCAAGTTTACAATTCGCGTCGGACTCATGCATACGCAACGGCATTCCCAAAACTCTTTAATGATCACGAACGAGCAGACGATGATGATACGGAAATGACGGATAACAATTCATCATCAGATTGTGAATCGCGAGCTAGTAGTCTTTTCACTGATCGTACCAGTCTTCCCTGGGACGATCCAGATGACAGTAAGAATGTGAAATTTGTGTGTTAATGAAAAAACTCACTACAAAATAGAAGTAACCATCCATTTGTGTTCTGATATCATTTCCTTATAGGTAATGCAAGATTAATTCGATTGAGTGAGACTGATCACGATGCGGAGGAAGAGCTGTCCGCATATCTGGGATGGTTAGCAGAAAATGGGGCTATTGATGATGGTATGAACGTACCCAGAGGCAGTGAAGAACCACTTGTAGATAGTATAGTGAATAAATTAGATAGGAGTTGTGGTCGTAATGATGGCCCACTTGGACAAATGCAGGGAATTTTCGAGCTTGATGCTGAATGCAATGTCATTTTGCAAGGGAGAATAGGACAGGGTTTTTATGGTGAAGTTTATCGCGGCACGTTGGAGCGAGATAATGCAAAAGACAGTGAGCCACAACAAGTAGCAGTTAAAAAATTGAAAACACGCGCTCTAGAAGCCGATTTACGAGACTTTGAGAGAGAAATAGCGATAATGAAGGTGAGTGTTTTTAAATATTGAGATAAGCACAAACGCAATTAATATAAACTATTTATATCTTTTTGATGTTTTGTTTATTCAACTTTCTGTTTTAATTATATTAGACTCTGAAGCATCCAAATGTTGTTGAAATTTTGGGCGTAATTTCGGAGCCAGAAGTGTGTCTTGTAATGGAGTTTGTGAAGCATGGCTCACTACAATGTTACTTGGCAATTCACCGTGAGAGTCTTACCCACAAAGAACTTCTCGGTTTTTCTCTCGATATAGCGACTGGCATGGATTACCTTGGTCGCAAAAGTATAGTCCATAGAGATCTTGCAGCGCGAAATATTTTAGTCGCAGATGAAACGAAAGTGAAAATAAGTGATTTTGGCTTAGCGCAAGTAACCGGAAAAAATGATTATTATATTTTGCAAACAAATCGCGATCTGCCAATAAAATGGTACGCACCTGAGAGTTTGAGGGATGGACGTTTTTCGGCAAAATCTGATGTATGGTCATTTGGTGTGACAATGTATGAGACTTTTGGATTAGGTGAAGATCCAAAACTGCCTGGTGTCGGCGTCGGCGGAGAAAATGGAGAAAACATAGAGGAAGGAGGTGCAGAGTTATTGAGTGCATTGGAACGAGGTACTCGATTACCATGTCCATCCAATTGTCCGCAAATTGTATATGTCAAACTGATGCATCCATGTTGGCATTTACAAAGCCATCAGAGACCTGATTTCGCGATGCTCTGCAGTAGCATTCGTGAATTGATCAACAATTATTGACGGAGTTGTATATTTTTTTTTTATGATTCGAATAATCATGATGAACATGCGATGTCACAAATTAATGTATTAATGATTTTTATTGACATCCATTCATTCGCTTTGGTAGCTCATTTGTCATTGTATTTCTACATAAACAACACACACACGCACACATATATACATACATATAATATGATGTAATTTATTTTTTTAAGTATAGCTGTAATAAAGAAGTAAATCGAACTCATTTCATTTGGATTAAGACAGTGAATCGTACAAATAATATTATTCTGCCATGTTATCCATTGTTATTATTATCTTAAGCGAACATGTTTCAGTGGCGCTCAACGGTTGTCGAAATAGTTGAGCATGTTGCCATGAAACATCGCCATCACCTCCTGATAATTTAGCTGTCACGCTAATTTTTCGTGCATTTTTCAATTCCGTTGTTTTGTATAATGTGCAATCGGGTATCGTCAACACTGTATCACTACTGCCATCACGATTTACACTTTGTACCGTCCATTCTACAGAGCCACTATTGAAGGTGGTGGATGTTGTCTGTAATTCAAATGACGTGATATTTGTTGCATCATCACTCACTTCAATACTCCATGTTATTTTTCCTGTTATATTACTGGGTGAGCGCGCTAAATACGTCATTTTCCAATCATTTTCAACATTCCGAAATATATCACCATCATAAGTGTCTACGCCTTCCTTCCAACCATTTTTCTTCTCCAACACTTTTTCATTCTCATCATACGCATCATACAAGTCTTCAATGATAAAGTATCGCAGCTGAAAGGTACGAACTCCGTAAGGCAATTTCCAGATGTGCGGTTGATGTACGTGCTGTAAAAAGAATGATTATGAATGGTAAATTGCAAGAATCAGTGATTACATTCAAGTTACGGGATATATATGAAAATGGATCGAACCGATAATTCACCACGTGCTAATCGCCAAGCAGTATCACCAGAAATACGACCTCCATATTCATTATCATCATTTTCAGATGGTTTTTCAAGTCCAGGTGGAGCTTTCAAAAATCCAACAAGCTCCATCAATCGACGTTTAACGACAAAACTTTTTCTGGCACGACTGTATCCCAGAGAATTTTGTCGTTCATCATTGAGCTGTTGTATTAATGCAGACAAACTTTCCTCAGAGCATAAATTCCGTCGTTTCATAACAACCATCTGATCTTTGGTGTAGCGCCAAGTAACATCTTGAACTTCATCTCTCGAATAAGCAAAGATATAGGTTAATTTTTTTTTCCAACCTTTTTCATACAATAAAGGGCGATCCATTACATTCTCACACGGGTCAGTGTGGATCCATCGTTGTGCTGCAATAGACCAAACTTCTGTCCATACATGATCAGTCTTATCATATACAATTCTTGCATCATATCCCAGTGCACGACACATCAATGTAAAAACATTTGCCCATTCGCCACATCGACCCTTTCTTGTAATTAAGAGCATTTCTGGATCGGTGTATCTTACAAATTTCTCCTCTCCACCGCATAACATACACCTAAATTCATTTTTGTTTTTTATATTCAATTACTGTTAATAAAGTTCATCTCTTCATTTATATGAATGCTTACGAAATTTTATATACTTATGTATTTCTATTCGTGACACTTTGGAATCACGGGTGTACACATTTCTATCAAAACGACATGGTTTGGAGCATGAACGACACATAGGGTTGTCTACCCAAGAGAAAAATTCATTCTTAAACCAATATAAAAGTTCAGCCAAAAATAAATCTTCCACTGACAATTCATCATTGCCAGCACAACTCTCAATTTTGACTTTTTTTTGCATTGCTCTAATATTTTTCATTGCTTCCAATTGAAGTTTGTTAATTGGAATCAAACGTTTGGTTTTTTTCTGCAGTTCCTCGTCCTCATATCTCAAAACGTTATGCAGGGCATCTACTATTGAACGAAAAAAGCTTGGAATAGGTAGATTCTTCTGTTCAGTATCAATGCATTGAACGGTATTTCGTGACTGTGATTCTTCTTTTTTGCTCCATAGCACACGAATTGATGTTTCAATGCTTTTTACTCGGCGCAATGATGCATTTGACGGCAATGTAAAGTATTCTCCATCCTGAAAATGTTTGAGGAATCAGAAATTAACATCATTAACAAATCAAATCTTCATTTGTATAATACCCATACCTCTTTGAAACCTATTTCGAATAAACACTCGATGCCTCCAGAGGCACACAAAAGTTTGTCAACTATCGCGGCATTTGCCACGCGGATTCGTCGATACGTCGCCACATCTGGGTACTTAATTATGTTATCACAGATTTTTAATAAAACCTTCAATGCTTCGTGACGAATTTCTACACGATTCTCACCAAGCATATTCAAGCAACGATGTAAATTTGTATCCATTATTAATTATAAAAATTGAACGTAACCCAACTCCGTCACTTCTTCTCGTGCTCTTACAATTGGCAGTGGCGATATAAATTGTTCTTATCTCGAACAATACTGTTTATTAAATATATATATCGAATGTTGAAGCCACTGACATATGATGATACAAGAGCATATCGCACCTTCGTCTCTCTCTCTCTCTCTCTCACTCTCTATGGACAGTCTGATAAAAAATTCTATATTTCAATGAATCATACACGAAAGAGAATCAGCACAACGCAAATGACCAGAGAATCTCGTGCTCAATGACAATATTTATGGACCATCATGAATGTGATATTATTTCGCTTTCAATTGATGAAAAATTAATAATTTTAATGTTTACTGGTTTATCTGTGAGTTTTGATAATGACTATACATCGTTTTTTCAACACGCATGTGCCATACGTGTACATTGTACACGACAGAACTACCTGTCGATGTTGTCTCTGTTGGTTCAACTTGAAAGTACAAGGTCAATACATAGTAGGGCAGTAGTTCATGTTCCTATTATCATATTGCAAAGGCTGTGATACATATATATTACACCCTATTTCAAAAATTTGTCTTACGCCGAATGGCCACACGAACAATGAACAAATAAGAAAAACATTATTATTCGTTCGGAACAATAAAAACAAATCTGTGCGCACACTCAACTGCGAATATATCATATGCATAAAAGAAAATAACTTTTATGTTATTGAGGGATATAATATGGATTTGTTTCAGTAAAATAATTGATTATGCATGGAAAGTACTGTCATTGAATCAAAGTTTAAGGCCTCGTATGCGCTCGACGTCGTTCTACTCTATAAATCAAAAAGCAATTTACAAAATAATTGTCCATCTCGTAACTATTACAGATGCGAATGGTAGAAGCAACCAACGATTCTCTTACTTTTGCAGACAATAAATATTGAAAATTGTATCGATATCGGAATATTTATCTTTTTCTGAACGAACTTGCAAAACTAATTAATAAAAAATAATGTACAATGGATTATGACAAAGACCATTCTGTTTCGAAAACTGGTTCAAGTGTCTTTCAATTAATTTATCTGCCATTAAGATCAAATCAATAAATCAACCAAAAAATTTAATCAACTCTCCGTCGCAACTAATTGAACTTATCACGTCTGACGCCAAAGGCGATATTCAGGTCATATCAATAATTACAAAAATATAATGAAGATATAACTGATATCGATTACACAATATAAATAGTAAAAAATTATGAATAATAAATTTCTTTATTTCAAAACAGCATTCTATTGCAAATCATCCATAATAATACACGCAAAGAATTCCAAACGAATGCTATACTCGACTGTAAATTAGCTCGCAAAAGCATATTGGTATCATACATTTTGTTTGCCACACGCGTGAAATGTCTGTCGAAATTATAGAGTCACCTACAATTATATTCCTATATATATATACATGTTCAGACATATTTATACATATAGAATATATATAATTTGCGTTGAAAAAGTAGAAAAAATGAAAAATAATAAGCATATTTCTCTAAAATATGTATACAAACATAATAAAGTAAATAAAACTGATGGGAATATTCAACGAACCAAAAAAATCATACCTCATTTCATTTATTACAAACTCACATCGATTAATTTTTCTAATTCATTAGCTTAACATAGTTACGTCAAAAACTATACATAATTTTAATCAATGGTGTTCTATTTACATTCTAATCTCATTTATTCCCTATAATTTGATGAAAAAAAACAAAAAAATAATAAAAACACATTGATCGTACGATGTATCTTCACATACGCGTCAAATTCTAACTTAATAATGTATCGAGTACTTTATTGTTTTAGAGCTTTGACTCCTATCATTGATATTTTTATAAGTGTGCTGAAAAATTGGTATAAATGTATTCTACAGGTAGGGAATAATATTATCGTAATAGTCATCATGGCTTGGACATAATTTGGAAGACCTGTAACGCTGGCTAACTAAAAATGAAAAGTTATTGCATTATATGTTGATGATACTCGATAAGACGTGCAATTAAATTGAAATTATTTATGCCAACCACCTAGGCAACTATTACGAGATTATCAATAATTCCCATCCATATATTTGTAGTAAAAATTGTTCATCGCATACCATTCATCGAGCACCATTGGTCTATCAAATTCAAAATAATTCACAACTTCATCTAAACGAATTTTGCCTAATTTTTATATTTGATTATTACATGAATATTATTTATTAAATCACGCCATTATTTTGGTCCTGTGATTTGATATTTTGAATTCACTTTTATCATGGCATAGTGGAACTTTCAATGAAATTATATTCTCGTGATTCAAGTTCTTGAACTCAATATTGCCATATTATCAATCAAGCAATACAGAGTCACAGAAAATTGCACTTGCATCTATAGAAATATAATGGATAAATATAGTTTGAGATTTGTGTTTTAGCGCCACAGATCTTCCATACATTATTTAAAGATGTAGATAACGTCATTTTTCAATTTATATTATTTGCTCATTTATTGCACCGAATTATTATTACGTTTTCGAATAATTCGGGCTGCGAGAAGTACGCACATTGGCATGATGAGTGTTGATTCATTTATTTTGATTGATTTCAGTCTACTATCTGGCGCTTGGACGAAGTGCGAGGATGGGTCGTGCATTTTCATGTTTTCTATATAGAGCGTGCGAAGCTTGTTTTTATCGCATTCTCACGATTATCTATATTTTCTTATGGTATACTATTAATCCGGCCCACATTATCAATACGCTCAGTATTGCCTTAGTTTACAATGTCTGTCGAAAATTGGTTCTTTTATAACGCGAGTCATTACAAAGGAACATATTTCATCTTAATCAGTGGCGATTTAACGTGTTGATGAATTCACGTATTAATTCGTATTGCTATTTCGATAATTAAAATTCCAGGAAAATAGAGAAGAATAACTGAATAAGCAAATCATTTTTATACCATGAATTCTCCGAAATTTTAGTTCAAAATTAACATTCATTTTATACTCTGAGTAAATTCACATACTAATTGTCAAAATTATTTCATAACAGAAAAAAAAGAGTCCAATACACTTTTGGAACTGCGATTCTCAATGATACCCTACATATGCAAACGGCATACATAGATACGTATATATTTTCTTACGAGACTGGCGCTAATTTTGTGGAATCAAAACTGTCCATATGACATTACAATAAACAATATTTCATTCGTTATTGAAGTTCCGTGAAAGTCATTGGCATACATTTGCGGCTAATTCATTCATTTCGTCATCATTTTATTTTATTCATGACTCGAAATGTTTCAATAGATAAGTTTCGCTCGAATCAATAACTCACTTGTAGTTCAGCGTTCACTATCACTAGTCATTTATGAAAATGATTAAAAATTCCTTGAATAATTCATACTCAGACTCAGGTCTTTAGTGCTGCATGACGTGAGTCCAAATACGATTGTTGGGATTCAGTGAACAAATAGATACCCTCAACTGTGAATATTGATACTTCTGTAAAAAAAAAAGAAAAAAAAAGTGTTATAATATAGAATAGTGAATAAGAAAAATTGTTCATGATCAGACCATCGCGAGAACATTACTCACCGTCTGGCAATTCATATAATTTTCTAGGAAGTGCTGCAAAATAGGTATGTCGTAATGCTTCCTCTGCGTCGATCCGATCGTCAGGATTGAGTTGGAGTAACGCCGACGCTACATTATCGCCGTCAGTGACATCGTAGAGTTTCGGAAATGAAAGACCGAGTTTTCGAATCGGATAAAACGCTAAACGATGTGGTTTATAACCAGGTAACCGTGAGACACCTGGCCAAGTTTCCTCTGTTGGAGTACCTAATATTTTGAAAATCTTGTCGAGCTGATCATAGGTACATCGTACGCCTGGGAATGTTGGTACACCTGTGAGCATTTCGACAAAAATACAACCCACGCCCCACATATCAAGAGACGTGGAATATTCAGTGGAGCCCAGAAGGACATCAGGCGGCCTATACCACAGTGTTACAACTTCATGTGAGTACGTGTGCGAAGGAACGGATTTAGCTCTTGCCAATCCAAAGTCTGCGAGCTTCAGTTCACCTACTTCACTTATCAGCAGATTTTGTGGTTTCACATCACGATGCAAGACTTTCCTGGAAATTGTAAAGAGACAAAAATGAACAGGGCACAACACTTGTTGGATACATGCAAGTTGATATGCATACTTGTAAACTCTTTCATGATTATTAATACATGATAACATTGAATTTATACAGCCGAACTATCGAAAACGTACACAAGTCATGCATATGTTGAGTTCTATACATTATAAGAGGTCCAGACAGGCCCGAATTCATAAGTTTCAAAACAATTGTATTACACAATCATTGATGATTATTTATACGCCAAAAATGTGTAAATTGAAAGTGCCTTACCTGCGATGACAATAGGCTAATCCACGCAATAGCTGAAAAAGAAATAGCTTGACATTTCGTGGATCCAAACCGCCACTACCGTACTTTTCCATGTACTGTGAGAGATCAGTATGAACATATTCGAACACAAAGGTAAGTGTTTCACGAGTGTGAATGATATCGTGGAGCGTAACGATATTATTGTGCTTCAACTCTTTCAGCAAACTCGCTTCTCGGATGGCAGTAAATGGAGCTCCTTCCTCCTCCTGCAGCCTTATTTCTTTAAGTGCCACAACCTGCTGAGCCAGATGACTGTAGCCCTTGAACACCGTAGCGTACGATCCCTCACCTAATTGCTCCAACTTTATGTATCCCTCAGATTTGCCAAAAGGCGAATCACCCTGATCAATCGATATGCCAAATTATTTCATGGATAAATTAAATTAATATAGAATTGAAATAATTCATAGACTTGATTTAGCATATCCCGTACCCCAAAAGCCGAAAATCGTTTTGTTCGACGTGGCGCTGGATCAGGGCCCAGGAAAACTTCGGACTTTGGTCGTGGTGGTCGACGAGGCCGTAAAATTACCCGTGCCTCTTCTCGTATATCTTCATCCAGTAGTTTGGAATCACTAGACACGGATAGTTGTCGATGAACTCTATCACGGTCGCCCACTCCTGCCCATTCTGACACATGCGATATAGACGTTGAAGTAATTGACTTTGCTGAACAAATTACACATAATTTATGAATAATGCGGGGTTAAATGGTGAATATGTAAACGAAACCGACTGCAGAAAAGAAAAGTGGTTCCGGCTTCCTCTTCTTCTTCTTCTTCGTATCATTATTATTATTGCCATGATTAATATGAATTATGTTATGCATCACTACCAATGACCATAGGACCATTATTTCTAAACCCACTCACCATAACGGTGATCCTTGTCCCCAGAAATATTGCCATTTCGTTCTAATCGATCTAGAAACTCCTCAGAGAAACCATTATAAGGTAGTGGACCTCTGTTAGCAACATCCTCTGCCTCTTCTTTCGATATTGCTGAAAGACAATTGTATTAATAATATTCACACTAATTCTATAAATCACCAATTCTTTAAAAAAAACTTACATAGTCTGCCAAAACTGTGGCTCAGACGTTTCTTCAATTTTTGTACCCTGCTAAGTGCACCACCTTTCTTATCTCTCATTGTCACAGTACCTATTAATTCATATTAAAATTTACTTTTAATACTCAACATCCCTCACATTATTCATTCTTTACAATAACAGAAAGCCGAGATGTCATCATCTACAAAAAGACAATCATCCAAACCAACTGAAATAAGAATACATTGAATTTCAGAATTATATGTATCAAGAGTGATAAAACTGTACCAAAAGGTAAATTGTGTTATGTATAAACATATATTCATAGATAAAAAAGAAATACAAGATAATATCCTCTCTGTTCATTAGGGTGCGATAACTTGATTAATGGAATTATTCTGCAATGTTTCAACAATATAATCTCTTCTACCCTCTAAAGTTCAACAGCATTGAATCCATTCAGAACTCTCCGATCTTTTCAATATTTCATATGGAATTGTAATTTATCTAGTTCCTTCTCGTTTATCTTAGAATAAATCATCGTAAATTCACATTATTCCCTTGATCTTTTATTGTATAAGAATATTCTATTGAATTAAATACCAAAAAGCAGTGAAACAATAAATGATGATATATATATATATATATAGAAGAGTCATGACAATAAACTGATACTCACCACCCTCTTTACTTCTAGATGCTGCCGATCCCTTGTCCTGACAGTACATGATTACTCATTCACTCAGACACATGACATATGGGCGGTGACGCGGGCAAATCCGCGCATTAATATTCCCCCTCGGTGTAACTAAGCGTTTAATCTGGTGTTTTCTGACACCTTTAAATATATACTACTATACTTTTTCCAATGACCTGACGAAAAAACAACAACAAAGCTCAGCTCTCTCATTTTTCATGCCATCGATCGCCATTGGATACACGGAAGATGTACTTTTTTTTTCTTTCTCTTTCTTTTTTCACGCTAAAAATTGACTATTTAAAAGTAATTCAAAGTTACAACCCTCAAATCGAGATGTATAAAATCATTATGTTTCTCACTTTTATCAATCCTACTTCAATATATATATATATATAAGTAAATATAATTATTTTTCACAATTCATAGAAATAAATGTTCACTCTGCCATCAGATCAACTATTCATAATGATATTTTGTAACAAAAATTTCCACGTAAAAAAAAAAAAAAAACAGGAAATACAATTTAGCTATTCTAAATATATATGTGGTGAAAACCACAAGGATATTTGGACGACACTATCGGGTATCTCGAGCATTTGCATTATTAGTACAAAGTGTATACATAAAGCAGTTCAATGCCATCAACACTGTCGTAGACTTCATCGAGGTATAGTGAAGAACATTTCATCTATAAGTCAAATGTGCGTGAATGTACACAGTTACACACATCTCGCACACACACACACACACACACACACAATTGGCATAATATGCATCTACAAATGTACGTAATTATTATCTACCATACACGTTCGTACATGCCATCTTCAATCCTGGTCGTATCGTAATTTTCAATCGTGTATATAGCTCGTTCTTCAGTTGAGTTTTATGTTCGCCCCGTTAGCCCTACTCTACCCTACTCGGCGCTCATTTTCACTGCATATTTCATACTATAAATGTGAACAATTTGTTATCTGCTCTGGAAAATTATCTCGAACCATTGGGAAAATAATTTAGAAGATGGCTGTGGTCTGTGGATGACTTCAGAGTTCATTCATCAGTAGTTCACTGAACGGCTACTTCAGTTTAATTGGTGATTGGTCCATTTCCGTCGCCACTTGTGTGTTGGATGCCTTGAATTTTAGCGTTGTGTCACGACCATCGAAGTTTCCCAAAATCAAATTACTAGCGGCCGCAAATGTTACATTGATGGATACTTAGATATACGGCTTAGAAAATATATTGGTCTATCACTCGATAATTAAAATTAATGCGCGGAAATTTTGCTATGAGCGATAGTTAAGGTGCATTATTATCGTTCGTTGAGAACCCGCCCATCGATGAAACCTATAGCGGCAAAGCGACACTATACATATATGCGGCAATTTATCGGCGATGGACCTGTTGGATGGATCGTGAAGCAGCGCCACTGGAATGTAATCATCGATGCAGCGCCAATATGTACATATATTCAATACTTTTATACATATATGTATATAGCTACTCTTTGTATTCACATGCTTGGGTACAATGTCCGTACATGTGTGCCAGTATGCATATATATTTTATTGTGTGCCCAGCTTCGCCCGCATTCGCCCGTAAAACTGTGCAAAGCTGAAGCAAATGTGGATTGATGAGGACACTTCATTGTCTATCTTTGAATGCATTTCGCCGAATTTTGGGCAATAAGACTGTGCTACTTCATCAGAAATACTATTTTTCACAAGAACCGAAATACGAATTTCAAGTGAATATGGCAACAACTGAGAAAAAACCGTTTCAACGGCTTCCAACTAATATTCGTCCTCGTCATTATGAGATAACTCTCATTCCAGATATGAAAAACTTTATTTTTGAGGGAACACAAAATGTTGATATTGAGGTAATGAATATTGTATTCTTAACCTTCTTATTATGGAAGAATATATTATTTGTCAATATATTGATTATATTTACACATATGGTGACGTTTTTTCATAAGCTAAACATAACCCATGAATTTTCCAGGTGGAGCACTCAACTGACACGATTGTATTGAACTCATTAGACATTGATATCAAAAGTGCTACATTCAAAAATGATACTGGAAACAACATTGTAGCTAAAAAGATAGATATATCTCTCGCTGACGAAACCGCGACTCTAACTTTTCCCGAAAAACTGCCAGTCACCAAAGATGGCACGCTCTGTTTCGATTTCGTTGGTGAACTTAATGATAAAATGAAGGGATTCTATCGCAGCAAGTATCAAGGGTAACAATGAAAACATACTGATATTGTTTGGATAATAGTCTTTGTTATCTCTACATGTGTGTGTATGTGTGTGAGCGTGTGTGGGTACATTTTTCACATATGCAAAAATAATTCCGGACATGCTTGAATTGATGAGCTATCTTTTTCCGTCTCCGTTATTGTGACTTCCCGAATAGATAATGGACAAATAATATTTTTAGTCCACGAGGACGAAAAACTGACACAGAAGCAGTTGCAATTACTTTTTTATGTCCTACATCTGCACGTAGAGTTTTTCCCTGTTGGGATGAGCCAAATATCAAAGCTACATTTAGTTTGAAACTTATCTTACAATCTGCAGATAAACTGATTGGATTGCACAACATGGTAAGGATGAATCGAGATGAAATTAATTGAAAGTGCAAAACCATATGTTACAGAGTTGATGGAAATGTTAAATATGCGGCGGTGACACAGTTTGAACCGACAGATGCGAGACGTTGCTTTCCGTGCTGGGACGAGCCGTCAATCAAAGCCACGTTTGGTATTACCCTAAAAGTACAAACGGGTTACACGGCTCTTTCAAACATGGTAGGGCAACGCGTCGCACTGTGTAATTATTATTATCATACTTTGACATGCATTTGGATTGAATTTCGTAATGATTTGTTACAGCCAGTGATGCATACCGAGACAAAAGGAGACATTGAAATTCTCACATTTGAAAAGACACCTGTCATGTCAACGTACTTATTAGCTGTAGTAGTTGGCGAATTTGATTACCTAGAAGATAAAACCAGCGATGGAACTGTTGTGCGAGTATATACTCCAAAAATGAAACGTGAACAGGGTCGATTTGCTTTAGAAGTAGCGACGAAGGTGTTACCGTACTATAACAAGTATTTTGGCATTTCTTATCCATTACCAAAGATGGATCTTATTGCCATAGCCGATTTTGCCGCTGGCGCTATGGAGAACTGGGGATTGGTAACGTACCGAGAAACATGTCTTCTTGTCGATCCAGAAAATACATCAGCGGCATCGAAACAATGGATTGCATTGGTAGTGGGTCATGAACTGGCGCATCAGTGGTTTGGTAATTTAGTCACGATGGAATGGTGGACGCATTTGTGGCTGAATGAAGGTTATGCGTCTTTTGTTGAATTTCTATGTGTGGCACATCTATTCCCTGAATACGATATTTGGACCCAATTTGTCACTGACACGTACATAAAAGCTCTTGAACTCGATGGTTTGAGGAATAGTCATCCAATTGAAGTACCAGTGGGCCATCCTACAGAAATAGATGAGATATTCGATGATATATCCTATAATAAAGGTGCAAGTGTCATACGAATGTTACACTCGTATATTGGCGACAGTGATTTTCGTAAGGGAATGAATTTGTACTTGAAGCGGCACAGTTATGCAAATGCTGAAACGGAAGATCTTTGGGCTGCATTGGAAGAAACCAGTAAAAAGCCAATTGGTGCTGTTATGTCGACATGGACTAAGCAACAAGGCTTTCCAGTTATCAAAGTTGATCAACGTCAAGATGGTAATAATAGAATTTTGTCACTATCTCAAGAAAGATTTTTGGCTGATGGTTCTCAAGACAAAAGTCCAAGTTTGTGGATGATTCCGATAAGTGTAAGTACTTCAACGGCCCCAAGTGAAATAGCATTTAGCACGGTCATGGAAGAAAAAACAAAAGAAGTAGTAATCAATAATGTACCTGAAGATGCATGGATAAAGGTAAATCCGGGCACAATCGGCTTTTATCGCACTCGTTATGATTCTGATGCTCTGGCTTTACTCATGCCGGCAGTCAAGAACCGTACATTGCCACCTCTTGACAGGCTTGGTCTTCTCGATGACCTATTCGCAATGGTACAAGCTGGACATGTCTCTACGGATGAAGCACTTAAATTCATGCAAGCTTATCAGTACGAAGATAATTATACAGTATGGTCAAGTATTGTGAGTAGTCTCGGTAAAATTGGTAATCTTCTTGGTCATGATGATGATCTTGATCAACGATTTAAGGCGTTTGGTCGATCATTGCTGAAAGACATTACAAACAAACTTGGATGGGAGCCGAAAAGCAATGAAAGTCATTTGGACAATTTATTGAGATCACTTGTACTCGGTAGAATGTCTGCATTAAACGATGTGGAAACGATTGAGGAAGCCAAGAGAAGATTTGAGCTTCATATAAGTGGAAAATGCATTCTGGCTGCTGATTTACGAAGCCCAGTCTACCGTGCAGTACTTTCAGTTTGTGACGTTGGTACTTATGAGGCAATGCTCAAATTATACAATGACGCT
This sequence comes from Zele albiditarsus, assembly GCA_958496275.1. NCBI lineage: Eukaryota > Metazoa > Arthropoda > Insecta > Hymenoptera > Braconidae > Zele > Zele albiditarsus. The sequence continues at coordinate 2,578,179 of OY292411.1, forward strand.
GACTTGCACGAAGAGAAGGACAGAATACTTCGAGCATTGGGGGCTATTCGGGATCAAGCGTTACTAGCCAAAGTTCTCGATTTCGCTATGAGCGATAAAGTGCGTGCACAAGATACCATCTTCGCCATTATGTCAGTAGCCCTGAATTCAAAAGGACGCGATATAGCATGGGAATTCCTCAAGTCCAATTGGCAAACGTTAACAAATCGCTATGGTGCATTTCTACTGCCGCGTCTTGTGAAACATACAACGGAAAACTTCGTTTCTGAACCACGCGCCCTCGATATAGAAGAATTTTTCAGAAAAAATCCTACACCAGGAACAGAAAGAACTGTCCAACAAAGTGTTGAAAGCATTAGATTGAATGTTGCATGGCTCGCCAGAGATCGCGCAGCAATTGAACACTTTTTGAAATAATTACCGCAACATTCACGTTCATTGCTCAAAGAATCCTTCGAATACGCTAATTATTATTGATTAATTACATGATTTGTCAGGTCCAATGAATTTTTTCATTATTTCTCAAATATATCTGTATTGTCATTAACTGTATTGCAATATATATATATTAGTAAAAAATATTTGATTACCACCAACATTTGAATATTCATATATTGGCACACTTAATTTCTCCGTCAGATGAACATTTTGTGCGATGCATCTATATATATATATATATATTGTGAAACTAGTGAAGTATGTATCATTCATTGGTCTGCGGAATTCATTCTCTAAGGATCTATTGATCAAGGTTTGTCATCTTCATACGCGTGCGCAAATACATTCAGAACTCATGTCTCTTGGTTTCTACTAAACACACATTCGGGAAGTTAAACAGTCATTGTCAGCATGATGACATAGTGAAAAACTTTAATTCCGAGATAATTGTAGGCCATTTTTTTCTCATGACCCATCTATTGACCTCAAGAATCCATAGTATAGGTACATCAAGATTGAACAGCGATCATGACGGCAAATATAAGCCTGCTTGGAGACATCGTATAGTTATTTATTGTATGAGTTACTTGATACAAAAGTGTATGAGTCTAATCGTCTATTGCTCAACGATAGAATGTAAACTGATGAACATTCGTCTAGCCGCAAATCCTATTCCAGCGAAGTGTTGGAACACCACTAGAGTCTGATGTTTTGATTTTTATCAAACATAATAAACACATATGAAGTGAATGTTCCTTTTCATGAGTATTATCAGCGAAATTTTTACGGTCACTGTTCAGTAACTGCAACAATTGAAGTTGGAACACAAATACTACCAGTAGCAGCATTCGAAAGAGGTTGAAGCGAATTTCTAGTTGTGGTTCTCGACTGTGACCTCTTCTGCCTATAAATCACGTCTTGTTCCATTGATTAAACAAAAGTAAATTACTAAAAAAGACTGCATCTCAATTTCATTGCAGTCCTGTATCAAGTCATGTATTGAGACGTTGTTTCTCGCCACGATTGTTCTTGAATACGGTGATGATGAAGCCATTGATGTCGGAATTATCTGAAGATTCATAATTTGGCGCTTCCCTGAAGTGGTATCCAAGCATGCGCGTATCAGTATAGGTTGCGTTGGCGAATTTCAATATGGTGACGAATATGCCGTGGCAAAATGCCGAATATCGATATATCAGGTCAATGAATATCGATGAAAACGTAGCTCCATAAAGTTTGTCTGGCATTTTTGAATTTTTTCAAAAAAAAAAAAAAGAGAGGTCAAAGTCATGAATCCCGAAAAAATCATCGATATTTACATTAATATGTCGATACTTTGACATATCGATAAATATTGTTGATCCCCAAGTTGAGCGAAGCTGAAGCAAACGCGGATTTATGCGGATACTTCACTGTCTATCTTTTAATTTGTTTTGCAAAATTTTAGTCAATAAGACTGTGTTAGTTCATCAGAAATACTATTTTTCACAAGGACCGAAATACGAATTTCAAGTGAATATGACAACAACTGAAAAAAAACCGTTTCAACGGCTTCCAACTAATATTCGTCCTCGTCATTATGAGATAACTCTCATTCCAGATATGAAAAACTTTATTTTTGAGGGAACACAAAATGTTGATATTGAGGTAATGAATATTGTATTCTTAACCTACTTATTATGGAAGAATATATTATTCGTCAATAAATTGATTATATTTACACATATGGTGACATTTTTGATACGCTAATCATAACCCATGAATTTTACAGGTGAAGCACGCAACTGACACGATTGTATTGAACTCGTTAGACATTGATATTAAAAGTGCTACATTCAAGAATGATACAGGAAATAACATTATAGCCAAGAAGATCGATATATCTCTAGCTGACGAGACCGTGACTCTAACTTTTCCTGAAAAGTTGCCAGTCAGCAACGATGGCATGCTCTGTTTCGATTTCGTTGGTGAGATTAATGATAAAATGAAGGGGTTCTATCGCAGCAAGTATCAAGGGTAATAATGAAAACATACTGATTTTGTTTGAATAATAATGAGCTCAAACATGCTTGAATTGATGCGCTATCTTTTTTCGTTCTCGCTTTTGTGAATTCACGAATAAATTACGGAACAATAATATTTTTAGTCCACGAGGACGAAAAACTGATACAGAAGCAGTTTCGATTACTTTCTTATGCCCTACGTCTGCACGTAGAGTTTTTCCGTGTTGGGATGAGCCAAACATCAAAGCTACATTTAGTTTGACACTCATCTTACAATCTGCCGATAAACTAACTGGATTGCATAACATGGTAAGGATGAATCGAGATGAAATTAATTGAAAGCGCAAAACCATATGTTACAGAGTTGATGGAAATGTTAAAGATGCGGCGGTAACAGTTTAAGCCGACAATTGCCCGACGTTGCTTTCCGTGTTGGGACGAGCCGTCAATCAAAGCCACGTTTGATATTACCCTAAAAGTATAAACGGGTTACACGGCTCGTTCAAACATGGTATGGCAACGCGTCGCACTGTGAAATTATTATTATCATACTTTGACATGCATTTGGATTGCATTTCATGATGATCTGTTACAGCCAGTGATGCATACCGAGAAGAAAGGAGACATTGAAATTCTCACATTTGAAAAGACACCTGTCATGTCGACATACTTAGTAGCCGTAGTAGTTGGCGAATTTGATTACGTAGAAGATAAAACCAGCGATGGAACTGTTGTACGAGTATATACTCCAAAAATGAAACGTGAGCAGGGTCGATTTGCTTTAGAAGTAGCAACGAAGGTGTTACCATACTACCACAAATATTTTGGCATTTCTTATCCATTACCAAAGATGGATCTTATTGCTATAGCTGATTCCGCCGTTAGTGCTATGGAGAACTGGGGATTGGTAACATATCGAGAAACTCGTCTCCTCGTTGATTCAGAAAATACATCAACTTCATCGAAACAGTCGGTCGCATTGGTAGTGGGTCATGAACTGGCGCATCAGTGGTTTGGTAACTTAGTCACGATGGAATGGTGGACGCATTTGTGGCTGAATGAAGGTTATGCGTCTTTTGTTGAATTTCTATGTGTAGCACATCTATTCCCTGAATACGATATTTGGACTCAATTCGTCACTGACAAATACATAAAAGCTCTTGAACTCGATGGTTTGAGGAATAGTCATCCAATTGAAGTACCAGTGAGCCATCCTACAGAAATAGATGAAATATTCGATGATATATCCTATAACAAAGGTGCAAGTGTCATACGAATGTTACACTCGTATATTGGTGACAGTGATTTTCGTAAGGGAATGAATTTGTACTTGAAGCGGCACAGTTATGCAAATGCTGAAACGGAAGATCTTTGGGCTGCATTGGAAGAAACCAGTAAAAAGCCAATTGGTGCTGTTATGTCGACATGGACTAAGCAACAAGGCTTTCCAGTTATCAAAGTTGATCAACGTCAAGATGGTGATAATAGAATTTTGTCACTATCTCAAGAAAGATTTTTGGCTGATGGTTCTCAAGATAAAAGTCCAAGTTTGTGGATGATTCCGATAAGTGTAAGTACTTCAACGGCCCCAAGTGAAATAGCATTCAGCACGGTCATGGAAGAAAAAACAAAAGAAGTAGTAATCAATAATGTATCTGAAGATGCATGGATAAAGGTAAATCCGGGCACAATCGGCTTTTATCGCACTCGTTATGATTCTGATGCTCTGGCTTTACTCATGCCGGCAGTCAAGAACCGTACATTGCCACCTCTTGACAGGCTTGGTCTTCTCGATGACCTATTCGCAATGGTACAAGCTGGATATGTCTCTACGGTTGAAGCACTAAAATTCATGCAAGCTTATCAGTACGAAGACAATTATACAGTATGGTCAAGTATTGTGAGTAGTCTCGGTAAAATTGGTAATCTTCTTGGTCATGATGATGATCTTGATCAACGATTTAAGGCGTTCGGTCGATCATTGCTGAAAGACATTACAAACAAACTTGGATGGGAGCCGAAAAGCAATGAAAGTCATTTGGACCATTTATTGAGATCACTTGTACTCGGTAGAATGTCTGCATTGAACGATGTGGAAACGATTGAGGAAGCCAAGAGACGATTTGAGCTCCATACAACTGGAAAATGCATACTGGCTGCTGATTTACGAAGCCCCGTCTACTGTGCAGTACTTTCAGTCGGTGACGTTAGTACTTATGAGGCAATGCTCAAATTATACAATGACGCTGACTTGCACGAGGAAAAGGACAGAATACTTCGATCATTTGGGGCTATTCAAGATCAAGCGTTACTAGCCAAAGTTCTCGATTTCGCTATGAGCGATAAAGTGCGTGCACAAGATACCATCTTCGCCATTATGTCAGTAGCCCTGAATTCAAAAGGACGCGATATAGCATGGGAATTCCTCAAGTCCAATTGGCAAACGTTGACGTATCGCTATGGTGCATTTCTACTCCCGCGTCTTGTTAAACATACAACGGAAAACTTTGTTTCTGAATCACACGCCATCGAAATAGAAGAATTTTTTCAAAAAAATCCTACTCCGGGAACGGAAAGAACTGTCCAACAAAGTGTTGAAAGCATTAGATTGAATGTTGCATGGCTCGCCAGAGATCGCGCTGCAATAGAACACTTTTTGAAATAATAACCGCAGCCTTCACGTTCATTGCTCAAAAAATCCGTCGAATATGCGAATTATTATTGATTGACTACATGATTTGTCAGGTCCAATGAATGTTTCCATTATTTCTTAAAAACATCCACATTGTCATTAAGTGTGTTGCAATATATGTGTATCAGTAAGAAATGTTTGAATATTCATATGTTATCATACTTAGTTCCACCATTAGATTAATATTTTTCCCGACGCATCTATATATATTGCAACTAGTGATATACGTACCATTCATTGGTCTGTGGGATTCACACTCTAAGGATCTATTGATCAAGGTTTGTCATCCTCATACGCGTGCGCAAATACATTCAGAACTCATGTCTCTTGGTTTTTACTAAACACATATCCGGGAAGTTAAACAGTCAATATAAGAATAATGACATGGCAAAAAGTTCAATTATTTATACAATAGAAGTGAATTTGGGTATAGACGTAAAATAATTCTCCACACAATATCAATTATGTTTAAACATTTATTTTTCTTCCATAAATAAATTTTTAACGTAATGCTTTGCACCCACTTGTCGATGTATTTACAGCAGTTCAGTCTGTGCAAATATACAATATTTGCGAACGTAATTATTTTCACTAAAATAATATTGCCAAATTAGTAACAATGATTATAGTCGTAATTCTAAACCATATGATAGTAATATCGTAATGATTATGATAGTTCAATATAAGTGTCCACATTGAACTATCCGAGAATGAAGACCTCACTGGCCGTCTATACAATGATTAATAATCATAATAATAATAATGATAATAATAGTGATAGTAATAATAATAATAGTAATAATGAATTTCTTACAAATATAAAAAATTATTTTCCAATATTTTATACAGCTGTTATAAACTGTCAACAGTTTCTCTACAAGTAAATACTTTCCGAGGAAGTTCTAAACTTGAGAAAAAAAAATAGGAATATTGGGATGTTGAATGGCAGGGGGGTCAATTGGGACGTTATTACATTCCCTACACGAATTGTGTACGAAGTATTACGAGTTACATGTTCGCCCATTGATATATGTTTACAGTATTTACAGTGTGTTTTTGAAGAAATTTTATCCGTAGACAGACATAATTTCGAGATAATTGCAGGCCATTTTTTTTTCAATGACCTATCAATCCACCTCAAGAATAAATAGTGTAGGTACATCGAGATTGAACAGCGATCATCACGACAAATGTACGCCTGCTGGAAGACATCGTATGGTTATTTATCGCATGAGTTACTTGATATAGAAGACTATTAGTCTAATCGTCTATCACTCAACGATAAATAGTAAACCGATGAACGTTTGTCTAGCCGCGATTCTGCTCGATCGAAGTATTGAAACAACACTAAAGTCTGGTTGTTTGTTTCTTACAAAACATAATAAACACATATGAAGTGAATGTTACTTTTCATGAGTATTATCGACGAAGTTTACTCGGTCACCGTTCAGCAACCGCGGCAATTGAAGTTGGAACACTCGTACTACCAGTAGCGGCATTCAAAAGAGGTTGGAGCGGTTGTCTGGTTGTGGTTTTCGACATGGGCGCTTCTGAACTGTGAATATTCGTTTCCTCTAATGTCGTTTGCAAGTCACAAATATATTCGATAACTCTCTGGATGACCTCGAGTTTTGAGAGCTTTCGTTTTCGCGGCATATCGGGCACAAGCGATCTCAATTTTGTTAGATAGGCCGCGACCTCTTCTGCCTCCAAATCACGTCTTGTTCCATTGATTCCCAAACTATTGTGAATAACTCCCCTCGTTGGTGGTACTCGTCCGCCCACTGGACTCACTACCATTGCCTTCATTTTACAATTGTGTAATGTCTAATGTACACAACACTTATTATATATATATATGAGACTTTTTAGTCTCGATTATGTATACTGATGATTGCGTAGGAATTGTCGCGCACTCTGTTCACAATGGCGTTGATATTGGCGCACGTCTGTACGTTCGTAACTCAGCTGTATTGATTTTCTGACAACAGGCTTTTGCGCCAACGCTTTTGTCGCACACTTCACACACACCAACTGAATCGCAAGAATCTTGGGTACTGCGTTATCATCGATATTCGCCTTTACTATTCCTTTTTATTCATCTACAATCACCTTATTATATCCCAATGATAACTCATAACCTTCCATCCACTGATTATTTTAACAAATGAAACGTCGTTCTTCTTTCACAACACAGCTCATCAATTACTTCGCCATTTATTTCCTCTTGTTAATGTGTAAAATGCTTGATACTTAATTGATATTGATATTTTACTCATAAGAGAATTATTTTCCAAATTTTCGTTGTGAATAATAATACAATTTATTTATATAAGAATGGTAAGAATGCAGCGAATGTATGACAACTCTATTCTCAACATATCCAAGTCAACTGGCATCCGCCCCTCACCTGCAAACTCTTATACTCGATCTCCCTCTCTTTTACCCATTGCTTACCACTCCTTACCAACAGGCACCAACGCGCACCAACGCGCATCAACGGGCACCACCGGCAAGCACCGGGGACCGGCGCATTTCCCATTTCCCCCTCCACTGCTCTATGCTGCGCATCGGCGAACGTAATCGTACGATGAAAGTCAATGATACTGATTACTTGAAGTGGCGTAAGATTTTTTTTTAGACATATTTATTCCTAATAATCATCAATGTATAAGTAGGATATTGGGTTTATCTATATGTATACGACGCATTTTATTATTATATGTTGAGCATTTATGAAAAGCTAACGAAAACGTTGCTATATTGAGAAGTCCAATGAGGGATATTATTACGGAACGTTTAAAACATTTTTCCTATATGTAGAAGGGTAATAATTCAGAATTAATTTCTGACAACACCTCCGATTCGAATCCACCTCTTTACAGGTATATCAATATAACATATAACTTCTTCGTTAGTGAACTAGCAGTTGAAGCGTGTTCGTTGTAAAGGAAACGTACAGTTTTAATTGAAGTTTTGTCACTCCGAGTTCCGTGCGTAATCGTGTTCTTTGTTCTGATATCTCAAAACCTATGTTTACATCTTGATTACATGATTCTTCAACAAAATGGAATTTTATCCAGGTTGAATTGACTCTGAAAATATCAGTTTGCATCGAATTCACAACAATTTACTATTAGTTCTTCATATTGTATCACAATTTACTTGAAGTACAAATATCCCTTCCTGAACAAATACTCTTCAGTTTACAACTCAATCGATAATCAATGCACCTCCCAATATAATATATAAATATAATAACTGATAGTAGGCAATTGTGTCGTTTGTTTTTTCCTTGACGAAATATGATTGCGATTAAATCCTAACTATTATCGTGCAATTTTATTCATCCTTATTATCGCACAAGGTCCCTAATCGTGTATTATGCATTGCCATGTGAGTTTGCTTCTTTTTTGACTATTGCGCCCTACATTAGTCCTAATTTTATCACATAAATATGTACTCGAGCGAATTCTCCGAATCATATACACAGTATACGTGGATACATTTGGTCAAATAAATTGCGCAGGGATTGAACAATCTTGATACTATATGGACGAAGCTCAATCTTCTTCAGGCTTATATTTGGAAATGCACCGTGTACTCCTTTATAGCTACAGACACACGCAACACCTATACATGCGCTTGTACATAATATATACTATATCACAAATAATATACATATGTGATAAAATATTAAAATTACACTGCATACTTTCAGCTCATTAATGTACGCTATGTGAACATTATTACAGAATTCTGTTAATCATGTTGAATAAAAGTACGGCCACGAGCAACGAAAATTTTTTGCTTGAGTGTATCGAGGCATCCAATCATTGCGTGCCGCAGGCTAGATTGGAGAGTGCACGTGCGGGTTGCACGTGTGAGTCGTTGGTTCGACTCTCTCGATTCTGATTCTTCAGTGAACACCAAGGAGATACATGTATAAATATATCTCTCATTATATTTTTACGTGTATACATATTGAGGAAAAAATTGCGTTAATGGTGAAAACCAAATACCGTAAAACTTTAGAATAAGGAAATAATAAAAAATATTATTATTTTTTGTATTTTTTTTTTTTCATTTTTCAATAGGTATGTGTGCGGAATCACGTTACATTAATGTAAAATTGAAATGTAATTGACTGTTTGAGAGAGTAGTGTTTGTTCATTACGTGATAATATGCATATACTGTTTGAATACTTTCCTCTGCGAAACGTGTCTGTTGGTAACTTCCCATTATATTACTCCAACCCCGTGGGAACGCGTTGGTCACCAGCTGCAATGATTGCTGCGAGGACGTGACGTATACGAATTACAGTGCTGTGGTAGTAGTAATGGTATATACAGCTATATAATATTAACTGGTCACCATTCGCGTTTGTTATATTATATAGAGGGTGTGACTCTTCCAAGCTGATATTTCTGTGATACATGGACATTATATATTCATATTTATGAGTATAAATATTTAACGATACACACCATTGCACATCGTAAAATCAATGAGAGAAATGATTGGGTGATGGAAATGCTGTTTCACTGCGGTATATTGTATGTATAGTTGGAGATTATATAGGCACATGAGAGATGGTATTTAGGTTTGCGGCCGACAAGTCCAAGGAGTTGCAGCATAACAAGGGACGGGGACAGGACGAGTATGCATTCCAGAGAGGCGCCGGCCAGTCTACGGCACACCTGCGCGTTCAGCTGAATCACGGCGCCGCCGGCACAACCGGATTGGCCCTCCCGCACTCCGTTCCTCCGCGTCACGGGTTGACAAACAAGAGAGAAAGAGTGAGCCAACAATATAATATATATCCACCTCTCAATATTTCTTCTTGTGAATGTATACACGTTTGAATAAAGCAGCAGTGGCCGATGTATTTCTTACTTCTCATGTTTATTTTTGTATTCACAAGAAAAAATCTGTTCAATATATACCATTCACTTGTTCATTATTCATTATTAGTTGGGCTATGTCTTTCGTTGCCATATTATCATTGCCATGCGTGATCCGTATACAGTAATATTTATAATGTTGCTCTTCATGCTGTTTCAACTTCATAGCAACTATTTTTGTGCTATTTGAACCTCATTGTACACATACGGCATAATTTTTGTATTTCATATTGTGTTATGTAACATTAACCGATGAGTTTATCGTCATTGAAACAGGAATTAATATAAAATAATGCGAAATAAAATATTACTTTTATATGCGATAAATCCAAATGTATTTATCGTTTTCATAAACTGCCTGTTGGTGTCGTGATGAAAATCATATTTAGATATACTATCCGTTAATTGCGATATGAGCCCGAAAACATAAAACGTAAATGTTCTTGATGAGAATTCTAACAAGTTTGAGTGGAATGCACTGCTGTATATATGATGTTGCAACGCTTTATTTAGTGGTTGCGATAGCAAAAATATATTGTCGCATCGATGTAGAGTTAGAATTACATTATTTTCAAATAAACAATCCGTGTAAAAATTAATTTGCGAGATGATAATGACAGCGAGTCATCACATTTTTCTTCATTATACTTTCATGATTTTAAAAGTTTCGGATATAGGTAAATTAGTTCTAGTAACAAACTAGAGAGGAAATTTTAAATTGTTGTGATTTTAGGCTTGATACTGTAGGTGACATACTCATCCAACATCCATTTCGATCCGTCTATCAGTTTCACCACGAGAATTTCATTTACGAAATTCCATGGATCTTCGATATGTACGATTCGATCAACAATTCAAGGTAATACATAACATTGGAATTATAACAATACTATGATTCTAACTGCTCAAGTTCGCCGTATTATGCCCGACTTTTTTTTGCATGGTAAGTGATCGATGTATGTTAAAATGTATTCGTTGATATGTATTTATCGATTTCCATGGTGTTGATCGAAGTTTGGCTGGTATTTACAAACTCAAGTTAAATAGTAAATGATAAAAATCATGAACTGAATATAAAAATGTTAATGTACCACTGAGATTTTTGAAACATTCAAGTGTTGAATTCATAATTATTTTGATACCACGATGTCGACACCTGTGCATGACATTGAAGATTACTACGCACAGGTGGCAGTCAGCAATGCGATGAAGCCATAATGCAGAGGTGCACGGTCATGCAAGTGCGATCGCACTCGCTGCGAGTTGACTCAAGAAGACGCCGAGATTTTGATTCGAGGAACATATTCGTATATAGGTAATAGTAATGTTACTCTGGGATTACTCCACCAATGAGCATGAATTCAACATTGCGTTGTCACCTATATTGAATAGGCGAACAATGATATTGATAAAGCGAGTGAAAATCACGGTGACCAATCCACCCAAAAATATATCTAACAAAGAAGGCCAATTTCAATGATGTCATAACTTCTGTATTATATATAAAAGATATAGAACATGTGTATAATATATAAATCTATAGTATAGTCACCAGAGACTCAAGATTTATAATAAGTTGAAGATTGGATAGTTCTGTACTTCAATAGTTTATTGTGAGCCACTAAACTCAAATATGCAATGTGAAAGAATACGATTTTCTGACGCCAATGGTATCGCTAGTATTATTGGTAGGTGTGCGTTGGCAAGTGAAAATGTAGTGGAGTGGTAGAGAGAGAAATCACCAGTTAAAAGTGGGTAGCGGCGCGATTTGTTACATGGAACTGTGTGGGACTTGGTTGTGACTCGACGAGTCAGAAGCAACCACTTCTCAGAGATCTTGAGGAGGGGTCAGGGGAAAAGAGTCTGGCGACAGACTGGCGGGCGCGCACCTGCACTCGTTCAAGCTTGCGACGCTACGAGCAGTCAGGGACGCACCTAGCTATAACTCAGTAATAATACCACCTTAGTTATTCACTATTGTCTCATTTAACAGTAACATTCATCATTATGTTCATTTAGTAAATAGCTTCTTTGACCCTCAAAATCTATGCTGACACAATATTTTATCTTGCGGAATATTATTTTGAGTCGTTTTAAGAATCACGCGGATAGTTATGTCTATCGATGGTGATGACAATTCTATCGATCGGATTAAACCTACGGAAGATTCCTATTACTGAATCGGAAATTTTTATTGGATACCAAGAGGTCCAAATAAAGAGCGATAGAATGCTCAAAGCGAAGTAAAAAATTCGTTGTATTTTTAATTAACTCATTTTCGTATTAAAAGTTATCTAAATATATTGCAATAATGCTGAATTATGTTAATTGCAAATTTATTCATATCATCGTTGAGTGAGTTCCGCCGAGACTAGCGCTGAGCAAGTGTTGGCAGCTGATAGGACTTCTCTCCTAGTACTCAACAATTCCCAGCAGAATACCTACAGCACTTGTCTGAGCCCAACATAGCCATTGTCATTTGTGAAATTGAAATAAACGCAGAGATGTGATGGGATGTCGATAGTATATTCATAATTTTAACGAGAATTCATTCTGTAAAATGATATCCTGAATAAATTCCTTCATCGTCAATTGTGTGATAAATTTATTGTCCAAAAGTCGTGTAGTAATGAACAACTGTTTATCAAAGTAATGGATGTGATAGTTCTTATAACGTCAGGGACATGAATTGAAATGTATATGAATATTATTTGACTCAGCAGATAAGTTATCATCAATTGCGTCTGTAGATGTTTACTATATCTGTATCGGAAATGTCATGTTTTAAAATCCAATCATTTTTCCCGTCATACGCGCCACGAGTGTGTTCTACTCCCCCAAACTTTTCTCAGCCTGAACACGGTGATCAGAGATGAGTAGATCTACTTATCTCTGCGGTGATAGAGTGGGTGTGCACCCAATATTTAGTTATCTTCTATGCAATTATCGGCGGAATTAATGAATGAGAAATGATGTTTAGGTTAACATATCGAAACCAGAGATGAGTTGCAGTATGTAGATCGTTTGGTTGAATGCACGTATTATTCCTTAATGAAGAATCTGGCATATTTGAAATGAAAAAGAAAGCTTTGAATATTGGTGAAGATACATGTTCAACTTACACATACCGTAATGATATCATCACACTTATTAATGTCAATTATCAAAAAAACATATCTTCATTATATTTCCGTTGAGGTTACTCTCGCGGTTTACCCACGCTGAAATCCATGCATAAATCAATAATAGCAATAGTCCGGCTATACAAAAGAGTCTAAGGACACGTACTGACATGGCACACGATATTTTGCTAGTGTCTCGGCGATGAGCATCAAAAGCATGGGAGACATTTCTCAATTCATTCATCGCTTATATTGAAGGTAGGCATGAAATCATCCGAGCAAGCAAATACAAAGGAGAGCCAGGAAATATTGCCAAGCTCCCATGCCATTGATGATGCTCGGAACAGCAGCATTTGTACATGTTCCAAGTTTCCCTCCATCACTGTGATCCCAGCAATCGAATTTATCATTGCATTTACTGTTGATATCCACGCACACTCCATAATTACATTTATATTCGATTGTGGTGTTACAAGTATGGTGTTGGCATAGTTCTAGAGTTTCATCACTCCTATCCCAGCAATCAACTCCTCCATCGCATTTGCCATCAATGTTTATGCATCCACCATAGTCACATCTAAATTCGGATGCATTATCGCAAGTGTTATCCGAGCACGCTTCTTGGTTTTCATCACTCTGATCCCTGCAATCAACTTTGCCATGCATTTTTTGTCAATATGTTTGCATTCACCATAATCACATTGGAAATGAGTTTCATTGTCACTAGTACTATCCAAACACACTTCCTGCATTTCATCGCTCTCATCCCAACAATGTCGGATGCCATTGCATTTATTGTTAATATCTATGCATCCACCATATTCACATCGGAATTGGGTTTCTCTGTCACAAGTATTATTCAAAATAGGCCGTATATACTGAGTAATTTTCATTGCTTTCTTAAATCTGGTATAATAGATGATTGTTCCTTTTAATCATTCACATTATTAGTTCATTTATGATACGCAGTGAAAAATGCCATTGCCAGTATATCTATAGCGCGGAGTAGGATGGCCACGGGCTGCCACTTGCCGTCGGATGCCCGCGCTCGATTATCAGATGTATTGACAATTTCTGTAGACAATCAGCTTCGAACAAGAAAAATTTACATTTTATTAATGAACTTTATGAATCATTCAATTATCTGTGAAATGCGGGGTTG